>JAIOJX010000030.1:223121866-225555324 GCA_022376925.1 Tragulus kanchil | reverse complement strand
GGTTCTTGATATCTCACTGCAGAAAGAATTCGGTGAGAGACAAAGTGATAGGTAACATGTGGATTTGTTCAGAGAGAAGCACGCTCCACAGACCGGGCATGGGCAGCCTCAGAAGGTGAGAGGCCCCGAAATATGGGGTGGTTATTGTGGGCTGGGTAATGTCATAGGCCAATGAGCAGGAGGATTATTCCAACTATTTTCGGGAAGGGGTGGAGATTTCCAGAAACGGGGCCACCGCCCACTTTCTGATCTTTGATGGCCTCAGACTGTCAGGCAGGCCCTCGTGGGTGTGTGCCTTAGCATATGCTGATGTCTTAACAGCGAGCGCATCATGAGGTTCTTGGTCTGGTGGAAGTCAGATCTTCACGAGCTCTGTCACGTGCGGTGGCTATGCCACTCTTTTACACGTGGTGCTCTGCCCCTTCCCTCCTGTGTTGACAATGTTGGGGTTCCAGCCTCGTACTCGCTGACCGGGCCACCGTCTCGGCAGTCTGAGAAGGCGTCTCCGTGCGTGGGAAGTTGCTCTTCTCCATCCCAGCCCGGGGCATGGAGCCTGAGCCAGCACGCGATGGGCCGGGGGAGGCGGCGCGCCGGGGCCCCACAGATGAGACCTCCGCAGCCTTCCGGGCCGCCGCTGCTCACCTCGGGCTTGGTGCCTAGGAGACGCGGGAGCCTGGAGGGACAGAGGGACGGTCCGTGCTCACTCAGAGGAGCGCACCATCACACTCAGCCCGCGTGACGTCTAGTGTCTCTCCCCGCATCTCGTGCGCCCCGCGCGCCTCAGCCTCCCGTCAGGGCTGCCTCCGCCTGCCGCCCGCGCTGGGCACGGCTCGCGCGCGAGGGGCACGGTCACGCGCCTGCCGCGGAGGGCCCTCCCGCGCTGGCTAACAATGGCCCTGCTCACAGCGACCTGGGCGTGGGCCAGGGCCCGTCTGTAGCTGCTGGTGGAAACTGATGCTCAGAGATAGCCAGCGACCTGCCCGCGGGCCCGAGAGTGAGTCAGCCCTCCAAACAAAATCTGTGTCATCTTTTGTCTCCCTTCCTCCAGGCATTTCAAAAAAGAATTCTTTCTTTCTACAACTTAGATTTACTTTCTTGTTGTTATTGTTTCGGCATCTTTTAAAATATATGTATATGTACATATATATGTTTTAATGAAGTCTAGCTTATTTACAACATTGTGTCAATCTCTCCTATACTGCAGAGGGACTCAGATTTACACATACAGAGTTTTTTTAATGTTCTGTTCCATTATGATCCAAAGAGTGTGTATAGTTCTTCGTGCTAAACAGTAGGGCCTTGTTGTTTCCATTCAAAATGTAATGTTTTGCTAGATTTACTTTAAAAACAGATCATTTGAAAACTCCTGTCTGTTTCTGAAGAGGAGCCCCATTCACACGACCAGAACCAAAGGGCACTAAAGGGCGTGAAGACGCAGCTGCCCCTCGCCTGCCCTGACCCTCGGGCCGGGGCTGCCGCAGCCTCGTGTCTGCGAGCGAGCCTATCCGCCTTCCACGCCCGAGGCGCGGCTGTGCGCCCACACACCGCCGTGCCAGCCCGTGCGTTCTGCAGTAGAGCGGAATGGTGGAGGCCGTCCGAGTCTTTGTTTTGCCGTGGACAGAATTCCATTAGGTCTCTTCTCCATCCCAGCCCGGGCATGGAGCCTGAGCCAGCACGCGATGGGCCGGGGAGGCGGCGCGGGCCCCACAGATGAGACCTCCAGCCTTCCGGGCCGCCGCTGCTCACCTCGGGCTTGGTGCCTAGGAGACGCGGGAGCCTGGAGGGACAGAGGGACGGTCCGTGCTCACTCAGAGGAGCGCACCATCACACTCAGCCCGCGTGGACGTCCCAGTGTCTCTCCCCGCATCTCGTGCGCCCCGCGCGCCTCAGCCTCCCGTCAGGGCTGCCTCCGCCTGCCGCCCGCGCTGGGCACGGCTCGCGCGCGAGGGGCACGGTCACGCGCCTGCCGCGGAGGGCCCTCCCGCGCTGGCTAACAATGGCCCTGCTCACAGCGACCTGGGCGTGGGCCAGGGCCCGTCTGTAGCTGCTGGTGGAAACTGATGCTCAGAGATAGCCAGCGACCTGCCCGCGGGCCCGAGAGTGAGTCAGCCCTCCAAACAAAATCTGTGTCATCTTTTGTCTCCCTTCCTCCAGGCATTTCAAAAAAGAATTCTTTCTTTCTACAACTTAGATTTACTTTCTTGTTGTTATTGTTTCGGCATCTTTTAAAATATATGTATATGTACATATATATGTTTTAATGAAGTCTAGCTTATTTACAACATTGTGTCAATCTCTCCTATACTGCAGAGGGACTCAGATTTACACATACAGAGTTTTTTTAATGTTCTGTTCCATTATGATCCAAAGAGTGTGTATAGTTCTTCGTGCTAAACAGTAGGGCCTTGTTGTTTCCATTCAAAATGTAATGTTTTGCTAGATTTACTTTAAAAACAGATCATTTGAAAACTCCTGTCTGTTTCTGAAGAGGAGCCCCATTCACACGACCAGAACCAAAGGGCACTAAAGGGCGTGAAGACGCAGCTGCCCCTCGCCTGCCCTGACCCTCGGGCCGGGGCTGCCGCAGCCTCGTGTCTGCGAGAGCGAGCCTATCCGCCTTCCACGCCGACGGGCGCGGCTGTGCGCCCACACACCTCGCCGTGCCAGCCCCGTGCGTTCTGCAGTAGAGCGGAATGGTGGAGGCCGTCCGAGTCTTTGTTTTGCCGTGGACAGAATTCCATTAGGTGGAGGCCTGGATGGCTGTTCAAGCCGGGCCCCGTGGTGTTCACTGAGGGGGACTTCGGGCACCCCGCAGCACCCCCTTCTCTGCACATGGATCATTTCATGAATCTGAAGAAACACCTAAAGGATCAGTTCTTTATTTAAGTCGTATTGTTTCATATTGGGCATGGTCTATGGTCAAGACTCCACGCTGCCAATGCAGGGGGCACTGACTTGATCCTTGGTGAGGGAACTAAGATCCTAGGTGCTCTACAGGGTGGCAAGAGATTTTTAAGTTTCCTTTTTTCCTTTAGCCACTTCTATTGGTCTTTCATTTATCTATTTTTCATCCATCTTTGTTCTTTGCCCCGTGTGGGCCTCCCATCGCGGTGGCCTCTGTCGTTGCAGAGCACCGGCTCTGGGCGCATGCGCTCCAGAGCTCCGGCTCGGTAATTGGATACATCAGTACAGCCGCTCCACGGCACGTGGGATCTTCCCAGGCCAAGGATCAAACCAGCGCCCCTTGCACTGCAAGGCAGTGTCCTTACCCACTGGACCACCAGGGGAAGCCCAGTAACTACTCTTTTAAACAACCGTTTTCTTAATCTACAGTTTATGTATTATAAAATGTGCCCTTTTAAAGTCTCCTGTTCAGGAATTCCCTGGGGCTCCATGTGAGGACTCCTCACTTGCACTGCAGGGGCCCGGGTTCAATCCCTGACTGGGGACCTAAGATCCCACAGACTACATGGGTGCCAAAAGATAAGATCAAATGAAAAAAAAAAAGTTAATTTTAAAGTATACAATTCAGTGTATTTTTTTCAGCATATTCACAGGGTTATGCAGCCATTACCACTGTATAATTTTAGAACATTTCATCACCCCAAAAAACCCTAAAGGGCGTGAAGACGCAGCTGCCCTCGCCTGCCCTGACCTCGGGCCGGGCTGCCGCAGCCTCGTGTCTGCGAGGCGAGCCTATCCGCCTTCCACGCCGACGGGCGCGGCTGTGCGCCCACACACCTCGCCGTGCCAGCCCCGTGCGTTCTGCAGTAGAGCGGAATGGTGGAGGCCGTCCGAGTCTTTGTTTTGCCGTGGACAGAATTCCATTAGGTGGAGGCCTGGATGGCTGTTCAAGCCGGGCCCCGTGGTGTTCACTGAGGGGGACTTCGGGCACCCCGCAGCACCCCCTTCTCTGCACATGGATCATTTCATGAATCTGAAGAAACACCTAAAGGATCAGTTCTTTATTTAAGTCGTATTGTTTCATATTGGGCATGGTCTATGGTCAAGACTCCACGCTGCCAATGCAGGGGGCACTGACTTGATCCTTGGTGAGGGAACTAAGATCCTAGGTGCTCTACAGGGTGGCAAGAGATTTTTAAGTTTCCTTTTTTCCTTTAGCCACTTCTATTGGTCTTTCATTTATCTATTTTTCATCCATCTTTGTTCTTTGCCCCGTGTGGGCCTCCCATCGCGGTGGCCTCTGTCGTTGCAGAGCACCGGCTCTGGGCGCATGCGCTCCAGAGCTCCGGCTCGGTAATTGGATACATCAGTACAGCCGCTCTGTGGCACATGGGATCTTCCCAGGCCAAGGATCAAACCAGCGCCCCTTGCACTGCAAGGCAGTGTCCTTACCCACTGGACCACCAGGGGAAGCCCAGTAACTACTCTTTTAAACAACCGTTTTCTTAATCTACAGTTTATGTATTATAAAATGTGCCCTTTTAAAGTCTCCTGTTCAGGAATTCCCTGGGGCTCCATGTGAGGACTCCTCACTTGCACTGCAGGGGCCCGGGTTCAATCCCTGACTGGGGACCTAAGATCCCACAGACTACATGGGTGCCAAAAGATAAGATCAAATGAAAAAAAAAAAGTTAATTTTAAAGTATACAATTCAGTGTATTTTTTTCAGCATATTCACAGGGTTATGCAGCCATTACCACTGTATAATTTTAGAACATTTCATCACCCCAAAAAGAAACCCAGTATCTATTAGTCGTCACTCCCTGTTTTCCTTCCCCCAGGCAACCACTAATCTGCTTTCTCTCTCCATGGGTTTGTCTGTTCTCGATATTTCCTACAGTCCATGGTATGATATTTAATCTCTGACTTCATTTACTCAGCCTAATGTTTCCAGGGTTCACCCATGTTGAGCTGATCATCAGTGCTTTGTTCCTTTTTTATGACTGAGTAATATTCCATTTCATGGGAAGACCACATTGTCTTTGTCCACTCATCAGCTGAAGGACATTTGGGATGTTTCCACACTTGGTCTAATGCTTGACAGAATAATGACATTTGTGCACAAATTTTTGCATGAACATGTATTTTCAGTTCTCTTGGATAAGTCACTCTTTTTAACTGAAAAATCATACCCGCACACGTGACCAAAACTGCCAGTGGCCGAAAAAATGCATACAGCTAAAAGCCACACTTTCTCGTCCTAGATGGAGTCGCCCTCCTGAGAAACCGCCAGCTCATCTTGCTACGGTCCTCCCAGAGAACCCTTCTGCAGGTACATGCTCAGGTAGGTGAACGTGTCTTTCCTTGAGGAGGAATTGCTCTTTCCTTTTCCGCGTTGGTCTGCAGGGCTGCAATCCGTTCTTTCAGCGCCGGCCTCACTGAATTGTTTGGGCATTCCTTTGAACATACCTTCGTTATCAAACCATTTGAAGGTCTTAGGTGCTGTTAATCTCTGTCCCAGCAGGCATGCCCCCCTGCACTTGCCTGTGTACCTATGCAAAATTTTCTGGGTTGGGGGTAGACCAGAAGGCCCAGTGGTGGCATTGTTGGGACATAAAGTGTGAGTTTTCTGGGTTTGAATAAGGAGATGGTACTGAGTTCCTTGATGCTGGGGCTGAGTCCTGATCAAAGACCTGTGCACAGCACAGACGTGCCCAGTGGGGAGAGGGGCAGAGCCTGCCCTGGACCTGTGTCCACCCTTGAACTGCGTGCTCCGAGCCCCTCAGGGCCGCAAGGAAGGTCCGCTGGATGACGGCTGCTCAGTCACTGGCCAGCTGGTGACCTGTGTGGACCTTGTGGCCCACGTGCCAAAGCTGCAGGTCTTGGGACAGGCCAGTCCCATAAATGCTAAAAACCAAGCTCATTTGTCTATGGAAAAAGGAGTACTTGACTTCCAAGAAGACGGAAGTCTGCAACCTTAAAACCAGACGGACTAACCAGACTCATCTTTCTGAATTGTGAACTTGGTAGCGTGGTATAGAGAGCCTTTAAAAACTCAAAGACAGGCTTCGAAAGCAGCCCTCAATGACTTTGCACCTGCTCTTTGCCAGTTCTTTTCTTAAAAATTTTATTTATTATTTATTTTGGCTGTTCTGGGTTTTCAGTGCTGCTACAGGCTCTTCTCTAGTTGTGAGGAGTGGGGACTCCTCTCTAGCTGAGGTGAGCAGGCTTCTTGTTGCAGTGACTTCTCTTGTTGTGGAACTCGGGCTTGAGCACACGGGCTTCAGTAGCTGTGGCACGTGGGCACCATCGTTGAGGCTCCGAGGCTCCAGAGCACCGGCTCAAGCTGTGGCTCTTGGGCTTAGTTACTCCGCAGCAGTGGATACAGCTAAAAGCCACACTTTCGTCCTAGATGGAGTCGCCCTCCTGAGAAACCGCCAGCTCATCTTGCTACGGTCCTCCCAGAGAACCCTTCTGCAGGTACATGCTCAGGTAGGTGAACGTGTCTTTCCTTGAGGAGGAATTGCTCTTTCCTTTTCCGCGTTGGTCTGCAGGGCTGCAATCCGTTCTTTCAGCGCCGGCCTCACTGAATTGTTTGGGCATTCCTTTGAACATACCTTCGTTATCAAACCATTTGAAGGTCTTAGGTGCTGTTAATCTCTGTCCCAGCAGGCATGCCCCCCTGCACTTGCCTGTGTACCTATGCAAAATTTTCTGGGTTGGGGGTAGACCAGAAGGCCCAGTGGTGGCATTGTTGGGACATAAAGTGTGAGTTTTCTGGGTTTGAATAAGGAGATGGTACTGAGTTCCTTGATGCTGGGGCTGAGTCCTGATCAAAGACCTGTGCACAGCACAGACGTGCCCAGTGGGGAGAGGGGCAGAGCCTGCCCTGGACCTGTGTCCACCCTTGAACTGCGTGCTCCGAGCCCCTCAGGGCCGCAAGGAAGGTCCGCTGGATGACGGCTGCTCAGTCACTGGCCAGCTGGTGACCTGTGTGGACCTTGTGGCCCACGTGCCAAAGCTGCAGGTCTTGGGACAGGCCAGTCCCATAAATGCTAAAAACCAAGCTCATTTGTCTATGGAAAAAGGAGTACTTGACTTCCAAGAAGACGGAAGTCTGCAACCTTAAAACCAGACGGACTAACCAGACTCATCTTTCTGAATTGTGAACTTGGTAGCGTGGTATAGAGAGCCTTTAAAAACTCAAAGACAGGCTTCGAAAGCAGCCCTCAATGACTTTGCACCTGCTCTTTGCCAGTTCTTTTCTTAAAAATTTTATTTATTATTTATTTTGGCTGTTCTGGGTTTTCAGTGCTGCTACAGGCTCTTCTCTAGTTGTGAGGAGTGGGGACTCCTCTCTAGCTGAGGTGAGCAGGCTTCTTGTTGCAGTGACTTCTCTTGTTGTGGAACTCGGGCTTCGGAGCACACGGGCTTCAGTAGCTGTGGCACGTGGGCACCATCGTTGAGGCTCCGAGGCTCCAGAGCACCGGCTCAAGCTGTGGCTCTTGGGCTTAGTTACTCCGCAGCAGGTGGGATCTTCCTTGCTCAGGGATCGAACCCGTGCCTCCTGCATTGGCAGGCCAACACTTTACCCCTGAGCTACCAGGGAAGCCCTGTTTGTTTGCCAGTTCGACAGAGGTTTTCTTGCAAATCAGCGTTCTTATACTTTGTACTTTAAATGCTGGCAATCGAGTGCGTCAGCTCTATCCCGAGCCTGACCCTGATTAGCCCTGTTGGCCTTCAGAGTGCGCCCTGTCTTTCTAGGTGGCAGTTTGCTTATCAACAAAGGGAGGGCTCGATAAGCCGGAGGCTCTGGGACCTTAAACTTGAGAGCTACACCGTGAAAGCTGGACGTGACCCCTTACCTGCCGATGAGGGGTTAATGTCAGGTGGAGCCTGAAATGTGAACCAAGGGTTAATCGCACATTGAACCATCGGAACGGGCCCTCTGGGGGCCTTATTCACCCAGGTGAACTCAGCACCGATCTTATTAGCCCGTGCAGGGACCTTTGGCAGAGGTTTCGGGGTGGAGCCGGGGCTGGGGCGTGGCCGGGGGATTACACATGAATTAGCATTTCTTTCCTGGCTCATTACTGGAGGATAAAGGTGCCGCCTGCAGCTCCCAGCAGGTTGGTAGCAGGAAGTCGGGTGGTTTGGACAGCAGGAATCTGGCTCCACAAAGACGGCTGAAAAGCCATTGTTCCAGGGCTTAATGGGCCCCTTTGGGCTGTGCCTCAGGTTAAAACCAGACGGACTAACCAGACTCATCTTTCTGAATTGTGAACTTGGTAGCGTGGTATAGAGAGCCTTTAAAAACTCAAAGACAGGCTTCGAAAGCAGCCCTCAATGACTTTGCACCTGCTCTTTGCCAGTTCTTTTCTTAAAAATTTTATTTATTATTTATTTTGGCTGTTCTGGGTTTTCAGTGCTGCTACAGGCTCTTCTCTAGTTGTGAGGAGTGGGGACTCCTCTCTAGCTGAGGTGAGCAGGCTTCTTGTTGCAGTGACTTCTCTTGTTGTGGAACTCGGGCTTGAGCACACGGGCTTCAGTAGCTGTGGCACGTGGGCACCATCGTTGAGGCTCCGAGGCTCCAGAGCACCGGCTCAAGCTGTGGCTCTTGGGCTTAGTTACTCCGCAGCAGGTGGGATCTTCCTTGCTCAGGGATCGAACCCGTGCCTCCTGCATTGGCAGGCCAACACTTTACCCCTGAGCTACCAGGGAAGCCCTGTTTGTTTGCCAGTTCGACAGAGGTTTTCTTGCAAATCAGCGTTCTTATACTTTGTACTTTAAATGCTGGCAATCGAGTGCGTCAGCTCTATCCCGAGCCTGACCCTGATTAGCCCTGTTGGCCTTCAGAGTGCGCCCTGTCTTCTCTAGGTGGCAGTTTGCTTATCAACAAAGGGAGGGCTCGATAAGCCGGAGGCTCTGGGACCTTAAACTTGAGAGCTACACCGTGAAAGCTGGACGTGACCCCTTACCTGCCGATGAGGGGTTAATGTCAGGTGGAGCCTGAAATGTGAACCAAGGGTTAATCGCACATTGAACCATCGGAACGGGCCCTCTGGGGGCCTTATTCACCCAGGTGAACTCAGCACCGATCTTATTAGCCCGTGCAGGGACCTTTGGCAGAGGTTTCGGGGTGGAGCCGGGGCTGGGGCGTGGCCGGGGGATTACACATGAATTAGCATTTCTTTCCTGGCTCATTACTGGAGGATAAAGGTGCCGCCTGCAGCTCCCAGCAGGTTGGTAGCAGGAAGTCGGGTGGTTTGGACAGCAGGAATCTGGCTCCACAAAGACGGCTGAAAAGCCATTGTTCCAGGGCTTAATGGGCCCCTTTCGTGAGCAGCTTCCTCACGTCTTCACCCAAACGCTGATAAACAGCTTAGTCCCTGCCAGGATAAGCTTCTGAGGCTCCCCTGCCCGCCCGTCACTCCCCTGCTCAAGAGCCGTCGATGGCTCCCCACTGCCTGCCCGCTCTCAGCTCGGCGCCCCGGGTTGACGACAGCCCGGCCTGATGGCCCGGCGGCCCTCAGTGCCCACGACTTCTCAGAGCTTCCTTTTGGCCAGCATGTGTCCGGCCTCTGGCCTGAGCCAGGCACCACGCTGCGGCTGGGCGGGCTTCTCCTTCCATCCTGATGAGAGGTCTTGAGAAAGGTCTTGGTGGGACGCCCTTGGTCGTCCAGTGGTCCGGGCTCTGCCTCCACGGCCGCGGGCAGGGGCTTGATCCCTGGGCGCGGGGCACATGCCGCAGATGGCTCGGCTTCAGTGCTGCGGCCGCTGGAGCCCGGCTAGAGAGTCTGTGCATCGCAACAAAAGACCCCGTGGGACACAGTGAAGCGGCGACGACCGGGACGGCCAAATTCATTACTTAAAAACGTATTTCCCGAGTGCCTACTGTGACGGTGGTGTTGGTGCTGCTGCTCGCTCGTGTCTGACTTCCTGCGACCCCGTGACGGTAGCGCACGGGCTCCTCATCCCCCGGACCCTCCAGGCAGCCGTCCCCTCCACCAGGGGCTCTTCCCCACCCAGGGCTCTAACCTGCATCTCTGTGTCCCCCGCGGTGGCAGGCAGGTGCTTTACCACTGCGCCACCTGGGAAGCCCACCTACTGTAGTGGTAATGTTAAAGCTACTAACGACCGGCTCCCCTGGTGGTCCAGTGGGTAGAGAGTCCGCCTCGCAGTGCAGGGGGCACCGGTTCGGTCGCTGGCTCAGGAGGATCCCGCCTGCCGTGGAGCAGCTGGACCGGCGTGTCCAGTTACGAGCCAGCGCTCTGGAGCACACGTGCCCGGAGCTGGTGCTCTGCAACGAGAGAGGTCACTGCAACGGGAGGCCCACACAGGCCGAAGAATAAAAAAATGGATGAAAATAAATACAAATAAGAGAGGCATGGTGGGGAAAAGGGGGGGGGAGAAAGAAAACAAACTACTACTTACTGAGCGCTTACCATTTTCCGGATCCTGTGCTTAAGCCCTTGACTCCGTGACTTCATTAAACCTTCAGGCCACAGAGATGAGAATTGTTACTGGCCCCATTTGACGGGTGAGGGAACTGAGGCTCCCACAGTGGGGCCTCAGCCCCTCCCAGGCTCGCCTGCAGCTGCCCCTCCAGTCCCCCCCAGTCTTGCTCCCCTCAGCGTGGAAAGTGGCTGCCGCCTGCCCCACAGCGCACTGCCCACCTGGAGCACCTTTCCTCTGTTCTCAGGAAGCCGGGGGTCAGGGCACCATGTTCCGTTTCCTTCCCCCAGAGGGGGCTGTTGCCGTGCCAGGGCCTGGGCCCGGGTCACTTGCCCAACCCCTGTTGGCGTGGCAATGCAGTCACGTGACCTGCGTCGTGCTCCCTGACGGGCACAGGCGTGCAGGCAGGCCCGGTCCTCAGAAGGGGGCCGTGCCCCCGGCTTTTACAGCGGTTCCCGGCTCAGTTTAGAAGCCCACTGGAACCGGCCTGGCCCCGAAGCAGCGTTTAAGCCAACCACAGGATCCGCGCAGGCCTTAAAGCAAAGCCTAGAGTCAGGCACCCAGGTGCCACTGCAGCCCTCTGTGCATCCGAGTTTTCTGCTTCTTGTGGGGGGCTTCACAGGGCAGAGATGGGTAGCTGTCCACCCAGCTTCCCTTCTCGTTTGAAACAGCCCTGGTTTTGTTCAGCACTGAGCTCCGCTGAACGCTCCTTCCCGGCTTCCTCTGCGGTGGCCACGAGACACCCCAGGGAGGGCAGGCGTGATGGGTCCGACCGGCGCCAACCCCTGGGCCCATCCCCCAGGGCGGCGCAGCCGTGGGCGGGGTGCCGTCGTGGTCAGTGAGACGCAGGCGGCCGTCTGTTCCGGGCGGAGCCGGGCTCCTCCTGGGCTCTCTTGGTGATGCTGTGGGTTCTGGAGAAGTTGCTGGTTTTGTTATTGTTATACAAAGCGTCGAATGCAGCTGGCCTAGCCTTCCTCCCCTCCGGCCGTCCTTGAATGCAGGTGTGATGCCTGGAGCCACGGCAGCCGTCTTACAGGTGGGAGGGCAAGGCAAGAAAATCACAGAGCTCCAGCTCCCACCTCACTGGGTGACTGAGCCCATGCCTGCCGTCACCTCCCTTAGGTTTCTCATCATATGAGAAAAATACGCTTTTATTTATCCAGCCTCTGGTGGCAGGTTCGTTTTCACCTGCAGGTGAGAACGACCCTCGTGGACGTAACTGTCGCCTTCTCTGCAGCCGCCTGAGTGGAAGCACAGCGCCCCAGACCCAGAGGTTCACCTCTCACGGCGTCTGAGCTCGGCCTTCTGGCCCCAAAGCGCACTGCCCACCTGGAGCACCTTTCCTCTGTTCTCAGGAAGCCGGGGTCAGGGCACCATGTTCCGCTTCCTTCCCCAGAGGGGCTGTTGCCGTGCCAGGGCCTGGGCCCGGGTCACTTGCCCAACCCCTGTTGGCGTGGCAATGCAGTCACGTGACCTGCGTCGTGCTCCCTGACGGGCACAGGCGTGCAGGCAGGCCCGGTCCCCAGAAGGGGGCCGTGCCCCCGGCTTTTACAGCGGTTCCCGGCTCAGTTTAGAAGCCCACTGGAACCGGCCTAGCCCCGAAGCAGCGTTTAAGCCAACCACAGGATCCGCGCAGGCCTTAAAGCAAAGCCTAGAGTCAGGCACCCAGGTGCCACTGCAGCCCTCTGTGCATCCGAGTTTTCTGCTTCTTGTGGGGGGCTTCACAGGGCAGAGATGGGTAGCTGTCCACCCAGCTTCCCTTCTCGTTTGAAACAGCCCTGGTTTTGTTCAGCACTGAGCTCCGCTGAACGCTCCTTCCCGGCTTCCTCTGCGGTGGCCACGAGACACCCCAGGGAGGGCAGGCGTGATGGGTCCGACCGGCGCCAACCCCTGGGCCCATCCCCCAGGGCGGCGCAGCCGTGGGCGGGGTGCCGTCGTGGTCAGTGAGACGCAGGCGGCCGTCTGTTCGGGCGGAGCCGGGCTCCTCCTGGGCTCTCTTGGTGATGCTGTGGGTTCTGGAGAAGTTGCTGGTTTTGTTATTGTTATACAAAGCGTCGAATGCAGCTGGCCTAGCCTTCCTCCCCTCCGGCCGTCCTTGAATGCAGGTGTGATGCCTGGAGCCACGGCAGCCGTCTTACAGGTGGGAGGGCAAGGCAAGAAAATCACAGAGCTCCAGCTCCCACCTCACTGGGTGACTGAGCCCATGCCTGCCGTCACCTCCCTTAGGTTTCTCATCATATGAGAAAAATACGCTTTTATTTATCCAGCCTCTGGTGGCAGGTTCGTTTTCACCTGCAGGTGAGAACGACCCTCGTGGACGTAACTGTCGCCTTCTCTGCAGCCGCCTGAGTGGAAGCACAGCGCCCCAGACCCAGAGGTTCACCTCTCACGGCGTCTGAGCTCGGCCTTCTGGCCCCAAATGCAAAAACCATTCCTGGGTCGGGACTCGTGGGCCCAGTGAGATGGCTCATGCCTGGGCCAGCCCCCCGTGACCGGGGAGGCCCGGCTGTGACTGGTCCGGCTGGTACCGGCCCCCGGCCCGTGCACCCGGCGGGACAGCGGTGGGGGTGCTGGCTGACAGGACGGTGTGACCGCCTCTGGGCAGCCTGACCGGTCGCCGTCCAAGCCGGTCACACGGCCAAGGGCACTGAACGGAGATCTCCGCTCACGCCCTCCGGCTTCCATGCGCTCCCCTGGTCTAGAGGCGTGTGGGCCGCCGGGCAGGGTCCACAGCTGGGGTCCACAGTCCGGCCCGTTTCCACGGCTGGACCCCGAGGGCAGCCTGGCTGTGGACAGCCCTGGGACCCAGTTTGCGGGCGTGGGCTCAAGCCGGGTCTCTGAGTCTCCCTGGCTGGCGATGACCGTTTCCCGCCGCGCCCTGGCGTCTGGTCGCCTGGCGGCGCTGAGGCCCCTCCTGGCTTGAGGAGCGTCAGGCTCAGCGGTGGTTTCATTCCTCCTCTGCCCCTTCCTGGCCGTGTGACCTCTGGGCAGCCACCTCACTTCTCTGCAAACCAAGGGGATAATCCTGACCTCCCAGGTCGCTGAAACAAGATTTATATGACAGCTCTGTGTCACACAGGGGGTGCTCAGTAAATCCTAAAAATAAAGTTTTAACAGCCCCGCGGGAACGTATGACGAGTCAGAGTTCCCTGAGGCGAGCCGCCCAGGAGGGGGGTGGGCCCTGGGCGGGATCCAGCCCCTCACCTCCTGTCCAGAGGCTCTTCCGGAGCAGGCAGGCAGCACGGGCCGGGGGCTCCAGACCCCTGCCTCTGGCCTGCTCGCGTTCCCAGGACAGCTTGGCAGCTGTGGGTTGGTGGCCTGTGCCAGTCCCCAGAGTGCAGGTGGCAGAAAGCTGCCCCCGTCCATTGGAGGGCTGGCAGCCACCAGGAGCGCATCCCCGCCCGGGAGCCCCAGGGCAGCGCTTGGATCCTGTCCGGGACGGCTGCTGGCCACAGAAGAGAGGTTGACCTTCTCTTTGTCCTCCGGGGAGCTGAGCAGGTGGGGTTGGTGGACAGTGGCGCCCACCCAGGCGTGCGGACAACCTTCCCTGCGCCCCGGGCGCCTCTGCAGCCGCTGGCCGGGCCCCATGCGGTGTGTGGAAACCAAAGCTGCCTGCCGGGCAGGCCTCCCACCTCCCCGCCGCCCGGCTGCCGAGGAGCGCTGCTCTGCCCTCGGAGGCGTGCTGACTGACAGGGACGCGTGGAGACGGCTCCCGTCGCCAGGGGTCTGCCCGCGCCGGGCCCCGGGACCTGCACGCTCGTGGACGTGTCCAGCGTTTGCCTTTTTGTTTTTTTTTAATGGAAGTCTCTTGTAAACACTTCCGATCAGAGGCTTTGCTTTTGTTTCTGTTTGGCTGTGCCGGGTCTTCACCGCCGCGCGGGCTCTTCTCCAGCTGCGGTGAGCGGGACCGCCCTCTGTCGTGCTGCACGGGCTTCTCGCCGCAGTGGCTTCTCCCGTGGCGGAGCACAGGCTCTCGGGCTCCGTCGCTGCGGCCCACGAGCGTAGCTGCTCCTGCGGCGTGTGGGGTCCTCCCGGACCAGGCATTGAACCATGTCTCCTACACGGGCAGGCGGATGTTTTACCACTGAGCCTCCAGGGAAATCCCGAGGGCCTGCTTTTGTCCCCATTTTACAGGAAAGGAAACTGAGACTCAAAGGAAAGAGCTGGCGTGTCCAGGGTCACAGAGTCAGGAAGTAGCAGCCACGGTCTTCCCTGGTGGTTCAGATGGTAAAGGAAGTCGCAGCCAGAATTCCAGACCAAGCCTGTCCGACCCCCGGCGTGGTCTCTTTCTCCATGTGACAGTCCAGGGAGCGGGCAAAAAGTCCAAGTGGCATCCGGGTGTCTGGGAAGGGGCTGGGCTGGCGTCAGAGGACAGCCCCCACCCCCCGTGTCCCCATCCCCACGGCCTGGCCTGACTCTCTGCTTGAACAGCCTCTCCCCCTCTCCCCAGCCAAGCTCTCCCTCCACCTCTAGGCCTCCACTTAGATGTCACCACCTCTGGGAAGGCCCCCTTGATTTCCCAGGTTGGGGCTCCCCCCGTCCGCTCCCACAGCACCCCTCGACTGAACCCATCTGTCTCCTCCAGAGGGCAAGCCAGTGTCTGTTGAATCCCCACAGTGTCTTCAGGGTGCAGCAAGGTACCTGGCACATCGTAGGCTCTCAGTAAATAGATGTGGAAGACGTGGAGTAAGAGTGTGATCAGACCCTCTCCCCCGAGAGCACCGACTCTCTTCTGGGAGCAAGGACTGCACCACTGGGCCAAGGGGAGCAGGACAGGAGGCTCTGAGGCTGCCGGTCAGGTCTCTCTCCTCCCCAGGACGAGGTGTTCCCCAGAGCCCAGCCCCTTGAGGTTTCTCCTCACGCCAACTCTGATTCATTCGCAGCCCCTGGCACACCTGGGCCTGCCCGGAGGCCTCAGTGCTAAGTTTAGCGACTGCAGAGTGTCCCTGTGAAATTCCAGGCAGAGCCGGGGGCTGGCGGCACATTCCACGGAGCTTCCTTGGACCTCCCGCTTAGCGCCCGGGCCTGAAGGGAAACCAAGTGTCCTTCCAGTAAATGGCCTGGAAGGGCTGGGCCCCTGACTTGGGCCTTGACCCGCCGCGGTGCCCAAGGACAAAGCGTTCTTTTGGTCTCGGGTGGCCTCGGCCTGTAATGACTTGAAGCAGTTATTTCAGTTCTCGGCCAGAGAGTGAGGTCGGGCCACAGCAGTGAGAGCTACATCCTGGCCATCAGACCAGTGGCCAGTGACAAGGCCCCGGGCCTTCAGCTTTGCCGAAATGAATTCCCATGAAGATGGAAAGTGGTAAAACAGAGTATTTATTAGGAGGGAAAAAGAGTACATGTGGATATACACATGGGTGGGCTGAGAGAGTCGTGCCTTGTGGTAGCTTGGATCACTTTCATGGGGCTTTTCTTCTGAGTTTCCTCTGGCCAATCATCTCGCTTTGCCTGGCTCTGAGTTCGTATTTGGTACCTCTCAGGGGCCGCCCACATACGCACGCACATCTCTTAGCCAGATGGACTCTGGCCAAGAAGCCGATGGGTGGGTTGATCACTTGACCTCCAGGGAGCTTTTCTGCACGTGTACAGTTGGGAAAGTCTCCTTGACCTCAAGAAGGAGACAGATGTGGCCCCTGTCTTTCGCCTGGGCCGGGCTCAGCTCTTCCTCCTCTTCACCTTCTGGTATCCCTCCGCAGGGCACCCACTGCGGCTGTTCCCCTCTGTCTCCTGGCTCCCTTTCAGGTCAGGCTCGCTTGGCATGGAGGAATGGGCGCGTGGGAGTCTTTAGATGATGTCTCACAGAGAGAGGGGCCCCATCGAGGTTCAGGGCGGAGCCCTGTGACAGGGTAGGCAACCCACACGCAGGGTCACGCTTTCCAGCCTGAGTCTGGGTCTTCCTCCTCGACCTTCCTGGGGGATAAATGTGTCCTGCCTCCACCCTCAGACCTGTCTTTTTCCTGTCCTTCGGAGGACAGGATCGCCAGCCCTCTCCCTGTTCTGTAGCCCCCTGCAGATATCCCCTCTCCCAGAGACGAGCCAAAGACTCCCCACCCCAAGGCTGAACAGAGGAGAGGGTAAGAGGTGAACAGGGAAAGCACCCCTTCATCTCACTGAGTTCAGTAGAAACCACGTATATACCATAGAGACCGTGAAAGAGAGACCATGTATCTTTGACTTGGGTTGAGCTTGTGGCCCACTGAAATCTCGTTTGGTCAGTGAGGCCAAATATACCAAATTGTCAGTGTTTAGAGCAGAGAAAGGTCTACTGTAGGGCCATGCAAGGAGAACAGGCAGCTTGTGCTCAAAACCCCCCAACTCCCTGGTGTTTTGCCAGGAGAAGTTTTTAATAGGCGAAAGCTGGTGTGAAGCCTGTAGGGTCTGTACTTTGTTCTGATTGGTTGGTGATGTGGTAACGGGGCGGAGCTCCAGGGATCGTGTGCTCAGCCGGAAGTTACCGTCCTCCCCGCCGGGGGCTTCCGTTCAGTTCAGTTCAGTCGCTCCGTCCACGTCCAACGCCTGGTGACCCGTGGACGGCAGCACACCAGGGTGCCCGGTCCTTCAGTGTCTCCCGGAGCGTGCTCAAACTCATGGCCGTGGAGTCAGTGATGCCATCCCGCCTCTCGCCTCCGCCGCCTTCTCCTGCCCTCAGGCTTTCCCGGCATCCGGGTCTTTCCAGTGAGTCGTCTTTTCGCATCGAGTGGTGAAAGTATCGGAGCTTCAGCTTCATCATCAGTCCTTCCCATGAACATTCAGGGTATTTCCTTTAGGATGGACTGGTTTGCTCTCCTTGCTGACCAGGGACTCTCAAGAGCCTTCTCCAGCACTGTAGTTCAAAGACATCAATTCTTTGGCCCTCAGCCTTCTTTAGGGTCCACCTCTCACACCCATACGTGACGACTGGGAAAGCCATAGCTTTGACCACATGCACCTTTGTTGGTGAAGTGATGTCTCTGCCTTTTAATACGCTGCTTCGGTCTGTCATAGCTTTTCTTCCAAGGAGCAGGGTCTTTTACTTTCACGGCTCCTGTGGACCAGGGTCTGTGCTGGTTGTCAGACAAATCGGAGTGAGTGCCTGACCTCAGGGAATAAAGGTTTTGTCAGGGACAGAGATGGAGGAAAGGTAAAGTGTGATCTGAGATACCCCCGAGCCAAAGACTCCCCACCCCAAGGCTGAACAGAGGAGAGGGTAAGAGGTGAACAGGAAAGCACCCCTTCATCTCACTGAGTTCAGTAGAAACCACGTATATACCATAGAGACCGTGAAAGAGAGACCATGTATCTTTGACTTGGGTTGAGCTTGTGGCCCACTGAAATCTCGTTTGGTCAGTGAGGCCAAATATACCAAATTGTCAGTGTTTAGAGCAGAGAAAGGTCTACTGTAGGGCCATGCAAGGAGAACAGGCAGCTTGTGCTCAAAACCCCCCAACTCCCTGGTGTTTTGCCAGGAGAAGTTTTTAATAGGCGAAAGCTGGTGTGAAGCCTGTAGGGTCTGTACTTTGTTCTGATTGGTTGGTGATGTGGTAACGGGGCGGAGCTCCAGGGATCGTGTGCTCAGCCGGAAGTTACCGTCCTCCCCGCCGGGGGCTTCCGTTCAGTTCAGTTCAGTCGCTCCGTCACGTCCAACGCCTGGTGACCCGTGGACGGCAGCACACCAGGGTGCCCGGTCCTTCAGTGTCTCCCGGAGCGTGCTCAAACTCATGGCCGTGGAGTCAGTGATGCCATCCCGCCCTCTCGTCCTCCGCCGCCCCCTTCTCCTGCCCTCAGGCTTTCCCGGCATCCGGGTCTTTCCAGTGAGTCGTCTTTTCGCATCGAGTGGTGAAAGTATCGGAGCTTCAGCTTCATCATCAGTCCTTCCCATGAACATTCAGGGTATTTCCTTTAGGATGGACTGGTTTGCTCTCCTTGCTGACCAGGGACTCTCAAGAGCCTTCTCCAGCACTGTAGTTCAAAGACATCAATTCTTTGGCCCTCAGCCTTCTTTAGGGTCCACCTCTCACACCCATACGTGACGACTGGGAAAGCCATAGCTTTGACCACATGCACCTTTGTTGGTGAAGTGATGTCTCTGCCTTTTAATACGCTGCTTCGGTCTGTCATAGCTTTTCTTCCAAGGAGCAGGGTCTTTTACTTTCACGGCTCCTGTGGACCAGGGTCTGTGCTGGTTGTCAGACAAATCGGAGTGAGTGCCTGACCTCAGGGAATAAAGGTTTTGTCAGGGACAGAGATGGAGGAAAGGTAAAATGTGATCTGACACAACACATCTGGTTGTAGGTTCGCTGAGTATTTCTCGGGCGCCGACTGCGTCCAGGCCTGTGCTGGGGGCGGGGCAGTGACCACCCTGACGCGGCCTGGGTTCAAGTCCCTGCTCTGCCGCTGACCGGTGGGGATGGAAGTAGAGTCTGTGTTCCAGGGCTTCCGTGGCAGTTCCACGTGAGGCCGCGCTCGTCAGTACCGTTGCATTTTCACCAGGTGGGAACAGTCCGGGGGAGCAGCGAGTCCGGGGGGAGCAGCGAGGCTGTGGGTTCCAGCCTGCAGGAGGCGACAGCGCAGGTGGGCAGCGGGCACAGCGGGCAGGAGGAGCGGCTTGGCCAGAGTCACAGCCGGGGGGGATGCACAGGAAAGGTGGGGTCCTGAGAAGAGGTGGGGGGACGTGTGTGAACCCTGGGCCCCCGTCTTCCCTGCGCTGGCCCCTTGTCTGCTCCGGGCTGGGCGGCCTCTCCCTGCCGGCCCGGGCAGCCGCACAGCCTGCGGGAGGCCCCCGGAGCCTCTGGCAGGGACCATCGGCCACCTCTCCGGGAGACGGGCACGTCATTATCCCCCCTCTGCCGGTGGGAAGACGGAGGCCCAGGGGCCGGGAGAAGCTGGGTGAGGCCGCCCGGCCTGTGAGCAGAGGCGCTGAGGTTCACACCCACGTCTGCTTCCTCGAGCCCCCATCGTCAGCCCCCAAAGCAGGGGCTGGAGCCTCGGGGGCGGGCCAGGGTCCTCTCATCGGGCCTTGTGTTAGATGGGAGCGCCCCGTGGGCCTCAGTTTCCTCCTCTGCGGACGGAAGCAGCAGCTGTGACGCCTGGCCGGCGGCCCGGGGACCGCCAGGACCGAGCCGCCTGCCCGCGTGACCTCGGGCCGGGCCGCCTGCCTCGCCAGGGCCGCTGGTGGGGGCGCGGTCTCGGAGCCCGCCTCGTCTGAGCTTCCTGGCGGCCGTCCCCCTGGCCCGGCCCACGGGGCTGCCAGGCGGTTCCGGGGCGACCGCAGGCCGGTGCAGCCGCCGGGCCAAGGGGGCGTGCGGTGGCCAGAGTTAGGAAATAAACATAGAAGATGCTCACTTCAACTGGAATTTCAGATAAACAGACAGAGACTGTGTTTGATTACATATGTCCTGTGGAGTATTGGGAACACACTACCCCTAAAAGAATTTGCGTGTTTATCTGAAACTCCAGTTGAAGCGAGCGGCCCGTGTTTGACCTGCAGGCTTAGCAGGAGCGTGCTGACCCTCTGCGGCCAACACAGCCTTGGTCCCTCTGGCCTCCGGTAGCCAGAGCGGGGTAGGAAGGGCAGAGGGCAGAAAGGTCCCCTCGGCTGTGTTCTCGTTTGGACGCTCACCCCTGCCTCTGGCTGAGCGCTGGCTGCATTGGCACCGGCGCCCCGAGAGGTGAGGTGAGACACGCCTTCGTCTGACGGGCAAGCTCGGGGTGCCTGCGGTCTGGGAGAGGCTCCTGACCCCGGGCTGTCTGTGTCACCCGCCCCCAGCCCGCTGGCTTCTCCTCCCCTGGGGCTGGGACCCAAAGAGCGCCTGGGTCTGAGGCCAGCCCGCCTCCTCCCGGGAGACCGCGTAACCCGAGGTCCAGCCTGCGCCTTGGCGGGGCTCCCAGAGCGCCCCACAGGGAGAGGCCTTCTCTCCCCGACCTGGCTCCCCCCGCCTGTGACACAGGACTGCCGCCCTCTGACCACTCCCGCCCGCGACCTCGGCGCAGACCCGGGCAGCGGCCCACCCGCGGACCGGCTCCCTCTGTCCAGCCATCGACGGTGGGCACGTGGCGTCGCTGAGGGCCCCGAGGCAGACACGGCGCCGTGCCCCTGCTCTGCCTCCTCACCCATCTCCCTCTCAGTCCAGCGTGGTATTTTGTATTCGCTACTCCCTGGTGCTCTCTCCTGGGCACAGGCAGACTCGGCGGGGACCCGCGCCCACAGCTCAGCCCTCACGTGCCCTCTACGTCCCAGGGTCCCCTCCACAGACTGCCCGTGCAGCACGCCAGGCACTGGACAAGGGTGGCTGTCCCCTTCCCGGGCTGCGCCCTGGCCCTCGGGTCTTGGACACTCCCTGCTGGGCAGTGCCCGCCACATGGGGTACCCGACCCACTGCGGGAGTAGCCCCGTGCCTCCTGGGGCTGCCGGCCTGGGGCAGGAACGCCGCTGCTCTGTCCTTCTCAGAGACACTGTGGGCTTGCGTCCCTGACCCTCTCTCCCTGGGCCCAGCCCTGGCGAAAAGCCAGCAGCGGTCACTGCGTGGGCCCCGAAGCGCAGGGGAAAGGTCATGGGCGGGGCCTTGAGTGTCCCGGGAGGTGGCCAGAGGCTGCAGCCCTCAGTGCCAGCTCCACACCAGACTCCAGCAACATAGGTCCAAACATACCACGACCAGGAATTTCAGGACGGCCCCCGGGAGCTTTAGCCCTCAAGCACAGAGCTCTCCTGAGCGGTGGCACGGGTCCCACAGCCCTGCGGGCAGTCTCGCCCTGCTCCCTCCTGCTTCTCGGTCCTTGCAAGGGCTGTTCCCTCTGTCCGCGATGCTCTTCCCGCCCCTCTGGCCTCCATGCACAGCAGCTCACCTGCACCTCACTTCCCAGGAAGCCCGCGTCAGCCTGGCCTGGAGTCTCGTGAGAGCAGAAGCCAGGCTCTTGCTGTCCGGCCCCGGGGCACCCAGGGCCTGTCGCACAGCAGGCGGCGGCTCTGTCAGAGGGACGGGCTTCTGGCCGAGTGAGGGGCCACGGGGAGCGGGAGGAAGGTGGGGCCCAGGCCGTGGAAACAGCGGAGCCAAGGCCTAAGGGCGGCGGTCCTCGGGACGCTGGGCGCGCGGAAGGATGGTGGAGAAGGGCTGCCCTCGGCGTCCAGCCCAGTGGCCTCTCAAGGGATCGAACGCCAGGCTGCGTCCAGGAGGGAGCAGCTCCCTGGAGGGATCCCGGCCGCGCCCTGCCGTGCCGGCTGCTGGGCTGAGGGCAGAGTGGAGGCGGCGCCGGGGGGCGGGTGCCCTCGTCCAGACCAGGGCGGGCTGGGGGCAGAGCCGGCGAGCGGCCGCCCGGGGCCGGTCCCGGGGGGCCTAATCCCTCCCTCTGGCACAGGTCAGATGAGGGGCTTAAGGGTCACGTGGCCGCCGGGCCCATACTTTGGGGTTACCGTGGGCTCGGGGACTTCTCGGGGCCTGAGGAGGACAGACACACCACACTACGGCCACCTCTGAGTCCTCAGGGACCCCAGGTCCAGGGTCAGCTCTGAGTCCGAAAGCCCACCCGTGGCGTGAGAGCATCGGAGGCCTCGAGGCCCGGACACGGGAGCCTGCGGAAAGCTGGGCGGATGTCCACCGAGGGGACCTGGGGGTGGTTCGTGGATTCCGAGGTTCGGAGTCCTGTTGGGGGCGGAGGACTGCCCTGGGACCCCCGAGACGCCCTTGGCAGGCAGAGGCGCCGGGGAAGGGGGGCCGCAGGGCCGCGGTGGAGGACGGTCGCCCTCCCTCGGCGCCTCAGTGGGAGGCCCTGATGGCGAGAGACGCGGGGCGGGGCGGGACACTGTTGGCTAGAGCGAGCTGGGTCCACCGTGCACAGCTGACCGCGCTGGCCTCCACGCCCACCTGGTGCCCAGCAGGAACTGGGGCACGACTGGCCAGAGGCCGGGGACGAGGGGTCCGTGCGGCCAGTGGGGACAAGAGCACCCTGGCGGAGAGTTAGCTTAGCCGGCGTGCGCCTGGGCTGGGGCCGCAGGAGACGAGGCTCCAGACAGCTTCTGCCCTCAGGAGCGTCTGCTCCCGCCGTCAGTGAGCTAGCTGCTTTCCAGGCCAGAGGCCACTGTCTGGAGAGAGGAGGCCGCACGTGGCGAGTCAGAGGCCCGCAGCCGACCCTGGGCTCTGCGCGAGCAAGGGGCGACCTCCCGGCCTGCGTGGGACCCGGGTTCCGGAGCAGGGGTTCAGCCCAGAGGGAGCCCCGGGGCCCGGGGCCGGCTTACACCCCGGCCACAGCCCCGCCCCCGGGGCCGCGACTCTGAGGGGCAGTGGTCCCAGGAAGGAGCGTGTCCAGCACAGTCTGGAGTCCGGGTGGTCCCGGAAACGCCCCTGGCGAGCGGTGGACTGGAGGCAGTGTCTCCGAGCCTGGCGTCCACCCAGAGCCTGCCTCCTATGCCGAGCGCGGTGCCCTTGGCTGGCGTGCTGACTGCCGCCGCTTGTCCTCCGCCTTCCTGCACGGACGCGGCTGGGGCTGCCCCGCCAGGCACGGGGACGTCCACCGGCTCCACACGGGCAGCCCCAGGAGGGCCCTCTCTGGGCCTCCGCCTCCCTGCCTGTGAAATGGGTGGTTGCCGGGAGTGAGCGAGGAGGAGGCGGCTGCCCCGGGGGTGCAGGCACCCTGTCTGTGGTCCAGACCACTGCTTCCGTCTTTGGGCAGCCGGTCTCGGGTGCTCACAGCCAGGCCTCCAGCTGGACTCGGCCCTCAACACGCCCCAAACCACAGGCATGTGCCGCCCCAGTGGGGAGCAGACCAGGGGTAATCTGGCCCGCAGCACCCCCGGCCCCTGGCTTTGGGGTAGCTCAGGGCATATTCCGGTCCCGGCGCCCCTAGAGCCGTGGCTGCCTGGGCTTCGCTCCTCTGCCCGCTCCTGACGAAGCCCCTCCGGCCAGGGCTGCACAGGGGGCGACCGATGTTTTGTTACCGAATTCTTCCCGAAGAAAGAGCCCCCCGAGCGGCCCTGCCTGGATGCTGCGGGGGCTGGGGGCTCGGCTCGCCTCCCTCCAGCCGCCCGGCTGCTGAGGGGTGGGGGCTCGGGCGGCTTCGTTTCTTTCTCCAAGGTCTCCTTCCTCCAGGGAGCAGCCACCAAGGCGCCACAGCGATTCGGATGCCCACACCCTGTGCTTGGCGCTCGCGGCCCCTGGCACTCCATTCCTCCTTCCCCGCAGCAGCCCGTCCACCCCGCAGGGCTTCCTTCCCGCCTTGTGCCTGTGTTGGGGGTGTCAGGGCCCGGGCTGCGAATGGTTGGGCCGCACAGGGCAAGTCGGTCCTCCGCCTGTACTCTGTCCACACCCGACCCAGGTCCCTGCGCTCCCAGGTGGAGGAGGACACAGACACAGGACGGAGAGAGCGTCAGCGGCCAGCCAGGCTAGTAAGGGGACTGTGGTCCACGGCCTGATTCACGGTCGGACAGCCTCATCCTGGGCACGGGCCCTGTCCTCTGCTGCCCACCGCGTTGCTTCGTGAACTCTGGGGCCTCTTTTATAGAGAAAAGGGCACATCTTTGGGAAGCCGGAGGAACTGAGACTTGGCAACGAGAGGTACCGGGGGTGCGGGCAGAGCGAGGGCGTGCATTCTTCCTCCCCTGCCGCTGGGTGGCCTTGGGCAAGCCACGCCACTCTGAGGCCAGTGTTCCGGCTGCGAATAGGGCGTCTGATACTGTCCTTTTAGGGGCGTCAGTGAAGAGCAGCTTGTTTTATTGCCGAGGTTTAGCTGTCAGCCCATGGAGAGGGAAGGGCCACAGTCCTAGAGCCCAGAGTCCTTTGCTCCCCGGGGTGGGAGACGCTGGGCCCACCAGGAGGGAGAGGTCCCCACTCGGGACCCGAGACCACCCGGGTGTGAAGGTGCCGCAGGGCTGGGCTGACCTCTCCCCCCGCCCCCGAGCAGTCAGGAAAGGCCCCTTCAGAGGAGGTGATCTTTGGACTGGGACACAAAGATGGGGAGGGACCAAGGTTTGGGAAGAGCGTCCAGGGCCGAGGGAACAGCCGGGGTAGAGGCCGGACGTGGGGCCTGGCGGGACGCGTCCGGGGCCAAAGGCGCCCTGGCGGGAGACAAGGTCAGCGAGCTCCGTGCAGATGTGTGAGTGACGCAGACGTGGGTCTGGGGAGGTCACTGGGCCACCCAGGGTCACACGGCAAGCAGGAGTGCAAGGCTGCGCTGGGAGAAGCCTCAGAAGGGCCAGGTGCCCTTT
The DNA here is from genome assembly GCA_022376925.1 of Tragulus kanchil. Lineage (NCBI taxonomy): Eukaryota > Metazoa > Chordata > Mammalia > Artiodactyla > Tragulidae > Tragulus > Tragulus kanchil. The sequence continues at coordinate 225,530,792 of JAIOJX010000030.1, read as the reverse complement.
AGGTCCCGAGGGCTGGGTTCCGGGGTTTCTGTGCAGCACGTGGCGTGTCAGCAAGGGGTGCATCCAGGACGGAGTCAGGTCTGCTGTGTCTGGAAGGAGGCGTGCGGCCCTCCACCCTCCACCCACTCACTCACTCATTCGTTCATTCATTCTCTTAATCATTCACTCATTCATTTGCTGGTTCACGCATTCATTCATTCACTTATCCATTCATTCATTCCCTGTTCACTCACACATTCATTCATTTATTTAAAACGTTGCCTGGAGAGGCAGGTCCTCCTGAGTCAGATCCTATTTATAGCCACAGAGCTTCAGATTCAAGGCCCTTAAAACAGTTTCCAGGAGGGACTGGGTCCCAGGAGAGGGTCCCAGAGGTGATGCCGTTTGAACCAAGGCTGCAGAAGGTCCTTTGGCAACGAGGGTACCGGGGGTGCGGGCAGAGCGAGGGCGTGCATTCTTCCTCCCCTGCCGCTGGGTGGCCTTGGGCAAGCCACGCCACTCTGAGGCCAGTGTTCCGGCTGCGAATAGGGCGTCTGATACTGTCCTTTTAGGGGCGTCAGTGAAGAGCAGCTTGTTTTATTGCCGAGGTTTAGCTGTCAGCCCATGGAGAGGGAAGGGCCACAGTCCTAGAGCCCAGAGTCCTTTGCTCCCCGGGGTGGGAGACGCTGGGCCCACCAGGAGGGAGAGGTCCCCACTCGGGACCCGAGACCACCCGGGTGTGAAGGTGCCGCAGGGCTGGGCTGACCTCTCCCCCCGCCCCCGAGCAGTCAGGAAAGGCCCCTTCAGAGGAGGTGATCTTTGGACTGGGACACAAAGATGGGGAGGGACCAAGGTTTGGGAAGAGCGTCCAGGGCCGAGGGAACAGCCGGGGTAGAGGCCGGACGTGGGGCCTGGCGGGACGCGTCCGGGGCCAAAGGCGCCCTGGCGGGAGACAAGGTCAGCGAGCTCCGTGCAGATGTGTGAGTGACGCAGACGTGGGTCTGGGGAGGTCACTGGGCCACCCAGGGTCACACGGCAAGCAGGAGTGCAAGGCTGCGCTGGGAGAAGCCTCAGAAGGGCCAGGTGCCCTTTAGGTCCCGAGGGCTGGGTTCCGGGGTTTCTGTGCAGCACGTGGCGTGTCAGCAAGGGGTGCATCCAGGACGGAGTCAGGTCTGCTGTGTCTGGAAGGAGGCGTGCGGCCCTCCACCCTCCACCCACTCACTCACTCATTCGTTCATTCATTCTCTTAATCATTCACTCATTCATTTGCTGGTTCACGCATTCATTCATTCACTTATCCATTCATTCATTCCCTGTTCACTCACACATTCATTCATTTATTTAAAACGTTGCCTGGAGAGGCAGGTCCTCCTGAGTCAGATCCTATTTATAGCCACAGAGCTTCAGATTCAAGGCCCTTAAAACAGTTTCCAGGAGGGACTGGGTCCCAGGAGAGGGTCCCCAGAGGTGATGCCGTTTGAACCAAGGCTGCAGAAGGTCCTTTGGAGAACAGGAAAAAGCATTCCGGGCGTCGGATGCTGGCTGCAGAGGCACAGAGCTGTGAACGAGAGTGCATTTAGTGTGGGGGCCTGGGCACACCAGCATTCCAGGGCGCAGGGCTGTGGAGGAGAGAGAGGGGAGACGGGGGCGTGACGGGCCGGGACTCTGTTCCCTGGCGCCGCGGAGCCACAGGCGAGCCGGCCTTGCGTCTCCCTGACGGACGGACGGGCTGGCCGGAGCCCTGGGACGCTCACCCCCTTCTGCAGCTCTGTAGCTTCTGTCTTTCCCTCCACCCTCAGCCGTGAGCCCAAGGCTGGCTAGGCGCACTGTGTCCCCACAAACTCCTCGCTCGCCCTGCACGAGGGTCTTGCCGTAGGACCACGACTCAGCAGCTGCCGGGCCCGAGGCGCTCAGAGCTCTCCCCTCCATCCTGCCCAGCAGAGCTCTGGACGGCCGACCACTTAGGTCCTTACATGCCTTCTGAGCAGGGACTGGGCTCCTCGAGGGGCTCGATGCCCGTGGACGGCGTCAAGAGGACAGGCGAGGGCTCATCCTCTGCCCGGTTGATCGCTCACGTGAGGACAGACCACACGAGAGCCTCCGTCCACCACACGGGGGCTGTGTCGTCAAAATCCCCGTGCTTCCTTACTGCGCCCCTCACGCGGCCTTCCCAGCTCAGCCCGGCCTCAGCCTGACCTCAGGGTCACCTGGAACAGGGCTGGCAAAACCCCCGCCGGATCACTCACTCATTCGTTCATTCATTCTCTTAATCATTCACTCATTCATTTGCTGGTTCACGCATTCATTCATTCACTTATCCATTCATTCATTCCCTGTTCACTCCACATCATCATTTACTTTAACTCACTATTGTTATCATTCTCTTGACAGCATCTCATTTCTGGTCAGATTCATCATTCATTACCATTCATCTTCCGTTCATCCCTTTTTATTTAAAACGTTGCCTGGAGAGGCAGGTCCTCCTGAGTCAGATCCTATTTATAGCCACAGAGCTTCAGATTCAAGGCCCTTAAAACAGTTTCCAGGAGGGACTGGGTCCCAGGAGAGGGTCCCCAGAGGTGATGCCGTTTGAACCAAGGCTGCAGAAGGTCCTTTGGAGAACAGGAAAAAGCATTCCGGGCGTCGGATGCTGGCTGCAGAGGCACAGAGCTGTGAACGAGAGTGCATTTAGTGTGGGGGCCTGGGCACACCAGCATTCCAGGGCGCAGGGCTGTGGAGGAGAGAGAGGGGAGACGGGGGCGTGACGGGCCGGGACTCTGTTCCCTGGCGCCGCGGAGCCACAGGCGAGCCGGCCTTGCGTCTCCCTGACGGACGGACGGGCTGGCCGGAGCCCTGGGACGCTCACCCCCTTCTGCAGCTCTGTAGCTTCTGTCTTTCCCTCCACCCTCAGCCGTGAGCCCAAGGCTGGCTAGGCGCACTGTGTCCCCACAAACTCCTCGCTCGCCCTGCACGAGGGTCTTGCCGTAGGACCACGACTCAGCAGCTGCCGGGCCCGAGGCGCTCAGAGCTCTCCCCTCCATCCTGCCCAGCAGAGCTCTGGACGGCCGACCACTTAGGTCCTTACATGCCTTCTGAGCAGGGACTGGGCTCCTCGAGGGGCTCGATGCCCGTGGACGGCGTCAAGAGGACAGGCGAGGGCTCATCCTCTGCCCGGTTGATCGCTCACGTGAGGACAGACCACACGAGAGCCTCCGTCCACCACACGGGGGCTGTGTCGTCAAAATCCCCGTGCTTCCTTACTGCGCCCCTCACGCGGCCTTCCCAGCTCAGCCCGGCCTCAGCCTGACCTCAGGGTCACCTGGAACAGGGGCTGGCAGCTCAAAGCCAAAGCAGTCACTGAAAAGGAAGGACTTGAACTGGAAGGAGATGTTCACGTGATCAGCTTGCCGCGTGTGGACGCTGAGTCACTGTTGTGCACCTGACACCGTGTTGTGTGTCGACTCTACTTCAGTTTAAAGGAAAGAGAAGCTGTTAGTTGCTTCTGTAAAGCTTTCGCCAAGAAGCCAGGGGGAGACTACCACCAAGGTGTGAACCTATTTATTCAGGGTCTTGGCTAAAAGTTAGGGTTGGCTAATAACTAAATATTAGCTGACCACTAAGGCGTTGGCCGAAACACTACGCAGTTAATAGATAACTAAGGTGATAGTTGATAACTAGTTGATAACTGTTTAGTTGTCTTTCAACTGTGCGTGCGTGCTCAGTCGTGTCTGACTCTCTGCAGGCAGATGGACTGTAGCCCCCCAGGCTCCTCTGTCCATGGGATTCTCCAGGCAAGAAGACTGGAGTGGGTTGCCATTTCCGCCTCCAGGGGATCTTCCCGACCCAGGGATCGAACTCAACGGCTCTTGCATCTCCTGCACTGGCAGGCAGATTCTTTACCACTAGCACCCGAGAAGCCTGTCTCTCAAGTATAGTTGGTAACTAGCTGTCAGTTCAGAAGTAAGATTTCTATAACTCAATAATGAAATGACCAACCAATTAGCATACACACCTAAGAGGTGCTTGTATAGGTAGGCTCATCACAGCATTACTCATTGTGATAGCCGAAACGTTGTCTGTGGACAGATGGCCGGATAAACAAAGCGTGGTCCTGCTTCCAGTGGACTTTCCCTCTGGAGAAGCCCCGACACTTGCTTACGAACAGGAGGAGCCTGGCGGACGTCGTGCTGAGTGAAGTCAGCTGGTCCTGCAGGCGTCCGCGGAGGTGAGGTCCCTGCAGAAGTCAGAGTCATGGGGACAGAAAGCAGAATGGTCACAATTGTAAATTTTGTGTTATGTAATCTCTTCACACAGTTTTTTAAAAAGTCAACCCGGTCTTTAAAAAAGGGGCACAGCAGAAGCTACACAGCGGCCAATAAGCCCGCGGAAAGATGTTCCACGTCACGCGTCACCCACGCTATGCCCACGGAGCCCCAGCGAGGCGCCAGGACGCTTGGCACAAGCCGGAGAGGGCGGACCACGTCGGGCACTGGCAGGAGGCGGGCGAGGAGGGTTCCCAGCGGGCCCTCCGCCGGTCGGGGCTAGAGCAGGGCCGGGTCTGTTGCGAGGGCCGAGCGGGGAGGCTGTGAGCAGAGCTAGGGCTCCGTGAGGCCCACGCTCAGACCTCCGACGGCGCCCAGGCACGGGGCTCCATCTGGAGCCGGCGCCGGAGCTCGGTCTGTGATGAGGTCACGGCCCGGGTGGGGACCAGGGCCAGAGCCCGGCTCTTGGCCGGGGCTGTGCTGTGGCCGGGCGGCGTCTGGGACGAGGCACGCTGCGAGCAGCCGTGATCCGCGCTCGGCCTGCGTGTGAGCGCAGACGCTCCCCCGCGGGTTCCTAGCGGCGCAGAGGGAGACGACGGCTTCCAGAGCCATTCTGCTCCCTCCCTTCCTGCCGCCCGCTGAGGCCGCCTCTGCTCCTGAAACGCCGCGCTTCCCTCCCGGGCACTGTCCCGGCACTGCCCGCGCGGCCAGGGCGCTGCCTCCGCGCCGCCCCCAGACCCCAGCCTCCCGCCGCCGGGTCCAGGGCCATTAAGGGAGGAGCCTGTGGGCAGCGGAGGGTAAACAGAACCCCTGCTGTGGGGCTGGGGCCGGCGCCCTCCTCCCCTGGCGCGGTGGGCCGACTTCCGAGGGAAGCTGGGAGCGCACAGAGCGGGAGCTGTTGACAGGAGACTTAGTGAAATCCAGAGGGAGGCGCCCTGGCAGGGCCCACCTGGGAGGAGGCCCGGGATAGTAATTAAATTAATTCTGGGGTTTGTCCCAACAAGCGCAGAAGCAAGAACCAAGGCCAGGACCCATTCACTCAGGGCTCTAGGAGTCTGTCTTAATTACAGGGAAAAATAAGTCTCGGAAACTTACGTAACCCCAGCGCTCCAGGCCCCGAGGGTCTGGCCCAAGCCGCGTTTCTTTTCCGGGAAATGCGCTCTTGCACGGCTGCACCTGCACACCTCTGGGGTCACCTCTGGGGTTCCCAGAACACGCCAGAGCACAGAGCAAGAGCTCGGCTCCCGTCCCCATTTCTCAGAGGAGGCCAAACGAGGCTTGGGGGCTGAAGTGCCTCGTGCAGGGCCGTGTGATCTGGACGTGGGACAGCCTGCGAGCCCCAGACCTCAGCGGTCCTGCCCCGACCCCTCTCTGGCATGGAGGCGGCGGGCGAACAGGGCGTGGGGAGACTCGTTCTGCCCCAGAGGGAGGCAGGGAAGGCTCCGGAAGCGGTGCCCTCCTCTAAGGATGAGTGGAGCGGGCAGCCGAGAAGGCAGACGCGTGTGCGTACCAGGCAGAGGAGACGGCTTGGGGGCGGAAGGGGCGGGCGCCTCGGGCCGAGCACTGGTGCAGGGCGGGGCTGGGGAGGGGGAAGGCGGGCTGACCAAGAGCCCCCGAGCAGGGAAGGCTACAGAAAGGTCCCCCAGCTGTCTTACTCGGTCCTCACAACAGCCCTGGGGTGGCGGTGCCTCGTGTCCCCATCTGTCAGATGAGGAGGCGGAGACCCAGGGAATCTGAGGCCCACAGCCAGGGCGTGGTGTCGCTGGCGCTAGAACCCGGCTGTAGGGCTCAGAGGTGCCCCTTTAGCCGTGCGGCAGAGCCCCAACTCTCCTGGCTTCCTGGTTCCACTCGGCCTGGGGGCCGAGGCAGGAAGCTGCTCCAGGCCGGGGTGGAAAACCACGAGGCCCTCCAGGCAGAGGGGAAAGAGAGGAAGCTGCTCGCCGAGGGCCAGGGCCACGGCAGGGAGACCACTGCTGACCGCACGCCTCCGCGGGCCGTCCCCAGGGCCCGGAGACCCCAGACCCGTGGCGGCAGGGGAGGGAGAAGCTGGTTTCAGCGGAACAGCGGGCTTCCTGGCCAGGAGGTGAACGTCCCATCCCGGGAGGTATGTAGGCAGATGACGGACGAGGAGGCAGGAGGAGGTGGTCCTGGATTGGGTCCCTCGCAGATCTGCCCATCAGAGCTCCCAGGGGCCCCGGCTCTCCTGGAAGAAGCCCTTTCTGGCTGCTGGCGGTTGAGGGATGTCAGAGGAAGCTCCAGGGAGAGGCCAGGCTCGCCTGAGGGACCCCTCTGCTTCGAGAGCGTTTTTCCTCTCCTGAAACGTTTTCATCACCTCGAACACAGTTCCTGAACAGAACCTGCAAAGCAGGTCCCTAGTGAGCGGAGGCCTCCCTGTGGGGCCCGTCTCCCTCGGGCAGGAGCTAGCAGATGCAGCAGCACAGAGAGGGGGAGTGAGTGACGGGGTGCCACACAGCACGGTCGAGGTGGGCCTCCTGAACAAAGGATGTGGCCAGGCTCGGGCCTCCGGGCCAGGCCCTGTCTTTGGGTTAGAGAGTCCTTGACGTCGCCCTTAAGCGGGAATAAGAGGGTTTATTTTCGGTTGAATATTTCCTGACCGCAGACAAGACGGGACAGAATTGTGCATTCCAGATTTCTGGCAACCAAAGACACTGTACTGCGAGCCCTGCCCACTCACCTCACCTCTTCCCGCTGGCCTCGTGCTCACCCCTGGAGCCTGGGGTCTGGCTGCCAGCTTCTATGAGAGCCCTGCTTGTGGCAAAAAGTGTGGGCAGAACTCACTGCCTCTCCGTTCTCCGTCCTTCCAGACCCCCTGGTCCCTCTCCTCGCATGTCACCTCCATAACCATTAGCCTGGGTGGTCGGCGTTTCATCAGACACAGTGAGGACAAGCATCTCGGGCAGGGAAACGGCATGTACGGTAGCCCAGAGGCAGGACCACAGTGCGGGCTCCTCAGAGCAGGGCACACGAGCTCTGTGGCTGAAGCCGAGCCTCCCTCCGGCTGGCGAGAACACAGAGGGGCAGCCATGGCCGGCTTTCCAAGACTCAGAGCACAAGGACAGTTTATCCTAGAGCAGTAGGGAGCCCTGGAACTCGAGCAGGGAAGTGCCCTGTCAGAAACGTGTCCCAGAAGGCTCCCGATGGATTGGACAGGTGGGACCATGGAAGCTGGGAAGACCGGGCAGGGAACTGGACTGAGAGCCCGGCACAAGCGGGGTACAGAGGAAGGGACCAGACAGGCACCCCCGAACAAGAAAGGCCGGGCCAACTGATGTACTGGTTGTGGGCCGGACCTGTTGGCATTAGGACCCCATGTTACAGAAAGGGAAACTGAGGCTTCGAAGGCACGGCCCCCTGTCTGGGGAGTGACGCACCAGCACCGTGGATCCGGGCCCAGCGCCGTCGCTCTTGACTTTATCCCTGTGCGCAGAGTTCACCCACGTGGTCACCTGTGGCTGTGATATGGGAGATGATCACTCACCCTCGCCAGGCCCCGGTGACCTCGGTGACCTCGGCTGGCAGCAGCTTGAAGCAGGGTTTCGGTTCCCAGCCAGAGAGCGAGGTCAGGCACCGGCGGGGAGAGGACCAGATCCGGGCCTCCAAAGCACCGGGGGCCAGCAGCCAGTGAGGAGGCCCTAGCCTGTCACCTGGGTAGGAGGGCATTTCCACACGGAGACGGGAGGTCGTGAAACGAGCCCCGTGTGTGCTAGGAGGAAGAGGATCCGGGCGGGCAGACACGCAGGCGGCTCCGAGAGAGCCGGGCCCTCGAGGTTGCTTGAATCAGTTCGTGCGGCGTCTCTTCCGGGCTTCCTCTGGCCAATCGTCTCCCCTCTCCTGGCCCTGAGTCCGTACCTGGTGCCTCTCAGGGTCTTCCCACGTGCGTGTGTGCCTCTCTGAGCCAAGAGGGATTCTGGCCAGGAGGCCGATGGGTAGGTTGGCATCACTTCCTATGAGGTAATGGCGCCTTTCCGTGCCCGTGTAGCCGGGAACGTCTCCTTGACTTTGAGAATGAGTGACATCTGGTCCTTCCTCTCGCATCTGGGCAGGCTCGGCTCCTCTCTCGCTCCTGCTGTCTTGGGGGGTCTGTCCACAGCAGGTGGAGTTCAGGGCCAGCGTGGGGCCCGCCTGCCTTCTGCCTCCCGGTGACCCGCTCTTCACCCCCTTTAAGCCCCGCTGAAAGCTGGGAGATGCCCCCTCCTCAGGGTCGCCCACTCAGGCCGAATGCGTCTCTTTCTTCTCCAGTCTCCGGGGAGCGGGGCTGGCTGGCGGCCGCTGCCTGGGAGGGCCCTGGAGGCAGAGGGCCCGTCTCGTCTCTGTTCCCAGCATCCAGGCCGAGGCCGGGCATACAGTAGGCACTCAGTAACTGCTGAGGACAGACAGAGATGAACGAACAGACAAGCGAGTGAATGAAAGGACGGGAATACACATCAGGGACACCGATCATCAAAGACTTTTTTTTTTTAACTTTTACTGGAGTGTAATTGTTACAATGTTGCGTTTGTTTCTGCTGCAGGGCAAAGTGAATCAGTTATACATGGACATGGATCCATTCTTTTTCAGATTCTTTTCCCATATAGGTCCTGAGAAAATATTGAGATGCATTCCCTGTGCTAGACAGTAGGTCTTTATGTGGAATCTGAAAAAAATTAAAAAAAAAAAAACAGCTTGAAGCAGGGTTTCGGTTCCCAGCCAGAGAGCGAGGTCAGGCACCGGCGGGGAGAGGACCAGATCCGGGCCTCCAAAGCACCGGGGGCCAGCAGCCAGTGAGGAGGCCCTAGCCTGTCACCTGGGTAGGAGGGCATTTCCACACGGAGACGGGAGGTCGTGAAACGAGCCCCGTGTGTGCTAGGAGGAAGAGGATCCGGGCGGGCAGACACGCAGGCGGCTCCGAGAGAGCCGGGCCCTCGAGGTTGCTTGAATCAGTTCGTGCGGCGTCTCTTCCGGGCTTCCTCTGGCCAATCGTCTCCCCTCTCCTGGCCCTGAGTCCGTACCTGGTGCCTCTCAGGGTCTTCCCACGTGCGTGTGTGCCTCTCTGAGCCAAGAGGGATTCTGGCCAGGAGGCCGATGGGTAGGTTGGCATCACTTCCTATGAGGTAATGGCGCCTTTCCGTGCCCGTGTAGCCGGGAACGTCTCCTTGACTTTGAGAATGAGTGACATCTGGTCCTTCCTCTCGCATCTGGGCAGGCTCGGCTCCTCTCTCGCTCCTGCTGTCTTGGGGCGTCTGTCCACAGCAGGTGGAGTTCAGGGCCAGCGTGGGGCCCGTCTGCCTTCTGCCTCCCCGGTGACCCGCTCTTCACCCCTTGAAGCCCCGCTGAAAGCTGGGAGATGCCCCCTCCTCAGGGTCGCCCACTCAGGCCGAATGCGTCTCTTTCTTCTCCAGTCTCCGGGGAGCGGGGCTGGCTGGCGGCCGCTGCCTGGGAGGGCCCTGGAGGCAGAGGGCCCGTCTCGTCTCTGTTCCCAGCATCCAGGCCGAGGCCGGGCATACAGTAGGCACTCAGTAACTGCTGAGGACAGACAGAGATGAACGAACAGACAAGCGAGTGAATGAAAGGACGGGAATACACATCAGGGACACCGATCATCAAAGACTTTTTTTTTTTAACTTTTACTGGAGTGTAATTGTTACAATGTTGCGTTTGTTTCTGCTGCAGGGCAAAGTGAATCAGTTATACATGGACATGGATCCATTCTTTTTCAGATTCTTTTCCCATATAGGTCCTGAGAAAATATTGAGATGCATTCCCTGTGCTAGACAGTAGGTCTTTATGTGGAATCTGAAAAAAATTAAAAAAAAAAACAAAACCGGTAGAAATGAACTTACTTACAAAACAGCAGTAGTCAGAGATGTCATACACACCTTTACCCCTAGCGCTTCCCAGGTGGCGCTAGTGGTAAAGAACCCACCTGTCGAGGCACAGGCTTGATCCCTGGGTCAGAAGGCTGGACACGGGAAAGGCAGAACTGACCTGGAGAGTCCCGCGGACGAGAGGCCTGGCGGGCGACAGTCCAAGCGGTCACAAGATGTCGGGCACCGCGGAAGCGCCTTAGCACACATGCACGGGTACCTGCCGGGAAGCGGGGAGGTCCGGAGAAGGGAGACATTGGGAGACTGGGCTATATCACAGACAGGTTTTGGAGTCAGACGGCCCTGGGCAGATCGCAGCTCTGCCTGTTGCCAGTGGCCCTGGGACTGCAGACCCCACACCTCAGCCTCCTCCTCCGCGTGCAGCCTGCGGGCGGGCTCGGGAGCTCCGGAGCGTGCGCCCAGGAAGCCAGCGGCCCTGGCTCGGCTCTCGCCCCTGCCACTTGCCCAGCGGGAGTTCGGACACGACGCTTGATGGCTCTCTGCCTCCGTTTCCCCATCTGCAAAATGGAGCATAACAATGCTTCCCTCGTCAGGTTCATCTGGGGAGCACAGGAGGAAAGGTTTGTAACGTGCTCACAACAGAACGGGGCGAGGAGAGAGCCCCCGACACGCGGTGTGTGCCCGCCCCGGGCGAGGCGCCCGCTCTCCCTCCCCCCTACGGCCTGCGGCCCAGGCCGGGGGCTGCGGGGACTCCGCTTAGGTGTCAAAGCCTCAGCCCTTCTCTGGGGAGACCCCACTGGGCCAAACACTGTTTCTCCAGACAGAAGCCCACAGAGGTGTGGAATTTGCCACCCACATCAGCAACAATGGCATTCGTTTCAGAATGTCGAGGAACGTGTAAAGCAGGTCTCGCCAGGTCGGGACTTCAACTTAACGATCTCAGCCTCCGAGCTGCGCTCCGGAGCCCCTTTCTGACATGTTCCTTTTAAACCCCAATCAGAGTGTTCCTTCCACTCAGCACGGTCCACGCTGCCGTGAGCAGGATTATTTTAGTTGCTTTTTTTTTTTTTTTTTTTTTTTGAGCTCTAAGTACCAGACGGCGCACCCAAATTATATGGTTTAATCCCTTCAGCCTCATGACAAGAGTATCATTCCTGATAGGAGGAGGAGACGGGGGCTCAGAGAGGTTGCCGGAGGAGCCCGGGGTCACCCACACGGAAGCAGTCAGGCGTTGGGCCTGCACGTACCGGACTCTTCACGCGGGTTCTCGGCATCGCTCACGTGTGGGAATCACATGAGGAACTCTGACAGTGCTAGTTCCAGCTTGTGGCCTGGGTGTCAGATGTCGCTGTTAGGTTTTGTGTTTGGTTTTTCAATGTTTGTTTATCTATGCGGCTGCGCCGGGTCTTAGTTGCGGCACCTTCAGTCTTCGCAGCGGCAGGCGGGACCTTTCGTTGCAGTGTGTGGGACCTCGTTCCCTGACCAGGGACAGACCCCGGGCCCCTGCACCGGGAGCATGGCGTCTTAGCCACTGGAGCAGTGGCGACGTCCCTGGGCGTTAATGAGGCTTCCCAGGAGGTCCGCCAGGCGGCCAGGTCTTCAGGCCAGGTCCAGGGGACAGAAGCAGGCCCCCAGGGGAGATGCATCTGGAGGGGGAGATGACGCTCCAGACCCCTCAGCCCCCTCAGGCCCTGGGAGACCGTGGGGGTCGAGCCCAGACCCCTGGCTGAGGACTTCCGGAAAGCGACACCCGACCCGGGGTCGGTATGGAAGCAGCAGGGCCTGCGACGGAACTTCCTCCAGGAGCAGCTCCTGGGCTGGAGGCCTGGCTGCGACCCCCAGTCTGTCCTGGGCCCCTCCCCGCTCCCAGCCCAGCACAGGCCTGGCTCGCTGACCTTTCATTCCTGTACTCGCAGGGGGAGCGTTGCTTCAAACAAAGTCTGGGGAATTTGGCTTGTCCAGACTTTGACTCAGGCCCATTCCTTTGGACATTCCAGTGAGATGTGTCTGAGCCCGCATCCTCCCTCCCAGGGCTTTCTGAAATCCACAGATGCCGGTCCTGGTGGCACATCCACCTCCTCTGAGGCGGGGGAAATCCACAGCCCCCAGTAGAACGCCAGCCACTGGTTCGGCTTCTGGTGTTTCCACACTGAGAGTTCTCGGGATGGTGGCTTAGATCCTGCGAGGCCGTCTCAGTCTCCTCATCTGTGAAACGGGCACTACCTCTGGTTTGTAGAAGGTCCCCCGAGATCACAGGAGAGAAAGGACGGCCGCAGTGCCTTCGCCAGTGCCCGGAGTGCAGGGGGCACTCGGGAGCGACCGTCCTCTGCTTGATAGTGTTAGGAGAGCCTGGACTGCACGCGCCTGGGATGCACACCGCACGTGGCCCACAGCTCTGACCCCGTCAGGTGCTGTTGTCAGAGACAGACCCCAGGCAGCCGTCCTATGGTCAGAGGTTGGCTTGACCCCAGTGCACTCCCGTCCCCGCCACAGGCCGTCCCACCAGCTCAGTAACTAATACAGCGAGCCTGGCCGAGATACCCACAGGGTACCGCTGCCCCCCACCCCCTCTAAAGCTCTTGCTCCGTCGCCACGGCCACCCTGCCGTCCAGACACCCCCGGCGGTTCTCGTTCTTCCGCCTTGCCTCCAGGCTCAGCCCCTCAAGTGGATTCTCCCCCGTGGAGCTCCTCAAGCACTGCGGTCACCTGTCGGCAGCTTCCACAGCCGCCCAGAGCCTCCAGCTCAGCCGGCCGCCAGCGTCCTCGTGTGACCTGGCCACAGACTCTCTGTTCCCTCCGGCCTCCGCTGCGTGGCGCTGCCCAGGCGTGCGGAGCTCTCGGCCCTGAGCCCTTGCACGTGCTGAGCACCCTCTCCCGTCCTGTCTGCTGGGCGGGTTCGTGCTTCGGCTCCAGTGGCAGAGCCCGCGCGCCTCCCCACGTGGGCCTGAGCAGCCTGCTTCTCCTCCTGCCCTCACTCTTCCCCGCATCGGGCCCTTTTCCAGTGAGCCAACTCTGTGTCAGGCGGCCAAAGTGTTGGAGCTTCAGCTTCCGTCCTTCCTATGCATATTCAGGGATGATTTCCTTTAATATTGATGAGGTCAATCTCCTCGCTGTCCAAAGGACTCTGAAGAGGCCTACAGCGCCACCCTTGGACTAGGGGGGGGTCTCAAATGGGGTCAGCCCCAGTAGAACGCCAGCCATTTGGCTTCTGGTGTTTCCACACTGAGAGTTCTCGGGATGGTGGCTTAGATCCTGCGAGGCCGTCTCAGTCTCCTCATCTGTGAAACGGCACTACCTCTGGTTTGTAGAAGGTCCCCGAGATCACAGGAGAGAAAGGGACGGCCGCAGTGCCTTCGCCAGTGCCCGGAGTGCAGGGGGCACTCGGGAGCGACCGTCCTCTGCTTGATAGTGTTAGGAGAGCCTGGACTGCACGCGCCTGGGATGCACACCGCACGTGGCCCACAGCTCTGACCCCGTCAGGTGCTGTTGTCAGAGACAGACCCCAGGCAGCCGTCCTATGGTCAGAGGTTGGCTTGACCCCAGTGCACTCCCGTCCCCGCCACAGGCCGTCCCACCAGCTCAGTAACTAATACAGCGAGCCTGGCCGAGATACCCACAGGGTACCGCTGCCCCCCACCCCCTCTAAAGCTCTTGCTCCGTCGCCACGGCCACCCTGCCGTCCAGACACCCCCGGCGGTTCTCGTTCTTCCGCCTTGCCTCCAGGCTCAGCCCCTCAAGTGGATTCTCCCCCGTGGAGCTCCTCAAGCACTGCGGTCACCTGTCGGCAGCTTCCACAGCCGCCCAGAGCCTCCAGCTCAGCCGGCCGCCAGCGTCCTCGTGTGACCTGGCCACAGACTCTCTGTTCCCTCCGGCCTCCGCTGCGTGGCGCTGCCCAGGCGTGCGGAGCTCTCGGCCCTGAGCCCTTGCACGTGCTGAGCACCCTCTCCCGTCCTGTCTGCTGGGCGGGTTCGTGCTTCGGCTCCAGTGGCAGAGCCCGCGCGCCTCCCCACGTGGGCCTGAGCAGCCTGCTTCTCCTCCTGCCCTCACTCTTCCCCGCATCGGGCCCTTTTCCAGTGAGCCAACTCTGTGTCAGGCGGCCAAAGTGTTGGAGCTTCAGCTTCCGTCCTTCCTATGCATATTCAGGGATGATTTCCTTTAATATTGATGAGGTCAATCTCCTCGCTGTCCAAAGGACTCTGAAGAGGCCTACAGCGCCACCCTTTGAAAGCATCGCTTCTTCGGTACTCACCCTTCTTCATGGTCCGTCCCGCACATCTGTGCGTGACTACTGGAAAAACCATAGCTTTGACGACACGGACTTTTGTCGGCAAAGTGATGTCTCTGCTTTTGAATACCTTGTCTAGGATTGTCATAGCTTCCCTTTCAAGGAGGATGCATCTTTGAATTTCATGGCTACAGTCAGCATTCACAGTGATTTTGGAGCCCAAGAAGATAAAGTCTGTCACTGTTTCCATCTTTCCCCCCGTCTATTTGCCATGAAGTGATGCGACTGGATGCCATGATCTTTGTTTTTTGAATGTTGAGGTGTAAACCAGCCTTTTCACTCTCTTCTTTCACCTTCATCAAGAGGCTCTTTATCTCCTCTTCACTTTCTGCCATTAGAGTGATGTCATCTGCATACCTGAGGTTGTTGACATTTCTCCCAGCAGTCTTAATTCCAGCTTGAACTTCATCCAGCCCAGCATTTCACATGATGTACTCTGCATAGAACTTACATAGGCAAGGTGACAATATACAGCCTCGTCATACTCCTTTCCCAATTTGGAACCAGTCCTTTGTTCCATGTCCAGGTATAACTGTTGCGTCTTGACCTGCACACAGGTTTCACATGAGGCAGGTAAGGTGGTGTGGTATTCCCATTTCTTCAAGAATTTTCCAGTTCGTTGTGATCCACACAGTCAAAGGCTTTAGTGTAGTCAACGAGGCAGATGTTTTTCGGGAATTTTCTAGTTTTTTCTATGATCCAACAGACGTCGGCAATTTGATCTCTGGTTCCTCCGCCTTTTCTAAATCCAGCCTCTATATCTGTAAGTTCTCGGTTGACATGCTGCGGAAACCTGGCCTCAAGGATTTTGAGTATGACTTTGCTAGCAGGTGAAATGAGTGCAATGGTGTGGTCGTTTGAACATTCTTTGACGTTGCCCTTCCTGAGAAAAGCACATGAATGGAATATGTGGCATGTTAAGCATTGATAAGCACTAAAGGGAAAGATAGATCAAGAAAGGGAATGAGCATGTGTAGGGACGGGGGTGCCATTTCTGAAAGGGAGAAGATGTTTGAGCAAAGCCAAGGCAGTGGGAGTCATGTGAGCATTGGGTGAAGGGCATTCCAGGCTGACGGAAGCAAGTGCAGAGGTCCTGAGCACGGAGCAGGGGGACCGGGTGCGGGTGACGGGAGGGGAGGTTTAGAGGGGACGGGACTGGGGGTACACAGCCCTTGTGGGCCACTCTGAAGACTTCGAGGCTTCCAGGTGCCGCTGGTGGTAAAGAACCTGCCTCCCAGTGCGGGAGACAGAAGAGATTGGGGTTTGATCCTTGGGTTGGCGGGCTGCCGTCCAAAGGGACGCAAACTATTGGACACGACTGAATCGACTTAGCGCACACGCACTGCGAACTTTGGACAGGCGCCCTGCTGGGGTGGCGGTGACCGGACAGAAGAGGGCCGACTGGGCGTTTAACAGTATCCCTCGGGCCCTGTGAGAAGAAGAGGCTGGGAGGGCAAGGAGGGCGAAAGGGAGAGCCCCAGAGAGATGATGCAGGCTGGACCCGGAGGCAGTAGGGGATGCGGCAGGAAGTGATGGGTTTCTGGGTGTGTTTTGAAAGTGGAGCCAAGAGAGGCTGGAGGGAGGGGGAGAGGAGTGAGGGTGGAGGGCGGGGAACCCAGGGCGCACACACCTCTGCTCCCCCCTCGGTCCGTGAGAGGCGGCGTGAGCTGAGTCCTTCGCCGCCCGGATCCCAGGCAGATCCTCGGAATCCTCCTCCAGCCAGACCCGGCTCAGCGGCTCGGTCGCTGCCGACTCTGCTTGACCCCAAAGATGGCAGCCCGCCGGGCTCCTCTGCCCTCCACTGGCTCCCGGAGGTGGCTCAGACTCGTGGCCACTGAGCCCACGGTGCCGCCCGACCACCTCATCCTCCGTCCTCCCTCCTCCTCGACGTCCGTCTGTCCCAGCCTCCGGGTCTTTCCCGTGAGTCGTCTCTTCCGGCAGGCGGCGGAGAACTGCGCTCCGCGTCCTCCCGAGAAAAGCACATGAATGGAATATGTGGCATGTTAAGCATTGATAAGCACTAAGGGGAAATAGATCAAGAAAGGGAATGAGCATGTGTAGGGACGGGGGTGCCATTTCTGAAAGGGAGAAGATGTTTGAGCAAAGCCAAGGCAGTGGGAGTCATGTGAGCATTGGGTGAAGGGCATTCCAGGCTGACGGAAGCAAGTGCAGAGGTCCTGAGCACGGAGCAGGGGGACCGGGTGCGGGTGACGGGAGGGGAGGTTTAGAGGGGACGGGACTGGGGGTACACAGCCCTTGTGGGCCACTCTGAAGACTTCGAGGCTTCCAGGTGCCGCTGGTGGTAAAGAACCTGCCTCCCAGTGCGGGAGACAGAAGAGATTGGGGTTTGATCCTTGGGTTGGCGGGCTGCCGTCCAAAGGGACGCAAACTATTGGACACGACTGAATCGACTTAGCGCACACGCACTGCGAACTTTGGACAGGCGCCCTGCTGGGGTGGCGGTGACCGGACAGAAGAGGGCCGACTGGGCGTTTAACAGTATCCCTCGGGCCCTGTGAGAAGAAGAGGCTGGGAGGGCAAGGAGGGCGAAAGGGAGAGCCCCAGAGAGATGATGCAGGCTGGACCCGGAGGCAGTAGGGGATGCGGCAGGAAGTGATGGGTTTCTGGGTGTGTTTTGAAAGTGGAGCCAAGAGAGGCTGGAGGGAGGGGGAGAGGAGTGAGGGTGGAGGGCGGGGAACCCAGGGCGCACACACCTCTGCTCCCCCCTCGGTCCGTGAGAGGCGGCGTGAGCTGAGTCCTTCGCCGCCCGGATCCCAGGCAGATCCTCGGAATCCTCCTCCAGCCAGACCCGGCTCAGCGGCTCGGTCGCTGCCGACTCTGCTTGACCCCAAAGATGGCAGCCCGCCGGGCTCCTCTGCCCTCCACTGGCTCCCGGAGGTGGCTCAGACTCGTGGCCACTGAGCCCACGGTGCCGCCCGACCACCTCATCCTCCGTCCTCCCTCCTCCTCGCGACGTCCGTCTGTCCCAGCCTCCGGGTCTTTCCCCGTGAGTCGTCTCTTCCCGGCAGGCGGCCGGAGAACGCGCTGCAGCCTCAGCGTGCGTCCTCCCGAGGAAGGTTCAGGGCTGATGTCCTTCGGGATGGACGGGTTTGATCTCCGCGTCCAGAGGACTCTCCAGAGTCTTCTCCAGCCCCACAGCTCACAGCCTGGAAGCCGTTGTTCTCTCTAATCCAGGATGAGCCCCGAAGGAGGTCGGAGAGCAGCCCAGGTTCACACAGGGCTGGAAACCGTGATTTGGGCATCCGCCACACACCTGCCACTAGCTAGTTGCTTTTTTCTCTATTTATTTAATATAATATCC
Organism: Tragulus kanchil; assembly: GCA_022376925.1. Classification (NCBI taxonomy): domain Eukaryota; kingdom Metazoa; phylum Chordata; class Mammalia; order Artiodactyla; family Tragulidae; genus Tragulus; species Tragulus kanchil. Next base: position 225,513,119 of record JAIOJX010000030.1, on the reverse strand, counting down.
AAATTAACAAAGTTCCACCTTTCTTGAGATCTCATAGACAAATGCTGCTTGCTCTTCAGACTCTCTCATTTCAGTGTGACACATCTGCGTGCTGTGGGCATCAGAATTCCCATTTCACAGATGAGGAAACCGAGGCTCCGAGAGACTGGCGCATAGCTTCCCAGAAAGGAGGCTGAGCCACCAGGGTTCAGACACACTGGCCGCTGACTGCTGTGCCACCCCAGCTCCCATGGGGGACCCCTCCCCACCCTGAGCAGGCCTCGCCACCACTCCTGGCCCACCAGGCTCTACGTTCCAGCCAACGGGCAGAGATGGGCATGTGCAGAGCACCCCTGCAGGTCACCGCACCTGCCCGCCCCCAGGCCCTGCCCAGGCAGGGAGCTCGGAGGGCTCTGAGCACCAGGTGCTGGCTGCAGGCTGGCCCCGCCTGGCCCTCGGGCTGCCCGCCCCACCTAGATGAGGTTGTCAGTCTTTCCTCTGACACACCCACAAGTTCAGGGCCAAGAGTTAGTAAGAAAAGGTGCAGCGGGGACACGGCACCGTCAGTGCCTGGAGATACGCCAGTCTCCAGAAGGTGGGGCTGGCCGCTGCCGCCGGAGCCTCTCTCCTCCAACGCCAAATCTTCCCCATAGTTGCAGAGGGGCGGTTAGCATGGCTTCGCCACCCCAAAGTGGCCGCCGGTCTCCCCTACTGGCTCCCGGAGGTGGCTCAGACTCGTGGCCACTGAGCCCACGGTGCCGCCCGACCACCTCATCCTCCGTCCTCCCTCCTCCTCGCGACGTCCGTCTGTCCCAGCCTCCGGGTCTTTCCCGTGAGTCGTCTCTTCCGGCAGGCGGCGGAGAACGCGCTGCAGCCTCAGCGTGCGTCCTCCCGAGGAAGGTTCAGGGCTGATGTCCTTCGGGATGGACGGGTTTGATCTCCGCGTCCAGAGGACTCTCCAGAGTCTTCTCCAGCCCCACAGCTCACAGCCTGGAAGCCGTTGTTCTCTCTAATCCAGGATGAGCCCCGAAGGAGGTCGGAGAGCAGCCCAGGTTCACACAGGGCTGGAAACCGTGATTTGGGCATCCGCCACACACCTGCCACTAGCTAGTTGCTTTTTTCTCTATTTATTTAATATAATATCCAAATTAACAAAGTTCCACCTTTCTTGAGATCTCATAGACAAATGCTGCTTGCTCTTCAGACTCTCTCATTTCAGTGTGACACATCTGCGTGCTGTGGGCATCAGAATTCCCATTTCACAGATGAGGAAACCGAGGCTCCGAGAGACTGGCGCATAGCTTCCCAGAAAGGAGGCTGAGCCACCAGGGTTCAGACACACTGGCCGCTGACTGCTGTGCCACCCCAGCTCCCATGGGGGACCCCTCCCCACCCTGAGCAGGCCTCGCCACCACTCCTGGCCCACCAGGCTCTACGTTCCAGCCAACGGGCAGAGATGGGCATGTGCAGAGCACCCCTGCAGGTCACCGCACCTGCCCGCCCCCAGGCCCTGCCCAGGCAGGGAGCTCGGAGGGCTCTGAGCACCAGGTGCTGGCTGCAGGCTGGCCCCGCCTGGCCCTCGGGCTGCCCGCCCCACCTAGATGAGGTTGTCAGTCTTTCCTCTGACACACCCACAAGTTCAGGGCCAAGAGTTAGTAAGAAAAAGGTGCAACGGGGGACACGGCACCGTCAGTGCCTGGAGATACGCCAGTCTCCAGAAGGTGGGGCTGGCCGCTGCCGCCGGAGCCTCTCTCTCCTCCAACGCCAAATCTTCCCCATAGTTGCAGAGTTGGTGGGTCGGTCTGTCCCGGGGTCAGGGCAGCCTGGGCTTCGCCACTTCCCTGCTGTGGGGCCTGGGGGGCGGTTACCTCACCTCTCTGGGCCTCTTCCAGGTAAAGAGGGGAGAGTAATGGCAGGCACCTCAGAAAGCTTGTGGGTTTGTGGGAAGCAATGCGTGGGAAACATTTAGCCCCGTAGGTGCCCCGGAGGGTCAGCCATGGTGAGGAGCAGCTGTTGACAGTGAGTGTCAGTCAACCCCGTGGGCTGCAGCCCACCAGGCTCCTCTGTCCGTGGGATTCTCCAGGCAAGGATCCTGGAGTGGGGGCTTCCCTGGTGGTCCAGTGGGTAAAGAGTCCACCTTGCAGTGCAAGGGGCGCCGGTTCGATTCCAGGCCTGGGAAGATCCCACGTGCCGCGGGGCGGCTGGACCGATGTGTCCAATGACCTAGCCAGAGCTCTGGAGCGCACGCACCCAGAGCTGAACAGAGGCCACCGCGATGGGAGGCCCACACAGGCCAAAGAACAAAGATGGATGAAAGTAAATACATGAAAGACCAATAAAAAAGGTCAAAATTTAAGAAAAAAAAGAAACAGTCCTGGAGTGGGTTGCTATTGCCTTCTCCAGGGGATCTTCCCAAGCCAGCGACTGAGCCCCCGTCTCCTGCAGTGCACGCAGATTCCCCGCCAGCTGAGCCCCCGGGGAGTCCTAGCAGCGCGGTCCGTATCGCATCCCCGTCTCCGTCCTCTTTCCTCCCTGAGCCTCCAGGAGCCGCGCGGGCCTGCGCAGGCGCCCAGTGACTCTGCAGCACAGCGCCAGCCGGCCTCCCCGCGGGCCTGGGCCTGGGGCCTGAGGGAGGGCGGCGCTGGGCACCGGCCGGGTCAGCCACCCCTTGCTGTGCGCCCTCGGCGAGGCCAGTGGCCGCTCTGGGCCCCCACCGCCCCCTTGTTCGTATGCAGACGTGCACAGGGGCCCTCCCAGCTCTGCAGCTCTGCGACTGGACCTTTCAGTGGGCATCTGCTGTGGCCCAGGGCCGGGTGCTTGGTGAGGACTCTATGCCACACGTGGAGGGGGCTTGAGTCCGCTGGGCCTCTCAGTTCCTTGGAGGGGTGCTTGTTTGCTGAGAGGAGGGGATTGGGTGTTGGTGGTTATTTGGTTCCCCTGCGTGCACCGCCACCCCCACCCACAGCAGGCTGAGGGCCACGCTGTCTCCCTGCTCTGCAAAGCTCCAGCCTTTTGTGGCCAAGCTAGCTCTGCCTCTTCCTTTCACACTCAGGCCAGCGCCACCTCCTCCAGGAAGCCTTCCTGGACTCAGGGCTGAGTTAGTCACCTCCCTGGGCCAACCTCGGGGCTGTCACATCCCCCGACCAGGCAACCTCGGGCAGGTGGCCAACTCCTCTGAGCCTCTGTGTGGTCACCTGTCATGTGGGACTCACGGGACCGTCTCAGAGATGAAAGCGCTGGGGACGCAGAGCCAAGTTTGACCCTCGAGAGGAGGATCCGTGGGAAAGCCCTTCTGCTCCCTCGTCGGACAACTTCCGTCCTTCTGACCATGCCGAGGGCCCCGCGCGGGCGCCCCGGGCGCCTCTCTGCCCCCGGCTGTTCTGTCCTTTGAGCGAAGTGAAGCGTGTTCCTGCTCTGAGGCCCACCCGCTTGCCGTCTAGAGACGGTCAGCACAGAAGCCGTGCCCTGGCTTGACGGTGTGTGTCTGTTTCCGGGACCTTCGGCTCACGGCAGCTGTTTCTCAGGCGTGGCGGGGCTTCTCCTCGTCCAGACACTGCCCTCGACGGCGCTGTGTGTGTCCAGCCGCAGTGGGGCTGCGCCCAGGCCCCTGGGCCCGTGGTCCTGCTTAGCGACCAGCGCCGCCCCTCCGCTGCCCGGGCGCTCAGGCAGCCTCCCGCCTGTGCCCTGTGAGGGTCGCCTGGAGCCCCGTGTGACCCAAAGGCTGTCAGGATGGTTGATGCCTACGCATCAGGTGGCCAGAGCCTCGCCCAGGGCACGGGCGAGGTCGCCTCATGCTGTGGAGACCCTCTAAACCGCGACTGGACCCAGGGCAGGCGGCTGCAGCCGTCACACGCGGCCTGGAGAGCGCCAGCCTGCCCCAGCCCCGCGGCCTGCCGCTGCCCGCCCGCCTCCCCGGCCGCCCCCCGCCGCACCGCGTCTCACCTCCAGGCTGGTAACAGGCGATCGAGTTTCCCAGGCCCTGCCTGGTTGCTTGGAGCCGTTCTCAGGCCCTCTGCACTCCTCCCACCCTGACCCTCAACCCCCCGGTTCCCTCTGGCCCTTGCCCGTGCCTCAGTTTCCTCGTCTGTGAGGTGGGCAAAGTGCCTAGTGCTCAGCCCGGAAACGGGCATCCTGCCGTGCCGAGCGATGGCTCAGACACTCATCGGTGGGCCCCCAGAAGTTGCCGCCGTGCCCTGCTCACTCCGCCCACCTCCGCCTTCTCCTCAGTTGGAATCCGCGCCCAGAACACCCTCCCGCTCTTGCCTGTCCACCCGTCCGACGTCCCACAGGACAGAACCTGGGGCGCTGCCTGCCCTCCGGCGGGTGGGCTGGGGCCGGGGAGGCACACAGAGGCAGGCCAGACCTGCACGGCCCACTCGTGCACCTCTCTGCCTCAGTTTCTCTGTCTGCACAACAGGAGGAGGGATGGGTGCTTGCGGGCACGGTTGTCCTCGTGGGGCCTGGCGTCACGGGCCTGGCGCGCCCTCATCCCCGTTGACTGGCATCGCCATCTGTTGGAGAGGAGACAGGAGGTGATCCGGCCCGTTGCGTGTGGTTTCTGGCGCTGTGTGCGGCCTTCGTAGGTATGGAAAACCTCACCTCATCCCCGCTGCCTGCACACGGCTGCCACGGCGGGGCGGCCCGGCGCCACCCACCTGCCCCTCTGCACAGCCCTCCGGCCACGCCCGTCACCCACCTGCACTGAGGGGGCCGGAGCGCTGGGCCATGGCTTCCAGCCCACCTCTGGGCGTGCCTTCCGCTCCCCCCGCCGCCCCTCGCCGCCCTCCTGCTGCCCCCCGGCACCCTGACGCGTGGCTCCTGGACCCAAAGCCTCCTGGGCAGCCCCGGCCCGCCGCCTGCCGAGATCTTCCTACTCCTGCTCCACGGGCCAGGGGCCGGGGTCAGCCTGGCCGGGTGTGGACCCTGCCTCCCTCGCCAAGGCGGGCGCTGGCTGGCCTTGGCCACGCTGCCTGTCGTCTCGCAGCCTCGCCGTCCCCACCCGGAAGACGGAGCTTCAAGGAAGCGTGGTTTACGGAGCAGTTCCCACGCTCAGGCACCCGGCCAGCGCTGTGCCCGCATGATCTCATTTTCCCTTTCCAGCAGCGCGTGACGTGGGCAACGCCTAACATTTAAGGGCAGTGGCCGTGCCAAGCACTGTTCCCAGCACGTTATGCGCGTCCACTCATCTCACCCTCGGGGCAGTGCCGTCCCCGAGGAAGTGGCATCACCCCAGTGACGCAGAAGCAGGCTGACCGGGGCTGGTGGAGGGACAGCGCCGGGCGGTCGGGCTCCAGAACGCACGCCCTTGGCCACAGCTGGCATGAGCTGCCAGGAGGCCCGGAGACGAGTGCCATGTCCACACACCTGAGGCCCGGCAGAGCTGGGGCCAAGGTTGGGAAGGTCCAAACCCTGTACCCAGGAAGCCAGGCCCCTCGCAGAGCCCCTGCAGAGGGCCTGAGCAGGGCTACTGCTGACTCGGGGGCGGTCACGCCCCAGGGAGTCCCCAGGCTCCTCGTAAGGGCCCCCGAGCCTTCCTGCTTAGGGGAGAAGGGAGCTGCGGACAGGGCAACCCTCCCACCCACCGGGAGCTCCTGAACTGCAGGAACCTGGGCTCATCCATCCACCACGACCTACCTGCTCCTCCTCTGCCCGTCCACACACACGCTCCATCCGTTCCCCTGCTCATCAGTCCGCCTTCTCTCCGTCCACCCCTCGTGTCCTTCCCTCTCTTCATCTGCGCTCCCTGCCTTCTTTCCTACCTTCCACCGTGCATTCATCTTTCGATCCAGCCCATCAGCGCCTCCTCTGTGACAGGCCCTGTGCTGACCTCTGCTGAGAACGTGGCTGCACACATTGTCTTCAGCCTGTAACACTCAGGACTTACTCGCTAGTGAGGGAGAGGGACCAACAGTTCAGCGGACCATGGCCTGACAAGTACTGCAGCATGGAGGACTGTGATGGACCGGGAAAAGCAGGGGACTTCCTGCTTAGTCAGAGATTCCTGGAGGAGGTGTCCTTGAAAGGCATCTGTGTGAGTCAGAGATCTCCCTCGCCAAGGCGGGCGCTGGCTGGCCTTGGCCACGCTGCCTGTCGTCTCGCAGCCTCGCCGTCCCCACCCGGAAGACGGAGCTTCAAGGAAGCGTGGTTTACGGAGCAGTTCCCACGCTCAGGCACCCGGCCAGCGCTGTGCCCGCATGATCTCATTTTCCCTTTCCAGCAGCGCGTGACGTGGGCAACGCCTAACGTTTAAGGGCAGTGGCCGTGCCAAGCACTGTTCCCAGCACGTTATGCGCGTCCACTCATCTCACCCTCGGGGCAGTGCCGTCCCCGAGGAAGTGGCATCACCCCAGTGACGCAGAAGCAGGCTGACCGGGGCTGGTGGAGGGACAGCGCCGGGCGGTCGGGCTCCAGAACGCACGCCCTTGGCCACAGCTGGCATGAGCTGCCAGGAGGCCCGGAGACGAGTGCCATGTCCACACACCTGAGGCCCGGCAGAGCTGGGGCCAAGGTTGGGAAGGTCCAAACCCTGTACCCAGGAAGCCAGGCCCCTCGCAGAGCCCCTGCAGAGGGCCTGAGCAGGGCTACTGCTGACTCGGGGGCGGTCACGCCCCAGGGAGTCCCCAGGCTCCTCGTAAGGGCCCCCGAGCCTTCCTGCTTAGGGGAGAAGGGAGCTGCGGACAGGGCAACCCTCCCACCCACCGGGAGCTCCTGAACTGCAGGAACCTGGGCTCATCCATCCACCACGACCTACCTGCTCCTCCTCTGCCCGTCCACACACACGCTCCATCCGTTCCCCTGCTCATCAGTCCGCCTTCTCTCCGTCCACCCCTCGTGTCCTTCCCTCTCTTCATCTGCGCTCCCTGCCTTCTTTCCTACCTTCCACCGTGCATTCATCTTTCGATCCAGCCCATCAGCGCCTCCTCTGTGACAGGCCCTGTGCTGACCTCTGCTGAGAACGTGGCTGCACACATTGTCTTCAGCCTGTAACACTCAGGACTTACTCGCTAGTGAGGGAGAGGGACCAACAGTTCAGCGGACCATGGCCTGACAAGTACTGCAGCATGGAGGACTGTGATGGACCGGGAAAGCAGGGGACTCTGCTTAGGGATCGAGGAAGACTTCCTGGAGGAGGTGTCCTTCGAAGGGCATCTGTGTGAGTCAGAGATCTCCAGAGAAATGGAACCATTAGGAATTATGTCTAAAGAGAAAGATTTATTTTAAGGAATTGGCTCGTGTCATTATGGAAGCTGGCAAGTCCGAAATCGACAGAGTGGGCCAGCGGGCCGCAGTCCCAGGAAGAGCTAATGTTACAGTTCACGTCTGAAAACCGTCTGCTGGAGAGCTCCCTCTTGCTCTGGGGAGGTCAGTCTCTTTGCTCTAGCCAGGTCTTCCACTGATTTGGTGAGGCCCGCCCACATCACGAAGGGCAGTCTGCTTCACTCAAGGTTCGTTGACTTAAACGCAAATCTCACCCAGAAATACTCTCACGGCAACACCCAGACTGTTGTTTCACTTTCTTCAATCGGGGCACTGTGGCCCCGCCAAACGGGCACATCCAGTGAAGCATCGCAGCCGCTGACACGCGAAGGGACACAGCTCGAAGCCGTCTAGGCAGTGAAAACGGGGCTTACACTGGCGGGCCCAGAGATGCGGTGTGGCTTTGGGACGGTGCGTTCGGCTAAGGAGAGAGAACACGGACGGCAAGACCATGGGTAGGTGGTCCTGACCTGACACGCAGGCTGGAGGCGGTCGCTGAGCTCTGATGCTGGGCAAGACGGAGGGCAGGAGGAGAAGGGGGCGACACAGGGTGAGACGGTCGGATGGCGTCAGTGGGCATGAGTTTGAGCAAACTCCGGGAGATGGTGGAGGGCAGGGAAGCCTGGCACGAAGCAGGCCATGGGGTGGCACAGAGTCGGACACGACTGAGCAGCTGACCGGCGGCAGCAGGTGGAGCAGGGGAAACGGGGTAGTTCCTGGCCGACACTGCCCCTCGCCTCCCCTCCCCCACCCCAGGGCCCGGCCCGGCCCAGGCTGGCTGTGGTGGGGGCAGGCTGGGCTGCCTCCGCTGCCGGCTCCAGCCGCCTTGGGTTGGGGTGCTTGTCCCTGCTGTTGGTGAGGGGCCGACTGGCCGAGCTCCACTGTGCCCCCCACTCTGAACTCTCTCACCCCCACCTCCACGCCTCTACCCTGGGCCTCCTCTGCTCTACCTTTGTCCCTGGCTGTGTCTGCCTCTCTCTGTCTCTCTCTCTCTTCATCCCTGAGATGAGCGAGACATACATCAGGGGCTCCAGGCCTCCCAGACATTCAAACATCGGAAATACAGAGAATAGCCAGCTAGAAACATCTCAGAGACCACCTTGTCCACCAACCAGGGCGACTGAGGCGTCTGAGTCCCGCCCAGGAGAGCTCAGCAGGTGCGAGGGTACAGGAAGTGCCCCTGCCCCCCGACTCAGGAAGGGGCCGTCCACAGGGCTTCCGGGCTCGCGGCCCCTCTCCTTCCCTCCAGCTCCCACAGCAGCTACACCTAGAACCAGGAGCAGAACCTGAAACAGCGGCTGAACCCCAGGCTTGCAGGGGGGGCATCGCCGAGGGCCAAGGGCCCCACGGGGGGAAGAGCAGGCTCCTCGCAAGTCTCAGGGCAAGAGGACGCACCGGCCTCCCGGGGGAGGTGGTCGGGGCGCCGCCGCCTGTGGTGGGCCGCGGCCCTCGGCCGTCCTTGGAGGTCAAGGCTGAGGCCTGGCTGGGACGTCCACGACCCGGCCCCGCTCCGACCCCACCCTCAGTGGCCCACGCGTCCTGCTCATCCGTCCTCCTCAGACCCAAGCTCTGAGCCCCAGGAGCAGCCTCTCTATCTGTGTGGCCCTGGGCGAGGCAGGTGCCCTCTTTGTAAGAATGGAGCGAATGCCCCTCCTGGGCAAGACTCCAGCGACGACCGGGCGCCACGTCCCCGGCATTCGTCTCCGCGTGCCTCCCTTTCCTCATCTGTAAAATGGGGAGAGTGGCACCTGCTCGCTAGAGCTGCCGTGACATCGAGCGCGTCTGTGGCAGGAGTGCCCGGAGCAGGGCCGCTCAGCGCAGGGCCCTGCCCTGCCCCTCCTCTCCCTGCTCCGGGGCTGTGGTCGTTCCCTCCCGACCACGGCGAGGCAAGCCTGTGGAGGTGTCGCTGCCGCACGTGTCCGCTCTGGGGAAGCGACTGAAGTGCGGTCTTGCCACCAGGGCCGGGCAGAGGGCAGGAGGCCCGCTGCTCTCCCCAGCTCTGCTCGGTGGCCACAGGCAGTCCCTGCCTCGCTCCGGCCTCTCCTTCCCCACCCGGGACACGGCTTCACCCCACAGCAGCTTCCAGTGCCGACGTGACTCACGTCCAGGACGTGCGGGCGGAAGGCCCAGCCCTCCGGTCTGCTGGGCGCTGTTGGGCCGCGAGTGGCGGCGCCGTGAGGAGGCCCAGGCTGGCTGGCCCGGCCCCGCCCCCACCGCCCTGCCGCCCTCGGGGCGCGTGTGTTGGCAGGGCCTTGGATCGCCTCGCCATGGGTCTTTCTGGAGGCTCGGGGGACGCGAGAGGCAGGAAGAGAGGTGGGCTGAAACAGATGACGCCGCAGGGTCGGGCGGAAGGACCGACACTTGGCCCCGGAGACGCCCCGGAGACGAGGTCCCCCCAGGGCCGGCGGGGGTTGAGCCCGGAGGCGTCTCTGAGGGTGACCTGGCCTGAGGTGACCCGAATCGGCCCCTGTGCCCGGTTTGTGCTTGCGTCCAGCCACCGCCTCCTGCCTGAGCGGCGGCGTGAGGGCGGGCAGGCTCCCTGGCAGCGGCCGCGGGGGCCTGTGCCAGGCCGCGGGCTGAGGGTCCGTGGTGGTGGCGGGTGGGAGGCTGTGGAAGCTCTGAGAGACGTGGCCGCCTCTCCCGGGCAGGAGGAGTGCGGAGGTGAGAGGGAGCGTGGAGGAGGCGTCAGGAGAGGGGCTTTCCTCAGCCCGCATCCTTGGGACAGGGTGTCCGAGCGTCCAGGGCCTGAGCTGACCGCCCGCCCATTGTGTCCACGGCTGCGTCCCAGGACCTGCCCAGTGTGGGGACGGCGCCGGCGGGCAGCGGCCCTGGGCACCAGCGTGCTCACGGAGGCCCAGGCGTGCTGTGCTCTGCCCAGATCAGGGAGGGGAGACGCGGTCCACCTTCCTGTGGCCCCACGAGGGGCAGCGCACCTCACAAACCGCTTCCCCGGGGGCAGGTGCAGAGAGAGGGGGGCGGCCCAGGGTCACACTGCCTGCGCCGAAAGCCCCGTCCGCCTCGGCTCGTGGCCGGGCCCTCTGCCCTCTTCCGCGCCTGGTCGGGCGCTCAGGGCTCCACTGGGCTCCCGGCCCAGAGCAGAGGTCCTGCACATGCTTGTTGAAGGCATGAATCAGTCAGTCAGTCTGGACAAAACCGGAGCATTTTAGAAGCACCTCGAGATGTTAAACATCCGATGCTCTGAACCGCGTTCAAGCGCCGCTCTGAGCAGGTCCCAGGATGTACGTGCAGGCTCCGTGGAGCAGGGCCCTCGGATGTGGAAGCATGTGTCACTCAGTCACGTCCGACTCCGTGACCCCGTGCACTGCAGCCCGCCAGGCTCCTCTGTCCACGGGATTCTCCAGCCAAGAAGACTGGAGTGGGCGGCCAGGCCCTTCTCCGGGGCATCTTCCTGGCTCAGGGACTGAACCCGGGTCTCCTGCACTGCAGGCAGATTCTTTACTGTCGGAGCCACCAGGAAGCAGGTACCATGATTATCCCGAAATTACAGTTGAGGAGACCAGGGCTTCTAGTGGAGTCCGACTCGGAACTGGCTTCTTGGGCAAGCCGGTCTCCACCCCGTCTGCGGGGTCCGAGCCGGGATGATTCCTGACGGTCTCGCCACTTTCCCAGTGATGCCCTGTCAAGGCCCCCTCTTGGCCGCCTCCTGAGGGCTGAGATGGCCCTGGGTTATAGCCCAGCTACACGTTCTCTTCCCCGTCTACTCAGAAACTTTATAGAGAGGAGCCTGTGAACCACATCGTTTGGGACTCGTTTGGGGGGTTTCTGCCTGTGAGACACCGGCTGATCCCAGACAAGCTCCTTAATTTCACTGAGCCTGTTATCTCATCGGTGATATGAGAACCCAAATCACAACCACCTGCAGCAAGGGGAATAAAGCAGGGACAGCAGTTTGAGTAAGTGACTTTCTGTGGAGCACTGTATGGCAGTGAAGAGAGACTGTCCCACAGCTGCCGGTACCAGCTCTTAGCCTCAGAAACACTGTTGAGGGAGAAAAGGCGAGTTCCAGAAGAGAATGTGGTCCTCTCTAAGTAAAGATGAAAGAGGCATGAAAGCTTTGGTGTTACTTGTAGACACAAAGTATCTTTGGTGTTACTCATAGACACAAAGTATCAACAGTAAAAGAATAAAAATACACTTGAACAAGAAACACTAAGTTCAAGACTTGGGCACCCTCGGGAAGACTGACGCGCCCATAAGTGTGCGCTCAACTTGTCCAGGGTGCCCGGCTGTCTCAGCATCCGTTGTTCCAGCGGCGCTCGTCCTGCCAGGTGACACGGGGGGCGGAACCAGCGTGGGGACAGAGGAGGGGGAGGCCAGGGTGTCTGGCAGGTGTCCTGTGAAAGGCAGTGTCTCCTGGTGGCCCGTGCCGTGGGGTGCCTGGCCTGACCTCGGGGGACTCAGTCTTCCTCTCTGTGAACGGAAACTCCCCTGCTGCCGGGACTCAGGGCAGGAATGCGCCCAAGACCCTCGGTACCACGCCTGCCTCACCCCGGTGCTCATTCAGCTGTGACGGCCTTGACCACGGCGATCTCGGCAAGTGTGGGCAGCAGAGAGGGGAGAACCTGCAGTGGGCTGCGGGACTCGGGCTCGGAAGCTGGGGCAGTCCCCGGACCCAGGATGATTACCAATGTTGAGGAGACCAGGGCTTCTAGTGGAGTCCGACTCGAACTGGCTTCTTGGGCAAGCGGTCTCCACCCGTCTGCGGGTCCGAGCAGGATGATTCCTGACGGTCTCGCCACTTTCCCAGTGATGCCCTGTCAAGGCCCCCTCTTGGCCGCCTCCTGAGGGCTGAGATGGCCCTGGGTTATAGCCCAGCTACACGTTCTCTTCCCCGTCTACTCAGAAACTTTATAGAGAGGAGCCTGTGAACCACATCGTTTGGGACTCGTTTGGGGGGTTTCTGCCTGTGAGACACCGGCTGATCCCAGACAAGCTCCTTAATTTCACTGAGCCTGTTATCTCATCGGTGATATGAGAACCCAAATCACAACCACCTGCAGCAAGGGGAATAAAGCAGGGACAGCAGTTTGAGTAAGTGACTTTCTGTGGAGCACTGTATGGCAGTGAAGAGAGACTGTCCCACAGCTGCCGGTACCAGCTCTTAGCCTCAGAAACACTGTTGAGGGAGAAAAGGCGAGTTCCAGAAGAGAATGTGGTCCTCTCTAAGTAAAGATGAAAGAGGCATGAAAGCTTTGGTGTTACTTGTAGACACAAAGTATCTTTGGTGTTACTCATAGACACAAAGTATCAACAGTAAAAGAATAAAAATACACTTGAACAAGAAACACTAAGTTCAAGACTTGGGCACCCTCGGGAAGACTGAGACGCGCCCATAAGTGTGCGCTCAACTTGTCCAGGGTGCCCGGCTGTCTCAGCATCCGTTGTTCCAGCGGCGCTCGTCCTGCCAGGTGACACGGGGGGCGGAACCAGCGTGGGGACAGAGGAGGGGGAGGCCAGGGTGTCTGGCAGGTGTCCTGTGAAAGGCAGTGTCTCCTGGTGGCCCGTGCCGTGGGGTGCCTGGCCTGACCTCGGGGGACTCAGTCTTCCTCTCTGTGAAACGGAAACTCCCCTGCTGCCGGGACTCAGGGCAGGAATGCGCCCAAGACCCTCGGTACCACGCCTGCCTCACCCCGGTGCTCATTCAGCTGTGACGGCCTTGACCACGGCGATCTCGGCAAGTGTGGGCAGCAGAGAGGGGAGAACCTGCAGTGGGCTGCGGGACTCGGGGCTCGGAAGCTGGGGCAGTCCCCCGGACCCCCCAGAGCCCTGAGTCTCCACAGCTCTCCCCGTGGAAGGAGGTCAGGCTTGGGGACATTTTGTTCCAATTCAATCCCCGAAAATCCCTGCCCGTGTGACTCACGGGCCCCACTAATCGGTCATAAGGCTGGCCCTGAGCACGGAGGCTGAGCCGCCCTCCTCCCGCGCTGGGAAGCCCTGGGCCTGGGGCTCTCCCGCGGGGTCGAGACGGGGGGCCAGCACCTGCCGGGCAGCACATCCCAGAGAGCCGGGCCAAGGGCCTCTGTGCCACCCAGCACTGTGCTCGGTCCTTCTGGCCCTGAGCCTCCGTTTCCTTATCCGTCAAATGGGGACACGGCCGTGCCCGCTGCAGTCAGGTGAGGGGTGGACATGGCTTGCCCGGAAGAGTGACTTCTACGGTTAGTAAGACTCTCGGGCCCCGTCCCTGACCCAGGAGCATACTTGGCAGCGCCACGAGGTCTGTTTCGTGCGTGAATCCTCGTGCCTGGCTCATGCCACGGCACCCAGTGCAGCACGGGAGCCGCTGCTTTGTGTCAAGTGGGAGCGGGAGGGTGTGCCTCAGGAGGCATGAGGCCGAGCCCCACATCTGCCTGACCCCTGTGTCACTCTGTCCCCCACCTGTCCAGTTCTCCTGGACGTCAGTGTCAGCTGAAACGCCCCCTCCTCCTGGGGCCTTCCGGGATTGTTGGGCCGAGAGCGTTCTCTTTCCTGATCCTGCTGCCCTTCGCCCCGGTTCTGCTGGCCCCGTGGCCGGTCCTCGTACGTGGTGCCCTTGCTCAGGGGCTCTGTGCAGGCTCGGCCGCTCGCTCATCCTGCGTGGCCCACAGAACCCCCTGAACGAATAGGGTCTTCCTCTGTCCCCCTCACGCTGCACGCCGAGGCCTAGCCGAGGGCCTGGCCCACAGATGACCGGTCGCTGGACACGCAGACAGAGGTTCTCCCCTGCTTGTTGCCGCCGGCCGCCCACGTGCCCCCAAGGCGGGTCCCTTCACGGGGCTGCATAACCCTGCAGGATATTGCAGAAGTGACGGAGAGAGACTTCCGAGGTTTCTCCAGGGCCACTTCCTCTGGGGTCAGCAGCCTGTGGGGAGGACGTGGAGCCTCCCGCCAGCAGCCGGCACCGCTGGCCGGCCCTGCCAGTCGGCCAGCAGGAGAGCGGGGCCTCCAGCCCCAGGGAAGCCCCCTGACCACAGCACCAGGGGCTTGCACCTGGGCCACTCCCGGCTTCTTGGCCGCAGTAATCCCGAGCTGTGGCCGGTGGTTGCTGATGGCGAGGGCCGTGTGTCTCAGAGGGAGGGGCAACTGACACAGGCAGCCTCCGGCCAGAGGATTCAGGTCACCAGGTACTGGTGCCACCCTGGCCTGACCCTCACCCCCTGGACCAGCACGCGGTGGGGCGTGGGGGCCGGAGGCCTGGCGGGCGGGAGGGCGGTGTCCCAGGCCCCAGGTGCGAGCTTTCTGTCTCCAGCAGGCAGATCTGACCGTGGTCAGCCGTGTTTGCCCCTCTGTCCCAGAGAGGCCTCCCTGGTGACTGCTGGTGTCCGGGTCAGGGGAGGGCTGCGAGTGCTGTTAATCAGAACTTCTGCAAGGCCCACTGGGTAACCAGCTCAGACTCTTGTCGTGTTTGGTTTTTTCACCCCAAATTCAGGCACTGGATGACCTGGACGTGCTCTCGGCCTGGCCCCAGTGTCACTCTGTCCCCCACCTGTCCAGTTCTCCTGGACGTCAGTGTCAGCTGAAACGCCCCCTCCTCCTGGGGCCTTCCGGGATTGTTGGGCCGAGAGCGTTCTCTTTCCTGATCCTGCTGCCCTTCGCCCCGGTTCTGCTGGCCCCGTGGCCGGTCCTCGTACGTGGTGCCCTTGCTCAGGGGCTCTGTGCAGGCTCGGCCGCTCGCTCATCCTGCGTGGCCCACAGAACCCCCTGAACGAATAGGGTCTTCCTCTGTCCCCCTCACGCTGCACGCCGAGGCCTAGCCGAGGGCCTGGCCCACAGATGACCGGTCGCTGGACACGCAGACAGAGGTTCTCCCCTGCTTGTTGCCGCCGGCCGCCCACGTGCCCCCAAGGCGGGTCCCTTCACGGGGCTGCATAACCCTGCAGGATATTGCAGAAGTGACGGAGAGAGACTTCCGAGGTTTCTCCAGGGCCACTTCCTCTGGGGTCAGCAGCCTGTGGGGAGGACGTGGAGCCTCCCGCCAGCAGCCGGCACCGCTGGCCGGCCCTGCCAGTCGGCCAGCAGGAGAGCGGGGCCTCCAGCCCCAGGGAAGCCCCCTGACCACAGCACCAGGGGCTTGCACCTGGGCCACTCCCGGCTTCTTGGCCGCAGTAATCCCGAGCTGTGGCCGGTGGTTGCTGATGGCGAGGGCCGTGTGTCTCAGAGGGAGGGGCAACTGACACAGGCAGCCTCCGGCCAGAGGATTCAGGTCACCAGGTACTGGTGCCACCCTGGCCTGACCCTCACCCCCTGGACCAGCACGCGGTGGGGCGTGGGGGCCGGAGGCCTGGCGGGCGGGAGGGCGGTGTCCCAGGCCCCAGGTGCGAGCTTTCTGTCTCCAGCAGGCAGATCTGACCGTGGTCAGCCGTGTTTGCCCCTCTGTCCCAGAGAGGCCTCCCTGGTGACTGCTGGTGTCCGGGTCAGGGGAGGGCTGCGAGTGCTGTTAATCAGAACTTCTGCAAGGCCCACTGGGTAACCAGCTCAGACTCTTGTCGTGTTTGGTTTTTTCACCCCAAATTCAGGCACTGGATGACCTGGACGTGCTCTCGGCCTGGCCCCAGGCTGGGCACTGGGCGCCGGGCAAGCACAGGTGCCCGAGCCACGGCCTCGGCCCTCAGCCCGATCAGCTGAAGTGGCAGGAGGGGCTGCGGGCGCCACCACGCCCTCCACTGCCAGCCTGCAGCGCTGCGCGCTCCCCGGGGCTGTCGCCGTGGCCCCTCGCTGGCTGCCCGCGCCGTCCTTGCCCTCTGCAGTCTCTTCCCCGAGTAGAGCTCAGGGCGGTCTTTACAAAGGGCGGACCAGACCCCGTCACTCCCCGGCTCAACACCCGCGACTCACCCCGCGGAAAATCGAACCTACCTCAGCAGTGCCCGGTCCTGGGCCCCCCCGCCTGACCGCCTGAGATCACGGACGGTGGGACCTCCTGCCCTCCTGGGCCTCCGGCGGGATGCGGCACAAGGCGCAAAGCCTGCCCGCGACGTCCCGACTGGGCGAGTCCCAGGCGTTTCGGTCCACGCGAGGTCAGGACCCGTTAGGAGATGCCACGAGGAAACGGCATCACAGTTGTCCTGTGCTCCAGATACCCCCAAACACCCCCAATGGGACAACGGGGAAGTGTGGGGCCCCCGGAGCCGCGGCCCCTGCAACGCAGCGCCCCCCGCAGGCGCCGGGCTGAGCAGAAGCAGCCTGCCGGGCGCGCCGCCCAGCCCCGCCCCAGGGAGCTCCGGACCCCCGAGCCGCGTGGGGACGGACGGACCGTGGCTGCCTCGGGCGGGCAGAGCGAAGGGAACCTCCTGGGAGGGTGGGCGTGCTCTCCCGCTTGATCTGGGCAGTGGCTGGATGCGTGCCGACCCCCAAGCCTCGTCGTGAAGATGGGTTCCTGGTGTGAGGGACGAGGAACTTGGGCAGACTCCGGGAGATGGCGAGGAACGGGGAGGCCCGGCGTGCTGCCATCCATGGGGCCGCACAGAGTCGGGCACGACTTTATGAGTGAGCGGCAACCATCACCGGGCGACAGACCTCAGTCTCATAAGGTCGGCAGATGAACGCACCTTTTACTCAGTCCGTGTCAGGAAGCTCAGCCGGGAGGCTGTTCCAGCGTAAAGAAATAGACACAGTTGTCAGGTGTGACGTCGGGCCTCCGTGAGACCTGGGTTCCAGGAACTTCCCGGGTGGTCCAGTGGTTGAGACGCTGCTTCCAGTGCAGGCGCCGCAGGTTCAGGGCCTGGTCAGGAAACAAAGATCCCGTGGGCTGTGCCGTGCAGCCGAGAAAAGAGAAACGTCCTGGTTTCAGGAAAGAAAAGCAGGAAGGAGGGAAGATCCAACCACGGGAAACATCTGGGGGCATCTGGAGTCTGGGTGGAGAGCTAGGGCATCCTTCCTAGTTTTCTCTAGTAAGGACGGTGCTATACTGATGGAGAGGAGTAGTCTCGCTCTTAGGAGACACGTGGTTAAGTATTCAGGAGGCACGAAGTCCTCAGCTTTTCTTCAGATTCTGAGTGAAAACATTGTAGAAAAAGGCACACCTATGTGAAAATAAGGCAAATATGCCAAACTATTGACAGTCGTTGAACCCAGGTGACTTATATGTATGAGTGTGTATGTCTGTCAGGGTCGCGAATGTCGGGACGTTTGTCCAGTAAAAGCCGGGGGCACAGTGAGTGAACGCTGAAGGCCGGGCTGTGGCCTGCGGGGGCCGGCGTCTCCCGGCCCCTGCCGTCCCTGGGCCAGCCCGTCGCCCTCGCTGTCACTGCCCCTTCCCCAGCCGCACACGCGGCGCTCTGGTCCCAGGACGCCCCCGGCTCCTTTCCGCCTGGGCCTCCGCACCGGCTGCGCCCCGAGCCTGGATCGCGTTCCCCTCGATGGCCCCATGGCTGGCTCTTGTCACTCGCGTCTCAGCTCCGAGGGACCCCGGGGGCCTCAGGAGCTCAGAGCTGTCCCAGGGACCCCAGCGCCTTCCGACTTCCCACCCTCGGCGCTGGCCCCGTCCTCAGCCTGTTGGGCGAGGCGGCGGCAGAGGCTCCGGGTACCGAGGGCCCCGCGCCGGGAGAGCTGGGGCGGCGGCGGCCTCCGCTGGACGAGGACGTGTCCTCTTCTCTCCAGGAGGAACTCCTCTCCCCAGCACCCCTCAGCAGACCGTCCGGTTTCACTGGCCGGAACTGCGTGGCACAGCCAGCCCAGGCCTGACCCGGGCCCCGGGCCGCGGGCAGGCTGGGGCCTCCCAGCAGCGGCCTCGGCCAGCGTGAGCGGCTGCCAGCCCCACGCCAGGGCGGGTTCTCTCCCGTGTCTCGGGGGCCCTTTTCCCGTGCCTTCTTTTCATTCTTCCCACGGGCCCGGGGGGCCGCTGGCGTGCAGATGGGGCCGTGGAGGGTCAGAGAGGCACTGCTCTGCAGGCTTCATGGTCAGGAAACAAAGATCGTGGGCTGTGCCGTGCAGCCGAGAAGCGTCTTTTCTCAACCACGAAAAGGGTCTGGAGTCTGGGTGGAGAGCTAGGGCATCCTTCCTAGTTTTCTCTAGTAAGGACGGTGCTATACTGATGGAGAGGAGTAGTCTCGCTCTTAGGAGACACGTGGTTAAGTATTCAGGAGGCACGAAGTCCTCAGCTTTTCTTCAGATTCTGAGTGAAAACATTGTAGAAAAAGGCACACCTATGTGAAAATAAGGCAAATATGCCAAACTATTGACAGTCGTTGAACCCAGGTGACTTATATGTATGAGTGTGTATGTCTGTCAGGGTCGCGAATGTCGGGACGTTTGTCCAGTAAAAGCCGGGGGCACAGTGAGTGAACGCTGAAGGCCGGGCTGTGGCCTGCGGGGGCCGGCGTCTCCCGGCCCCTGCCGTCCCTGGGCCAGCCCGTCGCCCTCGCTGTCACTGCCCCTTCCCCAGCCGCACACGCGGCGCTCTGGTCCCAGGACGCCCCCGGCTCCTTTCCGCCTGGGCCTCCGCACCGGCTGCGCCCCGAGCCTGGATCGCGTTCCCCTCGATGGCCCCATGGCTGGCTCTTGTCACTCGCGTCTCAGCTCCGAGGGACCCCGGGGGCCTCAGGAGCTCAGAGCTGTCCCAGGGACCCCAGCGCCTTCCGACTTCCCACCCTCGGCGCTGGCCCCGTCCTCAGCCTGTTGGGCGAGGCGGCGGCAGAGGCTCCGGGTACCGAGGGCCCCGCGCCGGGAGAGCTGGGGCGGCGGCGGCCTCCGCTGGACGAGGACGTGTCCTCTTCTCTCCAGGAGGAACTCCTCTCCCCAGCACCCCTCAGCAGACCGTCCGGTTTCACTGGCCGGAACTGCGTGGCACAGCCAGCCCAGGCCTGACCCGGGCCCCGGGCCGCGGGCAGGCTGGGGCTCCCTCCCCCCGGAGCAGCGGCCTCTCGGCCAGCGTGAGCGGCTGCCGCAGCCCCCACGCCAGGGCGGGGTTCTCTCCCGTGTCTGCAGTTTGGAGGTGGCGACGCTGACTTGACTTCTGTGCCTTCTTTTCATTCTTCCCACAGGCCCGGGGAGCCGCTGGCGTGCAGATGGGGCCGTGGAGGGTCAGAGAGAGGCAGAGTGACTTACCCAGTCCTGGCGGGTCTGACGCCCAGCTCTCTGTAAGCGCAGAGGCTCAGGGGCGGGGTCCCGGTCGTCCCCGGGCGGGGGGAGTTCCACGGGACTGGGAAAGGCAGCGGGCTGCCCAGAGGAGGTGTCCCAGCGGCACTGGAGAGCAGAGAGGACTCCGCAGGGCCAGGCCTGTGTCGGGCGGAGAGGACAGAGCGAGCAGCAGCTGGGAGGGGTGCGCTGAGAGGAGGGGGCCGCGTGTCAGGTGCCCGGAGCCCCGAGGCACAGCCTGTTTCTCGTCCTGCAGGTGGCGGGGAGCCCCTGTCGGTTCTGGGGCCAAGCCAGGAGAGGACCGGACGGGCGGGAGGGCGGCCGGGAGGCCACGAGGAGGCTGCGCCCGCGGAGGACCCGGGGGACGTCTCGACTCCTGGGGGGCTTTGTGACGCAGCACCCTCAGTGCCCCCACCTCCTGCGAGGACCTGGGCCCCGTGCGGAGAGCTGCCGCCGCTTCCCGGCGCCCTGAGTGCCCGCGCCCTCCCGGGACGTCACAGTGCGGGCCACTCAGTCACGTCCGACTGTTTGGACCCAGTGGACGAGCCCGCCAGGCTCCTCTGCGCACGGAAGTTTCCAGGCAAGGATGCCGGAGTGGGTGGCCATGTCCTCCCCAGGGCGGCGTCCCGACCCAGGGATGGAGCCCGGATCGTCTGCACCACAGGCAGATCCTTTACCGCCTGAGCCTCCAGGGAAGCCCCCTCGCGACGGTCACGTTACTTGAAAGGCCTCGTCCACCGCGGACGGCCAGCGCTGGGGAGAGGGCCTGACCGCAGCGTCCTGGAGCTCAGGGCTCCGTGCCGGCTGCCGTGCGACCTCCTGCCCGAGGCCCCGTGGAGTCGGCCGGCCCAGCGCCAGGGTTCCCGCGAGCTGCCGGGCCTCCGACGCCCTCGCCTCTGCTCCAGCCCACCTCCCGGCCGCCTGTCGGATCCCCGACCCCGGCTCTGAGCGGGATCCCCTCCCGGCGCCGGCTCCCTCCTGACCGCGCCGTCGCCCCGGGGCCAGGCGGAGGGATCTGAGTCTCCCCGAGGCCCGGAGGACAGGCTCGGGGCCAGACACACCCGTGTTGGCCCTAAGGACACCTGGCACTTTGAAGAAGCACCCGGACTTGGTGGCGAGCAGAGGGGTTCCTTCCACCGCGACCAGCGCGGTTCTGTGCGTCGTGGCCACGGGCACAGCGCAGCGCTCTTCACAGCCGAGCCGCCACGGGGAGCAGCCGCCTCAGGTGAGCCTCTCGTGGGCATCTTGCGGATGCCTGAAGAGCGGGGTCGCGGTGGTGAGGGGGCGCTCGCGGCTGCTCAGGGCGGCCCCTGAGACCAGGAGGCTCGCCCTCCGCTGCCTGGCGGTCCCTCGTGAGGTCAGCGGGCTCCACCGGGGCTCACCTCCTGTGGGTCCACGGGCTGCGGCCCCAGCGCCCGCCCTGTGAGGCTGGGGAGGGCGCAGGGCACCTGCGCAGAGGGCCAGCCGCTGCCGCCCACCTCGAGGAGCTCAGGACTAATGGTGCAAAGTGGGCGGTGGCGAGACAGGCTTCCGAGCTCCGTCCCCTCATTCAGGAGGAGCCCTCTGCATGGCCTGGGGAGTGGGGGCTAGGCCCACACCGGGGCTGCTCAAGCAAAGGCACCCCACTGGGAAAAGCCCGAGGACAGAGATCCTTCCTTCCACGCGACTGGTCGAGAGAGGGTAGGGCAGCCAGCCGGTGGCGAGGCAGGCTTGTGAGACCTCGAGGGCCGGGCTGAGGGGTCCGGTCACTCAAGGGCAACAGGGAACTCCTCAAGGTCCTTCAGCAAGAGAGGGCCCCGTGGGTTGGCTTTTCGCTGGGGCTCCGTGGAGGCGAGCCAGCGGGCAGGGTTCTGCAGAGACGGGGCAGGAGCAGGGCCGGAGCCAGGGAGGGGCCCCGAGCATCGCGCCTGCTGCTGGGAGCTCCTCTCCGGCGCGTGGGCCTGCGGACAGGGGCTGACGTGGGGCTCACTGTGGGGCGCTTAAGCCCCAGCGAAGATCACAAAGAGGCCGATAGAGGGGGGACCCTCCGGGGTTTCAAACGGCCGGGCTCAGCCCTCTCCGGCACACGTGGGGCAGCCACAGTCCGGAGAGGGCCAGGATCTGGCAGTTCCACTCCGGCTCGAGGCTGCGAGCTCCTGCTCCGGCGTCTGCTCGGCCTTCCCGGCCCTAAGGACACCTGGCACTTTGAAGAAGCACCCGGACTTGGTGGCGAGCAGAGGGGTTCCTTCCACCGCGACCAGCGCGGTTCTGTGCGTCGTGGCCACGGGCACAGCGCAGCGCTCTTCACAGCCGAGCCGCCACGGGGAGCAGCCGCCTCAGGTGAGCCTCTCGTGGGCATCTTGCGGATGCCTGAAGAGCGGGGTCGCGGTGGTGTGTTGGCGCTCGCGGCTGCTCAGGGCGGCCCCTGAGACCAGGAGGCTCGCCCTCCGCTGCCTGGCGGTCCCTCGTGAGGTCAGCGGGCTCCACCGGGGCTCACCTCCTGTGGGTCCACGGGCTGCGGCCCCAGCGCCCGCCCTGTGAGGCTGGGGAGGGCGCAGGGCACCTGCGCAGAGGGCCAGCCGCTGCCGCCCACCTCGAGGAGCTCAGGACTAATGGTGCAAAGTGGGCGGTGGCGAGACAGGCTTCCGAGCTCCGTCCCCTCATTCAGGAGGAGCCCTCTGCATGGCCTGGGGAGTGGGGGCTAGGCCCACACCGGGGCTGCTCAAGCAAAGGCACCCCACTGGGAAAAGCCCGAGGACAGAGATCCTTCCTTCCACGCGACTGGTCGAGAGAGGGTAGGGCAGCCAGCCGGTGGCGAGGCAGGCTTGTGAGACCTCGAGGGCCGGGCTGAGGGGTCCGGTCACTCAAGGGCAACAGGGAACTCCTCAAGGTCCTTCAGCAAGAGAGGGCCCCGTGGGTTGGCTTTTCGCTGGGGCTCCGTGGAGGCGAGCCAGCGGGCAGGGTTCTGCAGAGACGGGGCAGGAGCAGGGCCGGAGCCAGGGAGGGGCCCCGAGCATCGCGCCTGCTGCTGGGAGCTCCTCTCCGGCGCGTGGGCCTGCGGACAGGGGCTGACGTGGGGCTCACTGTGGGGCGCTTAAGCCCCAGCGAAGATCACAAAGAGGCCGATAGAGGGGGGACCCTCCGGGGGTTTCAAAACGGCCGGGCTCAGCCCCTCTCCGGCACACGTAGGGCAGCCACAGTCCGGAGAGGGCCAGGATCTGGCAGTTCCACTCCGGCTCGAGGCTGCGAGCTCCTGCTCCCGGCGCGTCTGCTCGGCCCGCCCTTCCCTGGCCGCTCTGGAATCGGGTCGCCAGAGCGCCCGTCCCGCGTGCTCCCCGGGCCCCGTCCCCCAGGGTGGACGCTTCACTTCCTTGTTGGCAAAGTGCGGGTGAGCACAGCACCTGCCTGGCGGGGCCCAGGAGGATTCAATGAGCTGACGCGGTCGGAGAGAATAGGGTCCTAGCCGGGGCGAGGGAGGGCCGGTGGTGCGGCGACACTCGGAGCCACCAGCGCCTCCTCCTCCTCATTCCTCCCGCGCCGCGCCGTCCTGTCTCCACCCCACACCTTCCCCCATTTTCTTTTTCCCTTCTTAAAAAAAAAAAAGAAGCCCTGGGCATTCACCTGGTCAGGTGTGTTTCGTGGAAACAAAGAAGATCAAACACAGCGTCCCTCCTGGGGCAGCTGCCGCCAAGGAGAGCCTCTGACACCCCCGTGCCGGCCCCCGGGCCCGCCCTCCCCGAGGTTCCCTGGTCCTTCTACCCAGCGTGGCCGGAGCCATCCCAGCTCCACCGCACAGACGAGGAGCCCAGAGCCCAGAGAGGTGAGGCCGGCTGCCCTCGGGGCGCACAGCTTGCCGGTGCGAGAGCTGGGGCGGTAGGACCCCAGCGATGGCGCGCTGGACCCCACGGCCCTGCGGTGGGCGGGGCTCGCCCCTGGGGGCACCTGCCCGAGCTGTCAGTCCCTCCCGGGTGCGTTGACTCATCCGTCCACGGCCTCTGGGTCTCTCCCCTTGGATCTCACGGTCCCTGACGGCGTGGACTGTGCTGTTCCCGTCTGGGTCCCCGGGTCCCCCGGCCGTAGGAGGTGCTCCGAATGGAGCTGATGGAGCGCGTCCCGTCGAGGGCCTTCGGGAAAGGTCGTGTGTCCGCACCGCGCGCCCTCCCTCGCTCACCGGCTCACGCCCAAAGCCACCGCCAGGCTTCGCGCCCGCACTCCGTGGAATCCTGAGTCCCGGGCTGGGCTCCAGGTGGTCCAGTTGTCCCTGTCCGTCCTCGGCTCACAGTCCTGACGCTGCCAGTTTCCTGAGGGGCCCGGGCTGGGCCTCCAGGTTTGGTCCAGGTTGTCCTGCCCCCGGGCGCGTCTGCCCCGGCCCGCCCCCTTCCTGGCCGCTCTGGAATCGGGTCGCCAGGCGCCCGTCCGCGTGCTCCCGGGCCCCGTCCCCAGGGTGGACGCTTCACTTCCTTGTTGGCAAAGTGCGGGTGAGCACAGCACCTGCCTGGCGGGGCCCAGGAGGATTCAATGAGCTGACGGTCGGAGAGAATAGGGTCCTAGCCGGGCGAGGGAGGGCCGGTGGTGCGGCGACACTCGGAGCCACCAGCGCCTCCTCCTCCTCATTCCTCCCGCGCGCGCGTCCTGTCTCCACCCCACACCTTCCCCCATTTTCTTTTTCCCTTCTTAAAAAAAAAAAAGAAGCCCTGGGCATTCACCTGGTCAGGTGTGTTTCGTGGAAACAAAGAAGATCAAACACAGCGTCCCTCCTGGGGCAGCTGCCGCCAAGGAGAGCCTCTGACACCCCCGTGCCGGCCCCCGGGCCCGCCCTCCCCGAGGTTCCCTGGTCCTTCTACCCAGCGTGGCCGGAGCCATCCCAGCTCCACCGCACAGACGAGGAGCCCAGAGCCCAGAGAGGTGAGGCCGGCTGCCCTCGGGGCGCACAGCTTGCCGGTGCGAGAGCTGGGGCGGTAGGACCCCAGCGATGGCGCGCTGGACCCCACGGCCCTGCGGTGGGCGGGGCTCGCCCCTGGGGGCACCTGCCCGAGCTGTCAGTCCCTCCCGGGTGCGTTGACTCATCCGTCCACGGCCTCTGGGTCTCTCCCCTTGGATCTCACGGTCCCTGACGGCGTGGACTGTGCTGTTCCCGTCTGGGTCCCCGGGTCCCCCGGCCGTAGGAGGTGCTCCGAATGGAGCTGATGGAGCGCGTCCCGTCGAGGGCCTTCGGGAAAGGTCGTGTGTCCGCACCGCGCGCCCTCCCTCGCTCACCGGCTCACGCCCAAAGCCACCGCGGCCAGGCTTCCGGCGCCCGCACTCCGTGGAATCCTGAGTCCCGGGCTGGGCTCCAGGTGGTCCAGTTGTCCCTGTCCGTCCTCTCGGCTCACAGTCCCCTGACGCTGCCAGCCCCTCGTCCTCCGTGGTTCCCACACGTTTCCCCGGGCTCCCAGGACCTGCCCTCCTCCCGCCGCGGCCCCCTTCGTCCCCAGGTCCACCATGAGCCCCTCTTCTGGGGGCCGCTACTTCAGGGCTCCTCGTCAGCATGCTCTCCCAGGTGTTCCCCCGGATTCCCCGGGATCTAAACACTCGTCACAGAGGGCGTGAGGGGTACCTGAGCCCAAGCCCCCAACGGGGGCCCCTCTGTGACGGAGACACGGGGAAGGGAGCCGGGCTCACGAAATGGGAGGTGAGCATCCCCAGGCCCCTGGAGGCCGCCTCTGCCTTCTTTCAGTGACTGCCTCTGCCCCAGGAGCAGGAGGCCAGCCCTCAGGGGGCCCTCCCCGCAGTGGGCGCTGTCCACCGTGTCCCTGAGTCCTCCCCAGCCAGAGGGGACTGGAACAGGGGGGACCAGGCAGCTCCAGCTGCGTATCAAACGCCCCAAGACTAAGTGGCTCCCAGGCCTGTGGGCTGGCGGTTTGGGCTCGGCGGGGCTGGGTGGGCTCTGCTGGCCTGAGCCTGGGGAAGCTAGTGGGCCTCTCCACACGGGCTTTCAGCCGCCAGTGGGCTAGCCGGGCTCTTTCACGTGGCAGGGAAAGGGCTCCGAAACAGCAAGAGCAGGAGGTGCGCGGCCTCTTGACGGCCCAGGCTTGAAGCCCGCACGCCGTCGCTCCCAGCGCGTGCAGTTCGCCTGAGCAGGGCCCAGCGCAGCCCCAGATCGGGGGCTAGCAGCAGACCCCGCCTCTCGAAGGGAGGACGGCGCGGCATCAAGGTCACAGCCTGGTCTGCCGCGGAGGCTGCCTTCATTTTACAGAGGAGGCCAGTGGGGACGGCGGCCGGGTGGACCCAGGCTCCGGGCCTCCGGGCTCGGAAAGGCGGGCCTGGCCCGAGAGGCTGCCCCGAGGGGTCCCAGGCAGGCCGGTGACAAGCAGGCGCTTGACTCAAGAGGAGGATTAAGGACACTAAATCCGTCCCCGGGGCTTGAAGGGTGGCCAAGGCGGCAGGGCACGGCTCCAGGCAGGCCTCGGAGGGAGGGGAGCGCTGCGGCCGCCCCACCCGCCGCCTGGCTCCAGCCCCAGGCCCCTCCCGCGGGGAATCTGAGCTCCCGGCCTGTGCCAAGCCCGGCCTCCGGCGGGGCAGCCGAGCCAGGCACACAGGTGCCCCCAGGAGCCTGCAGTGCTCCCCGTGAGGCTGCCGAGGGCCCCGCCTGAGAGAACAGGGCCTCTGCGCCTGCCTGGGCAGGGCGCAGCCTCCCGGCTTCCCAGGGAGGCCCGGGCCTCGGGCGCACTCCGGCCGCCCTGGGCCGCGGGCGCCTCCCCCACGGCGCGGGCCGGAGCGCGTGCCCCCCTCGCGGGGAGTGACGAGGGTTAAGTGACGGACGTGTCACGTCCTTCTCCTCGGGCTGGGCAGGTGCAGTGGTGGCCAGAAGCGGTAGCCAGCCCCAGCCGCAGCCCGGGGCTTCCCTGGTGGCTCAGTGGTGAGGAGTCCAGCTGCCGCGCGGGAACCCCAGGTCCGGTCGCTGAACTGGGAAGATGCCCCGGCGAAGGGCATAGCTGCCGGCTCGGGTCCTCTTGCCTGGAAAATTCCGTGGACCGAGGAGCCTGGTAGGCGATGCTCCATGGGACTGCACAGGGTCGGGCAGGCCTGAGCGCACACCCTCCCCGCCCCAGCTCTAGCCCAGGGCTCTCGTCCCGCCTCTGAGCCCAACTCCGGGTGTGACTGGATGAAGAAAGCCCTGCGGTGCGTCTGCCCCGCGGGCCGCGTCACCCCTGGCGCTAGAGCAGCCTCTACCCAGCAGATTGTTTCTTCTGCACTGGAGCCTGACTATCCAGGTGTCACGTGGGCTCAAGTGTCTTGCTAGCTTCACAGCATTTCAAGTTTTCCCACGAAGAAAGAGGTTTGGTGGTGTTTTTTGGTTCTTTCCCCCATTCCTATTTTCCCGAAGCTCGTCGGCGTGAGCGGTGTAGACGCGGGGTTCTCTGGGCCCGCGTGCCTGTTCCTCAGCAGCGCTGCCCTGGCTGGGCCGCAGCAGAGTGAGGCCGGGAGCCGGCGAGCAGCCGGGCAGAGGCATCACCTGCCGTCTCCAGGTCAGAGGACAGGGAAGGGGCTGCGCTGGTTTAGGAGGATCCGCAGACACATCCCCGAGGGCAGGCCCAAGCCTGAGCAAGCCGGTGGGGGTGAGCACGGGGAGGGGACGGTCCCCAGGCGAGCGGACAGCGGGCACCAGCTCCCCACGGCCAGAAGGCACTTGATAGCAAGCTAAGGAGATGGAAGCTCCCTGGAGGCTGGAGCAAAGCTGACCTGCGTCCTCGGGTTCTTTGGAGGGGTTCGGGGAGAAGCTTTGAGGCCGGGACCTTCCCATGGGTGACATCTGCCTCAGGGGCTCTTTCTTCCCCGAGGAAAGGGAGCGGCAAGGCCAGGGGCGGGGAGGAACTTGACAGCAGTGCGTTGGGCTGAAAGGGACCCCAGGTCCAATAACCGAATGGCTGTTGAGTCATTTTATCTTTTAAGTTATTTTGGTGCCTTTTTGTGGAACTAAATATTTTGCCACTGTCCCTAGAGTGGTTGGAGCCAAGTGGTGGTCAGGTGGGGGCTCTGCCTCCTGCCTCCTTTGATCTCCCCACCAACGCGCCCCGGGACCCGCGGGACTCTGGGGAGCTCTTTTTTTTTTTTTTTTTTTAATTATTTATTTATTTGGCTGTGCTGGGTCTTAGTTGTGGCATGTGGGATCTAGTTCCCTGACCAGGGATCGAACCTGGGCCCCCTGCATTGGGAGCACAGAGTCTTAACCACTGGACCACCAGGGAAGCCCTGGGGAGCTCATTTTGAAAGCCCTGGGGAAGCGAAGCTCAGAGAGGGACGATGGAATTGCCAAGGGGCCCCGGCCGGGCGTGGAGAGGCAGGGCCGGACCCCGGGTCCCTGGCTTCGCTTCCCACGCTCCTCTGACCGGGCTGAACGCCGCAGACTTTCCCACCGAGTCTCCCTGTGCGGCTTTTTATTTGGCCACAACCCATGGATCGAACGGTGTCCACAGAAAAGAAATGTTGAAATCCCAACCCCAGCCCCTTCCTCAGAAAGAGACGCTGCAGAGATGTCATCAGAGGCAGACGAGGTCGTGAGGGTGGCACGCGTCGGGGTGGCCCCAATCCAGGCGACCAGGCTCCCCTGGCGGCTCCGCGGCGGAGAATCCGCCCGCCAAGGCAGGAGACGCGAGAGATGCGCGTTCCGTCCCTGGATGAGGAAGAGCCCGTGGGGAAGGAAATGACCCCTCACGGACGGAGGAGCCCAGCGGGCTACAGTCCGCGGGGTCGCAGAGACCCTGGCATGACTAAGCCGCCCAGCAACCACGACAGCCATCCGGGGGACCAGGGCCTCAAGAGAAGAGGGAGAGAAGGGTGGAGACACACAGAGGGGCGGCCAGGGGACCCAGAGGCAGAGGTCGGGGCGATGCGGCGGCAAACCAAGGAACGGCAAAGGCGGATGGGAACCCCAGAAGCCGGGAAGGGGCGAGGAGGCCTCTGCCCGGAGCCCCCCAGGGAGCACAGCCCTGCGGGCAGACGGCACGGCCCCAGGCTTCCGGCCCCCAGCGCAGGAGAGGGAAAGCGTCGGTGGTCTGACCCCGTCCCGCCAGTGGTGCTTTGTGACAGCAGCCTTGGGAACGAACGTACCCCCTCAATCATCGCGCAGTTAATTTTTTCCCTTCAAACCGACTCCTGTTTAAACAACTCGCACACCTTTTGTTAAAAGTAAATCTCCCATTGCTGCGATCAATGGAAGTCACGCTCCTTGCCATAAATAGAAGACGCCTCGAATGTCAAGACAGTGAACGCGGGCTGCTGGAGCCGAAGGCTCTGGTCGGGGGCGTCTTGGCCAGAAATGATGAGCAGATGACGCGGCCACTGAAGACACGCCGGCACCCGGCACAGAGCGTGCGGCCTCTCGGGGAGAACATGAGAACGGAAGAGAGCACACCCCCGGTCGCCCAGAGGTGTCTGGCCCCGAGGCGGCTCCAGGATTGCCGAGGAGGCCGTCCATCCTCGCCCCACGCCCGTCCCCCTCTGCCGTCTGAGCAGCTCGAGGCCCAGACAGCTCCGGTCCCCACGGTGCTGGCGGCCACGGTTCGGCAGAGCCGGCTCCTAGGTGCTTTCCAGGAAATCACGCCCCGGCGGCTCTGCGACCCATCCAGCAGTCCCGGGTCAGGCCTGGGTTGCCACCGACCGAGCGCGGTGGCGGAGAGCAGGGGCGATCAGCCCCGAGGGCCGAGCCGACAGACACGGTCCTACCCCGCAGCCGCGGAGCCACACAGAGGCACTGCCGCGCTTCAAGCGATTGGACCCCAGGAGACCTGGGCTCCCACCCAGCGGTATAATTCAGGTGACGACCACAGGACTGTCCCACTCTGGCTTCACGAGATCGTCCGTGTTGAAAACCAGCGTCCGCGCAGGCCGCCGTCCCTGTCTGTCCCACGACGCCAGCCCGTGCCGCTGCTGCAGTCGCGTCCGACGTGCGACGCCGTGGACTGCGGCCCGGCAGGCCCCTCTGCCCGCGGGGCTCTCCAGGCGGGAGCACTGCAGTGGGCTGCCGTGCCCTCCTCCAGGGCTTCCCAGCCCAGGGATGGAGCCCACGTCTCTTGCGTCTCCCGCGTGGGCCAGCCGGCGCTTTCTCAGTGGCGCCGCCTGGGAAGCCCCGCTCCACGTAGGGACGCGGTAGACAAGGGTGGGCCCGGGCACGTCCCACCCCCGGCGTCTCCTTCCCCCTCGTCCAACCAGGCGGCCGCCTTCTTCCGTTTCCCTTGGCTTCTCTCCCTCTCCGTAGGCTTCCATTGCCTGCTCTGGCCCGGGTGCGAGAGCAAGGCATAAACTGCAGAGCCCGCTGCCCTTGAATTCAAGTCCCAGCTCCACGGCGCGTGGGGCCTTGGGTAGGTGGCTCATCCTCTCTGAGCCTCTGCTTCCTCCTCCGAGAAGCGGGTCCCTTCCTCCCAGGTCATGTCTGTGAGTGGTCTGGCTGGGCGCCCGCCACGTGCAGGAGCTCCAGACACTCTCCTCTTCTCCACCTGCCGGGCTGCACGCCCCGGCCTTCTCCGCCGCCCCTCAGCGGCTGTGGGAGTTTGCAGCGTCGGCAGCCGTGATGTGAACTGTGCCTTCTGTGGCGAGTCCGGTTCCTACCCATTTCATCTTCCTATCAACCGTGTGCAGGCGGTACTGCGGCTGCCCCAGCCAGAGGGGGCCGCACCTCACAGGACCTCCCCGGGACCCTCCCCCGGCGGCAGACCCTCCCCCAGAGACGGGCGAGCGCCCTGCAGGGCCGGGGAGGTGCGTGGACCCAGCGCCGGCCCGCTCCCAGCCCCGACGGCTGCCCTGCCAGCCTCCCCCGTCCATCCGCCCGAGGCTGGGCAGGGCACTGGCGCGCAGCAGGCCCGAGGCTGGAAAGAGGGCTCTTTGAGGGCTGCGCGTGGAGTGGGGCTGGACGGGGAGATCAGAGCGGGCTGTCCACACGGGTCAGGTGCAAAGCCGCTCAAAGGCGAGAGCGGAGCCCGGGGTGGCAGGAGAGGGCGGGGGCCACTAGCCGCGGCCGCAGGCAGAGGGTGGGTTCTCCCCTGCCCCGACTTGAGGTGTAGAACCCTGAGGAGACTGAAAAGTTTTCATTCCAGCCCGACCCCCGGCTCACCGCAACCACACGGCCGCCGTGGCGAGAGGGAGGGCTGGCCTCTACGGACGGCACGGTGGCTTGACTGGGAACTTGTCCGCGTCTGGATAGATGCAGGCGGGCCCCTGCCGGTGCGAGGAATCACCAGGCGTCCTCCCCGTTTGCTCGGCTCCCGACCCAGGGGACAATGCGTCTGTCAAATGAAATAATGTCCGGGCCCTGAGCCTTCAATGGGCTTCCCAGGTGGTGCGAGTGGTCAAGGGCCCACCTGCAGTCCCTGGGCGGGGACGGTCCCCTGGAGGAGGGCCCAGCAGCCCGCCCCAGTCTTCTTGGCTGGAGAGTCCCGGGGACAGAGGCGCCTGCGGGCCACAGGCAGGGCCGCACAGCGTTGGCCGTGACTGAAGCGCCGTCAGTGCTCGAGTGGAGGGGCTTGAAAGCAGCAAGTAGTGTCCAAGCAGAAGCAATGATGCCACCACCAGAGGCCAGGCTCAGGGCTGCCGTGGCGGCCGCCTCCAGCCTTGTCGCCTCGGTTTCCCCCCCGGCTCCTCTCCTCCTCCAGGGCCCGACTGGGATCCGCCTAGACCCGACTCCCCTTCCCGTCACCCGGGATGAGCCACTCACGCCAGGACGGGCACCGGAGGTCTGACTGATTGCCTCCCCCTTCCCCAGCCTCCTCCGCACTTCTCAGCGAATGTGCCATCTTGGCAAAAATAATGAGAAGGATGGACTCGTTGTAAGACCAGGACTCGTGCCAGCCTTGGCCTTCACCGGGACCCTGGGAAGGCCTCTAGCACCCGCCTCGTCTTACCGATGGAGACAAGTGCAAGCGCCCGTCACTCAGTCTTAACTCCCTGCGACCCCCTGGACTGGAGCCCATCAGGCTCCCCCGTCCGTGGGATTCTCCAGGCAAGATCGCTGGAGTGGGTGGCCATCTCTTTCTCTCCCAACCCACAGACCTCACCTGGGTCTCCTGCGTCCTAGGCCGATTCTTTCATGTGTGAGCCACTGGGAGAAGCCAGAGTCAGTTTGGGACGGGTCCTT
Organism: Tragulus kanchil; assembly: GCA_022376925.1. Taxonomy (NCBI): domain Eukaryota; kingdom Metazoa; phylum Chordata; class Mammalia; order Artiodactyla; family Tragulidae; genus Tragulus; species Tragulus kanchil. Next base: position 225,481,726 of record JAIOJX010000030.1, on the reverse strand, counting down.
TGCCTCAGGTCACAGCTGGTAAGGGGCAGAGGCTAGAACTGAGCGCCCATCCCCTTGACCCCCAGCGCCCGCACGTCTGCACTCCGGCCACAAACCACAGAAGAGAGGGACCTTCTCGGCACCGCCGTGTGTCCTGGCACAAGCCCCCTGCCCTTTCTGAGGCTCCGTTCCCCCGGAGAGCTGGCCACAGGGGGCACCTGGGGTCACCCAGCGCTGAGGGAGTCTGGGATTCCAGGAGAGGGGCTGGGGCAGCAGGCCTGCGGGGTCGCCTCGTCTGGCTCAGAGGCCCGGTCCTAGGGACCCAGTCTGCACAGCCTCGGATCGGGCCGTAAGTGGGAGCAGGGCAGGCAGGGAGCCCGCCTCCTCGGCTTTGTTTATTGTCTGGGAGCTGGGAATATTTTGAATTGTTGTGTTTGGGGAGGGAGGGGAAACATAACCCAGTGGAAGAGGCGGCCAGCGAGAGCCCGGGCAGGAATGCGGAGGAGTCAGGCCCGCCTGGGGATGCCTGGGAGCCGGCGCGCTCCCAGGGCCCAGCGCCCCCTGCGTCAGGACTGCTTTGCTCTGACCACACATCCAGATTGCCTGAACAGCGCCGTTTAGAGAAAAAGCCTCCTTTCCAATTAAATTAGGATTTTGGAGGGTTAGAGGGCTGGGGGCCACGATCGCCAGCCCCGGGGCCCGGGACTGGGCATTCCACACCCGCTTCTGGGTGCTGCCGCGGATCAGGGGGCCGCGCTCAGAGAGCCCTCCCGCTGTACTCATGACTCAGAGTGTGGTCTGGGGCGCCGGGGCCTGCGGGCGCATCCGAAATTCAGCCTGTGAACCCGTCCCCGGGAGACCGTGGGGACTCCGCACGTGGCCGGCCGATCGCCCACGGATGGGGAGACCGAGGCAGGGAGAAGTAGCAGCCCTCCAGGTTACAGAGCCACTGGGGCTCCCTCAGGCCTTGGGTCCAGGTCCCTCCCACGTGGGGTCCAATGCGGGGTCCTCAGGCGGGGCAGCGAGGGGCTTTAACCCTGGCTCCTCCAGCGGTCAGCTTCACAGCTCGTGGGCCTGAGCGTGTGGGCGGGCGGCCCGCGCGGACACGGGGTGGGGGGCATCGGCGGGCAGCCTCGCCCCCTGTGCTCACTCAGGCCCTGTAGACTCAGCCCCGCCCCGGGAAGCAGGCAGCCTCGACGGGGAAGCGGTAAGAGCAGAGGGAGAGAAAACCATCAAGGTGCCTGGCACATTCTCCAGGCTAGATAACCCGGTCTTGGGGGAGAAGGCACCGGCCTCGACGGCGGGAAGGAGCCACCGGGGAGGGCTGGAGGGGAAGCCCTCCCGGGGCACAGGAGCCGCGGAGACCCTGCGTGAAGGAGCCTGGGGTCTGCAGGAGACCTTGCTGCGTGTGGTGCTCCCGGACCAGGGACAGAGCTGGTGTCCCCTGCCTCGCGGGAGAGAGTCTACCACTGAGCCCCCAGGGAGGCCCCTTCCTTTTGATGTTTTGTGAGCTGTTCACCACACTGAGCGAACCCTTCAGCCCCTAAAGCTTCCAACCCCAGGAGGTGTCACCAGACGGGGAAGTGGCAGCATTCCAGCCTAGAAGGTGGTCTTCCCAGCCACCCCTGGCCCACCCCCGGGGCGGCCGCTGTTCCTGCTTCCAGGACCGCAGGGGCACAGCCCTGACGTCGAGGCACAGAAAGGGCCATTTCAACGGTGGTCTGCGGTGCCTGGTGTGTGCGTGACAGGGCTGTTTCACCATGTGTGCGCGACCCCTGTTCCGACTCTTGGGAGCAGCGCCGCCGTTCACCTCCTTGTGGAATCCTGACCCTGTGGAAGTCTGTTTTCCCCCGTCTCTGGTCAGAGTCGAGCCGTAGGACTGCGGGCAGTTTGGCTAAGGGGATGCTTTTCTCACGAGAAAGTGGTGAACTGTTTTCGGCAGCCTCCGGGCCATTCCTGCCTCAGCAGCCAGGGAGTGAGGTCCCCAATCCCGCCAGCTGCCGAGTGGAGAGGGGCCTGGCTGGCGGGAAGGGAATGGGAGGAAGCCTGCCGTCACCAGGAGGGAGCAAGGGTGGCCGGGGACCGGGGGCCGAGGAGCCGGACGGCTGAGTGAACACCAGGACGCGCTGTCCCCTCTCTGTTTCCTGATGCACCCCGCTTCCTGGGGCAGATCTTCTGTTCCCCCCAAGGGAGAGGAGAAAGGGCACCCCGGGGGTCTGCAAGTCCCAGACCACAGCCTAGAAAGGGCTCCCAGGATGTGCCCGGGACGGCTGGGGACCTCTGCCTTCCTCTGGGTGCTGAGATCCGGCACAGGCTCAGGAGGGCAAAGGGCAAGGTGCTCGGGGGAAGAGGCGGCGTGGGGGAGGGGAGGGCTCGGGCAGAGGCCCGGCGGCCCAGACGCCGGCGGGAGGAGCGGCGGGCCCCTGATTAACCAGAGGCTGGGCGGTGTGCCGCCTCTCTGCAGGACCCAGCCTCCGGTTAATCATGGCGGCCTGGCAGAGGGGTTCTGAGCAGTCTGGTTTCACAGATCGGGAAGCCAGCGCCCAGAGAAGTGATGCGAGTCTCTCTGGGTCACGCAGCCTGTGAGGGACGAGCCGGGACCTGCCGGCGGCAGGAGGAGGTGGGTGGGCAGGAAGCCGAGTCCCAAGGCTCAGACGCGCCGAGAAGGCCTCTGTGGGGCCGCCATCGGTCCGTCCACACCCAGAGGCTCAGACGTGGCTGTGCCCAGAAGGGGACCCGGTCGGGGGCCGCTTCTCCGCCAGTGCTTCCTCTCTTCAGGAAACGAGGTTCTGAGAGGCACGCCAGACGGTCCTCCGCAGGGCTGGGACCGAGGCCTCCCCGCACTGGCCAGATGGCCCCGCGTGGCTGGACCCCAGCAGCATTTCAACAACCTGATACACGGCTGAGACAGACGATTCTCGGGCCAGGAGCGAAGGGTTTTGTTCAAAGCCCTGGATCGATGTTGCTTTATTATTGCCAGCTGCTGAGACAAGCACCCTAGAGCAGCCTTTTCAGAATCTCATTCCCTGTCTTGGCGTCCAGGGCCTTCTATGCGCTCTCCCCGTGGTCCGTTTCCGTTCTTGAAATGCAAAGCGTTCGTCCCCACGGAATTTCAGGCCAGAATGCGGCTTCCGAAGGAAACCTCCGCCTGGGTTTCCTTGAAGGTCCCTCCTCCTGCCAAGGAGTTCTTTCCTTGGTGCTCACGGCCTCTTCTCGGAGCCTCAGCCGCCCGGCGCTGGCGGGGGCGGGGACGTGCGCACGCAGGACCCCCGGGCCTCACACTCGGCCTTCTTCGGGGCACTGGCAGGGGGGGATCGGCCCCGCGTGTGGGGGTGGCTGACCCCTCCACGCCTCCGGTGACAGCAGCCAGGGGCCCCGAGGTGGCTCCCTCTTGCCACCTGTTCCAGAGAAAGCGGACATTCAGGGTCGTCACATGGCCGCTCTTCCTAATTGTCATTCACGGCCGTTGACTCAGACTATTTTAAAGTCCAGCGGAGGCCGGAGAAGTGTATCGGGGAGCTGGATGTGGCATGGACCCCGCCCCCAAGCGTGAGACCTCTTGCCGCCGTGGCTCACTGAGGCCGGCCTGGGATCCCCGGCTGTGGACGAGGAGTCCGAGGCCCCGAGAGTGGACGCGCAGGCCCAGGTCCCAGCAGAAGGCGGGACAGAACCTGAGGGTGGGCCCTGGGGGCCTCTGGCTCTGCTTCTCCTTGGGTGGAGGCTGGAGCCCTTCCCGGCACCTCTCCCTCTCCTCCCCGCTGGGGCTGGGCTTCTGTCTGGCAGCCGCGAACGGCTCCTGGGTCCTTTCAGGGAAGACTGCGGCCTCTGGAACTAGCTGGCCTGGTGCCAGCTCTGTCAGGAGCCCGCTGTCGCGGCGGCTCCATTTTCCTTCCTGTGAAACGGGGGAGATGAGCAGTCCCAAGCGCACCATGTGGTTGTGGGGACGCAGTTAAGGTACTGAAACGCATCTAGAGTGCCGGTCGCTCAGCGCCCGTCAAGGGCTCCTTAGATACATGCAACACACGTGCGTTGAGGACCTCCGGTGCCGCGCCCAGGGCTGGGCATCGGCACCGAGGATAAGGTCCTGTCCCTGTGGAGCTGATGGCCCAGGGGAAGAGGGCGGGAGGTGGCGAGGGCCTCCTCCGCGGTCCTGCGTTGCACGACGCGGGGCCACCGGGGGCCCGCTGATCCAACGGGCCTTTCCAAACCTAAGCCCCAGGCGGGTCACGGCCACCATGGGTGCAGCAGCCGCTGGCCCTTGCTCGGTCCCTGCGGCCGTCCAGTGGGCCAGGTCACCTTTGCTCAGCCTCCCCGCCAGCCCGCTCCTGCCCGCGGGCCGGGCACCGCAGAGCCCCGCGCTAGGACGAGCCCCCTCCCCTCCCTCACCTCGCCCCGGCTCCGTCCGCGCCCCCTTGCGGCTCAGCCCTCAGCTCCACGGCCACGTCCCGGCTCCGCGACCCGCCTCTCTGTGGGGTGACGGGGGCGTGGGAGCTGAGGGGCGCCACAGAGGGGAGGCGGGTGGGGACGCAGTCACACGGCCGCCAGCTCTGGTCACCTCCCCAGCAACCCGGCGCTCTGAGCTCAAAGGCGAGAGCGAGGTGCCCAGAGTGGATGCCCCCGGGGTGGCCGGGAGGCTGGAGCTCGGTGCTGCCTGGGGAAGGGCTCCTGGGTCCGCAGGCAAGGTCAGGGACGGGGAAGGCGCTGGAGGGCACGTGCCGTGTCTGGCCTGGCTGGAGCAAGGGCCGCCGCTAGGCCGGGACGGAGCCAGAGGGCAGGGACTTCGGAGGGGAGACCGGGGAGCGACGAAGGGTCAGCCCCGCAGTCCTGCCCCTGGGATTCTGGTCTGCCTTCCGGGGCTGCTCGAGGTCTGGCCCGGGGGCTGGGGGGCAGGCTCTCCCTGGGGCCCGTTTGGTCTTTCTTCTTCCGATTCCAGTGTGAAATGTTCTCTGCACAGCCGCCCAGGTGCAGGGGTGGGGTGAGGGCACCTGCAAGGTCAGCTCCGGGCTCAGAGAGGGCAAGGGCCTGCAGGGGGCCACACAGCACTTCCCTCAGAGCGGCGCGGCTTCGGCACATGGTCTCTGCCGACTGCTCATGCAAATAAGGACAAGAAGAATGGCACATTCCCCATTTTCATTTAAAAATAGACACTTGCTTGGCACTTCAGTGCCTGCCGGGAGCTGTTCTCAGCTGCTCGCACTGTTAACCTTGGGTCTTCCTAGCAGCCAGGAGACAAATCCCATTCTTTGTGTTTCCAGTTGAGAGCTGAGGAAAGCAGGGTTAGGAATGGAGCCTGAGCAGTGCCCTAAGGTCACCCAGCCGGGGCAAAGCCCAGGCGCCAGGGAGCCCTTTACAGTTTCTGGCCACTTCCTCAGAGGCCGGGGGGAGCTGGGGAGGACAGAGTGGCCGTGGGGAGGGTGTTGGGGGTCACGGAGAGGCTCAGAGAACTGGATGACCGCCTGGGAGGGGGCAGAGGCGGGGTTCGGAGCTCACCACTCCGGGACCCCCGGCCCCACCCCGTGAGCCAGGTAGAGGGCAAGCGGGGACCCGCCTCTCTGTGGGGTGACGGCGTGGGAGCTGAGGCGCCACAGAGGGAGGCGGGTGGGGACGCAGTCACGCCGCCAGCTCTGGTCACCTCCCCAGCAACCCGGCGCTCTGAGCTCAAAGGCGAGAGCGAGGTGCCCAGAGTGGATGCCCCCGGGGTGGCCGGGAGGCTGGAGCTCGGTGCTGCCTGGGGAAGGGCTCCTGGGTCCGCAGGCAAGGTCAGGGACGGGGAAGGCGCTGGAGGGCACGTGCCGTGTCTGGCCTGGCTGGAGCAAGGGCCGCCGCTAGGCCGGGACGGAGCCAGAGGGCAGGGACTTCGGAGGGGAGACCGGGGAGCGACGAAGGGTCAGCCCGCAGTCCTGCCCCTGGGATTCTGGTCTCCCTTTCCCGGGGGCTGCTCGAGGTCTGGCCCGGGGGCTGGGGGGCAGGCTCTCCCTGGGGCCCGTTTGGTCTTTCTTCTTCCGATTCCAGTGTGAAATGTTCTCTGCACAGCCGCCCAGGTGCAGGGGTGGGGTGAGGGCACCTGCAAGGTCAGCTCCGGGCTCAGAGAGGGCAAGGGCCTGCAGGGGGCCACACAGCACTTCCCTCAGAGCGGCGCGGCTTCGGCACATGGTCTCTGCCGACTGCTCATGCAAATAAGGACAAGAAGAATGGCACATTCCCCATTTTCTTTTAAAAAATAGACACTTGCTTGGCACTTCAGTGCCTGCCGGGAGCTGTTCTCAGCTGCTCGCACTGTTAACCTTGGGTCTTCCTAGCAGCCAGGAGACAAATCCCATTCTTTGTGTTTCCAGTTGAGAGCTGAGGAAAGCAGGGTTAGGAATGGAGCCTGAGCAGTGCCCTAAGGTCACCCAGCCGGGGCAAAGCCCAGGCGCCAGGGAGCCCTTTACAGTTTCTGGCCACTTCCTCAGAGGCCGGGGGGAGCTGGGGAGGACAGAGTGGCCGTGGGGAGGGTGTTGGGGGTCACGGAGAGGCTCAGAGAACTGGATGACCGCCTGGGAGGGGGCAGAGGCGGGGTTCGGAGCTCACCACTCCGGGACCCCCGGCCCCACCCCGTGAGCCAGGTAGAGGGCAAGCGGCGGGCTTGGTGGCTCGTGCCGGGTCGGGGCCTCCCGCTTCTCATTCAGGAAGAGGGGGAAGACCCCGCTCCCCGCGCGCCTTGGCGCCAGGCGTTGGAAGCAGAGGGACCGAGGGCTCGCCTGCCGCGTGAGGGTGTGTGCGCGCGCGCTCGGCGAGCCCGGGCTCTTTGTGTCCGAGCCCGAGCGCGCGTGCGTGAGCGGTGTGCGCCTGTGTGTGGTTGTGTGTGTGTGAGAGTGCGCGTGGGGGGCGGGGCTGGCGCCCGGCCCCGCCCCGGCCCCGCCCCCGGCCCGGCCAAGCTGGTATTTTTCCACCCAGCAGGATGGGTGATGCTGAGAGCTGCCTGCTCAGACAACAGACACGCGAGGTCAGGAAGAAGCCGCTTATAAATTACTGCTTCCTCCGCGCCGCCGCCAGCTCCGCGCTCCGAGCCCTGGCTGCAGCCCCGCTCGCCGGCCAGCGCCGAGCCCCGAGGATCGCGAGCCCAGAGGCCGAGCCCCGCCGAGAGGGAGCGCCGAGCGCGGACCCCGCGCGCCGGAGAGCGAGCCGGCGGGCAGCCCTCGGCGAGCGGAGCCGAGCGCCGCCGAGCGCAGCGCCCCAGGTACGGAGGGAGAGCGCGCCGGGCGCGGGGAGGCCCTGCGAATCCCCGCGTCCCCGCCAGCCCCGACCTCCTCCCCGCCCGGGGGCCCCCGTCCGGGCGCCCCTTTCCCCAGCGAGGGAGGGATGGAGGGTCGCCGGCTCGGCCTCCCAGCGGGGCCGGTATTGTTTCCCCTGCGAGAGGGCTTGGGCTTCTCGCGTGAGGAGCCAGGTGTGGGTGCGCGTCTCCGTCTCTCTGGGGGTCCGCCTGGGTCTCCGCGTCCCCGGACCTGCCTGTGCGTTCCCGAGGGTGACCGTTTCTCCGTGTCTCCAGCAGCGTGCACTTGCGCGTCCCGGTGTGTGTTTGCTGTTCCGGGCTCTGGGCTGTGCGTGTGTGTTTGTGTGTGTGTGTGTGTGTGTGTGTGATGCCTGCGAGGCTGTGTCTTCAGAGGCGTGCCCTCGTGCACCCGGGAGCCTTGTCTCCGAGCCTCTGTGTGTGTGTGGCCGTGTCTCTCAGTACCTGGCTGTGCACGTGTGTCTCCCCGAGCGGGGCTCCGACGCTGGGTCCCTGCGTGAGGACGCTCGCCTGTCCTCGGCCGTGCCCGAGGGAGCGGCCCGGGTGCCTGGAGGACCACGCCGCCAGAGCCGGTTCTCCAGGGCAGAACGCAGTGGAGAGAGGTGCCGGGGCAGCGCGGCTCCAAGGGTGCCGCCCGTGTGCCGCGTGCAGGTGGCAGTGCCCGCGGCCAGCCCCGAGGGACAGCGGGGAGCCAAGTGGACAGCGGGCAGGGCCAGCGGGACACATCCTTCTGCAGGCTGTTCCCTTCCTGCCGGGGGTTCCGCTTTTGACCTGGAGGCTCTGGTCCCCCTCCCACCAGGGCCGCGGGGGAGAGGACCTCGGGGACTCCGCCGACCGCCGAGGCCTGGTCCTGGACCAGAGGGGGACCTGTGGGCTGCCCTCCCTCCCGCCACGCAGAGGGAGGTGTGTGCAGGGCCCGGCCACTGGCCTGGCTATTTTGGTCACTGCCCAGGCTCTGCCAGATCCTGGCCTCCCCCAGGATCAGCCCCGGCCCCCATTTCCTGCCTGGGGAAACAAATACGCTCAGTAACTGGCTGGACCCTTGACCAGAGGGTCTGGGGGCTGAGCTTGAGTGTGCCTGGCTCCACTCGGACTGGGGCACACGGGCCTCTGCTTTGGCACAGCTGACATTCAGATAAATGTCATGGGGGAGAGATTTTTTTAATTTCTTTTTAATTTTTTCTTGGCTGGAAAGGAGGAGATCTCATCCAGAGACTTCCAGCCAGAAGGAGTTTATTTTTATGAGAGTGAGCGGGTGAGCGCTTAGCAACCGCCTGCCTCCCTCTCGACCAGAGAGGCATCCAGGGAGTGTGGGGTGGGCACAGGGCGGCATTGCCTGGCTGAAGCGGGGGAGGAATTCCATCAGGATGGTGTGGGGGGTCTGGAGGGGCCCGGAGGGCCCTGACTGAGAACTCATCCACCGGTAGGAGTGGGGAACCAGTTAGAGGTCTTGGGCCTGGCTCAGTCCCCTCTTGACCTCAGGCAATCTTTTTATTTGGCCTCAGTTTCCCCATCTGTAAAATGGGTGGAGTCCCGGTTGCGGGGTGAGCTGAGAATGAGAGACGGGAGCTTGTCCCCAGACAGCAGAGTCCTTGGACTCTGTCTTAGTTGGCGACCTTGGGTGCTTCTCCTGTCCACTTTGAACCTCAGCTTCGCGGTCTGGGCAGCAAGGACGCCAAGCCGGCCTCACTGCGTCCTTGAGGGGATTGAGGGAGATGAGGCTGAATAAGCCTGTGGTAAGCTGTAAAGCCGGGCTCGACTTCGGAGCTGCCGATTAGAGGGTGTCACGCGGTCCCGGGTCACTGTGGTATGTGACGAGGCACCACCGCGGACTCTTGTCCTCCGGGGCCGCCCTGGTGCAACCTGCGGGCCAGTCGCGAGTGGCCTCCCCAACCCTGTCCCTCCCGCCTCATCTTCCGGAGATCTGGGCCGTCTGCTTTGTGCCGTTGGAAAGCCCTGGTGAGGGAGAAGCTCCCCTTTTACAGATGGGCAAACTGAGAGCTGCCCAGAGGGCTCTGCCTTGGTGGGACAGCACCAGAATCGGGCTTCAAAGGCCTTCCCGCAGCCGTGAGCGTGAGCTCCGCCGAGCTTTAGTCACTGGCCTCCTATGGACTTGAAATTGGACCAGGACCTGAGGAAAACAGTGGACAGAGGTGCCCGATCCTCAGGGCTGGAGGGAGAGTGCGTGGACCCCCTCGGCACCTCGATTCTGTACATAGTTACTCATTCCGCCTTCTCTGCGCCTTTCCACGAACTCCGTCCCCCACCCCCACCCCGGCCGCCCCGCCACATACACTCCCAGTGTGGGCCTCTCGCTGGTGGTGTAGGCTCTGGGGATGCTGTGTTCTAACTCTCCCCCTGTCAGCTCGCCCAAGGATTTGGGAGCCTGTCAGCCTTTATCTGAAAGTCTTTCCAGAGGTCCCAAAATGATAAGACACTTGCAAATCCTTCAACACCTTCCTGTGCACAGGAAAGAGCTGGAAAAGAAATGACAAGAAACATCTGTGAGGCAGCCAGGCCATAGTTGGACGGGGCCTGGGGGGAAATTCGGGCTGACCTTCGAGCCCCAGGGTCAGCGGGCAGATGTGGGCCGACTCCCCACCTCTGCTGAAGGTCCTCAGTGAGGGCCGGATTGATCGGGGTCGCATCTCACTCCTCCATGACGGCCGCTCATCTTGGCCAGAGTGTTTGTTTGAATTTTTGGTTTCTGGGGAGGAGCCTTGGGTGTGGAAAAGCCCAGGGTTAGGGGGTGGCCTTCAGGTGTGAATGGGATCTCTCTCTCTCTCTCTTGTTTTTTAAAAATTTATTTATTTGGGGCTATTCTGGGTTTTCACTGCTGCTGAAGGCTCTCCTCTAGTTGTGGGGAGTGGGGGCTCCTCTCTAGTGGAGGCGAGCAGGCTTTTGTTGCAGTGACATCTCTTGCTGTGGAACTCGGGCTCTAGGGCTCACGGGCTTCAGTAGTGAGGGCACACGGGCTGCATAGTTGTGGCTGAGGCTCTAGAGCCCAGGCTCCGTAGCTGTGGCTCACGGGCTTCTTTGCTCTGCAGCCTGTGGGATCTTCCCGGATTAAGGATCGAGCCCGCGTCCCCTGCATTGGCAGGCGACATCTTCACCACTGAGCTACCAGGGAAGCCCTCTCTCTTTTTTGAATGTGCCTCGTTTCTCTGCTGTTGTCATTTCTGGCCGGGCACTGGCTTTGAGGTGGAATACTGGCTTTCAAGGATCTCACAGCCCAGAGGGAGCGAGGCAGGATGGCAGCCGCTGGAGCCTGAGCCCGAGCCTGCTGGAGCCTGAGCCCGAGCCTGCCGTGGCTCCTGCCCCTCAGTGGGGGGCGGCAGGGGTGCAGGGAGCAAGGCTGTAGGCAGGTGACCTTTCACCTTCTTAAAAGAGGCGATGCTGGAGTTGACAGATGAACAGGGAGGGCTGGTGTTCCAGGCAAGGGGCATGGCAGGTGCAAAGGCCCAGCGCATGGAGTAGCCAAGCCTGCTCGGACGACACGCCTCGCGGGGACCTAGCTGGAGAGAGGAGCAGGAGCCGGGTGGCGGAGGGCCTCATGCGCTGGGTGAACGCCTCAGAGACGAAAGTTGCACCAGGCTGGGTTTGGTTTAGGGACAGCGGTGTAGACGCCAGGTAAACCGAGAGGGCAGGAGGCCCTTGCCCTGAGGGAGGCACTAGGCTGAGGTCCAGGACCAAAGGTGGCCAGGCCCCTGCTGGTCAGGGCATAAAAGCATTTTCCGTGCCAGCGAGTCTTGCCCTGAGCTCTCTTTTGTAAACACAGGGTGAAGGCCCAGCCATGCTGTCTAACAGGTACACAGGCCATTAACCGTGCCTCTGGTGGCCCCGGCGCAGGTCGCCCTGGCGCCTGGTGTGAATTGCATCCGCCCTGGAAGAGACTTCCGCCAGGGTTTCCCTGCCCACCTCACCTGCTCAGAGCCTTCGTTTGGGAACTGCAGCTTCGGGGCCAGGGTTCGGGGTCACAGGGAGACGGCAGAGAGAATGGAAAATGCTCTTCTCTCTGGAAAACCCACGTGCAAGTGATCAATCACCGAGCAGCACCGTCAGCGGGGAGGGCGGTGTGCAGGCCGGGGGCTGGTCGCCGTGCCTCTGATCTGGCCTCAGAATCGCCTGAGCTCCCTGGGACCGTGCAGGTTCCCAGGCCTGGACAGACAGGGCCCGAGTCCCCAGGGGCTGGCGCCTGGGCATCTGTAGGTTCAAAAGTTTCCAATGGTGACTGTTTAAAACATATATTGACACAGATGAGTTTGCATTCAGTGACATACAAAGGTTGTGTCACAGTTTGTTACATCTCGTCAGAGAGCTCCACCTGGGTAATCCCCATTCCAGTCCAAATGCAGACCATTGCCAGCTCCCCTGGAAAGTGGACCGTGCCCCCCGCCTCCCAGAAGCAGCTAGTCTCTGATTTCCGTCACCGTTACTGGCGACAGCCTGCAGCTGGAGGATACGTGTGGCGCTCACGCCTCCGTGTCCGGCTTCTTTCTGCTCAAAGGCTGTCAGAGCCGTCCCTGCCGTCGAGGGCACTGGGCGGCTCGTTCCTGGGTTTGCTGAGGCGGCGCCCGCGGTGTGGATGCCCCGCGGCGGGTGTGTCCGCTCCCCCGTGGACGGGCGTTTGGCTCATCTCCAGTCTGGGGTGGTCGCGGATGCCGCTTCCCCGCGTCCTCATGTGTAGGTCTCTTTGTGGGCGTGTGTTTTTGTTTCTCTAGGAGGGGAACAGCTGGGGCGTAGGGAGATATTTGTTAACTGGATGGGAAACTGTCAGAAGGGTCGCTTGTAGTCACAGCAACAGTAGCCCTCACGCAGCACAGCACTGTACTAGCTAAAGGCGACTCTTAAGGATCATTTTTTAAAAAGTGCAGTCTCGCCTTCCGTCTGTCTGACAGTCCATCCATCTCTACCATCTACCTCTTCCTATAATAACGATAAAGGCTTTTAAGTTTATGCATTGTCCTTTGTGGACAGCTTTGGCTGTACTTCGCAGATACCTGGATGGACAGACTTCCCTTTTGTACTTTGTTTTAGGTTAGCTTTCATTGCAGTTTTGACGTCCCCTTTGACCCTGGGTTCTTTCGGGTCTGTTCAGCAAGCTAGCTGAAGTCCTGTTTCGTTGTGAATGACAAAGGCATCATCCTGGTCTTGGTTCTGTCGCCTAGTGCTGTTTAAACAGCAGACCGTTGCGGAGCTCGTGGGAACCTACAGGTCTCCCGGCCGCTGAGAAGGCACCCACCAAGCCTGGCCTTCCTTGCCCCGAGGGCCACCCGCTCCGTGACTGGAACACCCCCGCCCAGTGGCTTTGAACTTACCTTGCAAGTGGGCAGAGCAGCAGTTCAGAGCCAGAACCAATCCCACTTCTGCACCAGTGGGGCTTATCTCCCTTCCTGCACTGAAGCCCGGTGCGTGACTCGGGGTGGCGGGCTAGTTCTTACCTCCATCTTCCAGAAGAGTTCAGCCACCCTCAGGAAAGAGACTTCCTGCCCCTCATGGGACTGGGACCTGGGAGGAGAAGCAGAGCCCCTGCCCCTCCGCCTCCCCCGCAGGTGCGTTTTCATTGAGCACCTGCAGCACGTCGGCCTAGGCAGGAGGGATGGGTCCACACAACAGACCCTGGACTCAAGGAGCTGCAGTCTCAGGAGGAGGTTACTGAACAATGCCAGGGCCTTATGCCAAGGGCAGGGCACTCTAGGGAAGGTGGCTGGGGTGTGCGGACTCTGGGGTCAGGGAGTAAAGCCTCCCCGCCCACCCACTTAATGGGCGGGGAGACTGAGGTCTGAATGAAGCCTCTGTGGGCAAGAGGCCATTGTTGACAAACTTGTGGTTCCGCCATTCCGTGCTGATGCTATAAAGAGGGGTTAGGGACGGCACTGGCCCTTCTGCCTCAAACGTCTGAGGGCTCTTCACAATGCTCCGATCCGGCCCGTGTCGCAGCCGTGGCCAAGGGGAGGAGAGGGCAAAGCCATACTGGGCAGAATGCTTCCGGGGACTCGGCAGGGCGCGAGACACCGGCTGGGTCTGGAAGGCGCCTCCCTGGGCTGCAGGACCGCCTGCTCGCGGAGGAGCGGGGAGCCTGGCCCTGGTGGGCAGGAACAGGAGACTCCCGGGCGGGCTGGGGAGCCTCCCCGCTGGAGGGCGGGGCGGCTGCATTCCTCAGGCTCCGCCCCCAGCTGCTCCCCGGCCTCCCCTCCCTGCGCCCAGGCCGGGACCTCATCGTGGGGCCCCGGTGGGGACCTTCCGAGCGTGTTCCCCGTCCCTCCGCTCTCCCTCTTGCAGAATGGACGCTCCAGCGGGGCCCCCTTTCCCACAGCAAGCCCTGGACGCGGCCAGGACGTCAGCCAGGTGGCTGTTGCCCTGCGGTAACCGCGCTCGAAGCCGAGTCATGCTTGGTGGGGGCAGGGCTCCGGAAGGAGGCGGGCCTGCAGGCGCTGCCCTTTCGCCCCGTGGCCCCGGGCGCCAGGAGACCCAGGGCAGCTCAGCCCTGGTGGTGGCCTCGGGCCTAGATCTTCAGGACCTCCATGCTGGAACCAGAGGGCACCTGTGGGCCCTGGCGGGGGGACACCTTCCTCGCCCAGGACACCCCCTCCTCACCAGCTCCTGCCTCCTGAGCCTCTCGGCAGGGTCGGGGGTCGGAGGGAGGGCGGGCGGGGAAGGGGGCAGCGCGCAGCGCATCACCCTCCTGCTCCCAAGCCCGCGGTGGCTCCCTCGCGCTTGGTGAAACCAGGTCCAGACTCCGTCGCCTGGCGTTCAGGGCGTCTCCTGATGCAGCTCCGGCCTCGCGTGTGTTCCCCTCTACCACCTCCTCTCTCCTCTCCTCTGCCTGGTTCTGCTCCTAGTCCAAGCCTCCGCTCTCAGCCCTGCGCAGACCTCAGCCTGGAAGGCCCTTCCTCCCTTCCCGCCTAAGCCCCGGTCCTCGAGGGCCTGCGTCGTGGAGGCGTCCCGCAGCCCCTTCATGGTGCTGGTGCGTCATAAGCCCCCAGAGAGGTGATCTGAGCAGAGCTGCAGCAACAGGGCTTTAGTGAAGAGCTCTTCCTTGGAGGGAAAAGTGGATTTTTATTCCACCATTAGTAGAAGAGTATGTTGCTGTTCAGTCACTCAGTCGTGTCTGAGCCCGTGGGCTGCAGCACCTCAGGCTTCCCTGTCCTTCACCATCGCCTGGAGTTTGCTCAAACGCAGGTCCATTCAGTTGGCGATGCCATCCCACCGTCTCATCTTCTGTCATCTGTTTCTCCTCCGCCCTCAGTCTTTCCCAGCACCAGGGTCTTTTCCAGTGAGTCGTCTCTTCGCATCAGGTGGCCACAGTATTGGAGTGCCCTGGACTGCAAAGAGATCAAAGCACTCAGTCCTCAAGGAAATCAACCCTGAATATTCATTGGTAGAAGAGTATAGACCAGAAAAAAAAAAAAAAAAAAAAACCTTAAAAAAGGAAAAAGCCTAACCTGCCTGTCCCCGTTGCTGGGACTGAGCAGAATGTTGCTCCCACCTCTCACCAATGGAAGGTGCGGGTTGTTTGCAAAGACTGCATGGTATCAGCTCCCAGGGGCAGCTCCGGGCCGCCTGTGTTTTTTATGTTACTGATTTATAAAATTGGGCCAGTGTTTTTTCAGTATGCATTTCTTTTAATTACCTCTGGTGGCTCATTTTCTTGAAGAGCCCCTCCATCCCTCCCAGAGGACCCCTGGGACTCTCTAGCCTGCCCAGCCCACCACGGCTTCCTTGGTTGGTCCCTCTGCCGGTGGATCCCAGGCAGGTGGGAGGCTTCCTGCTGCGTCCCTTCAGCAGGGCTGATGGTGCAGCGAAGCGTCGAGGGACCCCCAGCCCTTTCAGGGGATGCTTAGCGCTTTCGAGGAGTGCTTCAAGGCTAGAAACCGGAGAAATCCAGCCCCAGCCTCCCACCTCCACCCAGCTGACCTGGAAGATGCAACTGCGCCTGCAATCTTGTCACAAGGCCCCTTGCCCGGCAGGGGGACTAAGGTGGGGCCCGAGAGTCGACCTTTGTAACCAGCTCACCAGGTCCCGGGCACTGCCGAGGTGGCTGCTCACGGAGTGGACACACCTCATAAGCCAGCCCCTGTGCCTGTTAGCCACTGCTCCCTCATCACCAAAGGCAGTCTTCCTTCCGCTTTTGCACGTGGAAAGCTGGGGCCCCAGAAAGTGCAGGTACCCTGCCCAAGGTCACACAGCTGGGCGGCCGGCTGAGCCAGGCCAAGCGCTCTGGGCCAGTGCCACCTTGGAAAGGCTGCTCATGGGGAAGCCGTTTTCTGCTGAACGGTGTCCCCAGTCCAAAAGCCACAGGAGGCTGTCCAAGGCCGCCAAGTCGGATGTAAGTCAGGGAGAGCCCGGGGCCAGCCAGGCGCGCTCCCAGCGGGGCGGCCTCAGGCCGCGTGGCAGGACCCGGTCTGCTGCAGGACTGGGTGGCTGTGGAGGGGCGGCTGGCAGGGGTGGTGGGGGTGCTCAGAGCTCCCGGAAGGCCAGTGGAGGGGCCTGCCTGGAGCCCAGGGAGGCATCGAGTCGCCTGTACTGCCCGTCGGTTGTTTCGATAAACCCCAGGACGGAGGGCTGGCTGGAAGGGTCAGTAGTGGGCCGGGGGGAGGCGGCCAGTGCGCAGGGCTGGGCGAAGGCCTGTCCTAAGCTCCGCATCTGGCTAGAGAGGGCCAGGGCTGCTGGAGAACCTCGGATGTCGTTTCTTCGGTGCCTCCCGCTTCTGACGGCCTAAGCGTCGGAGAGAGAAAGGGACACGCATAAACTTACGGTGCAGATCCAGGGCCGGTGGCATCTGGGTTCTCTGGCTTACAAGTGGCAGAAATCCGTTCAGACATCTACTGACTCCTTTAATGCCCGGAGTTGCGCTTCAGGTGTGGCTGGATCCAGATGCTGAGCGATGTACTGGGGCTGTTTCTTTCTCCTTTTTTCTGGACTGCGCGTCCCTCCTCTGTTGGCTCCATCCTCCTTGCGGTGCCCCCAGGAGCACAGTGTGTCACGCTTCCTCCCCCGCCCCCCAGCCAAGCCATCTCGACCTAGAAGAGGCTTTCCTTTTCCCCAGTGTTCTCCACACAGGCTCCTGCTCATCCCTGCCCGTGTCCGGGGGGCCCTGGCTGTGTGCCTGTCTGGGAGCCAATCACGACAGCCCTCTGGCGGGCTCAGCCTGGCCCGCATGCCACCCCTGGAAGTAGGAGGTGGGCTCAGCCCACCCAGAACGCTACGAGTCGAGAGTGGCCTGTGGGGGTCTCCGGGGGGAATGGATGCAGGGAAGAGACCTAGAAAAAGGGGTCCAGGTGCCAGCACACGAGCTTGGTACAAAGGGCCTTGGTGCCATGTTCACGCTTCTCCAAGCCGGGCTGGCCTCCTGCACCTGCTGAGCTCTCCCTTCAGATACAACTAGACTCTCCTGTGTCCGGTGCCGGCCGCACTGCGCCTGGGATTATGCATCGGACGTGTTACCTTCATCTGCCCCTCTGGTCCTTTTCCCTCGGTCTGGTCCTGGATGCCAACATCTCCGCCTCCATCCCCGCTCCGCCTGCTGCAGACATTACTAATGCACCAGACTTCACAGAGCCGAGCCGCCGCCCAGGGGACGCAGCCACAACCCTGGGACTCCAGGCTCTGAGGGAGCGGGGCCCCCGCCCTCTTCACTCGTGGCATCCGGGTGCCTAGAGCAGTGTCTGACGTACCGGACGTGCTCATAAACCATGGACGCAGCATTCCTGCCCGCAGCGCCTTGGACGCCGTGGGTCCTTGTGTGAGGCTGGGGGTTCACAAGGCGCCCAAACCCAGCAGTGAGGCCAGGCGATCCTGCAGGCTGCTGGGGCCCCGTGCTGCCTCTGGGATGAGGCCCCGAGGACGGGGCCGCAGGTACAAAGAGGAAGTCAGCGCCGCCCCCCAGGCCTCCCTGCTCTCCTGCCGCACCCCTTCCTCCTGCTTATCCAGGTAGGTGTTCCCAAGTGGAAGGCCTTCCTTGACGAGGAAGCGTTTCTTGGTTCTCTGCACTTTTTCGTCCAGGAAGCCAGGAGAGCCTTCCCACAGGGCTCTGCTGGCGGCATGAGAGGCCGCCGCGACCCGCCCCCACTTGCATGGTCTCCCAGACCACGTCCCAAAGACAGAGGTGGTCTATTTAGAACAACAAAAAAAGGCTTCCAGAGTCGGTCACCTCTGGGGACTGCTTGTCTCAATGCAGTTGACAGATCCTCCTGGCACAAATGACAGTAAGATAGCTCCCTGCGAACCGTGCCGGAGACTTGATCTCCGAAGGAGAAGACTTCCCCTTGGGTTCAAAAAGACTTGGCTTTGGTCACTCTGAGCTTTGTGCAGGAAAAGTTGTTTTCTTTTTTTTTAGGAAAAGTTTTATTACAGAAAAACGGGATAGAGAAAGCTTCCAGCCAAGGCGCTGGAAGGGGGATAGAAGGGTACCCCCAGAAGCTAGTTTAGGTGTTTTGTGTGTTTCCAGTTGGTTATTAACAACAGATCAAAAGAATACTTTGAGGTGATAAAGGTCTTAGCAGACCCGCACCACCCACAGCATCCATCTTTAGATAACGTAGGTGCAGATTAAGAAGGAGAAACATGCCCTCCAGCAAGGTGCATGGTGGTTATAAACTTCAGCCCGGGGCTTACGGAAAGTCTTAGGCAGTGTAGATGACTGTCACAGGCGTGGCAGTCAAGGTGAAGGTGCCTTGGCCAGACAGGTTCCCCTCCTCCTCCTGCTCCTTGGAACTGCTGGCCTCCGGGCCCAGCCTGCCCGGTCACCTCTCTCGTGCGTTCATTCTCCATCGGGCTTCTCCGTGTCCCTGCGCCCACGGGACGGACCCCCAGACCTGGGCGCCCGGCGGAGCAGGTCGACGGCTCCGGGGCGCACAGGCGTGTGGGTTCGGGCTAGGGGTTGCTTCTGGGATGAGGCCCGAGGCGGGCCGCAGGTACAAAGAGGAAGTCAGCGCCGCCCCCCAGGCCTCCCTGCTCTCCTGCCGCACCCCTTCCTCCTGCTTATCCAGGTAGGTGTTCCCAAGTGGAAGGCCTTCCTTGACGAGGAAGCGTTTCTTGGTTCTCTGCACTTTTTCGTCCAGGAAGCCAGGAGAGCCTTCCCACAGGGCTCTGCTGGCGGCATGAGAGGCCGCCGCGACCCGCCCCCACTTGCATGGTCTCCCAGACCACGTCCCAAAGACAGAGGTGGTCTATTTAGAACAACAAAAAAAGGCTTCCAGAGTCGGTCACCTCTGGGGACTGCTTGTCTCAATGCAGTTGACAGATCCTCCTGGCACAAATGACAGTAAGATAGCTCCCTGCGAACCGTGCCGGAGACTTGATCTCCGAAGGAGAAGACTTCCCCTTGGGTTCAAAAAGACTTGGCTTTGGTCACTCTGAGCTTTGTGCAGGAAAAGTTGTTTTCTTTTTTAGGAAAAGTTTTATTACAGAAAAACGGGATAGAGAAAGCTTCCAGCCAAGGCGCTGGAAGGGGGATAGAAGGGTACCCCCAGAAGCTAGTTTAGGTGTTTTGTGTGTTTCCAGTTGGTTATTAACAACAGATCAAAAGAATACTTTGAGGTGATAAAGGTCTTAGCAGACCCGCACCACCCACAGCATCCATCTTTAGATAACGTAGGTGCAGATTAAGAAGGAGAAACATGCCCTCCAGCAAGGTGCATGGTGGTTATAAACTTCAGCCCGGGGCTTACGGAAAGTCTTAGGCAGTGTAGATGACTGTCACAGGCGTGGCAGTCAAGGTGAAGGTGCCTTGGCCAGACAGGTTCCCCTCCTCCTCCTGCTCCTTGGAACTGCTGGCCTCCGGGCCCAGCCTGCCCGGTCACCTCTCTCGTGCGTTCATTCTCCATCGGGCTTCTCCGTGTCCCTGCGCCCACGGGACGGACCCCCAGACCTGGGCGCCCGGCGGAGCAGGTCGACGGCTCCGGGGCGCACAGGCGTGTGGGTTCGGGCTAGGGGGTTGCTTACTGGTTCTCATCCAGCACAGAGAGCCTTGCCCCTCTTGACGGCGGGCCCGGCTGCCCGTCCCTCCCAGCTCTGCTTCCTCCCCTGAAACTTTCACGCAGTCTGCACCCAGGCGAGGGCTGTGTGCGCGAGTGCCTGTGTGTGAGCACGTGGCGTGTGTGTGTGCGTGGAAGGACCCGGGCGCCCGCTGGGTGTGGGCGGGTCCCCAGTACCGGGATCGGCGGCTGGCGCGTGGTAGGTTCTCAATAAATAGCGGAGTCAGCGCTCCTGCCCGCAGTGCTGTGGGCTGGGTGGTCCCACGTGGACGGACTCGGGTCCTGCGTTCACCACGCCCTGACCGGACCTCTTCTTTCCTTCTCCGCTTCCCCTCCTCGCCACAGGTCCAGAGCCGCAGCCCCTCGTGAGGAGCCTCCAACGCGTAAGTGGCCTTTCACCTCCCCATGGTCGCGGCCTCTTGCCCCGGGTGGCCGTGGCCCATGGTGGGCGCTCAGGACCTCGGGGCAGCGCTTCAGGACCTCGCCCCCAGGTCGCCGCAGGGCGGCGGGTCCGTGGCCCGGCTCGGCCACCGCGTGGGCACGTTGGTGCCCAGGAGCCGGCCCTGCAGAGGTGCCGAGCGCTGACCCGAGGCCTGGCCGGGCGCCCCGCCAGGCACGGAGCGGGCCCTCGGGGGTCGACTCTGAGGTGTGGGGCCGGTCGCGTGGGAAGGGTCTGCTGCTTGGCTCCCGGCCGAGAGGCTGCTCCAGGAATTGGGCCGCTACCCCGTCGTCTCCTCGTTGAATCATCTCTGCACTTAACGAAGTGGAAAACCCCCAGGGAGGCGGCGGGCATGTTACAGGGAACCCTCGCGTCCTTCGCCGGGAGCTTCCCGCCGTGGGCGGCTGCCCCGGGCCTCGTGCTCTCCCGTGTGCTGTGAGCACGGAGGCCCTCTCGGTCTTCGCTCTGCTGAATCCCTGGGGGTTTGCGGGCGTCGCGCCTTTTACCTCTGACCTTCGACGTGCACTTCCCAGGAGCAAGGCCGTTGGTTCTCGTGGGAGCCCGTCGCCCTGCCCTCCGCCCCGGAACATTTAACACGACGTGATTCTGTTATCTCAAGCACACACGGATAGCATTCTGCTGATCCTCTAGTGCGTGTAGAACCTCCCCAGCCTCCGCCCCAACGCTGCCTTTTTTTTCTTTTTATGTTTTAATTGGAGGGTAATTGCTTTACAGTCCTGCCCTGTCCTCCGCCCGCGTCAGCGCGAATCAGCCGCAGGTCACCCGCGTCCCCTCCTCGGAGCCTGCTCCCCGTCGCTCGCCCCCTCCCGCCCTCCAGTTGCCGCGGGGCCCGGGGCTGAGCGTGCGGGTCTCGCGGCGCGTTCCCGCCGGGCGTGTCGTTCCACGCGGCCGTGCGTGTCTCCCCGCCGCTCTCTCAGGCCGCCCCCGCGCACGCTCCCCACCGTGTCCACACGTCTGTTCTCCACGTCCTGCTGCCCCGCAGTTAGGTTCATCGGTCCCGTCTTTCCAGATTCCGTATGCACGCGATAATCTACAGCGTTTGCCTTTCTCTTTCTGACTTACACTTCAGGAGTGCCTTTACAGGGGTATTGAAGGGCTATTAAAAAGCTTCTAGGCTTTGATTTAAGCATCCTCCCTCTGTGTGCACGCGTGGGCTCAGTCGCTCTGTTGTGTCTGACTCTTCGAGACCCCACGGACTGCAGCCCCCCAGGCTCCTCTGTCCACGGGATTCTCCAGGCAGGAACACTGCAGTGGGCGGCCTGCCCTTCTGGGGATCTTCCTGACCCGGGGACTGAACCCGGGCCTCCAGCGCGGCAGGCGGGTTCTTTACCATCTGAGCCGCCAGGGAAGCCCCTGGGGGTTTTCAAAGGCGTCCTCGAGTCGTGACGTTCCGTACAAAACACCCGTCACCCGCAGGATGTGGCCCGTGCTCACACAGGCCTGAGACTGAAACCAGAGTCTCACAAAAGAATGCCCGTCGCCTCCCCGTGCGCAGGGCTGCCTTCCGTCCTGTTCTCGTCCGTGAACACGGTCTCCCTGACCCTCTCCGGGGATCTCGTGACCCACTCGGGCGTCTCGCTCTGGAATTCCAAAGTCCTGGCTTCCTAGGGAGACGTGTGTCCTGGGGACCAGCCTCCCACACATCTTGGGGCTGGGCTGGGTTGACCAAAGCCCAGAGACCCCGGGGGCACCCGATGTCGCCCCGTCATCCAGCCCCCAGCCCTGGTCTCTGGCAGCAGCAGCCCCGGGCCCTGGCTCCGCCCCAGACCTGCCCTTCCTGCCGTGACATCAGGTGGCGCACCCCAGGTGGCCTCGGACCCCTCCCCGCCCCGCGCCCGCCCGGCCGGCGGAACCGTCTCGAGCATTTCCGGAGCTCTTCAGCCGTGTTCAGGCTTCCCTGGCGGCTCAGAGAGGGCCGAGTCCCCCGCAGTGCCGGAGAGCCGGCCTCGGCCCCCCACACCGCGGCCCGCGCGGGTGCTCTTGCCGAACGCGGGAGCCTGGCGGGCTACCGTCCGTGGGTCACAGAGGCACAGACACAACGGAGCGGCTCCACTGGCACTGTCACCAGCGTGCACCCTGCCCCTGGGAGTTCAGTGACAGCGGATTTTCTCCTGCGATGGTCCTAGAGGCACTGTGGTTCCTTGCACAGAGATGACCGTCCGTTGACTGCGGTCTCTGTCCGTCACCACTGGCTCCTTGGAGGCCTGCAGTCCTCTCAGCGGCCGTCCGGTGGGCACTGGGGGAGAAACTGGGGCTCTGAGAGGTGAACTGACCACCCCCTCACCCTCGGGTCACAAAGGGCTCGAGCCCCGGCTGATCTGATGGGTGTCCACACTGTCCAGCGGGGCC
This sequence comes from Tragulus kanchil, assembly GCA_022376925.1. NCBI lineage: Eukaryota > Metazoa > Chordata > Mammalia > Artiodactyla > Tragulidae > Tragulus > Tragulus kanchil. Next base: position 225,459,690 of record JAIOJX010000030.1, on the reverse strand, counting down.
CTCCCCGCCCCCTCTCCCAGGCGGCCCGGCTCCCGGCCAGCCCTTTCTCCAGGCCTCCCACTGGTTAATGAGTAGCCCAGGGCGGCCAGGAAGCCAGGTGCCTGCGGCTGTGAAGCTGGAATGTGAGTTCTGTTCCAGATAAAGGCAATCTCTTGCAAGGGGCTTGGCTCTTGGAGGCAACCAGCAGAGGCGGCCTGGTTCCTCTCCTGGCTTGCCGGTCCGTCCACACTTGGGGGGAGCCCATTTTACAAGGGACCCGTGTCTGATGCCTCCTCCAAGCAGCCCTCTCGGTTTATCTTTCTGAAGGGCCTCCCTGGCCCCTTGACGTGGCAGGCAGTGCGGTTGGAGGGCAGTGTCTAAAGAGAACAGTTGTCTCATCTGACATCTCAGCCCCGCTGGGTGTGCGGCCTTCAGCTCCCGCCTGAGAAAGCGGAAAGTGGTCACTCAGGAGCCCCACAGAGGCAAAGAGGTGACCCGTGTGTGCACGTCTGTCAGCTGGCCAGCAGACCCGGGGTTGTTAATGAACCAGCCAAAGTAGAATTCCTGAGCCGGGGGCAGCCCCTGCAGTGAAAAGCCCTTGGCACTGGAGAGTCAGGCAGACCGGCTCAGATCCCGGCTCCGCCCCGGCCAGCTGTGTGACCTCGAGGGGACAGCCCCTCCCGGGGTCGTCGGGGCCTCCTGTTCCCCCGCCGCCTGTGAAATGGAACAGTAGCCCCCTGGGAAGAGGAGAAAGTGAGTGTGGGACCAGGGGTAGCGACCGGCCATCACAGTGGGGCTTGGAAGCCGTCGAGGGACCGAGCAAAGTCCATGCCGCAGCCGATAGCCTTCCTCTTCTCCCGGGGGGGATGCCCCGAGCACCCCACCCTCACCCGAAAGTCAGATCCACCCTCTTGGTGCCCTGGAATTTTAGGAAGGGGGCCCCTCTCCGGGCTTGTTGAGAGAATTCCCTTGGGGCCTCCTCCACCTACGCCTCCTCCATGCCCCGCTCCCCGCACCCCTACCCCACCCCACCCCACCCCAAGCCCATCCCCACCGTCTGTCTCCGCCACCAGCGGGTAAACTCTGGCGGGGAGGGGGTATCCGTACAGCTGACCTACGACCCGTCGCTGCTTAGAAGAGACCAAGACAGAAAATTGTTTACTCTGATTATATTATACAGTTTAAAAAAAAAAACACACCTGAGATCATGTTTGACATACAGCGTTAGTATAAATTGAAGGTGTACCATGTTCTGGCTTTGTCCAGTGAGTCTCGATGTGGCGTTAGTTAACACCTCCATCCAGCCGCTTAATTATTTCTTGTGGGGTAGAGAAGTAATATGTTTTTCATACAGAAAATTTGGACAGCGCAATGAAGTTTTACAAGGGACCCGTGTCTGATGCCTCCTCCAAGCAGCCCTCTCGGTTTATCTTTCTGAAGGGCCTCCCTGGCCCCTTGACGTGGCAGGCAGTGCGGTTGGAGGGCAGTGTCTAAAGAGAACAGTTGTCTCATCTGACATCTCAGCCCCGCTGGGTGCGGCCTTCAGCTCCCGCCTGAGAAAGCGGAAAGTGGTCACTCAGGAGCCCCACAGAGGCAAAGAGGTGACCCGTGTGTGCACGTCTGTCAGCTGGCCAGCAGACCCGGGGTTGTTAATGAACCAGCCAAAGTAGAATTCCTGAGCCGGGGGCAGCCCCTGCAGTGAAAAGCCCTTGGCACTGGAGAGTCAGGCAGACCGGCTCAGATCCCGGCTCCGCCCCGGCCAGCTGTGTGACCTCGAGGGGACAGCCCCTCCCGGGGTCGTCGGGGCCTCCTGTTCCCCCGCCGCCTGTGAAATGGAACAGTAGCCCCCTGGGAAGAGGAGAAAGTGAGTGTGGGACCAGGGGTAGCGACCGGCCATCACAGTGGGGCTTGGAAGCCGTCGAGGGACCGAGCAAAGTCCATGCCGCAGCCGATAGCCTTCCTCTTCTCCCGGGGGGGATGCCCCGAGCACCCCACCCTCACCCGAAAGTCAGATCCACCCTCTTGGTGCCCTGGAATTTTAGGAAGGGGGCCCCTCTCCGGGCTTGTTGAGAGAATTCCCTTGGGGCCTCCTCCACCTACGCCTCCTCCATGCCCCGCTCCCCGCACCCCTACCCCACCCCACCCCACCCCACCCCACCCCCATCCCCACCGTCTGTCTCCGCCACCAGCGGGTAAACTCTGGCGGGGAGGGGGTATCCGTACAGCTGACCTACGACCCGTCGCTGCTTAGAAGAGACCAAGACAGAAAATTGTTTACTCTGATTATATTATACAGTTTAAAAAAAAAAACACACCTGAGATCATGTTTGACATACAGCGTTAGTATAAATTGAAGGTGTACCATGTTCTGGCTTTGTCCAGTGAGTCTCGATGTGGCGTTAGTTAACACCTCCATCCAGCCGCTTAATTATTTCTTGTGGGGTAGAGAAGTAATATGTTTTTCATACAGAAAATTTGGACAGCGCAGAGAAGTCAAAAGAAGAAAATCAGATTCATCTCTTGTCTCGCCGTCCGGAGGTAACCAGCGAACGGGGCGTTCATAAGCATGTGGGTCATATGCCTCATCGGAAACGCTCCCCTCCAAGCTGAGCTCCTAGCGCGGCTCTGCAGGAGCGAGTGCGCCCGCCTCACCCACCCCAACCTGCTTCTGAGAGTGTTTCAGGCTCTCCGGTCGGATTCTAAGTCCAGGGCTGGCAGGCTGCCCGAGGGCTGGGCAGGGCGGGCCCTGGGCGTGCGACCCTGGGGCCTCGCCTCTGCGGCTGCGGGCAGAGCCCAGCCAGGTCAGCAGGCAGAGGACGGACGGGGTGACCTGCTAAGGCAACTGTATGTACAGGAGCCGTGCTGCATCCGGCCCCGGGGCCGCAGCTCACGGACCCCCGCCGCAGGCTGTCTTGGTTTGTTTGGGGGACTCTTAAGTCGGGAGGGATGGGCCGCGTGCAGTCTCTTTCTGGGAAGCCACTCTGCTGAGAGGGTCTTTTTTCGTTCTCGCTATTTTTAATTGTGCTAAAATACACTGATCCCAAAATCTGCGGTCCTAAGGATTTTTAAGTGGCCACCGCAGCGGCGCTGAGTGGATTTGCATCGCTGCGCCGGCTCCAGAACCCGCCGTCTGGCAAGACGGTGTGCTCTAGACAGTTTGCCTGTGGGTCTGGTCAGGAAAGAGGAATCGCCAGCCTGAAAGGCGCGGGGTGCATTTGAAGATGTTGACACTCGACCCCCCAGAAATGGCCCTGATGGCCTCAGAGATAGCCCTCAGGCCTTGAGCGAGAAGGGCCCGTTCCCGGGAACGTGCCTTCAGGGGGCACAGAGTCTTGAGAACAGTTCCTCCCAATGGAGCCGCTCCCAGGCTGCCAGCCTTCCCTTTTTTTTGGTAAGAACATAAAAACCCAGGGACCAAAAACCGTTCTGAATTCTAGGCCTCCTCCGAGCCTGATAAATACACCCTTTAGAAGGAAAAGAGGTATATTTAAGACCTATTTCTCACAGAGAGTCTGGGTGTGTCTTTTGTGTCTATCTATGTCTATATATCTTTTAATACTTACTTTTATTAATATTTATGTGCCTGTGTCGGGTCTCAGCTATGGCTCTCGGGCTTAGTGGCTCCGCAGCAGGTGGCATCTTCCCAGACCGGGGATCGAACCCATGTCCCCTGCGTTCCAGGATGGGCTCTTAACCAGCTGGACCGTGAGGGAGGGCTTGCGAATGTCTCTGGGCCTCTCCCTGGCTGCGTGTGACCCAGAGCCTGTCGCTTCGCCTCTCTGGGCCCCGGGGTCTTCTGTCAGAGGGGAGGCGATGTAGAATCTCCCTTCCCTGGTGGTTCCGAGGATCAAGGGACAAAAGCTGCGAAGGTTCTCAGGGCCGTGACCGGCGCCTGGCCGGGGCTGGCGGTGATACTCTCGACTGGCCCGCCTCCTGCTGCTGTGACTCTCGATGCCACCGTCCGGGGCGGCCAAACACAAGGGCACTAGCCCGCGCTTGTCTTTAACGTCTGCATTGTCCTCCGGCGTCGCGATCGCTGCCGCCACATAGCGGGGGAGAGATGTGGGGCTGCGGGAGGCGGTGGCCAGCCGGGGGTCAGCCGAGTTGCAGGACGGGGCCCGGGCTGAGCCGCAGCGTGGGCTTGTAGCCTTGACGTGACAGCTGCCGGGAGACGGGCCTGTGGACCCCGGAGCTGGGCCGGGGCCTCCTCTCGCAGCCTCTTCTGCGGCGGGCACGCTCCGGCCTCAGGCCGAGAGGGAGGGTCTCACGGAGATCCCTCGGGTGAGAGAGGGTGGCTCCCGGGACTGGATCTTCCCCCGGCGCCCCTGTTCTCCAGTGCTGGCTGGGGTCCTCCGGGGGAGTCAGTCCCGACCCTGTTCCTGTGCTGGGGGGTGGTAGTCGCCCACTGAGCGGTAACCCCGCTCTTGGCGACCTCATGGACGCCGCCCGACGGGCCCCTCCGTCCGCGGGGTGCTCCAGGCAGAAAGACTGGCACGGGCAGCTGCTTCCTCCTCCAGGGGTCTTCCCCGCCCAGGGGTCTCGCCCTGGGCTCCTGCACGGCAGGCCGACTCTTCACCGCCTGAGCCAAGGCGCTGACTCCCCAGTGGACAGGCGCAGTCCCCGCCGACGGCCAGCCCCCACTCCAGCCTGAATGGCTGTGAGTCCAGTGTTTCCAGAGCCCTCTCCTGGGGTCGGGTGAATTCACTGGAGCGGCTCACAGACCTCAGAAAACCCCCGGTGTAGGAGAGACGGTGCCACTCCGGACCCAGATAGGGGAGCCACCTGGGCGAGCCCTCGCCCATCTCCGTGCCCTCTCACTTCCCTGTGGTCACCCACTGGAAGCTCCCCAGCCCCTCTTCTGGCATTTTCTGGAAGCTTCAGGACCTAGGCGCGATCGAGTCCACCTCCAGCCCCTCCCCCTTTCCCAGGAGTAGGGCCGGGGGACAGAGAATTCCAGCCCTCCAGCCACTGGCCGGCTCTCCTGGCAACCAGTGCCTTTCCTAAGTCACCTCGTTAACATGACAAAGGACACCTTGATCTCTCCCTCCACTTACGAAATTCCAAGGGTTTTAGGAAGTCTGCAGTGGAACCTGGTATGAAGACCAACTTTATCTTTCTTATTATAAATCACAGCATTTAAGGAAATGACCAGGGCTTTCAAGCCCCGGGGCCTCCCACCAAGCTGAGCCCCAAGAGCCTTCTGGAAGATGCCGCCGTCTTCGCAGGCCTGTGCCAGCCAGGAGGCTGCAAGTCCAGAACCCCAGGCTCCCAAAGCCAGGCAGGCACCTCCCACCCCGGGGACCCGGAGGGCCTGGCTGACCCGGGGAGTCCCCTCCAGGGCCTCCTTTATGCACCCGTTTGCTGGGGGGCCTCAGACGAGTCCCTTCCCCCTCTGGCCCAAGGCCTTCCTCTCGTGCAGACCGGCTCTGGCATGGCCTCGCGTCCCTGGGCTGGCCGCTGGCATGGCCAGGCCGAGCTTCACTCCCGAACGTCAGCACTGCCACTTGGGAGCCGGTGCCCTCGTGGGCGGGGTCACCCTCTGCGGACAGGGTGTTCTCTGTAAGCGGGGTGAAAGTGCGCTGCCCCTCGGGGTCCGTGTGCTTAGGAAAGGGGCTGGCCCACCCTCCGCGAGGCCCCACGCTTCTCACTCCAAGTGCCCCCCTCCCCTCCGCTGCCCTCCCCGAGCTGGACGAGCTCGCGTCACGAGCCTCGCTTGTCTCGCAGCCACCCTCGTCTTTTCTGGCCTGCCCCTGCACTCTCCCTCCCGTGAGCTCCCACGGCCCAGAGCCACCCGGCTCTGATGAGGAATCCCAGACTGGGTCCGGCTGGGTGGGAAGGATGCCGTGATTGATTAGTGATGTCTGTCGGGGGCGGGCAGGGAGAAGGTGGCCTGCTGTCCTCTGCTGACCCCCCGGGGAGCAGACTCCTGCTTTGGAAAAGCTGTGGAACAAAGAGGGAACTGGGAAAGGTGTGGGGAGCTCACAGACCAGAGGCTTCCCCTGGGTGGGGAGGAGGAGAGGAACAGGACTCAGGACGCGGGTCGCCCTTGAGTCCCAGGGACTTGAGGGTGTTTAGGTGGAGGCTTTCAGACCAGGCACCCAGAGTATTTGGTTCCTCTTGTTTCCTGGGTCTCATTCTTTGTGCTGGATCATGGATTGGGGGATAGGCACACGCCCAGACCCTCCGGCTGAGGCTGCCAGATAAAAGGCAGGGGCCTCTGAGAGGTGCAGCCACCTGCCCAACGCCACACAGCACCTTGACCTTGGGCGTCTCTCCTCCGTTACCTCCTGACTGTGTGACCTCAGGAGGGTCCCAGCCCCGGCCTGGGCCTCCATCGCCCCGTCTGTTACATGAGGACTGAGCTGGAGAGGCCCCCTGGGTGAACCAGAGTGCAAGGAGAGAGCAGCTTGGCGTGTCAGAGTCGAGGCAATGATGTCTCATCAGGGAGACTTCTGAGTGACAGCCGTGATAGAGGCCTTTCGGGGACGGTGAGTCCCTCTCAGCAAGAGCGAGACACTCAGTCCCTCTCTTGCCCTAAAAGAGACAACACTAGAAATGCTTGGAAGGTCCCAGTGGCTGCTTCTGGGCACCGATTTCTGACACCCCGGAACCCCGCGTGGCCGGGCCTGAGAGCGTCCTGGCTGGGGAGCCAGCCCGTGGGGCCTTCTGCGGAGAAGGGCCCCCCCCCCCGACTTAAATAAGTTCATTTTATTTCATTTTCATAGACGGCATGACAAGTGCTGGTGATACGGATGTAAGCAACACACCGTGATAATGTTTCTGAGGTTGACAGTCTCGTAGGTGAGACTGAATGTCTGAGTTGCACTAAATTTCCGTGGGTTGTTTTTTCTCCGGTTTTATTGACTAAATGACACACATCCCTGTTTGGGTTTCAGACATATGGGACCCTCGCTTGATTTACATAGACGGTGAAACGATGAGAAAGCTCGGTTCTATTGACGTCTGTCACTTCGTGTGGATACATCAGCCCCCAGCGTGAGGTCACGGGGGTGCCGACCTTTGTCTCCCCTCTGGCCCTTCCATTCCGTCGGAGAAATGCTCCCACTTTCTAACCCTTTCCAGTCCTGCCAAGTGGGGCAAAGGCCCAGGCAAGACTGTCCGGCGTCAGGGGAAGTTGAGGGGAAAACCTGTAAGGGTCTGAAAACCGAGAATTGAAACTCTGCTCGTTTGGTCCTCAGGGAGCCGTGGGCTTTTCCAGTGGCTCAGGGCGCCTCTGGGCCCTGGGCACCCAGACGTGAGCCTGGCTCTGTCAGCCTGCCGCTGTCCGGCCCGTGGGGAGATGTTGCAAATCGAGTGTCCTTCAGCGGGCTCTCTTGAAGACGCTGGGGCACCTGGAATGCGAATAACTTTCCCAGGGGCCCCGAGGGACAAAGCATGCCAGGTGGGCACAGCGGGGAAGGGCATGCCTGGTGCGGAACCCGCCCACGGAAGGCCTGGCTGAGCGTGACCGTGGAGTGGGGCCCCGTGCTGTAGGGGCCTGGCCCGCTGGACTATGTAGTCTGGGGCAGGCAGGAGCCGGGTGGGTGTGGGTGACTCTGCGTGCCCAGCTGGGTCCTGACTCACTTTGGGGAACCCGCCTGGATCCGCGTCCTCGTGCTTCCAGGTGCCCCTCCAAGGGGGTGGCGTGAGCCTCGGGTTCACCACCTGCCTTCTGCTCAGGAAGAGAAGCACACCCGCCCAGCCTCACCCAGACCCGACGGCAGGAGAACCTCTGGGCGGCCGGGGGTCCCCAGTGGAGACCCGCTCTCACCAGACATCTACCCCAGTTTTGCTGACTCACATGGGGAGGGGACGGCGGTGCCAGGCGGGCTCGGCTGCGGGTTTGACCTAGAATGCCAGCTGGAGAACGTGCTCATCTGGTACTTGCCCTGCCTGAGAGATCAGCCCTGGGTGTGCCCTCCTGCCTTCCCCAGCACTTCATGGTGCTAACAAGGGGTAGAGTCCACGTTTGCTGACTAACTGCCTGAAACGCAGGGGCAAACCGTTCTCCCAAGGGCAGAGCTGGGCATGCACTGGCGCCGTTAGGTTCCAGCTGACATCTCTGATGGTGGGATCCACAGCAGGCAAAAGGGAAACTAGGCACAGGGCATCTGGGGGACAGTGTCACGGACAGGGCTGGTGGGCAGGAGGCTCACTCCTGGGGTATTCAGAGAACGTACCTCCCTCTCCTTGGATATTACAGAAGCAGATTATGTAGAGCCCGGCTCTTTGGGGTCAGTAGGAACTGACTGACCCGCAGATGGATGAGTGGATGCAACGGGACGGCAGATTGCTCGCCTGTTGGCAGATGTGGCCTCTGCCTCGGTACCCTAGCTCCCTGGGGGCAGCGTGGGGCTCTGTAGATGGCCCAGGCTCTGCACGGGGTGAGTAAGCTGCGTCCCAGGCTGCGGTACGTGGGATGCTTTGCAGGGGTGGTCAGGGTGAGGATGCTAGAGGAGGTGGGAGTGGGGGTCCTCAGGGCTGAGATGCAGGCAGGGGCATCATTTCCAGAAACGGTGCGGGCTAGCAGGCAGCAGCCCCGCACCCCTGCCTCCCTTCCATCAGTTCACTGAGATTACCCGCATCCGTGGACGGTAGATATGGGCCGACTGAGTGTAAAGCATTTTGCCGTCCCAGCGAGAGCGCGTGGTTCCGGGGGGAGGTCCAGGCTCAGAGAGGTGGGCTGTTGCAGTGGCTGCTGTTCTGTGCCCGAGGGCGCGGGGTCCCAATCCAGATACGTGTGATCTGGGCCCCTCAGGAGACCTGGGCTGTTGCACCACCTGCCTTCTGCTCAGGAGAAGCACGCCCAGCCTCACCCAGACCCGACGGCAGGAGAACCTCTGGGCGGCCGGGGTCCCCAGTGGAGACCCGCTCTCACCAGACATCTACCCCAGTTTTGCTGACTCACATGGGGAGGGACGGCGGTGCCAGGCGGGCTCGGCTGCGGGTTTGACCTAGAATGCCAGCTGGAGAACGTGCTCATCTGGTACTTGCCCTGCCTGAGAGATCAGCCCTGGGTGTGCCCTCCTGCCTTCCCCAGCACTTCATGGTGCTAACAAGGGGTAGAGTCCACGTTTGCTGACTAACTGCCTGAAACGCAGGGGCAAACCGTTCTCCCAAGGGCAGAGCTGGGCATGCACTGGCGCCGTTAGGTTCCAGCTGACATCTCTGATGGTGGGATCCACAGCAGGCAAAAGGGAAACTAGGCACAGGGCATCTGGGGGACAGTGTCACGGACAGGGCTGGTGGGCAGGAGGCTCACTCCTGGGGTATTCAGAGAACGTACCTCCCTCTCCTTGGATATTACAGAAGCAGATTATGTAGAGCCCGGCTCTTTGGGGTCAGTAGGAACTGACTGACCCGCAGATGGATGAGTGGATGCAACGGGACGGCAGATTGCTCGCCTGTTGGCAGATGTGGCCTCTGCCTCGGTACCCTAGCTCCCTGGGGGCAGCGTGGGGCTCTGTAGATGGCCCAGGCTCTGCACGGGGTGAGTAAGCTGCGTCCCAGGCTGCGGTACGTGGGATGCTTTGCAGGGGTGGTCAGGGTGAGGATGCTAGAGGAGGTGGGAGTGGGGGTCCTCAGGGCTGAGATGCAGGCAGGGGCATCATTTCCAGAAACGGTGCGGGCTAGCAGGCAGCAGCCCCGCACCCCTGCCTCCCTTCCATCAGTTCACTGAGATTACCCGCATCCGTGGACGGTAGATATGGGCCGACTGAGTGTAAAGCATTTTGCCGTCCCAGCGAGAGCGCGTGGTTCCGGGGGGAGGTCCAGGCTCAGAGAGGTGGGCTGTTGCAGTGGCTGCTGTTCTGTGCCCGAGGGCGCGGGGTCCCAATCCAGATACGTGTGATCTGGGCCCACTCAGGAGACCTGGAGTCTAATCCTGTTGCTGTTGTTCAGTCGCTCAGTCGTGTCTGACTCTTTGTGACCCCATGGAAGCAGCCGCCCAGGCTCCTCTGTCCTCCACCGTCTCCCAGAGTTTGCTCAGACGCACGTCCATCGAGTCAGTGATGCCCTCCGACCATCTCCTCCTCTGCCGCCCCCTCTCCTCCGGCCCTCAGTCTTTCCCAGCATCAGGGGCTTTTCCCGTGAGTCGGATTTCCGCATCAGGTGGCCAAGGATTGCAGCTCCAGCTTCAGCATCTGTGTTTCCAGTGACTACTCAGGGTTAATTTCCTTAAGAATTGACAGCTCCACCGCCTTTTAGTCCAAGGGACTTTCAAGAGTCTAATCTTAGTTCCAGCCTCAGCTGGTGAATGTGCAAAAGGACACCCCTGCGTCCTACCGGCGTCCATTTCCTCCTGCGTCAGGGGACGAGGGGATTCCTCCTGGAATCCTAGGTCACGGCCAGGAGATGCCCCCGAGCCCTGCAGTCGAGGGTGCGGGACCCTTGAGTCCTACCTTTCTCTAGCTGTGGAGCCTTGGTCATGTTCTCCATCTCTGTCAGCTGCCGGTGGGTAAGATCTTTCATCTCACAGTGAGGTTGGTGAGGACCAGGTAAAGTGTGGAGCCCGTGTGCCGGCGGGCACCCCAGGCACACGTGGGGGCTCTGCCCAGGGAGGCGGTGCTCCTCTCTGGGACTGTGGAGGGTTTTTCCAAACATTTAAGGCATCTTCACTGTGCCTTTTCTCCCGTCAGACTCTCTGAAGATGCTCTAAAGTCTTGTTACCTTTGGACTGGCTATAGAGAAAAATGAGCAGCCATAATGAGTTGAAAGTGATGTAAAGAAGAAAAATCTTTAGCGTGGTCTCTTTTTAAGTTACCGTTAGCTGGAATCTTTTCACGCGCCCAGCGCAGTGCCAGGCACATCGTATCAGCCACAGTTAGTATTGTTTCCAGGATGTAAAGAACAGTTGGAATTAGAACAAAGGGTTGCTATGGCAGTGGGTTTCCAGGGTCCTCCCTCGCTGCTGCCTGGGTGGAGGCGCGCCACCTGCCGCAGAGCGCCCAGACCAGGAGAGGAAGGCGCCCAGATTACAGCTGCGGAGCACACATCTCATTCTGCTGGGAGACTGGCAGGCAGGGACAGGTCAGGGAAGACTTCCTGGAGGAGGTGGAATGGTCAGGGCGTCCCCCTCCCTGGAGGAGGTGGCATTTGAGGGTGGAGAAGCAGAGGTGTGCATTCCTGGCCCTGGAACGGGCGACAGAGCCGCACGGAGCCGTGCCGGCCCCGGGCCTTCAGGAGAGGCTGTGTAGAGAGGCGCTGGGCTCGGGGCAGAGGAGCCTCCTCTCTGGCGTCCCTCGTGGGCGGCACTTTTCTGGAGAACAAAGTCTCCTGGTACCTCAGCGGTGCTGGCAGTGGCGCTGTGGCCTCGTGAGCAGATATTCTGAGGCCCGGAGACGAGGTGCCAGGCCTCTTCTGTGCCACCTCAGGCCTCCGACGTGCCCCGTTGCCCAGGGCCGGGGGTGAGTCACCCCGGCTTGTCCACCCCGTCCCTGTTTGCTCGCAGAGCCTCTGTCCCCTTCGGGCCACGCTGGGCGGCCTGGGGGCGCAGGGTCTTCCTCGGCGTCCCGCCTGGAGCAGGCCATGGCTTCCCTAGTGGGGCCTGCTCGCCCGGGTCCCCCGCCCTGGGCCACGCGGGGGGCCCTCTGTGTGCCCACCTCCTCAGCCCAGAGCCTTGCCCGTTGGAGCCTCTCAGACCCTGAGCTGCCTGCAGGTAGGTTGCCGGGGGAAGAAGCAGGGCATTCCTCTGGGGTCAAAGGCCTCTGTGGGATGTGGGCTCTGGGATTCCTGAGCCTGGGTGAGGGGTCCCCGCGTCAGCAAGGAGTTGAGCTGGTCCAGACCACTCTCCCAGTAGGCGCTGCTGACTGGGCCGAGCGCAGAACTGGAACCTGGGAGACGAAGCGCGTGCACCTGGGCCTCAGTTTCCCCATCTGTAAAATGGTCAGACGAGGCCAGACGCTGCTGCTGACTTTCATGACCTAGAACACGAACTCCAGTTTCACACAAACCAAGCCGGGGCTGAGGCGGCGTGCTGGCTCGCTACCCGTTCACCCCTCCGTGGCGGTTCTGTGACAGGGTCTCCGCTGCTGCCTGGGTGGAGGCGCGCCACCTGCCGCAGAGCGCCCAGACCAGGAGAGGAAGGCGCCCAGATTACAGCTGCGGAGCACACATCTCATTCTGCTGGGAGACTGGCAGGCAGGGACAGGTCAGGGAAGACTTCCTGGAGGAGGTGGAATGGTCAGGGCGTCCCCCTCCCTGGAGGAGGTGGCATTTGAGGGTGGAGAAGCAGAGGTGTGCATTCCTGGCCCTGGAACGGGCGACAGAGCCGCACGGAGCCGTGCCGGCCCCGGGCCTTCAGGAGGCTGTGTAGAGCGGCGCTGGGCTCGGGGCAGAGGAGCCTCCTCTCTGGCGTCCCTCGTGGGCGGCACTTTTCTGGAGAACAAAGTCTCCTGGTACCTCAGCGGTGCTGGCAGTGGCGCTGTGGCCTCGTGAGCAGATATTCTGAGGCCCGGAGACGAGGTGCCAGGCCTCTTCTGTGCCACCTCAGGCCTCCGACGTGCCCCGTTGCCCAGGGCCGGGGGTGAGTCACCCCGGCTTGTCCACCCCGTCCCTGTTTGCTCGCAGAGCCTCTGTCCCCTTCGGGCCACGCTGGGCGGCCTGGGGGCGCAGGGTCTTCCTCGGCGTCCCGCCTGGAGCAGGCCATGGCTTCCCTAGTGGGGCCTGCTCGCCCGGGTCCCCCGCCCTGGGCCACGCGGGGGGCCCTCTGTGTGCCCACCTCCTCAGCCCAGAGCCTTGCCCGTTGGAGCCTCTCAGACCCTGAGCTGCCTGCAGGTAGGTTGCCGGGGGAAGAAGCAGGGCATTCCTCTGGGGTCAAAGGCCTCTGTGGGATGTGGGCTCTGGGATTCCTGAGCCTGGGTGAGGGGTCCCCGCGTCAGCAAGGAGTTGAGCTGGTCCAGACCACTCTCCCAGTAGGCGCTGCTGACTGGGCCGAGCGCAGAACTGGAACCTGGGAGACGAAGCGCGTGCACCTGGGCCTCAGTTTCCCCATCTGTAAAATGGTCAGACGAGGCCAGACGCTGCTGCTGAATTTCATGAACTAGAACATGAAATCCAGTTTCACAAAAACCAAGCCGGGGCTGAGGAGCGGCGTGCTGGCTCGCTTACCCGTTCACCCCTCCGTGGCGGTTCTGTGACAGCGGTCATCTGCTCTCAGCACGCTGTTTTTGATCCCCGCTCCAGACAGGAGGGCTGCACTGTCGGAAGGGGCTCGTGTCTGTGAGGCGGCCCTGGCGGCCTGGCGTCGCAGGCTCGGCCGCCCACCGTCCTGTGGGCCGCAGGCGGCTTCGTCCTGGCGCCCGGGCCTGGCGTGGGGCGGCTCTGAGTAGACGCTCTGAGCCCCACCCTGGCCTGCGCCCCCTCCCGCCTTCCTGCTGGCGGGCCCTCCCCGGGACCGGCCACAGGGTGAGCAGACGCGTCCCCACTCGGGCCATCGCCGTCTCACCTGCCTGTGTGCCCGCCCCGGGCTGGGTCGCCGGCCTGCATCGGCAACCCCGGCGGCCTCTCCACTCTGGGAGGTGGACGCCGCGCTCGGCGGTGGTTTACGGCTCCGGAAGCTTGCTTGGGAGATGCCACCACCCAAAGGGTGCCAGCTCCTTCTAAGAGGAGCTGCCCGAGATACTCTCTGATCCCAGCCCGGAGCTCGGCCAGGCAGGTGAGGAAGGTCCGCACTAAGCTCAGGTGCCCAGGGGGCAACACCCTTGGGGTCTCCCGTCCCACCTTCCCGCTGTGGGACAGGAGAGGGAGTTGGAGTGGGAGGAGGAGGGGGTGCTGGGTGACGCCCCGAGTCTCACAGCTGGCTGACCCGAGTCCGGGCGCCTTGACCTGTCTGTCAGGGCCCCTGGGGAGACCCCTTAGGCCTTGTGAAGTTGCTGACCGTCCTGACCCCTCGCGTGGTCCCGGTGCTGTACTAAGCGCTGCATCCATGCTCACTTAATCTCAGTGGCCCCAGGGGCCAGCCGCCACTGCGGCCCCGTTCTACACGCGAGGAAACTGAGGCACACAGGAAGTGCTCTCCGTTTTCCTCTTTGCCGAGAGAGGGCCGTGAGCACACGTGCGGGGAGGGACAGCACCGTCCCCTCCAGGCTTGGGATTGCCCGCTCGGAGGGTCTCAGCCACGGCCCGGCGACAGCAGGCCTAGCCTTGGTCAGGCAGCCCTGAAAGACAGAGCCAGCCCCACGCGGACTCTGCGTTTGGTGGCGGGGGCGGGGCGCTGGCGTTAGCGGAGACCAGGCTTTCTTTGCAGAAGGTCCTACCTGCTGCCTCCAGCCGCCGTCCTGTAGCCCCGGGAGCGCGGTCCACCCAGGTTTCCAGCAAGGCCTCCACCGTCCCCCCGGCCCGCGCTCTGCTCCGCTGGGCTGGGGCTGGCGGGCGCTCCCGACACCCTGCGCCGCCTCCTCCCCGCCTCCTGTCCTCTGCAGCCCTGACCGTCTGTCTCTGGCCCCTGTGGTTGATCCGCTGGGGGTCTAGGGCCTCAGTTTCTCCATGTAGAAAGTGGGCTTATGTTCACACACCGCTAAGGCCCCACCCCAGCCTTCGACGGCACCGGGCCAGCCCCAGGGCACCAGGGAGCACTCACTCCAGGCCGTCTTCGGAAGACGCTCGGGGAACATACCATTTAATGAAGATGGATTTCCTAAAGATTTGGGCTTGTCTCTCAATTAAAGGCAGAGCTTTGCGGAGTGTTGACCCTTTGTGGGGAGTCTGTGCTCAGATGCGGGGACACGACCCTTTTGTCCCTTGTGGAGTGTCCGGGTGGCCCGTCCTTCCTCTGTCCACAGCCGCCCTTTCCTGAACGCCTCGCCCTGCTCCGTGCCCGTCTTTGTTCCCTCAGCCACACTGAGGTGGCCTAACGGCTGCCCAGTGGGAGAGCTTCACTCCCGCACAGGGTGTCTCCCGAGCCCCGAGCCCTCAGTGCTCACACGGCAGACGGCAGCCCGCCAGGCTCCTCTGTCCACGGAACTGCCCAGGCAAGGCTCCTGGAGTGGGGGCTGCCCTGGGGGTCCGGTGGGTGAGGACACCGCCTTGCAGCGCAAGGGGCGCCGGTTCGATCCCTGGCCTGGGAAGATCCCGCGAGCCGGGGAGCGGCTGGACCCATGTGTGCAATCACCGAGCGGGAGCTCTGGAGCGCATGCGCCCAGAGCCGGCGCTCTGCGACGACAGACGCCACCGCGATGGGAGGCCCACAGGAGCCAAAGAACAAAGACGGATGAAAATAAATATATAAAAAACCAATGAAAGAATCCTGGAGTGGGTTGCTATGTCCTTCTCCAGGGGGTCTTCCTGACCCAGGGGTATGAACCCGGCTCTCCGGCATTGCGGGCAGATGCATTACTGTCTGAGCCACCCGGGAAGCCCTGGGTGGTCGGAGGATGTGTGAAACTTGACTTCCAGACAAATGGGGCCCACGCCCCGGCTGCAGGTCCCCTTTTGCTCTGCGGTGGGGGTCGCTGCAGCCCACGCTAGGGGGTCAGCCCCTCGCAGGCTGTCCCACTCCCGGGGCAGCACACTCTCCTCTGGGCGAGGCAGAGGCCGTGTGGAGCGGGGCCGGGAGCAGACACGGGCGTCAAGAGGCGCCGTGGGAGTGGGGCACTTGTTCAGCAACACTGGCGGCTGGCTGCCGTCACCCACGCAGGCGGCCTGTGACCCCGTCCTGCCGATGGTGACACCCAGGCCGAGAGCTGTGCCTTGCTCAAGGCCTCACCGCACACCCGGTCCGGCCGGGGTCTCGGGAGCTGTGACTTCCGGCAGGGCCCTGTCGCAGAGCCGGGGTGGCCGGCCCTGCCGCGGGGTCTGTGTCTCCCCGCCCGTGTTTACTCTTCGCAGGCTGTGCAAGATGGGGCGGCGTTAGGGTTCTTAATGCTCGAAAAGGGAAGTTAGAAAATGGAAACCGAGGCTTTCTTTTTTCTCAGGTCTCTCTTTCCGTGGCCTCCAGAAATAATCCCGGGTGCAGCCGCGCCGGTGCAGGATCGCGGTTGCCCCGCTCCACCCCCACTTCCGGCGCAGCCCGGCTGGGGCCGGGGGGGGGGCTGGGGAGGCCGGCGGGGACAAGAGTGACAGGCGGGTGGCGGGTGAGTCAGTGCCAGGAGGCCGTTGCCTGCTGACTCACCGCCCCGTGCTGGAAGGCCGGCCCCCCGGCAGCCGCGGCGCCCTCTCCTCTCCTTCACCTGAGCGGTGGCCATGGCTGTGCCGGCCTGGCTGCTAGGTGGCCCTGGGGTCCCAGACAGATCGGTGCCGCCTGGCTGTTCCGGACCCCGGCCTCCCCCCAGGGGTCCAGGTCAGGCCAGCCACGGGTCCTCGAAGGCTCCCTCCCAGCAGGCATGTGACTCCCGTCCTCTTCCTGAACTGAGCAGTGTTTTTGTGATATTGTGACAAAATGACACCCACCCGCCCGCCCTGCCCCCAGAGAAGCCGGGCGGTGCTCAGTCCCCGAGTGGGGCCCAGGGAAGTGACTCGTCCCAGATGGTGCAGCGTCCAGGCTGACCCTGTTCTCTCCAGACCCCGTGGGCTTTGCCTGCAGAGGGGCCAGGGCTCGAGCCTCTCAAGGCTCACTTGAGCCCCGGGTGTTTTCCTCTCTGGGTCGCCCACGTCGCGGCCCTCCGCCACAGGATGCAGTTCTGGCCGCCCGTCGTCGGCCAGTCCCTCTTTGCCGAGGACAGCGGCCGCGTCGGCCTGTCCCAGGTGCTCTGCTCGCGATGAGAAGGCTGGCGGTGCTGGGGCGCGAGCGTTCAGGGCTCTACAAAGTCCCTACCGGGAAGAGCTTACGGGGAAAGCCGGGCAGGGGCGCCGGTCCCCTCGGGTGGGCGGGGCCGGCGGTCTCCCCCGGCGGCACCGAGCGCTCCAGGGCTTGCCCACGGGACAGACCCAGGCTCTGCCCTGGCCTTGGTGGGCTCCCTCCCCGTGCCCGGCGTGGCCCGCCTCACACCGGCCGGCCCCGCTGAGAACCCCGCTCCCCGCGGTGCTGGCCGCGCAGATCCCGGTGTGGGTAAGAGCGCCGGCTCGAGGCCCGCGGCTGTGTGCCTCTGGGAGGTGGCCTCTCCGGGCCTCGTGCCTCGCTCGGGCTGGCGCGAGGAAGAGCTGCGCCGGTGCCGGAAAGGGCTTGGCCCAGGGCCCGCGCAGGGCTGGGCTTCGCCGCGCGTCTGCCGTTCCGAAACCTCGCCTCCTCAGGGGCGCCCCCCTCCCCCGTGGGCTGGGCTTCGGAGCCCGCGCCCCGTCCGAATGGGCCCCCGTGGGTGGATGCCGTGGCGGGGTCCTCTTCTGCAGCATCAGCCCTGGGCTCGCCTCGGGGCCCCGGGCCCTGCAGCAGCGCCTGGCACCGAGCGGAGGAGGCTCTGGCTGCACGTTCAGTCAGGACTCAGGGCTCCCCAGGGCGGCCCTCGCTCCGTCTCCTCTGCGCGCATCCGAGAGGCACGGCCGAAGAGCCTGGCCCGCAGAGCTGGACGGAGCCAGCCGGCCTCTAACTCCTCGCCTCCTGCCCCGCGCCCTGCCTCGGCGGCCTCCCGGGCCAGCGCCCGGGCACCTGTGTGCAGCGTGCTGGGTGCCCAGTTGCCTTTCTCTGGAGGGCAGCGCTGGCCTTCCTGCCTGCGCCTCCCGCCCCGCGCCCGCAGGTCTGGGGCAGGGGAAGGAGAAGGCTGCACACCGGGCCCACATCCTGCCGCCACCCCAGGGGCATCCTGGAGGCCCGTCCTCCCCTCGCCCACTTGTTCCTCTCCGGAGCGCGGATCGAGACGTAGGATCTGCTGGTGGGTCCCCGCGCAGAGGTCGCCTTGTCCCGGGGTGGCACCGGCCGCCAGGGTCCAGGCGCCTGTCTCGGCCTTGCCTGGTGGCCGTGTGACCTGGGCCAGACCCGCCCCCCACTGGGAGCCTCCGCTTCCCCGTCTGCGAAAGGGGAGGCTCCGCGCGGCTGGGGGCCACGTCAGCCCCCCTGTGGGCTCAAGGCTGAGGGTGCGCCGTGCGGGGGGCTCTCAGCGGAGTGGGGGCCTCCAGGGGGAGAAGTGAGCCTTCGTGGGGGAAGAGGGCCGCGTCCATAGACGCGGAGCCCGGGAGGCGACACGCGCTGTCTCCGGAGCTGTGCCGAGGCCCGGCCCCGGGCAGCGCTCACTGTCACCAGGGCCGCGGGATTGTCGTCAGTCACCGCCTCGCGTTGTTCTGCCGGGCTTCCTGGGTGACCGCCCCGGGGCGAGCCGTTGGACCTCGGAGGCCCGGCTGGTCTGCGTCCCAGCCAGGCCTGTCCTGCCCTTTGCTGCAGCTGCCTCAGGTGGCCCGGGACTGTGGTCTGACCCGAGAGGACAGCGGGCGTCAGGCCCTCGCGGTGCTGTACAAGTCGGGAGGTGTGTGTGCAGGAATGTCCCAGGTTCGGTACCGCTCGAGAAACTGGAGGACCTGGCCCCGGGGTCTCGTCCCCAGAGGCTGGGGCCCAGGCTCCAGTCCCTGCAGGAGCCCTTCCCGTGCCCGCCAGGTCCCCGGAGGCCTTTGAGCTTGTCACGCTTGAGTTAGCCTGAGTTAGTAACTGTTTACCTCAGGTTGGGACTTCAACCCAAACCCAGCTTGGGACACGAATCCACATGGCCAGGACTCAAGCCCGGCCAACGCCCACCATACCTGCTTTCAGCACCTAACGGAGCTCCGGTTCTAAATGTCTCTTTGCAGAAAAGAATTCAGTGAGAGACAAAGTGATAGGTAAGAAATGGATGTATTCAGATTCAGAGAAAAGCACACTCCAGAGATCGTGTGGGCCGTCGCAGCAGGCGGGTGAATCCAGCTGCCTCAAAACCATGGCATAGTTCTTAGCTACTATGGGCTGGGTAATTTCGTATGTTACTGAGTGGGAGGATTATTCCAACTCTTTGGGGGAAGGGGCGGGACTCTGGCGCCTCTGGGTGTGTCCCTTAGCTTGCTGACTGACGATCAAGGTCAAGGTCTTGGACCCATTGGATCCTAATGGGTTTGTGTGGTGTCCTTGGGCTGTGTCATTCTTTCAGAAGGTGTGCCCTGCCCTTTCCCTCCTGTTTCATTAGGAATAGATAATGAGAACCGAAGGGTGCAGACCACATGATTCAGCCAAATGTTTCGCTCTTTTAAAGGTGTCCCTTTTCATAAAAAAAGAATTTTAAAAATCCATTTTAAAAATAATTTCTGCTCTCTTTTCTAAAACAGCAGCCCTCTGTAGTGAAATAGTGCTCTTAACGCTTAGCCTTTTTTTTTTTTTTTTTTTTGGTGCTTAATCACTCTCTAGGGCCAAGATGGTCTGTAGGCAGCACGCTGGGACAGACATTACTAATTGATCGCAGCCCTCCACCCTACGGAGCCTCTGGGGACAGCGCTCAAAGGCACCCCTTCTAAGGTATCGGAGAAGTTTAGGGGACATTTCCAGTTTGCTGGAGGACACCGAGTCCCTGGCTTCATCCATCCCGCCCCCGTCCTTGAGCTTGCTCAGTGACCCCTGTGACACTGGGCGGTGACTGTGGCCCTGGACCCTGCCCCGTCAGTCTCTGTCTTGTGGCTCCTCACTTCCCTGTTTGCCTTCACCTACTTCCCTAATCGTTCAGCCCAGCCCGGTGGCCTGAAGCCGGCTGGGAAGCACCAAGCCAACTTCACTCTGTGTCACATCTGAAGCAAGCCCACGGGCTGCGCAGCCGAGAGGCTGGAAACGTGGGACCCGGTGGCCGGGGCAGACCTGGGAGCCTCTCAAAGCTCTGGCGGCCTTCCGTTTGCTGGGTGACCCTGGGCAGTAGCTTCAGTGAGAGACAAAGTGATAGGTAAGAAATGGATGTATTCAGATTCAGAGAAAAGCACACTCCAGAGATCGTGTGGGCCGTCGCAGCAGGCGGGTGAATCCAGCTGCCTCAAAACCATGGCATAGTTCTTAGCTACTATGGGCTGGGTAATTTCGTATGTTACTGAGTGGGAGGATTATTCCAACTCTTTGGGGGAAGGGGCGGGACTCTGGCGCCTCTGGGTGTGTCCCTTAGCTTGCTGACTGACGATCAAGGTCAAGGTCTTGGACCCATTGGATCCTAATGGGTTTGTGTGGTGTCCTTGGGCTGTGTCATTCTTTCAGAAGGTGTGCCCTGCCCTTTCCCTCCTGTTTCATTAGGAATAGATAATGAGAACCGAAGGGTGCAGACCACATGATTCAGCCAAATGTTTCGCTCTTTTAAAGGTGTCCCTTTTCATAAAAAAAGAATTTTAAAAATCCATTTTTAAAAATAATTTCTGCTCTCTTTTCTAAAACAGCAGCCCTCTGTAGTGAAATAGTGCTCTTAACGCTTAGCCTTTTTTTTTTTTTTTTTTTTGGTGCTTAATCACTCTCTAGGGCCAAGATGGTCTGTAGGCAGCACGCTGGGACAGACATTACTAATTGATCGCAGCCCTCCACCCTACGGAGCCTCTGGGGACAGCGCTCAAAGGCACCCCTTCTAAGGTATCGGAGAAGTTTAGGGGACATTTCCAGTTTGCTGGAGGACACCGCGAGTCCCTGGCTTCATCCATCCCGCCCCCGTCCTTGAGCTTGCTCAGTGACCCCTGTGACACTGGGCGGTGACTGTGGCCCTGGACCCTGCCCCGTCAGTCTCTGTCTTGTGGCTCCTCACTTCCCTGTTTGCCTTCACCTACTTCCCTAATCGTTCAGCCCAGCCCGGTGGCCTGAAGCCGGCTGGGGAAGCACCCAAGCCAACTTCACTCTGTGTCACATCTGAAGCAAGCCCACGGGCTGACGCAGCCGAGAGGCTGGAAACGTGGGACCCGGTGGCCGGGGCAGACCTGGGGAGCCTCTCAAAGCTCTGGCGGCCTTCCGTTTGCTGGGTGACCCTGGGCAAGTAGCTTCACCACTCTGCGCCTGGTCAGCAAAAGGCCCCCTGGACGCGGTCAGCTTCAAAAATGCTTGCAGAGCAAGGCACTTGGCACAGAGCTGAATGCAAGCGTGCACCCTGCAGGCCCTCAGTGCCGCTTGCTTTCTTCTCCTTTTTTAAAACACTCAGGACGCAGGGCCTGCCACAGAATGTGACCAGTTCCCAGTGGGGTCACGTGCTTTCTTCAGTGGAAGGGAATGTTTATTAATCACTTGGATGTACCAGGCACTGTGCTCCGTCTCTTACAGCCATTATCCTGTTGGATCCCCATGTTCTTTGTAACCAGTGAGGAGGCTCAGGCACAGAGAAGATTGTCGCTCGCAGCAGGTCACACAGCCTAGCTGAGGCCGCCGTGTGTCCAGAGCACTGGCTCTGCGGTGAGTGGGCGACGAGCGAAGGGGGCCACCCGCTCGGGGAAGGCCGGCACGGGCTCCGGCCCCGGGCTCGCTTCCTCGGTGGGCCCGGCGGGCTGGGGGGCGGGCAGGCTGCTGGCCGCCCACCTGGAAGTGAATGAGTCTGTCGTCCGGCTCGCCTCCTGCCCCATTTTCTGGGATTCTGGGAGTCAGTGGCAGCACCCCCAAGATGGATGGGATGGCCTCGGCGTGCGCTCGGCCCTCTTGGGGTTGAGGACGTCGGCCAAAAAGGAAGCAGAAGGACCTGGCCTCTTACTTAAAAACCGGGCAGGGACTCCTGCGTGGGTGACGTCTGTGGCCGCGGAAACCCGACGCCCTGGCTCACCGGGAGCGCCGTGTGGGCGGCGCAGACCCGGCCGGGAAGGGCAAGGCTGAGCGCCCCCCGCCGCAGCCCCTGGGCGTGGTTCCCCTAAGCCTGGGGCCCATGTGGCAGGTGCAGGGAGGGACTCACAGCAGCGTCTCGGTTCAGGCCGCAGCCGGCTGGCGCGTGGGCGTCCGCGCTCCCCAGCCCCGCCGCTGGCCCTGCCGGCCTCCCCCGCCGGCCTCAGCTTCCCACCCGCGACCCTGCGGAGGCTCCCGCGGCCTTCACTCGCCAGCCTTTAGTCTGCGTCCAGCCTCCCCGCCCCCCGCACCCGCAGCCTCAGCCCGGCCGCTCCCTTCCCCGCTTGCACCTCGCGTCCCCCGTCCAGAAAACGGCCCTCCAGATGCCGGCGGTGCTGTTGAGAGTGTTGAGGAATGGAAAGAGGACTCTCCACAGGCAGCTCCGCGCAGGGTGAGAGGACTCCAGAAACCCGGTAGTCTTAAATTGCAGGCGTGACGTCGTCAGTTGCTCAGTCGCGTCCGACTCTCTGCGGGCCCGGGCGGTCGCCCGCCAGGCTTCTCGGCCGGGGGATTCTCCAGGCGGGATTCCCGCTGGAGTGCGAGGACGCCCGGAGCGTCCTCGGGACCCGCAGCGGCGTCGCTGGCGCTGGGTTGACTCTGAGTGCGGGCCGCCCAGGGTGACACGCGGGCCCGTCCTCAGGCACCGCTCGCGGGAACGGAGACGAGGCCTCTCGTCCGGGAGTCCCGTCCCGGGGCCTCCGTATCTGAGCAGGTTCTGATCCCTCGGCGCGGTCGCGAGCGGAGAGGAAGCTCTTCAAATGGGGAATTAGGTATCGCCGTCGCTGTGGAATCGCCCCGGGCCCGGCGCCAGGGGAAATAGCACTTGGCCAGCAAGGCAGCGGGCCGCCGGGCGGCCTGCGGAGGGGCCTCGCCCCCAAGTGGTTCCTGTGCCACGGGGCGCGCGGTCGGTGGGTGACGGGCGGCCCTCGCGAGCCTCGGCCGAGGGCCGGTGGAGGCGGAACGGCACGGTCGTGGTCCCTCCTGGCTCCGTGACCGTGGGGGCGTCCCGTGGCCTCTCCGGGTCTTGCTGACCTTGCCCTGAGCAGGACGAAGGCCTGCCACCCCCCAGGGGCAGAGTGGACCCCACAGTAAGTCATTCCGTCGTGTCTGCCTCTTGTGACCCCGTAGACTGTCGCCCGCCAGGCTCCTCCATCCCCGGGATTCTCCAGGCGGGAAGACTGCCGTGGGCTGCTGCCCCGGGGATCGAACCCACGCTCTCTGGTGCCTCCTGCCTTGGCAGGCAAATTCCTCACCCCTGAGCCACCAGGGGAGCCCAGCGATCCTGGCAGATACTAGTTTCAGAGTCCTTGCCACGGGCCCCTCCGCGTTCCATCTGAACAGCATCTCTCTCAGGACACTGAGGATCAGAGAGGCTGAGTGACTTGCCTGAGATCACTCAGCTGGGAAATGTCTGTCTGCTTTTCGGCCAGGGCTCACTCTTTGACGCCTGCGGGGGCCAAGCTGCCACCAGAGCCGCCATGCAGGCACCCCAAGCCTGAGGAGTGGGCTGAACTAAAGCAGTTCTGTGGGGCTAGGGTCCCAAAGAAAGGGGCCATGCTGAGATCCCGTAGGCTGTGGCGAGGAGCCTGTGGTTTCTTCTGGGAGCGCTGGAGGGTCGGGTGGGAGGGCACCGTGACCTGAGCGTGCTGTGTAAGTTGCCTCCAGCGGCTGTTTTGAGAACGGAGTGTGGGGTTGGAGTGGGCAGCGCAGCAGTGGGAGGCAGCAGGGGGCACCGTGGAGGGCTGTGGGACCTGAGCTTGGTGGTTGCCATGGTGATGGAGAACCCTGGGTGGGTGCCAGGAGCGTGCAGGGGGCAGCATCGCGGGTCCCGCCGTGGGCTTCCACAGGCACGGGGCTGGTCGGACGCTCCAGAGGGGCTTGGCATGAGTCCCCGCCGAGGGGCAGTCAGGGCGTCTGCACCCAAGGCTGACCTTGTCCGGGCGGGAGTGCGTCATGAGTGGAGCGTGGGCCTGGCTGGGCTCTGTGTTCTCGAAGGCCAGGCGAGCCTGTGATGGGCGCGGCCGCGGGGGCAGGTGCCAGTGACGTGTGTCTCCACGTGCATCCTGGCACCGAGGAGTGGAGGCGCCTCCGCGACGCCAGGACGTGGCCAGCCGGCTTCGCCCCGATCCTGGTTCAGCTCCAGGCGAGGCAAAGACGGGGTCCTGAATATGGAAAAGGGGGCTAGGAGTCTGTCTTATGTGGAACCAGAGCCTGCGGCCGAGAAACTCCGGGAATGGGCGGCTGCCCCCTGCCTCATGTTCTAGACGGTTCTCTAGGGCCCGCGTGGCCCGAGGACCCGGGCCCAGAAGGCAGAACCAGGACTCAGGATAGCTTTTGCTGGTGCCCGCAGCCGGGTGAGCAGATGCCGGCCGCCTCCCCGCCGCCGGGCTGACCTGTGGAAGTGCCTTCCGGCCCCAGGTCCTAGGAGAGCGCCAAGGGCAGCCCCGGCCCGTCCTGGCGCGGAGGCTCCGGGGCCGTTCGTCTGCACCAGGAGGGACCGGAGTCCCACATCCTCCAATTATGCTCCCGTCCAGCCGGCCCACAATGGGTCCTCCGATAACCATCGGGGGCTGCCCAGACCAGCGCTGGAACAATGCTGGCCCCTCGGGCTATTTTTACAGTAGCCGCGCGCTGGGCCGAGCCCCGCGTCGCCCCAAGGGAGCCGGCAAAGAAAGGCCTGCGGATGCCCCGCCGTCTGCGCTCCGGGAGACAGAGGAAGGCCCGGCGAGCCGCCTGGCGACTCCAGGAAGCCTTTTCTCGGTCTGCTCACCGCCAGATAGCGAAACAATCGGGGTCCCCCGCCCGGAGCCGGGGGGAGGAAGGAGGCGCGGGGGAAACGGGGGGTTCTGTTGTGCTGTGTGCCTCTCCTCCGCGGAGCGTGGCCCCAGAGGCCCTGGCCCGCGTGCCCCTTGGCTGCCCTCGCCTCACCCTGCCGACCGCCTCAGGGCCCCCCAGGGCTCAGAGTCCAAGGACCCACCAACGTCTCGGAGCTGGGAAGTGGCAGAGCTGGGGTTGCCGTGGGGCCCAGCTTCCTGCAGACCCGCTCTGGGAACCACGGACCCAGCAGTCCTTGCCCGATGGCCTACTGTGCGCCAGCTCGGGGCACCCGGCCGTGGGCAAGGGCAGGTCCCAGCACCACGGAGCCCCTGTTTTAGTTGAAGAGTAGACTTTAGTGAACAAGGCAGTCCCCAAGGCATTTCCAGCAGATTCCACAGTGACAAGCAGAGTGAGACATCCCTGGACAGGTCCAGTGAGCCCCGTGGCCAGCCCAGCGTGCCGGGGAGGCCCAGTGAGCCCCGTGACCAGCTGGCCCCGGCACACCAAGGCAGTGGCCCCCTCTGGGCCAGCTGATGGTCGCCGTAGGTAGTGCAAGTCCCGCGTGTGGCCCACCTTCCAGTTTTTCGAGAAAACCCAGAAATCTCAACTTGACTCTAATCTGACGTTTCAGCGTTGTCCACCAATGGGGGTCATGAAGACAAGCGGTTGGCTGTGAGCCCGTCACCTCTGCCTTCGTCCGTTTTGTTTCTGCACTCGGGGAAACTGAGGCTCCCCCGTCTTTTGGTCCTCTGCCACGTGGGGGTGGAAGGCACCCTCCCCTGATGGACGGGGACTCGGATGATCTTGCTGTCACGCTTGTGCTCCCAGGGACCCTGAGGACTCGGGAGCCCGGCGGAGTACAGAGCGGAGGGCACTGCCCTGGCCGGCGGCCCACGTCCTCTGGGAGGGGGTCTGAGCAGGGGCGGCTGAGCGCGAGCGTGGGCGGCTTGGAGACTTGGCAGTCCTGGGGCCTCCCCCGCCAAGCCCCCAGGGCAGTCCGAGGGCCGGGGTCTGGCCGATCCGGGGGTCAGAGCGGCCAGAGCACGTGAGGGCTACCAGCTTTCTTCCATGGTCTCTCCAGCGCAAACCCCTTTCCTCACGCTGAACAGATGCGCCTGGTTAATACTCTGCAAGTGTATTTTATAAGTGTCCATCTTCTGTGTCTGGGCGTCCCTGGTGAAGAACCCCCGCAGTGCAGGAGACCCCAGCTCAGCTCCTGGAGAAGGGAAAGGCTACCGACGCCAGTCTTCTTACCTGGAGAATCCCCCGCCTCGTCCATAAGCCACAAGGAGTCAGATGCGACGGAGCAACGTTCCCTTTCTATATCTGGTGGAAACCTTGTTGAAACAGTATTGAAACATTCTTGAAAACACTGATGGATACATGAGAACATTCCCGCCTGGAGCTCCGCTCTTTCCACCGGGAGGAACGCGCACCTCCGGCGGGCCGGGCCCCGCGCCCAGCCTTCGCTCTCTGCGCAGACCTGCGGCGTGAACGCTCTCTAGGGGGCGCGGGCGGGCTCCGGTTTGGGAGCGGCCCTCGCCCTGCCTGGAGGCGGCGTCTTCTGCCCGGGTGCTGCCAGGGCCGGGTGGCTCTGGGCTCCTCTCCCTGCAGGCGCGCGAAGGGCCGTGGCACCGCGGGCCCACCGGCTGCCTGGGGAGCGCGGCCGTCGGCGCCTGGACCCCCGGGCGCCGGGTCACCTGGTGCGGGGCGGGGGGTCAGAGGGTGGACGGACCCGCCAGGACAGCACGGGCCGTCTCTTCCTGACGCACACTGGGGTCTGCTCTGTCCCCCCAGGAAGCGAAGACGACACCATGGCCACCAAGGAGAAGCTGCAGTGCCTGAAAGACTTCCACAAGGACATCCTGAAGCCGTCACCGGGGAAGAGCCCGGGCACGCGGCCTGAGGACGAGGCCGAGGGGAAGCCCCCGCAGAGGGAGAAGTGGGCCAGCAGGATCGACTTTGTGCTCTCCGTGGCCGGCGGCTTCGTCGGCCTGGGCAACGTCTGGCGTTTCCCCTACCTCTGCTACAAGAATGGTGGAGGTGAGCCCGGGCTGAGCAGAGGGCGGCGCTGGGGGCGGGGGGCGGGCGCAGCGAGGGTGGCCTCCGCATGCCCGGCTTTCCAGGCCACCCCCTCGACCTCCCCCGTGTCAGCCAGCCTCGTCCCCCACCCCACGCCTCAGAGGCCGGCGGTGAGCGTGACAGGAAGCCTGAGGGTGTTCTGTCAGGTCTTACTGTGTTACCTTGAGCAGATTCCTTACCCTCTCTGATCCTCCAGTTTACCATCCCTGAAGAGTGCACCGAGGCCAGACCAAAGCCTCGGATAATCACCTGCTCCACTTTGTAGGTCCCCTGGTGGCTCTGGGCCGCCCCACTCCTCTTTCCTTCAGAACTTTTTTAACCCTTGCTTTTGCTATTCTAACTGAAATCATAGTCCAAAAGCAAGCTTCGTTTCCCACCTTAAAGAGGAAACCAGTCTCCTTTGCTGCAATGGCAAGATATCCAGGACGCAAAAAAAAAAAATACAGTGAAGATATTTTTAATTTTAATTTTTTCCAGTTTGATTGAGATAGAGTTGACATATGACATTGTTTTAGATGAAGACGGACAATAAGATTCATGTCTGTATTGTGAACTGGTGGCATGGAGTCTGGTTAACATCCATCGCCTCACATGGTTACAGGTGTTTCTTCTGATGATGATGAGATCTGTTAAAGTTTTCCACCCTTAGCAACTTTTTCTTTTCTCTGCATGCGATATCTTAGTTCCCCAACTAGGGATCAAGCCCGTGCCGCTCGGCACCGGTTAGGAGCGGGGTCCTCACCCTTGAGCCCCTGGGGAGGTCCCTTAGCGGCGCTCAGGCGCTCCGCCCGCTGCCGTTCCTGGCGTCACCGAGCGGCCCGTGGCCCACCCGGGACGGACCTGGCTTTTCATCGGAAGTCCGTTCCTTTCTGACGCTCAGCTTAGTGAAGGTAGTTGTTCTCTGCAAGGCCCCTGTCTGGCTCGCGGGTGAGCCAGTCGGTCTGTCCTTTGCGTTCTGCTTGAGGACTGTGAGCCCGGTCCCCTGCTCCCTGAAGGGCAGGCCCCGTGGCACACGGTGCGGACGTGCCGGCTCAGCCAGAACCGGCTCGTGCGAGCGCACCCCCAGCTCCCCGTGGCGGCCCCCGGCCGGGCTGGCGAGCCCCCGGGGCCGGGCCTGCTACCCACCTGCCCGCGTCCGGAGGACCGCCTCGCCTCGCCCCCGCCCTGGAGCCTGGTTTCTTAACCTTCTGTGGGTCTCAGGTGCCTCTGGGACTCCGATGAGGGCCCTAGAGGCTCCCCAGAACAAAGCACGTCCACGGTGACCCAAGGGGCCCACACTCGCAAAGGGTTTGTGGACCCGCCGGAGCCGTTCGTGGATGCCAAAGCACGAAGCCGTTCGTGCTGCTGCGCCCCCGTGACCGCCACCACTGGACCTTCAGCCGCCCTTCTCTCTCTCCGCAGGGGCATTTCTCATACCATACTTCATTTTCCTGTTTGGAGGCGGCCTGCCTGTGTTTTTCCTGGAGGTAATCATAGGCCAGTACACCTCTGAAGGGGGCATCACCTGCTGGGAAAAGATCTGCCCCTTGTTTGCCGGTGAGTGTGGGACAGAGCTCAGCGGGTCATCAGCTCAGCTCCTCTTTGCCGAGCACCTGCTGTCCGCCAGGCGCCCTGGAGACTCACGCAGGCCAGCTGGGCACCACGCGCGACACAGGGCACAGCCGGCACGGGGTTCCTCCCTGGGTTGCTGAAGGCGAGGAGCCAGCAGGCGCTGAGCAGTAGAGTGTAGACGAGAAGCCTTTCAGGAGCCTTTGCGTCTGGCTTCAGGTCCCACCTCCTCGTTTTGCGAATTCTCGTGACCCCAGGAAAGCCACTGAATCTCTTTGTGCTTCCATTTCGCTGTCCATAAATTGGACGTAATATGCTTACTTCTACGGTGGGTGTGAAGACAGAATGACCCAGCCACGTGAGAGTGCCCGTACGTACAGGATCACCACCCAGATCAGGGGTAGCTTCGTTACTCGTGGGCTTCCCGGGTGGCTCAGGGGGCAGAGAACCCGCCCGCAGAGCAGGAGACCCGGGTTCGGTCCCCGAGCCAGGAAGGTGCCCTGGAGAGGGGGATGGCGCCCCTCCGGTAGCCCTGCCAGGAGAATCCCCCAGGCAGAGGAGCTCGCGGGCTGCCGTCAGCGGAGTGCCATAGAGTCGGGCACGACTGGGCGACTACACGTGTGACAGCATTCAGTCCTGTGCCCAGGTCCTAGGAAGCCTTCCTAAGACAAGACGCTCCCGGTCATGAGCAGCAGGGGTGGGACAGTGTGAGAGTCCGGCCCCTCAGTCCGCCGTATCAGTGCACCCACCTGTGCACCCACGGGGCCTGCCTGTCACTGCAGTCGCCGTGGTTAGACCGTCCACGTGGTCATCCTCCACCTGCTTGTCTGCTCACCACCCATCCGTTCATCTGCCCGGCCTCCCAGGCAGCCACCGTCCATCCGCCCAAGTGAACGTCTGTCCGTCATTCTGACGTCCACCCATGGCTCTGAGTCCCTCTGTCCCCCCACCCCTCTATCCATCTGTCTGACGTGCCTCCGTCCGCCCCTCCAGCCGTCGCGCGCCCGTTCATTGATCGGCCCCTCCTCACGCCGCCGTCCGGTCACGCCGCCGTCCGCGTCTTCCGCCCCCGCGTTCTTTCCCCTCTCCGTCCACCCAGTCGTGCGTTCGTGCTGCAGTTGTTCGCCGGTGCCCGTGGGGGCCCGCAGACCCCGGGGCTGCCTGGCTGAGCGCGGGGCGGGTGGCCCGGCCCCCGCTGACGCCCCGCCCGCCCGCAGGCATCGGCTACGCCTCCATCGTGATCGTGTCCCTCCTGAACATCTACTACATCGTCATCCTCGCCTGGGCCACCTACTACCTGTTCCAGTCCTTCCAGTCGGAGCTCCCCTGGGCGAAGTGCAACCACAGCTGGAACACGCCCCAGTGCCTGGAGGACGTCCTGCGCCGGAACCGGAGCCTCGGGGCCGCCTCCGCCAGCGACAACTTCACCTCGCCTGTCACCGAGTTCTGGGAGTAAGGCGGCGGCTGGGCGGGCGGGGCGGGGCCGGAGGGGCGGGGCGGGGCGGGCGGGGGGGCGGGCGGGCGGGGCGGGCAGGGGCGGGGCGGGGCGGGGCGGGTCACCCCACGCCCGGGTCGTCTCCCCGGGGACGCGGGGGGCGCTCTCGGGGCGGGGTGGGTGGGGGAGGCTCTAGCGATGGACCCGCGCCTTCGGTCTCAGGCGGGCCTGGAATCGAATCCCGGTTCTGCCAGTTGACGGGCGGTCTGACCTCCGGCAAGGCACTGCCCCTTTCTGAGCCTCCGTTTCCTCACCTGTCACATGAGGGCAGTGCACCGCTCCTACACCCGTGGGACCTCCGTGAGGACTGTTTCCCCAAGGCACGTCTATGTCCCTACGTCGTCTGAAGCCGTCTAGAGCCATCTTAATGTACTGTAGAAAAAATAGAGTCGGCCCATCAGGGCCTGTCCGCGTGCAGAGGAAAATGCACATATGCGGCTTGAAGTCGCCGCTCACGTGAAAGGCGAGCAGGCGGCGTGAGCAGCGCGCGCCGGTCCGCGCGGCCGTGCGGCACCCAGCCCGCCCCGGGACCGCCCTCCGTCTGCTCTGGCTCGCGGTCCCGCCGCCGGGCAGTCGAGGCTGAGCTCGGCTGGGCGGGTCGTCCGGTCTTGGCGGGGCTCCCCCACTGCTGGGGCTGCCGTGTGGGTCGGGGTCGCTCTCCTGGCGGCGGGCTGGCTCTCGGGCTGGGCTGCCGCAGGCGGCCGGTCCCTACGGTCTCCTCCCGCCGCGGGCCGGCCGGGCTTCTGGGCGGCTCAGCCTTCCAAAGCCACGCGGGGGATCCCCGGGGCTGGCCTGCCTTTCAAGCCTCTGCTTGTACCCTACCCGCTCACGTCCCCTTGGCCAAAAAGGGAGTCCACATCCCTCTGCTGACCCTCGAGGCTCCTGCAGCCGGGCCCTTTCCGGGGGCACAGTGTCCACTTCCAGACAGAGGCCTGCACGGGCACACCCTCGCCCACCCTTGCTCCCCACCCCCTGGGTTACAGACAAGGCAACGCAGGCCTTTCGTTCTTCTCGCTTGAATGGGGCCCGGGGCCAGGGCCCTCTCCCGTGCGCCGCCAGGCCTGGCACAGCCTGACCCTCCGGGGCCCGCCCCCCAGGACGCTGGCACTCACCCAGCCCCTCAGGTGCCCGCCGAGGCCTCGCTGCCTCGGGCGCGGGTTGGCCGCCGGGGTCGCCGCGGGCTCCGGCAGGTGCCGCTTCCTCTCTGGGCCTCCGTGTGCAGAGGCGTTCTTGAGGAGGTCCTAACCCTGCGGCTCCCAGGGCTGCAGGGCCTCCCTGACAGAACGAGACCCGCGTGGCCCACCCCGAGAGCCTGCTTGGTAGACGTGGGCTGTGACTGTTGACTGGGGGCGCCCCAGGTGGCGCTGTTAGTAGAGAGCCTGCTTGCCGATGCCGGGGATGTAGGAGACCCAGGTTCGATCCCTGAGTCAGGAAGGATCTCTCAGAAAAGGAAATGGCAGCCCCTCCAGGGGTCCCTCCTGGGGAGCAGCCTGCTTGCCGAATGTACTGTAGAAAAAATAGAGTCGGCCCATCAGGGCCTGTCCGCGTCAGAGGAAAATGCACATATGCGGCTTGAAGTCGCCGCTCACGTGAAAGGCGAGCAGGCGGCGTGAGCAGCGCGCGCCGGTCCGCGCGGCCGTGCGGCACCCAGCCCGCCCCGGGACCGCCCTCCGTCTGCTCTGGCTCGCGGTCCCGCCGCCGGGCAGTCGAGGCTGAGCTCGGCTGGGCGGGTCGTCCGGTCTTGGCGGGGCTCCCCCACTGCTGGGGCTGCCGTGTGGGTCGGGGTCGCTCTCCTGGCGGCGGGCTGGCTCTCGGGCTGGGCTGCCGCAGGCGGCCGGTCCCTACGGTCTCCTCCCGCCGCGGGCCGGCCGGGCTTCTGGGCGGCTCAGCCTTCCAAAGCCACGCGGGGGATCCCCGGGGCTGGCCTGCCTTTCAAGCCTCTGCTTGTACCCTACCCGCTCACGTCCCCTTGGCCAAAAAGGGAGTCCACATCCCTCTGCTGACCCTCGAGGCTCCTGCAGCCGGGCCCTTTCCGGGGGCACAGTGTCCACTTCCAGACAGAGGCCTGCACGGGCACACCCTCGCCCACCCTTGCTCCCCACCCCCTGGGTTACAGACAAGGCAACGCAGGCCTTTCGTTCTTCTCGCTTGAATGGGGCCCGGGGCCAGGGCCCTCTCCCGTGCGCCGCCAGGCCTGGCACAGCCTGACCCTCCGGGGCCCGCCCCCCAGGACGCTGGCACTCACCCAGCCCCTCAGGTGCCCGCCGAGGCCTCGCTGCCTCGGGCGCGGGTTGGCCGCCGGGGTCGCCGCGGGCTCCGGCAGGTGCCGCTTCCTCTCTGGGCCTCCGTGTGCAGAGGCGTTCTTGAGGAGGTCCTAACCCTGCGGCTCCCAGGGCTGCAGGGCCTCCCTGACAGAACGAGACCCGCGTGGCCCACCCCGAGAGCCTGCTTGGTAGACGTGGGCTGTGACTGTTGACTGGGGGCGCCCCAGGTGGCGCTGTTAGTAGAGAGCCTGCTTGCCGATGCCGGGGATGTAGGAGACCCAGGTTCGATCCCTGAGTCAGGAAGGATCTCTCAGAAAAGGAAATGGCAGCCCCTCCAGGGGTCCCTCCTGGAGCACCCCACAGACAGGGGAGCCTGCCAGGCTGCAGTCCACGGCGTCGCAAAGTGTCGGACACGACTGAAGCGGCTTGGCACGCACACTCTGTCTATTTAGGGTCCTCCCCGTGGATCACACAGCCCCCCGGGGCACCTGAGACTCAGCAGCTTCGGGAGAACTAAGACTCCTCTCAGAGGCCCGTGTGGTCCATCGCGAAGGGACAGTCTGTCTCAGGCCTGAACTCACGGGAGCCGTGAGGGCCTCCCGGTGTCCCTCCCCTGCCTGGGCCCTCCTGGGGGATTCTAGGGCTCCTGCCCTCCAGAACCCCCATTCGGAGCACCCGAGCTCCCTCTCCAGGCCCGAACGACATCGACAGGACTTATCCTTGGACGCGTCCCGGTCCTGCGAGCGCACAGACCGGCTCAGTCCGGTCCTGGAGCCTTCCAGCCTCATGCCCCGCATCCAGTAGGCTGGTCCTGTCGGCTCTGATTTTAAAGTGTGAGCAGAGTCTGGTTAGCCAGGGGCAGGTCGTCACTACCCGTGCTGGCAGCCAACAGAGGGGCCATGTGAGCTGGGCTTTGAGGGAGGGGTAGGAGCTCACTCGGACCGAAAAGGGGAGAGGAAACGACACCCTAGACAGAAGGCGCCGCCATGCTGAGGGACGGCGCACGTGAAGCTCATGAGTAGCGACGCGTCCTTGGTTCGGCCAGAAGACAGGACACGTGGGGCCGGGAGAAGCGGGGCAGCCTGGGGTTCAGGCAGAGAAGTCTGGGCTTTGTTCTCTGGGAGGCGGAGCCAGGGAAGCCACGGGCAGGCAGGAGAGTCAGCGTGCCCGTCTCTGTGTTCTCTAGACCTGCTGAGGAGCACATTTAGGGGAGAAGCGCTGGGACGTATATTAAGCACCGACTGTATAGTGCCTCAGAAGGGTCAGCCATTAAAATGTGGGTTGGGTGAAAGAAACTCAGCTTCTGTGATTTCCCCTGAAAAGAGCCACCAGCCCTGCAGCAAAGTGTTCACGGAGACCCCCCCAAGGCCTGGGTGCAGCAGACCAGTTGGCCCTGGTCAGAAAAGGAAATGGCAGCCCCTCCAGGGGTCCCTCCTGGAGCACCCCACAGACAGGGGAGCCTGCCAGGCTGCAGTCCACGGCGTCGCAAAGTGTCGGACACGACTGAAGCGGCTTGGCACGCACACTCTGTCTATTTAGGGTCCTCCCCGTGGATCACACAGCCCCCCGGGGCACCTGAGACTCAGCAGCTTCGGGAGAACTAAGACTCCTCTCAGAGGCCCGTGTGGTCCATCGCGAAGGGACAGTCTGTCTCAGGCCTGAACTCACGGGAGCCGTGAGGGCCTCCCGGTGTCCCTCCCCTGCCTGGGCCCTCCTGGGGGATTCTAGGGCTCCTGCCCTCCAGAACCCCCATTCGGAGCACCCGAGCTCCCTCTCCAGGCCCGAACGACATCGACAGGACTTATCCTTGGACGCGTCCCGGTCCTGCGAGCGCACAGACCGGCTCAGTCCGGTCCTGGAGCCTTCCAGCCTCATGCCCCGCATCCAGTAGGCTGGTCCTGTCGGCTCTGATTTTAAAGTGTGAGCAGAGTCTGGTTAGCCAGGGGCAGGTCGTCACTACCCGTGCTGGCAGCCAACAGAGGGGCCATGTGAGCTGGGCTTTGAGGGAGGGGTAGGAGCTCACTCGGACCGAAAAGGGGAGAGGAAACGACACCCTAGACAGAAGGCGCCGCCATGCTGAGGGACGGCGCACGTGAAGCTCATGAGTAGCGACGCGTCCTTGGTTCGGCCAGAAGACAGGACACGTGGGGCCGGGAGAAGCGGGGCAGCCTGGGGTTCAGGCAGAGAAGTCTGGGCTTTGTTCTCTGGGAGGCGGAGCCAGGGAAGCCACGGGCAGGCAGGAGAGTCAGCGTGCCCGTCTCTGTGTTCTCTAGACCTGCTGAGGAGCACATTTAGGGGAGAAGCGCTGGGACGTATATTAAGCACCGACTGTATAGTGCCTCAGAAGGGTCAGCCATTAAAATGTGGGTTGGGTGAAAGAAACTCAGCTTCTGTGATTTCCCCTGAAAAGAGCCACCAGCCCTGCAGCAAAGTGTTCACGGAGAGAGGCCTGCTCGAGCGTGTCCGGGTGTCAGGACAGAACGTGACCGTTGGGCTGCTGAGCACCTTCCCGAGGCCAGTCTCTGGGCCCATGGAGTCAGAGCCCAGCCCTGGCTGTCCTTCCTTCGCCCTCTCACGCACCCCAGACCCAGGGGACCCTGAGCTGGCCCTTCTTCTAAACGGAGTGCTTGCGAGGCCCCTGGGCCTCCAGACGACAGGGCACCGCAGAGCCGAGCCTTCTTCCTGGCTCTGGACAGCAAGGACCTGGTCGCTCCTCCCCGCCAGGCCCTCCCCCATTCCCGTTCTACACGAGGAGCGGGTGGAGAGCCGCGGGTCACGCTGCCGGCTCGGAGATCCCAGCGCAGGGACACCCACCCTGGCCCGGGCTCCCAGCTGCTTGGCCTCAGGGCGCTCACCCCTCTCCAGAGCTCTCAGAGGTCGCACGGCCCCACCTCCGCCCCCCGGGCGGAGGGTTAGAGAGCAGGGGCCTCGGGTGCGGCGCGCTAGGTGTGACACTGAGGACCAGAGCGGTTTAGTGACGTGTCCAAGGTCACGTGGGCAGCGCAGCGGGGCAGAGAGCTTGGCCCAGAGCTCCAGCCCCCGTGTCCGCGTCCGCCACCCGCTGTGAGTCCAGGGTGCGTCCGCGGTCACAGGTAACCTTGTGCCGTGTGTGTGTTTGACCCCACTCTCAGGTTACGCCTGGGGTCTTCTCCCAGCCTGGATCCCCACGCTTTCCTGTCTGCGGCGCGGAGGCACCGTCCTTGGCAGGAGCCGGTGAGACGCCCTGCTCTCTTGAAAGCCGCCCGGCCCCCGAGACAGTCATTTCACGCTGGCTTTGTAATTGAGCGCTGAGTCACGCCGCGATGGGGAGGCAGAGCTCCTGCCCCCAGCCGGCCGCCTCCGGCTGGTCCCTGCCCCGAGGTCACCTCTGTCCCGGGGGTCCTATTCGACCCCTGGCCCTTGAAGACGGGCGGCCCCGATCTGGCCAGATACCCTCCATCAGCCTGGAGCCGCGCCTTCCTTCCCAGCCCCCTGGGAGCTCAGCACATGTCATTAGACTTTATTAGAATCAAAGAAATGAGTCATATTTGCAAACAAGCCCTGCTCAGCCAACCTTCCCCTGCAGATGTCGGAAGAGGGGGGTGGCGGAGAGAGCCCCGCGAGGCCTCACGCGCGGGCCGGACGGACGCTTTTATAATTGTGGCCTCCGCCAGTCTCCAGGGAAGAGCGATCGCCAATAAATGGCTGGCCGGCGTTCAAAAGGAAACGATTTGGCCCACTCGGAGGACGTATTTACATCTCTGAGTGCCGGCTGGACGGCAGCGGGGCGGCCGACTCCAAACAGGCGTCCAGGCGATTCTTTTTTGGATCCCACCCTGGAATGAATCAGTCCTGTTCTCAGACGAGAATGCGGCCCACCTCTGGGTCTCCTCCTCTCTGAGAGGGGCCGAGCAGCCTGGGGGGCTGGGACCCTTGCCAGGGACAGCGTCGTACCCAGTGCTCAGGGGGCTGCATCCGACGAAAAGAGCCAGGCCTAGGGTTGATTTTTTTTCCCCCCGAATCTGGGTAGTTTCAGGTGGATTCCTGAACCTGTCTGAGCCTCAGTTTCCGCACTGACCAAACGGGTCTAGTTAATTTGCTCGGCTTGTGTCCGTCCGTTGAGCATTTCCCAGGCGCCAGGCTCTGTTCTGCGGCCAGGGAGCCGTCCGGACCGACAGGCCCTGCCTCCACGGAGATGACACTTAGCTGGACGGACAGACGTTAGAGAGGGAGTCCAGGTAGCATTGTAGGAGACAGGCAAGGGTAAGTGATGGAAGAGAAAGCCAGGGCAGGCGGAAGGAGAGGGACCAGGCGGCGGTGCTTTTCCACAGGGTGTCCAGGAAAGGCTGCCTCGGTGAAGAGGCTGGGGTGGCCGGTCCCGTCCCGAGGGGCCCAGAGCGCAGCCCGTTCAGAGGTCCGGAGGCAGGAACACGCTGGACCTGTTCGGGGAACACACCAGAAGCCTGTGTGGCTTAAATGAGGGGCGGGGGAAGGGGCCGAGGGGAGGAGGTTTGAAATGGGACCGCAGTGCTCGGGGCGGGTCCTGGATGGCCCCCCGTATGCCCAGGGTCCTGCTCTGGCGGGTAGGGCCACCCTCTCTCTAAGGTATCTGGTCTGAGTGACGGGGTGTCTGGCCTCCCTGTTCCAGGAGGCGGAAGGGACTGGGCGGGGAGGCGGAGCGTCGCCTGGCGAGGGCACTGCAGAGGCTGTCTTGAGAAGAGCCGTCTGGGGGCAAGAATGGCGGCGGAAAGGCCACCCAAGAGGCTCTGGGGAGCAGCGGGGGCCCGGACAGGGGTGGGTGCAGGGTTGGGGTGATGCAGCCGGATCTGGGGAGCTTGTGCAGCCTCCAGGGAGGGTGGAGGCACTGGCGAGGGCCAGCGCGCCCTGGCAGGCCCTCAGGGCCCGGCCCGCGACCGGGCACTCCCGAGTGCCAGGTGGGGGCGACCTGACAGACCCCGGACCGTGCCGGTGGCTGAGGCCGTGGGCGTCCGGCGGGAAAGGGTCCTTCAGACGGTGTCCCTTCCAGAGGGACCCCGGAGGACTCGCACACGCCCCGGCCTCCTCGGCTACCCCTGGGCTGGCTTTGGAAAGGATGTTGGTTTCTTTGGCCCCGAGCCCACGCTGGGCTCTGTTTTGACAACCCCTGATGGATGAGGCTCCTCTGTTCCCTTCCTAGAACGTCTGCGCGGCCAGCCCACGACCAGCCTTTTTAAGAGTGTTCATTCTTGTAAAGGTGATACGTGCCCATCAACAGTCAGATAGTTTAAAAAACATAATCCCTGGCAAGGGACGCCCCCCACCCCCGCCCTGGCCCTGCGTCCCCCTGGGCAGCGACCGCTCCGTTGTCTTGTGCGTCTGGCCTGGGAGTCCGGGACTCTGGCCACGCGTCCCCCTTCCTTGTAGAGGCGGCCGCGCGCCGTTCTCGGTTGACCTGCCTCGCCCCAGGACGTCGCCCCTCATCAGGACCCGGGGGTTCCTGAGGTCTTGTGCTCCGAGCCTGCTCGACCCCCGCCCGCAGCCCTCTGGGTGATTTCTGATCGTTGGCTCCTGCGGACAGAGCTGAGGTGAACAACGTTGGGGAGTGTGCTAAGCTGCTTCAGTCGTGACTAGAGCCCGTGGACTATAGCCTACTCGGCTCCTCTTGTCCATGGACCGCAGTGCTCGGGGGGTCCTGGATGGCCCCATGCCCAGGGTCCTGCTCGGGCGGAAAGGCCACTCGCCTGTTCCAGGAGGCGGAAGGGACTGGGCGGGGAGGCGGAGCGTCGCCTGGCGAGGGCACTGCAGAGGCTGTCTTGAGAAGAGCCGTCTGGGGGCAAGAATGGCGGCGGAAAGGCCACCCAAGAGGCTCTGGGGAGCAGCGGGGGCCCGGACAGGGGTGGGTGCAGGGTTGGGGTGATGCAGCCGGATCTGGGGAGCTTGTGCAGCCTCCAGGGAGGGTGGAGGCACTGGCGAGGGCCAGCGCGCCCTGGCAGGCCCTCAGGGCCCGGCCCGCGACCGGGCACTCCCGAGTGCCAGGTGGGGGCGACCTGACAGACCCCGGACCGTGCCGGTGGCTGAGGCCGTGGGCGTCCGGCGGGAAAGGGTCCTTCAGACGGTGTCCCTTCCAGAGGGACCCCGGAGGACTCGCACACGCCCCGGCCTCCTCGGCTACCCCTGGGCTGGCTTTGGAAAGGATGTTGGTTTCTTTGGCCCCGAGCCCACGCTGGGCTCTGTTTTGACAACCCCTGATGGATGAGGCTCCTCTGTTCCCTTCCTAGAACGTCTGCGCGGCCAGCCCACGACCAGCCTTTTTAAGAGTGTTCATTCTTGTAAAGGTGATACGTGCCCATCAACAGTCAGATAGTTTAAAAAACATAATCCCTGGCAAGGGACGCCCCCCACCCCCGCCCTGGCCCTGCGTCCCCCTGGGCAGCGACCGCTCCGTTGTCTTGTGCGTCTGGCCTGGGAGTCCGGGACTCTGGCCACGCGTCCCCCTTCCTTGTAGAGGGGCGGCCGCAGCGCCGTTCTCGGTTGACCTGCCTCGCCCCAGGACGTCGCCCCTCATCAGGACCCGGGGGTTCCTGAGGTCTTGTGCTCCGAGCCTGCTCGACCCCCGCCCGCAGCCCTCTGGGTGATTTCTGATCGTTGGCTCCTGCGGACAGAGCTGAGGTGAACAACGTTGGGGAGTGTGCTAAGCTGCTTCAGTCGTGTCTGACTATTTGGAGCCCCGTGGACTATAGCCTACTCGGCTCCTCTTGTCCATGGAATTTTCCGGGCAAGCATACTGACGTGAAGAAAAAAAAGAATACTGGCGTGGGTAGCTGTCCCCTTTCCCAGGGGATCTTCCCAACGCAGGGGTCAAACTTGCACCTCTAACATGTCCTGCCTGGGCAGGCGGGTTCTTCACCGCCCGCGCCCCCTGGGAAGCCCAAAGACCTCGCGTGGGCCCTGTCGCTGGGCGCGTCTATGCACGAGTCTTGCGGTAGAATTGCCAACTTACGGAAAACCTGCCTTAAATCGTCGGTGTGGGCACGGCGAAGGGGCCTGCCACCCGCAGCCGAGAAGCACGTGCGCAACTCGATTTCCTTCTCGTGACCTCCGTGACGGGTCGGCTGCCAGAGAAGGGCCACATGGCAGTCTCCGGTCTGTCGTGGGCATCACGGGCTTACCTGGTGGTGGCAGAAGGCAGGAGGGTGCCAGCGACCTGAGTGTGGGCTGGGTGTGGTCCGAATCGGGGCGGTGGAGGCACAGGCTTCTTGGTCAGCTGGTCGTTACGGAGGAAGGAAAGGCCGTGTTGTGACTGGACGTCGCGGCACTGGCTTAGCGCCTGCTGTGCACATGCAGGGTGTGTCCAGAGGCTGGCAGACAGGACAGGTTGCCCCCTGCCCCCACCCACCACGAGGGCGACAGCCTGGGAGACAGACAGACGCTGGTTGTCTGGAGCATCAGGGAGGCCTCCCTGGAAGCGGGGGACAGCGTGCCTGGCGGTGGAGAGGTCCCTCCCCAATGCTGCCCATTCACAAGGAAAGCCTTGGCTGCTGCCCGGCAGGCCCCGAGCCCTGGAGGCTGCCCTGGTGAGGCCAGTCTCCACGGCTGCTGCAGCGCCGGGTCCACACGCTCGGCTGGGCCCACAGTCTGCCTCGAGAGGATGCTCCCAGCCCCGAGGGTCCAGTGACCCCTGCTGAAGCAAGGCCTGGAGGGATTCTCGTTACCGTGGTGGCTCCGTTTCCCGTGTTAATCGGGGAGGCAAGGTCGCGGAGCCCGGAGAGCGCTGGCTTTGGGGATCAGACAGCCTGGGGATGGAGGGGCAGCTCTGCCCCCTGCTGGCAGTGTGTCCGTGGATGATGGGCGCTCCCAGCCTGTTTTCCCCGTCTGTAAAATGGGGCAAGCAACTTCAAGCCCTTCCTTGGACCAGATGAGATAAATTGGACGAGCCTCGTCGATGTTACGTGGGTGCCTGAGGGAGCCCCTAGATGACGACGCGACTTGCAGAGAGGCCTCATGTGAGTGCCAGTTGAGGCGGGGATCTTGGATTTGTTCAAGGTCTTCGCGTTGGAGCTTCTTTGGAAAAAATGGGGAAGCAGTGAGACAGCGTCCTGGGCCAGTGGGCCCTCCGCGCCCTGCCGTGGGGATCAGCCGCAGACGGGCGAGAGCCAGGGGTGGTCTGGAGACAGGAGCTGGTGATCGTGTGCCACAGAAGGGGAGGCAGAGGGTGAGTGCAGACGCCCCTCTCGCCTCGCCTGCCCGAGGCGCTTGATCAGGGAGCTGAGTCATTGGGGGCGCCCGGCTTCTCCCGGGAAGCCCCGGCCTGTGACTCCCGGGCAGTGAGCCCTGTGTACCGCTGTCCCTTTCGTCGGTGCAGCTGCCCTTGGGCACTGTCCCCCAGTGGACGTCCTGGGACCGTGGGGTCCGTTTCTGGGCATTATCGGTTTCGTGGTCTCTCAGCCCCCCGCACCCTGGTGGCCCGGCCTGACTTCAGAAGGCGTCTGCCCCTCGGGGCGCGTCTGAGTAGGTGCTGTGGGCGCCCCCCCCAGTCAGCAAGGCTCTCGGACCCCAGAGACCCAGGGCCTGCCGTGGGGTGCCAGGCGGCATCAGCAGCCGCCTTGGGCTGGTGATCGTTCAGACCGTCCATGCTCCTCCCCCGGCACCTGCTCCAACCCTGGCAGGGGACAGCGGAAGAGATGGCCCTGCCTGGGTGCCCGGAGCTGCCCTGGGGTCCCAGAGCCATGAAGGTCATGACCACCACCGTTGACGGACTGCTGGCTGTGTCCCAGGCCTTGTGCTGGTTGTGGGTTTTCTCCGAACGCTGTGAGGAGGCGTGGGGCCTGTGGCCACAGATGCGGCCACACCCGGAGGCTTCCCTTTTAGTGACAGATCCAGATGAGAGGCGGGGTACAGGCAAAAGAGGGACGAGGCGGAGGCGTTAGGGGTAGTCGTTTAGAGATGAGGAGGCAAGGTCGCGGAGCCCGGAGAGCGCTGGCTTTGGGGATCAGACAGCCTGGGGATGGAGGGGCAGCTCTGCCCCCTGCTGGCAGTGTGTCCGTGGATGATGGGCGCTCCCAGCCTGTTTTCCCCGTCTGTAAAATGGGGCAAGCAACTTCAAGCCCTTCCTTGGACCAGATGAGATAAATTGGACGAGCCTCGTCGATGTTACGTGGGTGCCTGAGGGAGCCCCTAGATGACGACGCGACTTGCAGAGAGGCCTCATGTGAGTGCCAGTTGAGGCGGGGATCTTGGATTTGTTCAAGGTCTTCGCGTTGGAGCTTCTTTGGAAAAAATGGGGAAGCAGTGAGACAGCGTCCTGGGCCAGTGGGCCCTCCGCGCCCTGCCGTGGGGATCAGCCGCAGACGGGCGAGAGCCAGGGGTGGTCTGGAGACAGGAGCTGGTGATCGTGTGCCACAGAAGGGGAGGCAGAGGGTGAGTGCAGACGCCCCTCTCGCCTCGCCTGCCCGAGGCGCTTGATCAGGGAGCTGAGTCATTGGGGGCGCCCGGCTTCTCCCGGGAAGCCCCGGCCTGTGACTCCCGGGCAGTGAGCCCTGTGTACCGCTGTCCCTTTCGTCGGTGCAGCTGCCCTTGGGCACTGTCCCCCAGTGGACGTCCTGGGACCGTGGGGTCCGTTTCTGGGCATTATCGGTTTCGTGGTCTCTCAGCCCCCCGCACCCTGGTGGCCCGGCCTGACTTCAGAAGGCGTCTGCCCCTCGGGGCGCGTCTGAGTAGGTGCTGTGGGCGCCCCCCCCAGTCAGCAAGGCTCTCGGACCCCAGAGACCCAGGGCCTGCCGTGGGGTGCCAGGCGGCATCAGCAGCCGCCTTGGGCTGGTGATCGTTCAGACCGTCCATGCTCCTCCCCCGGCACCTGCTCCAACCCTGGCAGGGGACAGCGGAAGAGATGGCCCTGCCTGGGTGCCCGGAGCTGCCCTGGGGTCCCAGAGCCATGAAGGTCATGACCACCACCGTTGACGGACTGCTGGCTGTGTCCCAGGCCTTGTGCTGGTTGTGGGTTTTCTCCGAACGCTGTGAGGAGGGCGTGGGTCCTGTGGCCACAGATGCGGCCACACCCCGGAGGCTTCCCTTTTAGTGACAGATCCAGATGAGAGACGGGGTACAGGCAAAAAAGAGGGACGAGACGGAGAGCGTTGGGGGCAGGGGCGTAGTCCCGTTTTAGAGATGAGGAGACTGAGGCAGGCAGCCGGTAACTAGCCCCACGTCAGCGGTCATGTGCCGGAGCCCCGTGTTTGGCCCACAGGGGCCACTGAGGAAGAATCCGTGAGAATCGATCCCACAGGCATCAGTACCCAATACACAGATGAGGAAACTGAGGCTCAGGGGTTTAACCTAACTTGCCCAAGGCCTGGTTGAATGGAGCCCAGGTTCGCCTGAGTCAGGAGTCCAGACCCATCCCTTGGTTGCCTTATCCAGGACTCTGACACGGGTGTCAACTAAGATATCTCAAGCCCCGCGGGCCCCCACCGCTCAGAGCCAGGATCGAGCCCCAGCCTGGCGGCCCCCGGGCGTTGGCTCGCTCCACCCCGGGCCCCGTCTGATTTGTGGCTCTTGTTTGCTTCAAGGCGTAAGGTGCTGAGCTTGTCTTCCGGAATCGACCAGCCGGGCGCTCTGAAGTGGGACCTTGCTCTCTGCCTCCTCCTCGTCTGGCTGGTCTGTTTCTTCTGCATCTGGAAGGGCGTCAAGTCCACGGGCAAAGTGAGTAGAGCTCCTCCGGCGTCCGGCCGCGTGGAGACGGGCCCTCCGCGGGGGCGTCTCCCGCACCCCCAGTCCTCCCAGTAAACCCAGACCCCTGGGTCTGTGGCGTTTGCCCATTTCGTGATGTCGCTCCTCCCACCGGGTCGCACTGGAAGCGCTTGATGGTTTGATAGGCAGCTCACAGCCCTCCTGAAATGAAGCGACGCGGCCTCCCGAGCAAGCCCGCCTTCACCCACCACTGGTTCCCCGTCGGAGAGCGGGCAGGGGTGTGTGGGTGTCAGCGGGCGACAAGCCTCGGGGCGCCCCTGACGGGTTAGCTGGTTACAGTGTTGGTTACCAGCCGCCCACTGGCCACGTGGACCCCTGCAGCCTCAGCATGCCCCACAGGCGCTTTAGAAAGGCAGACCTGGGCTTCCCTGGTGGTCCAGTGGGTAAGGACACCACCTTGCAGTGCAAGGGGCGCCGGTTCGATCCCTGGCCTGGGAAGATCCGGGGAGCGGCTGGACCGATGTGTGCAATTACCGAGCCAGAGCTCTTTAGCGCATGCGCCCAGAGCCGGTGCTCCGCAGCGAGAGAGGCCACTGCAGTGGGAGGCCCACATGGGCCAAAGAACAAAGATAAATAACTGAAAGATCAATAGAAGTGGCCCAAAAAAAAAAAAAAGAAACGCAGACTTGTGGGCCAACCCCAGACCCACCTAATCAGACGCTGGCGTTTGAGTACTTTCCCCGGACAAGCCAGAGGCACGCTGGGGTCGGAGAAGCAGCGGTTGGGAGTTCAGCCGCGAAGTCGGTTTCACTGAATATCGTACGCCTTACATGTCAGCAGGTAACCAGGACGTTAGTCATTAAGGAGAGCTCTCGCCCATGACAAAGGCGTTTGCTCGTCACCAAAGTGCTGGCCATAACCAAAGTATGTGCTGCCGGTTAATATGTCACACGGTGGCCCGGACGCTCGCTGTGGCCCCGGGTGGGAGCTGAGCATTCCAGCGCTGCCTGGTGCACGCAGGTGTTCCCCGTAGCTGGTGTTTTGTCAACAACGAAGCTGTTAGTCTGTAACAGAAACGCTGTTACCTGCTGACAGAGCCGGGCAGTGACCTGATCGCCGGGACGCTGGCCGAGGCTAACACTGCCGTCATCCTTGCCGAGGGTTCTTGGGATCCCAGGGGTGAATCCGGGGCACCGACGAAGCCACTGCAAAGGCGTGGGCTCGTCTGCCCTTATGTGCCCGCTACTGGTCACCCTTGTCCCTCTCAGTCAAGGGAAAGTGGCTCTAAAGAGCCCTCAGAGGTCACAAAGAGCAAGTGAAGGCGGCCCTCGGGGACAGCGATGGGCATGGCTGGCGTCGCGGGGAGGCAGGGCCGGTGCACCCCCAGCGGAGAGCTGGGGGAGGAAGGCAGGCGCGGGGCGACGCTT
Source organism: Tragulus kanchil (assembly GCA_022376925.1). NCBI lineage: Eukaryota > Metazoa > Chordata > Mammalia > Artiodactyla > Tragulidae > Tragulus > Tragulus kanchil. Next base: position 225,415,791 of record JAIOJX010000030.1, on the reverse strand, counting down.
CGGGCAGGGCTCACCCAGAAGGGCGCCCAGAGGCCAGGATCTGAAGGAAGGGAGCACAGAGCTGCGCAGAGGTCCAGAGCCGTGACTGACCAGGCCCCGGGGAGCCCCCCGTCTGACGGAGGAGCCGATGTCCTCCAGGAAGCCCGAGCTTTGCTTGGGACACGTGCGGGGCCAGGCGAGCAGAGGCAGAGCTGAGCTCAGAGGGCGCGGAGCTGTCCAGGGGTGACCGTCGGACGTGACTGGCCGGAGGCCCCCTGCCGCCCCCAGAGAGGAGGCTCCGGGCCCCCAGGGGCAGGCGTGGTTCCCAGAACAATAGCGGGGCTGAGGCCAGCCCCCGGGGAAGCCAAGACAAACACAGGGAGGCTCCGCGGACTTCCTCGAGCGCCCCGACCGCAGGTCAGGTTCACGGCCACCACTGGGGCTGCAGGACAGCCTCACCCTGGCCATGGCCTGGCTCTGGCGGCTGACCCTGTGGTGGGGGGAGGCGGGGAGGCGGGAGCTCCCGGCCGGGGCAGCTCAGGACCCGCGTTCAGGTCACTTTGCCTCTCTGGAGCTGAGTCATGTTCAGCCTTCTGAGGATCTGACACCTGGCTCAGAGTTCTTGTCTGCGTGAGTCACTCCAGAAGCTGTGATCACGGTGCCCACACTGTTCGGCACGTGTGCCGATGCCGAGGGCCACTGGCTGTTAGCTCATTTAATCTCCCCACATCTGACGCATGCGCGGCTCCTCCTCCCATGTCAGAGAGAGGGTGCATGGAAATGTTGGGGGCGAAATGGAGGAACAGAGAGGTTAATCAGCTTGTCCAAGGCCACACAGCTTGTCGGCAGCCAGGGTGAAGTTTGCACTCAGGCAGCCCAGCTCCCAGCCTCCGGGCCCTGCGTTCTCCCATCGCCTTCCATCGCCAGCTCTCTGCACTCAGCCCTTTGCTGGCCTGATGACACATGAGCCTGCAGCCCCACGGCCCGGGTCTCTGGGGGAGCTGACCCGGGCTGCCCCCGCCTCTCCCCGGAGGACGCTCGGGGCGGCAGGAGACCAGCCCGTCTGCCTCCCGCCCGGCCAGCCGCCCGCTCCCCGCCGTCCCTCGGGAAGGAGGAAGCGTTGTCTTTGCAGGTTTCCAGGGCAGTGGGGCCACAGGGCTTTTGGGTCGAGGGCTCAGAGGAGCCACGGAGGTTTGCCAGCAAGAGTGGAAAACTACCGCCTCCTGTGGCAGGGCCTGCGGGGCCCCCGCCAGAGGCCCACGGGCGGCGGCTGACTCCCGCCTCCCCCGCGAGGATCCCCGGGGAGTCACAGAGAGGTGGCGAGAGTGGCGCTCCGGGGCCGGTCCTCGGCAGCCGGCCTGCACGCCAGGCTGTCCTGCCTGAGGCGACTGCGGTGGCCCGAGCAGGGTCCGGGTGCCCCCGGGGAGGAGCCGGCCGCTGACACCCAGACGCTCACGGAGACACACACGCTGACACACATACACATTGCACACACACACATACACAGACAGATGCACGCAGGCGAGGCTGGCCTGCCGCTCCCGTGGGGAGGAGGCGTGAGCAGCCCCGAGCCCTCGGCCCAGCGCCCGGCACCCGCGAGCGCGGCCCGAGTGCCCGTGAATTAAATACGTGGAAACGAGGGAGCTGCCCACCCCCCCAGGCCGGGAGGTGCCCCGTGTCCCCGAGACAAAGCCCCAGCCGCGCCCTCGCCCCTCCCAGCCGGGCCGCGGGCTTTGAAGCGCCCTCCGCCCGCCAGCCTGCGGTCGGCACCATTGTTCTCTCTCCAGGCCGGGCTGGGCCGGCAGGTCTGTCGGCCGGATGGGAGGAGCGGCCGTATGGGAGGAGCGGCCGTGGACTGGTCTTCTTTCTTCTTCTGCCCCGTCTGTGGCTTCCTGACCTTATCCACCCTCCGCGTCTACCCCCCGGTCCCTGGGAAACGGAGCGTTGTCTGCCTCCGGAGAAGACAGGGGGACACCTGGGGAAACCGAGGCCTGGGGAGAGGGGCATTCGAAGGGGAAGGACGGCGGCCCTTCGAGCCTGGGGTCCTCAGGGGTCCCACCGCCCAGGGGACCAGGGACGCGGCGGCCAGGCTGCCCTTCTTGGAGGGCCGAGAGGCAGATGCAGGGCGCAGTCTGAGCCCAGCTGGTTCAGGTGGGGAAGTGGAGCCCAGAGAGGGGCGATAACATGCCCACGGCCTCACAGCAAGCCCGTCACAGAGCCCAGATTTGGAGCCCTGGAGCCCTCGGGGCGTCCAGCACCCCGGTCCTGGGGAGGACTGGACAGACTGCCAGACCGTGAGGACTGCGCTCTGCTCGGCTGCTCCCCCTGGAGCCGGCTCCAGGCCGTCCCCGCTCTGCTGCCCGAGTGCTGTGTGACCTGTGGGCGAGGGATGACCTCTCTGGGCCTCGGCTGCACGTGGGGCTGGGAGTTGCTGCGCGTGCGCCCAGGCCCCCAGTAGGCGCTCAGTCCGCGCCGGTCGGTGGCCCTGACGGAGGGCAGCTGAGCCCGGCGGGCCCCGGGGCTTCCTCCTCGCCCTTCTGCACGGCCCGCCCCTCGGTGTTTCTACCTGAAGGGCCGGTGGCGGCCTGAAAACTGGCTGCGCGTGGGCTCCCGCGGCGGCTGGGCGAGGTGAGGGTGCTGTCACCCTCCCTCGGTGTCTGTCACCTGCCCGGAGTCCCCAGAGGGCCCTGCAGGGTCCTGGGACGGCCGCCTCCCCCGGCACCGCGGGCACCTGCAGCCTGTTCTCTGGGCCTCGGTTTCCTCACCTGGAAAACGGGCGCATCGGCCATGTCCCCGGTCCCCTCAGCAGGCGCCAGGGACTCTGACCTCGTCTGGGCGTCGCCGCTGGCCACCGCGGACTTCGGCAGGTGCGCGCCGTGCAGCAAGCCGCCCTGTGCACGGTGCTGGCTTCAGGACGACCCCGCCCAGCCTCAGTCTCGCCTCCAGCAGCAAGGTGGCCAGCGCCCCGCGCTGGGGGCAAGCGTGGGGCGGGCTGCTGCTGGGGAGGCCCGGCCCGGCCAGCGTCCTGCCGAAGGGTCGGCACTCCGCCGTCCGCCCCGCCGGGCACCCTTGAGTCCCTGTGGGGCACAGCAGCCGCCTGGGCCCCTCCTGTGCTGAAGGACGCGTTGAGAAATCCACCCCTGAAGCGAGGCCGCCGGAAGGCTGGAGGCTGGCGCTCTGAGGGCCGAGGAGGAGAGCGGCCAGGGCGGGGCCCGCGGGGCTGAAGGGCCGGCCAGGTCGTCGCTGGTCCCCGCCTCGCCTTCACCGCAGCCGGCCTGGGACGCGCTGCAGAGTCCAGCCTCGTTTCCTTTCCAGAAGCCCCGACGCTGCCCGCGCAGCCGCCCGGCCAAGGGCGGGCCCGTCTCTCGCGCACCTCAGCGGCACCTGCTGCTGCTATTGCGACCATGGCACGGGCATCATTCCACTGGACCCTCCTCGCCTTACCCCGGAGCGAGGGCCTTCTGTTCCTCTTGTCCCCGTCTTACCCACGAGGCCATGGGCCCAGAGAGGCTAGGCGTCCCGCCCAGGGTCACACAGCACGCGCGGGGACAGAGCGAGTGTAAAGCCCACACTTTCCTGGTTCCGCATCGCAAGCCACACTAATGGTGCTAATGGTAGCCGATCTGTACTGTGCGCTGTGGGCCACCCGCAGCCCGTACACACGTGATCACTAACTCTCTCGTCGGGCATTTGCCTTTTCCACCTGCTGGAATATCCATTTCACGAGGGCAGGGATCGGTTCTCTGTACTTGAAGGGCCTCGTGAGCGTGTAGAGTTTTCTCATTGAATTTCGTAAGTCTAGGAGGTAGGTCTTTGCCTTGTGCCCAGGTTACAGGGGAGACACCGGTGGCCCAGAGAGGCGAAGCAGCGTGCCCAGGTCACGTGCCAGGGGAGGCCGCCAGCCTGGCTCCAGAGCCCCTGCCCCGGAGGGGGCGCCCAGAGGCAATGGCAGCAGCGCCTGAGCGGCTCCCATGCCTTGCAGGTCGTCTACTTCACGGCCACCTTCCCGTTCGCTATGCTGCTGGTGCTGCTGGTCCGTGGCCTGACGCTGCCCGGCGCGGGGGCGGGCATCAAGTTCTACCTGTACCCCGACATCAGCCGTCTGGAGGACCCACAGGTACGGCGGGCCCGGCCTGGCGAGAGGAGACGGGAGCGGGCTCCGGGGTCCCGGGCCGGGGAGCCGGGCCGTGGCGGGGCCCTCGCGGTGCTTGGGACCGTGCGGTGCGTGTCTGTGCGCGCGGAGGCTCCCGAGGCGGGCCGGGGCCCGGAGGCTCTGCGCGGGTAAGGCAGAGCCGCCTCTGCCCGCAGCCGGCCCGGCGGCTGCCGCGGGGGGCTGGGAGAGTCTCCCGGTGAGCGGGGGGGCCTCCTGGGCTGAGGACGGTGTCCAGAATTGTGACCTCTTAGAAGGTCCGGGGCAGATGCGAGTCATCGCCCTCCAGGCGCGCTGCTGCCTGACGGCCGGGCTGGAGACCCTCAGCCCGGAGGTCGTCCCAGTGCGTGTGCCCCGCCAGGCCTCCCGCCGAGGTCCTCTCGCCCTGGGCGGGAGGGGCGGGACGGCCTCGGCCACCATCGGAGAACGGCTGGGAGAGGCCCGCTGGCGTCGGGCTGCCTCCTGGAGGTTCTGCAGGAGCGCTCTGCTGCATGAGCCATTCGGGAGTTCCTCCCCCTTCCGACTCGAGGGTGCCCTGACCGTTACAGGAGGGGTGGCAGCCTTGCCCTGCGGGCGCACCGCGCGCCTGGCACTGGGCTGAACTTAACTCTGCACACCTGCCAGACAGCGCTGTGGGGCGGGGCAGAGGAGCCCACTTTACAGACGGGAAAGCAGAGGCTCCAGGAGTCATACTTGCTCACGATCATTCTGTGGTTGGACTCCAGGCCCCCCTGATGCGCAGTGACTGGGGGGCTTCTTAGATGCCTGGGCTTCCTTGTGCCCTGGATTTTGGCCCAGACGCTCCAATGGCCTTGAGCGTCCGCAGCCTTCGAGGCTCCGTCCCTGGGACCCGCGGCGCCCCTCCAGGCAGCCCACTCTCTCTAACATCCCCTCTCCTCTCTCCCCGCACCCCGGCCCCGCACCCTTCCCAGGTATGGATTGATGCCGGGACGCAAATATTCTTCTCCTACGCCATCTGCCTGGGGGCCATGACCTCGCTGGGGAGCTACAACAAGTACAAGTACAACTCGTACAGGCAAGTGTCGCGCCGGCAGGCCTGGTGGCCCTAGCGGTGACCTAGTGCTGATGTTTAAAGAGAAAGACGAGTAGGGAGCCCGGCTTCCTTGTGCTGTGAATTAACTTGCTCCCTGACGTATGTGTAACATAGGGACTGTTTGCTGCTGGGATGCCTGAACAGTGGTACCAGTTTTGTGTCTGGCTTCGCAATTTTTTCCATCCTGGGCTTCATGGCACAAGAGCAAGGGGTGGACATTGCTGATGTGGCTGAGTCAGGTATGGCGGTCCCGGCGGCAGTGGTGGTGGGCACTGCCACCTAGTGTGCAAGACGAGTCACTGCAGGCAGGAAGCCAGACCCCCCGGGCCTTGGGGGGCGGTGTGCCTGGTGTCTGAAATGGGCCCCCCACCAAGAGGCCCCCCAAGTTTCAAAGAATTCGGAAGCAAGCCGTGAAACGCCTTCCTCGCGGTTGGGGCGGCAGGAACTGGGCGGGGCTGGTGAGGTCGGGGGACATTCAGCTCTTCTCGCGTGGCCCTTCCCCCTCCGCGCCCTCCCCGGCCAGCGCCCAGTGTCCGTCACGGAACCCACGCTCCTCGCTCGGGCGCCCAGCAGCCGCCCGTCGGCCCTCCGTCACCACCCACTAGGCTTTGGTTTCTGTACTTTGCACGCGTCTCTAAGCAACCCCATTTGCTCAGCCCAGCGTCCCCACCGCTGCCCAGGGTCAGGCTCCGCCCGAGGCCCGGGCTGGGGAGGGGCGGGGTCTGGCCGGCCGCCCTCTGGGACGGTGACAGGTCCAGGCTGTGGGGACCCCGTCCCCCCGCGGGGAGGTGGGCCCCCTGGTTGGGCGCTCCCCCCAAGACAGGAGAGGGAGTCTTGGAATAGGGGAGAGAGTCTTAAAGTAGAGAGAGTCTTAGACTTTGCGGAGCGTGGGGTCTGAGGCTGGATCCTGGGGTTCCAGCAGCATGGTTCCGGAATGAGAGCTTGGGGACGGCTTCAGTCGCTGGGAAGCCGGGGCCTCGGGCGCGAGGTGTCCCAGCTCGGAGGCGAGCCTCTGCGCGCCCCGGGTCTGGGCCGCGGCTCTGCGGCCGGCCGCGGGGGCTTCCTTCCATGCAGAACTGGGAGGGAGCCTCTTCCCAGGACCCCCAGCAGCCCCGCCCCACTGTCCTGCCCGGGCCACCCGGAGGGTGGGCGCGGCTTTTGCTGAGCCTGATCTCCTGACCTCCCACGACCTCCCAGGGACCACCTGGAGGCAGGCCGGGTCCCAGACCAGGATCAGGCACAGCTGGCGTCCTTGGCCTTGTTGGAAACGGAGTGGTTTCCGGGTTCCCCACCCAGAGACCCTCGTGTTGGGTCTCAGCACTCAGAGGGCAGCTCCGCAGACGAGGCCGACGGCTTTGAGGGCAAGGGCCCTCCTCGGGCTGCGAGAGCCTGGGTCTCCTGGACAGAATGTCCACAGAGGCTGCACCGTCCCCCCAGAGGCTGCACGAGGAGGGCCCCCCAGCATCCCTGTCCCACCCTGCACGTGTGTGACGCCTCCGGCCCCTTGTGTGGGAGGTGACATCTGGCCGCTCCGGGCCCCAGACCCCGCTGTCCCCTTGTCGCTGCCCGCCCCCGCCCCTGCCAGCCCCGCCGCGGCCCCCTGCGTCTCTCCCTGCCCCCGGCCCCGGGTCAGACCTTCAGACAGACAGAGCCGGCCTTCCCTGGGAGTCCCGAGACACAGGGCACGGAGGTAGTTCCGGAGATGAAGTGGCCACGCCCACGTGGGAGTTTGGGGGAGACAGTTGACGCCTCCTTTGTAAATGGCTTCTCGGTTCTGATGGGCGGGGCATCGCCACGAGCCTGGAGGGCCTGTGGCCGCAGGAGGTCATCTGTCGGCAGGGGAGACGGGCCTCTCTGTGGACAGCTGGACGCTGCCGCGTCCGCGCGCTCCGTCGAGCTGTGCTGTGGCTTCCCCACGCCCACCCCCCGCCCCTGACACTTACTCCCCATGGGGACGTCTGAGCAGCCGGCTCGTCGAGGGTGATGATTTCACTAATAAGCGTCTAACAAGAGCCATATTGAGCGACGTGCATTGGAACAAGATAATTATTTGGCCCTAAGGACTGCAGATTGCCAGAGAGGCGTCCCTGCTACCCCGGGGGCTCCGGCGGCTGCCGGCTCTCGGGTCCCCGCGCTTTCAGACAGGGTGCTCACGCCCGCTCCCGCAGACTGGCTTGAGAAAGGCAGAAGCAAAATGCAGGAGTAGCCGGCGAGAAGCTTCAGGGCCCGCCGGGTGGGCGGGGCGGGGGCCCCCTTTTACCTCTGCCTCGCAGTGGCGGGGTCGGGCCCCCCAGTGCCCCCTGCCAGTCCGGCCAGGGCTAACGTGGGAGCCCCGGGGGCCCAGCCCGGTGGGGGCGGTGTCCTGCTCAAGCTGGGGCTCTGGGGTCGGGACGAGCGCCTCTGCACCCCTCGGGGGGTTCCACCATCGCCTCCAAGGCCACGGTCATGGTCCCAGCTGGACGTGGCCCGTGCTGGGGGGCCCTGAACGAGAAGGGCCCTGCCCTTGCCGCCACCAGTGTGATCAGCGCCGGGCAGTGTGGTTCCTGGCTGCCGCGTATTCCACAGTTGCGTTTTGTTTTCTCCCGCTCTTAGACTGTTCATTTGGCTCCTCATCCCAGCGTTAAGTATCCCACCCTTCAGCCCTTTTTGTCGCTGCCCGCCCCCGCCCCTGCCAGCCCCGCCGCGGCCCCCTGCGTCTCTCCCTGCCCCCGGCCCCGGGTCAGACCTTCAGACAGACAGAGCCGGCCTTCCCTGGGAGTCCCGAGACACAGGGCACGGAGGTAGTTCCGGAGATGAAGTGGCCACGCCCACGTGGGAGTTTGGGGGAGACAGTTGACGCCTCCTTTGTAAATGGCTTCTCGGTTCTGATGGGCGGGGCATCGCCACGAGCCTGGAGGGCCTGTGGCCGCAGGAGGTCATCTGTCGGCAGGGGAGACGGGCCTCTCTGTGGACAGCTGGACGCTGCCGCGTCCGCGCGCTCCGTCGAGCTGTGCTGTGGCTTCCCCACGCCCACCCCACGACCCTGTCACTTACTCCCCATGGGGACGTCTGAGCAGCCGGCTCGTCGAGGGTGATGATTTCACTAATAAGCGTCTAACAAGAGCCATATTGAGCGACGTGCATTGGAACAAGATAATTATTTGGCCCTAAGGACTGCAGATTGCCAGAGAGGCGTCCCTGCTACCCCGGGGGCTCCGGCGGCTGCCGGCTCTCGGGTCCCCGCGCTTTCAGACAGGGTGCTCACGCCCGCTCCCGCAGACTGGCTTGAGAAAGGCAGAAGCAAAATGCAGGAGTAGCCGGCGAGAAGCTTCAGGGCCCGCCGGGTGGGCGGGGCGGGGGCCCCCTTTTACCTCTGCCTCGCAGTGGCGGGGTCGGGCCCCCCAGTGCCCCCTGCCAGTCCGGCCAGGGCTAACGTGGGAGCCCCGGGGGCCCAGCCCGGTGGGGGCGGTGTCCTGCTCAAGCTGGGGCTCTGGGGTCGGGACGAGCGCCTCTGCACCCCTCGGGGGGTTCCACCATCGCCTCCAAGGCCACGGTCATGGTCCCAGCTGGACGTGGCCCGTGCTGGGGGGCCCTGAACGAGAAGGGCCCTGCCCTTGCCGCCACCAGTGTGATCAGCGCCGGGCAGTGTGGTTCCTGGCTGCCGCGTATTCCACAGTTGCGTTTTGTTTTCTCCCGCTCTTAGACTGTTCATTTGGCTCCTCATCCCAGCGTTAAGTATCCCACCCTTCAGCCCTTTTTGTTTCACATTCCTTGACGTTTTTTTTAAGTCGTGGAGTTTATTGCATTTTTCTTTAGCCCGGGCCCTTCTCGCTTTTGGGGTTCCCGCCTGTCTGGGGGTCCCACAGGTCTCCGCTACAACTCAGCCCTTCCCCAGTGTCTTCCCACGCCAGCTGGAGGCGGGAGGGGACGTTCCCAGTTGGAGGCACCCCCAGAGCAGGGGGAATCCTCCCTCCAGCCCTGTCAGGGCCGCCCCCAGCCCCCGGAGACCAGAACCCTTTCCCAGGTAAGGGGCCTCAGCACCCGAGAATCGCAGCAGGGGACGCCTCCTGGGGGTTCACGTACGGGAACCCGCCCCCCACCTCTGGGGGAGGCCGAGGCCCCGCGAGGCCGCGTGTGGTGATGTGCAGAGGGGCGGTGGGTCGGGGGCTGCACGCGGCCCGGAGCTGTCCGCCGGGGGCCTCACCCCGCGTGTGCCTCCCTCAGCTTTGGCCTCGGCGGGGGCGGTGTTCCCGCGGGCACCCACGTGCACCCCGAAGAGACGTCTGCCCCCGGCGCGTGGTTCTGAGTTCTTCCCTGGCCTCTGGCCACTCGCTCATTGTCTCAGCGGACGGCTCTTCTCTGCAAACAGGCTTCCGTAGTCAGACGCCCGGGGCCCTCCCTGGGTTTGCTTCTCTGGTTTTGACGTGGGGCGGGCGGGTGGGGGCTCCTCGTCCAAGCCGCCGGACTGCGTCCCCGCTCGGTCCCGTCTCCCAGCCCCGTGGCCGGGGTCCGCTCGGAACCCGGCGCGTGAGGAGGCCGCCTGGGCCGCCGCCTGGAGACAGACGCTAAGACGGGCCCCCACCGGAGCCCCGGCGTGTCCCGCCCCCAGGGAGACAGGCCTGGCCTCTGCCCCCAGGCGGGACCCTGCACCAGGGCCGGGGAGACCCGCCTCGGGCTCGGGCGGTCCGGGGCTCGGGCGGCCCGAGCGCTGACGTCCGCCTCTGCCCGCCCGTCTCTGTGCCCTCAGGTCCCGGCCTGGCCTTCATCGCCTACCCGAAAGCCGTGACCATGATGCCCCTGCCCACGTTCTGGTCCATCCTTTTCTTCATCATGCTCCTCCTGCTGGGACTGGATAGCCAGGTGGGTCCAGCGCGGGGGGACGGCCCTCCGGGGGCCGGGTTCTGGCGGAGCCTCCCTCGGGCCTGGGAGCAGCTGCTTACCACCCCCCCAGCCTCATCCCCACCCGCGGCAGCCCAGCCGGCGAGCGCCCCCCGGACCCCAGAGGGGAGTCGGCCCCGGGCCGTGGACCATGCCACCTGCCCCAGAGCTTGAGCCCTGGACCTCTGCAGAGGGACCGGACAGCCGTGGGGTGGGGTCCAGGGAGCCGCGGGCACAGTGAGTAGGGCAGGGCCGGAGTGGTGGCACCACTCCGTGGAGCAGGGGCCCCAGGCAGGACACGGCCCTCGGGCCGTCCGGGCGAGGGACCGACACCACGGCCTGGGGCGCGACCGGAGGCCCAGGGCTGGAACCCGGCCCTGCTCGCCACCCCTTGAGGCGCGTGGGGCAGCGAGCGGGGCCCCCACAGGGACAGGGGCCCTCCAGAGCCTCCCCACACATGCAGGACCTCCCCCACTAGTCATTTCCCTCTTAGCCCGGGGTCCCATCCTCCAGATCTTAGGCCTCACCCCAGGGTGTGTCGGTGAGCACCAGCCAGGCGACCTCTGCTGTTGGAGTAACTCAGTTTCCAGATTTTGTGTCATCGAACATTTTGGGGCCCCAGTTTCTTCATCTGGTAAATGCTTCCCCCTTTGCAAACAGGCTTCCGTAGTCAGGCCCCCGGGGGCCCTCCCTGGGTTTGCTTCTCTGGTTTTGACGTGGGGCGGGCGGGTGGGGGCTCCTCGTCCAAGCCGCCGGACTGCGTCCCCGCTCGGTCCCGTCTCCCAGCCCCGTGGCCGGGGTCCGCTCGGAACCCGGCGCGTGAGGAGGCCGCCTGGGCCGCCGCCTGGAGACAGACGCTAAGACGGGCCCCCACCGGAGCCCCGGCGTGTCCCGCCCCCAGGGAGACAGGCCTGGCCTCTGCCCCCAGGCGGGACCCTGCACCAGGGCCGGGGAGACCCGCCTCGGGCTCGGGCGGTCCGGGGCTCGGGCGGCCCGAGCGCTGACGTCCGCCTCTGCCCGCCCGTCTCTGTGCCCTCAGGTCCCGGCCTGGCCTTCATCGCCTACCCGAAAGCCGTGACCATGATGCCCCTGCCCACGTTCTGGTCCATCCTTTTCTTCATCATGCTCCTCCTGCTGGGACTGGATAGCCAGGTGGGTCCAGCGCGGGGGGACGGCCCTCCGGGGGCCGGGTTCTGGCGGAGCCTCCCTCGGGCCTGGGAGCAGCTGCTTACCACCCCCCCAGCCTCATCCCCACCCGCGGCAGCCCAGCCGGCGAGCGCCCCCCGGACCCCAGAGGGGAGTCGGCCCCGGGCCGTGGACCATGCCACCTGCCCCAGAGCTTGAGCCCTGGACCTCTGCAGAGGGACCGGACAGCCGTGGGGTGGGGTCCAGGGAGCCGCGGGCACAGTGAGTAGGGCAGGGCCGGAGTGGTGGCACCACTCCGTGGAGCAGGGGCCCCAGGCAGGACACGGCCCTCGGGCCGTCCGGGCGAGGGACCGACACCACGGCCTGGGGCGCGACCGGAGGCCCAGGGCTGGAACCCGGCCCTGCTCGCCACCCCTTGAGGCGCGTGGGGCAGCGAGCGGGGCCCCCACAGGGACAGGGGCCCTCCAGAGCCTCCCCACACATGCAGGACCTCCCCCACTAGTCATTTCCCGCCCCTCTTAGCCCCGGGGTCCCATCCCTCCAGATCTTAGGCCTCACCCCAGGGTGTGTCGGTGAGCACCAGCCAGGGCGACCTCTGCTGTTGGAGTAACTCAGTTTCCAGCACCTCCCCGCCCCCATGCTGCTCTGTGTCATCGAACATGTTTCTTGCCCTCTGGCCTCAGTTTCTTCATCTGGTAAATGGGTATGATTATACCTCCCTTGCCTCGTGTGAAATGCCAGGCACACTGCCTGGTAGGGAGCAGTCGGTGGTGCTTGGAGGAGCTGAGAGCCAGCCCCTGGCACACCCTTCCCTGGAGAGAAGCATGTTCTCACTGAGGCCTTCTCGAGAGCACAGGTGTGGCTCCAGGAGAGGCAGGTCAGGGCTGGGCCTGTGCCCAGGGCCACCGGGGGCCTCCATCCGAGGTCAGTCACTGAAAGGAGCTTGGTGTGCCCACGGGGCGTCTGGATGCCTCATGTGAGTCTGGTCAGCTGGGACCCGGAGAGAGACGGCGCTGCCCTCCTTCAGGAGAGAGCCGTGACCACTGTCCCTGGGCAGCGGCCTCGAAGCCAGTGCCCAGATGGGTCCTCACAGGCCTGGCGTCAGGCAAGAGGAAAGTTTCAGAAGGTCAGGCAGCAGAGAGAGGGCGGTCTGCTAGTAAGGTCAAGAGCAGAGCCGAGGACTTGGCAGGAGGACTGGGATTCGCAGAGAAGACAGAAGGAAAACATTTGGGAGACTGAAAACAAAAATACTTGGGCTGTTGTTGATGGGCTTGAGCTATATACACAGCAAGAGGGCTCCATCCATCACCCCTGGTTAATGAGCTTGGCCTCGGAGGCCCCTGGCAGCCAGTTTGGTGGGTTTTTTTTTTTAAATTTTGGCCTCTTTTATTGTTTTTTTTTTTTTATCTATTTGTTTTCATCCATCTTTATTCTTTGGCCTGTGTGGGCCTCCCATCGCAGTGGCCTCCCTCATCGCAGAGCACTGGCTCTGGGCGCATGCGCTCCAGAGCGCTGGCTCATAATTGGACATATCGGTCCACCTGCTCCGCGGCCCGTGGGATCTTCCCAGGTCAGGGATCAAACCGGCGCCCCCTTGCACTGCAAGGCGGTGTCCTTGCCCAGTGGACCACCAGGGACGCCCAGCAGCCGGCTTTTATAACCTCTTCCAGAGATCTCAGCAAAGCCCAGGAAAGAAAACAGAAAGAGGTTAATAAATGACAAAGCAAGGCTTCTCCCCAGGCCCCAGATGGGCCTCTTGGACTGCGGAACAGGCTGCGGTGATCATCCGTTAGATTACCCCTGGGCCGCAGGCGGGACCTGGTGGAGGGACGCCCTTTGGAGCCAAGCCCACCGTGGCCGTTCACTCAGGGACGCTCCGCGCTGCCCAGGCAGCCTCGGCCGGAGCCCGGGCTCTTCTGCTTTAGAGCAGGGGCTCAGGGCACCGGACAGCCTGCCTACTGGATGCAGCCAGAAGGCGTGCGGCGGGATTCGAACCCTGGCATCCCTCTGTTGCACCCGTGCACTCTGTGAACTTGGGGGCGCGGGGAAAGGTTTCCCACATACCCGTGGCCTCCTCACAGAGCAGCAGCCACGAGAAGGGCCCTGCCCGGCGAGGTGTCCACACGGGCCAGGCTGCCGTGTCACGTGTGGAAAAACACACGCAGCCTGCCATCGACGCGCTGAGTCGTGGTCGGGCCTCCCTGGAGGGTCCGCAGGGGGGAGCCCGCCTGCAGGGCCGGGGGTGCTGGCTTGATCCCTGGGTCGGGAAGACCCCTGGAGGAGGGCCTGGCAGCCCACTCCAGTCCTGTCGCCTGGAGGACCCGGTGGACAGAGGAGCCTGGCGGCGGCTTCCCCGGGGCGCCCACGGTCGGACGCGGCTGAAGTCCGCGGGCGCGCGCACGCCATCTGTACGCGCGCTCGATACCCTGACGCTGCTGTGCGGCCGCCCCCACCGCCATCTCCAGAACTTTCTCACCTGGCCCTCGTTTGACAGAAAAGGGAACCGAGCCTCAGGGAGGGCGAGCTTGCGTCCCTGCTCAGTGAGGCAGGTCTGGAGGGGCTGGCGGGGGCGTGGCGAAGGCTGGGTGGTGTCCCCCAGGGGTGCAGCCGGCTCAGGCACGAGCGGCTGGGGCTGGCCTTGGCCCTGACTCAGTGACACCGGATCTTTCTGTCCTTCATTTCCCCGTCTCTGAAAAGGGCGAGAAGCTGTTGTTAACTCCCGTTCAAGGTGACTGTTGGAGCCGCAGGCCTGCTCTCACGCGGGGGCGGTTTAGGCTCAGAACCCCTCCAGCTGAGCTCGGTCAGAGGGCAGAGCACCAGCCCCCGGTTCCCCCGGGACCGCTTTCAAGAGCCTCTGGATCGTCTGTTCTCTGAATACCGGCCCTTCGGGCACACGGAAGGGGCCTGCCCCCGGGGTGTGTTCCTTGATTCTCCCACGATGCTTCCCAGGGGAGCCAGAGGTCGGCTGTGTCTCACGGGAAGGCAGTGGAAACACCCCTCCCAAGCGAGTCGAGGTTTTAGGTTTGGAATGTTTAATGGAGTCAGACGGCCTCAGAGGGCGTGTTGGCTGACCACGCGGTTTGGCTGCAGCCACTCCAATTAAAATGCGTCCGCGGGCCCTTTAGCCCTGAGCATGCCTCTGGACTGTGCCGCGGAGAGCCGTGCGTCCAGACAGGCGAGTGCAGCCGGGGGCGGCCGCCGCGGGGCGGAAACGTCCGCGGCCTGGTCAGATCCACGCCGCACGCCCAGGACCGAGTTTGACCCCAGCACCCAGGAACGGAGGCGGCTCTGTGGATGGTGTGGGATGGCCTCTGGGGCGGGGGAAAAACCACACGGGCCAGGCTGCCGTGTCACGTGTGGAAAAACACACGCAGCCTGCCATCGACGCGCTGAGTCGTGGTCGGGCCTCCCTGGAGGGTCCGCAGGGGGGAGCCCGCCTGCAGGGCCGGGGGTGCTGGCTTGATCCCTGGGTCGGGAAGACCCCTGGAGGAGGGCCTGGCAGCCCACTCCAGTCCTGTCGCCTGGAGGACCCGGTGGACAGAGGAGCCTGGCGGCGGCTTCCCCGGGGCGCCCACGGTCGGACGCGGCTGAAGTCCGCGGGCGCGCGCACGCCATCTGTACGCGCGCTCGATACCCTGACGCTGCTGTGCGGCCGCCCCCACCGCCATCTCCAGAACTTTCTCACCTGGCCCTCGTTTGACAGAAAAGGGAACCGAGCCTCAGGGAGGGCGAGCTTGCGTCCCTGCTCAGTGAGGCAGGTCTGGAGGGGCTGGCGGGGGCGTGGCGAAGGCTGGGTGGTGTCCCCCAGGGGTGCAGCCGGCTCAGGCACGAGCGGCTGGGGCTGGCCTTGGCCCTGACTCAGTGACACCGGATCTTTCTGTCCTTCATTTCCCCGTCTCTGAAAAGGGCGAGAAGCTGTTGTTAACTCCCGTTCAAGGTGACTGTTGGAGCCGCAGGCCTGCTCTCACGCGGGGGCGGTTTAGGCTCAGAACCCCTCCAGCTGAGCTCGGTCAGAGGGCAGAGCACCAGCCCCCGGTTCCCCCGGGACCGCTTTCAAGAGCCTCTGGATCGTCTGTTCTCTGAATACCGGCCCTTCGGGCACACGGAAGGGGCCTGCCCCCGGGGTGTGTTCCTTGATTCTCCCACGATGCTTCCCAGGGGAGCCAGAGGTCGGCTGTGTCTCACGGGAAGGCAGTGGAAACACCCCTCCCAAGCGAGTCGAGGTTTTAGGTTTGGAATGTTTAATGGAGTCAGACGGCCTCAGAGGGCGTGTTGGCTGACCACGCGGTTTGGCTGCAGCCACTCCAATTAAAATGCGTCCGCGGGCCCTTTAGCCCTGAGCATGCCTCTGGACTGTGCCGCGGAGAGCCGTGCGTCCAGACAGGCGAGTGCAGCCGGGGGCGGCCGCCGCGGGGGCGGGAAACCGTCCGCGCGGCCCTGGTCAGATCCACGCCCTGCGCACGCCCAGGACCGAGTTTGACCCCAGCACCCAGGAACGGAGGCGGCTCTGTGGATGGTGTGGGATGGCCTCTGTGGTCGATCGGCAGGCGTGGAAAGATGGCGGGTCACCCTGGCAGGTGACCTTGGGAGCCCAAGGATGGGTTCCGGGGTCACCGCAGCATGCAGCTCCCACACAAGGGCCTGTGGGTGTCCACGCACGTGTGTGTGCAAACGCCTCCCACGGGCCCACAGTCCCCACGGGGTTGGACACCGTTGGGTGACTCGGACCGGGAACTGAAGCCCGGACTTGCCTGGGCTACCACCCGTGGGTCCCACGCTGCTCCGCGTGCCTGGCACCCCCGGGCACTCAAGGCCCCGAAGTGACGGGGCACCGCCCTGGGCTTGCAAGAGGCCCCGGGCCGCAGCAGGAGGGCGCCGTGGGACATAGCGGCCCGGCCCGGCCCGGCGGGGCCCTCTCTGCGTCGACGGGCGCTGGCCCTGCCGCTCACCGCTCTGCTTCCCTCCGCAGTTTGTGGAAGTGGAAGGACAGATCACGTCCTTGGTCGATCTCTACCCGTCCTTCCTAAGGAAGGGTTTTCGCCGGGAAATCTTCATCGCTTCCATCTGCTGCGTCAGCTACCTGCTGGGGCTGACCATGGTGACAGAGGTAGGTGACTCTCGCCTGGCATTGGGCCCCCGGCTGGCCCAGGGGCTCTTGGTGCGTCTCCAAGGTCAGGTCAGCGGCCTCCAGCTTGTGGAGGCAGCGGCCGGTGGGCTCCCAGGCCCCCTACCCAGGGGCAGCAGGCGGTGGCTCAGGGCCCGGCCCAATGCCTGCCCCCTCCTCTGTTACCCTGGCAACACAGTAGCCACCTGTTGCCCTCTGTCCCCCCTCGACAGGCCCGGGGACGGGGCGCTTCAGCCAAAATCCCGTTAGCAGCAGCTCCGTCCCCACCGCCGCGGTCGGCAGTCCCTCTCTGGCCCATGGGGAGCTGAGCGGGGAGCCCAGCCCGGGCCGCGGCTCGCCTCCCCTGCACTCCCCGCCCGCCGCCCACACGGCTCAGCACTTGTGCCCCCAACTCGGTGTTTCTCATCACCGGTTTTCCTTCCCGGAATTAAAATAAATGCTTTTCTCGGAGTATCTGTAAGAAACGGCCCCTGAAAGGCAGATCACAGGTTCCTCCGCTGAGCAGCTTGGTCTCACGGAAGTCCTCTCAAGGGTCTCCATGGGAAAGATGTTTCTGTGAACCCTTTGTTTTTTATTTTTTACTAAGAAAGACACGTTCTGCGTTCATTTCTTTCTGTGCGTATCTTTTTAAATTACATTTGTTCAGCATGAAGATGAAGCATCTTTTCATCCTCACGTTCTCCCTGGGGCTTTCTGTTTCTTATTGACAGACCAGAACTCTTTATATATTGAGGAACTTAGAGGCCAAATAACGCCTCCTCTCCCGTGGCTTCTCTCCCCAGGGCGGCATGTACGTGTTTCAGCTCTTTGACTACTACGCAGCGAGCGGTGTATGTCTCCTGTGGGTTGCATTCTTTGAATGTGTTGCTATTGCCTGGATTTATGGTGAGTCGGGAGAGACGTGTGCCTGCTTTTCTCAAGCCTCCCTTTGGGCTTCTCTCTTTAGAAGCTCCAGAAAGAGAATCCTAGCAGGAATTTCATTTTGAGGCAAACACAAAGGCCCTTCCCTGCCCGGACCCTGCTTCTGCAGGCGGCCCCTTCCAGCCACGCATAGGACTGCCGCCCCACGCAAGACCCTCCCTTTGCTGAAGGCGCACGGTGACAGGATGCCGTGACAGGCACAGGATGAGGCCGGGCCGGGGTCTGTCTTTGGTGAACCGCCCCGGGGTCCAGGAAGGGTCCGTTCTGACCTCCTCGAGACCTTGGAATGGTCACACCAGGGCTTGGGAGTCGGCCTACGGCTGCCCGGAAAATAGAGGCGTCCAGGGACCTGCGGACTTCAGGTCATTTCAGATAAGCACAGGCCGACGCTGGCTCTAGGTGGCGTGGAGACACGGGGACCAGGGTGCGGTCCTGGAGGCACTCGGCCCCTCCGCCCCACGGCGCCCGAGCGCCCGCTGACGCCGGTCTCCCTCCGCCCCCGTCTGTTGCAGGCAGCGATAACTTTTACGATGGTATTGAAGACATGGTAGGCTATCGGCCGGGGCCGTGGATGAAGTACTGCTGGGCCGTGGTCACCCCGCTTCTCTGCATCGTGAGTGTCCTTCCGCGCGGCCGTCCCCTCCCAGGGCCTGCCGGTTCCGCCCGCTCGCCCGTCCGGGGTCCGCTCGGCGTCTGCGCGGGGCCGGCGGCCGGCAAGCCTTCTGCCTCGGGGCAGGGGCCAGGCTGCTGCCGCAGCTGAGACCGTGGGAGGCACCGACGGCTGGATGTTCCTTGTGTTTAGGACCCAGGGTACCAGGGCCGCCCCTCAGTGACCTCGCTTTCTCGGCTACCGTGTCCCTTGGCTCTCAGGCCCCAGTTTGCCCATTTGTTAAACAGGGAGGCTGGCCGACGCGGGGCTGTGGCCGTGTCGCCTGGGATACCAATGCCCTCCTCCCAACCTGCAGTCAGCTGTAGCAGCCAGGGGGCTTCCCAGATGGCGCTGGGGGCAAAGAACCCCCCTGCCAGTTCAGGAGACGTCAGAGACGCGGCTTGGATCCCTGGGTCGGGAAGATCCCCTGGAGGAGGGCACGACCGCCGGCTCCAGGGTTCTTGCCTGGGGGATCTCAGGGCCAGAGGCGCCTGGCTGCCGTCCACAGGGTCACAAGAGAGCCAGACGCGACTGAGGAGGCGGGGCACGCGCGCGCTCCTCACCCCGGAACTCACTCAGGGTCCCGCCTGGCTCTGCCCAGGCCACCGGGTGCCTGCAGGCCGGCTCTGAGCACCAGCGCCCCCTGGGCAGCCAGGATGAGGAGCCGAGGACGGAAAGGGCCAGCGGGTGGGAACAGCCTGCTCAGAGGTCCCAGGGCCGGGGGCTGAGAGGCCCAGCGGCATCGGGGTGCTGGAAGGTGGCCGGAAGGGGCAGTGGGCAGCTGACGGGGCGTGCTGGCCAGGAGAGCCGCTCGCGTCCCGAAGGCCCTGGGCAGCTGCAGCGGGCTCTGAGCGGGGAGCAGCTTGGTCAGCACCGGGGGGCGGGTGTGGGCCCCGGCCCGGTTCCGGGAGCCCCTGACCCCCTTGTCTCCCGCAGGGATGTTTCATCTTCTCCCTCGTCAAATCGTGCCGCTGACCTACAACAAGGTCTCGTCTTCCCTCCGCCCCGTCTGTTGCAGGCAGCGATAACTTTCGATGGTATTGAAGACATGGTAGGCTATCGGCCGGGGCCGTGGATGAAGTACTGCTGGGCCGTGGTCACCCCGCTTCTCTGCATCGTGAGTGTCCTTCCGCGCGGCCGTCCCCTCCCAGGGCCTGCCGGTTCCGCCCGCTCGCCCGTCCGGGGTCCGCTCGGCGTCTGCGCGGGGCCGGCGGCCGGCAAGCCTTCTGCCTCGGGGCAGGGGCCAGGCTGCTGCCGCAGCTGAGACCGTGGGAGGCACCGACGGCTGGATGTTCCTTGTGTTTAGGACCCAGGGTACCAGGGCCGCCCCTCAGTGACCTCGCTTTCTCGGCTACCGTGTCCCTTGGCTCTCAGGCCCCAGTTTGCCCATTTGTTAAACAGGGAGGCTGGCCGACGCGGGGCTGTGGCCGTGTCGCCTGGGATACCAATGCCCTCCTCCCAACCTGCAGTCAGCTGTAGCAGCCAGGGGGCTTCCCAGATGGCGCTGGGGGCAAAGAACCCCCCTGCCAGTTCAGGAGACGTCAGAGACGCGGCTTGGATCCCTGGGTCGGGAAGATCCCCTGGAGGAGGGCACGACCGCCGGCTCCAGGGTTCTTGCCTGGGGGATCTCAGGGCCAGAGGCGCCTGGCTGCCGTCCACAGGGTCACAAGAGAGCCAGACGCGACTGAGGAGGCGGGGCACGCGCGCGCTCCTCACCCCGGAACTCACTCAGGGTCCCGCCTGGCTCTGCCCAGGCCACCGGGTGCCTGCAGGCCGGCTCTGAGCACCAGCGCCCCCTGGGCAGCCAGGATGAGGAGCCGAGGACGGAAAGGGCCAGCGGGTGGGAACAGCCTGCTCAGAGGTCCCAGGGCCGGGGGCTGAGAGGCCCAGCGGCATCGGGGTGCTGGAAGGTGGCCGGAAGGGGCAGTGGGCAGCTGACGGGGCGTGCTGGCCAGGAGAGCCGCTCGCGTCCCGAAGGCCCTGGGCAGCTGCAGCGGGCTCTGAGCGGGGAGCAGCTTGGTCAGCACCGGGGGGCGGGTGTGGGCCCCGGCCCGGTTCCGGAAGCCCCTGACCCCCTTGTCTCCCCGCAGGGATGTTTCATCTTCTCCCTCGTCAAGTACGTGCCGCTGACCTACAACAAGGTCTACGTCTTCCCCACCTGGGCCATCGGGCTGGGCTGGTGCCTGGCCCTGTCCTCCATCGTGTGCGTCCCCCTGGTCATGGTCATCCGCCTCTGCCAGACGGACGGGCCGTTCCGCGTGGTGAGCACCTGGGGCCCCCAGGCTGGCCTGGGCTGGGGGCAGGACGCCGAGGGCCAGCCAGCCGGCTGTTTGCTGTGTGGCCAGGGACAGGCCATTGCCCTCTCTGAGCCCCGGGCGCCTCCCCTGCCCTGCGGAGTGGCCGAGGCGGTGGGCAGGAGAGGGTGTGGGCGCAGCCAGGGCAGCAGCGGCACCTTCGAGGGCCGGGCGAGGGGCTAGGCAGCAGCGGCTTCGGATGCCAGGACGAGAACCAGGGCCTTCCCCAGAGCAGAGGGCGCCAGGCTTCCGAGATAGGTGCTGCGGAGGAGGGCTGAGCCCAGGCCACACTGGGGTTCCCCTCCCCGGACCTGTGGCCCGGTCAGCTGCCCGGCCTGCAGAAAGAAGCCCCCCAGCCCGAGCAGAATCTCCGGCTCCCGGGCCTCTGGGCCCCGTCTCCTTCCGCATCCCAGCCCCTGGTTCCTGCCACCCATCTCTCAGAAATCCCCCAGCCCGTCCTGGAGATTGCAGGCTGTGGCTCTTTCCAAGAAATCCTTTTCTTAGAATCTCCCTTAACCTTTGGGCTTGGGCAGGCTCCAAGGCGGCACTGTTTTGTTCTGGGCTGTTTTTATTGTTATTCTCTTAAAAATCTGGAGCCAGGATGTCCTGGGGCCCTGGCTCCCTCCTGGGCTGGGTCGGTTTCCTTGTGGGCAGGGGCCTGGCGTGGGGGCATTGTTGGTGGAGGGAGAGGGGAGGCCAGGCAGAAGGTGGCCGGACCAGCCTTCCCAAGGCAGAGGAAAGGGCTGTGCCAGGGAGGAAACGTGAGGCCGGGGTCTGTCTGAGCCAGAACACCCCTGGGGTGTTCCTCTAGCCCCGGGCCCATTGTGTTTTCTCGGTGGCCATGAGGGAGAGGCCACAGGATTCAGCCAGAATGCTCATCGGCCCGTCCTTTGTCCGATTCTGAAATAACTGGTCAGCACCGGGCGGGTGTGGGCCCCGGCCCGGTTCCGGAAGCCCCTGACCCCCTTGTCTCCCCGCAGGGATGTTTCATCTTCTCCCTCGTCAAGTACGTGCCGCTGACCTACAACAAGGTCTACGTCTTCCCCACCTGGGCCATCGGGCTGGGCTGGTGCCTGGCCCTGTCCTCCATCGTGTGCGTCCCCCTGGTCATGGTCATCCGCCTCTGCCAGACGGACGGGCCGTTCCGCGTGGTGAGCACCTGGGGCCCCCAGGCTGGCCTGGGCTGGGGGCAGGACGCCGAGGGCCAGCCAGCCGGCTGTTTGCTGTGTGGCCAGGGACAGGCCATTGCCCTCTCTGAGCCCCGGGCGCCTCCCCTGCCCTGCGGAGTGGCCGAGGCGGTGGGCAGGAGAGGGTGTGGGCGCAGCCAGGGCAGCAGCGGCACCTTCGAGGGCCGGGCGAGGGGCTAGGCAGCAGCGGCTTCGGATGCCAGGACGAGAACCAGGGCCTTCCCCAGAGCAGAGGGCGCCAGGCTTCCGAGATAGGTGCTGCGGAGGAGGGCTGAGCCCAGGCCACACTGGGGTTCCCCTCCCCGGACCTGTGGCCCGGTCAGCTGCCCGGCCTGCAGAAAGAAGCCCCCCAGCCCGAGCAGAATCTCCGGCTCCCGGGCCTCTGGGCCCCGTCTCCTTCCGCATCCCAGCCCCTGGTTCCTGCCACCCATCTCTCAGAAATCCCCCAGCCCGTCCTGGAGATTGCAGGCTGTGGCTCTTTCCAAGAAATCCTTTTCTTAGAATCTCCCTTAACCTTTGGGCTTGGGCAGGCTCCAAGGCGGCACTGTTTTGTTCTGGGCTGTTTTTATTGTTATTCTCTTAAAAATCTGGAGCCAGGATGTCCTGGGGCCCTGGCTCCCTCCTGGGCTGGGTCGGTTTCCTTGTGGGCAGGGGCCTGGCGTGGGGGCATTGTTGGTGGAGGGAGAGGGGAGGCCAGGCAGAAGGTGGCCGGACCAGCCTTCCCAAGGCAGAGGAAAGGGCTGTGCCAGGGAGGAAACGTGAGGCCGGGGTCTGTCTGAGCCAGAACACCCCTGGGGTGTTCCTCTAGCCCCGGGCCCATTGTGTTTTCTCGGTGGCCATGAGGGAGAGGCCACAGGATTCAGCCAGAATGCTCATCGGCCCGTCCTTTGTCCGATTCTGAAATAACACGTCTGGGGCAGACCCAGCCCCTCCCCCAGGCGCCTGCAGCTCGTCCTCGCCACCCAGAAGCTAATGGGTTCAGTGAGGACACAGCAGAGGGTGACGGACATCTGTCCTGCGCGGTCAGTGCCCACAGCTGCACGCAGCGGGTCACTGACGTGTCTCTCTTCGAAGCTGACTTTTAAAACTGTTCCGTCCCACGTTTCAAAGTTTGGGCAGCGTAGGGTTGGTGTGGGGAGGGATCCGCGTCCTCTCCCGTTCACCCCCAGTCCTCACCCCCGACCCTCGCCCGCAAGCCTAACCACAGCGCCCTCTGGCCGCCACCTGTGTGCGCTCCAGACCAGGTCCACCTGGGCCCAGGCAGCCACCGAGGGGGGAGCGGGGCCTCGGGAGGGCGAATCCCCGCGCAGGAGGCGGTCCTGCTCTCACCTCCGGCACAGTTACCACAGCTGCGGGCCTCTGCTGCCGGATGGAAGTGTGGATTTTCAGATGAGATACTGTAGCTTTTAACAAGCAGCTTTTTTTTTTTTTAATCTTTTTTTCTGTGGGGTGGGTGGAGTGGGGAGGGAGGGGGCGGGCGGGCCACTGCTATTGGTCTTCCATTTCTCTATTTTCATCCGTCTTTGTTCTGTGGCCCGTGTGGGCCTCCCATCGCGGTGGCGTCTGTTGTCGCAGAGCACCGGCTCTGGGCGCATGCGCTCCAGAGCTCCGGCTCAGCAATTGGACACATGGGTCCAGCTGCTCCGCGGCACGTGGGATCTTCCCAGGCCAGGGCTCGAACCGGCGCCCCTTGCACTGCAAGGCGGTGTCCTTACCCACTGGACCACCAGGGAAGAAGCCCAACAGGCAGCTTTTAAACACTGTTGTAAACCTGAACAGAAGAGAGAGAGAGAAAGAGAGGGTTTCTTATTAGCAACTGTTTTCCTCTTGAAGGCTCTGGGGGGCCCCTTGGCACCAGGAGGGCTGGGAGCCCGGAGTCACGTCTCAGCTCCGCTTTGGTTTTCTGGGTGCCCTGGGAGGGGCTTTTTCCCTCCCCGAAGCAGCCTGGGAGGGCCAGCTGCCCGTGCCCAGCAGGGGCCAGGAGGAAACGTGAGGCCGGGGTCTGTCTGAGCAACCCTTTCCGGTTTTCTCGGTGGCCATGAGGGAGGCCACAGGATTCAGCCAGAATGCTCATCGGCCCGTCCTTTGTCCGATTCTGAAATAACACGTCTGGGGCAGACCCAGCCCCTCCCCAGGCGCCTGCAGCTCGCTCGCCACCCAGAAGCTAATGGGTTCAGTGAGGACACAGCAGAGGGTGACGGACATCTGTCCTGCGCGGTCAGTGCCCACAGCTGCACGCAGCGGGTCACTGACGTGTCTCTCTTCGAAGCTGACTTTTAAAACTGTTCCGTCCCACGTTTCAAAGTTTGGGCAGCGTAGGGTTGGTGTGGGGAGGGATCCGCGTCCTCTCCCGTTCACCCCCAGTCCTCACCCCCGACCCTCGCCCGCAAGCCTAACCACAGCGCCCTCTGGCGCCACCTGTGTGCGCTCCAGACCAGGTCCACCTGGGCCCAGGCAGCCACCGAGGGGGGAGCGGGGCCTCGGGAGGGCGAATCCCCGCGCAGGAGGCGGTCCTGCTCTCACCTCCGGCACAGTTACCACAGCTGCGGGCCTCTGCTGCCGGATGGAAGTGTGGATTTTCAGATGAGATACTGTAGCTTTTAACAAGCAGCTTTTTTTTTTTTTAATCTTTTTCTGTGGGGTGGGTGGAGTGGGGAGGGAGGGGGCGGGCGGGCCACTGCTATTGGTCTTCCATTTCTCTATTTTCATCCGTCTTTGTTCTGTGGCCCGTGTGGGCCTCCCATCGCGGTGGCGTCTGTTGTCGCAGAGCACCGGCTCTGGGCGCATGCGCTCCAGAGCTCCGGCTCAGCAATTGGACACATGGGTCCAGCTGCTCCGCGGCACGTGGGATCTTCCCAGGCCAGGGCTCGAACCGGCGCCCCTTGCACTGCAAGGCGGTGTCCTTACCCACTGGACCACCAGGGAAGAAGCCCAACAGGCAGCTTTTAAACACTGTTGTAAACCTGAACAGAAGAGAGAGAGAGAAAGAGAGGGTTTCTTATTAGCAACTGTTTTCCTCTTGAAGGCTCTGGGGGGCCCCTTGGCACCAGGAGGGCTGGGAGCCCGGAGTCACGTCTCAGCTCCGCTTTGGTTTTCTGGGTGCCCTGGGAGGGGCTTTTTTCCCTCACGGACCCCGCGACCAGGCAGCCTGGGGAGGGCCAGCTGCCCCGTGCCCAGCAGGGGGCCAGCCTCTGGCCTGTCTGTCCGAAGGGGCCGTGCAGACCCAAGCAGTGGCCTCCAGGCGCTCAGCGAGGGAGTGGAGGCGGCGGCGGGGGTGGCGGACGGGAGGTGGGAGACGTTTAGGAAGCTGGGAGCCCAGGGAGGCTCTAAACAGCCATCCGGCCTCAGGCCTGCAAACTGCAAAAACTCAGCGGCTTTGCAGCTCTGGGGAGTCCCCAGGCCCGGAAGCGTGTAATCAGGGCTTGGCCGGGAACGCCACCAGGGGGAGCTCTGCCCTCGTTCAGGGGGACCTTCCTTCCAGGCCTGCATTTGCCGGTGGTTGAAACAGGAGGTCCAGAGAGCGCAATGGGGCGGCAGAGGTCCCCCGGCGCCCCAGCAGGACGCGAGGCCGAGAGGGGAGCCCCGCCGCCTGACCCGTGCCCTTCTTTCTCCAGAGACTCAAGTACCTGCTGAGCCCGAGGGAGCCCAACCACTGGGCGGTGCAGCACGAGGGGGCGATGCCCTACAGCGCCCGCGCGACCGCCAACAGCAAGCTCAGGAAGCCCACCCACATCATAGTGGAGACCATGATGTGAGCTCTCTCCAGCTAACAGGCTGCTCTCCTGTTTACTAACAGTAGATTCTCCTAGGACCAGGTTTACAGAGCTTTATATTTGCACTAGGATTTATGGTTTTTTGTTTTTTTCAATTGTCACAGAAAATGTTACTCTGTGTGCGTGTGACCGCGTGTATGCGTGCGTGTGTGATGTTGTGTGTATGTGTATTTCATTTTGATTGGGGGATATTTTGTACAAAACGCAAACCCACGGGCCACTGTCCTGGGCGAGGCAGAGCTTTATACAGAATTAGATGTATTTTATGGGAACTTGGTAAAATTTTCTTTGTATTTTTTTTTTTTTTTAACGTGCACCTCTGTATCCACGAGAGATCCTCAAGCACGTTTACCACTTGAATGGATCTCGCCAGCAATAGATCTCGTTTTTAAAAGCAAATCCTTCGGTGCTTGTGCAGCTGGCAGAAGGTTCTGCCCATCCGCCCCGCCCAGAACGCTGGGTGGGATGTTAAAGGTGTCGTACCTCCCAAGCCTGGTTCGGGTGACCAGACCCCGAGGGGCCGGAGAGACGAAGGCTGTCGGGAGACGCCTCAGGACGCTTGTCTGAGGCAGCAAGAGAGGTGCCCACATCATGAACCAACCCCACAAGTAAAGGGACTCCGAGGCCACGGAAGGAGGCCCGGCAGCAGAAGTCTGGTGCCAAGAGCACTGGGAAGCCTGGCATCGGGCCGGTCCCTGTTATGTCGGGACGGAGGGTGGAGAGCCAGGACCATCAGGCCCATCCACCTGTGAGGGCGCGGTGTCCTTCCTGGGGTGTCCCCGGGCGTGAGGGGAGGCTGGGCCAGCAGGAGCTGCGGGCCTCGGGGCCCCAGACCTCACGCAGCTAGGTCTGTTGCCTTGGGAGGGGGTCCTGCCAGCTTCTGGTCATTTCCCCGGCTGACATCTGTCAAAGCTGCCTGTAGGGGCAGCGTGAGGTGTTTGGTGAGGGGCTGGCAGGCGGACCCACGGGCGTGGGCCCCAGTGCCCGGGCCTGGTGTCGGGGGAGGGGGGCGCTCTTCTCTCCTCACCTCTCCCCTCTGGGCTCTGTCTTCATCTCCCAGAGGCTCTGGTTCAAGATCGCAGCCTAGGGCCACCCTGGCGCCCAGCAGGGAGTGCGGGGAGCGAGGTGCTCCCCAAACTCTCCTGCAGGTTCAGGCACAAGTGCCACCCCCCTGGGTAACCTGGGAGGCCAGGCGGCTCTTTATCCCCCTCCGCTACACAAGCTGGGGTCAGGCGTGCAGTATGTGGAGGCCTCGGGCAGGAGATGAGTCAGGGCAGGCACCCCAGAGCTGCTGCTCCTCCCCGAACCAGGACGGAAGGCACTCCACCTTTAAAATCCCCCCCAGCCCGCATCTGCACCCAAACTGTGCCATTAAACAGAAACTTCCAAGCTCAGAGTCTAAAGGAAACTGAACATCGACCCGCACAAAGGGCAGACTGCCTCGGGGGTATGGAGAGTGAGGTCCAGAGCAGGGGCTCTGTGAGTCCTGGGACCCCCCGCCCACCTCCCCAAACCTGGGCAGGGGCGGAGCCTCGAGTGCCCCTCCCAGGGGCGGAGGTTCTGAACCCGTGTCTCTGGTGAGTGGCCGCCCTCCGCTGCCTGCAGTGCGCCCTCTGCCAAACCTCAGCCCTCCTGCTCCGGACCCTGGGCAGGCCCCGGCTCCCACCTCACCCCGTGTGGACGGTCGCCACTGTGTCTGATTCGATTGTATTCCCGTTGTTTCCGAAATTTACCGAGTAGCAATGTGACCTGTTCTCCTTTGTCTGATGGAACTCGAGTAACCTAACCACGGCCGATGAGCGGGACAGGTGACGGGCGGGGTGAGGGGGCTCTGACCCTGGTGAAAGGCCTCAGCGTTTGGGCCTGATGGGCAGATTGCAACATTCTGGACACGGCCCGAAAAAGCCCTCCTCTTACACGATTCCCAGACCAAATTCTAGACCAAAGACACGCAGACCAAGTCCCCAGGCCCCGCCTGGGAGGAAGGTCGGCCACTCGCCCCAGCCTGGTCCTCCCCATGTCCGGGGCACCTGTGTCCAGTCACCAGCTTCCTGTCTGAGCCCCCCACTCTGTGTCTGCAGACGCGGCTCTCTGAGCGCAGTGTGTAACGGTGTGGGCCAGAAGTCCCCACATGGAGGACATTGGCCACTGGAGCCCACAGCCCTGGGCCACCGGTCTCTGGGCGGGCGCCCCCCCGCCCCTGCGCTCGGCCTGGGACGGTCGGGAATTCTGATGCTCGCAGCCAGATCTGGAGGAAGGCAAGAGAGAGGCTTAAAGGATGTTTTTAGGGTGCAGAAACAGGGAGGGCCCCAGGAGAATCTCACCCCGGGAGATGCTCCATCAAAAGCCGGGCGTGGGCCCCGTGAGTCCCGCGGTCCCCGTGAGCGCCCTCCTCGTCCGAGGGGCGCCTTCGCCCTTAAGACCAAAGACCAGCCCTCACGGAACAGGGCACGCTCCATCCTCAGGGGCCGGCTGGACCCCAAGCTGCAGTTCAGTGGGACGGGCAGTACCGGCCTGCCTGGCGCCCTCCCAGCAGCCTCTGGGAGGGAGGCGCTGAGAGCCCGCCGTGCAGGAGGAACTCCAGAACCTGGCTGCCATGCAGGAGGCAGAGCCCCTGGGCAGGATCTCGCCCGAGGCCCCAGCACCCGCCAGGACCATGGGGCAACACAAGGGCAGAGGGGGCCCCACTCTGCCTGGCCCAGGGTCTTCCTGTGTCCCCAGGCAGCACCCACAGTGGTCAGGGGCCCAGCCTGCAGAGCCCAGCACCACCCACTGTGCCCCCGCCTTGGGGCAGGGCTCCAGCGCGTGTGCCGCCCTGCCGCCCTGGCAGCCCCAGAGACTGGCCAGGAAAGAACCCAAGAGCAACCCCCTCCAGGCAGCTAGAGGGGCCCTCCAGCCCTCAGACCCAAGGTCACTGGGCCAGGCCGGGCTGTCCACGTGGACGCCGTCAGTATCACTGTGCAAAACTCCAACAAGCACAAACCCACCACCAGCAAAGCTCAGACATCAAACCTGGGAGAGGGGTGTGGGCGCCCAGGAGCCAGGAGGGGCGGTTCCCCGGCCGGGTCGCTGCCTCTGGGAGCCAGCCTTCCATGTCCTCTCCCGATCCCGGCAGACCTGCTCTGCCCTGTTCCCCGAGGGCTGGCGCATCTTGTTATATATTTGGCTTCAAATTCAGATGTTGGCTTCATTTTTTTATTTTTTTTTTACCCAATTAATTTTTGAATCCCTAGCAACGGGGACTGTATTTAGCACAAGAGAAAGCTGAGAACATGGGTCTTGCCTCCTTCCAGAAAGGTCTGGCTCATCAGGACTCTTTTTTGAAACTTCAAACTATTTTTAAGATATTTTAAACTTTTGTAAGAAAGAAAAAAAAACCAATTATCAACCAACAAGAGTCTCTTCTGAGGAGGAGCGTTTGTATTCGCCTAAGATCCTTCGTGTGTAATTCAGTCTTGTTGTATACAGGCTTTTGAGTATTAATGTTTTCTGATATGAATCCCTGTATTTTGCAGGGCGTTTCTTTTCCTCTTTGGCTTTTTAGATCAATATGTATATCGATATTTTAAATTCATCTTTGCTTTTTTTTTTTTTAGAGGAGTTTGTAATCACCTTATAACATGAAAATAAAATTTCCTTTTTAAAACCCAAAATGTGTGGGCTCTATTTGGACATCGCTGTTTCTCTTTCTGTGTAGCAAGCACGTGACCGTGTACGAAGGGCTTTCTGTCCTGCGCTGACGTTGCTCGAGGTGGGGGGCAGGGGTGTGTGTGTTACTCTCTCAGGCTGGGAGACGCCGAGGAGACGTCGGTCATCTCAGCGGGAGCTGGAAAAGACTTTCCAGACAGAGCATTTCAGAAAGGAGCGGACCCATTCTGAACAAAGAGCCGAGACAGTCAGGGCCGTGCACATGCAGCAGACGACCCCTCCTCACAGAGCAGGGAGAGCCAGCGCGTTTCTGTTTATACTCAAGACCAAATTCCTGCTGGGCGGTTGGCATTCCGTAGTTGGTGAGGGCTTCCCTGGTGACTCAGGCAGCAAACCATCTGCCTGCAATGCAGAAGGCCCGGCTTCCATCCCCGGGTCGGGAAGCTCCCCTGGAGGAGAAAATGGCAGCCCACACCCGTATTCTTCCCTGGAGACTCCCATAGACAGAGGAGCCTGGCGGGCCACAGTCCATAGGGCCGCAAAAGAGCTGGACATGACAGCAGTTACCATTTTAGGTCGCTATAGGATGAGCCCCGGGGTGGGCCTTTTTGCCTAATGCAGGGTCAGGAAGCCTGCTGGTGAGGATCAGGGGCTTCTGGCAAGGATTACAAAGGGGCTCCGTCAGCTTCGGAGGTGCCCTGAGGCAGGACTCCGCAGTAAAGATTCACGAGAGTACCGTTTGCCCGCAGAATGCATGCCTCCCTAAAAGAATGGGGCATCAAACCCAGATCCCCAAACTCCGGCCTCTCCAGCTGATGCTAATGACGTCCTGCCAATCACCGCCGCCCGTGTAGTTTTCCGGCCTGAAGCCCCGCCCCCTGCGTGCTGATTGGAGGCGGCGCCCGGGCGCAGGGGCCTCAGGTGGCACCGCTTACCTGCCCACTGGGCCCTGGCCGCCGTGGCCGAGCGCGCGGGCTGCTGGAGGCTGGGGTGACGCCGACCCTGGACGGCCGGTGCCGCGGACCCGGGGACCTCGGAAGGGACAGCAGTCGGCACCCCAGAGGTCAGTGTTGGCGCCGCCGTGCTTGGCCTTGGGAAGCCTGAGCCCAGGCCCAGTTACAGATGGAAAGACGGAGGCGGGGAGCGGGGCTGGCTTCCCGGGGGTCGCAGAGCAGGTTCAAATGCGGGTGAGCCTTCATGCCAAGTGGCCCAGCCACCTTGTGAGTGTGCAAGGTCAGCGGGCGGGCGAAGTCTCTTCTCCGGCGGCCCAGCCCATAAAACCTTTTTCAGTAACTCCTCACACCAACACAAAGCCGGGGTAAGACCTGCCTCCCCGCGCTCTCTGTCCACCGCCCTTCCTGAGTGTCCTGCCCACGTGGCCCGCGTTCCCGTCCTGGTCCATCCCCGACTGCCTGTGTAACGCCTGAACCGCTCTGTTGTGTTTTTGGAGGAGCTGAATTGATTTTTTTTTCAGGTGGCTCAGTTAATGCCTGCAGTGCAAGAGACGCGGGTTCGATCCCTGGGTCCCTCCCCTGGAGGAGGAAATGACCATCCAGGCCAGTATTCTTGCCTGGAGCATCCCGTGGACAGAGGAGCCCCAGGGGTTACAGTCCACTGTGTTACGGAAGAGTCAGGCTTAGCTGCTTGGTGACTAAATGACAGCAGATGGGTTACTTTGCGGTGTTGTGTTCACGTGTAGAGCAAAGTGATTGAGTTGCATGTACATATTTTCTTTCTAGGTCGCTATAGGATGAGCCCCGGGGTGGGCCTTTTTGCCTAATGCAGGGTCAGGAAGCCTGCTGGTGAGGATCAGGGGCTTCTGGCAAGGATTACAAAGGGGCTCCGTCAGCTTCGGAGGTGCCCTGAGGCAGGACTCCGCAGTAAAGATTCACGAGAGTACCGTTTGCCCGCAGAATGCATGCCTCCCTAAAAGAATGGGGCATCAAACCCAGATCCCCAAACTCCGGCCTCTCCAGCTGATGCTAATGACGTCCTGCCAATCACCGCCGCCCGTGTAGTTTTCCGGCCTGAAGCCCCGCCCCCTGCGTGCTGATTGGAGGCGGCGCCCGGGCGCAGGGGCCTCAGGTGGCACCGCTTACCTGCCCACTGGGCCCTGGCCGCCGTGGCCGAGCGCGCGGGCTGCTGGAGGCTGGGGTGACGCCGACCCTGGACGGCCGGTGCCGCGGACCCGGGGACCTCGGAAGGGACAGCAGTCGGCACCCCAGAGGTCAGTGTTGGCGCCGCCGTGCTTGGCCTTGGGAAGCCTGAGCCCAGGCCCAGTTACAGATGGAAAGACGGAGGCGGGGAGCGGGGCTGGCTTCCCGGGGGTCGCAGAGCAGGTTCAAATGCGGGTGAGCCTTCATGCCAAGTGGCCCAGCCACCTTGTGAGTGTGCAAGGTCAGCGGGCGGGCGAAGTCTCTTCTCCGGCGGCCCAGCCCATAAAACCTTTTTCAGTAACTCCTCACACCAACACAAAGCCGGGGTAAGACCTGCCTCCCCGCGCTCTCTGTCCACCGCCCTTCCTGAGTGTCCTGCCCACGTGGCCCGCGTTCCCGTCCTGGTCCATCCCCGACTGCCTGTGTAACGCCTGAACCGCTCTGTTGTGTTTTTGGAGGAGCTGAATTGATTTTTTTTTCAGGTGGCTCAGTTAATGCCTGCAGTGCAAGAGACGCGGGTTCGATCCCTGGGTCCCTCCCCTGGAGGAGGAAATGACCATCCAGGCCAGTATTCTTGCCTGGAGCATCCCGTGGACAGAGGAGCCCCAGGGGTTACAGTCCACTGTGTTACGGAAGAGTCAGGCTTAGCTGCTTGGTGACTAAATGACAGCAGATGGGTTACTTTGCGGTGTTGTGTTCACGTGTAGAGCAAAGTGATTGAGTTGCATGTACATATTTTCTTTCTCAGGTTCTTTCCCATTGCAGCTTATTATAAGATAGTATAGTTCCCTGTGCTATGCGTGTTAGGGTGGTAGGCTATTAAAGTGTTAACACTGCGGGCCGGAGATTCCCCAGCACTAAATAATCATAAGAAAGGGCCAAATTGTTAGGGTCAACACCGCGACCAGACTCCCGGCACCAAATCAGGGGGTCAGTTGCTTGCCTGCTGGTGCCTGAGAATCTCCCTAGACCTGCGATAAGGAGATAGCCTTGGCCATAAAAATTCCTCACAAAGTGTCAAGAATTTCACACCCCCCGCCCGCAGCCACCTGAAGGATAGTGGGCTCATCACTGGACTTCCCGCCAAACTTAAACAAAGAACTCGTTTCTGCGCCTGCCCTGAGGGATCCCCCTCCCCTTTTCTCCTGCTCCCCTCCTCCCTAATAAAACCTCCTCGTCCCATCTCCGGGGCGCGATTTCCCTGGCCCATCTCTCGGACCTGTGGATCTCGCCCGGGAACTCTTCCCAAATAAACTTCTTCCCTAACAGCTTGCAGCCCGCCGTGTCTTTACGATTCTTACATCTGGTGCCGAAACCCGGGAGGAGCGTGAACCTCGTGGCCCCCTGCGAGTGCCCCTCCTCTCCCGCTGGCACGGCGGGACCTCTCTGACCATCACCCGCTCCGGCACACGTGAGTGGTAAGTCCCCCTTATTAAATCCCATTGTTCTCACTCGAGACTCTGCTCCGGGCCCCTGGCTGAAAATCGCGGCCGCGTCAGGGCAACCCTCCGCCCCTGTGGCTTCCGGCGACTACCGTTGCGGAGACGTCTGCCACGGTTTTCGCACTCTCCGGTGTTCTGCTCACGCCAAGCAGAACATCTATCCTGTGGTCCCAGGCAGTCTCGGGGACGCCTGTCTCTGCCTAGTTCCACATCCGCCGGTCTCGGGTGACAACGTGGGCAACTCTAAATCTAAACCTGATCCTCAGACCCCTTTTGGGCTGTTTACACCCCTCCTGCCCAAGCCGGTTCCTCCGGCCCTCCAGTCCAGGACTGGTTGGCTCCCCACCGTGCTGGGCTCCTGTTCCTCCAGCCATCCAGTCCGGGACTGGTTGGCTCCCACCCACACTCTTTAAGACTGCAATACTGCAATAGTGTGTGGCCACAATATCCTCTAAATAATCAAATCAGTGGCCTAAAAATGGGGCTTACGACTTTAATGTCCTCACTGATTTAGATAATTTCTGCCAAAGGAATGGGAAATGGTCAGAGATTGCTTATGTTCAAGTTTTTTGGGATGTTCGTTCCCGTCCTTCTCTCTGTGCTGTCTGATCTACCTCCCAAGTCCTTCTCGCTAAAGAAACTCCGCCTACATCGCTGATAGCTCCACCACTAAGAAACACCAAACCTGCTCTCTCTCTCTCTCTCTGATTTAGATGCGGAAGCCTCCTCCTCACTTTCTGAACTTCCTGAAAACCTTTCTCCTCCGCCGGCTAGACCCATCCGGGCTCCGCCAGAAACCCCACCCTCTTTAGCTCCTGAAACTGTCTCTCTTTCACCTAGTAACTTTACCCAACCTCCACCATACCCCGAATCAACCTCTCACCAGAGTCCACCAAACTCACCTTTAGCCCCCGCGGAACCTCCCCCCCTTCACTTTCTCCCACTTCTCCTAATCCCCGCTTTTCAATGCCTGTACCTTCTCAAGCCTCGGCTTTATACCCGACACTTCCATCCTCAGAATCTATGCGACCTTCTTTTTTCTATGACTCCCCCATTAGTGCTCACACTCGCTCTAAAATTACGCCTGCTACAGACCCTCCCCCTATATGCCCACTTCGAGAAGTGGCCGGGGCAGACGGAGTCGTGCGGCTACATGCACCTTTCACTCTTGCTGATCTCTCCCAAATTGAAAAACGCCTAGGTTCTTTCTCTGCTAACCCTTCTTTATACATCAAAAAATTTCAATATCTTACACAAGCATATGACCTTACCTGGCACGATCTCCAGGTGGTCCTATCCTCCAGCCTAACTCCAAAAGAAAAAGAACGAATTCTAATTGCTGCCACAGCTCATGCTGACCAAACACATCTTACTGATGACACTATGCCACTAGGCGCTGAGGCGGTTCCCAGAACCGAACCAGCTTGGAATTACCAACCAGGGCAACCTGGCCATCAGCGAAATCAAATGATTACATGTCTAATAGTAAGAATGAGGACTGTCTCACATAAAGTAGTTAACTATACCAAACTTCAAGAAGTCACCCAGATGCCGGATGAAAATCCGGCCCTCTTCCTTAACCGACTTACAGAGGCCCTAACTCTCTATACTTGAATAGACCCTGCCTCTGACGCAGGAGCCACCATTCTTGCTACTCACTTTATCTCCCAATCGGCTCCTGACATTAAAAAAAGTTACAAAAGGCAGAAAGGGGACCGCAGACCCCTATCCAAGACCTGGTAAATATGGCCTTTAAAGTTTTTAATGCCCGAGAGGATGAAGCCGAGGCCTCACGTAAGGCCCAGCTGCAGCAGATGGTAGCCCTCCAAACCCAAGCCATGGTAGCTGCCCTGAGGCCTGCCAACGCCAAAGGCAAACAAAGGGGATCTAAAGGCACACAAAAGACCCCACCAGGACCATGTTACAAATGTGGCAAAGAAGGCCACTGGGCAAGGAATTGCCCCAATCCCCGAGTCCCTAACGGACCCTGCCCATTGTGTAACCAGAAGGGACATTGGAAGAGTGAATGTCCCACACGGTCTGGTACGACCTCGATGCCTCCACATCGGAGCCCTGCCAGCCCCTCTCCTCTGGACCTACTGGGCTTGGCTGATGACTGACGTGGCCCGGACTCGAGGACCCCCATCACCCTCGCAGAGCCCAGGGTAACGCTCCAGGTAGCGGGTAAGTCTATTTCCTTTTTTTTAGACACGGGGCTACCTACTCTGTTTTGCCATCCTATGCGGGACCTTTGACTACTTCCCAGATCTCGGTTACGGGTATAGACGGTCAGCCCACTACACCCTTTCAAACAGAGCCTCTACCTTGCAAACTCGATTCGACCTACTTTACACACTCATTTTTAGTTATTCCCTCCTGCCCTCTCCCGCTTTTAGGACGAGATATCCTAGCCCATCTAAAAACGGTCTTGCTCATAGGCTCTGACTCTGCCACTCATCTCCTTTCCTTATTAGTTCCTCCTATCGAGTCACCCCAAGTCCTCCCTGACATTAAAGCTGATCCTATAGTCTGGGACACAGCCACCCCAGTCATCGCTGCCCACCATCAACCAGTACTCATTAAACTAAAAGATCCCTCTTATTTCCCATCGAAGCCCACAGGAGCCTATAGACTGGTCCAAGATCTTCGCCTGATCAACGAGGCAGTTATTCCTATTCACCCAGTAGTCCCAAATCCTTATACCCTTCTCTCTCATATTCCTCCGAACACCACCCACTATACTGTCCTAGATCTTAAGGATGCCTTCTTTACCATTCCTCTTCATCCTGATTCCTATTTTCTTTTTGCCTTCACATAGACTGAACCGGACACCCAGGTCTCACAACAACTCACCTGGACAGTCCTCCCCCAAGGGTTTAGGAACAGTCCCCACCTGTTTGGACAGGCTCTAGCTAAAGACCTAACTGACTGCCCATTACCGGACAGCCATCTCTTACAGTATGTCGATGATTTACTATTATGCAGCCCCTCTTATTCTCATTCACAACAAGACACCATAATGCTTCTCAATTTCTTAGGACAACGGGGATATCGAGTCACTCCCTCTAAAGCCCAACTATCCAGCCCCACAGTCACCTATCTAGGAGTTAGCTTAAACCGCTCCTCAAAAACTCTGACCACAGATAGAATACAGGCACTACGGAGTCTGACTCCTCCCACTACCACTGATCAAATTCTCTCCTTCCTGGGTCTAGTAGGATTTTTCAGACACTGGATACCCAACTTTGCCATTCTTGCTAGGCCCCTCTATCGAGCAGCGAAGGAAACCCCCACAGGGCCTTTGACTTCCCCTACAGAAGTGGCAAAGGCTTCCATGTTCTTCGAGATATTCTGATCGCTTCTCCGACTCTCGCATTACCAGACCCTAATAAACCCTTTCACCTCTTCACCGACGAAAAAACAGGAATAGCAACCGGCCTTCTGGCTCAACCACTAGGCCCTGCCTATCAGCCTATCGCTTATTTATCAAAGCAGCTAGATAATACTGTTAAAGGATGGCAACCTTGCCTCCGGGCTCTAGCAGCAGCCTCAGAGTTGGCAAAAGAATCTCTCAAACTGACGCTCTCTCAACCCTTATTGGTCTTTTCAACCCACAGACTTCAAGATTTACTAACCCACCGCTCTCTTTCCCTGCTGGGACCCTCCCGCATACAAGAGTTTCACCTGCTGTTCATTGAAAACCCCCTTATTAACTCTATGCCCTTCTCCTCCTTTAAACCCTGCTTTTTTACTGCCCAAGTCCACAACACTCCCCTTCCCGCTGCACTCCTGCCCTGAGGTGGTAGAAGAACTCTCCAACTCCCCCACAAAGTGGCTGTTATACACTGCAAAGGGCACCAGTCTCAAAATAACTCAGTAGCCCAAGGCAATGCTAGAGCAGATGCTGTGGCCAGAAGCCTGACTTCTGGTCCCCCCACTACTAACACTGCTTTATTCTTAACTCCCACTGAAACCCCTAACTACTCTCCAGAAGAGCAATCACTCTTAAACACACAAGGAGGTGCTTACTCAAAAGAAGGGTGGATTACTGTTCAAAACAAAATAGCCCTTCCCGCCTCCCAGGCATTAGACATCCTAACCCAAGTACATCAGACACTACATATTGGCCCACGAGCTATGTTCCATTTCTTAGAGCCTTTATTCTTTCACCCCAATCTAAAAACTCTGATTAAACAGGTCCACTCCCAGTGTCACATTTGTTCTGTCACCTCATCCCAAGGAGGGCTTCACATCAGGCCTCCAGCACATCAGATGAGAGGACACCTCCCGGGAGAAGACTGGCAAATTGACTTTACCCATATGCCTCCCTGCCGTAAATTGAGATTTTGCTTACTCTGGTAGATACCTTCTCAGGTTGGGTAGAAGCCTTCCCGACCTCGCAGGAAAATGCTCACACTGTATCCACTATTTTGCTAGAGCAGATAATACCCCGCTTCGGATTGCCCTCTTCCATTCAGTCCGATAACGGGCCAGCCTTCATCTCTCAGATAGTACAGCAAGTCTCCTCTGCTCTAAATATTTCTTGAAATCTTCACATTCCGTATCGCCCTCAATCATCAGGAAAAGTAGAAAGAGCCAATGGACTGATTAAGGCTCACCTGGCTAAACTAACTGTGGAAGTACGCCTTTCCTGGCCTGAACTGTTGCCTCTTACACTGGCCAGGCTCCGGGCTACTCCTAGAGCCCCCACGTTCCTCAGTCCCTTTGAGCTCCTCTATGGACACCCCTTTCTTATCAATAACAACTTGTCTACTAAAACCTCTTTGTTAGCCTCTTATCTCCCTTACTTGACTCTGCTTCGAAAACTTCTTTGAGAACACGCAGACCGGGTCCTGCCACAACCCAGTCATCGTGACACACCTAACACAAGCACTCAATCCTCTCCTACTTCCTTACAACCAGGAGACTCAGTGCTTCTCAAAACTCTACACCCAAAGCCCATAGAGCCACGGTGGACCAGACCACACACAGTAATCCTAACCACCCCAACGGCAGTTAAGCTACTGGGAGATCGAGCCTGGCATCACGTGTCTCAGATAAAAAGGGCTCCAAGCCACCTAGATCAATTCTCTGCTAAACCCACGGATCCACCAAGATCCTGGAAAATGAACATTCAAGACCCCTGGGACTCCAGGTGACAATCTGGACAGTATGGTAAGCTGGATAGAGGCTACCAACAGATGCCATAGACCACTTTATATATTCAAAAAATATATATATAGAGAGAGAGAGATTAGACACCTTAACAGAAATAAAACAAACCATAGATCAGGCTGAATCTAGCCTTAATCAGGACATAAATCAGCCACGGGTCCCAGAAGCCTTCACCTGGATAGAAGTTATCAGACAGGGTGTAAAACTGCTTAATAACACAAAGGACTATCAGGTATCTGACTGTTTTTTGTGTGCGTCTTTGAATAGACCAGTACTAGTAGCAGTGCCATTAGCATACCGTGAACTTATCTAAGGCTAGTTTACCAAACCAACCCCAAAATCCTGTGGCAGTAGATGTCCCCCTCTTTCAATCTGAACAAACTTACTTCCTCTGCTATGACAAAGGTGTGTCGAATTCCCCTTGCAATATGACCATACGGGTAACAGAAACCTTGTATACCCCCTCTGGCATTTTCTTCTGGTGCAACAAAACTCTTTACAATCACATAAGTCTGCAATCACCGTTCCCATGTTGGCCTGTTATCCTAGTTCCTCAACTAATGTTGTATGGCAGAGCCAAGTTTGCATCTCTTTACAGACCTCCGGCACGACAGAAAAGAGCCGTTTTTCTTCCTCTCCTGGCTGGAATCACTTTGATCACCTCATTAGCTGCAGCTGAAATTAGCGCCGGAGCTTTGGGACATAGTGTTTCTACTCAACAAAAACTTGAAGAAAAGCTTCAAATAGCAGCAGAAGCCTCTGCAACCTCTATGTTGTCTCTCCAGAGACAGATAACCTCCCTGGCTAAAGTAACCTTACAGAATCGGAGGGCCCTAGATCTCCTAACTGCCGACAAAGGGGGAACCTGCCTCTTCCTGCAGGAAGAACACTGTTACTATATTAATGAGTCAGGTCTGGTGGAAGAGAACACGAACGTCCTGACTCGGCTGGGGGAGCAGCTTCGCTCTGGTAGACAGTCCCCACCACCCTTTGAAGAGTGGTGGCGCTCTCCCCTAATGGCATGGATAACCCCTCTCTTAGGACCCCTTCTAATTATTTCACTTTTACTCATGCTTGCTCCTTGTTTCCTCAGATTTCTACTGAGCCGAATGAAAGACATCTCACAGGTCGCTATTCATCAAATGCTCCTTCAGCCCTATTTCCGACTGCCCACCAGCCCACCACCCTCAGACCAGCCTTAAACTCCCCATGCCCAAACAAAGACTCAGCAGGAAGTAGCCAGACAAAGCTCGGCGCCCTATATCACCAAAAAGGCTGGAATGTTAGGGTGGTAGGCTATTAAAGTGTTAACACTGCGGCCGGAGATTCCCCAGCACTAAATAATCATAAGAAAGGGCCAAATTGTTAGGGTCAACACCGCGACCAGACTCCCGGCACCAAATCAGGGGGTCAGTTGCTTACCTGCTGGTGCCTGAGAATCTCCCTAGACCTGCGATAAGGAGATAGCCTTGGCCATAAAAATTCCTCACAAAGTGTCAAGAATTTCACACCCCCCGCCCACAGCCACCTGAAGGATAGTGGGCTCATCACTGGACTTCCCGCCAAACTTAAACAAAGAACTCGTTTCTGCGCCTGCCCTGAGGGATCCCCCTCCCCTTTTCTCCTGCTCCCCTCCTCCCTAATAAAACCTCCTCGTCCCATCTCCGGGGCGCGATTTCCCTGGCCCATCTCTCGGACCTGTGGATCTCGCCCGGGAACTCTTCCCAAATAAACTTCTTCCCTAACAGCTTGCAGCCCGCCGTGTCTTTACGATTCTTACAATGCGGTAGGTCCTTGGGCATCTGTTTATATACAGGTGTGTATATATTTTATTCTCAGACTCCTAATTTATCTCGCATCCCTTTTTGTAACCACAAGTTTGTTTTCTATGCCTGTGAGTGGACTTCATTTTTGTTAATAAGTTCATTTGGGTCATTTTTCGGTATTCCACAAATAAGTGAAAATCATATGTTGTCTTCCTCTGGCTCTACTCTCTTGGTCCATTCACATTGTTGCCAGTGGCCTTCATTCTTTTTTTCTTTGCTTCATTCTTTTTATGGCAGCTTCCCTCTTCTCCACACTCTCTCCAGCATTTATTATTTGTAGACTTAAAAAAAAAAAATTTGTTTGGCTGATTTGGGTCTTAGCAGCATCACGCTGGATCTTTTTGCTGTGGAGCACAAGCTCCAGAGCGACCAGGCTCAGCGCTTGGCCCACGGGCTCCTCACTGCGCAGGCTCTGGTTGAGGCATGCGGACTCCCCATTGCGCAGGCTCAGTGGTTGATGCACGACGCACATAGGCTCCTCACTGCGCAGGCTCACTGGTTGTCGCACATGGGCTCCCCACTGCGCAGGCTCAGTGGTTGACGCACGTGGGCTCCCCACTGCGCAGGCTCACTGGTTGACGCACGTGGGCTCCCCACTGCGCAGGCTCTGTGGTTGACGCACGTGGGCTCCCCACTGCGCAGGCTCAGTGGTTGACGCACGTGGGCTCCCCACTGCTCAGGCTCGGTGGTTGACGGAGCCGACGCGCGCGGGCTCAGTGGTTGAGGCACAGGCACCACTTTGCAGTCTTAAGTGGTTTCCGCTCGGGGGTTTTGTTTCCTGGCGGCAGCATGTGGAATCTTATTTCCCCAAGCGGGGATGGAACCTGCATCCTTTTCATTGCAAGTTGGATTCTCAAGCACTGAACCACCAGGGAATACCCTAGACTTTTTTTTAATTTTAAATAAGTGTAGAATTAGATTATTTATTTATTTATTTTCACGCACCTTTCTTCTTCAGCCTGTGTGGGCCTCCCATTGCAGTGGCCTCTCCTGTTGCAGAGCGCCAGAGCGCTGGCTCCTAATTGGACATACCGGTCCAGCTGCTCCACAGCACATGGGATCGTCCCTGGCCAGGGATCGAACTGAAAGCCCCTTGCACTGCAAGGCGGACTCTTCACCCACTGGACCACCAGGGAAGCCTGACACTAGGCTTTTTTTTTTTTTTTTTTGAACTTTTATTTTGCTTTTAACTTTTACAAAGAGTTTTGCTGTTTACAGATACGTGTGTTCCCAGATTAGTCATATGTATATCCCCCCATCCCACCCCTCCAGACCATCACACAGCGCCCCTGAAGGATCCCCTTTTCTCACAGAGCAATGACTATAGCTGGTTTTTTTCACATATGATAGTACAGGTTTTCATGCTACTTCCTTTATGCCTCCCACCCACTGTTCCTTCCCCACAACGTCCATATGTCCACTGTCCATGTCTGTTTCTCCATCGCTTCACTGCATGTGCCATCATCACCATCCTACTAGATTCCACATATATGTGTTAGTATATTGTATTTGTCCTTCTCTTTTTGACTGACTGCACTTTTTATGATAGGTTTTAGATCCAGCCACCTCATTAGGGCTGATTCTTCTGCATTTCTCTTTACAGCTGTGTCATATTCCATTGTATATATGTACCAGGGCTTTAATATCCATTCGCTCGTCGATGGACATCTAGGTTCCTTCCATGTTCTAGCTATTGTATAGAGAGAGAGCTGCAACGAACATTGAGGTACAGGTGCTTCTTTCAGATTTGATTTCATCAGGGTATAAACCTAACAGTGGGATTGCCGGGTCGGTGTGGTGCTTCTATTTTTAGTTTTTTAAGTAATCTCCATACTGTCTTCCATAGAGGCTGTATCAGTTTACATTCCCACCAGCAATGCAGGAGTGTTCCCTTTTCTCCGCAGCCTCTCCAGCATTTATTGTCTGTCGATTTGTGGATGATGGCCATTCTGACGCGTGTGAGGTGATATCTCATTGTAGTTTTGATTTGCATTTCTCTAATAGTAAGTGAGGTTGAGCATCGTTTCATGAGTTTTTTGGCCATCTGTATATCCTCTTTGGAGAGGTGCCTGTTTAGGTACTTTTCCCATTTTTTGATTGGGTTGTTCATTTTTCCGGTGCTGAGTTGTCTGAGTTGCTTGTAGATTTTGGAGATTAATTCTTTGTCTGTTATTTATTTATTTTTTTGAAAGATCTATTTATTTATTTATTTGGGGCGGGGGTCGGGTTGGGGAGGGAGGGGAGCAGGCGGGCCACTTCTGTTGGTGTTTCATTTCTCTATTTTTTTTTTTTAAACCTTTATTTTACTTTTAACTTTTACAGAGTTTTGTTGTTTACAGATATGTATGTTCTCAGATTAGTCATATGTATATTTTCCCCTTCTCTCCCCCCCTGACCATCACACAGCACCCCTGAAGGATCCCCTTTTCTCACAGAGTAATGACTAGAGCTATTTTCTTCACTTATGATAGTACAGGCCTTCATGCTACTTCCTTTACGCCTCTCACCCACTGTTCCTTCCCCACAATGTCCATATGTCCACTGTCCATGTCTGTCTTTCTGTCGCTTCACTGCATGTGCCATCATCACCATCTTACTAGATTCCATATGTATGTGTTAATATACTGTATTTGTCCTTCTCTTTCTGACTGACTTCACTTTTTATGATATGTTCTAGAGCCAGCCACCTCTTGGGTATTCTTCGCATTTCCGCTGTGTCATATTCCATTGTATATATGTACCAGGGCTTTAATATCCATTCGCTCGTCGATGGACATCTAGGTTCCTTCCATGTTCTAGCTATTGTATAGAGAGAGAGCTGCAACGAACATTGAGGTACAGGTGCTTCTTTCAGATTTGATTTCATCAGGGTATAAACCTAACAGTGGGATTGCCGGGTCGGTGTGGTGCTTCTATTTTTAGTTTTTTAAGTAATCTCCATACTGTCTTCCATAGAGGCTGTATCAGTTTACATTCCCACCAGCAATGCAGGAGTGTTCCCTTTTCTCCGCAGCCTCTCCAGCATTTATTGTCTGTCGATTTGTGGATGATGGCCATTCTGACGCGTGTGAGGTGATATCTCATTGTAGTTTTGATTTGCATTTCTCTAATAGTAAGTGAGGTTGAGCATCGTTTCATGAGTTTTTTGGCCATCTGTATATCCTCTTTGGAGAGGTGCCTGTTTAGGTACTTTTCCCATTTTTTGATTGGGTTGTTCATTTTTCCGGTGCTGAGTTGTCTGAGTTGCTTGTAGATTTTGGAGATTAATTCTTTGTCTGTTATTTATTTATTTTTTTGAAAGATCTATTTATTTATTTATTTGGGGCGGGGGTCGGGTTGGGGAGGGAGGGGGGCGGGCGGGCCACTTCTGTTGGTGTTTCATTTCTCTATTTTTTTTTTTTAAACCTTTATTTTACTTTTAACTTTTACAGAGTTTTGTTGTTTACAGATATGTATGTTCTCAGATTAGTCATATGTATATCCCCCCCTTCCCACCCCTCCCGACCATCACACAGCACCCCTGAAGGATCCCCTTTTCTCACAGAGTAATGACTAGAGCTATTTTCTTCACTTATGATA
Source organism: Tragulus kanchil (assembly GCA_022376925.1). NCBI lineage: Eukaryota > Metazoa > Chordata > Mammalia > Artiodactyla > Tragulidae > Tragulus > Tragulus kanchil. Next base: position 225,372,830 of record JAIOJX010000030.1, on the reverse strand, counting down.
GTACAGGCCTTCATGCTACTTCCTTTACGCCTCTCACCCACTGTTCCTTCCCCACAATGTCCATATGTCCACTGTCCATGTCTGTCTTTCTGTCGCTTCACTGCATGTGCCATCATCACCATCTTACTAGATTCCATATGTATGTGTTAATATACTGTATTTGTCCTTCTCTTTCTGACTGACTTCACTTTTTATGATATGTTCTAGAGCCAGCCACCTCATTAGGGCTGATTGTTCTGCATTTCTCTTTACAGCTGTGTAGTATTCCATTGTATATATGTACCAGAGCTTTTGGATCCATTCGTTTGTCGATGGGCATCTAGGTTCCTTCCATGTTCTAGCTATTGTATAGAGAGCTGCAATGAACATTGGGGTACAGGTGCTTCTTTCAGTTTTGATTTTGTCAGGGTATAAGCCTAAGAGTGGGATTGCTGGGTCATATGGTGCTTCTATTTTTAGTTTTTTAAGAAATCTCCAGACTGTCTTCCATAGAGGCTGTATCAATTTACACTCCCACCAGCAATGCAGGAGTGTTCCCTTTTCTCAGCAGCCTCTCCAGCATTTATTGCCTGTCAATTTGTGGATGATGGCCATTCTGACGGGTGTGAGGTGATATCTCATTGTAGTTTTGATTTGCGTTTCTCTAATTAGTAGTGAAGTTGAGCATCGTTTCATGTGTTTTTGGGCCATCTGTATGTCATCGTTGGAGAGGTGTCTGTTTAGGTCCTTTTCCCATTTCTTGATTGGGTTGTTCGTTTTTCCAGTGCTGAGTTGTCTGAGTTGCTTGTAGATTTTGGAGATTAATTCTTTGTCTGTTGTTTCATTTGCTATGATTTTCTCCCACTCTGTGGGCTGTCTGTTCAGCTTTTTTGTGATTTCATTTGCTGTACAAAAGCTTTTAAGTTTCATTAGGTCCCACATGTTCATTTGTCTTTTTAGTTCCACTATTCTAGTAGGTGGGTCAGAGAAGATCTTGCTTTGATTGATGTCCTTGAGGGTTTTGCCTATATTCTCCTCTAAGAGTTTGATGGTTTCTGGCCTTACATTTAAGTCTTTAATCCATTTTGAGTTGATCTTTGTGCATGGTGTCAGGGTATGTTCCAACTTCATTTTCTTGCATGTTGCTGTCCAATTTTCCCAGCACCATTTGTTGAAGAGGCTGTCTTTGTCCCATTTTATATGTTCGCCTCCTTTGTCAAAAATAAGGTACCCATAGGTGTGTGGCTTTATCTCTGGGTTCTCGATCTTAAAATATGTATGTGTTAATATACTGTATTTGTCCTTCTCTTTCTGACTGACTTCACTTTTTATGATATGTTCTAGAGCCAGCCACCTCATTAGGGCTGATTGTTCTGCATTTCTCTTTACAGCTGTGTAGTATTCCATTGTATATATGTACCAGAGCTTTTGGATCCATTCGTTTGTCGATGGGCATCTAGGTTCCTTCCATGTTCTAGCTATTGTATAGAGAGCTGCAATGAACATTGGGGTACAGGTGCTTCTTTCAGTTTTGATTTTGTCAGGGTATAAGCCTAAGAGTGGGATTGCTGGGTCATATGGTGCTTCTATTTTTAGTTTTTTAAGAAATCTCCAGACTGTCTTCCATAGAGGCTGTATCAATTTACACTCCCACCAGCAATGCAGGAGTGTTCCCTTTTCTCAGCAGCCTCTCCAGCATTTATTGCCTGTCAATTTGTGGATGATGGCCATTCTGACGGGTGTGAGGTGATATCTCATTGTAGTTTTGATTTGCGTTTCTCTAATTAGTAGTGAAGTTGAGCATCGTTTCATGTGTTTTTGGGCCATCTGTATGTCATCGTTGGAGAGGTGTCTGTTTAGGTCCTTTTCCCATTTCTTGATTGGGTTGTTCGTTTTTCCAGTGCTGAGTTGTCTGAGTTGCTTGTAGATTTTGGAGATTAATTCTTTGTCTGTTGTTTCATTTGCTATGATTTTCTCCCACTCTGTGGGCTGTCTGTTCAGCTTTTTTGTGATTTCATTTGCTGTACAAAAGCTTTTAAGTTTCATTAGGTCCCACATGTTCATTTGTCTTTTTAGTTCCACTATTCTAGTAGGTGGGTCAGAGAAGATCTTGCTTTGATTGATGTCCTTGAGGGTTTTGCCTATATTCTCCTCTAAGAGTTTGATGGTTTCTGGCCTTACATTTAAGTCTTTAATCCATTTTGAGTTGATCTTTGTGCATGGTGTCAGGGTATGTTCCAACTTCATTTTCTTGCATGTTGCTGTCCAATTTTCCCAGCACCATTTGTTGAAGAGGCTGTCTTTGTCCCATTTTATATGTTCGCCTCCTTTGTCAAAAATAAGGTACCCATAGGTGCGTGGCTTTATCTCTGGGTTCTCGATCTTATTCCATTGGTCGATATTTCTGTTTTTGTGCCAGTACCATACTGTCTTGATGACTGTTGCTTTGTAGTAGAGTCTGAAGTTGGGGAGGCTGATCCCTCCAGCTCCATTCTTCTTCCTGAGGATTGCTTTGACTATTCAAGGTCTTTTGTGTTTCCATATGAACTGTGTTATTCGTTGGTCTAGTTCTGTGAAGAATGTTATTGGAAGTTTGATAGGGATCGCATTGAATCTATAGATGACATTTGGTAGTATGGTCATTTTCACAATATTGATTCTTCCGACCCAGGAACATGGAATATTTCTCCATCTGTTTAACTCTTCTTTAATGTCTCTCATGAGTGTCTTTTAATTTTCTGTGTACAGTTCTTTTGTTTCTTTGGGTAGGTTTATTCCTAGATATTTGATTCTTTTGGTTGCGATGGTGAAGGGGATTGCCTCTTTGATTTCGTTTTCTGATTTTTCATTGTTTGTGTATAGGAATGCCAGTGATTTCTGTATATTGATTTTGTATCCTGCGACTTTGCTGAATTCGCTGATTAACTCTAGTAGTTTTGTAATAGTGTCTTTGGGATTTTCTATGTATAATATCATGTCATCTGCAAATAGAGAGAGTTTGACTTCTTCTTTTCCAATCTGGATTCCTTTGATTTCTTTCTCTTCTCTTATTGCTGTAGCTAGAACTTCCAGGACTATGTTGAATAGTAGTGGTGAAAGTGGACACCCTTGTCTTGTTCCTGATCTTAGAGGGAATGCTTTGAGTTTTTCACCATTGAGGATAATGCTCGCTGTGGGCTTCTCATATATGACTTTCACTATGTTTAGATAGGTTCCTTCTATGCCCATTTTTTGAAGAGTTTTTATCATAAATGGATGCTGTACTTTGTCAAAGGCTTTTTCTGCATCTATTGAGATGAGCATGTGATTTTTGTCTCTCAGTTTGTTGATATGGTGTATCACATTGATTGATTTGCAGATGTTGAAGAATCTTTGCATGCCTGGGATGAACCCAACTTGATCGTGATGAATGAGCTTTTTGATGTGTTGCTGAATTCTGTTTGCTAGGATTTTGTTGAGGATTTTGGCATCTAGATTCATCAGTGAAATTGGCCTATAATTTTCTTTTTTTGTGATGTCTTTGCCTGGCTTTGGTATCAGGGTGATGGTGGCCTCGTAGAATGTGTTTGGAAGTGTTCCTTCCTGGGCAATTTTTTGGAAGAGTTTTAGAAGGACAGGCATTAGCTCTTCTTTAAATGTTTGGTAGAATTCACTTGTGAAACCATCTGGCCCTGGGCTTTTATTTTTGGGTAGATTTTTGATCACAAGGTCGATTTCTGAGCTTGTGATTGGCTTGTTCATAGTTTCTATTTCTTCCTGGTTGAGTCTTGGGAGATTAATTTACTCTAAGAAACTGTCCATTTCTTCCAGGTTGTCCAGTTTGTTGCCATAGAGTTGTTCATAATAGTCTCTTATAATCCTTTGGATTTCTGCATTATCTGTTGTAATCTCTCCTTTTTCATTTTTGATTTTGGTGATCTGGTTCTTCTCTCTCTTTTTCTTGATGAGTCTGGCCAGTGGTGTGTCGATTTTATTGACTTTTTCGAAGAGCCAGCTTTTCGTTTTATTTATCTTTACTATTGTTTCTTTTGTTTCTTTTTCATTTATTTCTGCTCTGATCTTTATGATTTCCCTTCTTCTGTTGGCTTTGGGGTATTTTTGTTCTTTCTCCAGTTGTTTTAAGCGTAGGGTAAGGTCGTCTGTTTGAGATTTTCCTAGTTTCTTGAGGTGGGATTGAATTGCTATAAACTTCCCTCTTAGAACTGCTTTTGCAGTATCCCATAGGGTTTGCACTGTCGTGTGTTCATTGTCATTTTCTTCTAGGAATTGTTTAATTTCTCCTTTGATTTCCTCAATGATCAGTTGGTTTTTTAGGTATGTGTTGTTTAATCTCCATGTGTTTGTGTTTTTAGCGGTTTTTTTCCTGTAGTTGATCTCTAGTCTCACTGCATTGTGGTCCAAGAAGATGGTTGATAGAATTTCAGTTTTCTTGAATTGACTGAGGATTGATTTGTGGCCCAAGATGTGGTCTATCCTGGAGAATGTTCCGTGAGCACTTGAGAAGAAAGTGTATTCTTCTGCTTTTGGATGGAAAGTCCTAAAGATATCAATGAGGTCCATTTCTTCTAGTGTGGCATTTAAGGCTTGTGTTTCTTTCTTAATTTTCTGTTTGGATGATCTGTCCATTGGTGTGAGAGGAGTGTTAAAGTCTCCTACTATGATTGTGTTGCTGTCAATGTCTTCTTTTATGTCTGAAAGTGTTTGTCTTATGTATTGGGGTGCTCCTGCGTTGGGAGCATAGATATTTATGATTGTTATGTCTTCTTGTTGGATGGATCCCTTAATCATGATGTAGTGACCCGCCTTATCTCTTAGAATCTTCTTTACTTTAAAATCTATTTTGTCTGATACGAGGATTGCTACTCCAGCTTTCTTTTGACTTCCATTTGCATAGAGTATCTTTTTCCAGCCTCTCACTTTCAGTCTGTGAGTGTCTCTAGGTCTGAAGTGAGTTTCCTGGAGGCAGCATATGTATGGGTCGTGTTTTTGGATCCATTCAGCCACTCTGTGTCTTTTGGTTGGGGCGTTTAGTCCATTGACATTCAAAGTAATTATTGATACAAATGATCCTATTGTCATCTTCTTAGATGTTATGATGGGTTTGTTTCGTGGATCTTCTCCTTTTATACTTGTTTTCTATATAAGTCCCTTTAACACTTGTTGTAAGGCTGGTTTGGTGTGACTAAATTCTTTTAATTTTTGCTTGTCTGTAAAGCTTTTGATTTCTCCATCAATTATGAATGAGATCCTTGCAGGGTAGAGGATTCTTGGTTGCAGATTATTCTCTTTCAGCCGTTTAAATGTGTCCTGCCATTCCCTTCTGTCCTGCAGAGTTTCTGTTGAAAGATCAGCTGTTAAATGGATGGGCTTTCCCTTGTATGTCACTAGTTGCTTTTCCCTTGCTGCTTTGAGAATTCTATCTTTGTGTTTAATTTGTGTTAACTTCATTAATATGTGTCTTGATGTGTTTCTTCTCGGATTGATTCTGTATGGTACTCTTTGTGCTTCTTGGACTTAATTGACTATTTCTTTTCCCATGTTGGGGAAATTTTCAACTATAATCTCTTCAAAAATTTTCTCATAGCCTTTCTTTTTTTCTTCTTCTTCTGGAACCCCTATAATTCGAATATTGGTGCGTTTGATATTATCCCAGAGGTCTCTGAGGCTGTCCTCTGCTCTTTTCATTCTTTGAGCCAGAGTCTGTCTTTCAGCAGTTATTTCCACCATTTTATCTTCCAGCTCACTTATCCGGTCTTCTGTCTCGGATACTCTGCTCTTGATTCCTTCTACAGTGTTTTTCAGTTCGGCAATTGAGTTGTTTGTCTCTGTTACATTTTTGGTAAGTTCTTGTATTTCTTTATTCAGTGTGTTAGTTGTATCTTGCAATTTCTCTGAAATTCTGTTTTCAGTGCCTTTGATCATCTTTACTATCATTCTTCTGAAATCACTTTCAGAAAGTTTGTCCAAATTCTCTTCATTAATTTGATCTTGTGTGTTTGTGGATTGTTCCTTCACTTGTGTGGTATTTCTCTGCCGTTTCATTGTTATTATTAATTTTTTAAAACTGACTGTGTTTGGGATTTCCTTTTCCCAGACTTTGAGTTACGTCTGTTGGTGTTTGTTGTTTGTATGGGGCTTCTTATTCTGGGTGATACTGGTGGTTGGGTGATGTCAGGACTTGCATACAAGTGATTACCTTTGTTGGCGTTCTCACTTGTATACTGTTCTTTAGTGTTAGGCGTTCTCTAGTATTGTAGAGTTTTGGAGTCAGTGCTCCCTCAAAACCCCGGGGCTTGTTGCCTGACCAGGGAATGAAGATTTCACGGCTGGTTTGGTATGGCATTAAATGATATTAAAACATATATACGCAAATGAGAAACAGAAGGTATACCTTTGAAATGGCAATTTAAAAATTATGCAAGTACTATGTGGTGCCTATTCCTTGTAGAGTTTCTGTTGAAAGATCAGCTGTTAAATGGATGGGTTTTCGACTTTCCCTTGCTGCTTTGAGAATTCTATCTTTGTGTTTAATTTGTGTTAACTTCATTAATATGTGTCTTGATGTGTTTCTTCTCGGATTGATTCTGTATGGTACTCTTTGTGCTTCTTGGACTTAATTGACTATTTCTTTTCCCATGTTGGGGAAATTTTCAACTATAATCTCTTCAAAAATTTTCTCATAGCCTTTCTTTTTTTCTTCTTCTTCTGGAACCCCTATAATTCGAATATTGGTGCGTTTGATATTATCCCAGAGGTCTCTGAGGCTGTCCTCTGCTCTTTTCATTCTTTGAGCCAGAGTCTGTCTTTCAGCAGTTATTTCCACCATTTTATCTTCCAGCTCACTTATCCGGTCTTCTGTCTCGGATACTCTGCTCTTGATTCCTTCTACAGTGTTTTTCAGTTCGGCAATTGAGTTGTTTGTCTCTGTTACATTTTTGGTAAGTTCTTGTATTTCTTTATTCAGTGTGTTAGTTGTATCTTGCAATTTCTCTGAAATTCTGTTTTCAGTGCCTTTGATCATCTTTACTATCATTCTTCTGAAATCACTTTCAGAAAGTTTGTCCAAATTCTCTTCATTAATTTGATCTTGTGTGTTTGTGGATTGTTCCTTCACTTGTGTGGTATTTCTCTGCCGTTTCATTGTTATTATTAATTTTTTAAAACTGACTGTGTTTGGGATTTCCTTTTCCCAGACTTTGAGTTACGTCTGTTGGTGTTTGTTGTTTGTATGGGGCTTCTTATTCTGGGTGATACTGGTGGTTGGGTGATGTCAGGACTTGCATACAAGTGATTACCTTTGTTGGCGTTCTCACTTGTATACTGTTCTTTAGTGTTAGGCGTTCTCTAGTATTGTAGAGTTTTGGAGTCAGTGCTCCCTCAAAACCCCGGGGCTTGTTGCCTGACCAGGGAATGAAGATTTCACGGCTGGTTTGGTATGGCATTAAATGATATTAAAACATATATACGCAAATGAGAAACAGAAGGTATACCTTTGAAATGGCAATTTAAAAATTATGCAAGTACTATCTAGCGTATTGAATTATACACATAAATATATACAGCTATAACATAACCCAAGCATTCCAACCAAAAATACAGTACAATACGTTAGCACAGCGAATAGAGAAATCCAAGAATGATATCCACCAGTTAATAACCAAACTAAGTAGAGCACCAATTGGAGAGTAATGCTAGAGCAGGGTCCCCGTTGGGGATAAGGCAATGAGGACAGAACAGACTAGGAAATATGGTGGGGAAAGGGAAAAAGAGAAAGGGAGGATAGAAGAGAAGTATAGGATAATATTGCAAAGTTAAATATAGGGAGATAAAGATTTGTATGTATTAGAATTTAGTGCTATAGGAAAGGAGCTTCAGAGAAAGCAAAGAATTATAGAGGAAGTAGTAGTACAAATGAAAAATTATTAAAAATTAAAAGATCTAATTTTATAGAAAAATATGGAAAAACAAAGCAAAAATAATAAAAAAAAACACAAAACCCCCACAGAACCTTAAAAGGCCAATGGGGAACCAGAAGTTTATACCAAAATAAAATGTGTGGTTTAAAAGGAAAAAGAAAAAAAAAAAATTATGTAAACTTGAATATATCCAGTCTTACTGATTAGATTAGTAGCTTCATTAGAATTCAGTGAAGAAAATGAACACACCAACTCTCTCTCTCACACACACACACACACACACACCCAAAAAAAGAAAAAAAAAAAAAAGGGGTGGGCGCACTGAGTGGGTTTGGAAAAAACAGAAAAAAAAAAAAAAAATTGAAACAAAGTAATACAATACAAGAAATGAAATTTTAAAGTCCAGCAGTAACTCCAGCTTCAGACAAAACGTGAAAATACTGTTTATGTTCTTCTGTCTCTTGCTGACTATTCAGGAATTACCAGTCTATTTCTTGCCTCTGGCAGTGGTTGGATCTGAAGGCCTCTTTGACTGCTTGTTTGTTTCGGCCTATTCCAGAATTAAAAGGCCCGCCCAGGCTGGCCCTGGGAGTTTCTTAATCCAAATCCCTTTTCTTGCTGGGTGGAGCTAAATTCCCTCCCTGTAGCTTGACCAGCAGCCCTGCAGTTTGCCCAGCAGCCAAACTACAGTAGGGAAAATGGCTTCTGTCTCACACAGGATTTATTCCCACACGGTCTATGGGAAGCACTTCCGCAGTGACCCCAACCCTGCTGCAGGCCACCGTCGACCCCCGCCACCGCGGGAGACGTCAGGTTACTCAGAGGTGAGTCTGGCTCAGTCTCATGCAGGATCGCTATTCCCCTCTGCCGGATCACAGTGCGCAGAGACTTTCCAGTCCTCCTCGGCGACTCTGTGATCGGGTTAATGGTAACCTCCTCCAAAGGGAACTGAGTGCCGTCCTTCTGAGGCCTGCTCAAGGGCACTTCTAGCTCAAGGGGGCACCGGGACCCTCCAAAGCAGGTCTGGCTCAGTCCCTTGTGGGTGTCAGTGCTCCTCTCCCGGGTTTTGATCTGCAACAGGCTTTGCGCCTTTGGCCCGCACAGCCTCTCCAGCGGGTATGAGGTTTGACTTTTAAAAGTGCGATTGCGCCCCTCCTACCGTCTTGATGCGGCTTCTCCTTTGTTCTTCGATGTGGGGTATCCTCTCTGTGATCAGATCCAACCTCCTTTTGTCGATGGTTTCCCAGGAACTCGTCGCAATTCAGGCGATTTTGCAGGAGAGATGAGTGCACGTCCTTCTACACCGCCATCTTAGCTCCCCCCCATTTCTCTATTTTCATCCGTCTTTGTTCTCTGTCTCCTGTGGGCCTCCCGTTGTGGTGGCGTCTGTCGTTGCAGAGTGCCAGCTCTGGGCACATGCGCTCCAGAGCTCTGGCTCGGTAATTGGACACATCGGTCCAGCCGCTCCGCGGCACGTGGGATCTTCCCAGGCCAGGGCTCGAGCCGGTGCCTTGCACTGCAAGGCGGTTTCCACTGGAACCAAGATGATTGCGATCGCTGAAAATACTGTTTATGTTCTTGTCTCTTGCTGACTATTCAGGAATTACCAGTCTATTTCTTGCCTCTGGCAGTGGTTGGATCTGAAGGCCTCTTTGACTGCTTGTTTGTTTCGGCCTATTCCAGAATTAAAAGGCCCGCCCAGGCTGGCCCTGGGAGTTTCTTAATCCAAATCCCTTTTCTTGCTGGGTGGAGCTAAATTCCCTCCCTGTAGCTTGACCAGCAGCCCTGCAGTTTGCCCAGCAGCCAAACTACAGTAGGGAAAATGGCTTCTGTCTCACACAGGATTTATTCCCACACGGTCTATGGGAAGCACTTCCGCAGTGACCCCAACCCTGCTGCAGGCCACCGTCGACCCCCGCCACCGCGGGAGACGTCAGGTTACTCAGAGGTGAGTCTGGCTCAGTCTCATGCAGGATCGCTATTCCCCTCTGCCGGATCACAGTGCGCAGAGACTTTCCAGTCCTCCTCGGCGACTCTGTGATCGGGTTAATGGTAACCTCCTCCAAAGGGAACTGAGTGCCGTCCTTCTGAGGCCTGCTCAAGGGCACTTCTAGCTCAAGGGGGCACCGGGACCCTCCAAAGCAGGTCTGGCTCAGTCCCTTGTGGGTGTCAGTGCTCCTCTCCCGGGTTTTGATCTGCAACAGGCTTTGCGCCTTTGGCCCGCACAGCCTCTCCAGCGGGTATGAGGTTTGACTTTTAAAAGTGCGATTGCGCCCCTCCTACCGTCTTGATGCGGCTTCTCCTTTGTTCTTCGATGTGGGGTATCCTCTCTGTGATCAGATCCAACCTCCTTTTGTCGATGGTTTCCCAGGAACTCGTCGCAATTCAGGCGATTTTGCAGGAGAGATGAGTGCACGTCCTTCTACACCGCCATCTTAGCTCCCCCCCATTTCTCTATTTTCATCCGTCTTTGTTCTCTGTCTCCTGTGGGCCTCCCGTTGTGGTGGCGTCTGTCGTTGCAGAGTGCCAGCTCTGGGCACATGCGCTCCAGAGCTCTGGCTCGGTAATTGGACACATCGGTCCAGCCGCTCCGCGGCACGTGGGATCTTCCCAGGCCAGGGCTCGAGCCGGTGCCCCTTGCACTGCAAGGCGGTGTCCTTACCCACTGGACCACCAAGGGAAGCCCCTCTGTTATTCCATTTGCTATGATTTTCTCCCATTCTGTGAGTTGTCTTTTCAGCTTTTTTGTAGTTTCTTTTGTTGTACAAAAGCTTTTAAGTTTCATTAGGTCCCACATGTTCATTTTTCTTTTTAGTTCTGCTATTCTAGTAGGTGGTCAGAGAAGATCTTGCTTTGATTTATGTCCTTGAATGTTTTGCCTATATTCTCCTCTTAAGAGTTTGATGGTTTCTGGTCTTACCTTTAGGTCTTTAATCCATTTTGAATTGATCTTTGTGTATGGTGTCAGGGAATGTTCCAACTTAATTTTTTTTGCATGTAGCTGTCCAGTTTTCCCAGCACCATTTGTTGAAGATTCTGTCTTTGTCCCATTTTATACTTTCACCTCCTTTGTCAAAAATAAGGTACCCATAGGTGCGTGAGTTTATCTCTGGGTTCTCTATCTTGCTCCATTGGTCTATGTTTGTGTTTTTGTGCCAGTACCGTACTGTCTTGGCAACTGTTGTTTTGTAGTAGAGTCTGAAGTTGAGGAAACTGATGCCTCCAGCTCCATTCTTCTTCCTCAGGATTGCTTTGGCTATTTGAGGTCTTTTGTGTTTCCATATGAACTGTGTTATTCTTTGGCCTAGTTCTGTGAAGAATGTCATTGGTAGTTTGATAGGGATCGCACTGAATCTGTAGATGACATTTGGTAGTATGGTCATTTTCACAATATTGATTCTTCTGACCCAGGAACGTGGAATCTCTGTCCATCTGTTTAACTCTTCTTTAATTTCTCTCATGAGTGTCTTTTAATTTTCTGTGTACAGTTCTTTTGTTTCTTTGGGTAGGTTTATTCCTAGGTGTTTTATTCTTTTTTTTTTCTCCTTTTTTTTTCCTTTATTTTGGGGGGCTGTGGAGGCAGGGCGGTGGGCGGGCCACTTCCATTGGTCTTTCATTTATCTATTTTCATCCATCTCTGTTCTTTGGCCCATGTGGGCCTCCCATCACAGCGGCCCCTGTTGTCGCAGAGCACTGGCTCCGGGTGCACGTGCTCCAGAGCTCTGGCTCAGTAATTGGACACACCGGTCCAGCCGCTCGGCAGCACGTGTAATCTTCCCAGGCCAGGGAGCGAACTGGCGCCCCTTGCACTGCAAGGCGGTGTCCTTACCCACTGGACCACCAGGGAAGCCCAATGTTTTATTCTTTTGGTTGCAGTGGTGAAGGGGATTGCATGTTTGATTTCATTTTCTGATTTTTCATTGTTTGTGTATAGGAATGCAAGTAATTTCTGTGTATTGATTTTGTATCCCGTGACTTTGCAGAATTCGGTGATTAGCTCTTTTAGTTTTGTAATAGTGTCTTTGGGGCTTTCTATGTATAATATCATGTCATCTGTGAATAGAGAGGGTTTGACTTCTTCCTTTCCAATCTGGATTCCTCTTATTTGTTTCTCTTCTCTTATTGCTGTTGCTAGAACTTCCAGGACTATGTTGAATAAGAGTGGTGTAAGTGGACACCCTTATCTTGTTCCTGATCTTAGAGGGAATACTTTCAGTTTTTCACCATTGAGGATAATGTTTGCTGTGGGCTTCTCATATATGACTTTCACTATGTTGAGATAGGTTCCTTCTATGCCCATTTTTTGTTTGTTTGTTTGTTTGTTTTTTATTTATTTATTTATTTTTGTACATGTATGTTCCCAGATCATTCATATGCATATCCCTTGACCCTCCCCACCCAGTTCCCCTCCCATCCCTCCAGACCATCGCTCCAAGTGGTTGTAGATACTCCTATTCCCCTAGCACAATGACAATAGCTATCTTTTCCACACATGTGAAGAATGTCATTGGTAGTTTGATAGGGATCGCACTGAATCTGTAGATGACATTTGGTAGTATGGTCATTTTCACAATATTGATTCTTCTGACCCAGGAACGTGGAATCTCTGTCCATCTGTTTAACTCTTCTTTAATTTCTCTCATGAGTGTCTTTTAATTTTCTGTGTACAGTTCTTTTGTTTCTTTGGGTAGGTTTATTCCTAGGTGTTTTATTCTTTTTTTTTTCTCCTTTTTTTTTCCTTTATTTTGGGGGGCTGTGGAGGCAGGGCGGTGGGCGGGCCACTTCCATTGGTCTTTCATTTATCTATTTTCATCCATCTCTGTTCTTTGGCCCATGTGGGCCTCCCATCACAGCGGCCCCTGTTGTCGCAGAGCACTGGCTCCGGGTGCACGTGCTCCAGAGCTCTGGCTCAGTAATTGGACACACCGGTCCAGCCGCTCGGCAGCACGTGTAATCTTCCCAGGCCAGGGAGCGAACTGGCGCCCCTTGCACTGCAAGGCGGTGTCCTTACCCACTGGACCACCAGGGAAGCCCAATGTTTTATTCTTTTGGTTGCAGTGGTGAAGGGGATTGCATGTTTGATTTCATTTTCTGATTTTTCATTGTTTGTGTATAGGAATGCAAGTAATTTCTGTGTATTGATTTTGTATCCCGTGACTTTGCAGAATTCGGTGATTAGCTCTTTTAGTTTTGTAATAGTGTCTTTGGGGCTTTCTATGTATAATATCATGTCATCTGTGAATAGAGTGGGTTTGACTTCTTCCTTTCCAATCTGGATTCCTCTTATTTGTTTCTCTTCTCTTATTGCTGTTGCTAGAACTTCCAGGACTATGTTGAATAAGAGTGGTGTAAGTGGACACCCTTATCTTGTTCCTGATCTTAGAGGGAATACTTTCAGTTTTTCACCATTGAGGATAATGTTTGCTGTGGGCTTCTCATATATGACTTTCACTATGTTGAGATAGGTTCCTTCTATGCCCATTTTTTGTTTGTTTGTTTGTTTGTTTTTTATTTATTTATTTATTTTTGTACATGTATGTTCCCAGATCATTCATATGCATATCCCTTGACCCTCCCCCCACCCAGTTCCCCCCCCTCCCATCCCTCCAGACCATCGCTCCAAGTGGTTGTAGATACTCCTATTCCCCTAGCACAATGACAATAGCTATCTTTTCTACACATGACAGTATAGGTTTCCATGTTACTCCCTCTTACTGTTCGGTCTCCACAATGTCTTTATGTCTATTCTCTGTTTTTTCATGAGTTCACTGCGTGTGTTATCATGACCATCTTACTAGATTCCATATATATGAGTTAGTATACTATACTTGTCTTTCTCTTTTTGACTTACTTCACTTTTTATGATAGGTTCTAGAGCCAGCCACCTCATTAGGACTGAGTCTTCTGCATTTCTTTTAACAGCTGAGTAGTATTCCATTGTATATATGTACCAGAGCTTCTGGATCCATTCATTTGTCGATGGACATCTAGGTTGCTTCCATGTTCTGGCTATTGTATAGAGAGCTGCAATGAACATTGGGGTACAGGTGCCTCTTTCATTTTTGATTTCATCAGGATATAGGCCTAATAGTGGGATTGCTGGGTCATACGGTGCTTCTATTTTTAGTTTTTTAAGGAATCTCCATATTGTCTTCCGTAGAGGTTGTATTAATTTACATTCCCACCAGCAATGCAAGAGGGTTCCCTTTTCTCCACACCCTCTCCAGCATTTGTTGTCTGTCGATTTGTTGATGATGGCCATTCTGACGGGTGTGAGGTGGTATCTCATAGTGGTTTTAATTTGCATTTCTCTGATAATAAGCGAGGTTGAGCATCGTTTCATGTATTTTGGGCCATTTGTATGTCCTCTTGGGTGTTTTTTTAGGGATTTGGCTATCATCAAAAAATGTTTAATCTGTTTCTCTTCTCTTATTGCTGTTGCTAGAACTTCCAGGACTATGTTGAATAAGAGTGGTGTAAGTGGACACCCTTATCTTGTTCCTGATCTTAGAGGGAATACTTTCAGTTTTTCACCATTGAGGATAATGTTTGCTGTGGGCTTCTCATATATGACTTTCACTATGTTGAGATAGGTTCCTTCTATGCCCATTTTTTGTTTGTTTGTTTGTTTGTTTTTTATTTATTTATTTATTTTTGTACATGTATGTTCCCAGATCATTCATATGCATATCCCTTGACCCTCCCCCATCCCTCCAGACCATCGCTCCAAGTGGTTGTAGATACTCCTATTCCCCTAGCACAATGACAATAGCTATCTTTTCTACACATGACAGTATAGGTTTCCATGTTACTCCCTCTTACTGTTCGGTCTCCACAATGTCTTTATGTCTATTCTCTGTTTTTTCATGAGTTCACTGCGTGTGTTATCATGACCATCTTACTAGATTCCATATATATGAGTTAGTATACTATACTTGTCTTTCTCTTTTTGACTTACTTCACTTTTTATGATAGGTTCTAGAGCCAGCCACCTCATTAGGACTGAGTCTTCTGCATTTCTTTTAACAGCTGAGTAGTATTCCATTGTATATATGTACCAGAGCTTCTGGATCCATTCATTTGTCGATGGACATCTAGGTTGCTTCCATGTTCTGGCTATTGTATAGAGAGCTGCAATGAACATTGGGGTACAGGTGCCTCTTTCATTTTTGATTTCATCAGGATATAGGCCTAATAGTGGGATTGCTGGGTCATACGGTGCTTCTATTTTTAGTTTTTTAAGGAATCTCCATATTGTCTTCCGTAGAGGTTGTATTAATTTACATTCCCACCAGCAATGCAAGAGGGTTCCCTTTTCTCCACACCCTCTCCAGCATTTGTTGTCTGTCGATTTGTTGATGATGGCCATTCTGACGGGTGTGAGGTGGTATCTCATAGTGGTTTTAATTTGCATTTCTCTGATAATAAGCGAGGTTGAGCATCGTTTCATGTATTTTTGGGCCATTTGTATGTCCTCTTTGGAGAGGCGTCTCTTTAGATCTTTTTCCCATTTTTTGATTGGGCTGCTCATTTTCCCTGTGCTGAGTTGTCTGTATGCCCATTTTTTGAAGGGTTTTTTAATAATAAATGGATGCTGTACTTTGCCGAAGGCTTTTTCTGCATCTATTGAGATGATCATGTGATTTTTATCTCTCAATTTGTTGATATGGTGTATCCCATTGATTGATTTGCAGATATTGAAGAGTCCTTGCATGCCTGGGATGAACCCGACTTGATCATTATGTATGAGCTTTCTGATGTGTTGTTGAATTCTTTTTTTCTTTATTTTTAATTTTTTTTTTCATCCATCTTTATTCTTCCGCCTGTGTGGGCCTCCCACTGCAGTGGCCTCTCTTGCTGCAGAGGCCCGGCTCTGGGCGCATGCTCTCCAGAGCGCTGACTCGTAATTAGACACACGGTCCAGCCACTCCCACAGCACATGGGATCTTCCCAGGCCAGGGATTGAACTGGTGCCCCTTGCCCTGCAAGGCAGACTCTTTACCCACTGGACCACCAGGGAAGCCCCGTGTTGTTGAATTCTGACCCTAGACCTTTTTAATGATGGCCATTTTGATTGGTGTGACGTAATACCTCACTGTAGTTTCGATTTGCATTTCTCTTAATGATTACAGGTTGTTGAGGATCTTAGGTCTATTGACCATCTGTGTGTCTTCTTTGGAGAAACGGCTATTTAGGTCATCTGCTATGGTCGATTGGATGGTTTGCTTTTTTATATTATATATATGAGCTGTTTGTATATTTTAGAAATTTGTTCCTTGTCACTCACCTTGTTTGCAAATATTTTCTTCCAGTCCATAGGTTGTCTTTTTTTTGTGTTATGATTTCCTTTGCTGTGCAAAAGGTTTTAAGTTTAATTAGGTCTCATTTTATCTATTTTTGTTTCTATCTCCATTACTCTAGGAGATGGATCCAAAAAAATACCACTGCGATTCCTGTCGGCACTATGCCTGTGTTTTCCCTTAGGGGAGCTTCCCTAGTGGCTCAGGGGGTAAAGAATCCTTCTGCGTTGCAGGAGACACAGGTTTCATCCCTGGGTCGGGAAGATCCCGTGGAGAAGGGAATGGCAGCCCACTCCAGTCTTCTTGCCTGGAGAATTCTGTGGGCAGAGGAGCTGTGGGCTACAGTCCATGGGGTCGCACAGATTTGCTAACATGAGTTGTCTGTATGCCCATTTTTTGAAGGGTTTTTTAATAATAAATGGATGCTGTACTTTGCCGAAGGCTTTTTCTGCATCTATTGAGATGATCATGTGATTTTTATCTCTCAATTTGTTGATATGGTGTATCCCATTGATTGATTTGCAGATATTGAAGAGTCCTTGCATGCCTGGGATGAACCCGACTTGATCATTATGTATGAGCTTTCTGATGTGTTGTTGAATTCTTTTTTTCTTTATTTTTAATTTTTTTTTTCATCCATCTTTATTCTTCCGCCTGTGTGGGCCTCCCACTGCAGTGGCCTCTCTTGCTGCAGAGGCCCGGCTCTGGGCGCATGCTCTCCAGAGCGCTGACTCGTAATTAGACACACGGTCCAGCCACTCCCACAGCACATGGGATCTTCCCAGGCCAGGGATTGAACTGGTGCCCCTTGCCCTGCAAGGCAGACTCTTTACCCACTGGACCACCAGGGAAGCCCCGTGTTGTTGAATTCTGACCCTAGACCTTTTTAATGATGGCCATTTTGATTGGTGTGACGTAATACCTCACTGTAGTTTCGATTTGCATTTCTCTTAATGATTACAGGTTGTTGAGGATCTTAGGTCTATTGACCATCTGTGTGTCTTCTTTGGAGAAACGGCTATTTAGGTCATCTGCTATGGTCGATTGGATGGTTTGCTTTTTTATATTATATATATGAGCTGTTTGTATATTTTAGAAATTTGTTCCTTGTCACTCACCTTGTTTGCAAATATTTTCTTCCAGTCCATAGGTTGTCTTTTTTTTGTGTTATGATTTCCTTTGCTGTGCAAAAGGTTTTAAGTTTAATTAGGTCTCATTTTATCTATTTTTGTTTCTATCTCCATTACTCTAGGAGATGGATCCAAAAAAATACCACTGCGATTCCTGTCGGCACTATGCCTGTGTTTTCCCTTAGGGGAGCTTCCCTAGTGGCTCAGGGGGTAAAGAATCCTTCTGCGTTGCAGGAGACACAGGTTTCATCCCTGGGTCGGGAAGATCCCGTGGAGAAGGGAATGGCAGCCCACTCCAGTCTTCTTGCCTGGAGAATTCTGTGGGCAGAGGAGCTGTGTGGGCTACAGTCCATGGGGTCGCACAGAGTCCTGACTGAGCAACTAACACATACCCTTTCTCCTCTAGGAGTTTTGTAGTATCTGGTCTTATTTCAGGCCTTTAATCTGTTTTGAGTTTACTGTTGTATATGGCGTTAGAGACTGTTCTAATTTCACGTGTTCTTGCCTCCTTTGCTGTAAGTTAGTTGACCCTAAGGCTGTGGGCTTGTTTCTGGGCTTCCGGTCCGGTCGCATTGATCCTTAGTCTGTTTCCTCTGCCTCTATTACTGAGTTTTGTCACTGCAGCTTGGCAGTAGAGCCCGAGGTCAGGGGGCTTGATGCCTCCAGCACCGTCTTCTCGCTCAGCATTGAATGGGCTGCTTGGGGTCTTTTGTGTTTCCATTCAACCGGAAAGAAAAAGGATGTTCTGTTCTGGGGAAAACGCCATTGGTGACTTGAGAGGGAGAGCTCTGCATCTGCAGATGGCCTCGGGCCGGGTGGTCACCTGAACCATAGGGAGTCTTCCGGTCTGAGGACACGGTCGACTGGTCGACTGCTCCCCTCGGTTGCAGGGAGCCCTGCAGGGCACTCAGACCCGTGCTGGGCTCGCAGCCAGGCTGCAGGACTGGGGCCACCGCTCCGTCTTGCTGGCCGGGACCACGCCTCCCTCCCGTTTCAGAAGTGCCGCAAGCCTGTCCGCGGCCAGCACTAGGGAGAGCAGCGACTCAGAGCGTCACTGGGCCCCAGCCAGGCTCAGGGACCTCCACGCAGCAGACGCGCTGCTCACCGGCCTCAGCGGCCACACTCCACCGCCCATGCCAAGCCTCTGCTGGGCCCCGCGACCTCCAGCCCCCACCCCTTCCTGGCGGGCTTTCAATTCGGGGCCCACCCGGCTCCGCTTGGCTCGGGGCCCTTGCTGAGCCCTCTGCCCGGACCCGGTTTCTCCAGATCTGAGCAGCAGTGTCCCCTTGCCACCGCCCGAGAAGGTGGTCCGTCTATCCCGTGACTCTCTGTTGGTCCCCCACTGCACTCCGTACCTCGGAGACTCGCTTTCGGACCCGCTCCCTGCTCCCTTGTCTTCCCAAGAACCTACGCCTCCCGCGTGCGGGCGGGTCGTCATCGGCCTTGTTTCTGGTCGCTGCCCGGGTGGGAGGATGAGACGTCCTGTGTGTCCGCGTCGTTGCTTAGTCGTGTTGGGTGCTTGGGGACCCCATGGGCAGTACCCCTCCAGGCTCCTCTGTCCTTGGGGTTTCCCAGGCAAGAATACGGGAGTGGGTTGCCATTTCCTCCTCCCAGGGATCTTCCCAACCCAGGGAGCGAACCCACATCTCCCGTGGCTCCTGCTGGGCAAGCAGGTTCTTGACCGGCTCCGCCATGGAGGAAGCCCACGGACATGACTGCTTTTGGAACTCATGCGTTACTCAAAAGCAGGTGAGATGCGACAAGATCCAAAATAAAGATGCTGCTTCTCGGGGCTGTGATGTTCTTTCTTTCCTCAAAGAATTTTTTCGAGGTGGACCATTTTAAAGTCTTTATTGAATTTGTTATAGTACAGTTTTGGTTTTGGTTGGTTGGCTGTGAGCCCTGTGGGGTCTTAGTTCCACGAACAGGGATGGACCCTGCATTGGAAGGTCCTGCATTGGCAGCCGAAGTCTTAACCCTCAGGCCACCAGGTAAGTCCCTCTTATTATTTGAAGTTGACATATAGTTCACTTACACTGCTGTAATAGTCATTTACACTGGTGTTAATTTCTGAGGTACACCAGAGTAATTCAGATACACACACACGCACGGATAACACACACTCTGTTTCAGGTTCGTTTCCAGTATAGGTGATCACTGGAAGGTTTTCTGGTGCAGCACGAGACAGGCAAGACTTGGTTAGAGGCAAACAAGAGGTTTATTGGGAAGCTCCCACGTGAGGTTCACGGGTCCACAGATTGGGCCGGTGAAGTCGCACCCAGGGAAGAGGTCGATGGGGTTTGATAGGCTTGCAGTGAAAAATTTTTGGCAGGCAGTTAGGGGGGCGGAGTAGAGGTCTTGCATCACTCATACCTGGGTTATGAGGTAAGTTCCAGAGAAGTCCTTTGTGTTGCAAGAGTCCCGGAGAGGGGGTTTCTCATGGCCGGTCTTGCAGATGTCCCTTGTCGCTGGCCTTTGGCAACCAGTGATGGTAGCCCACTGTCCCATCGACCCAACAATTACGTGATACTGAATACAGTTCCTGGTGTTACTTACTGGAACACTCCTGCGTGGGTGCGGCGTGTGTAGTGTTGTTCAGTTGCTCAGTCGTGTCTGACTCCTTGCGACCCTGTGACTACAGCGCATCAGGCTCCCCTGTCCTTCATTAGCTCCCGGAGTTTGGCCAAACTCATGTCCACTGAGTCAGGGATGCCACCCAGGCATCTCATCCTCAGTCGCCCTCATCTCTTGCTGTCCTCCCTCTTCCCCAGCACCAGGGTCTTCTCCAGTGAGCTGGCTCTTTGCGTCAGCTGGCCAGAGGCCCGGAGCTTCACCATCAGTCCTTCCAGTGATTATCCGGGGTGGACGTACGTTGGAATTGGCTGGTGTGGTCTCCTTGCAGCCCAGCGGACTCAAGAGTCTTCTCCAGCACCACAGTGGGAAAGGCTCATTTCTTCGGTGCCCAGCCTTCCTTATGGTCCAGCTCTCACATCCTTGCACGACTACAGGGAAAACCATAGCTTGGACTGTACTGACCGTTGTTGGCAAACAGACATCTCTGCTTTGTAACATACTGTCCATGTTCCTCATAGTTTTTCTTTTAAGGAGCAAATGTCTTTTAATTTCATGGCTGCAGTCACTGTCTGCAGTGATTTTGGAGCCCAGGAAAGTAACGTTTGTCACTGTTTCCGTTGTTTGTCCATCTCATTGCCATGAAGGGATGGCACCAGATGCCATGATCTATGATTTTGAATGTTGAATGCTGAGCCAGCTTTTCCACTCTCCTCGTTCACCTTCATCAAGAGGCTCTTTAGGGCTTCCCTGGTGGTCCCGTGGGTAAAGAGTCTGCCTTGCAGTGCAAGGGGCGCTGGTTCGATCCCTGGCTTGAGAAGATCCCATGTGCTGTGGGAGCAGCTGGACCGATGTGTCCAACTACCGAGCCGGAGCTCTGGAGCGCATGCGCCCAGAGCCGGTGCTCTGCAACGAGAGAGGCCACTGTGATGGGAGGCCCACACGGGCCAAAGAACAAAGGTGGATGAGAGTAAATAAATGAAAGACCAATACAAGTGGCCAAAATTAAAAAACAAACAACAAAGAAGAGGCTCTTTAGTTCCTCTTCCTCTCTGCTGTAATGGCGGTGTCCTCTGCGTATCGGGTTGTTGATATTTCTCCCTCCAGTTTTGATTCCAGCTTGTGCTTCATCCGGACTGGCGTTTTGCATGATGTCCTCTGCACAGAGTTGAACAAGTGGGGTGACCGTGTACGGCCTCCGCGTACTCCTTTTCCAAGTCAGCAGCAGTCTGCTATTCCGTGTCCGGTTCTAACTGTTGCTTCTTGACCTGCACACAGGTGTCTGGGAGGCAGATAAGGTAGGCTGGTATTCACATGGCTTTAAGAATTTTCCACAGTTGGTTGTGATCCTCACAGGCGAAGGCTTTTGCTTAGTCCGTGAAAGCGAAGTGGATGCTTTTCTGGAATTCCTTTTCTGTACTCCGGTGGATGTTGGCTATTTGATGTCTGGTTCCTCTGCTTTTCCTAAATCCAGCTTACACATCTAGAAGTTCTCGTTTCTCGGACTGATAAAGCCTAGCCCGGAGGATTTTAAGCACAGCCTTGCTAGCATGTGGAATGAGTGCCAGTGTATGGTAGTTGGAAGATTCTTTGGCGTTGCCCTTCTTTGGGACTGGAATGAAAACTGACCTTTACCCGTCCTGTGGCCACTGCTGAGTTTTCCAAATTTGCTGGCGTATTGAGTGCAGCACTTTGACAGCGTCATATGTAAGGATTTGAAGCGGCTCAGCGGGAGCGCCGTCAGCTGCATTGGCCTTGCTTGCGTCGGGCTTCCCAGGTGCACCTGACTTCACACTCCAGGGTTTCTGGCCATGGGAGAGTGGTCGCGCCATCGTGGTCACCCCGCAGATTGAGACCTTTTCCCCGTATTCTGTGTATTTGTTGCGACACTTTCTAATCTCTTCTGCTTCTGTTCGGTCTGTGCCATTTCTGTCCTTTCTTGTGCCCATCTTTGCATAAAAAGTTCCCTTAGAGTCTCTGATTTTCTTGGAGAGATCTCTAGTTTTTCCCGTTCTATTTTTTTTTCTCTCTGTTTCTTAGTTATTCTTAAGTGAAGTCTTTCCCCTCACCCCTTGACTTTGTCTGGAACTCTCTGTTCAGATCGATATACCTCTTCTTTCCTCCTTTGCCTTTGTCCTCTCTGCTTTTCTCAGCTGTTTGTAATGCCTGCCTAGACAAGCAGTTTGCCTTTCCTGCATTTCTTTTTCTTGGGGATGGTTTTGAACACTGCATCCTGTAGGTTGAAACACACACCTCCATCACAGCTCGTTAGATGCCCTATAAGAGCTAATCCCTAGAATCTATTTGTCATTTGCACTATATAATCATAAGAGATTTGATGTAGTCATGTCTCAATGGCTGAGTGGATTTCACTACTTGGAATGAATGAAATAGGGACTTTCCTTTCGTGTAAGGGGAAGCCAGTGGTCTGTGGGAATCCAGGTGGCTGGAGCAGGGGTGCAGTCAGAGGAGAGCCCCTGGGGGAGCTGCAGACGTCCAGGCAGGGGGTCTGTCCTGGGCAGAAGATCAAGCGACGGGCCGCACATCTGTTCTTTCTTAAATACCCATCTCAGAGTCAGGGTTCCGTGCAGGTGGGCAAGGACGCTTGGAAATCATCAGAGTGGAGATCTGTTAAAGATACTTCTTACTGTGGACAGGTTAGGGGCACAGTTTCTGAATCCGGATGCAAGGAAGGAAAGAAGGAAATAATCTCCAGGAATTATCTGTTGGAGGGACCGATCGTTTGAGGAGCGCTCCCGTCCCACTGATTCATCCCAGACACTACACAAAACCCGCTGTTTGTGTTAAATCCTTGCGTTCGCCTTTTGGGTGGTGGATTCATCCTTTGTATCTTTTTAAATTTTCACTGGAAAAGGTGGTATATGTTTTTGTGTCTGCTCTTAGAGAGATTGACTGTAAAACCCAAACCAGGTCCACATCTCTGCCTAGCCCGGCCATGGGAAGTCCCCATCGTGGTCACCCCGCAGATTGAGACCTTTTCCCCGTATTCTGTGTATTTGTTGCGACACTTTCTAATCTCTTCTGCTTCTGTTCGGTCTGTGCCATTTCTGTCCTTTCTTGTGCCCATCTTTGCATAAAAAGTTCCCTTAGAGTCTCTGATTTTCTTGGAGAGATCTCTAGTTTTTCCCGTTCTATTTTTTTTTCTCTCTGTTTCTTAGTTATTCTTAAGTGAAGTCTTTCCCCTCACCCCTTGACTTTGTCTGGAACTCTCTGTTCAGATCGATATACCTCTTCTTTCCTCCTTTGCCTTTGTCCTCTCTGCTTTTCTCAGCTGTTTGTAATGCCTGCCTAGACAAGCAGTTTGCCTTTCCTGCATTTCTTTTTCTTGGGGATGGTTTTGAACACTGCATCCTGTAGGTTGAAACACACACCTCCATCACAGCTCGTTAGATGCCCTATAAGAGCTAATCCCTAGAATCTATTTGTCATTTGCACTATATAATCATAAGAGATTTGATGTAGTCATGTCTCAATGGCTGAGTGGATTTCACTACTTGGAATGAATGAAATAGGGACTTTCCTTTCGTGTAAGGGGAAGCCAGTGGTCTGTGGGAATCCAGGTGGCTGGAGCAGGGGTGCAGTCAGAGGAGAGCCCCTGGGGGAGCTGCAGACGTCCAGGCAGGGGGTCTGTCCTGGGCAGAAGATCAAGCGACGGGCCGCACATCTGTTCTTTCTTAAATACCCATCTCAGAGTCAGGGTTCCGTGCAGGTGGGCAAGGACGCTTGGAAATCATCAGAGTGGAGATCTGTTAAAGATACTTCTTACTGTGGACAGGTTAGGGGCACAGTTTCTGAATCCGGATGCAAGGAAGGAAAGAAGGAAATAATCTCCAGGAATTATCTGTTGGAGGGACCGATCGTTTGAGGAGCGCTCCCGTCCCACTGATTCATCCCAGACACTACACAAAACCCGCTGTTTGTGTTAAATCCTTGCGTTCGCCTTTTGGGTGGTGGATTCATCCTTTGTATCTTTTTAAATTTTCACTGGAAAAGGTGGTATATGTTTTTGTGTCTGCTCTTAGAGAGAGATTGACTGTAAAACCCAAACCAGGTCCACATCTCTGCCTCCAGCGGCCTGAGGTCTCTCTGTCGGTGGCAGCTGTCTTATGGCGGAGCGCCTGTCCATCCTCTCTATACACCACACTAATCCAAGCATGAGTCAGGCATTGGGGGTTGATTATTTATTTATTTATTTATTTATTTTTATCTTTTTGGGGAGCGGGGTGGGGAGGGAGGGGAGTGGGCGGGCCACTTCTGTTGGTCTTTCATATCTCTGTTTTCATCCGTTTTTGTTCTTTGGCTCCTGTGGGCCTCCCATCGCCGTGGCGTCTGTTGTCGCAGAGCGCCGGCTCTGGGCGCATGCGCTCCAGAGCTCCGGCTCGGTAATTGGACACATCGGTCCAGCCGCTCCACAGCACGTGGGATCTTCCCAGGCTAGGGATCAAACTGGCGCCCCTTGCACAGCAAGTTGGTGTCCTTACCCACTGGACCACCAGGGGAAGCCCGGCATTGGGGATTTTTGACTGTTTTCAGTCTTCCCTTTCTACTTACTGCTGGAGTGGACAGTGAAGTTTAGATTTTTAATTTTTAACAATTCTTGTATTTATTTATTTATTTTTGGCTATTCTGGGTTTTCACTGCTGCCACAGGCTCCTCTCTAGTTGCAGGGAGTGGGGGCTACTCTCTAGCTGAGGTGAGCAGGCTTCTTGCTGCAGTGACTTCTCTTGTGGTGGAGCTCAGGCTCTAGGGCACACGGGCTTCAGTAGTTGCGGCCCATGGGCTCCATGGTTGCAGCTCCGAGGCTCCAGAGCACAGGCTCCATAGCTGTGGCTCACAGGCTTAGTTGATCTGCAGCCTGTGGGATCCTCCCGGATCAGGGATGGAACCCATGTCTCCTACATGGACAGGCGAGCTCTTTAGCCCTAGGCTACCAGGGAAGCCTTAGAAGGGTTTTGAGCGATTGTTTACTCAGGATACATGCTCCTGGGTGGGCACTTCAGATGGCAGCCTGAGCCTCTCGTGACGGCCTCTTAACCCTGTGAACATGTGTGGTGTTCCAGTCGCTGCCCGGGTCATTCTTAGTGCCACAGGAGACGGGAGGCTTGCTTTCTCCAAGGCTCTGTCCCAGCTTTTGGGGGTCTAGGTTTTGAGGATTCCCCATCAGGCTGGAGGCAAGGGATTGCTTGGGGTCGCTTGGGTTGGCACAGGTGGAGGATTTCGGGATGCTGAGCATCTCGTTCTATGGCGGAGGTTCGGGGTATTTGGACCCTTAAAGGGTGTGAGGATAATTACCTGTGCTGGCTGGCTCCTCGAAAATCCCTCGTGTTTGCAACTGATTTCTGCTCTTTCCACCTCAAAAATCTGCTGTGGTCAGCTGTGCTGAACTGGCCCCCAGGCCTTGGGAGTGAGAGCTTCAGGGCGGCCTGGAGTTCAGGGTGCAGTTACAGGACGTGTCCACAGGGCGGCAGCACGGGTGACGCCCTCCCTTGGTTTCCAGGCAACTAGAGCCTGAAGGAGAGGCCGTTTCCTGACTGAGAGTTCAGGGGACTGTGCCTGAGGAAGCCCTTCAGGGCTTGCGTCTCCCTAACTCTTCCGCATCAGGCTTTACACCTTGTGCCCCAGAACGGATCGCGACCTGAGCCCCCCGCGCCGCGCCTGGGAGAATGCGATGCCCAGGAGGCTGCACCCCCACGGAAGAGGCTTGGGGTGGAAGCCCAGCTCCAGGAGAAGCTCAGGCCCTGGGACGATCTGCTCAAGGTCCCCCTGGAGACTCTGGTCCCCGCCAGAGAAAAGAAGATACAAGAGGGTTCTCAGGGGTGCTACCGAAGACCACCCTGGCTGGCAGCCGCAGACTCCCGCCCTGGCCCCCTGCACCTTGGTCTCTTAGGGGAATCTCCAGGGATAGGACCGCCGCTGAGCCAGGGAGCTTGGAGGGCATCACAGGGCATTCCCCTGGGCTTGAGGGGCTGCCGGTGGTCTGGGAATCCGGGTGGCGGGAGCAGGGGTGCTCGCTGTCAGGGGAGCGCCGCTGGGGGAGGAGTTAGGGGCGCAGGCAGGGTGTCTGTCGGAGGCTTTTGTGGAGTGTTTGCCATTGAGGCGATGGCAGAGGGTCGAGCTGTTTTGCCCTTGCATCGGGGGGCACTTCAGATGGCAGCCTGAGCCTCTCGTGACGGCCTCTTAACCCTGTGAACATGTGTGGTGTTCCAGTCGCTGCCCGGGTCATTCTTAGTGCCACAGGAGACGGGAGGCTTGCTTTCTCCAAGGCTCTGTCCCAGCTTTTGGGGGTCTAGGTTTTGAGGATTCCCCATCAGGCTGGAGGCAAGGGATTGCTTGGGGTCGCTTGGGTTGGCACAGGTGGAGGATTTCGGGATGCTGAGCATCTCGTTCTATGGCGGAGGTTCGGGGTATTTGGACCCTTAAAGGGTGTGAGGATAATTACCTGTGCTGGCTGGCTCCTCGAAAATCCCTCGTGTTTGCAACTGATTTCTGCTCTTTCCACCTCAAAAATCTGCTGTGGTCAGCTGTGCTGAACTGGCCCCCAGGCCTTGGGAGTGAGAGCTTCAGGGCGGCCTGGAGTTCAGGGTGCAGTTACAGGACGTGTCCACAGGGCGGCAGCACGGGTGACGCCCTCCCTTGGTTTCCAGGCAACTAGAGCCTGAAGGAGAGGCCGTTTCCTGACTGAGAGTTCAGGGGACTGTGCCTGAGGAAGCCCTTCAGGGCTTGCGTCTCCCTAACTCTTCCGCATCAGGCTTTACACCTTGTGCCCCAGAACGGATCGCGACCTGAGCCCCCCGCGCCGCGCCTGGGAGAATGCGATGCCCAGGAGGCTGCACCCCCACGGAAGAGGCTTGGGGTGGAAGCCCAGCTCCAGGAGAAGCTCAGGCCCTGGGACGATCTGCTCAAGGTCCCCCTGGAGACTCTGGTCCCCGCCAGAGAAAAGAAGATACAAGAGGGTTCTCAGGGGTGCTACCGAAGACCACCCTGGCTGGCAGCCGCAGACTCCCGCCCTGGCCCCCTGCACCTTGGTCTCTTAGGGGAATCTCCAGGGATAGGACCGCCGCTGAGCCAGGGAGCTTGGAGGGCATCACAGGGCATTCCCCTGGGCTTGAGGGGCTGCCGGTGGTCTGGGAATCCGGGTGGCGGGAGCAGGGGTGCTCGCTGTCAGGGGAGCGCCGCTGGGGGAGGAGTTAGGGGCGCAGGCAGGGTGTCTGTCGGAGGCTTTTGTGGAGTGTTTGCCATTGAGGCGATGGCAGAGGGTCGAGCGGTGGGCCTCGCGTCTGTGTGCCGTCAGTTCCCTGTGTCAGTCAGGGGTCGGTGTCGATGAGCCAGGACGCTGGGAAACCTTGAGAGTGGGTTTTTGTTAAAGGAACCACATACTGTGGGTAGGTTAGGACACAGGTTTCTGCTTCTATAAGCAAGGCGGGAAGCAAGGCCCTAATGCTCCGGGATTATCTGTTGCAGATACCGGTTTTTCAAGGTGTGTTCATGTCCTTCTGATGTGCTGTCTATACTTACTGCTGGAGTGAAGTATTAGATTTAGATGTGGGTTGTTTTTTTTCTTTTTTTTTTTGCCTCTTTTTAAAATTTATATTTATTTTCGTCCATCTTTGTTCTTTGGCCTGTGTGAGTCTCCCATCACAGTGGCCTTTCTCGCTGCAGAACACCGGCTCGGGGCGCATGCGCTCCAGGGCGCTGGCTCATCATTTCACACACCGGTCCAGCCGCTCCGCGGCACGTGGGTTGTCTTGGGCCAGGGATCGAACCGGCACCCCTTGCACTGCAAGGCGGGCTCTTTACCGACAGAACCACCAGGGAACCCCTAGATGTGTTTGGCTTTTTGGGGGGTGGCGTGGGGAGGGAGGGGAGCAGGCGGGCCACTTCTATTGGTCCTTCATTTGTCCATTTTCATCTGTCTTTGTTCTTTGGCCCGTGTGGTCCTCCCATCGCGGTGGCCTCTATTGTCGCAGAGCTCCGGCTCGGTGATTGGACACATCAGTCCAGCCGCTCCGCGGCACGCGGGATCTTCCCAGGCCAGGGATCGAACTGGCGCCCTTGCACTGCAAGGCGGTGCCCTTACCCACTGGACCACCAGGGCAGCCCTAGATGTGTTTTTGAACTATCGTTTTCTCAAGATGTGCCCTCCTGGGCGGGCACATCGGCAGTAACCTGAGCCTCTCCTGACGGGTCTTCCACCTGTGGACGTGTCCGTGACTCTAGCCACTGCCAGGTTCGTTTTTAAGGACCAAATATTGGGGGGTTTCCTTTTCTCCACGGCTGCGTCCCTGCTTTCTTGAGTCTAGATTTGGGGAATATCCCGTCTGACTGGCGAGAAGGGATTTCTCGGAGTCTTCTGGATTGACATAGGTACAGGATTTAGGGATGCTGAACATCTCGTTCTACGGTAGAGGGTATTTTATTACTTAGAGGTGTAAGAATCGCAAAGACACGGCGGGCTGCAAGCTGTTAGGGAAGAAGTTTATTTGGGAAGAGTTCCCAGGCGAGATCCACAGGTCCGAGAGATGGGCCAGGGAAATTGCGCCCCGGAGATGGGACGAGGAGGTTTTATTGGGGAGGAAAGGGGAACAGGAGAAAAGGGGAGGGGGATCCAGGGCAGGCGCAGAAAGGAGTTCTTTCTTTAAGCTTGGCCGGAAGTCCAGTGATGAGCCCACTATCCTTCAGGTGGCTGCAGGCGGGGGTGGTGGGGTGGGGGGTGGTGGGGTGGGGGGTGGGGGTGAAGTTCTTGACACTTTGTGAGTAACTCTTATGGCGAAGGCTATCTCCTTATCTTAGGTCTAAGGAGACTCTCAGGCGCCAGCAGGCAAGCAACTGCCCCCCTGACTTGGTGCCAGGAGTCTGGTCGCGGTGTTGACCCTAACAAACTTGGCCCTTTCTTATGACTATTTAGTGCTGGGGAATCTCCGGCGCTGTGTTAACCCTTTAATAGCCTACCACCCTAACAAGAGGGTGTGAGGATACGTTCCCTGTGCAGGGGCTGGCTCCTCCGAAAATCGCTCATTGTCCTTTCAGTTTGCTTTGGCCCGTGTGGTCCTCCCATCGCGGTGGCCTCTATTGTCGCAGAGCTCCGGCTCGGTGATTGGACACATCAGTCCAGCCGCTCCGCGGCACGCGGGATCTTCCCAGGCCAGGGATCGAACTGGCGCCCTTGCACTGCAAGGCGGTGCCCTTACCCACTGGACCACCAGGGCAGCCCTAGATGTGTTTTTGAACTATCGTTTTCTCAAGATGTGCCCTCCTGGGCGGGCACATCGGCAGTAACCTGAGCCTCTCCTGACGGGTCTTCCACCTGTGGACGTGTCCGTGACTCTAGCCACTGCCAGGTTCGTTTTTAAGGACCAAATATTGGGGGGTTTCCTTTTCTCCACGGCTGCGTCCCTGCTTTCTTGAGTCTAGATTTGGGGAATATCCCGTCTGACTGGCGAGAAGGGATTTCTCGGAGTCTTCTGGATTGACATAGGTACAGGATTTAGGGATGCTGAACATCTCGTTCTACGGTAGAGGGTATTTTATTACTTAGAGGTGTAAGAATCGCAAAGACACGGCGGGCTGCAAGCTGTTAGGGAAGAAGTTTATTTGGGAAGAGTTCCCAGGCGAGATCCACAGGTCCGAGAGATGGGCCAGGGAAATTGCGCCCCGGAGATGGGACGAGGAGGTTTTATTGGGGAGGAAAGGGGAACAGGAGAAAAGGGGAGGGGGATCCAGGGCAGGCGCAGAAAGGAGTTCTTTCTTTAAGCTTGGCCGGAAGTCCAGTGATGAGCCCACTATCCTTCAGGTGGCTGCAGGCGGGGGTGGTGGGGTGGGGGGTGGTGGGGTGGGGGGTGGGGGGTGAAGTTCTTGACACTTTGTGAGGAATTTTTATGGCCAAGGCTTTCTCCTTATCGCAGGTCTAAGGAGACTCTCAGGCGCCAGCAGGCTAGCAACTGACCCCCTGATTTGGTGCCGGGAGTCTGGTCGCGGTGTTGACCCTAACAACTTGGCCCTTTCTTATGACTATTTAGTGCTGGGGAATCTCCGGCTGCTGTGTTAACCCTTTAATAGCCTACCACCCTAACAAGAGGGTGTGAGGATAATTTCCCTGTGCAGGCTGGCTCCTCGAAAATCGCTCGTGTTTTCAACTTGTTTCTGCACTTTTCCCCCTGCACATCTGCAGTGGCCAGCTGTCCTGAACTGGCCCTCAGGCCTTGGGAGTGAGAACTTCAGGGCGGCCTGGAGTTCAGGGTGCAGTTACAGGACGTGTCCACAGGGTGGCAGCACGGGTGACGCCCCCCCTAGGTTTCCTGGCAACGAGAGCCTGAGGGCAAGGCGGCGTCCTGGCCTGAGAGTTCCAGCGCCTAGCCTGGAGAATTGGATGCCTAGGAGGCTGCACTTTGAGGAAGGAGGCTGGGGGTGGAGCTGCAGCTCCAGGAGAAGCTGAGGCCCTGGGACGATCCGCTCAAGGTCCCCCTGGAAACTCTGGTGCCAGAGAAAAGTAGATACAAGAGGGTTCTCAGGGCTGTTGATGAAGACGGCCCTGCCAGGCAGCCTCAGACTCCACCCTCCCTCCAGGTATTCTAGTCAAGGGAGCTAAGTCTGGTCAGGCTCGGGCCAGGGTTCTTGGATGGAATAAGGTAGGTTTTTAAGTTCTGTTTCAGGGGATGTCAGTGGTCTTGGAATCCAGAAGTTCCACACTGGAGCGTGCTGACTGAGGACAGGGATTGAGGAATAACAGGTATTTTTTTAAAACACAGGTATTTTTTAATTCTTACAAATTTACATAATGCAAAGCGTTTCAGACACAATTTTTATCTAAGAGTTAATGAGAACAGTTACCATGTAGATCAGGACCTACAGAGTATACGTGTTTGTTAAAATTATTCACTAGGAAAAAAAATAAATTATTCACTAGGTAACAGTCCCTTACTAACCTATGTGAGTGGTTGTGAAATAATGGAAAACAGTCATTCCCTGTGCCCCTTTTTAAAAAATGTGTACAGATTTTAGAATGGGTAGTTTATTTTTGTTTTTACTTTTTGCTTTTACAGACTTCTGTTGTTTGCAGATATCTGTAATCCCAGATTATCTGTACGTTAAAAACAGTGCTTAGATGCCACGAAATAGGTGGCTATGCCTTAACCGTGTGCGTGCTGTCAGGCCCGAGAGCGGCTTCCGGCCTTGTGACGGGGAGTGCCAGCCTCCATACCGCCCAGCAGGCGCATTTCAGTTTGTTTCGGGAGGGCCCAAGGGGGACGTGGGTTTGCGGCCTGATGAGGTGGTGGCATGCCCTGGGCCGCGCTGAGAGCCCCCGGTTCCGCTTCCAGAGGACTCTGGGCATCCCCCTGTAATAAAGGGTTCCTTTGTCCCCCTCGGTGAAAGCGCGTGGTGGGGGCGGGGTGGCCTGCAGCCCGGCGGCGGCGCGAGTGCCCCGGCCCTCAGGGCGGCGAGGTGGTCCCAGGCGCCCAGCAGCCGGGCCTGAAGGCTGGCGGATGGGCCTCGGAGGAGCCGGGGCTTCCGGGGGTCAGCCTCCCGCCCACTGCGGCCCCAGCGCCCGGCCTCGCCCCGCCGCGGCCCTGCTCCGGGCGGGGAGGAGCAGCGGGGCCTGTCCCCTCCGTCCGGCTCTGGGAGCTTGTCGCGAGGGAGGGCTCAGCCCCGTGCAGGGCTCCCGTGTGGCCCTGAAGCCCCCTGACCCCCGGGGCGAGGCCGGCCGAGCCCGGGAGGCGCGGGGAGACGCGGGCGGCCCCGCCGGTCGCTCGGGGCTCCCTGGGTCTGGACGGCAGGTGTTTCCCCCAGGAGGCTGCGGTCAGCGTCCCTCGGGGCGCTGGGGTCAGGCCTCGGGAGCCAGGCCGGGGCCTGAACCCGGAGCTCTCAGCAGCGCCCTGGGCGAGGGGACGACGAGGCGGGCCTGGGCGCTTCCTGGACCCGGGGCGGTGGTCTCTCTCTCCTGGGGCAAGCAGGGCTCCTCACCCGAGGTGCGCAGGCTGTGGCCGACGGTGATTTTGTACCATATCTGCCTTCAGGGTGATGGCTTAAATGCGGGGGCTGCGGGAAGGCGGGTCTGAGCAGTAACGGCCAGGTCCCCAAATGACGGCAGGCTTATTTCCTAGGGCTGTTGAACTGAATGAAACCCAGCCGGTCTCCCAATGTTGAGCTCTCCCCTGTCTGTGGACCTCAGTTCCTGCCCTGCTCTGATACCGCGTCCGCCAGAGGGCTTTTTGCTTTTACAGACTTCTGTTGTTTGCAGATATCTGTAATCCCAGATTATCTGTACGTTAAAAACAGTGCTTAGATGCCACGAAATAGGTGGCTATGCCTTAACCGTGTGCGTGCTGTCAGGCCCGAGAGCGGCTTCCGGCCTTGTGACGGGGAGTGCCAGCCTCCATACCGCCCAGCAGGCGCATTTCAGTTTGTTTCGGGAGGGCCCAAGGGGGACGTGGGTTTGCGGCCTGATGAGGTGGTGGCATGCCCTGGGCCGCGCTGAGAGCCCCCGGTTCCGCTTCCAGAGGACTCTGGGCATCCCCCTGTAATAAAGGGTTCCTTTGTCCCCCTCGGTGAAAGCGCGTGGTGGGGGCGGGGTGGCCTGCAGCCCGGCGGCGGCGCGAGTGCCCCGGCCCTCAGGGCGGCGAGGTGGTCCCAGGCGCCCAGCAGCCGGGCCTGAAGGCTGGCGGATGGGCCTCGGAGGAGCCGGGGCTTCCGGGGGTCAGCCTCCCGCCCACTGCGGCCCCAGCGCCCGGCCTCGCCCGCGCGCCCTGCTCCGGGCGGGGAGGAGCAGCGGGGCCTGTCCCCTCCGTCCGGCTCTGGGAGCTTGTCGCGAGGGAGGGCTCAGCCCCGTGCAGGGCTCCCGTGTGGCCCTGAAGCCCCCTGACCCCCGGGGCGAGGCCGGCCGAGCCCGGGAGGCGCGGGGAGACGCGGGCGGCCCCGCCGGTCGCTCGGGGCTCCCTGGGTCTGGACGGCAGGTGTTTCCCCCAGGAGGCTGCGGTCAGCGTCCCTCGGGGCGCTGGGGTCAGGCCTCGGGAGCCAGGCCGGGGCCTGAACCCGGAGCTCTCAGCAGCGCCCTGGGCGAGGGGACGACGAGGCGGGCCTGGGCGCTTCCTGGACCCGGGGCGGTGGTCTCTCTCTCCTGGGGCAAGCAGGGCTCCTCACCCGAGGTGCGCAGGCTGTGGCCGACGGTGATTTTGTACCATATCTGCCTTCAGGGTGATGGCTTAAATGCGGGGGCTGCGGGAAGGCGGGTCTGAGCAGTAACGGCCAGGTCCCCAAATGACGGCAGGCTTATTTCCTAGGGCTGTTGAACTGAATGAAACCCAGCCGGTCTCCCAATGTTGAGCTCTCCCCTGTCTGTGGACCTCAGTTCCTGCCCTGCTCTGATACCGCGTCCGCCAGAGGGCCTGCCCGCGGCCGGGCTTTCCAGGTAAAAGGTTCATTAACTCGGTCCAGACAACTCACTGAGAGAAAGGCTTATACACACCTCATGCTTGTAGATTCCCTGTCAATAAAGACTGTCCAGAGCGAGTCAGAGAGAGAGAGAGACTCTGAGAGAGAGACACTCAGAAACAGACTCAGAGAGAGAGACCTTGAGAGAGAGAGGCTTTGAGAGAGAGAGAGAGAGACTCTGAGAAGGAGACTCTGCGAGAGAGACTCTGTGAGAGAGAGACTCTGAGAGGGAGAGAGTCAGAGAGAGAGAGACTCTGAGAGGGAGAGACTCTGCGAGAGAGCGACTCTGCGAGAGAGCGACTCTGAGAGGGAGAGACTCTGCGAGAGAGCGACTCTGTGAGGGAGAAACTCCGAGAGGGAGAGACTCTGAGAGAGAGAGGCTCTGAGAGAGAGAGAGACTCTGAGAGAGAGAGGCTCTGAGAGAGAGAGAGACTCTGAGAGAGAGAGACTCTGAGAGAGAGAGACTCAGGGAGAGAGAGACCCTGAGAGGGAGAGACTCAGAGAGAGAGACTCTGAGAGAGAGAGAGACTCTGAGAGAGAGAGACTCTGAGAGAGAGAGACTCAGGGAGAGAGAGACCCTGAGAGGGAGAGACTCAGAGAGAGAGACTCTGAGAGAGAGAGAGACTCTGCGAGAGGCGACTCTGCGAGAGGCGACTCTGAGAGAGAGAGAGACTCTGAGAGAGAGCGACTCTGTGAGGGAGAAACTCCGAGAGGGAGAGAGTGTGAGAGAGAGAGGCTCTGAGAGAGAGAGAGACTCTGAGAGAGAGAGGCTCTGAGAGAGAGAGAGACTCTGAGAGAGAGAGACTCTGAGAGAGAGAGACTCAGGGAGAGAGAGACCCTGAGAGGGAGAGACTCAGAGAGAGAGACTCTGAGAGAGAGAGAGACTCTGAGAGAGAGAGACTCTGAGAGAGAGAGACTCAGGGAGAGAGAGACCCTGAGAGGGAGAGACTCAGAGAGAGAGACTCTGAGAGGGAGAGACTCAGAGCGAGCGAGCGAGAGAGAGAGACTCTCAAAGAGAGAGAGACTCAGAGAGAAAGAGACTCTGAGAGAGAGCCTCTGAGAGAGAGAAGAGAGTCTCTGAGACAGAGAGAGAGACTCTGAGATAGAGAGACTCTGAGAGAGAGAGAATCTGTGAGAGAGAGACTCTGAGAGAGAGAGACTCTGAGAGGGAGAGCGAGACTCTGAGAGGGAGAGACTCTCAGAGAGAGAGACTCTGAGTTGGAGATACTCAGAGCGAGAGAGACTCTGAGTCGGAGAGACTCAGAGCGAGAGAGAGAGAGAGAGAGAGAGAGGGACTGTCAAAGAGAGAGAGACTCAGAGAGAGACAGACTCTGAGAGACAGACTCTGAGAGAGAGACTCTGAGAGAGAGAGAGAGACTCAGAGGTCTGTGAGGGAGAGACTCAGAGAGAGACTCTGAGAGGGAGAGACTCAGAGAGAGAGACTCTGCGAGGGAGAGACTCTGAGAGGGAGAGACTCTGCGAGAGAGCAACTTTGTGACGGAGAGACTCCGAGAGGGAGAGACTCTGAGAGAGAGAGAGACCCTCAGAGGGAGAGACTCAGAGAGAGAGACTCTGAGAGGGAAAAACTCAGAGAGAGAGAGAGAGACACAGAGAGAGACTCTCAGAGAGACAGACTCTGAGAGAGAGAGACTCTGAGTCGGAGAGACTCAGAGCGAGAGAGAGAGGGACTGCCAAAGAGAGAGAGACTCAGAGAGAGACAGACGCTGTGAGACAAACTCTGAGAAACAGACTCTGAGAGAGAGACTCAGAGAGAGAGAGAGAGACTCTGAGAGGGAGAGACTCAGAGCGAGCGAGCGAGAGAGACTCTCAAAGAGAGAGAGACTCAGAGAGAAAGAGACTCTGAGAGAGAGCCTCTGAGAGAGAGAGAGAGACTCTGAGAGGGAGAGACTCTGCGAGAGAGAGACTCTGTGAGGAAGAGATTCTGAGAGGGAGAGACTCTGAGAGGGAGAGACTGTGAGAGGGAGAGACTCTGTGAGTGTATGACTCTGAGAGGGAGAAACTCAGAGAGAGAGAGAGAGACTCTGAGAGAGGGGCTCAGGTAGAGAGAGAGACTGTGAGAGAGAGAGACTCTGAGAGGGAGAGACTCTGAGAGGGAGAGACTTTGAGAGGGAGAGAGAGACTCTGAGAAATAGAGAGACTCTGAGAGAGACAGACTCTGAGAGGGAGAGACTGTGCGAGGGAGAGAGCGTGCGAGGGAGAGACTCTGCCAGGAGAGACTCTGTGAGGGAGAGACTCTGAGAGATAGAGGCGCTGAGAGAGAGACTGAGAGAGAGAGAGAGACTCTGAGAGGGAGAGTCTCAGAGAGAGAGACTCTGTGAGGAAGAGATTCTGAGAGGGAGAGACTCTGAGAGGGAGAGACTGTGAGAGGGAGAGACTCTGTGAGTGTATGACTCTGAGAGGGAGAAACTCAGAGAGAGAGAGAGAGAGACTCTGAGAGAGAGGGGCTCTGGTACAGAGAGAGACTCTGAGAGAGAGAGACTCTGAGAGGGAGAGACTCTGAGAGGGAGAGACTTTGAGAGGGAGAGAGAGACTCTGAGAAATAGAGAGACTCTGAGAGAGACAGACTCTGAGAGGGAGAGACTGTGCGAGGGAGAGGCCTTGCGAGGGAGAGACTCTGCCAGGGAGAGACTCTGTGAGGGAGAGACTCTGAGAGATAGAGGCTCTGAGAGAGAGAGACTCTGAGAGAGAGAGAGAGACTCTGAGAGGGAGAGTCTCAGAGAGAGAGAGACTCTGAGATGGAGAGCGAGACACTGAGAGGGAGAGACTCCTAGAGGGAGAGCGAGACTCTGAGAGGGAGAGACTGTGAGAGAGAGAGACTGTGAGAGGGAGAGACTCAGAGCGAGCGAGAGAGAGAGACTCAGAGAGAAAGAGACTCTGAGAGAGAGCCTCTGAGAGAGAGAGAGACACTCTGAGAGGGAGAGACTCTGCGAGAGAGAGACTCTGAGTGAATGACTCTGAGAGGGAGAATCTCAGAGAGAGAGAGAGAGAGAGAGAGACTCAGAAACAAAGAGACTCAGAGAGAGACTCAGAGAGAGAGAGACTCTGAGAGGGAGAGGCTCAGAGAGAGACAGACTCTGAGAGAGAGACTCTGAGAGAGAGAGAGAGATTCTGACAGGGAGAGACTCAGAGCGAGCGAGCGAGAGAGAGACTCTCAAAGAGAGAGAGACTCAGAGAGAAAGACTCTGAGAGAGAGAGAGAGACTTTGAGAGGGAGAGACTCTGTGAGAGAGAGACTCTGTGAGGAAGAGATTCTGAGAGGAGAGACTCTGAGAGGAGAGACTCTGAGAGGGAGAGACTGTGAGAGGGAGAGACTCTGAGTGAATGACTCTGAGAGGGAGAATCTCAGAGAGAGAGAGAGAGAGAGACTCAGAGA
Organism: Tragulus kanchil; assembly: GCA_022376925.1. Taxonomy (NCBI): domain Eukaryota; kingdom Metazoa; phylum Chordata; class Mammalia; order Artiodactyla; family Tragulidae; genus Tragulus; species Tragulus kanchil. Next base: position 225,336,095 of record JAIOJX010000030.1, on the reverse strand, counting down.
GAAAGAGACTCTGAGAGAGAGCCTCTGAGAGAGAGAGAGACACTCTGAGAGGGAGAGACTCTGCGAGAGAGAGACTCTGAGTGAATGACTCTGAGAGGGAGAATCTCAGAGAGAGAGAGAGAGAGAGAGAGACTCAGAAACAAAGAGACTCAGAGAGAGACTCAGAGAGAGAGAGACTCTGAGAGGGAGAGGCTCAGAGAGAGACAGACTCTGAGAGAGAGACTCTGAGAGAGAGAGAGAGATTCTGACAGGGAGAGACTCAGAGCGAGCGAGCGAGAGAGAGACTCTCAAAGAGAGAGAGACTCAGAGAGAAAGACTCTGAGAGAGAGAGAGAGACTTTGAGAGGGAGAGACTCTGTGAGAGAGAGACTCTGTGAGGAAGAGATTCTGAGAGGGAGAGACTCTGAGAGGGAGAGACTCTGAGAGGGAGAGACTGTGAGAGGGAGAGACTCTGAGTGAATGACTCTGAGAGGGAGACTCTCAGAGAGAGAGAGAGAGAGAGAGACTCAGAAACAAAGAGACTCAGAGAGAGAGAAAGACTCACAGAGAGACAGACTCAGAGAGAGAGAGAGACTCTGTGTGGGAGAGACTCCGAGAGAGAGAGAGACGCTGCAAGAGAGAGACTCTGATAAAGAGAGAGAGACTCTGAGAGGGAGCGACTCAGAGAGAGAGAGAGACTCTGCGAGAGAGAGAGAGAGAGACTCTGAGAGAGACTGACTCAGAAACAAAGAGACTTGGAGAGAGAGTGAGAGAGAGAGACGCTGAGAGAGAGTCTGAGAGAGAGAAACTCAGAGAGAGAGAAAATCTGAGAAAGAAAGACTAGAGAGAGAGAGAGACTCTGAGAGAGAGACTCAGAGAGAGAGAGAGAGAGACTCAGAGACAGAGAGAGAGAGACTCTGAGATAGAGAGACTCTGAGAGAGAGAGGCTCAGAGAGAGAGAGACTGCTAGAGAGACAGATTCAGAGAGAGAGAGACTCTGTGAGGGAGAGACTCTGAGAGACAGAGAGATTCCGAGAGAGAAAGAGAGACTCAGAGAGAGAGAGAGAGACTCTGAGAGAGAGAGAGAGACACTCTGAGAGGGAGAGACTCTGAGAGGGAGAGACTCTGAGTGAATGACTCTGAGAGGGAGAATCTCAGAGAGAGAGAGAGAGACTCTCAGAGAGAGAGAGAAAGAGAGACTCAGAAACAGAGAGACTCAGAGAGAGAGAGACTCTGAGAGGGAGAGGCTCAGAGAGAGAGAGGCTCTGAGAGAGAGAGACTCTGAGAGAGAGAGAGACTCTGAGAGAGAGAGAGACTCTGAGAGGGAGAGACTCAGAGAGAGAGAGACTCAGAGAGAGAGACTCTGAGAGGGAGAGAGACTCTGAGAGAGAGAGAGACTCTGAGAGGGAGAGACTCAGAGAGAGAGAGACTCTGAGAGGGAGAGGCTCAGAGAGAGAGACTCTGAGAGGGAGAGACTCAGAGAGAGACAGACTGAGAGAGAGACTCAGAGAGAGAGAGAGAGACTCTGAGAGGGAGAGACTCGGCAAGAGAGAGACTCTGTGAAGAAGAGATTCTGAGAGGGAGAGACTCTGAGAGGGAGAGACTGTGAGAGGGAGAGACTCTGAGTGAATGACTCTGAGAGGGAGACTCTCAGAGAGAGAGAGAGACTCTCAGAGAGAGAGAGAGAGATTCAGAAACAAAGAGACTCAGAGAGAGACTCAGAGAGAGAGAGACTCTGAGAGGGAGAGGCTCAGAGAGAGAGAGGCTCTGAGAGAGAGAGACTCTGAGAGAGAGAGAGACTCTGAGAGAGAGAGAGACTCTGAGAGGGAGAGACTCAGAGAGAGAGAGACTCTGAGAGGGAGAGGCTCAGAGAGAGAGACTCTGAGAGGGAGAGAGACTCTGAGAGAGAGAGAGACTCTGAGAGGGAGAGACTCAGAGAGAGAGAGACTCTGAGAGGGAGAGGCTCAGAGAGAGAGACTCTGAGAGGGAGAGACTCAGAGAGAGACAGACTGAGAGAGAGACTCAGAGAGAGAGAGAGAGACTCTGAGAGGGAGAGACTCGGCAAGAGAGAGACTCTGTGAAGAAGAGATTCTGAGAGGGAGAGACTCTGAGAGGGAGAGACTGTGAGAGGGAGAGACTCTGAGTGAATGACTCTGAGAGGGAGACTCTCAGAGAGAGAGAGAGACTCTCAGAGAGAGAGAGAGAGATTCAGAAACAAAGAGACTCAGAGAGAGACTCAGAGAGAGAGAGACTCTGAGAGGGAGAGGCTCAGAGAGAGAGACTCTGAGAGGGAGAGACTCAGAGAGAGACAGACTGAGAGAGAGACTCAGAGAGAGAGAGAGAGACTCTGAGAGGGAGAGACTGTGAGAGGGACAGACTCAGAGCGAGCGAGAGAGAGACTCAGAGAAAGAGACTCTGAGAGAGAGCCTCTGAGAGAGAGACACACACACTGAGAGGGAGAGACTCTGCGAGAGAGAAACTCTGTGAGGAAGAGATTCAGAGAGGGAGAGACTCTGAGAGGGAGAGACTCTGTGAGTGTATGACTCTGAGGGGGAGAAACTCAGAGAGAGAGAGAGAGAGAGACTCTGAGAGAGAGGGGCTCTGAGACAGAGAGAGACTGTGAGAGAGAGAGAGACTCGAGACTCTGAGAGGGAGAGACTCAGAGAGAGAGAGACTTTGAGAGGGAGAGAGAGACTCTGAGAGGGAGAGACTGTGCGAGGGAGAGACTCTGCCAGGGAAAGACTCCGTGAAGGAGAGACTCTGAGAGGGAGAGGCTCAGAGAGAGAGAGGCTCTGAGAGAGAGAGACTCTGAGAGAGAGAGAGACTCTGAGAGGGAGAGACTGTGCGAGGGAGAGACTCTGAGAGAGAGAGACTCTGAGAGAGAGAGAGATAGAGGCTCTGAGAGAGAGAGACTCTGAGAGAGAGAGAGAGACTCTGAGAGGGAGAGTCTCAGAGAGAGAGAGACTCTGAGATGGAGAGCGAGACACTGAGAGGGAGAGACTCCTAGAGGGAGAGCGAGACTCTGAGAAGGAGAGACTGTGAGAGAGAGAGACTGTGAGAGGGAGAGACTCAGAGCGAGCGAGAGAGAGAGAGACTCAGAGAGAGAGAGACTCTGGGAGGGAGAGAGACACTATGAGAGGGAGAGAGAGACTCTGAGAGGGAGAGAATCTGAGAAATAGAGAGACTGTGAGAGGGAGAGACTCAGAGCGAGCGAGAGAGAGAGAGACTCAGAGAGAAAGAGACTCTGAGAGAGAGCCTCTGAGAGAGAGAGAGACACTCTGAGAGGGAGACACTCTGCGAGAGAGAGACTCTGTGAGGAAGATATTCTGAGAGGGAGAGACTCAGAGAGAGAGAGACTCAGAGAGTGAGAGACTCTGGGAGAGAGAGACTCTGAGAGGGAGAGACTGTGCGAGGGAGAGACTCTGAGAGAGAGAGACTCTGAGAGAGAGAGAGATAGAGGCTCTGAGAGAGAGAGACTCTGAGAGAGAGAGAGAGACTCTGAGAGGGAGAGTCTCAGAGAGAGAGAGACTCTGAGATGGAGAGCGAGACACTGAGAGGGAGAGACTCCTAGAGGGAGAGCGAGACTCTGAGAAGGAGAGACTGTGAGAGAGAGAGACTGTGAGAGGGAGAGACTCAGAGCGAGCGAGAGAGAGAGAGACTCAGAGAGAGAGAGACTCTGGGAGGGAGAGAGACACTATGAGAGGGAGAGAGAGACTCTGAGAGGGAGAGAATCTGAGAAATAGAGAGACTGTGAGAGGGAGAGACTCAGAGCGAGCGAGAGAGAGAGAGACTCAGAGAGAAAGAGACTCTGAGAGAGAGCCTCTGAGAGAGAGAGAGACACTCTGAGAGGGAGACACTCTGCGAGAGAGAGACTCTGTGAGGAAGATATTCTGAGAGGGAGAGACTCAGAGAGAGAGAGACTCAGAGAGTGAGAGACTCTGGGAGAGAGAGACTCTGAGAGGGAGAGATTCTGAGAGAGACAAAGACTCTGAGAGGGAGAGACTCAGAGAGAGAGACTCTGTGAGGGAGAGAATCCGACAGAGAGACTCAGAGAGGGAGTGACTCTGAGAGGGAGAGGCTCTGAGAGAGAGAGGCTCTGAGAGAGAGAGGCTCTGAGAGGGAGAGACTCTGAGAGAGAGAGACTCTGCGAGGGAGAGGCTCTGAGAGGGAGAGACTCTGCGAGAGAGCGACTCTGTGAGGGAGAGACACCGAAAGGGAGAGGCTCTGAGAGAGAGAGAGAGACTCTGAGAGAGAGACCGAGAGAGAGCGACTCTGTGAGGGAGAGACTCCGAGAGGGAGAGACTCTCAGAGAGAGAGGCTCTTGAGAGTGAGAGACTCCTAGAGAGACAGACTCAGAGAGAGTGAGACTCTGTGAGGAGAGACTCTGAAAAACAGAGAGATTCTGAGAGAGAGAGAGAGACTCTGAGAGGGAGAGAGAGACTCTGAGAGGGAGAGAGAGACTCTGAGAGGGAGAGAATCAGAGAGAGAGAGACTCTGAGAGGGAGAGAGAGACTCTGATAGGGAAAGACTCTGAGAGAGAGAGAGAGACTCTGAGAGGGAGAGACTCAGAGAGAGAAACTCTCAGAGAGAGACTCTTAGAGAGAGAGAGAGAGACTCAGAAACAAAGAGACTCAGAGAGAGACTCAGAGAGAGAGAGACTCTGAGAGGGAGAGACTCAGAGACAGACTCTGAGAGAGAGACTCTGAGAGAAAGAGAGAGACTCTGAGAGGGAGAGACTCAGAGCGAGCGAGCGAGAGAGAGACTCTCAAAGAGAGAGAGACTCAGAGAGAAAGAGACTCTGAGAGAGAGCCGCTGAGAGAGAGAGAGAGACTCTGAGAGGGAGAGACTCTGCAAGAGAGAGACTCTGTGAGGAAGAGATTCTGAGAGGGAGAGACTCTGAGAGGGAGAATCTCAGAGAGAGAGAGACTCTCAGAGAGAGACTCTCAGGAGAGAGAGAGAGACTCAGAAACAAAGAGACTCAGAGAGAGACTCAGAGAGAGACACTCTGAGAGAGAGAGAGAGAGACTCTGCGAGAGAGAGACTCAGAGAGTGAGAGACTCAGGCAGAGAGACTGAAAGAGAGAGACTGATACTCTGAGATGGAGCGACTCTGAGAGAGAGAGACTCTGAGAGAGAGACTCTGAGAGAAAGAGAGAGACTCTGAGAGGGAGAGACTCAGAGCGAGCGAGCGAGAGAGAGACTCTCAAAGAGAGAGAGACTCAGAGAGAAAGAGACTCTGAGAGAGAGCCGCTGAGAGAGAGAGAGAGACTCTGAGAGGGAGAGACTCTGCAAGAGAGAGACTCTGTGAGGAAGAGATTCTGAGAGGGAGAGACTCTGAGAGGGAGAATCTCAGAGAGAGAGAGAGACTCTCAGAGAGAGACTCTCAGAGAGAGAGAGAGAGACTCAGAAACAAAGAGACTCAGAGAGAGACTCAGAGAGAGACACTCTGAGAGAGAGAGAGAGAGACTCTGCGAGAGAGAGACTCAGAGAGTGAGAGACTCAGGCAGAGAGACTGAAAGAGAGAGACTGATACTCTGAGATGGAGCGACTCTGAGAGAGAGAGACTCTGCGAGAGAGAGACTCAGAGAGACAGAGACTCTGAGAGGGAGAGACTCTGTGAGAGAGAGAGAGGGAGACTCTGCGCGCGAGAGAGAGACACTGCGAGAGACAGACTCTGAGATGGAGAGACTCTGAGAGAGAGAGACTCTGAGAGAGAGAGACTCAGAGAGAGACTCAGAGAGAGAGACTCTAAGGGAGTTAGACTCCGAGAGAGACTCAGAGAGAGACTCAGAGAGAGAGAGAGACTCTGAGAGAGAGAGACTCTGAGAGAGAGAGACTCCGAGAGAGAGACTCAGAGAGAGAGAGACTCTGCGAGAAGCTCTGCTAGAGAGAGACTCTGAGAGAGACAGACTCAGAGAGACAGACCAAGAGACAGAGAGACTCAGAGAGTCTCAGCGAGAGACTCTGAGAGAGAGAGACTCAGAGAGAGACTCTGAGAGAGAGACTCCGAGAGAGAGACTCTGAGAGAGACTCCGAGAGCGAGAGACTCAGAGACTCAGAGAGAGAGACACTGAGAGAGAGAGAGACACTGAGAGAGAGAGAGACTCTGAGAGAGAGAGAGACTCAGAGAGAGAGACTCAGAGAGAGACAGACTCTGAGAGAGACTCAGAGAGAGAGAGACTCTGAGAGAGAGAGACTCTTCTAGAGAGAGAGAGATACTCAGAAACAAAGAGACTCCGAGAGAGAGAGACTCTGCGAGAAGCTCTGCTAGAGAGAGACTCTGAGAGAGACAGACTCAGAGAGACAGACCAAGAGACAGAGAGACTCAGAGAGTCTCAGCGAGAGACTCTGGGGAGAGAGACTCAGAGAGACTCTGAGAGAGAGACTCCGAGAGAGAGACTCTGAGAGAGACTCCGAGAGCGAGAGACTCAGAGACTCAGAGAGAGAGACACTGAGAGAGAGAGAGACACTGAGAGAGAGAGAGACTCTGAGAGAGAGAGAGACTCAGAGAGAGAGACTCAGAGAGAGACAGACTCTGAGAGAGACTCAGAGAGAGAGAGACTCTGAGAGAGAGAGACTCTTCTAGAGAGAGAGAGAGATACTCAGAAACAAAGAGACTCCGAGAGAGAGAGACTCTGAGAGAGAGAGACTCTGAGAGACACTCAGAAACAAAGAGACTCAGAGAGAGAGACTCAGAGACAGACTCAGAGAGAGACTGACTCTGAGAGAGAGACACTGAGAGAGAGAGAGAGAGACTCTGAATGAGAGACTCTGAGATAGAGAAACTCAGAGTCTCTGAGAGAGAGAGAGACTCCAAGAGAGCGATAGTCTCTGAGAGAGACTCAGAAACAAAGAGACTCAGCGAGAGAGAGACTCAGAGTTAGAGAATCTGAAAGAGAGACTCAGAGGGAAAGAGAGAGACTCTGAGAGAGAGAGACTCCAAGAGAGAGAGACTCTGAGATAGACTCTGAGAGAGAGAGAGAGACACTCAGAGATAGACAGGGACTCAGAAACAAAGAGACTCACAGAGAGAGAGACTCTGAGAGAGACTGACTGAGAGAGACACTGAGAGAGAGAGAGAGAGACTCTGAGAGAGAGACTCAGAGAGATAGACACTCAGAGAGAGACTCTACTAGAGAGAGAGAAACTGAGAGAGAGAGAGAGACTCAGAGAGAAAGAGAGAGACTCAGGGAGAGAGAGATTCTCAGAGAGAGAGAGAGACTCTTAGAGAGACTCCCAGAGAGAGACTCAGAAACAAAGAGACTCAGCGAGAGAGAGACTCAGAGTTAGAGAATCTGAAAGAGAGACTCAGAGGGAAAGAGAGAGACTCTGAGAGAGAGAGACTCCAAGAGAGAGAGACTCTGAGATAGACTCTGAGAGAGAGAGAGAGACACTCAGAGATAGACAGGGACTCAGAAACAAAGAGACTCACAGAGAGAGAGACTCTGAGAGAGACTGACTGAGAGAGACACTGAGAGAGAGAGAGAGAGACTCTGAGAGAGAGACTCAGAGAGATAGACACTCAGAGAGAGACTCTACTAGAGAGAGAGAAACTGAGAGAGAGAGAGAGACTCAGAGAGAAAGAGAGAGACTCAGGGAGAGAGAGATTCTCAGAGAGAGAGAGAGACTCTTAGAGAGACTCCCAGAGAGAGAGACTCAGAAACAAATAGACTCACAGAGAGAGAGACTCGGAGAGAGAGACTCTGAGAGAGAGAGAGATTCTCAGAGAGAGAGACTCAGAGAGAGACTCTGAGAGAGACTGACTCTGAGAGAGAGACACTGAGAGAGAGAGAGACTCTTGAGAGAGAGAACTTGAGAGAGAGAGACTCAGAGCGAGAGAGATTCAGAGAGAGAGACTCAGAAACAAAGAGACTCGGAGAGAGAGGAGATGGAAGCCCACCTACCTTGCCACCTACCTGGGATGGAGTTCAGCAATGCAGAAGAAATGAAGACCAGAAATAATGGACACACAACGTGTTTCAGTCACTTTAATATATGATAAACCTCATTTACGAAGTTAGTAAGCCACAAAATACCTCGCTTAAACAGCATTGAATAAAATGCATGACGCTCATTCATGCACATCAAGCTCTGAATTACAGGGACAAACTGGTTTTTACTGTTACTGTGTGTGTAACTCCTTTAAAAAAAGTGATTACAAGCTCCTAAGAAAACCAGTGGCTAAATGTATTTCCAAAGGATATCCAAGTGTTAATATGCATCTAGGTCTCTCTGTCGATCCACATTCATTATGGTCAATACTGTGGATTAATTACAAAGGCTAGCCCACACACTGGCATGGCTCTCTGTAGTAGGTCATCCAAAAGGATCATCTGCCCCCCCTTTCGTCTTCCTCAGACACACAGACATGTCTCTGTCTAATCCAGACACACAAACCTGCCGTCCACACGGCGCAGAGCGGAGCCCGGCCCTGCCTCAGACACTGAAGTGTCAGCATCACCTACAAGATCTAGAAGCCTGGATGCTCAGCTTGGGGATGGCCCGTCTGTAATCTCCTCTCTCCAAAAAAAACCTCGACGAGACACACCCCCTGGAAAGGGCCCAGCTGCGTCAGGCTGCTGACCGTGACCACACGTAAAACCCTGCAGCTCCAGGGACTCCGGCGGAGCGTGGGCATGGCTGAACTAAGGCAAACGAACGCGGTGCCAGCCTTGGACCCTCCGAACTCACGCCTGTGCGTAGCCCTGCCCCCGCCAAGCTCCCGCGTCGGGACCTGCGGTGGTGCACACAGCCCAGCCAGGTGTCCTCGGAGCCCCTTTGGAAACTTCTAGCGTCTGCTGGCACCGGCTGGGACCAGGGTCCCGAGTGCCTTAAGGCCTCGACGGTCTTGGAGGCGAAGGTCCCCTGGCCCTCGGCACCCTGCTGCTGCAGATTCCAGCTCAAGCCTCCTGGGCCCCCGGGCGCCCTCCGCAGCGTGTGTGGGCTCCATGCTGATTAGTCTGGAAGGGGTGGGGGGTGTGAATCCTTAAGGAGAAGCAGCAGGGAGACCCGAGGCCGGGAGTCTCTGCCCAGCAGGTCCCCGGTCCAGTGGACAGCCTGGAAACCCGGCTGCCCCAAATAATGGACACACAACGTGTTTCAGTCACTTTAATATATGATAAACCTCATTTACGAAGTTAGTAAGCCACAAAATACCTCGCTTAAACAGCATTGAATAAAATGCATGACGCTCATTCATGCACATCAAGCTCTGAATTACAGGGACAAACTGGTTTTTACTGTTACTGTGTGTGTAACTCCTTTAAAAAAAGTGATTACAAGCTCCTAAGAAAACCAGTGGCTAAATGTATTTCCAAAGGATATCCAAGTGTTAATATGCATCTAGGTCTCTCTGTCGATCCACATTCATTATGGTCAATACTGTGGATTAATTACAAAGGCTAGCCCACACACTGGCATGGCTCTCTGTAGTAGGTCATCCAAAAGGATCATCTGCCCCCCCTTTCGTCTTCCTCAGACACACAGACATGTCTCTGTCTAATCCAGACACACAAACCTGCCGTCCACACGGCGCAGAGCGGAGCCCGGCCCTGCCTCAGACACTGAAGTGTCAGCATCACCTACAAGATCTAGAAGCCTGGATGCTCAGCTTGGGGATGGCCCGTCTGTAATCTCCTCTCTCCAAAAAAAACCTCGACGAGACACACCCCCTGGAAAGGGCCCAGCTGCGTCAGGCTGCTGACCGTGACCACACGTAAAACCCTGCAGCTCCAGGGACTCCGGCGGAGCGTGGGCATGGCTGAACTAAGGCAAACGAACGCGGTGCCAGCCTTGGACCCTCCGAACTCACGCCTGTGCGTAGCCCTGCCCCCGCCAAGCTCCCGCGTCGGGACCTGCGGTGGTGCACACAGCCCAGCCAGGTGTCCTCGGAGCCCCTTTGGAAACTTCTAGCGTCTGCTGGCACCGGCTGGGACCAGGGTCCCGAGTGCCTTAAGGCCTCGACGGTCTTGGAGGCGAAGGTCCCCTGGCCCTCGGCACCCTGCTGCTGCAGATTCCAGCTCAAGCCTCCTGGGCCCCCGGGCGCCCTCCGCAGCGTGTGTGGGCTCCATGCTGATTAGTCTGGAAGGGGTGGGGGGTGTGAATCCTTAAGGAGAAGCAGCAGGGAGACCCGAGGCCGGGAGTCTCTGCCCAGCAGGTCCCCGGTCCAGTGGACAGCCTGGAAACCCGGCTGCCCCAAGGCTGCGGTCGCCTAAGGAACAAGAGGCGGGCCCTGTGAACTACGGCCACCTTGTGGGTGTTTCCGGGAACCGGTACGTGACCTCCTGGCACCTCTTACTTCCCAAGGCCCGGGGGCTTTTAGCGACAGCCGCCTTCAGGACAGGTCCCAGGGAAGGGTCTGCAGGAAGAGATCCAGACACAAGCCACGGTCGGCAAGCCAGCGGCCACACGTTCAGTGCCCTCCCACCCGAAGGAAATGTTAAGAGGACAAGGAATCCTGTCCTCCACCACTGTCCAAGCTCCCCATGAAAACAGGCCTCGAGAAAACTTGCGGACACCGGGGGAGGGGGGAGGGGGATGAGCTGTGGACAAAGGAAGCATGGAAACTTCCATCTCCATAGGGAAGAGAGACAGCCAGCGAGAATGTGCCGGAGGGCTAAGGGGACTTACACAGGGGCCATGGGCCCGCCTGCAGGGCGGGGGAGGGGCGCTCCAGTGGAGGGCTCCGGTGGCCACCGATGACTGATTCGGGTTTCCGTATAGCGGTAAACAGCACAATAAAAATAACGTAAAAATAAATGAATAATAAAAACAAAGCTCCGCATCCTTAAACCCGCAGGCATGAAAATCCGACCAACTCACTCTAAGCACATCCCTCTGGTCAGAGGGTGACCTCACAAGGCCATGGGCTTCAGCGTGGGGGCGAGGGCCTGGACGAATGGGAACGCCAGAGACGTGCTGGGCGTGCATGCGCACCGGCATCGGCCAGCAGGAGGACAGGGTCCAGGGCGATGGAGAAACGCTATCCAGAGGGACCCAGCTGGGGTCTGTCACTCCAAAACCTGGGCTAGACAGGGGGCAAACGACAGGGTCGCCCCAAGGTTCAAGGCACCACTGATTACAACAGCCAAGACAGAGAGGTAGGCCGCTTCCCCATGGGACACAGCAGAAATCAATGAGTGGCGTATCATATGAGGATGACCTGTCACTCAGCCACCAAAAGCAGCCCCTGAGATGGTGTCCTGCCCCCGTGAGCCACGGGGAAGGACCGGGGAGGGTCATCCACAGAGGGACGGCTCCCGGACAGACCAAGACCACAGCCCACAATGGCCCTTCAAGGAAATGAAAAAGAAGGTGCCAAAGGAAAATAAAACTTACCACACTGAAAAACACACCTTGAGAATTCAAAAACACAGCAGCTTCCACCCCCCAACCCGCCGCAAAAAAATACAGGCTGAAGTCACAGATGATCTGTGACAGATCACAAGGCGTCTCCCTCCTCCCCACCTTGCTTCTTCCTCCTCCACGCAGAGAGCTGCTGTCTCACCTACACACAGAAGCCTGCACTCCACACGGCACAGAGAACACCACCACAAACACTGTCTGAGCTAGGCGGTCTAGAAGCACCGGAGGCTTGGCTTGGTGACGGACCTTCTGCAATCTGATTTCTCCAAAAAGAACAGACGAGATGCACTCCTTGGCAAGGTCACACCTGCCTCAGGTGGCTGCCCCTGACCACACGTACAGCACTGCGGATCCATGGGATTCCAACAGACCCGGGGCATGACTTCCAACTCAAGGAAAGGAACCCAGTGCCAACCTGGGACCCTCTGAACTCACGGACGTGGGTTGCCAGGCCCATGCCTAACGCCCACGTCTGGTCCTGGGGTGGTGCACACAGACCGGCAGGGTGTCCTGGGAGCCGCTTTGGAAGCTTCTACTGCCTGCCCGGCCCCGGTCAGGACCAGGGCCCCGAGTGCCTTCAGGCCTCGACTTGGCCTCCAGGACTCCTGCTGCTGGGAATCCAGCTCCAGCCTCCTTCCTGAGCAGGCAGCCTGCTAGGCACCCAGGCGCCCTCCGCAGGGTGCCGTGGGCCCACGTGAGATCCGTCGGCCAAGGCTGGTGGCGTGTGACTCTTTAAGGGGAAGAAGCAGGGAGACCCGAGGCCCGGAGTCTCTGCCCCAGCAGGTCCCCGTTCCAATAGACACCCCGGAAACCCAGCTTTCCCTAAGGCTGCGGGTGCCCAAGGAACAAGGGGCGGGCACTGCAAACTGCTGCTGCCGCCTGGTGGACATTTCCTGTAACTGCAGCGTAACACGGGACACATGTACAGCATGACCTCGTCCTCACCCGTCCACACCTGCCCGAGAGGAGGCCGTGATGCCACCGTGAGTCACAGGGAAGGACCAGGGAGGAGCCTCCACTTAGGGACGGCGATGAGACAGACCAAGACCAGAGCCTATGATGGCCCTTCAAGGCAAAGGAAGAGGTACAAAAAAATGAATTAACACACCAAAAGACTCAAACACAAAGGGTTCCACTCCCTACCCGCCCAAAGAAAGGGCCTGAAGGATGACTTAGAAAATGAAGACTAACGTACACGCTGAAGTCTGTATCTATAACAGATAACCACTAGGATTCTCTCTCCTTCCTCCCTTTCTGCTTCCTCATACACAGATCTGTCTGTCTCACCTCCACACAGAAGTCTGCAGTCCACAAGGCCCAGAGCAAAGCCCCTCCCTTCCTCACAGAGACGGAAACAGCACATGACCGAGATGATCTAAACCACCGAATGCTCAGCTCAGCGACTGACCTTCTGAAATATGATCTTCCCCAAAAGATGAGACGAGACGAGACGAGACCTGCTCCACTGAAAGGTTATATCCGCCGTCTGGTGGCTGGACCCTGGCAACATGGACACCACTGCAAATCCAGCAGATTCCAGCAGACAAGAGACACGACTTGAACTAGAGAGAAGGACCCTAATGCCAACCTTAGACCCTCCGAACTCTCCCACGTGGGTTCCTAGGTCATGCCTATGCCTAAGGCTAGACCGGGGTAGGTGTACCCTTTCTGGTTGGGTATGTGAATTTTTAGGGGCAGTAAGTAGGGAGATGCAAGCCCCAGACACTTTGGTCCAGCAGCTCTCTCTGGAATACACAGCCCAGAATCCCACTTTCCCTAAGGCTTGGTTGCCCCGAGGTGGGCACGGACATTGTGCCTTCTTCTGGCTATTTCATGGAACCACAACTTTAAAATGGGGTTCATTTTTACCTCTGACTCACCTAGCCTGGGACTGTGAAGAAACCTATTCTCAGGAATTATCCTGTGGTAGACCATGTTAAAAGAATCTGAATACCTATCGGCTTTAAAAATTTACTCACACACGGGACACATGTACAGCATGACCTCGTCCTCACCCGTCCACACCTGCCCGAGAGGAGGCCGTGATGCCACCGTGAGTCACAGGGAAGGACCAGGGAGGAGCCTCCACTTAGGGACGGCGATGAGACAGACCAAGACCAGAGCCTATGATGGCCCTTCAAGGCAAAGGAAGAGGTACAAAAAAATGAATTAACACACCAAAAGACTCAAACACAAAGGGTTCCACTCCCTACCCGCCCAAAGAAAGGGCCTGAAGGATGACTTAGAAAATGAAGACTAACGTACACGCTGAAGTCTGTATCTATAACAGATAACCACTAGGATTCTCTCTCCTTCCTCCCTTTCTGCTTCCTCATACACAGATCTGTCTGTCTCACCTCCACACAGAAGTCTGCAGTCCACAAGGCCCAGAGCAAAGCCCCTCCCTTCCTCACAGAGACGGAAACAGCACATGACCGAGATGATCTAAACCACCGAATGCTCAGCTCAGCGACTGACCTTCTGAAATATGATCTTCCCCAAAAGATGAGACGAGACGAGACGAGACCTGCTCCACTGAAAGGTTATATCCGCCGTCTGGTGGCTGGACCCTGGCAACATGGACACCACTGCAAATCCAGCAGATTCCAGCAGACAAGAGACACGACTTGAACTAGAGAGAAGGACCCTAATGCCAACCTTAGACCCTCCGAACTCTCCCACGTGGGTTCCTAGGTCATGCCTATGCCTAAGGCTAGACCGGGGTAGGTGTACCCTTTCTGGTTGGGTATGTGAATTTTTAGGGGCAGTAAGTAGGGAGATGCAAGCCCCAGACACTTTGGTCCAGCAGCTCTCTCTGGAATACACAGCCCAGAATCCCACTTTCCCTAAGGCTTGGTTGCCCCGAGGTGGGCACGGACATTGTGCCTTCTTCTGGCTATTTCATGGAACCACAACTTTAAAATGGGGTTCATTTTTACCTCTGACTCACCTAGCCTGGGACTGTGAAGAAACCTATTCTCAGGAATTATCCTGTGGTAGACCATGTTAAAAGAATCTGAATATCGGCTGACGCTCAGGAAGTCAATTTGAAGAGAGAAAGTTTACTCACACACCTAAAAGATGATGCCGTTCACGCGCTGCACTTAATAGGCCAGCACGTGTGAAACACTCAGCAGCGGCCACGCAGTCGAGTCAGTTTTCATTCCAATCTCAACGAAGGGCAATGCCAAAGACTGTTCAAGTATCTTTCAACTGCATTCATTTCATGCGCTAGCAAAATTATGCTCAGAATCCTTCAAGCTACATGCAACGAGAACTTCGAGGTTTACAAGTTGCATTTAGAAAAGACAGAAGAATCAGAGATCAACTCACCAATAGGTGCTGAATCAGAGAACAAGCTAGAAAATTCCAGAAAAATGCCTACTTCTATTGACTACACTAAAGCCTTTGACTGTAGGGATCCAGAAACTGTGGAAAATTCTTACAAAGATGGGAGCACCAGACCACCTTACCCGCCTCCTGCGAAACCCGTATCCAGGTGAAAAGAATCAACGTTAAAGCCAGACCTGGAACAGACTGGTCTTAACTGGGAAGAGAGGACATCAAGGTTGCGTGTTGTCACCCGACTTACTTAGCTTCTGTGTTGAGTACAGTATGTGAAATGCCGGCCTGGATGAAGCACAAGCTGGAATCAACATTGCCGGGAGAAATACGAGTAACTTCAGGCACGCAGAGGACACCCCCCTTATGGCAGAAAGCAAAGAGGAACGAAAGAGCCTCTTGATGAAGGTGAAAGAGGAGAGTGAAAAAGCTGGCCTAAAAGTCAACATTCAAACAACGAAGACCATGGCATCCAGTCCCATCACTTCACAGCAAGTAGATGGGCAAAGGATGGAAACAGTGACAGGCTTTATTTTCTTGGGCTCCAAAGTCACTGTGGACAGTGACTGCAGCCATGAAATTCAAAGACGCTTGCTCCTTGGAAGGAAAGCTATGACAAAGCTAGACAGCATATTCAAAAGCAGAGACGTCATTTTGCAGACAAAGGTCCATACAGTGGAAGCTCTGGTTTCCCCAGTGGTCATGTGTGGATGTGAGAGGTGGACCACAAAGAAGACAGCACCGGCAAATTGACGTCGGAGAACCGTGGTGTGGAGAAGGCTCTTTGGAGCCCCTTGGACTGCACGGAGGTCAAACCAGTCCATCCTAAAGGGAGTCAGCCCTGAATCCTCACTGGAAGGACTGATGCTGAAGCTCCAGTACTCTGGCCTTGCTGTGCAGGACCGACTGACTGAAGAGACCTGGATGCTGGGAAAACCAGGAGGCAGGAGGAGACGGGGACGACGAAAGCGGAGATGGCTGGGTGGCATCACTGACTCAGTGGACGTGAGCTGGAGGAAGCTCCGGGAGATGGTGGAGGACGGGGAAACCTGGCAGACTGCAGCCCATGAGGTCGCAAAGAGTCGGACACAACGGAGCCACTGAACTGGTGACAGAAATAAACTAACCGTGTGTCAAGAAGCTCGAGGTCCCTCGTCACCAGGGCCGCGGTGGGCGTGCCTGCAGATGAGCCCCACGTCGCTCCTGGTGCGACCACAGCCTCCCAGCCCAGGTGGGCCCTCCTATGGCTGAAACAAGCCTGGTGTCCCCAAACCCCTCCTTCTCGCCAGCGCAAGTTTCAAAAATTCACCTAGTCTCTGTCTCACTTGGGTTTGGGGCACCCAGTTCAGCGTCCTTCCTGGGAGTCACCTCTTCTACACGCCACAGGCCCCGGAGGGGGCTGCCTCTGCGAGGACTGGACTGTCGAGGGTCGAAGCTTAAGGCGCACAAGTAGGGAGACAGGCCGGTGGCTCTTTGCTGAGGCACGTTCCAGGCTAACTCTCTAGCGATGAAGGCTTTCCCCAAGGCTCCAGTTGCCCCAGTAAGTACAGGGAGGTTTAGAGAAATGCTGCCGAGCTTCCCTGGTGGCCCAGTGGGCAAACAGTCCACCTTGCAGTACAACGGGCGCCGGTTCGATCCCTGGCACGGGAAGATCCCACGTGCCGCACAGCGGCTGGACCAGTGTGTCCATTGACGAGCCAGCACTCTGCAGCGCATGTGCCTGGAGCCGCTGTTCTGCAGCGAGAGGCCAGGGCGATGGGAAGCCCACACAGGCCAATAGAACAAAGATGGATGAAAATACATAAATGAAAGACCCATAAAACTGGCCAAAATGATTTTTTAAAAAAGAAATGCTGCCCCCTCGTGGCTGTTGCCTGTAACAACAACTTTGCTCTCTGGATTAGAGTTCAGGTTCCTGTACACTCCTGTCTCTTTTGCCGAAGAATAATTGGTCAGATGTTTGTGGGCTCATCCGCGGGCTCTGTATTCTGTTCTGTTGATCCATATGTCAGCATCTGTGACAATCACATGCTGGTTTGATTACCGTCGCTTTGTAGAGTTGTGTAACCTCTGGGAGGGTTGGGCCTCATCATCATCTGTCCTTTTTCTTTAGGATCGCGTTTTGCCATTTTGGATCTTTTGTGGTTCCATAAAATTGTACAATTACTTTTCCTTGTTTTGTGAAAAATACCATCGGTGATTGGATAGCCATCACCAGCCTTTTCTTTTCTTTTTTTTTTTTAAGCAGACACACGGGGCTCCCCTGGTAGCTCAGTGGTGAAGAGTTCGCCTGCCAGTGCAGGAGTCACGGGTCCGATCCCTGGTCCGGAAAGACCCCACATGCTGTGCAGAAACTCACCTCGTGAACCACAACTATGGAGCCTGTGCTCTAGAGCCTCGGAGCCGCAACTACTGAAGGCCGTGTGCCCCAGAGGCCGAGTTACACAATAAGAGAAGTTACGGCAAAAAGAAGCCTGCTCACCTCGACTAGAGAGTAGCCCCCAGTCCCCGCAACGAGAGAAGAGCCTATGGCAGCAGTGAAAACCCAGAAGAGCCAAATATATTTAAATAAATAACATTTTAAAAATAACAAAATAAAGCAGACACGTGAAAATCCAGGTGGTTTTAAATAGCTTTATTTTTGTAAAAAAAAAAAAAAAATCACCCCACCAGCAACACCCCCCACCAAACCCCCAAGTCATTGCAACTTGGTGGGGAGACATCCATGTGTCCCCAAACAGACCCCAAATGGCCTTGACCATGGTGCCCCAGTCTGTTGTGCTTCCCAAGAGCCAGCACTCTGCAGCGCATGTGCCTGGAGCCGCTGTTCTGCAGCGAGAGGCCAGGGCGATGGGAAGCCCACACAGGCCAATAGAACAAAGATGGATGAAAATACATAAATGAAAGACCCATAAAACTGGCCAAAATGATTTTTTAAAAAAGAAATGCTGCCCCCTCGTGGCTGTTGCCTGTAACAACAACTTTGCTCTCTGGATTAGAGTTCAGGTTCCTGTACACTCCTGTCTCTTTTGCCGAAGAATAATTGGTCAGATGTTTGTGGGCTCATCCGCGGGCTCTGTATTCTGTTCTGTTGATCCATATGTCAGCATCTGTGACAATCACATGCTGGTTTGATTACCGTCGCTTTGTAGAGTTGTGTAACCTCTGGGAGGGTTGGGCCTCATCATCATCTGTCCTTTTTCTTTAGGATCGCGTTTTGCCATTTTGGATCTTTTGTGGTTCCATAAAATTGTACAATTACTTTTCCTTGTTTTGTGAAAAATACCATCGGTGATTGGATAGCCATCACCAGCCTTTTCTTTTCTTTTTTTTTTTTAAGCAGACACACGGGGCTCCCCTGGTAGCTCAGTGGTGAAGAGTTCGCCTGCCAGTGCAGGAGTCACGGGTCCGATCCCTGGTCCGGAAAGACCCCACATGCTGTGCAGAAACTCACCTCGTGAACCACAACTATGGAGCCTGTGCTCTAGAGCCTCGGAGCCGCAACTACTGAAGGCCGTGTGCCCCAGAGGCCGAGTTACACAATAAGAGAAGTTACGGCAAAAAGAAGCCTGCTCACCTCGACTAGAGAGTAGCCCCCAGTCCCCGCAACGAGAGAAGAGCCTATGGCAGCAGTGAAAACCCAGAAGAGCCAAATATATTTAAATAAATAACATTTTAAAAATAACAAAATAAAGCAGACACGTGAAAATCCAGGTGGTTTTAAATAGCTTTATTTTTGTAAAAAAAAAAAAAAAATCACCCCACCAGCAACACCCCCCACCAAACCCCCAAGTCATTGCAACTTGGTGGGGAGACATCCATGTGTCCCCAAACAGACCCCAAATGGCCTTGACCATGGTGCCCCAGTCTGTTGTGCTTCCCAAGAGCCCTAAGAAAACCCCTTGTAGAAAAATACTTTACAAGGAATATGCTCTACTCTCAGCCAGAGAAAAAAATACAGCTTTTGAGGGGTGGGAGAGGCAGGTTGCAGGGGCGGTGCCGAAAATGCATAGGCAGGCGGGACGCTCACCAGGGAGACAGGTGTCGGGCAACGTCCAGTCTGTGGCGCAGAGACCCCGCGAGAAGACAGGCATATTGCACATGAGAAGGCCGGCTGCAGCCAGAGGCCCACCCGCCGGGCCTGGCTGCCTGCGTCCGGGGAACGGCGAGGCCTCAGCCCGAGGACGGGAAGCCCAGGTCGGGCTCGCGGTGCCTCTTCCTCAGCTGCTGTCCAGCAGGCAGAGGGGGCTCTGCTCAGAGACGGCCCACGCCTTCCCCGTGCAGGGGGTCAGACTGGAGGGGCGCACACAGCCACGAGCAGGGACCCAGCGTGAGCGGAACAGACTTCTCGACTCCCCCCACCCAGTCCCTCGAGCAGAAGGGCATGTTTCAGGCCTTTAGGGGCCACGGGTGAAGGCGGAGGAAGGTGGGAGGGGGCGCCCTCTGCTTTCCTGAGACCCGGTGAAGAGCCGGGCAGGGCCAGCCCTGGCCACGTCCCTGCTGCCCACCTCCATCCCGGGAGACGCAGCCCTGAGCTCCGGGTCCACGCCCCGGGTCCTTGTCCAAACCAAGAGGGCATCTGGCAGCAGAACACGAGAGAAACGATGTTCACGGAAGCGTGTGCTTCCCGATTTCCAGTGAGCATCACCTTTCCTGAATGAGCACTGTGGACACTGTCCTCGCCGGTGTGAGACAGACCGGCCGGTCTGGCCGCCCGCGGCTCCGCAGCTCTCCTCCGCTGGCGCAAGAAGCCGCGTCCTAGCTCCAAGGGGTTCCCGTCTTCACAGCCGCTGAATGGAGCACTGGAGCCTTTTGTCCCAAAACAGCTCCTTCCCGCCCTGAGCGGCCTGGGCCGGGGCTGCCCTCCACGGGGCGACGGCCACGCGTCCGGCAGGAGCAGCTGGAGAGGCCGGCAGCCCGGCGCCTGACGGGAAGCTGCCCGGCGGGCCCGGGAGCGTGGGCACGAGCCACAGAGGTGTCCACCAGAGTCTCAGAAATGGAAGAACCACTCAGAGGGCCTGGGACTCCGGACGCCCCGGTTCCAAGTCTCCCGAGGGGGGCCCGGACACCAGAATTTGGAGAGGCAGGGGCAGGCCTCCTTGCGTCCTTCCTGGTGGGAGGCTCACCTCAATGCTCTCCTCAGGCGAGGCTAACGACCTCAGCCTGTGTGACGCATCGCCGAGAAGTGGCACATCCTTGCCTGAGGCCCCACAGGTGGGATCGGCTCCCCTTGCTCACCACCTGAGACAGGGAGCTCACTCCTGCTCCACAGCCACTTGGCTCCATCGCTCTGCTGGGTGCTCGCTCCCTGCAGGCAGCTGAGCTTCCCTGTTCCAGACATTCTTCCCAGGGGGCCCTGCAGGGACCTGGGGCAGCCTCTTTACTCCCGGTCGAGCAGCCTGCCTTCGCCTTTCCTGGGTGGCCCTCTTCCCCGGGCCTCTGGGAGGATGGCCTCGAGGGCAGTGTAACTGGCCCGGAACCCCGTTATCATGGAACTGGAGAACAAAGTCCGGTCCGAGCCTGCTGGACGAGAGGTGGACGAGCGGGTGGGCCACGTCTCCAGCCCGGCTGCAGGTCTGGGAGCCGGCATCTTGCGGGACGTCCAGATCACGTGCCGACTTCAGAGCATTCGCGGGCCGCTGGGGCCTGGCGCCCGTGGGGACCGGCTGTTCTGGGCCAGCGGGTTGCGGCTGATGACCAGCTCCACGGCATCGCCCGCCTCGGCCAGGAGCGGCACCGTCAGGCCGCAGTCCAGGTCCCGTGTGCGGACACGGTTCACCTGCGCGTGGAAGGCCGCGGGGCAGACAGCGGCCATCAGCCTGGGCCCAAGCGCACGAGGACGTCCCCCCATGCAGACCCCGCCCAGCCCAGCCCCGCGGTCCACCTGAACACTCCCGGGAGGCACTCCCCGGTAACTCTCAACCTCCTGTGCATCCTGCAGCCCCAACACCTGCTCCTCTCCGTTTCTCAGCAGAACAAGCAGAGCACACGCTGAGCCTCCTGCCTCGAATGCGGGGCCGGCAAACGCTGCGTGCCCACAGCCTCTATGTGCCCGCCCCCATTTCCCAGGTTCCCTCGCGGTCAGTGAGAGCCCATGACTTAGTCGCCACGGTGTCTGGGTCATTCACTAGAGGGTGGAGCCTCCGCCAGCCTGAGTGGAGCGAGGCCCTCAGCGGAAATAGAGCAGAAGCGATAAACACGTGTGTTTGAAACCATGGAGATGTGGCGACTTCCTTGATGGGCCAGGGGTTAAGAATCTGCCTGAAAATGCAGGGGACACAGGTGCGATGACGGGTCTGGGACGATCTCACGTGCCACAAGGCAACTAAGCCCGTGGGCCACAAGTACTGAGCCCGCGGGCCACAAGTACTGAGCCTGCCTGCTGCCGCCACGGAAGCCAGCGCGCCCCAGAGCCCGCGCTCTGCAACAAGAGAAGCCACTGCAGCGAGAAGCCCAAGCGCCGTAACCAGGGAAAGCCGGTGCACAGCAACAAAGAGCGCACACCGTCAAAAATACAAGAAAAAGTTTAGAAAAGAAATACTTAAAAACCATGGAGACTTGGGGTTGTTTGTTCTGCAGAATAACAGCCCACCCGCACCAACGACACGGTCCTGTCATTCCCTACTCACTGACTGACAAGGACACCGGATCTCCAAGCGGGGGAGCCACCTGCCCGAGGCCACCGAGCCAGGGGAGACCGCGGGCTTTCTCCCCACCATGCCGCTACGGAAGACCACTCCATCAAAGGCACCTCCGACCCCAGCGTTACCTGGAGAACCCGGTCGAAAGGCCGGAGACCCCCGCGCTGGGCTGGCCCATCAGGGCGCACCGTGTGGACATAGACGCCCTTCTCTAGGAGGCCATCGGAGACGCTGAAACCAAAGTCACTCCGTACAGGGTCTTTGTGCAGAGTCACCTGGGAGCAGGAGGAGAAGACGGCTGGAGCCCCGATCGCCCCCCAGCGTCCGACAGCGGCCCAGGGCTCTGGGGCTGGCATCGGGTGCCGCTGGGACGCAGCCCCGGCCCACCCGGCTGCCCGTCACCGGGCGCTGCCTCCCGCCCACCGCTGCAGACCCCGGCCTACAGCGCTCAGGTGCGGCAGTCGCCACGGCCACGAAGCCCTTCCCGTTCTCTCAACTTCCTCCCTTCCCCTCCGGGACCACGTGCGTGTTTCCAACACCTCCGGACACGCCTCATCACCCTGCCCGAAGACCTCAGAGCCCTCTGAGGGCCATTATGGAGCAATACGTCTCTTGTCTCCTCTGTATGTTAATCTCCTAGACAGGAGCCTCTAGCCTATCGTTGGCAAAAATGCTGGTCTTTCAGATCAGCGAGGGCTACACACGCACATCGGTACACATGGGCTTCCCAGGTGGCGCGAGTGGTGAAGAGCCTGCCTGTCGGCGCAGGAGACTCAAGAGACACGGGTTCGATCCCGGGTTCCGGAAGATCCCTTGGAGTAGGACATGGCGACCCACTGCAGTGTTCTCACCTCAGAAATTCCATAACCAGCGGCAGGCGAGCGACAGCCCACGGGGTCGCCAAGAGTCAGACACAACTGCGTGACTCAACCAGGTGCATGACTACCCACGTACGCTTGCACACACACGTGCATGTGCCCACGTAAGCTCACACACATATGTGTACGTGCCCACATATGCTTGCACACATACGTGTACGTACCCACGCACACTTGCATACATACATGTACGTATCCACGTAAGCTTACACACATATGTGTACGTGCCCACATATGCTTGCACACATACGTGTACGTACCCACGTACACTTGCATACATACATGTACGTATCCACGTAAGCTTACACACATATGTGTACGTGCCCACACAAGCTTACACACATACATGTGCGTGCCCA
Organism: Tragulus kanchil; assembly: GCA_022376925.1. Lineage (NCBI taxonomy): Eukaryota > Metazoa > Chordata > Mammalia > Artiodactyla > Tragulidae > Tragulus > Tragulus kanchil. Next base: position 225,313,534 of record JAIOJX010000030.1, on the reverse strand, counting down.
TGTATGCTTACATACATACGCGTACCTACCCACGTAACCTTACATGCATACATGTACGTACCCACGTATGCTTACACACATGCGTGTATGTGCCCACGTACACTTACATACATACATGTACGTATCCACGTAAGCTTACATACATATGTGTACGTGCCCACAGAAGCTTACACACATATGTGTGCGTGCCCACGTATGCTTACATGCATACGTGTACGTACCCACGTATGCTTACACACATACGTGTACATGCCCACGTACACTTACATACATACGTGTACATATCCATGTAAGCTTACGTACACACGTGTACGTGCCCACATAAGCCCACACACATGTGTGCCTGTATGCACACATGCATGTACGCACCCACACATGCTTACATACATACATGTACGTGCCCAAGTATGCTTACACACATACGTGTACGTACCCACGTATGCTTACACACATATGTGTACGTGCGCACACAAGCTTTTACAGTATATACACACACACGCCGTGACTCTAACTAGACTCACTTTCTTCCTATTTAAGAAAAGCATCCCGAGTGTATGTGTCTTTGCACGCGGGAGTGCATGTGTGTGAGTGTGCACACAGCCCGAACGGGAGGAGTGTTTGGAAAGCGACCTTCGCCACAGTCTCGTGCCTTATTGGTGCAGGAGAACGAAGCCCAGAGAGGAGGGGGTCCTCGTGGAGCCCCGGCGCAGCTCCACGGCCTCCGGACACGCGTCCCGGCCCGCCGCGCGCCCACCCGACCCCAGCACCCACCTTGTGCATCTCCAAGGGCGTGGGCGGCAGCAGCTCCTGCGTCTCCCCCGAGGCAGCGCGGAGCTCCCGGCTCCTCCCCCAGGGGCTGCGGCCAGGCCTGCCCTCCAGGGCCACGCTCCGCACGGCGCCCGTCAGGATGGAGGCCTGGGGGACACAGCCCTCCCTCAGAGGCTTCCTGCGCTGTCGGCGGGCTGCAAGCTTTCGTGACACACTGACTAACGCGGCTCACATTCTTGGCCGCAAAGAAAGGAGTCTTAAAAAAAAAACTGGAGTGACTATCCAGTTGAATTCAATGTCACCACCCAGGGTGAACTGGTTTTAAAATGTGCATTATAAGATACATAAAACCAAACATATGCAATTCAAAACGGAACACCCATCTCTGTAAAATCAAAGAGCGTAAGTAAAAAATCGCAATGGAAGACTTTAAAATACTAGGAAATGAACAGAGCATACAAGCACCACAACTTAAAGCTTACGGAATGCAGTCAAGTAAGGGCCGACACGCTAACTTTGTATCTTTAAGTGGACTATGTTAGAAAACAAGGGAGATCGAAAATGCAGGCGTTGAGACATCAGGAGACGTACCAGGACGCAAAACACGAGTAAACCGGAAGGAAGGGAATATGGAGACAAAATGTAAAAATGAGTAAGACAAAGAACGACGAAACACGAGAGAGAACGAGCAAAACACAAATTCGATTCTTTGATGAGCCAAGTGACGGTCAAGACTAACAGGACACAGTTCAGTCCACAATCTGAGGAACGAAAACGGGGCAACCGCACAGACACCCGGAGGCTAAGTTACGGTGTCAGCGCAGCCAGGCGCTCCAGGAGCGAGCCCGTGAGAGCCCGGGTCTCCCCAGGCGGCCGGGCCCCCGGGCCCTCGTCGCGGTGCCAGGCTGACGCGGCCACCCACGCGCTCCCGCTGGGCATGCTCACAGCCCCGTCCCCACGCTACGCATGCACCCCCAGACCCGCGGGTTCTGCTGACACGCTCAGCACGGTGCATGCAGGGCAGGCGCGCACGGTGCACACGCGTGCGCCTGCGTGCCCACACTGCGGTGCTCTCCACCGCACGTGCACACGCGTCCGCCCGCTGTCCGTGCACGCGTGAAGGCACCTTGACACGGAGGACGGCAGGCCACGTGACACAGGAGCACGCCCCCCCCCCCCACGTGCTGCCCCCCAGGGCTGAGCCCGACTGGGTGCCCCTGTGCCCACGGCCAGGGCCCCGGGGGCCGCGGGCGTACCTCCAGCTCCCTCAGCAGCTCTGACTGACCACACGACTCCAGGTCCTCGAGGGCTTCCCCGAACACGCGCCAGAAGCCCTCCTCGCGGGCGGGGCCGGGGGCCGGGCTGCAACGTAGGAACCAGAGAGGGTCAGCTCCCGGCGGGCGGGCGCGCGGGGTCTGCGGCGTCTTCCGGCCCCGGCCGTGCGCTGGGCTCAGGGGCCTTGGGGCGGGCTGGAAGGCAGGCGTCTCGGTGGCAGTGCGGGGCCGGGCAGTGGTGGGTGACACGCAATGGGGAGGACGCCGTGAGGGGCATAAAACCAAACATATGCAATTCAAAACGGAACACCCATCTCTGTAAAATCAAAGAGCGTAAGTAAAAAATCGCAATGGAAGACTTTAAAATACTAGGAAATGAACAGAGCATACAAGCACCACAACTTAAAGCTTACGGAATGCAGTCAAGTAAGGGCCGACACGCTAACTTTGTATCTTTAAGTGGACTATGTTAGAAAACAAGGGAGATCGAAAATGCAGGCGTTGAGACATCAGGAGACGTACCAGGACGCAAAACACGAGTAAACCGGAAGGAAGGGAATATGGAGACAAAATGTAAAAATGAGTAAGACAAAGAACGACGAAACACGAGAGAGAACGAGCAAAACACAAATTCGATTCTTTGATGAGCCAAGTGACGGTCAAGACTAACAGGACACAGTTCAGTCCACAATCTGAGGAACGAAAACGGGGCAACCGCACAGACACCGGAGGCTAAGTTACGGTGTCAGCGCAGCCAGGCGCTCCAGGAGCGAGCCCGTGAGAGCCCGGGTCTCCCCAGGCGGCCGGGCCCCCGGGCCCTCGTCGCGGTGCCAGGCTGACGCGGCCACCCACGCGCTCCCGCTGGGCATGCTCACAGCCCCGTCCCCACGCTACGCATGCCCCCCAGACCCGCGGGTTCTGCTGACACGCTCAGCACGGTGCATGCAGGGCAGGCGCGCACGGTGCACACGCGTGCGCCTGCGTGCCCACACTGCGGTGCTCTCCACCGCACGTGCACACGCGTCCGCCCGCTGTCCGTGCACGCGTGAAGGCACCTTGACACGGAGGACGGCAGGCCACGTGACACAGGAGCACGCCCCCCCCCCCCACGTGCTGCCCCCCAGGGCTGAGCCCGACTGGGTGCCCCTGTGCCCACGGCCAGGGCCCCGGGGGCCGCGGGCGTACCTCCAGCTCCCTCAGCAGCTCTGACTGACCACACGACTCCAGGTCCTCGAGGGCTTCCCCGAACACGCGCCAGAAGCCCTCCTCGCGGGCGGGGCCGGGGGCCGGGCTGCAACGTAGGAACCAGAGAGGGTCAGCTCCCGGCGGGCGGGCGCGCGGGGTCTGCGGCGTCTTCCGGGCCCCGGGGCCGTGCGCTGGGCTCAGGGGGCCTTGGGGCGGGCTGGAAGGCAGGCGTCCTCGGTGGCAGTGCCGGGGCCCCGGGGCAGTGGTGGGTGACACGCAATGGGGGGAGGACGCCGTGAGGGGCACCCAGGACGGCCGGCGACCCGCTAGAACAGGGGCGGATGAGACGGGGCGGAGAACAGGGACACAGAACGCCTGGGGAGAGAGACAGACGGACAGACAGACGGACAGAGACAAGACAGAGAGGAGACCCATGGTGCGGCCCCGGAGGACAGCCCCTGGCCTCCCCTCAGCCGAGACAAGGCCGCGCGACAGCCACGGGGCGGGCCGGCGAGGACACAGACGGTGGATGGAGGGGTCACACGGGGAAGGGGGCGCCAGCCCACGCATCAGAAGCCGGCGAGCCGCGTCTGCGCGCCTTCCCGCGGACAGCGCCCTCTGCTGCCGACAGAGCCTTGGGGGTGCCCACGGTGCCGCGCACCCAGGCGCGCTCCTGTCCCGGGCGCTGCCAGGAGGGGGACCCCCAGCGCGGCCTCCCTGCCTGCCCGTGCACAGAGCAGAAGGCGGAGGCTGCAGGCCTCTCCCTCCACTCAAGGCAGCGCCACCGGGGGCCGCGCCGGGCCGCTCCTGGCGCAGAGCTTTGGCGGTGCCGGGCTGAGTCCGAGCGCCGCGCGGAGGACACGCCCGCTGGGTGGCTCGGGGCGCCGCAGCAGGGAGCAGCGGAGGCAGGCGCGCCTTCCGCAGGAGCCTCCCGCGGGCAGGGCCCGGAGCCCTCCTCTGCAGGACGAGTGGCCGGCAGCCGCCACAGCGCAGGGGCCGGCCCTCCAGGCAGGGGGAACTGCCAGGCGGAGCGCAGACGGGCTGGGCAGCACGCCTCTGGCCTCACGGCAGCCACCCTGGCGGCGGGCGGCCCGCGCCACCAAAGGCACCCCAAAAGCACCCGCACGCCCACAGCCGGGGCGGGCGCCCAGGACCATGGCCCGGAGCCCCTGGGAGGGCCGCTGCCACCTGGGCCCAGTTGGGAGGGTCCGGGCTCAGCGTCCCAGCGGCGGACAAGAGTAGACCACGAGAGGCGGGGGGCCACCAGGCTGCCTCCCCGGCTCCCCACCTTCGCCTCGGCTGGACCCCCGCCCCCATCTCCGTCTTCTGAGATGGAGAGGGCTCTGCTCCACACTTCCTCTTCCAGGAGGGGTGCTCGGGCGACCGACGAGGCTCACCCGTCGCCCCCGCCGCCCTGGCACAGCGACCGGCTCCCTGCACCCGTCCCGGCCCGAGGCCGAGCCCGCCTCCCCGCTCACGGAGCCCCCGCCACAGACCTCGTGGGCGGCTCCCAGTCCTCCTCCTCCTCCTCGGGGAAGCTCTCATCGGCCGGGCCGGGGGTATAGCTCGTCCTCCGGGGCTCGGTGGGAGGGGGGCTGCTTCTCGGCCGGCTGGGCCGCCACTCCTGGGGGGCCACGCCCTGAGGTGCCGCCTGTGGGACGTAGGAACCTGGCAGGCGGAGACGGGGCGTGTCTGACAGCCTCTCTGTGTCCTGCGCCTGTGCTCCCTCCTCCCCATCTCCAGCCGCACTGGGCGGCCCAGGAGAGCTCTTTGCCCTCTCTGGGCTTGCCTGACCACCTGGGCCCCGACCCCAGGGCCCCGTGATCTCTTGATCATCAGGAGAATGCATGCTGGGGCTCCAGGACCCTGTCCCAGCTCCATGGGGCTCGGCTCGGGCAGCCCTTGTCTGGGAGGGAAATCTGCATTCCTGACCGGCGCCTTCTCCCTGCCACGGGCAGCACGGAAGCTCCTGCCCCCAGGGGCCGTGCCGAGGGCCGCTGCCCCGGTGCTGCAGACTGGAAGAGCGAGCAGACACCCAGCAAGGGAGGCCTAGGGCCGAGAACCCCGCAGGCGACCCAGAGGCCCCACCAAGCTGAGCCGTGGGGAGTCCCCCTGGTTCTGGGTCACAGACATCCGAAGGCCAGCCTCCAGATTCAGATATCCCCCGAGGCCACCCATGGAGCCTGCCTCCTGCGGGGTGCCCTGGGGGCGGCCACTCTCTCAGAGGATGGGGTGGGCGGGGACTTTCTGCCTTCCTATCTTTAATGGGATGCAACCTTGCCGTGTGCCGGCTATCGGGCCGGGAATGAAGGAGGTCGAAGCAGGACCCCTTGGTCCCGAGCCTCACTGGGGGATCTCAATGGGCGGCTGTGGTGCCATGCATGCCAATCAGAGCCCAGGAAGACCTGCAGTCCACACTCGAAGGGTAGGAGGCGGCCCTAAGGGACGGAGCCAGGAGAGGAGCCCCGAGGAGGGTCAGCCCCTACGAAGGCCCAGGGAGAGCACAGTGCTCGTCCAGGGCCCGGGCATTACCTGGGCCCCCAAATCCACCCTCTGTGGCCGAGCTCCCCCAGGACTCCACGGCGCTGTCCACACTGGGTGCCGCGGGCGAGGCCCGGGCCGCCAGCAGACCACCTTTCAGCGCCTCTGGTGCATCCTCGTCCGCGTCGCTGGCCTCGCTGAGGCTGCCCGATGGGCGGGGCGGGAGGGGGCCTAGGAGGAACCGCGGCCGTCACTGCCACCGGCCTCGGGCCTTGGGGACCTAGGTGCTCCACCCGTCTGTCACCCCGCTTCAGCCTGGTTTGGGCAGTCATGGGTCTGAGTGTCCCGAGCTCCTGGCTCACTATGCAGACGTGAGGTGGGAGGCAGGCGCGTAGGCAAACCCATTTCACAGATGGGAACACTGACGCTAAGGACGGCTACACCGCACACCGAAGGTCACATGGTGAGCAACCGTGGAATCCAGCCTCGGAGGACGGCTCTAAAGTTTGGACTCTGTCCACTCCCCACCAAAGCATGGGGGATAAATACAGGGGGCACTAAAAGTACCTAAGTGACGTCCACAAGGTGTAACAAGCAGGCCTGTTAAGCGGCAAAGGCAGGAGGGGATGAAGGGCGTGGCTCAGACCCAGAGAGCTCCACGGCGGCTGAGCGACCTCGGCGCGCCCCAGTGAGCCCGGTCTCCCCGGGCTTCCCCGCCGTCCCAGGGACTCCCCCACCTCCACAGGGCGAGCAGCCATCGTGCGAGGCTGGCCCACAAGATGCGGCCGGGAGCCGGAGGGATCTCTCCTCCTAAGTGGGCTAGCCGGCCCCGGGGGGAGGGGGAGGCTCACGGTCCAGCTGCTTCCTGATCTTCAGGGTGACGGTCTCGCCGGCCACTTGCAGGAGGTGGATGGCCTCACTCAGCGGTCGGCCCTTGAGGCTGACACTGTTGATGGCCAGGATGCGGTCCCCGACGTGGATGGCGCCCGTCCTGGGGAGGGAGCACAGGGCCGAGGAGGGCAGTGACGGCCGGGAAGGAGGGCCTGCCCTCGGGAACTCAGAACCCCACAGGACCACCCGGCTGATCCCACCTGTGGCGGAAAAAGGGCTTCCCGGGGGCACCAGTGGTAAAGAGCCTGCCTGCCAATGCAGGAGATGGAAGAGAGGTGGATCCCGTCCCCGGGTCAGGAAGATCCCCTGGAGGAGGGCATGGCAATCCACTCCAGTCCTCTTGCCTGGAGACTCCCATGGGCAGAGGCGCCTGACGGGCTACAGTTCATGGGGTCACACAGAGTCTGATCCATCCGAAGTGAATGAGCACACAAGCAGATGGAGGAAAAAAATAAAGCCTGTGGGATTCTATTAACAGAAGTAGCAAGTCTAGCAACTGGGAGGGGATTTTCCTGCTCAGCTCTAAAGTCAGGTTCTAGAACCTGTGTCCAGCATGAGCTTTGGGGACGGCTGGGATGCCACTTACTAGCTGCCAAATACTATGTGGTCTGGGGCCAGTTTCTTTGTTTTTTTAACCCCCCCCCCCACCACCACCCTGGGGCGAGTTTCTTTTTTCTCTTTTTGTTTGGCCGCTTCTATTGATCTTTCCTTTTTTTTTCTTTGCTCTTTGGCCTGTGTGGGCCTCCCATCACAGCAGCCTCCCTCATTGCAGAGCACCGGCTCGGGGCGCATGCGCTCCAGAGCTCCGGCTCGGTCATTGGACACAATGGTCCAGCCAGTCTGCGGCACATGGGATTTTCCCAGGCCAGGGATCGAACCGGCGCCCCTTGCACTGCAAGGTGGTGTCCTTACCCACTGGACCACCAGGGGGAGCCCTGGCGCCAGTTTCTTCACTTCCCTGAGTCTCCGCTCTTTCACCTGCCAACTAAGGGTGCTAATACTTATTTTGTCAAATTCTAACTGCAGGATGGCGGGTGGGGCGAATGCACATGTCCCTCCAGCTGAAATCCACGCAGCCTTGTTCCGTCGTCTCCCACCTGGCTGCCCCGGGGGGAGGGGGAGGCTCACGGTCCAGCTGCTTCCTGATCTTCAGGGTGACGGTCTCGCCGGCCACTTGCAGGAGGTGGATGGCCTCACTCAGCGGTCGGCCCTTGAGGCTGACACTGTTGATGGCCAGGATGCGGTCCCCGACGTGGATGGCGCCCGTCCTGGGGAGGGAGCACAGGGCCGAGGAGGGCAGTGACGGCCGGGAAGGAGGGCCTGCCCTCGGGAACTCAGAACCCCACAGGACCACCCGGCTGATCCCACCTGTGGCGGAAAAAGGGCTTCCCGGGGGCACCAGTGGTAAAGAGCCTGCCTGCCAATGCAGGAGATGGAAGAGAGGTGGATCCCGTCCCCGGGTCAGGAAGATCCCCTGGAGGAGGGCATGGCAATCCACTCCAGTCCTCTTGCCTGGAGACTCCCATGGGCAGAGGCGCCTGACGGGCTACAGTTCATGGGGTCACACAGAGTCTGATCCATCCGAAGTGAATGAGCACACAAGCAGATGGAGGAAAAAAATAAAGCCTGTGGGATTCTATTAACAGAAGTAGCAAGTCTAGCAACTGGGAGGGGATTTTCCTGCTCAGCTCTAAAGTCAGGTTCTAGAACCTGTGTCCAGCATGAGCTTTGGGGACGGCTGGGATGCCACTTACTAGCTGCCAAATACTATGTGGTCTGGGGCCAGTTTCTTTGTTTTTTTAACCCCCCCCCCCACCACCACCCTGGGGCGAGTTTCTTTTTTCTCTTTTTGTTTGGCCGCTTCTATTGATCTTTCATTTATTTATCTTTGTTCCTTGGCCCGTGCGGGCCTCCCATCACAGCAGCCTCCCTCGCCGCAGAGCACCGGCTCTGGGCGCATGCGCTCCAGAGCTCCGGCTCGGTCATTGGACACATCGGTCCAGCCGCTCCACGGCATGTGGGATCTTCCCAGGCCAGGGATCGAACCGGCGCCCCTTGCACTGCGAGGCGGCGTCCTTACCCGCTGGGCCACCAGGGGGAGCCCTGGCGCCAGTTTCTTCACTTCCCTGAGTCTCCGCTCTTTCACCTGCCAACTAAGGGTGCTAATACTTATTTTGTCAAATTCTAACTGCAGGATGGCGGGTGGGGCGAATGCACATGTCCCTCCAGCTGAAATCCACGCGCAGCCTTGTCCTCTCCCTGGACTTCAGTCTCCCCACCTAGAGACCGAGCGCCATCCTGGGGTCCAGCTGCACTCACAGAGGGGGATCGGGGCACTGAGAAGGCCAACACAGCGCAGAGCTCAGTGGTTTTCTACCTAGATGCTACTAGCATGACAAAGGAGATTTTCAGAAAGTGCAGATGCCTGGCCTCTCCCCCTGACCTGTGAAATCCTGTCTCTGGGCAGGGGTCCAGGGGAGGGGATTGTGGGGAGCAGCCAGGGCTGAGGCGGGCAGGGGAGAACGCTCCTGACCAGGGTGGAGGGGGAGGAGGTAGAGGGCTCGACTTGGGGGCCTTCAGCTCCAAATACAGACTTTTGCCCCCACAGTGGGAGCTCATGGAAGGTGAAGCCCCTCCACGCCCAGCCCTGCCCAGCAAGCTCCCGGAGGGCCTGGGGGGAGTGACTGAGTCAGGAAATGGTGGATTCAGGAAGGAGGGCCCGAGCGAGGCTGTCCAGTACGAGGGCCACCAGCCCCATGTGGCCACTGGGCCCCCGGAATGTGGCCGGCCTGTGTGGAGACAGGCTGGAAGTGTCAAACACGCCAGATTCTGAAGATAAAATATGAAAGAAGTATGTAAACTCTGCTGTTAACCATTTTTATACTGATTATATGTTGGAATAAATCTATATTTAAGATTTTCTAAAGCTGTTTCTTTTTACTTTTCTAATGTGGCTACTAAAAAGTTCATGAATACATCTGTGGCTCACGTTATGCTGCCCTTGATACTGCTTGCAGCTCAGCTGGTAAAGATCCCACCTGCAGTGCAGGAGACCCCGGTTCAATTCCTGGGCTGGGAAGACCCCCTGGAGAAGGGACAGGCTATGCACTCCAGCATTCTTGGGCTTCCCTGGTGGCTCAGACGGTCAAGAATCCGCCTGCAGTGCAGGAGACCTGGGTTCCATCCCTGGGTTGGGAAGATCCCCTGGAGGAGGGAAAGGCTGCCCTCTCCAGTATTCTTGCCTGGAGAATTCCATGGCTCGTCCACGGGTCGCCAAGACTCGGAAACGACTGAGCGACTTCATTTACACTGCACGTGGACAGTGCTGACCCAGGTCAGCCAGGCCAAGGCAGGGAGGCTGTCTACTGCGCCCCGGGATGGGTTCACAGTGGGTGCCCAGAAAAGGTGGATGAAGACATCCGAGGTCAGAACCGGGCGGCCCCGCGGCCCTCAGCAGTCTGCCAGGCCTCCAGCAGGGGGCGCCCCAAGAGCACAGACGCCAACAAGCCGAGGCCTCAGCCCCTGAATCCTGCCCCCATCCTCCTGCCGCCTCCACCCCACCCACCACAGCGCGGCCCCCTGTGCCGTGTCCTCCTCCAAGGCCTCGTCCTGCTCGCCCGGCCCCTGGGGCCTCCCTTGACAGCAGGCTCTTAGTGCCTGGAGCTCACTGCAAAGCTGTCCGGAGAAAACCTGTCTCACCCACCCTGGGGGCGCCTCCCTCTGACCCCCAAGGCGAGCCGCTTCCCTTCTGGGTCCAGGTCTACCTGCCTGCCCCTACCAACTGGACAGCCAGACACGCTCCTCTCACAGCTCTCCCTGCGGCCACAGCTGGGGGGAAACTTTCTAATGGAGAGAACGGCAGGGACCCTGCCCCGTGCCTCGGAAGAGGCGCCCAGCCGTGCTGGGACCCAGGCACCAAAGACACGGCCCTGGACGATGAAGGCACCACCAAGGATGGGCTCCCAAGTCAGGCTCACGTGCTGACTGTCCAGAAATGGGGGGATCTCCAGGTCTGGGAGAGGAGATGGATGAGCGCCTCTTTATTCAGCACTTAGCCTGAAATCGGGGTGGCTGCCAGGGGCCGGCCCCCATCTGAGGCACCGAGGCTCAGAGCAGGACGGGACAGCCCCATGTCACCCAGGCCATCGAACAAAGCTATGAGCCAGTTCTGGCTGACCCCCACGTCCGGCTCCTGCCCTACGGGGTCCCCCTCCGCGCGACCCCAAGAGCCCGGGCTCACCTCTCAGCCAGGCCACGCTTGGTGAGGCCCGAGATGACGATGGGATCGAAAGGCTCCTCCGTGCCGGAGATGGTGATGCCCAGGGGGCCCCCGTAGCGCTTCAGCTCCACTGTGTAGCTGATGGCGCCTGTGGTCTCCTGCTCATCTGAGGGGGGAGGGACGCATCAGAGCTGGGGGCGCAGGACGGGGCCCTCCCAGGACCCCCAGAGCTTTACTGCCCACACTCATCATGCGCTTCCATTAACACCATTCCCTCAGTCAAATTAAATGTCCCCATCCCCAGCCCACGGATCCACCCAACCCCTCCATCCCTAACGCACACACACTCCCTCAGCCATGAATACACCATTTCTTTGGCCTTTTAATTCACCTTTAACCCTCAGCCATTAATTCAACATCCATCATGCTATTAATACACCCCTTGCCCAAGCCATGAGTTCACCCACCCCACTAGACCAAGAACACCCCCCTGTTGTCACCGATAATTTCATCCCTTCCCACGGTCACTAACGAGCCTTTTTCCTCTGCCAATAATACGCCCAGCCCTCAGTCTTTAGTTCAAAAGGCCAGGTGACAATATACAGCCCTGACACACTCCCTTCTCAATTTTGAACAAGTCCGTTGTTCCGTGTCTGGTTCTAATGGTTGCTTCTGGACCTGCGTACAGGTTTCTCGGAGTCATTTACAATGGTCTGGTTTTCCCATCTCTTTAAGAATTTTCCCTGGTTTGTTGTGATCCCCACAGTCAAAGGCTTTAGAGTCGTCAATGAAGTAGATGTTTTTCTGGAATTCTCTTGGTTTTCCTGTGACTCAATAGATGCTGGGAATTTGATCTCTAGTTCCTCTGCCTTTTCTCAGTCCGGCTTCTATGTCCGGGAGCTCTTGTTTCATGTACTGCTGAAGTCTAGCGTGAAAGATTTTGAGTATTACCTTGCTGACATGTAAATGAGTGCAACTGTGCGGTCGTCTGAACATTCTTTGTCATTGCTCCTTTTTGGGATCGGAATGAAAACTGACCTTTTCCAGTCCTGTGGCCACTGCTGAGTGTTAGGTTTATGGGCTATTAAAGGGTTAATACGGCAGTTGCAAACTCCCCGGCCCTAAAGGGTCAGCACCGTAGGGCCAGTTGCTGATCTGCTGGTGCCTGGGAGTCTCTCAAGGCCGGTGATAGGGAGCTCGGTCTGGCCATAAAGATTCTCCACTACATCTGGAAAGTGACAAGAACTGCACACCCCCATGTCCACAGACAACTCAAGGACAGCAGACTCATCACTAATTTCCCACCTAACTTAAACAAAGACTTTGTCTCTGCGCCTGCTCTGAAGAATCCCCCTCCCCTTTTTTTCTTCTCCCCTTTCCTCCCTAATAAAACCTCCTCGTCCCATCTCTGGGTGGATCTCGCCCGGGAACTCTTCCCAAATGGGCTCTTTCCCTAACAGCTTGCTGTCCGCCGTGTCTTTGCGATTCTTACACTGAGGTTTGCAAATCTGCTGGCATGTTGACGGAAGCACTGTAACAGCCTCATCTTTCGGGATTTTCAACAGCTCGGCTGGAATTCCATCACCTCCACTAGTGTTGCTTGTAGGAATGCTTCCTAAGGCCCACCTGGCTTCACCATCCAGGACATCTGGCTCTAGGTGAGTGACCACACCATCGTGGTCATCCAGGTCACTAGAACCGTGTTTGTACAGTTCTTTTTTTGCATATTCCTGCTAACTCTCCTTCATGTCTTCCGCTTCTGTTAGGTCCTTACCATCTCCATCCGTTACTGTGCCCATCTTTGCATGCAACGTTCCCTTGGTATCTCTCATTTTCTTGGAGAGATCTCTAGTCTTTCCCATTCTATTGTTTTCCTCTGTTTCTTTGCGCTGTTCACTTGGGAAGGCTTTCTTTCTCCTTGTTATTCTTCGGAACTCTGCATTTAGATAAGTGTTATCTTTCCCTTTCTCCTTTGACTTTTACTTTGCTTCTTTTCTCAGCTCTTTGTGAGGCCTCCTCAACCATTCTGTCTTGGATTTCTTTTCTTGGGGATGGTTTTGGTCACGCATCCTGTACAATACTATGAACCTCCACCGCTACCTCACTCGTTCTATGGGCCATCATGTAACCCATCCGTTTCCCCTCAGCTTCTAATCCACCGTTCCAGAAAACTGACCTTTTCCAGTCCTGTGGCCACTGCTGAGTGTTAGGTTTATGGGCTATTAAAGGGTTAATACGGCAGTTGCAAACTCCCCGGCCCTAAAGGGTCAGCACCGTAGGGCCAGTTGCTGATCTGCTGGTGCCTGGGAGTCTCTCAAGGCCGGTGATAGGGAGCTCGGTCTGGCCATAAAGATTCTCCACTACATCTGGAAAGTGACAAGAACTGCACACCCCCATGTCCACAGACAACTCAAGGACAGCAGACTCATCACTAATTTCCCACCTAACTTAAACAAAGACTTTGTCTCTGCGCCTGCTCTGAAGAATCCCCCTCCCCTTTTTTTCTTCTCCCCTTTCCTCCCTAATAAAACCTCCTCGTCCCATCTCTGGGGTGGATCTCGCCCGGGAACTCTTCCCAAATGGGCTCTTTCCCTAACAGCTTGCTGTCCGCCGTGTCTTTGCGATTCTTACACTGAGGTTTGCAAATCTGCTGGCATGTTGACGGAAGCACTGTAACAGCCTCATCTTTCGGGATTTTCAACAGCTCGGCTGGAATTCCATCACCTCCACTAGTGTTGCTTGTAGGAATGCTTCCTAAGGCCCACCTGGCTTCACCATCCAGGACATCTGGCTCTAGGTGAGTGACCACACCATCGTGGTCATCCAGGTCACTAGAACCGTGTTTGTACAGTTCTTTTTTTGCATATTCCTGCTAACTCTCCTTCATGTCTTCCGCTTCTGTTAGGTCCTTACCATCTCCATCCGTTACTGTGCCCATCTTTGCATGCAACGTTCCCTTGGTATCTCTCATTTTCTTGGAGAGATCTCTAGTCTTTCCCATTCTATTGTTTTCCTCTGTTTCTTTGCGCTGTTCACTTGGGAAGGCTTTCTTTCTCCTTGTTATTCTTCGGAACTCTGCATTTAGATAAGTGTTATCTTTCCCTTTCTCCTTTGACTTTTACTTTGCTTCTTTTCTCAGCTCTTTGTGAGGCCTCCTCAACCATTCTGTCTTGGATTTCTTTTTCTTGGGGATGGTTTTGGTCACCGCATCCTGTACAATACTATGAACCTCCACCGCTACCTCACTCGTTCTATGGGCCATCATGTAACCCATCCGTTCCCTCAGCTTCTAATCCACCGTATCCTCAGCCATTCATTTAGCCATCACCACGCCCTGTGACACAGACTCTCTCCACCGTTCACACACACCTTTCCCTATTCACTAATTCACCAGCTCAGGCTTCCATGAATAGACCCATTTCCTTACCATTAAAATTCAGGTATTCCCTCACATTAACTCAGCAAATCCATCAGTCATTAATTCAGCCAGTCCCTCCGCATTTAATTACCCATTCCCTCAACCATCTGTAATCTCAAGCCATTAATTCGCCCATTCTCTCAGGCACTCACCCATTCACCTACTCCTTAAGCCATTAGATAATCCATGTCGTCAGTCATATTTCCCCAAGTCCTAAGACATTAGACCCACCATTCTCTCAACTATTAAGACACCCATTTTCAAGGCCACTCGTACACCCATTCTCTCAGTCATTAATTCATCCATTTAGTCACTCTCATTGCTCAGCCAATGTCTGAGCAATTTTTCACACTTTTTTTTAGCTATTAAATCATCCATTTCCTCAGTTATTTTCATAACTGATTCTTCACGCCTTTATGCCTTTATCCATGCCTCAGTGATTAGTAAACCCATTCCCTCAACCTTCAGTTCAGCCACTCTCTGCCATTACTTCAGCTTCCTGCAGCTTTTTACACACTAGTTCCCTCGACCATTAATACACATTCCTGCTTCCATTAATACACCCATTTCCTCAGCCACTAACTCAGGCATTAATTCACCAAAACCTTTGATCGTTAATCCAACAATACCCTCAGCCATTACTTTGCCAATATCCTCAGTCATAAACATTTCCGTTCCCCCAGTTTAATACACCCCTCCCTCAGTGATTACTTCACCCATTCATTCAACCATCAATGCTCGCATGCCCTCATGCCAACTGTTTACCCATTCACTCAGTCGTATTTCACCCATTCCCTCTGCTATTCCATCGCTACACTCTCACCTATGAATTCAGCAATTCCCAGTCATTAAGAGAACCATTCCATCCACGTTTAAGTTATCAATTTCATCAGTTGGTGATCCACTCTTTCCCTCAGCCATTCATGCTTCCATTCTTTACACCATCACACCACCAGCCCTTCAGCCATTCATTGTGCCGTTTTCTGAGCCTTTGATTTATCAGTTTCCTCAGTCATTAATACACATATCCCCATCCACGAATTCACCCTCTCCTTCAACCATTAATTCATCTATACACTGTCATTAAAACCCCGGTTTGATCATACCTGACACAGCCTTTCCATCTGTGATGAGTTCACCCACTCCCTCTTGCCACAAAATAACTCATCAGTACACCCATCCAACGTTCCCTCAGTCATTACTCCTTTTCTCCACCGTGAGGTCCGCCATTTTCTCAAACAGTTTACCCATTCTGTCGGCCACCAATTAAGCCAATCCCTCAACCACTATCTCCCCTATTCCATCAACCTGTCATACACCAATCCTATAATGCCTATACGCCAATTCCCTAAGTTTAGTTCACTCCATCCTCTCAGCTAGTAACACAGCCAATGCCTCGGCCTTACATGCAACCAGTCCTTCAGCCATTAAGTCAACCAATCCCTCCACAATTACTTGAGCCTTTCTGGTAGCCTCTGAAATGCTGATTCCCTCAACCATTAATATACATATTTCCTCATCCATTAATTCAGCACTCAGGCCTCTGTTAATTAAATCCCTCAGTCATTAATTCAGTCCAGTCTCCAGCTTTCAGTTTGCCTATTTGCTCAGTCATTAATTCATTTATTTCCTCAGCCATCTGATCACTCATTCCATCCACCATTCATCCATCAACAGCCCCAGAACCGCATGCCACAAAGTCACCCATCCCCTCCATATTTAATTCACAAATGTCCTCAGTTTGTAATTTACTCACTCCTTCAGCCATTTAACTCAGCTATGCCCTCAACCATTAATAAACCTACTCTTTCATCCATTCACAGATCATACATACCAATATATCCATCACTATTTCATGCCACAAATTCACCTATCCCCTCCACACTTAATTCACTAATTCCTTCAGTTGTAATGTACTCGTTCCCTTGGCCATTAATTCACCCATTCTCTCCACAAGGAAGTCAAGCACATTCTCGTCCTTTATTTCACTCCTTGCAGCCACTAATACAACTATTCCCAGAGCTTTCCATTCATTCCCCCAGCCATTAATTTGCTGATTAATTGTAATAATCGGTAAAAGACAAAGCTCAATCATTCCCTATTAATTAACTGTAAAAGACTTAGCTCACCCATTTCCTGTTGATTCACGCACTCCCTCAAACATGAGTTGACCCACTCCCACAGACAATAAACTATCACTCAACTATTAATCCACCTTCAGCCATTAATACACCCGTTCCCTGAGGCATAAATACACCTATTACCTCATCTAAATATATATCCTCCCCTCAGGCAGTAACCCTTTCCTCAGCCACTAAGAAGCTGATTTCCTCATGCCATTAATCCACACATTTTCTCACCCCTACCACAAACGTTCCTTCAGCCACTAATTCATTCTCTCAACCATCCGCTCCCTGGTCTCTCAGACAAAACCCACTGCTACCACACATCATTAACTCACCCATCCTCTCTGCCCGTACTTCCCTCATTCCCTCACCACTAATACACCCGTTCCTCCCAGCATTAATTCACCGACTTCCTCAGCCACTAGTTTGCCCGTTCGATTAGCCACATTCATTAGTTTCCTGAGAAATTAGTCCACCCATTCTTCCAAACAGTAAAGCACCCATTTGCTAAGGGACTAACACACCCATTCTCTCACCCATGAGCACACTCGCCCCCTCGGCCACTCACACCCATATCCTTTGCCACTAATGCATCAATTTCCTCATCTAAGAATTCACTCACTTCCTAAGCCATTAATAAGCCAGTTGTTTAGCTACTCGTTCCTATGCCCACATACATCAACTCTTTCATGGCGAATACACCAATTCCCTCAGCAATTAATACAGTCAGTCCCTCAGCCATTAATTCACCAACTACTCAGACACTTCAGCCATCCCCAGTCTTGGATACCCACTTTGCTCAACCATTAATAACACATGCATTCTCCCATTCATTCATTCACCTATTTCTTCACCCCCTCAGTCAATCCCGCCAATATTAGTTCAGCAATTAATACAGTCAGTCACATTCCCTGGACCCTAAGAAATTAGCTGACATAAATTTTCACCAAATTCACCTATCTCCACACTTAATTCACTAATTCCTTCAGTTGTAATGTACTCGTTCCCTTGGCCATTAATTCACCCATTCTCTCCACAAGGAAGTCAAGCACATTCTCGTCCTTTATTTCACTCCTTGCAGCCACTAATACAACTATTCCCAGAGCTTTCCATTCATTCCCCCAGCCATTAATTTGCTGATTAATTGTAATAATCGGTAAAAGACAAAGCTCAATCATTCCCTATTAATTAACTGTAAAAGACTTAGCTCACCCATTTCCTGTTGATTCACGCACTCCCTCAAACATGAGTTGACCCACTCCCACAGACAATAAACTATCACTCAACTATTAATCCACCTTCAGCCATTAATACACCCGTTCCCTGAGGCATAAATACACCTATTACCTCATCTAAATATATATCCTCCCTCAGGCAGTAACCCTTTCCTCAGCCACTAAGAAGCTGATTTCCTCATGCCATTAATCCACACATTTTCTCACCCCTACCACAAACGTTCCTTCAGCCACTAATTCATTCTCTCAACCATCCGCTCCCTGGTCTCTCAGACAAAACCCACTGCTACCACACATCATTAACTCACCCATCCTCTCTGCCCGTACTTCCCTCATTCCCTCACCACTAATACACCCGTTCCTCCCAGCATTAATTCACCGACTTCCTCAGCCACTAGTTTGCCCGTTCGATTAGCCACATTCATTAGTTTCCTGAGAAATTAGTCCACCCATTCTTCCAAACAGTAAAGCACCCATTTGCTAAGGGACTAACACACCCATTCTCTCACCCATGAGCACACTCGCCCCCTCGGCCACTCACACCCATATCCTTTGCCACTAATGCATCAATTTCCTCATCTAAGAATTCACTCACTTCCTAAGCCATTAATAAGCCAGTTGTTTAGCTACTCGTTCCTATGCCCACATACATCAACTCTTTCATGGCGAATACACCAATTCCCTCAGCAATTAATACAGTCAGTCCCTCAGCCATTAATTCACCAACTACTCAGACACTTCAGCCATCCCCAGTCTTGGATACCCACTTTGCTCAACCATTAATAACACATGCATTCTCCCATTCATTCATTCACCTATTTCTTCACCCCCTCAGTCAATCCCGCCAATATTAGTTCAGCATTCTTTCCGCCATTAGATCACCAGTCCATTAGTCACATTCCCCTGGACCCTAAGAAATTAGCTGACCCGGGCTTCCCCTGGTGGTCCAATGGGTAAGGACACCACCTTGCAGTGCAAGGGGCACTGGTTCGATCCCTGGCCTGGGAAGATCCCACGTGCCGCAGAGCGGCTGGACCGATGTGTCCAATTACCGAGCCGGAGCTCTGGAGCGCATGTGCCCAGAGCCAGTGCTCTGCGACAACAGAGGCCACCGCGATGGGAGGCCCACACGGGCCAAAGAACAAAGACGGATGAAAACAGAGAAATGAAAAGATCAACAGAAGTGGCCCGCCCACTCCCCTCCCTCCCCAACCCGACCCCCACCCAAAATAAATAAATAAATAAATCTTTAAAAAAAAAGACAAAAGAAATTAGCTGACCCTTCACTTACAATCTAGCAGTTATTCATTCAGCCATTAACTCATACGTTCCCTGAGCCATTCAATTCAGTCATTCCCTCAGTCATTAATGTGCCTATTCTTTCATGTCTTAAAATATTCATTCCCTCATGTCATTAATTCACCCATTTATTAATCACTAATACACTTACTGCCTCAGTTTGTAAGTTACTCATTCCCTCAGCCATCAATTCACCCACTGTTGCCAGTATGAAGTCGGCCATATTCTCACTCTTTATTACAGCCATTCTTTCAGCCACTAATACACCTATTTCCAGAGCTATTCATTCACTTTTTCCCTCACTCATTAATTCATTAATGCTCTTAGGAACTACTGTACCTACTACCTTCGCCACTAACCTGCCCAATTCTGCAGCCTTTGATACACCAATATATTCAACAATTAATAAACAAGTAAGCTCTCCTATTGATTATGCCTACTACTGTGGGCAAGAATCCCTTAGGAAAAATGGAGCAGCCCTTGTAGTCAGCAAGAGTCCAAAAGGTGCAATCTCAAAAATGACAGAATGATAGCAGTTTATTTCCAAGCAAACCACGCAACATCACAGTAATTCAAGTCTGTCTCACTGCTAATGCCAAAGAAGCCAAAGTTGACCAGTTCTATAGAGACCTAAAAGAACTTCTAGAACACCAAAGAGCCCAACAGTGTCCTTTTCACCATAGGGAACTGGAATGCAAACAGAGGAAGCCAAGAGATCCCTGGAATAGCAGGAAAGTATGGCCTTGGAAGGCAAAGTGAAGGGGGCAAGGGCTAATGGTTCTGTTAACAGACCACACTGATCACACCGCAAACACCCCCAACACCACAAGACATGACTCTACACAGGGACATCACCAAATGCTCAATACCAACATCAAGGGGATTACAGTCGATGCAGCTGAAGATGGAGAAGCTCTATACTGTCAGTAAAAACAAGACCTGGAGCTGACTGTGGCTCTGATCATGAGCTGCTTATTGCAAATTGTGGCCTAAATGGAAGAAAGTAGGGAAAGCCACTAGGCCATTCAATCAAATCCCTTATGATTATACAGCGGCAGTCATCAACAAACTCATGGGATTAGATGTGGTAAGCAGAAAGCCTGAAGAACTATGGACAGAGGTTCATAACACTGCACAGGAGGCAGTGACCAAAATCATCACAAGGAAAAAGACATGCAATAAGGTAAAGCGGTTGTCTGAAGAGGCTTTAGAAAGAGCCGAGGAAAGAAGAGAAGCAAAAGTCAAGGGAGAAAGGGAAAGATATACCCAACAGAATGCTGAGTTCCAGAGGAAGAGGAAAATAGAAGGTCTTCTTTAATGCACAATGTAAAAAAGTAGAGGGATGGGGGGATCTGGGCGGGTGGGGACCATGGATATGCATATGACTGATCTGGGAACATACATGTATGTGAACAACAAAACTCTGTAAAACCTTTAAAATAAAGAATAAAAGTAAAAAAAGAAAAAAAAAAAGAAGTAGAGGGAAACAACAGAATGTGAAAGACTAGAGATCTCTTCAAAAAAATTTATGGTTATCCAGGGGCATTTCATACAAGGAAGGGCACAATAAAGGACAGAAACGGTAACAACCAAAGAAGCAGAAGAGATTAAGAAGAGATGGCAAGAACACAAAGAAGAACTATACAAGAAAGGTCTTAATGATCTAGCTAACTATGATGGTGTGGTCACTAGCTAGACACCCTGGAGTGTGAGGTCAAGTGCGTCTCAGGAAGCATCATGACTAACGAAGCTAGAGGGGGTATTGGAATTCCAGCTGAGCTATCCTAAAAGACGATGCTGTTAAAGTGCTACACTCAATATGTCAGCAAACTGGGAAACTCAACAGTGGCTACAGGACTGAAAATCAGTTTTCATTCCAATCCCAAAAGAGGGCAACACCATAGAATGTTCAATCTACCGTGCAACTGTGCACATTTCACAGGCTACTAAGGTTAAGCTCAAGATCCTTCAAACTAGGCTTCAGTACTATGTGAATCAAGAACTTGCAGAGGTGCAAGGTGGGATTAGAAAAGGCAGAGAAGGGCTTCCCTGGTGATCCAGTGGGGAAGGACACCGCCTTGCAGTGCAAGGGGCGCCAGTTCGATCCCTGGCCTGGGAAGATCCCACGTGCCACGGAACGACTGGACCAATGTGTTCAACTACCGAGGAAGATCTTGTGTCCAGTTGCCGAGCCGGAGCTCTGGAGCGCATGCGCCCAAAGCCAGTGCTCTGCAGCGAGACAGGCCACTGTGATGGGAGGCCCACACAGGCCAGGGAACAAAGATGGGTGAAAATGGATAAATGAAGGACCAATAGAAGTGGCCAAAAAAACCCACTAAAACTCAACATTCAAAAAACTAAATTCACGGCATCCAGTCCCACCACTCCTCAAAGACAGAAGGGGAAAATGTGGGAACAGTGACAGATTTTATCATCCTAGGCTCCAAAATCACTGCAGATGGTGAAAGCAACCAGAAATTAAAGATGCTTGCTTCTTGGAAAGAAACCTATGACAAACCTACAGAGCATATTAAAAAGCAGAGACATCACTGTGCCGACAAAAGTTGGTACTGTCAAAGACAGACTTCCCAGGAGTCACGTCAGATGACAGAGCTGGACCTACACGTAAAAAGATGCGGTGGAAACAACAGAATGTGAAAGACTAGAGATCTCTTCAAAAAAATTTATGGTTATCCAGGGGCATTTCATACAAGGAAGGGCACAATAAAGGACAGAAACGGTAACAACCAAAGAAGCAGAAGAGATTAAGAAGAGATGGCAAGAACACAAAGAAGAACTATACAAGAAAGGTCTTAATGATCTAGCTAACTATGATGGTGTGGTCACTAGCTAGACACCCTGGAGTGTGAGGTCAAGTGCGTCTCAGGAAGCATCATGACTAACGAAGCTAGAGGGGGTATTGGAATTCCAGCTGAGCTATCCTAAAAGACGATGCTGTTAAAGTGCTACACTCAATATGTCAGCAAACTGGGAAACTCAACAGTGGCTACAGGACTGAAAATCAGTTTTCATTCCAATCCCAAAAGAGGGCAACACCATAGAATGTTCAATCTACCGTGCAACTGTGCACATTTCACAGGCTACTAAGGTTAAGCTCAAGATCCTTCAAACTAGGCTTCAGTACTATGTGAATCAAGAACTTGCAGAGGTGCAAGGTGGGATTAGAAAAGGCAGAGAAGGGCTTCCCCTGGTGATCCAGTGGGGAAGGACACCGCCTTGCAGTGCAAGGGGCGCCAGTTCGATCCCTGGCCTGGGAAGATCCCACGTGCCACGGAACGACTGGACCAATGTGTTCAACTACCGAGGAAGATCTTGTGTCCAGTTGCCGAGCCGGAGCTCTGGAGCGCATGCGCCCAAAGCCAGTGCTCTGCAGCGAGACAGGCCACTGTGATGGGAGGCCCACACGGGGCAGGGAACAAAGATGGGTGAAAATGGATAAATGAAGGACCAATAGAAGTGGCCAAAAAAACCCACTAAAACTCAACATTCAAAAAACTAAATTCACGGCATCCAGTCCCACCACTCCTCAAAGACAGAAGGGGAAAATGTGGGAACAGTGACAGATTTTATCATCCTAGGCTCCAAAATCACTGCAGATGGTGAAAGCAACCAGAAATTAAAGATGCTTGCTTCTTGGAAAGAAACCTATGACAAACCTACAGAGCATATTAAAAAGCAGAGACATCACTGTGCCGACAAAAGTTGGTACTGTCAAAGACAGACTTCCCAGGAGTCACGTACAGATGACAGAGCTGGACCACAATGAAGGCTGAGCGCTGAAGAACTGATGCTTCTCAACTGTGGTGCTGGAGAAGCATCTTGAGAGGCCCTTGGACAGCAAGGAGATCAGACCAGTCAGTCCGAAAGGAATCAACCCTGAATGTTCACTGGAAGGGCTGATGCTGAAGCTGAAACTCCAATCCTCTGGCCACCTGATTGTGGAGAACCAACTCACTGGGAAAGACCCTGCTGCTGGGATAGAATGAGGGCAGCAGGAGGAGTGGGTCGACAGAGGGTTGGATGGTTGGATGGCATCACCAACTCAGAGCACATGAATTCAGCAAACTCCAGGAGATGGTGAAGGACAGGGCAGCCTGGCGCACTGCCGTCCGTGGGGTCACAGAGTCAGACACTGAACTAGAGTGACTGAACGCCCCCTCAGCCCCTAATGCATACTCATCCCCTCGTTCTAGTAACATATTCACTCCTTAGCTTTTAGCTCAGCCTTTCCTTCATGCCATCCACACACCCACCCTCAGCTATTAATTTATCCATCCTCTTAAGTCATGGTGTCACCCATTCCAGCCATTAATTCAGCCATTCCACCACGCATTCACCTTCCACTAAGACAGGCAGCCATTCCTTCAGCCGTTAAAACACCCGTCCCTTCAGTCAAAACTTCAAACTTTCTCTCTGCCATTAATACAATTCCCTCCCGACATGATTACACCTGTTCTTCCAGGCACGAACACAACCATCCCGTTGGCCAACAATTCATCCTTTCCTTCATGACATTAACACACCCGTTCCGTTAGCCATGAATTCATCCATTTTCTAGCTATGGATTCACCCATTCCCTAAGTCATAAATGCACCCATCCCACTTGTCATGAATGCGCCCATGCACCAGGAATTAATCCATCTGTTCTCTCAGACCATTAACACACCCATTTCCTCAGGCCATCCTTTCACGTCCCCCCTCAGCCATTAATTACCTGTATCCTTAGCCACTAATTGATCCATTCATTCAGGCACTAATTCACACACGTGGTGAGCCCCAGTCCCCTATTTCCTAAGACCGTAGTTCACACATTCCTTAGATGGATACCCATTCACTCAGCCATTTAATTCAGCCATTTTGTCATCCATTAATATGTTCATTCCCTCATGCCATTAATTCACCATTCCCTCATCCATTAATACACCCATCAACTCTACATTTAGTTCACCCATTCTCTCAGCTTTTTTTAAAACAAAACTTTTGGCCTCTTTGATTGTTTTTTTTATTTATTTACTTTTATTCATCTTTACTCTTTTGGCTTGTGTGGGCCTTCCACTGCAGTGGCCCCTCTTGCTGCAGAGCATCGGTTTTGGGCACATGTGCCTCAGAGCACGGGCTCGCAACTGGACACACCGTCCAGCTCTGTGGCATGTGGGATCTTCCCGGCCAGGGATCACAGAGTCAGACACCTGAATTCAGCAAACTCCAGGAGATGGTGAAGGACAGGGCAGCCTGGCGCACTGCCGTCCGTGGGGTCACAGAGTCAGACACTGAACTAGAGTGACTGAACGCCCCCTCAGCCCCTAATGCATACTCATCCCCTCGTTCTAGTAACATATTCACTCCTTAGCTTTTAGCTCAGCCTTTCCTTCATGCCATCCACACACCCACCCTCAGCTATTAATTTATCCATCCTCTTAAGTCATGGTGTCACCCATTCCAGCCATTAATTCAGCCATTCCACCACGCATTCACCTTCCACTAAGACAGGCAGCCATTCCTTCAGCCGTTAAAACACCCGTCCCTTCAGTCAAAACTTCAAACTTTCTCTCTGCCATTAATACAATTCCCTCCCGACATGATTACACCTGTTCTTCCAGGCACGAACACAACCATCCCGTTGGCCAACAATTCATCCTTTCCTTCATGACATTAACACACCCGTTCCGTTAGCCATGAATTCATCCATTTTCTAGCTATGGATTCACCCATTCCCTAAGTCATAAATGCACCCATCCCACTTGTCATGAATGCGCCCATGCACCAGGAATTAATCCATCTGTTCTCTCAGACCATTAACACACCCATTTCCTCAGGCCATCCTTTCACGTCCCCCCTCAGCCATTAATTACCTGTATCCTTAGCCACTAATTGATCCATTCATTCAGGCACTAATTCACACACGTGGTGAGCCCCAGTCCCCTATTTCCTAAGACCGTAGTTCACACATTCCTTAGATGGATACCCATTCACTCAGCCATTTAATTCAGCCATTTTGTCATCCATTAATATGTTCATTCCCTCATGCCATTAATTCACCATTCCCTCATCCATTAATACACCCATCAACTCTACATTTAGTTCACCCATTCTCTCAGCTTTTTTTAAAACAAAACTTTTGGCCTCTTTGATTGTTTTTTTTATTTATTTACTTTTATTCATCTTTACTCTTTTGGCTTGTGTGGGCCTTCCACTGCAGTGGCCCCTCTTGCTGCAGAGCATCGGTTTTGGGCACATGTGCCTCAGAGCACGGGCTCGCAACTGGACACACCGGTCCAGCCGCTCTGTGGCATGTGGGATCTTCCCGGGCCAGGGATCGAACCAGTGCCCCCTGCACTGCAAGGCAGACTCTCTACCCACTGGACCGCCAGGGAAGCCCCCCATTCTCTCAGCTTTAACAGACGCGGTTCCTCTGGCACTGCGTCACCAACGGTCTCCACCATGAAATCAGCCTCTTCGCACACCTGAGTTCACCTGTCCTTTCCGCCACTCATAGACCTGTTCCTGCAGTGATTCATGCATCCACCCCCTCAGCCATCCGGTCACTGACGCCATTAGGAATCACAGCACTCCTTCTATGGGCCATCAATTCCCCGTATGCTCACACATTAAAGCACCTGTTCACTGAGACACGAAATCACCCATTTCCAGAGCCCTTAAGTCAGGCAATCACTCAGCTACTGCTGCACACATTATCGGCCATTAACTCAACTACTCCCTCAGCCATTCTCACCTGTCAGGAACACACCAATGCCGTCATGGCCGACACACCCGCTCCCTCAGATGAGTCCACCCACATCCTCGGCCACGAATCCAGCCATTCTCTCAGAGTGCGATGCACCACCTCCCTCAGCCACTAATACACACATTCTCCCTACTGTTAATCCCACCCATTCACGCCTCCATTAATTCAGGCATTTTGTCATCCATTAATATGTTCATTCCCTCATGCCATTAATTCACCATTCCTCATCCATTAATACACCCATCAACTCTACATTTAGTTCACCCATTCTCTCAGCTTTTTTTAAAACAAAACTTTTGGCCTCTTTGATTGTTTTTTTTATTTATTTACTTTTATTCATCTTTACTCTTTTGGCTTGTGTGGGCCTTCCACTGCAGTGGCCCCTCTTGCTGCAGAGCATCGGTTTTGGGCACATGTGCCTCAGAGCACGGGCTCGCAACTGGACACACCGGTCCAGCCGCTCTGTGGCATGTGGGATCTTCCCGGGCCAGGGATCGAACCAGTGCCCCCTGCACTGCAAGGCAGACTCTCTACCCACTGGACCGCCAGGGAAGCCCCCCATTCTCTCAGCTTTAACAGACGCGGTTCCTCTGGCACTGCGTCACCAACGGTCTCCACCATGAAATCAGCCTCTTCGCACACCTGAGTTCACCTGTCCTTTCCGCCACTCATAGACCTGTTCCTGCAGTGATTCATGCATCCACCCCCTCAGCCATCCGGTCACTGACGCCATTAGGAATCACAGCACTCCTTCTATGGGCCATCAATTCCCCGTATGCTCACACATTAAAGCACCTGTTCACTGAGACACGAAATCACCCATTTCCAGAGCCCTTAAGTCAGGCAATCACTCAGCTACTGCTGCACACATTATCGGCCATTAACTCAACTACTCCCTCAGCCATTCTCACCTGTCAGGAACACACCAATGCCGTCATGGCCGACACACCCGCTCCCTCAGATGAGTCCACCCACATCCTCGGCCACGAATCCAGCCATTCTCTCAGAGTGCGATGCACCACCTCCCTCAGCCACTAATACACACATTCTCCCTACTGTTAATCCCACCCATTCACGCCTCCATTAATTCAGGCATTCCTCCACAGCCATTAATTCAAGTGTTTGCTCAATCATTTATTCAACAAATCTTCAGTCTTTATTTCACTCCCTCAGCCAACAGTTCACCTACACAATCCGCCATTAATTCATCCTTTCCCTCACCATTAAATACACCACATTTTATCCATTCATCTGTCCATGCCCTCCAGTTTAACTGACCCATCCCCTCCGCCATTAATTCACACATGTCTGCCACCACTAACTCCGCCATTCTCTCATCCATGAGCACGCACACTCTTTCAGCCACTGATACACCTGTCCCCACAGACAGTCACTCGTACATTCCTACCTCCATTAATTCACCCATTCCCTCAGCTGTTAATTCAATGAACACCTGACCGTTAATTCATCCATTCCTTCAGTCTTTATTTCACCCATTTGCCAACTATTGCTTCAATCAAGCCTTCAGCCATGAACGCTGCCATTCCTCCATCTTTTGACACAACAGGCCCTTCAATACTCCCACGGCCTCGTCCGACCTTTCACCCGCTAGTACATCTACGCTGGTGGCTATTCACTCATCCACTCCCGCAGCCATTAATTCACTGCTTGTGATTCACCTCGCCTGGCCGTTTCCCATAATGCACTCTGCATATAAGTCAAATAAACACAATGACAATATACAGTCTTCATGTACTTCTTTCCCAATTTGGAACCAGTCTGTTGTTCCATGTCCAGTTTTGCAGTTTTGCTTCCTTTGGGGAGGGGGGTGTGTGTGCATCCTTTATTGGGGTTTTTTTTTTTTTTTAATTTTGGCCTCTTTTATTGGTCCTTCATTTATTTAATTTTCATCCATGTTAATTCTTTGGCCTGTGTGGGCCTCCCATTGCTGTGGCCTCTGCTGTTGCAGAGGACTGGCACTGGATGCATGTGCTCCAGAGCCCTGGCTCATAATTGGACACACTGGCTCAGCTGCTCCGTGGCATGTCGGATCTTCCTGGGCCAGGGATCAAACCGGTGCCCCTTGCACTGCAAGGCAGATTCTTAACCTACTGGGCCACCAGGGAAGCCCAAATTCCCTCATCTATTAATTCACCCACCACTCAGTCATTATTTCAGCCATCCCCACAGCCTCTGATACTCCAAATTCCTCAACCATTAATACACACGTTTCCCCATCCACTGTTTCACCCATTTCCTGAGCCATTCAGTCAATCTCTCAGACACTAATCCATCAACCCCTCAGCCTTTACCTCACCCATTCCTTCAGCCATTAGATCACCCAGGCCATCAGTCAGATTCCCTTAGATCCTAAGAGATTAGTTGACCCATTCACTTATAATCAAGCACACTTATTCATTCAGCCATTAACTCATACATTCTGTGAGCCATTCAATCCAGTCATTCCCTCACCATTAATACACCGATTCTTTCATCGATTACAACACCCACTCCCTCATGCCAGTAATCCACCCATTTTGTCCACCATTAAGTCAGTGATATTCTCATCACGTATTTCACCCATTCGTTTAGCCACTAAATACCTATACCCACAGCTATTCCTTAATTTATTCCCTCAGTCATTAATTCATTAATTCTCTTAGGAATTATTCACTTACTCACTTAGCCATTAACTCAGCCAATCCTGCAGCCTTTCACACACCAATATCCTCAACAATAAATAAACAAGTTCTCCTACTGATTATGACCATTATATCTACTACTGTGAGCAAGAATCCTTTAGAAGAAAGGGAGTAAAGACTCCAAAATGTAGTGCCTGGGTACAATCTCAAAAATCACAAAATGATCTCAGTTCGCTTCCAAGGCAACCCATTCAACATCACAGTAATCCTATGGGCTCTGTGCTCTGACTACAACTGCCGAAGAAGCTGAAGCTTACGAGTTCTATGAAGACCTACAAGAACTTCCGGAACTAATGCCAAAAACGGTGTCTTTTTCATCCTGTGGATTGGCATGCAACAGTAGGAAGTCAAAGAGATACCTAGAATAACAGGCAAGTCTGCCCTTGGAGTACAAAATGAGGCAGAGCAAAGGCCATCAGAGTGTTGTCAGGAGAACATACTGGTCACAGCAAACGTCCTTTTCCAAGAACACAAGAGGTGACTGTACACATGCACATCACCAAATGATCAACACCCAAATCAGACTGATTTATTATTTGCAGCCCTTTTAAGGAGAAGCTCTATGCAGTCAGGAAAAACAAGACCTGGAGAAGCAAGTTGGGATTACGATGGCAGAGGAGACGGACATGCGCTCGGCTTCTCCTGCCAGAGTACCAAGATAACAACCAGCAGCTGAACAAACTGCCGAAGACACTGGAACCCACCAAAAAAGGTACCCCACAGTCCAAAGACGAAGGACAAGCCACAATGAAAGAACGAAATGGTAGGAAGGGAGCAACTGTGAAAAAAAGGAAGTCCTATGCCTGCCGGATGGGTGACTCACAAGCTAGAGAACAATGCCAGCGAAGACGTTCTCACACTGTTCTGAAGGTTCTAGGCCCCCAGTCTCGGGACTAGGCCAAAGAACTGGGAATCCAAAGGGAATCTGACTCTGAAGGTCAGTGGGATCTGATTCCAGAGCTTCCGTAAGACGGGGGCAGGAAGACCAGAGTCCCTGGAGGGCACAGACAAAATCTTTTGTGCCCCAGGACCCAGAGGGAAAGGAACCCACAAGAGACTGGGCAGACCTATCTGTGCGTGTGTGAGGGTCTCGGGGAGGCGTGAGCCACAGGCATCTGCCACACTGACAGCAGTGGTCCTGGGAGTGGTGTCGTGGCATGGGCCCTCTGGGAGGTCACCGACTATAGGAGCCTAGAGCCTCCAGGACTGGGTTACCTCAGGACAAACAACTAACAGGGAGCGAGCACAGCCCCACCCACCCCAGATAACTGGATTAGAGTTCTACCAAGGCAACCCAATTCAACAAATCAAAAAGTTAAAATCCTATTTGGGCTCTGTGCTCTGACTACAACTGCCAAGAAGCTGAAGCTTACGAGTTCTATGAAGACCTACAAGAACTTCCGGAACTAATGCCAAAAACGGTGTCTTTTTCATCCTGTGGATTGGCATGCAACAGTAGGAAGTCAAAGAGATACCTAGAATAACAGGCAAGTCTGCCCTTGGAGTACAAAATGAGGCAGAGCAAAGGCCATCAGAGTGTTGTCAGGAGAACATACTGGTCACAGCAAACGTCCTTTTCCAAGAACACAAGAGGTGACTGTACACATGCACATCACCAAATGATCAACACCCAAATCAGACTGATTTATTATTTGCAGCCCTTTTAAGGAGAAGCTCTATGCAGTCAGGAAAAACAAGACCTGGAGAAGCAAGTTGGGATTACGATGGCAGAGGAGACGGACATGCGCTCGGCTTCTCCTGCCAGAGTACCAAGATAACAACCAGCAGCTGAACAAACTGCCGAAGACACTGGAACCCACCAAAAAAGGTACCCCACAGTCCAAAGACGAAGGACAAGCCACAATGAAAGAACGAAATGGTAGGAAGGGAGCAACTGTGAAAAAAAGGAAGTCCTATGCCTGCCGGATGGGTGACTCACAAGCTAGAGAACAATGCCAGCGAAGACGTTCTCACACTGTTCTGAAGGTTCTAGGCCCCCAGTCTCGGGACTAGGCCAAAGAACTGGGAATCCAAAGGGAATCTGACTCTGAAGGTCAGTGGGATCTGATTCCAGAGCTTCCGTAAGACGGGGGCAGGAAGACCAGAGTCCCTGGAGGGCACAGACAAAATCTTTTGTGCCCCAGGACCCAGAGGGAAAGGAACCCACAAGAGACTGGGCAGACCTATCTGTGCGTGTGTGAGGGTCTCGGGGAGGCGTGAGCCACAGGCATCTGCCACACTGACAGCAGTGGTCCTGGGAGTGGTGTCGTGGCATGGGCCCTCTGGGAGGTCACCGACTATAGGAGCCTAGAGCCTCCAGGACTGGGTTACCTCAGGACAAACAACTAACAGGGAGCGAGCACAGCCCCACCCACCCCAGATAACTGGATTAGAGTTTACTGAACACAGCCCTGCCCACCACAGCAAGACCCAGTTTCTCCCATAGCCAGCCCCTCCCATCAGGAAATGCACAAGCCTCTTGAAGTCAGAAGAAATAAGAACTACAATCCCACGAGTTTCCAAAACTAATACCACCATCACAGAAAGCTACACAAAATGAAAAGACATGGGATTACATCCCAGATGAAGGAACAAGATAAATCCCCAGAAAAACAACAAAATAAAACAGATAGGCAACCTCCCAGAAAAACAATTGAGAATAATGATAGTCAAGATGATGCAGCATATTAGGAACCAAGTGGAAAAGATGCAAGAAGTGTTTTCAAAGAACGCAGAAAAACTAAAGAACTGGCAAACAGATCAATACATTAGAAACAATCAATAGCAGAAAAACTGAGGCAGAAGAACAGATAAACGATCTGGAAGACAGAATGGTGGACCTCAATGCTGCAAAAGAGAATATAGAAAAAAGACATGAAAACAGCCTAAGAGACCTCTGGGACAACATTAAATGCACCAATAGTCCCATTACAGAGGTCCCAGAAGGAGAAGAAAGAGATAAAGGATCCAAGAAAATATTTAAAGAGATAATAGCTGAAAACTTTCTAACACGGGAAAGGAAATTAGTCAATGATGTCTAGGAAGCAGAGTCCCAGGCAGGATAAATGAGACAGATGGTAATCAAACTGACAAAGATTAAGTACAAAGATAAATTATTAAAAGCAACAAGGGAAAAAAGACAACATACAAGAGAAAACCCATAAGATTATCAGTGATTTCTCAACAGAAACTCTACAAGTCAGAAGGGCATGGCATGGTATGCTCCAAGTGATAAAAGGGAAGAACCTACAACCAAGAATACTCTACCCATCAAGACTCTCATTCAGATTTGATGGAGAAATCAAAAGCTTTACAGACAAGCAGAAGTTAGGAGAATTTAGCACCTCTAAAAGGAACTTCTCTAGGCAGGAAACACAAGAGAAGGAAAAGATCTACTAAAAATAAACCCAAATCAATTAACAAAATGGTGATAGGATCAAACATACTGATAATTACCTTAAATGTAAATGGATTAAATGCACCAACCAGAAGACACAGACTGGTTGAGTGGATACAAAAATAAGACCCATATATATGCTGTCTACAAGAGACCCACTTCATACCAAGAGACACTTACTGACTGAAAGTAAGGGAATGGAAGAAGGTATTTCACACAAATGGAAATCATAACAAAGCTGGAGCAACAATACTAATATGAGACAAAATGGACTTTAAAACAAAGACTGTTACAAGAGACAAAGAAGGACACTACATAATGATCAAGGGTTCCATCCTAGAAGAAGATACAACAATTGTAAATAAACAAGCACCCAGGGCTTGCCTGGTGGTCCAGTGGGTAGAGAGTCCACCTTGCAGTGCAAGGGGCACCGGTTTGATCCCTGGCCCAGGAAGATCCTATGTGCTGTGGAGTAGCTGAACCGGTGTGTCCAGTTACAAGCTGGAGCTCTGCAGCAAGAGAGGCCACTGCAATGGGAGGCCCACACAGGCCAAAGAATAAAGATGGATGAAAATGAATAAATGAAGGACCAACAAAAAGAGTCCAAAATTAAAAAAAAAAAAGCACCGAACATAGGAGCATCTTTTATTTATTTATTTTTATTTTATTTATATTTATTTGGCTGTATTGGGTCTCAGTTGTAGCATGTGGGCTCTAGTTCCCTGACCAGGGATTGAACCCAGGCCCCCTGCATTGGGAGCACAGAGTCTTAACCACTGGACCACCAGGGAATTCCCTAGGAGCATCTTAATATGTAAGGGAAATACTAACAATTATAAAAGGAGAAATTGACAATAACACAGTAATAGTGGGGGACTTTAATCCTCCACTTTGGTCCATGGACAGATTATCCAGACAGAAAATCAGTAAGGAAACCCAGGCCATAAATGACACTTTCGATGAGTATGACCTAATCGATATTCATACAGCATTCCATCCAAAAGCAGCAGACAACACATTTTCTCAAGTGCACACCGAACATTCTCCAGGACTGACCACACGCTGGGCCACAATGTGAGCCCTGGTAAATTTAAGGAAATCGAAATAATATCTTCAAGCATCTTCTCTGATCACAATGCTATGAGATTAGAAATCAACTACAAGAACAAAACTCTGAGAAACACAAATACGTCACAGCCAAACAATGTGCTGCTCAACAACCGTTGGATCACTGACGAAAGCCAAAAGAAACAGAAAAGGAGCAGTGGTCCCACGGCAGACTGAGCCAGACCTAACTGTGAGAGTCTGAGCGTCTCGCAGACGCATGAGTCGGCAGTGGCCTGCCACTGGGACAGGGGCACGGATTAAAATGTTAACAAGTGAGCAACAATACTAATATGAGACAAAATGGACTTTAAAACAAAGACTGTTACAAGAGACAAAGAAGGACACTACATAATGATCAAGGGTTCCATCCTAGAAGAAGATACAACAATTGTAAATAAACAAGCACCCAGGGCTTGCCTGGTGGTCCAGTGGGTAGAGAGTCCACCTTGCAGTGCAAGGGGCACCGGTTTGATCCCTGGCCCAGGAAGATCCTATGTGCTGTGGAGTAGCTGAACCGGTGTGTCCAGTTACAAGCTGGAGCTCTGCAGCAAGAGAGGCCACTGCAATGGGAGGCCCACACAGGCCAAAGAATAAAGATGGATGAAAATGAATAAATGAAGGACCAACAAAAAGAGTCCAAAATTAAAAAAAAAAAAGCACCGAACATAGGAGCATCTTTTATTTATTTATTTTTATTTTATTTATATTTATTTGGCTGTATTGGGTCTCAGTTGTAGCATGTGGGCTCTATTTCCCCTGACCAGGGATTGAACCCAGGCCCCCTGCATTGGGAGCACAGAGTCTTAACCACTGGACCACCAGGGAATTCCCTAGGAGCATCTTAATATGTAAGGGAAATACTAACAATTATAAAAGGAGAAATTGACAATAACACAGTAATAGTGGGGGACTTTAATCCTCCACTTTGGTCCATGGACAGATTATCCAGACAGAAAATCAGTAAGGAAACCCAGGCCATAAATGACACTTTCGATGAGTATGACCTAATCGATATTCATACAGCATTCCATCCAAAAGCAGCAGACAACACATTTTCTCAAGTGCACACCGAACATTCTCCAGGACTGACCACACGCTGGGCCACAATGTGAGCCCTGGTAAATTTAAGGAAATCGAAATAATATCTTCAAGCATCTTCTCTGATCACAATGCTATGAGATTAGAAATCAACTACAAGAACAAAACTCTGAGAAACACAAATACGTCACAGCCAAACAATGTGCTGCTCAACAACCGTTGGATCACTGACGAAAGCCAAAAAGAAACAGAAAAGGAGCAGTGGTCCTACGGCAGACTGAGCCAGACCTAACTGTGAGAGTCTGAGCGTCTCCCGCAGACGCATGAGTCGGCAGTGGCCTGCCACTGGGACAGGGGCGCACGGAGAAAAAAAATGAAAACAAAATGGTCCAAAACTTATGGAACACAGCAGAAGCAGTTTTAAGAGGGAAGTGTTTATCAAGATAATCTTGCCTCAAGAAACAAGAAAAATCTCAAGGAAACAACCTAACCTTATACCTAAAACAATTAGAAAGAAGAACAAACAAAATCTAAAGTCAGTAGAAGGAAGGAAATCACAAAGATAAGAGAAAAAATCAATGAAAGACACAAAGAAAACAATTGCAAAGATCAAGGAAACGAAAAGCTGGTTCTCTGACGAGATAAATCAGATTGATAAAGCTTTATCCAGACTCATAAAGAAAAAAAAGGAAGAGGACTGGTATCAGTAAAATGAGAAATGAAAAAGGAGAAATTACAACAGACTCCACATAAATACCAAGAAACATCAGAGACCACTATGAACAATTGTGTGCCAATAATACAGACCACCTGGAAGAAATGGACAATTTCTTGGGAAAAACACAGTCTTCCTCGACTGAACCAGAAAGAAATAGAAAATATGAACACATCACACGCACTGAAAAAATTTTAAAATGATTTATGTATTTGGCTGCAGTGGGTCTTAGTTGCTGCATGTGAGATCTAGATCCTTAACAGGAGTTAAACCCAGGCCCCCTGCACTGGGAACATAGAGTCTTAACCACTGGACCACTAGGAAAGTCCCTGCCCTGAAATTGAAACCGTAACTAAAATCGTCGCAACAAACATAAACCAGGACCTAACGGCTTCACAGGGAAATGTTTATCAAACATTTAGAGAAGAGTTAACAACTGTCCTTCTAAAACTGTTCCAATCTGTAAACAACAAAACTCTGTAAAAGTTAAAAGTAAAATAAAAGTTAAAAACCAAAAACTGTTAAAAAGTCTCAGAGGAACGAAGACTTCCCAACTCTTTTATGATCCCACCATCACCTTGATACAAAAAAAGGTTAACAAGTCAAAATAAACAGTTAAAAAACCAAAAACTGCAAGTGCACTGACGCAGACGGAGCATAAAACAATGTGAGAGTCTGAGCGTCTCGCAGACGCATGAGTCGGCAGTGGCCTGCCACTGGGACAGGGCGCGGAGAAAAAAAATGAAAACAAAATGGTCCAAAACTTATGGAACACAGCAGAAGCAGTTTTAAGAGGGAAGTGTTTATCAAGATAATCTTGCCTCAAGAAACAAGAAAAATCTCAAGGAAACAACCTAACCTTATACCTAAAACAATTAGAAAGAAGAACAAACAAAATCTAAAGTCAGTAGAAGGAAGGAAATCACAAAGATAAGAGAAAAAATCAATGAAAGACACAAAGAAAACAATTGCAAAGATCAAGGAAACGAAAAGCTGGTTCTCTGACGAGATAAATCAGATTGATAAAGCTTTATCCAGACTCATAAAGAAAAAAAAGGAAGAGGACTGGTATCAGTAAAATGAGAAATGAAAAAGGAGAAATTACAACAGACTCCACATAAATACCAAGAAACATCAGAGACCACTATGAACAATTGTGTGCCAATAATACAGACCACCTGGAAGAAATGGACAATTTCTTGGAAAAGCACAGTCTTCCTCGACTGAACCAGAAAGAAATAGAAAATATGAACACATCACACGCACTGAAAAAATTTTAAAATGATTTATGTATTTGGCTGCAGTGGGTCTTAGTTGCTGCATGTGAGATCTAGATCCTTAACAGGAGTTAAACCCAGGCCCCCTGCACTGGGAACATAGAGTCTTAACCACTGGACCACTAGGAAAGTCCCTGCCCTGAAATTGAAACCGTAACTAAAATCGTCGCAACAAACATAAACCAGGACCTAACGGCTTCACAGGGAAATGTTTATCAAACATTTAGAGAAGAGTTAACAACTGTCCTTCTAAAACTGTTCCAATCTGTAAACAACAAAACTCTGTAAAAGTTAAAAGTAAAATAAAAGTTAAAAAAAAAACCAAAAAACTGTTCGAAAAAGTCTCAGAGGAACGAAGACTTCCCAACTCTTTTTATGATCCCACCATCACCTTGATACCAAAACCAGACAAAGATACCACAGAAAAAGAAAATTACAGGCCCGTATCACTGATGAACATAGATGCAAAAATCCTCAACAAAATACTAGCAATCCTTATCCAACAATACATTAAAAAGATCATACAGCATGATCAACCGGGATTCATCCCAAAGATGCAAGGTTTTTTCGGCATCTGCAAATCAGTTCATGTGATATGCCATAACAACAAATTGAAGAATGAAAACCTTACAGGATCCACAAAAGGCTTCTGACAAAATTCAGCACCCATTTAGGATAAAAAGCTCTCCAGAAAGTGCGGATAGAGCATATGTACCTCAACATGATACAGGCCATATATGATAAACCTACAGCTAGCACCATACTCAACAGTGAAAAGTTGAAAGCTTCCCTCTAAGATCAGGAACAAGGATGTCCACTCTCACCACTTTTATTCAACATTGTTCTGGAAAGTCCTAGCTATAGGAATCAGAGAAGAAAAAGAAGTAAAGGGAATCCAAATTGGCAAAGAAGTTAAACTGCCACTGTTTGCAGATGACATGAGACTATATATACAAGATCCTAAAGATGCTACCAGAAAACTACTAGAACTCATCAACGCATTTAGTGACGTTGCAGGTTACAAAATTAACACACAGAAGTCTGTTGCATTTCTATACAATAACCATGAAAGATCAGAAATTCAAGAACCGATTCCATTGACCAAGGAATCAAAAAGAACAAAATACCTACAAATAAACCTACCTAGAACATGAACGACCTGTACCCCCAAAACGATAAGGTGCTAATAAAAGAAATCAAAGAAATAAACAGATGGAAAGACATATCATGTTCATGAACTAGAAGAGTCAATATTGTCAAAGTGACTATACTACCCAAGGCAATCTATAGATTCAATGCAACCCCTATCAAATTACCAATGGCAATTTTCACAGATCCAGAACAACAACAAAAAATCTCAAAATTTGTATGGACACAAAAAAAACCTCAGAGAGTCAAAGCAAGCTTGAAAAAGAAAAATGGAGCTGGAGGAATCAGGCTCCCTGATTTCAGACTATACTACAAAGCTATAGTCATCAAGACAGTATGGTACTGGCACAAAAACAGAAATATAGATCAATGGAACAGGATAGAAAACCCAGAGATCAACCCATGCACTGATAGTCAACTAATCTATGACAAAGGAGGCAAGACGACCCAATACTGGAAAGACAGTCTCTTCAACACATGGTGCTGGGAAAACTGGACAGCCACATGTAACAGAATGAAATTAGATCCTTCCTTAACTCCATATGTGAAAATAAGCTCAAAATGGATCAGAAACCTAAATGTCAGACCTGAGACTAAAAAACTTTCAGAGAAAAACATAGGCAGAACACTCTGACATAAATCCCAGAAAAATCTTTTTCAAACCATCTCCCAGAAGAATGGAAATAAAAGCAAAAATAAACACATAGGACCTACTTAAATTCAAAAGCTTTTGCACAGCAAAGGAAACAAGAAACAAAAAGACAATCCACAGACTGGGAAAAAATATCTGCAAATGATGTGACTGATGAGAGATTCGTCTCCAAAATTTACAAACAGCTTACGACACTGAACACCATCAAGAAAGACAACCCGCTCAAAAAGTGGGCAGAAGATCTGAGGAGACACTCCTCCAAAGAGGACATACAGATGGCCAGCAGGCACATGAGAAAATGTTCAAAATCACTAGTTATTAGAAAAATGCAAATTAAAAGTACAATGAGTTACCACCTCACATCAGTCAGGATGGCTGTCATCAAAAATTCCACTAACAAAAAAGAACATGAACGACCTGTACCCCCAAAACGATAAGGTGCTAATAAAAGAAATCAAAGAAATAAACAGATGGAAAGACATATCATGTTCATGAACTAGAAGAGTCAATATTGTCAAAGTGACTATACTACCCAAGGCAATCTATAGATTCAATGCAACCCCTATCAAATTACCAATGGCAATTTTCACAGATCCAGAACAACAACAAAAAATCTCAAAATTTGTATGGACACAAAAAAAACCTCAGAGAGTCAAAGCAAGCTTGAAAAAGAAAAATGGAGCTGGAGGAATCAGGCTCCCTGATTTCAGACTATACTACAAAGCTATAGTCATCAAGACAGTATGGTACTGGCACAAAAACAGAAATATAGATCAATGGAACAGGATAGAAAACCCAGAGATCAACCCATGCACTGATAGTCAACTAATCTATGACAAAGGAGGCAAGACGACCCAATACTGGAAAGACAGTCTCTTCAACACATGGTGCTGGGAAAACTGGACAGCCACATGTAACAGAATGAAATTAGATCCTTCCTTAACTCCATATGTGAAAATAAGCTCAAAATGGATCAGAAACCTAAATGTCAGACCTGAGACTAAAAAACTTTCAGAGAAAAACATAGGCAGAACACTCTGACATAAATCCCAGAAAAATCTTTTTCAAACCATCTCCCAGAAGAATGGAAATAAAAGCAAAAATAAACACATAGGACCTACTTAAATTCAAAAGCTTTTGCACAGCAAAGGAAACAAGAAACAAAAAGACAATCCACAGACTGGGAAAAAATATCTGCAAATGATGTGACTGATGAGAGATTCGTCTCCAAAATTTACAAACAGCTTACGACACTGAACACCATCAAGAAAGACAACCCGCTCAAAAAGTGGGCAGAAGATCTGAGGAGACACTCCTCCAAAGAGGACATACAGATGGCCAGCAGGCACATGAGAAAATGTTCAAAATCACTAGTTATTAGAAAAATGCAAATTAAAAGTACAATGAGTTACCACCTCACATCAGTCAGGATGGCTGTCATCAAAAATTCCACTAACAACAAACGCCGGGGAGGGTGTGGAGGGAAGGGAACCCTCCTGCACTGGTGGTGGGAATGGAAACTGGTACAGCCGCTATGAGAACTGTGTGAAGGTTCCTTAGGAAACTAAACATAGAGCTCCCACATGACCCTGCAATCCCACTCCCGGGCATATAGCTAGAGAAAAACATGGCCCACAGAGGTACATGCTCCCCAGCGTTCATTGCAGCACTTCTTACAGTGGCCAAGACATGGCAACAACCTAAATGACCATCGACAGAGGAAGATGTGGCATGTATATATATAATGGAATATTACTCAGCTATTAAAAAGAATGAGATAAGGCCATCTGCAGCAATATGGATGGACCTAGAGAGTGTCATACGGAGTGAAGTCTGTCAGACAGAGAAGGAGAAATATCATATGACATCCCTCATACGTGGATTCTAAAAAGAAATGATACAAATGAACTTAACAGAAAGTGACTCACAGGCTTAGAAAACAAACTCATGGTTGCAGGGGGTGGGGATGGTTGAGGATTTCGGGAAAGTCATGAACACACTGCAATGTTTGAAATAGAGAATCAACAAAAACCTGCTGTACAGCAAATGGAACTCTGCTCAATGCTATGTACCAGCCAGGATGGGAGGGGGGTTTGGAGAATGGGTACACGTATACATACGGCCAAGCTCTTCACTGTTCACCTGAAAGTATCTAAAAATTGTTACCTGGCTATACCCCAGTACAAAATGTTCTGGGGGTTAAATTTTTTTTAATTAAAAAATAATTTTAAAAAGACTGCAAGGAGAAATATCAACAATCTCAGATATGCAGATGACACCACACTCACGGCAGAAAGCCAGAAGCCTCTTGTTGAAAGTGAAAGAGCATGAAAAGACTAGCTTAAAACTCAACATTCAAAAAACGAAATTCATAGCATCCAGTCCTATTATGTCATGGTTAATAGAAGGGGAAACAATGGAAACAGTGACCGACTTTATTTTCTTGGGCTCCAAAATCACTTTGGACCATGACTGCAGCCATGAAATTAAACGTTGCTGGCTTGGGCTTCCCTGGT
The DNA here is from genome assembly GCA_022376925.1 of Tragulus kanchil. NCBI lineage: Eukaryota > Metazoa > Chordata > Mammalia > Artiodactyla > Tragulidae > Tragulus > Tragulus kanchil. The sequence goes on along the minus strand of JAIOJX010000030.1, from coordinate 225,273,319 downwards.
GGTCCAGTGGGTAAAGAGTCCGCCTTGCAGTGCAGGGAGCACTGGTTTGATCTCTGGCCCAGGAAGACCCCACATGCCGCGGAGGGGCCAGAGCAGTGCGTCCAATTACAAGCCAGTGCTCTGAAGCACATGTGCCCAGAGCCAGTGCTCTGCAACGACAGAGGCCACTGTGATGGGAAGCCCACACAGGCCAAAGAATAAAGATGGATGAAAACAAATAAATAAAAAACCAATAAAAGAGGCCAACATTAAAAAAAAAAAGCTTGCTGGCTCCTTGGAATGAAAGCCTTTAATACACCCATTCTTTCATGCCTAATACACCAACTCCCTTAGCAACTAGTTCACCCATTCCCTTGGGCCATTAATTCAACCAATCCTTCAGCCATTAATTCAACCAATCTGTCAGCGATTAACTCAACCAATCCATCAGCGATTATCTGAGCCTTTCCCACAGCCTCTGATACACCAATTCCCTCAACCATTAATACACACATTCCCCCATCCATTAATTCACCCTTTCTCTTCATCATTGATTCAGTCCATCCTCAGCCTTTAGTTTACCCATTCTCTCAGTCATGAATTCACTGCAATGTTTGAAATAGAGAATCAACAAACCTGCTGTACAGCAAATGGAACTCTGCTCAATGCTATGTACCAGCCAGGATGGGAGGGGGGTTTGGAGAATGGGTACACGTATACATACGGCCAAGCTCTTCACTGTTCACCTGAAAGTATCTAAAAATTGTTACCTGGCTATACCCCAGTACAAAATGTTCTGGGGGTTAAATTTTTTTTAATTAAAAAATAATTTTAAAAAGACTGCAAGGAGAAATATCAACAATCTCAGATATGCAGATGACACCACACTCACGGCAGAAAGCCAGAAGCCTCTTGTTGAAAGTGAAAGAGCATGAAAAGACTAGCTTAAAACTCAACATTCAAAAAACGAAATTCATAGCATCCAGTCCTATTATGTCATGGTTAATAGAAGGGGAAACAATGGAAACAGTGACCGACTTTATTTTCTTGGGCTCCAAAATCACTTTGGACCATGACTGCAGCCATGAAATTAAACGTTGCTGGCTTGGGCTTCCCTGGTGGTCCAGTGGGTAAAGAGTCCGCCTTGCAGTGCAGGGAGCACTGGTTTGATCTCTGGCCCAGGAAGACCCCACATGCCGCGGAGGGGCCAGAGCAGTGCGTCCAATTACAAGCCAGTGCTCTGAAGCACATGTGCCCAGAGCCAGTGCTCTGCAACGACAGAGGCCACTGTGATGGGAAGCCCACACAGGCCAAAGAATAAAGATGGATGAAAACAAATAAATAAAAAACCAATAAAAGAGGCCAACATTAAAAAAAAAAAGCTTGCTGGCTCCTTGGAATGAAAGCCTTTAATACACCCATTCTTTCATGCCTAATACACCAACTCCCTTAGCAACTAGTTCACCCATTCCCTTGGGCCATTAATTCAACCAATCCTTCAGCCATTAATTCAACCAATCTGTCAGCGATTAACTCAACCAATCCATCAGCGATTATCTGAGCCTTTCCCACAGCCTCTGATACACCAATTCCCTCAACCATTAATACACACATTCCCCCATCCATTAATTCACCCTTTCTCTTCATCATTGATTCAGTCCATCCCTCAGCCTTTAGTTTACCCATTCTCTCAGTCATGAATTCACCTTTTCCTTCAGCCCTTTGACCACCACATTCCATTAACGATGGTTCCGCATTTGACTTTAGTTCACTCATTGGCCATTAAGTGATCCTTTCCCTCAGGCATTTAACTCAGCTATGCCCTCAACCATCAATACCCCCACTCTTTCATCCATTCGTACATTGTATATACCCATGTATCCATCACTATGTCATGCCACTAATTCACCTATTCCCTCTGCATTTAATTCACTAGTTCCTTCGGTTGTAATTTAATTCACCCATTCTTTCCAGAAGGAAGTCAAGCACAGTCTCATCTTGCAGCCACTCATACACCCATTCCCAGAGCTAAAGCCTCATTCATGCCACCAGCCATTAAACCCCTAATTCCCTTAGGAGTTAGTTTACCTACTCTGTAAACCATTGACGCACCCATTTCCTCAGCTGTTAGTTCATCCACTCTCTCTAGTCATTTCAGCCAAACCTTCAACCACTGACTCACCTAGGCCCTACCCATTAATCTGCCCATTCATTCATCTTTCAAACAAACACTGTCAGCCCTTAATCCATTCATTCTCTCAGCCATTAATTTAGCTATTTCTTCAGGCATTAATCCTCCAGTTCTCTCAGCCACTCACGCATCCATGCCTTCACGCCTACTACACCAGTTTCCTCAGTGATTAGTTCACCCAATCCTTCAGCCGTTCACCCAGCCAATACCTCAGCCATTATTTCAGCTATTCCCGTAGCACCAATTTGCTCAACCATGTATGTATGTATTCATACATACACGCTCACATCCATCAGTTCACCCGTTTACACCGCTGTTAATTCACCTATCCAGTTAGTCATCAAGCAAGCCCATCCCAGAGCCATCCCTTCACCCATCCCTTCAGCTCCTAATGGACCTATACCCTCAGAAACTAACCGATCAGTTCTGCCAGGCTTAATAGACCCGGTCTCTGGGGGAGGAGTTCTGCTACTTGCTCAACATTATCTTCCTCAGAGCCTTATGTCATTCTGTCAGCAACTCCTTCAGCTCGTAGTTCGACCACTCCCTCACCCATTGATTCAGTGAACCCCTCAGTCAGTAACAGTCTATGCCTCAGGCTTTAAGGTACCCATTTCTTCTGCCACTAACTCACCTGTTCCCTCAGCCATTAGATCGTCCATTCCCTCAGCCCCATTCCCCCATTTCCTAAGACATGAGCTTACCCATTCAACCATCAGCCAACCCTTTCCCTCAGCCATTCCCCCCGCCACTGACACAACCATTCTTTCTTCCATTAACAGATTTATTCCCTCATGCCACAGATTCACCACATCTTCATCATTCATATTCCTATTTCCTTCTCATTTGTCAATAACTCACCAATTCCCTCAGTTTGTAATTTACTCATTTCCTCCATTCCTATAGACTTTAATATGCATTCCTGCAGCTATTCATTCATTCATCCCCATCAATTCATTAATTTCCTTCGGAATCAGTTCACCTACTGCCTCAGCTATTAACCTACCCCCTCCCTGAACCATTAATTCACCTATTCCTTTGGCCATCAACACACCCATCCCCTAAACAGTGAATATACCTAGTCCCTTATCGATGGGCTTGCCTGGTAGCTCGGCTGGTAAAGAATCTGCCTGCACGGCAGGAGTTTGGTTCCTGGGTCGGGCAGATCCTCTAGAGGAGGGCATGGCTACCCGCTCCAGTCTTCCCTGGCTTCCCTGGCTCAGATGGTAAGCCATCCACGTGCCATGCAGGAGACCTGGGTTCAGTCCCTGGGTTGGAAAGATACCCTGGAGGATTTCATGCAGAGGGGAGTCTGGCAGGCTACAGTCCATGAGGTCACAAAGCGCTGGACGTGACTGAGTGACTTCCACTCACTTGACTCTCTCGCCTGCAACACACTCATTTCCTCAGGCCGTTTTACACCCATTCTTCCAGCCGGTGATTCATCTAGTCCCTCAACAGCTGCTATACCCAGTCTTTTTATCTATTAACATATCCACTCCCTCTACTTCACCCCTTTCTTCCTCACTAATACACCTATTCCTTCCATATTTGATTCATCAAATCCCTCAGTTTGTAATTGAGTGATTTCATCAGCTATTATTTAAGCCAGTCCATGAGTCACTATGTCAGCCATCCCCACGGTCTTGATAGACCAATTTCATCAACCAATTCATACACACGTTATTCCCCATCCATTCATCGCTTATTTCCGACTCTGTTAATCCACCCACTCAGTTAGCAGTTAATTCAGGCGCTCTACCAGCCATTCATTCACCTACACCCTCAGCCGTTACTACACCAATTCCCCTAGACCTAACGCCCAAGCTCTCGGGAATTAGTTTCCCCACTCGCTCAACCATTATTCTACTCATCACCTCATGACAGTAGCTCACTCCTTCCTTCAGCTGTTATGCCCCCCATTCCCTGCACCATCAATTCAACCAACCCCCCGGCATCATTTCTGTCATTCCTGTAGTCTGTGATACACCAGTGCCTTCAAGGAACAGGGTCACATTTCCACATCCGTTAATTCATCCATTTCATCACGCATTAATTCAGGCATGCCCCCAGGGATGAATGTATCTCTTCCTCAGCCATTCATACAATAATTCCACTGGCCTAACGCAGCTATTAACCTCCTTTTTTTTGGCCATCAACACACCCATCCCCTAAACAGTGAATATACCTAGTCCCTTATCGATGGGCTTGCCTGGTAGCTCGGCTGGTAAAGAATCTGCCTGCACGGCAGGAGTTTGGTTCCTGGGTCGGGCAGATCCTCTAGAGGAGGGCATGGCTACCCGCTCCAGTCTTCCCTGGCTTCCCTGGCTCAGATGGTAAGCCATCCACGTGCCATGCAGGAGACCTGGGTTCAGTCCCTGGGTTGGAAAGATACCCTGGAGGATTTCATGCAGGGGGGAGTCTGGCAGGCTACAGTCCATGAGGTCACAAAGCGCTGGACGTGACTGAGTGACTTCCACTCACTTGACTCTCTCGCCTGCAACACACTCATTTCCTCAGGCCGTTTTACACCCATTCTTCCAGCCGGTGATTCATCTAGTCCCTCAACAGCTGCTATACCCAGTCTTTTTATCTATTAACATATCCACTCCCTCTACTTCACCCCTTTCTTCCTCACTAATACACCTATTCCTTCCATATTTGATTCATCAAATCCCTCAGTTTGTAATTGAGTGATTTCATCAGCTATTATTTAAGCCAGTCCATGAGTCACTATGTCAGCCATCCCCACGGTCTTGATAGACCAATTTCATCAACCAATTCATACACACGTTATTCCCCATCCATTCATCGCTTATTTCCGACTCTGTTAATCCACCCACTCAGTTAGCAGTTAATTCAGGCGCTCTACCAGCCATTCATTCACCTACACCCTCAGCCGTTACTACACCAATTCCCCTAGACCTAACGCCCAAGCTCTCGGGAATTAGTTTCCCCACTCGCTCAACCATTATTCTACTCATCACCTCATGACAGTAGCTCACTCCTTCCTTCAGCTGTTATGCCCCCCATTCCCTGCACCATCAATTCAACCAACCCCCCGGCATCATTTCTGTCATTCCTGTAGTCTGTGATACACCAGTGCCTTCAAGGAACAGGGTCACATTTCCACATCCGTTAATTCATCCATTTCATCACGCATTAATTCAGGCATGCCCCCAGGGATGAATGTATCTCTTCCCTCAGCCATTCATACAATAATTCCACCGGGCCTAACGCAGCCAGTCAGGAACTGGTTCCCTCACTGACCCGCCATTTTCTTTCCTATCTTCCTTGGAGCCTCACGCAATTAGTTCATCAATTCCTTCAGGTATTATTTCAATTGTTCCCTCAGTCGTAAATTGAACCATTCCCTCAGCCGATTTTTTTGACAGGTAAGAAGTAGATTTACTTAGAGATACACATTCCACAGACAGAGTCTGGTTCATCTCAAAAAATGAGAGACTCTGGAAGAAATACTCCACAGAGAGGGTGGGCCATCTCAGAAGGCGAGAGGTCTCCCTTGGCAGTCTTTGACACATCAATTCCCTCAGTCCTTAAAACACACATTCCTGGGCTTCCCTGGGAGCTCAGGGGTAAAGAGTTGGCCTGCCAAGGCAGGAGACACGGGCTCAATCCCTGATTCGGCAAGATCCACATGCTGCGGAGCCACGAAGCCCGTGAGCCACAACTGTGGAGCCTGTGCTCTAGAGCCTCGGAGCCGCAACGATGGAGCCCATGGGCCGCAACGACTGAAGCCCCTGAGCCCTAGAGCCCGAGTCCCACGACAAAAGAAGTCACTGCAACAAGAAGCCTGCTCACCTCCACTAGAGTGGAGCCCCCACTCCTTGCAACCAGAGAAGACCCTGTGGCAGCAGTGAAAACCCAGAATAGCTAAAAATAAATAAATAAAGTTAACACACACACACACACTCCTATATCCATTAATTTACCCATTCTCTCAGCCATATTGCAGGCATTCCTTCAGCCACTAAATTCACCAATTCCTCAGCCATTAATACCCATTTCCTCATGCCATTAATTCACATATTCCATCAGGCCTAATATAAACTCTCCATTAGCTATGCATTCATCCATTCTCTCAGCTACTAGCTTCCCATTATCTCAGACACTAACCCACCATTTCTTTAAGTTGTTAAATCATCAACTCTGGTCTGTTTAAGAGGCCGAGAGTAAAGTAATGACAGACCTGAATGGAGCAGACAGGGAGAAGTGGTGGGATCGCTCTTCACCTGGCTTTTCTGGGTCGGGCATGTGAGAGAGAGGTTCTGACGGAGGAAAGGTATTCCTGTCTGCTACTCTCTTGAGATCTCTGTGGGCAGGTCTGGGAACTGGAGACACCGAACCTGACTGACTGCTCAAGAGGCAGCAGGGCTGGGTCCACAGTCATCGTCTAGCCCTGGCTGAGGCTGAACTTCGGTCAGCCAGGTGCTTAGGGCAGCACCTTGCACAAGTTCTGGATCAAGCTGGCGGAGCACGAAGATCCTGCATGCACCTCCTCCCAGGGACAGAGCAAAACTACAACCACAGACAGAACCCCTGTCTCTGAGAACTGACCTGAAGACAAGCACAACAGGTTTTCTCCACCTAAGGGTACAAGGAAAAGGCTCACGGAGAAGGTAGGAGGCGGAGTCCAGATCTCGCAAGAACCGACCCCGTCCCCCCCACTCCCGTGCGGAAACCCACAAACAGGAGCGACATCACAACCACAGAGGCACCCCCTGAGCAACAGGGGTCCAAGTCCCACATCAGGCGCCCCAGACGGGGGGCCCTGCGTCGGGAACGGAGCCCACATCACAGCCGGCTTTGAAACCCAGCAGCGCTTACGTCGGGGGGAGCTCCAGGGCTGTGGGAAATGGAAGAGCCTCCACGCTTAAAGGACTCACGCAGAGACTCCGTGGCTCCAAAGCCCAGCACACAGGCGGCATCCTGAAAAGCGCCTGGGCCCTACAAGGTGAGTCGTTGACTAATTTCAGTGTGTTCATCAGAGGGCCAGGGGTCCAGCGGAACTTGAGGGACAGAAGTGCTGGCAGACGTCGTTTGTTTTCCCTTTCTTTCCATGTAGCTGGCCTGAGTTGCTGAGCACCGTGCCTGTGTGTCCCAACAGCCTAACTAATAGCACCTGCCCTGCCCCTGCTTTCCCCCGAGGACTCAAGAGGCCAGTCTGCACACCAGCACCCTCTACACTCAGCAGTTTCAGCCAGCGCCTGCAGGCATGTGGAAGAGGGACCAGCTCGACCTACAAGGGCCGTCTGCAGCCGTCACAGCCAAGGCTGCGTGGGGACCAAGCTCGCCACCAGCTGCTGTCCAGCCACCGCAGGAGGGCACACGCAGCCCACACAGGGGATGCCCCTGGGCACGTGCCTGTGTTGACCAGGGGAGACTGTACCACTGGACCCGGGAGGAACCTCCCACATAAGGGCTACTCTTTCAAGACTGGCCAATGAAGCTGACATACATAGAAACACACACAGAGTTGGGGGAAATGACAAAAACTACAGAACATCTTTCCAAGAGGAGGAAATCTCAGAAAAACAGCTAACTGAAGAGGAGGAAATTTATCAGATAAAGAATTCAGAGTAATAATTGTAAAGATGTTCCTCAGACTCAGAAGAAAACTGGATGAATGGCAAAGCTCCTTAACCAAAGGGCTATAAGTCATAAAGAAGAAAAATCCAGAAACTTTGAATTCATTAATTGAAATAAAAATCACACGAGTGGGAAACAGCAGGAGGTTAGAGAAGGCAAAAAGACAGACCGGTGATCCGGGTGACAGGTAGAGAAATGACTCAATCCGAATAGCAAAAAGGAGGGACTTCCCTGGTGGTCCAGTGGGGAAGACTCTGTGCTTCTAATGCAGGGGGCCCAGGTTCAATCCCTGGTCAGGGAACTAGATCTCACATGCCACAACTAAGACCAAGTGCAGCTGAGTTAAGATAAAAAAAAGCAATACTTTTTTAAAAAGAATAGCAGAAAGGAAAGAGAATAAAACAGACAGACAAACAGAAACAAGAATAGCGCCCACAAGGGTCCCGGCGGTCTGGCAGGAGGAAAAGCAGAGAGGGCCTGGTGGCCCAGCTCCCAGACTCCTCTCTGTACTCCCAGCATGCACCTGTCCCGCCACCAGGGTGCCTCAGAGGACCATCAGCTCCAAATTGGGGGCGGGGAAGAAGGAGCCCAAGAGGAGACCCAGGAGGTTGTCAACTAACCTGCTCGGGTACAAGTGGAAACAAAGCCCAAGAAGGCAGCAAGGGGGAGGGCTAACTCTTTAGACCGAGAGAAAGCGAAAACAAAAGGGAAAAGGGGAGCAAAGCGTAAACTGGCTGAAGTGGCCCACCAAGAGACTGAAGATCTACTGCATCCAGTGGAGACTGAAAATGAGGAGGGTCCAGCCTCAGACACAGCAGGAAGGAAAGCAGCTATGTGTGATTAATACCACACACCCAGTCCTACGGGCAGTCCCATACAATCCTGAGGAATGTTCATCAATTATTTTGTCAATACGAGTTTTTCAGTAGCTCTAGCAGTATTGTTTAGAAGGTGGAAATCCCAACTCATCCATTTTTCCAGATTAAGTGGTTTGTTGTTTCTTTTTTTTTTAATTGGAGCATAGTTGATTCACACCATTGTGTTAGGCTCTGGTCTACAGCACAGTGAATCAGTTGTGTAACTGACGTCCATTCTTTTCTAGGTTCTTTTCATCTATAGGCCACTACAGAACACTGAGTAGAGTTCCCTGTTCTATATAGCAGCTCGTTATTAGTTATCCATTTGATACACAGTACCTGTCTTTGTCAACCCCAATTAATCTGTCCCTTCTCCTTGGTAAGCTTAAGTTTTCTACATCTGTGACTATTTGTTTTTTGTTAGTTTTTAAATTTATTTAGGTAGCAAAAGGAGGTGACTAGGTAGAGAAATGACTCAATCCGAATAGCAAAAGGAGGGACTTCCTGGTGGTCCAGTGGGAAGACTCTGTGCTTCTAATGCAGGGGGCCCAGGTTCAATCCCTGGTCAGGGAACTAGATCTCACATGCCACAACTAAGACCAAGTGCAGCTGAGTTAAGATAAAAAAAAGCAATACTTTTTTAAAAAGAATAGCAGAAAGGAAAGAGAATAAAACAGACAGACAAACAGAAACAAGAATAGCGCCCACAAGGGTCCCGGCGGTCTGGCAGGAGGAAAAGCAGAGAGGGCCTGGTGGCCCAGCTCCCAGACTCCTCTCTGTACTCCCAGCATGCACCTGTCCCGCCACCAGGGTGCCTCAGAGGACCATCAGCTCCAAATTGGGGCGGGAAGAAGGAGCCCAAGAGGAGACACAGGAGGTTGGCAACAAGACTGTGGGGGTACAAGTGGAAACAAAGCCCAAGAAGGCAGCAAGGGGAGGGCTAACTCTTTAGACCGAGAGAAAGCGAAACAAAAGGGAAAAGGGGAGCAAAGCGTAAACTGGCTGAAGTGGCCCACCAAGAGACTGAAGATCTACTGCATCCAGTGGAGACTGAAAATGAGGAGGGTCCAGCCTCAGACACAGCAGGAAGGAAAGCAGCTATGTGTGATTAATACCACACACCCAGTCCTACGGGCAGTCCCATACAATCCTGAGGAATGTTCATCAATTATTTTGTCAATACGAGTTTTTCAGTAGCTCTAGCAGTATTGTTTAGAAGGTGGAAATCCCAACTCATCCATTTTTCCAGATTAAGTGGTTTGTTGTTTCTTTTTTTTTTAATTGGAGCATAGTTGATTCACACCATTGTGTTAGGCTCTGGTCTACAGCACAGTGAATCAGTTGTGTAACTGACGTCCATTCTTTTCTAGGTTCTTTTCATCTATAGGCCACTACAGAACACTGAGTAGAGTTCCCTGTTCTATATAGCAGCTCGTTATTAGTTATCCATTTGATACACAGTACCTGTCTTTGTCAACCCCAATTAATCTGTCCCTTCTCCTTGGTAAGCTTAAGTTTTCTACATCTGTGACTATTTGTTTTGTTAGTAAGTTTATTTGTACCATTTTTTAAGATTCCAAATAAGCCTGTTCTCTGTGGCTGTTTCTGCACTGCTGCTCTGCATCCAGTTCATCAGTACCATCTTTCCAGGGTCCACGTGTGTGTGTTAGTGTACAGCATGTACCTTTCTCTTTTTTTTTTTTTTTTTTAAACTTTTATTTATTTATTTTTGGCTGTGCTGGGTCTTTGTTGATGTGTGGGTTTAGCTGCTCTGTGGTATGTGGGATCTTCCCGGATCAGGGATCGAACCAGTGTCTCCTGCATTGGCAGACGGGTTCTTATCCACTGAGCCACAAGGGAAGCCCTACCTTTCTCTTTATGACTTCCTTCACTCTGCACGGTGGGCTCTGGGTCTGTCCACCTCATTAGAAAGGACTCAGGTGCATTTCTTCCTGTGGCTGAGTAATATTCCATCGTATATATGTACCACAGCTTCTTGGGCCATTCATCTATCGATGGACATCCAGGTTGCTTCCATGTCCTAGTTATTGTAGACGGTGCTGCAGTCAACAATGGGGGACATGTGTCTCTTTCAGTTTTGGTTTCCTCAGAGTATGTGCCTACTGCTGGGTCATATGCTGGCTTTATTTCTGTTTTGGGGGGAATCTTCATGCTGTTTTCCATAGTGGCTGTGTAGATTTGCATTCCCACCAACACTGCAGGAGGGTTCCCTTTTCTCCACACCCTTTCCAGCATTTATTGTCTGTAGACTTCTTTTTTATTTTGGCCTCTTTTATTGGTTTTTTATTTATTTTTTTCATCCGTCTTTATTCTCTGGCCTGTGTGGGCCTGCCGCTGGCTCTGGGAACATGTGCTCCAGAGCGCTAGCTCGTCATTGGACACAACGGTCCAGTTGCTCAGTGGCATGTGGCATCTTTCCCGGCCAGGGATCGAACTGGCGCCCCTTGCACTGCAAGGCGCACTCTTTACCCAGTGGACTGCCAGGGAAGTCCTATTGCTTGTAGACTTTTGATAATGATGGCCGTTCTGATTGGTGTGAGGTGATATCTCATTGTAGTTTATCATTGTGTATAGTGTGAGGAAGTGTTCTAATTTCATTCTTTTACATGTAGCTGGTACAATTTTAGTATATGTGCTGCCTAAGTGAGCACAAAGATTCCAAATAAAAGTGATACCATATGGTACTTTTCTTTCTGACATAACTCAGTATGACAGCCTCTAGGTCTATCCATGTTGCTGCTGTACACTTTTTAAGTTTTATTCAATGTGTTGCAATACTGCTTCCATTTAATGCTTTGGTTTTTGACTCAGAAGCACGTGGGATCCTAGCTCCCATGCTGAGGATTGAACTTAACATCTCCTGTACCGGAGAGCAAAGTCCCAAGCTCTGAACCACCAGGCAAGTCCCTGTAAATAGCTGTTATTTAAGAGTTGAAAGCAGGGCTTCCCTGGTGGTCCAGTGGGTAAGGACACCGCCTTGCAGTGCAAGGGGCGCCAGTTTGATCCCTGGCCTAGGAAGATCCCACGTGTGGTGGAGTTGGCTGGACTGATGTGTCCAATTACTGAGCCGGAGCTCTGGAGCACATGTGCCCAGAGCCGGCGCTCTGCGACAACAGAGGCCACCGCGATGGGAGGCCCACAAGGGCCAAAGAACAATGATGGATGAAAAACAGATAAATGAAAGACCAATAGAAGTGGCCAGCCTGACCCTCCCTCCCCAACCTGCCACCCCGCCTAAAAAAAAAAAAAGAAAAAAAGAGTTGAAATCAGGGGCTTCCCTGGTAGCTTAGTGGTGAAGAGTTCGCCTGCCAATGCAGGAGACATGGGTTCAATCCCTGATTCAGGAAGATCCCACATGCTGTGGAGCAACTAAGCCCATGAGCCACAACAATGGAGCCTGTGCTCTAGAGCCTCGGAGTCGCAACTATGGAGCCCGTGTGCCGCAACTACTGACGCCCGTATGTTCTAGAGACCGAGTTCTACAACAAGAGAAGCCACTGCAACAAGAAGCCTGCTCACCTCAGCCAGTGAGCAGCTCCCACTCCCTGCAATTAGAGAAGAGCCCGCAGCAGCAGTGAAAACGCAGAATAGCCAAAATAAATAATTTTTTTAAGAAAGTTGAAATCATTTGCTGGTTGATGGGTGGCGGTGGTTTTTCGGTACAATCTGAGAGGACTAGGATATGGGAAGGTTTTATTTTGCTGGTGTCATCTTAATATTCCATTGATGGGCTACCTTTTGTATCCCTATGAGATAAAGCAAAGTACTAAATGGCAGTTTCGTGTCAGTTGTGCATTTAATGTCTTGAACACTTATTCTTTCTTCCGGCTGTGTCATAGGGCATGTGGGATCCTAGTTCCCCAACCAGGGATCAAACACGTGCCCCCTGCTTCGGGAGCATGGCGTCTTCACCACTGGACCACTAGGGGAGTCACATCAGACACTTTCAATGACTCATCTTCCCGTGTTGTTTTCGGGTAGAATTGTTTCCCAAAGCAAACCACTCCTTGATCGTGGCTCTCCTGGTCAGAATTCTGTGGCACTCTGTGACATCTGTGGGTTACGGTAGTCCAGTTTTTCCCAGTAACTTTGTTAGTCTGCTGTGAACACGTCGGAAACTTGAAAAGCTTGAGTATGTATTGTATAGGATACTAAATTATGAAGCAGTGGGCCTTATGATATAACAGCAGAAAAGCATTTGAAAATATTAGTACGTGTATCCTGTTAAGGAATATTTGCCTCCAAATGTTAAGGTGGAAAGTCACTGGAATGACCGTTGAGAATAGAATCACAACTACATGACTTTATAGATTTTTGGTATGTACATTAAGAACTGTGTACAAATTGAAATGTCTGTATTGACCCTCAAAACCAGTAAAATCTCAGGTATGAAAGAAAATAACAAAAATAAGCATGGTTTAAGGGACTGGTGAGAGAACTACATTAAGCAGATGAACATTCACATGACAGAGGCCCCAGGAGGAGGAGTGAGAGGAAGGAACAGAAAACCTATTTCAAGAGATGATGGCTGAAAACTTCCCTAATCTGGCAAAGGAACCAGACAACCAAGTTCAAAAACCCCCGAGTTCCAAGCAAGATGTACCCAGAGACCCACATCGTAAAGAGAAGCCATGCACCTTCCCAGCCAGTGAGCAGCTCCCACTCCTGCAATTAGAGAAGAGCCCGCAGCAGTGAAAACGCAGAATAGCCAAAATAAATAATTTTTAAGAAAGTTGAAATCATTTGCTGGTTGATGGGTGGCGGTGGTTTTTCGGTACAATCTGAGAGGACTAGGATATGGGAAGGTTTTATTTTGCTGGTGTCATCTTAATATTCCATTGATGGGCTACCTTTTGTATCCCTATGAGATAAAGCAAAGTACTAAATGGCAGTTTCGTGTCAGTTGTGCATTTAATGTCTTGAACACTTATTCTTTCTTCCGGCTGTGTCATAGGGCATGTGGGATCCTAGTTCCCCAACCAGGGATCAAACACGTGCCCCCTGCTTCGGGAGCATGGCGTCTTCACCACTGGACCACTAGGGGAGTCACATCAGACACTTTCAATGACTCATCTTCCCGTGTTGTTTTCGGGTAGAATTGTTTCCCAAAGCAAACCACTCCTTGATCGTGGCTCTCCTGGTCAGAATTCTGTGGCACTCTGTGACATCTGTGGGTTACGGTAGTCCAGTTTTTCCCAGTAACTTTGTTAGTCTGCTGTGAACACGTCGGAAACTTGAAAAGCTTGAGTATGTATTGTATAGGATACTAAATTATGAAGCAGTGGGCCTTATGATATAACAGCAGAAAAGCATTTGAAAATATTAGTACGTGTATCCTGTTAAGGAATATTTGCCTCCAAATGTTAAGGTGGAAAGTCACTGGAATGACCGTTGAGAATAGAATCACAACTACATGACTTTATAGATTTTTGGTATGTACATTAAGAACTGTGTACAAATTGAAATGTCTGTATTGACCCTCAAAACCAGTAAAATCTCAGGTATGAAAGAAAATAACAAAAATAAGCATGGTTTAAGGGACTGGTGAGAGAACTACATTAAGCAGATGAACATTCACATGACAGAGGCCCCAGGAGGAGGAGTGAGAGGAAGGAACAGAAAACCTATTTCAAGAGATGATGGCTGAAAACTTCCCTAATCTGGCAAAGGAACCAGACAACCAAGTTCAAAAACCCCCGAGTTCCAAGCAAGATGTACCCAGAGACCCACATCGAGACACATGATTAAAATGTCAACAGGTCCCATGTGCCTCGTGGCCACAAACAGAATATCAACAACAGAAGTGGGCTTCCTGATGGCTCCATGGGAAAGAATGCACCTTCCAGTGCAGAAGACATGGGCTTCACCCCTGGTACAGGAAGAGCCCACATGCCATGGAGCAACTAAGCCTGTGCACCACGGCTATCCAGCCTAAGCTCTAGAGCCCGGGAGTCACAACTAGAGAAAGCCCACACAGCAACAAAAACCCAGCCGAGCCCCCCCAAAAAAGACTTGTGATCGAGGATTACCTTTGTTTCTAGGCTGCTGACAAGGTTCGGATTCCTGCTCTTGGGTGCTGGTTACTCAGATGTGTTCAGTCTGTGAAAAGCGAGCTGTACACTTGTGAAAGGCGAACTTTCTTATATGTGGATTATGCTTTAGTTTTTTACCAAAAGTCTTCCCCTCTAGGGTCTTTTCCCTCCCTAGAGCAACTTCTTTTTTTTTTTTTTGCTGGCCATTTTTACTGGTCTTTCATTTATCTGTTTTCATCCATCTTTGTTCTTTGACCCATGTGGGTCTCCCATTGCAGTGGCCTCTCTCGCTGCAGATCACCGGCTCTGGGCGCATGCGCTCCAGAGCTCCAGTGCGGTAGTTGGACACATGGGTCCAGCCGCTCCGCAGCACGTGGGATCTTCCCAGACCAGGGATCAAACGGGCACCTCTTGCCCTGCAAGGCCGTGTCCTTACCCACTGGACCACCAGGTAAGCCCTAGAGCAACTTCTGTAACCAGTTTCTTGTGTCCTTCCTCAGTTATTGTAAGCATATAAAGCTTACTTCATTTTTTTTTTTTCAAAAGTAGCATATGAAACACACTTCACTTTGCTTCCCCGCCCCCAAGCAATGTCTTGTGGAATGCTCAATTTCAGCACATGTAGTTCTTTTTTTTTTTTTTTTAAACAGGTCTGAGAGCATCGTAGGTCTGAAATCAAAAATCGGAGGTCAAAAAAGAGAAGCAGTTCTCAAAGACATCATGTTGAATGACAGAATGCTTATACAAAAGAAGAGATGTTCTGGGATTCCAACTATATGAAGTTTTGTAACAGGGAAAATAAATGTATTGTTCTTCAGTCACTAAGTTGTGTCCGACTCTGTGGACCGTAGTCTGCCTGGCTCCCCTGTCCATGGGATTCTCCAGGCAAGAATACTGCTGCCATTCCTTATCAAAAATAAACGTATGGTAGGGGCAAAATTAGAACAGTAGTTGTCTCTGGCGAGGTGGGACTAATAAAGGGCCTGAGGGAAACCTCTAGGGTGAAGGTAGCGTTCAATGTCTCGAAAGGCGTCTGGGTTACACAGATGGGTGCATTTGTCAACTCTGAGCAAAATACACTTAAAACTTGTGCATCTTATGTAAGTTCAACTCAAAAACATGCAGAACATACTGAGCTCTACCTGACGACATGCATGTTGCAATATTTACAGATGAAGTGTACTGAGAATGACAATTTCTTTGAAATGCGCTAAAGAATAAAATGTACTGGTAGAAAGATGGATAGTTATGTCATCAAGAACAGTAAAATGGGGAGGGTGGAGCTCAGATGGCGTCGAAGAAGGACGTGCACTCATCTCTCCTGTGAAATTGCCTGAATTGCAACGGGTTCCTGAAAAACCATTGATAGGAGGAGGCTGGATCCGATCACAAAAGATACCCCACATCCAAGAGCAAAGGAGAAGCCGCATCAAGACGGTAGGAAGGGCGCAACCGCACTTTTAAAAGTCAAACCTCATACCCGCCAGAGAGGCTGGGCGGGCCAAAGGCGCAAAGCCTATTGCAGATCAAGACCCGGGAAAGGAGCAGTGACACCCACAAGAGACTGAGCCAGACCTGCTTTGGAGGGTCCAGGCGCCCCCTTGAGCTAGAAGTGCCCTTGAGCAGTCCTCGGAAGGACGGCACTCAGTTCCCTTTGGAAGAGGTTACCGTTAACCAGATCGCAGAGCCGCCGAGGAGGACTGGAAACTCTGTGCGCACTGTGATTCGGGAGAGGGGAATAGTGATCCTGCATGAGACTGAGCCAACTCACCTCTGAGTAACCTGACATCTCTCGCGGTGGCGGGGGTCGACGGTGGCCTGCAGCAGGGTCAGGGTCACTGCGGAAGTGCTTCCCATAGAGCGTGTGGGAATAAATCCTCCGTGAGACAGACGCCATTTTCCCTACTGTAGTTTGGTTGTTGGGCAAGCTACAGGGAGGGAACTTAGCTCCGCCCAGCAAGAAAAGGGATTTGGGTTAAGAAACCCCAGGGCCAGCCTGGGTTGGCCTTTTAGTTTTGGAATAGGCGGAAGTAAATAAGCAGTAAAAGAGGTCTTCAGGTCCAAACACTGCCAGAGGCAAGAAAAAGACTGCTAACTCCTGAATAGTCAGCAAGAGACAGAAGAACATAAACATTCACTATTTTCACGTTTTGACTGGAGCTGGATTTAAAGCTGGATTTTTTTTTTTCTTTTTCCCCCCCTCCCCAACCCCCTTTTTTTAATTATTTTTTTTCGTTTTTTACCACACACTTTATTTTGGTTAAATACTTCTGATTCTTCATTGGCCTTGTGTTGTTCTGTGGGGGTTTTGTTTCTTTTTATTATTTTTGCTTTGTTTTTCTATATTTTTCTATATATTTATCTGTTTTAATTTTTTATATGTATTACTGCTTCTACAATGATTTCTTTGCTTTCTCTGATGCTCTTTTCCTACAGCACTAAATTCTAATACATGCAAATCTTTATCTTCCTATGTTTAACTCAGCATTATTATTCCGTATTTCTCCTCTATCCTCCCTTTCTCTTTTTCCCTTTCCCTGCCATATTTCTTTTGCTCCATTGCCTTATCTCCGCACTTTTAAAGTCAAACCTCATACCCGCCAGAGAGGCTGGGCGGGCCAAAGGCGCAAAGCCTATTGCAGATCAAGACCGGGAAAGGAGCAGTGAGACCCACAAGAGACTGAGCCAGACCTGCTTTGGAGGGTCCAGGCGCCCCCTTGAGCTAGAAGTGCCCTTGAGCAGTCCTCGGAAGGACGGCACTCAGTTCCCTTTGGAAGAGGTTACCGTTAACCAGATCGCAGAGCCGCCGAGGAGGACTGGAAACTCTGTGCGCACTGTGATTCGGGAGAGGGAATAGTGATCCTGCATGACACTGAGCCAACTCACCTCTGAGTAACCTGACATCTCTCGCGGTGGCGGGGGTCGACGGTGGCCTGCAGCAGGGTCAGGGTCACTGCGGAAGTGCTTCCCATAGAGCGTGTGGGAATAAATCCTCCGTGAGACAGACGCCATTTTCCCTACTGTAGTTTGGTTGTTGGGCAAGCTACAGGGAGGGAACTTAGCTCCGCCCAGCAAGAAAAGGGATTTGGGTTAAGAAACCCCAGGGCCAGCCTGGGTTGGCCTTTTAGTTTTGGAATAGGCGGAAGTAAATAAGCAGTAAAAGAGGTCTTCAGGTCCAAACACTGCCAGAGGCAAGAAAAAGACTGCTAACTCCTGAATAGTCAGCAAGAGACAGAAGAACATAAACATTCACTATTTTCACGTTTTGACTGGAGCTGGATTTAAAGCTGGATTTTTTTTTTTCTTTTTCCCCCCCTCCCCAACCCCCTTTTTTTAATTATTTTTTTTCGTTTTTTACCACACACTTTATTTTGGTTAAATACTTCTGATTCTTCATTGGCCTTGTGTTGTTCTGTGGGGGTTTTGTTTCTTTTTATTATTTTTGCTTTGTTTTTCTATATTTTTCTATATATTTATCTGTTTTAATTTTTTATATGTATTACTGCTTCTACAATGATTTCTTTGCTTTCTCTGATGCTCTTTTCCTACAGCACTAAATTCTAATACATGCAAATCTTTATCTTCCTATGTTTAACTCAGCATTATTATTCCGTATTTCTCCTCTATCCTCCCTTTCTCTTTTTCCCTTTCCCTGCCATATTTCTTAGTCTGTTTTGCTCTCATTGCCTTATCCCTAATTGGGACCCTGCTCTAACACTGTTCTCCAATTTGTGCCTTAGTTAGTTTGGTTCTTCACTGGTGGATATCATTCTTGGTTTTCTCTATTCGCTGTGCTAACGTACTGTATTTTTTGTTGGAATGTTTCAGTTATGTTATGGCTGTATATGTTGGTGTGTATAATCCAGTATGCTAGATAGTATTAGCATGGTATTTTAATTGCCATTTGTCAAAGATATACCTTCTGTTTCTCATTTGCACATATATGTTTTAATACCATTTAATGCCATAACAAAGCAGCCATGAAATCTGCATTCCCTGGACAGGCAAAAGCCCAGGGGCTTTATGGAGAGAGCGCTGACTATAAAACCCTGCAATACCAGAGAACGCCTAACACTAGAGAGCATTATACAATGAGAACCCCAACAAAGGCAAGCACTTGTATGCAACTCCTGACATCTCCCAACCAACAGCATCACCGAGAATAGGATGCCTTATCCAAACAACAAACACCCACGGACATAACCCAAACTCTGGGAAGAGGAAACCCCAAACATACTTAGTTAAAAAATTAATCATAACAATGAAACGCCAGAGAAATACCACAAAAATGAAGGAACAATCTACAAACACACAAGTTCAAATCAACGAAGAGGAATTAGACAAACTTTCTGAAAGTGAATTCAGAAGAATAATAACAATAATGATCAAAAACTCTGAAAACAGAATTTTAGAGAAATTGCAAGAATCAACTAACACACTGAACAAAGAAACAAAAGAACTTAAAAAACATCAGAGACTTAAAAAAACATCGGCTCAATTGCTGAACTTAAAAATACTCTAGAAGTAATCAAGAGCAGAGTATCTGAGGCAGAAGACGGGATAAGTGAACTGGAAGACAGAATGGTGGAAGTAACTACTGAAGAACAGAATCTAGCTCAAAGAATGCAAAGAGCAGAGGATAGCCGAAGAGACCTCTGGGATCATATCAAACGCACCAATATTCAGATTATAGGGGTTCCAAAAGAAGAAGAAAAAAAGAAAGGATATGAGAAAAATTTTGAAAAGATTATAGTTGAAAATTTCCCCAACATGGGAAAAGAAATAGTCAATCAAGTCCAAGAAGCGCAAAGAGTACCATACAGAATCAATCCGAGAAGAAACACACCAAGACACATATTAATGAAGTTAACACAAATTAAACATAAGGACAGAATTCTAAAAGCAGCAATTCTTGGTTTTCTATTCGCTGTGCTAAGGTACTGTATTTTTTGTTGGAATGTTTGGGTTATGTTATGATTCTATATGTTGGTATGTATAATCCAGTATGCTAGATAGTATTAGCATGATATTTTAATTGCCATTTGTCAAAGGTATACCTTCTGTTTCTCATTTGCACATATATGTTTTAATACCATTTAATGCCATAACAAAGCAGCCATGAAATCTGCATTCCCTGGACAGGCAAAAGCCCAGGGGCTTTATGGAGAGAGCGCTGACTATAAAACCCTGCAATACCAGAGAACGCCTAACACTAGAGAGCATTATACAATGAGAACCCCAACAAAGGCAAGCACTTGTATGCAACTCCTGACATCTCCCAACCAACAGCATCACCGAGAATAGGATGCCTTATCCAAACAACAAACACCCACGGACATAACCCAAACTCTGGGAAGAGGAAACCCCAAACATACTTAGTTAAAAAATTAATCATAACAATGAAACGCCAGAGAAATACCACAAAAATGAAGGAACAATCTACAAACACACAAGTTCAAATCAACGAAGAGGAATTAGACAAACTTTCTGAAAGTGAATTCAGAAGAATAATAACAATAATGATCAAAAACTCTGAAAACAGAATTTTAGAGAAATTGCAAGAATCAACTAACACACTGAACAAAGAAACAAAAGAACTTAAAAAACATCAGAGACTTAAAAAAACATCGGCTCAATTGCTGAACTTAAAAATACTCTAGAAGTAATCAAGAGCAGAGTATCTGAGGCAGAAGACGGGATAAGTGAACTGGAAGACAGAATGGTGGAAGTAACTACTGAAGAACAGAATCTAGCTCAAAGAATGCAAAGAGCAGAGGATAGCCGCAGAGACCTCTGGGATCATATCAAACGCACCAATATTCAGATTATAGGGGTTCCAAAAGAAGAAGAAAAAAAGAAAGGATATGAGAAAAATTTTGAAAAGATTATAGTTGAAAATTTCCCCAACATGGGAAAAGAAATAGTCAATCAAGTCCAAGAAGCGCAAAGAGTACCATACAGAATCAATCCGAGAAGAAACACACCAAGACACATATTAATGAAGTTAACACAAATTAAACATAAGGACAGAATTCTAAAAGCAGCAAGGGAAAAGCAAATAGTGACATACAAGGGAAACCCCATACGTTGAATAGCTAATTTTTCAATAGAAACTCTGCAGGCCAGAAGGGAATGGCAAGACACATTAAAAGTGCTGAAACAGAACAATCTGCAACCTAGAATCCTCTACGCTGCAAGGATCTCATTCAAAATTGATGGAGAAATCAAACACTTTACAGATAAGCAAAAGTTAAAAGAATTTAGTAGCAACAAAACTCTGTAAAACCTTTAAAGAATTTTAAAAAAAGAAAGAATTTAGTAGGGCTTCCCTGGTGGTCCAGTGGGTAAGGACACTGCCTTGCAGTGCAAGGGGCGCCAGTTCGATCCCTAGCCTGGGAAGATCCCATGTGCCACGGAGCGGCTGGACCGATGTGTCCAACTACCACGCTGGAGCTCTGGAGCGCATGCGCCCAGAGCCGGTGCTCTGTGACAACAGAGGCCATTGTGATGGGAGGCCCACACGGGCCAAAGAACAAAGATGGATGAAAACAGATAAATGAAAGACCAATAGAAGTGGCCCATCCGCTCCCATCCCTCCCCAACCCACACCCCCCTCAAAAAAAAAAAAAAAAGAATTTAGTAACACCAAACCAGCCTTACAACAAGTGTTAAAGGAACTTCTATAGAGAACAAGTATAAGAGAAGGAGAAGATCCACAAAACAAACCCATCAGAACATCTAAGAAGATGACAATAGAATCATTTGTATCAATAATTACTTTGAATGTAAACGGACTCAATGCCCCAACCAAAAGACACAGACTGGCTGAATGGATACAAAACCAAGGCCCATACATATGCTGCCTACAGGAAACTCACTTCAGACCTACAGACACTCATAGACTGAAAGTGAGAGGATGGAAAAAGATACTCCACACAAAAAGAAATCAAAAGAAAGCTGGAGTAGCAATCCTCATATCAGACAAAATAGACCTCAAATTAAAGAAGATTAGAAGAGACAAGGCAGGACACTACATAATGATCAAGGGATCGATCCAAGAAGACATAACAATCATAAATATCTATGCACCCAACACAGGAGCACCCCAATACATAAGACAAACAGTTTCAGACATAAAAGAAGACATCGACACTAACACAATCATAGTAGGAGACTTTAACACTCCTCTCACACCAATGGATAGATCATCCAAACAGAAAATTAAGAAAGAAACACAAGCCTTAAATGCCACACTAGAAGAGATGGACCTCATGGATCTTTAGGACTTTCCATCCAAAAGCAGAAGAATACACCTTCTTCGCAAGTGCTCACAGAACATTATCCAGGGTAGACCACATCTTGGGCCACAAATCAAACCTCAGTCAATTCAAGAAAACTGAAATTAGATCAACCATCTTCTCTGACCACAATGCAATAAGACTAGAGATCAACTACAGGAATGAAACTGCTAAAAACACAAACACATGGAGATTAAACAACATATACTTAAAAAACCAACTGATTACCGAGCAAATCAAAGGAGAAATAAAACAATTCCTAGAAGAAAACAACAATGAACACACGATAGTGCAAACCCTATGGGATACTGCAAAAGCAGTTCTAAGAGGGAAGTTTATAGCAATACAATCCTACCTCAAGAAACTAGAAAAATATCAAACAGATGCCCTTACTCTACGCTTAAAACAATTGGAGAAAGAAGAACAAAAACATCCCAAAGTTAGCAGAAGAAGAGAAATCATAAAGATCAGAGCAGAAATAAATGAAAAAGAAACGAAAGAAACAACAGTGAAGATAAATAAAACAAAAAGCTGGTTCTTCAAAAAGGTAAACAAAATCGACAAACCACTGGCCAGATTCATCAAGAAAAAAAGACAGAAGAACCAGATCAACAAAATCAAAAATGAAAAAGAAGAGATTACAACAGAGAATGCAGAAATCCAGAGGATTATAAGAGACTATTATGAACAACTCTATGGCAACAAACTGGACAACCTGGAAGAAATGGACAGTTCCTTAGAGAAGATTAATCTCCCAAGACTTAACCAGGAAGAAATAGAAACTATGAACAACCCAATCACAAGCTCAGAAATCAAATCTGTGATCAAAAATTTACCCAAAAATAAGAGCCCAGGGCCAGATGGCTTCAGAGGTGAATTCTACCAAACATTTAAAGAAGAGCTAATGCCTGTCCTTCTAAAATTCTTCCAAAAAATGGCACAAGAAGGAACACTTCCAAACGCATTCTATGAGGCTGCCATCACCCTGATACCAAAGCCAGGTAAAGACAACACAAAAAAAGAAAATTATAGGCCAATTTCACTGATGAATTTAGACACCAAAATCCTCAACAAAATCCTAGCAAACAGAATTTAACAACACATCAAAAAGGTCATACATCATGATCAAGTCAGTTTCATTCCAGGCATGCAGGGATGCTTCAACATCTGCAAATCAATCAAAACCATCAAAAAGGGCCCCAAACTCAATAGATGCAGAAAAACCTTTGACAAAATACAAACACATGGAAAAACTATACTTAAAAAACCAACTGATTACCGAGCAAATCAAAGGAGAAATAAAACAATTCCTAGAAGAAAACAACAATGAACACACGATAGTGCAAACCCTATGGGATACTGCAAAAGCAGTTCTAAGAGGGAAGTTTATAGCAATACAATCCTACCTCAAGAAACTAGAAAAATATCAAACAGATGCCCTTACTCTACGCTTAAAACAATTGGAGAAAGAAGAACAAAAACATCCCAAAGTTAGCAGAAGAAGAGAAATCATAAAGATCAGAGCAGAAATAAATGAAAAAGAAACGAAAGAAACAACAGTGAAGATAAATAAAACAAAAAGCTGGTTCTTCAAAAAGGTAAACAAAATCGACAAACCACTGGCCAGATTCATCAAGAAAAAAAGACAGAAGAACCAGATCAACAAAATCAAAAATGAAAAAGAAGAGATTACAACAGAGAATGCAGAAATCCAGAGGATTATAAGAGACTATTATGAACAACTCTATGGCAACAAACTGGACAACCTGGAAGAAATGGACAGTTCCTTAGAGAAGATTAATCTCCCAAGACTTAACCAGGAAGAAATAGAAACTATGAACAACCCAATCACAAGCTCAGAAATCAAATCTGTGATCAAAAATTTACCCAAAAATAAGAGCCCAGGGCCAGATGGCTTCAGAGGTGAATTCTACCAAACATTTAAAGAAGAGCTAATGCCTGTCCTTCTAAAATTCTTCCAAAAAATGGCACAAGAAGGAACACTTCCAAACGCATTCTATGAGGCTGCCATCACCCTGATACCAAAGCCAGGTAAAGACAACACAAAAAAAGAAAATTATAGGCCAATTTCACTGATGAATTTAGACACCAAAATCCTCAACAAAATCCTAGCAAACAGAATTTAACAACACATCAAAAAGGTCATACATCATGATCAAGTCAGTTTCATTCCAGGCATGCAGGGATGCTTCAACATCTGCAAATCAATCAAAGTGATACACCCTATCAACAAAATGAGAGACAAAAACCACATGATAATCTCAATAGATGCAGAAAAAACCTTTGACAAAATACAACATCCATTTATGATAAAAGCTCTTCAAAAAATGGGCATTAAAGGATCCTGTCTCAACATAGTGAAAGCCATATATGAGAAGCCCACAGCAAACATTATCCTCAATGGTGAAAACCTGAAAGCATTCCCTCTAAGATCAGAAACAAGACAAGGGTGTCCACTTACACCACTCTTATTCAACATAGTCCTGGAAGTTCTAGCTACAGCAATAAGGGAAGAAAATCAAATTAAAGGAATCCAGATTGGAAAAGAAGAAGCAAAACTCTCTCTATTCACAGACGACATGATATTATACACAGATAATCCCAAAGACACTATTACAAAACTACTAGAGCTGGGCTTACCTGGTGGTCCAGTGGGTAAGGACACTGCCTTGCAGTGCAAGGGGCGCCGGTTCGAGCCCTGGCCTGGGAGGATCCCAAGTGCCGCGGAGCGGCTGGACTGATGTGTCCAATTACCAAGCCAGAGCTCTGGAGCGCATGCGCCCAGAGCCGGTGCTCTACAACGACAGACGCCACCGCGATGGGAGGCCCACAGGAGCCAAAGAACAAAGACAGATGAACATAGAGAAACGAAAGACCAATAGAAGTGGCCCGCCTGCTCCCCTCCCTCCCCAACCCAACCTCCGCCCAAAATTAAAAAAAAAAAAAAAAAAAAAACTACTAGAGCTAATCGACGAATTCAGCAAAATCATGGGATACAAAATCAATACACAGAAATCACTGGCATTCCTATACACAAACAGTGAAAAATCAGAAAACAAAATCAAAGATGCAATCTCCTTCACCTTTGCAACCAAAAGAATGAAACATCTAGGAATAAACCTACCCAAAGAAACAAAAGAACTGTACACAGAAAACTACAAAACACTCATGAGAGACATTAAAGGAGACTTAAACAGATGGAGAGATATTCCGTGTTCCTGGGTCGGATGAATCAATATTGTGAAAATGACCATACTACCAAATGTCATCTATAGATTCAATGTGATCTCTATCAAACTACCAATGACATTCTTCACAGAACTAGACCAAAGAATCACACAGTTCATATGGAAACACAAAAGACCTCAAATATCCAAAGCAATCCTGAGGAAGAAGAATGGAGCTGGAGGGATCAGCCTCCCTAACTTCAGACTCTCCTACAAAGCAACAGTCATCAAGACAGTATGGTACTGGCACACAAACAGAAATATCGACCAACAGAACAAGATAGAGAACCCAGAGATAAACCCACACACCTATGGGTACCTTATTTTTGAAAAAGGAAGCAAAACTATAAAATGGGACACAGACAGCCTCTTCAACAAATGGTGCTGGGAAACTTGGACAGCTACATGCAAAAAAATGAAGTTGGAACATTCCCTGACACCATACACAAAGATCAATTCAAAATGGATTAAAGACCTAAAGGTAAGACCAGAAACCCTAAAATGCTTAGAGAAGAATATAAGCAAAACACAAGGACATAAACCAAAGCAAGATCTTCCATGACCCACCTACTAGAATAGCAGAACTAAAAAGAAAAATGAACATGTGGGACCTTATGAAACTTAAAAGCTTTTGTACAGCAAAAGAAACTACAGAAAAGCTGAACAGACAACCCACAGAATGGGAGAAAATCATAGCAAAGGAAACAATAGACAAAGAATTAATCTCCAAAATCTACAAGCAACTCAGACAACTCAGCACCGGAAAAATGAACAACCCAATCAAACAATGGGAAAAAGACCTAAACAGTCACCTCCCCAAAGAGGACATACAAATGACCAAGAACCACATCAAACGATGCTCAACCTCGCTTATTATTAGAGAAGTGCACATCAAAACTACAATGAGATATCACCTTACACCCGTCAGAATGGCCATCATCCACAAATCGACAGGCGATAAATGCTGGAGAGGGTGCGGAGAAAAGGGAACACTCTTGCATTGCTGGTGGGAATGTAAACTGATACAGCCGCTATGGAAGACAGTATGGAGATTTCTTAAAAAACTAAAAATAGAAATACGATACAACCCAGCAATCCCACTCTTAGGCTTATACCCTGACGAAAACAAAACTGAGAGAGGCACCTGTACCCCAATGTTCATTGCAGCTCTCTGTACAATAGCTAGAACATGGAAGCAACCTAGATGCCCATCAACAAATGAATGGACACAAAAGCTCTGGTACATATACACAATGGAATACTACACAGCTGTAAAAAGAAATGCAGAAGAATCAGTCCTAATGAGGTGGCTGGATCTAGAACCTATCATAAAAAGTGAAGTCGGTCAAAAAGAGAAGGACAAGTACAATATACTAACACATATATATATGGAATCTAGTAGGATGGTAATGATAACACACGCAGTGAAGTGATGAAAAAAGAGACATGGACAGTAGACATATGGACATTGTGGGGAATGAACAGTGAGTGGGAGACATAAAGGAAGTAGCATGAAAACCTATACTGTCACTGTCATATGTGAAAAAAATAGCTACTGTCATTGCGCTGTGAGAAAAGGGGATCCTGCAGGGGCGCTGTGCGACAGCCTGGAGGGGTGGGATGGGGGGGATATACATAGGATTAATCTAGAATTATTCATATCTGTAAACAACAAAACTCTGTAAAAGTAAAAAGTAAAAAAAAAAATTTTTAAAAAGAATAGTAAAATGCTAACAGGCAGAATCTAGGCGAGGAGTATGAATGTTCACTGAAAATTTCTAAAAGTGAAATGTTGCAAGAAAAAGAGAAAGAGAAGCAAGCTGGACGTTGCCTAGACAGAACGTGACTCCAGTGGACGGTCCGGGGGCATGCAGTGCTTTCAGCCAGCAGCCTCTCTCTAGTTTCACAGCTTCATCACCACCGAGACTGTGACTAAGGGTTACCTTTATTCTTAAATATCGTATTCTTTTTTATGCTATGGGAATTGTTTTCTCAGTTATCTTTTTGGATTATTCATTACAACTGGTTACTGTGTGCCGATTTTGTATCTTGAAACTTTGCTCCATTCATTAATCAGCTCTCGCTTCGTGTGTGTCATCCTGGGGGTTTGCTAGCTAGAAGGTCACGTCAGTGAACAGAGATAATTTTATTTCATTTTAATTTGAATGTCCTTTTTTTCTTGCTGACTTGCTCTACCTAGAACCTCTAATATAATATTGACTGGAAGTGGCAAAAACAGGCATTGTTCCTAATTCGAGGGGAAAAGCTTTTAGTCTCTCATCACTGAACAGACTGATAGCCGTGAGTTTTTCATACAAGGCTATTATCACAGTGAGTTTCCTTCTATTTCTAGATCATTAAGTATTTTTACTGTGAAAGGACGTGGAATTTTGTCAAACTCTTTATGGCTTCAATCGAGATAATTTTGGCTGTTTTCCTTTCTTCTGTCAAGGTGACATATCACATTGAGTCATTTTTGTCTGTTGACCCATTCTCAGATTCCAGGAATGAATCTCATTGGATGTAGTGTATTACCCTCTTAATGTACTTCTTTGTTTGCTTGTATTTTGTTCAGGGTTTCTCCGTCAATATGCGTAAAGGATATTTGTTAATTTTCTTATAGTGTCTTTGCCCGGCTTTAGTGTAAAAATTTTCAAAATATATTCTGGATGCCAATTAAAAAAAAAAATCACCCATTCTTTGAATGCTGAGTTCAATCAGAAGCCCCAGTTCACCCAGTCCTACCATCCTTAATTCACCTATTACCTCTGCCATTAGCTCGCTCACTTTATAAGTCACATTCACCTATTTCCTATGAAATCTCTTACCCATCAATTCAACCGATCCCTGAGACATTATTTTCATACGTTCTCTCGGCCATTAAGCTATTTCTTCAGCCAGTAATTCCTGTATTCTCAGCCACTAATGCACCTGTTCTCTTAGCCATTAAATCACCCACCCATCGCCCATTAATCATACTAACCCCTCAGCGACGAGTTCACCCAGCCCTCAGCTAGGGATACAGCCACTCACTCCGCCACTGCATCATCCATTCCCTCCGCCACGAACACAGCCACTCCCCCAGGGGACAACTTCCGCTGCCACTGCCTGAGGCCAGCTTTTGCTTCCAGCCACGCTCGTCTCACCCAAACAGCTCCTTCAGTAAGAACAGAAACTCTGAACCGACATTCTCATCATACAGATTTCACATACCACACAGAACAAGGATAACGAGGGGGATGATACTATCGACTCTAAGACGACACCAGATTTCCACTTTTTCTTAAAAAAATCTGCAATCTGCCCACAAGGGCTCCCCCTTCCGTGGGTAGGAGTGGGTGCCCCTCTGACCAAGAGTCTTGCCAGAGGCCACAGCCCTTGCCCCCTCCATCCGTCTACCCAAACTGCACAGTGTTTCTTAGCTTCGGCCCAGTTCACCCGTGTCACCCATCCAGGCTCTGACGCGTCAGAGTTTCCAGCCTCAGCGTATTCACGGGCCCCCGAGCAGTGTATACCCCCACCCCTACCCTGTCGTCCTCACACCCAGTCATTTGTGAACGCTGACTTTGGGCCGGGCCTACAAGCAAGCCTCGCTCAAACTCGAGCAGACCTCACAAGGGCCCTGATTCTGTCAATTTTTTTCCTTATACTTTGTTTGCTTGTATTTTGTTCAGGGTTTCTCCGTCAATATCGTAATGGGTATTTTTTAATTTTCTTATAGTGTCTTTGCCCGGCTTTAGTGTAAAAATTTTCAAAATATATTCTGGATGCCAATTAAAAAAAAAAATCACCCATTCTTTGAATGCTGAGTTCAATCAGAAGCCCCAGTTCACCCAGTCCTACCATCCTTAATTCACCTATTACCTCTGCCATTAGCTCGCTCACTTTATAAGTCACATTCACCTATTTCCTATGAAATCTCTTACCCATCAATTCAACCGATCCCTGAGACATTATTTTCATACGTTCTCTCGGCCATTAAGCTATTTCTTCAGCCAGTAATTCCTGTATTCTCAGCCACTAATGCACCTGTTCTCTTAGCCATTAAATCACCCACCCATCGCCCATTAATCATACTAACCCCTCAGCGACGAGTTCACCCAGCCCTCAGCTAGGGATACAGCCACTCACTCCGCCACTGCATCATCCATTCCCTCCGCCACGAACACAGCCACTCCCCCAGGGGACAACTTCCGCTGCCACTGCCTGAGGCCAGCTTTTGCTTCCAGCCACGCTCGTCTCACCCAAACAGCTCCTTCAGTAAGAACAGAAACTCTGAACCGACATTCTCATCATACAGATTTCACATACCACACAGAACAAGGATAACGAGGGGGATGATACTATCGACTCTAAGACGACACCAGATTTCCACTTTTTCTTAAAAAAATCTGCAATCTGCCCACAAGGGCTCCCCCTTCCGTGGGTAGGAGTGGGTGCCCCTCTGACCAAGAGTCTTGCCAGAGGCCACAGCCCTTGCCCCCTCCATCCGTCTACCCAAACTGCACAGTGTTTCTTAGCTTCGGCCCAGTTCACCCGTGTCACCCATCCAGGCTCTGACGCGTCAGAGTTTCCAGCCTCAGCGTATTCACGGGCCCCCGAGCAGTGTATACCCCCACCCCTACCCTGTCGTCCTCACACCCAGTCATTTGTGAACGCTGACTTTGGGCCGGGCCTACAAGCAAGCCTCGCTCAAACTCGAGCAGACCTCACAAGGGCCCTGGGAGAAGCCCAACCTGGGGACAAAGCCAAATCTGCCATCTGCCTCCCTGCATTTCACTCTAGGGGTTTCCACCAGTCACCCCTGGGCGCACCCATCAGGCTCTCTCCTTGGCTGGAGGTGCGTCGGAGTGCCAGCTGGGTTCCACCTGGTCAGCAGGGTGGGGGGATCAGGGCGCTCACCGGAATTGTCCTCGTCCTTGCGGATCTTGAGCTTCACCAGGTCCTCACACTGGCGCAGGATCTGCACAGCGTCCTCCATGGGGCAGTTGTCCAGGCGGACGTTGTCGATGGCCAGAAGCTTGTCGCCCGGCTCGAGGGTGCCGGTCCTGCGGGAGCGGGGTGGGGACATGAAGGAGCTGGGCCCAGGCAGGCACCCAGCCCACCCCCTTGGGCCAGCCCATGCCCTGGCAGGGGTTCCCCTACCTGTGTGCCACGCTGCCTTTCTTGATGTCAGAGATGACCAGGGGCTCCCCTCGCTTCCTGCTGGCGGCTGGAGGAAAGGAGCAACAAAGCCCACCTTTGATTAGCGCGGTCTTGGGGGCCCAGGAGCTAAGCGTGGACTTGGAGCCCCGCACCCCACTCCCACAGTTCCCTGGCTGGCGGACTGTGAGTAAATCAGTTCCCCTTGGGTTTCCCTGGCGGTCCAGTGGGTAAAGAGTCCACCTTGCAAGGCAAGGGGCGCCGGTTCGATCCCTGGCAGGGGAAGATCCCACATGACACGGAGCAGCTGGCCTGGTGTGTCCAATGAGGAGCCAGCAAGGATAACGAGGGGATGATACTATCGCTCTAAAAGCCACATTCTGCCCACAAGGGCTCCCCTTTAGGAGTGGGTGCCCTCTGACCAAGAGTCTTGCCAGAGGCCACAGCCCTTGCCCCCTCCATCCGTCTACCCAAACTGCACAGTGTTTCTTAGCTTCGGCCCAGTTCACCCGTGTCACCCATCCAGGCTCTGACGCGTCAGAGTTTCCAGCCTCAGCGTATTCACGGGCCCCCGAGCAGTGTATACCCCCACCCCTACCCTGTCGTCCTCACACCCAGTCATTTGTGAACGCTGACTTTGGGCCGGGCCTACAAGCAAGCCTCGCTCAAACTCGAGCAGACCTCACAAGGGCCCTGGGAGAAGCCCAACCTGGGGACAAAGCCAAATCTGCCATCTGCCTCCCTGCATTTCACTCTAGGGGTTTCCACCAGTCACCCCTGGGCGCACCCATCAGGCTCTCTCCTTGGCTGGAGGTGCGTCGGAGTGCCAGCTGGGTTCCACCTGGTCAGCAGGGTGGGGGGATCAGGGCGCTCACCGGAATTGTCCTCGTCCTTGCGGATCTTGAGCTTCACCAGGTCCTCACACTGGCGCAGGATCTGCACAGCGTCCTCCATGGGGCAGTTGTCCAGGCGGACGTTGTCGATGGCCAGAAGCTTGTCGCCCGGCTCGAGGGTGCCGGTCCTGCGGGAGCGGGGTGGGGACATGAAGGAGCTGGGCCCAGGCAGGCACCCAGCCCACCCCCTTGGGCCAGCCCATGCCCTGGCAGGGGTTCCCCTACCTGTGTGCCACGCTGCCTTTCTTGATGTCAGAGATGACCAGGGGCTCCCCTCGCTTCCTGCTGGCGGCTGGAGGAAAGGAGCAACAAAGCCCACCTTTGATTAGCGCGGTCTTGGGGGCCCAGGAGCTAAGCGTGGACTTGGAGCCCCGCACCCCACTCCCACAGTTCCCTGGCTGGCGGACTGTGAGTAAATCAGTTCCCCTTGGGTTTCCCTGGCGGTCCAGTGGGTAAAGAGTCCACCTTGCAATGCAAGGAGTGCCAGTTCGATCCCTGGCAGGGGAAGATCCCACATGACACGGAGCAGCTGGCCTGGTGTGTCCAATGAGGAGCCAGCACTCCGGAGCGCATGCGCCCAGAGCCGGTGCTCTGCAACAAGGGAGGCCACTGCAATGGGAGGCCCACACAGGCCAAAGAATAAAAGATGGGTGAAAACAAATAAATAAAAAAACAATAAAACAATAAAAAAAACAGTTAAAAAAAAAATCAGTTCCCCTCTCTGTGCCTCAGGCTCCCCTCTGTAAGATGGGGGCGAAGCCACAGAGTTCACGGGGGCATCTGAGATTAACTAGACAAAGCAGGACAGACACCCCCCGAGCTCAACCCACTCCCCAGCAAGTGGAGTGCCCGGGGGCGCTGGGTCTGGCTGGTGTCTGTGCCCTAGGAACAGGCACAGGGCCACCTCCCAGAACAGAGAGGCTGTCACCAATTGAGGTCTTCGTTGCCCACTTCAAGGAATGCCAGCTGCTGACAGACCCCAACAGGGTCCCCTCCAAGATGATGTCTGCACCCACTGACTGATCCGCTCGGTGGGGCCCAGGTCCGGCTCCCAGCCTCAAGACAACTCCCGCAGAAAGTCAAAGTGTCCGTCCCTCAGTCGTGACTGACTCTTGGCAACCCCATGGACTGCTGTCCACCAGACTCCTCTGTCCGTGAAATTCTCCAGGCAAAAATACTGGAGTGGGTTGCCATTCCCTCCTCCCGGGCATTTTCCCAATCCAGGGCTGGTATCCAAGTCTCCTGCACTGGCAGGCGGCTTCTTTACCACCTGACCCACCAGGGAAGCCCCAGCTCCTGCAGCCTGCCCGGCAGAGAGCTCCCCACAGGACTGGCTGAGGCCTCTAATGAGACAACATCACAGCCCAGCTCCTCCCTCTGCCTGGTTTCACAGCCTCCTCCACCCGCAGGTGCTGACCCTAAAAGCCTTCCTCAACAAGCCGCTACACGGGACGCCCGGGACGCCTCGTGTGAGGAGCTGTTTTCTCGGGAATGCGATCTAAGATAACAGGTAGCTGTTTTCCTGCAGGGAGAATTCACGTGGGCTAATAGGTTTTTCCGTGAGTGACCAGGAGTAAGGCGGTCCCTCTGGTCCACACAGTGTCTTTGCAAATGAGAAACGATGCCCTTTCTAATTAGCCTGATGAGAAAATGTTAGAAAACTTTAAGTCTGTCTTGAATGGGTGCCTTGTGTCATGTACAACCTGGGCAACTGCAGCTGGTGGCCCGACCCAGAGGTTCCCGGGAGGGAAGCACCTTCTCCCCCTCGACTGCTTTAAGTCCCGCCAGCACTGACTGCAAGGTCTGGGGCAGGAAGGAGCTGCCGGAGCGTCGCTTCTGAACAGCTGCCCCTCCAGGGTGCGATGGGGAGAGGGCAGGAGACCAGGCAGAGGACCTCAGCTTTTCCTGAACGAGCTGCGAGCTGGGGAGGGTTCTGTCCATCCCACGCTTATGAATCTTTCCACTCTGCAGTCCCTCGCTTTCATTCTTTAAACAAACATCAATTAAGCGCTATGTTTCAGGCCTTTTCTGGGCCCTGGGAACATAGAGGTAACAGAAAAGCAAACCAGAGTCCTGTGGTGCCTTAGAAAAGCAGGTAACTACCCTTGGAGACTAAAGGGGCCGGGTGACTCCCATTGTGTGGAACAGGAAACCTAGGCTGCCAGGAGCCTTGCCTAAGGACGCGCACTGGGGACTTACGGACGGAAGCCCCCCTCCAACCCAGAGTCTTTCGGGCGTTTTCTCGGGGCAGGCGGAGGGCGTGCGGGGCGGGGACTCACAGCTGATGGTGATGCCCAGCTCCACGCCGCGCCTCTTGGGCAGCTTCACGTGGAAGGTGCCGCTGCTCGGGATGACGGACTCTGGGTGAGAAGAGACGCAAACCCTGGAGTCTGCAGCCGCACACTCTAGTCCCGTGGAGAGGGGCCCCCAACAGACGAAGAAACTGAGGCACGGTGCCAGACACGGGCAGAGTCAGGACCGGAGCCCGACCTCCACGCTGCCTAAGGGGCAGCCCCACGGCCCAGCCCAACCCATTCGGGTCCAGCAACGACTCTACAGCGTGCCTCTCCCAGGGGCAGGGCCTCGGCAGAGCTTTACTTCATCTAATCTCAACAACACCTGTTGTTCTAGAGATTTCTATTCGCTTTATACGGTTTTTACACTGAGGAAAAGGGACGGCGGAGCGGTCCTGTGAAAAGTCACACGGTGCCCACCTCACTCCCGCAGTGCCTTTCTCCCAGCGCTGGGAAGAAAATGTTAGAAAACTTTAAGTCTGTCTTGAATGGGTGCCTTGTGTCATGTACAACCTGGGCAACTGCAGCTGGTGGCCCGACCCAGAGGTTCCCGGGAGGGAAGCACCTTCTCCCCCTCGACTGCTTTAAGTCCCGCCAGCACTGACTGCAAGGTCTGGGGCAGGAAGGAGCTGCCGGAGCGTCGCTTCTGAACAGCTGCCCCTCCAGGGTGCGATGGGGAGAGGGCAGGAGACCAGGCAGAGGACCTCAGCTTTTCCTGAACGAGCTGCGAGCTGGGGAGGGTTCTGTCCATCCCACGCTTATGAATCTTTCCACTCTGCAGTCCCTCGCTTTCATTCTTTAAACAAACATCAATTAAGCGCTATGTTTCAGGCCTTTTCTGGGCCCTGGGAACATAGAGGTAACAGAAAAGCAAACCAGAGTCCTGTGGTGCCTTAGAAAAGCAGGTAACTACCCTTGGAGACTAAAGGGGCCGGGTGACTCCCATTGTGTGGAACAGGAAACCTAGGCTGCCAGGAGCCTTGCCTAAGGACGCGCACTGGGGACTTACGGACGGAAGCCCCCCTCCAACCCAGAGTCTTTCGGGCGTTTTCTCGGGGCAGGCGGAGGGCGTGCGGGGCGGGGACTCACAGCTGATGGTGATGCCCAGCTCCACGCCGCGCCTCTTGGGCAGCTTCACGTGGAAGGTGCCGCTGCTCGGGATGACGGACTCTGGGTGAGAAGAGACGCAAACCCTGGAGTCTGCAGCCGCACACTCTAGTCCCGTGGAGAGGGGCCCCCAACAGACGAAGAAACTGAGGCACGGTGCCAGACACGGGCAGAGTCAGGACCGGAGCCCGACCTCCACGCTGCCTAAGGGGCAGCCCCACGGCCCAGCCCAACCCATTCGGGTCCAGCAACGACTCTACAGCGTGCCTCTCCCAGGGGCAGGGCCTCGGCAGAGCTTTACTTCATCTAATCTCAACAACACCTGTTGTTCTAGAGATTTCTATTCGCTTTATACGGTTTTTACACTGAGGAAAAGGGACGGCGGAGGAGCGGTCCTGTGAAAAGTCACACGGTGCCCACCTCACTCCCGCCAGTGCCTTTCTCCCAGCGCGCTGGGAAGAAGCGGGGGAAACGGGGGAGCAGCGTGCAGAAAATAGGGAGCTCGGGGTCCCGAAGGAGAGAAGGAAGTTGGGGGTCCCCACTCACCGGCCACGTCGAACTCCACCTCCAGCACCACCCTGTGCGCCAGCGCCGCGTCCCGCAGCAGCTGGTTGGCCTCCTCCATCGTCCCGTCCTCGGTGGCGATGCCGTTGATGGCCAGGACGCGGTCGCCGACCTGCAGCAGCCCACACCTGCGAGAGGAGGCCCTTTCAAGAGTGCGGCGCAGGGCCAGGGCCAGGCCCCGCCCACTTGTGGGCGGGGCGGTGGGGCGGGGACGGTCGGCTCCGCCCAGCGCCAGCTGTAGATCCTTGGGCAATTTACCACCGGACACGGGCTCAGGGATGGCCTTGCTGGGCCTCGGCTTCTCTGTCCAGTGGGAAGGATGCCATGCCTCGGGAGGTGTATCTAGAGGGCTGGGACTTCAGACCGCGTGGGGGTCCATGTCATGGGTCACTCAGGAGCCGTGTGACCCTGGGCAGGTGAATCCCCTTGTCTGAGCCTCGGGCTCTGCTACCAAACGGGCCGGCGAGTCAGGATGATGAGATACAGCTGTGCGGCCAGGC
Source organism: Tragulus kanchil (assembly GCA_022376925.1). Classification (NCBI taxonomy): domain Eukaryota; kingdom Metazoa; phylum Chordata; class Mammalia; order Artiodactyla; family Tragulidae; genus Tragulus; species Tragulus kanchil. The sequence goes on along the minus strand of JAIOJX010000030.1, from coordinate 225,237,583 downwards.
TTGTTAGGAGACGCGGGTTCCCTGGTGTCCGCGCGGCCCCCACCCACTGCCCGAACTGGGGCGTGGCGGGCCCACGGGGAGCGGGCAGCAGGCAGGCTCACCTCTCGGCCGGGCTGTCAGGCTCAATAAAGCGCACGAGGGGTGGGGAAGACAGGGTCTCGGTGGCGAAGATGCCGCCCTGGAGCTGCAGGCCGAAGCCGCTGAGCGGGTCTCCGCAGAGCACGACCTCCGTGGTCTCCGTGTGCACAATCTGGCCCCCTGGCCCCACCGTGCTGGAGGCCAGCGACACTGCGGGCGGGCGGGCGCGGCGCTCAGGGCACAGTCCAGGGAGGCCTTCCGGCCAGAGCCCGCCCACCCTCAGCCCTGACACCTGCAGTCGGAGGGGCGGGCACATGCGAGGCGCGGCTCGCCCCGGGGCAGGGCCGAGCCGCTGGCCGATTCCGAGCCTCGGGATCACGAGTCCCACCTGGCAGAGCTGCAGCCAGGATCCAGCAAGGCAGCTCCTGGGACCGCCATGATGTAAAACAGACTCGGACAGTGGGCGACATTGTGTTACGTCAGGTGTGGTATGTGCGCCCTGTCGCTAAATCGCGTCTCATTCTTTTTATAAAAAAAAAAATTATTTATTTTTGGGGGGTGGGGTGAGGTGGGGAGGGAGGCGGGCGGGTGGGCCGCTTCTATTGGTCTTTCATTTGTCTATTTTTCATCCATCTTCGTTCTTTGGCTCCTGTGGACCTCCCATCGTGGTGGCGTCTGTCCTTGCAGAGCACCGGCTCCGGGCGCATGCGCCCAGAGCTCCGGCTCTGTCATTGGACACATCGGTCCAGCCGCTCCGCGGCACGTGGGATCCTCCCAGGCCGGGGATCGAACCGGCGCCCCTTGCTCTGCAAGGTGGTGTCCTTACCCACTGGACCACCAGGGAAGCCCTCGCGTCCCATTCTTGCAACTTCAGGGACGGCAACCGGCCAGGCTCCTCTGTCCCTGGGATTCTCTAGGCAAGAATACTGGAGTGGGTTGCCATTTCCTCCTCCAAGAGACCTGCCAGACCCAGGCATGGAACTCGTGTCTCCTGTATCGGCAGGCAGGCTCTTTACCACTGAGCCACCAAGAAAGCCCTGTGTGATGTTATATTTCAACTTATTTTACGATTGTATCATACATCAAATATCACATTACATGACTGTTAGATGTGATAGAATACCTTACGCCAGTTTGGGTAACAGCTTTAATGAGGTGCAGGTCAGCTACCACAGTACTCACCCATAAAACGTACAATTCAATGGTTTTCAGCAAAAATACTGATTATGTAGAAACTTCAGTTGCACAAACATCCCCTCAGTTAATTTTAGAACATTTTCAGTCCCTCGAAGAAAGCCGCTTGCCTTGAGTCACTCAGATCCTCCCGTCTCTCCCAGCCCTGAGTGTACTTTCTATGTCTATAGATGGGCCTGTTCTGGATGTTTCTTAACAGTGGAATCATAGAATAAATGGTCTTTTGTGCCATGTTCCTTTCACTTAGCATACTGTTTTCAGGGCGCTCGCCCCGGGGCAGGGCCGAGCCGCTGGCCGATTCCGAGCCTCGGGATCACGAGTCCCACCTGGCAGAGCTGCAGCCAGGATCCAGCAAGGCAGCTCCTGGGACCGCCATGATGTAAAACAGACTCGGACAGTGGGCGACATTGTGTTACGTCAGGTGTGGTATGTGCGCCCTGTCGCTAAATCGCGTCTCATTCTTTTTATAAAAAAAAAAATTATTTATTTTTGGGGGGTGGGGTGAGGTGGGGAGGGAGGCGGGGCGGGTGGGCCGCTTCTATTGGTCTTTCATTTGTCTATTTTTCATCCATCTTCGTTCTTTGGCTCCTGTGGACCTCCCATCGTGGTGGCGTCTGTCCTTGCAGAGCACCGGCTCCGGGCGCATGCGCTCCAGAGCTCCGGCTCTGTCATTGGACACATCGGTCCAGCCGCTCCGCGGCACGTGGGATCCTCCCAGGCCGGGGATCGAACCGGCGCCCCTTGCTCTGCAAGGTGGTGTCCTTACCCACTGGACCACCAGGGAAGCCCTCGCGTCCCATTCTTGCAACTTCAGGGACGGCAACCGGCCAGGCTCCTCTGTCCCTGGGATTCTCTAGGCAAGAATACTGGAGTGGGTTGCCATTTCCTCCTCCAAGAGACCTGCCAGACCCAGGCATGGAACTCGTGTCTCCTGTATCGGCAGGCAGGCTCTTTACCACTGAGCCACCAAGAAAGCCCTGTGTGATGTTATATTTCAACTTATTTTACGATTGTATCATACATCAAATATCACATTACATGACTGTTAGATGTGATAGAATACCTTACGCCAGTTTGGGTAACAGCTTTAATGAGGTGCAGGTCAGCTACCACAGTACTCACCCATAAAACGTACAATTCAATGGTTTTCAGCAAAAATACTGATTATGTAGAAACTTCAGTTGCACAAACATCCCCTCAGTTAATTTTAGAACATTTTCAGTCCCTCGAAGAAAGCCGCTTGCCTTGAGTCACTCAGATCCTCCCGTCTCTCCCAGCCCTGAGTGTACTTTCTATGTCTATAGATGGGCCTGTTCTGGATGTTTCTTAACAGTGGAATCATAGAATAAATGGTCTTTTGTGCCATGTTCCTTTCACTTAGCATACTGTTTTCAGGGTTCATCTATGTGGCATACATCCACACTTCCTCCTTGAGGCTATAACGTCCCACTGTAGGATGATACTACAATTTTTAAATCCATCCATAGATGGACACTGGGGTTGTTCCAACCTTTTGGATATTATGAATGACACTATATACTCATTTGTAAATATGTCTTTGGGTGAACAAGGCATAGGTTTTCATTTCTTTTGGGCATTTACTTAACAGTGGAGTTTCTGTGTCATATGATGACTCTATGTGTAACTATTTGATAGGTTATTTAACAAGTTTTATATTCTCTGTATAAATATATTTGTATTATTAATATGGATTTCTATTTAATAAAACTTCTATTTCATCCTATTAGTTCTACTACTGTATCTTTATATATTATTTTCTTAGACTACTCTATCATCACACATTATGTGTAACATACTGTATCACTGGGTATATCGTGTTATCATATTTCTGTTCATTATTTTTTCACTGTTGCATCCCCAATGACAAGAATGGCACCTGGGACCCTGGAAGGGTTCAAAATTTTTTACTTAATTAACTCCTTGTTATCATCAAGAAAGGAGACAGATAAGAGGTTCCAAGAGACTCCAAGCTCCATAAGCTCCTTCCTGTGAACAGTATTTCTGAATCTTTTCACCTATATACCCTCTGCTTCGGTGGGTGGCCATGGTGATTGGTAAAGGTGCATTTTATCTAGCACCTGACTCTGAACTCTTTTTCTCTTTCAGCTTGGCTGCCAGGAAACTCATAACCATGTTGAGCGCCTTTCAATGCCAAGATGATTTCTATTTCTGTCTTCCCTCACCTGGTTCAGTCCTAAATGGCCCAGCCTCACCCTCCATTCTTCATGGCGTGCTCAGTTGTTTTGATTGTGTCTCCCTCTCTGTGACCCTTTAATAGCAATTTGCATGGAAGGAGGATGGGAATGTTAACAAAGGGAAGGTTCTTTGCAGGAAGGATTTCAAAATTCTGGGCACTGAACTTTACTGGTGATCCACTGGTTAAGACTGGGCACTCGTGATGTAGGGAGCCTGGGTTTGATCCCTGGCTCGAGACCTAAATCCCACATGCTGCAACTAAAAGATCCATATGCTACAACTAAGACCTGGTGTAGCCAAATACATAAATATTCAAGCAAAAATAATTCTGGGCCATCCTGTGACTTTGGCTACTTCCACATGTCTCCTGCATTATGATTCATGACTATTTGTCTTTACATTTACTCATGAAAAAATACTTTAAAAAATAATAATATTATGGAAGAAAGGCAGGGAGAAGTGTTGGTCTTTGGATAGGTGTGTCCCCATTCCCAAATCCTGCTGCTGGCGGCACTGGCATCCAAAATAAAGCGAGCCTTTCCTTCCAAAATAATAATAATAATAATAATAATAATAATAATAATAAGGGGCTTCCGTGGTGGTCCAGTGGGTAAACAGTCCGCCTTGCAATGCAAGTGGCACCAGTTCGATCCCTGGCCCAGGAAGATCCCACATGCTGTGGAGCGGCTGGACCGGTGTGTCCAATTACAAGTCAGCGCTCTGGAGGGCAAGGACCCAGAGCCACTGCTCTGCAACGAGAGAGGCCACTGCAGTGGGAGGCCCACACAGGCCAAAGAATAAAGATGGATGAAAATAAATAAATAACCAATAAAAGAGGCCAAAATTTAAAAAAAAATAATAATAAATAATATAATAACAATAATAAAAATAATAATATAGTAATAAATACTTAAGGGACTTCCCTGGTGGTTCAGTGGTTAAGAGTCTGCCTTGCAATGGAAGGGCACAGGTTCAATCCCTGGTCAGGAAACTAAGACCCCCACATGCTCCAGAACAACGGGGCCTGTGTACCACAACTACGGAGCCCACCCGCCACAGTTAGAGAGAGTCTGTGCCACAACAGAAGACCGCATATACCACCCCTGAGACCGACACAGCCAAATAAAGAAACAATAAGTGACTTTTTTATAAAATTTAAAAAATAGGGCTTCCCTGGTGGCCTAGTGGTGAAGAGGTCGCCTGCCAATGCAGGAGACACAGGTTCGATCCCTGATCCAGGAAGATCCCACAGGCTGCGGAGCCACGAAGCCCGTGAGCCACAGCTACGGAGCCTGTGCTCTAGAGCCTCGGAGCCACAACTATGGAGCCCACGGGCCGCAACGACTGAAGCCTGCGTGCCCTAGAGCCTGAGCTCCACAACAAGAGAAGTCACCGCGGCAAGAAGCCTGCTCACCTCAAGCTAGAGAGGAGCCCCCACTCCCTGCCCCTAGAGAAGAGCCTGCGGCAGCAGAGAAAACCCAGAATAGCCAAAAATAAATAAACAAAGAAATTTTTAAAAATTTTTAAAAAGACTTGAATGTCTTCATTTCAAAAGGAACTGTGTAATAGTGGCCGTAAGGAAAAACGCCCGGAAGGGAGGGAAGAGAAGAGACCGCGGCTCACCTGAGCTCTTGTGCTCCCTCCTTCGCTGCCTCCTCCGCCCCATTGTGGTCCGGGGGCTCATGGGCTGGGATCCACGCGGGAGGGTACTGGGATTGGTGCAGGAAAAGGCGTGGTTCATGGTCGGCGAGGAAAAGGGAGACGAGGACAAGGCTGGGGAGACGAGAGCACAGACGCGTGAGCCCAGCGGAGCCCTCCACCCTGCGCCGGGGGGACACAGGCACGCCCCCTCCCCACCAGACCGGCTGTCTGACCTCAGGCCCGTCTCCCTCTCTGGGTCTCTCTCAAAGCCTGCAAGGCTTTCACAGACCTGCAAACACCCAGCTGCCAGCCAGGCGCCCCTCCCTTGTCTGAGCCTTGGGTTCCTCCCCTTGAAAACAGGCTCGAGGCCTCCCCAGGGGCAGGGGAGAGTGACGCGGGAGGGCACTTTACAGCGGCTCTGGTCCTGGCCGGCAGGGGTGGCCCAGGCGGGCGTCCTGCAGTGGCCGGGCCAGGGGCTGCGGCAGGAGGGCACGCAGGGGTCCCAGCGATGCGGCTGCTCGCTCCTCTGCACCTTCACTGCGGCGGAGGAAGAGGAGAGACAGGCGTTAGGGGCTGCGCGGGGCGCGTCTCCACACCCCTGCAGGAGGAGCGCCTGTCCGCCCAGCCAGGGGAGGAGCGCGGGAACAGCAGGTCTGGGGGTCCCGAGCCAGGCCGGGCGCTCGAGAGTCTGTTCCCACGTCTGGATGCCCAGGGTATGTCGGGCGTGTCTCAGGGTCAGCCACACAGCAGCCCGAGAGGCGGCGACATGAGAGGGACAGGCGGCCGGGTCCAAGGCCCACAGCTGGGAGATGTGGAGGAGGAGGATCTGAACCAGGCCCACTGGCTCTGGCCCACAAACCGGCCGGTCAGCTCTAAGGAGAGCAGGCGGCAGATGGCGACCACACCTCCAGAGCCTGCCACAGCGCTGTAGCCTGGGCAGCCTCGGCCGGGGGCTGAGCAAGCAGGCTCTCGGGGGGCACCTGGGTCCCCGCTGGGTTGGCCCAGGCCTTGCAAGGACTTGCACTGCAGCCTAAGGCTTGTTCCCGCTTCAGCCCCTGCCTCCGTCTTTCACAGGCCTGGACGCCAGCAAACGCGAGACTCCAGCTAAGCGTCTGCTCTCATCCGCTCCACACCCCCTACAGCCCCAGGCCCCGTCCTGTTCTTCCTTCTGCTGCAGGACTCTGGGGGGACGTCCAGCCTGGCAGCATGCCCTCGGATGGACGGGCGGGGTTCCAGTGACCGCCGCCCATTGAGTCTGCCTCCCTGAGCGGCGCTCCCGTCCCCACCCCGGGGCTGGACTGACTCGGGCCAGCAGCCAGGTCCGGTCCTGCCTCCCTCACTGACCAGCTGTGGGACTCAGCCCCGCCCCGTGCCTCGCTGTCGTGTCTGTAAAATGGGCCACAGAGGCGACTCCCCAGGGAAGCTGGAGGGCAGGAGGAGGGAACACACACGCTCAGGGCAGCGCTTGGTGCTTTATCTGGGGAGAGCCAGGGGACTGTCGGCAGCCGCACGCCGTCAGAAGGCCCTGTGCCGCTCGGGGCCTCAGAGCCTCTGTGCCGATCTCGTGGGCTTGTCACGGGGTGCACCCAGAGGACCCGTGGGAAGCCCCAGCACCCCAGCAGCGGGTGGGAAAGCAGATGACGGGACCGCAAGCCCCCAGGCCTCCTCTATCAGCCCCGGCGGCGGCTCGTCAGGTCCTTTCCAGACCCTGGCAGGGACCAGAGACGCCAGTCCCCCCACGTCTGATCTGCAGAACTTTTCTCTTCTAGAAGACCGGGCTTGCAAAGGGTGGGGCAGGGCAGACGCCATCCTTGCTCCCACCCCACCACGGTGCCCCGAGGGCTGGAATTCACAGCCACACAGCAGCCCGAGGGCGGCGACATGAGAGGGACAGGCGGCCGGGTCCAAGGCCCACAGCTGGGAGATGTGGAGGAGGAGGATCTGAACCAGGCCCACTGGCTCTGGCCCACAAACCGGCCGGTCAGCTCTAAGGAGAGCAGGCGGCAGATGGCGACCACACCTCCAGAGCCTGCCACAGCGCTGTAGCCTGGGCAGCCTCGGCCGGGGGCTGAGCAAGCAGGCTCTCGGGGGGCACCTGGGTCCCCGCTGGGTTGGCCCAGGCCTTGCAAGGACTTGCACTGCAGCCTAAGGCTTGTTCCCGCTTCAGCCCCTGCCTCCGTCTTTCACAGGCCTGGACGCCAGCAAACGCGAGACTCCAGCTAAGCGTCTGCTCTCATCCGCTCCACACCCCCTACAGCCCCAGGCCCCGTCCTGTTCTTCCTTCTGCTGCAGGACTCTGGGGGGACGTCCAGCCTGGCAGCATGCCCTCGGATGGACGGGCGGGGTTCCAGTGACCGCCGCCCATTGAGTCTGCCTCCCTGAGCGGCGCTCCCGTCCCCACCCCGGGGCTGGACTGACTCGGGCCAGCAGCCAGGTCCGGTCCTGCCTCCCTCACTGACCAGCTGTGGGACTCAGCCCCGCCCCGTGCCTCGCTGTCGTGTCTGTAAAATGGGCCACAGAGGCGACTCCCCAGGGAAGCTGGAGGGCAGGAGGAGGGAACACACACGCTCAGGGCAGCGCTTGGTGCTTTATCTGGGGAGAGCCAGGGGACTGTCGGCAGCCGCACGCCGTCAGAAGGCCCTGTGCCGCTCGGGGCCTCAGAGCCTCTGTGCCGATCTCGTGGGCTTGTCACGGGGTGCACCCAGAGGACCCGTGGGAAGCCCCAGCACCCCAGCAGCGGGTGGGAAAGCAGATGACGGGACCGCAAGCCCCCAGGCCTCCTCTATCAGCCCCGGCGGCGGCTCGTCAGGTCCTTTCCAGACCCTGGCAGGGACCAGAGACGCCAGTCCCCCCACGTCTGATCTGCAGAACTTTTCTCTTCTAGAAGACCGGGCTTGCAAAGGGTGGGGCAGGGCAGACGCCATCCTTGCTCCCACCCCACCACGGTGCCCCGAGGGCTGGAATTCACAGCCTGACCACCCTGCCCCAGCCTGTGCGGTCCTCACGACTATTCACAGATGACTATTAACAGGCTCGGAAAGAACCTGCCCAGCTGTTCGGGACAAATCTGGGATTTGAACTTGTAACCCAAGGCTTAGGCTGCTGAAGGCACTGCCCTGCCTAGAGCAGGACGCTGCCTCCCTATGACCACCTTCCCCCCTGCGCCAGGCTCCAGCTCTGCCCTCTGGAAGCCCAGACCATCTGCTCCCTCTGCTCTTAAAGCTACCCAGCACCTAGGTCCCTCCTCCAGCCTGGAAGCCCCCAACTCCTCACGGGGGTGGCGCCAGGCCCTCCCGCCTGCTTGACTGCCTCCTCTGGACCTGCCGAGGGCCCTGAGCTGAGCCCAGCGTCCAAACTCTGAGTAGCACAGGCCACAGCAGGACTATCCCCTCCCTCGAGATGGCCCTCATAGTTCTCTTAATGCAACCAGAGATGGAATTAGTTTTCGAGGCATCCACGCTGGAAGACTGTCAGATCAAACACCCAAATCACTTACCTGGCCTACCTCCCGAGCTCTAGCGGCAGCACTTGGAGACCTTTTAGCTGCGGACAGTTTGAGCTTCCCTGTAAGATTGGTCTTTTTTTTTTTTTTCTGGTAAATTTTAGCATGCCCAGGGTTTTGGGCCTTTAGCTCTCAGGTCAGAGCCCTGAGGTCTGCCAAGGGACTCACCTGCCTCTGAGGGCTTGAGGGGCCGCCGACTCTGGGGCGCAGGCAGGATCTCCAGCCGCACTTTCTCTGCCGCGTTGGCCAGGAGCTTGGTGGCCTCAAGCAGCGAGCAGTGTTCAGTGCTGGTACCATCGATGGACAGGATGTGGTCTCCGGCGTGCAGGGCCCCGCTCCTGGCCGGGCCGGGGGCAGAGGGGAAGGCTGGTACAGCCAGACAGCTCTAGACGGCTCTCCCCGCACCCCCCGGGCCGCGGCAGCTCCCGGCCACCGCCCCACCTGTCCACCACACTGGCCGGCTTGATGCGGTCGATGGTGATGACTGGCTTGTTCCGGTGAGAGCCGGCGGTGAGCGAGATGCCCAAGGCGGACCCCGGCGTCTTGGTGATTTCCACGATCAAGGGTCCCGAGGCGTTGGCCACCGTGTCTAGTACGTAGAAGGAATGAAGAGTCTGAGACACAAGGATTCCTCCATCTGGAGAAACTTAATCCTCCCTGCATCCACTTTACAGACAAGAAAACTCAATCGTTGGAGGCAGAGGCCTCGTCCAAGTTCACCCAGTCACTTGGTACCAGAGGAGGGGCAGGAGTGCAGGTCTCAGGGCCTTTGAGCCCAGGGCTTTGCTGGACAGCACTCATTTGCTCACGCATATCGAGAGCCCGGGCTCCCCGGGGGGCACCCGCAGTAAAGCACCCGCCTGCCAATGCAGGAGACAGAAAGAGAGGCAGGTCTCTCATCCAAGTACTAACCGGGCCCGACCCTGCTTAGCTTCTGAGATCAGACAAGATCGGGCGCGTTCAGGGTGGTATGGCCACAGACAGAGATGCAGGTCTGATCCCTGGGTTGGAACACCCCTGGAGGAAAGCACGGCAGCCCCCTCCAGTGTTCTTACCTGGGAATCCCATGGACAGAGGGGCCTGGTGGGCTACAGTCCATAGGGCAGCAAAGAGCCAGACGTGACTGAAGTGACTTAGCACGCACGCATCAAGCGCCTGCTGTATACAGCGAACTGTGGGTTTCACTACGAGCCTTCCCCACTACAGGAGACAGCACCCCACGCACCCACCCAGTGGCTGGAAACAAAACCTGGCTCCTTCCTCTCACCCCCACACACGTGTCCTAACGTCGGCAAACCAGGTCGGCGGACCTTCTTACTTCCCGAAGCTGACTCCCCTCTGCACCCCGGCTCAGCCCCGGTCCACCCACCACCACCTTCACCTCCTGGACGGCTGCAGGTCCGAGGGCGGCCCCCAGCCCTCCCCACCTCTCTCCCTGATTGGTTTCGCACACTTATCACTCTGAAGTAAAGAAGAGTGAAAGTTGCTCAGTCACGTCCAGCTCTTTGCGACTCACGGACGAGCCACGGAATTCTCCAGATAAGAATACTGGAGTGGGTAGCTTTTCCTTTCTCCAGGGACCTTCCCGACTCAGGGACCGAACCCAAGTCTCCCGTACTGCAGGCCGATTCTTGACTATCTGAGCCACCAGCGGAGTCCTCTATATGTGATTTCTTCCACCCCTGGTCCATGGGTCCCCACCAGAAAGTCACGCCCATGGGAACAGACACCTCATCTGTGTTCTCAGGGACCCCCAAGAGGCTCCGAGAGGCTGCGACGGGGCCACGGTCACACAGCCTTGGCGGTGGGGAGGATCTGTGCCCACGACCCGCGTCCCTCCGTCCCGGGGCCGCCTCCTGCTCCAACCCCAGCCCCCGGGCCCCCGACTCACCTGGGACGGCCACGTCATACTCCACCTGGAAGAGGGCCTCGTGGCCGCACTGCCGCAGGGTGGCCAGCGCCGTGGCGTGGCTGGCCCCGTGCAGCGGGATCCCGTCAACGCCGAGCAGCCTGTCCCCCGCCTTCAAGGAGCCCTCCCTGCGGGGAAGGGCCTGGTCACCCAGCCTCGTCCAGCGAGCCAGAGAGCAGAGGGGCGTCAGGAAGCGGGCGAGGGAGCCAGGGACAGAGCAGAGGAGGGACGGGTGCACGTGGGAGGGAAAGCGCCCCGGCGGCCGCGCGGGAGAGGCTGCGTAAACGAAGCGGGCGCTGAAGACGGAGGCTGCACGCCGACACCTCCCACCCCATTTGGTGATTAAAAACTTCACACCCCCAGCTCGACGCACCCGTGTCTGAGCCGGAGAGGGCCTTCAAAATCGCCCCCAGGGGCCCCCAGGGCCCCAGCCCCGCCAGGGCCACTCCGCCTCAGAGGCGAGCAGGCTGAGGCCGAGCTGCGGGCACCCGCGTCCCTGCCCAGGCCCCAGCCTGGTTCTCAGCGGCGACGCTGGCCTGGTGACAAGCACGCCTGGGAAGGAACTCGGCTGGGCCCCAGGGGAGGGCCCCGAGGGGGTTCACCTCCGTTTGGGTCACATTCCAGCTCTGGAACGCCTGCCCCAACAGGTGGCCAAGGCTATTTTGGCGGTTCCTGGTCACAGGTCCAATGGGTTTCACATTCCAGCTCTTTGCGACTCACGGACGAGCCACGGAATTCTCCAGATAAGAATACTGGAGTGGGTAGCTTTTCCTTTCTCCAGGGACCTTCCCGACTCAGGGACCGAACCCAAGTCTCCCGTACTGCAGGCCGATTCTTGACTATCTGAGCCACCAGCGGAGTCCTCTATATGTGATTTCTTCCACCCCTGGTCCATGGGTCCCCACCAGAAAGTCACGCCCATGGGAACAGACACCTCATCTGTGTTCTCAGGGACCCCCAAGAGGCTCCGAGAGGCTGCGACGGGGCCACGGTCACACAGCCTTGGCGGTGGGGAGGATCTGTGCCCACGACCCGCGTCCCTCCGTCCCGGGGCCGCCTCCTGCTCCAACCCCAGCCCCCGGGCCCCCGACTCACCTGGGACGGCCACGTCATACTCCACCTGGAAGAGGGCCTCGTGGCCGCACTGCCGCAGGGTGGCCAGCGCCGTGGCGTGGCTGGCCCCGTGCAGCGGGATCCCGTCAACGCCGAGCAGCCTGTCCCCCGCCTTCAAGGAGCCCTCCCTGCGGGGAAGGGCCTGGTCACCCAGCCTCGTCCAGCGAGCCAGAGAGCAGAGGGGCGTCAGGAAGCGGGCGAGGGAGCCAGGGACAGAGCAGAGGAGGGACGGGTGCACGTGGGAGGGAAAGCGCCCCGGCGGCCGCGCGGGAGAGGCTGCGTAAACGAAGCGGGCGCTGAAGACGGAGGCTGCACGCCGACACCTCCCACCCCATTTGGTGATTAAAAACTTCACACCCCCAGCTCGACGCACCCGTGTCTGAGCCGGAGAGGGCCTTCAAAATCGCCCCCAGGGGCCCCCAGGGCCCCAGCCCCGCCAGGGCCACTCCGCCTCAGAGGCGAGCAGGCTGAGGCCGGAGCTGCGGGCACCCGCGTCCCTGCCCAGGCCCCAGCCTGGTTCTCAGCGGCGACGCTGGCCTGGTGACAAGCACGCCTGGGAAGGAACTCGGCTGGGCCCCAGGGGAGGGCCCCGAGGGGGTTCACCTCCGTTTGGGTCACATTCCAGCTCTGGAACGCCTGCCCCAACAGGTGGCCAAGGCTATTTTGGGCGGTTCCATGAATAGCTGGTCACAGGTCCCAAGGGTGGGCTTCAATTTCTGACAAGGCCATTCCAGGCTTTTCTTAAAATGGCCAGGAATCTCCCTCTGGGGGGTCAGGGGGTCAGGAGCTGGGAACTGGGTGTGTTCCTCCCTCACATTCTCTCCTTCGGGCGCTTCTGAGCAGGCCCCAGGCAGGGCCAGGCTGGCAGTGCAGCCAGGACTGGGGGGGCTGGGTCCCCGAGGGCCACGGGGACGCCGGTCACAAGCCCCACGTCCCCTGTGGCGGCTCTGAGGGACTGCACAACAGGGCCCATTCTACAGATAGCAAACTGAAGGCCGGAGAAGAGGCACCGTTTCTCCAAAGCTGTCCACCCCTCACCCTGGCCCGAGACAGCAGCATCCTGGGGGACGAAGAGCTGGGGGTGACTCTCACTGGGGGTTTAGTGCTGGCTGCAGTGATCCGCTAAGTGACTCTGGGTGGGGGTGTCCCCCTCTGGACCTCACTCTGCCCGCTGGAGGATGTGTCTGCTGTCCCCTCTGCCTTCTCCCTAGGGAGGCCGGGGGAGGGCAGCGTGGGGTGAGGCTGTGAGCCTCCCCTGCTCAGGCTCACCTGTCGGCAGGGCCGCCAGGCCGCACGTAGGTCAGGACGAGCGGGCGGCACTTGTGTCCGTCTTCATGGGCACCTCCTGGACAGACATTGACAAGAAGTGGCAGTCATCCACCCACTCCCTCCTGGGTCCCCAACCCAGACTTTAACCAAACTCCTATAATTACCTCTGCTCAAGAAATCTGTCCTTGCTCTTTACTGGCCCTCCTATGAGACATCGACTGTCAATCCCTCCCAGAAGTGGGATGAAAAGTAGGAAACAGGACCAAATCACCAATATTGTGGTGAAATAGCTTGCTTCCTATCCTGCAATCTCAACCTGTTTCCCTTTTCTCCCTGGCTGCTAGGCAGCTCCACATCTCTCTTTCTGTTACAACTTTTCCTTCTCACTTCCCCAAATCACACACGCTTTGTTGCTTGGCCAGGTTTTCCATTTAATACTTGAGTGAATTTTGGTTTTGGGCTGGAACGCCTGCCCCAACAGGTGGCCAAGGCTATTTTGGGCGGTTCCATGAATAGCTGGTCACAGGTCCCAAGGGTGGGCTTCAATTTCTGACAAGGCCATTCCAGGCTTTTCTTAAAATGGCCAGGAATCTCCCTCTGGGGGGTCAGGGGGTCAGGAGCTGGGAACTGGGTGTGTTCCTCCCTCACATTCTCTCCTTCGGGCGCTTCTGAGCAGGCCCCAGGCAGGGCCAGGCTGGCAGTGCAGCCAGGACTGGGGGGGCTGGGTCCCCGAGGGCCACGGGGACGCCGGTCACAAGCCCCACGTCCCCTGTGGCGGCTCTGAGGACTGCACAACAGGGCCCATTCTACAGATAGCAAACTGAAGGCCGGAGAAGAGGCACCGTTTCTCCAAAGCTGTCCACCCCTCACCCTGGCCCGAGACAGCAGCATCCTGGGGGACGAAGAGCTGGGGGTGACTCTCACTGGGGGTTTAGTGCTGGCTGCAGTGATCCGCTAAGTGACTCTGGGTGGGGGTGTCCCCCTCTGGACCTCACTCTGCCCGCTGGAGGATGTGTCTGCTGTCCCCTCTGCCTTCTCCCTAGGGAGGCCGGGGGAGGGCAGCGTGGGGTGAGGCTGTGAGCCTCCCCTGCTCAGGCTCACCTGTCGGCAGGGCCGCCAGGCCGCACGTAGGTCAGGACGAGCGGGCGGCACTTGTGTCCGTCTTCATGGGCACCTCCTGGACAGACATTGACAAGAAGTGGCAGTCATCCACCCACTCCCTCCTGGGTCCCCAACCCAGACTTTAACCAAACTCCTATAATTACCTCTGCTCAAGAAATCTGTCCTTGCTCTTTACTGGCCCTCCTATGAGACATCGACTGTCAATCCCTCCCAGAAGTGGGATGAAAAGTAGGAAACAGGACCAAATCACCAATATTGTGGTGAAATAGCTTGCTTCCTATCCTGCAATCTCAACCTGTTTCCCTTTTCTCCCTGGCTGCTAGGCAGCTCCACATCTCTCTTTCTGTTACAACTTTTCCTTCTCACTTCCCCAAATCACACACGCTTTGTTGCTTGGCCAGGTTTTCCATTTAATACTTGAGTGAATGGTTTTGGGTTCTTAAAAGTCAGAAGGGAGAGCATTCATTCTAATGACAGGACGCATGAGGACGCATGAGCGCGAATGGCAGAGAACTGGTATTAGCCTTCCCGTCCCTCGACCCCAGAGGGGACTGTCACACTGACCTCTGAGGACAAAGCCAAAGCTATTGCCCTCCTTGTACAGGGAGACGTCCACCGTCTTGGAAAAGATCCCGGGGTTGTTCTCGGGGGCTGGGGAGAAACGGAGGACCCCTTGAGTCCTTTGGTCGCATCTCCAAGCTGGCAGCTGACCCCAGACTTCACTCCAGGAGAGGCGGGTGGCCAGGCCCACAGACTACAGAAAAGACAAACTGCCCCAGCCCAGCTTAGAGATAGGACCATGGAGGCTGAGGGGCAGACTCTTCCCTAGGTCCACCCCTTAGAGAGGGGAGAGGGCACGCCTACGCTGCCGTCGAGACAAGCGCAGGACGTGCGCCTGAGTCCGGGGCGGCAGTCTGACGCCAGAGCCGGATTCCAGACAGTTCTTCAAAGTCCAAGACTTCAGACCAACTCTGACGATTCAGAGCTATGCTAAACCCCAGGCCGCTGCACGCCGTGCAGCACGGGCAGGGCAGGGGGCGGCTTATTCCGTGACGTTCCTAAAGCCTTCCCCGCCAAAGGAGAAGCCGCTGGAAACTCACTACGCAGGATGACAGGGGGGTCGACCGCAGGGCCCTGCCACCTCCCGGGCACAGCGCCCTGCGGCTGCGGGCAAAGCCCGAGGCGCGGCCCGAGCCCCACCCCCACCCAGGTGCTGGCGAGGCGGCGGCGAGCGCACCCGCACCCGCGAGCAAGGCAGCGGAGGCAGTTCCCGGCGCAAGGGCACCCACCGGGCGGGGGCAGCTCATACTCCACCTCCAGCACCACACGCTCGCCCACGTTCTTGAGCAGAGTGATGATCTCGTCGTGGCGGAGCCTGGTCAGGTGGATCCCGTTCACGGACCGGATGTAGTCGCCCACGTTCAGCAGGTCACTCCTGCGAGGAAGGAGGCCCGAGAGCGGGCGCTGGCGTGCGGAGGCCCCTCCCACGGGACCCCCGCGGTCTCTGCACCCCCACTTCACAGGCGGGGAGGCTGAGGCTCGGAGAGGCCGGACACGGCCTGGGGCCACACAGCGAGGGAGCAGCCAGCCCGCTTCTCACCTGGCCGCCAGCCCCCCGGGTCTCAGGTTGGACACCCTGGGCTTCCCATCCTTGTCGGTGCCACCGGAGATGGTCAGGCCCAGCGTGCTGCCCTCCTTCTTGGTCAGCTCCACCATGGTGACCCCTCGGAACTCCTCTGCCGACAGACAAGGGGTAAGCGGGCAGCGTGGGGGGCAGTTCTGGGCCCCCGGCTCCAGGAAAAGTGAAACCAAGGCTTGGTAAGCAGCACACGTGGCTGCATGGCGCTGGGCGGAAGCATCTCCTTTTTATGGATCAGAGAGGTTACGTGACTCATCTAAGGTCACAGAGCCGACTCATTGGAAAAGACCCTGATGCTGGGAAAAACGGAGGGCAGGGGAAGGGGGCGGCAGAGGACGAGATGGTTGGATGGCATCGCTGACTCAATGGCCACGAGTTTGAGCAAACTCTGAGACAGGGACGGACAGGGACGCCTGGCGTGCTGCAGTCCATAGGTTCACAAAGAGCCGGACATGACTTAGCCACTGGACAACAACAACAAAGCCAGAAAGTGAGTCGGCGACAGAGCCGAATGACCCCGCCCAGAGCTCTCGAGCCTCGGGAGGGAAAGCGGAAGGAGGGGAGGCCGCTTACCTGGAATGCTCTGCCGGCGGCAGGCCAGCGCCACGTCGGCCCCTCCGCCGTCCTTGCCTCCTTTGGAGTACGGCCCATCGTCTGCAGGCGGCAAACAGAGGAAAGGCCCTGGGTGACGCGGCCATTTCCATCCGGCAAAGCCCCCCTCCCGCCTGGGAATCCTCCGCTCCATGGACGTGGCCACAGAGGGGTTCCCTCCCGGCCCCGGCTCCACCCGAGACCTGCTGGGGCGCCTCCACGGCTCCCCCCCGCACGAGCGACACCGTCTCTGCCCTCCAGCCTCTCCTGGGAGCGCCTGCCACAGACCGGGTGCTTCGTGGCCGTCCAGGGACCAGCCGCCTCTGCGACTGTTATTCCCAGGTCAGACACGGAGGCCGAGGCTCCGAGAGGAACAGCTCGGCCCACAGCCACACGGCCCGCGGCCACGGCGGCGACTGCCGGGAGCCAGGACCAGACCCCGGGCCCCTCTGCCCACCCGCCCCACGGTCCAGGCTCCCTTGACCAGGTTCTTTTTCCCCACGTTCCTTCTTGAAGTCCCTCCTCAGTCCTGGATTGAGATGGGTACAGTCGGCTGGCATACCGGCAAGCGGGCCGGCTCTCCCCGCCTGCCTCTGCGGCTGCCCCCCTGCGCCCCAGGCACCTGCACACCAGCCAGGCTTCTGCTAAAGAATCCGCCCGCCAGTGCGGGAGGCACAAGAGACATGGGCTCGATCCTTGGGTCGGGAAGATCCCCCCCAGTAAGAAGTGGCTACCCACGCCAGTCTTCTTTCCCGGGAAATGCGGTGCACAGAGGAGCCCGGCGGGCTACCGTCCAGAGGGTCACAAAGACTCAGACGCGACTGAGCACACACGCTCCACCTACCTCTGCTCACGCCCCACCTGCCCTTTACCCCATCCCCTTTCACCACCTGGCCCAGGAGCAGGACACGGCCTGGCCAGGGTCCGTCCGTCGGCGGGGTCGAGCTGCAGCAGGTTGCTGCTGACGGGTTTCTCCAGGTACTGGACCAGGCTTCGCCGCAGCCCTGCCCTCTGACCGCTAGAGGTCAGCAGCATGCCACTCCAGCATCGCCGCCAAACCTGCCGCTGGACATTCCACGTGTCCCCCCGCCCCTCCAGGCCGCCTCTCGTGGAGAATCCCTGTCTCAGAGTCAGGGCCCCTCGTGGACGAGGGAAGGCCCTGGGTGACGCGGCCATTTCCATCCGGCAAAGCCCCCCTCCCGCCTGGGAATCCTCCGCTCCATGGACGTGGCCACAGAGGGGTTCCCTCCCGGCCCCGGCTCCACCCGAGACCTGCTGGGGCGCCTCCACGGCTCCCCCCCGCACGAGCGACACCGTCTCTGCCCTCCAGCCTCTCCTGGGAGCGCCTGCCACAGACCGGGTGCTTCGTGGCCGTCCAGGGACCAGCCGCCTCTGCGACTGTTATTCCCAGGTCAGACACGGAGGCCGAGGCTCCGAGAGGAACAGCTCGGCCCACAGCCACACGGCCCGCGGCCACGGCGGCGACTGCCGGGAGCCAGGACCAGACCCCGGGCCCCTCTGCCCACCCGCCCCACGGTCCAGGCTCCCTTGACCAGGTTCTTTTTCCCCACGTTCCTTCTTGAAGTCCCTCCTCAGTCCTGGATTGAGATGGGTACAGTCGGCTGGCATACCGGCAAGCGGGCCGGCTCTCCCCGCCTGCCTCTGCGGCTGCCCCCCTGCGCCCCAGGCACCTGCACACCAGCCAGGCTTCTGCTAAAGAATCCGCCCGCCAGTGCGGGAGGCACAAGAGACATGGGCTCGATCCTTGGGTCGGGAAGATCCCCCCCAGTAAGAAGTGGCTACCCACGCCAGTCTTCTTTCCCGGGAAATGCGGTGCACAGAGGAGCCCGGCGGGCTACCGTCCAGAGGGTCACAAAGACTCAGACGCGACTGAGCACACACGCTCCACCTACCTCTGCTCACGCCCCACCTGCCCTTTACCCCATCCCCTTTCACCACCTGGCCCAGGAGCAGGACACGGCCTGGCCAGGGTCCGTCCGTCGGCGGGGTCGAGCTGCAGCAGGTTGCTGCTGACGGGTTTCTCCAGGTACTGGACCAGGCTTCGCCGCAGCCCTGCCCTCTGACCGCTAGAGGTCAGCAGCATGCCACTCCAGCATCGCCGCCAAACCTGCCGCTGGACATTCCACGTGTCCCCCCGCCCCTCCAGGCCGCCTCTCGTGGAGAATCCCTGTCTCAGAGTCAGGGCTGTAGCTCCATCGTGGACGAGGGAAGCCTGCACCACCTGCAGCTCTAACCACTGCTCCTCCACACCGGGCACAGGCTCCCCTGGATGTGCCAGGAGGCGGGAAACAACACCCCACACTGCCTTTAAGCCTGGACTCATTTCTAGGGCCCCCTGTGTCAGCCCCCAGCAGCTCTGCTCAACCGCTCCCCGGACCCGATCCCACGCCCCACGTTCACATTTGCAGCCGTAGATTCAAGCAACACCCCATTAAGCCTAATGCCTCCTATTAAGGTTCCTTAACTCGCAGTCCATTTAGATTCAACAAGATGTTTCCGAGCTAATAAAATTAAAAAGACCGGGTTCAATCAACAGCGTGACAGCGAACATTTCTGGTATTACAATGTGGGCACTTCTGGAATTAAGGCGTCTTGTTCTGTGCAAATTAGATTCGGCCACTGGAAAACCCTCTCCGGGCTGTCCTGGGGACGCCAGAGATACGCTCGCTTCCCAAGGGGTGCTAGCGGTGAAGAGTCCGCCTGCCAGGAGTGCAGGAGACGAGAGAGGCCCGGGTCCCAGCCCTGGGTGGGGAAGATGCCAAGGAGGAGGGCACGGCAGTCCACTCCAGGACTCCTGCCTGGAGAATCCCACGGCACAGGAGCCTGGCGGGCCACCGTCCACAGGGTGGCAAGGAGTCAGACGCAACTGAGGGACAAACACTTTCACTCCGAGCCTGCTGGCTTCGGGCCTGGCAATGGAGTCCCAGACAAAAAGCATCATCAGATCAGACCGACTGAGCACACACGCTCCACCTACCTCTGCTCACGCCCCACCTGCCCTTTACCCCATCCCCTTTCACCACCTGGCCCAGGAGCAGGACACGGCCTGGCCAGGGTCCGTCCGTCGGCGGGGTCGAGCTGCAGCAGGTTGCTGCTGACGGGTTTCTCCAGGTACTGGACCAGGCTTCGCCGCAGCCCTGCCCTCTGACCGCTAGAGGTCAGCAGCATGCCACTCCAGCATCGCCGCCAAACCTGCCGCTGGACATTCCACGTGTCCCCCCGCCCCTCCAGGCCGCCTCTCGTGGAGAATCCCTGTCTCAGAGTCAGGGCTGTAGCTCCATCGTGGACGAGGGAAGCCTGCACCACCTGCAGCTCTAACCACTGCTCCTCCACACCGGGCACAGGCTCCCCTGGATGTGCCAGGAGGCGGGAAACAACACCCCACACTGCCTTTAAGCCTGGACTCATTTCTAGGGCCCCCTGTGTCAGCCCCCAGCAGCTCTGCTCAACCGCTCCCCGGACCCGATCCCACGCCCCACGTTCACATTTGCAGCCGTAGATTCAAGCAACACCCCATTAAGCCTAATGCCTCCTATTAAGGTTCCTTAACTCGCAGTCCATTTAGATTCAACAAGATGTTTCCGAGCTAATAAAATTAAAAAGACCGGGTTCAATCAACAGCGTGACAGCGAACATTTCTGGTATTACAATGTGGGCACTTCTGGAATTAAGGCGTCTTGTTCTGTGCAAATTAGATTCGGCCACTGGAAAACCCTCTCCGGGCTGTCCTGGGGACGCCAGAGATACGCTCGCTTCCCAAGGGGTGCTAGCGGTGAAGAGTCCGCCTGCCAGGAGTGCAGGAGACGAGAGAGGCCCGGGTCCCAGCCCTGGGTGGGGAAGATGCCAAGGAGGAGGGCACGGCAGTCCACTCCAGGACTCCTGCCTGGAGAATCCCACGGCACAGGAGCCTGGCGGGCCACCGTCCACAGGGTGGCAAGGAGTCAGACGCAACTGAGGGACAAACACTTTCACTCCAGTCCAAGCCTGCTGGCTTCGGGCCTGGGAATCTGGAGATGGGGGATGATCTCCCAAGGACAAGAAAGCAGAGAATCAAGTTTGCCAAAATCAAAGCCTCAAAGAATGAACAGGGACCGCAGTGGGTTCATGCTGATCCCAAAGCAGATGGTGCTGAGGCAGAGGACCGGTTTCCTGGTTTATCTTCAGCACTTCCTCTCAGCTCTCCCCTCATCCTAATATTCACATTTTCCTCCAGTGACTGACACGGTGCCCCTGGGCTGTGACAGCACGCACACGAGACGGCTGAGGTCGGGGGAGGGGGTCTGATGGCTTCGGACCCAGCTGTGAGACAGGTTGACCGTGCGATGCCAACCAAGACGCATACAACTGTGTGTGGACAACGAGTCCGGAGGCAATAAGCGAGGACACCGACCATCCTTCTTTAGAGAAGGCACCGGCGTCTTCGGAGTGGCCTTGGTGACTTCCCTTGGAAGCTGAGGCCGCTCAGGACGACTGATGGTCAGAGGATGGGCTTCTGGAAACCGAAGGGGCCTGCCGCTTTCTGAAAGGCACCCCTGAGGAATGCTACGGGATGGGCTGATGCGTGTTCAGAGGGGACGGTCCCCCACTTTCTCAAGCATCCTCAGGTCAAGGGGAAAGAGGCAGCCTTCAAACCAAAACCCAAGGCGGGGCCAGAATGACGAGGAACTAGTGTGAGTCTCTGTTTCTCCACCTGCACGCCCCCTCCTCCTCCCTGGCCCCAACCAGGGCAGGCAGCAGCGTTTGAGGGAATTATTTTATTTATAGAAAACCCTCTGAGGGTCAGACCCTACCCTCCTGCTCCCTCTGAGAACACGCCTGCTCTCTCCGGCTCTCTCTATTTTGTTCTGGGACCTGGTAATTATATGCTTAGAGATGAAGGCTTTTCAAAAACATCTTTCCCACCAATTTTCAGCTGGAAACGTGCATAAAAAAACAGAGATATTTTTATCCGGGTGTTTTTTTTTTTCCATCGCCTCCTTCCAGCAATGGGCAATTATGAGCTTTTGCCTTCAGTCAGTCTGTCCTGTAAGAGCTCGCTTCACAGGGAAATTCATTTCCGCAGCGATGCCAGCCTGTCCTGCAAACGCAGGCTGGGCGCGTGTGGGGGCAGGAGAGGGGCCTTGCTGAGCACAGACAGAGCTCCTACCTGGCTCCTGGTCCCCAGGCTGCAGCCCAGGTAGGCGGGGGTCTTTTTCTATTTTATTTCTCTTGAAAGCACTGCTAATAGGCCTTCATTGTCTCCATTTCTCCAGGCCCCAGGGAGCTACTGAGCTTTGACAAAGGGAACAGGAAGTCAAGCCCTGGCCCGGCTGCCTCTGCCAGGGTCCCGCCTAAGCAGGAGAGGGGCGGGGGAAACAGGCCGGGCAGGGCTGTGCACGGGCGTGGCTGACGCCTGACGCTGCGGGCCTCCAGAAGGGTGTGCTCAGCATCCGAGAGGGGCCACTGGGAAACCGAGGCCAGGGGCTCCACACGGGCCGAACAGAAAATGACCGCTCGACAGCACGCCTGGCCTGGGTGCCAAAGAGAGGAGGGTCCCCAGCCGCCCGGTCCAACCACAACTGAGGGGGTGCAAGGGCCTCCCGCTTTCTGAAAGGCACCTGAGGAATGCTACGGATGGGCTGATGCGTGTTCAGAGGGACGGTCCCCACTTTCTCAAGCATCCTCAGGTCAAGGGGAAAGAGGCAGCCTTCAAACCAAAACCCAAGGCGGGGCCAGAATGACGAGGAACTAGTGTGAGTCTCTGTTTCTCCACCTGCACGCCCCCTCCTCCTCCCTGGCCCCAACCAGGGCAGGCAGCAGCGTTTGAGGGAATTATTTTATTTATAGAAAACCCTCTGAGGGTCAGACCCTACCCTCCTGCTCCCTCTGAGAACACGCCTGCTCTCTCCGGCTCTCTCTATTTTGTTCTGGGACCTGGTAATTATATGCTTAGAGATGAAGGCTTTTCAAAAACATCTTTCCCACCAATTTTCAGCTGGAAACGTGCATAAAAAAACAGAGATATTTTTATCCGGGTGTTTTTTTTTTTTTTTTCCATCGCCTCCTTCCAGCAATGGGCAATTATGAGCTTTTGCCTTCAGTCAGTCTGTCCTGTAAGAGCTCGCTTCACAGGGAAATTCATTTCCGCAGCGATGCCAGCCTGTCCTGCAAACGCAGGCTGGGCGCGTGTGGGGGCAGGAGAGAGGGGCCTTGCTGAGCACAGACAGAGCTCCTACCTGGCTCCTGGTCCCCAGGCTGCAGCCCAGGTAGGCGGGGGTCTTTTTCTATTTTATTTCTCTTGAAAGCACTGCTAATAGGCCTTCATTGTCTCCATTTCTCCAGGCCCCAGGGAGCTACTGAGCTTTGACAAAGGGAACAGGAAGTCAAGCCCTGGCCCGGCTGCCTCTGCCAGGGTCCCGCCTAAGCAGGAGAGGGGCGGGGGAAACAGGCCGGGCAGGGCTGTGCACGGGCGTGGCTGACGCCTGACGCTGCGGGCCTCCAGAAGGGTGTGCTCAGCATCCGAGAGGGGCCACTGGGAAACCGAGGCCAGGGGCTCCACACGGGCCGAACAGAAAATGACCGCTCGACAGCACGCCTGGCCTGGGTGCCAAAGGAGAGAGGAGGGTCCCCCAGCCGCCCCGGGTCCAACCACAACTGCACACGGTGGCCTCGCTGCCGCCTGCATTCCGCCAAGCCATCGGCCAGTCCTGACGGGGTCGGTCCCCCCTCGGAAGGCATCGGTGGCTGGAGAGAAAGGCAAGAATGCACAGAGGAACCCAAATCTGCCGCCGACTGGCTGAGGGGTCTGGAAGAGAGCGTCTCCTCTCTGAGTCTGGGCACAGTGCGGGGGTTAGTGCCCACCTCGTGGGCTGGTGGGGAGAATCAGTGAGGTTACGTGGTACCCAGAATCAGGACACCTGGAAGCTCTCTCCCTGGCCCTCCCACTCAGCTCATTAGAAAGATTTTCCTGTGAATAACGGTAACAACTATTACTGATGAAATGCCAGTGCTAGGTGCTTCACAAGCTTTACCTCCTGTATTGTCGTCACCTTCTAAGGTGGGACGCTTGTTATTTCCATTTTACAGATGGGGAAGCTGAGGCACAGACAGGTTGAGGGACTTCCCACTGGGAGGGGTAGGGCCAGGATTAGAACCCAGGCTGTAGTCTGAGAATGTTACAGTATTACTTGGCGTTCAGGCACTCCTGACCCACTGAGTGACTGACCTCTGGGCTGGACCGGGCAGACAGCTGGATGGAGACAGACAGACAGGTCCAAAAGATGGATGGAGAAGCATTTAAGCTGGCCGCAGGCTGGCCTCGGCATGATAAGCCCCGGTGCCCACACCTCAAGGCCTCCCCAGGAGCCATGTAGAGACCACTGGCCCAGCCAGTGCCTCCTTCTCTGTTCAATGCATATTTTTTAAGGGAAACAAAAAATACATATTAATAGATTTAAAAAGCAGACACCTGTTTCACTTGGTGCCAAAAACTGAAAAAAAAAGAAAAAGGACAAAGGAGCCCTGAGCGCTCCATGCACTTGACTGGCGCAGATGTGTTGAACTTTTCCAAGCGCTCACTACCATCCCAGTAAACAGACGAGGACACGGCAGCCCAGAGGGCCACTCAGCCAGGCGGCTGCAGAGGACAGACTGGAACTGGTCTTTCTGGTCCCCACCAGACCGCATCCTTAATCCCCAGCTCTGCCCTTTCCCTCCAAACCCAAGGACAACAGACCCCAGAAGAGGGGCGCCAAGGGCGGTCGTGCCGGCCCCCAGGAGGCCCAGCTGAGGGCTCAGGCACCCACGGGCTGGACATGACCAGAGACTGCCAGCTCAGAAACCTCTCTTCCACAAGGCGTGTGGGGCCCCCGCCCCTGGACTCTGAGCCCACACTTGGACTGATGTCCCCCTCCGGGGACCACGATGGCCCCAACATCAGGACGGCGTGGGCTCAAGGCCGTGGCCTTCTGGGTCCATGCTCTCCCACGTCCCTCTGAAACCCACCAGGTCAGAGCGCATGATCCCCACACCAGGTCACCAAGAGAGCAGTGAAGACTCAGTGACCCGGCGAGGAATACAAGCAAAAAGTTCTCACCACAACTGACCGTCCTGGGCCTCCCCGACCTGACCTCCTGATGCTCCGTTCAGGGCCAGCTCCACTCCACGCTCTGGTCGCCCACAGCCCAGACTCCAGAGCACCCCAGGGCCTTTGCACGGGCTGCTCCCTCTGCCCAGAACGCTCCCTCCCCAACATCCACAAAACCTCCTTCTTCACCTCCTTCAGGAACCTGGAATCTTCACCTTTTCCTCTTTCCCAAGAGGCCTGTTTGAACTTACATGCTCACCCCCCGCACCCCTCTGGTACTTACTGCCTTTTTTCCCTAACAGACTTCACTTTCTTTCTTTGAACTTAGAGCTCTTACCTACAATCTACCGCCGCGCACATGACGTCGGCCCTGTCTGTTCCCGGCTGGCTCCAGCTTGGAGGGTCTGGCACATGGTAAACATGCAGTGAATTCCCACTTACAGATTAGGTGAATGGGGATCAAAGAGGTGGAATGAGTCGTCCCAGGTCGTGAAATCAGGACGAGACAGAGGCAGGACACAAACCCTGGGTCTGGGCGTGGGGGCTCCCGCTTGGCCACGGCCCTGCCGAGGAGCAGGAGGCCAGGCCTGCCCAGAGATCCAGGTGGTTCTGCTGAGGGCCCCCCAGAGGTGCGGGCCGGCTCAGGCCACGGCAGAAGGACCCTCCCGCTACCCCAACACCGACACACATACCCTGTCTGGGCCTTCCCAGCTGGGAACAAAGAGCACTTTGTGGCCGGGAGTCGGAGGAGAGTGGACACGGAGCGGCGCGGGCCTTCCTGCCCACATCTGCTTTCAGGCCGACGGCGCGCCCCAGCCCCGCCACACCCCTTCCTGCAGGGGCTCCGGGTCCGTGGGGTCAACGAGGCTCCCAGGACCAAGACAGCGCGGCCAGGGGACGGCCTGAGAAAGGACTTGTGCGGGCAGAGTCCCCTGCAAAGGAGACGGGACCCTGGGCACTGCGCCCCACAGGCCTCGAGCCCCGGCCTCGCTCTTCCTGAGGACTCATGGACTGCGCTCATGGACTGCCAGCTCGGGGCCTCAGCCTGCTCCGAGACGTGTGGAGGGTGCCCGGAGTGGCCGCCTGTTGGCCGCCCTTGTCCCCCTGCTGCAGAGAGGCCACGTGGCTAGAGACCCAGTGGGCGGCCACATGATCCAAGCTGGGATGAGGGGAACCCGCCCTGGGACCCTGGCCGGAACTACCCTTAAGCTCAGAGGTACTAGCGGTCCTCTGGGCTCCTCGAGGCGAGGAGTCTGCCTGGAAATAAAGCTCGCCTAAAAAGAAAAAGAGAAGAGGCAGAGAGCTGGAGTCCCCGTCATGGTAACCGAGCTCCTGGATCCCACTGTGCCTGAAGCTGCCCATCTGGGCTTCTCTTTAAAAAAAGAAAAAATAACCTCAGTGCTGACAGCAAGTGAGATAGGTGTGATCATGAAACTCTGTGACCTGGGGAGGAGACTGCGCGGGGGCCGCAGGGGGAAGAGGGAGGGCCAAGGAAGTCACGAGAGAGAGAAAAAGCCAGGGACGTCATGAGGGGCCCTGAGACCCAGGATAAGAAGCTGGGGTCGAAAGGAAGTTTTAGCAAATATTCTCCCCCAGCAGCACGAAGCGGGGTGGGAGAGGCGAGGGCCAGGGGCTAAGATCCAGGCGGGGCCACAGGACCGTGAGCGGGGAAGTCGTGTCCTTGGCAGCGCCCTAGGTGAGGTCTCCGGAGCACTGCTGCCCTTGATGTGCTGACTGCTGCAGGACGAGGTGGCCCACTGCCTGGGCTGGATGTCGAGAGGGCAGTGGAGTCGCCAGGAAGGGACAGGGGCAGACCGCGCGGGGTCAGGTCCCACCTGCAGCCCCGGACACGTCACTCACCATCTCTATGCCTCCGTTTTACCGACTAGAAAATGGGGAGAATGCGCAGCGGTGTGAGGGTTGAATGAGAAAATGCACAGAGAGCTTTGACTGCAGGCTGGCACAGAGGAAGACCTCAGCAGCTGTCCACTACGAGTATTATCTGCTTCACGATTCTCTGGGGCCTTCGGGGCAACTCCGTCTCAGCCGCCCGCCACCGGTGGGGACGTGAGAGCCCGTCCACGGCCCTTGGGAGCATGCTGCCGGGCTCTGCTACAGAAGTCGTCTGGGTGCCAATCCTGGCTCGGCCACCGTGGGTCTCGGGGCAACCACACGCCCCTCCGAGCCTCAGTTTCCCCATTTCCCCACGTGCTAGAGTCTGGGACCACGGTCCCTACCCTTGGAGCTGGTGAAAGGAGGTCACACCAAGCTGGGATGAGGGAACCCGCCCTGGGACCCTGGCCGGAACTACCCTTAAGCTCAGAGGTACTAGCGGTCCTCTGGGCTCCTCGAGGCGAGGAGTCTGCCTGGAAATAAAGCTCGCCTAAAAGAAAAGAGAAGAGGCAGAGAGCTGGAGTCCCCGTCATGGTAACCGAGCTCCTGGATCCCACTGTGCCTGAAGCTGCCCATCTGGGCTTCTCTTTAAAAAGAAAAAATAACCTCAGTGCTGACAGCAAGTGAGATAGGTGTGATCATGAAACTCTGTGACCTGGGGAGGAGACTGCGCGGGGGCCGCAGGGGGAAGAGGGAGGGCCAAGGAAGTCACGAGAGAGAGAAAAAGCCAGGGACGTCATGAGGGGCCCTGAGACCCAGGATAAGAAGCTGGGGTCGAAAGGAAGTTTTAGCAAATATTCTCCCCCAGCAGCACGAAGCGGGGTGGGAGAGGCGAGGGCCAGGGGCTAAGATCCAGGCGGGGCCACAGGACCGTGAGCGGGGAAGTCGTGTCCTTGGCAGCGCCCTAGGTGAGGTCTCCGGAGCACTGCTGCCCTTGATGTGCTGACTGCTGCAGGACGAGGTGGCCCACTGCCTGGGCTGGATGTCGAGAGGGCAGTGGAGTCGCCAGGAAGGGACAGGGGCAGACCGCGGGGTCAGGTCCCACCTGCAGCCCCGGACACGTCACTCACCATCTCTATGCCTCCGTTTTACCGACTAGAAAATGGGGAGAATGCGCAGCGGTGTGAGGGTTGAATGAGAAAATGCACAGAGAGCTTTGACTGCAGGCTGGCACAGAGGAAGACCTCAGCAGCTGTCCACTACGAGTATTATCTGCTTCACGATTCTCTGGGGCCTTCGGGGCAACTCCGTCTCAGCCGCCCGCCACCGGTGGGGACGTGAGAGCCCGTCCACGGCCCTTGGGAGCATGCTGCCGGGCTCTGCTACAGAAGTCGTCTGGGTGCCAATCCTGGCTCGGCCACCGTGGGTCTCGGGGCAACCACACGCCCCTCCGAGCCTCAGTTTCCCCATTTCCCCACGTGCTAGAGTCTGGGACCACGGTCCCTACCCTTGGAGCTGGTGAAAGGAGGTCACACCAGGAGAACTGGGGAAGACATCCACGGGGTGGCCCGGAGCACGGAGGGGGAACTAGGCTGCCCCAGAGCCCCTCGCGGGCTCCCAGGCCCGGGCCCCCCAGGAACGCAGGAGCTGAGTAACCCCTGTCCCCTCTCATGCCCACCAACCAGACGCCACCACCGGCCATGAGCCGGCGCAAGAGCTCGCCACAGCCCCCTGGCGCCCGCAGCGCCCGCCGGGGCACCGCCAGGGCCACAGTGCTGCCCTCCGGCCCTGCCATGCAGGACAGCCCGGCCGACTCGGCCCCTGCAGCCAGGGACAGACAGACGGCCTCTCACCTGGCCACCAGCCAGCTGTCCCGCCCCGCCCTCCCTCCACGCTCTGGGTCTGGGAGCGGCCGTCCCGGGCTGGGCCACGCCAGAGCCCTCCCCAGGTGGCAGCCCAGAGGCGCCGGGGGGTGCAGCCCCCTCTCTGCGCCTCCCGGTCCCCGTGCTCCTCACCGGCCTCTCCAGGGGTCTCCCGGCTGAGCCCACACAGCATATCTGCTATTGTCTCCCGGGTGCCACTGACTCCCTCGGGAGCCACGCCGCCCTCCCCGGGGAGGGGCTGTGGGAGGGAGCGCCTGGCTCCCACTGGCTGGGCGCGAGTCCACCCACTGCCGCGGGCGGCTCTCTGCTTAAAGGGGACACGGCCGTCGTCAGGGCCGATTCCCGGACGGGCGTCGACAGCCCCCCACCCACCCTGAGTCTAGGTAGGGGTCTCCAAAGACGGCAGGCCAGCCCCCGGGCCCCAAGGCAGACAGACCCCTGGCCCGGCTCGGCCCCTACCGCGTCCAGGGACTTTGGCAAGTGATGGCCGCCCACCCCGGACTCAGTTTTTCTACCTGGAAAAGGGGAATGGTGCCTTCCAGACTTTTTTTTCTAAAGTAGCAGATTCCAGCAGAATCTTGCACAGAATTCCCAGGACGTAAGGCAGACGAAAAGCAACCTTTGAATGAGGCCCGGGTGTGTCTGCAGGTCTCGGCGTAGAAACCCTCACACTCAAGCGCCCTGGCCCCTCCACAGACGTTCCCGCTTCTTCGCCCAGGCTTTGGGGGAAGGTGGGACTTGGGGAAGATGAGTTCAGCAGCCCCGAGCATCCCCCGGCTGCGTGGGAGACGACAGACCGAGTCACACGTCCCGGCTTGATGGGCAGGCGCAGCTGGTCACAACTGCAGCCCTCGCTGGGCCGCGGGCCAGCACGCTCCCGGCTTCCTTGGCACCGGCTCAAGATGACCCCGAGGACCCTGACGGACACCCCGGCCCCTCCCCCAGCTCTCCGGCGGCTCCCGCTGTCCACCCACAGATGCGTCTGAGAGCCAGACACGGCGGAGGTGCTGGGGAGAAGCGTGAGTGATGGCTGGGGAGACGCTGACTCGGGGTGTCGACAGCGGGTACAACGAGCTACGTGTTGCAGCCAACGGAATGACCGGAGAGCCGGACACGGCCTCGGCTCCAGAGGACACGCTCGGATGCCCGGGAGCAAGGGGGCTCTAGCTCCCCGGGGTCCTGCAGCGAACGGGGCGTGCAGCCCGTGGTTAGGGACCTGGGCTCTGTTCAGGTCTCTTGCTCGGCTGAAATGCCCACCACAGAGTCCAGCCCACAGCTCCTGGGCCGCCCACGCGGGCTCCTGCCAGCGCCACCCGACTGGAACCCTCGGGACAATCTGGACTCTGAAGACGGGTGGGGTCCCTCGTACCCCTGGATCCACAGGTCACGCTCCCTGCCTGGTGCCCGCCTCCCACGGGCGCCTTCCTCTCTGGGTGACTTCAGGAGTGTCCCGGGGCGGGGTCCCTGGGCAGGGAGGCCAACGGTCAAAGAGAGGTGCCAAGGTCTCGGCCATGGACGGGAGGGTGAGCCTCGGGTCAGAGAGCGGGGCTCTGCTGGGAAGCCTTGGCGGGGAGCACTGGGCCCGGCAGGAGATGGGGTGCAGGCTCCGGGGGGGCCCCCAGCACCAGGCAGTGGTCACGACAAGGCCTCTGATGAAGACCCTGACCCTCCCCCCGGGCACCAAGAGCCCCCTCGGAGCAGTGCCGCTCCCCACCAGGCAGGAGGGGCACCACATCGTCCTTCCCCCCGACGGACGGCCCCTTCAGCGAGGAGGCTGTGGGGCGCCCAGGGCACTGCCGTCCGTCCGCTCTAGCGAGAAAATACTTGCTTTCCGTATGGATGCATTTAAATGAGCGGCTAAGATAGAAGACCGGCAACCTGGCCCTGCTTCTGTCTCTCCCGCTGCTCCTTTGGCATTTACACGCGACGACGACGAGGCGCCCCTGGAAAGGTCACGCCCTGGGTTACGGGAGAGGGGATTATTCCTCACGCGCATTCTCTGAGTGCCCGCAGCGCGAGGCCCCAGCCACCCGAACCCCAGGAGACCAGTGAGGACCAGCATCTTCCCTCTACCCTTTGTCCCTGCCGGCCCACCAAGCACATTCCACTTCATTTGATCCAACAGGGGGTCTGTAAGCACCTGCTGGTCCATTCTGGAACAAGGCAGGGGTTAAGGAAAGATCTGGCACAGAGAGGTTAAGTAACTTTCCCGAGGTCACCCAGACGTAGGGTAGAGCCAGGTTCACACCTAAGGGTAGACTGCATGCTTACCCGGGTCCTGCAGCGAACGGGGCGTGCAGCCCGTGGTTAGGGACCTGGGCTCTGTTCAGGTCTCTTGCTCGGCTGAAATGCCCACCACAGAGTCCAGCCCACAGCTCCTGGGCCGCCCACGCGGGCTCCTGCCAGCGCCACCCGACTGGAACCCTCGGGACAATCTGGACTCTGAAGACGGGTGGGGTCCCTCGTACCCCTGGATCCACAGGTCACGCTCCCTGCCTGGTGCCCGCCTCCCACGGGCGCCTTCCTCTCTGGGTGACTTCAGGAGTGTCCCGGGGCGGGGTCCCTGGGCAGGGAGGCCAACGGTCAAAGAGAGGTGCCAAGGTCTCGGCCATGGACGGGAGGGTGAGCCTCGGGTCAGAGAGCGGGGCTCTGCTGGGAAGCCTTGGCGGGGAGCACTGGGCCCGGCAGGAGATGGGGTGCAGGCTCCGGGGGGGCCCCCAGCACCAGGCAGTGGTCACGACAAGGCCTCTGATGAAGACCCTGACCCTCCCCCCGGGCACCAAGAGCCCCCTCGGAGCAGTGCCGCTCCCCACCAGGCAGGAGGGGCACCACATCGTCCTTCCCCCCGACGGACGGCCCCTTCAGCGAGGAGGCTGTGGGGCGCCCAGGGCACTGCCGTCCGTCCGCTCTAGCGAGAAAATACTTGCTTTCCGTATGGATGCATTTAAATGAGCGGCTAAGATAGAAGACCGGCAACCTGGCCCTGCTTCTGTCTCTCCCGCTGCTCCTTTGGCATTTACACGCGACGACGACGAGGCGCCCCTGGAAAGGTCACGCCCTGGGTTACGGGAGAGGGGATTATTCCTCACGCGCATTCTCTGAGTGCCCGCAGCGCGAGGCCCCAGCCACCCGAACCCCAGGAGACCAGTGAGGACCAGCATCTTCCCTCTACCCTTTGTCCCTGCCGGCCCACCAAGCACATTCCACTTCATTTGATCCAACAGGGGGTCTGTAAGCACCTGCTGGTCCATTCTGGAACAAGGCAGGGGTTAAGGAAAGATCTGGCACAGAGAGGTTAAGTAACTTTCCCGAGGTCACCCAGACGTAGGGTAGAGCCAGGTTCACACCTAAGGGGTCTATGCTTTTTTTATTTTTTAGAGGACTGTTCCTTTAACGTGGGGATGCTGTACTTTTATTTATTTTGTTTGGCTGCACCGGGTCTTAGTTGCAGCGTGCGGGCTCTAGTTTCCCGACCAGGGACTGAACCCGAGCCCCCTGCATTGGGAGCCTGGAGTCTTAGCCACCGGACCACCAGGGGGACGTCCCAGAGGCCTGTCTTCAAGGCGTTGCTGTGGGCCTCTCAAGATAAAGGGGGTCTACTGAGGAGGGGTTTTTGAGCCTAACTTTGGAGGATGGCAGAGAGGTACCAGCGCCGTGTGACAAGTGAGGAGGAGACCCCGTGGGAGAGGCAGATGGAGCTGGACCACGGAGGCCTGGCCACACCCGCGTCTCCAGGGGTGGCCGGAGGGCCAGCAGCATCAGCGTCACCGGCCTCGCCGGCGGCCCCCCAGTAGCGCCGGCGCTCAGCCCCCGGGGTCTGCTGAACCAGAGCCTGCGTTTCAACCAGCTCCCCAGAGGATGCGTAAGAAGTCTAAGACCGTGTGTTAGGAGCCTGGCTTTCCCCTCGCAGGCAATGGGAGCCACAGGCAGGCGGAAAACGAGGGTGAGGAGGACCTCAGACACACGACGTTGCGGAGGGGCAGGGGAGGAGGCCCTGGAGTGAGCAGCCAGGGCCCCTCCTGGGACCTGAGGGTGGGCAGAGCGGCTGCCGGGCCCTGTCCCAGAGATAGGCCCCCTCGTCCAGTGCAGCCAAACCTCGGGGAAGCAGAGGAAAAGGGGTACAGATTGCGGAGCATGCACCGTGGCTAGAACCCAGGTCTGCTCGGGCCCGGGCCACGGGAGGTTCCTGGTCACAGAGTTTGAATGGCCCAGGAGGGGGACTGGGCAGCCTGGGGAAGGTGCCAGGGTCACTACGTGGATGGGCAGCCCCTCCGTGGCCGGGAGAGGCTCTGACGTCTCCGTATCCTCAGGTTTTAGGAGACAATCAAAGAAGAGATTGCTGTGTAACCAGGGGCCCGTGTCCCAACCTCTCCGGGCCTCAGCTTCCTTAGCTGCACAATGGAGGTCATAAAAGCGCTCACCCTCGACGGTTAGGGGGCACACATATTGAGACAGGAAGCATTTATCCATCCACTCTCTGCCAGGAGTCTCACCCCAACGCCCTGGATGAAGGAGGCCTGAGAGGCAGAACTTCAAAGTGGCTGAGCACACGGGCCAGACCCAGCTGGGTTCAAACCCCAGCTCCGCCAACAAAGAACCTTGTCATTCTGCGCGACTCACTTCTGTCAGAGCTGCTTCCCCGCTGGTGGCGACTGAGGGCAGAGTGACCCCAGGAGTCTGCCCAGCGCACACTCTTAACTTCTTCCCAGGCAGGGCCTTCTCGAAGTCTCTTAATGGGGGAGGCACTAGCGTCGCTGCTGGGCAGGCTGCCCTCACAGTGCAGGACCCGGCATCGCTGAACCCCGTTCCCCAGGCACGGTGAGCCCCCAGGGGGAAATCAACCCCTTGGGCTTCCCTGGTGGTCCAGTGGGTAAGGACACTGCCTGGCAGTGCAAGCGGCGCTGGTTCCATCCCTGGCCTGGGAAGATCCCACGTGCCGGGGAGCTGCTGGACCCATGTGTCCAACTACCGAGCCAGAGCTCTGGAGCACATGTGCCCAGAGCCGGTGCTCTGCAGCGAGAGAGGCCACTGCGATGGGCGGCCCACAGGAGCCAAAGAACAAAGATGGATGAAAATAGAGAAACGAAAGACCAATAGAAGTGGCCAAAAAAAAAAAATTAAAAAAAAAAAAAACATGCAATCAACCCCTTGCTGCACAGACGGAAAACCAAGACGCAGAGAAGGCGAGGTCTGAAGCCCCCAGAGGAGAGCGACGCCTGGATGCCGGCCTCTGTCCTTCCCCTCAGCCCCCCCAGCTGAGTCCTCATCGCCCCCGCAGACGGCGCCCTGAGCGGCCAGGGACCTGAGGGAC
Source organism: Tragulus kanchil (assembly GCA_022376925.1). Classification (NCBI taxonomy): domain Eukaryota; kingdom Metazoa; phylum Chordata; class Mammalia; order Artiodactyla; family Tragulidae; genus Tragulus; species Tragulus kanchil. The sequence continues at coordinate 225,204,195 of JAIOJX010000030.1, read as the reverse complement.
AGCCGGAAATGAAGTCTGCCCGGGAGAGAGGCAGAGATGGCGCCTCGAGGACAAGAGATAAACCCTTTATTGTGGCTCTGTGGCTTCTCCCTCCCTTCCCCCTCTTTCCTCCTCACAGCACCCTGAGGGCCAGCCCGGGACAAGATCGCCCCTCTCCTGTCTGCCACCCCCATAGGCAGCACTATCGAGCCCATCTCACAGGTGGGGCCACTGAAACCCGGTCTGCGATGCCATCCGTCGCGGGGAGGTGAGCCCCTCTTATCAGGAGCTGTTTCGCCGGAGCCCCCACTCCCCCAGCCCCCTTGCCCATCACCCGATGTCAGGGGGAACGCCCCACCCGCGGGCCGACACCTGCCGGTTCCCGGAGCCCTTCACCCCAGCCCTCCTGCAGCCCTGCAGGGCAAGGCGGTCCCAGGCAGTGGCGCGAACAGAGCACGGCTGGCGGTGGGCAGAGGCGGGGGCGGGCCCGGCTCTGGGGGCTCCCCTCCCGCCCAGAGACCGGGGAGGAACCGCAGCTGGCTATCCACGCAGCAGCTCCGTGCCCGGCCGCGTCCTCAGCCTTCTACACCTGTCGTCCCGCGTCATCCTCAGCGATGAGGAGGCAGGGGCCCCGAGAGGCAAAGACACTTGCTCAGAGTCACACAGAGAGAGGGGAGGGCGCCAGGATGTCAACCCAGGGCCCGCGTATGCTGGCGACACCAACAGCGCAGCCGCATCTCCCTGGGAAATGCACACTCCCAGACACAGGAGGAAAGAGAAACTGGGGGGGTCCCCAAGCTGCTGCTCCTGGAGGGCCTCTCCAAGTCCTCTGACGAGGGACGGGCCACGGGGCCGCTGGCCCAGGCCTGGACACGGACGAGCGGCCCCCTGGGGCTCCCTCTAGGCCTCGGCTACCCTCTTGGAGGACGCATGCGGGGTGACCACCGTGCAGGGGGCCCCTCTGAGCCTCAGGTTCCTCCTCTGAATGATGCAGTTGCCCTGTCTTCGCGGGGTTTTGTGGAGAAACTCAGTGAATAAACAAAACGCCCGGCAAACTGCAGAGAGCAGGGTCCATGGGGACGGTCAGTGTGAACACGGTCCTCCCTGTCTGGGCACTCGATCACCCAAGGGCAGCCACTACCTGCCAGAAACGAAGCCGGCACGAGGTGTGCAAGAGGCCGAAGCAGGTGCGGAAGCTGCCTCTCGGGCCGCTGGTCTGGAGAGGGACGGAGACCGCAGGCGTGACCGTGTTGGTCACTTAGCTGACTCTTTACGAGCCCATGGACCACGGCCCACCCGGCTCCTCTGACGTGGGATTCTCCAGGCAGGACGACTGGAGTGGGCCGCCATGCCCTTCCCCCGGGGACCGTCCTGACCCAGGGGCCGAACCCGGGGCCCCCGCGCTGCGGGCAGCGTCTTTACCGTCCGAGCCGCCAGGGGGAGCCCATGGGGAGAAACCCGGAGATAACGGGCAAGCCACCGGGACCAAGGCAGAGGGGCCAGCACGACAGGAGCCCTAGGAGGCGCCTCTGGCTGAGACGGGTTGAGAAGGAGCCGGGGTGGCCGGGGGAGAAGTCTCGGGGTGAGCGGGCCGTCCGGGAAGCGGGCAGGACGGGGAGAGGGGTCAGGATTCTGCTCCGGGTGCGGCACCCGGGGAGACTCGGCTTTTGAAACAGGCTTTTGTGTGATCTGGCTTGTTTCCAAAAGGCGCCTGGAGGGCCGGGGCTGCCAGGGTCCATACGGCATGGGCAGGGGGCGGACCAGAGGAGGAAGAAGCAGGCATCTCAGGGCGAGAGACCTGGAAGCCAACTTGCTCTCTGCCTGAGGCCAGTGCTTTCCTGCTCCGGACCCGTTTCCCTCTCGATACCAAGAGCCAGCCGTGTGAGTGTGGGGATGTGCTGCGGGGTGAAGGCAGCGGGGAGAGGTCAGAAGCTGGGTGGACTCAGGATGCACTGCGAGGTAAAACAGGAAGAAGAAGAAAAAGGGGAAGGATGCTGAACCCGCAGAGTGCCGAGCATAAAGGAATCACCCCTAAGTGCGGGCAACAGCTGCCGGACTCACGGGCACGCAGAGGCGTGAAGGGCGACAGTGCTTCTCCCGCTTGACCCCGCGGGGCGGGGAACGTGAGCAATGCAGGCGCGGGCAGGAGCTGGTGAGCATCGGGGAGACGAGGGGCAGGGGCCCTGCCGGCGGGGTAAACTGAGGCAGCCACGAGCGACCAGCACTCTCTCTCCGGCAGTCATCCTACAGGCTGATGGGATCTCACTCCAGGATGGGTAGCGGTCCTCCCGGCCCTCGGGGCGGCACACGGAACGCCCCTGGTGACGATACCGTGCGTCTCCGTCCTGCGGGAGGGGGCAGGGGTCCTGACGGCCGCGTGACGCGGAGGGCGACACCGGCTGGGAAGCAGCGCCACGCGGATGGGTTTAGAAATGGTGTCGAGTTCAAGGAAGAAAAGAGGGGAGAAAGAAAGATAAGGACGGGCTTCCTGGTGGCCCAGTGGGTGAGGACACCGCCTTGCAGTGCAAGGGGCGCCGGTTCGATCCCTGGCCTGGGAAGATCCCACGTGCCGCGGAGCGGCTGGACCGATGTCTCCAACGACCGAGCCGGAGCTCTGGAGCGCATGCACCCAGAGCCGGAGCTCTGCAACAACAGAGGCCACTGTGACGGGAGGCCCACGCGGACCAAGGAACAAAGATGGTTGAAAAATAGATAAATGAAAGACCAATAGAAGTGGTCTGCCCGCCCCCTACCTTCCCAACACCCCCTCCCCCCCAAAAAAGAAGTGATAAAATTTAAAAAAAAAAAAGAAAGAATAAGGAGGAGAAGAGAAGGACGGCTGAAGGAAGAAAGGCAAAAGGGAGAGGGCAGGAAAGAAGATGAGGTTCCCCTATAAGATTGTTGCTATAAACTGAAAACATACGAAGAGCACAACACATGCTCAAGGGCACATGCGTGGTAAAGATCAATTTCGCAGAGTGAAGGTTTCCAGGGAGGTAACTGGCAGGAGGGGTAGGGCATGAAGGAGAAAAGATAAAACAGCCAGAGCAGGGGCCAGGCTGGCTCAGGACCAAGTGTGCTATGAACTGAAGAGTTGAGCTCAACCTCTGAAGTTTGGGATTAAAAATTTAAAAAATTAAAAAAATAGGTGCTTCGAATGGCAATTTAAGAAGCTGAAGCTCTCTCCTGAGGATACTGGGGAGCCATAGAATACTTTAGAGGGAGGGATAATTAGAATACTTTAGAGGAGGGGAGGAATGCGGTCAGCCTTAGAGTTCCTTAGAAAAATAACTGAACTGGGTGCTGAGAGAGCCCTGGGCTGACTGACCTCAGCCAACCTCTGTCGACCTCCCCACGGGGACCACTCGGACTCCGCCCACCTGCCCTCTCGCTGCCTGAGCGAAACCAGACAATAAACCGGCACGTGGTCAGGCTCAGCCCCGTCACGCATCCTCATCTAAACCGGCCAAGGACACCACGGGAGTGCCCTCTTGACCCCCGCACGCAGGTCCAGCCTGGAAGAGAACCCTGGGCAGGGAGTCAAGGGGAAACGGTCCGAGACCCAGTCACTGCCCAGGCAGGACCGACTCTGTGCCAAGACCATCACACACGACCCAGAACATCAGTGCCTCTTGTGGAAGGGACGACCCTCGACGCGGATCCGCCACGAGCCCACACGGAACAAAGAGGGCCGCAGAGCCAGCCTGCTCGGGGAGGCATCAGGGAATGCTGCCTGGTGGAGGTGGTGTCTGGGCTACGCCTTGAGGGACACAGAAACCAAACCCTCAAAGATGCTGCAGGGCTTCCCTGGCGGCTCAGACGGTAAAAATCCACCTGCAGTGTGGGAGACGTGGGTTTGATCCCTGGGCTGGAAAGATCCCCTGGAGGAGGGCATGGCCACCCACTCCAGTGTTCTTGCCTGCAGAATCCCATGGCTTGTCCATGGGCCGCAAAGAATCAGGCATGACTGAGTGACTTTCACTCACCACTTTACTGAGTATCGTGTCTCATGGAATCTTTCAAGAGCCCTTTGAGGTGGGCACTGCAGTTCCTCTCTTACAGAGAGAACACTGAGGTCCAGAGAGGGGAAGGGACTCGGCCACGGCCCCCAGCTAGGACCGGCGGAGGATCAGGCTGTCAGAATCCGTGCTCCTTCCTTGGGTCCTTTACACGGGCTCTTCCTTCTGCCTGGAACTCCCTTCCCACTTCATCCTTAGAGCCCAACCTAAACGCCACCTCCACCAAGAAGCCCACCCTGACCACACCAGACGGGTCCTCATTACCTTCTCCCAGTCTTTCCTCCAATGCATTTGCTCACCTGTTCTTTTCCACTGAAGAAGGGACCCTGGCCTGTCCTGCCCACTGATTTTTGCCCTATATATGAGGGATGGGCCTCATACAAAGTAAGAGCTAAGTAAGCACTTGTTGAATGAATGAATGAGAAATAAGTAGTCTCTGGATTGCTTGGGACTTCCCAGATGGCACCAGTGGTAAAAAAAAATCCACCTGCCAGGATAGCAGACACAAGAGACAAGGGTTCAATCCTTGGTTCGTGAAGATCCCCTGTAGAAGGAAATGACAACCCACTCTGGTATTCTGGCCTGGAAGATTCCACGGACAGAGAAGCGGGTTACAGTCCGTGGGGTCGCAGAGAGTCGAACACAACCAAGCATGCACACACCACCCCAGATTGCTGTATTTGAAAGAAGAAACCCATCACTCACTCCTCTTCAATTCGACGCAGGAATCCTTTCTGTTGTCTAGCAGAGCTCGCATACCTCCATGAACGGAGCGCTCATCTCCTCCCAAGCAGCCTTCCCTATCCCCGAAGAGCCGTCGGGAGTCCGGAGGTTGACCCCATCACCCAGAGCCTGTCTCCCCGCGGCTCCTCTGGGCCTCTCCCCAGGACCCCCCTGCAGAGACCCAGGTCGTGGCCTCGCAGCCCTGGCAGGAGAAGCCACAGCTCCAAGCCGGGAGGTGACTCCAGTGGGAACCCCCGCTCCCCTCCACGCTGAAAGCCTCATCTGTGTGTGTGGCCGGAAAGAGCAGGTGGCCGTCCACACCCCACCCGACCCCACGCCCCAGGCTGGGCCCGGCCTCTTCAGTCCCCACTGGACGTCCGTGTTTTTCTAACTTCCAGTGGCGTCTGCTTCCGCCCACGAGGCTGGCACAAGCACTTCCTTTTACAGACAAGGACCCTGGAGTGTTCTTCAAGCTGCCACGGCCCCAGCTAGGACCGGCGGAGGATCAGGCTGTCAGAATCCGTGCTCCTTCCTTGGGTCCTTTACACGGGCTCTTCCTTCTGCCTGGAACTCCCTTCCCACTTCATCCTTAGAGCCCAACCTAAACGCCACCTCCACCAAGAAGCCCACCCTGACCACACCAGACGGGTCCTCATTACCTTCTCCCAGTCTTTCCTCCAATGCATTTGCTCACCTGTTCTTTTCCACTGAAGAAGGGACCCTGGCCTGTCCTGCCCACTGATTTTTGCCCTATATATGAGGGATGGGCCTCATACAAAGTAAGAGCTAAGTAAGCACTTGTTGAATGAATGAATGAGAAATAAGTAGTCTCTGGATTGCTTGGGACTTCCCAGATGGCACCAGTGGTAAAAAAAAATCCACCTGCCAGGATAGCAGACACAAGAGACAAGGGTTCAATCCTTGGTTCGTGAAGATCCCTGTAGAAGGAAATGACAACCCACTCTGGTATTCTGGCCTGGAAGATTCCACGGACAGAGAAGCGGGTTACAGTCCGTGGGGTCGCAGAGAGTCGAACACAACCAAGCATGCACACACCACCCCAGATTGCTGTATTTGAAAGAAGAAACCCATCACTCACTCCTCTTCAATTCGACGCAGGAATCCTTTCTGTTGTCTAGCAGAGCTCGCATACCTCCATGAACGGAGCGCTCATCTCCTCCCAAGCAGCCTTCCCTATCCCCGAAGAGCCGTCGGGAGTCCGGAGGTTGACCCCATCACCCAGAGCCTGTCTCCCCGCGGCTCCTCTGGGCCTCTCCCCAGGACCCCCCTGCAGAGACCCAGGTCGTGGCCTCGCAGCCCTGGCAGGAGAAGCCACAGCTCCAAGCCGGGAGGTGACTCCAGTGGGAACCCCCGCTCCCCTCCACGCTGAAAGCCTCATCTGTGTGTGTGGCCGGAAAGAGCAGGTGGCCGTCCACACCCCACCCGACCCCACGCCCCAGGCTGGGCCCGGCCTCTTCAGTCCCCACTGGACGTCCGTGTTTTTCTAACTTCCAGTGGCGTCTGCTTCCCGCCCACGAGGCTGGCACAAGCACTTCCTTTTACAGACAAGGACCCTGGAGTGCCAAGGCGCGGGAGACAGGATCTTGGGCGCTTCAGAGCCTTCGCCCGAGCCCAACAGACATGTGCTCAAAAGGGCTTTGTGTAAAAGTAAGATAAAAATTAAAGGGCTTCCCTGGTGGTCCAGTGGGTAAGGACACCGCCTTGCAGTGCAAGGGGCGCCGGTTCGATCCCTGGCCTGGGAAGATCCCACGTGCCGCGGAGCGGCTGGACCGATGTGTCCAATGACCGAGCCGGAGCTCTGGAGCGCATGCGCCCAGAGCCAGTGCTCTGCGACAACAGAGGCCACCGCGATGGGAGGCCCACAGGAGCCAAAGAACAAAGACGGATGAAAATGGAGAAACGAAAGACCAATAGAAGTGGCCCGCCCGCTCCCCTCTCTCCCCAACCTGACTCCCGCCCAAAAAATAAATAAATAAATAAATAAATAAATCTTTTTAAAAAAATTAAAAAAAGAAAAGGGCTTTGGGAGATAGTCGGATCTTACTCTGTGTCCATCTGGTGAACTTCCTGAAAGGACCCTGGGGCTGTGGACTCATCAGTGTGTAGGAGCTCAGGCAGCGAGCGAATGGGGAGGGTCCCCCAAGGAGCCCGCACAGCCTAGCAGAGATCCAGACAGCAGGACCCCCGGTGGAGGCGTGGGGCAGGGGCTGCAGGCTTGTGGTAGGCCCCGACGTATGTGAGGACAAGGCTCGACCCTGAGATTTCCAGGCCAGGGCCGTCCACCTGCCCGCTGTGGCTCCCCACGTGCCACGGCCCTCTCGGCGCCCTTTAGGGAGACTCCTTGGGAGGTCGCCAACTAGAGTCCACAGCCAGTCCTCCCACCGTTCCCAGCTCCCTGAGCCCGTTCCCACCTCTGGGCCTTCACACTCTTGGTCCCCCAGGAATGCACTGGCCCCAACCCCTCCTCTGCTGGGTCAAATCCCGCAAACCTCCCAGGGTGGGCGCCATGTCAGTTCCTGAGGGGACCTTCCAGCTGGCTGGGGTCCCCTCTGGGTCTCCAAAGCCCTGTGGCATCCCTCAGTCTAGTCTCACTAGACGCCCTGCCTTCCTTGCCCGTCTGCCCACAGATGAGCCCGACACCTTCGGGGTGACGACGTGCCACCCTGCCGGCGGCCCTCCTCCGGCAGTGCCAGCATGGGGCCTGGGTGGAGACCCTGGGTTCAGGTCCTAGTGCCACCCGTGACTGGCTTGGTGACCATGGGCAAAACTGGCCTCAGCCTTCCCTTGTGTAAAATGGGGGTGCACGTGTGGGCTGAGGCAGGAGTAGGATCTGTGGTCTCGGGGGGCTGCTTCAGCTCTGGCCTCGCCAGCCTGGGAGCCCCTCCCTTCAGTCCTCAGCGTGGCTTCCGAACGATCCTGTGCGCTCAGTCCCTCCGTTGTGTCTGACTCTTTCTTGGCCGCCCCCTGGATGGTCGCCCGCCAGGCTCTTCTGCCCACGGGATTTCCCGGGCAAGAAGCCTGGAGTGGGTGGCCATTTCCTACGCCAGGGGATCCGTCTCCTAGATGGGCAGGCGGATTAGTTACCACTGAGCCACCCTGGCTGTTTCCAAACCTCAAACAAGCCTTCCTCGACAGATGCTTTTGCAAACGGGGCACCTAGACTCAGTGATGAGCAGGGGCTGCCCCAAGGCCACCGGAAGGGGCCCCAGCTGCCCAAGCTGTACGGCGACAAGAGGCTCCTGGGTAGGTGCCCGCCCCGCGCCCGCCCCCCTGCCCACACATCTGCTTCTGAGTCACCATCACCTCGGCCCAGTCGGTGAAACGCGGGGGCTGGGGAGACAAGGTCACCCCAAGGAGAGCGACGGGCTGACAGGGACGGGGGCGATCAGACGCCCAGCCACAGGGGAGCTGGGCGGGCACACAGAAGGGACACTGAGGCCAGGAGGAGCAGGGAGCGGCTCCAGGACCACTGGCCGTGGGATCTCCTGACTGATGGTCCTTCTTTCTGCTCCATTGGGCCATGTCCCCACGAAGGAGACGGGGCCAGCAGCCTCCACAATTATCTGGGCAATTAAGACAGGCATTGGGTCCTGCTGGACTGAACATTCAAGCCGACAAACGGAGATGATGCTGAGACATGGGCTGATGTGGTCGTCACTGGTGTTGGTGGGTGCTGAGCCAGGAGGCGGCCGTCAGCGTACGAGCCTTCCTTGCCCGTCTGCCCACAGATGAGCCCGACACCTTCGGTGACGTGCCACCCTGCCGGCGGCCTCCTCCGGCAGTGCCAGCATGGGGCCTGGGTGGAGACCCTGGGTTCAGGTCCTAGTGCCACCCGTGACTGGCTTGGTGACCATGGGCAAAACTGGCCTCAGCCTTCCCTTGTGTAAAATGGGGGTGCACGTGTGGGCTGAGGCAGGAGTAGGATCTGTGGTCTCGGGGGGCTGCTTCAGCTCTGGCCTCGCCAGCCTGGGAGCCCCTCCCTTCAGTCCTCAGCGTGGCTTCCGAACGATCCTGTGCGCTCAGTCCCTCCGTTGTGTCTGACTCTTTCTTGGCCGCCCCCTGGATGGTCGCCCGCCAGGCTCTTCTGCCCACGGGATTTCCCGGGCAAGAAGCCTGGAGTGGGTGGCCATTTCCTACGCCAGGGGATCCGTCTCCTAGATGGGCAGGCGGATTAGTTACCACTGAGCCACCCTGGCTGTTTCCAAACCTCAAACAAGCCTTCCTCGACAGATGCTTTTGCAAACGGGGCACCTAGACTCAGTGATGAGCAGGGGCTGCCCCAAGGCCACCGGAAGGGGCCCCAGCTGCCCAAGCTGTACGGCGACAAGAGGCTCCTGGGTAGGTGCCCGCCCCGCGCCCGCCCCCCTGCCCACACATCTGCTTCTGAGTCACCATCACCTCGGCCCAGTCGGTGAAACGCGGGGGCTGGGGAGACAAGGTCACCCCAAGGAGAGCGACGGGCTGACAGGGACGGGGGCGATCAGACGCCCAGCCACAGGGGAGCTGGGCGGGCACACAGAAGGGACACTGAGGCCAGGAGGAGCAGGGAGCGGCTCCAGGACCACTGGCCGTGGGATCTCCTGACTGATGGTCCTTCTTTCTGCTCCATTGGGCCATGTCCCCACGAAGGAGACGGGGCCAGCAGCCTCCACAATTATCTGGGCAATTAAGACAGGCATTGGGTCCTGCTGGACTGAACATTCAAGCCGACAAACGGAGATGATGCTGAGACATGGGCTGATGTGGTCGTCACTGGTGTTGGTGGGTGCTGAGCCAGGAGGCGGACCCTTGGCGGAGCCCACCACTGTCTCTGCAGGCTCGTGCTGGGGCGTGGGGAACAGCGGGAGGGCAGAGAGCCTTAGGGGAGCCTGAGGAAGACAGACCAGTAGCTGCAGGCTGAGGGATTCCCTGCGCCTCATGGGGAGACCGGATAACTGACCACTGAGAAACACACCCGTGTGAGCTATTTGGGCCTGGAAGTCAGATTGCCCGGCGGGGTGAGGGTACAGGGGCACGGACACCACCACTTCCTTCCTGGATGCGTGACCTTGGAAAGTCACTTCCTCCTTGAGCCTCAGTTTCCTCACCTGTAACGTGCGGCAACTTAGTTCACAGCTCACAGGACTGTAGGGAGGTGAAGAAAGCACACAGGAAGTACTTAGCACAGTCTCCGGCAAAGAATCAGTGCTCAATAAAGGCTTGGGCAACCAAGAGGTCCAGAGGTTCACACCTGGCTGCTGGGGTCCCAGGAATGATTCCAGGGCTGAGCTGATCCTCGATTCTCTCCCTGGGAGAGAAGTCCTGGGGTCTCTAGACATCGTAATAGATCAGAACTTGCGGGGGGCGGGGCTGCTCCCCGAGCGCTGGAGGGAGGGGCTGTTTCCACACCCAGAGCCGGAGCTGAGACCCCAGCGCAGCTGCCGCCGCGTGAGAAATGCCGGGAGCGGATGTGGAGGCGAGAGGCAGACAGAGGCATCTCATTACGGAGGGAAAGGAAGGAGTGAATAATTCATCACAGATGTGCACCGCGGTGGGGGCTCGCGCAGGGCCCGCTCAGCTGGCGCGGGGAGGCCCACCTATAATAACCTCGTCGTCTCTAAACGGCTCGCGGCTCCTCCGCGGCTGCAGGGGCCTGACCCAAGGGGCCTCGCCCCCTGCCCTGACCACCCCTGCGGCAGCCTGGCTGGCCTGGCGACACTCAGCCTGCACGCCCCAGGGCCTTTGCACCGGCTGTGGCCTCTGCCGGCCACCTGCTTCCCCCGGACGGTCGCCTGGCTCCCTCCCTCAGGGGCGTCAGGGCGTGGCTCGAGCGTCACCTTCTCAGGATGGCCTCCCCTCACCGCGGTGGCCACCCCCTCCGTGCTCTTCCCCTTGCTTCGTGGTTCTCCGCCACCACAGAGCCTGCGTGTCTGTCTTGTTTCTTAGCTGTCGCTCCTCCCAGAGATGTTGCTCCATGAGGGCAGGGGGTTGAGCCCGTCCTGCTCCCTGCTGCGCCCGCAGGCCCTGGAACAGCGTCTGGCACGTAGCAGGTGCTCAGTAGGGAGCCTGAGAACGAGTGGATGGCTCAGGGTATTCTCCTGTCTCGACGACGATCGATGCCCCCCTCCCTCGACCCTGCGACAGCCCTAGCTCCTCATCACTGCTCGGGACCCAGCCCAGCCTCTCCCAGCGTCCCCGCCCGGGGTCTGCTCAGGAGCTCCCGTCCTGCTCTCCCAGCTGCTCAGATCCTCCTGGCGTCCCCTGCCCCCAGGACGAGGTCCAAGCTCCACGGTCATCCACCTGCTCTTCCGTCTAGAACCCTTCCTGTGGACCGAAGCTGGACGACCGATGCTCTGAGGCAGATCTTTCACGCCTCCAGGCATTTGTACAAGCTGTGGCCTTTGCGGGAAGCCTCTCTTCCTCCCTTAGCTGTCTGGAAAACTCCTACCCATCCCAAAAAACCCCACTCTGCGAGCTTCCTCTCCTCTTTCAAGCAAGATCACTGCTTCCTTCTCTGGGCGTGAATGGGACCCTGTCCACTCCCCGTACGGAGGCCCTGACATCGCCTCCAAGGCGTTTCTCCCCAGGTCTGAGCCCTCTGGGTCAGGAAATGCACAGCACACCTCGCCCCTTGAAAGGATCCCCTCAAGGGTCTCTGCAGCCACTCAGAGACGAAGGCTCCAATATTAATCCCATTTCACAGATGGGAAAACGGAGGCCCAGAGAGGGGAAGACATTGCCCCGGTGGCACAGCTGAGATCTATCCCGGGTCGCTGGCTCCAGCACTTGCCTACCCTGTCGCCCTCACAACAGCACACATCAAATTCAGTCTCTCACTCTGGATCGACTGCAACCGTTTGGGTCTCCAGAGGCCCAAGCTGGGCTCCGCGTCCAGCACTTGGGTGTTGGAATCGGGCAGCTCTGTGGGGACCTCCCCTCCCCAAGCCTCTGCCTCCCCGCGGTCCAGATGCACAAACTAAGGCCACCGTCCGGACCAAGGGGGGCCAGGGAAGGACCCCAAGCGCCCAGCATTGGGGGGGTGTTCCTGTTGCTGGGCACACACAGCAGAGGCTCCCTTGGCCTCCCGGGCTGGGGAAGAAATGAGGGTGCCAGCCAGGTCCGAATCCCAACTTTCCCCAGTCCCAGGCCCAGGCTGGAAGCTGTGCTCCTCAATTTAAGCAAAACCCAATCGCAGTCTGGGGTACTGCAGGATGGCATGGGGCTCAGAAAGCCCTCCGGTGCAATCACAGGGTGAGGAATTTGGGGGTCCCACCCAGACAAAATGGGAAAGAGGAAGGTCTGCTTATTAAAAAAAAATACATATACATATACGGGCTGGAAGCGGAGAGATGTGCCCTCACACATTTAAAAATATGTTTCGGAAAAGAAGAAACACCTCCCCTCCCTCCAGCCTCTTGAATCTCTGTCCCTTGAGAATTCCCGATTTAAACGGGTGTGCAGACTCACGATACAAGGTCCCTGTTTTTCTCGAGCCCCCTCGCAAGGGATGGAGAGCGGCCACGGGGCCTGGTGCCCATCAGCACGCGGGGCGCCCTTGGTCAGCCAGGCCGTGCCCCCTTCAGCTTCCTTTGCCTCTTTCCTGTTAGGGGCTTGCTGGTCCCAGATGCAGCCACCCTGGGGTCCGCGGGCTGGGGTCCGTGGGGTGGGGACGGAGGGGTGAGGGGAAGAGGAAGGTGGGCGGCAGATGGCAAGTGGAAATTCAAGACAGCCAGGGGTCCACGGCGCGCCGGGCCCCGCCTCCATCTTCCCTGGTCCCCACTGCCGTCTCGGGAGGATGGCTTTTCTTGGGCGCATTTTGGTTCTGAGCCAGCCACACAGGAAGCCAGAGCCAGGTCTGTCGGGGACAATTCGAGCACTTTCTGCACCTCCAAGACCCAGGACCTGATTCGCAGCCGGCAGCTGGCTGCTCTCCAAACCCCGGAACATGCAGAGCAGAAGCAGGTCAGGCTGGGCTCCGCGTCCAGCACTTGGGTGTTGGAATCGGGCAGCTCTGTGGGGACCTCCCCTCCCCAAGCCTCTGCCTCCCCGCGGTCCAGATGCACAAACTAAGGCCACCGTCCGGACCAAGGGGGGCCAGGGAAGGACCCCAAGCGCCCAGCATTGGGGGGGTGTTCCTGTTGCTGGGCACACACAGCAGAGGCTCCCTTGGCCTCCCGGGCTGGGGAAGAAATGAGGGTGCCAGCCAGGTCCGAATCCCAACTTTCCCCAGTCCCAGGCCCAGGCTGGAAGCTGTGCTCCTCAATTTAAGCAAAACCCAATCGCAGTCTGGGGTACTGCAGGATGGCATGGGGCTCAGAAAGCCCTCCGGTGCAATCACAGGGTGAGGAATTTGGGGGTCCCACCCAGACAAAATGGGAAAGAGGAAGGTCTGCTTATTAAAAAAAAATACATATACATATACGGGCTGGAAGCGGAGAGATGTGCCCTCACACATTTAAAAATATGTTTCGGAAAAGAAGAAACACCTCCCCTCCCTCCAGCCTCTTGAATCTCTGTCCCTTGAGAATTCCCGATTTAAACGGGTGTGCAGACTCACGATACAAGGTCCCTGTTTTTCTCGAGCCCCCTCGCAAGGGATGGAGAGCGGCCACGGGGCCTGGTGCCCATCAGCACGCGGGGCGCCCTTGGTCAGCCAGGCCGTGCCCCCTTCAGCTTCCTTTGCCTCTTTCCTGTTAGGGGCTTGCTGGTCCCAGATGCAGCCACCCTGGGGTCCGCGGGCTGGGGTCCGTGGGGTGGGGACGGAGGGGTGAGGGGAAGAGGAAGGTGGGCGGCAGATGGCAAGTGGAAATTCAAGACAGCCAGGGGTCCACGGCGCGCCGGGCCCCGCCTCCATCTTCCCTGGTCCCCACTGCCGTCTCGGGAGGATGGCTTTTCTTGGGCGCATTTTGGTTCTGAGCCAGCCACACAGGAAGCCAGAGCCAGGTCTGTCGGGGACAATTCGAGCACTTTCTGCACCTCCAAGACCCAGGACCTGATTCGCAGCCGGCAGCTGGCTGCTCTCCAAACCCCGGAACATGCAGAGCAGAAGCAGGTCAGGCTGGTCCGTCCAGCGCCCGGGCCTGGGAGGACCGCACTGCGTTCTCCGGGCACGACCTCAGCCCGAGGGGCGGGGGCGGCCCCCCGGGGACAGTGCCAGCCAGGGGCATCTGGGAAGGGCCAGGGGGCTCCTGTTTTTGCTGCCAGGCTCCTCTGTCCCCACCAGAGGGGCTCTCTGGGAACCTCTGGGGGTCAGACCCTCAGAGGCCCGAGGGCGAGTGCAGACCTCTGTCGACCCACGGACCCGGCTGCCTCTTGTCCTCTCCTGAAGCAGCCCTTTCCCTCAGGAGGCCCCTCAGAGTCTCGAAAAGGCTCCTGACAGTTTGAAGAGCGGACGTGTGACAAGCCTATGGACGTCTGCTGCGTGGCCACCATGGGCAAGCTACTTAACCTCTCTGTGCCTCTATTCCCTCTGTGTACATTCAGGATAAGGATAGTGCCAACCGTGCAGGGCTATTGTGAGGAAGTAATGAGTTAGTGCAATGCCTGGCACACGGAGGTGCTTCATTAACGTCAGTGACTCTCATTCTTCTGCAAAGTACAATTATTCTTCGTTTTGAGGTCTGAAGCACAGAGTCTGTGAATCCACCACCCCACACGGCAGATGAGAAAGGAGCACAGGAAGACCTGGGGTCACATCGACTCCCTGCTCCCCACCCCTACTCCCAGCACCGCCTCGCCCCTTCCGGAGCCCCTTCCTGTTAGGGGCTTGCTGGTCCCAGATGCAGCCACCCTGGGGTCCGCGGGCTGGGGTCCGTGGGGTGGGACGGAGGGTGAGGGAAGAGGAAGGTGGGCGGCAGATGGCAAGTGGAAATTCAAGACAGCCAGGGGTCCACGGGCGCGGCCCCGCCTCCATCTTCCCTGGTCCCCACTGCCGTCTCGGGAGGATGGCTTTTCTTGGGCGCATTTTGGTTCTGAGCCAGCCACACAGGAAGCCAGAGCCAGGTCTGTCGGGGACAATTCGAGCACTTTCTGCACCTCCAAGACCCAGGACCTGATTCGCAGCCGGCAGCTGGCTGCTCTCCAAACCCCGGAACATGCAGAGCAGAAGCAGGTCAGGCTGGTCCGTCCAGCGCCCGGGCCTGGGAGGACCGCACTGCGTTCTCCGGGCACGACCTCAGCCCGAGGGGCGGGGGCGGCCCCCCGGGGACAGTGCCAGCCAGGGGCATCTGGGAAGGGCCAGGGGGCTCCTGTTTTTGCTGCCAGGCTCCTCTGTCCCCACCAGAGGGGCTCTCTGGGAACCTCTGGGGGTCAGACCCTCAGAGGCCCGAGGGCGAGTGCAGACCTCTGTCGACCCACGGACCCGGCTGCCTCTTGTCCTCTCCTGAAGCAGCCCTTTCCCTCAGGAGGCCCCTCAGAGTCTCGAAAAGGCTCCTGACAGTTTGAAGAGCGGACGTGTGACAAGCCTATGGACGTCTGCTGCGTGGCCACCATGGGCAAGCTACTTAACCTCTCTGTGCCTCTATTCCCTCTGTGTACATTCAGGATAAGGATAGTGCCAACCGTGCAGGGCTATTGTGAGGAAGTAATGAGTTAGTGCAATGCCTGGCACACGGAGGTGCTTCATTAACGTCAGTGACTCTCATTCTTCTGCAAAGTACAATTATTCTTCGTTTTGAGGTCTGAAGCACAGAGTCTGTGAATCCACCACCCCACACGGCAGATGAGAAAGGAGCACAGGAAGACCTGGGGTCACATCGACTCCCTGCTCCCCACCCCTACTCCCAGCACCGCCTCGCCCCCTTCCGGAGCCCCCTTCTGGGGGCTCAGTGTTACCCACAGCCCCATTTGCCCACAGCCCTCCCGCCCCAACTCCCCCCACACAGCCCCTGGCCCTACACATGCACACGCACGCACACCCACCCCTCGGCTGGGCCAGCTCCACCCGGACAGCCCCGTGCCCCGGATCAGGAGAAAGGAAAAGCCACCAGGGACACATCGTGTGAGGAGGGGATGAAGAAGAAAAGTAGCGAGCAAGGGAGACGGTCACAGAGAGAGCAGCGGACAGAGAGACACGGGGACAGAGCAGGACAGAAGACAAGGCGAGCAGAGGTCGCTCAGAGAGAGAGGAGCTGAGAACACAGAGCCAGACCAAGAGAGGCAGTAAGAGACAGAGAGAGAGAGAGAGGTGGAGAGGAAGAGGAAGACACGGAGTTAGAGACTCAGACAAAGAGCTGGAGAGGTGGCGGTCTGGCGGGCCGCCAGGGCAGAGAAAAGAGTCACACGCGCACGGATTTCAGGACAGAGACCCAGAACCGCGGGGAACGTGGGCGGATGGGGTGGGGGCGGGGGGCGAGGCGTGGCAGGGCGGGGCGGGGGAGCCGCCGCCCTCCACCAGACCAGTCCAGCCCCCGGCCCCGGGGCCCCGTACCTTTGGGCCGTCGCCTCACCACGCCCAGCCGCCACTTGAGCGACAGGGCCAGCATCGCGCTGCCCGGCCGCCCGGCGCCGCTCCGCGCTCCTCGGAGCTGCCTGCGCTACTGGCAGAGGCTGGCCGCTCCCTGCTCCGCCCTCCCCAGTTGCTAAAATAGATAATCCTCCCCGGAGCCAGCAGCCGCGAGGCCCTGCCTCCCCTGCAGCCCGGCCTGGGGAGTGCAGGTCCCAGTTTCGGGGTGTGCACCCTCCCGCCCCGTGCTCTTCCTCTCAAAGTGCTCACCTGGCCCCTCACCTTACCTTTGGCCCAAACCTGCCAACCCCCTGCCTCCTTCCCCATGCGGGGCTGTTGGATGCCCCCCAGGCCTTGGCTCTCCCCAGAACACTCCTTCTCTCAGGCTCGGCTCTGATCCTCTCTGCCCAGGGAGGTCTGCTGGGTGGGTCAGAGATTCCGGCCCGCTGGGTCTCAGCAATGCTGTTCTTACTAGGTTGAGATGGTCTACCCCCTCCAGGCCGGGGAGCCCCTTGCCGACAAGGGTGCGGTCCACTCATCTTGTGTCCCGAGGTCAGCACAGGCATCGCAGGGGCCATCAGGGTCGGAGGCCGAGTCCCAGGCCCCACTGCGTCCCTCTCGACAGCTACACGGACCCTGGCTTGTACACTGAGTAGGGAGAGAACCCCCGCCAACCAGCAAGGGGAGCGGGGGCGTTGGAGTCCACGGTACCTGTGAGAGCTCCAGGCATCCAGCAAGAGCTCCATAAGTGCATGCGGCATCCTTTCCTGTCTCACACACAGCGAGCCTCCTTTCCGACCCCCCACCCTCGCCCCTGCCCCCGCCTGGCTCCTGAGAGGGCAGGGCAAGCGGCGTTGCACTTGGAGACAGGCAGGGGGCGGCAGGGGGCGCAGTGGCAGAGATGCCCCCGGACGCCAAGCTGCAGCCCCTCCCCGTCAGGGCGGCTCCTGCCTCCTCCATCCTTTCGTGGGGTTGCCGTTCCCTTCTCCAGGGGATCTTCCTGACATATGAACCAAAACCGCATCTCCTGCGGCCCCTGCGCTGGCAGGTGGATTCTTTACCACGAGCGCCCCCTGGGAAGCCCCAGTGTGGACGGAGGGCAGGGCAATTCTGAGTACCCGGACCCTGCAGTTAACCTCCGTGATCTCCCAGCCCCTCGCCTGCCACCCTGGCGTCGTGGGATGCTTCTGTCACGCCTGAATACCTCCCTGAAGCTTAGAGATCCACCATTTTTCACAGACAGCAGACCCCAGGCTCCGAGTGCCCCCGGCGTGAGTTCCAGCCCAGGGTACCGGGAGGCCCTTGCCGGTCAGCTCAGGGGAACTCGGCGGGTGCGAGTCAGTGAGGCGGCGTCCCGGGGGCTTGACCACTGCCTCCAGCGGGGATTCCACCCCTTCCTCCTGCAGGCAAGGTGGCAGGGGCCGCTCGGGGCAGCCCAGGAAGACAGAAGCAAGCAACTGGGGAGATCTCACAGTTCCTTCCCGAGACATTCGGCAGGTGCAGGGCACCCCATCTCAGACCTACCCGCTCCACTGCAAGCCCGCCCACGGGCAGGGAGGCCCAGCCTCTGGCCGATGAGCAGACCTCTGACAGAGCTGGGCAGGGCGAGGAGACATCAGAGGACACAGATCTTTGAGGACGGGCAGCCCCGAGCCTCGGTGGGCTTATTCCCCAACTCTTCCCAAATTCACAGTCCGCGGGTTGTCCCCATCTAGAGAGGCACACGATCCGCTCAGACGTCACTCGGGCCTGCCACCCGCAGCTGAGTGAGGAGGCGGCTCCCGCGGTGCCAGAAGGCCCGGTCCGGGCGCCGGGTCAGGCGCTACCCAAGGTGCAGAGCGAGGAGCACGTGGCCCCTGCCCCCTAAGCGCTCCCAGCGGACGCAGCTGCCCTCCATCCCGAGCCTGCCCACCCGGACCCCGGGCGCAGGAATCCGCGCTGCCCGATGAGGCCACGCGCTCTGAGAACCGGTGTCTGCGTGGACGCCCGCTCTCTCTGCCTCCTGTTCCCCTCTCTCCTGGCAGCGTCGCCCCACCTTCCCGGGCAGCGTCTCCTCCCCTGCCCTCGGGCTGGTGGAGGCTGGTCCCCCAGCCCCGGGAGGGCCCCGGGCCGAGCCCACTCACCAGCCCACTCCCAGCCCAGCTGCGGTGACATGCTCCAGGGCGACCCCAGTCCAGGGACGTGATCGAACTCCTCCTGGGAGGGGACGCTGTCCACGGCCGTGTGTGCGGGGAAGCGGCGTCACGCGGGAGGCGCTGGAGGCCACGGTGACACCAGAATGGCAGCGGGGGCAGTGACGCTGACCCCAGCCTGAGGATGACGTCATCGCAGGACCTGCAGCAACCAGCCCGACGCCAGCAACATCCCTCTTCTGTTCCCTTAGCCCGGAACTTCCCTTCTTTGCTTCAGCCAGTTTGGATCAACTTTTTGGTGACCTGGACTCCAATCGGTCCTGACTAATCCGGCGTCTTCCTCCTCTCGGGCTCCCGGGCAGAACAGAGGCTCCGCACGCGCTGAACGAGCGAACCAACAATGAAACAGAACACAGATGAACACACGCCCTAAACTCTGCCTTCGGCGGTCGCCCTGAACTCTGGACTTGAGCTGAAGGAGGCCGCAGCTGGACGACGGGTTCCTTGCTGGCTCGGGAGTCCTGACGGGCAGCACCGGACTGGGAGTTCTGGTTTCCAGTCAGGAGAGCTTGTCTGCGATCTGGGCGGCACCTGCCAGGTGCCCCCTTCCACGGTCCCCAGGTGTCCACAGGGCTCCTTCTGCAGAAATGGTAGCTTCAGGGAGCGTGGGGGAAGGCACAGGACCCCCTCAAGGAGACGAGACGGCCTTGGCAGGGGCTGAAGGAGGAGATCAGGGGGCTTCCCTGTGGCTCCGAGGTCAACAATCTGCCTGCCCATGTAGGGCAGATGGGCTCGATCCCTGGTCCAGGAAGAGCCCACATGCTTCGGAGCATGGCTAAGCCCGTGCATCGCAACCAGAGCCCGTGCTCCCCAGCAAGAGACGCCACTGCAATGAGAAGCCCACGTACCACAACTAGAGAGAAGCCTGCACAGCGACCAATACCTAGGATACACAAACGTGACTAACTAGCCAAATGAATAAAATTATCTTAGGAATTAGCAGATCAGGGCTTCCCTGGTGGTCCAGTGGGTAAAGAGTCCACCTTGCAGTGCAAGGGCCGCCGGTTCGATCCCTGGCCCGGGAGGATCCTACGTGCTGAGAAGCGGCTGGACCGGTGGGTCCAATGACGAGCCAGCGCTCTGGAGCCCATGCGCCCAGAGCTGGTGCTCTGCAACGAGAGAGGCCACCGCAATGGGAGGCCCACACAGGCCGAAGAAAAGGATGGATGAAAACAAATAAATAAAAATAAATAAAAGAGACCAAAATTAATACACACACACACACACACACACACACACACATATACTTCTCATCATTCTAAAAAAGATAAAATAAAATTAGCAGATCAGCCCAAGAGGGGAGCCAGGAGGCCTGAGTCCAGGCTGCAGCCAGCCTAGGCGACAGGGTGGCCCCAGGCAAGCCCCTGCTGTTCTCTGGCCTCTTGGGCTGGAGTCCATGGTCCTCCATGGTTCCCCCCACTGGGGCCCCTCTCGGCTCCCGGGCAGAACAGAGGCTCCGCACGCGCTGAACGAGCGAACCAACAATGAAACAGAACACAGATGAACACACGCCCTAAACTCTGCCTTCGGCGGTCGCCCTGAACTCTGGACTTGAGCTGAAGGAGGCCGCAGCTGGACGACGGGTTCCTTGCTGGCTCGGGAGTCCTGACGGGCAGCACCGGACTGGGAGTTCTGGTTTCCAGTCAGGAGAGCTTGTCTGCGATCTGGGCGGCACCTGCCAGGTGCCCCCTTCCACGGTCCCCAGGTGTCCACAGGGCTCCTTCTGCAGAAATGGTAGCTTCAGGGAGCGTGGGGGAAGGCACAGGACCCCCTCAAGGAGACGAGACGGCCTTGGCAGGGGCTGAAGGAGGAGATCAGGGGGCTTCCCTGTGGCTCCGAGGTCAACAATCTGCCTGCCCATGTAGGGCAGATGGGCTCGATCCCTGGTCCAGGAAGAGCCCACATGCTTCGGAGCATGGCTAAGCCCGTGCATCGCAACCAGAGCCCGTGCTCCCCAGCAAGAGACGCCACTGCAATGAGAAGCCCACGTACCACAACTAGAGAGAAGCCTGCACAGCGACCAATACCTAGGATACACAAACGTGACTAACTAGCCAAATGAATAAAATTATCTTAGGAATTAGCAGATCAGGGCTTCCCTGGTGGTCCAGTGGGTAAAGAGTCCACCTTGCAGTGCAAGGGCCGCCGGTTCGATCCCTGGCCCGGGAGGATCCTACGTGCTGAGAAGCGGCTGGACCGGTGGGTCCAATGACGAGCCAGCGCTCTGGAGCCCATGCGCCCAGAGCTGGTGCTCTGCAACGAGAGAGGCCACCGCAATGGGAGGCCCACACAGGCCGAAGAAAAGGATGGATGAAAACAAATAAATAAAAATAAATAAAAGAGACCAAAATTAATACACACACACACACACACACACACACACACACATATACTTCTCATCATTCTAAAAAAGATAAAATAAAATTAGCAGATCAGCCCAAGAGGGGAGCCAGGAGGCCTGAGTCCAGGCTGCAGCCAGCCTAGGCGACAGGGTGGCCCCAGGCAAGCCCCTGCTGTTCTCTGGCCTCTTGGGCTGGAGTCCATGGTCCTCCATGGGTTCACCCTCCCACTGGGTCCCCTTTCCTCTCCCCCGAGGCCCAGAGACGCTTCTCCCACCACCTAAGGCCACACAGCCACCAAGGCAGTTAGGCCAGAATTCAAACACAGGGCCACCTGACTTCTCTTAAAGATGCCGTAACGGAGCCCAGGAGACGGGCTAAGAGAAGGAAGCCAAACACAGCGGGACCCATGCTGGGCTCCAGCCTGGATCCGGCTTTTCCATCCCCGCCCCAGCCTCACAGAGCCCCAGGGGCCATGGGCTGCTGCCACCCCCACCTGCTTCCAGAACCAATTAGCATCTCATCAGATATGCCTTTAATCTTCTCAGCCTGGCCCCTTCTTTCCCATGAGCCAAGTGGTGTGACATTTCTGCCGCCCAGCTCTGCTGATCTACATAAGACAGAGGCCCCCAGGCTCTGCCGGAAAGGAGAGGGAGTGGGGGGCAGACCCCTCCTGGGGGCCAGGTTCCCCAGACTGCTAGAGGGAGCAAGCGGAAGGGTTAGTCCCTCAGTCACGTCCTGACCCTCTGGGACCCCATGGACTGTAGCCCGCCAGGCTCCTCTGTCCCTGGAATTCTCTAGGCAAGAATACTGCAATGGGTGGCCATTTCCTCCTCCAGGGGATCTTCCCGACCCAGGGATCCAACCCCGGTCTCCTGAACTGCAGGCAGATTCTTTACCATCTGAGCCACCGGGGCGGAGGGAGGGGACAATGGCTATCCATTCATCCATTCATACTAAGCACCTGCTGTATCCCAGGCCGGGAGGAGAGCCGCAAACAGAACAACTCCTCACGGAGCTGATATTCAAGCAGAAACACAGAGCAGACGACCGAGGTTAGAATGTAGTACATACCACAGAAGTTAGAGTAGAAGGTTGAAAAAAAATGCTAGAAATGAATGGAGCAGAGTCAGATGCTGTCTGCTCTAAAGGGGGTGACAGACTGAGGACCTCAGACCCTCAGAACCCAGGCTGTGCTCTCTAAACACCTGTTCCCACTAAAAGGGCCCCCAGGGCTCCCTGGAGAAGAGGCTGACCCCAGGACTGGTGTGGGCCACGCACAAGACAAGCCTGGCACACCCTGTGATGCTGCAACGTCGGGGCGCGCCCGAAGGCTGGCAGGGAGGGCAGAGCGGGTACAGGAGCCAGGCTGAAGGGCTCCCGCCGGCCACCTGCGGGGCCCCGCTGAGCACCAGAGAAAGCGATGACCACAAAACCGCAAAAAGCCACGGGTCCACGACTCTCAAAAGAAAGGAAAGCCTCCTCAGTTCCTTTGGAGTTACTCAAGGCACCAACTGATTACTCTATAAACAGAAAATGCAGCTAAAGAATGAAGCATTTATCCTTTCTTTCTGTATGAACGGTACTTGAGAGAAACTGAAAAGGGAAAGTCATTCTTTACAGAAGAACCTCCGCAAATAGGTGCGAAGGAAACCACAGAACTGGAAACAGCCTTTCCGCAGTCCTAGCGAAATAGAGGCTCCGGCGCTGGACCTCGACGGGTGCTGAACAGAGCCAGAGCAGCACGCAGGCAGGGCCTGGTCTGGTCTCAAAGTTCACGCCCCAGGCTCTGCCGGAAAGGAGAGGGAGTGGGGGCAGACCCTCCTGGGGCCAGGTTCCCCAGACTGCTAGAGGGAGCAAGCGGAAGGGTTAGTCCCTCAGTCACGTCCTGACCCTCTGGGACCCCATGGACTGTAGCCCGCCAGGCTCCTCTGTCCCTGGAATTCTCTAGGCAAGAATACTGCAATGGGTGGCCATTTCCTCCTCCAGGGGATCTTCCCGACCCAGGGATCCAACCCCGGTCTCCTGAACTGCAGGCAGATTCTTTACCATCTGAGCCACCGGGGCGGAGGGAGGGGACAATGGCTATCCATTCATCCATTCATACTAAGCACCTGCTGTATCCCAGGCCGGGAGGAGAGCCGCAAACAGAACAACTCCTCACGGAGCTGATATTCAAGCAGAAACACAGAGCAGACGACCGAGGTTAGAATGTAGTACATACCACAGAAGTTAGAGTAGAAGGTTGAAAAAAAATGCTAGAAATGAATGGAGCAGAGTCAGATGCTGTCTGCTCTAAAGGGGGTGACAGACTGAGGACCTCAGACCCTCAGAACCCAGGCTGTGCTCTCTAAACACCTGTTCCCACTAAAAGGGCCCCCAGGGCTCCCTGGAGAAGAGGCTGACCCCAGGACTGGTGTGGGCCACGCACAAGACAAGCCTGGCACACCCTGTGATGCTGCAACGTCGGGGCGCGCCCGAAGGCTGGCAGGGAGGGCAGAGCGGGTACAGGAGCCAGGCTGAAGGGCTCCCGCCGGCCACCTGCGGGCCACGCTGAGCACCAGAGAAAGCGATGACCACAAAACCGCAAAAAGCCACGGGTCCACGACTCTCAAAAGAAAGGAAAGCCTCCTCAGTTCCTTTGGAGTTACTCAAGGCACCAACTGATTACTCTATAAACAGAAAATGCAGCTAAAGAATGAAGCATTTATCCTTTCTTTCTGTATGAACGGTACTTGAGAGAAACTGAAAAGGGAAAGTCATTCTTTACAGAAGAACCTCCGCAAATAGGTGCGAAGGAAACCACAGAACTGGAAACAGCCTTTCCGCAGTCCTAGCGAAATAGAGGCTCCGGCGCTGGACCTCGACGGGGTGCTGAACAGAGCCAGAGAGCAGCACGGCCAGGCAGGGCCCCTGGTCTGGTCTCAGCGTCACCTAAAGCAGAACATTCTGGCACGTGGGCCTCTTGGTTGGACATGGGAGGAAGCCCGGAGCATCACCTGCGATGCAGCTTTGCCTGCAAAACTGGACCTGAAAGAGGAGAGTGAAAAAGCTGGCTTAAAACGCAGCATTCAAAAAACTAAGAGATGGGACCGTGGCATCCGGTTCCATCTCTTCAAGGCAAACAGAAAGGGAAAAAGTAGAAACCGTGACAGATTTCCTTCTCTTGGGCTCCAAAGCCACTGTGGAGGGTGACGGCAGCCCTGAAATGAAGAGACTTGCTCCCTGAAAGGAAAGCTACGGCAAACCTAGAGAGCGTGTTAAAAAAGCAGAGACACCACTTTGCCAACAAAGGTCCTTCTAGTCCAAGAGATGGTTTCTCCCGTAGTCACGGACCGATGTGAGAGCTGGGCCGTGAAGAAGGCTGAGCGCTGAAGAACTGATGCTTTCAAATGACGGTGCCGGAGAAGACTCTTGAGAGTCCCTTGGACAACAAGGAGATCAAACCAGCCAGCCCTAAAGGAAATCAGCCCTGAACATTCACGGGAAGGACTGAAGCTGAAGCTCTCATACTTTGGCCGCCTGATGTGAAGAGACCACTCACTGGAAAAAAACCCGATGCTGGGAAAAACTGGGGGCAGAAGGAGAAGGGGGCGACAAAGGAGGAGACGGGTGGGTGGCGTCACCGACTCAATGGACACGAGTTTGAGCAAGCTCCCGGAGATGCTGGCGGGCAGGGGAGCCTGGCACGCTGCAGTCCCCGGGGTCGCGAAGAGCTGGACACAACGGAGCAACGGAGCAACAACAACTGGACCCACATCTCAGTCGCAGGAAGTACGAGGACTGAAGAATGCATTCGCGACACCGCGGGGCCATTCCACAGGACAGACGACCCAGTTTTGTCAACAGAGTGAAAAAGCCAGGAGGGCACTGTTACACATTAAGAGAGACTTGAGAGACGGATCAACCAAATGCAATTTGAGGACCCCGGCTGGATTCTGATTTGATTAAACCAAGTGTGAAAAGTCATTTGGGAGACACCAGGGGAAACGGCACTAGGACTGTAAGGGGACGAGACTAATGACAGTGACATCTGATGGGTTGATGTTGTTATTTTAATTATACACGAGAAAAGGATTTCAGCTGTTGGAGATATAGACGAAACAAAGAAAAAGCTCCAGATCTGCCCTGAAATGCCTCGGGGCACCTTGATACAGGCCATTCAGAAGTAAAGGAGACACTGAAAATTTTAATTAAAAAACACGAGAAAAGGATTTCAGCTGTTGGAGAATCGAAACAAAGAAAAGTAGAAACCGTGACAGATTTCCTTCTCTTGGGCTCCAAAGCCACTGTGGAGGGTGACGGCAGCCCTGAAATGAAGAGACTTGCTCCCTGAAAGGAAAGCTACGGCAAACCTAGAGAGCGTGTTAAAAAAGCAGAGACACCACTTTGCCAACAAAGGTCCTTCTAGTCCAAGAGATGGTTTCTCCCGTAGTCACGGACCGATGTGAGAGCTGGGCCGTGAAGAAGGCTGAGCGCTGAAGAACTGATGCTTTCAAATGACGGTGCCGGAGAAGACTCTTGAGAGTCCCTTGGACAACAAGGAGATCAAACCAGCCAGCCCTAAAGGAAATCAGCCCTGAACATTCACGGGAAGGACTGAAGCTGAAGCTCTCATACTTTGGCCGCCTGATGTGAAGAGACCACTCACTGGAAAAAAACCCGATGCTGGGAAAAACTGGGGGCAGAAGGAGAAGGGGGCGACAAAGGAGGAGACGGGTGGGTGGCGTCACCGACTCAATGGACACGAGTTTGAGCAAGCTCCCGGAGATGCTGGCGGGCAGGGGAGCCTGGCACGCTGCAGTCCCCGGGGTCGCGAAGAGCTGGACACAACGGAGCAACGGAGCAACAACAACTGGACCCACATCTCAGTCGCAGGAAGTACGAGGACTGAAGAATGCATTCGCGACACCGCGGGGCCATTCCACAGGACAGACGACCCAGTTTTGTCAACAGAGTGAAAAAGCCAGGAGGGCACTGTTACACATTAAGAGAGACTTGAGAGACGGATCAACCAAATGCAATTTGAGGACCCCGGCTGGATTCTGATTTGATTAAACCAAGTGTGAAAAGTCATTTGGGAGACACCAGGGGAAACGGCACTAGGACTGTAGAGGAGACGAGACTAATGACAGTGACATCTGATGGGTTGATGTTGTTATTTTAATTATACACGAGAAAAGGATTTCAGCTGTTGGAGATATAGACGAAACAAAGAAAAAGCTCCAGATCTGCCCCTGAAATGCCTCGGGGGCACCCCTGTGCTATACAGGCCATTCAGAAGTAAAGGAGACACTGAAATATGAAATCAAAAGAGGCAGAGGGGTCATGGGGGCTTCCCTGGTGGCTCAGGTGGTAAAGAACCCGCCGGTAATGCGGGAGAGCCAGAGTCGATCCCTGGGTCGGGAAGATCCCCTGGAAAAGGGAACGGCTACCCACTCCGGCATGCGTGCCTGGAGACGCCCGTGGACAGAGGAGCCTGGTGGGCTACAGTCTACGGGGTCGCAAACAATCAGAAACAAGGGAGCGACTCTCTCGTCCACTTTTCTTCCTGCGGAGTCACAGAAGGCCTCACTTTGAAGAAAGTCTGAAAAGAGGGAGGGGACCGTGACAGCAGCTCTCCTGCAGAGAGGGGCTGGAGCCGGCCTGCGGCATCTGAGGGGGAGGGCTGCACCGGGGTGCGGAGGGGCCTCCTAAGGACGCGGGGCTTCCCCCTGGGGAAGGTGGGAGTCATGGCAGTGCACGGAGCAGAGGAGGGTGGTGGTCTGACCTGATTGACCACCATCCTCTGGCTGCTGGAGGGAGAAGGGATTCCAGGCAGGGAGGGTGGAGGCAGGGAGACCAGAGAGGAGGTCCCTGCACGAGGTGGAGACAGAGGAGCGAGGAGATGGGTGGAATCCGGTTCCCGCTGCCATGGTTACAGCCTGCAGGGCGGAGACCGTCCTGGGAGCAGAGCTCTGGAGTCCAAAAGGCCTGGCTCCAGTGCCACCCACCTTCTCCGTGCAGGCACTGCCCCATGCTGAGCCTCCGTTTCCCATCAGCAAAATGAGGAGGAGGATGAAGAACTCAGACAACGGTTAAGCTGCTCTGCGGAGACAAAGGAGGAGAAAATGTCCTGCGAGCTGCGAAGGGCCGGCCAGAGGTGGACAGAGGGGAAAAAGCCTCTCTGAGGCACCCCTCAGGTGCCCGGGCCAGAGCTCAGGGCTCCGAAGGCATCACGTGTCACCCCATCACAGGCAGTATCACCCGGAAGTTTAAACCAACGGTCAACGAATCTGGAACGTCTCAGCGAACGGATGGAGAAACGATCGCTGCCACCCTGTGACGTCAGGCTTCCCCGGCGGCTCGTAAAGAATTCGCCTCCCAAGCAGGAGGGGCACTCAAGTCAAAAGAGGCAGAGGGTCATGGGGGCTTCCCTGGTGGCTCAGGTGGTAAAGAACCCGCCGGTAATGCGGGAGAGCCAGAGTCGATCCCTGGGTCGGGAAGATCCCCTGGAAAAGGGAACGGCTACCCACTCCGGCATGCGTGCCTGGAGACGCCCGTGGACAGAGGAGCCTGGTGGGCTACAGTCTACGGGGTCGCAAACAATCAGAAACAAGGGAGCAACTCTCGTCCACTTTTCTTCCTGCGGAGTCACAGAAGGCCTCACTTTGAAGAAAGTCTGAAAAGAGGGAGGGGACCGTGACAGCAGCTCTCCTGCAGAGAGGGGCTGGAGCCGGCCTGCGGCATCTGAGGGGGAGGGCTGCACCGGGGTGCGGAGGGGCCTCCTAAGGACGCGGGGCTTCCCCCTGGGGAAGGTGGGAGTCATGGCAGTGCACGGAGCAGAGGAGGGTGGTGGTCTGACCTGATTGACCACCATCCTCTGGCTGCTGGAGGGAGAAGGGATTCCAGGCAGGGAGGGTGGAGGCAGGGAGACCAGAGAGGAGGTCCCTGCACGAGGTGGAGACAGAGGAGCGAGGAGATGGGTGGAATCCGGTTCCCGCTGCCATGGTTACAGCCTGCAGGGCGGAGACCGTCCTGGGAGCAGAGCTCTGGAGTCCAAAAGGCCTGGCTCCAGTGCCACCCACCTTCTCCGTGCAGGCACTGCCCCATGCTGAGCCTCCGTTTCCCATCAGCAAAATGAGGAGGAGGATGAAGAACTCAGACAACGGTTAAGCTGCTCTGCGGAGACAAAGGAGGAGAAAATGTCCTGCGAGCTGCGAAGGGCCGGCCAGAGGTGGACAGAGGGAAACAGCCTCTCTGAGGCACCCCTCAGGTGCCCGGGCCAGAGCTCAGGGCTCCGAAGGCATCACGTGTCACCCCATCACAGGCAGTATCACCCGGAAGTTTAAACCAACGGTCAACGAATCTGGAACGTCTCAGCGAACGGATGGAGAAACGATCGCTGCCACCCTGTGACGTCAGGCTTCCCCGGCGGCTCCGCGGTAAAGAATTCGCCTCCCAAGCAGGAGACGCGGGTTCAATCCCTGGAGCAGGACACGGCCCCCCACGCCAGCATTCGTGCCTGGAGAATCCCATGGACAGAGGAGATTGGTGGGCGACAGCCCACGGGATCGAAAGCCCACGGAGACGACTTGGTGACTGACACCAGGAACGACAAAGTCAGGGCGTGGACTTCCAGAGCGGGAGAGGGCCCGCTCCTGCACCATACAGCTTCCAAACGGCCAAGGAGAAAATTTCCAACCCAACCCAGCCCCCGACCCGCTCTGGCCACCCCTGCTGGCCAGCCTCCTCAGACCTGCTCTGAGCCAGAGGCAGCCCCACGGGAGGGTCAGTGCCCGCCGGGCAGGCGGCTCATTCATCCGACAGTTCTGAACCTTCCCTGAGCTGAGAGGGAAAATGCCATCAAGCGTTTTCCGAGTGGGCCAGGGCGGCCGGCCAACAGGTGCACCCACAGGGCCACCTGCCAGGAAACAGGTGGCGTGCCTGTTCATCCTCCTGGCGCTGCCTTCACAGCTCAGCAATTAGGAGCAAGCACTTGGGCAGGCACAGTAACGAGGATGCAGATTAAGTCGTGGGGCTCTTGGGCGGAGGTGACAGAGAGGTCGCCGTGACGGCAGGTCCCGTGAGCCCCCGGGGCTCCCCCGTCAGCCAGGCCTGCACCCACGCCTTCCCCACCCTGACCTCCAGGCCTCTGCTCCATGCTTGTCCACTGAGCCCCCGGGAGGGGACAGCCGGGGGCAGCTTTAGAATCCGCAGCACTGGGTTCTAATTGTGTCCTTCCCTCGTCCGTGGAGGGGGTATCACGTTGCCCAGACACCACGTGGTTGTGACGGGCTCATGAAATAACTCAGGCCTGGGGCCGGTCAGGGCACCGTGAAAGGGCCTCCCTTAATACTGCAAGCTGGGTGTTTGCCCTCAGACGACAGTCTCCTGGTCTGAAAGGTTTGGATTTCACTCCGCGCAAGACGCTCCGGAGCCTCTGCACACAGCAACCTCCCCGTGACCCCACGAGGCGGGCTCAGATCGACCCCAGGGCCTCGTGCAGAGCCGGGCAGAGGACAGGCCGGCGGGGCTCCGAGCCCAAACCCCACCAGGGTCTAAGCCCACCCTCACGCCCACCCCGCTGTTCCTTCGAATCAAGCCTCTGTCGTGGCTCCTGTGGGAGCGTGGGCCTGGGCGTGTGATGAAACACAGCAGGATGAGGGCCCGGGGTGCCGCCCGCACCAGGGTCTGGGCCAGCTCCGGCCTTGCCCTTCCCACCCTGCTCTCTTCCGTGTGGCCGTCCCCGCAGGCAGGCAGACCGGGGCGGGACCCCCCAGCGTTCTGGCAGCCAAGTGGCCCTGAGCCCCACCTCCCCTCCACCCCATTTCTGGAGGCGAGAAATGTTCAGCCAGGTCCGCGTGCCTGCTTTAAGTGGACACGAGGCTGCAAGTGGATAACATCACGGCCTGAGGGAGCCAGCGGGAAGCCCCGGTGGGCAGGCGTGTCGAAGCACCACCGTTCCTGGAGTGGCCTGCAGGTCCATACCCCCAGCCTGGCCCTGAGAAGACCAGGAGCCCCCACGGAGGGGAACAGGGCCTTGTACCCATCCACCTGTCGCTGGCAAAGTCCCCAGCTTCCTGTGCCTTTCACTCCTAACCCCACGCACAGGGACACGAGGGAACTGGAGGTCACGGAGCTCACTAGCGGCAGCTGCACATTGAATGTCCGGGCTACGTGGTCATGCGCTCGGTCGTGCCTGACGCTCGCGACCCCAAGGACTGTAGCTCGCCAGGCTCCTCTGTCCCGAAATGTTCCAGGCAAGAAGACTGGACGGGGTTCCCATTGTGTCCTTCCCTCGTCCGTGGAGGGGGTATCACGTTGCCCAGACACCACGTGGTTGTGACGGGCTCATGAAATAACTCAGGCCTGGGGCCGGTCAGGGCACCGTGAAAGGGCCTCCCTTAATACTGCAAGCTGGGTGTTTGCCCTCAGACGACAGTCTCCTGGTCTGAAAGGTTTGGATTTCACTCCGCGCAAGACGCTCCGGAGCCTCTGCACACAGCAACCTCCCCGTGACCCCACGAGGCGGGCTCAGATCGACCCCAGGGCCTCGTGCAGAGCCGGGCAGAGGACAGGCCGGCGGGGCTCCGAGCCCAAACCCCACCAGGGTCTAAGCCCACCCTCACGCCCACCCCGCTGTTCCTTCGAATCAAGCCTCTGTCGTGGCTCCTGTGGGAGCGTGGGCCTGGGCGTGTGATGAAACACAGCAGGATGAGGGCCCGGGGTGCCGCCCGCACCAGGGTCTGGGCCAGCTCCGGCCTTGCCCTTCCCACCCTGCTCTCTTCCGTGTGGCCGTCCCCGCAGGCAGGCAGACCGGGGCGGGACCCCCCAGCGTTCTGGCAGCCAAGTGGCCCTGAGCCCCACCTCCCCTCCACCCCATTTCTGGAGGCGAGAAATGTTCAGCCAGGTCCGCGTGCCTGCTTTAAGTGGACACGAGGCTGCAAGTGGATAACATCACGGCCTGAGGGAGCCAGCGGGAAGCCCCGGTGGGCAGGCGTGTCGAAGCACCACCGTTCCTGGAGTGGCCTGCAGGTCCATACCCCCAGCCTGGCCCTGAGAAGACCAGGAGCCCCCACGGAGGGGAACAGGGCCTTGTACCCATCCACCTGTCGCTGGCAAAGTCCCCAGCTTCCTGTGCCTTTCACTCCTAACCCCACGCACAGGGACACGAGGGAACTGGAGGTCACGGAGCTCACTAGCGGCAGCTGCACATTGAATGTCCGGGCTACGTGGTCATGCGCTCGGTCGTGCCTGACGCTCGCGACCCCAAGGACTGTAGCTCGCCAGGCTCCTCTGTCCCCGAAATGTTCCAGGCAAGAAGACTGGACGGGGGTTCCCATTTCCTTCTTCAGGCGATCGTTCGGACTCAGGGATAGACCCGCGTCTTCTGCGTCTCTCGCGTTAGCAGGCAGGTTCTCTACCACTGAGCCACGTGGGAAGAGTGAGCGCTTGTGTCCCCCTCCTCAAATTCTTAAGTTAAACAGCGAACACCCAAGGCAGTGGTATTAGGAAGTGGGGCCTTTAGGAGCTGACCATAGTGAGCGGGACTCCTGCTCTTGTAAGAGAGACCCCAGGGCCTTCCCTGGAGGCCCAGCGGCTGAGCTTCTGCTTCCAATGCAGGGCACGCAGGTTCGATCCCTAGGGGCGGAACTAAGATCCCACAGGTTGCACAGGATGGCTAATACATTAACAAATAAAATTTTCAAATAAATAAAAGAGACCCCAGAAAGCCTCTCGTCCTTCCTCCCACATGCAGACATAGCAAGAAGGCACCAGCTGTGGAAGAGGGCCTCACCAGAGCCTGACCACAGTGTGCCTTGACCTTGGACTTCCAGCCTCTAGAGCAGTGAGACATGCACTCCCATTCGTGGCTCTAGTGGTAAAGGCGGCATCTCCCGATGTAGAGATGCAGGAGATGGAGGTTGCAGGTTCGATCCCTGGTATTGCAAGGGAGGAAACCAATTCTGACTCCCTGTTGCAAACTATTTCTTTGACTTGCTTTCTGTTGCTTTTATTATTACCATACTTAAGGGCTTGCCTGGAGGGCCCTGCCCCTCTGCCTGACTGTTAAACCGGCCTGGGGGCCAGCGGAAGCCCCGGTGGGCAGGCGTGTCGAAGCACCACCGTTCCTGGAGTGGCCTGCAGGTCCATACCCCCAGCCTGGCCCTGAGAAGACCAGGAGCCCCCACGGAGGGGAACAGGGCCTTGTACCCATCCACCTGTCGCTGGCAAAGTCCCCAGCTTCCTGTGCCTTTCACTCCTAACCCCACGCACAGGGACACGAGGGAACTGGAGGTCACGGAGCTCACTAGCGGCAGCTGCACATTGAATGTCCGGGCTACGTGGTCATGCGCTCGGTCGTGCCTGACGCTCGCGACCCCAAGGACTGTAGCTCGCCAGGCTCCTCTGTCCCCGAAATGTTCCAGGCAAGAAGACTGGACGGGGGTTCCCATTTCCTTCTTCAGGCGATCGTTCGGACTCAGGGATAGACCCGCGTCTTCTGCGTCTCTCGCGTTAGCAGGCAGGTTCTCTACCACTGAGCCACGTGGGAAGAGTGAGCGCTTGTGTCCCCCTCCTCAAATTCTTAAGTTAAACAGCGAACACCCAAGGCAGTGGTATTAGGAAGTGGGGCCTTTAGGAGCTGACCATAGTGAGCGGGACTCCTGCTCTTGTAAGAGAGACCCCAGGGCCTTCCCTGGAGGCCCAGCGGCTGAGCTTCTGCTTCCAATGCAGGGCACGCAGGTTCGATCCCTAGGGGCGGAACTAAGATCCCACAGGTTGCACAGGATGGCTAATACATTAACAAATAAAATTTTCAAATAAATAAAAGAGACCCCAGAAAGCCTCTCGTCCTTCCTCCCACATGCAGACATAGCAAGAAGGCACCAGCTGTGGAAGAGGGCCTCACCAGAGCCTGACCACAGTGTGCCTTGACCTTGGACTTCCAGCCTCTAGAGCAGTGAGACATGCACTCCCATTCGTGGCTCTAGTGGTAAAGGCGGCATCTCCCGATGTAGAGATGCAGGAGATGGAGGTTGCAGGTTCGATCCCTGGTATTGCAAGGGAGGAAACCAATTCTGACTCCCTGTTGCAAACTATTTCTTTGACTTGCTTTCTGTTGCTTTTATTATTACCATACTTAAGGGCTTGCCTGGAGGGCCCTGCCCCTCTGCCTGACTGTTAAACCAAAGTGCCTTTGTTCAGAACCCTGTCCACCCCGTGGATGGCAATAAGGGAGAAACCCATGCATCCCCTGCCTGAGGCTTGCCATCCTAGGAGATGCACGCAAGATAAATGGCTGTTTTTACCCTGCTTCCTGACCTATCCCCATCTCTGATCCATAAAAGAACCTGGCATCCAGACCCCGATAAGATGGCTGTTTTAAGGCGCTAGCCTGCCATCGTTGTGGCCAGCTGCTTTCCGAATAAAGTCTCTTTCCTTGCCTCGATACCTCGTCTGTCTCTTGGATTCACTGGCCTGCTGTGCGACGAGCAGAGGGAGTTTGGACTCAGTAACGCTGGGTTGGGAAGATTCCCTAGACAAGCGAACGTCAGCGCCCCTCCCTCCAGTATTCTTTATGTTTTGAAGGGAAAGTAAAGTTCATTAGAGTAGGGGAAGGGAGAGTTGCTGCCCGTCCAGTGGGCCAGTTTAGGGGAGAATCAGCATGGAAGACGCTGCTAGAACAGCGGGTCAGCTCAAAGAGAACCGACCCCGTCCAGTGTTCCTGCTTGGAGAATCTCATGGACAGAGGAGCCTGGTGGAGCACCGTCCGTGGGGTCGCAAAGCGTCAGACGCTGCTGAGCGACCCACCCTTTGCGGTTCACTTGCATCCACGGAGAAACGCAATTTCACTCCCCCGCACGGCTCCTCCCTTCCTGGTCTTAGTTTTCCCTCAGCATGTATCATCTGACAAGCCACTCTGTTCTTGTGTTTCTTATTTATTGTCTGTCTCCCGCAGTAGAACGACAGCTTCAGAGGGACAGGGGGCGCGCTGCAGCACACAGCAGGTGCTCGACAACACTCCTTCAGTGAGCGACTCGAGGCCCGCGCAGCCCGGAGGCGTCTCCCTGCTCTGGGCTGGCCCGAGGCCCCCTGGGCTGGCAGGGACTGGGTGGGAGGCGATGCATTTCCCTCAGTTTCTCCCTTAGTTTGGTGTGGATATTTGATCAAGGTCACCGAGCCATGAGACGGAGCTGAGATTCGAACCCAGAACCCTTGGTTGCTCGCGCTCTTTTGCTCTGTTCCTGGGCCCTGAAGACGTCCGCCAAGAAGAAGAGGGAGGACCCCCTCGAGGAATCCTGGCGGCAAGTGACTCAGAGCCCCCTCGCCACCGCGTGGGTTCCAGCCAAGGGAGGCAGCCAGCGGTGCTGAGGATCTGAAGAGCCAGGCCCCTCCCTGGGGACGCGCCAGACTGCTGAGAACTGCAGGAGGCAACAAGAAGTTAGGGGGGACGCTCCTCTAGAGATAAGGAAACCCTGGAGTCAGAGCAAGCTCCCCTCGCTCCTGGAGCTGCTGGCGCCTCTTCTCTGCCTCAGGCTCGGGCAGCAGAGGCAACCAAAAAAAAAAAAAAAAAAAAATACAGCAGCAATAACCCAGTCACACTTATGCCCAGGCGTGCAGGTGGACCCAGGCGTGCAGGTGGACCCGAGGCGTGCAGGTGGACCCAGCGATCATTCACTCCCTCGCCAAAGAGAGGCTGACCGGCTCTCTCGCTCCGGCAATGAATAAATCTTACACCTACGAGGAGACACAGACAATAAGCGGAACAAAGATGCAATCTAGTGTCGGTGGAAATAAGCAGATCGAAGAGAAATAGAATTGGGTGAGAGGACTGTGGTGGGGAGGAGGCCTCTCTGAGTCAGTCTTCTAATAAATGAAAGAAGCAAGGGACCCAGCCATGCAGATCTTTGAGCGAGGCAGAGGTTGCGGTCAGTGCAAAGGCCCTGAGGCAGGCTGCACCTGGCGTGTCGGAGGGCCAGGCGGGAAGCCAGGGCGGCTGGCAGCTGAGTAAGCCAGGGAGTGATGTGTCAGGATGTCAGAGGTCACAGGGCGAGCTGCAGAAGGCGGGGATGTTTGTGGGGAGGGAAGCAGGGGCCATGGGAGAGGGCTGAGCGGAGGATCAGAGACTGAGGCAATGGGGTGAAGGCGGGAAGCAGGCTCTCAGCACAGAGGTGTCTGATGTTCAGTGAGGAGACAGGCGAGCCTGTGCAATGAACTGCCTCTCCAGGTCAGTCTCCAAAGCTTACTGTGTCCCAGCCCGAGCCCAGATGGGTGTCAGGGCAGAGGCCCCCCACGTGGGCAGGGATGTGATCCCGACCCTGAAGCCGGAGTCGCGGGAGGGCAGAGCCCGGGGCTGGCGGGGGCCGGCCTGGCCGCCCTGGGAGTACAGATAGCCTGGAGAGGATCTGGACGACCGGGGCCAGGGCTGGAGGCGCCGAGGCCATCGCAGCCTCAGCCAAACTGCGAGCGGGGCTCTGCCGAGCGCGGCCTGCGGACCCCGGTCTGCCCCGGACTCAGCTCTCGCTGGACGACAGAAAAGTTCAGACACAATACACAGTGAGTAGCCCGACACGGCCTCAGCACTCCCAGAGCCTGATCGGCGGCCTGCATTTTCCATGTCTGTTTTATTTCACTTTTTAAGAACTCATGGCTAGTGTACTTTTCAAAGGCATCACACTCCTAGAGATGAAAAAGAACACGCGGGCCCTTCTCCAGATAGTACGAGATGCACCGTGCAGGAGAAATACCCAGTGACAGGAAGCTGGCACTCAGCCCGAGGTGCAATTCCACATAAAATCAAGCCGCAAAATAAACGTTTGCTTTTCGAAATGGCACACAACTTTCACGGGAGCTGAAGTGGAAGTCCATGTTTCAGATCAGGGTTTCTCAACCACTGGCACGACAGACACAATGAAAATCTTACACCTACGAGGAGACACAGACAATAAGCGGAACAAAGATGCAATCTAGTGTCGGTGGAAATAAGCAGATCGAAGAGAAATAGAATTGGGTGAGAGGACTGTGGTGGGGAGGAGGCCTCTCTGAGTCAGTCTTCTAATAAATGAAAGAAGCAAGGGACCCAGCCATGCAGATCTTTGAGCGAGGCAGAGGTTGCGGTCAGTGCAAAGGCCCTGAGGCAGGCTGCACCTGGCGTGTCGGAGGGCCAGGCGGGAAGCCAGGGCGGCTGGCAGCTGAGTAAGCCAGGGAGTGATGTGTCAGGATGTCAGAGGTCACAGGGCGAGCTGCAGAAGGCGGGGATGTTTGTGGGGAGGGAAGCAGGGGCCATGGGAGAGGGCTGAGCGGAGGATCAGAGACTGAGGCAATGGGGTGAAGGCGGGAAGCAGGCTCTCAGCACAGAGGTGTCTGATGTTCAGTGAGGAGACAGGCGAGCCTGTGCAATGAACTGCCTCTCCAGGTCAGTCTCCAAAGCTTACTGTGTCCCAGCCCGAGCCCAGATGGGTGTCAGGGCAGAGGCCCCCCACGTGGGCAGGGATGTGATCCCGACCCTGAAGCCGGAGTCGCGGGAGGGCAGAGCCCGGGGCTGGCGGGGGCCGGCCTGGCCGCCCTGGGAGTACAGATAGCCTGGAGAGGATCTGGACGACCGGGGCCAGGGCTGGAGGCGCCGAGGCCATCGCAGCCTCAGCCAAACTGCGAGCGGGGCTCTGCCGAGCGCGGCCTGCGGACCCCGGTCTGCCCCGGACTCAGCTCTCGCTGGACGACAGAAAAGTTCAGACACAATACACAGTGAGTAGCCCGACACGGCCTCAGCACTCCCAGAGCCTGATCGGCGGCCTGCATTTTCCATGTCTGCTTTATTTCACTTTTTAAGAACTCATGGCTAGTGTACTTTTCAAAGGCATCACACTCCTAGAGATGAAAAAGAACACGCGGGCCCTTCTCCAGATAGTACGAGATGCACCGTGCAGGAGAAATACCCAGTGACAGGAAGCTGGCACTCAGCCCGAGGTGCAATTCCACATAAAATCAAGCCGCAAAATAAACGTTTGCTTTTCGAAATGGCACACAACTTTCACGGGAGCTGAAGTGGAAGTCCATGTTTCAGATCAGGGTTTCTCAACCACTGGCACGACAGACACTGTGGACTGGATAATTCTTTGTGGTGTGGAGTGACCGACGCCTCCGAGGACGACGACCGGAATCCATGGCTCCTACCCACCAGATGTTACTACATCCCTCCCGAGGCCTGACAACCAGCAGAGTCTCCACCCATCGCTAAATGTCTCCAAGGAGGCAAAATCACCCCCAGGGAACAATGCCAGCTTAGGGTGTGTGTGTGTGTCCCTGACCCACCTTCCTCACTCACACGGCCAGCCTGCCTGGCCCCTGGAGGCACGTGAGCTTGCAAACTCTGGTGTCGCCCTAAGGGTTGATAGAGAGGGCTTCCTGCTGTATGTCCCCCGCCCCCAAAGTTGGCCCATGAAAGGGGCACTAGCCACCACTAAAGACCCGTCGGAGAAGGTCACCATGGGGACCAGAAGGAGCCTCAGAGACTCAGTCCAGACGGCGGTAAAGCTTCCTTCAATGCCTCCTGCACCATCTCAGCTCCCAGAGCCCAGGGGAAGCCGGCCAGCGGCTGGACAGAAACCATGGCTTTCGGCCAGAGGCTGAGACCGAGAGGGGTGGTCTCCATGAGCGGCGGGTCCACAAGAAGCTGGACGATGGCCTGGCACAGGGAGCTGGTGAAGGAGACGCTCCTAAGGACGCCTCGGGACGGCCTGGCACGGGGGCCGGGTGGAGGGCTGGTGAAGGAGACGCTCCGAAGGACACCCCAGGGGGCACAGCCTTCAAACCACCCGTCTCTGCCTGGGGGGGTTCTGGTCCGCAGGGGCCTGGCAGGGTCTCGGGGTCTGCATGCTGAAAGCTCACCAGGTGATTTTGATGGAAGAGCTGAGACCTCCCTCCGAGGGCATCAGACTCTCCTGCTGAGGTTGACACGGATAAGGTTCAGGCAGGCAGGAAGGAAAGGAGGGAGGGAAGGCGGGAGGAAGGGATGGCAGGGAGGAAGGAAGGGAGGACGTCTAACAGGTACTGGTGAGGCTGTGCAGCCACCGGCACCCCCACACAGCTTGTGGTAAAACAGTACAACTCTGGAAGGCGTCTGGCAGCATCTCTCTACATATGCACATCCTAACACAGACTTCAGTATCAAGCTGTGAACACTGCACTGACGCGATGGGCTGCCAGCTGCACCCGAAGGTGTGTCACCAACAGAAACGCGTGCATCTGGCCACCAGCAGGCAGGTTCGAGAATATTCAGAGTAGCGTTTTTCATAAAGGTCAGAAACTGGAAACCACTTAGCAGTCCATCCAGAGTAGGACAGATGAACAGAAATGGGGCGGTCGAGCAAAGGAATACTACACAGCTGTGAAAAAGAGCCCGCAGCTGTGACACCTGACACCGTGGATGGAGCTCAGACGCACGGTACGGAGGGAAGAGCACTGGACAGAGATGACTCCACACCCTGAGACCCCATTTATGTGACGTTCAAGAGCAGACGAAGACACACTGCATCAGGCAGTGATACATACAAGGGGTAATGCCATGAAGGAAATGAAGAAAGTGATCACCCCAAAAATCAGGACCATGGGTACCTCTGGGTGGAGAAGTGAGGGGGATGTAGTTTGAGATGAACCCGCAGAGAACTTCTATTTCTTCACCAGGGCAGCTACAAGAGTGTCCGCTTTTCCTTATCTTTCGCTCCTCCTCTGTGTTATAACCACATGTATACTTTACGATTTTATTTATTTTAACATTTTCATGTACGTACCTTTGGCTGCACCGGGTCTTAGTTGCAGCACATGGGATCTAGTTCCCTGAATAGAGGCTGAACCCAGGCTCCCTGCTATTGGGAATGTGGACTCAAAGTCACTGGACCACCAGGAAAGTCTCTACGATTTTACCTTTTTTTTTTTTTTTTTTATTTTGGCCTCTTTTTTTTGATTCTTTATCCATTTATTTTCATCCATCTTTATTCTTCAGCACATGTGAGCCTCCCATCACAGTGGCCTCTCTTGCTGCAGAGCACCAGCTCTGGGCGCATGCACTCCAGAGCGCTAGCTCGTCATTGGACACACCGGTTCGGCCGCTCCGCGGCACGTGGGATCTTCCCGGAGCTGGGTTCGAACCAGTGCCCCTTGCACTGCAAGGCGGACTCTTTACCCACTGGACCACCAGGGAAGTCCCGCCTCTATGATTTTAAGTGGAAAGAAACTAAAGTGTTTCCAGCCCCCTCCCAACAATGCTGACTCCTCAGGCTTGGGATGGGGCCCGGGGATGAGCATTTTAAACAAGCTCCAACCTGAGGATTCTAATTCCCGAGGGTCCGGAGGCCACACACCATCTCTGAAACACCCACTGAGCACGTGCTGGGAAGAGGAACCCAGAAAGCCAGCCCCGTGGAAGCGGCAGCTGGGTGACAGATGAACAGAAATGGGGCGGTCGAGCAAAGGAATACTACACAGCTGTGAAAAAGAGCCCGCAGCTGTGACACCTGACACCGTGGATGGAGCTCAGACGACGCACGGAGGGAAGAGCACTGGACAGAGATGACTCCACACCCTGAGACCCCATTTATGTGACGTTCAAGAGCAGACGAAGACACACTGCATCAGGCAGTGATACATACAAGGGGTAATGCCATGAAGGAAATGAAGAAAGTGATCACCCCAAAAATCAGGACCATGGGTACCTCTGGGTGGAGAAGTGAGGGGGATGTAGTTTGAGATGAACCCGCAGAGAACTTCTATTTCTTCACCAGGGCAGCTACAAGAGTGTCCGCTTTTCCTTATCTTTCGCTCCTCCTCTGTGTTATAACCACATGTATACTTTACGATTTTATTTATTTTAACATTTTCATGTACGTACCTTTGGCTGCACCGGGTCTTAGTTGCAGCACATGGGATCTAGTTCCCTGAATAGAGGCTGAACCCAGGCTCCCTGCTATTGGGAATGTGGACTCAAAGTCACTGGACCACCAGGAAAGTCTCTACGATTTTACCTTTTTTTTTTTTTTTTTTATTTTGGCCTCTTTTTATTGATTCTTTATCCATTTATTTTCATCCATCTTTATTCTTCAGCACATGTGAGCCTCCCATCACAGTGGCCTCTCTTGCTGCAGAGCACCAGCTCTGGGCGCATGCACTCCAGAGCGCTAGCTCGTCATTGGACACACCGGTTCGGCCGCTCCGCGGCACGTGGGATCTTCCCGGAGCTGGGTTCGAACCAGTGCCCCTTGCACTGCAAGGCGGACTCTTTACCCACTGGACCACCAGGGAAGTCCCGCCTCTATGATTTTAAGTGGAAAGAAACTAAAGTGTTTCCAGCCCCCTCCCAACAATGCTGACTCCTCAGGCTTGGGATGGGGCCCGGGGATGAGCATTTTAAACAAGCTCCAACCTGAGGATTCTAATTCCCGAGGGTCCGGAGGCCACACACCATCTCTGAAACACCCACTGAGCACGTGCTGGGAAGAGGAACCCAGAAAGCCAGCCCTCGGTTGGCAAGCTGGGCCATCGCTGGTAAGAAGAGCCCAGAGGACCATCCCCATCGTGGCGAGCCCCAGCGAGTCCTGTCCATGCCCTAAATATGGCCCTGTGGGTCTGAGGAACGAGTTCCTCCCGCTGGGTGCCCCTCTGGATGTGGTGACACAGGAAGAGAGGGCGGGACAGAGGTGGTGAGTCACTGAAATGCCACTGCAGAGGGCTGGCCAGCCCAGCATGCCCACCCTGGAGGCAGAGCTCGGCGACAGCCTTTCAGGGAAGACAAAAACGACGGGGAGGAAGCCGTTAGGCGGCTGCCAGCAGGAAGGCAGCTGGCAGCTGCTTGGGCATCTGCCTA
The DNA here is from genome assembly GCA_022376925.1 of Tragulus kanchil. NCBI lineage: Eukaryota > Metazoa > Chordata > Mammalia > Artiodactyla > Tragulidae > Tragulus > Tragulus kanchil. The sequence continues at coordinate 225,163,657 of JAIOJX010000030.1, read as the reverse complement.
GGCCCGTTCTGTCTCCCCAGAGCCCAGGTGGGGTGGCGGATGGCAGCGGGAAAGCTCCAGGCCCACCCTCCGCGCGAGGCCATGGAAGACAGAGCCGCAAGGGCGCCAGGAAGCCTCATCAGCGGCTGCTGGGTCTCACATCGACTCCATCACCGCCGGAGGGAGTGGGCTGCCCCCCAGGGGCCCCTGAAGTGCTGATCGTTTGCAAAGTGCCAGGCCCCGAGGCCACGCTAGGGACAGAAAGACGGCAGCCCCAGCCCTCGGCCGTGGGCTCGGAGGCTTTCCTGGAGAAGGACGCTGGGCCAGGCCCACAGGATCAGTGGGGATGACGCAGGGAAGCCCCCCACCCCCGAGGCCGAGAGAACAGTGTGGGACTAAGCCTGGACACCCCTGGGCGCTCCCCTGCGGAAGGCTCGGCTCTGGGCCTTTCCAGCATCAGCCCAGACTACGGCACGACAACACTGTCAAGCAGGTGCTACGGCTCCCGCTTTACAGACGAAGAAACGGGGCCCCAGAGAGGTTAGGGAGCCGGCACAAGGTCACCCAGGTCCTAAGGAGCAGCGACCGCCTCTCAATTGGCTGTCTTCCTCCAAGAATGGCCAGGAAGGCCAGTGCGGCCGGAGCCCAGGGAGGACAGGGGGGCGCGGGGAGGGCAGGCGTGGACAGGGCGGGAGTGCCGGGCGGCGGGAGAGGACGCCGAGCTCGATCCCGGCAGCAGGAGGGGCCGCGGAGGCTGGGAGGGAGCGAAGCCAGCGGACGTGTGTAGGTTTTTTCATTAAAGACGAATTAATTAACTAATTCAGCGTTGGCTGCGCGGGTCTTCGTTGCTGCCTTCCCCAGCTGCGGTGAGAAAGGCAGCTCTCTAGTCGCGGTGTGCAGACTGCCCACTACGGTCATCCCTTCGGTCGCGGAGCACGGGCTCTAGAGGCTCGGCTGTCCCGCAGTATCTGGGATCTTCCCGGATGAGGGCTCGAACCTGTGTCCCCTGCATCGGCAGGTGGATTCTTTTACAACTAAGCCACCAGGGAAGTCCAGACACGCGTTTGAAAGGTGCTCTGCACCCAGGGTACAGCCCAAGTCGAGCAACAGTGGACCGTCCAGATCCCCTCCTCTCCTGTTCCATGCTGACCAAGCACCTCGCGGCCCCGTGGTCTCTCCCACAGACGGTGTGGTCAATACCGACTCCCGACAGCCAGCAAGGCCGTCCTGGACACACATGCTCACATTTTACAACTTGATGAACACACGGACGCACATCCTGGCAGGATCCCCAAAGACCCCATTTAAACCTTTGATTAATCCTCTCCAACGTGCAGTGAAGCCACGTTCATGGCTTCCGTTGCTGCCTTTTGCTTTATTGAGGTCGATCTCATCAAGAGAGGGTCCTTCCTAATTAACATCTGTCATGAAGATCAGACGCATCAGCTCCGGTGCCCACAGCACACCTCCGATCGCAGGAACGTCTGCCGCCCTGGACGCCCCGACCCGGCTGTGATTTCTGTCCATTTCAGTCCTCCGGGGTCAGATTTTTGCAGATCGTCACGTTGGCATGGAGACTGGATTCTTCGGTCAATTTTTAGATCAATAACTATTTTTGCCGGGCTCCGTTTTCACCAGTGTCCGTTTCACTTTGTGACGGTTATTTCTACGGGCGATGTCGATGACAGATTGGACTGGAGACAAATGGTCCGTGATGCTTTCTTAGGGAATCTGTGACAAGTGGAAACATGCTGGCAAACCAGAAAAAGAAAAGGGCTCTGAAGACGGGGAGAGCGATCCAGAGCCAGACAGAGACCACAAATAGAGGCTCACAGGGAGGGACGGAAAGACACAGACAGAGAGACACAGGGGGCCGGGAGAACCGTGAAATGGCAGCTCAGCTCCTGACAGACAGCTCAGTAGAGTCAAACGGCGGTGTTCAGACAAGTGGGCCACACTGCCTGCATCCTCTCCCGCCCCAGAATGGACAGCCTCCCCGCCAGGCTGCGGTCCTGCCAGGAAGGCGAAGAGGTTCTGAGCTTGGAGTCGCTTCTGGCTCCGCTTTCAGCTGCGAAGGGCCCTTCCGCCCGGTGGACCTGTACTCCGAGATGGGCTGCGGTTAGGGCTGGTGTTGGTAGCTCTCCTCTTGCCTGCCGCCCCCCATCTATCGTCAGTGGCTGCGTGGAGCTGGGTTTAAAAAGCCTCCGAGGTGTGTCAGCAGGAAAGAGAGCAGCGGTCCACGGGCAGCGGGCCTTGTGTTCTCGGCATCTCCAGTCGGCTCAGTGAAAGGCCGAGGGCCCGGAGGTCTGAGTTGGAGTCTCAGCCACACCACCGGCTCTCTAGGTCTGTTTTTCATCTGAGAAACAAGCACAGGACTCTGGTTTGCTCTTAGGAATGGCTGGGAGAATTAAATGAAATACATGGTGTGTGTGCTCAGTTGCTAAGTCTTGCCCAACTCTTTGCGACCCCGTGGACTGTCGCCCGCCAGGCTCCTCTGTCCATGGGGTTTCCCAGGCAAGACTACAGCAGTGGGCTGCCGTTTCCTTCTCTAGGGGTCTTCCTAATTAACGTCTGCCGCCCTGGGACAGCCACCTCCGATCGCAGGAACGTCTGCCGCCCTGGCGCCCGACCCGGCTGTGATTTCTGTCCATTTCAGTCCTCCGGGGTCAGATTTTTGCAGATCGTCACGTTGGCATGGAGACTGGATTCTTCGGTCAATTTTTAGATCAATAACTATTTTTGCCGGGCTCCGTTTTCACCAGTGTCCGTTTCACTTTGTGACGGTTATTTCTACGGGCGATGTCGATGACAGATTGGACTGGAGACAAATGGTCCGTGATGCTTTCTTAGGGAATCTGTGACAAGTGGAAACATGCTGGCAAACCAGAAAAAGAAAAGGGCTCTGAAGACGGGGAGAGCGATCCAGAGCCAGACAGAGACCACAAATAGAGGCTCACAGGGAGGGACGGAAAGACACAGACAGAGAGACACAGGGGGCCGGGAGAACCGTGAAATGGCAGCTCAGCTCCTGACAGACAGCTCAGTAGAGTCAAACGGCGGTGTTCAGACAAGTGGGCCACACTGCCTGCATCCTCTCCCCCCCCAGAATGGACAGCCTCCCCGCCAGGCTGCGGTCCTGCCAGGAAGGCGAAGAGGTTCTGAGCTTGGAGTCGCTTCTGGCTCCGCTTTCAGCTGCGAAGGGCCCTTCCGCCCGGTGGACCTGTACTCCGAGATGGGCTGCGGTTAGGGCTGGTGTTGGTAGCTCTCCTCTTGCCTGCCGCCCCCCATCTATCGTCAGTGGCTGCGTGGAGCTGGGTTTAAAAAGCCTCCGAGGTGTGTCAGCAGGAAAGAGAGCAGCGGTCCACGGGCAGCGGGCCTTGTGTTCTCGGCATCTCCAGTCGGCTCAGTGAAAGGCCGAGGGCCCGGAGGTCTGAGTTGGAGTCTCAGCCACACCACCGGCTCTCTAGGTCTGTTTTTCATCTGAGAAACAAGCACAGGACTCTGGTTTGCTCTTAGGAATGGCTGGGAGAATTAAATGAAATACATGGTGTGTGTGCTCAGTTGCTAAGTCTTGCCCAACTCTTTGCGACCCCGTGGACTGTCGCCCGCCAGGCTCCTCTGTCCATGGGGTTTCCCAGGCAAGACTACAGCAGTGGGCTGCCGTTTCCTTCTCTAGGGGGTCTTCCTGATCCAGAAATCGAACCTGAATCTCCTGCAGATCCTTTACCACTGCGCCATCTGGGAAGCCCAAATGGTGTATTACATCCATCAGCATCAGTGCAGTGTGCGGTCGCGTAATCATGTCCAACTCTCTGTAGCCCCAGGGACTGCAGCACGGCAGGCCGCCCTGTCCTTCGCCATCTCCCGGAGCCCGCTCAAACTCACGTCCATTGACTCAGTGATGCCATCCAACCATCTCGTCCTCTGTCGTCCCCTTCTCCTTTTGCCTTCTATTTTTCCCAATGAGTTGCCTCTTTGCATCAGGTGGCCAAAGTATTGGAGCTTCAGCTTCAGCATCAGTCCTTCCAAAGGATATTCAGGGTTGATTTCCTTTCGGATGGACTGGCTTGGTCTCGTTGCTGTCCAAGGGACTCTCCAGAGTCTTCTCCAGCACCACAGTTCAAAGGCATCAATTTGTCCACGTTCTGCCTCCTTCCCTGTCCAGCTCTCACATCCACACATGACAACTGGGAAAACTGTAGCTTGGACCGTACAGACTTTTGTGGGCAAAGTGATGTCTCTGCTTTTGAAAACTCCATCAAGGTCTGTCATAGCTTTTCTCCCAAGGATCAAGCGTCTTTTAATGTCATGGCTACAGTCAACATCCACACGGATTCTGGAGACCCCAAGAAATAAAGTCTGTCACTGTTCCCACTGTTCATCCATCTATTCGCCATGAAGTCATGACACTGGATGCCATGATCTGTGGCTTTTGACTGTTGAGTTTTGGGGCCGCTTTTTCACTCTCCTCTTTCACCTTTATCAAGAGGCTCTTTTGTTCCTCTTCGTCTTCTGCCATAAGGGCGGTGTCATCTGTATACCTAGGTTATCGATATTTCTCCCAGCAATATTGATTCCAGCTTGTGCCCGGCATTTTGCATGATGTCCTCTGCATATAAATTAAATAAGCAGGGTGACAATATACAGCCTTGACATTCACTTTTCCCAATTTGGAACTAGTCCATTGTTCCGTGTCTAGTTCTAACTGTTGCTTGTTATCCTGCATACACATTTTGCAAAGCTAGTGGAGGTGATGGAATTCCAGATGAGCTATTTCAACTGCTAAAAGATGATGCCGTTAAAGTGCTACACTCAATTTGCCAGCAAAGTTGGAAAACTCAGCAGTAGCCTCAGGACTGGAAAAGGTCAGTTTTCATTCCAATACCAAAGAAGGGCAATACCAAAGAAGGGAATCTTTTTTTTCAGCAAGAAAAAAAAATGATGCACCAACAGACAGCAGCACTGGGGGAATCTCAAGACAAACACCATTGCACTCCCTTCACACGGTAGCAAAGTAATGCTTAAAATCCTTCAAGCTAGGGCTTCCCTGGTGGTCCAGTAGGTAAGGACACCACCTTGCAGTGCAAGGGGCGCCAGTTCAATCCCTGGCCTGGGAAGATCCCACATGCCACAGAGCGGCTGGACCGATGTGTCCAATTACCGAGCCAGAGCTCTGCAGCGCATGTGCCCAGAGCCGGTGCTCTGCGACAACAGATGCCACTGCGATGGGAGGCCCACACGGGCCAAAGAACAAAGATGGAAATGAAAGACCAATAGAAGTGGCCGGAAAAAAAAAATCCTTCAAGCTAGGCTTCAACAGTAAATGAACTGAGAACTTCCAGATGTACAAGCTGGACTTAGAAAAGGCAGAGGAACCACAGATCAAATTGCCAACATCAGTTGGATCATAGAAAGAGCAATGGAATTCAAAAAAAACATTTACTCCTGCTTCATTGACTACACTAAAGCCCTTTAACTGTGGGGATCACAACAAACTGTTGGTGCACGCCATAGGTGCTAATAAATATTATTTTTTCTTTCTTGTTTATTGGGCAAGTCAACGGTAAGGTATGTGAGCCTCGGGCTGGCCTGTCTCACACAGGATGTGCCGACTCAGCTGCTTTCTGTCTCTAGCCCTCAACTGATTCACCCATAAGGTGGGTCTGCTTCTTACAAGTAGCTGAAGATACATTTGGCACGCACCTCGGCAGCCCCACTCCTGAGCATTTAGCCACGAAAGACGGAAACACGTGTTTACACAAACCCTTGTCTAGAGGGCTCCCGGCAGCCTGTGTCACAGCAGCCCCAAACCTGGAACCACCGAAATGCCCACGAACAAAAGACCGAGCAAAGACACTGCCCGGATACGCTCAGCAAGAAAAAGAGCGAGGTACCCACACACAGCTGCGCTGGGGGATCTCGAAACACGCCGAATGAGCAGAACTCTACAGGTGTGATCTCTTTTCTGTGGAACTCTAAAAAGAGAAATCAATTTATATTGGTGGAAAGCAGCTGGCCGGGTCTGGCAGGAAGGGGAGGGGTGCAGCGATGACCTGGGAGGGACCCGAGAAGGCTTTAGGGTGTGATGGGCCGGCTCTGGTGATGCGTGGACTGGAACAGTGGCTGCACAGGTGTATGCATCTGTCAAAACTTCAAACTGCATTGCAAAGGGGTGCATTTTAATTGTACGTAAGTTACACCTCAGTACAGTTCCTCTGGCTTCCCAGGGGCTCAGACGGTCCAGAGTCTGCCTGCCATGCGTGAGACTGAGCCAGGTTCAGTCCCAGGGCTGGAGAGACCCCCTGGGGGAGGAAAGGACAGCCCGCTCCAGTATTCCTGCCTGAGAAATCCTACGGATGGAGGAGCCTGGCGGACCACAGTCCAAGGGGTCGCAAAGCGTCTGACATGACTGAGTGACGAGCCCTTTCTTTCTTTGACAGTTCAGCTTAGAAAGGCCCCTGGGACAAGCTTCCCGCAGTTTCCCGGCAGGTCTGTGATCGGATAGCAGGTACGCGGGACAGGCCACCGTGTGTCACCCTGCCATGAACTCCGTGGTGGGAGGAGAGGGGGTGTTTCTTTGGGTGGTGCCGGGCACGGGAGCCCACGGCGCCGGCTGTGTTGAGATTCCCCCATGAGGTGACAGCGCCACGGCTCTGGGGGCCGTCTGACCTGGGCTGGAAGCCAGCCTCCCGCCCTTCACCCATCGGCTATGCCCCACGGGGCAAAGGAGTTTCCCTTTCTGAGCCTCAGCTTCTGCAGCAGTCCCCTAGGTGGAGGCGAGCAGAGCTTCTCGCTCTGGGCTGAACGCTCAGCACGCCCTCAGCCCTCATCAAAACTGGGAGACCTTCACCGACAGGGCGCTCCTCCCCAGGGCTCCGGCTCCGCGGCGGCCAGGGCCTCTTGCCCGCCTTCCTCCGGGCAGGGAGGCGGGCCTGTCCAGCACACGCCTGACGGTGGACGCTCTCCTCTGTCACTCGTGACTGGGATGCCCCCAACAGCCTCACAGACCCCCTTTCCTCGGTGGCTCCAGCCCCTCATGTCAGGGCACTCAGCGAGCTGCTGACCCCGCCACGGGACGTCACGCTGGACGCAGGAGCTGCTTCTGCTCCAGCCTCGGGGACGCCACAGGGGAAACTCCTGCCCAGCCGCCGCCGCCAGCCCGCCTGCAGGACAGAGCGGGTCCCCCCGGCCGCCCTGCAAACTGCCCAGGTTGCCGGCTCTGGTGATGCGTGGACTGGAACAGTGGCTGCACAGGTGTATGCATCTGTCAAAACTTCAAACTGCATTGCAAAGGGGTGCATTTTAATTGTACGTAAGTTACACCTCAGTACAGTTCCTCTGGCTTCCCAGGGGCTCAGACGGTCCAGAGTCTGCCTGCCATGCGTGAGACTGAGCCAGGTTCAGTCCCAGGGCTGGAGAGACCCCCTGGGGGAGGAAAGGACAGCCCGCTCCAGTATTCCTGCCTGAGAAATCCTACGGATGGAGGAGCCTGGCGGACCACAGTCCAAGGGGTCGCAAAGCGTCTGACATGACTGAGTGACGAGCCCTTTCTTTCTTTGACAGTTCAGCTTAGAAAGGCCCCTGGGACAAGCTTCCCGCAGTTTCCCGGCAGGTCTGTGATCGGATAGCAGGTACGCGGGACAGGCCACCGTGTGTCACCCTGCCATGAACTCCGTGGTGGGAGGAGAGGGGGTGTTTCTTTGGGTGGTGCCGGGCACGGGAGCCCACGGCGCCGGCTGTGTTGAGATTCCCCCATGAGGTGACAGCGCCACGGCTCTGGGGGCCGTCTGACCTGGGCTGGAAGCCAGCCTCCCGCCCTTCACCCATCGGCTATGCCCCACGGGGCAAAGGAGTTTCCCTTTCTGAGCCTCAGCTTCTGCAGCAGTCCCCTAGGTGGAGGCGAGCAGAGCTTCTCGCTCTGGGCTGAACGCTCAGCACGCCCTCAGCCCTCATCAAAACTGGGAGACCTTCACCGACAGGGCGCTCCTCCCCAGGGCTCCGGCTCCGCGGCGGCCAGGGCCTCTTGCCCGCCTTCCTCCGGGCAGGGAGGCGGGCCTGTCCAGCACACGCCTGACGGTGGACGCTCTCCTCTGTCACTCGTGACTGGGATGCCCCCAACAGCCTCACAGACCCCCTTTCCTCGGTGGCTCCAGCCCCTCATGTCAGGGCACTCAGCGAGCTGCTGACCCCGCCACGGGACGTCACGCTGGACGCAGGAGCTGCTTCTGCTCCAGCCTCGGGGACGCCACAGGGGAAACTCCTGCCCAGCCGCCGCCCGCCGCCAGCCCGCCTGCAGGACAGAGCGGGTCTGGCCGCCCCACACTCCAGACCCGAGAGCCGACGAGGGAATCCGTGACCAGCGGAAGCACGCTTGCAAACCAGACAAAGCAACGGGAACCGATACTCGTCAATGAGCATGGACTGCCCCCGGCCCCACACGGGTCTCTTCTCGCCTCTCCCTCTGCTTGAGCCACTGGCCGCTGCTGTCCCTCCCGAGTGGCTTCTCCCGGCCGTCGGTGAGCAGGGCACGGGGCACCCCTACTGTGCCGCGTGGGGTCGCTCTGTGACGGCGCGCTTCACGTGTCGCCGGGGCTGGGTTGCGGTGCCCAGCTGTCTGGTCCAACCCCAGTTGTTGCCATGAAGCTGTTTCTAAATGTGATTCACATGCACCATCAGCGGGGAAGCGGATGGCCCTCCGCCAAGCGGTGGGCCTCGCCCCATCAGCTGGACGTCTTAAGAGCTTCCGTCCGTAAGAATCGCGCCTCAAGGCTGCAGCACAGAGCCCCGCCTGAGCCTCCAGCCCCCGGCGCCGCCCGGGGATTTCTGCACGCCAGCTCCACCACCAGGCCCGCCAATTCTTTCACACAAATCTCACTTTTCTGATCGACGGATAGCTCTCTTACCTGTTCTCCTCTCAAGTGCCCTGGACACCCTGAGCCCACGCCTCATCCAAAGGAGCGGAGGCCCCTACCAGGGGCATCTTCTACCCACCCGACCCCAGCCTCCGGTCTTCGGGTACCAACGCCCCGATCTTGCCCTGGGGAGACCTCCTCCCACACCCACGGTCCACGCACTTCCCGGGGCCAGCCTTGCCTTCGAGGCAGGGAGAGCCAGGCCTGGCCCCGCCGGGCAGCTCATTCTCCCGGCCGCCGTGACCGGCGGAGGCGCGGACACGTGAGCCAGCGCCGTGCGGTGGGGGACGGCCCCGGGACGTGTGCGGGCCCGTCCCTGCATGTTTCGCCCGCCTGACCGTGGAATGGTGCGAGTCAGGAGCAGAGCCAGCAGCCCAGAGGAAGACAGACAGGGAATGGAGGGACGGAGTTCTGAGGTCACCCTTCGAGCCCTTGGATTCAGCCCTCCCTGAAGCTGTTGTGAGCATGTCGGGTCTCTTTCTGGACCGTGCCACATGGGACTGGGGCGCTATCATTTACGACCCGAAGCTTCCAGCCTGCTACGGTCTCCTGCTCAGGCCTGAGGGCCGAGTGGGCGGCCCCAGCTCGGCTGAAAGGGGCTGGTTTGGTCCGGATCCGGGTGCGGGCAAGCGGGCGGCAGCGGCGACGAGCAGAGCGGCCGAGGGGAGGCCGAGGAGGGACGGCGGGGGGAGCAGCACGCCAGCACAGGGCTGCCGGGGGGGCAGGCTGGGAGAGAGAAGACCGCGGCTGGCCGGGAGTGTTTACCCCGCGTGCTGTGGGTGTGACGTGCCCGCTCCCCGTCTCTCCAGGGCATCTGCAGGAAAGCGCCGTTTCCGCGCCCACCCTCCGTGTGCGATGGGGACCCTACGCCACCTCCACACAAACACTCAGCAGTGCCGACCTTTTCAGCATGAGCCCTCTGGGGGTATCTCTCTGTGGTTTTGTTTTTAATTAATTAATTTATATTTGGCTGTGCCAGGCCTCAGCTGTGGCACAAGGGATCTTCTTGCGGCCCATGGGTCTCCTTGCCCCATGACACGTGGGATCTCAGTTTCTCACCGGGAGAGAACCTGTGTCTCCTGCATTGGAAGGTGGACTCTCAACCACCGGACCACCAGGGAAGGCCCTCTCCATGGCTTACTTTCCATTTCCCTCTGTGAGAGGCTGCCCAGCACTTTTGCACACATGGATTGGCCATCTGGATCTCCTTGGTGAAGGGGCTGCTCGGGTATCTTGATCAATTTGCTGTCAGGGCGTCTGTCCTTTTCTTGTTGATTCGTAAGAGCTCTTTACATATTATGGACGAGCCCTCTGTCTGTCGGCAATCTAGGTTCCATAGGACCGCAAGGTGGGCACAGAGAGAAACCACAGGCCCCCGACGGGACTCAGGCATATGCAGAATGGGACTAAAAGAAGTCACCTCGCGAGGCTTGGATATTTTAGGAATTTCTGACCTTTATAGCTCGATTACATGAAGACTCAAGCACAGGCCACAGAGAACAAGAAAGCTGGAGGACAGGGGGTGGACGAAGAGGTCTAGCCAAAACTGGCCCTGTGCCAGGCTCTAGCTGGAGGTGCCACCTGCTTCATGCCATGGGCTCACGCAGCCTTCCTAGAACACACAGACCTGGCCGCACCTCAGGGCCACCGCACGGTCTGTTCCCTCTCCCCGTGCACTTCCCTGCAGATTGGGCTCCTTCTCATGGTCCAAGTGTGTGCTCAACCATCACCCTCTCAAAGACGCCTCCCTGAGGCCCACAGGTGAGGGGAGTCTCTGCCCCCTGGTGGCCCTGCCTTGGCTACATCCATTCTCACTCTCACCCATCTGTTGACAAGGCACTTGGCTGGCTTGCACGCTAGCATGCACCATCTGTCGGGCACAGTCCTGTCTGTCTCATTCACACGGCACCCCCAGGGCCCCAGGTAGTGTCTTCATATAACAGCTGCTCGGCAAACACCCGTCCAACAAACCAATGAACAAGTCTCACGACAATCTGGTCAGGCGAACACCAACAGTGTGCCCATTTCACAGGTGAAGACACTGAGACTCTGAGGAGCTGGGTAACGCGGTCAAGGCCTCAGAGAGACTACAGAGAATCACAGGCTTTCCAAGTCTGCAGTCTGCCCCCAACCTCTGCCCCTCTCCAGCTCTGGAGGAGGGGGTGAGGGGTGGCAGATCCCATGAATTGTTACCCTGTCTTATAACTGGATTTCCTGTCTACCGTCGGAGCAGAAGAGCAGAGTGCAGCGGGGAGAGTGAGGCCGGGGACCCCTGCCAGGAGGCCAGGGCACGAACAGAAACAGGTCATGTTTGCAAAAGCTCGGTCCACCAGCACCTCCAGAGACGCCCTGGGAGTCGTCCCGCCGAAACCCCACCCAGGACCGGGGTGCTCACCCCCTCCCAGGGAGTCCGTCCCAGTCTGGCCCAGTTCTGGGGGAGCAGGAGGTGCGGGGACCCTCCTTAACCTGAGCTTGGTTGGCAGGCCTGGCGGGGATGCCCAGCACCTCCTGAACTGGGAATTCTGAATGCTCCTGGATGCGTGGCAGAAATTAGGTTAAAGCAGGAATAATCAGCTCATTCACTCCCTCGCTATGGGACTGGTTCATGAGGCTGGATTTTAGGAATTTCTGACCTTTATAGCTCGATTACATGAAGACTCAAGCACAGGCCACAGAGAACAAGAAAGCTGGAGGACAGGGGGTGGACGAAGAGGTCTAGCCAAAACTGGCCCTGTGCCAGGCTCTAGCTGGAGGTGCCACCTGCTTCATGCCATGGGCTCACGCAGCCTTCCTAGAACACACAGACCTGGCCGCACCTCAGGGCCACCGCACGGTCTGTTCCCTCTCCCCGTGCACTTCCCTGCAGATTGGGCTCCTTCTCATGGTCCAAGTGTGTGCTCAACCATCACCCTCTCAAAGACGCCTCCCTGAGGCCCACAGGTGAGGGGAGTCTCTGCCCCCTGGTGGCCCTGCCTTGGCTACATCCATTCTCACTCTCACCCATCTGTTGACAAGGCACTTGGCTGGCTTGCACGCTAGCATGCACCATCTGTCGGGCACAGTCCTGTCTGTCTCATTCACACGGCACCCCCAGGGCCCCAGGTAGTGTCTTCATATAACAGCTGCTCGGCAAACACCCGTCCAACAAACCAATGAACAAGTCTCACGACAATCTGGTCAGGCGAACACCAACAGTGTGCCCATTTCACAGGTGAAGACACTGAGACTCTGAGGAGCTGGGTAACGCGGTCAAGGCCTCAGAGAGACTACAGAGAATCACAGGCTTTCCAAGTCTGCAGTCTGCCCCCAACCTCTGCCCTCTCCAGCTCTGGAGGAGGGGGTGAGGGGTGGCAGATCCCATGAATTGTTACCCTGTCTTATAACTGGATTTCCTGTCTACCGTCGGAGCAGAAGAGCAGAGTGCAGCGGGGAGAGTGAGGCCGGGGACCCCTGCCAGGAGGCCAGGGCACGAACAGAAACAGGTCATGTTTGCAAAAGCTCGGTCCACCAGCACCTCCAGAGACGCCCTGGGAGTCGTCCCGCCGAAACCCCACCCAGGACCGGGGTGCTCACCCCCTCCCAGGGAGTCCGTCCCAGTCTGGCCCAGTTCTGGGGGAGCAGGAGGTGCGGGGACCCTCCTTAACCTGAGCTTGGTTGGCAGGCCTGGCGGGGATGCCCAGCACCTCCTGAACTGGGAATTCTGAATGCTCCTGGATGCGTGGCAGAAATTAGGTTAAAGCAGGAATAATCAGCTCATTCACTCCCTCGCTAGGCTCCACACGGGCCCAGCCCGCCTCGGAGCGATGCTGCCTACGGTCGCCGTCGGCCTGGATCTGAGGAGAGCGGCACAAGTGAGATATTTTATTTATGTGTCGTGCATATTTATTAGGAAGAAGTAAATAAATTAGCTGCTTGCCATCTGCACCCACCCGCCCACACTCAGTTCCCTCTCTTGTCTTCTGCCTCAGGAGGGGCTGCACCAGTGAAGCCCAGGTTCCATAAAGATGGGGCTCCTTTCTAGCATGATTTTTCTCCTGCGTTTGAGCAGCCCTAGAATTACAATTTTTCTGAAAAGAAATGGATATCGTGTATTATTTTAGGCCATGTGCCATAGCTGATCCTCCCATCAAGCCTGGTAGGTAGGGCATAGTGTATTCCTCATTTCAAAGATGAGGACACAGAGGATCAGAGGGGTCAGGTCACTCGCTCAGGGTCACACAGCAAATGAGTGGAGAAGCTGAGCTCAAATCAGGGGGTGCTGAAAGACTTCTGCAATGTGCTGGGGAGAAACACCGGACCGGGAGGCAATTTTCTGGTTCTGGTGCTAGCTGCCTTGAGGTCCAAGCTGGTCCCTTAACTCTCCTGGCTCTTCTCTGCTGAATGGGAAAAAAAAAGCATACGAAGATAGACCTCATATGGTAGAAAAGCAAATCACCACCTGTCCGAAACCTGAGTGGCCTTCACGCACACCCCTGAGGCTCCCGACTCCCGCTGGTAAAGGGGCTCAACAGCTCCCCACACCTGCCCCAGCCCTGCTGGGTACCTCAGGGCACATCAGTGGACCTTTCAGAGTCTCCACCTTCTCCTCTATAAAATGGAAGAACGCCTAGTCTGGGGAGCGGGGAAGAGGAGCTCATGGGTGAAGGAAGCCGTGCGTGTCTCGTGGAGGCAGGCGGCAGGTGGGGCCGAGGCCAGAGGGCCAGGGAGGAACCCAGAATGCCTGACGGTGCTCCAGAGCCCAGAGAGCGGCGGTGACCGGCCCAAAGCCACAGAGCCACCACAGCCCCAGGGAACCTCAGACCACATGCCTCCCAGGCTGCAGAGCCGCACAGGATCTGAATCTTTTATGAGGCACCATAAATCTCCCCGGAACTGCTCCTGCCCGCAGCCCGCAAGCCCTGCCTCACTGCCTCCTGCCTCCCTGCAGGCTCTTCTCATTAAGTTAAGTGCAGAATCCAATGCAATTGCTTTTGATTTTCCCCGAGGGGCCAACCGCCACCTCCTTCCAAGGGGCCTGCAGGGCCAGGGCTGCTGCAGGGCGCTCACACACCCCCTCACCAGAGGTTTCTAGAAAAGCGTTACTGTTTCACATGTGTGGTTTAGCATCGTCAGAGCTGACGTTGGTGAGGTCCCACCAGGTACCAGCACAATCCCCCTGCAAAGCCCCAGGAGGTGGCATCGGCCTAATCCACACAGAGGACAACTCAGAGCACACCCAGGCCCACGGGCTGCCAGTTTTCGGGACGAGGGAGCTCCGGGGAAGGGACCTGCAGATGCGCAGAACCAGCTCGTTCCCAGGCCGCCAGCAGAGGGGACAGGCGTGAGCGGTAGCAGAAAGGGGGCAGGTCCGATTCGAAGGCGGCCAGACAGGGCAACCCCACCGCGCCCAACGCCCAGCAAGTCTCGGCCCTCCGGCTCCCGCACGAGGAGCAACAACAGGAACGGCAGTTCCACCAGGGTCAGCTGTGGGCCAGGCCCTGCAAAGGTTTTTCCAGAAGAAGCTCAGACCCCTGCCCTCCGCCTGCGGTGCCCTCTGGAGCCCTCCACTCACTCCACGCCCCTCTCCCGCAGGCTGGCCTCTATTCCTCAGACACCCCCGCCCAGGACTTCTGCCCCTTCTCTTCCCTCCACCTGCCCAGCTCCTCCTCTCCCAGGTCTTCTCTCGGCTGGCCCACACAAAAACGTCATCTCCTCCAGGAGGCCTTCCCTGACTACCTCGTCACCCTTGACCATCTCATCCCAGTTTTTCTCCCATAATTTTATGTACTGATTCATCTTTGGCTGCACTGGGTCTTTGTTGTGGAGCAGGCTTTTTTTCTAGTTGCAGGGAGTGGGGACTATTCTCTCGTTGCCGTGCATGTGTTTCTCACTGCAGTGGCTTCTTTCGGGAAGAACGAGCTCTAGGGCACACGGGCTTCGGCAGCTGCAGCACGTGGACTCAGCAGATGCGGCTCGCGGGCCCTAGTGTTCAGGCTCAATAATTGCACCACCTGGGTTTAGGTGCTCTGCACCCCGTGGGATCTTCCCGGATCGGGGATCGAACCCATGTCTCCTCCACTGGCAGGTGGATTCTTCACTGCTAAGTCACCGGGGAAATCCCATTCTCTTTTTTTTTTTAAAAAAAAAACACATTTATTTATGTATTTATTTTGGCGAGGGTGGGGAGGGAGGTGGATGCGGGCACTTCCACTGGGCTTTCACTTCTCTAGTTTCATGCATCTTTGTTCTTTGGCCCGTATAGGCCTCCCATCGCGGTGGCGTCTGTTGTCGCAGAGCACCGGCTTTGGGCGCATGCGCTCCAGAGCTCTGGCTCGGTAATTGGACACATCAGTCCAGCTGCTCCACGGCACGTGGGATCTTCCGAGGCCAGGGATCGAACCGGCGCCCCTTGCACTGCAAGGCGGTGTCCTTACCCACTGGACCACCAGGGAAGCCTTCCATTCTCTTTTTTCTAACATTTATTTATCTGGCTGCACCAGGTTTCAGTGTGACGCATAGGCTCTGTGATCTTTGTTGAGGTGTGTGGGATTTTATTACTACTTTTTAGTGGTGACATGCAGGATCTTTTTTAGTCCCAGCATGTGAACACTCAGCTGTGGCATGTGGGCTCTGTTCCCCGACCAGGGTTTGAACCCAGGCCCCTGCACTGGGAGTGCGGCATCTTAGCCACTGGACTGTCAGGGAAGTCCCTCATCCCATTTCCTTGTCTTCCTTTGCTTCTGCGAACGCCTATTTATGGGCTCGCCTGTTTGTGGCCCACCTCCCCGACTCTGTAAGGACAAGGGCTGTCTTCTGGCTGCCGGAGCCCCAGCGCTTCCGGCAGTCACTGGCAGCTGGTGGGTTGTGGTTAAACCACAGCAGAATGAATGAAGGCAAGAAAGGAAGCCATCAGACCGCTCGGGGCCAGGACACAGGCAGCAGACGCCCGGGGTCCTACAGTACGATGACAGCCCCCTCCCAGCCCCCCACGCCCACCCAAGGTCAGTTCCCTGACGCCAAGGTGCCGGGGGAGGGGGCTGCTCTCCAGAGGGAGTAGGGAGCCCTCCCGAGATAGAGAGAGGGAGAAATGGTCTAGAACGTGCGGAATAGCAACACTCTAGGAGATAATGTAGCCATTAAAAATGACAAGTGTGAGAAATAACATCTGTAGGGGAGAAGCCCAAGCAGAATCGCCTTTCAGCCTGCTGACAGCCACGCAGAAGCTGCAGCCTTATTTATAACAGCAAAATGCTGCAAACAACCTTGCTACCCAACTTGCGGGGGCACAGAGCAGGTAAATAAACCGTGCCCCACACGGATACACAACAGGGCATTCTGCAGCTAGAACAACTCTGGGAGACGCTGACCCTGTGAAGTCAAGTGGGGAAAAAAAACACATAAAATGGTATAGGTCATATGATCTCAGCAAAAACAGACGGGGAAAAAAGACTAGAAGGAAACGCACCCAAGTGTCCTTGAATGGTGAACTGATAGAGGATGAGTTTAGTTTTGTTCTTGGTCTTTACGTTTCTTTTCAAAATGGTCTGCTAACAATAAAAGCATGCTCCATCCAGGAAAAAGTCATGTTGGGGCCTCTCCGCACACCATGTGGCATCGTAGTTCTCCAACCAAAGATTGAACCTGGGCCTCATTCCTCAGAAAAGCAGAATATCCTAACCACTGGACCACCAAAGAGGTTCCAGTGACTTAATTTAGAAGCATACCAGGACTTCCCTGGTGGTTCAGTGGGTAAAGAGTCCGCCTTGCAGTGCAAGGAGTGCCAGTTCGCTCCCTGGCCTGGGAAGATCCCATATGCCACGGAGTGGCTGGACCAGTGTGTCCAATGATGAGCCAGCGCTCTGGACCGCATATGCCCAGAGCTGGCGTGAGGCCCCACAGGCCCACCTCCCCGACTCTGTAAGGACAAGGGCTGTCTTCTGGCTGCCGGAGCCCCAGCGCTTCCGGCAGTCACTGGCAGCTGGTGGGTTGTGGTTAAACCACAGCAGAATGAATGAAGGCAAGAAAGGAAGCCATCAGACCGCTCGGGGCCAGGACACAGGCAGCAGACGCCCGGGGTCCTACAGTACGATGACAGCCCCCTCCCAGCCCCCCACGCCCACCCAAGGTCAGTTCCCTGACGCCAAGGTGCCGGGGGAGGGGGCTGCTCTCCAGAGGGAGTAGGGAGCCCTCCCGAGATAGAGAGAGGGAGAAATGGTCTAGAACGTGCGGAATAGCAACACTCTAGGAGATAATGTAGCCATTAAAAATGACAAGTGTGAGAAATAACATCTGTAGGGGAGAAGCCCAAGCAGAATCGCCTTTCAGCCTGCTGACAGCCACGCAGAAGCTGCAGCCTTATTTATAACAGCAAAATGCTGCAAACAACCTTGCTACCCAACTTGCGGGGGCACAGAGCAGGTAAATAAACCGTGCCCCACACGGATACACAACAGGGCATTCTGCAGCTAGAACAACTCTGGGAGACGCTGACCCTGTGAAGTCAAGTGGGGAAAAAAAACACATAAAATGGTATAGGTCATATGATCTCAGCAAAAACAGACGGGGAAAAAAGACTAGAAGGAAACGCACCCAAGTGTCCTTGAATGGTGAACTGATAGAGGATGAGTTTAGTTTTGTTCTTGGTCTTTACGTTTCTTTTCAAAATGGTCTGCTAACAATAAAAGCATGCTCCATCCAGGAAAAAGTCATGTTGGGGGGCCTCTCCGCACACCATGTGGCATCGTAGTTCTCCAACCAAAGATTGAACCTGGGCCTCATTCCTCAGAAAAGCAGAATATCCTAACCACTGGACCACCAAAGAGGTTCCAGTGACTTAATTTAGAAGCATACCAGGACTTCCCTGGTGGTTCAGTGGGTAAAGAGTCCGCCTTGCAGTGCAAGGAGTGCCAGTTCGCTCCCTGGCCTGGGAAGATCCCATATGCCACGGAGTGGCTGGACCAGTGTGTCCAATGATGAGCCAGCGCTCTGGACCGCATATGCCCAGAGCTGGCGTGAGGCCCACACAGGCCAAAGAACAAAGATGTATGAAAATAAATACAAAACCAATAAAAGAGGCCAAAATTAAAAAAAAAAAAAAAAAAAGCAACTAGAGAAGTTCATCAAGAGATTACCTGAGACCAACTTACAGGAGTGCAGACTCTGCTCACAACCATAAACTTTAAAAAAAAAAAAAAAAGGATACCATTATTACTTTCTCTTCTAGTTTTTTTGGCCACTCCCATTGGTCTTTCATTTCCATCTTTGTTCTTTGGCCTGTGCAGGCCTCCCACCGCAGTGGCCTCCCCCGCCCAGCGCTCTGGCTCGGCAGCTGGACACATCGGTCCAGCCGCTCCGCGGCACGTGGGATCTTCCCAGGCCAGGGATCGAACCGGCGCCCCTTGCACTGCAAGGTGGTGTCCCCACCCACTGGACCACCAGGGAAGCCCCACTGTTGCTTTTTAATGAAAGCAAAAAGCCAGAGTACCATGTACACAGCAGTGCTGCATGGAGAAGGAGGGGGTGTGGTGCTGCCTTTTTTTTTTTTTAACATTGATAGTGCTGTGTTTTATTACTTTAAATAGTTTAAATGCCCAACAGACATTTTGTAAGATTTCCTTCTTGGAAATACAGATAAAGGAAGACCCTGGAGACTGGTTAGCAGGAGGGCCAGGAGACCAGCTCCAGCTCAGGGACCAGGTCAGGCCGTCTCCCTTCTGGGCCTCAGTTTCCTGGTCTATAGAATGGGATTTATCATCTTTGCCTCCCGCTGTTGCTGAAGGACCCAGGCCTCTGGAGAAGAGATGTGCCCACGCGCAACGCTTAGGGGGTGCTCCGTAAACACTGGTGCCCCTCCGCCCTCCCAGTGAGGGGGATCCTCTTACTGCTACATTCCCATCAGGTGGGCAGGCAGTGGTCCCCAAACCCTTTGATCTTGCACTTCCATCTCTAGAAAAATGTCTGTCTGTTCCTCCAACACAGGCACATGATTTATAGAATCCTGATGTGTCACTGTACCTGTGTATCATAGCATACGGCACATGCAAAAAGAGGAAACCATAAATTGTGACAAAACCTTAATGCACACTGAAACTCAGTACTCTTTCTCCATCTCCCTCCTCCAGAGGCACCCTGGGTGTGGGAGCCACACCCCACTTTGGGGGGTGCTGGCTGAGCCTGCAGGCTCCTGGAGGGCAGAGGCCACGGAGAACAGCGCGTCGTCCCACCACCCTGTGGAAGGAAGACTCGCTCAAGCGGGAGCCTGGAGGGAGGTCTGCGGCTCAGCCTGCTTTATGTTGAAAGAAACAAACCAAGGGCAACAGTTAAACCCCTCAGCCCAGAGTCTTGACTCCTGGGCTCTGAGGGAAGCCGGGCCTCCCCAGAGGCGCTGGGCCGCCCCGCCCCTCTCCCTGGACAGTCCCCCTCCCGAGAGCTGGACCAAGTGGGCTCGGAGGGAGGGTCCTTCTGACACCGCTCCACCTTGGATTTGGGACCTCAAGCCACGTGACTGGGACTCAAACCCAGCCAAGCCCACCATCCCTGGTTCCGGGACCTTATGGAGCTCAGGTTCTTCGTGTCTCTTCGCAGAAGAGGTCAGTGAGACACAAAGGACTAGGTAAGAGATGGATTTATTCGGATGCCGAGCAAAGCCGCGGCCCCCCCAAAACATGCCGTTCTTAGCGTTCATGGGCTGGGGAATTTCATATGCTAACGAGTGGGAGGATTATTACAACTCTTTGGGGGAAGGGGTGGAACTGTCCTGGCGCCTCTGGGTGTGTCACTTAGCTTGCTGACTGCGGATCGGGGTCTGGCCTGCCATCTTGGACCCATTGGATTCTAATGCGTTTATGTTGCGTTCTTGGGCTATATCACTCTTTCAAAATACCGTGCCCTGCCCTTTCCCTAACTGCTACACTCGCTGCTGTCCCCAGGCATCACTGCCCACCCCCGCCCCTGTGCCTTTCCACTCACTGGAGGGAGGCAGGCTCCCAAGGCCAGGAGGTCAGAGCGACTGACGCCCTCCCGGGGCCCAGCCTCACGGTAAAATACAGCTGCCCCCATCCTGCCTGCCTTCCAGGACTCCTGCCAACCCAGAGCCAGCTGCCCGTAAACCCCCAGACGTAAATCTTGAGACCCAGTTCCGTCAGGACAGAGGCAGGCAGTAAATCTGCCGCTCCAGAGTCTCGGGGCAGCAGCGCCTCCTGAGAGAATTCATTTTTCGCCCTTGGATAAATTTCCCGTGCTAGACAGGAAAGGGGAAAAATGTGTCCATTCGGCTGAGAAATGGTTGTCTGCAGGGTACCCCCGGCGTGGGGCTCCCCACCTCTGCTGCCAGCTCCCAGGCTCCGCAGCCAGGAGCCTCCAGGACAGGGGTCTCTGGGCAGGCCCCTCCCAGGCAGCCCTCTAACCCCCACCCCTGCACACCCCCTGGCTCAGTAAGAGCTCCAGGGGTACTCTGCAGGCCCTGAGGAGTACCGGCCAGGGAACTCGGAGCACCGCGGGGTCCACAGGGTCCCCTGCATGGTCCGCGGCCACGGCCAGCTTATTCCACCGCGTGTCTCCCTCTGCTCTGGGCCTCAACCTCCACCCTGTGGGGAAGACGGGCCTGAAGCCAGACCAGAGGCACTACCTATGTAGCTTGGGGGCCTTGAACAAGTAAAAGCTTTTCTTTTTTTTGTAAAATCACACAAGTCCCCACGAGTCAGAACAGCCATTGTGGAGAGTCGTGTGGCCTTGGGGCTGGCCGTGATCTATTTCTCATCCCAGATCAGAGGCATCCGGTGATGGCCTTATACTGATCTTTTAAAAGCACCAGTGTTTAGAAAAGTTCGCTTGCCAATGCAGGAGACGTGAGTTTGATCCCTGATCTGGGAAGAGCCCACAGGCTGCGGAACAACGAAGCCCGTGAGCCACAACTATGGAGCCTGTGCTCTAGAGCCTCGGAGCTGCAACAATGGAGCCCCTGGGAAGCCACACTGCCGAAGCCCGTGTGCCCTAGAGCCCGAGTTCCACAGGAGAAGTCACTGCAGCAAGAAGCCTGCTCACCTCAACTAGAGAGTATCCCCCATCCCTGAACCGAGAGAAGAGCCTGCAGCAGCAGTGAAAACCCAAAATAGCCAAAAATAAATAAATACTAAATTTTAAAACTGCATTTCTTTTTTTTTTTTTTCCTTCGAGCGGGTTTTTTTTTTTTTTGAATTTGCTAGATTTTATTATCAATAAAATCACCTATTAAGTACATCCGAGAAATCTGATCATGGAATCCACACACCTCCTTCAGCCAGTCAGCCAATGTGTGCTCAGTCACGTCCGGGCTCTCTGAGACGCCATGGACTGTAGCCCCCACCAGGCTCCTCTATTCGTGGAATTTTCTGGGCAAGATACTGGAGTGGGTTGCATTTCCTACTCTTTTTTTTTTTGGCCTCTAAGTCATCATTTATTTTTCATCCATCTTTGTTCTTTGGCCTGTGTGGGCCTCCCATCACAGCGGCCTCTCTCGCTGCAGAGCACCGGCTCTGGGCACGTGCGCTCCAGAGTGCCGGCTCGTGACTGGACACACCGGCCCAGATGCTCCCCGGCATGTGGGACCTCCCCGGCCAGGGATCAAATCGGTGCCCCTTGCACTGCAAGGTGGACTCTTTACCCACTAGACCACCAGGGAAGCCCAAAAAACTGCATTTCTTGAAAAAAAAAAACCAAAAAACCAGTGTTTGGAAACTGTCACAACACTGTTAATTGGTTATATCCCAATACACAATGTTTTGGGTGTTAAAAAATAAAAATAACATTTAAAAGCCAAATTAAAAAACATGAGAATCACTCTGCTTTGGGCCCAATATATCTCCTAGTCAAAGCGCAAAGTACAGAAGCGCACGGCAGCCGGCCACCACCTGTGTGAAATGAGAGGAGAGAACAGGAATGCAAAAATTTCTAGAGGGACACACGGCAAACAGACGATGGTGTCTGCCTACTGCGGTGGAGGCAGGGACTTGACAAAGGAAGACAGAGACCGGAGAAAGGCTCCTCATGGCCATGTCTTGAGGTTTTCTATCTGAACCATGTGACCCTTGAGTTCTCACGCCAGCTGCTGACGGATGGACAGCTAGTTTAGGCCCTTCCATTTTTTTCATGAACACTGCAATAAACGTCTTTATCCGCGTTGCCTTACCCATCTATGTTAGCTTTTTCCTGAGAATAGATACTTAGAAAAGGGATGGATGGGACTTCCCTGGTAGTCCAGCGGTTAAGAACACACCTGCCAGGGCTTCCCTGGTAGCTCAGTGGTAACAAGTTCACCTCCCAGTGCTGGAGACACGGGTTCTATCCCTGATCCAGGAAGATTCCACATGCTGTGGAGCGAAGAAGCTCGTGAGCCGCAACTATTGAAGCCCGTGTGCCCTAGAGCCTGAGTTCCACACCAAGAGAGGTCACCACAACAAGAAGCCTGCTCACCACAACTAGAGAGAAGCCCCCACTCCCTGCAACTAGAGAAGGGCCTGTGGCAGCAGTGAAAACCCAGAAACGCCAAACAGAAATAATAAATAAATTAAAAAAAAAAAAAGAATACACCTGCCAGGGCAGGGAACACAGGTTTGATCCCTGGTTGGGGAAGATCCCACAGGTCGTGGGGCAACAAAGCCCACATGCTGCAACTACTGAAGCCCGCGTGCCTTCGGGCCCGCGCTCCAAAACAACAGACGTCACCAAAATGAAAAGCCCAAACACGGCAGCCAGAGAGTCGCCACGGCTCACCGCAGCTAGAGAAAGCCTGTGTGTACCACACAAGACCCAGCACAGCCAAAACAAATACAACGTTTTTAGAAAGAAAAGGGATGGCTGAGGCAAAGGATGTGTGTGAGCACTTTCCATAACTGTCAAACTGCCCCCCAGGTTTTTCATTTCACCTCAGAATGATCCTGTGCTATTGTTTCTATGAGCATTTTCCTAAGGCTATCAGAATAATCCCCTGAGATGGCGAGGCAGGCCAGCTTTTCATTCATCTCTGACCATGCGCGTTTCTCCATTTAGTAACCTCCTGCTCGAGTCCATTACATCCCTCCTAAACTGCTTATCTTTCCTTATTGATTTGCAGACCTCCTTGCACTCTGGATAGTATTCTTTTAAAATATTTATTTACTTATTGTTGGCTGTGTCAGGGCTTCGCGGCAGCATGTGAGAGCTTCCGTGCTGTGGGCGCGCTTCTCTCTAGCTGTTCCACAAGAACTCTGGAGCACATGGCCTCAGTAGGTGCAACGCACAGGCTGAGCTGTCCTGTGGCATGTGGGATCCCACTTCCCTGACCAGGGATCGAACCCATGTCCCCTGCATTGGAAGATGTTTTCTTCACCACTGAACCACCAGGGAAGTCCCTCCTGTTCCTCCTGGCCAGGGGCTTGTCTTTGAACCTTGTGAAGGGTTTCCTTGGTTACACAAAACTTCTACGCTATTGTGTGGTCCAATCTCTCCATTCATTCTTTCACGGGATCTGCTTTGGGAGCGTCGATGGCACCTGGCAGGGCTGAGCGAACGCTCCTGAAGATGACGAGGAGAGTGGATGGCACGGGGGCTCTCCCTGCCTCACCCTGCCTCCTGGCCCCCTCGCAGCCAGAAGAAGCTTTCTGAAGATAATCACTCTCCCGACTGAAACCTTTCAGCTGCCTCAAGAAATGACGCATAAAGCGCTTTAGTGGATAAGTTCAAGGTCTCACGCACGGGGCGCGTGCGTGAATGCGTCATCGGTTGCATGGCGGGGACTGGGGGAAATGTGGTGACCACGTTCCACAGGGCATGGCCGAAAGGTGAGCCCAGGGTGGCCAGATCCTCTGAAGAAAGCGGCATGTCTGTTTTTCCGGCGTGAAACCTGCCCCTGCCTCCTCCCACATACGCTCAAAATTTAACGGTACTAATTTTTTTAAGCCGCTGTCCGTGTCAAGCAAGGTGCACATGAACTGGAGGTGGTCACTGCTGCCCTCACCACCTAGCCCCAAGCCACCCTTCCAGACCGTGCCCACTCCTCCGCCCCACCCACCAGGGGCAGCCACACGCACAGCTGTGGACACGGCCTGTTTTTCTGACCTCTGCTTTGGCACTTGCTTGTCTCTTGGCCTGAAGCGCCTTTCCCTGCTCCTTTCCTTCCTGGCCAACTCACCAGGAAACTCACGTGAGTTTCACTCTTTGAAACTCCAGTCAGATGTCAATCCCAATTCCCCAGCCCAAACAGAACTCCGCGCTCCTCCCCTGAGCACCCCCATCCCTCGTGACTCTCGGGACTGGGATTTCAAAGGAAGCTGCCTGGGGCCACAGACAGAGCCCCGGCTTGAGGGAAAGACGTCCCTGGGAGGAAACCCCCGGTCTGCTGCATCCGGGCAGTGCCAGCTCAGGCAAGGGACAACCTCCCTCTGCCTCCGGTTCCTGACTGCAAGATGGAGATGAGGCCCTCTAAGCTCAGGGCACGTTTCTGAAAGGCTGTGAGGCCTTGAACCGATGCTGTCTCATTTTCGTGCTGGAGGAGGCTCTTGAGAGTCCCTTGGACTGCAAGGCAAGCAAACCTGTCAAGGAAATCAGCCCTGAAGATTCATTGGAAGGACTGACACTGAAGCTGAAGTTCTAACCCTTGGGCCACCTGATGCGAAGAGACAACTCATTGGAAAAGGCCCTGATGCTGGGAAAGACTGAAGGCAGGAGAAGAAGCGGGGAGGGCAGAGAATGAGATGTTCAGACAGCATCACGGACTCAATGGACAGGAGTCTGAGCAAACTCTGGGAGATGGTGGAGGGCGGAGAAGGCTGGCCTGCTGCACTCCATGGAGTTGCAAAGAGTCGGGCACGACTTAGTGAATGAACAACAAATAAGAGAAGGATCCGGCACTTAGCAGGGGCTTAATAATAGTTTGCAAAATGAAAGAACAAACGAAAAACAAACAAATACTTCCTCAGAAGGCTCTGAACTCACTACATGGAAAAGCTAGCTCTTGTTCTGGAAGGGAGCCTGGAGGCTATCTAAACTCCTGTGCAGTCCGCCCGTCACGGCCATCTAATTTCAGAGGAGGCCGAGGACCACCGGCCCCTTAGTGGCACGCGCTCCGAGGAGTCGTTCAAGGCTGAGGACTGCAGAGCAGTGACTCCCGGAAGGGTAAACTGAGGCAGAGCAGATAAAGGAAAAAGCACATCTAAGCCCCTGGTGTGTGGAAAAGAGAGTCAGAAGCAGCAACCATGGGGCTCAGCTCCACACCTGCAGGCTCTGAGATCAGGGCCTTCCTGGTCTTCAGCACCGTCTGCCCAGGGCCGGCACACGACAGGCGCTCAAATCACAACTGCTGCTTGAGTGCATTCCTAATTAAATAATACCAATGAGGATGCTCTGCAAGGACTCCCCACTGGTGAAGACTCGGCCTGCCAGTGCGTGAAACATCGGTCTGACCCCTGGTTGGGAACGAAGATTCCACATGCCTTGAAGCAGCTGAGGCCGGGCACCCTACGGGGCATGCTCCGCAGCCGGGGAAGTCACTGCAAAGAGAAGCCCACATGCCACAGCTAGAGAAGAGCCTCCACTCGCTGCAGAGAGAAAGCCCGTGCGCAGCAACGAAGACCCAGCACCAGCAGACCAAAAGCATGGTAAACTCCTAAAAGGGTGATATGGCTAATAAACCAATACGGTATTAAATGAAAGGGACGTCTGGCAAAGCATGAGCTGCCGTACAGTGCGGATCCTCGTGACGAGATTCACTGCCCCCTGCACCCTCACGTCTGTCCTGGCCTGCTCCCTGGGGCCCCTGGGCTGGACGCTGCACAGACAGATGGGACAGGGTTCCTGCCCCAGGGAGCCCTGACTCTAGAGGAGGAGGGAGATGAGCAAACACATAGCTACACTCTAACTGGAGAGGAGCCCGGGGAGAAACGTGGTGGGAGAGGCCCACTCTGCCGTGCCGGGGGAGCAGACATCGGGAAACAGCACCTTGGCCGGGTCTCGGGTCGGAGCTAGAGGAAACAGTACTTTACTGGGTGAGAAGAGGGTAGGGGAGAGGAAGAGGCACCGGGCTGCGCAAAGGCTCCGAGGTGGCACAGAACAAGGTCCATGCAAGATTCAGGAGCAAAGAGAGGTCACTGCAGCCAGATCCCAAAGGACTTCGAATATCAAAGGGTTCCAGCTTCAAAGATGGTGTCACTTGACCCTCAGAGCTCCTTTGAGGTGGCGCTCAGCATTTCAGACTTGACGGGTAGCACGTGAAGCTAGATCTTTAGCTTCTCTAGGAAAAAAGAAAACACCACAACATTAATAAATCAGAGCATCTGGTGGGCTCGGCCAGGGCTCCTAGACTGTTTGTCCTCCGGGCTCATGTTGCTCCCTTGACCCAAAATATTTATTGAGCAAGTATTATGTTTGCTGTTGCTGTTTTTTCCCAAGCCTACCTGGGCTGCTGCTTTAGGACGTCAACAGCAATCTAAAAAGAAATGACGCCAATGAACTTATTTAAACAACAGAAACAGGGACCTCCCTGGCAATCTAATGGTTCCGATCCCCGGTTTCTAATGCAGAGGGTTTGGCTCCCTGCTCAGGAACCTAAGATCCCACATGCTACATGGCACACCAACAAATAAAAACAAAACAAACAAAAAGAAACAGACTCAGATTTAGAGAACCACGCCATGGTTACCAGAAGGTGAGGATGAGCGAAGGGGATAGTTGGGAAGTTTTGGATAGACATGTACATAGAGCTATACTTAAAGTGGACAATTGACAAGGACCTACTGCAGAGCACAGCGAACGTTGCTCCATGTTATGTGGCAGCCAGGATGGGAAGGGAGTTTGGGGAAGAATGAATACATGTATATGCATGGTTGAGTCCCTTTACTGTCCCTCTGAAACTATCACAACATTGTTCATCAGCTATAAAATATAAATATAAAATAAAAAATGAAATAAAGCTAAAAAAAGAACATCAACTGCAAAGGAAACACTTGGATGAGGTTTTTGTTTGACTTCCCACTCCCTTTCTAGGCAAAAGTAAAGTGTCGATTTCTTGTTCTTTTGCCCATAAAGAAGAAGAGATACGATTGATTTAAAAAAAAAAAAAAAGGAGAAGAAAGAGACAGCAGATCTACAATCTTACGCCACCCTTCCTGGCTGGGCAGGGGTAAGGAGGCGACGCTGCCCGCTGACATCACAGTCTGTGTCACGAGACCTCCTGTCTGCCACGCAACGGTCTATGTGCATCTCTGGAGGTGCAGGGAGATGCTTAAAATCGCATTACTGCCCAGATCCCAAAGGACTTGAATATCAAAGGGTTCCAGCTTCAAAGATGGTGTCACTTGACCCTCAGAGCTCCTTTGAGGTGGCGCTCAGCATTTCAGACTTGACGGGTAGCACGTGAAGCTAGATCTTTAGCTTCTCTAGGAAAAAAGAAAACACCACAACATTAATAAATCAGAGCATCTGGTGGGCTCGGCCAGGGCTCCTAGACTGTTTGTCCTCCGGGCTCATGTTGCTCCCTTGACCCAAAATATTTATTGAGCAAGTATTATGTTTGCTGTTGCTGTTTTTTCCCAAGCCTACCTGGGCTGCTGCTTTAGGACGTCAACAGCAATCTAAAAAGAAATGACGCCAATGAACTTATTTAAACAACAGAAACAGGGACCTCCCTGGCAATCTAATGGTTCCGATCCCCGGTTTCTAATGCAGAGGGTTTGGCTCCCTGCTCAGGAACCTAAGATCCCACATGCTACATGGCACACCAACAAATAAAAACAAAACAAACAAAAAGAAACAGACTCAGATTTAGAGAACCACGCCATGGTTACCAGAAGGTGAGGATGAGCGAAGGGGATAGTTGGGAAGTTTTGGATAGACATGTACATAGAGCTATACTTAAAGTGGACAATTGACAAGGACCTACTGCAGAGCACAGCGAACGCTGCTCCATGTTATGTGGCAGCCAGGATGGGAAGGGAGTTTGGGGAAGAATGAATACATGTATATGCATGGTTGAGTCCCTTTACTGTCCCTCTGAAACTATCACAACATTGTTCATCAGCTATAAAATATAAATATAAAATAAAAAATGAAATAAAGCTAAAAAAAGAACATCAACTGCAAAGGAAACACTTGGATGAGGTTTTTGTTTGTCTCCCTACTCCCTTTCTAGGCAAAAGTAAAGTGTCGATTTCTTGTTCTTTTGCCCATAAAGAAAAAGAGATACGATTGATTTAAAAAAAAAAAAAAAAGGAGAAGAAAGAGACAGCAGATCTACAATCTTACGCCACCCTTCCTGGCTGGGCAGGGGTAAGGAGGCGACGCTGCCCGCTGACATCACAGTCTGTGTCACGAGACCTCCTGTCTGCCACGCAACGGTCTATGTGCATCTCTGGAGGTGCAGGGAGATGCTTAAAATCGGCATTACTACAGCCCAACAAAAGATCCTTTTCCAAGTCTGGCTGGCTCGTCTTCCATGTATCTGAGCCCCCACTACCTGATTTAAGGCAACGAGCAGATGCTTCACAGCAGGAAACACATTCGCTCCAGATGCCGCCGCTTTGTTCAAGACGTGCACACATATGCACTGGCAGACCACGCCCACAGCCCCCCCACACGACGGAGGACTCGGGGCAGCGAACACACTGAGTTCCCCTTCCGGCACCTGGCGTGACCCCATGGGCTATGTGTAACCTCTGCCCGCAGGTCAGACAGAGATGAGCCGCAGGAGTAAGTAGCCAATCAGATCCCACCCCATCGTCTTCCCGTTGTCTCCTAGGTAACCAGCAAAGGGACACATCAGCTAGCTGGGTATCACAGCGACGGGGACACACACAGACACACACACACACAAGATCCCCTAGAAGTCCGTTAAGTGCAGAGCCCCTGGAGGAGCCTGTCAGAACCCTGGACAGTTCCCTCGGCGTGCTTTCAAAGCCACCGGCAGGCTCAGCTCCTGCGGCTTTCCCATCCCTGCCCCTCTACCCATGCCATTCCTCTGCCAGGTGTGCCTCTCTCGTTGCCATCTCCATCACTCAAACCTCGCCTGCCTTCGACGCCGGCCCAAGTCCTTGCTCCGCACGTCCAATGGCTCCCATCCCAGAATAAAATCCACTCTCCCGTCCTGGGGCCATCTGGCCTTTCAGGATCTGGCTCCTCCAGCCTCCTCATGCCTCACTCTCCTTTTCCCCTCACTTCTTCCTCTTCCTCCAGCAGGTCAAACCGGTGCTCCCTGCAGCACCTCTCGCTAAAATGAGCATCAACTGCAAAGGAAACACTTGGATGAGGTTTTTGTTTGTCTCCCTACTCCCTTTCTAGGCAAAAGTAAAGTGTCGATTTCTTGTTCTTTTGCCCATAAAGAAAAAGAGATACGATTGATTTAAAAAAAAAAAAAAAAGGAGAAGAAAGAGACAGCAGATCTACAATCTTACGCCACCCTTCCTGGCTGGGCAGGGGTAAGGAGGCGACGCTGCCCGCTGACATCACAGTCTGTGTCACGAGACCTCCTGTCTGCCACGCAACGGTCTATGTGCATCTCTGGAGGTGCAGGGAGATGCTTAAAATCGGCATTACTACAGCCCAACAAAAGATCCTTTTCCAAGTCTGGCTGGCTCGTCTTCCATGTATCTGAGCCCCCACTACCTGATTTAAGGCAACGAGCAGATGCTTCACAGCAGGAAACACATTCGCTCCAGATGCCGCCGCTTTGTTCAAGACGTGCACACATATGCACTGGCAGACCACGCCCACAGCCCCCCCACACGACGGAGGACTCGGGGCAGCGAACACACTGAGTTCCCCTTCCGGCACCTGGCGTGACCCCATGGGCTATGTGTAACCTCTGCCCGCAGGTCAGACAGAGATGAGCCGCAGGAGTAAGTAGCCAATCAGATCCCACCCCATCGTCTTCCCGTTGTCTCCTAGGTAACCAGCAAAGGGACACATCAGCTAGCTGGGTATCACAGCGACGGGGACACACACAGACACACACACACACAAGATCCCCTAGAAGTCCGTTAAGTGCAGAGCCCCTGGAGGAGCCTGTCAGAACCCTGGACAGTTCCCTCGGCGTGCTTTCAAAGCCACCGGCAGGCTCAGCTCCTGCGGCTTTCCCATCCCTGCCCCTCTACCCATGCCATTCCTCTGCCAGGTGTGCCTCTCTCGTTGCCATCTCCATCACTCAAACCTCGCCTGCCTTCGACGCCGGCCCAAGTCCTTGCTCCGCACGTCCAATGGCTCCCATCCCAGAATAAAATCCACTCTCCCGTCCTGGGGCCATCTGGCCTTTCAGGATCTGGCTCCTCCAGCCTCCTCATGCCTCACTCTCCTTTTCCCCTCACTTCTTCCTCTTCCTCCAGCAGGTCAAACCGGTGCTCCCTGCAGCACCTCTCATAACCCAGGGCTGCCCTGGGTACTTGCTGTTCTCTCTACCTGTGCAGCCCTGCTTTCTCCTCTTGGCATGGCTGAGCCTTCTTGTTCTTTAATCTCCGCTCAAAAGCCACCTGTTCAGATGAGCCTTCCCTGACCCCTCGTGGCCACCCTGTCTGCAGAAGTCCCCTCCTCTGGGCCTCTCCACTACCTCGCCATATGGTCCTGAGTTGTCTTCGTTTCACGGCCGACGCGGAAACAATCCCGTTCCTATGTACTTGTTTATTTGTTCTCTGTCTCTCCCCAGAATGGGAAGTCTGTTATAGCGGCATCTCTGTTTTGTTCATAGCTGCATCCCCAGCCCCCAGAACAGGGCCCCTGTTGAGGGAATAAAAAAGTCACGTCCTCCTGACGGCTCCTGTATTTCCCCCTCTCTATTAAGAGAGGTGGGCGTGGTGAATTCTATCAACCCTCCTGGTTGACAGTCCCACAGTCCAGGAGAGAGCAGAAAGGTCTGGCATAAGGAGGAACATGAATCAGGCCACAGCACGGGAAGAGCTTGCCGGTGGAGCTCCGACTTTCTCCACCGGGTGGCAGTGCCCTCCTCCTCTGAGCAGCCTCCCTGATAGGACTCGCTGCTGCTGCCCCCTCCGCATTCGCCAGCCACTAGGCACCTTGAACTTTGGCTGTCTCGGGGACTGCGGGGTTGCTTGAAGCTGAGGAACGACTTTTATTTTTCGGACTCCACACAGAGACCAGCAGGAGCCTGGGGGAGGAGGGCAAGGGTCCTCTAGAGGGTTTACCATCGTGAATCGAAGAGAATGTATTGCTATCTACAGGACCGCAAACGTCGAGGTGAAGGTGTATCGGAACATGAGTCTCTTTCCATCTCTCCCTGTCTAACATACACACACACTTCAAAAGCATCACGAAGCTAGAACCACGGAGTCCCCCAATGCCTCTGGCTGTATGTGTTTCTCTTCAAGAGACATGACTGCCACACAAGGTCCTAAAAGCTGTGCAGCGATCCAGACACACACACACACTGCATAGCTGGGTGCTGAGCACAACCACGCTGGGGGCCGGCCCCCCCGGGCCAGGCTGGTTGATGGATCTGAGTATCCATCCACGTGCTAGACGCAACCCAGTCTCTGTCCACGAGACGCTCCAGGCAAGAATACTGCAGTGGGCTGCCATTCCCTTCTCCAGGCGATCTTCCTGACCCAGGGTTAGAACCAGCGTCTCTGGTGTCTCCTTCATGGCAGGTGGAGTCTTTACCTGCTGAGCCATGTGGGAAGCCCTGCTCCCCGTCCCAATCTGATAAAGATCTGGAAAGGAAGACAGGACTTCGTATTTCTTGGGCACCTCCTACGTGGTAGGCTTTGTCAAACACGGACTCTCCAAGGCCACCTGCAAGGTTACCTTTCTCACTTGGTGGATGAAAAAACCTGCAGCTCAGAAGAATTCACAAGTGTACCCAAGGTCACAACACTGTCCCGCAGAGAGGCTAAGCTGGGGACCTGAATCTGGTCTCAAAGCCCACTCTTTGCTCCCTGGGGCTTTATAGTACACCCTCCAATAAGCAGATAAGCTGGTCTTGCCCAGGAGGTCCCTCCTGCCGGCTGAAGCTCTTCTCAGAGGATGCTCAGCCTATATCCCCATCTCTGCCTCTCTCTCTCTCACTCAAGCTTGGCTGACCTCCCATCAGTCTCTTGTCCAGCTGGACCCACATCCCAGAGTTTCTCATCTGAGACCCGGCCCAAGAGAAACCATGTTTCCGTGGCCCAGAGTAAGCTGGGGATTCTGTCTTTTTAAAAGAATCATTTCCTGCCGGCGTGAGTGGAGGCACCAGTCACCCTTTGATTTAGTGCTGAGCTCAAAGATCAATCTCAAGTAAGATTTCCCAAGGAAAACTCAAACGCTGGGTACCTCATGGTATAGCCGGGTGGAGGGGGGCGTCTGTGGGGAACGTGGGCTCCTCTGAAGAACGTGGCCAGCGGCAGGCCAGAGGTCTGCAGGCCTCCGAAGACCACGGTCCTCTTACATGTCAACCGGGAGCCTCCTGCACACCCACGTGCGCCTCAAACACGCCACCCACGTGCGGGCATGCACACCTCAGGCACACGCCACCCACATGCCTCACCCCTGGCGAGTGGGGAGCAGGAGAGCAACCCCCGTCCCTTGACATCACAGCCCCGACTTCCCAGGCTGCCCCGGGCTATGCGCTGTGCCCCCACCAAGACCTCGCTTCTCCCTCCCCTGGCCCTGCAGGTACAGACACAGAAAGGGAGCCTCGGAGCAAGGGAATGACTCGTCCAAGACCACGCAGCACTCCTGCAGCTTTGGTGCCAACAGGACGCACCTGCCTCCTCCCTCCCCTGAAAGGAAGGAAGCCTGGGCACCCCGTGTGCAGGGGTTCCAGAACGGATTAGCCTTGGGGACAGGACAGGTGGGGTAGGGACCCGCTCCCCTGTCCCCTTCCTCCCTCCACTCACGCCCCACATGAGAGCTTCCAGCCTGGAGGGCGCATGGTTCCTTTCGCACGAGCTGAGCCAGGCCCGACTTGGGGGAAGGAGTTGGGGCAGGGGACTGGCACGACCCAAATCTGGCCAGGAGCACCGACCTGGGTTCCCTGCCGGTTCGATCCCCTACCGAATTAGGTCCACCTGCTACGGGCGGCGTGACCTTGGGCCAGAGGCATTCTCTCCGAAGCCAGGGCCCTCACTTGTGCGGCGGCAAGAGCAGCGCCCTCCTCGGGGGTGGCCGCCGAGGGTCAGCCAGCGGCGGAAGTGGACGCGCAGGGCCCGCTGCCTCGAAGTGAGCAGACTGTGGGCACGGCCCGCCCCACCTGACGCGGGCCCCGACACCCTGCTGGCGGGTCTCCACGAGCCGCGGAGCCCAGCGTCCCTCGGCGGTGGCCGGAGCCGGGCGCGGCTCCTTCCGCCTCCTGCCTCCGCGGCCGGCGGCGCCGAGCACAGGTGCGAGCGGCCGAGCGGCCCGGGCGGGCGGAGGGGGCGGCGCCGCAGCGCTGCGGCGGCGCCAGGCCGGCCCCGGGCCCCCGCCGCGCGCCCCTCCGCGCCTCGGGCCTCCTGGCAACTTCGAGAACTGCAGACGCCGGGGTCGGCGCGGGCGCGCGCCGGAAAGTTGGGTCCCGGCGACCGCAGCCTCGGGACCCGCCGGCCCCGGCCGCTCCGGCCCGCGGCGAACTCTCGGCGGCCGAGCGCGCACGTGGCCGCCGCGCCGGGGACCGGACTCCCGCGCCCGGAGAGCCCCGCGCGGCCGCCGCCCCGCGCCTGGAGAGCCCCGCGCCGCCACGGCCCGAGCCCCGCGCCGCGCCCCGCGTGTCCTGCGGCGACCCCTGGAAGCAGACGGCCGGCGCCGGCGGGGACCCTCGCCGGGCGCCCCCGGCCAGCCCCGCGCCCCGGGGCTCGCCGGCCTGGGCGGCGGCCGCGTCCTACCTTCGTCCGGCAGCCGCTGCAGGCAGAACGCGAGGTTCCTCCGCCAGCCCCGCATCCCCGCGGCCGCCCTGCGGCCGGGCCCGCCCCCGGCCGCGCCGCGCCGCGCTGGGGAGGGCCGCGGGCCCGGGGCGCGGCGGGCATGGGCGGCCGCCGAGGGTCGGGGCCCGCGCGGGCGCCACGCGCGCGGCTCGGCTCCGGCGCCCGCGGCGGCGGAGCAGCTCCCGAGGCGCGCGCTGCCCGGGCGCGGGGCGGGGCGGCGGCGGGGGCGGCGCGGAGCGCGGAGGGGACGGGGCGGCCCGGGCCGCGCGCCCCGCCGGCCTCCACGCCCCCGCGCCCGGCGCGGCCCGGCCGCGCTCATCGCCGCGAAGGAGCCGGTGCATGACGGCGTGGAACCAGGAACGGTTACACAAACGGGTGCATGAGGGAGGGCGCGCACGGGTATGTGGATGAGTGAGACCATGGAGACGGAATGAATGAACGAAGAACTGGATGAGCGAGTTCGTGAATGCTTGTATGATGCACACAAATGAACGAGTGAATAAATGCGGGGAGGAAGGCACACTTAAGTGGCTGAATACACGAAAGAATGAGTGGATCAATGAATGAGCGCGAGTCCCCTGGCTTCATGCTTATAAGAGGCAAACGACCTTCCACAGAAATCCCCATCCCCGCCCCGGGAGTGGGGTCTTCAAGTTGTATCTTGCAAAGGAGGCTCAGAGAGGACGGGGCTTGTCCATAGACCCAGCAAAGACTGGAGGCCTGTGGTGAGAAGGTCGGTCCGTCTGTCTGCAGGTTCTGTCCACTGAACCCCATCCTGACTCTCCTCCATCAGCCCTGCAGCTGCTGAGGCCTCAGAGTTTCTAAGAACAGCCAGGGAAGGGGCACAGGGGGTCCTAGCCTTGGAGGTCAGATTTGCTTCTTCCATTAGGATGGGGAGAGAGGGAGGCGTGTGAGGATCCAGACAGAGGAGTACTACACAGCCATCAACAGGACGAGGGTACGCTTTGGAAGAGGGCAAGGTGGCGTACATGTTTATATAATATGTGTGGAAAAAGCGAAGTCTCTGCCTTCATATTTGCTCAAGCATGTGGAAACTTAGCTCTAGTGGACACACGGGTCCCCTTGGCCAGGGGTGTCAGGTGGCTGGGGGCACGTGGGAGAGACTCAATTGTCATTGAATCGTATTTTGCGCTTCTTGACCCTTTTTCTTATCATTCTGTTAACTTTGGGTCGTGCTGGATCTCCTTTGCTTCGTGGGCTTTCATGTCGTGGCGGCAAGAGGTGGCTACTCCCTTGCTGTGGCTACTCCCTTGCTGTGACGTGCAGGCTTCTCATTGGCGTCACATCTCCTTGTGGTGCACCGGCTCTGTAGGGAGCGGACTTCAGTAGTTACACCAGGGAACTACTTCCTGGACCAGGGATCTTCCTGGACCGAGGATGAAACCCGTGTCTCCTGCCCTGGCAGGTGGATTCATTACTACTGAGCCACGAGAGGAGCCCTTCTTGAAATGTTGAAACCTGGAAATGCATTACCTACCTAAAATAAATTAAAACTTTTAAATAAATAAAATGTTATGACAATATGAAAAAGTATCTGTGCTTCAGTCATGCCTGCTCCCCCTGCCCAATTAAGTCAGCCTATCTGCCTGAATGCCTCTGCTCCGAGAGAGAGAGAGGGTCTTTCTAGTCAACAATAGAGTGACTTATGAACGTTCTGGTCAGCAGAGCACGCTGCCCTCCACGAGCGGTGGGAGGAAAACAGCTGGCTTCTGCTGGCATCTTGGCTTAGTCTCTTTCTAGCCCAGTGCCCTTGGGCATATGACCTCATCGGGGTGAGCTTCCCATTAAATGAGGGGCCATTGTAATATCCTAACAGGGTCAAAGAAGGCTGGAGCCAAGAGCTTGAATTCCAAAAGGGAGTCCAGTGGTGGAACCCCAGACATCTTGATCCTATCAAGAAGCCACCGAAACTCTGGCTTACCCCTTTTGTACGGTAAGGGTGGGCTTTGATGTGGTCTTTGCTCCCTGATACTTCTGCAAGTTTGGTATACTTAGCCCATTTTACAAAGGAGAGCAATGTGGTCCAAAGAGGGTAAGTGTCTTCCCCAAGGTCACACAGCCAGGAGTGGGCAGAACTGAGGTTCAAAGCCAGATCTGCCCAGCTCCAAGCACCCCAAGACAGCTGTGCCCACAGTCTGTCTCATAGGACCCCCGCCCGTGGCCCATCCCGCCTGTCTGTTCAGTAAGAAGGGCACAGGCCCAGGGAGCATTGAATCGTATTTTGCGCTTCTTGACCCTTTTTCTTATCATTCTGTTAACTTTGGGTCGTGCTGGATCTCCTTTGCTTCGTGGGCTTTCATGTCGTGGCGGCAAGAGGTGGCTACTCCCTTGCTGTGGCTACTCCCTTGCTGTGACGTGCAGGCTTCTCATTGGCGTCACATCTCCTTGTGGTGCACCGGCTCTGTAGGGAGCGGACTTCAGTAGTTACACCAGGGAACTACTTCCTGGACCAGGGATCTTCCTGGACCGAGGATGAAACCCGTGTCTCCTGCCCTGGCAGGTGGATTCATTACTACTGAGCCACGAGAGGAGCCCTTCTTGAAATGTTGAAACCTGGAAATGCATTACCTACCTAAAATAAATTAAAACTTTTAAATAAATAAAATGTTATGACAATATAAAAAAGTATCTGTGCTTCAGTCATGCCTGCTCCCCCTGCCCAATTAAGTCAGCCTATCTGCCTGAATGCCTCTGCTCCGAGAGAGAGAGAGGGTCTTTCTAGTCAACAATAGAGTGACTTATGAACGTTCTGGTCAGCAGAGCACGCTGCCCTCCACGAGCGGTGGGAGGAAAACAGCTGGCTTCTGCTGGCATCTTGGCTTAGTCTCTTTCTAGCCCAGTGCCCTTGGGCATATGACCTCATCGGGGTGAGCTTCCCATTAAATGAGGGGCCATTGTAATATCCTAACAGGGTCAAAGAAGGCTGGAGCCAAGAGCTTGAATTCCAAAAGGGAGTCCAGTGGTGGAACCCCAGACATCTTGATCCTATCAAGAAGCCACCGAAACTCTGGCTTACCCCTTTTGTACGGTAAGGGTGGGCTTTGATGTGGTCTTTGCTCCCTGATACTTCTGCAAGTTTGGTATACTTAGCCCATTTTACAAAGGAGAGCAATGTGGTCCAAAGAGGGTAAGTGTCTTCCCCAAGGTCACACAGCCAGGAGTGGGCAGAACTGAGGTTCAAAGCCAGATCTGCCCAGCTCCAAGCACCCCAAGACAGCTGTGCCCACAGTCTGTCTCATAGGGCCATCGCCTGTCTGTGCTCCGAGGACCCTCAGGTGGGTCCCATCCCAGCCTCGTGTCAATCCTGAATTATTAATCAGTTCAGTAAGAAGGGCACAGGCCCAGGGAGCTGGAGGGAGCCAGGGGCACAGCAGTCTGCCGGCCCACGGCTGCAGAGCACTGACTCCACAACTTGTCTTAATGTCCGTGAGCTTTTGACGAGGAAGGGAGTCTCCCCGGGCAGCAGGACTGTGAATTGCAGCTCTCTGCACCCAGACTGATGGCCGCACAGTCTGGATGCCTGTGGCCCAGGGGAGGCTGGGGCTGGGATTGCTGGTGGGAGAGGCAGAGGGTCCAGGTCCAAAGGTCAGGAGACTCCGGCAGAAGAGGGCCGCTGGGAGGGCAGGGCACAGACCTGGTACCTCCCCGGGGCTGGGAGAGGAGGAGGAGTCACACGAGGACGGCGGCCGTGTTCTCAGGTGGCGTCCAGCAGCCGTGTGGTTAGGGTCGTGACCTCTGCGGGTCAGGAGTCTGGGCAGGGCAGAGGGCCTGTCTCATTCCCTGGCATCTGCGCCTCGGCTGGGAAGGCTGGAGGCTGCATCATCTGGAGTCCTCTCGTCTCATGGTGCCTGAACTGGAATGACTTCCTGTGGCCTGGGCGTCCTCACAGCGTGGCGTTCCCAGGGCAGCTGCAGTGCTCACGCTGGGCTCGATGCTCCTAGAGCGAGCTTTCAACAGCACGGGTGGAGGCCTTTCTGCTTTCACGACCCTGCGTCAGGAGTCATGCGCATCCAGTCTGACGCTCTGGGACAATCTAGAGGGGTAGGATGAGGTGGGAGGGAGGTTCACGAGGGAGGAGACGTGTATATACCTATGACTGATTCCTGTTGATATGTGGCAGAAAACAACAAGAGTCTGTAAAACAGATATCCTTCAATTAAAGATAAATTTAGGGCTTCCCCTGGTGGTCCAGTGGATAAGGACACCACCTTGCAGTGCAAGGGGCGCCGGTTCGGACCCCTGGCCGATCCCATTCGCCCGGAGTGGGCAGAACTGAGGTTCAAAGCCAGATCTGCCCAGCTCCAAGCACCCCAAGACAGCTGTGCCCACAGTCTGTCTCATAGGGCCATCGCCTGTCTGTGCTCCGAGGACCCTCAGGTGGGTCCCATCCCAGCCTCGTGTCAATCCTGAATTATTAATCAGTTCAGTAAGAAGGGCACAGGCCCAGGGAGCTGGAGGGAGCCAGGGCACAGCAGTCTGCCGGCCCACGGCTGCAGAGCACTGACTCCACAACTTGTCTTAATGTCCGTGAGCTTTTGACGAGGAAGGGAGTCTCCCCGGGCAGCAGGACTGTGAATTGCAGCTCTCTGCACCCAGACTGATGGCCGCACAGTCTGGATGCCTGTGGCCCAGGGGAGGCTGGGGCTGGGATTGCTGGTGGGAGAGGCAGAGGGTCCAGGTCCAAAGGTCAGGAGACTCCGGCAGAAGAGGGCCGCTGGGAGGGCAGGGCACAGACCTGGTACCTCCCCGGGGCTGGGAGAGGAGGAGGAGTCACACGAGGACGGCGGCCGTGTTCTCAGGTGGCGTCCAGCAGCCGTGTGGTTAGGGTCGTGACCTCTGCGGGTCAGGAGTCTGGGCAGGGCAGAGGGCCTGTCTCATTCCCTGGCATCTGCGCCTCGGCTGGGAAGGCTGGAGGCTGCATCATCTGGAGTCCTCTCGTCTCATGGTGCCTGAACTGGAATGACTTCCTGTGGCCTGGGCGTCCTCACAGCGTGGCGTTCCCAGGGCAGCTGCAGTGCTCACGCTGGGCTCGATGCTCCTAGAGCGAGCTTTCAACAGCACGGGTGGAGGCCTTTCTGCTTTCACGACCCTGCGTCAGGAGTCATGCGCATCCAGTCTGACGCTCTGGGACAATCTAGAGGGGTAGGATGAGGTGGGAGGGAGGTTCACGAGGGAGGAGACGTGTATATACCTATGACTGATTCCTGTTGATATGTGGCAGAAAACAACAAGAGTCTGTAAAACAGATATCCTTCAATTAAAGATAAATTTAGGGCTTCCCCTGGTGGTCCAGTGGATAAGGACACCACCTTGCAGTGCAAGGGGCGCCGGTTCGACCCCTGGCCTGGGAAGATCCCATGTGCCGTGGAGCGGCTGGACTGATGTGTCCAATCGCCGAGCCGGAGCTCTGGAGCGCATGCGCCCAGAGCTGGCTCTCTGCAACAACAGACGCCACCGCAATGGGAGGCCTGCAAGAGCCAAAGAACAAAGATGGATGAAAATAGAGAAATGAAAGACCAATGGAAGTGGCCCGCCCGCTCCCCTCCCTCCCCAACCCCCCCCACTGCCCCCAAAAAAAAGTTTAAAAAAAAAAAAAAGATAAATTTAAAAAAGAAGTCACCAGCATCCCTTCCTGCTGACCCTTGAAGTGACCACAGGCCTCCCAAATTCTAAGCACGGACTCCCCTGCTTGTGGGAGGAATGTAAAAGAATTTGCAAGTATTTTGGAATCCCATAGAAGGGGGATAAAGGTCAAGAAAGAAGAGGAGGAGGAAGAGAAACGGAAGAAATCCTATTACGTGAAGGAGAAGAAAGGGAAAAAGTTACAGTCACGAGGAAGAGTCAGAGAAGAAATTATTTGCCAGGAGAAGTGATCAGAGGCACAGGAAGAGGAAGGGAAGTGGTACCTGGAGAGGTAACGTGAAGGATGGGAACAAGAAAACAATAACAGCCTCAACAGGAGGAACCGTGGCAGGAATCTGTTGTTGTTCAGTCGCTCAGTCATAGCTGATTCTTTAGACCCTCACCGCCGGCAGCCCACCAGGCCTCCCTGTCCTTCACCGTCTCCGGGAGCTTGCTCAAACTCATGCCCACTGAGTCAGCGATGCCATCCACCCACCTCGTCCTCTGTCGCCCCCTTCTCCTCCTGCCCTCCGTCTCTCCCCGCGTCAGTGAGTCGGCTTACTGCATCAGGTGGCCAAAGGACCAGAGCGTCCGCTTCCGCATCAGCATTTATTTTGTTTCGCTTCCAATAAATATTCAGGATTGGTTTCCCTTGGGATGGACAGGTTTGACCTCCTTGCAGTCCAAGGAGAGTCTTCTCCAGCACCACAGGTCGAAAGCATCCATTCTTTAGTGCTCCACCATCTTTACATCCCGTGCTCACATCCGTACATGACGACTGGGGAAAGCATAGCTTTGACTATATGGACCTTTGGCTTCAGTAGGAAGAGGAGGGTTCACATAAGAGAGGCTGTTCTCTGGGAGGGAGAGGAGAAAGAGAAGTAGGAACAAGGAAATAGACAACGAGGAAAGAGCTGGGGAGTACTGCCGGGGAAATGGGAGCGAGAACAGCAGCGGCAGAGTAATCTCGCACGTCATAGGGCCAGGGGAGGATGTAGTAGGAATGGCATGACATAAGAAGAGTGATAGGAAAGGGAAGAGGAGCGAGGGTGCGGGAGGAGTGAACTCGCGACGAGGGCGGGAGCAGCAGAAATGAGAGGTGGGTGGCAGAGCCGATTAGGAGCAGGAGACTTTGGAAACAGGGAGCCCCATTTCCAAACCATACACACAGATAGCTGGCAGGAGGCATCCAGTTCATCCAGTCCACCTTCCCATGTTACAGATGGGGAAACTGACACTTCAAAGCTCAAGTAGTAGGAAGCTTTCTTACTGCAAGTGGAACACGGACTGTTGTGGGGTTTTGAGACCTCGCTCTCCTGGCCCTCAGGGAGGCTGGATTGGAGAGGCAAGAACAGAGGCAGGGAGACCGATGTGGGGGGAGTGATGGCCCAGGTGAGGGTGAGCGGTCCTGGCCTGGGTCAGGGATCCTAGGGATGGCTAGAGCGGGGGAGGCACACATGCGACCTTGTGTCCTGGGGCCCCAGCACTGATGGCTGCCTGAAAACCCCACGTGAGTGAGTCTGAAATCCCCACGAAATCAATAGGATGTGTGTGTGTGTGTGTGTGTGTGTACATACATATAAATAATGATCTGTCGATTTACAGATTTTCTTTCTTTTTTTGATTTCATTTTGCTTTTACAGAGTTTTGTTGTTTACAGCTCTGTATCGTCCCCAATCTGTCATAGGCATATCTCTGATCCCTCCCACCTGAGCCCCCTCCCACTCCCCCAATTTATACATATTTTGACATAGACAGATATAGATTTATTATTAGAAAAGGGCCTTCCTTGATGGCTCCGATGGTAAAGAGTCTGCCTGCAGTCTGGGAGACCTGGGCTCAACCCCTGTGTCAGGAAGACCCCCTGGAGGAGGAAGCGGCAAGCCACGCCAGCGTTCTCGCCTGAGAAATCCCACAGCCCGAGGAGCCTGGAGGGCTACAGTCCATAGGGTCGCAAAGAGTTGGACACAACGGAGCGACTAACACTCATGTTTATGGAGGTCAAAAAGTCTAGACCAAGGAAAGCTAATGACGTACATCCCAGTAGGAACAAGGAAATAGACAACGAGGAAAGTGGGAGGGGGAAGGAAACAGCAGCGGCAGAGTAATCTCGCACGTCATAGGGCCAGGGAGGATGTAGTAGGAATGGCATGACATAAGAAGAGTGATAGGAAAGGGAAGAGGAGCGAGGTGCGGGAGGAGTGAACTCGACGAGGGCGGAGCAGCAGAAATGAGAGGTGGGTGGCAGAGCCGATTAGGAGCAGGAGACTTTGGAAACAGGGAGCCCCATTTCCAAACCATACACACAGATAGCTGGCAGGAGGCATCCAGTTCATCCAGTCCACCTTCCCATGTTACAGATGGGGAAACTGACACTTCAAAGCTCAAGTAGTAGGAAGCTTTCTTACTGCAAGTGGAACACGGACTGTTGTGGGGTTTTGAGACCTCGCTCTCCTGGCCCTCAGGGAGGCTGGATTGGAGAGGCAAGAACAGAGGCAGGGAGACCGATGTGGGGGGAGTGATGGCCCAGGTGAGGGTGAGCGGTCCTGGCCTGGGTCAGGGATCCTAGGGATGGCTAGAGCGGGGGAGGCACACATGCGACCTTGTGTCCTGGGGCCCCAGCACTGATGGCTGCCTGAAAACCCCACGTGAGTGAGTCTGAAATCCCCACGAAATCAATAGGATGTGTGTGTGTGTGTGTGTGTGTGTACATACATATAAATAATGATCTGTCGATTTACAGATTTTCTTTCTTTTTTTGATTTCATTTTGCTTTTACAGAGTTTTGTTGTTTACAGCTCTGTATCGTCCCCAATCTGTCATAGGCATATCTCTGATCCCTCCCACCTGAGCCCCCTCCCACTCCCCCAATTTATACATATTTTGACATAGACAGATATAGATTTATTATTAGAAAAGGGCCTTCCTTGATGGCTCCGATGGTAAAGAGTCTGCCTGCAGTCTGGGAGACCTGGGCTCAACCCCTGTGTCAGGAAGACCCCCTGGAGGAGGAAGCGGCAAGCCACGCCAGCGTTCTCGCCTGAGAAATCCCACAGCCCGAGGAGCCTGGAGGGCTACAGTCCATAGGGTCGCAAAGAGTTGGACACAACGGAGCGACTAACACTCATGTTTATGGAGGTCAAAAAGTCTAGACCAAGGAAAGCTAATGACGTACATCCCAGTCCGAGTCCTAAGGCAGGAGAAGGCCAAGGTCCCAGCTCAAAGACTGGCAGAGAGAAAGGACTTTTTCTTTGTCTTTCATGCTATCCAGGCCTCAGTGGATTGGAGGAGGCCCACCCACACCGAGGAGGGGAAGCAGCTTTTCTCAGTCTACTGATTGAAATGTTAATCTCGTCAGAGACATCCACGGGCACACA
The DNA here is from genome assembly GCA_022376925.1 of Tragulus kanchil. Lineage (NCBI taxonomy): Eukaryota > Metazoa > Chordata > Mammalia > Artiodactyla > Tragulidae > Tragulus > Tragulus kanchil. The sequence continues at coordinate 225,120,937 of JAIOJX010000030.1, read as the reverse complement.
CACAGGATAACGTTTGACTAAGTATCTGGGTTCCTTAAGGCCAGTGAAGCTGACACATGAAACTGCCCATCTCCTAGCATTAGCCGTAGGCCCTCCTACCCGGCAGGCTCAGGATCAGGCCGCCCTAGGCCCGGGACACACAGCACAGGATCACGTCCCACAGACTCAGGGCGATGGCACTGTGAACCTTTTGGGGAAAGTCCCTAGCCTTTCTCAAGCTCCTGGCACGTTTGGGCAAGGCTAAGCACCGTAGCTAGCTGTGATCTCATTTAATGCTCCTGAGTGCCCTCAGAGGAGAGTTTGTGCCTTTTCTTTTACAGCAGAGGAGACGTGAGGCCCAGGGAGGCCAAGTGTGGCCGAGCTGGAGCCCCAGCCTGTTCACGCCAAGGCTGACCCCGGGCCACGGCATCAGCCAGGCTGACAAATGACCCGACCCAGATGTACTCATAACACGAAGATTACCTGGTGTGCTCAACAGATCCCTCCCCCCGCCCCCTCCCCGTGCATAGTGGCTCAAACGCAAGATAAGCTTATTTCTCATTCATGGCAAGTGCAAAATCACTTTCTTCATGTGGTGATTCAGGCTTCTTCTCTGTGGTGACCCCATTTCCGTGTGATTAATATACACTGAGCTGGGAAGGCTGGTGAGGCCCGATGGTAAAGAGTCTGCCTGCAGTCTGGGAGACCTGGGCTCAACCCCTGTGTCAGGAAGACCCCTGAGGAGGAAGCGGCAAGCCACGCCAGCGTTCTCGCCTGAGAAATCCCACAGCCCGAGGAGCCTGGAGGGCTACAGTCCATAGGGTCGCAAAGAGTTGGACACAACGGAGCGACTAACACTCATGTTTATGGAGGTCAAAAAGTCTAGACCAAGGAAAGCTAATGACGTACATCCCAGTCCGAGTCCTAAGGCAGGAGAAGGCCAAGGTCCCAGCTCAAAGACTGGCAGAGAGAAAGGACTTTTTCTTTGTCTTTCATGCTATCCAGGCCTCAGTGGATTGGAGGAGGCCCACCCACACCGAGGAGGGGAAGCAGCTTTTCTCAGTCTACTGATTGAAATGTTAATCTCGTCAGAGACATCCACGGGCACACACACAGGATAACGTTTGACTAAGTATCTGGGTTCCTTAAGGCCAGTGAAGCTGACACATGAAACTGCCCATCTCCTAGCATTAGCCGTAGGCCCTCCTACCCGGCAGGCTCAGGATCAGGCCGCCCTAGGCCCGGGACACACAGCACAGGATCACGTCCCACAGACTCAGGGCGATGGCACTGTGAACCTTTTGGGGAAAGTCCCTAGCCTTTCTCAAGCTCCTGGCACGTTTGGGCAAGGCTAAGCACCGTAGCTAGCTGTGATCTCATTTAATGCTCCTGAGTGCCCTCAGAGGAGAGTTTGTGCCTTTTCTTTTACAGCAGAGGAGACGTGAGGCCCAGGGAGGCCAAGTGTGGCCGAGCTGGAGCCCCAGCCTGTTCACGCCAAGGCTGACCCCGGGCCACGGCATCAGCCAGGCTGACAAATGACCCGACCCAGATGTACTCATAACACGAAGATTACCTGGTGTGCTCAACAGATCCCTCCCCCCGCCCCCTCCCCGTGCATAGTGGCTCAAACGCAAGATAAGCTTATTTCTCATTCATGGCAAGTGCAAAATCACTTTCTTCATGTGGTGATTCAGGCTTCTTCTCTGTGGTGACCCCCATTTCCGTGTGATTAATATACACTGAGCTGGTGAAAAGGGAAACTGGGGACAGGATGTTGAAGAGGGCTGTAGGGACCAGACAAGGCTTACCTCATGGAACATGTACAGATATACACATGCACAGGGCTTCCCTGGTGACATGGGGTAAAGGGTCCTCCTGCCAATGCAGGGGACATGAATTTGATCCCTTGTTTGGGAAAATTCCTTGGAGAAGGAAATGGCAAGCAGGAGACACATACACACACAGTCTTAGAATGGGCCAAGCCTTAGCTATGGACTCTTGTGCAGGAATTTATTTAAGGAGAGTATAGAAGTACCTAGACTTCCCAGGTGGCTTAGTGGTAGAGTCCTCTTGTCAATGCAGGAGACCTCAGTTTGATTTCTGGGTCAGGAAGATTCCCTGGAGAAGGAAACGGAAACCCACCCAAGTATTCTTGCCTGGGAAATTCCACGGACAGAGGGGCCTGGGGAGCTACAGGCCAGGGGGTCACCAAGAGTCCGACATGACTGAGCAACTAACACTCTTTCTTGGGAAGCCAAGATCCGACATCCCTCATGGCCCCCCAAAACCAAAACATAAAGCAGAAGCAATGTTGCAACAGAGTCGATAAAGACTTGTGAAAAATGGCCCACATTAAAAAAATCTTTACAACACATAACCATTTGGCCCCTGCTATGAGCCAGACGCTCCTCTCCCTATATCTGAGCTTGTCTTGTCCCAGGACAGCGGCCTTGCCACGCTGTGTTTGAGCCTGTCCCCGCCTGGATTGTGTGTGGCCTTCTTGTGTGGCCTTCTGAGGGAAAGTTCTGAGTCTCTTCACTTTTTTTTTTTTGGCCACTTCTATTGGTCTTTCAGTTATCCATTTTCATCCGTCTTTGTTCTTTTGGCCTGTGTGGGCCTCCCATCACAGTGGCCTCTCTCACTGCAGAGCACCGGCTCTGGGCGCATGCACTCCGGAGCTCCAGCTCAGTCATTGGACACATCAGTCCAGCCGCCCATGGCACGTGGGATCCTCCCAGGCCAGGAGCGAACTGGCGCCTTGTTCTGCAAGGTGGTGCCCTTACCCCTCAGGTGATTCAGGCTTCTTCTCTGTGGTGACCCCCATTTCCGTGTGATTAATATACACTGAGCTGGTGAAAAGGGAAACTGGGGACAGGATGTTGAAGAGGGCTGTAGGGACCAGACAAGGCTTACCTCATGGAACATGTACAGATATACACATGCACAGGGCTTCCCTGGTGACATGGGGTAAAGGGTCCTCCTGCCAATGCAGGGGACATGAATTTGATCCCTTGTTTGGGAAAATTCCTTGGAGAAGGAAATGGCAAGCAGGAGACACATACACACACAGTCTTAGAATGGGCCAAGCCTTAGCTATGGACTCTTGTGCAGGAATTTATTTAAGGAGAGTATAGAAGTACCTAGACTTCCCAGGTGGCTTAGTGGTAGAGTCCTCTTGTCAATGCAGGAGACCTCAGTTTGATTTCTGGGTCAGGAAGATTCCCTGGAGAAGGAAACGGAAACCCACCCAAGTATTCTTGCCTGGGAAATTCCACGGACAGAGGGGCCTGGGGAGCTACAGGCCAGGGGGTCACCAAGAGTCCGACATGACTGAGCAACTAACACTCTTTCTTGGGAAGCCAAGATCCGACATCCCTCATGGCCCCCCAAAACCAAAACATAAAGCAGAAGCAATGTTGCAACAGAGTCGATAAAGACTTGTGAAAAATGGCCCACATTAAAAAAATCTTTACAAAAAATAACCATTTGGCCCCTGCTATGAGCCAGACGCTCCTCTCCCTATATCTGAGCTTGTCTTGTCCCAGGACAGCGGCCTTGCCACGCTGTGTTTGAGCCTGTCCCCGCCTGGATTGTGTGTGGCCTTCTTGTGTGGCCTTCTGAGGGAAAGTTCTGAGTCTCTTCACTTTTTTTTTTTTGGCCACTTCTATTGGTCTTTCAGTTATCCATTTTCATCCGTCTTTGTTCTTTTGGCCTGTGTGGGCCTCCCATCACAGTGGCCTCTCTCACTGCAGAGCACCGGCTCTGGGCGCATGCACTCCGGAGCTCCAGCTCAGTCATTGGACACATCAGTCCAGCCGCTCCATGGCACGTGGGATCCTCCCAGGCCAGGGAGCGAACTGGCGCCCCTTGTTCTGCAAGGTGGTGCCCTTACCCCTGGACCACCAGGGAAGCCCACCTCTTTACTTTTGACAAGGACCCTTTTCTCCAGCTCCAAGCTGTGTCCCAGGCTCCACAATACCAGAGTCCCCAAGGTCCTGGGGGGCCAGTGGAGGACACAGATGGGTGGATAAATGGGTCGCTACAAGGCAAGACTGGCCGAACAATACCCCAGGAGTAGTCCTGGCCCCAGCCCCGTGCTCATTCAGGAGAGGGGCTCAGCATTTGCCGAACGAGACGAGAGTGTCCTTCGCAGCTTCCCGCGTCCCCAGGGCCTCACTGTGTCCCCGACAGAGTCAGGTGCTCGGTGGAAATCTGTGGAGTGATGGTCCCCGGGGCTGCATTTGGATTCAGAAATCCCTTTGCTTTCTGCTCACGCATTGCCCTGGCTGAGCTGGACTCCGAGCTGGACGATGTGTCTGTACAGACCCTAGGTCTGCCCTCCTGTGCCTGGTCCTCACCTCAGCACACAGGCCCAACTCCAGACCCCAGCTGTGCCCTCCCTCTTCCCCCATCCCTAGTGTCCTTGCGGGAACAGGCCACGTCGCACCTCAGGTGCCAGCCTGAGACGCGTGTGCTGTGGTTCTCCAGGGCTTGAAAAGTGCCACAGACTGGAGAACTTGCCCAAAATCTGCCTTCCCATGGTTCTGGAGACTGGACGTCCACGGTCCAGAGGCCACCAGGGCCAGCGTCTGGCGGGGCTCCTCCTAGGGCTGCAGGTGGCCACTTGCTTTCTGAGGCCACCAGGGCCAGCGTCTGGCTGGGCTCCCCTGGATTGTGTGTGGCCTTCTTGTGTGGCCTTCTGAGGGAAAGTTCTGAGTCTCTTCACTTTTTTTTTTTTGGCCACTTCTATTGGTCTTTCAGTTATCCATTTTCATCCGTCTTTGTTCTTTTGGCCTGTGTGGGCCTCCCATCACAGTGGCCTCTCTCACTGCAGAGCACCGGCTCTGGGCGCATGCACTCCGGAGCTCCAGCTCAGTCATTGGACACATCAGTCCAGCCGCTCCATGGCACGTGGGATCCTCCCAGGCCAGGGAGCGAACTGGCGCCCCTTGTTCTGCAAGGTGGTGCCCTTACCCCTGGACCACCAGGGAAGCCCACCTCTTTACTTTTGACAAGGACCCTTTTCTCCAGCTCCAAGCTGTGTCCCAGGCTCCACAATACCAGAGTCCCCAAGGTCCTGGGGGGCCAGTGGAGGACACAGATGGGTGGATAAATGGGTCGCTACAAGGCAAGACTGGCCGAACAATACCCCAGGAGTAGTCCTGGCCCCAGCCCCGTGCTCATTCAGGAGAGGGGCTCAGCATTTGCCGAACGAGACGAGAGTGTCCTTCGCAGCTTCCCGCGTCCCCAGGGCCTCACTGTGTCCCCGACAGAGTCAGGTGCTCGGTGGAAATCTGTGGAGTGATGGTCCCCGGGGCTGCATTTGGATTCAGAAATCCCTTTGCTTTCTGCTCACGCATTGCCCTGGCTGAGCTGGACTCCGAGCTGGACGATGTGTCTGTACAGACCCTAGGTCTGCCCTCCTGTGCCTGGTCCTCACCTCAGCACACAGGCCCAACTCCAGACCCCAGCTGTGCCCTCCCTCTTCCCCCATCCCTAGTGTCCTTGCGGGAACAGGCCACGTCGCACCTCAGGTGCCAGCCTGAGACGCGTGTGCTGTGGTTCTCCAGGGCTTGAAAAGTGCCACAGACTGGAGAACTTGCCCAAAATCTGCCTTCCCATGGTTCTGGAGACTGGACGTCCACGGTCCAGAGGCCACCAGGGCCAGCGTCTGGCGGGGCTCCCTCCTAGGGCTGCAGGTGGCCACTTGCTTTCTGTATCGTTTTTTGGCTGCCCTGGGTCTTTATTGCTCCATGTGGACTTTCTCTAGTTGCGGTGAGTGGGGGCTGCTCTTGGTTGCTGTATATCGGCTTCTCACCGTGGCGGCTCCTCTTACAGAGCACGGGCTCTAGGGCAGGGAGCATTCAGTAGTTGTGGCTCCTGAGCTCTCAAGCGTGGGCCCAGTAGTTGTGGTGCACAGGCTCAGTGGTCCTGGGTGGTCCTGATTCCATGTGGGATCATCCCAGGTCAACCCATGTCCTCTGCTGTGGCAGACAGATTCTGAACCACTGGACCTCCAGGGAAGTCCGAACGGCTGCCTTCTCGCTGCGCCCTCGTAATGGCCTTTCCTCACGCTCCCGTTGAGAGAGAGCTCTGAAGCCTCTGCCGTTTCACTTGGGGCACCTGTTCCTTCCCACTGAACTTAGCCACAGGAGGTGCTCCAGCCAATGGGATTTCAGCAGGTGTGACCCCAGCAGAGGCGGAAATGGGCCCGTGCACTGGGGCCGTGCTCGCCCGGAGCCTCTGCCATCACCACGCACCGGGCTGGCCTGGCAGCGGATGGGAGACATGTGGAGGTGCCCCAGGCCAAGGTCAGCCTAGATCTGTGGCAGGCCAGCCAGCAACCTCCAGACACAAAGAGTCCAACCTGCACAGATGCCTGAAACCACGAGCCGTATCAAAGCCTGTACGGACTGTCCTTTTTTTTCTAACCCACTTGTTTTTAGATTGTTTTCTTTATTTCTGGCTGTGCTGGGTCTGCCCTCCTGTGCCTGGTCCTCACCTCAGCACACAGGCCCAACTCCAGACCCCAGCTGTGCCCTCCCTCTTCCCCCATCCCTAGTGTCCTTGCGGGAACAGGCCACGTCGCACCTCAGGTGCCAGCCTGAGACGCGTGTGCTGTGGTTCTCCAGGGCTTGAAAAGTGCCACAGACTGGAGAACTTGCCCAAAATCTGCCTTCCCATGGTTCTGGAGACTGGACGTCCACGGTCCAGAGGCCACCAGGGCCAGCGTCTGGCGGGGCTCCCTCCTAGGGCTGCAGGTGGCCACTTGCTTTCTGTATCGTTTTTTGGCTGCCCTGGGTCTTTATTGCTCCATGTGGACTTTCTCTAGTTGCGGTGAGTGGGGGCTGCTCTTGGTTGCTGTATATCGGCTTCTCACCGTGGCGGCTCCTCTTACAGAGCACGGGCTCTAGGGCAGGGAGCATTCAGTAGTTGTGGCTCCTGAGCTCTCAAGCGTGGGCCCAGTAGTTGTGGTGCACAGGCTCAGTGGTCCTGGGTGGTCCTGATTCCATGTGGGATCATCCCAGGTCAACCCATGTCCTCTGCTGTGGCAGACAGATTCTGAACCACTGGACCTCCAGGGAAGTCCGAACGGCTGCCTTCTCGCTGCGCCCTCGTAATGGCCTTTCCTCACGCTCCCGTTGAGAGAGAGCTCTGAAGCCTCTGCCGTTTCACTTGGGGCACCTGTTCCTTCCCACTGAACTTAGCCACAGGAGGTGCTCCAGCCAATGGGATTTCAGCAGGTGTGACCCCAGCAGAGGCGGAAATGGGCCCGTGCACTGGGGCCGTGCTCGCCCGGAGCCTCTGCCATCACCACGCACCGGGCTGGCCTGGCAGCGGATGGGAGACATGTGGAGGTGCCCCAGGCCAAGGTCAGCCTAGATCTGTGGCAGGCCAGCCAGCAACCTCCAGACACAAAGAGTCCAACCTGCACAGATGCCTGAAACCACGAGCCGTATCAAAGCCTGTACGGACTGTCCTTTTTTTTCTAACCCACTTGTTTTTAGATTGTTTTCTTTATTTCTGGCTGTGCTGGGTCTTTGTCGCTGTGAGGGGCTTTTCTCTAGTTGTGGCAAGTGGAGTCTCCTCTCCGGTTGCAGTGCCCGGGCTTCTTACTGTGCTGCCTTCTCTTGCTTCAGAGCACAGGTGCCTAGAGCGCAGGCTCAGTACTTGTGGTGCCTAGACTTAGTGGGACCTTCCCAGATCCGGGATCAAACTCATGTCTCTTGCCTTGGCAGGCAGATTCTCTACCACTGAGCCAGCAAGGAAGCCCCTAGACTATGCTTTTTTTTCCTTTTTTTTTTGGTGGAGGGGCACTTCTATTGGTCTTTCATTTATCTATTTTCATTCATCTTTCATCCTTTGGCCCGTGTGGGCCTCCCATGGCAGTGGCCTCTCTCACTGCAGAGCACCGGCTCTGGGCGCATGCGCTCCAGAGCTCCGGCTCGGTAATTGGACACACGGGTCCAGCCGCTCCGCGGCACGTGGGATCTTCCCAGGCCAGGGATCGAACCGGTGCCCCTTGCACTGCAAGGCGGTGTACTTACCCACTGGACCACCAGGGAAGCCCCAGGCTATGTTTTTTTGTGATAAAGTTCAATTTTAGAGCTTCGGCACAGTCAGAGGATGTCTGAAATGCTGGCATCGCTACCCTTGCCCTTTGGGGCCCCTGTTGAGTCAAAGAAAAGCTCCTTGAACACGAACGCCGCCATACGAGGACACATGCCCGGCTGGTCACGGAGACGGCAACTACGTGACCGGGGCGGGAAGGCAAGTGTATCCAGCGTGGACGCACCCGACAAAAGGGTGATTCACAGCCCAGGTGGGAGAGAGCGGGACGGAGAGAGATTTCATCACTCTACTCAGCACAATGAGCCAGGTGCAACTGAGGAATGGATTCTTTCTGGAATTTTCCACACCAAATGTCAGACCACAGGTGACCCCAGGTAGCTGAAACCCCAGAAATGGAATCTGTGCGTGCAGTCGGGGGTGAGTCTGGTGTCGTCCTAGAGGGAAGAGAGGGGGCAGAACCGGAGCACAGGCTGCTGTCTCCACGCGAGGACCAGGGGCTGTGGGAGTCCGGAGGCCCCTAGGTTTCTGGGTGGCTGGGTGCCCTAAGTAGACAAGGAAGAGTGGGTTCGGAGGCTCGGAAGGGAGCAGATCTGTGGAGAGGATCCGAGGTCCATTCTCTTTGACAACAGGAAGTCACTGAGGGCCTCGAAAGCCGGACAGTGACCTGAGACGGTGAGGAAGGGGCTGTCCCGCACCAGAATCCTGTGCGGCTTTCCCAGAGGTGGAATGTAAATGTCTTTTGTCCCTTCTATTGCCAGAGAGAAACAGACCCATTTCCGCCTTTTCCAGTTGCTAGGACACTAATCTGCCCGAGAAAAGGCGTGGGAACATCTGGTTGGTGGGAACCGTGCTCCCGGGAATACTCTTTATAGCCGTGATTCTGTACCCTCTCCAGGGCCTCCTGTGGGCCAGGGCCCTCCAGCGAGGAGCTGGCAGCTCCGGCTCGTCTCCCGGGCAGCAGCGAGGAGGGCAGGGCCCCTTTCAGGGAGCGCTGCCTGGAGACCACGAGGCGGGCTGCGTGGGTGTGGCTGCCCACCCCAGAGGGGCGAGGGCTCAGAGTAAAGGGACCACCTAAGCTTTCCCTGCTTCATCTTCCTTCCAAAGATAGATACCAGTTTTGTGTCTGTTGTTCCCTGTCTCCCTCACTCAGCAGAAGCTCCACGAGGCCCCTGCTCTGATTGGTCACCATGGGACCCCTGCTGCATGGAAGACTGGCACACAGAAATCATCGTTCTCAGCGTTCGTTTGGAGGGACTGATGCTGAAGCTGAAGCTCCAACCCTCTGGCCACCTGATGCGAAGCGACAACAATTTGGAAAAGACCCTGAGGCTGGAAAACTAGAAGGACAACAGAGGGCAAGATGGGTGGATGGCCGCACTGACTCCATGGACGTGAGCGTGAACCAGCTCCCGGAGACGGTGGAGGACAAGAAGCCTGCAGTCCGTGGGGTCCCAGGGCCAGCCACAGCTGAGCGGCTGAACTGACTCACGGAAGCATTTGTGGAGGGCTTCCTAACTGCGTGGCATTTTTATGGTTTGTTTATATACCAGTCCTTTTATGTATTTTTAGCTTTGTATTGAGGTATAGCTGAGTCACAATGCTGTGAGTGTTTTAGGTGAACAGCTCCACGGCGCATAGACATGTATCCATTCTCCTCCAACCCCCGTCTTGTCCAGGCTGCCATCTAACACTGAACAGAGTCCCCCGGGCTCTAGAGGCCTTGCTGGTGATCCATTTTCAACACAGCCGTGAGCGCCAGCCCATCCCACACACCCTAACTCTCCCTTCCTGGGTCCTTCTCCCCTCCCGGGCCCCCATCCTGCCACCAGAAGTGTGTTCTCTAAGTGAGTGGGTCTCTTTCTGTTTTGTAAGTTCATTTGTATCATTTCTTTTTAGATCCCACAAGGATATACGAATCCTTCTAGACTTCAAAAGGGCCCTTGAAAACCTGGGGAGTACTTTTCCCTCCACTTCGCAGGGCAGGATGCTGAGGCACCAGGAGACGACATGGCCTGCCCAAGGAAGCAGCACAATGGCGACTCCCAGGCAGGCTGGGCCCCGGAACTTGTGCTCAGAGAGGAAGGAGAATGTGTCCAATAAATCAGTGGCCTTGCTCACATCGTGCCCTGGAGCTGGGGTCGAGCGTCACGTCCCCTCCGAACAACAAGCAGCAGGACTCGTCGCTCTCGCCTTTGTTGGGGGTGGATTTCTGGGAGCGCGGCACTGGGCTTTCCTGCTGCCTCACCTGGAGGGGAGACCACAGCTGGACTCTGCTCAGACCCGTCCAACGGCCACGTCACAAGATTCCTTCCAGGCGACCAGCCCCTTGCCAGGCCCCAGGCCCCTTTACTGCCCCTGGGGGGGGTGAACCGGAGCTGTGCACACAGGCTAAGTCAGATAGAGCCAGAGGCTCCTCAAGAGGGGTCCTTCCTGCTGCCCTCTGAGCGCCGGTCTTCCCTTGGGCGTCCAAGAGGGCCAGACAGACCTCCTTAGCCCCGAATCCCTTGTCTGGACCCCTTCATCAGCTCCCCTTCATCTCCATCTAGAAAACCATTCAAAATTCTGAGGCCCAGGTCAGGTGGCTCTCCACCAACCTGTGCACTGACTCACGGCTTCACCTTCTGAACCCTCAAAGGCCAAAATCAGGGAAGTCAACATGGCGTTTGAAACTTACCAGTCTTGTCCTTGGAATCCAAAGTTCCCAGCATTTGAAACTGAAAAGTCTTAATGTCCAAACTAGAAAGCCTTTGCTTTTGAAATTCTTGGCATTTGACTCTCAAAAGTCTAGATTTTTATTTTTTTATTTTTATTTTTTTTGGAGGGGGCGGGTTGGGGAGGGAGGAGGGCGGGCGGGCCACCTCTATTGGTTTTTCATTTATTCAGTTTCATCCATCTTTGTTCTTCGGCCCGTGTGGGCCTCCCATCGCAGCGGCCTCTGCCATCGCAGAGCACCGGCTCTGGGCACATGTGCTCCAGAGCTCCGGCTCGGTCATTGGACACATCGGTCCAGCCGCTCCGCGGCACATGGGATCTTCCCAGGCCAGGGATCAAACCGGCGCCCCTTGCACTGCAAGGCGGTGTCCTTACCCACTAGACCACCAGGGAAGCCCAAGTCTAGATTTTTAATACTCAGACCTCCTGTGGCCACCCTGTGTTTCTGTTTATTATTCTTTCTGTGAAACAGTGTCTGATGGGACAGAGCAAAGGCCTGGGGACAGGGCCGCTGTGTGTGTGTGTGTTCCTATGTGTGGGGAGGAACATCCGCAAACACTGTGGATGAAGAATTAACCAAACCCTGGCTCCTTCTCTTAAGAGCAAAGTTGACTTTGGATTTGCTTACACTATTTCTGTTAACCCAAGAAACCGGAGAAGAGAGGCGTGTTGGCTATGTTGCCAGGCAGCATTGCTGATGTTAAACGTGACTCGCGATGAGCGTGTTGCACCTGGGCCAGATGGACCGTGAATGAGATCTGAATGCTCGGTGGGGCCGCCGAGGCACGGCTCTTCCCCGTGTACATAGAATCTTATTCCGGGGCGTGTCCCTTGCAGGCTCCCAGGAAACTTTTCACATGGAGCTGTTGTTACAAGAGGCACTGATTCCTAAGGTATGAATCTTTGTGCAGCATGAATTTTGATTCCTGGTCCTAAGGTGTCATCTGAGGACTGGACGCTCCCGAGCTGCTGAGGGGAGTCCCAGGGAAGGGCATGGGCGGGTACTGCCCTCAGGTAGGCTGCTTCCTGGACTGTCCCGAGTGACCAGTGTTTCCTGTGATCAGGTGTGACGTTCACCGTCTAGCTGAACCCAGAGAAGAGCACTCCTGCTGGCCTCCCCCTGCGAGCTCGCCTCTCTGTTTCAGTTACAGCCAGGGAGGCCTGTGGACCATCCAGTGTAGCTGGAGAGACGTCTAAAGGGAGCGCACGGCTGTGCCCACTGCATGCATATTGTAGAAGACTTCATCTCATCTCGCAACACCCCCTTCTGGGGAGGATCACCACACCCATTTTACAGATGAAAAGACTGAGGCTCCCAGAGGGAACGAGACTGGCTGAAGGCGAGGCAGGAAGCTGATGGCAGAGCTGATGTCCGGCAGATGGTCACGGACTGACAAGGGAGGACTGGTTCAAGCGCAGGCGCGGCTGGGGTCGGAGCCGAGAGCCCCTGTGGGCTACTCTGCACCTCAGTCTCTCGCTCAGAATAAATGGATATAATCATATCGCCACACGGAGAGGCCATATGGCTTGAAACAGTCCACTTTCAGATGTCAGGTGCTACAGTGCAGTGGAATTCACAGTCTTTCCCCCATCTCCCCGCGCTAGCTGCTGCCCACCCACCCAGGGGCTGGACTGCTGGACCCCAACCGCTAACTGGCACTGGCCCCACGGAGACGTCCCCAGCTCTCGAAGGCAGTGTTTCTCTGGCACCTGCTGTCCAGGGCACGGCTCGAAGACAGTGGCTGTGGCTGGGAGGACAGCCGGATCCGGTGCAAGATGAAGAGCCTCGCTGCTGCCATTCCAGAACTGCCTTGGGTACGTGTGCGTAGACATGCCTGTTGGTAAGGCAGTTGGAAAGAGGCCATCCGTCCAATAAATATTTGATGACTCCCTGCTCCGTGTGGAGTACTGTGAATATAGTCCTCTGTGAGCACATGCAATCCTTGCCCTTCGAGCTTCAGCGTAGTTAGGGAGATGGAGTTGAATCAAATGTATTTTTGCTTTTGCGGCACCGTGAACCTTGTGGGATGTTAGTTCCCTAACCAGGGATTGAACCTGTATCCTTGGCAGTGAAAGTATGGCGTCCTAACCACTGGACCACCAGGGATTTTAGTTTTTTTTTAAAGAAATGCGTTGTTTATTTATTTATTTATTTTTGGCTATTCTGGGTGTTCACTGCTGCCGCAGGCTCTTCTCTTGTTGCGGGGAGTGGGGGCTCCTCTCTAGCGGAGGCGAGCTGGCTTCTTGTTGCAGTGACTTCTCTTGTTGTGGAACTCAGGCTGTGGGGCTCACGGGCTTCAGTAGTTGCGGCCCGTGGGCTCCATAGGTGTGGCTCCGAGGCTCTAGAGCACAGGCTCCATAGCTGTGGCTCACGGGCTTTGTTGCTGTGCAGACTGCGGGGTGTTCCCAGATCAGGGATTGAACCCACGTCTCCTGCACTGGCAGGCAGCCTCTTTACCCCTGAGCTACCAGGGAAGCCCTATGGGTAGTTTTTAAAAGCCAGCAGACGACACAAAGGCAACACTGCAGGGTGCTATGAAAACTTGTAACAGGGTCTGTTATAAACTACTGGCGTTAATGTCCACTCAGCCTCGTACTTTCATTTTCTCAATTTTTCTTTGCGGATCCACTTTTACCTTCCATCACTCCCTATGATTCAAATGGTGTTGGTGAGTCTAGGGTAGGCACCTGGCCAGTCAGAGCTTTCTGTTCTCTGACCACTTCAATGACTGATCAAAGACATACGAGTGATCTAAACCTAGCCACTGAGAGTCATCGCTGGGACGTTTCATAGGGACAAGGGGGATAAGACAGTTCTCTTTCTGACGGGGCTTCTAAGCTGGAGGATCAGAAACCTCGGTTTTTCATCAGCACCCAACACAAGAACCTGCCTACGTTTGGAAGTCTCTAGAGGAAGGATGGGAGTTTATTTTTTTCTTTTTTTTGAAATTGTATTTATTTTATCTTTGCCTGCTCTTGGTCTTCATGGCGGCTTTCTCTAGTTGTGGCAAGTGGGGGCTGCTCGTTGGTTGTGGTGTGTGGGCTTCTCATTGTGGTGGCTTCTCTCATTGCAGAGCACGCGCCCTAGGGCTGGAAGGCTTCCGTGGTTGTGGTGCCTCGGCTCACTTGCCCCTCAGCAGGTGGCATCTTCCCGGATCAGGAATCCAACCTGTGTCCCCTGCATTGGCCAGTGGGCTCTTAACCCCTGGGCCACCTGGGAAGTCCCTGAGAGATTTCTCAGGTAGTTTCCAGGTGGTGTCATTGGAGATCCTGGATCCAGCTGTGCCTGAAGCCGTTCCCCCTGGCTTTTCTGTTCCCTGAACCAACAGTCACTCTCTTTGGCTCACGTCAGTTTAACTTTGCTTCTCCATCACTTGCAATTGAGAGTTTGCCTCTTGCAGGACTAACGGGCCTTGGAAAGCTTCCCTGAGGAGTGACACCCACAGTGAGTGCTGAGGAATGAGGAAGAGTGACGTAGAAGGCAGAGACACCCAGTCTGAAGTCAGCAGCTTTGGCTTGAAAACCTTGCGAATTCAGGAAAGGAGAGAGGCCTTCATTCTCTGTAGGCAGAAGAAAGACATGTGAGGGGAGATCATCGTGGGGAAAAGGCAAGTCTCAAATCCCACTTGTACTTAAATTGTTTGTTGGCTTTCATTTGTAGAAACACAGAAATGGTTTTTGGTTAGCCCTGTATTATAATGAGGTCCCTTTGCAGACGGAAAGATGCCCATCCTTACATGAACATTCTCACAGGACAAGGCCCAAGCCTTCCTTCAGGACACTTCTGCTTCTGGCTTTGGAGGTTAAAATAAAAAAAAAAAAAAAGAAATTGTAAGGGAGGGGACCATTAAAACAACAGAAAAGTAATAACAGACTGAAAATGAATCTAATTTTTAAATTCAAATAAACATTTTTGTAACTTAAGTTTTATAGCATTGTGTAATTCCGTGTTTTAGATTTTCTTATATGTTAAATGTTCTTTTTTTCACTATAAAAGTAATATAACAACATTCTGGGAAGTATAGAGGAGAAAAAATAGCCCTTTATAATTCCCTCATGTCAAGCCAACCAAAGTTAATTTGGGGTATTTTCCTTCTTTACTGTTTTGGGTGCTCTCTGTCTCTTTGCTGCACATGGGCTGTCTCTAGCTGCGGTGAGTAGGGCCACTCTCTAGCTGCAGTGCACGGGCTTAGTTGCCCTGTACCATGTGGAGTCTCAGACCAGAGATTGATCCCGTGTTCCCTGCATTGGCAGGTGGATTCTTAAACGCTGGACCTTTCTTCTTCTGTTTTTGGCCGCTGCAGTATTCTTGGGTGTCCCTGGGGGCTCAGATGGCAAAGAATCCACCTGCAATGAAGGAGACCTGGGTTCCATCCCTGGGGTGGGAAGATCCCCTGGAGGAGGGCATGGCAACCCACGCCAGAATTCTCGCCTTGGAAATTCCATGGACAGAGGAGCCTGGCGGGCTACAGTCCATGGGGCTGCAGACAGTCGGAAACGGCTGAGCGACTATGCGCAAGCACAAGTTTCATTCATGTAGCTCACAGCCCCAACATTCTCCACCACGGAGGTTTGTAAGGCTTTGGGAGGGGGGAAGAGGACTTGGATTCTGTGTTACTCATGACCTTGCTGTCCCAGAGGACCCACAGAGTCATGTGAGTTGAGGTCAACTGCCGGCGCTGTGGCTTCAGGCAGCGCGCTCAGCCTCTCTGCCCCAGTCCACGAGTCCTGGTTCTCAAGGGTCTCCTGTTGACCCCGAGACTGGATCCCTGGGAAGATGATGTGCGTTTGCAAAAGCTCCGAGGTGGCGTGAGACTCTCGGGAAGGCTGCTCCAGGGGGAGGCTCCAAAGGGGGCGGCCCTGGGCGTTCTAGGAAGGGTGGTCCCGCAGTCGTAGGGCTCTGTCTTCCTGAGGCAGGAGGATGCAAGGTTGGGGGCAAGTGGCGTTGCTCCGGGTGGGGAGCAGAGGTGGAAGCTTCCCCTGCATCTTCCTCTCCCCTTCCCGTGCAGCCTGTGGCCCTTCTGCCACATGGCGCTGAGCGCCTCTCTCATGAAGCCTGGCCACCGAGGTGGGAGATGGTTAGCTCGTCCCAGGTCCCTCAGACGCCCGCCTTGACCCATGTCCCCTGGAATGACCTCAGCTGAAAGCGCAGCCTACAAAACTCCCAGAATTGCGTCTCATTGGTCAGGCTTGGGTCACATGCTTGTCCTTGGAGCAATCCCTGTGGCCAGGGGATGGCCAGCTCTGAGTGGCCCAGCCCGAGTCACATGACACCCCAGAGTCCAGCAACGAGAATAGGGAGGGGCTGCTTCTGGAGGGAAAATTCAGGGTCCCCCGAGGCCAGGAGAGGACCCAGCAGCCAACCCCCACGAGTGCCTGCCACAGGCCCTGCACAATTGCTTGTTTGTATGTTTCTCCTTCGGAGGGTAGGGAACATTCATGCATTCTCATTTATAATCCCAGAACATCATTCCAGCCCAAGAGAAGAAGAGCCCTTATACATTTTATTTATTTATTTATTTAGGGTTATTCTGAGTGTTCACGGCTGCCACAGGCTCTTCTCTAGTTGCTGGGAGTGGGGGCTCCTCTCTAGTTGAGGTGAGCAGGCTTGTTGCAGTGACTTCTCTTGTGGAACTTGGGCTCTAGGGCACACGGGCTTCAGTTGTGGCTCCTGGGCTTGGTTGCTCCGCAGCCTGTGGGATCTTCCCAGATCAGGGATCTAGTCTCCTGCACTGGCTGGCGAGCTCTTCACCACTGAGCTCCCAGGGAAGCCCTAAGGGGCCCTTAAATTGTGCTTTTTAGTCGTGTCTTGCTATGTGACCTACATAGCAAGTTAATCAGAACAGTCTGACAAAGATTTTTGTGGCAGGTCTATTAAGGTAATGCTTCCTAACATTTAAAAATTGTGGATTGTTTTATCAGTGTCCGTGTCCCTCCAGGGTGAGGCCCTGTGCCTCTCGTGGAACCATCACAGCGCTTGGGGAAGGAGACTCTCTCCTTGACAGCTGAGAAAACTGGGGCTCCGATGCCTTAAGTAGCTTATCAGAGTAACACAGCGGGCTGGTGGCATTTTTGGAAGTTAATCCCAGGCAGGCTGACTTTCCAAGACTTTCTGATGGTTTGCTGGAGGGGTTCTTCATTCAGCGGGATGGAGGAAAGGATCTTGGGATCACCTCTGGGACTCTTTAAAAATATCCTGGCCACCGAGGTGGGAGATGGTTAGCTCGTCCCAGGTCCCTCAGACGCCCGCCTTGACCCATGTCCCTGGAATGACCTCAGCTGAAAGCGCAGCCTACAAAACTCCCAGAATTGCGTCTCATTGGTCAGGCTTGGGTCACATGCTTGTCCTTGGAGCAATCCCTGTGGCCAGGGGATGGCCAGCTCTGAGTGGCCCAGCCCGAGTCACATGACACCCCAGAGTCCAGCAACGAGAATAGGGAGGGGCTGCTTCTGGAGGGAAAATTCAGGGTCCCCCGAGGCCAGGAGAGGACCCAGCAGCCAACCCCCACGAGTGCCTGCCACAGGCCCTGCACAATTGCTTGTTTGTATGTTTCTCCTTCGGAGGGTAGGGAACATTCATGCATTCTCATTTATAATCCCAGAACATCATTCCAGCCCAAGAGAAGAAGAGCCCTTATACATTTTATTTATTTATTTATTTAGGGTTATTCTGAGTGTTCACGGCTGCCACAGGCTCTTCTCTAGTTGCTGGGAGTGGGGGCTCCTCTCTAGTTGAGGTGAGCAGGCTTGTTGCAGTGACTTCTCTTGTGGAACTTGGGCTCTAGGGCACACGGGCTTCAGTTGTGGCTCCTGGGCTTGGTTGCTCCGCAGCCTGTGGGATCTTCCCAGATCAGGGATCTAGTCTCCTGCACTGGCTGGCGAGCTCTTCACCACTGAGCTCCCAGGGAAGCCCTAAGGGGCCCTTAAATTGTGCTTTTTAGTCGTGTCTTGCTATGTGACCTACATAGCAAGTTAATCAGAACAGTCTGACAAAGATTTTTGTGGCAGGTCTATTAAGGTAATGCTTCCTAACATTTAAAAAAATTGTGGATTGTTTTATCAGTGTCCGTGTCCCTCCAGGGTGAGGCCCTGTGCCTCTCGTGGAACCATCACAGCGCTTGGGGAAGGAGACTCTCTCCTTGACAGCTGAGAAAACTGGGGCTCCGATGCCTTAAGTAGCTTATCAGAGTAACACAGCGGGCTGGTGGCATTTTTGGAAGTTAATCCCAGGCAGGCTGACTTTCCAAGACTTTCTGATGGTTTGCTGGAGGGGTTCTTCATTCAGCGGGATGGAGGAAAGGATCTTGGGATCACCTCTGGGACTCTTTAAAAATATGCCTCTGTCTTCACTTGGCTTTCCTCGGGCAGGCCCTGAGTGGAGAATTCCAGTACATTTTCCTTGGGCGGGGATCCGGGGCGCATGGCCAACAAAGCCCGAGGGACGCGGGGAGAGGGAGGCAGCGGGGAAAAGTGCTCAGATGCGGACACGGCTGTGGGCAACTGAAGCGGAAAGCCGGGGAGACAGCTGAGGGTCAGGGAGGAAGTGGCTCGGCGCCGTCCTACCTGAGGGGCGAGGGAGCTGGCCCACTTACACCCCGACTCTCTGCAGCCATTGGCTGGGGCTGCTCCCAGGGGGACCAGGCTTTGCCAGCATGTCCGACAGCCAGAAAGAGGCCTCGGGCACCACCAGATGGACAGGCCAGGGACCCTCGCAGGACACGGACAGAGGCTGCGGGGCCCCTTGGCCTCCGAAACTGAGAACCACTCTATAGAATCACGGACCAACGTGTCTGAAATGGGGTCATCCCAGACCGCTTTACGGTGGAATGGCTCAGGTGCATCCTCATCCCCAGAACCTAAGGAGCCCAAGGGGTATGTGGCCCCACACAGTAGGTGCCCCTACAGCTCTATTGAACACTGAATGCTGTCTCCTTTGCCCAAAAGCACAGGGCTGGGGGGTTCCTGGTGGTCCAGTGGGTAGAGAGTCCGCCTTGCAGTGCAAGGGGCGCCAGTTCAGTCCCTGGTTAGGGAAGATCCCACATGGCCCAGAGCGGCTGGGAGCTCTGGAGCGCATGCACCCGGAGCCGGTGCTCTGCAACGAGAGAGGCCGCTGCAATGGGAGGCCCACACAGGCCAAGGAATAAAGACGGATGAAAATAAATAAATAAAAAACCAATAAAAGAGGCCAACATTTTTTTAAAAAGCAAGTACAGGACTGGAATGGCCTGAAACCACATAGCCGACACACGATGAGCCTATTATGAGCAGCATCTGGCAGGAAAGCAGTGTTCCGGATGGGCCCGCCATCTTGGAGGAAGTGCTCAGTACCTTTTTACTTATCTTCCGTGATGGTTTGCTGGAGGGGTTCTTCATTCAGCGGGATGGAGGAAAGGATCTTGGGATCACCTCTGGGACTCTTTAAAAATATGCCTCTGTCTTCACTTGGCTTTCCTCGGCAGGCCCTGAGTGGAGAATTCCAGTACATTTTCCTTGGGCGGGGATCCGGGGCGCATGGCCAACAAAGCCCGAGGGACGCGGGGAGAGGGAGGCAGCGGGGAAAAGTGCTCAGATGCGGACACGGCTGTGGGCAACTGAAGCGGAAAGCCGGGGAGACAGCTGAGGGTCAGGGAGGAAGTGGCTCGGCGCCGTCCTACCTGAGGGGCGAGGGAGCTGGCCCACTTACACCCCGACTCTCTGCAGCCATTGGCTGGGGCTGCTCCCAGGGGGACCAGGCTTTGCCAGCATGTCCGACAGCCAGAAAGAGGCCTCGGGCACCACCAGATGGACAGGCCAGGGACCCTCGCAGGACACGGACAGAGGCTGCGGGGCCCCTTGGCCTCCGAAACTGAGAACCACTCTATAGAATCACGGACCAACGTGTCTGAAATGGGGTCATCCCAGACCGTTCACGGTGGAATGGCTCAGGTGCATCCTCATCCCCAGAACCTAAGGAGCCCAAGGGGTATGTGGCCCCCACACAGTAGGTGCCCCTACAGCTCTATTGAACACTGAATGCTGTCTCCTTTGCCCAAAAAGCACAGGGCTGGGGGCTTCCCTGGTGGTCCAGTGGGTAGAGAGTCCGCCTTGCAGTGCAAGGGGCGCCAGTTCAGTCCCTGGTTAGGGAAGATCCCACATGGCCCAGAGCGGCTGGGAGCTCTGGAGCGCATGCACCCGGAGCCGGTGCTCTGCAACGAGAGAGGCCGCTGCAATGGGAGGCCCACACAGGCCAAGGAATAAAGACGGATGAAAATAAATAAATAAAAAACCAATAAAAGAGGCCAACATTTTTTTAAAAAGCAAGTACAGGACTGGAATGGCCTGAAACCACATAGCCGACACACGATGAGCCTATTATGAGCAGCATCTGGCAGGAAAGCAGTGTTCCGGATGGGCCCGCCATCTTGGAGGAAGTGCTCAGTACCTTTTTACTTATTGGTCAAGTGACTGGATAGTCCGAGATGCTGTCTTGAACCCCAAGCTCAAGACTAACGTGGGCCCCCAGAAATGAGAGCGAGGGGCATGCCTCCGAGGGGGAGGGCATTGCTGCCATGTGCACGGCGCCCCCTGGGGCTGTGTGCCCGCCCTGGCTTCAAGCCTCCGTGTCCCGGCTTTCAGACCCAAGAAAGCCGGGGCGGTCAAGGGAGCACAGCGGCCGGTGGGACCTGCTGCCGCCAGGGAGCAGCAAGCTGGGGCCTCACGTTCAGACAGTGACATTTGAGGGGGCTGCCACGTTCTATGTGGATTTGAGGCAGTGCTCTGTAAAACATTAACAAACTCCTATTTGAAATGCAGGACGGAAAGGAATACAAATATTGTGCCCTTCGCACACTCGCGAGCACGCACACAACAGCGTGAGGAAGGAAAGTCAAGAGGGAAGCATTTTCAGAGCCGGCAGCCTGGACAGCACTGTCATATTTGACTGCTGCCACACGGTGGCGCCACTCAAACCATAAACCAGAGGCCTCAGTCGGCTCTTGAATTAGGAGAGCTTTGAATTATGCATGGTCTTCAGGAGCACATTCTTCCCTAATTCCTCCTTGTTGTTTTCTGTGTGTGTGTGTGTGTGTGTGTGCGCCGTGTTGCTTAAAAATGTTCATTCTTTCACTTGAATCATTTACACTCCCTTACTTGGTGACATCATTTCTTCATTGTTTCGTGTATCTGGCTGACTCCGTGCCCTTCTTCCTGAGGGGCCTCTGGGGTTTGCCTTCCTGTTGATCCTGGAGAGTTAGTGTCTCCTTCCCTCGTCTATCTATCCACCCCCAGAGGCTTGTATGTGTCTGTTCATGAAGCAAATACTCTCAAGCACCCACTCTGGGAAAGGTCTGGTGCTGGGAACTGGACATTAGAGATGGACCAGCCGAGCCTCGCCGGCACCCAGAGGCTGGGGACATCCAGGGGGCCCTCCTGGAGGAGGGGACGCCTGAGCTCATTCTTGGCATCGTTAGGTTGAGAGTACGGGGCGTGAACACGAAGGTATTAGTTACCCACCTACGGGTTTCTCTTATTGGCTGGACCGCGAGGTCCTGGGTCCTTACTCACCTATTTTTCTGCATTTCTGGTTAACAGAGGAACTGCAAGTGAATGACGTGCTAAGTGCTTCAAACCGTGCCTGAGTGTGCAAGCGTCGCTGCCGTGGTGGGGTCGTCATGCTGCTGTTACTTTTAGATGAATCACTGTACGTGGAATAATACACCCCGTAAGTGAGAGAGTGAGTAAGCAGGTGGCGGAAAGACTTCAGACCAGAGATCGATGGCCTGGATTTGAATCCAGGACTTGCCCTTGACTAGCTCTGATCCTCAGCTCACCATCTATAAGACGGGATCATAAAACCTTTCAGGACTGGGTGTTACAATACTGAAACAAAATGAGGGGACACACATATAAAGCACCCAGCATATAGTACATGTTCAGTGCGAATTCTACTCCCCCTTCTCATTTTATGTTCCCTGGGTACTTAGCACCGGACGAGGTGTGCATATGGGCTCAATAAGGATTTATTAACGGCTCAGTGAGGAATGGGCTTCCCAGGTAGCGCTGGGGGTGAAGAACCCACCTGCCAATGCAAGAGATTTAAAAGACGCCGGTTTGATTCCTAAGTTGGGAAGATCCCCTGGAGGAGGGCATGGCAGCCTGCTCTAGGATTCTTGCCTGGAAAACCCCATGGACAGAGGAGCCTGGTGGGCTACAGTCCATGGGATCGCAAAGCATCGGACACGACTGAGCCGCTAAACAGCAACCACAGCGAATGAGTGTAACAACACCGACCTCAGAGGTCTTGGAAGGTGGGTCAGATAATCAGTGTAAAGTTCATCCCTCACAGAAAGTAAGCCTGAAATAAGTGCGAGCTCTTGCTTGAGTCTGGATTCCCCCAAGGCAGACTCTGGGGCTTAAGATGTCCACACGAGTCATTTCCTTGGGAGGTAATCCAGGTTGTAACGACATGGCATGGGGGAGTGGGCCAGGGCGGCAGAGGGGCCCTGGGGAGCCGGCCGTGGGCGGCGGGGCTCAGCGCTGCTGGAGAAGTCCAGGAGGTGGCTGAGCACGCGCCTCAGAGCGGGAGCGTCGCGGGGAGCTGGGCTGCAAGAGCTGGCGCGGGTGGTCATCTGAGGACTGCTTCTGGGCGTACCTTCCAGGTCTTCACGGACTGCCTTGTGCCTGGGCCAGGTTTCCTCCTGCGGCCAGAGAAGCGCCTTCACAGAGTCCTGAGGGTCTGACTGTCAGCAGTCAGGCGTTTGCAGCCACAGTCCGGAGGGCAGGCACAGCATGGGCTGCACACAGTGTCATTAGTATCTGTGAGCTTGAGAGCCCTGTGCCCTCTTCATGGACGGGTCATTTTTTAAATCTTTGATCGCACCACATGGCATGTGGGATCTTGGTTCCCTGACCAGGAATGGAACCTTAGGCCCCTGCATTAGCAGCATGGAGGTATTTTTTGGCAGGGGTGAGGCAGGGGCCACTTCTGTTGGTCTTTCATTCATCTGTTTTCATCCATCTTTGTTCTTTGGTCCGTGTAGGCCTCCCGTCGCAGTGGCCTCTCTCCCTGCAGAGCACCGGCTCTGGGCGCATGCGCTCCAGAGCTCCGGCTCAGTAGTTGGACACGTCGGTCCAGCCGCTCCGCGGCACGTGGGATCTTCCCAGGCCAGGGATCGAACCGGCGCCCCTTGCACTGCAAGGCGGTGTCCTTACCCACTGGACCCCCAGGGAAGCCCAGCATGGAGTTTTAACCCCTGGACCACCAGACACGTCCCCTAAGGGATGAAAAGTAAAAGCATCAGTCACTTAGTCATGTCCATCTCTTTGCGACCCCATGGACTGCAGCCCTCCAGGCGCCTCTGTGACATTAACAGCACATGGACGTGTACCTGTCTGTGCTTTTTCACTGAGTGTGGTTTCAGGGCTCACCCAAGTTGCAGCCGTGCCAGCTCACAGCCCTTTTACGGACGACTCGTATTGCCCTGCATGGAGAGACCAGCGTTTGTTTATCTGTCCTCTGTGGGTGGGCATCTGGTTGTCTCCCCCTTTTGACGACGGTGAACAGGACTGCTGTGACTGATTTGCGCACAGGTTTTCACATGCACGTGTTTCCAGTTTTCTGGAGGATAGAGCTAGGAGGGGAGTTGCTGGGTCGTAGGGTGACTCTGTATTTAGCTGTCTGGGGACCACCAGGCCGCTTTTCGAAGTAGCTACACTATTTTACATTCTCTGCAGCAGTATGTGAGGGCTCTGCGTCCTTGCCTGTGTGCTTCTTTCCATTAAAAATAAATTCCGGCCATCCTAGTGGGCGAGAAGTATCTCACTGTGGTTCTGATTTAGGCTCCCCTGATGACTGAGGATGTTGGACATCTTGACACAGTGTTTGGTTTTGATTACCACGCCACCCGGAGGACAATTCCCAGCCTTGGGTTTGGGCCTTTAGCATCAACCAGGACTCAAGCTTCTTGGCTATAAGTAGGCACCTTTGGCCTGCCCTTGAACTGAGCCTGGGAGTAATTAGATCCTAATTTCTTGGGAGTATTAGATCCCTTGGTTAGGTAAATGCCTGGCATGAGTTAGGAGTCTCCTAGTGGAAAGTGTTAGAAACCTAGTTTATTCCAGCTCGAGCACAGGGGGCTAAATGTCCTCCCTTATCTGTTACATCCCAGGGCCATGACAGCTTCAGGCATGACTGGATCTAGGTGCCCTACAGAAACTTTCTATGGCTCTTATTCTGCGCTTTGCTTTGCTGTGAGTCAGCTTTATTCTGTGACAGGCCCTCCCCTCTCAGTGGCTAGATGACTTCGGGCAGCCCTACCCTCATCTCTTTGCTCTTAGCAAACCCCATAAAAAGAGACCTTTTCTTTCCCAATTGCTCCAGCGAAGGTCCCAGACGGATCTCTCACTTGACTAATCTGGGTCAAGTGCTCATCCTCAAACCAGGGACTGAGGCCATGGCAATGGAATTTGCCCATTGTGGGGCCTGGGTCCCACCTTCATCCTTAGGACTTAATGGGGGTCAAGTCCTCCCAAACCAAGGATACTTGAGGGAAGAGTGGTGTCTCACAATACATTGGGGCACTCTCACCATGAGGGAGATTGGACACAGGACAGAGAGGGAGTGGGTGGGCATCTGGTTGTCTCCCTTTGACGACGGTGAACAGGACTGCTGTGACTGATTTGCGCACAGGTTTTCACATGCACGTGTTTCCAGTTTTCTGGAGGATAGAGCTAGGAGGGGAGTTGCTGGGTCGTAGGGTGACTCTGTATTTAGCTGTCTGGGGACCACCAGGCCGTCAAGTAGCTACACTATTTTACATTCTCTGCAGCAGTATGTGAGGGCTCTGCGTCCTTGCCTGTGTGCTTCTTTCCATTAAAAATAAATTCCGCCATCCTAGTGGGCGAGAAGTATCTCACTGTGGTTCTGATTTAGGCTCCCCTGATGACTGAGGATGTTGGACATCTTGACACAGTGTTTGGTTTTGATTACCACGCCACCCGGAGGACAATTCCCAGCCTTGGGTTTGGGCCTTTAGCATCAACCAGGACTCAAGCTTCTTGGCTATAAGTAGGCACCTTTGGCCTGCCCTTGAACTGAGCCTGGGAGTAATTAGATCCTAATTTCTTGGGAGTATTAGATCCCTTGGTTAGGTAAATGCCTGGCATGAGTTAGGAGTCTCCTAGTGGAAAGTGTTAGAAACCTAGTTTATTCCAGCTCGAGCACAGGGGGCTAAATGTCCTCCCTTATCTGTTACATCCCAGGGCCATGACAGCTTCAGGCATGACTGGATCTAGGTGCCCTACAGAAACTTTCTATGGCTCTTATTCTGCGCTTTGCTTTGCTGTGAGTCAGCTTTATTCTGTGACAGGCCCTCCCCTCTCAGTGGCTAGATGACTTCGGGCAGCCCTACCCTCATCTCTTTGCTCTTAGCAAACCCCATAAAAAGAGACCTTTTCTTTCCCAATTGCTCCAGCGAAGGTCCCAGACGGATCTCTCACTTGACTAATCTGGGTCAAGTGCTCATCCTCAAACCAGGGACTGAGGCCATGGCAATGGAATTTGCCCATTGTGGGGCCTGGGTCCCACCTTCATCCTTAGGACTTAATGGGGGTCAAGTCCTCCCAAACCAAGGATACTTGAGGGAAGAGTGGTGTCTCACAATACATTGGGGCACTCTCACCATGAGGGAGATTGGACACAGGACAGAGAGGGAGCTCAGGTGTCCAGTGGAGCCCTAGAGCTGGCTACCAGGGCCCAGTCCCTATTCCTACTGGCCCAGCCAGACCATCCAGGACCTAAGGCTAGGAGCACACTCCAGATAAGGGCAGTGAGAACAGAGAGCTGTCTCCTTAGTGGTCCAGGGCAAGAATACACAGAAACCTTGGTTAAACTCACTCTGGCTTGCTTTCAAAACCGGTTGTGAGGCACAAACAGGCTTCCACCGTCGATGACTTCCGTGAAGAGAAGCCCAATTCCTTTATAATAAAGTGCCTCTCACACTGATGAGTCTCCCCAGACTCTTTATTTCCTCTAATTACCAGGAAGATGCCTCTCCCTCCTCAGGGCAGCAGGAAGCAGCGTTCAGAATGAAAACATCGTCCCGTCACCCTGCTGGCCTTCCCGGGGCAGCCGCGGGCGCAGGGCCTGGCAGGGCTCCGCAGGCTGGCTGGGATCTGGCCGGGCTGCGCGTGCACGTGCGCGCGCTCCCACTGCTCCGAAGCACGACCCCGCGACCCCATGCGCTCGCGATGCCAAGCAGCACAAGCCACAAACGCACAACTCCTGAAGGGGGTGTGTCTCCCACGCCTGGGGCTGCCGACAGCAGCCGTTCTGCGAAGGCGTGTGCATTCTTAGACAGTCGGGTGTGAATACCGCGCTGGCATGTATAGCGCGTCTTCCCGCCCACGCAGAACCACGCACCTGCAGGAGGAAACTCGAGCATCCGTGCAGCAGATGTTCTGGGCCCTGGAAATGTTTAAATATGTACTCTCTGTGGAAGGCGTCGTTACCCAAACACAGGACTCAGGGAGAGAGGCGGGGTACTCTAGCTTCCCCAAGCCTTCTCCCGACCACCCGGATGGACAGCCGGATGACTCTCAGCCCTGGAAGAAAGTAAAGGGCTATTTTGGCTTTTTTTTTTTTTTTTTAAACAAGCTTGGGAAAGATGTTAGAATTTATTATGTAAACACACACGCTTGCAGGCACACGCATAGGCTGTGGAGTCAGAGAAGTTTGATTTGGGGTCTCCATTCTCTCCTCTCTAGCTGGGTGATCTTGGGTCAGCCGCTTAACCTCTCTGAGCCCTCAGAGAGCCATTGGACAACCTTAACTTGAGGTAGTTGCTTCTTGGGGTGGTGAACAGATTAGGTTTGTGATTCCTAAGCCAGAACAGCATCAGGCATCACTGTTTTTCTTTTTTTTTTTTTTAAGATTTATTTATTTATTTTATATTTTGGGCGAGGGTCGGGTCGGGTTGGGGAGGGAGGGGAGTGGGCGGGCCACTTCTATTGGTCTTTCATTTCTCTATTTCCATCCGTCTTCGTTCTTTGGCTCCTGTGGGCCTCCCATCGCGGTGGCGCCTGTTGTTGCAGAGCGCCGGCTCTGGGCGCATGCGCTCCAGAGCTCCAGCTCGGTAATTGGACACATCCGTCCAGCCGCTCCGCGGCACGTGGGATCTTCCCAGGCCAGGGATCGAACCAGAGCCTCTTGCACTGCAAGGCGGTGTCCTTACCCACTGGACCACCAGGGGAAGCCCGCATCATTGTTTTTCATTTGGACTTCTATGTCAAGGTGGCACACCAGGCAAACTTTATCCTATATGAGGGAGATTACGATTTCTAGCTGCCCTGGAGTTCAGCTTCCTGCCTCCAACTCTGGCATACCCGGGCACCCCAGGGCTGGGTCTCCACGCCTGGGGCTGCCGACAGCAGCCGTTCTGCGAAGGCGTGTGCATTCTTAGACAGTCGGGTGTGAATACCGCGCTGGCATGTATAGCGTCTTCCCGCCCACGCAGAACCACGCACCTGCAGGAGGAAACTCGAGCATCCGTGCAGCAGATGTTCTGGGCCCTGGAAATGTTTAAATATGTACTCTGTGGAAGGCGTCGTTACCCAAACACAGGACTCAGGGAGAGAGGCGGGGTACTCTAGCTTCCCCAAGCCTTCTCCCGACCACCCGGATGGACAGCCGGATGACTCTCAGCCCTGGAAGAAAGTAAAGGGCTATTTTGGCTTTTTTTTTTTTTTTTTAAACAAGCTTGGGAAAGATGTTAGAATTTATTATGTAAACACACACGCTTGCAGGCACACGCATAGGCTGTGGAGTCAGAGAAGTTTGATTTGGGGTCTCCATTCTCTCCTCTCTAGCTGGGTGATCTTGGGTCAGCCGCTTAACCTCTCTGAGCCCTCAGAGAGCCATTGGACAACCTTAACTTGAGGTAGTTGCTTCTTGGGGTGGTGAACAGATTAGGTTTGTGATTCCTAAGCCAGAACAGCATCAGGCATCACTGTTTTTCTTTTTTTTTTTTTTAAGATTTATTTATTTATTTTATATTTTGGGCGAGGGTCGGGTCGGGTTGGGGAGGGAGGGGAGTGGGCGGGCCACTTCTATTGGTCTTTCATTTCTCTATTTCCATCCGTCTTCGTTCTTTGGCTCCTGTGGGCCTCCCATCGCGGTGGCGCCTGTTGTTGCAGAGCGCCGGCTCTGGGCGCATGCGCTCCAGAGCTCCAGCTCGGTAATTGGACACATCCGTCCAGCCGCTCCGCGGCACGTGGGATCTTCCCAGGCCAGGGATCGAACCAGAGCCTCTTGCACTGCAAGGCGGTGTCCTTACCCACTGGACCACCAGGGGAAGCCCGCATCATTGTTTTTCATTTGGACTTCTATGTCAAGGTGGCACACCAGGCAAACTTTATCCTATATGAGGGAGATTACGATTTCTAGCTGCCCTGGAGTTCAGCTTCCTGCCTCCAACTCTGGCATACCCGGGCACCCCAGGGCTGGGTCTACAGGTCGTCTCTCTGCAGATCTAGCCCCTTCTTGCTGTGGTAGCAGCAAGCAGACCGCTGATATGTTAAGTCACTGGTTCTCGGGGTGGGGTGGGGGTGGGGAGTTGGTAATGTCTGAAGACATACTGACTGTCATAGCTAAGGACTGGGCGGGCTGCAGAGGAGTGGCTGCCATGTAGTGGGGCAAAGCCAGGGAAGCCTCAAGCTCCCCCATGCCGTGGGGTGACCACAGCTCCTGAAGCCTGAGCGCCTTGGAGCCTGTGCTCTGCAGCAAGAGAAGGCCCTACAAGGAGAAGCCCCCGCTCGCCGCGGCTAGAGAAAAACCTGCACAGCAACGAAGACCTAGCACGGCGAAAAATAAATACATTAAAAGACAAATAAAAAGAGCAGCAGGGCTTTCCTGGTGGTCCACTGGGTGAGGACACCGCCTTGCAGTGCAAGGGGCGCCAGTTCGATCCCCGGCCTGGGAGGATCCCACGTGCCACGGAGCGGCTGGACCGATGTGTCCAATGACCGAGCCAGAGCTCTGGAGCGCATGCGCCCAGAGCCGGTGCTCAGCGACAACAGAGGCCACCGTGATGGGAGGCCCACACGGGCCAAGGAACAACGATGGATGAAAATAGACAAATGAAAGACCAATAGAAGTAGCCCGCCTGCTCCCCTCCCTCCCCACCCCGCCCAAAATAAATAAATACATAAATAGATCTTTAAAAAAAAAGAGCAGCAGAGGCTATCCTACAGTCCCAGGCCAGCCTGCACAGGCCTCACCACAGAGTGTGAACGGCTCAAGAGGTCCAAAGCACGGGAGGCTGAGAAACCCTGCTCTAACATGTAGGCATCTTGAGAGAAGGGACTTCCTGCCTGCCTTAGAAGCCTCCAACAGCGCCTACCACAGCCAGGATCAGTCCTGGACCCCTGATCTTGGTCTACGAGGCCCTGCGGGACCCGGACCCTGCCTGCCTGCCCGACCTCAGATCCTACCTGCTCTCCCATCCTCGCTTTACTCCGACCACACCTGCCTTCCCTCTGGCCCTGTTTCAGACCCCACGGCCTTCATCCTTGATGTTCCTTAAATACCTTTCCTCCTGCTCTTCCAATTATTCAGGTAGGGTTTATTCATTCACTTATTTTTTGCAGCTGGGCCTTCGTTGCCGTGCCTTTGCCTTGCTGTGCTCAGTATTTGGCCTCCTGCCTCTCAAGCCTAAGCTCAGTAGCTATGGCACATGTGTGACCTTCCTGGACCAGGGACGGAATCCATGCCCCCTGCATCAGCAGGTGGATTCTCATCCACTTTGCCACCAGGAGCGTCCCCTGGTACCGTTTAAACGTCCCCTGCCCCAGAGACAGCATCCCTGGCCAGACGTCCCGGTCTGTGTGAGATCACCTGCCCCCACCTCAGGCTCCTCTGTCCTCACACCGCATAACCGTCCTCCTTCCACGATAATGACCGTGATCTATGAGGAGGTGTTTGGCTGGCTACCTTGGGAGGAAAGGGTCTGTCTTCCCCTTGGACTGAGAGGGCACAGGGACAAGGACTGGGTGTGTCTTGTTCATTTCTATAATTCCAGCACCTTGCACCTCAGTTCGCCAAGTTTTTAATGAATGAGTAAATGATTGTGGGCGAAAAGAGCAGAATCTTCGCAGTCATTACCCCTGGATTGAATTCTGGTTCCAATACCAGCTGTGAGGCACCTTCCTGCTCCAAGACTCTGCGCCCTCATCTGTAAAATGGGTGTAAAAATCCTCCCCCTAGGCTAAATGGGGAGAGGCACAGATAAATGGGGAGAGCGTGTGCCATGCCCCCAGCCTGATTCCCTGTATAGGATGCTTAAATAAAAGCACCACAGCCAACGCCCTGCAGGCATCGTGCGGAGGCTGAACTCAGGGAGGAAGAGAATGGCGTTGGGACGCAGGGGGAGGCTCTGGAATGAAGAGGTGGCGAGCGTGTGTTCATGAACAGAGTCCTGGTCCCCCGGGCAGCCTCTGTGGCTTCTATTTTTTTTTACATTAATGTATTTATTTCTGGCTGTGCTGGGTCTTTGTTGCTGTACAGGCTTTCTCTAGCTGTGGCGAGCGGGAGCTGCTCTCTAGCTGCGGTGCAAGGGCTTCTCCTTGTAGTGGCTTCTTTTGTTGCAGAGCGCAGGCTCCAAGGTGCTTGGGCTTCGGTGGCTGTGAAACACAGCCTCGTTACCCCACGGCATGGGGGATCTTGGGGCTTCCCTGGTGGCTGAGATTGTAAATCTACTGCAGTGCAGGAGACCTGGGTTCGATCCCTGGGTCAGGAAGATCCCCTAGAGCAAGGCATGGCTCCCCACTCCAGTCTTCTTGCCTGGAGAATCCCATGGGCAGAGGAGCCTGGTGGGGCACAGTCCACGGGGTCACAAATAGTCGAACACAAGTGTGTGACTAACACACATACATGTATGTGGAGTCTTCCAGGGCCCAGGGTTGAACTTGTATCCCCTGCATTGCAAGGTGGGTTCTTTTTTGTTTTTTGGCCACTTCTATTGGTCTTTCATCTATTTATTTTCATCCATCTTTGTTCTTTCTGGCCTGTGTGGGCCTCCCATTGCAGGGGCCTCTCTCGCTGCAGAGCACTGGATCTGGGCACACGTGCTCCAGAGCTCCGGCTCGGTCATTGGACACATCGGTCCAGCCGCTCCGCGGCACATGGGATCTTCCCAGGCCAGGGATCGAACCGGCGTCCCTTGCACTGCAAGGCGGTATCCTTACCCACTGGACCACCAGGGAAGGCCAAGGTGGATTCTTAACCACTGGGCCATCAGGGAAGCCCTGCTTCTTCTTGCTCTCTTGATGATCCTGTTTCTCCCTCACTCTCTGATACCACATGATGCTAGCTCCCTCCTGCCAAAACCGTGGTCCCAGTTGACTGGCACTGCCCCAGGCGGTATCCTTGAGAGCCAGGTACCCACGATGCGTGTGCCATGCCCCAGCCTGATTCCCTGTATAGGATGCTTAAATAAGCACCACAGCATGCAGGCATCGTGCGGAGGCTGAACTCAGGGAGGAAGAGAATGGCGTTGGGACGCAGGGGGAGGCTCTGGAATGAAGAGGTGGCGAGCGTGTGTTCATGAACAGAGTCCTGGTCCCCCGGGCAGCCTCTGTGGCTTCTATTTTTTTTTACATTAATGTATTTATTTCTGGCTGTGCTGGGTCTTTGTTGCTGTACAGGCTTTCTCTAGCTGTGGCGAGCGGGAGCTGCTCTCTAGCTGCGGTGCAAGGGCTTCTCCTTGTAGTGGCTTCTTTTGTTGCAGAGCGCAGGCTCCAAGGTGCTTGGGCTTCGGTGGCTGTGAAACACAGCCTCGTTACCCCACGGCATGGGGGATCTTGGGGCTTCCCTGGTGGCTGAGATTGTAAATCTACTGCAGTGCAGGAGACCTGGGTTCGATCCCTGGGTCAGGAAGATCCCCTAGAGCAAGGCATGGCTCCCCACTCCAGTCTTCTTGCCTGGAGAATCCCATGGGCAGAGGAGCCTGGTGGGGCACAGTCCACGGGGTCACAAATAGTCGAACACAAGTGTGTGACTAACACACATACATGTATGTGGAGTCTTCCAGGGCCCAGGGTTGAACTTGTATCCCCTGCATTGCAAGGTGGGTTCTTTTTTGTTTTTTGGCCACTTCTATTGGTCTTTCATCTATTTATTTTCATCCATCTTTGTTCTTTCTGGCCTGTGTGGGCCTCCCATTGCAGGGGCCTCTCTCGCTGCAGAGCACTGGATCTGGGCACACGTGCTCCAGAGCTCCGGCTCGGTCATTGGACACATCGGTCCAGCCGCTCCGCGGCACATGGGATCTTCCCAGGCCAGGGATCGAACCGGCGTCCCTTGCACTGCAAGGCGGTATCCTTACCCACTGGACCACCAGGGAAGGCCAAGGTGGATTCTTAACCACTGGGCCATCAGGGAAGCCCTGCTTCTTCTTGCTCTCTTGATGATCCTGTTTCTCCCTCACTCTCTGATACCACATGATGCTAGCTCCCTCCTGCCAAAACCGTGGTCCCAGTTGACTGCGGGATTTCCTGTAGCCTGCCCCACCCCCGTCCTTTCAGGAAGCACGAGGGATGCCCCCTCTATTGGTGTCTCTCTTGTGAGAGCCACGGTCCATCCCCTAGAGGCCCTTCCCTGCTCGGTCTCTATCTGTGTCCCACTACACCAAGCAGGAAATGAAGGTGGGCAGCAGGGTGTCCACAATACCTAGCCTGGGCCCCAGGCTCTGGGACCCACAGGTGTCTTCAGGAAGAAAGGTGGTTCTGAGCCTTTTTCTTTCTTTTTTTTTTTTTCATTAGAAAAATTATTTATTTCTGCTCCTTTCATACATCTTACTGTTCCCAAAACAGTCTTCCACACATATCTGAAATGATGTACTGTCACACACTCTGTTTAAAGGCAAAGCACCACTGGTAAAGCTGATCAGCTGTCCAGAGTTCTCAGCTTACAGGATCTTGCTTCCTGATTTTACATTAATTTCTGAAGGTCAGAAAAGTCACCTCAAAAATGTTTAGGGGTTTGTAAAAAATAATCACTATATTCAATATTATAGCTGTAGAAATTAAGCATATTTTCTTTAGGAAATGAAAGAAAAAAAACCTGAAGGAAATGCCACTTAACATCATTGGTACGTCAGTAAAGGCCAGCAGGAGAAAATACTGAAAAGCTTGTCTCTGACACCAAGAAAACATTCTAGTCCAAGTTTTAATGTGCTTCCTATGTTTTCACTAGATGTTTCTTTTCTGCTGCTGTTCATCCTTTTCCGTATTTCATATCCAAGGACTGGTACAGCCTTTGAAACTTCATTAACAGGAGCAAATTCAGTACCTGCTGATTTCTTCTCAAAAGGCACTCTAACCCATCAGATAGCCCGCAGCTTCATTCTCATGAATACTCTAGCCATGAAAAAACTCAATAGGACACACACGAATCCAATGAATAGAAGAAGAAACCTACTGAGTTTGGGGATATTTGGTGCATTGGATCGGTCCAGGATTATGAAACCTAAACCTTCCATTGTAAACAGGAAGCTGGAGGCGAGTCCTTCCATAATATACTGTCCATTTACTCTGTAGGCCAAGAAGGCGACTGGTCTCTGGTGTCCATGCTCATCAGTCACTGAGCCAACACTTGGAGGTTCAACAATAACATCATAAATGATTCCTCCGGTGATGAGAAAGTAAGACACCACCACCAGAGCGTACACCGTCATGGCCGACGGCATGTGCACCCAGGGCGGCTTCTTCAGCTTCAGGTTCGGGCATTCGAGCACTAAGAATGGGACTCGGGACAAACTCTCCATGTTGGTGGCTGCAAGGAAGCGCTCGGCCTCCAGCCCCACCGCCTTTCTTTCATGCACATCCTCAGGTCAATGGGCCAAAATCTTGCTGGGGACAACTCTTATTTATTTCTGCTCCTTTCATACATCTTACTGTTCCCAAAACAGTCTTCCACACATATCTGAAATGATGTACTGTCACACACTCTGTTTAAAGGCAAAGCACCACTGGTAAAGCTGATCAGCTGTCCAGAGTTCTCAGCTTACAGGATCTTGCTTCCTGATTTTACATTAATTTCTGAAGGTCAGAAAAGTCACCCCCAAAAATGTTTAGGGTTTGTAAAAATAATCACTATATTCAATATTATAGCTGTAGAAATTAAGCATATTTTCTTTAGGAAATGAAAGAAAAAAAACCTGAAGGAAATGCCACTTAACATCATTGGTACGTCAGTAAAGGCCAGCAGGAGAAAATACTGAAAAGCTTGTCTCTGACACCAAGAAAACATTCTAGTCCAAGTTTTAATGTGCTTCCTATGTTTTCACTAGATGTTTCTTTTCTGCTGCTGTTCATCCTTTTCCGTATTTCATATCCAAGGACTGGTACAGCCTTTGAAACTTCATTAACAGGAGCAAATTCAGTACCTGCTGATTTCTTCTCAAAAGGCACTCTAACCCATCAGATAGCCCGGCAGCTTCATTCTCATGAATACTCTAGCCATGAAAAAACTCAATAGGACACACACGAATCCAATGAATAGAAGAAGAAACCTACTGAGTTTGGGGATATTTGGTGCATTGGATCGGTCCAGGATTATGAAACCTAAACCTTCCATTGTAAACAGGAAGCTGGAGGCGAGTCCTTCCATAATATACTGTCCATTTACTCTGTAGGCCAAGAAGGCGACTGGTCTCTGGTGTCCATGCTCATCAGTCACTGAGCCAACACTTGGAGGTTCAACAATAACATCATAAATGATTCCTCCGGTGATGAGAAAGTAAGACACCACCACCAGAGCGTACACCGTCATGGCCGACGGCATGTGCACCCAGGGCGGCTTCTTCAGCTTCAGGTTCGGGCATTCGAGCACTAAGAATGGGACTCGGTACAAACTCTCCATGTTGGTGGCTGCAAGGGAAGCGCTCGGCCTCCAGCCCCACCGCCTTTTTCTTTCATGCACATCCTCAGGTCAGACTTGGGGCCACAAAAGATCTTGGCTTGTTTCCCCCTCTGGATGTGTGAAGGGTGAGGATCACAGGCAGGACAGAGGAGAGCATCTTCTCCCGCTCCTCATAAGCTGCTGGGTTCAAGTGCGGAGGCCAACTGGAGCCCTGTCTGTGGGCAGCTTTCTCAAGGCTGTAGAGAAATCATCTGTTGTTTCCAGTGATGGGCTCAGGTACCAGTTTCCCAGGATGCTGGAAAACCCCTCTCACGATCCAGTTAGTTCCTCTTTGCAGGCTCAGCTGGGCCTTCCCGGACACCGCATGATCCTTGTCCAGTCCCAGCTTGCCCATCAGAGCTCCTGGTGTTCACCTGGTGGCTCCCTTCTGCCTGCAATGATCTAATGACAGTCCCCAAGTGCAGAAGTATTCTGGGGCCAGCTCCTATAAAAATGTCCTTCTTTTCCAGTAAAGTTGAATGGATTCATGAAGAAATAAATGAATTCCTTAATGCAAAGTCAGTATCGTCTCAGGTCCACAAAGGGAGAACAGTGTCAGCTCCGCAACTAGGCTCAGGTCAGTTCAGTTGCGTCCAACTCTTTGCGACGCCATGGACTGCAGCCCACCAGGCTTCCTTGCCGGGCCAGCCGGCAGTCGAACAGGTCCTGAAGAGAGTGGCAGATAGGCTAAGAAAAGAAAGAAGGACAGAAAAGATGGGGTTGAGAGGGACAGCAAGGAGGCAGACAACGCGACAAGTTGCTGACAAGTTTATTGAATTCGCTCATCCCTTTTATACTTCACACAACAAGCAATTGTGTACACGTGCTTTAGGCCAGGTGTCGATCATAACACGTGCTTTAGGCCAGGTGTCGATCATAACACGTGCTTTAGGCCAGGTGTCGATCATAACACGTGCTTTAGGCCAGGTGTCGATCATAAACTAGGTGTTACCTCCTGGTGTGTTATTACAATGGTTCTGGGTCATAATGCCCCTCAAGCCCTGTAAAGAGGCTCCAGGTGTTCTTTATGATAACTAAGGAACGTCTTCACAACACCTGGGGTGGCAGGACAGAGAGCTATGCTGTTATCCCCAGGAACGTCCTTCCTTGAAACAGGGCAGCTCCCACATCTCCTTGTCCTTCACTGTTTCCCGGAGTTTGCTCAAACTCGTGTCCATTCGGTCAGTGATGGGCCCCTCTTCTCCCGCCTCATAAGCTGCTGGGTTCAAGTGCGGAGGCCAACTGGAGCCCTGTCTGTGGGCAGCTTTCTCAAGGCTGTAGAGAAATCATCTGTTGTTTCCAGTGATGGGCTCAGGTACCAGTTTCCCAGGATGCTGGAAAACCCCTCTCACGATCCAGTTAGTTCCTCTTTGCAGGCTCAGCTGGGCCTTCCCGGACACCGCATGATCCTTGTCCAGTCCCAGCTTGCCCATCAGAGCTCCTGGTGTTCACCTGGTGGCTCCCTTCTGCCTGCAATGATCTAATGACAGTCCCCAAGTGCAGAAGTATTCTGGGGCCAGCTCCTATAAAAATGTCCTTCTTTTCCAGTAAAGTTGAATGGATTCATGAAGAAATAAATGAATTCCTTAATGCAAAGTCAGTATCGTCTCAGGTCCACAAAGGGAGAACAGTGTCAGCTCCCGCAACTAGGCTCAGGTCAGTTCAGTTGCGTCCAACTCTTTGCGACGCCATGGACTGCAGCCCACCAGGCTTCCTTGCCGGGCCAGCCGGCAGTCGAACAGGTCCTGAAGAGAGTGGCAGATAGGCTAAGAAAAGAAAGAAGGACAGAAAAGATGGGGTTGAGAGGGACAGCAAGGAGGCAGACAACGCGACAAGTTGCTGACAAGTTTATTGAATTCGCTCATCCCTTTTATACTTCACACAACAAGCAATTGTGTACACGTGCTTTAGGCCAGGTGTCGATCATAACACGTGCTTTAGGCCAGGTGTCGATCATAACACGTGCTTTAGGCCAGGTGTCGATCATAACACGTGCTTTAGGCCAGGTGTCGATCATAAACTAGGTGTTACCTCCTGGTGTGTTATTACAATGGTTCTGGGTCATAATGCCCCTCAAGCCCTGTAAAGAGGCTCCAGGTGTTCTTTATGATAACTAAGGAACGTCTTCACAACACCTGGGGTGGCAGGACAGAGAGCTATGCTGTTATCAGCCCCTGTTGCCAGGGCAGCTCCCAGGGCTATGTTTCCTTAAAGGAAACCCCTTGAAACAGGGCAGCTCCCCACATCTCCTTGTCCTTCACTGTTTCCCGGAGTTTGCTCAAACTCGTGTCCATTCGGTCAGTGATGCAATCCAACGATCTCATCCTCTGTCACCTCCTTTTCCTCCTGCCCTCCATCTTTCCCAGCATCCGGGTCTCTTCCAGTGAGTCTGCTCTTCGCATCAGGTGGCCAAAGGATTGAAGCTTCAGCATCAGTCCTTCCAATGAATATTCAGGATTGATTTCCTTTAGGATAGACTGGTTTGTTCTCCTTGCAGTCCAAGGGACTCTGGAGAGTCTTCTCCAACCTCACAGTTCAATCGCAGAAACTAGGTTGCCTGAGTTCAATAGGCGGCCTGAGTTCAAATCCTGGGGCCATGTCTAGCTGTGGGAACACGGACTAGTTACTCAGCCTCTCCGAGTCTCAGTTTTCTCATCTGCTGAATAAAAAGAGCACCCATCACTGAGGCTGTTGTGAGGACGCAAGGAGATAACGTCAACAACCGATTATGCGCCTGAAGCTAGTAACGACGCGTTTCTCCGCCATCCCAGGGCACGAGGCTTGGTATCTCTTTACCGGATCCTGTGCTCACATTTAGAACCTCATTTCCTGAGATCTGACCTAATCTTCCTTCACACGGTGGACTTGGCTCATTCGTCCACTGCTGAGTAATTTGTGATCCGAGACGGTGTGTTGGAGACAGAACAAAGGTTAAGACGCTGCAGGTGGGAGACCCATCTGGGCGAGACCCATTCTCTGCTTGAGGAAGCAGGATGCTCTGCAGAGAGAGACCGTTCATGTGCCAGAAGGAGCCTGGGCTGAATGAAACCTCTTGACTTAATTACCAATGAAAATGTCAGCGCAGGCTACAGCTTGCAACCCTGTGGCTACGAAATGTCTTGCCAGAGACTGACCGCGGGGCCCTCCTGAGAGATAAGAGCTTGCCTGGGTGGCCGTGCTCACAGGGAAATAATTGCTGTGCGTTTGCAAAAGCCACCTCTTTCCCCCTTTATGGAAAGGCCCTAGGAGAGCTCATCGATCGGTAGAATCCAATAGGAGAGGAAAAGGAAGATGATAATTGTTCTTCCAAACCCAGCCTCACCCCCGGTCGGGGGACAAGCTGGAGCTGAAAGCAGCACAAAATCTGCAGCCTCGCGTCACAGCCTGTCCCAGCCCCGGGGCCGTCTGCAAGGGAGAAAACTGGTGCTGCGCGAGAACATCTGCATCCCGCGAGACGCGCGCATGGCCCTCTGCAGCTGACACCGCACGTCCACATGCCTCTTTATCTCAAATGTCTGTGTGCACAGCTGGGTGCAAGAAGTGAGGAGCGCCGTGAAGGAAGCCATGGGGTGCTGTTAGTTTGGCTGAGCCTGTGCTTTTCACCAGACGAGAGGCTTGCCCTTCTCCTTCTTCCAGAACAAACCCAGGTCTGTGTTTGAGACGCGGGGGGCTGAAGCCGGTTTAGGAGATGAAACCCTAGGAAGAGAGCCTGCTGGGTGGCTGTGAACAGAGGACCGAGGCCTCCGTGTTTGTCCCTGGTGGAGGCAGGCATTTCCGAGCAGATCCAGACTGTTGGAAAGCCTAAGAGGAAGAGGAGAGTCTGAGGAACGGAATATGCGAACAGCGGCTGGCGTGACAGGAGGGCATTCTGGTCAATCCAGGATTAAACTTTCAGTGCTTCTCCAGACCTGGATGTGTGCAGGACTGGGGGGATTGGGGGAGGCGCGCTGGTTGGTTTCCGGTAATCAAAATGGTTTGGAAGGCAACTAAAGTCAGCTGGATGCCATGGTAGTGAGATCTTCGGATGAGGGTGACGGTAGAAACCTGCCTGATGAACACGGGGAAGACAGCAAGGATGTCGATCGGCATCGTACAGAGAAAGCTAAACGCTCCAGGTCTTCTGGGGCATCCATAAAAAACTCAATGTTCTTTCCTTGTCAGAGCAGAAGAGCAGGACACTGACTAACCTCACTCCAAGTGGCCAGCTCAGCATGGAAACTAAAGGTTCCCCTCTTTACAAGTAAATAACACTGAAAGAAATAACTCAGGGTCTTTGAGTTCTTTTGGTGGGGGGGCACTTCTATTGATCTTTCATTTATTTACCGTATTCTTTGGCCTGTGTGGGCCTCCCATCGCAGTGGCCCCTCTTGTCGCAGAGCATCAGCTCTGGGCACATGCGCTCCAGAGCTCCGGCTCCGTAGTCGGACACATTGGTCCTGCTGCTCCGCAGCACGCGGGATCTTCCCAGGTCAGGGATCGAACCGGCGCCCCTTGCACTGCAAGGCAGTGTCCGTAAGGACCGCCAGGGAAGCCCTCTGAGTTCTTTATGACCCTAGGACCCCTCACTTGTGCGTGCATGCTTAGGCACTCAGTTGTGTCCAACTCTTTGTGACTCCACGGATGGTAGCCACCCCACAGTTTCCTCTCTATGGGATTTTCCAGGCAAAAATACTGGTCCATTACTTGCTAGCTGGCAAATGCCCTTCGGCGTGTTATTTAACCTCTTGGGCCTCATTTTTCTCCTCAGTAACGTGGGATCCTTGCGAGGACTAAATGAGATAAGCTGTGAAGCAGCCACAGTCATTCATGCCTGCCTCCCATGCTGCTGCGGTACATCACCACAGACTAAGTGATTTAGAACAACACACATTTATTCTCTTCAAATTTGGAGGTGGGATGCCTGGAATGAGCGTTATAAGGCTAAAATCTAGGTGTCAGCAGTGTTTTGTTGGAGGCTCTAGAGGAGGACTCATTTCCTGGTCTCTTCCAGCCTCTAGATAAGAGGCTGTCTGCAGTCCTTGAAAGGGGTCCCATCCTCCCTCTTCAAAGCCCACAGTCTAGCCACTTAAGAGCTCTCTCATTGCTTCTGACCTTTCTACCTCCCTCTTATGTAAAACACCCTTGTGATTACATTGGAGTTACTTGGATAATCTCATCTCAAAATCTTTAATTTAATCACACATGCAAAATCACTTTTTCGGTATAAGGAAACATAATCACAGGTTCTGGGAATGCAAAAGTGGACGTCTGGGGAGGGGTCATTAGTCTGTCTACTACAATCATTAATATTTTTATTGACTGTCTCATTTACTTCATCTAATTTTCTAACCTAAGTCCATATTTATTATTTTGGTGGGGGCACTTCTATTGATCTTTCATTTATTTACCGTATTCTTTGGCCTGTGTGGGCCTCCCATCGCAGTGGCCCCTCTTGTCGCAGAGCAT
Source organism: Tragulus kanchil (assembly GCA_022376925.1). NCBI lineage: Eukaryota > Metazoa > Chordata > Mammalia > Artiodactyla > Tragulidae > Tragulus > Tragulus kanchil. The sequence continues at coordinate 225,080,796 of JAIOJX010000030.1, read as the reverse complement.
CAGCTCTGGGCACATGCGCTCCAGAGCTCCGGCTCCGTAGTCGGACACATTGGTCCTGCTGCTCCGCAGCACGCGGGATCTTCCCAGGTCAGGGATCGAACCGGCGCCCCTTGCACTGCAAGGCAGTGTCCGTAAGGACCGCCAGGGAAGCCCTCTGAGTTCTTTATGACCCTAGGACCCCTCACTTGTGCGTGCATGCTTAGGCACTCAGTTGTGTCCAACTCTTTGTGACTCCACGGATGGTAGCCACCCCACAGTTTCCTCTCTATGGGATTTTCCAGGCAAAAATACTGGTCCATTACTTGCTAGCTGGCAAATGCCCTTCGGCGTGTTATTTAACCTCTTGGGCCTCATTTTTCTCCTCAGTAACGTGGGATCCTTGCGAGGACTAAATGAGATAAGCTGTGAAGCAGCCACAGTCATTCATGCCTGCCTCCCATGCTGCTGCGGTACATCACCACAGACTAAGTGATTTAGAACAACACACATTTATTCTCTTCAAATTTGGAGGTGGGATGCCTGGAATGAGCGTTATAAGGCTAAAATCTAGGTGTCAGCAGTGTTTTGTTGGAGGCTCTAGAGGAGGACTCATTTCCTGGTCTCTTCCAGCCTCTAGATAAGAGGCTGTCTGCAGTCCTTGAAAGGGGTCCCATCCTCCCTCTTCAAAGCCCACAGTCTAGCCACTTAAGAGCTCTCTCATTGCTTCTGACCTTTCTACCTCCCTCTTATGTAAAACACCCTTGTGATTACATTGGAGTTACTTGGATAATCTCATCTCAAAATCTTTAATTTAATCACACATGCAAAATCACTTTTTCGGTATAAGGAAACATAATCACAGGTTCTGGGAATGCAAAAGGGGGACGTCTGGGGAGGGGTCATTAGTCTGTCTACTACAATCATTAATATTTTTATTGACTGTCTCATTTACTTCATCTAATTTTCACTGAACCCTATGGGGTAAGTCCTATTTTATTCCCATTGGGAAACTGAAGCACAGAGAATGTAAGAAACTTTCTGAAGATCACATAGCCAGTAAGTGGTAAAGGAATGATTCTAACTGATAAAGTTGACTTCTGGAGTTCACGTTCTTATCCGCTGAAATATGTAAAGTGACACACAATAAGCACTATATCAACTGTTAGCTATTATTACTGTTGTCATACTAAATTCAATATGATAATCTTCAGCTCACATGACTCTTGTGATTATTTAAATAAATTAACCTGTGAGACGCACCCAGCAGTGCCTGCGTACAACAGATCTTCAAAGGGTATGTAGACCTTTCCAGTCCTACTAACGTTATCTTGTTTTTCATTAGGAAGATAGTAAGTTCAGTTCACTCCGCCCTTCCCAAGATGGCGCCTTCGTCACACCCGATCCGCCCCACTCAAGATGGCGCACATGACTCCGTATGGAGACCTTCTCAAGATGGCATCAAACACTAGCCCTGTTCCGCCTTCAAAATGGCCTCAGCGATTAGCTTCACTTTTGGGCACCCGCTGACCGTCTCAAAATGGTGAAAGAGCCAAGTCGCCACACCCAGACCTTCTCAAGATGGCGCCAGCACCGTTACCCTCATCATGAGGTCACTTCCTGTTCCACCGGAAGTCGGTATAATAGGCCTGTCTGGCGCCTTGAGGCGTACGCTTCAGGCTGGGACACTCCGTGCGGACATGGACAGGAGGAAAAGCCTTTGACGTCACGGCGTCCTCGGTGAGTACGGGGTAGACGGTGCGGCGGGCTCCGCGTCCCTGGGCTCCGCCAGATGAGGATCTCGGCCTGGCTTGTGTCTTCACTCGAGGTCCCAGCGTCTGGGGACCTTTTCGGAAGAAAGCCGCAGCCTGCTTTCTGCCTTCACCCTGTAAATTCTCACTTCTGACCTTTCTACCCCCTTATGTAAAACACCCTTGTGATTACATTGGAGTTACTTGGATAATCTCATCTCAAAATCTTTAATTTAATCACACATGCAAAATCACTTTTTCGGTATAAGGAAACATAATCACAGGTTCTGGGAATGCAAAAGTGGACGTCTGGGGAGGGGTCATTAGTCTGTCTACTACAATCATTAATATTTTTATTGACTGTCTCATTTACTTCATCTAATTTTCACTGAACCCTATGGGGTAAGTCCTATTTTATTCCCATTGGGAAACTGAAGCACAGAGAATGTAAGAAACTTTCTGAAGATCACATAGCCAGTAAGTGGTAAAGGAATGATTCTAACTGATAAAGTTGACTTCTGGAGTTCACGTTCTTATCCGCTGAAATATGTAAAGTGACACACAATAAGCACTATATCAACTGTTAGCTATTATTACTGTTGTCATACTAAATTCAATATGATAATCTTCAGCTCACATGACTCTTGTGATTATTTAAATAAATTAACCTGTGAGACGCACCCAGCAGTGCCTGCGTACAACAGATCTTCAAAGGGTATGTAGACCTTTCCAGTCCTACTAACGTTATCTTGTTTTTCATTAGGAAGATAGTAAGTTCAGTTCACTCCGCCCTTCCCAAGATGGCGCCTTCGTCACACCCGATCCGCCCCACTCAAGATGGCGCACATGACTCCGTATGGAGACCTTCTCAAGATGGCATCAAACACTAGCCCTGTTCCGCCTTCAAAATGGCCTCAGCGATTAGCTTCACTTTTGGGCACCCGCTGACCGTCTCAAAATGGTGAAAGAGCCAAGTCGCCACACCCAGACCTTCTCAAGATGGCGCCAGCACCGTTACCCTCATCATGAGGTCACTTCCTGTTCCACCGGAAGTCGGTATAATAGGCCTGTCTGGCGCCTTGAGGCGTACGCTTCAGGCTGGGACACTCCGTGCGGACATGGACAGGAGGAAAAAGCCTTTGGACGTCACGGCGTCCTCGGTGAGTACGGGGGTAGACGGTGCGGCGGGCTCCGCGTCCCCTGGGCTCCGCCAGATGAGGATCTCGGCCTGGCTTGTGTCTTCACTCGAGGTCCCAGGCTCGGCCTCCCCTCAGCGAGGACGCGGACCTGGCTTTTTCTGCGGAAGAAAGCCGCAGCCTGCTTTCTGCCTTGCAGGGCGCGGGCCCGCGTTCTTACGGAACCCTGGACGTGGGGTCCCTCCGCCGCCGCGCGCCGGGGCCGGGCGTGCCCCCGAGACTGGGCCGGCCCCGGGGGTGTTCTCCGGGCTGGAGCTGTCCCTGCCTCCCCTCCGCGACCGCAGGCCGTGCTCCCCTGCAGTCCAGGGCCCGGCGGGTCCCCCGTCCCGGGGTCCGAGACGCCCAGCTCCCCCCCAGGAAGCAGACAGTCGTTACTAGACCCCGAGGATGCGGTGCCCGGGAGCTGCGAGGTCTAACAGGGCTTCCAGGAAGGAAGTCTGTTTGGAGGGCTCGTTCGTGCGGGCCCTTTAAACGCACAGTCTTCACGGACTGCTCCTGGGGCTGCCGGAGGCGGGCGCTGGCCATCTCCCCATTTTAGAGATGAGTCCACCGAGGCTCGGAAGACGAGGCGGCTTTCTCCAGCTTACGTACAGAGTTCCTAGAGGTGGCTCCCTCGGTCTGGACGGCGCCAAAGCTGTTGGCTTTTTCCATTGTATCAGAGCAGGATTGCCTGACCTTTGGTTTAATCTTAGGTTTACTGCAGAATTTTAGGGTGCAAAGGGATAGGAAGGAAACAGGATCCCAGTGCTTGAGCTCCTTTTCCTGTCTCATACTGAAACATTGGTATTAATCTATACTATTTGAGGATTAGGTACCGCAAAGCTGTACAACTAGTTGTTTTTTCCTGACGGGTTAAAATCAGCAATAATTCATACTGTGAATGCCATCTGGGAACTGACACTTTTCCGAGCGTCTTCATTTTTAAATTCGAAAGTTTTATAGGGAAATGTGGGGCTAGAAACTTGATGTGGTTAAGAAGGCTTAGAAGAAAAGGCTTAAGTTTTAAATTTTAGGTTTTAAGGTTTTAAAGTTTTTTTTGTTTTTTTTTTTTTTACAATTTTTTCAAGCTTTTGAAAAATTTAGCGTATTAGCTCCTGGGATAAATCTTCGCTTGATATCATTAAAATATGGTTTTTTTTTTTCTTCCCGTTTTTAAATACTTTCTCCCAAAATAGAAGCCACGGAGCTTAGTCATTTGGATTTCCTGTGATGCTGGGCTTTATGAGTATCCAGTTTACAAATGCTCATGTATGTAAGCAGCTGTACTTGGCTCCTTAAAAAGGAACCTGCGATTATACTCTTTTCTGCAGAATACATGGTGGTAACTGATGCAAGTCCCCGTTCATTTTGCCCTGCCTTTTCTTACTGAAGTTGTTTCTCACCTAAACATGTGGTTTCCCAAACTCGCTGAACCAAAATTCACTCAGTCCATTTTATTTCTAGGTGTTGAAGTCTTGCCTGTCCTTTAAGGCTCATTTCAAAGCCATCCCTGATCACTCTGAACAGAAGGAAATAGGCCTTTATCTGAATTTTTATGCTATTTCTTTCCACTCTTGAAGTCACTTATTAGATCTGACTGGTATTATAAGGTTACATTTCTTATTCGATTGTAGGCTCTTAGAGGCAGGAGTATGTCTGAACCCTGTTTGTATTCTGCTCTTCAGTGCTAAGTGCCAGGCACGTATAGGTGCTAGATATTTTCCTGTAGAAATAATAAACAATTGTGATTAAGTGAAATTACTACAGAAGAAGCCAAGCGTGGTGTTTCAGAGAGAAGGAGCTTCATAATGTCAGTGACTCAGAATCTCGAAGGCACAGATTTCATTGCTTTGCTGTATCATTCTCCCCTTGCCCAGAGGAAACCTTGAAGTGTGGACATTAAATACATGTAACACAGAGCTGGAGTGAAATACAGCTTGGTTTTATTTTGTGCTAGATTCTACGTGTACATATTTAATTTTCTATCCTTTTTTGTCCATTTATAGGAGTTTGTAGTTTTGTTTTGAGAATTATATAAACTTAGAAATCCAATTGCTCATTAGAATTCATTGTTTTTGTTTGTTTATTGGCTTTATTCTAGTTGGTAGACCTTAAGGCCGAACTCTTCCGAAAACAAGAGGAATTCAAACAAGAAAAACTTCTAAAAGATGCTGGAGTTTTGGGGAAACCAAAACCAACTAACAAGGTAAAAGCAAGATCCAGTTATCTCCGTTGACCCCACACATAGGGGAATTAAGTCATAATTAGATTTCCTGAAAGTGTCTGAGGTATCTGCTACATATAAATCCCTTTCTTGTGTTTGAAATATTGAGATAGAGATGAGTGAGATTTTAAAAGCACATTATAATGCTCTAATTCTTTAGCACTTCTTTTGGAATAGTACATGTTGTTAATATTTGATGGTTAAAGTTCTCAGGAAAGATTATTTAGTTTTACAAGTGTTATAAATCCAGAAATAAAATATTCGGTAATATAGAAATATAACAAAGTTAAAAAAAAAAGAAGAAATATAGTAGAAAGTATCAGGGTCTGTAAGAGTTGTGAATGTTTTCCCAGTTTTACAGGTAATGGGTATTTGTAATTTGTATTACTGTATCTGTTTTATTAATATATTATTTTCATTAGAGTCTTGAATTAGGTTGTAATCATTTAGATTCAAAATAGTAACTGCAATTGTATAAAGACATTTTTTATTGTAATTCAGGGCCTTCTTTTCTTTTTCTTTTTCCACCTCCAGCTTTGCTGTGTACAGTGTGTTTGCAGGCCACAAGTTGACTATCAGAGGTCTAGTTTTTCCATTGATTCATGTAATGTGATTGTTCCCCTTTTCCCCGCATTATTCTACAGAAGAAGCCAAGCGTGGTGTTTCAGAGAGAAGGAGCTTCATAATGTCAGTGACTCAGAATCTCGAAGGCACAGATTTCATTGCTTTGCTGTATCATTCTCCCCTTGCCCAGAGGAAACCTTGAAGTGTGGACATTAAATACATGTAACACAGAGCTGGAGTGAAATACAGCTTGGTTTTATTTTGTGCTAGATTCTACGTGTACATATTTAATTTTCTATCCTTTTTTGTCCATTTATAGGAGTTTGTAGTTTTGTTTTGAGAATTATATAAACTTAGAAATCCAATTGCTCATTAGAATTCATTGTTTTTGTTTGTTTATTGGCTTTATTCTAGTTGGTAGACCTTAAGGCCGAACTCTTCCGAAAACAAGAGGAATTCAAACAAGAAAAACTTCTAAAAGATGCTGGAGTTTTGGGGAAACCAAAACCAACTAACAAGGTAAAAGCAAGATCCAGTTATCTCCGTTGACCCCACACATAGGGGAATTAAGTCATAATTAGATTTCCTGAAAGTGTCTGAGGTATCTGCTACATATAAATCCCTTTCTTGTGTTTGAAATATTGAGATAGAGATGAGTGAGATTTTAAAAGCACATTATAATGCTCTAATTCTTTAGCACTTCTTTTGGAATAGTACATGTTGTTAATATTTGATGGTTAAAGTTCTCAGGAAAGATTATTTAGTTTTACAAGTGTTATAAATCCAGAAATAAAATATTCGGTAATATAGAAATATAACAAAGTTAAAAAAAAAAGAAGAAATATAGTAGAAAGTATCAGGGTCTGTAAGAGTTGTGAATGTTTTCCCAGTTTTACAGGTAATGGGTATTTGTAATTTGTATTACTGTATCTGTTTTATTAATATATTATTTTCATTAGAGTCTTGAATTAGGTTGTAATCATTTAGATTCAAAATAGTAACTGCAATTGTATAAAGACATTTTTTATTGTAATTCAGGGCCTTCTTTTCTTTTTCTTTTTCCACCTCCAGCTTTGCTGTGTACAGTGTGTTTGCAGGCCACAAGTTGACTATCAGAGGTCTAGTTTTTCCATTGATTCATGTAATGTGATTGTTCCCCTTTTCCCCCGTCTGATATACAAGTAGAGACTTTTTGCTTTTGCAGTCATTTGGTGATTCTGTCTTGTCTTTTTAAATTATTCTCCAGAAACCAAGTATCTGGAGCAAACAGAATGCAGGAGTTTCGAATCGGGCTGAAAAGGATGCTGAACAGAAGCTTGAGGAACAGAAAACTTTGGACAAAGCAAGGTAAAGTTACCCTCTGATAAACGTTGTTACCCTTGCGGCTACCTGGGCAAAGACGTGAAAGTTCAACTTTATACTCTTTTTGGAAATAATACAACTTGCAGACATTTATAATCTTACAAGGAGATAAAACTTAGCCTTAGTTTAAAAGATGAAAGTCACACATTGAACCACTGTTAGGCACTGAGATTATCAGCAAGTGTTTAAGAAGTGTCTCCATGGACATGTGGTTCGGGGCTTTTAGGTGGTCTGCTATTAATAATTAGAAACTGAATCGCCCCACCAACTGTTTCTTTCCTTTTCCCAGTCATGCCTCTTTTATTTATATATATTTTCATCTACCTTTTTTATTCTTTGGCATCTGTAGGCCTCCCATTGCAGTGGCACCTCTCATTGCAGAGCGCCAGCTCTAGGCGGATGTGCTCCAGAGCGCTGGCTCGTAACTGGACACTCTAGGCCAGCCGCTTTGTGGCATGTAGGATCTTCCCGGGCCAGGGATCGAACCGGTGCCCCTTGCACTGCAAGGCGGACTCTCTACCCACTGGACCACCAGGGAAGCACCCCACCAACTTTAATATGATAAACTTCAACAAGGAAAGATTTGGTGAGCAACTATGGTCTGTAAGAGTTGTGAATGTTTCCCAGTTTTACAGGTAATGGGTATTTGTAATTTGTATTACTGTATCTGTTTTATTAATATATTATTTTCATTAGAGTCTTGAATTAGGTTGTAATCATTTAGATTCAAAATAGTAACTGCAATTGTATAAAGACATTTTTTATTGTAATTCAGGGCCTTCTTTTCTTTTTCTTTTTCCACCTCCAGCTTTGCTGTGTACAGTGTGTTTGCAGGCCACAAGTTGACTATCAGAGGTCTAGTTTTTCCATTGATTCATGTAATGTGATTGTTCCCCTTTTCCCCCGTCTGATATACAAGTAGAGACTTTTTGCTTTTGCAGTCATTTGGTGATTCTGTCTTGTCTTTTTAAATTATTCTCCAGAAACCAAGTATCTGGAGCAAACAGAATGCAGGAGTTTCAATCGGGCTGAAAAGGATGCTGAACAGAAGCTTGAGGAACAGAAAACTTTGGACAAAGCAAGGTAAAGTTACCCTCTGATAAACGTTGTTCCCCTTTTGCTGCCTGGGCAAAGACGTGAAAGTTCAACTTTATACTCTTTTTGGAAATAATACAACTTGCAGACATTTATAATCTTACAAGGAGATAAAACTTAGCCTTAGTTTAAAAGATGAAAGTCACACATTGAACCACTGTTAGGCACTGAGATTATCAGCAAGTGTTTAAGAAGTGTCTCCATGGACATGTGGTTCGGGGCTTTTAGGTGGTCTGCTATTAATAATTAGAAACTGAATCGCCCCACCAACTGTTTCTTTCCTTTTCCCAGTCATGCCTCTTTTATTTATATATATTTTCATCTACCTTTTTTATTCTTTGGCATCTGTAGGCCTCCCATTGCAGTGGCACCTCTCATTGCAGAGCGCCAGCTCTAGGCGGATGTGCTCCAGAGCGCTGGCTCGTAACTGGACACTCTAGGCCAGCCGCTTTGTGGCATGTAGGATCTTCCCGGGCCAGGGATCGAACCGGTGCCCCTTGCACTGCAAGGCGGACTCTCTACCCACTGGACCACCAGGGAAGCACCCCCACCAACTTTTTAATATGATAAACTTCAACAGAGTATTTGAAAGGATGGTATGGTGAACATTTTAATACTTTTCACTTAAGTTCATCAATTAACATGATTTAAAATTCATGTTCTTCCTCCCCCTCCCTCTCTCCTTTGTGTGTAGAGAAACTTTGTTAAACGTGACAGTACTTTACCTCTAAATATTTCAGTGTATATCTTCTAAGAGTAAGGTCATTATCCTGCATAACCACACTATTGCTGTCATACCCAGGCAATTTGACACTGATAAAATAGTATCATGTGGTCCATATTCATGTTTCACCATTTATCCTAGTACAGTTATGTCCTTGTCTTGTAAAACATGATGTACTCAAGGATTCAAAGTTCACGTTGCTTTTAGTTGTCATATCTCTTTACTCTCTTTTAACATGAAACCGTTCCTTTGCCTTTTTAAAATGTTTTTATTTAATTACGACTGTATTGGGTCTTCATTGCAGAACACAGACTTTGTTTAGTTGTGGCCAGTGGGGGTGCTTCTAGCGGTGGCGCGAGGGATTCTCACTGTGGTGCCGTCTCTTGTGCAGAGCCTGGGCTCCAGGGCTCGTGGGGCTCAGCAGTTGTGGCTGACAGGGTCAGCTGCCCTGCGGCTTGTGGGTTGGAACAGACTGGGGATGGAACTTCTGTCCCTTGCATTGGCGGGTGGATTCTCGACCACTGGGCCACCAGGGAAGTCCCTGCCTTGCCTTTTTGTTGTCTCTGATGCCATTGACGTTGTTGAAGAGTCCAGGCAGTTGTTTCTGCAGTGTGCCACAGTCTGATTAGAGTGAGACTAACTGTCATTGGGGGTTACACTAGGTCTTCCCATGTTGTCATTATCAGGAGGGTCATAGTGTCACCTTAAGTCATTATTGGCGATAAGTTTGATCGCTCAGTTAAGATAGATCAGCTGTATTTTTTTCACGGAGAAGTTGCTCTTCCTTATCGCACTTGTAATTAGGATTTGTATTTTTCTGAGTCTGTCATTCCATGTTTACTTTTTGTCTGTTTACTGGCTGGCATTCTTCTGTAAGGAGGAGCTCTTCCCTTGTGAAGTTGTAATGTCTGGTGTGAGGACCACATGTGCTTTTAGATCTATTGCATAATAAAGTTGGAAGTTGAAAATAGTGGTTCCTCAGACTGCTTGGCTCTTTTGGGTCTCAGAGTAAAGGGCACAATATTAGCCCATTTTGTGGGCTATTTTCTGAGTGATTGACCTATCCTCAACAGACAGTAGACTTTACCTAAAGGTATACGCATTTTTGAGATATTTTTCTCACTATTGGACATTATTCTTAGACTTCTGTTGGAAGATGCTGTGACTTTTTTATTCTTCATATGTGTATTTTTTTTTTTAAGATTTATTTATATTTATTTATTTATTTTTGGGAGGGGGAGGGAGGGAGGGGGGTGGGTGGGCCACTTCTATTGGTCTTTCATTTATTCATTTTTCCTCCATCTTTGTTCTTTGGCCCGCGTGGTCCTCCCATTGCGGTGGCCTCTGTTGTCGCAGAGCACCAGCTCTGGGCACTTGCGCTCCAGAGGCTCGGTAGTTGGACACATGGGTCCAGCCACTCCGCGGCACGTGGGATCCTCCCAGGCCGGGGATCGAACCGGCGCCCCTTGCACTGCAAGGCGGTGTCCCTACCCACTGGACCACCAGGGAAGCCCTCATATGTGTATTTTATTAAGATATAATTGAAACATAACATCATATTAGTTTTAGAGGTACGACAGAATAGCTCAGTATTTGTGTCTGTTGTAAAGTAGTCATCACAATAAATCCAGGTAACAGCTGTCACCACACAATTACAGGGGTGGTTTTTTTTTTTTTTGTCCTTAATAATTCTCTCTGTCTCTTTTTTTAATTATTTGGTTGTGCCAGGTCTTAGTTGCAGCATGTGGGATCTAGTTTCCGGATCAGAGATCGCACGCAGGCCCCGTGAGACTAACTGTCATTGGGGGTTACACTAGGTCTTCCCATGTTGTCATTATCAGGAGGGTCATAGTGTCACCTTAAGTCATTATTGGCGATAAGTTTGATCGCTCAGTTAAGATAGATCAGCTGTATTTTTTTCACGGAGAAGTTGCTCTTCCTTATCGCACTTGTAATTAGGATTTGTATTTTTCTGAGTCTGTCATTCCATGTTTACTTTTTGTCTGTTTACTGGCTGGCATTCTTCTGTAAGGAGGAGCTCTTCCCTTGTGAAGTTGTAATGTCTGGTGTGAGGACCACATGTGCTTTTAGATCTATTGCATAATAAAGTTGGAAGTTGAAAATAGTGGTTCCTCAGACTGCTTGGCTCTTTTGGGTCTCAGAGTAAAGGGCACAATATTAGCCCATTTTGTGGGCTATTTTCTGAGTGATTGACCTATCCTCAACAGACAGTAGACTTTACCTAAAGGTATACGCATTTTTGAGATATTTTTCTCACTATTGGACATTATTCTTAGACTTCTGTTGGAAGATGCTGTGACTTTTTTATTCTTCATATGTGTATTTTTTTTTTTAAGATTTATTTATATTTATTTATTTATTTTTGGGTTGGGGAGGGAGGGGAGCAGGCGGGCCACTTCTATTGGTCTTTCATTTATCTATTTTTCCATCCATCTTTGTTCTTTGGCCCGCGTGGTCCTCCCATTGCGGTGGCCTCTGTTGTCGCAGAGCACCAGCTCTGGGCACTTGCGCTCCAGAGGCTCGGTAGTTGGACACATGGGTCCAGCCACTCCGCGGCACGTGGGATCCTCCCAGGCCGGGGATCGAACCGGCGCCCCTTGCACTGCAAGGCGGTGTCCCTACCCACTGGACCACCAGGGAAGCCCTCATATGTGTATTTTATTAAGATATAATTGAAACATAACATCATATTAGTTTTAGAGGTACGACAGAATAGCTCAGTATTTGTGTCTGTTGTAAAGTAGTCATCACAATAAATCCAGGTAACAGCTGTCACCACACAATTACAGGGGTGGTTTTTTTTTTTTTTGTCCTTAATAATTCTCTCTCTGTCTCTTTTTTTAATTATTTGGTTGTGCCAGGTCTTAGTTGCAGCATGTGGGATCTAGTTTCCGGATCAGAGATCGCACGCAGGCCCCCTGCACTGAGAGTGCAGAGTCTTAGCCATTGGACCACCCTGTTTTGTGTGTGTGTGACAAGAGCTTTTGAGATCTACTCTTTTAACACACTTCAGATACGCAGTACAGTATTAAGTATAGTCATTATGCTGGACGTTACATCCTCCTTACTTATTTTATAAGTGGAAATTTGTACGTTTTGACCTACTGCATCCATTTCCTCTCTCCATCCCTCCCCATAACCCCCTCCCCCCAGCTGCCTCTGGCAGCTGCCACTCTGGTCACCGTATCTATGAACTTGTTTGATCATTGTAACCTTTTTTTTGGCTGGGGGCACACACTCTGTGGCATTCAGGGTCTTAGTTCTCTGACCAGATACTGAACCATGCCCCTGCAGTGGGATCTCAAAGTCTTAACCGCTGGACCGTCAGGGAAGTCCCCTTGTGGTACTTCTGTTTATTTTTTGAGGACTCTCCGTACTTTTTCGATAGAGGCTGCACCAGTTTGCATTCCGCCCTCCACTGCGTGAAGGTTGCCTTTTCTCCACGTCCTCACCAGCCGGCGCTTGTCATGTCTTGTCTGTTTGGTGGTAGTCACTCTAGCAGGTGTGAGGCGATAGAGAGCTCTCTGTGGTTTTGATTTGCATTTCCCTTGTGGTTAGGGATGCTGAACACCTTTTCAGGTACCTGTTGCCCATCTGTATATCTTTGAAAAAATGTTTATTCAGGTCCATCTTTTAAATTGGACTGTTTGATTTTCTCGCTGTTGAGCTGTAAGTTCTTTATTTATTTTGGATATTAAGCCTGTGTCAGACATTTGATTTGCAAATATTTTCTACCATTCAATAATAGGTTGTCTTGTCATTTTGTTGACGGTTTCCTTTGTTCCTCAGAAGCTTTTTAGTTTGATGTCGTCGGTCTTGTTCATTTTTGCTTTGTGGTCAAATCCAAAAATATAAGTGCCACAGCTGATGTCAGAGAACATGTTGCCTGTGTTTTCTTCTAGGAGTTTTCTGGTCCATTTTTGTGGAATATGGTGATTTAGGTTCATTCTTTTGCATGTGGCTGTCCAGTTTTCCCAACGCTGTTCATTGAAGAGACTGTTCTTTTCCCCTTGCATATTCTTGGCTCCTCAGTTGTAAATTATTTGACCATATGTGTGTGGGTTTATTTCTGGGCTCTCTTTCTATTCGATTGATCTGTGTGTCTATTTTTTTTTTTGAATTTTGGCCTCTTTTATTGGTTTTTTATTTTATTTATTTTCATCCCTCTTTATTCTTTTCATCCATCTTTATTCTCTAGCCTGTGTGGGCCTCCCATTGCAGTGGCCTCTTTCATTGCAGAGCACCAGCTCTTAAGTGCATGCACTCCAGAGCTCCGGCTCGATAGTTGGACACACTGGTCCAGCCGCTCCGTGGCACGTGGGATCTTCCCAGACCAAGGATTGAACCGGTGCCCCTTGCTCTGCAAGGTGGAGTCTTTACCCACTGGGCCACCAGGGAAGCCGCTGTGTGTCTGTTTTTATGCCAGTAGCATACTGTTTTGATTACTATGGCTTTGTATTGGATTGGGCAGAACATTCATTCAAGTTTTGCTATAGCATCTTAGGCCCATAGTTCACATCTAACTCACCATTGGAAATGAAATTTTCCATTATGGTAACGTGTGATCTCCACAAACAAAAGCTCGGATGACTTCTTTGGGGCTCTTTACTGTCGTATTTTTAGAATAAAAGACTTGTCAGCTGTCTCACCCACTATGGAATAAATGCCGCTAAAATTAACATGAGCAGAGAGGCTGCAGTTTGAAATGCTGGGGCTGATATTTGTTTGTTATTAGCTATCGGTCATGAATAAATATCTGTGTTCTGTATAAAACAGACATTGTTGTATTAATAGACTTCTAAGAAGCTGGTCTCTGCCTCCCTGAGAGAGAGCTGGGTAGCCAGGGGAGACCAGGGGCCCTTGTGTAAAACCAGTAATACTGAGTTTACGTGGAATTTGGTGATCACTTTGGAATGCTGCAAATAGAGACCGTTTTTGTTTAAACACCTGTCTTTTTTTTGATATTTATCTTATGTTTGGCATTCATATTAAATTGGAATTTTAGTTCATTCATGTATTCATTCCTCAGATGCTGATTGAGCATCTGCTCTGCATCAGGTGCTGTTTTAGGTCCTGAGGTGCAGTAATGGATGAGAGAAACGTGGGCCACACTTGATGCTTAGTTGGCAGAGCAGAGCTGGCTGGGTCCGAGGGTCCCCTCGGGGTCGGGGGTTCAGCACTCGTCTTCAGGCTGGGCCCCTTGGGCAGGATGCAGCAGTAAGGTGGGGAGGTGGGCAGCTTTACCAGGAGTGGTGTACCATTTCTTATACTTGTCTTTTTTCTCCTAGGGAGAAATTGGAAGAAAAAGCCAAATTATATGAAAAAATGACTAAAGGAGACTTTATAGGTAAATACAATTATTTATGCATCTTTATTTTCTGTAATTCATATAGCTCTATGAATATTTTTTTATTTGTTAAAATAATTGTAATAATCGGGAGAAAGTTAAAACATAAAATGGATGACTTCTTATTGCAAAACAGAGATAAGAAAGTCAGTGGTAATTTTTCGTTTGCCGCGTGGGTGTTGGGCCACAGGTTAGGTGCTGTGAAGGAACGAGTCAGCACAGCACTGGCCAGGCTTTCTGCCTCTGCCCTCCTGGTGGGTATCATCAGTGGAGGAGAATGGCACAGAACAAAACAGACTGAGGAAGAAAGGTCTAAATAGGTCACGATTACTATTATGGCTGTGTTTGAAAAAAACAACCTGAAAGGAATTAAGGTTATATTAGTTTACTAGAGTTATCATTTATTTTCTTCTATTTGTCTCTGTTTTTAATTAAAATTTTATTTTGCTGTGCTGTGTGGCATGCAGAATCTTAGTTCCCCGACCAGGGATTGAACCCACACCCGCTGCAGTGGAAGCTTGGAGTTTTAACGACTGTACCATCAGGAAAGCCAATGTAGTTGCTTTTAAAATAATAATTAAAAGATCGCCCCCTTCCTCATACCTGCCAAACCCAGCCTACAGTTTCACAACAGTAGAAGAGATTTTACAAAGTGATGCATACCTTACTGCCTTTGAAAGGCATATGTGGAGGTCTTTAGGGGGAAGGAGCTCTGATAGAGGTCCTAAAGGTTTTGGAGAACTGGAGAAAGGGTCCTGCACGGGGGTAACGGGGAGAGCAGAGGAAGGACAGCGTCAGAGCTGGCAGGGCCGCCTAGCCCGGCTGGAGCGGAGGGGCAGGGAGCGGGGGTGGCAGGAGAGGGAGGGGGCGGACCCTGACCCTGGCTGCCCAGACAGCAGAGCCGTGCTCCCTGTGTGGTGGGAGCCAGCAGGTTGGGTGCTGACAAAGCTGAGGGCCCTGGGAGAGGCCTCGCCTGCCTTCTGAAGAGGCAGCAGGGTGTCAGCCAGCCGGAGGCCTCATGTTACGTGGTTTTACAGCTGAGCTCTAGGGAAGGGTATCTCTTTCTCATTTGAATTACATGTTTTTGAGGCTAAGAAAAAGTCTTTTTTTGTTTGATTCAAACCTTACTTATGTTTTTAATATAGAAATTAAGTCCAAGGAGTGTGTGTACATGTCAGTTTGGTTCTGTCCGTATCAGCAAGCCCACTTCCTGACCGGCGTGTTAGACCAGCACGTTTGGGCAAGTTTCAGAGCCTCAGTTACTCTCCACGTACGGTGAGGGTAGCAGCGGCCCCTGGTAGTAAGGAACCGACTAACTGCTCCTTAGAGCTTAAATCCAGCGGAGTGAAGCTTCTTGCAAAGATTGTTTGTGAAGGCATGTGCTATCCTGTGTTAAATTAAAATCACGGATACTATTTGGCCTTCATTGTATGTTCCAACTCACGTAGATAAGGCCTGCAGGCGGGTGGCACTTTGCATGCCTCTGTATGCCCTGAAGATCCTGGCACCGTGCCTCCCCTGAAAGTGGTGTTAGTGGTGTGAAAAGAGCTCAGATGACTTGTTCTACCTGTGTTGTGACCCTTCCAAAACTTGCCATACCGCGACAGTGTCCTGACGTTATGGGGTACGACCCACGTGACTAGAGAGGGGTGTTACTGATACCCTCAAAGGCTTATTGAGAAATGCCGTTCTGCTTCTGTTGTTTGATTGGCTATATGAGTCTCTTGAAATCAAAAAGTTTTATTATCTTAAAGACTCTTGTTACTGATGAGGCAGCAAAACTACAGGCTTTTAAAGTTGGTTTTGTTTTTGTGTGTGTGTGTGTGGTATATATGTGTCCACTGGCCCATCTGCATCTTCCCAGTCAGGTCCCCAGGTGGCTCTGTGTCTTTTGAGCATTCAGGGGGTAGGTGGACACATCGACTAATGAACTATGGGACTATATAGCCACCCACTGGTGAATGTGACTGCTTCATGTCGATTCTGCAAATCTGAAAATTGTTTTTTATGTCCCAGATGAAGAAGTGGAGGATCTGTACCTTGTGGATTTCACACAGAAGATCATAGACAAACGCAAAGAAATGGAAGTGATTGGTGCCAGTAGAGATTACAGGAAGACTGAAGAAACGGAAAAGAAGATTCATGACAGAATGTCTTTCTCATTTGAATTACATGTTTTTGAGGCTAAGAAAAAGTCTTTTTTTGTTTGATTCAAACCTTACTTATGTTTTTAATATAGAAATTAAGTCCAAGGAGTGTGTGTACATGTCAGTTTGGTTCTGTCCGTATCAGCAAGCCCACTTCCTGACCGGCGTGTTAGACCAGCACGTTTGGGCAAGTTTCAGAGCCTCAGTTACTCTCCACGTACGGTGAGGGTAGCAGCGGCCCCTGGTAGTAAGGAACCGACTAACTGCTCCTTAGAGCTTAAATCCAGCGGAGTGAAGCTTCTTGCAAAGATTGTTTGTGAAGGCATGTGCTATCCTGTGTTAAATTAAAATCACGGATACTATTTGGCCTTCATTGTATGTTCCAACTCACGTAGATAAGGCCTGCAGGCGGGTGGCACTTTGCATGCCTCTGTATGCCCTGAAGATCCTGGCACCGTGCCTCCCCTGAAAGTGGTGTTAGTGGTGTGAAAAGAGCTCAGATGACTTGTTCTACCTGTGTTGTGACCCTTCCAAAACTTGCCATACCGCGACAGTGTCCTGACGTTATGGGGTACGACCCACGTGACTAGAGAGGGGTGTTACTGATACCCTCAAAGGCTTATTGAGAAATGCCGTTCTGCTTCTGTTGTTTGATTGGCTATATGAGTCTCTTGAAATCAAAAAGTTTTATTATCTTAAAGACTCTTGTTACTGATGAGGCAGCAAAACTACAGGCTTTTAAAGTTGGTTTTGTTTTTGTGTGTGTGTGTGTGGTATATATGTGTCCACTGGCCCATCTGCATCTTCCCTGTCAGGTCCCCAGGTGGCTCTGTGTCTTTTGAGCATTCAGGGGGTAGGTGGACACATCGACTAATGAACTATGGGACTATATAGCCACCCACTGGTGAATGTGACTGCTTCATGTCGATTCTGCAAATCTGAAAATTGTTTTTTATGTCCCAGATGAAGAAGTGGAGGATCTGTACCTTGTGGATTTCACACAGAAGATCATAGACAAACGCAAAGAAATGGAAGTGATTGGTGCCAGTAGAGATTACAGGAAGACTGAAGAAAGAGACGATGATGACGAAACCCTTTCTGAAAAAGATATCCCTCCTCCCCAGGACCCCAGTGAAGAATGGTTGGTGATGTTATGCCATTGGGTCGTGTTAACATGGTCAGATTTGCATGTACTTTTTAGAGTCATTTTATTTGTTACTTGTTATTTGTTATCTAGCTGTTTCTCCCTATTCTTCAGAGACTCCAATCTACGTAGGATTGAATTTATAGAAGACTTGTAGAAGCAGTCGCTCCAGTGTAAAAATAGTTACAACTAGACTGAGCTCCTGCCTTGTGCCAGGCACCATGCCAGGCACGGGGGCATCGATCCGCCTGTTTCGTTGATGTGAAAGAGTTGTTTAGGCAGGGGAAAGTTCCTCTCTGCCCGCACTGCCGCCTTGCCCGTGTCCTTATTCGGGCATCGTCACGTAGGTGGTGTGGGCTCTGTTTCCTCTGAAAGGGGTGGCCGAGCTGGTGCAGCGAGCTCACAGTGGCTGTGGTGTTTTCCGGTCTCACGGACCTGGCTGTGGACAGCATAAGTGATCACCTGCCTCTTACTGGTGATCTGGCTGCGACCTGGTCGCTGTCCTCTCTAAGCGTCACCTTCCGCCTCTGTGCAGCAGGGATGCCTAGTAGGAGAATGATGGGGAAGCTCCACTCGTCTTCTCTTTACGGAGAAACCAGCGTGAGAATTCCACTCTGATTTTCTGTACCTGGGACACTGCTTAGAAACTTACGCAGAAAGGCTTGCAGTTGCACGGAGATGCGCTGATGGAGTGTCCTGGGAGAAGCCCTGCCTGCCCCTGCCTGCCCCTGCCTGCCCGTGCGGAGCCTGAGCCTCCCCGCCCCAGAGGGCCCCGGTGTCCTCATCACTGGGATGTTGGTTAGGAACTGCTGAGGATTGTTGGCAGGACTTGACTTTCTGTCAGCCATTCCCCCTGTGGAAAAGAGTCATTTATGAATGAAGAGAGTGGTCCCCTCTGCTTGGAAATGCAGAGGACTCATGTCTTCATGCTGCAGAAGGGTCTTCTTACCTGCCTCTGAAACACTTCTATCTGGGGTAGGCTCCGTGGCCTCATGCTTGCCGTAACAAGCATGTGCTTGTCTTCATCAATTCTGGTCTAAGTGGCCTCTCCCTCGTTGAACTCTGGTAGTACTTAAACAAGCTTCCTGCTCCTGTGGGCCTCGTTGAGTTGTTCAGTCGTGTCCACCTCTTTGCGAGCGCGTGGACTGTAGCCCGCCAGGCTCCTCTGTCCGTGGGATTTCCCAGGCAAGGATACTAGAGTGGGTTGTCATTTCTCATCCAGGGCCTCTTCCTGGCCCAGGGGTGGAGCACACACCTCCTGCGTCCCTGCCCTGGCAGCTGGATTCTCACCTGCTGAACCACCTGGTAGCCCGTATTGACACGTAACTGGCCTCGCTGCCAGAAAAAGAGGCAGATTTTTGGCACTTTTTGCCCCCTGCCTGTTCTTGTTGGAAGGCTTCCTGGGTCTGTGCCCTGGCTTCCCCTGGTGTCCTGTGACGAGGGCACGGCTGGACCTTCCTGTGTCCCCGCCTGCCTCTTGTTTCTGTGAGAGCTTGCACCCTGCTCGCTGGCTCTGTGCGGCAGTTGCGGGCTGGTCTGCTGCTGCGTCTGTTTCTCTGGGATTCGTACGTTTTGAAGGTCTTCTCCAGAGACAGAATAGCCTGTGATTGCTTTTCACGGCAGACATCTCATTTCCTCTGAAAGGTTTAATGTCTTTTTTCTCCCCTCTCCTAGTGCCTGCATGATTACAACTCATTTGTTACTGATTTGAAGAGTTTGAAGGGCAATTGAAGGTGTCACATGCCCCATATGGTGAAGAAAGATGCATTGCAAGCAGTTCTGACACGTTTTTCATTTTTAAATGAGGTTCCAGAATTGGAACTGCTTGTAAAATTCTTCTGGAGTTAAGTTCCAGGTGGTGGGAAATCTTTCCACAAAAATACTGTAAATAATTACTCAGACCATCTGGTTAGGTGGTTTTTGTTCTCCATTCATTGAAGGAAAAGAAGGAAAGGGAGAGAGAAACTGCTTTCTGCTGTTGGAGGTTTTATTTCTGTGGTCATCAGCTTTAGGACTATAGCTGTGGATTCCCGGACATTCAGCTTTCACATCACTGGCTGACAGTTGGACTCAGCATGTATGAGAGGGAAGAAAAGACTCACAAAAGCAAAAGCCACATGGTGGGCACCTGGCCTTGTGTTGGTCCAGCGACCGTGCTGGCCCTTACTGTGCTTTCAGCCTCCTGCCAAAGGCTGTGGGGGATCCCTGCCTGTAATTTTATATTGACAGTCTTTTGTTGTTGTTCAGTCACTCACTCCTGCCCGACTCCTTGACCTGAGAACTGCAGCACACCCACTTCCCTGTCCTTCACTGTCGACCAGAGTTTGCTCAGATTCTTTTTTTTTTTTTTTTTTAAAGATTTATTTATTTATTTTCTTTGGGCGGGGGTCAGGTTAGGGAGGGAGGGGAGCGGACGAGCCACTTCCATTGGTCTTTCATTTCTCTATTTTCATTCGTCTTTGTTCTTTGGCTCCCGTGGGCCTCCCATCGTGGTGGCGTCTGTCGTCACAGAGCACCGGCTCTGGGCGCATGCGCTCCAGAGCTCCGGCTCGGTGATTGGACACATCAGTCCAGCCGCTCCACGGCACGTGGGATCCTCCCAGGCCAGGGATCGAATCGGCGCCCCTTGCTCTGCAAGGCAGTGTCCTTATCCACTGGACCACCAGGGGAAACCCTCAGGTTCATGTCCATTGAGTTGTGGATGTCATCCAGCCATCTCATCTTCTATCACCCCCTTTTCCTCCTGTCCTCAATTTTTCCCAGCATTGGGGCCTTTTCCCATGAGTGGACTCTTCACATCAGGTGACCAGAGTATTGGAGCTTCAGCATCAGTCCTTCCAATGAATATTCAGGGTTGATTTCCTCGCCCAGGCCCCTTCTCCAGCACCACAGTTCAAAAGCATTTGCATCATAATTCTAACGAAGCATTACCCATGAAACCCTCCCCTTATGTCGTGTTGTGGGCATCAGCGTGCTTCACTGGCCCTGCTGGCTGCCTGGCTCCCCTGCCTGGTGCCCGCACAGAGGCACTTGGGCCACGGAAAGAGGAGCACGGGTGAAGCACAGCAGACTGGCCCACTGTTGAGACACTTATGTGGTATAAGATGTGTGTTGCCTCGACTTCCTGCTAGTTTAGAAGAGTCTTAGAATACTTACAGTAAGAAATTTCTAATTCATTGCGAAGAACTGTATCAAATTAGAAGAAATGAAACAACCTCAAATTTGGGAAGACTACGGAAGCGAACAGGTTGAGAATCTGGTACAAAGCCAAGGTACTATGATGCTGAGAACGTATTTGGCATTGTTTAAACCAGATTAGAGTAAGTTCTGAGACGACGCAGCAGGAGTCAGTGTGGACTTTTCTCTTGGAGGTCAGCGATGTTACATGATCGGTCATTTTCTCCAGTTTCTAAAGCTAATAAAGGGCGCGGTGGATCTGTTCTGTGTCGACTTTAACTTTGAGGAGCATGCCTGTCCCATTGTTGGCGGTCTCCTAGGTTGGGGGTTTTTCTTGGGTACTATATGTTATGTAGTTTTTCACATCTTTTCACTTGTGTTTCAGGGTGGATTATGTGGATTCTTTAGGGCGCTCCCGGCGCTGCATGAGGAAGGATTTGCCGGATCTGCTGGAAATGGATAAGAATCTTCAGGGGAGGCTGTAAGTGTGGGGCCTGCGGAGCTTTGCGCAGGTCTGACCTGCAGACGCGGGGATTGTTTATGAGTGAGGCTGCTTCTAGTTAATTATCTTTTGTGCTCTGTTGTAAGAATATATATGTTTTTAAGGAATAAGAATGTTTGGGGAAGCATTTTTCATGATTAGCATACACATACACACATAGTTGCACTCAGAACAACCTGAATGGTTGCTGACCACACTAAAAGGGATGAGTTAGAGCCTGTCTGTTTACTTGGAAGGCTGTGTGTCCACAGATTAACAGAGAATGAGCCCAGACCAAACCCATAAGCCGCTGGGGAGAAAGTATTTAAGAATACACACTGGGTTATCCCACAGCAGACAAGGTGGGGGCAGGGAGGCAGTTAGCTTAACTTTTTCTTTATACATCTTTGCGTTTTAAAGTAAGTGCTTACGGCTAGATTTTTTTCTGTGGTGCTTACTTAAGAGGTAACTTGCTAAAGCACCCAGAGAATAAAGTTCTCCTGACCACGGTCAGCTGTTGTGTAGAAGGGGTTGGAGAGTCTCCGCCTTGCCTGTGTCCGCTGGGTTCGGGTGGGCCTGGGCTCGGTGCAGGAGGGGGCGTGGGAGCCCTGAGCCTCCTCCTGGGACCCCAGCCCCGCGCGGAGGACCGTCCGCTGAAGGCCCGCACTTCCTCCCCCGCCTGGCCCGCCCCCTCGTTCAGCTCCAGACCTGGATGGGAAGGAAAGTGACGTGTGTGAGTGCTGAGGCGGGACTTCATCCTGCTCGTGTTAACAAGCTACCTGCTTTGGTTAAAGAAAGGCGGAAACCGTTTTTTACAGTTTCCCAGTTGGATTATGAGTCAGATACTTCTGTAAGGAAAGGTCCTGTTCACAGCTGGAGTTACTCATTCATGACCCCAACTGCTTGAACTGAAGCATTTCTGTGTCACAGCTTTAATCTAAGATGATTTTTGCTCTATTCTAGTTTTGTTAGTCCTGCAAATGAAAAAACCTTACTGTCTGAAGATATGAGAAGGGAACTCCAGCGCCAGCAGTGGGAGGAGGAAGAGCGGGAGGCCCTGAGGAGGCCCATGGGGCCCGTCCATTACGAGGACATCCGCGAGAACGGTAGAGTCCCGTGGCAGCTCTTCACGGTCTCCTGTTTTCTCTGGAACGGGTGGCAGGCGGGAAGGGAAGGATTCACAGAGCAACAGCTCTCCTGCATCAATGAAAGGTTCCGCGTTTGGAATTGTGAATATCCCTTTGTTCACTTTGTAGCCTAACAAAGGCTCTGTTGCTCCAAGTATGTGCCCGAGAGAAGTGGAGAGAGCCTATGACTAAAACTATGAATATTTGTTTCGTTGATCATTTGGCAAACAGGTGAAAGCAAGACATGTGTGTCCACAGATTAACAGAGAATGAGCCCAGACCAAACCCATAAGCCGCTGGGGAGAAAGTATTTAAGAATACACACTGGGTTATCCCACAGCAGACAAGGTGGGGGCAGGGAGGCAGTTAGCTTAACTTTTTCTTTATACATCTTTGCGTTTTAAAGTAAGTGCTTACGGCTAGATTTTTTTCTGTGGTGCTTACTTAAGAGGTAACTTGCTAAAGCACCCAGAGAATAAAGTTCTCCTGACCACGGTCAGCTGTTGTGTAGAAGGGGTTGGAGAGTCTCCGCCTTGCCTGTGTCCGCTGGGTTCGGGTGGGCCTGGGCTCGGTGCAGGAGGGGGCGTGGGAGCCCTGAGCCTCCTCCTGGGACCCCAGCCCCGCGCGGAGGACCGTCCGCTGAAGGCCCGCACTTCCTCCCCCGCCTGGCCCGCCCCCTCGTTCAGCTCCAGACCTGGATGGGAAGGAAAGTGACGTGTGTGAGTGCTGAGGCGGGACTTCATCCTGCTCGTGTTAACAAGCTACCTGCTTTGGTTAAAGAAAGGCGGAAACCGTTTTTTACAGTTTCCCAGTTGGATTATGAGTCAGATACTTCTGTAAGGAAAGGTCCTGTTCACAGCTGGAGTTACTCATTCATGACCCCAACTGCTTGAACTGAAGCATTTCTGTGTCACAGCTTTAATCTAAGATGATTTTTGCTCTATTCTAGTTTTGTTAGTCCTGCAAATGAAAAAACCTTACTGTCTGAAGATATGAGAAGGGAACTCCAGCGCCAGCAGTGGGAGGAGGAAGAGCGGGAGGCCCTGAGGAGGCCCATGGGGCCCGTCCATTACGAGGACATCCGCGAGAACGGTAGAGTCCCGTGGCAGCTCTTCACGGTCTCCTGTTTTCTCTGGAACGGGTGGCAGGCGGGAAGGGAAGGATTCACAGAGCAACAGCTCTCCTGCATCAATGAAAGGTTCCGCGTTTGGAATTGTGAATATCCCTTTTGTTCACTTTGTAGCCTAACAAAGGCTCTGTTGCTCCAAGTATGTGCCCCGAGAGAAGTGGAGAGAGCCTATGACTAAAACTATGAATATTTGTTTCGTTGATCATTTGGCAAACAGGGTGAAAGGAAGACATTGTTTACCTACTTCTTTAAAGAAAAAAAAAAAGTGCAAGACATCACTGTGTTCCTTTCTGCTTTGGTAGATGTTTGCCCTGGCTCTAATACACTGAGCAGGGAAATCTAATCTTTAGGATAACTTTGACTTATTTCAGAGGCCCGACAGCTCGGTGTTGGCTACTTCGCTTTTGCTCGAGATAAAGAGTTGAGAAACAAGCAGATGAAAACCTTAGAAATGCTGCGTGAACAGGTACAAATGAAACTCATTTGATGTTAAGGATCTGAGCAGTTGGGTTTCTTTTTGAATTATACTGCAAAAAAAAAAAAAAAGTCTAGTGAATTAATTAGAAATTTACTTTGGGCTTTTCAGAAAACAGTGTATAGGTTTCATAAAGATAATTGCCATATTATTTTGGTGTTTCAGACTTTTAAGATTATAGTTGTTCAGAAGTAACCTGTATGACGTTAATATGTTAAATTTGGTTTCCAGTATGGCACTTTTGAAACAGCCTGGGTGAGAAAAAGGCAAGTTCTTAGAGCGGGTTTAAGGAGCAGGCAGAATTGGTTGATTTTCTTGAATGTTAAGCCTTCTGGCCTGCTCTGTGAACTAAGCTTGAGAACACATCAGGGGACTTGTGTACGAGGACCTGCCCAGGAGTCTTCATCTGGAACATCTCAAGGATGGGTTCTTAGAGGTGGCACGAAAGTCAGTCAGTCTATTCTTAGAATAGGATTAATTCTTTCATCCTTTTCAGTAGAAATACTGTGATAGGACTATATAATTTTCTAATGTTCATCCTGTTCAGACGACAGATCAGAGAACAAAACGAGAAAACATAAAGGAAAAGAGAAAAGCCATATTGGAAGCAAGACTGGCCAAGCTCCGGCAGAAAAAGATGAAAAAATCAAAAGAAGATGGAGCAGAGGAAGAAGACAGAGGTGTGTCGTGGCTCGTGTTTCTAAGCCTCAGAAGGAACTGCTTTAGCTCCGTGGCTGTCTCTGGGAGCCGGCAGTGCACCTCCGGGGTACATCCAGAACAGCTTTATCACCAACGTGGTGGGGAATCACGTTCCAAAGAAAATGCCAGGCTGCAGATAAGGGTGTTCACAGTGTGTTGTGTTCCTTCATACAGCAGCACAATTTAGTGACTGAGATTTAGTGGTAAAATACTCGAGTAAATACTTAAAAGGTATTTCTGGATAAGATTTAGTTGTGCATGTACACATTTTAGGCCTGTTTTCTTTGGCTATGGCTGCAGTTTTTGTTGGTGATTACACATGCATTTAAAAGAAGACCTGCATTCAGAAAGTCAGATACAAAGGAATTTACAAATACGGGTAGAGGGAGCTTGCCAGGGGGCTGTTAAAATGCTTGGGAGCACTGTTCAGTGCTGTGTCAGCCTCTCTCACTGTGTGAGTTACCCTCGTCTGGGTGGAACTGCCCCAACAGAGAGACTGGCTCGAACCGGGTGGACACCTGCCCCTGTAGCTCAGCACCTCAGAGGTGAGGGGTGTCCAGGACAGGTAGTAGCTGCGCCCTGGATGGTCACCTGTTCTCTGGCTTCCTCTGTTTTGCTGCTGCTGCCATTCCCTAGAGGGTTGCTGTCACTCACATGGTCACTGACTCCCCAGGAGTAAGTTCACGATCCAGCCCTGGGGCAGAAGGGGCGGGGCCAGCTTCCTTTCTAGCCCTGCGCATAGGATCACACACCGCCTACGCATTCACGTCGCACTGGCCAGCCTCCATAGGCACCCCCCGCTGGGAGTGGCTGGGGTGGGGGGGCACTGGAGGGTGAGCTTGCTGGTGAGGCGTCACATCCGGCTGGAGCTGGCAGGTACTCTAATCCCAGACGGACGGAGAGGGTGTGGGTGTTGGGGGTGTACAGAAGCTTCTCCAGCCTCATGGAAGACTTTGCCGTTGTCCTAAGTCTGAGCTCGCTTCAGTTTAGCTTTGAAAGGAGATCGAGACACTTAAGAAAGAATTGGAAAACTGGCCAGACGCTCTCTCCCTGTGACATGTGAAGCTCTGTGTTGTTCCTCTGTTTTTGCTCCGTTCCTAAACATCTGTCATTTCCACAAGATACGAAATGCCACCATTGCTTTCTAACCATCTGTTTTCTTTTACAATATGGCCAGAATCGGATAGCCTGCGGCCTCTTGTCAGGCTCCAGCTCTCATCCCTGTCGTCTGAAACTCTTACTTCAAATGAGTAATTGGAGTCCTTAGATTGTTGCTCGGGGAAGGTGGGGTGACGTGACAAACAGACTTTGCAGTCCAGTCCATCCGGCCTGGGTTTGAATCCTGGCTCTTGTCCCTCTCTACCTGTGTAGCGTTTCTGTTGTTTATTTTCCTTGTCTGTAAAATGGGAATACCAACCCCGACTTTATTTGGGTTGTTACAGACTTCAGTGAACTACTTTGTTTAAAGTGCTTAGCCCACTGCCTGGCACATGATAGGTGCTCAGGAACCACCAGTTGTTGCTTGTTCTCTCAGGGTGAGCATGTTCTGTTTGACTTTTTAAAGTAATGTTAAGCTTTATTGTCATGAGGTCTTACTCTCTCGCCTAAAATAGATGGAGATGTTATTGAGCCTTTGCCCCCAGAGCCCGAGGTCACGCCGGCCCCTTGCACCGCCGCCCAGAGCAGCAAAGTGGAAGTCATCGTTCAGGAGAGGAAGGACACCAGGCCCGGGGTGCCGCACGTCCGCGAGTGGGACAGGGGAAAAGGTAAGGGGCTGGCTCTCCCGAGCAGAGTGGTTCTGGTGAGTCTTGGTGTTGAGGAATTCTCCTGATCCTTGAACGTGTTTCTTCTCAGTACCCAGGAGCACTGGCAAGTGTGATTATGAGAGGCTAGGGTCTCGAAGGCGTCCTGCCTGAAGGATGAGGTGTTTCAGGGACACACCTGGGGGCAGGTTTCTGAAATCCTGCTGCCCGCTTGTGGTTTTACAGCTTTAGGACGCTGTTTCTCAGGAACCGCTTTCTTTCTTGAAGGTTTGGTACTTTAAACATATTCTGTGTTTTTAGCAGTCTCTTTTATGCTCGCTTGAAACCGCTCTGCGTCCCAGTGTATTAACTTGGATCCACTTATGATTCCGCTGGGTTAGGCAGAATTTTCTGAACATCTTTTCTGTAAACACCCCGTGGTGCCTGCCGCAGCTTCTCTTTGGGAGAGGACTCTGATTTATGCCCTTTTGAAAACAGTCGTTTCATGGGTACAGTCGCTTGAATTGTTGAAGCTGGTGAGACCCACGCTTAAAGCAGAAGCAGCAGCTGAGTGAGGGGCTTTGGTTAGAGCCACTGTTAGAAGTGGAGCCGCAGGGTCGGTCTGGACAGAGCCTTTTGTGCCTTACAGAACTCAGTGAAGAACAAAACTTGTGTTTTACCGTCAAGTACCTATAACATCATGTCAAGCAAATGACTTAAGCACTTAATTTTTCTATTTGTTTTTCACATGTAATTTTAGTGTGTTTTTTGCCATTGTGTCTAGAATCTGCCGACCTTCTTACTCCACAGAATCTTTCTAGAACTTTTCTCCATGTGGAATTTCTCACTCTTTTTTTCTTAGCCTGGTTCCTTAAATGTACTTTTGTAGGCATTGCATGTATCTTGTATTTTAGTTCTCCAGAGAATTTAAGGTGGCTTTTAAGAAACATATACAATAATTAAAAAGTAAAAGCATTCCGATGATTCGCTTGTCGGTTCTAACCACACTTTGTTTTTACTAGACTTTTCCTTTGGGTTCTGGTCGAAGAGGCAATCTGATCTCCGGGCTGAGAGAGACCCGGAGTTTGCGCCGCCGTCGTATTACTTTGTGGACCAGGAGAGAACGGATGCTCTGAGCAGCCAGGCGTGGAGCCGACCTGCGCCTGCGCAGAGGGACCCCGGGCAGCCCTCTGGCCAGAGCCACGACCCCTGCGCGTCCCAGACGGCGGCCGCTGCTGCCCCCAGTAGGCCAGCGCAAGCCCCGACCGTCACTTTTGAAACTCTGGATGAAATGATATCGTATTATAAACAAGTAACATGAACTTAAAAACGCTCTGACTTGGGTCTGTATTGTTAACGGTGCCTTCCTCGCCCAGAGTGGGGAAAAGAACTTCAGGGCCTGAATTGTAAATGTGTCTTCATGTCCTTTTCCTGAAGACCCAGACTTGAGGCTGGATTTGTCAGCAGGGAAGAAAATGAATGGTATTGTGGGCACTGTGGCCACTTCGCTGTTCATTTCATTTGGACTGGTGCAGAGACTCCAGTTTGTCTGGATTTACACGGGGCTGAGATAGAGTAGACGTATTCTGTAATATTTGATGCTAGGGGTCTGCTGTAGTCCTGTCTGCCTCTTCCCAGTCCGGTGACTTACTCAGATTTAAGGCCTGCGTTCCTTTCATTTTGCTGGGGCTGGCTGGCCGATGTCTTTGTTCCCAGCATTCAGCTTCAAAGTCAGTTGACGGCCCATCTGTCAGGAAGAAGTTTTGGCCTGCCACATGGTGGCACAGAAGGCCACACTAGGGGGTGAAGTGATCTGGTCTCCAGGGGGACCCTGGATTAAGCATATCGTTTGAAATGATCAGGAAGCGCAGGGAGGACTTCCCAGGCCAGAAAAGTGGATGTTCACGTCCCCGGCGGGTAGGCCCTCAGTAAGCAGGCTTCTCAGCTGCCAGAGTCGGTTGCTCAGCTCGCCCTGCCCCTCCGGTGCCGCCTGTGTAGGCCCTGGTCTGTCTTGGGAGCCAAGTCACCTCGGCCTGCGGGGGACGGACTTGGGCTGGAGCGAGGAGCTGCGACATCCTTCTGTCTGTGCTCACAACAGGTTGGGTAGCCGTGCTCCTGAAGGACTTCTGTGCCTGGATACCGTCTGTGTCCTCTCCACAGCTGCAGACGAGCAGTAGGCGTTGGCCAGCAAGCTCACGGGGCTGTCACAGCCACCTCCCAGGCCAGGGGGTCCTGTAAGAAGGCCCTAGAGCAGGTCCCCCAAGGGCCCGCCAGCGCCCGTGATCTCCACTCCACAGCATGGTGGCGCCGCTGCAAGGCTCTGTGCTCATTACAGGTTATAAGTGGGAGCACAGGGTCTGAGACCGTCACGTGGATCTAAGTGGCAGGTTGCTGAGGTCATGTTTGTTCCAGACTCAGTCTTTTTGCAGCACGGTCTGCTCGCTGTGTTTTGACCCAGTATCAAGCAGTATTAGACAAAAGTCCCAAATGCTTGCAAACTTAACCTCTAAAGTCTGGATCGGGGTGGAGTTGCAAGACCTATTGAAAGTCGTTTGACAAATACGTCTCTAGCAAAACGTATTTGCTAGCTTCCTTTCTGCGGAAATTGCCAAGCTCACCCTAAAATTCTTACGGAATTGCAGGAGACCCAGAATATCCAAAACAATTTTGAAAAAGAAAAAAGGACAGAGTTGGGGGACTCTCTTCCTTATTCCAAGACTTATCACAAAGCTACAGGGGTCAGAACAGTGTGGTACTGACACACTGGTGAACAGTGAGACCAAGCTGAGGGTCCAGAAAGAACCTCTTCCCCTGTGGTCAGTTGAGTTGTGGTGTGCCAGGGCCATCCAGTAAGGAAGGAACAGCTTTCAATCCGGGGCAGTAGACTCCACAGGCAAAAGAATGGACTTGGACACTTCACGCCATGGACAAAGCCACCTCAGAATGGACCAAAGAGTGAAAACTGCACAACCAACTGAAAGAGCTTATAGCACAAATGGAGAGGGCACAAACAAGAAATAGGAATACTAAAGGGAAAAACAGAACTGTTAGCTCTCCCAGAATCATAAGGAAAAACAGAAGAAAAGGAGCTGGGCGGAGGACGGGAAGCGCATGTCTGAGGTAGAGGTAGGTGCAGAAGGCCTCGGGGGGCCGGTGGTAGAGGAGGGTGGGAAGACAGGGCAGGCGGCAGCAAGCCCACGACCACGGGGCGGAGGCGTCCCTCGTGGCCCGGACCGCGAAGCCTGCCCGCGGTGAGGGAGACCCGGGCTCGGCCTCTGACTCAGGAGGCTCCCCCGGAGAAGGCCGTGGCGACCCGCTCCAGTACTCTTCTTCTTTTTAAAAATGTTATTTATTTATTTTCGGCTATTCTGGACTTTCACTGCTGCCACAGGCTCTTCTCTGTTGCAGGGAGTGGGGGCTCCTCTCCAGTGGAGGTGAGCAGGCTTCTTGTGGCGGTGACTTCCCTTGTCGTGGAGCTCGGGCTCTAGGGCGCACGGCTTCAGCAGTTGTGGCTCCGAGGCTCTAGAGCACAGGCTCCATAGCTGTGGCTCACGGGCTCAGTTGCTCCGCAGCCTGTGGGATCTTCCCGGATCAGGGATCAAACCCATGTCTCCTCCGTTGGCAGGCGAACTCTTCACCACTGAGCTGCCAGGGAAGCCCCCACTCTAGTATTCCTGCCTGGAGAATTCCATGGATAGAGGAGCCTGACGGGCTATGGTCCGCGGGCTCGCAGAGAGTCGCACACAGTCCTGGGAGACAGTGGTCGTGGGAGGGGCACCCAGGTAGCCTTTGTGCTCACTCAGGGCGCCCACGGTGGCTGGCAGAGCAGTCCGTGCACTTGGGCTCATGGTCACCGTCAACTCCTAACTGTAAATAGATTTTCTCTAGGATTTCTAAGATCATAAGCCTTTTGTGAATCTACCTTTCATAGCATGCAATTAGTTGAGTGTTTTGTGAGCCCAGTTATTACATCCTCTTCCATTTCAGACCCAGAGGCCTTCGGCCTTAGCAAAGTTCTCCGAAAATGGACACCCCCATGAAAGAAATGGACCAAAGAGTGAAAACTGCACAACCAACTGAAAGAGCTTATAGCACAAATGGAGGGCACAAACAAGAAATAGGAATACTAAAGGGAAAAACAGAACTGTTAGCTCTCCCAGAATCATAAGGAAAAACAGAAGAAAAGGAGCTGGGCGGAGGACGGGAAGCGCATGTCTGAGGTAGAGGTAGGTGCAGAAGGCCTCGGGGGGCCGGTGGTAGAGGAGGGTGGGAAGACAGGGCAGGCGGCAGCAAGCCCACGACCACGGGGCGGAGGCGTCCCTCGTGGCCCGGACCGCGAAGCCTGCCCGCGGTGAGGGAGACCCGGGCTCGGCCTCTGACTCAGGAGGCTCCCCCGGAGAAGGCCGTGGCGACCCGCTCCAGTACTCTTCTTCTTTTTAAAAATGTTATTTATTTATTTTCGGCTATTCTGGACTTTCACTGCTGCCACAGGCTCTTCTCTGTTGCAGGGAGTGGGGGCTCCTCTCCAGTGGAGGTGAGCAGGCTTCTTGTGGCGGTGACTTCCCTTGTCGTGGAGCTCGGGCTCTAGGGCGCACGGCTTCAGCAGTTGTGGCTCCGAGGCTCTAGAGCACAGGCTCCATAGCTGTGGCTCACGGGCTCAGTTGCTCCGCAGCCTGTGGGATCTTCCCGGATCAGGGATCAAACCCATGTCTCCTCCGTTGGCAGGCGAACTCTTCACCACTGAGCTGCCAGGGAAGCCCCCACTCTAGTATTCCTGCCTGGAGAATTCCATGGATAGAGGAGCCTGACGGGCTATGGTCCGCGGGCTCGCAGAGAGTCGCACACAGTCCTGGGAGACAGTGGTCGTGGGAGGGGCACCCAGGTAGCCTTTTGTGCTCACTCAGGGCGCCCACGGTGGCTGGCAGAGCAGTCCGTGCACTTGGGCTCATGGTCACCGTCAACTCCTAACTGTAAATAGATTTTCTCTAGGATTTCTAAGATCATAAGCCTTTTGTGAATCTACCTTTCATAGCATGCAATTAGTTGAGTGTTTTGTGAGCCCAGTTATTACATCCTCTTCCATTTCAGACCCAGAGTCCTTCAGCCTTAGCAAAGTTCCAGTTTTACTATTTCCCTTGAGCCTGTTATGTAGGAGTGTGTCCAGCAGATGGCATTGGAGTTCTTAGACTGCAGAACCACACGCTCAAACAACACTGCCCAGTAGAAATGAGGTGTAAGCCCGCGTGTGTCAGTTTGTTTTCTAGGAACCACATTTAAAAATCAAATTTATGGGACTTCCCTGGTGGTCCAGCGGTTAAGAACCCACCCTGTAAAACAGGGGATGCAAGTTCGATCCCTGATGGAGGAACTAAGATTGCACGTGCCTTAGGGCAACTGATCCCGTGAGCCCGCGCACGCCAGAGTCCGGGAGCCACAAGCAGAGAATCCGTGGGTCGCGGTGAAAGATCTTGCACGATGTAACAAAGACCCAGTGTAGCTAAATAAATAAATAATTTACAAAAAGATGGAAGTCATTTTGTGGTATAAAGTCATCCCTCTGTACCTGCAGAGGACTGATACCAAGACCTGCTGTGGACACCAGAGTCGGTAGACGCTCCAGGCCCACGGTCGGCCCTCTGAATCCGCAGTTCACGTCTACGGGCTCAACCCACCGTGGATCCTGCAGTGCTACTGAGAGGTCCGTGCATTATGTGGACCCTCCGTTTCAAACCCATGTTATTCAAGAGTCGACTCTATCCCAAGACATTTCACTATTCAGTCAATATACAAAAAGTTGAATGGGACATTATACATTTCTTTTCATACCAAATCTTCAGAATCCAGCACATCTTAATTCAGATGCTAAATTTTCCTCAGGAATACTTGATTTATATTTGGATTTCATAAAGTATACATCTGAAAAAGTAGGTTCACATACCTAAATTGGTTCAAACACACTTAAAAACATTTTAAGAGTTGGCTGGTAACGAAATTATCAGTTTTCTTTTTTTTTTAAATTTTGGCCGCTTCTATTGATCTTTCATTTATTTATCTTTGTTCTTTGGCCCATGTGGACTTCCCATCGCAGGGGCCTCTGTTGTCGCAGAGCACCGGCTCTGGGCGCATGCACTCCAGAGCTCCGGCTCAGTCATTGGACACATCAGTCCAGCCGCTCCACGGCACGTGGGATCTTCCCAGGCCAGGGATCGAACCAGTGCCCCTTGCACTGCAAGGCGGTGTCCTTACCCACTGGACCACCAGGGGAAGCCTGAAATTATCAGTTTTAAATTTAATAAAGTTAAAATGTAGGTCCTTGGTCATACTACATTTCATATCAGATACTCAAAAGACTGTTCAGTGCTAGCGAAGGCCCAGCACAGCACTGAACGGTCTGTTTTTACATGTTTTATGGTGTAACTATGCATAATTCTCCTGTTAGTAACTAGGGGATTGGCAGATAGATCTCTTCCAGGTGCACATTGAACGTTCACGCTGCTCCTGAGGCTGTGTTTGAATGGGGAGCCAGTGAGACTGAAATATGTTGGAAAGCATGAGGACACCTCGTTCATGTGGAGCTAAGAGGACTGTTTTGGATTAGACATTGCTTTGAATTACTTGTTCTCCTTGTAATCTTTTCTCCGGGCCTTTGTGTGTTTTAATACAGTTCGTTTGAATTGGCTAAATAAATCATTCTTGTTTGCTTACAAAAGTCCCAAAGGAGAAACTTTAAATCCATATACATGAGATTCATGCTATGTTTAGCTGTGCGTTTGCCAAAGCCTTGTGGGAGAATGTATTTCCTCTTAAAGCCATAGTGCAGCCTGGGCGGTGGCTCTCAGCCGCCCTGGTTGTGACATACGGATGAGGCAGTAGAATTTAGAATCTGGAATGGCCGAGGGTACTGGTCTTTACAGTTATTACAACACAGCAGCCACACCATATGTGTTTAATTTCTTTTCAGCCAGTAAATTGAAGTCAGTTACATGTCAAGCAGTTCCAGTAAGAAGCTCCATGGCTAAGGTACGTGGTGATTCAATCGATTCTGTGAATCTGCTGAAAACCTTGAGAGAAAACAGAACTCCCCTGGTCCTGGGACCTGCCCCGCTGGCTGGGCGCTGGTGAGGCGTTTACTGGCCTGGGCCCGGGCCTCGGCTCAGCCTTCAGGGCACGTGTTGGGTGGAGCGGGGAGAACAGTGAGATGGTGGGGTGTGCCGTCTAGGAAGATGGGGAAACCAGGACAGTCACGGTCTTCTGATGAAAACCCTATCTCCCAGACCTAGTGTTCATCTCTTGTTCGTTACTCAGTGAATCTCAGGGGTTTGTACCACCACGCCTAGCAAATGTACATCTCTCTATTGACAGGAGTGTCCACGAATAAGGTTTTCCATCCTCCACTTAAACAGCCTCTTCCTCGCCACATTTCTAACTGCCACGTCCTTTACAACCCTAAGCCCACCTGCTCGGTGGTGGCTTTGCCTAGCCGTAGCCCTTTGCTGGGGTACGATGGGTTCTGTGTATGTCCAGTCGTTTTCCCTGAGTTTGAACACGAGGGTAGCTCCCGACCGCTCCCTCCCCACGCCCCTCCTCTCTGCACAGACAGTCCCAGTTGTACAGGGTTGACATGGAAACCAGGAGACCCAGGAGTGCGCCCGGCTTCCGCCCAGCCTCCCCGGCCACAAGCCTGTCTGAAAACATGCTGCTGTCTTTGCAGGGAGCCTTGTTACCTGTCTTCTCTCCCCAGGTGTCGTCTTCACCGTCAGACAGACAGACTTTGTGTCTCTGCTTCCTGTTATGATCAGCATAGGTGTTTATGGGATGTGTTGTCAGTGTAGACCTACCATCCATTTGTGTGTATTTTTTTTTTTAACTTTTATTTTACTTTTAACTTTTACATAGTTTTGTTGTTTACAGATATGTATGTTCTCACATTAGTCATATGTATATCCCCCCCATCCCAGTATGTGTGTATTTTTAATGTTACTTCTCAAAACTGAGCTCACTTACATTTTTTTGCTGCCTAATTATTCAGATGACCCTGCATTGTTGTTAAGCACTTCCTCCCTTGTTGACTGCAGTACTTCACTATGAGGAAGGCAGTGGCGAGAAGCATCTTTTTGTTTGGTTTCTCCCGATTTATATAGCTGCTTTCCCTCCCTTTAAAACGGTTGCCTCGGGCATTCCTTTCAGAAATGAAGTGACTGGGTCAGAGGGTCGATCACGTTTACGTCTCTGGATGAGTCTTGCCAAGGAGGCGTGTATGAAGGGCCCTTTGGTGCCCTGGTAGAGTGCGCGGGCGGAGGATGGACGAGGTTTGAAGGGCAGTTGCCACGGAACCAGTGGCGACTGTGAGGTTCCGGTCTTGCAGGAACCCTTGCTGGGCTGCAGGCGGGGAAGCTTGAGCACGTGCAGGTGGGCCCCGCTCTGCTTCCCTTCAGGTCCGCTTCTCTCCATCACTCGTCCCCTCTTCCTCTCATCGGCTGGAGACTTCACGCGTCCGTCCAGAACACTCTTTATGTACTGGAGGGAGAGGCCAGCGTCTGTTAATTTTCCCGTTTCCATTTCCTCCTCTCTCGTCTTGCCTGCCCCAGCCTGAGGCTGCACGCAAAGACGGTGGTCACCCACTTATATCTGGACTGCTCACTGTCCTTATCAAAGGCGTTCTGGTTAAAACTAGAGAGAGGCGGAAACTAGAGGAAAGAGCAGAGAAAGCCAGGACCCAGTTACTCGAGGGGCTGTTTCGTTTTGTTTTTAAATACATGGTTGGATACAACGTCTGCCCCCACATGTATTACAAGAAGCAAGGACGCCCTTTGCTCTTTTTTCATAGCCATGCCTGAATTCCGCCCACAGCTTCCTTCTTGACCAAGTGCCCTCGGTTTTCCCGGAGCCCGTGGGGCCCTTCCTGCTTGTCACCCCTGTTCGGCTGCGCCCCGTGGTGTCCCCTGGGCGTTTGCTGGGTCTGTGCCTTCTGAAGCACTCTTGGAGGTGTGGGGGCTGGAGTGGCATTTTTTTTTTTAACTTTTATTTTACTTTTAAATATTACAGAGTTTTGTTGTTTACGTATATGTATGTTCCCCGATTAGTCACATGTATATCCCCCCCTTCCCACCCCTCCCGACCATCACACAGCACCCCTGATGATCCCCTTTTCTCACAGAGCAACGACTAGAGCTATTTTCTTCACTTATGATAGTACAGGCCTTCGTGCTACTTCCTTTACGCCTCCCACCCTCTGTTCCTTCCCCACAGTGCCCATATGTTGGAGTGGCTTATTTTACTGTCGGCTGAAGCCGGGGTGCTGGGGGTCCAGTTGTGGCTACGCCACTGCAGTTCTGTGTGGCACACTCCTCGCTGCCGGCTCCCGGGAGGAGCGCCCTCCATGCAGAGGCCCCCTCATTGCGGTCCGTCTGGCTTCCCGTCACGCACGAGATGAAGTCCCAGTGCAGCGGTCACAGCTCCCCGCTGCCACCAGTGCCCTGCGGCATCCTCGAGTTCCTTGCAGTTCCCCAGACTTGCCATCTTCTTGAGAGCCTCCAGCCGGATCAGGGCTGCTCCCGGCCCCCCGAGCACTCTTCCTGCTCCTGTTCACGAGTCAGCTTCTACTCGTGGACCAGTGCTTGTTGTTTCTGTCATCCTGCCTTCTTCAGCCACTTCAAATAATCCTCTCTTTATACTTCACATCCCCTGAGCACTTACCTCTGCTAGGCCTTGTGCCAACCCTGAACACTCTGACCTCATGTCATCTTCATGGCCCTGGGGGGCAGGGTCTAGAGTCCACAAGTGCTAGACGTGAGGTCACACGCCTTGAGCTCTTAGCTACCCGGTGACACGGCCTTTTCTGGGTTTCCCTTCTGCCTGGCAGGGGACTCTGTGCCGTTTCCTGGTGCTTGTGTGTGTGTGTGTGTTTGCCCCTGACCCCTGCCCTGCCCCTAGCCTGGGACAGCAGACAGGCAGCTCAACTTTGAAGATGCTGGAATGAAGGTGGTCATTTTTCATATCCTTTATAAGCTTCTTCCATGCTCTTTTCATTTCTTTGTGGGAATTATTGATTGCAGCTTTGTGTATAGCTGTCCACATGGGTCTCCTAGGCTCTCTGTTGAACTCTGATGCAGTAAATATTTTTTGCTTTCTGGCATGTGGCAGCTTATTTGGTGTCTTACGGAGTGTCCTGGAGACTGTAAAAGCCGGAGGAGGCGCGGCGTCTGCTGGGGTTGCAGAGCCTGCAGAGGAAGCAGCTAGCAACCAAAGACCACGCTTTCGAGTGGTTGTACTGAGTTCGGTTCAGTGCGGTCGCTGAGTCGTGTCCACCTCTTTGTGACCCTGTGGACTGCGGCCCGCCAGGCTTCCCTGTCCTTCACCATCTCCTGGAGCTTGCTCGCCCTCAGGTCTGCCGATTCAGTGATGCCATCCAGCCCCCTCGTCCTGAGACGCACTGAGTCGATGAGCGTGTAACATGCAGACTCTTCGGCATGGCGTACAGGGCCCTTCACGGGCTGATTCTAGGTGCTTTTCCGGCTGTGTCTGCTGTGTTCCCCTCGACCCCCAGGGCCCAGCCATCCTGAGGTGTTCTGTGGCTCCCCGAGCCTGCCCTGCTGTCAAGGTTCTCTGCGCCTTTGCACATAACTCTGTTTTTACCAAGAATGCTTCCTCCTTCCTGCCTGTCTGCTGGTTTCTTACTCGTCTTCTGTAACAGCCTTCAGTGCAGCTTCCTTTAGACTTTTGTCTTTGGGTTTTCATGACCTTTTCTATGGCCTTTGTCTTTTTTTTTTTTTTTGGCAGTATGACCCTTATCATATTGATTTTGTAAGTCTTTTCTGCCTAATGATACGTTGAGGTCATTGAGGGTAAGGCCTGGGTCTCAGTGGTGGAAAGATGGACACGTGACAGTGAAATAAGACACGGGAAGGAGGGAGTGATGCCGTTCCCACGCAGCTGGCTGTCCGTCAGGATTCACATTTGGCTGCAGGGACAGAGATCTGAGTAAAGGGGCTTAAAAAAAAGAGGGCTTCATTCTGTCACGTGAAACACGTCTGGAAGCAGGTGGTTAAGCACCGGTGTGGGAGTGACACAATGTCAACCAAAGTCGGGACTCTGTTGCTCTGCCGGGCCACCTTAATGCGTGGCTTCCCTCAAGGTGAGCTCATGGCTGCAGGTGGCTGCCGGAGCTCCAGCCACCTCATCCGTTCTAGACAAGAAGAAAGACAAAGGCAGGGAGTAAAGGAAAAGTGTTCTCTCCACACAAACAGACCTGAAAATGTCCAGGATCCTACCCAACATCTCAGCCTGCATCTCATCGGCGTCTGCTGGGGTTGCAGA
Source organism: Tragulus kanchil (assembly GCA_022376925.1). Classification (NCBI taxonomy): domain Eukaryota; kingdom Metazoa; phylum Chordata; class Mammalia; order Artiodactyla; family Tragulidae; genus Tragulus; species Tragulus kanchil. Next base: position 225,043,120 of record JAIOJX010000030.1, on the reverse strand, counting down.
GCCTGCAGAGGAAGCAGCTAGCAACCAAAGACCACGCTTTCGTGGTTGTACTGAGTTCGTTCAGTGCGGTCGCTGAGTCGTGTCCACCTCTTTGTGACCCTGTGGACTGCGGCCCGCCAGGCTTCCCTGTCCTTCACCATCTCCTGGAGCTTGCTCGCCCTCAGGTCTGCCGATTCAGTGATGCCATCCAGCCCCCTCGTCCTGAGACGCACTGAGTCGATGAGCGTGTAACATGCAGACTCTTCGGCATGGCGTACAGGGCCCTTCACGGGCTGATTCTAGGTGCTTTTCCGGCTGTGTCTGCTGTGTTCCCCTCGACCCCCAGGGCCCAGCCATCCTGAGGTGTTCTGTGGCTCCCCGAGCCTGCCCTGCTGTCAAGGTTCTCTGCGCCTTTGCACATAACTCTGTTTTTACCAAGAATGCTTCCTCCTTCCTGCCTGTCTGCTGGTTTCTTACTCGTCTTCTGTAACAGCCTTCAGTGCAGCTTCCTTTAGACTTTTGTCTTTGGGTTTTCATGACCTTTTCTATGGCCTTTGTCTTTTTTTTTTTTTTTGGCAGTATGACCCTTATCATATTGATTTTGTAAGTCTTTTCTGCCTAATGATACGTTGAGGTCATTGAGGGTAAGGCCTGGGTCTCAGTGGTGGAAAGATGGACACGTGACAGTGAAATAAGACACGGGAAGGAGGGAGTGATGCCGTTCCCACGCAGCTGGCTGTCCGTCAGGATTCACATTTGGCTGCAGGGACAGAGATCTGAGTAAAGGGGCTTAAAAAAAAGAGGGCTTCATTCTGTCACGTGAAACACGTCTGGAAGCAGGTGGTTAAGCACCGGTGTGGGAGTGACACAATGTCAACCAAAGTCGGGACTCTGTTGCTCTGCCGGGCCACCTTTAATGCGTGGCTTCCCTCAAGGTGAGCTCATGGCTGCAGGTGGCTGCCGGAGCTCCAGCCACCTCATCCGTTCTAGACAAGAAGAAAGACAAAGGCAGGGAGTAAAGGAAAAGTGTTCTCTCCACACAAACAGACCTGAAAATGTCCAGGATCCTACCCAACATCTCAGCCTGCATCTCATAGGCCGGAATGGAGTCACGTCATCATCTCTAGCTGAATTTTGAAGAGAGAAATATATGGTGACAATGGAAGTCATTTGTGCATTTAAAATGACATTTCTTTTTTTTAAAAGTTTCCAGTCTGAAAACTTTTCTCCAAAGAAGATCTAAAGCTGGCCAGTAAACACCAAAAACGATGCTTGACGTCTTAGTCTTTAGGGAAGTGCAAATGAAAACCGCAGTGAGATGGCACCCCATACCCTCTCGGATGGCACCAGCCTCAAAACGACGTAATAATAGATGTTAATGTGGAGACACTGAAAACATTGCTGGTTCTGCAAAAGCTCATGCATTGCCGGACTTTGAAAAAAGAACTGTAGAATGGTGCAGCCGCTCTGGAAACCAGCCTGGTGGTTCCTGAAAATGTTCAACATTGAGTTACCATGTGACCCAGCACTTCCATTCCTGGCCTTCAACCCAAGAGAAAGAAAGCCTGCAGCTACACAAGAACCCGTCCCGGACTGTTCACGACAGCCCTGCTTGTCACAGCCAGAAGTGGAGCCAACCAGTGTCCGTGCAGACGCTGGACGGATCAACCAGTGGTCCCTCCAGGTAACGGCGAGTGAAGTACTGACACTTGCCATGACATGGTCGTACCTCAAAAACGTGGTTGGAAGTGAAAGACGCGAGTCACGAGAGGCCGCACAGTGTGTGATTCCATGCCTGTGAAATGTCCGGAACAGGCAGCTGTGTAGATGCAGACGCTAGACGAGGGGCTGCCTGGCGGGGAGGAGGAACGGGTGAGTGCTAATGGGATTCTTCTGGGGGTATGCACATGTTCTAAAATTAGTGGTGATGGTGGAGCATCGGAGCCTGTACCAGAAACCATTTACGCTTTGAAAAGGGTCCACTGTATAGTCTGTGGATTATATCTCAATAAAACTGTTTCAAAAGCCCGCTTTTGTCTGTCTGTAAGGTTTTTATCTGGCTTAACGGGTGAACAAGAGTGTCCACGTATAGCTACAAGAAGAAAGACAAAGGCAGGGAGTAAAGGAAAAGTGTTCTCTCCACACAAACAGACCTGAAAATGTCCAGGATCCTACCCAACATCTCAGCCTGCATCTCATAGGCCGGAATGGAGTCACGTCATCATCTCTAGCTGAATTTTGAAGAGAGAAATATATGGTGACAATGGAAGTCATTTGTGCATTTAAAATGACATTTCTTTTTTTTAAAAGTTTCCAGTCTGAAAACTTTTCTCCAAAGAAGATCTAAAGCTGGCCAGTAAACACCAAAAACGATGCTTGACGTCTTAGTCTTTAGGGAAGTGCAAATGAAAACCGCAGTGAGATGGCACCCCATACCCTCTCGGATGGCACCAGCCTCAAAACGACGTAATAATAGATGTTAATGTGGAGACACTGAAAACATTGCTGGTTCTGCAAAAGCTCATGCATTGCCGGACTTTGAAAAAAGAACTGTAGAATGGTGCAGCCGCTCTGGAAACCAGCCTGGTGGTTCCTGAAAATGTTCAACATTGAGTTACCATGTGACCCAGCACTTCCATTCCTGGCCTTCAACCCAAGAGAAAGAAAGCCTGCAGCTACACAAGAACCCGTCCCGGACTGTTCACGACAGCCCTGCTTGTCACAGCCAGAAGTGGAGCCAACCAGTGTCCGTGCAGACGCTGGACGGATCAACCAGTGGTCCCTCCAGGTAACGGCGAGTGAAGTACTGACACTTGCCATGACATGGTCGTACCTCAAAAACGTGGTTGGAAGTGAAAGACGCGAGTCACGAGAGGCCGCACAGTGTGTGATTCCATGCCTGTGAAATGTCCGGAACAGGCAGCTGTGTAGATGCAGACGCTAGACGAGGGGCTGCCTGGCGGGGAGGAGGAACGGGTGAGTGCTAATGGGATTCTTCTGGGGGTATGCACATGTTCTAAAATTAGTGGTGATGGTGGAGCATCGGAGCCTGTACCAGAAACCATTGTACGCTTTGAAAAGGGTCCACTGTATAGTCTGTGGATTATATCTCAATAAAACTGTTTCAAAAGCCCGCTTTTGTCTGTCTGTAAGGCCTATCTTCCAAATTAACCTCATAAGAAAGGAACTGTTCGGGGGCAGGACGGGGCTCCTCAGACCCGTTAACACTTCATGGATTGTGTCCATCTTGTCTTCACTCGAGTACTGGCTTGAGCACAGGTCTGCCCTGCGTGCTCAGGGTCAGAGCCCTCTGGCTGGCTGGTTGCCCAGATGATCAGGCTTCTGAGTGCTGCCTCTGTTCTGTACCCTTATCGGTTCAAACACGAACCTATTTGTCTGAGTCTCCGAGGCTGAGGAACGGAGATGCCAGGGGGTCAGCCGATAGCTGTGGAAAGCTGCTTTCTCCCACAGGCCAGCAGAGTGTCAGAAGGGTTTGCTCTATGGGACCCTTGTTCCTTGGAGGTTTTCCTGCTGGCGGCTGGGCAGGCAGCTGGAAGACCGTGAGGAAGCTGTATCTGGAAAGGTCGCGTAAGCCAGGAGCCTGCAGGCAGACAGCGCCTGGCCGCATCTCTCGAAGCCGCCGGTTCACACCAGGGCAGCGCACTGCACAGGCCGAGGACGTGCCCCAGGGCAGAGTTCTGGAACGGCAGACTTGGGGTGGCTCCAGCGGACAGGGTGAAGGGTGAAAGGATTGTCTGGCCGGAGAGGAGGGCAGCGGGCGTGGTGGGGAGCTCGGCAGGACGTAGCAGAGCTGGTGATTAGCAGGCTGCCGCAGCAGGAGCTGCCACGAGCTCTAGATGTGGTGAGACGTGGTGGCAGTGCTAGTCATTGGAGTGGGCATTCCAGCCCTCCTCCTCCTCTCCCCTCTGCCCTTGGAGGTACAGGTTGAATCCAGGCCCATCCTTGCATTGCGACCAGGAGCATCCATGTCGTCACCTTTCCTCAGAGGAAACCGATGAGACACTGTTTTGGTTTTGCAGGTTTTTGTTGAGAGGCTACAAGCAGGTCTTCATCCTCAGATCCCTGACTACAAAAGGTGCCACGCAACCTTTTCCCATCCCTGTCCCTTCCTAGCCCCTCGCCCCGGGTCTGTTGGGGAGCATATGCTGGTCTCCAGGTCCCCTTTCCCTGGTGATCTCAATAAAACTGTTTCAAAAGCCCGCTTTTGTCTGTCTGTAAGGCCTATCTTCCAAATTAACCTCATAAGAAAGGAACTGTTCGGGGGCAGGACGGGGCTCCTCAGACCCGTTAACACTTCATGGATTGTGTCCATCTTGTCTTCACTCGAGTACTGGCTTGAGCACAGGTCTGCCCTGCGTGCTCAGGGTCAGAGCCCTCTGGCTGGCTGGTTGCCCAGATGATCAGGCTTCTGAGTGCTGCCTCTGTTCTGTACCCTTATCGGTTCAAACACGAACCTATTTGTCTGAGTCTCCGAGGCTGAGGAACGGAGATGCCAGGGGGTCAGCCGATAGCTGTGGAAAGCTGCTTTCTCCCACAGGCCAGCAGAGTGTCAGAAGGGTTTGCTCTATGGGACCCTTGTTCCTTGGAGGTTTTCCTGCTGGCGGCTGGGCAGGCAGCTGGAAGACCGTGAGGAAGCTGTATCTGGAAAGGTCGCGTAAGCCAGGAGCCTGCAGGCAGACAGCGCCTGGCCGCATCTCTCGAAGCCGCCGGTTCACACCAGGGCAGCGCACTGCACAGGCCGAGGACGTGCCCCAGGGCAGAGTTCTGGAACGGCAGACTTGGGGTGGCTCCAGCGGACAGGGTGAAGGGTGAAAGGATTGTCTGGCCGGAGAGGAGGGCAGCGGGCGTGGTGGGGAGCTCGGCAGGACGTAGCAGAGCTGGTGATTAGCAGGCTGCCGCAGCAGGAGCTGCCACGAGCTCTAGATGTGGTGAGACGTGGTGGCAGTGCTAGTCATTGGAGTGGGCATTCCAGCCCTCCTCCTCCTCTCCCCTCTGCCCTTGGAGGTACAGGTTGAATCCAGGCCCATCCTTGCATTGCGACCAGGAGCATCCATGTCGTCACCTTTCCTCAGAGGAAACCGATGAGACACTGTTTTGGTTTTGCAGGTTTTTGTTGAGAGGCTACAAGCAGGTCTTCATCCTCAGATCCCTGACTACAAAAGGTGCCACGCAACCTTTTCCCATCCCTGTCCCTTCCTAGCCCCTCGCCCCGGGTCTGTTGGGGAGCATATGCTGGTCTCCAGGTCCCTTTCCTGGTGATTCCCCAGTTTGGTCTCTGACATGTCCCTGGGACGTAAAGCAGGGTAGGGGACAGCGTCCCTTTGCCAGGGAGTGACCAGTTATTTCTGCACCCTCCCGCACAGGATGCATTGGCTCAGTGACCTGTAAAGGCCGTTTCAGCAGTTGATTCCGTCTGTCCCGAGGCCTTGCCTCCCGTGAGAGCTTTGGCTCTCATTCAGCACTCAGAATGTCGGCCTGCTTACAGCTGAAGGGGCTTCCTGTCTAGGACGCCCAGCATGACCTAACAGTATGCGTGCTCTGGTGCCATGAACGACCTCAGGAGCAACCAGGAGCTGTACCAGCAGTTCTCCGCCACCGCCCCCAGGCTGCTGGCCCACATCTCCAGGCTGCTCGTCCTCTGCCGGAACGCAGGCATTTCTGTCCCCAAGGGCATCAGGAACATCTTTGAGTTCACCTGGGAGGAGCTGATCACCGACCCCACGATCCCGACCCCCTCCCACATCCTGGGCCTGGAGATCAGCATTGGCGCCCCACCCGTGGTGCTCACGGAGTCAGTCCCCGTGCAGCCCCCTGTCCAGAAGAAGATGCCCCAACAAGCACTCCCGCTGCCGACGCTGCCTCCCTCCACTGGGCCGGCCAAAGTGGCGCCCTCCTCCCCCCCGGGCCACCGGGGCCTTTCCAGCCAGGAGACCCTGCACAGGTTCCAGCGGAAGTCCATCCACCTGCTGACCGAGCTCCTCACCCTGAAGATGAAGGCCATGCTGGAGTCCGTGTCCGGTGAGTTGGCCAACGCTGGCGCCCTGAAGCCCGGGAGGACGTGGCCTGGGCGCCTGCCTGTGTGTCCACTTCACCCGCCCCAGACGGGTCTCCAGGGCCGCGCAGTGAGGAGGTGGCAGCCGAGGGTGTGTGTTGCGACTCAGCTCCTTCCCAAGACCACCCCCGGGCATCCTCCTCTCAGCCTCCTCCTCACCCTCCACGTGGTCCGCCCACCTGTCCAGCTTTGCCAAGCCCAGACTGAGGGGTTGGCCACGAGCACAGTTTGAGGTCCACGGTATTGAAGGGGCTGGTTTGTGGAGGGAGAGAGGCAGCACCCAGGAGGAGGGGGCTAGCGGAGAGGACTCGGTGGTGGGCAGTAAGACAGCCAAGCAGGGCTGGAGCCAGCCGCGTTGGGAGAACCAGGGCTCATCCACAGTGGGGGGCTCATCCCACAACCAGGGGCCCGAAGACTCATCACGGAGGGACACTCCTGGCTGCTGTTATTTTAAATATCAACGTAGGTGACGTCACCGACTCCATGCATGTGAATTTGCACCGGCTCGAGGGGATCGTAAAGGACGGGGAAGCCTAGCGTGCTGTAGGCCATGGGGTCGCAGAGTCAGACAGGACTCGGTGACTGAACAAACACAGCAGCAGCGTCCGTTCCCCAGGGCTGTGGGTGGAAGGAGAGAAGGGGAAGTGGGGAGAGAGCTGAGGGCCATCTGGAGGTCTTGGGAGCTCAAGGCCCTCTCATGAGGACCCCCCTGACACCTGCTGCCCCTTACTTCCCGGGCCACTTAGGGAAGTCCTTTCCTAGAAGCGTTCAGCCGGAGCTGGTCGAAAGTAAGTCGTTGCCTTTGATGATTTCCTTAATAGGTGCCGACCCCCTGGCCATTACAAAGCGCTTTGTGGAGGCCAGCCAGCTCCTCCATCTCAGTGCCAAGGAGATGACCTTTGACTTGCTGCTGGGCACCTTCAGGAGGAGTGGCAGTGCCGGACAGCTGGGGAAAGGTGGGTCCCGAGGTTCAGCCCTGGGGTGAATGTCACCGAAGCATCAGAGTGCTGCGGAGGCTTCTCAGTGTTTATTGTCAGTTAATGTTTATCCTCACCTTTGAGATTGCGAAACTCTCAGGTGTGGAGTCACGCCAGGCCACCCTCGAGAGCTGCACTTCCCAGGAGAGACTCTCACACACGCATTCTAAGAAGTCACACCAGCATGTGTGGAGCAGAATTGTATGGGATGGAAAAAAATCAAAATAACCTGAATGTCCATCAACAGGAAAAATAGAGTCTTTAGATGATGGAATGTAATGAGAAATGAAAATGGATCAGGCACACATATCAACAGGGATAAACAAAAAAAAATTGCTTTAAGCAAATAGAAAACAAACAAGTTATAGAAGGATACATTGGGTATATGGCCACCACAGTTTGAGGTCCACGGTATTGAAGGGGCTGGTTTGTGGAGGAGAGGCAGCACCCAGGAGGAGGGGGCTAGCGGAGAGGACTCGGTGGTGGGCAGTAAGACAGCCAAGCAGGGCTGGAGCCAGCCGCGTTGGGAGAACCAGGGCTCATCCACAGTGGGGGGCTCATCCCACAACCAGGGGCCCGAAGACTCATCACGGAGGGACACTCCTGGCTGCTGTTATTTTAAATATCAACGTAGGTGACGTCACCGACTCCATGCATGTGAATTTGCACCGGCTCGAGGGGATCGTAAAGGACGGGGAAGCCTAGCGTGCTGTAGGCCATGGGGTCGCAGAGTCAGACAGGACTCGGTGACTGAACAAACACAGCAGCAGCGTCCGTTCCCCAGGGCTGTGGGTGGAAGGAGAGAAGGGGAAGTGGGGAGAGAGCTGAGGGCCATCTGGAGGTCTTGGGAGCTCAAGGCCCTCTCATGAGGACAGCCCTGACACCTGCTGCCCCTTACTTCCCGGGCCACTTAGGGAAGTCCTTTCCTAGAAGCGTTCAGCCGGAGCTGGTCGAAAGTAAGTCGTTGCCTTTGATGATTTCCTTAATAGGTGCCGACCCCCTGGCCATTACAAAGCGCTTTGTGGAGGCCAGCCAGCTCCTCCATCTCAGTGCCAAGGAGATGACCTTTGACTTGCTGCTGGGCACCTTCAGGAGGAGTGGCAGTGCCGGACAGCTGGGGAAAGGTGGGTCCCGAGGTTCAGCCCTGGGGTGAATGTCACCGAAGCATCAGAGTGCTGCGGAGGCTTCTCAGTGTTTATTGTCAGTTAATGTTTATCCTCACCTTTGAGATTGCGAAACTCTCAGGTGTGGAGTCACGCCAGGCCACCCTCGAGAGCTGCACTTCCCAGGAGAGACTCTCACACACGCATTCTAAGAAGTCACACCAGCATGTGTGGAGCAGAATTGTATGGGATGGAAAAAAATCAAAATAACCTGAATGTCCATCAACAGGAAAAATAGAGTCTTTAGATGATGGAATGTAATGAGAAATGAAAATGGATCAGGCACACATATCAACAGGGATAAACAAAAAAAAATTGCTTTAAGCAAATAGAAAACAAACAAGTTATAGAAGGATACATTGGGTATAGTACTATTTAAATAAAGTGTAAAATAACAAAATTGTAACGCCTTACCTTTGAGTCCATTGTACCTAGAGGAGGACAGAAGCTGAAAGGGAGGCAGTGGTGGACAGCTGGGGTCTGCAGACAGCAGTTCAGGCCCATCTGTACTCTTGTCCCTCTCAAGCCTGGTGGATCTCGAGGTATTCGTTTCAAAGTCCTCACTGTTAGGGACCTTGATGGGGAAGCATAAGGCATTTCTACCGCACAACCATTTGCACTAGCCTATAACAGCCATCGCTTTTTCCTGTCTCTCTCCCTGTCCTCGGACTGTCAGGCTTCACTTGACCGTCAGAGGCTAAACATCTGATGGTCATTCGTATATACACAGGGCAAATAAGTTGCACAGTAAAATTGCACAGCTTAGGGGAACAAGGTGGGATTTCATGAACCCAGTGAAGTTGGAGAACTTCTGGGCGCCCACACGAGGCCACCCGCGCAGGATACGGAGGAGCAAAGCCAGTTACTGCTGCGGGCGGGGAGAGTCGTCCGGGGTGACCTCTCCGTGGAGGAAGGATGACTTGGGTGTCAAAGGGTTCATAATACAAATTTGGATATTTTTGAAAAGGGCAGACATGAAAGGACTCATGTTTTATTTCTATCATACAGCCATTCAGGAAAAAAAAAGAAAGACACCATCTGGAAAAGAACCGACAGTTGTTTTTATTTCTTACAAGAATTAGCATGTGCTTACAGTACAAACAGACTTTTGTTAAATATGAGATAGAAGAGGTTATTTTAATACATTTTGGTTTGTTTCTCTAAGAGAAAACCCCAGTTACTCTGACTGTTTACCCTGACCCAGGCTTCCCAGGTGGTGCAGTGGTGAAGAATCCGCCTGCCAGTGCAGGAGGTCCGAGAGACGTGGGTTGGATCCCTGGGTCAGAAAGGCTCCTGGGGAAGGAAGTGGCGCCCACTCCAGTGTTCCTGCCCGGGACATGCCGTGGACAATGGAGCCTGGCAGGCCGCAGTTCATGCGGCTCACAGAGAGTCAGACGTGAGTGAGCGCATACAGGCGTCTTAGTTTTGAGGGAAACTACTCTTGCAGATGTGCTCCGGGTCAGCTCTGCGCTGAGAACACAAGCCCTCTGATGATGCCCTGTTAACGCAGAAGGCTGTCAGCAGGCAGGCGGTTCTGCTCCCTGCACTCCAGTGGGGCTTGGCGATCCACTCCATGGGAGCTCTGCTTCCTTTGGGAGACAGCTGCCTGGCGGTCTGTGGACCCTGCGGGGTCCTGGTAGCCCCCGTCCAACCGCCCCAGCCTGAAACCGGCGAGCTGTGCTCTCCTACCATTGTGTTCCCTCACCTTGAAGAGGAGGTGATCGTCCCGTTAGCACAACTCTTAACTCACAGGGTGTTTAAGCACCTTTCAGGGTCGCAGGCTTTCATCTGTGATGCAGTGGCTTCCCGCCTCCCTGGTGGCGTGTGGTTAACCTACTGGAGGGGACTTTGCAGAGGCCTCCTGGTGGCACCTGTGCGCATCCGCAGTCGCTCATTTCTTGGCACATCTCTTCCTGATGCTCCTTCAAACAAACCTTGAGTTCAAAAAGAAAATCTAAATAACGAAACATAAATGAGGGCGCAATGTGTCTTTGGGGAAAGCATTCATCCTAGGAGAGCTTGAATTAGATAACCCTCCCTGGGTTTTGAGAAGAAGATTCAGACTCCTGTTGGTCTGCTTTGCGTGAATTTGGCTTTTCTGGTCCCTCTAACTGCTGACGGAGACCCACGTTGTAACTGAGTCTGGAGCGGTGTACCTATTGCTAAGGTAGCATTTCCTTAGTAACAAGATTGCTTCCTGTCTTCTCTCTGGTCCAGTACCTACAAGTGCTGGCCTGTCAGGAAAGAAAACTGGACTGGTCCTTGATTTTTAGTTGATGCCAATATTATGAGAGAAAACAATGAAAACAGAGAGTCTTGCCGTTTTTATATAATAATTTTTTGTCGTGCAGTTCGCATTATGGGTCTCCTCTGTGTGTGTGTGTGTGTGTGTGTATTTGTGTGTATATACTTTTTTTTTTTTCCTAAGGATGCTATGATTTCTCTATTTCTCAGTTTCCTTTACTTAACATGACACAGTGGTTTCCACCATGGCTGTTCACCTTTAGAGTTGCCATTTTGAGTGAGTGTGGAGTTCTTCTGATGTCTGTGTTCCCTAATTACCAAATGCTTAGGTTTTCAGGTTTCTTAGTAGTAGTATAATGTGCATTGTAATAGGCAACTTCATGCATATTGCTTCTTGTCACTGTCGTGTGGGTTATTAAGATTAATCTCCCAGGAGAGGGACTCCTGGGCAGAGGGTCTCAACTATGTATGCAGTTCTTGTTCAATGTTGCTTTCCTGACGAATGTTCTCTGCACCAGCAGGATTGCCTGGCTGTAGTCTGTCTTCCTCAGCGTTGGCTATGATTCGGTCTTTCTCTATGGTCCTAAATTCAACTTTCTGGTCACCAGTGAAGGTGGTGGTTGTGCGTTTGTGTCACTCATCGTGCAGTCTCTGGGTGTAGTTCTTATCTACTTAGAAGATCACGTTGCCATTTTCTTTATGAATCTGAATGAGCTGTGATGAATTGCTTAACATTTCCTAACCGTTTCACACCCAACTAGTGAAAGGATGGTGTTTGGGAGAAGAATGAGCAAATGATTTGATGAAGTTTGTGGCAGAATGATCAGGATTTTCCACAGGTAAAATGGTGCTAAGCTTTAGTTCTCAGGGGGTCAGCTGTCAAGTTTTGTGCACAGCAGTGTGACTGCAGGACACTGATGTGTTGTTGAAGCAGCGTCTGGTCTCTGCGGCTTGGAGAAGGGGAACCGATGTCCCTCGACTCCCCTCTGGGAGCCCCGTGTGTACTGTCTGGACCTAGTGCAGCGGTTGTGTCTGCATTTATCCTTAGAACAGCGTCACCTTCCGTGCCTGCCTTGTCTTCCCCACTCCAGTGTCATTTCATTTTAGAGAGACTGGACGTGAGACTGGGAGGATAGTACAGGAGAATTTTCAAGATTTCTCTTAATTGCTCCGAGTCTTATCCAGCATTAAAAACATCTTTTTCCTCCAGAAGGTGGTGGTTTTGTAACCACAGGGCATTTTACCATATCTGGCCTACCGTACAACTAGGACAGAAAGTTCATTATTGTACTCATGGTTAAAAAGCTACATTAAGGGCTTCCCCTGGTGGTCCAGTGGGTAAGGACACCGCCTTGCAGTGCAAGGGGCGCTGGTTCGATCCCTGGCCTGGGAAGATCCCACGTGCCGCGGAGCGGCTGGACTGATGTGTCCAATTACCGAGCCGGAGCTCTGGAGCGCATGCGCCCAGAGTCGGCGCTCTGCAGTGAGAGCAGCCACTGCTATAGGAGGCCCACAGGAGCCAAAGAACAAAGACGGATGAAAATAGAGAAATGAAAGACCAATAGAAGTGACCTGCCCGCTCCCCTCCCTCCCCAACCCGACCCCCGCCCAAAAATAAAACAAATTAATAAATCTTTTTAAAAAAAAAAAAAGCTACATTAAAATTTTAAAAATGAAAGTGGCATCCCTCTCTGTTCTACCCCAGATTCCTCCATGAATATCACAGCCATGGGTGTGAACTCGCCTTACCAGCTCGTCTACGAGTCCTCCACTGGCTGTCTGAGCTTTTCGCTCGCAACCGGAAGGGAAGTTGCGAAGAAGAAAACAGGTACCCGTGGTTACCAGCAAGACCCTCTGACCCGTCTTGGGTGGTGGGGGTGGGATGGGGAGGCAGATAGAAGATTTCTGTGTGGGTTGATGAAATGCTTTGGTTTTCTGATAGGAAGGCTATGTAGCTGCCCTGGCTGGACCCAGCAGGGGTTAACAGAGTCTGTCCCATACACAGGTAAAATGGTGCTAAGCTTTAGTTCTCAGGGGGTCAGCTGTCAAGTTTTGTGCACAGCAGTGTGACTGCAGGACACTGATGTGTTGTTGAAGCAGCGTCTGGTCTCTGCGGCTTGGAGAAGGGGAACCGATGTCCCTCGACTCCCCTCTGGGAGCCCCGTGTGTACTGTCTGGACCTAGTGCAGCGGTTGTGTCTGCATTTATCCTTAGAACAGCGTCACCTTCCGTGCCTGCCTTGTCTTCCCCACTCCAGTGTCATTTCATTTTAGAGAGACTGGACGTGAGACTGGGAGGATAGTACAGGAGAATTTTCAAGATTTCTCTTAATTGCTCCGAGTCTTATCCAGCATTAAAAACATCTTTTTCCTCCAGAAGGTGGTGGTTTTGTAACCACAGGGCATTTTACCATATCTGGCCTACCGTACAACTAGGACAGAAAGTTCATTATTGTACTCATGGTTAAAAAGCTACATTAAGGGCTTCCCCTGGTGGTCCAGTGGGTAAGGACACCGCCTTGCAGTGCAAGGGGCGCTGGTTCGATCCCTGGCCTGGGAAGATCCCACGTGCCGCGGAGCGGCTGGACTGATGTGTCCAATTACCGAGCCGGAGCTCTGGAGCGCATGCGCCCAGAGTCGGCGCTCTGCAGTGAGAGCAGCCACTGCTATAGGAGGCCCACAGGAGCCAAAGAACAAAGACGGATGAAAATAGAGAAATGAAAGACCAATAGAAGTGACCTGCCCGCTCCCCTCCCTCCCCAACCCGACCCCCGCCCAAAAATAAAACAAATTAATAAATCTTTTTAAAAAAAAAAAAAGCTACATTAAAATTTTAAAAATGAAAGTGGCATCCCTCTCTGTTCTACCCCAGATTCCTCCATGAATATCACAGCCATGGGTGTGAACTCGCCTTACCAGCTCGTCTACGAGTCCTCCACTGGCTGTCTGAGCTTTTCGCTCGCAACCGGAAGGGAAGTTGCGAAGAAGAAAACAGGTACCCGTGGTTACCAGCAAGACCCTCTGACCCGTCTTGGGTGGTGGGGGTGGGATGGGGAGGCAGATAGAAGATTTCTGTGTGGGTTGATGAAATGCTTTGGTTTTCTGATAGGAAGGCTATGTAGCTGCCCTGGCTGGACCCAGCAGGGGTTAACAGAGTCTGTCCCATACACAGTGACATGTATCAACCCTGGCCCCCCACCCTGCAGCCTCACTGTCTGAAGGTTTACAAGCCGTCCACTGCTGTTAACGTGATTCCTCTCACTTGGGGCAACACCCCTGCAAAACCCACATCTTCCACGTGCTACGTGATCCCATACTCACGCAGCAAGTGGGGGAGCCGGTACCTGAACGGAGGTAGTTGGATACCAAATCTCATTGTGTGTCCCCAGCGGGGCCAGTGTATGGGGTCAGGAGCCAGACATAGAGGCTACCGCTGTTCTGTTACGGAAGACGGAGCAGAAGCAGAGGCTCCAAGGAAAGGGCTGGTGGCAGGGGAGACCACGCAGTGTAGCACTGACCGTGAAGCCAGAGCCTGGAAGAGAGACGAGCTGGGGCTGGAGAGGGCAGGGAAGGACCTTCTCTCCCTTTGGATCTCCCAGGGCACCTAGTCCGTGACGGCAGAGTGGTGGAGTTGGGGAGGGACTGTACTCACAGAGGATACACGGAAGGTTGGGGGACTGAAAGACAATCCAGATTGCCACAGTCCCTGGAACTCAGGCTGGAAGTTGAAGAAGCCTGGATTTGATTCTTGAACCCACCTCGGATGGCCATGAGGGTTCCCTTCCTCACTGTCCATGTAAAGTTGGTCCTGTAGCTTTTTTAAATCAAAGAACAAATGTTTATTGAACAGTCACTAGTTGTCAGTCACTGTTCTGAAAGCCGGGGGCGCACGTGTGGATTCTGCAACAAGGGGCACCTTCCTTGCTGGGGCTGACCTCCTCAGCCCTCTGTTCCCCTGTTCCCTTGCCTCGAGTGGTGCATTTTCTCCCCTTTGAGCCTCACTTCCAGCCTCCCCCGTGTATGCTTCTGTTTACTGTATCCTCTCCTGTGTGAAAGTCACTCAGTTTTGACTGACTCTTTGGGGACCCATGGAGGAGCCATGGAATTCTCCTGGCAAGAATGCTAGAGTGGGTTGCCTTTCTCTTCTCCAGGGGATCTTCCTGACCCAGGAATTGAACCAGGGTCCCCTGCACTGCAGGTGGATTCTTTACCTGCTGAGCTGTGCGCATGTGTGCTCAATCACTTCAAACGTCTCTGACTCTTTGTGACTCCATGGTCTGTATTCTACCCGTCTCCTGTCCATGGGATTCCTCAGGCAATAATGCTAGAGTGGATTGCCATGCCCTCCTTCAGGGCATCTTCCCGACCCAGGGATCAAACCCATGCCTCTCACCTCTCCTGCGTTGGCAGGTGGGGTCTTTCATCACAGAGCCAGTCCTAAAGCAGTGCAGTTACTTTGAGGGGAAACAAAATCTCTTCAGGATACACCGATTTCATGATTTTGTTTTACTTCCTAATGACCTCTAGGGTGACGTCTTGAGTCAGGTTGTTCTAGAACAGCAGCTCCATGTGTCTGTGGGTCTCTTAGCTGGTGTGGCTGCTTTTCGCTGCCAACCAAGGAGGTGATCACCTCTTGACGTTGCATCACTCTCCATAGGATGTATGTTCAATGATGCTGTGTTTCTTTTTTTTAAAGAACAGACCAGAATTATTTTATTGTCATTATTATTTGTTTATGTCTGTGCTGAGTCTTCTTCATTGCTGCGGGCGAGTTTTTTCCAGCTGCGATGGCTTCTCTTGTGGCAGAGCTCAGGGTCTAGAGTGTGGGCTCCGTAGTTGTGGTGCACGGCTTAGTTGCCCTGCGGCGTGCGGGATCTTCCTGGACCAGGGATCGAACCTGCGTCTCCTGCCTTGGCAGGCAGATTCTTAACCACTGAACCACCAGGGAATTCCCCGATGCTGTGTGTCTTATAGGCTCCTGATACTGTTCAGAAATTCTTCTCACACATGGGTGCTAAGACGGGAGTTAACCTTCCCTGATAGTTTATAAGTAACCGTGTGTCCTGGATTGTCCACTGAAGTCCTGGTTCACACTCTTGTCCTGGTAACTACTAATTATACCCACTTTTGCTCTAAAGTACCCCAGCTAGAAGAACCTATTGCTGGTGGTCCAGTGGCTAAGACTCTGTGCTTCCAATGTGGGAGGCCCGGGTTCAGTCCCTGGTCAGGGAACTAGATGCCACACACCACAAGTAAGAGCCTGCATGCTGCAGCTAAAAGATCCCATGTGTTGCAACTAAGAGCCAGTGGAGCCAACTAAATATGTTTTTTTTTTTTTTTTTTTCTTAAAAACATATTGTAGAGTCACTGTGGTTTTAAGTCACTTGGATTTGGGGCCCTCTGCTATGTATTCCACATGCATGTGCTATCACGTCCTGCCAGCTGGCCTGCTTTGCGACTGGGTCATACAGGCATGGAACAGACAGGTTTAAACAGGTGGACCTACTCGCCGAGTGGACAACAGCTATTTCTGGAACATAGCCCAACTCTGTAGGCAGGGAACTGAGGAAGATCTCTCAAACAATAGTTCATGGTTGTCACACTTGGGGACCTAAACCAGCCAGGGCAGGCCATAATCGAATGCTCAGGCCAGCAGGTGTCCCAAGAGGTTAGCCAGCAGGTAACTAAAGCTCTGGTCTGGTGACTGGAAGAGTTAGACGGCCTGGAGGGGTGGGAGGGGGGGGACTGGGAGCAGGGCGTAGTGGGGAGGGAGAGGGATATGCTTATGACTGATCTGGTAACATACATATATGTGAACAACAAAACTGAAAATATAAAAAGATTAAAAAAACAAAGGGTTAGAAAAAGGACTAGGAGTCACTCAAGGTGGCAGATACCAGAGGTGGTACCCAGGCACCAAGCAGAAACCTCCAGTCTTGGCTGACAGCGAGCAGGCCTCGCTTCTGAATCCTTCAGGGCTCCTTGGGAGCCTAAGCAGTGCCCCTTGCTGGAGGTCTCACTTTGCATTTGAGACCAAGGTGACGATGAGGCTGCATAGATCAAGGGAGAGGAAGTGGCTCCAGCTGAGTGGGCAGCGGAAGCTCAGAAGCACGCAGCACCTGAGTAGATGCTTCTGGAAATTCAACCATGGGTGAGCACCTCCACAGTTGTATGTCATCATGTCCTTATATCACCTAACACTTGCCATGGGGGAGTGAAACTGTGAAAAATAACTGAATTAAGCATAGAACGGTGCCACTACCAATTTGAACAGGCAGAAGAGAATCAGTGACCTTGAAGACAAGACAGTGGAAATTCCTCAATCTGAAGAACAGAAAGAAAAAAGATTGAAGAAAAATAAACAGAGCCTAAGGGACCTGTGGAGCACCATCAAGTGGTCTGTGCATTTGGAAGTCCCAGAAGAGGAAGAGAAATCAAAAGAGGCAGGGAGAATATTGAAAGAAAGAATGACTGAAATTTCTCCCCATTTTTTTCTTTTGACCACTTCTATTGGTCCTTCATTTCTCTATTTTCATCTGTCTTTGTTCTTTGGCTCCTGTGGGCCTCCCATCGCGGTGGCATCCATCGTCGCAGAGCGCCAGCTCTGGGTGCATGCGCTCCAGAGCTCCGGCTCAGTAATTGGATGCATCGGTCCAGCCGCTCCGCGGCACGTGGGATCTTCCCAGGCCAGGGATTGAACCGGTGCCCCTTGCACTGCAAGGCGGTGTCCTTACCCACTGGACCACCAGGGAAGTCCAATTTTCCCAAATTTGATGAAAGACATGAATATAAACATCAGAGAAACTCAACAGATTCCCAGAAAGATGAACTCAAAGAAACCTGCACTAAGACACCTTCATCATGAAACTTTCAAAAGACAAAGAACCTTGAGAGCAGCAAGAGAAGTGAATCCTCCCTCAGTACAATCATTAGCAGATTCCTTATCAGAATTTGGAGGAGACAAGGTAGACAGCCAGTATATTCAAAATACTTAAAGAAAAAACCTGTTAGCTAAGAATCAATCCTAAATTCCATAAAAATTCAAAGCTGAGCAGGACATTGAAGACCTTCCTAGGTAAACCTGCAGCACGTCAGGACAACCCAGTCTGTGCTGCGGGAAGTGTTCAGGCAAGTCCCGCAAGGTGAGATGAAAGGACCATAGACAGAACCACAAAGCCATAGGAAGAAAGAAAGATCTCAATAAAGGTCATAAATAAGAAATGATAAAACTCCAATGATGAATTCTACCCAATATTCAGGGAAGAACTAATGGCAATCATTCTAGAAGTTTTCCCCCCAGTTGAAGAGGGAACACTTCCCAACTCATTCCATGAGGAGCCAGTATTGCCCTAATATCAGACCCAAAGACACTACAACAAACTGGTACACCTGATGAACGTGGATGCCAAAATCCTTAGCAAAATATTAGTCAACAGAATTCAGTAGCATATTAAAAAGATTATACCACACAACACCAAACAGGACTCATCACTGGAATGCAAACATGGTGTAACATCCACAACTCAGTCATTATAACATATCACATGAACAGGGTGAAGAGAAAAAATCCACATGGTCTTCCTGATGCAGAAACAGCATTTGACAAAACTCAACTTCCTTTCATGATGAAAAGCACTCAGACTATGAATAGAAGGAAACTACTTCCACATAATACAAGGTATATATGAAAACTCCACAGTGAACATCGTATTCATTGGTGGTAGATAGATGCTTGTCCTCTAAGATCAGGAAGTTCTCACCAGAGCAGTTAAACAAGAGAAAGAAATAAAAGCCATCCAAATTGGAAAGAGTTAAAATGACCTGTCTGCAGATGATACGATCTTTTATGGAGAAAACCCTAAACATTCCACACAAAAGAAACTGTTGGAGCTAATAAATGTAACAAGGTAGCTGGCTACAGAGTGAACACAAAAATCACTTTTATTTCTGTACACCATCAGCGAACAACTGAAAAGGAGATGATGAGAATAATTCCATTTACATTAGCAACAAGAAGAATAAAACACTTAGGAGTTAGCAAAAGAGGTGAAAGACTTGTACAGTGAAAACACAGATGAAAGAAATCATAGAAGGCATAAATAAATGGAAACAGATTCCATGGTCATGAATTGGAAGATTTAACCTTGTTAACAGGCCCATGCTCCCCAAAGTAGTCTCAGATGTGAAGGTCACTCAGTCGTGTGTGACTCTCTGTGATCCGTGGGTGAGCCATGGGAGTCTCCAGGCAAGAACACTGGAGAGGGTAGCCTTTCCCTCCTCCAGGGGATCTTCCCAACCCAGGGATCGAACCATCAAAGTCCCAAAGATTTTAAAAATCTGTATCTATTCAGGCTGCGCTTGGTCTTGTTTGTTGCCCAGAGACTTTCGCTAGTCGTAGGGAGCTGGGATTGCACTCTTGCTGCAGTGCGTGGACTTCCCGCGGTGGCTTCCCTTGTTGCAGAGCCCTGGCTCTGGACGTGGGCTTTAGAGGTCGCAGCACGCGAGCGCCGTTGCTTTGCCTCCTGGACTCTAGAGCGCAGGCTGAGTCGTTGTGGCACACAGGCCTAGCTGCTCCATAGCCTGTGGGATCTTCCTCAGCCAGGGGTCAAACCCACGTCCCCTGAACTGGCAGGCAGCTTCTTAACCACTGGACCACCAAGGGCGTCCCCCAAAGGTGTTTGTTGAATAAATAGAAAAACTCATCCTAAAAGTTATAAGGAATCTCAAGGGACCCTCCAAGAGACAAAGCAGTCTCGAAAAGAACAGCAGGGGACTTCCCTGGTGGGCCGGCGGGCAAGAGTCCGTGCTCACAGTGCAGGGCGCATGGTTTCAGTCCCTAGATTCCACATCTTTTTGCAACGAGAAAATCCTGCATGGTGCAACAAAGATAGAAGATCCTGTGTGGCATAGCAAAGAGCCGGTACAGCCAAATAAATAAGTCAACAGAAACAGTAAATATTAAAGAAAAAGAACAACACATCAAAACAATGTGACATGGGCACAAGGACAGACAATATTAATCGATGGAATAGGACAGAGAGCCCATGAATAAATCTTTGTATCTAGGATGAAATGACTTTTGACATGGTTTCAAGACCATTCAATGGGGAAAAGACAGTCTTTTCAGCACATGGTTCCGGGAAAGCAGGCTGTACCGCGCTGGGCGTAGTCACCCCGTCCTGTCCGACTCTTCATGATCCCACGGGCTGCAGCCCGCCAGGCTCCTGTGTCCATGGGATCCTCCAGGCAGGAATGCTGGAGAGGGCTGCCCTGCCCGTCTCCAGGGCATCTTCCCGAACCAGGGATTGAACCTGGGTCTCCTGCACGGCAGGCAGATTCTTCACCATCTGAGCTAGCAGGGACTTAGCCTAGTCAAAATGATAGACAGAAAGTGGACCAACAGTTGCTAGGGGTTGAAGGGAGGGGAGAGTGGAAAGTTGTTACAGAGTTTCAGTTTTACAAGATGAAAAGTGTTGGGGCACTAGATCGAGTGAAGACTGCATAACATTGGGAATGCATTTAATACCACTGAACTGGCCTCTGAAAAAATTAAGCCGGTAAATGGGGTCTTGGACGTGGCCCTTTTTCCCAGAGCCCTGGCTCTGGACGTGGCTTTAGAGGTCGCAGCACGCGAGCGCCGTTGCTTTGCCTCCTGGACTCTAGAGCGCAGGCTGAGTCGTTGTGGCACACAGGCCTAGCTGCTCCATAGCCTGTGGGATCTTCCTCAGCCAGGGGTCAAACCCACGTCCCCTGAACTGGCAGGCAGCTTCTTAACCACTGGACCACCAAGGGCGTCCCCCAAAGGTGTTTGTTGAATAAATAGAAAAACTCATCCTAAAAGTTATAAGGAATCTCAAGGGACCCTCCAAGAGACAAAGCAGTCTCGAAAAGAACAGCAGGGGACTTCCCTGGTGGGCCGGCGGGCAAGAGTCCGTGCTCACAGTGCAGGGCGCATGGTTTCAGTCCCTAGATTCCACATCTTTTTGCAACGAGAAAATCCTGCATGGTGCAACAAAGATAGAAGATCCTGTGTGGCATAGCAAAGAGCCGGTACAGCCAAATAAATAAGTCAACAGAAACAGTAAATATTAAAGAAAAAGAACAACACATCAAAACAATGTGACATGGGCACAAGGACAGACAATATTAATCGATGGAATAGGACAGAGAGCCCATGAATAAATCTTTGTATCTAGGATGAAATGACTTTTGACATGGTTTCAAGACCATTCAATGGGGAAAAGACAGTCTTTTCAGCACATGGTTCCGGGAAAGCAGGCTGTACCGCGCTGGGCGTAGTCACCCCGTCCTGTCCGACTCTTCATGATCCCACGGGCTGCAGCCCGCCAGGCTCCTGTGTCCATGGGATCCTCCAGGCAGGAATGCTGGAGAGGGCTGCCCTGCCCGTCTCCAGGGCATCTTCCCGAACCAGGGATTGAACCTGGGTCTCCTGCACGGCAGGCAGATTCTTCACCATCTGAGCTAGCAGGGACTTAGCCTAGTCAAAATGATAGACAGAAAGTGGACCAACAGTTGCTAGGGGTTGAAGGGAGGGGAGAGTGGAAAGTTGTTACAGAGTTTCAGTTTTACAAGATGAAAAGTGTTGGGGCACTAGATCGAGTGAAGACTGCATAACATTGGGAATGCATTTAATACCACTGAACTGGCCTCTGAAAAAATTAAGCCGGTGAAATTTTTGTTGTAGTGTTTTCCCACAGACACACACCAGAACCCCCAAAACGTTGCAGTCCGAGTCTCCCTCCATGCAGTCTGTGCTCTGTTGAACGCCAAGATAAGCCAGCGTCAGAGGCGTGTCGATGCCCACTCTCTGGGCTGGCATCGAGACGTGCTTGTCCGAAGTCAGGCGTAGCACGCGGGAAGCCCTTCTGCGTCCAGGACGGCCGTGGCTGTGCTCGCCCCACCCTGCATCAGGCCACCCCTGGGTGAACGTGGCTGGATTCGCCACTCTGCACGAGTGTCCCGGCCCACACTGACAGAGGGACACCTGTTTCATAAGGGACCTGCCGGGGGTTCCTGTCCCCGGAAGCATTTAGAGTCGCGCAGTGATTTTGTCTCTCAGAGGAAATAACTCTCTTGCTCTCCCCGCCCCTCCCCCCAGACGAACAGGACGTCTTGAGAGGCCATCGTGTGAAACCGTCCCTCACCTCTTCCACTCCAGCACCAGGCAGGCCCAAAGCCACGGAGGAGGTCGTCTTGGCGCCCCTGCAGCGAGCGACAGGAGTGGGCGCCCCTGCCTCTGAGGTCATTGAGTTGAGCGACCCCTGCCCCGAAGCCCGGGAGAAGCTGCAGGAGATGTGTCGCCTTATGTGAGCACCTTCGTGGCCGGGGCTGGGGGAGAGGAGGGCGCAGCCTGCGTGGGCGGGTAGGGGGGTCATGGGCGTGTCAGCCGCCCGGCGGCCCCATGGCAGTGGCGGGGGATTGTCACCCCTCACGCACCCCCGCTAGACTTTCACCATCGCAGTCCTCCTCCGTCCTGCTGTGAGCTTATAAAGGAGGGTAGGCTTATGCTCATTTGCAGCTAAGGAAACTTAGGTACCCCGGTCACAGGGTGCAGCATTGTTTGAGGTCCCACAGCTCAGTGGGCCCGACTCAGGGAGACGCTTTTTGCCTCCTTACTAGCAAGACCCCTTTCCAAGGCTGCTTAAAATTTATACATCCCTTCCAGTGAAGAGTGTTTATTTCTTGACATAATTGGTCAGGTGTTCTCTTTGGGAAAAAGGAGCACCTCTCAACCTAAGAACATCAATGTGGGTGATTTTAATGATATTTGGGATTTTGGGGGCCCCACAAGTTCTAGCAGGTGAACCTGCCTTTCCCCAAAGGACTTCAAGCATAGTCCCATCTGAGCGCGTATGTGTCCTAGGGCTCCCGGGCCACTGTTGCCGCAGCTGAAGTGCTTGCGTGGAGGGCAGCCACCCGGTCTGCTCTGGCAACATTCCAGAAGGCCGCTCTCTTCCTGTGGAACCCCAGGATCGGGAGGTGATCAAAGCCTCCAGCTCCTCCTCCCCGGTCCGCACACAGGCCCACCCCACGGGCCCCGACCCCTGTGCATAAGGTGGAAATGAGGTCACAGTGGGTCTCACAGGTGGGGCCTTCAAGTTCTTCCCAAAAGCATGCCCGTGAGGACGAGGTGTTGGAATGAAAAGGTCCTCTGGTGGAAATGAGGAGTGGGTCTCAGAGAAATAACTCTCTTGCTCTCCGCCCCTCCCCAGCAGGACGTCTTGAGAGGCCATCGTGTGAAACCGTCCCTCACCTCTTCCACTCCAGCACCAGGCAGGCCCAAAGCCACGGAGGAGGTCGTCTTGGCGCCCCTGCAGCGAGCGACAGGAGTGGGCGCCCCTGCCTCTGAGGTCATTGAGTTGAGCGACCCCTGCCCCGAAGCCCGGGAGAAGCTGCAGGAGATGTGTCGCCTTATGTGAGCACCTTCGTGGCCGGGGCTGGGGGAGAGGAGGGCGCAGCCTGCGTGGGCGGGTAGGGGGGTCATGGGCGTGTCAGCCGCCCGGCGGCCCCATGGCAGTGGCGGGGGATTGTCACCCCTCACGCACCCCCGCTAGACTTTCACCATCGCAGTCCTCCTCCGTCCTGCTGTGAGCTTATAAAGGAGGGTAGGCTTATGCTCATTTGCAGCTAAGGAAACTTAGGTACCCCGGTCACAGGGTGCAGCATTGTTTGAGGTCCCACAGCTCAGTGGGCCCGACTCAGGGAGACGCTTTTTGCCTCCTTACTAGCAAGACCCCTTTCCAAGGCTGCTTAAAATTTATACATCCCTTCCAGTGAAGAGTGTTTATTTCTTGACATAATTGGTCAGGTGTTCTCTTTGGGAAAAAGGAGCACCTCTCAACCTAAGAACATCAATGTGGGTGATTTTAATGATATTTGGGATTTTGGGGGCCCCACAAGTTCTAGCAGGTGAACCTGCCTTTCCCCAAAGGACTTCAAGCATAGTCCCATCTGAGCGCGTATGTGTCCTAGGGCTCCCGGGCCACTGTTGCCGCAGCTGAAGTGCTTGCGTGGAGGGCAGCCACCCGGTCTGCTCTGGCAACATTCCAGAAGGCCGCTCTCTTCCTGTGGAACCCCAGGATCGGGAGGTGATCAAAGCCTCCAGCTCCTCCTCCCCGGTCCGCACACAGGCCCACCCCACGGGCCCCGACCCCTGTGCATAAGGTGGAAATGAGGTCACAGTGGGTCTCACAGGGGTACGGGGGCCTTCCAAGTTCTTCCCAAAAGCATGCCCCGTGAGGACGAGGTGTTGGAATGAAAAAGGTCCTCTGGGGATAGGGAAGTGGGATGGGACTCTCGGGGCCTGGGTAGGGGCTGTAGGGAGCCTCCCTGGTACGTGAGAGCCAAGTGACTAGAAGACATGTTGGTCTCCTTCCCTGCAGAGAAGCCGAAAGGGTCTCGTGGAAAGGGAGGAATATCTTCTACCCCATGATCATACGCAACTACAGGGCGAAGGTGCCCCCTCATCTAATGCCGGCCCCCAAAGGGGGTGCTCAGACCCAGAGCCCCCACCACCCTCACCCTCCGGGTGCTCAGACTTCTGCTCCCACCCCTCACCAGCCTCCTGCCCACCAGCCTCCCTTGGACTGGTACTCTCAGGAGCGGAAGGGGCCCAGGAAGGCCGTCAAGTTGCATTACTCCTTCTATGATGGGTCCTCCTTCGTGTAGTATCCTTTTGTTCGGCACACTTCCCTTTCTCCCCAGCAGCTCAGCCCAGAGCGCGCCAGGCTTTGACAGAGCTTTGGCTTTCCAGTTGACCAGGGAAGCCTGGGGATGCATGCTCTGGGGTGGGGAAGCCTGTCCAGGTCAGAGGAGTAAGTACCGAGAGTCAGGCCTCGGATTCAGGCCCCGTCGCCCAGGCCGCGCCGAGCTCGGCTGTGTGTGATCACGGGTCTGTCCGGGCCGGGGCTGCCACGGCGTCTCGGCCTCCGAGGCTCTCCCCGGTGCCAAGAGGCCGGAGACGCCGAGCCGTTCCTCCAGCCGAGACGAGGTGGGAGGAGACCCTCAGTCCCGGCCGGAGGGTCCTCGTCCGGTCCCAGGCCCCATCGCCGGGCGCTGTGGCTCCTGCGCACTTTGCCCACAGGGTCCGTGTGTTGCATCGAGCCCACAGCCCCGGACCTGCCCAGCGTGCGTGTGGGTTGCTCTGTCTGTGTTTATGAGCATGTGAGCAACTGGGTCCCAACCTTGGGGGATGTGAGGGGCACAGGGAGCCACAGTTTCTCTTTGAGAATCTGGTGGAAGCTCTAGACCCTCTCCCCAGAAACACGGGCTGAGACACATGCATGTAGAACATTACCTGTGATTGTGGGAAATGCGCAGATGTCCACAGCTGGTCTGTGGACATGGACCCTAGATTGAGGAAAACTGAGGTTTCTCTTATGCACGTACTTATTGAAGAGTAAAGGCTGAGGGTTAAGCATAGTTGTGGATGAATAGAATCAGACTGCCTTTTTTCAATCACAAATGCTTTTTATAAAATTTAAAAAAATTTTTTTAACACCAAAAACATTTTGTATTGGGGTATAGCCAATTAACAGTTTCAGATAGTTTCAGCTGAACAGTGAAGGGACTCAGTCACACGTATACGTGTATCCATTCTTCCCCAAAACTCCCTCCCATCCAGGCTAGTACATAACATTGAGCAGAGTTCTATGTGCTATACAATAGATTTTTTTTTTGGTGGCGGGGGTGCGAGTTGGGGAGGGAGGGGGGCGGGCGGGCCACTTCTATTGGTCTTTCATTTATCTATTTTTCATCCATCTTTGTTCTTTGGCCCGTGTGGGCCTCCCATCACAGTGGCCTCTGTTGTCGCAGAGCACCAGCTCTTGGTGCATGTGCTCCAGGGCTCCAGCTCGTAATTGGACACATCGGTCCAGCCGCTCCGCGGCCCATGGGATCTTCCCAGGCCAGGGATCAAACCGGCACCGGCACACTGCAAGGCAGTGTCCTTACCCACTGGACCACCAGGGAAGCCCTACAATAGATTTTTGTTGATTATCCATTTCAAACATTGCAGTATGTACATGACTTCCCCACATCCTCAACCATTCCCTCCCCGATGCAACCGTGAGTTCATTTTCTAAGTCTGTGAGTCTCTTTTTGTTTTGTAAATAAGTTCATTTGTGTTATTTCTTTTTAGAACCCACATAAAAGGAATGTCATATGATATCTCTCCTTCTCTGTGTGACTTACTGCACTCAGTATGGCGCTCTCTAGGTCCATCTATATTGCTGCAGATGGCCTTATTTCACTCTTTTTGATGGCCAAGTAATATTCCATTATATATATATGTGTGTGTGTATATATGTATATATATCACATTATTTATGTATTTCTTTATCCATCGCTCTGTCGATGGACATTTAGGTTGTTTCCATGCCTTGGCTATTGTAAACAGTTGCAGGCGGATTCTTTACCACTCAACCATCAGGAAAACCCCTGTTGGAAGGTTTTAAATCACAGTTTCAGTTTCTTTGTTTGTGATGGGTCTGTTCATATTTTCTCTTTCTTCCTGGCTTAGTTGAGGGAGACTGTGCCTCCATTTCTTCCAGGTTGTCCATTTGATTGGCAGACAGTTGTTCATAGTCGTCTCTTACGATTCTTGGTATTTCTGTGGAGTCAGTTGTAACTTCTTTTTCATTTCTAGTTTTACTGATTTGAGTCCTCTCCCTTTTTCTCTTGCTGAGTCTGGCTAAAGGTTTACCAATCTTGTTTATCTTTTTAAAGAACCATCTTTTAGTTTCATTGGTCGTTGCGATTGTTTTCTTTGTCTCTGTTTCATTGATTTCTGCTTTGATCTTTATGATTTCCTTCCTTCTACTAGCCTTACATTTTATTTCTTCTTTTTCTTCTAGTTGTTTGAGGTGTAAGGTTAGGTTGATTATTTGAGATTTTTCTTGTTTCTTGAAATAAGATTGTATTGCTATAAACTTCCCTCTTAGAACCACTTTTGCTGTGTCCCATAAGTTTTGGACCATTGTGCTTTCATTTTCATTTCTCCGTGCGCCCCCGTCCCAGTGGCAGGCCACCGCCAACGCACGCGTCTGCAGGAGACCCTCAGACTCTCACGCTAGGTCTGGCTCAGTCTGCTGTGGGATCACTGCTCCTTTTCTGTTTCTTTTCTGCTTTCGTCAGTGATCCAGTGGTTGTTCAGTAGCGCACTGTTTAGCTGCCACAAGTTTATGTTTCTTAGAGGGTTTTCTTTCATGTAATTTACTTCTGATCTCCTAGTGTTGTGCTCAGAGAAGATGCTTGATATTATTTTGATTTTCTTAAATTAGCCAAGGCTCACAATGTTGCCCAGCATGTGGTCAGTCCTGAAGAGTGTTCGGTGTGCACTTGAGGAAAATGTGTTGTCTGCTGCTTTTGGACAGAATGCTCTATAAATATCAGTTAGGTCAAACTCATCTAAAGTGTCATTTAAGGCCTGAGTTTCCTCATTGATTTTCTGTCTGGATGATCTGTCCATTGATGAAAGTGGAGTATTAAAGTCCCCCACTATTGTGTTACCGTCAATTTCTCCTTTATATTTGCTAGTATCGCCTTACATATTGAGATGCTCCTATGGTGGCTGCATGTTTATTTACAAGTGTTATATCTTCCTCTTGGATTGAACCCTTGATCTTTATGTAGTGTGCTTCTTTGTCTCTTGTAACAGTCTTGTTTTAAAGTCTCTTTTGTCAGATATGAGTATTGCTACTCCAGATTTCTTAGGATTTCCATTTGTGTGAAATAGCTTCTTCCATCCCCTTACTTTCGGCAAGTGTCTCTTGGTATGAAGTGGGTCTCTTGTAGACAGCATATATACGGGTTTTGTTTTTGTATCCACTCAACCAGTCTGTGTCTTTTGGTTGGTGTATTTAATCCATTTACATTTAAAGTAATTATTGATAGGTATGTGTCCATAGGATCATACATAACAGCATATGATCCTATTGCCATTTTGTTAATTGTTTTGGGCTTATTTTTATTAGATCTTTTACTTCTCTTGCGTTTCCTGCCTAAAGAAGTTCCTTTAGCATTTATTGTAACATTGGTTTAGAGGTGCTAAATTCTCCTAACTTTAGCCTGTCTGTACAGTTTTTGATCTCCATCAAATCTGAATGAGAATCTTTCTGGGTAGAGTATTCTTGGTTGTAGGTTCTTCCCTTTCATCACTTGGAATATATCGTGCCATAGCTTTCTGGCATTTCTGTTGAGAAATTGGCTGATAACCTTACAGGTTTTCCCTTGTATATTGTCTTTTTCCCTTGTTGCTTTTAATGATTTGTCTTTAATGTTTATCAGTTTGATTACCATGTGTCTCGGTGTGTCCCTCACTGGATTTCTCCTTCTTGGGACTCTCTGTGCTTCCTGGATATGGCTGACTGTTTCCTTTCCCATGTTAGGGAAGTTTTCAGCTATTGTCTCTTCAAATATTTTCTCAGGTTCTTTCTTTCTTCTCCTTCAGGGACCCCTATCATGCGAATATTGATGCCTTTAATGCTGTCCCAGAGGTCTCTTAGGCTGTCCTCATTTCTTTTCATTGTTTTTTCTATGTTCTGCTTTGCAGCACTGGTTTCCAGCATTCTGTCTTCCAGGTCATTTACTTGTTCTTCTACCTTAGCTATTCTGCTATTGATCGCTTTGAGTGTATTGATCATCTCTGTTTGCTTATTCTTGAGTTCTTCTAGGTCCTTGAAAAACATTTCTTGCATCTTTTCCATTCTGTTTCTAATATCCTGGATTATCTTCAGTATCATTTTTCTGAATTCTTTTTCTGAGAGGTTTCTTATCTCTACTTCATTTAGTTGTTCTTTTGGAGATTTATCTTGTTCCTTCATTTGGGGCATAATCCTATTTTTATTTTGGGTCTGTGTTTGTGGAATTAGTTCTGGAGGCTGATTGGATTGTAGTTCTTATTTCTTCTGTCAGCCTTCTGGTGAGGACAAGAGGGGGGGGTTGTGCGGTACCCTTCTTGAGGGGGGTTTTTGGTGTATTTAATCCTTTTAAAGGTTTTCATACATAACAGCATATGATCCTATTGCCATTTTGTTAATTGTTTTGGGCTTATTTTTATTAGATCTTTTACTTCTCTTGCGTTTCCTGCCTAAAAGTTCCTTTAGCATTTATTGTAACATTGGTTTAGAGGTGCTAAATTCTCCTAACTTTAGCCTGTCTGTACAGTTTTTGATCTCCATCAAATCTGAATGAGAATCTTTCTGGGTAGAGTATTCTTGGTTGTAGGTTCTTCCCTTTCATCACTTGGAATATATCGTGCCATAGCTTTCTGGCATTTCTGTTGAGAAATTGGCTGATAACCTTACAGGTTTTCCCTTGTATATTGTCTTTTTCCCTTGTTGCTTTTAATGATTTGTCTTTAATGTTTATCAGTTTGATTACCATGTGTCTCGGTGTGTCCCTCACTGGATTTCTCCTTCTTGGGACTCTCTGTGCTTCCTGGATATGGCTGACTGTTTCCTTTCCCATGTTAGGGAAGTTTTCAGCTATTGTCTCTTCAAATATTTTCTCAGGTTCTTTCTTTCTTCTCCTTCAGGGACCCCTATCATGCGAATATTGATGCCTTTAATGCTGTCCCAGAGGTCTCTTAGGCTGTCCTCATTTCTTTTCATTGTTTTTTCTATGTTCTGCTTTGCAGCACTGGTTTCCAGCATTCTGTCTTCCAGGTCATTTACTTGTTCTTCTACCTTAGCTATTCTGCTATTGATCGCTTTGAGTGTATTGATCATCTCTGTTTGCTTATTCTTGAGTTCTTCTAGGTCCTTGAAAAACATTTCTTGCATCTTTTCCATTCTGTTTCTAATATCCTGGATTATCTTCAGTATCATTTTTCTGAATTCTTTTTCTGAGAGGTTTCTTATCTCTACTTCATTTAGTTGTTCTTTTGGAGATTTATCTTGTTCCTTCATTTGGGGCATAATCCTATTTTTATTTTGGGTCTGTGTTTGTGGAATTAGTTCTGGAGGCTGATTGGATTGTAGTTCTTATTTCTTCTGTCAGCCTTCTGGTGAGGACAAGAGGCTTGTGCGGGTTTCTTGAGAGTGGGGCTGGCTGTGGCAGGTCGGGCTGTGCTCAGAAGAGCGCTAACCCAATTATCTGCTGTCGGATGGGGCTGTGTTCCTTCGTGATTGGTTGTGTGTTCTGATGCAGCTCCTGGAGCCCTGGAGTCTCCGGGCTTCCGTAGTCGGGTGACCTCCAGGAGGGCCAGGCCACGACGCAGCTCCGAGCACTGTTGCTGCAGGTGCCCGTCTCTGTGGCAGGCCCCCACCGGCACAGCCTCCGCGGGAGACCCCCAGACACCCACCGGCGAGCCCGACTCTGCCGTGGGATCACTTCTCCTTTCCCCTGGGTCCTGGGGTGCGGAAGACTTTGTTTGTGCCCTCCGGGAGACTCTGAGTCCCCCCGTCTTATGGAAGCTCTGGAATCAAACCCGCTGACCTTCAAAGTCCGATTCCTGGGGGATTCCCAGTCCTTTGGCCAAATCCTCAGGCTGGGGAGACACATGTGGGGGCCTCAAGCCTTCACACAGTGCAGGACTTTCTTTGGTGATGGTGTTCTGCTCGTGAGCTGCCCATCCAGCAGACACAGGGTCTGATTTTATTGTAATTGCCCCCCTCCTGCCGTATCACTGTGGCTTCTGCTCCATCTTTGGGTATGGGGGGTCTCTTTGGTGGGTTCCAGTGTCTTCCCGTCGATGTTTGTTCGACCGTTAGTTGTGATCTCGGTGCTTTGGCAGGAGAAGATCATTCAGAAATGTTTATCAAGTGTTTTATGCCATGATTCATGGAATTGATTTTTGTTCTTCTACCTTAGATCGCTTTGAGTGTATTGATCATCTCTGTTTGCTTATTCTTGAGTTCTTCTAGGTCCTTGAAAAACATTTCTTGCATCTTTTCCATTCTGTTTCTAATATCCTGGATTATCTTCAGTATCATTTTTCTGAATTCTTTTTCTGAGAGGTTTCTTATCTCTACTTCATTTAGTTGTTCTTTTGGAGATTTATCTTGTTCCTTCATTTGGGGCATAATCCTATTTTTATTTTGGGTCTGTGTTTGTGGAATTAGTTCTGGAGGCTGATTGGATTGTAGTTCTTATTTCTTCTGTCAGCCTTCTGGTGAGGACAAGAGGCTTGTGCGGGTTTCTTGAGAGTGGGGCTGGCTGTGGCAGGTCGGGCTGTGCTCAGAAGAGCGCTAACCCAATTATCTGCTGTCGGATGGGGCTGTGTTCCTTCGTGATTGGTTGTGTGTTCTGATGCAGCTCCTGGAGCCCTGGAGTCTCCGGGCTTCCGTAGTCGGGTGACCTCCAGGAGGGCCAGGCCACGACGCAGCTCCGAGCACTGTTGCTGCAGGTGCCCGTCTCTGTGGCAGGCCCCCACCGGCACAGCCTCCGCGGGAGACCCCCAGACACCCACCGGCGAGCCCGACTCTGCCGTGGGATCACTTCTCCTTTCCCCTGGGTCCTGGGGTGCGGAAGACTTTGTTTGTGCCCTCCGGGAGACTCTGAGTCCCCCCGTCTTATGGAAGCTCTGGAATCAAACCCGCTGACCTTCAAAGTCCGATTCCTGGGGGATTCCCAGTCCTTTGGCCAAATCCTCAGGCTGGGGAGACACATGTGGGGGCCTCAAGCCTTCACACAGTGCAGGACTTTCTTTGGTGATGGTGTTCTGCTCGTGAGCTGCCCATCCAGCAGACACAGGGTCTGATTTTATTGTAATTGCCCCCCTCCTGCCGTATCACTGTGGCTTCTGCTCCATCTTTGGGTATGGGGGGTCTCTTTGGTGGGTTCCAGTGTCTTCCCGTCGATGTTTGTTCGACCGTTAGTTGTGATCTCGGTGCTTTGGCAGGAGAAGATCATTCAGAAATGTTTATCAAGTGTTTTATGCCATGATTCATGGAATTGAATGAATGCACCACTTTTACCTTTAGAGTGAACAACTTCAGTGTGCTTGCTTGCTTCTTCTTTTTTTTGGAAACCTTTTATTTATTTATTTTTGGCTGTGCTGGGTCTTTGTTGATGTGTGGGTTTAGCTGCTCTGCGGTATGTGGGATCTTCCACACACCCTGATCCCTGTGGGTCAGGGATCGAACCTGTGTCTCCTGCATTGGCAGACGGGTTCTTATCCACTGAGCCACAAGGGGAGCCCGCTTGCTTTCTTCTGAAATGAGGGAAAGGAGTTTGACGCTGGGTGTCGATGGTGAGGGAGGGCTCCCTCTGGAGAGCACTCAGGGGAGAAGCAGGGGGTCAGGAAGGCACCATGAGCACGGTGCTCCTCCTGTCACCCCCTTCCCAGCATGCTCTGGAGCTGTCCTGACCCCCGACGGACAGCCTGTTTGTCAGCAAGGCTCTGAAGTCAGAGAGGACGGAGGGCTTGCTCTGGGCTCTGCAACCTAGGTTGGACAAGATACAAAGGGATACCAGGCTGTTAGTTCCTGTCCCTTCATCACAGCATCAGGGCAGCCGAGCCCCAAGGGGCCGACTCACCCAGCGCCACAAAGGGAGCGGGGCGGCTGAGCCAGGCACGCGTCCAGGGGCTCCTGACCTCGTTGAGGGCCCTCTTCCCAGCACCGTTTTTATGCCTTTCAGGATTATTTCCCCCAGAGCGCAGGTTAGGGTTCCTGGAAAGTTGGGGAGATCTGATTTTACTAATAAAACCACTAAGCACGCAGGACTCCCTGCTTTTGGAGGAGACAGTGACTCTGAGCTGTCATAGCAGGTCTCCTGGTGTGGCCCCCTCGCGTTCTTTGGCTCCTCTCCACTGAACTGGGCATTCAGAGCGGCAGTGCCCGTCAGAGGGGTGCTGCTGGTCCTCGGCCCGTGGATGAGTCGTTCCTCACCCTCCACTCAGCCCTGCTTCCAGCACATTCTGTGTGTTGAGCTGAGCACTCTCCTCCCCCCTTCCCACTCACGTTAGTTGTGATCTCGGTGCTTTGGCAGGAGAAGATCATTCAGAAATGTTTATCAAGTGTTTTATGCCATGATTCATGGAATTGAATGAATGCACCACTTTTACCTTTAGAGTGAACAACTTCAGTGTGCTTGCTTGCCTCTTTTTTTTGGAAACCTTTTATTTATTTATTTTTGGCTGTGCTGGGTCTTTGTTGATGTGTGGGTTTAGCTGCTCTGCGGTATGTGGGATCTTCCACACACCCTGATCCCTGTGGGTCAGGGATCGAACCTGTGTCTCCTGCATTGGCAGACGGGTTCTTATCCACTGAGCCACAAGGGGAGCCCGCTTGCTTTCTTCTGAAATGAGGGAAAGGAGTTTGACGCTGGGTGTCGATGGTGAGGGAGGGCTCCCTCTGGAGAGCACTCAGGGGAGAAGCAGGGGGTCAGGAAGGCACCATGAGCACGGTGCTCCTCCTGTCACCCCCTTCCCAGCATGCTCTGGAGCTGTCCTGACCCCCGACGGACAGCCTGTTTGTCAGCAAGGCTCTGAAGTCAGAGAGGACGGAGGGCTTGCTCTGGGCTCTGCAACCTAGGTTGGACAAGATACAAAGGGATACCAGGCTGTTAGTTCCTGTCCCTTCATCACAGCATCAGGGCAGCCGAGCCCCAAGGGGCCGACTCACCCAGCGCCACAAAGGGAGCGGGGCGGCTGAGCCAGGCACGCGTCCAGGGGCTCCTGACCTCGTTGAGGGCCCTCTTCCCAGCACCGTTTTTATGCCTTTCAGGATTATTTCCCCCAGAGCGCAGGTTAGGGTTCCTGGAAAGTTGGGGAGATCTGATTTTACTAATAAAACCACTAAGCACGCAGGACTCCCTGCTTTTGGAGGAGACAGTGACTCTGAGCTGTCATAGCAGGTCTCCTGGTGTGGCCCCCTCGCGTTCTTTGGCTCCTCTCCACTGAACTGGGCATTCAGAGCGGCAGTGCCCGTCAGAGGGGTGCTGCTGGTCCTCGGCCCGTGGATGAGTGCGTTCCTCACCCTCCACTCAGCCCTGCTTCCAGCACATTCTGTGTGTTGAGCTGAGCACTCTCCTTCCAAGGCAGCTGCTGCTCACAGGGGCTGTGGGGTCCCCCATCTGAATCTACACTGCATTAAATGGGACCCCTTTTCTTTATTTTAAATTTTATATGCCACTCATTACTTGATTTTACTTGCTTTTTAAAAATTTTTTATTTATTTTGGAGTTAGGGGCTTCAGAATGCAGGCTCAGTACTTGTGGTGCACAGGCTTAGTTCCCCCATTGCATGTGGGGATCTTCCCAGACCGGGGATCGAACCAGAGTCCCCTGCATTGCAAGGCAGACTCTTAACCACTGGACTGTCAGGGAAGCCCCGGATGGAATCCCTTTTCTGATTCCACACTGCGTTGATTCCTGGAGCTCACGGACCTGTGTTTGTGACTTGGCTGCTATGAGCAGGACCAGAGAGGAGCGGACGAGTGTAGATCAG
Source organism: Tragulus kanchil (assembly GCA_022376925.1). NCBI lineage: Eukaryota > Metazoa > Chordata > Mammalia > Artiodactyla > Tragulidae > Tragulus > Tragulus kanchil. Next base: position 225,009,272 of record JAIOJX010000030.1, on the reverse strand, counting down.
GGGGTCGGGGGCCTGCAGCTCCGCCCGCTGGGATCCATACTCACCATCCTGCTGCAGAATCCCAGAGGGCCCCCACTGAGACCACTCCAGACCTGAGGCCATCGACCCTGGCGGGCCTGACCTCGTGCTAGTGATTCTCACATCCTGGCCGCTAATGTATTTCCGCTGTGGGAGTCCCAAAGGGCCTGGATTCTAGGCCTAGTTCTTGGTGACCCTGCACAAGCCATTCCATCTCTCTAGGCCTCGCTTCTCTCCATAATAACATGAGGAGGTTAGAGCTAGTGACCTTGAAGGACAGCGTCTGTGTTAGTGTGAACAAACGGCCAAAACACACGTGCGGCTGTTGGATTGAGTCTCCCTTTTTTTCCCCCTTAGTCAGTCTAGCTAGAGTTTGTTAATATTATAGGTCTTCTCATAGAAACAGTTTGAAATTTTCTTAGTTTTCTCTGTTTTCTGATCTCTTGTTTTCTCTTCTCTATATTATTTCATCCTTCTTCCAGCTTTAGTTTTACTTTGCTCTTTCTTTCTTTCTTTTTTTTTTTTTAAATTTTGGCCACTTTTATGGGTCTTTCATTGATTTATTTTCATCCGTCTTTGTTCTTTGACCCGCGTGGGCCTCCCATCACAGTGGCTTCTCTCATGCAGAGCACTGGCTCTGGAAGCATTCGCTCCAGAGCACTGGCTCGTAGTTGGACACACCAGTTTCCAGCCGCTCCGCGGCACGTGGGATCTTCCCAGGCCAGGGATCGAACCGGCGCCCCTTGCACTGCAAGGCGGTGTCCTTACCCACTGGACCACCAGGGAAGCCCTACATTGCTCTTTTAATAGTTCATTACAGTGGAAAACCCAGTCATTCATTTGAAATCTTTCTCCTTTAATACAAATATTACAAAAAGTTTGGGAATATAATTGACTTACAATGTTATAGTTTCTGCTGTACAGTGAAATGAAATCAGTTATATATATGGGAGTGTGTGTGAGTTTGTATGTGTGCATATGTCTCCACTCTTTTTGATTTTTTCCTACCTTTTTAAAATTGATGTATAGTTGATTTGCTATTTCCACACTTTTAAAAATTCTTTTCCCCTATAGGTCATTCCAGAATATTGAGAAGAGTTCCCTCTGCTGTACAGTAGGTCCTTAGTTATCTACTTTTTATATAGTGATGTGTTTTGTGCATCTCAGCCTCCCAGTTTGTCTCTGCCGCCACTTTCCCCGCTGGTAGCCATAAGCTTGCTTTCTGCATCTGTGACTCTGTTTCTGTTTTATAAATAAGTTCATTTGTACCATTCTGGGGGGTTTTGCATATAAGCAATATCATATGATATTTGTCTTTCTCTGACTTATTTCACTTAGTATGACAATCTCCAGGTCCCTCTGTTGCTGCAGTTGGCATTATTTCATTCTTTTTAATGGTCGAGTCACTGTTCATTTTATGTCTGTACCACAGCTTCTTTATCCATTCCTCTGTCGCTGGATGTCTAGGTTGCTTCCATGTCTTGGCTTTTGTAGACAGTGCTCCATTGAACACTGGGGTGGTCATTGCTCCTTCAAACCGTGTTTTTCTCCGGATGTTTACCCAAGACTAGACTTGCTGAATCATATCCTAGCTCTCTGATTTCCTTTTCTCCCTATTTTCTAGTTATTTTCTTAGTGGTTCCCCCGGTATAATGGGTTTAATAATGTCTGCCAACAATTTTTGTTTACCTAGAGCCTCAGAATATAATCACATTTAGAAATAGGATCTTTGCAGATATAATTATTAAGATGCAGTCATATTGGATTAGAGTGAGCCCTAATCCACTGGTGTCCCTATAAGAAGAGAAAACAGGCACACAGACAAGAAGACCGAGTGATGACTGAGACAGAGGTCAGAATGGTGCATCTGTCAACTAAGAAATGCTGAAGATTCTTGGTGACCACCAGAAAAATAAGAAAAGGCAAGGAAGTGTTCCTCCCTGAGGAAATGGCCCTGTTAGCACCTTGATTGCAGACTTCCAGACTCCAGACTGTGAAAGAATAAATTTCTTCTGTTTACATCACCCAATTTATGGTACTTAGTTACAGTAGCCCCAAGAAGCTGGTTACAATTGACAGCATATTAGTTGGAGTGAATAGCAACAAAGCCTCAAGAGCACGGAAGACTCTGGTCCTATACAGCTCCATTCCTCCTCCTCTATTTTGTTATTAACAGAAACTAAGTTTTTATATATACATTGTGTACCATTAGCATAGATTTACAATTATTATTTTACTGAATTGTTCTTTCAAATCATATGGGAAAAATTAATTATAATCCATAATAATATAATACTGAATCATCTACAATTACCTTTACTGGTGTTCTTCCTTCCTTTATATGTCTTTGAGTTACTGTCAAGTTTCTTTTTTTTTTCACATGCTAGCAATGTTATGTTCAAAATTCTTCAAACGAGGCTTCAGCAGTACATGAACTGAGAACTTGAAGATGTACAAGCTGGATTTCAGAGAGGAAGAGGAGTCAGAGATCAAATAGCCAGTGTTTGTTGGATCATGGGGAAAGCAAGGGAATTCAGGAAAAATGTCTACTTCTGCCTCATTGACTATGCTAAAGCCTTGACTATGCAGATCTCAGCAAACTGTGGAAAATTCTTAAAGAGATGGGTACCATACCACCGTCTTCTGAGAAACCTGTATGTGGGTTAAAAAGCAACAGTTAGAACTGGACATGGAACAGTTGACTGGTTTCAAATTGTTTAACAAGGAAAAGGAGTACAATGAGGCTGCAAATTGTTATCCTGTTTATTTAACTTATACGTAGAGTTTAATTGCTTTAACAAGGAAAAGGAAGGTACAACTATCGTAGGTTCCCCGGTATAATGGGTTTAATAATGTCTGCCAACAATTTTTGTTTACCTAGAGCCTCAGAATATAATCACATTTAGAAATAGGATCTTTGCAGATATAATTATTAAGATGCAGTCATATTGGATTAGAGTGAGCCCTAATCCACTGGTGTCCCTATAAGAAGAGAAACAGGCACACAGACAAGAAGACCGAGTGATGACTGAGACAGAGGTCAGAATGGTGCATCTGTCAACTAAGAAATGCTGAAGATTCTTGGTGACCACCAGAAAAATAAGAAAAGGCAAGGAAGTGTTCCTCCCTGAGGAAATGGCCCTGTTAGCACCTTGATTGCAGACTTCCAGACTCCAGACTGTGAAAGAATAAATTTCTTCTGTTTACATCACCCAATTTATGGTACTTAGTTACAGTAGCCCCAAGAAGCTGGTTACAATTGACAGCATATTAGTTGGAGTGAATAGCAACAAAGCCTCAAGAGCACGGAAGACTCTGGTCCTATACAGCTCCATTCCTCCTCCTCTATTTTGTTATTAACAGAAACTAAGTTTTTATATATACATTGTGTACCATTAGCATAGATTTACAATTATTATTTTACTGAATTGTTCTTTCAAATCATATGGGAAAAATTAATTATAATCCATAATAATATAATACTGAATCATCTACAATTACCTTTACTGGTGTTCTTCCTTCCTTTATATGTCTTTGAGTTACTGTCAAGTTTCTTTTTTTTTTCACATGCTAGCAATGTTATGTTCAAAATTCTTCAAACGAGGCTTCAGCAGTACATGAACTGAGAACTTGAAGATGTACAAGCTGGATTTCAGAGAGGAAGAGGAGTCAGAGATCAAATAGCCAGTGTTTGTTGGATCATGGGGAAAGCAAGGGAATTCAGGAAAAATGTCTACTTCTGCCTCATTGACTATGCTAAAGCCTTGACTATGCAGATCTCAGCAAACTGTGGAAAATTCTTAAAGAGATGGGTACCATACCACCGTCTTCTGAGAAACCTGTATGTGGGTTAAAAAGCAACAGTTAGAACTGGACATGGAACAGTTGACTGGTTTCAAATTGTTTAACAAGGAAAAGGAGTACAATGAGGCTGCAAATTGTTATCCTGTTTATTTAACTTATACGTAGAGTTTACTATGCAAAATGCTACACTGGATGACTCACAAGCTGGAATCAAGACTGCAAAGGGAAATATCAACAACCTCAGACATGTAGATGATGCTACTCTAATGGCAGAAAGTGGAAAGGAGCTAAAGAGCCTCTTTAATGAAGCTGAAAGAGGAGAGTGAAAAAGCTGGCTTAAAACTCAACAGTCAGAAGGGCTTCCCTGGTGGTCCAGTGGGTAAAGAGTCTGCTTTGCAGTGCAAGGGGTGCCGGTTCGATCTCTGACCTGGTAAGATCCCACATGCGAAGGAGCGGCTGGGCTGGTATGTCCAATTGCTCGCCGGCGCTCTCATGCGCCCAGAGCCAGTGCTCTGCAGCGAGAGAGGCCACTGCAATGGGGGACCCACACGTGCAAAAGAATAAAGATGCATGAAGGATAAATGATGATTTAGAGGCAAAAAAAAAGAGCTTACTATTGGAGATACACACACACACACTATAAGATCATTGTATCCAGTCACATCATTTCATGACAAATAGAAGGGAAAAGTGAAAGCAGTGGAGGATTTTCTTTGCCTGGGCTCCAAAATTACTGCAGACGGTGACTGTGGCCATGACGTTAAAAGACTGTCTCCTTAGAAGGAAAGCTGTGGCTAACCGAAACAGCATATTAAAAAGCAGAGACATGTCTTTGCCAATCAAGGTCCATATACGCAAAGCTATGTTTTTTCACATGTATGGATGTGAGGGTTGGAGCATAACAAAGGCTGAGTACCTAAGAACTGATGATTTCAAACTGTGTCGCTGGAGAAGACTCTTGAGAGGCTCCTGGACAGCACGGAGCTCAAACCAGTTCGTCCTACAGGAAATCAACCCTGGACATTCGTTGGATGGACCCACGCCGGAGCTGAAGCTCCAGTTCCTTGGCCACCGGATGCGGAGAGCTGACTCGCTGGGAAGGACTCTGAGGAGGGGAAGGATTGAAGGCAAAAAGGGAAGAGAGCGGCGGAGCGTGAGATGGTCAGGTAGCATCACCGATTCAGTGGACATGAGTTCGAGCAGGCTCTAGGAGATAGTGGAGGGCAGAGGGGCCTGGTGCTGCCGGCCATGGGGTCACAAAGCGTCAGACACGACTGAGTGGCTCAGCACTCAGCAACAGGCGTTTTCTTCATTTCAGCCTTAAGGACTCCATTTATCTTTTTTTTTTTTTTGGTAGGGCAGCTGTACTAGTGGTTAACTCCCTTAGCTTTAACGTATCTGAAAAATCTTAATTTCTTTCCCCTTTGAAGAGTACTTTTACTCAATATAGAAATCTCAGTTGCTAGCTTTATCTCTTTCGACTCTTTCAATAACTCATCCCAGTACCTCTGGCCTTCTTGTTTTCAGATGAGAAATTGGCCATTAATCTTATTAAGGATCCCTTTTGTCTTTAGGCTGTTTGATAATAATGTGTCTCAATGAAGCTCTCTTTGAATTTATCGTACTTGGAGTTTGTTGAGTTTCTTTTTTTTTTTTTTTAAAGATTTATTTATTTATTTATTTTGGGTGGGGGTCAGTGGGCGGGCCACTTCTATTGGTCCTCCATTTCTCCATTTTCATCTGTCCTTGTTCTCTGGCTGCTGTGGGCCTCCCATCGCGGTGGCGTCTGTCGTTGCAGAGCACCAGCTCTGGGTGCATGCGCTCCAGAGCTCCGGCTCGGCGATTGGACACATCGGTCCAGCCGCTCCGTGGCACGTGGGATCTTCGCAGGCCAGGGATCAAACCGGCGCCCCTTGCACTGCAAGGCAGTGTCCCCACCCACTGGACCACCAGGGGAAGCCCTGTTGAGTTTCTTAAATGTACAGAGTCATATCTTCCATGAAAACTGAGGAGTTTTCAACCGTTATTTCTTCAAACATTCTTTGTTTCCCTCTACTTCATCTTCTGAGACTCCTGTTATGCATGTCTTGGTCCTTTTCAGATTTATTTTATTTTTAGATTTATTTTTTAATTGGAGGAAAATTATTTACAGTGTTGTGCTGATTTCTATATTGGTCTTCTTCTTCTTCTTTTTTTTTAACGTTGGCCTCTTCTATTGTTTCTTTTTTTTTTTTCCTCCATCTTTATTCTTTGGTCTGTGTGGACTTCCCATTTCAGTGGCCTCCCTCACTGTGGAGCACTGGCTCTGGGCGCATGTGCTCCAGAGCACTGGCTCGTAATTGGACACACCCGTCCAGCCACTCAGCAGCATGTGGGATCCTCGCAGGCCAGGGATCAAACCAGCGCCTTGCACTGCAAGGCAGTGTCCCCACCCACTGGACCACCAGGGGAAGCCCTGTTGAGTTTCTTAAATGTACAGAGTCATATCTTCCATGAAAACTGAGGAGTTTTCAACCGTTATTTCTTCAAACATTCTTTGTTTCCCTCTACTTCATCTTCTGAGACTCCTGTTATGCATGTCTTGGTCCTTTTCAGATTTATTTTATTTTTAGATTTATTTTTTAATTGGAGGAAAATTATTTACAGTGTTGTGCTGATTTCTATATTGGTCTTCTTCTTCTTCTTTTTTTTTAACGTTGGCCTCTTCTATTGTTTCTTTTTTTTTTTTCCTCCATCTTTATTCTTTGGTCTGTGTGGACTTCCCATTTCAGTGGCCTCCCTCACTGTGGAGCACTGGCTCTGGGCGCATGTGCTCCAGAGCACTGGCTCGTAATTGGACACACCCGTCCAGCCACTCAGCAGCATGTGGGATCCTCCTGGGCCAGGGATTGAACCGGTGCCCCTTGCACTGCAAGGCGGACTCTTTACCCACTGGCCCACCAGGGAAGGCCTGTATTGGTCTTCTTGATGGTGTTCAAGAAGGTCACCTAGATTCTATTCCTCTTCATTATTTTTTCTTTCTGATCCTCAGGCTAGATAATTTCAAGTTCAATGATTGTTTCTTCTGCTGCGCCAGTACGCTGCTAAGTCCATCTTTTGAATTTTACTTTATTTTTTTAGAACTGAAGTATAGTTGCTTTACCATGTTGTGTTAGTTTCAGGTGTACAATACAGTGATTCAGGTAAACATGTATATATATATATATATATATATATATATATATTATTTTCAGGTTCTTTTCCCTTATAAGTTATTATGAAGCAATGAGTATAATTCCTGTGTTGTACAGTATGTCCTTGTTTATCTATTTTACATATAGGTATATGCATATATTAATCCCAAACTCCTAATTTATCCCTCTCCTTATGTTCCCCCTTTAGGTAACTGTAAGTTTGTTTTCTATGTGTGTCTGTTTCTGTTTTGTAAATAAGTTCATTATTTTAGGGTTCCACAGATAAGCATTATCATATGATGTATGTGTTTCTGTCTCTGACCTCACTTAATATGTTAGTCCCTAGATTCATACCTATTGCTGCAGATATTGTTATTTCCTTCTCTTCTATGGCTGTGCAAGTAGTGCACTGTGTGTGTGTGTGTGTGTGTGTGTGTGTGTGTGTAAGTAACACATTTTCTTTACCCATTACTCTGTTAATGGACATGTAATTTGTTTCCATGTCTTGACAATTATAAATACTGCCGCAGTGAACACTGGGTGTGTGTATCTTTTTGAATTGTAGTTTTCTCTGGATATATGCCCAGGAGTGGGATTGCTGGGTCACTGAAGGCCTCTTGAGGGCACTCCAAAATTCCTGCCGAAAGGATAGTAGCTAACCACACCATATCTGTTTTAGTCAGGTCTTGGGGTACTTCCTGGGACCTCTTTAGTAGAAAATGAACAGGGAGACATGGTCTGCTTTTCTAGATTAAAAGTAAGGTAAGAAGGGGAAGCAGCCTAATCGAATTAGAAATATATGAGGGGGCTTCCCTGGTGGTCCAGTGGGTAAGGACACCGCCTTGCAGTGCAGGGGGCGCCGGTTCGATCCCTGGCCTGGGAAGATCCCATGTGCCGCGGAGCGGCTGGACTGATGTGTCCAATTACCGAGCCGGAGCTCTGGAGCGCATGCGCCCAGAGCCAGTGCTCTGTGACAACAGAGGCCACCGTGATGGGAGGCCCACACGGGCCAAAGAACAAAGATGGATGAAAAATGGACAAATGAAAGACCAATAGAAGTGGCCCACCTGCTCCCCTCCCTCCCCACCCCACCCCCACCAAAATAAATAAATAAATAAATAGAAATATATGAGGCCTCAGAGTGCAGATCCTTGTGGTGTGATGTGAAGCTGGTCATTTCTCTGCTCCCTGGATTCCTCATTGGTTGGGTGAACAATCTACCTGGGTTTGTCTGGGACTTTCCTGGGTTCTGTGACTGGAAGTCCTCATCTCCGGAAACCCCTGGCACGTGGGGAAACCCTCCTTGTCTGTGAGATGAAGGTAGCAGTACCTACTGCAGGGTGCTTGAGAGGCGTAGGAAGAGGACACAGGGTGAGGGGTTCCATAATTTTTTGTTTTTTCTGTTTCTGTTTTTTTTAAATAAGTTCATTATTTTAGGGTTCCACAGATAAGCATTATCATATGATGTATGTGTTTCTGTCTCTGACCTCACTTAATATGTTAGTCCCTAGATTCATACCTATTGCTGCAGATATTGTTATTTCCTTCTCTTCTATGGCTGTGCAAGTAGTGCACTGTGTGTGTGTGTGTGTGTGTGTGTGTAAGTAACACATTTTCTTTACCCATTACTCTGTTAATGGACATGTAATTTGTTTCCATGTCTTGACAATTATAAATACTGCCGCAGTGAACACTGGGTGTGTGTATCTTTTTGAATTGTAGTTTTCTCTGGATATATGCCCAGGAGTGGGATTGCTGGGTCACTGAAGGCCTCTTGAGGGCACTCCAAAATTCCTGCCGAAAGGATAGTAGCTAACCACACCATATCTGTTTTAGTCAGGTCTTGGGGTACTTCCTGGGACCTCTTTAGTAGAAAATGAACAGGGAGACATGGTCTGCTTTTCTAGATTAAAAGTAAGGTAAGAAGGGGAAGCAGCCTAATCGAATTAGAAATATATGAGGGGGCTTCCCTGGTGGTCCAGTGGGTAAGGACACCGCCTTGCAGTGCAGGGGGCGCCGGTTCGATCCCTGGCCTGGGAAGATCCCATGTGCCGAGGAGCAGCTGGACTGATGTGTCCAATTACCGAGCCGGAGCTCTGGAGCTCATGTGCCCAGAGCCAGTGCTCTGTGACAACAGAGGCCACCGTGATGGGAGGCCCACACGGGCCAAAGAACAAAGATGGATGAAAAATGGACAAATGAAAGACCAATAGAAGTGGCCCACCCGCCCCCTCCCTCCCCACCCCACCCCCACCAAAATAAATAAATAAATAAATAGAAATATATGAGGCCTCAGAGTGCAGATCCTTGTGGTGTGATGTGAAGCTGGTCATTTCTCTGCTCCCTGGATTCCTCATTGGTTGGGTGAACAATCTACCTGGGTTTGTCTGGGACTTTCCTGGGTTCTGTGACTGGAAGTCCTCATCTCCGGAAACCCCTGGCACGTGGGGAAACCCTCCTTGTCTGTGAGATGAAGGTAGCAGTACCTACTGCAGGGTGCTTGGGAGGCGTAGGAAGAGGACACAGGGTGAGGGGGGTTCCATAGTCACTCAGCTGTTACTTATGCAAAGTGCAGAGGACAGGGAAGCAACTGAAACACCTTCACGTGTAGATGTGCTTTCCACAAGGCACCTGAGGGCAGAACTTGGAGAGGTTTCTGTTATTTCTCCTTAACCGTTTCTGCCAGCTACCCCTCCGGAAACATCGCCGTGTGTCAGATCCCCACGTGCTGCAGAGGGAGGGCCATCACCTGCCTCTTTAATGACACGCCCAGCGTCTCCTTCCTGGCCATGTTCAACGCGGAAGGCCAGGGCTGCGTCCACTACAACCTGAAGGCCCGGTGAGTAGGTGGGGGAGAGTGTCTCTGAGGGAGTCAGGGAGGGGCCCTGAGGTGGAGGAGGAGCCCCCGGGAAGAGGAGGGACCCGGCAGCATCCAGAGGTCTAGGCAGACAGTGCGGCAGGGCCAGGGCCAGAGTGGTGCTCAGGGACACAGGTGCTCTGAGGCCCCTGCCTCCTGCATCCATGTCGAAGCCGATGAGAAGGGAAACTGCCCAAGTCCTACTCCACTTGGTCCCCCCGGGCACTGAGATCTTGACTGTTAGCTAGGTTCCCTGAAGAATTCTTCAGGGAAGAGAAGTGTTTCATACTAGGACACAATGAGCGAGAAGCCATGGGTAGCACAGATTCCTATCAGCCAGATAGGGATTTTGTCTGATGATATCTTGAGGAACTGTTGCTGGAAAGATTGACTTACTTTCCTGAGACAGTCGTTCTGTTTCCCATTTTGGTGCCTGAGGTGTTACATGCTCCAGGCACACATTCCATTTCTATCTCGCGTGGGTTTAGCCTGAGTTTCCACCATCTCCCTCAGACCTCGCTTCCCAGCAGACTCCCTCAGTAGCATCCACTGGCGTGAGGGGACCTCAGACCGTGTCAGGCAGGGGAAGCGGGGCTACCGGCAAGAGTCCGCGGTTCCTCCAGTGAGGGCAGCGCCTCATTGCCCTCCCTGCGGACAGCCTGTAGTGCTGAGGGCTGCCTTCAGGGGCCTGGAGGCAGCTCCTCATTTACGTATCTCTCCCAGCTGCCCATACGTCTTGGTCTTGGATGAGGAAGGTGGGATCGCCAATGACCACAAGGGCTACGTAGTCCACAAGTGGAGCTGGACCTCCAAGACGGAGACTTTGCTCTCCCTGGAATACAAGGTAGGGGTGGGCGGCAGAGGTGGGGCAGGAGCCCTGGCCTCGAGGGCCTTATAGTCTCATCCAGAGCTTCCCATGCTGCTGGGCAGGGCCCAGGGCTGGCTGAAGTCAACTTTTCACCAACCTGCAGCAACTGTTGGCTGCTGTACTGACCTTTCTTAGTATCGTTCTTCCTGTTGTATCTTTATTAGTAGTAATGTGATATTCTATAGTTAAATACAATACTTTTATTTTAGGATTGTGTCTTAAATGTCATAAATCCACTATGTGTTTTAGGAATTAACTGTTACGGTAGTTGATGGTTCTCTTTTTAATGCCTATATGTGGCAGTAAGAAAAGTTGATTTTATGTTGGTCTTTGCCAGTGTTGTTGTTGGTTTTTCTTTTTTTTTTTCAGATGTTGGCCTCTTTTATTGATTTTTTGTTTACTTATTTTCATCCAGCTTAATCTTTCGCCCTGTATGGGCCTCCCATTGCAATGGCCTCTCTTGCTGCAGAGCACTGACTCTGGGCTCATGTGCTCCAGAGCACCAGCTCGTAATTGGACACACTGGTCCAGTCGCTCCGCAGCACGTGGGATCTTCCTGGGCCAGGGATCGAACTGGTGCCCCTTGCAGTGCAAGGTAGCCTCTTTACCCACTGGGCCACCAGGGAAGCCCCACTGTTTGCTTTTATAGTTTACTGTCTGAAATAAAAAAATCTTAGAGTTAAAGGTAGCTGATAGACAAACACCCTTTTTTCATTCTTTTGGTTGTTCAGCTATTCATCAGAGGTTTATTAAGTAATAAACTAATATCGAATTACTAACATGAAATAATAACTTCTTACATGAATTTATTGAAAAAATCAAATTGAGTGTGCTTATCGCTTCACTTATGGCAGAGTTTCTCATCCCTGGAACCACTGACATTTTGAGATGGACAGTTCTTCGTGATCACTGTGCATTGTAGGATATTTATCCATGTCTTCTTAAATACAAGTGGTAACCCCTCTTCTAGTTATGAGAACCAGAAATATCTGTAGACAGCCCCAGATGTCTCTGAGGGGGAAATAGACTGTTTAAAATCGCCAGCCTAGGGGATAGAAAGATAGACAATGCCCTTCAGGGATCTCAGAGGTCTAGGGGAGGAGTCAGAGTATGTGGTGGATGAGAATAGCGCTGGGAGACGGGAAAGAGCTCACCGGTTGGGCCTGAGAGAAAGCTCACAAGACATCGACTCCACCCCAGGTGAGAGGTGCGGGCAGAAGTGCTCTTGGTGACCATGGTGGAGCGCACACATCTTGTCTCACACCCTTATGGTTCATCCTCTACATTGGCCACTGGATTCTCATCATTACACCTTGATTCCTTTGCACCATACCTCTGCTCAGAAACTTTCAGTTCTTTGAATACGTCTCATCCTTCTACCCCATTGGCCTGAAGTACATCTTCTCTCTCTGCTAATCCCAATTGTCCTTCCTTCAAAGCCCTCCTCAGAGTTCCACTCTTTGTGGCACTCCAGTCCACAGCCATTGCTTTCTTCTCCGGGTGCCCATTGTCTGGATTAAAGAGTAATCCAGGCTGAAATGAGGTATTTCAGTCATTGGACAGTTAGTCATGTAGTGAAGAGGTTCTCAGAGTGGCTGCATATCAGATCACCCGTGGCACTTTAGCAGAAATGTAGACCCCAGGCACACCTCCAGGGAGATCTGGATGCAGCTGGTCTGTCATGAGTTAGGAATTCTGTAGTTCTCACAAGTCCTCCTATTGCTCGACCAGGTCCCAGATACCCAACCCAGGAGGGAATTGAGTTATTCCCTTAGTATTTTAAGTTTTTGTAGTGTATGAAAAGTTTGCAGTCCAAAAAGATTGTAAATTGCTTGCAGGCAGGCCCCATCTGTCACGTGTCAGTGTGGCCAAGTAGACCGAGAGCTCGGAACGAGGGTCTGAGGAGCCAGCTCTCCTGTCAGCCTCGCCGAGGGCTGGCCGTGCGGCTCTCTGAACACCACGCGCTCTGAGTCTTGGGGCAGGACAGGGTGGGTCACCCAAGCCTCCCTGCTCGCCCCACACTGCCTTTGTGAGGAGGCGGTGGAGCGGTGGCGCGGAGCTGCTTTCACGCTCCTGAAGTGTTTCAGCAGTGTTTGGCTGGGAGATGCCCGCAGAGACTGGTGCATCGGAGTGGCCTGGAAGACAAGGTGGCCTGGAGCTGTGTGTGCTATCTCAGAGGTCTAGGGGAGGAGTCAGAGTATGTGGTGGATGAGAATAGCGCTGGGAGACGGGAAAGAGCTCACCGGTTGGGCCTGAGAGAAAGCTCACAAGACATCGACTCCACCCCAGGTGAGAGGTGCGGGCAGAAGTGCTCTTGGTGACCATGGTGGAGCGCACACATCTTGTCTCACACCCTTATGGTTCATCCTCTACATTGGCCACTGGATTCTCATCATTACACCTTGATTCCTTTGCACCATACCTCTGCTCAGAAACTTTCAGTTCTTTGAATACGTCTCATCCTTCTACCCCATTGGCCTGAAGTACATCTTCTCTTTTGCTGATCCCGATTGGCCTTCCTTGAATGCCCTCCTCAGAGTTCCACTCTTTGTGGCACTCCAGTCCACAGCCATTGCTTTCTTCTCCGGGTGCCCATTGTCTGGATTAAAGAGTAATCCAGGCTGAAATGAGGTATTTCAGTCATTGGACAGTTAGTCATGTAGTGAAGAGGTTCTCAGAGTGGCTGCATATCAGATCACCCGTGGCACTTTAGCAGAAATGTAGACCCCAGGCACACCTCCAGGGAGATCTGGATGCAGCTGGTCTGTCATGAGTTAGGAATTCTGTAGTTCTCACAAGTCCTCCTATTGCTCGACCAGGTCCCAGATACCCAACCCAGGAGGGAATTGAGTTATTCCCTTAGTATTTTAAGTTTTTGTAGTGTATGAAAAGTTTGCAGTCCAAAAAGATTGTAAATTGCTTGCAGGCAGGCCCCATCTGTCACGTGTCAGTGTGGCCAAGTAGACCGAGAGCTCGGAACGAGGGTCTGAGGAGCCAGCTCTCCTGTCAGCCTCGCCGAGGGCTGGCCGTGCGGCTCTCTGAACACCACGCGCTCTGAGTCTTGGGGCAGGACAGGGTGGGTCACCCAAGCCTCCCTGCTCGCCCCACACTGCCTTTGTGAGGAGGCGGTGGAGCGGTGGCGCGGAGCTGCTTTCACGCTCCTGAAGTGTTTCAGCAGTGTGCTGCAGTCCACTCTTCTAGGACTGCAGGCAGAGATGCCCGGCAGAGACTGGTGCATCGGAGTGGCCTGGAAGACAAGGTGGCCTGGAGCTGTGTGTGCTTACGGTTCTCATAGGTACAAGTAAGAAGGAAGGGAGAGCATTCTGGGCAAAGGACCAGCACCTCCAAAGTCGGGCGTCAGCAGGGTGTTGTTGAAAGTCCACACGTGCTTCTCACGAAGGAAAAGAAGGCCAGAGCTGTGTCATGGAGCAGAGGCGCGAGGCAGCAGACGTCAGCCGAGGGGTTTGCATCTGTCTCGGAGGCCGCAGCAGCCAGTTTGTGTCTGCCCATATGTTTACCATTCCCAGCATTTTCATGTCTCTCTGAAAATCTAGTTTCTCCTGGTATCATTTCTCTGCAGCCTGAAGAACTTCCTTTAGCATTTCTTGAAATGAATATCTCTGGCAACAAATTCTGTTTTTTTTTTTTTCATGCGGAAAATGTTTTTAATGAAAGAATATTTTTGCTGGGTATGGAATTCTGTTGGACTTTTTTTTTTTCTAGGTTAGCATTTTAAAGATGTTCTATGTGTCCTCCATATTTTCTGATGGAAAGTCTGGGGTTATTTATATCATTGCTCATTTTCTCTAGCTGCTTTCAGGATTTTCTCTTGTTGTTTTATAAGTTTGACTATGATGTGTCTGCATGTGGTTATCTTCATATGAATTCTATTTGGGGTTTACTGAGCTTCTTTAATCTGTAAATTCGCATCTTTCATCGGGAATTGAGTTATTCCCTTAGTATTTTAAGTTTTTGTAGTGTATGGAAAGTTTGCAGTCCAAAAAGATTGTAAATTGCTTGCAGGCAGGCCCCATCTGTCACGTGTCAGTGTGGCCAAGTAGACCGAGAGCTCGGAACGAGGGTCTGAGGAGCCAGCTCTCCTGTCAGCCTCGCCGAGGGCTGGCCGTGCGGCTCTCTGAACACCACGCGCTCTGAGTCTTGGGGCAGGACAGGGTGGGTCACCCAAGCCTCCCTGCTCGCCCCACACTGCCTTTGTGAGGAGGCGGTGGAGCGGTGGCGCGGAGCTGCTTTCACGCTCCTGAAGTGTTTCAGCAGTGTGCTGCAGTCCACTCTTCTAGGACTGCAGGCAGAGATGCCCGCAGAGACTGGTGCATCGGAGTGGCCTGGAAGACAAGGTGGCCTGGAGCTGTGTGTGCTTACGGTTCTCATAGGTACAAGTAAGAAGGAAGGGAGAGCATTCTGGGCAAAGGACCAGCACCTCCAAAGTCGGGCGTCAGCAGGGTGTTGTTGAAAGTCCACACGTGCTTCTCACGAAGGAAAAGAAGGCCAGAGCTGTGTCATGGAGCAGAGGCGCGAGGCAGCAGACGTCAGCCGAGGGGTTTGCATCTGTCTCGGAGGCCGCAGCAGCCAGTTTGTGTCTGCCCATATGTTTACCATTCCCAGCATTTTCATGTCTCTCTGAAAATCTAGTTTCTCCTGGTATCATTTCTCTGCAGCCTGAAGAACTTCCTTTAGCATTTCTTGAAATGAATATCTCTGGCAACAAATTCTGTTTTTTTTTTTTTCATGCGGAAAATGTTTTTAATGAAAGAATATTTTTGCTGGGTATGGAATTCTGTTGGACTTTTTTTTTTTCTAGGTTAGCATTTTAAAGATGTTCTATGTGTCCTCCATATTTTCTGATGGAAAGTCTGGGGTTATTTATATCATTGCTCATTTTCTCTAGCTGCTTTCAGGATTTTCTCTTGTTGTTTTATAAGTTTGACTATGATGTGTCTGCATGTGGTTATCTTCATATGAATTCTATTTGGGGTTTACTGAGCTTCTTTAATCTGTAAATTCGCATCTTTCATCGAGTTTGGAAAGTCCGCCATTATCGTAGTGGGGAAGTGTGCTCCAGGCTTTCCTTTTCTTCTGAGTCTCCAATTACATGAATTTCAGACCTTTTATATTGTTTCAAAGGTCTCTGTAGCTCTGTCGTTTTTGTTGTTCTTCGATTTTTTTTTCTTTTTTTTTTATTTTTTCATGTTTTTTTTTCCTTTTCTTTTTTTTTTTCTTTGATATTTTTATGTTTGTTTTTCAGATTAGATAATCTACACGAATCTATCTCCAAGCTCACTGAGTCTGTCATTTCCATTCTGCTGTTATGCTAATCCTCTGAAGTTTAGAAATTCAAAATATTTCCAACTCTATAATTACCATTTAGCTGTTTTTTTATACTTTCTGCTGAGATTTCCTGAGTTTTATTCATTATATTTTTCTTTGCTTCACTGAGCATAGTTAAATGAGCTGCTATAAAGCTTTGTCTGATAATTTTAACATCTGGGACATATCAGACAGAGCTGGTTATTTGTTGCCTTGCGGTGGCTCCCACTTCACTGGTTCTTCACACATGGAGTCAATTTTTTTTTTTTTTTTATTTTTGGGCAGGGGTCGGGTTGGGGAGGGAGGGGAGCGGGCGGGCCACTTCTATTGGTCTTTCATTTGTCTATTTTAATCCGTCTTTGTTCTTTGGCTCCTGTGGGCCTCCCATCGCGTGGCATCTCTGGTTGCAGGCGCCGTCTCTGGACGCATGCGCCCAGAGCGCCGGCTCGGTGATTGGACACATCGGTCCAGCTGCTCCGCACGTGGGATCTTCCCAGGCCAGGGATCGAACGCCCTTGCACTGCAAGGCGGTCCCAGGCAAACAAATTCTGTTTTTTTTTCATGAATATGTTTTTAATGAAAGAATATTTTTGCTGGGTATGGAATTCTGTTGGACTTTTTTTTTTTCTAGGTTAGCATTTTAAAGATGTTCTATGTGTCCTCCATATTTTCTGATGGAAAGTCTGGGGTTATTTATATCATTGCTCATTTTCTCTAGCTGCTTTCAGGATTTTCTCTTGTTGTTTTATAAGTTTGACTATGATGTGTCTGCATGTGGTTATCTTCATATGAATTCTATTTGGGGTTTACTGAGCTTCTTTAATCTGTAAATTCGCATCTTTCATCGAGTTTGGAAAGTCCGCCATTATCGTAGTGGGGAAGTGTGCTCCAGGCTTTCCTTTTCTTCTGAGTCTCCAATTACATGAATTTCAGACCTTTTATATTGTTTCAAAGGTCTCTGTAGCTCTGTCGTTTTTGTTGTTCTTCGATTTTTTTTTCTTTCTTTTTTTTTTTTATTTTTTCATGTTTTTTTTTCCTTTTCTTTTTTTTTTTCTTTGATATTTTTATGTTTGTTTTTCAGATTAGATAATCTACACGAATCTATCTCCAAGCTCACTGAGTCTGTCATTTCCATTCTGCTGTTATGCTAATCCTCTGAAGTTTAGAAATTCAAAATATTTCCAACTCTATAATTACCATTTAGCTGTTTTTTTATACTTTCTGCTGAGATTTCCTGAGTTTTATTCATTATATTTTTCTTTGCTTCACTGAGCATAGTTAAATGAGCTGCTATAAAGCTTTGTCTGATAATTTTAACATCTGGGACATATCAGACAGAGCTGGTTATTTGTTGCCTTGCGGTGGCTCCCACTTCACTGGTTCTTCACACATGGAGTCAATTTTTTTTTTTTTTTTATTTTTGGGCAGGGGTCGGGTTGGGGAGGGAGGGGAGCGGGCGGGCCACTTCTATTGGTCTTTCATTTGTCTATTTTAATCCGTCTTTGTTCTTTGGCTCCTGTGGGCCTCCCATCGCGGTGGCATCTCTGGTTGCAGAGCGCCGTCTCTGGACGCATGCGCTCCAGAGCTCCGGCTCAGTGATTGGACACATCGGTCCAGCTGCTCCGCGGCACGTGGGATCTTCCCAGGCCAGGGATCGAACCGGCGCCCCTTGCACTGCAAGGCGGTGTCCTTACCCACTGGACCACCAGGGGAAGCCCTGGAGTCATTTTGGATTGCTGACATTGTAGGTGTTACATTTTGGAGTCTTGGAGTTCTGATGGTTTTTTTGTATGTTTTGTTTTGTTTTAATAGGCAGTGGACTTGGTTAGATTTATAGTGCAAACTTAGTTTCACCTGCAGTGGGTGGCAGCTCAAATCTCAGTTCATTTTTCCGTTTCCCTGGAAGTCAGCTGCCCTGAGCCTGCACTACTCACACATCATTCAGGGATCAGTCAAAGCTGTAAGGCCTGAGTATTCATAGCATCTGGGACTCCACTACTCAATCACTTCTGTACTTCTCTCCTTACTTTTCTGTGACTGTAGTTTGCCCCAGGTTTTGTCCTTTGGTTCTTAGGGTCAGAAAGAACGCATCCTATGTTGGTCCTTCTAAGTTTTGACTCGGAAATCTGCCTGCTTTTGCTCACTCTTCTGAGCTTTGGGGTAGTTGTTTTCTTGTGTTTCTCCCCAAGCTCTGTGGGGGAGGAATAAGTGTGTTAAGAGCTGACTCGGCTATTGGATCCCTGTGTCTCCTTCATGGCAGCTTGCAGGTTTGGGTTGGAAAGGGAAGGGGCAGTGGTAAAGAGACAGCCTTACTTTTTGTACTAATCCCTCCTAGAGGAATAGGGGTTCCTTTGTCTTCGCCATCAAAGCCAGATTCTAACAGAATAACCAGGGAGATCTTGTAGCTTCCTCAGCCCCAAGCCAAGAGGGGTTTTGTGTCTCCTGGTGGGTCAGGAGCAGTAGGTAGCACAGCAGAAACAGGGACCCACAAAGTCCTGTTCTTTTATCCACAGGTGAATGAGCAAATGAAGCTGACAGTGCTCGGACAAGACTCCATCATGGTCACCTTCACCTCCATGAATGAGACAGTAACACTCCCCATATCAGCCAGCAGTTGTCCCCACGGGACATCGCACGATAGACGGGTAAGGCTCCCAGATGGACGGGTAAGGCCCAGTCACCCAGGACTGAGCTCAGAGCATCTCAGTGTGGGTTGTCCCTCTGGAATGCCTTTGCTTTTCCTGCCTCCCCCACCCCATACAAAGCCTGACCCCGTTCCCTGCCTGGTGGACGCCTACTCATCATCCACCGTCTGACTTTACTACTGCCTTGTCTGTGGAACTTGTATCAGGAGTCCTTCAGGTGCAACAGAATCCGGTGCTGACTAGCTTAAGCATGGAAGGAGACTGTTGGCTCAGGAAACTGAGAAGTCAGTCTGTAGATAGGCAGTGTCGGGCATCTCTGGATCCAGGACCTCAGAGAATTCCGTCAGATCTTCCCATCTCTTGGATCTGCCTTCCCTTTTGGTGGCTTTATTCTCCAAGAGATTTTTCTCTCCTTATGGTGACCAGATGGTCAAGAACCTCTCCGGACTCATTGTTCTTCCAGCTTTGGTCTCCCCAAGAGAAAAAGAGCTTCTCTTTGCTAGGTGCTCCGGTAGAGGTGCCAGTGCCGTCATTGGCTCCGTCTGCTGCCCGCGCCCAGAATGGTCTCTGTGGCCAGAAGCGTGTGTTGCTTTCACTGGCCAGGCTCAAGTGTCATGTCCATCCCACTCTTCTGAGCTTTGGGGTAGTTGTTTTCTTGTGTTTCTCCCCAAGCTCTGTGGGGGAGGAATAAGTGTGTTAAGAGCTGACTCGGCTATTGGATCCCTGTGTCTCCTTCATGGCAGCTTGCAGGTTTGGGTTGGAAAGGGAAGGGGCAGTGGTAAAGAGACAGCCTTACTTTTGTACTAATCCCTCCTAGAGGAATAGGGGTTCCTTTGTCTTCGCCATCAAAGCCAGATTCTAACAGAATAACCAGGGAGATCTTGTAGCTTCCTCAGCCCCAAGCCAAGAGGGGTTTTGTGTCTCCTGGTGGGTCAGGAGCAGTAGGTAGCACAGCAGAAACAGGGACCCACAAAGTCCTGTTCTTTTATCCACAGGTGAATGAGCAAATGAAGCTGACAGTGCTCGGACAAGACTCCATCATGGTCACCTTCACCTCCATGAATGAGACAGTAACACTCCCCATATCAGCCAGCAGTTGTCCCCACGGGACATCGCACGATAGACGGGTAAGGCTCCCAGATGGACGGGTAAGGCCCAGTCACCCAGGACTGAGCTCAGAGCATCTCAGTGTGGGTTGTCCCTCTGGAATGCCTTTGCTTTTCCTGCCTCCCCCACCCCATACAAAGCCTGACCCCGTTCCCTGCCTGGTGGACGCCTACTCATCATCCACCGTCTGACTTTACTACTGCCTTGTCTGTGGAACTTGTATCAGGAGTCCTTCAGGTGCAACAGAATCCGGTGCTGACTAGCTTAAGCATGGAAGGAGACTGTTGGCTCAGGAAACTGAGAAGTCAGTCTGTAGATAGGCAGTGTCGGGCATCTCTGGATCCAGGACCTCAGAGAATTCCGTCAGATCTTCCCATCTCTTGGATCTGCCTTCCCTTTTGGTGGCTTTATTCTCCAAGAGATTTTTCTCTCCTTATGGTGACCAGATGGTCAAGAACCTCTCCGGACTCATTGTTCTTCCAGCTTTGGTCTCCCCAAGAGAAAAAGAGCTTCTCTTTGCTAGGTGCTCCGGTAGAGGTGCCAGTGCCGTCATTGGCTCCGTCTGCTGCCCGCGCCCAGAATGGTCTCTGTGGCCAGAAGCGTGTGTTGCTTTCACTGGCCAGGCTCAAGTGTCATGTCCATCCCAGCAGCTGAGGGTGTGACCAGCCCCCAGTGTACCTCTCGGGCAGGGGCCTCGCGGGGGAGCGTTTTCCTGGAGGAAGGCTGCAGAGCTGTCGCCAGCCGAGGGAGAGATGGTGCCGGGTGGCATACTGGCCGCGTGCCGACCCCTCCACCGCCTCCTCGCACGTCCCAGGCGAGTCCTCCCGTCCCCTCGCTCGGCCCTCCCTGCTGTGACTCTCCTCCATCCCAGCACGGGTCTATCCGCAAGTCAGCCGTCTCTGCCAGACCCTTGTCCCCGGGGATTCCGACATGTGTCTGCTGCCCCAGGACCCAGCATGGGGGCTGCTTCAGAGGAAGTGCTTGCCAAGGGGGCAGGAGCGACAGCGGCGGAGTCTGGGAGTCTGCTTCCTCACTCACCGTCTGGTCCAGAGTCCGCACTGCAGAGAGACAGGCCGGATGAAGGGGACACAGTCCCTGGCGCCCCAGGAGTTTAGAGGAGAGCCGTCGGCACTCACGCTGGGGGACACCCTGGGGCCGCTGAGGGCTCCTTGGTTGCGCCGGCCACTGGGGCGCACAGGGGTTGGCTTGGTTGGGAAGGCTCCTTGGAGTAGAAGAAGGGGGACCACATCTGTAGTCTCCCCTGGCCAGTCCTGGTTTATCTCTCTCAGCCCAGGAATTGTTAGTTGCTTCCCTTTCCCTCTCAGAAGTAAATTGGTCGCTCTGAGGGAGATGCTCACACTGGGAGGGCGTTTGCCACGTGCCACGGGCTCACGGGCTCGCAGGGCCGACGCCCCCAGAGCGGCCAGCCTCACGTCCTCCCTTCCCATGGGCACAGGCGAGGCAGGCGTTTGGAGACCCGTGCTTCATTCTCTGACCAAGACACAAGAGATCTCCTGGGTTTCTCCCAGAGGGAAGCACTGCACTGTTTTCTCTACTGCTCTTAGGTGTCAGCAGCCTTTCAGCTTCATTAATTGATGAGCGAATTCAATACACATATATTAGTACCTGCCCTGTGCCAGACTGGCTCCCGGGGATGTTACAGCAGAAGAAGACTCGCTCCCTTCCAGTCTGTGAAGCATGGTCACTCTCAGGGAAGGGCAGAGGACGCATTGGAGCAGCTGTGACCCAGCCTGACTGGCGTGGTGTAGGGGAGAGATGGGGGCCGGTGCTGGGCTCATTAAAGGGGTCTCACGGAGCACCGAGGAAACTCAGCCTCCTGTGGCTCCAGCCTGCGCGCCTCACGCCAAAGACCAAAGCAGCCCCAGGGTGTCGGGCCCCTCCGGGCCGAGGTGGACGCCTGTGCTCAGTGATCCGCCCGTCCTGTCGACCTGGACCCCGGCTCTGCCTCTGAACGCCACTGTTGGGTGACTAAGTGCACAGGATGTGCGCAGCTCCATGTCTCTGTTCCTTGAAAACCTTTTTCATACTGGATTTTTACCATGTGCATTGACTTATCAAAGGTCATAGATAGTAGAAAGAACATTTTTTAATCATTTTATTGATTTATTTTTAGCAATGCTGGGTTTTCCTTTTTGCTGTGAGTGCTACTCTCTACCAGCCACGTGCAGGCTTCCCGTGGCGGTGGCCTCTCTTGCTCTGGAGCACGGCCTCTGGGACTCCCAGGCTTCAGTAGCTGCTGCTCCCAGGCTCTGGGGCACAGGTTCAGTCGTTGTGGCCCATGGACTTAGCTGCTCTGAGGCGTGTGGGATCAAACTCATGTCTCCAGCACTGGCCAGGAGGATTCTTTACCACTGAGCCCCCAGGGCCCCCAGTAGAAAAGTTATTGTTCCCATAAAGTTGCAGTGATGCTTTGTTTTTTGTGGTAGCCTCCTGTCTGGTAATCTCTCAAAAGTGGAACATGGCTCAGAACCAGGATGTGAGCAATTGAAGACCCCCATGAACAGCTGAGAGAATCACTCTAGGTCCACATGCCAAGCATTTGTCCTCTTGGCCTCCGCAAACCCCTCAGTCATTCACACCTTAGGTTTTCTTTTTTGCGTGTGTGTGTGGGCGGGCCACTTCTATTGGTCTTTCATTTATCTATTTTCATCCATCTTTGTTCTTTGGCCCGTGTCGCGGCCTCCCATTCGTCACTCTTACGAATTCAATACACATGGAAGGGATGTTACAGCAGAAGAAGACTCGCTCCTTCCAGTCTGTGAAGCATGGTCACTCTCAGGGAAGGGCAGAGGACGCATTGGAGCAGCTGTGACCCAGCCTGACTGGCGTGGTGTAGGGGAGAGATGGGGGCCGGTGCTGGGCTCATTAAAGGGGTCTCACGGAGCACCGAGGAAACTCAGCCTCCTGTGGCTCCAGCCTGCGCGCCTCACGCCAAAGACCAAAGCAGCCCCAGGGTGTCGGGCCCCTCCGGGCCGAGGTGGACGCCTGTGCTCAGTGATCCGCCCGTCCTGTCGACCTGGACCCCGGCTCTGCCTCTGAACGCCACTGTTGGGTGACTAAGTGCACAGGATGTGCGCAGCTCCATGTCTCTGTTCCTTGAAAACCTTTTTCATACTGGATTTTTACCATGTGCATTGACTTATCAAAGGTCATAGATAGTAGAAAGAACATTTTTTAATCATTTTATTGATTTATTTTTAGCAATGCTGGGTTTTCCTTTTTGCTGTGAGTGCTACTCTCTACCAGCCACGTGCAGGCTTCCCGTGGCGGTGGCCTCTCTTGCTCTGGAGCACGGCCTCTGGGACTCCCAGGCTTCAGTAGCTGCTGCTCCCAGGCTCTGGGGCACAGGTTCAGTCGTTGTGGCCCATGGACTTAGCTGCTCTGAGGCGTGTGGGATCAAACTCATGTCTCCAGCACTGGCCAGGAGGATTCTTTACCACTGAGCCCCCAGGGCCCCCAGTAGAAAAGTTATTGTTCCCATAAAGTTGCAGTGATGCTTTGTTTTTTGTGGTAGCCTCCTGTCTGGTAATCTCTCAAAAGTGGAACATGGCTCAGAACCAGGATGTGAGCAATTGAAGACCCCCATGAACAGCTGAGAGAATCACTCTAGGTCCACATGCCAAGCATTTGTCCTCTTGGCCTCCGCAAACCCCTCAGTCATTCACACCTTAGGTTTTCTTTTTTGCGTGTGTGTGTGGGCGGGCCACTTCTATTGGTCTTTCATTTATCTATTTTCATCCGTCTTTGTTCTTTGGCCCGTGTGGGCCTCCCATCGCGGCGGCCTCTGTTGTCGCAGAGCACTGACTCTGGGCACATGCGTTCCAGAGCTCCAGCTCAGTCATTGGACCCATCGGTCCAGCCGCTCCGCGGCACGTGGGATCTTCCCAGGCCAGGGATTGAACCGGCGCCCCTCGCACTGAAAGCCGGTGTCCTTACCCACTGGACCACCAGGGAAGCCCTTAGATTTTCTTAACTAAAGGCAGCCTCAGTGAGCTAGAGTCAGAGGTCCAGAGCCATGCGGCCCGGCACAGCAGCCGCGAGTCCCAAACGGCTGTTGAGCCCTTGAAGTGTGGCAGCGCCAGGCTGAGGCGGGCCTGTAGTGAAAGTGCACCTGCGTTCCAAAGGCTTAGTGTGAAGAGGGAATGTCACATTTCTTATTGATCATTTATTTTGATTACATGTTGCAATAATCACATTTTTGATCTATTGGATTAGATAAATATGAATTTATTTCAGCTTCTGAGAACATTTTTTTAACTTTTTTTTTTTTTTTACCTCTAAGTTATCGTTTTCTTTTTTTTTAATTCATCTTTATTCTTTGGCCTGTGTGGGCCTCCCATTGCAGTGGCCTCTCGTTGCAGAGCACCGGCTCTGGGCACATGCGTTCCAGAGCTCCAGCTCAGTAGTTGGACACATTGGTCCAGCTGCTCCAGCGCACGTGGGATCTTCCCAGGCCAGGGATTGAACCGGCGCCCCTCGCACTGAAAGCCGGTGTCCTTACCCACTGGACCACCAGGGAAGCCCTTAGATTTTCTTAACTAAAGGCAGCCTCAGTGAGCTAGAGTCAGAGGTCCAGAGCCATGCGGCCCGGCACAGCAGCCGCGAGTCCCAAACGGCTGTTGAGCCCTTGAAGTGTGGCAGCGCCAGGCTGAGGCGGGCCTGTAGTGAAAGTGCACCTGCGTTCCAAAGGCTTAGTGTGAAGAGGGAATGTCACATTTCTTATTGATCATTTATTTTGATTACATGTTGCAATAATCACATTTTTGATCTATTGGATTAGATAAATATGAATTTATTTCAGCTTCTGAGAACATTTTTTTAACTTTTTTTTTTTTTTTACCTCTAAGTTATCGTTTTCTCTTTTTTTTTCATCCATCTTTGTTCTTTGGCCTGTGTGGGCCTCCCATTGCAGTGGCCTCTCTCGTTGCAGAGCACCGGCTCTGGGCACATGCTCTCCAGAGCGCTGACTCATAATTGGACACACCAGTCCAGCCGCTCCACAGCATGTGGGATCTCCCTGGGCCAGGGATCAAACCGGCGCCCGTTGCACTGCAAGGTGGACTCTTTATCCACGGGACCACTAGGGAAGCCTTCTTCATTTTTTAAAGTATGGAAGTATAATTAAGACTTAACACAGTTTTCATGCAACAGTAGGCTAGAGATTCTATTCACATTCCCATAGACTGTAAAGCAGGAGACACTGGAACATATCTAGGGACATAAAACACAGAGCACGGCTTCCCTGGTGGTCCAGTGGGTACATAGTCCGCCTTGCAGTGCAAGGGACTCAGGTCTGAACCCTGGCCCGGGAAGATTCCACTTGCTGCGGAGCGGCTGGACTGCTGCGTCCAATTGCAAGCCAGTGCTCTGGAGCGCATGCGCCCAGAGCCGGTGCTCTGCAACAAGAGAGGCCACTGCGATGCGAGGCCCACACAGGCCAAAGAACAAAGACGGATGAAAAATAAACGGATGAAAAACCAATGAGGGCTCCCCCTGGTGGTCCGGTGGGTAAGGACACCGCCTTGCAGTGCAAGGGGCACCGGTTTGATCCCTGGACTGGGAAGATCCCACGTGCCGCGGAGCGGCTGGACCGATGTGTCCAATTGCAAGCCAGTGCTCTGGAGCGCATGCGCCCAGAGCCGGTGCTCTGCAACAAGAGAGGCCACTGCGATGCGAGGCCCACACAGGCCAAAGAACAAAGACGGATGAAAAATAAACGGATGAAAAACCAATGAGGGCTTCCCCTGGTGGTCCGGTGGGTAAGGACACCGCCTTGCAGTGCAAGGGGCACCGGTTTGATCCCTGGACTGGGAAGATCCCACGTGCCGCGGAGCGGCTGGACCGATGTGTCCAATCACCGAGCCGGAGCTCTGGAGCACATGCGCCCAGAGCCGGTGCTCTGCAATGACAAACACCACCGCGATGGGAGGCCCACACGGGCCAAAGAACAAAGACGGATGAAAACAGAGAAATGAAAGACCAATAGAAGTGGCCCACCTGCCCCCCTCCCTCCCTCCCCAACCCGACCCCCACCCAAAGTAAATAAATAAATAAATCTTAAAAAAAAACAAAACAATGAAAGAGGCCAAAATTAAAAAAAGAGAAACCACAGAGCAAAAATTTCAATCTGAAGGCATTGAAATCATATAGGAACATTAAAACTCAAAAGGCATAACTGTCTTAGGGACACTGAGCATGGGGATAAACGGGAAATACACTTAAACAGTGTCTGAGAACCACCGTGCTCGTCCTCGTCACAGCCCATGTGTGGGCGCGCAGGGTGGCGTACTGAGCTTTGCACCTTTCTGACTCGATATAAACCACAGACAAAGAAAGGTCAGGCTTACTGTGGGTCACCGGATTTTCTGTTGACCCTTGCTTACACGTTAGGCTTTGCGGGATATTTTCATGTGCCTTCTTGAGAGGAAAAGAGCCTCGGCTAGGAGGAAGCCTCTGGCCATCTCTTCCCTTGCCGGGCCTCAGTTTCTTTATTTGTATAGGGATGTATAAAGGCCAGCCCAGCTTTCCCACTTCTCTCCTGGGACTTGAGCTCCATCCTGTGTGTGTGTGCGCGTGGGCGGGGAAGGGGCTCGCTGTCACCCGTCAGCAGACCCGTGGCCCTCTGGGAAAGCTGAGGGGTGGGCGTAGGGTGGCCTCTTCCCGCACAGTCCCTGTCGCTGCGAATCCTGTTAAATGGCTTCCCCAGACACGTCTCACCCTGGAGGAACCTGCCCATCAGAGCAACAGACAGAGCGGCAGTGCCTGATTTTATGGCCCTGCAACCAGGCTCCTCGCTCAATATTTCTGTCAAGGCAGCACTTTGGAGGCAAGGAAATGCCTCGGTTTAAATGCTTTATTAGCCCAGCGCTGCCTCCAGTCCTTTTCAGAAGCAAGACTGGGTATAAATTAAAAGTCGATAAATAAAATCAGCCCAGAGGCAGAGGTTGGGGCCTATGGTCGGAAGGACGGTTGGGGCTCTGCTGTTAATTGAGGCATCCTTTACAACAGCCTTGCCCGCGGGACGCGGAGGGACATGTGGCTGGCATCATCGTTCTTCAAAAAGTCTGTCCGCCACCCACCCTGTTCTCTCTACCTGACGCTTCCGTTCTACAGGGGAAGAATGATGCGCCCCTCCTCTGTGTGAAGTGGGAAGGACAGACAGCATGGATTCTGCTCCAGGGGCTGACCGAGTTCAGAGATAAAGAAAGTGAAAGGAGACCAGAGTCCAGGGCAGGGAGGACAGGAAGGCGCAGGTGCACAGGCCCAGTGTGGGGAGCGATGGCTGCCAGCTTAGCAAGACGGCCAGGACTTGCTGGAGGGAAATAGCAGATGCCGATTGCCACTGACTCCAGAACCTGAGCCTCTCTCCCCCCGGCAGAGGCTGAACTGAGCTGTAGGATGGCCTCGCTGTCTCACAGGGGCCTCGGAGAAACCCCAAAAGGAGCCGGAGACCCCAGGCCGGTGCCCGGGGGACCAGGTGGTCTCTCCGCCAGGAGCTGCCAGCAGGGCAAAGGGGTCTGCGGGTCACGCAGGCGGCCAAGGTTCCCAAGAGGCGCCGTCCGTCCAGCCTCCCAGAATGCGCCAAGCGTTAGCTGAGCGCCGTCTGTGTGATCAGCACGTGGACGCTTGGCCTCCAGGAGCTTAGGAGTCTGGCTGGGGAGATGGCCTCCCGTGCAGCTGACCACAAAGGGCTGCTCACCTTTTCCTTCGGGCTGCGTAGAGAGCACAGTGGGGTCCAAGGCAAGGTGACATTCTGCCCCGAGGAACCGCATCCCCGGGACGGGCGGTGGCATTTGAGGGGAGCTGAGTCGTGTGCAGGAATTCACTGGGCCGAGGGAACAGAGCTGGGTCCCACGTAGGGACGGCACCTCCTCTACGCCAGGGCCAGGCCTGCGGTCACCGGGCCGGGCAGGCAGCACCCGGTGGGGCCGGTGACAGTTCCCTGCCCTCGGCCTCTCCCCAGGCGACCCGCAGAGTCAGCATCCTGGACGAAAAGATAGCTAAGATGAGCCGGGCCCTGGCCGAGATCAAGAGGCGGTTTCAGAAGACAGTATCCCAGTTCACGAACTCCATCCTGCTGGCGGCAGGTGAGGCGGCAGAGACGGGGTGCGGTCCTGCCCCACTGCGTGAACTCCGTCCTGCTGGCGACAGGAGAGGAGGCAGCGGAGAGCGGGGTGCAATCCTGTCCCAGATCCTGGGCCAGCTGCGGGTCACCTCCTCCTCACCAGCCCAGGGAGGTGGCGCCCCAGGATTTCCCATGGCCGCTGGGATGACCAGGCCAAGAGTTTGGAGGAAACCTCCTCTGGGCCACTCAGCTGAGCATGGCGACCTCCACCAGCGTCAGCGCCTGAGTGCCCTCCACGTGTCTTTAATGCCTCCGCGTGATTGCTCTTTTCCCGGGGCTGCCTTGGTGTTTCCGACGCCCTCTTTGTCTTCGCCCTGCCCACACAGGGTTCACTTTTCTCCTCTGTCTCCTGTATCGTCCGTCATCCATTCGCAGCTCCTGTTCCTCTCCTTGTTGGAAGTCTCAGTGAAAGAGAAAAGCAGCCACATCTCTCAACTGTCCCTGCCCAGAGTCCCCCAGGGCCAGCCTGGACGACCTCAGGACCCCTCCCGTGTCTGGGCTCTCCTCCCCCCTACGCACGGGCCTGGGGGCAACGCTCCACTGACTCTCCCACCCTAGGCCACCCCCCGGCTGGGTGCACAGGAGCTTTGGTGCCCCCACGGCCTGCCTGGATAGTTGCTCCTTGTTCCCAAAGACTGAGTTCAACTACTCCCTGCCTCTGGGAAGCCTTCCATGACCTTCTAGCACAATGTTTCATACTCCCCTGGGCTCCCACCGCGCTTTGTCCACACTCTGATTGTAGGTCTTCCTGCCTAGCATTATGAATATTTCTCTGCTTTCCCTTTTCCCTGATTCTGCTTGAAGTCTCCAGGGACAGAGCCCTGTCCAGAGCCATCTTTATGCCCAGTGCCTAACACTGAGGAACTGTCTGGTAAATGAGTGAAGAAACGAGAGGGCTCTGTCTAGTAAGAAAATACAAGTAAATACAACGAAGAGCAGAGATGGACATGACTTACGTCTGGAGGCACGGGGAGCCACGTGGATGCCTTGGGTACCCAGCGTCTACACTGAGTGCTCTAAGGGCACAAAGCTGAAACACAGGCCCGTGGGGGAGGAGGGTAACAGGACTGGGTCTGGACAGATGGCCGGAACTGCAAGTGACATGTCGTTCCATTTGTCCAGCTCTGACTGACCCACTGACCGCACGAGGGTGGCAGCAGTGGGCGGGCAGCCCTGCGGCAGACTCGGGGAGCGCAGGCTGGAGGCGGGCCGTGTGGCCCCACGGCAGGTCACGGCAGCCGGGCCACCCGGGGGAGTGACGCCAGTGTTCTCTGTCCACAGGCCTGTTCGCCATAGAATACCCAGTCAAAAAGGAACACGCAGAAGTCAGTCGGCCTAAAGTGAAGTCCGGGCCGTATCTCGAGCGTGGCCCCAAGCTGAATCAGTCCTCAGCAGAAGTGCTCTTGCTGCGGTCTCACTCAGGCCGGCACGAGTCCTTGACTGAAGAGGCTTCACAGGAAGAGCCCGCGACGGCCCCTGGGAGCCCCACGCGCAGGAAGCCCAGCAAGGTCCGCCCCAAGGCCAAGGCCGCACCCAGGTGGGCTTGAGACTCTGTTGCTTCCGGCTTCATGTGCCAGATCTCAGATGGGTAGTAGACTCGCAAAGGTGACCAAAACAGATGAGGTCCCTTCCTCTAGGCATGGAAATGTTAGGGGTGAGGAAAGATCGAGGGGAAACGTGTGAATAGCTGAAATACATGAGATGGGGGTAAAGCCTGGGGAGAAAGTACGGTGGGTTGGAGCAGAGGCTGGCAAAGTCCAGCCGGAGGATCTGTCTGGTTCACTGTCTGCTTTCTTTGTGGGTCAGCTAAGAGCCTTTTTTATGTTTTTAAAAA
Source organism: Tragulus kanchil (assembly GCA_022376925.1). Taxonomy (NCBI): domain Eukaryota; kingdom Metazoa; phylum Chordata; class Mammalia; order Artiodactyla; family Tragulidae; genus Tragulus; species Tragulus kanchil. The sequence continues at coordinate 224,979,495 of JAIOJX010000030.1, read as the reverse complement.
ATGCTCGGGAGGACTAAACGTCAAAAGACTTCTTTTGTGACATGTGAAATGACACGAAATTCCATTGTCAGGATCCACGAATACAGCTTAATCAGGGCACACCCACACCCACTTAGTCACCTCTGGCTGGTAGCAGCTTTCCTGCTACGACGAAAACATTGTGTCCTGTGGCTGAGACCACTGGCACTGCAAAGACTAGGATCTTTACCACCTGGCCCTGTACGGAAAATGCCAGCCAACCCAGGCATGGAGAGCCTGGGCTGTGGGAAGGCACGGGCTCCCCTAGATAGACGGTCTGGGAAACAGTTCTTTTTTGGGGAGGGGTGGAGGAGGGCAGGCCACTTCTATTGGTCTTTCATTTATCCATTTTCATCCATCTTTGTTCTTTGGCCCGTGTGGGCCTCCCATCGCAGCGGCCTCTGTTGTCGCGGAGCATCGGCTCTGGGCGCATGCGCTCCAGAGCTCCGGCTCGGTCATTGGACACATCGGTCCAGCCGCTCCGCAGCACATGGGATCTTCCCAGGCCAGGGAATGAACTGGCACCCCTTGCACTGCAAGGCAGTGTCCTTACCCACTGGTCCACCAGGGAAGCCCATGGGAAGCAATTCTGATGAGAGGTTGTAGGGGAGCCTGAAGGATTAGAACTAGAAGCCACAAAGAATGGGAATGGAGCGTGAGTTGGAGGACCCAACGAGTCCAGGGGCCTTGAGCCAAGAACAGGTGTGGAGAGTATGCAGGAACAGGAGGGGCCAGGGTGGAGCGTCGTGAGGGCGAGGACAGAGAGGCAGGCACGAGCCGGGCCAGGCAGACTCGTGGTGACGGGAACCGTCCTAAGACAGGAAGTGACATCATCTGATTCATGAGGTTTTAAGAAAACAAAAAAATGCATACGATCTCCTGTATTTGAGCTCTAAAAATTTTGTAAATAAAGCAAAGTGGACCAATCCTAAGTGTACAGCTCAGTGTGTATCACAAAGTGAGCACACCCATCGGCCCCAGGAAGTAGTGCTTCCCTTTTCCCCTCCCCATCAGTGATCCCGCAGTCCTCCCCAACCGGAAGACGTCTCCCATCGGTTTTTTTTAAAGTATTTATGTATTTATTTGGCTGTGTTGGGTCTTAGTTGCAGCATGTGGGATCTTAGTTCCCCAAGCAGGCATCAAACCTGTGTCCTCTGCATTAGGGGGCAGATTCTTAACCATAGGACCATCAGGGGAGTCCCAAGTGTGTCTTTTTAGCTGCTTAAATAGAACCCTTCAGTGTGTGTTCTTGGCGTTTGCCCTCTTGTGGTCGGTGGTGTGATGTGAGCTCCCTCCGTGGTGCGAGTGGCAGAATCAGTGCTCCTTTTCACAGCTGTGCGATGATCTCTTGTCGGCCAAGGCAAGAAATTGTATTCCTCCTAATGTTGATGGGTATTTGGGTTGCTTACAGTTTGGGTAATGACAGACTGTGCTGGTGTTTGTCTCCATCCTTATTTATAGTTGGGATTTTCCTGGATGTGAAGTTGCCGTCGTAGTGTGCATGTGTGGTCTGCTCGATCCTGTAGTTCTGTAGGGACGGTCCCTCTTCCAAAATCTTGGCTCCACTCCCCCCAGCAGTGCATGAACATTCCAGCTGATCCATGGTATCTACAACCCTGGACCGGCCCTGTGCAGAGCCTGACATACCGTGGTTCCCTGATAAATAAATATCTGATGATTTTTTTGAGGCTCTCAGTTTTCATTCCACTCCCAAAGAAGGGCAGTGCAGAGAATGTTCAAACTACTGTACGGGTGTGCTCATTTCCTATGCTAGGTAGCACTCAGAATCCTTCAAGCAAGGGGTCAGCTCAGTATGTGAACCATGAACTTCCAGATGTACACACAGGGTTTAAAAACAGCAGAAAATCCAGAGGTCAAATTGCCAACAGTTGTTGGATCATGGAGCAAGTTGAAAATTTTTTTGAGCCTTTGACCATATGGATCCCAAACAAAAAAACTACGATCTCCTGTATTTGAGCTCTAAAAATTTTGTAAATAAAGCAAAGTGGACCAATCCTAAGTGTACAGCTCAGTGTGTATCACAAAGTGAGCACACCCATCGGCCCCAGGAAGTAGTGCTTCCCTTTTCCCCTCCCCATCAGTGATCCCGCAGTCCTCCCCAACCGGAAGACGTCTCCCATCGGTTTTTTTTAAAGTATTTATGTATTTATTTGGCTGTGTTGGGTCTTAGTTGCAGCATGTGGGATCTTAGTTCCCCAAGCAGGCATCAAACCTGTGTCCTCTGCATTAGGGGGCAGATTCTTAACCATAGGACCATCAGGGGAGTCCCAAGTGTGTCTTTTTAGCTGCTTAAATAGAACCCTTCAGTGTGTGTTCTTGGCGTTTGCCCTCTTGTGGTCGGTGGTGTGATGTGAGCTCCCTCCGTGGTGCAGTGGCAGAATCAGTGCTCCTTTTCACAGCTGTGCGATGATCTCTTGTCGGCCAAGGCAAGAAATTGTATTCCTCCTAATGTTGATGGGTATTTGGGTTGCTTACAGTTTGGGTAATGACAGACTGTGCTGGTGTTTGTCTCCATCCTTATTTATAGTTGGGATTTTCCTGGATGTGAAGTTGCCGTCGTAGTGTGCATGTGTGGTCTGCTCGATCCTGTAGTTCTGTAGGGACGGTCCCTCTTCCAAAATCTTGGCTCCACTCCCCCCAGCAGTGCATGAACATTCCAGCTGATCCATGGTATCTACAACCCTGGACCGGCCCTGTGCAGAGCCTGACATACCGTGGTTCCCTGATAAATAAATATCTGATGATTTTTTTGAGGCTCTCAGTTTTCATTCCACTCCCAAAGAAGGGCAGTGCAGAGAATGTTCAAACTACTGTACGGGTGTGCTCATTTCCTATGCTAGGTAGCACTCAGAATCCTTCAAGCAAGGGGTCAGCTCAGTATGTGAACCATGAACTTCCAGATGTACACACAGGGTTTAAAAACAGCAGAAAATCCAGAGGTCAAATTGCCAACAGTTGTTGGATCATGGAGCAAGGGAATTCAAGAAAAACATCATCTTCTTCTTCATTGATACGTTAAAGCCTTTGACCATATGGATCACAACAAACTGTGGAAAACTCTTAAAGAAATGGGAATACCAGACCGCCTTACCTGTTTCCTGAGAAACCTGTATGCAGGTCAAGAAGCTGCAGTTAGAACTGGACATGGAACAATGGACTGGTTACACATCTGGAAAAGAGTACATCAAGGCTGTATATTGTCACCCTGCTTATTAAACTTATATGCAGAGTTAAAATCGTGCGAAATGCTGGGCTGAATGAATCACAAGCTGGAATCAAGGTTGCTGAGAGAAATATCAGCAACTTCAGATATGCAGATGCCATCAGTCTGACGGCAGAAAGTGAAGAGGAACTAAAGAGCTTCTTGATGAGGGTGAAAGAGGAGACTGAAGAATCTAGCTTAAGAATCGACATTCAAAAAACTAAGATCATGGCATTCGGTCCCATCATTTCATGGCAAATAGAAGGGGAAAAAGTGTAAACAGTGACTGATTTTCTTTTCTTGGGCTCCAAAATCACTGCAGACGGTGAATGCAGCCATGAAATTAAGATACTTGCTCCTTGGAAGAAAAGCTATGACAAACCTAGACAGTGTATTAAAAAGCAGAGACATTGCTTTGCCAACAAAGGAAGGAAGACAGAGGATGAGATAGTTGGATGGCATCAGCAACTCAATGGACATGAATTTGAGCAAATTCCGGGAATACTGAAGCCTGGCGTGTTGCAGTCCATGGGGCAAATTGCAAAGCGCTGAAGGAAACAATTGAATGTTTACTATTATCCTATTAAGGAGAACAGAGCTGACATACCGTGGTTCCCTGATAAATAAATATCTGATGATTTTTGAGGCTCTCAGTTTTCATTCCACTCCCAAAGAAGGGCAGTGCAGAGAATGTTCAAACTACTGTACGGGTGTGCTCATTTCCTATGCTAGGTAGCACTCAGAATCCTTCAAGCAAGGGGTCAGCTCAGTATGTGAACCATGAACTTCCAGATGTACACACAGGGTTTAAAAACAGCAGAAAATCCAGAGGTCAAATTGCCAACAGTTGTTGGATCATGGAGCAAGGGAATTCAAGAAAAACATCATCTTCTTCTTCATTGATACGTTAAAGCCTTTGACCATATGGATCACAACAAACTGTGGAAAACTCTTAAAGAAATGGGAATACCAGACCGCCTTACCTGTTTCCTGAGAAACCTGTATGCAGGTCAAGAAGCTGCAGTTAGAACTGGACATGGAACAATGGACTGGTTACACATCTGGAAAAGAGTACATCAAGGCTGTATATTGTCACCCTGCTTATTAAACTTATATGCAGAGTTAAAATCGTGCGAAATGCTGGGCTGAATGAATCACAAGCTGGAATCAAGGTTGCTGAGAGAAATATCAGCAACTTCAGATATGCAGATGCCATCAGTCTGACGGCAGAAAGTGAAGAGGAACTAAAGAGCTTCTTGATGAGGGTGAAAGAGGAGACTGAAGAATCTAGCTTAAGAATCGACATTCAAAAAACTAAGATCATGGCATTCGGTCCCATCATTTCATGGCAAATAGAAGGGGAAAAAGTGTAAACAGTGACTGATTTTCTTTTCTTGGGCTCCAAAATCACTGCAGACGGTGAATGCAGCCATGAAATTAAGATACTTGCTCCTTGGAAGAAAAGCTATGACAAACCTAGACAGTGTATTAAAAAGCAGAGACATTGCTTTGCCAACAAAGGAAGGAAGACAGAGGATGAGATAGTTGGATGGCATCAGCAACTCAATGGACATGAATTTGAGCAAATTCCGGGAATACTGAAGCCTGGCGTGTTGCAGTCCATGGGGTTGCAAAGAGTTAGACACAACTTAGCGACTGAAGGACAACAATTGAATGTTTACTATTATCCTATTAAGGAGAACACTCCAAATGCATGAAATTTTTGTACTGTTGAGATGGAGACGTGAAATAACCAAAATAAATAGGCAAAATATATAGTGTTTTAGACAGTGAGCAGTACTAAGGAGAACAGGCAGGCACAAGGTACATTTGTTGGGGGTGTGTGTATGTATTTATACTTAGCTGCTCAGTCGTATCCAACTCTTTGCAATCCCTCTAGGCTCCTCTGTCTGTGGAATTCTCCAGTCTAGGATAATGAAGTAGGTAGCCATTCCCTTCTCCAGAGGGTCTTTCCGACCTGGGGGTCAAACCTGGGTTTCTTGCACTGACGGGCGTATTCTACGCCATTATGCCACCTGGGAATTCACATTTTATACATAGCAGTGTGTCTGTGTTAATCCCAGGCTCCTAATTTATCCCTTGGCCTTCCTTTCCTCTTTGGGAATGGTAAATTTTCTATGTGAGCCTGACTTGGTTCTAACAAGATAATTGGAAGACCTGTTAGGAGGCACTTGTAGGCAGCCAAGTAAGAGCCCCTGAGTAAGAGTAGGGGCAGGGAAAGCGGTCAGATCCTGGATTTGTCTTGAACGTAGAGTGGACAAGCGTGGTGACAGATTGGCTGGGACATGGGATGTGAGAGAAAGAAAGGCGTCCTGGATGACTGCAGAGTCCCTGTGGAAGGGATGCATTCCTTGTGAATTCCGTCTTGTGCCTGAGGAACCTGAGGCACAGAGAGGCTAGGTGCCCCTCCGAGGGGCACTGCGTGTGTGGCAGGCCAGGCTGGAACGGCCTGTAGCCTGACTCCAGCTCGCAGCCACTGATTTTCTTTTCTTGGGCTCCAAAATCACTGCAGACGGTGAATGCAGCCATGAAATTAAGATACTTGCTCCTTGGAAGAAAAGCTATGACAAACCTAGACAGTGTATTAAAAAGCAGAGACATTGCTTTGCCAACAAAGGAAGGAAGACAGAGGATGAGATAGTTGGATGGCATCAGCAACTCAATGGACATGAATTTGAGCAAATTCCGGGAATACTGAAGCCTGGCGTGTTGCAGTCCATGGGGTTGCAAAGAGTTAGACACAACTTAGCGACTGAAGGACAACAATTGAATGTTTACTATTATCCTATTAAGGAGAACACTCCAAATGCATGAAATTTTTGTACTGTTGAGATGGAGACGTGAAATAACCAAAATAAATAGGCAAAATATATAGTGTTTTAGACAGTGAGCAGTACTAAGGAGAACAGGCAGGCACAAGGTACATTTGTTGGGGGTGTGTGTATGTATTTATACTTAGCTGCTCAGTCGTATCCAACTCTTTGCAATCCCTCTAGGCTCCTCTGTCTGTGGAATTCTCCAGTCTAGGATAATGAAGTAGGTAGCCATTCCCTTCTCCAGAGGGTCTTTCCGACCTGGGGGTCAAACCTGGGTTTCTTGCACTGACGGGCGTATTCTACGCCATTATGCCACCTGGGAATTCACATTTTATACATAGCAGTGTGTCTGTGTTAATCCCAGGCTCCTAATTTATCCCTTGGCCTTCCTTTCCTCTTTGGGAATGGTAAATTTTCTATGTGAGCCTGACTTGGTTCTAACAAGATAATTGGAAGACCTGTTAGGAGGCACTTGTAGGCAGCCAAGTAAGAGCCCCTGAGTAAGAGTAGGGGCAGGGAAAGCGGTCAGATCCTGGATTTGTCTTGAACGTAGAGTGGACAAGCGTGGTGACAGATTGGCTGGGACATGGGATGTGAGAGAAAGAAAGGCGTCCTGGATGACTGCAGAGTCCCTGTGGAAGGGATGCATTCCTTGTGAATTCCGTCTTGTGCCTGAGGAACCTGAGGCACAGAGAGGCTAGGGTGCCCCTCCGAGGGGGCACTGCGTGTGGGTGGCAGAGGCCAGGCTGGAACGGCCTGTAGCCTGACTCCAGCTCGCAGCCACGGGGCCTCGGTCCCCCTGGAGCCGCGGCTGGGGGCCGGGGCCTGCGCCCCGCCGGCTGACGGCCGCCCGCTTGCTCTCCCTGGCAGGGGGAAGGCCACAGAGGTGCGCAGCCCCACCCGGTGGGCGGCCTCACCCTCCGACTGCCCGCTGGTGCTGCGGAAGCACATCCTCAAGGAGGACGTCCAGGCCGGCTGCAGGTGCATCGGGAGGGCCCCCCTGGTGTCGGACGTGGAGCTGGAGCGCTTCCTCTCGGCACCCCGAAACCCCAACCAGGTGCTGGTGTTCGGGATCGTGGCGGGCCAGAACCCCATCAAGTCGGGGCAGCTCCAGTGGCTGCTGGACACACTCTATGGTCACCGGCAGCAGGGCCGCGCCTCCCCCTGCATCCAGGTGGGTCCTGGGGCCCAGCCCAGGAGGAAGGGGCACCCCCGGGGGCTGGGATTGTCTGAGAGCACGTGAGCCCCGTTTCACCACCTTTTCTCCTGGGCCTTGGCACACGCTCTTCCTGCTGTCTCTCACTCATCCTTCTGTCCCGATGAACGTCCCCACTCACAGTGGAGGCCTTCTCTGACCTTGAGACCGCGCCGCGGGCTCTCTGCTGGTGGTGGTTTTCCAGACCGCAGGCTGCAGAGGGTCGTCCTGTCCTAGAGTGAGTGCAGAGGAGCCGCGCTCACCGTGGAATCCTCAGGGCTCAGGAACGCTCGTGACCGGGCACCTGAGTGGGGGTGCTGGGCCGGTGCCCGGGGGCAGCACCCACAGCAGCCCTGGCGAGGGCCATGAGAGGACAGGGCCTGTCGGAGCCCGGGGACAGGGGCGGCCACCTCTGAGGGTCAGCCTGCGTCTCCCAGGGTGAGAGGCTTTTGCAGGTGGGTGAGTGCTCCCCACAGCGGCCTGTGCAGAGTCCGGGCCCCAGCTCCCTGTGGCTTCGAGGCCTCAGGGGTCAGTCAGCCAGGGGCACGTGGAGTCCAGTCCATGCCCTTGCTGCAGAGTCTCATCCTCACCCGAGTCAGCGGCCACTCCCGGCAGGGTTGTCACTGTTCATGGGACAGCCCGGGCCCCAGACCACGGGGAACAGAGGACCCAGGGAGCTTCGTGCCCTCCTGCGGACCGCCTTCAGAGCCTCAGTGCCCTGGGCCCGCTCGAGTCCATTGCTTGGCCTGCTCTCCCCCTCTGGCTGTAGCCCTGAATGCTGCGTGTTCACATATGCCCTGGGGGTGCCCCTTCCAGCCCTCCTCCCAGGCACGCAGCCTCCCTGACCCCCGAGGTCCTGCCCCAGATCTGCACTCCAGCCGGGGCCCGGCGTTGGCAGTGGAGCCCTCTGGTCAGACGCCAGCCGGCTTTCCACAGGTCTCACGCATCAGAGCTGTGTGTGTTTCCTGGAGCCAGTTCCAATGGGTGGATTCCTTGAGCCTGACTGACCCCCTGCTCTGCGCCCGTCCATGTATAGGTATCATCCCTGCTCGTGTGGAAAGTTAGTGCTGACTTTCGTTCACCTCGGGGCCGTTCACTGTTGACAAGCAATCGTCTGAAAGCACTGGAGGGCGAGGCGGCCCCACTGGCAGCGTGCACGGCCCAGGCTGGCCTGAGGTGCAGGGCCGCGGCGCTTGAGGAGGACAGAGGACAGGCCCAGGGATGGTGTCAGGTCTCACGGTGACTCTGGTTCCACCGTTCGGTGGCCTTTGGTTAAGGCAGAGACGTTCCTGACATCCTCCTGCTCTGACAGCTAGAACCTTGGGTGCTGGGCTGCGTTCCACATTGGAAACTGCGAGGACAGCTGGAGGCACCCGGAATAAAAGACAGATAAAACCAGAAACCATCACATTGCCCAGCTGCCGTGTTAATGGATCGGTAGCATCCAGGGCAGAGGGGAGAGAGCAGCTTTACGTGGGGTCGACCAGGTCTTTCCTGAAATACACGTTTCACTTCAGGTCCTGGCTGGACTGGCGAGAGGGCGTTCAGAGGGGCAGCCAGGCAGCGGAGGAAGAGGGTGAAGGAGTCCTGGGACGGGGGGAGCCCCAGGAACAGGACTCATCTCTGCTGGGCTTCTCCCAGGCCCAGGGAATACACAGGTCCCGCAGACCCCAGAGGCGGGCTCGTGAATGTCACGTGTTGGGGACCGTCATCTCCGTGGTGGCCCTCACCAGTCGAGGGCCCCAAGTGGACCCACGACATGCCCTGGGGACGGTCGAGGGAGAGGTGTGCACGCGGGGCCTGAAGGGCCGTTGGCAGGAGCCGGGGCTCTGGACTCCAGGGCGCCTGACCTGGCTGAGCGTGTGGGGGTCCAAGTGCTGTTGGCATGGGGATGACGGGCACGCCTCTCTCTCTCTCTCTCTCTCTCTCTCTCTCTCTGCAGTGCCGGCACGACCCCTACCGCCTGCTGCAGTACGACCTGGACGGCCCCCTGCAGAGGAACCCGCCCCTGCTGGTGAAGAAGCACGCGGTGACAGAGGGCATGATTCTGGTGAGCCAGGGCCCGGGGCCGCCCGCTGCCCACTGCTCGTCATCCGGCGTTCTGCAGCCCCTGCCCTTGCGAGATCGCAGACACAGGAGCCAGACTGAGGTCCAGAGAGGAGGACTGACCGGGAGTCACCCAGCACAGGGAGCTGGGGCTGGAGCCTGGACCCCCGTCTCCAGAGCCCGGCCCTCCCTCCCCAGGCCGACCCACGTGCCCCCATCCCAGGAGGCTGAAGGGACAGGTGATACTTAGCCCAGAGAAACAAGTCTTCATTTGGTTGTTTTTAAATAATGTTTTGCTAAATGCAAGGTATGGCATAAACATGGATATTCATTGTAAAAGCTTTGGAAAGTGTATTTCAGGCCATAATCACTCTATCACCACCGCAGATGGCCTCACTGTTCACCCTCAGCGCCTGCCGGGGTCAGTGCTCTGGGGAGTCCCAGAGCGCACCCTACTCACCATTGGTATCTCACCTGCCCCCAAATATTCTGACTTTTAGTTCCCCCTGCTTTTTTTTTTTTCCTAATTTTGGCCTCTCTTATTGTTTATTTATTTATTTTCATCCATCTTTATTCTTTGGCCCGTGTGGGCCTCCCATCACACTAGCCTCTGTCGTTGCAGAGCACCGGCTCTGGGCGCATGCACTCCAGAGTGCTGGCTCATAATTGGACCCACTGGCCCAACCGCTTCGTGGCACGTGGGATCTTCCTGGGCCAAGGTTCAGACTGGTGCCCCTTGCACTGCAAGGTGGACTCTTTACCTATTGGACCACCAGGGATGCCTGAGATCCCGTTTGTTTTTTTTTTTAAAGATTTATTTATTTATTTATTTATTTTGGTTGGGGTGGGGTTGGGGAGGGAGGGGAGCGGGTGGGCCACTTCTATTGGTCTTTCATTTGTCCATTTTCATCCATCTTTGTTCTTTGGCCCGTGTGGGCCTCCCATCACGGTGGCCTCTCTCTCTGCAGAGCACCGGCTATGGGCGCATGCGCTCCAGAGCTCCGGCTCGGTAATTGGACACATCGGTCCAGCCGCTCCGTGGCACGTGGGATCCTCCCAGGCCAGGGATCGAACCGGTACCCCTTGCACTGCCAGGCGGTGTCCCCACCCACTGGATCACCAGGGGAAGCCCGAGCTCCGTTTTTAATGACGATCCTGCCCTTGCGAGATCGCAGACACAGGAGCCAGACTGAGGTCCAGAGAGGAGGCCTGACCGAGTCACCCAGCACAGGAGCTGGGGCTGGAGCCTGGACCCCGTCTCCAGAGCCCGGCCCTCCCTCCCCAGGCCGACCACGTGCCCCCATCCCAGGAGGCTGAAGGGACAGGTGATACTTAGCCCAGAGAAACAAGTCTTCATTTGGTTGTTTTTAAATAATGTTTTGCTAAATGCAAGGTATGGCATAAACATGGATATTCATTGTAAAAGCTTTGGAAAGTGTATTTCAGGCCATAATCACTCTATCACCACCGCAGATGGCCTCACTGTTCACCCTCAGCGCCTGCCGGGGTCAGTGCTCTGGGGAGTCCCAGAGCGCACCCTACTCACCATTGGTATCTCACCTGCCCCCAAATATTCTGACTTTTAGTTCCCCCTGCTTTTTTTTTTTTCCTAATTTTGGCCTCTCTTATTGTTTATTTATTTATTTTCATCCATCTTTATTCTTTGGCCCGTGTGGGCCTCCCATCACACTAGCCTCTGTCGTTGCAGAGCACCGGCTCTGGGCGCATGCACTCCAGAGTGCTGGCTCATAATTGGACCCACTGGCCCAACCGCTTCGTGGCACGTGGGATCTTCCTGGGCCAAGGTTCAGACTGGTGCCCCTTGCACTGCAAGGTGGACTCTTTACCTATTGGACCACCAGGGATGCCTGAGATCCCGTTTGTTTTTTTTTTTAAAGATTTATTTATTTATTTATTTATTTTGGTTGGGGTGGGGTTGGGGAGGGAGGGGAGCGGGCGGGCCACTTCTATTGGTCTTTCATTTGTCCATTTTCATCCATCTTTGTTCTTTGGCCCGTGTGGGCCTCCCATCACGGTGGCCTCTCTCTCTGCAGAGCACCGGCTATGGGCGCATGCGCTCCAGAGCTCCGGCTCGGTAATTGGACACATCGGTCCAGCCGCTCCGTGGCACGTGGGATCCTCCCAGGCCAGGGATCGAACCGGTACCCCTTGCACTGCCAGGCGGTGTCCCCACCCACTGGATCACCAGGGGAAGCCCGAGCTCCCGTTTTTTAATGACGATTTTTACCTGCAGAGTAAGAATTCCTTTATTTCTCTACCTGTGTTCCTTCTGTTGGATGTTTACGCCGTTTCCCTTTTGGTCTGGGCCATCACAAACAGCACCGTCATGAGGATCCTTCCTCAGAAATCTCAGACAGGTGTCTTTGGGTGAGGCTGACACAGAGGGCAGAGGTTCAGAGGTTGCTGGGAGAAACTACGATTCCTGCCTTCCAGGGCCCGCTGTCCCACAGGACAGATCATCAGCCGTAAGGGATAGTGGGTTAGAGGCAGAGCAGGTTGGAGGCCTCTGAACAGGAAGACACTTTTTGGCCCCAGGGCTCAGTGAAGGAGCGTTTCAGCTGGTCAGGCCTGCAGGGGTCCAAGGCTGGGACTTTGAGGCCGCCCTCTGACCCAGAGGCCTGGAGAGGGGACAGGCTCCGCCACACTCACTGGGGCACTCAGGGACGGAAACAGCCCTTCCGCGGAACCACCCAAGGGAAAGGAAGGCTCAGATTCCAGGATGAGCCCTGAGAGCCCGAGGCCTCGTCCTGAGACGTCGGGCTGAGGGCCCTTCCCTCTTCCCCTTCTTGTGTGTCAACAGATGTTCGCTGGGGGAAAGCTCCTTTTCGGAGGCTGCATTTTGAACGGCTATGGCTTCAGCAGGCAGAATCTGCTGAAACAGATCTTCCAGGCCCGACAAGACAGCAAGATGGGCTGCTTCTTGCCTGAGAACTACAAACTCAGGTAGTGCGTGAAGCGTGCGGGGGAGGGCTGGGCACAGAGCAGGGAGGGCGGGGCTGGCGCTGCGGGCGGCGCCTGGGCCCAGCTCGGGGGAGAGGAGCCCGGGTGGGTCTCTCGGCTGCAGAAGCCTGCAGCCTGGGCTGGGTCAGGGCCTAGGGTTTATGGTGCTGCTGATGACCGTGCTGGGAGATCGCACAGATTCCAGAATGTCCGGGCAGTGCCTGCCTGAGACACGGGGTCCGCCCTCCACCGTGGGCCTGCCTGTGATTGCACCCCAGCCCCGCGCCGGGTCCGGCAGCCTGCTGCTCCCACCAGGCCCTCGGTTTTCTAGGAATCCTGACACCAGTATCTCCCCCCAGGGTGCTGAGTTTGGGCTTTGTTGGAGTGTCTGCCTGACCCCAAAGAGATTCAGGGAGAAAGCCACTCCTGGAGGGATGTGGAGGTCAGGCCGTGACCCCAGAATCCTGGAATGCCTAGTGGGAAAGGCAGGAGCTGTGCACTTGGGAAGGGCAGATGCCGACAGTGTGGTGAGAGGAGGCGTGGCCGAGACTCAGAGAGAGGGGCTTGGAGGTCCTTGAGGACCAGCTCCTTGGCAGTCCCGGGGAGGAGGGAAGGTGGAGGCAGAGGGGCTGCCAAGGCTGGGACTTTGAGGCCGCCCTCTGACCCAGAGGCCTGGAGAGGGGACAGGCTCCGCCACACTCACTGGGGCACTCAGGGACGGAAACAGCCCTTCCGCGGAACCACCCAAGGGAAAGGAAGGCTCAGATTCCAGGATGAGCCCTGAGAGCCCGAGGCCTCGTCCTGAGACGTCGGGCTGAGGGCCCTTCCCTCTTCCCCTTCTTGTGTGTCAACAGATGTTCGCTGGGGGAAAGCTCCTTTTCGGAGGCTGCATTTTGAACGGCTATGGCTTCAGCAGGCAGAATCTGCTGAAACAGATCTTCCAGGCCCGACAAGACAGCAAGATGGGCTGCTTCTTGCCTGAGAACTACAAACTCAGGTAGTGCGTGAAGCGTGCGGGGGAGGGCTGGGCACAGAGCAGGGAGGGCGGGGCTGGCGCTGCGGGCGGCGCCTGGGCCCAGCTCGGGGGAGAGGAGCCCGGGTGGGTCTCTCGGCTGCAGAAGCCTGCAGCCTGGGCTGGGTCAGGGCCTAGGGTTTATGGTGCTGCTGATGACCGTGCTGGGAGATCGCACAGATTCCAGAATGTCCGGGCAGTGCCTGCCTGAGACACGGGGTCCGCCCTCCACCGTGGGCCTGCCTGTGATTGCACCCCAGCCCCGCGCCGGGTCCGGCAGCCTGCTGCTCCCACCAGGCCCTCGGTTTTCTAGGAATCCTGACACCAGTATCTCCCCCCAGGGTGCTGAGTTTGGGCTTTGTTGGAGTGTCTGCCTGACCCCAAAGAGATTCAGGGAGAAAGCCACTCCTGGAGGGATGTGGAGGTCAGGCCGTGACCCCAGAATCCTGGAATGCCTAGTGGGAAAGGCAGGAGCTGTGCACTTGGGAAGGGCAGATGCCGACAGTGTGGTGAGAGGAGGCGTGGCCGAGACTCAGAGAGAGGGGCTTGGAGGTCCTTGAGGACCAGCTCCTTGGCAGTCCCGGGGAGGAGGGAAGGTGGAGGCAGAGGGGCTGCCAAGGTCTGCGTGAGAAATTCACGGAGGCAGAAGAGGGAGGCAGGGACAGGTCAGGAGCGGCCCCACCGACGATGACGATGAGCCTAAGGAGCTGGAAGGCACGGAGGTCACAGGCGGAGGCATTTTCAGAAACCTTCGGCAGCAGGCCGGCCTCCGCGTGAGGGTGTGGGAGGGGCGCGAGAGCGTCCAGCAGGACGTCGCTGTCCTCGAAAGGGCGAGCTTTAACGGGAGAGGGCAGCGTGTGCCTGGCAGAGACGGGGGCGGGCGGGCGTCTGGCCGCCTCCCGCGGCGTGCCCTGGGTCTCTGCGTCTTGTGTGTGAAGCGCGGCGGGCACGCGGTTCTCTGTCGTGGACCGTGAGGGTCAGATGAGGCAACACGTGTGCATCACGGGCGCGTCACTGACGCGTACCGGGCACCCTGCTCCGTGCTGCTGCTGCTGTTCCTAAAGTGAGTTCCAGGTTCCTGATGTGTTCTGTTTGAGAGTCTGGAGGGACTCAATGGTACGTTTACCACAGTTCTGGAGAAATGATGGGGAAAGAATAGTCGTCCCCACGCGCATGCACCCGCGACCCCGCACACATGTGCAGTCCAGGTTCTGGACGGTGGGAAGGGGCAGATTCCTGAAACTGCCGCAGTCCAGAAGGACGCCTCCTGCCTCTCCAGTGACCTATTATGTTGACAGTTTTAAAGCACTCAGGGGAAAGGGGAATAGAAACGCTACAGAAAATGTTGCCATAACAAGCCCCGTACTGCTGCTCCCACCAGGCCCTCGGTTTCTAGGAATCCTGACACCAGTATCTCCCCCCAGGGTGCTGAGTTTGGGCTTTGTTGGAGTGTCTGCCTGACCCCAAAGAGATTCAGGGAGAAAGCCACTCCTGGAGGGATGTGGAGGTCAGGCCGTGACCCCAGAATCCTGGAATGCCTAGTGGGAAAGGCAGGAGCTGTGCACTTGGGAAGGGCAGATGCCGACAGTGTGGTGAGAGGAGGCGTGGCCGAGACTCAGAGAGAGGGGCTTGGAGGTCCTTGAGGACCAGCTCCTTGGCAGTCCCGGGGAGGAGGGAAGGTGGAGGCAGAGGGGCTGCCAAGGTCTGCGTGAGAAATTCACGGAGGCAGAAGAGGGAGGCAGGGACAGGTCAGGAGCGGCCCCACCGACGATGACGATGAGCCTAAGGAGCTGGAAGGCACGGAGGTCACAGGCGGAGGCATTTTCAGAAACCTTCGGCAGCAGGCCGGCCTCCGCGTGAGGGTGTGGGAGGGGCCCGAGAGCGTCCAGCAGGACGTCGCTGTCCTCGAAAGGGCGAGCTTTAACGGGAGAGGGCAGCGTGTGCCTGGCAGAGACGGGGGCGGGCGGGCGTCTGGCCGCCTCCCGCGGCGTGCCCTGGGTCTCTGCGTCTTGTGTGTGAAGCGCGGCGGGCACGCGGTTCTCTGTCGTGGACCGTGAGGGTCAGATGAGGCAACACGTGTGCATCACGGGCGCGTCACTGACGCGTACCGGGCACCCTGCTCCGTGCTGCTGCTGCTGTTCCTAAAGTGAGTTCCAGGTTCCTGATGTGTTCTGTTTGAGAGTCTGGAGGGACTCAATGGTACGTTTACCACAGTTCTGGAGAAATGATGGGGAAAGAATAGTCGTCCCCACGCGCATGCACCCGCGACCCCGCACACATGTGCAGTCCAGGTTCTGGACGGTGGGAAGGGGCAGATTCCTGAAACTGCCGCAGTCCAGAAGGACGCCTCCTGCCTCTCCAGTGACCTATTATGTTGACAGTTTTAAAGCACTCAGGGGAAAGGGGAATGGAAACGCTACAGAAAATGTTGCCATAACAACAGTTCCCGCTATCTGTATCCGTGAAACAAGTCGCCCCGCGTAGGCACCGCACGGTCGCCCTTTGTCGCCTGACTGGGCTCGGCCCGGCGGCGCTGGCCCGGGCCCTCTCCTGTCCCGCAGCCCGACCCTGGCTCGGGCTGGAGTCCCCTCAGGCTGAGGCCCCGCGCCCTCGCCCCCTGCTCAGGGCCCAGCGCAGAGGCGACCCATGGCAAGCGCCTGCTGAACGATGACCGAGGGCTGACGTTACCCCAGGGCGTCAGAGGGTGGGCCAGAGCGAGGAAGGGCTGCCGGACGGCGTAGGTGACGGTACCTGGCGGCCCGCCTGCCCCCCGCCCCTGCCGCGCCTCCCGTGATGGGAGACCCGTCCCTCCAGAGGCCACCCCTTCGCGCCCTGACCGTCAGGCCGCTCCATCGCTTACTGATCAGCTGCCCACGCCCAGCCTTGTGCCTGGCCGTGGGGATCTGGAGGCAGACGAGCCCTGGGCCAGCACTCCCGTGGCTGACCCAAAGGGCGGAGACTCGTGGGAAAGGGAGCAAAGAGCCCTAAGCGTTAGACACACAAGCCAGAACCGCGGGGAGAACGCGCCTCCTTCCCGCAGGATGCCTGATGTGCAAAACCAGCCAACCAACCAAGAACAGGAAACAGCAAGCGTTGGCGAGGATGCAGAGGAATCATAGCCCTTCTGCAGGGAGCCGCCCTGTGGAAACCGAGTGGAGATTCCTAAGACGGGGCCGCCCGTGATCCGGCAGTCCTGCCTCTGGGCACGTCCCTAACGCAGCGGCAGGTGTCTTGCCGAGACGCTGTGCGCCGTGTCCGTCTCCGCGCTGCTCTGGGGTCCAGGAAGCACCCGCCGACGCAGGAGCGGGTGGAGCAAGCGCGGTCTGTCTGCAGAGGGGGGTCCTGTTCAGCCTTAAAACGGAAGGAAGTTCTCCCACCTGCTGCAGCATGGGCGCACCTCGAGGACGTTCGTCTTCGTGACGTAAGCCAGGCGCTCGGCGAACACGGTACCATTGCGCTTGTGTGAGGCCCTGCAGCAGTCAGACCCAGAGAGACAGTCGCGTGGGCTTGCCAGGGCCCAGGGCACCGGGAGGTTTGTTCACGGGGACGGGTTCACTTTTGCAGGATGACGAGGCCCGAGAGGCCTGTTGCCTGACAGTGTGAGCATACGTATCGCTGCTAAACTGAACACCTAACAACGTTAGGAGGGTAAATTTTATGTTGCGCACTTCTAACAGTTTTAGAAGAGAGGACCAGAGATGCTCTGTGGGTGCTTGCAGTTAATGGGGAGGAGAGGGACTGTCGGCCTTGGCTCGTGAGCTGCGGGGGGCAAGGGCTGGTTTGGTCTCAGGCGCCCACCCGCTTTCAGCCCTGGTAGCACCAGGTCCCGCTCCCCCCTCTGGCCATCGGCTCGTCCCCTGCCTGCTCCGCCGACCTGCCCCGTCTGTCCCATGGCCCGCATTCCCAGGGTGGGGCCTGTCTTCCTGGGGCGCTGCAGCTCCTGTCCCCCACCCAGGAGGGGCCTCTCGGAGCCCTTAAGTGCACAGCCAGCCAGGCTGGGTGGGGGCGAGGGAGAAGATGGACTCTGCGGGCGCAGCCTCAGCTGTGGTCTTGGACCCCGGGTCAGGAGTACCTGTGCAAGGCCCAGGGAAGGCTCCCAGCCCAGGACACAGAGCCACAGACGGGACCCAGGACCGGGCTGGCGATGGAGCTCAGAGCCTCCCGGCCCTTCCCCTGCCCCGGGTCGTCTTTCCTCCCTTCTGCTCTTCAGCCGATCCTGAGCCGCCATCCCCGGGAGCCCAGGGCTCGGCGTGCGCCTGTGCCAGCCCCGCCCCCTCCTGGCCCCTTTGCTCCTCTCTCGCATTCTGGGGTTCTGGAGCGGGGTTCAAGCAGTGGCACAAAGGAACAGGCCTGTGAGGGGCCTCCAGAGGAAGGCAGAGAGGGAGCCCTGACCGCAGGAGAGAGAGCTCCTGGGCGGGGTGGGCAGCAGCTGGATCAGAAGGACAGCTGGAACGCGCGCCCCCCGTGTGGCGTCCTGCGGAAGGGGCGTCGAGTGAGTCAGACCTCCCGCCACCTGGACGCTTGGTGGCGGCTCTTCCCAGCCCCCCTCGTGGAGCTCGGGGAGGCCTCCTGGTGGCCAGGGGAGGCTGTGCCACTGGCAGGCCCTGCGGTGGGTGCCTGCTCACAGAGGCCCTCTGGGCTGCAGAGGGGACCAGGACAGGGCAGGAGGGGCTCCCTCCCCCCACCGGGGAGAGCAGTGAGATCCTCCTGGAAACACCAGTGCATCCAGGGGCTCACCCCTGCCCTGGGGAGGGGAGGGAGTGTTGGAGGAGGGGCCGCTGGATGCCCAGACCCCAGGCGCAGCTGGTGGTCTGAATAGGAGTGGAGCCCAGGCAGCTTGGAGGGCAAGGCCACAGGGGCTGGACGCCTTGACAGACCCTGGGCTCTGAGGCCTCCTGAAGACAGGCTTCATGGCTGGGGGCTGTGAAGGGCCTCGGTGGGGGCACCCCCTTGTCAGGGTCACCCCCACTCTGTGGTGAACCCCTGGTGGTCACCCTTCACCAAGGGTCCTTCCCCGCGTTCCACTCTTGACTCCATGTCTCCGCTTGGTGGTGCTTTGAGTTCCTAAGACACGATGAGCTGCAGGCTGTCCCGGGGCCCAGGGGCAGCGTGGGCGGGGCGAGGGGACCCTGCTCACAGCCACGCATCCAGTACAGGAGGTCTCAGGAGACCCACTCCTGGTCTGCTTTCCTGCCGCCTCTGTCTGCCCGGGTTCCGTGGGGACGAGGCGGGGAGGCATTCTGGTCCACACTCAGCCACGGACACAGACTCGCCTGCCTGCGGTGCGGCTGCGGTCACGGGGCCCGCCCACGGGGCCCGGCAGGGGCAGCGGGAGAGGAGAGAGAAGCTGTGGCCGGGTGATGTGGGATCCCGGAAGCGAGCCCCTGCAGGGGCCTGGTCCAGGCGAGGAGCCCCTCTGCAGCCCGTCCTGTTGGTGCAGGGAGCAGAGCGGGCAGGGAAGTCCCTGGAGAGGTGGGGGCCGGGCAGAGCCACGCACCGTGCCAGGCGGTCACCTGCCCTCTCCCAGGAGGAAGGGGCCTCCGAGCTCTCAGGACCGCCTCAGAGCTGGAAGTCAGGAGAGGTGACATACTCTGTGACGACGCCGTGCTTTGCAAACTGTTGTGCGCCCAGGAAGGCCTTGAGCACTTTGCCCGCCGTGGTGGAGTCTGAAAGACCAAGTCTTTTGCCAGCTGCCACCTGCCCAACCAGCCACAGGCTTTGAACGCTCCGAGGTGCCCCGTGGACCGCAGGCACCCACCGGCCCCCTCCCGCGAGTGCCAGGCGCTCCCCAGATGCTGCTATGAGGGAGGCCCCCGTCTGTCCCCCAGCCTCCGCTCTCCGCCCCGGGAAGCCCACCAGGGACCGCCTCCCGCGGCCTTGCCCACCGTGTCCTCGGGCACCTCACGGCTCTCCCAGAGAAGGGGGCTTGTCCGTGGGGCTGCGGAGCCCGAGGTGCAGTGGGGAGCGAGCAGGTGGGGCCGGCGTCCAGGTGGAGGCGTGGCCGGGGGCGGGTCTGTCCCAGGCCCCGCCCCCTGCTGCTGGAGCTCCTCCCCCAGACACGTGTGTCCACGCTTCCTGTAAGGATGCCCGGTGGAGGAGAGGTCTCGCTGCTCTAGTGTGACTTCGTCTTAACTCATTTACAAATAAAGTCACATTCCGGGGTGACCGCGGTGAGACCTGTAACCGGAGGCTCTGGGGGGATGCACGCAGCCTATAACGCAGCACACGGGGACTGCCGCGCCGGTCCTCCTGGCCTCTCTCCTCGGCCTGCCCTGCGGGGCCCCCGCGGCAGACCTTTCCAGTGGTCAGTGCCGGGCGTGCGAGGTGGCTGACACAGGGTTAAGGGCGGGTCCAGCTGTAAACAGAAGCCGGGAAAGCTGAGCTCCAAGGCGTCCCCAGGTCCCCTGGGGTCCTCCCTGCACTCTCCTCGGGGGTAGAGGCACCTGCGCCCCTTCCTCTCGGAGGTGGAACCTTGGTAGGGCAGCGCCAAGCCAGGGCGGGTAGCCCGGGTCCCCCGGGCTGTGCCTCCACTGAGCACCCCCTCCTCCCCCTGCCTCCCCCACAGCGTTTTAGCTTCTATCCCGGGCCTGGAAGACCCCGACTTGGCCAAGAAAGTGGTCTCAGGGGACGTCTACGGAAGCCTCTCCTTGTTGGCCTTGGGGGACAGGATGGAGGAGCCCTCCGGTGAAGGCGAGAAGAAGTAGGTGGCCACCCCGGCCCGGGGCTCAGGGACCCTCCTGTGGTCGGCAGAGTGTGGGGGGCTCCCCAGCAGGGCCACGTGGCCTTGGGCCGGTCACTGCCCCCTGGGCACGGGTCCTCCAAGAACCTCGACGTCTGGCCCATTGCATCAGCACGATGTCCAGCTGGCCGTGGAAGCCACTCTCGGGAGCTGCTGGCCGTGGTCTGGGCGGTGGAGATGGAGGCCTTCGATCGGACTTCTCAGCAAAGCCCTGCAGCCCAGACCCATTGCTCTAGGCTGCCCGCTGCCTCCTTGGCAAGAAATACCCTAGACCTTGAGAGCCCAGTGCACTGGCAGGATAACTAAGAAGCAAATCACGTTCTGTGTGAAAACCACATGTTTCTCAAGAAGATAAAAGCCCCAACAGAGCACCCAGGCAGGTCACAGGTGCCGCCGGGCCCACGATGGGAGCAACATCCAGAGGCCTCAGCGGCAGGGCGGTGGGGCCGGGGAGGCCCGGGTGCCGGCCGACGGGCCCACTCCCACTGTTGCCCAGTGTCTGCCCCTCTCTGTTTTGGCTTTTACAATGATACAGCCCGAGTTGGATCTGCATCCTCTCAGCAAAGCCCGGAGGAACAGTAAGAAGATGACCCCCTCGAAGAGGAAGGCCTCCTAGAAGTGACGCCGCCCCCGCGGCCGCCCGCCCTGCATCGCCAGCCTCCCACCCCTTCCTGGGACTCAGCCCAATAAACACGAGTGCCGCCAGCATCCGGGTGAGGCCGTGCAATGGGCGCCTCCCACGTGGCCGGAGGCCCCGGCAGCCCCGTGGCCGATGCCTTGGGACCTTGGGGCCTCTGACCCTGAGCTTTCTGTGCGGCCAGTGGAGTCCGCGCGCGTCTCCCAAGGAAACGAAGGTTTCCAAGGGGCCAAGTGGACAACACGTGAACCCCAGGGAGGTCTCGGGTGGGACTCACCTCCGTGTTTTGCTGCGGGAGGAAGGACCCAGGTTCCGGCCCAGGTGGGAAAACAGGGTGAGAGGGAGGAGAGGGCGCAGAGAGAGCCAGGAGGGTGGGCAGAGACGGAGGACGACAAGGGGCGTCGTGGGAAGGGCCTGCGGGGCGGGGTGCGGGTTGGGAAAGCGCGGGCAGAGGCAACTCGGGCCGGGGAGGCGGGGACCCGTCGTGGCGGGCCAGGCCCAGACGCTGGTGGCGCTGGGAAAGCCTCAGCCCCGCGGCCTCCGGGAGCTGCCGTCCCGTGAGCCCAGCCTTGGTGCCCTTTGGTGAGGCAGACGCCCCTCCCCGGAGCGGACGGTGGAGGGTCCCAGGCAGCGTCCCTGGCTGAGAGACCTGGCGGCCCCCTCTGCCGAGGCCTCCTGCCGAGGTCACTTCAGCTCTGGGTCCACCCGTCAAGGCTCTGGAGAGTCACTTGCCAGCCGGGCTGGGGCCCTGGAGGGCCCGCCTCCTCCTGCAAGCCCAGGAGGGAGCTCAGATCCTGGCCCGGGCGGTCCCGGGCACCGAGCTCTGCACGTACCTCCTTGTGCTCCTTCTGTAAATAGATGGTTTTTAAGTGCGATTCTTTGGTATTTAGTTTTTATCCTTTGTATCACTCAAAGGCTTTTTCGAATTACACATTTGTTCTCCTATCAATTGATTTGAAATGATGTCTGGATTCGATCCCTGGGTTGGGAAGATCCCCTGGAGAAGGGAAAGGCTACCTACTCCTGTATTCTTTTATTTTTCTTTTTAAATTTTTGTTGATTTATTTATTTTTGGCTATTCTGGGTTTTCACTGGTGCTGCAGGCTCTTCTCTGGTTGCAGAGTGTGGAGGATCCTCTCTAGCTGAGGCGAGCAGGCTTCTCATGGCGGTGACTTCTCTTGTTGTGGAACTCAGGCTCCAGGGCACCCGGGCTTCAGTCGCTGCAGCACATGGGCTCTGTAGTTGCGGCTCCGAGGCTCTAGGGCACAGGCTCCATCGTTGTGGCTCACAGGCTTCGTTGCTCCCCAGCATGTGGGATCTTCCCGGATCAGGGATCGAACCCGTGTCTCCTGCACTGACAGGCGAGCTCTTTACCACTGAGTTACCAGGGAAGCCCCCGCTCCTGTATTCTTGCCTGGGGAATGCCACAGGTCACAAGGCGTCGGAGACGACGGAGGGACGTTCACTGTCACTCTCCTGTGTTCTTAAGCCTGCGTCCTGTGAACTTAAGGGTCGGATAGTTGTTAGGGGTCCTGGGCTTCTCACCGCTCCCCCTCCTCCCCTCATGAGCACAAGGACATGGGAGGACCGGAAGGCAGGGGAAGCACGGGCCACCCCTGTCCTGGCACGCAGGTGTCCTCCGGCCTCTCAGGCAGGACTCTGGTGCAGGTTGGAATGGAGAGGTCGGCTCAGCGGTTTCCTCCCACCCCGAGTGTGCCCTTGGGGCTTGCACACTCAGCTGTGAGCACAGGGAGCACACGGTGTCTCTGAGGGTGGGTGGACCTCTCGGGGTGCTGCCACACCCAAAGGGGGCCACGTGCGTGCAGGCTTCCTTCCACTGTGGAATGGAGCCCTGCAAATGTTCATTACTACCCGGTCCACGGTCCCCTTGAGGCAGCAGGAAGGGGGAAGGCCCCTTTATCCGTGGAAACACCAGGAGTGGGGAGCGTGGTGTCATCCCACGGCAACCCCATCCACAAGCTAGGCGTGGTGGGAAGGTGTGAGCTTGTCGGAGGAAGTCACAGCTCTGTGTACTAGAATAAGGGTACGTCCTTCAAGCTCCCTCAGAATCCAGTTGAACATGAGCTCATAATCCAGCATTTAAATATACAAGCCAAAGTGAATGAAAACAAGTGTCTAAAACACCCAAGACTTTAGATACTGGAAGTGTCAGGAGATAGAAGATGAATACGTTTTAAGTGTTTAAATAAACAGAAGGAACTGAAAACATATGCAAGGAACAAGATATTATGAAACAAACAAACAAAGTAGGGAAGAGGCTTCCCGATGGCCCAGTAGTTAAGAATCCACCTTGCAGTGCAAGGGGCAGCAGTTGGATCCCAGAGCAGTGGGTCCGGGAAGACCCCACATGCCTCGGAGCACCGAGGTCCACGACAAGAGACGCCACCACGGTGAGGAGCCCGCACACTGCAACAAAGAGCAGCCCCTGCTTGCCCGCTGGCCACAGCTAGAGAAAGCCCGTGTGCATCCACGAGGGCCTGCCACAGCCAAAAACATAAATAAGTACATTTCTTAAAAAGTTAAAAAAAAGAAAAGAGAGAGATGGACTGAATTTTGCCTCCAGACATGCTGGCGTAACTGGTACTAGAGAGGTCCTCCCGACATCACCAGGCAGGACGAGAGGAAGTCAGCCCTGCAGCCTCCCCCAGGCCCGGCTTCCTGCCAGAGGTGCGTTCTGTACGACGGTCCAGGGAAGGAGAATTCAGGCACAGGAGGACAGGGTTGGCGGACTGAGGAGAGAGATGAGAGCTGGAGCCAGCAGCAGGGGCTGGAATTTGGGTGCCAGTTTGGAAGAGGGAGCAAATCAGAGAGGGCTCTAAGCGTCTGCACAGGGGTCTTCCTGAGTCTCAGCTGAGCGCTGAACCGCACCTGCTGAGGGCGTGGCTTCGTGAGCCGAGTAGAGAACTCCAGGGAGCCGGGAACCAAGGATTGGAGATACTCAAGTTCTGTCCGGATCACGAGACCTGGAGACCTGAGAAAAGCCAGGCCGTCAGAGGAGGGATTAACTAGTCTTAGAAACAATCCTTGTCTAAACTACAGAGACAGAAAAAGTAGGGAAGTGGTTGTGGGTCGGGAAGGGAATGACTAGAAAGGCGTGAGGGAATTTGGGAAGAGGAGGTGATGGAATTATTTTATATGCTGATTATGGGCAAGAGTCCTTGATTGTATTTTGTCAAAACTCCTGGAAGTATAAACGTAAAAAGAATGATTTTTTAAAACTATATAGAAATTGCACCTTAATCTTAAAATTATAAGAAAACCAGCCTTGAAAGGATCGACGTTTATGTGGATGAACCTTGAAATCATTATGCCAGACACAAAAAGTCACGTATTCTGTGGATCCATATACATTTATTAAGTGAACATGATAGACAAGTCACTGGAGACAGAAAGCAGATTAGTGTTGATAAGGAATGGAGAAGAGCAGGGAGTTTAGAGTGAAGAGTGAGTGCTTCAAGAGTATGCTCTTCTTTTTGGGAGTGATGGAGGAGTTCTAGAATTAGTGGTGTGGTTGCGTAACGTTGTGCGTATACTGAAAGCCACTGAACTGTGCACTTTAAAGTGGTAAGAATTATGAATTTTAATTTTTTTAAATAAGGAAAATTAAAGACAAATAGAAGTACATAATTTGTGTATTGGAAGACAGTGTTGTTTTCAAAATTTATTTGATTTCACTGACACATAGCTGATTTACTGATTAATTTCAAGTGTACAGTACAGTGATTAGATATTTTTACAGATTACACTCCATTAAAAGCTGTTATAAGGTACTAGGTGTAATTCACTGTGCTGTGCAATATATCCTTATTTCTTATGTATTTTATATGTAGTAGGTTGTATCTCCTAGTCTCATACCTCTCATTGACCCCTCCCTCTTCCCTCTCCCTGTTGGTAACTACTAATTTGTTTTCTTTCACTGTGAGTCTATTTGTTTCTTGCATAGACATTCATTTATATTATTTTCTAGATTTCGCATGTAAGTGATATACGGTATTTACAATTTTTTGGTCTGACTTACTTCACTAGGCATCATATGCTCTAGGTCCATCAATGTTGTTGCAGATGGCTGAGTAATACTCCTGTGTGTGTGTGTGTGTCACATCTTTATCTACTCATGAGCCTTGGGGTGCTTCTGTATCTTGGCTGCTGTGAATAGCGCTGCTGTGAACGTTGGGGTGCATGTATCTTTTTGAGTTAGTGTTTGCATTTTCCATCCTACCAACAGTGCCTAACATTCCCTTTCCCCCATATTCTCTCCAGTGCTTGTTAGTTGTAGACTTTTTGATGCTAGCTGTTCTGACAGGCGTGAGGTGATATCTCACTGTGGCTTTGTCTTGCATTTCCCTAATAATTAGCAATATTGAGAATCTTTTCATGTGCCTGGTAGCCGTTTTTATGTGTTCTTTGGAAAAATGTCCATTCAGATCTTCTGCCCACTTTTAAAATCAGTGTATTTGGTATTTTCCTATTGAGTTATATTAACTGTGTATGTATTTTGGATATTTACTCCTTGTTGGTCACATAATTTTTTCCCATTCCATAGGTTGTCTTTTGTTAATGGTTTCATTTGCTATGCAAAAGCCTTTAAACTTAGTTAGGTCCATTTGTTTGTCTTACTTCTTTTGTCTTAGGAAACAGAACCAAAAAATATTGCTGTAAATTATGTGAAAGAGTATTTTGCTTATATTCTCTTCTAGGGGTTTTATGGTTTCAAGTCTTATCTTTAGGACTTTAATCCATTTTGAATTTAAACTTTAGTATATTTTTTTGGGTTTCACTGACACATAGCTGATTTACTGATTAATTTCAAGTGTACAGTACAGTGATTAGATATTTTACAGATTACACTCCATTAAAAGCTGTTATAAGGTACTAGGTGTAATTCACTGTGCTGTGCAATATATCCTTATTTCTTATGTATTTTATATGTAGTAGGTTGTATCTCCTAGTCTCATACCTCTCATTGACCCCTCCCTCTTCCCTCTCCCTGTTGGTAACTACTAATTTGTTTTCTTTCACTGTGAGTCTATTTGTTTCTTGCATAGACATTCATTTATATTATTTTCTAGATTTCGCATGTAAGTGATATACGGTATTTACAATTTTTTGGTCTGACTTACTTCACTAGGCATCATATGCTCTAGGTCCATCAATGTTGTTGCAGATGGCTGAGTAATACTCCTGTGTGTGTGTGTGTGTCACATCTTTATCTACTCATGAGCCTTGGGGTGCTTCTGTATCTTGGCTGCTGTGAATAGCGCTGCTGTGAACGTTGGGGTGCATGTATCTTTTTGAGTTAGTGTTTGCATTTTCCATCCTACCAACAGTGCCTAACATTCCCTTTCCCCATATTCTCTCCAGTGCTTGTTAGTTGTAGACTTTTTGATGCTAGCTGTTCTGACAGGCGTGAGGTGATATCTCACTGTGGCTTTGTCTTGCATTTCCCTAATAATTAGCAATATTGAGAATCTTTTCATGTGCCTGGTAGCCGTTTTTATGTGTTCTTTGGAAAAATGTCCATTCAGATCTTCTGCCCACTTTTAAAATCAGTGTATTTGGTATTTTCCTATTGAGTTATATTAACTGTGTATGTATTTTGGATATTTACTCCTTGTTGGTCACATAATTTTTTCCCATTCCATAGGTTGTCTTTTGTTAATGGTTTCATTTGCTATGCAAAAGCCTTTAAACTTAGTTAGGTCCATTTGTTTGTCTTACTTCTTTTGTCTTAGGAAACAGAACCAAAAAATATTGCTGTAAATTATGTGAAAGAGTATTTTGCTTATATTCTCTTCTAGGGGTTTTATGGTTTCAAGTCTTATCTTTAGGACTTTAATCCATTTTGAATTTACTTTAGTATATGGTATGAGAAAATGTTCTAAACTTATTGTTTTACATGGAGCTGTCCAGCATCACTTGTTGAAGAGATTGTCTTTTTCCCCATTGTATATTCATTCTTGTTCTCTTTGTTTTAGAATAATTGGCAATAGGTCCATTACTTTATTTCTAGGCTCTCTATTCTGTATCACTGATCTATGTGTCTATTTTTATGCCAGTATCATGCTGTTTTGATTACTCTAGCTTTGTAGTATAGCCTGAAGTATGGGTGTGTGATACATCTGCTTTGTTCTTTTCCATCAAGATTGCTTTGGCAACTTGGGGTCTTTTGTGGTTCCATATGAATTCTAGGATTATTTGTTCTAGTTTTCTAAGAAGTGTCATGAGTATTTTAACAGGGGTTGCATTCAATCTGTAGATTGCTTTGGGTGTTATGTCCATTTTAATAGTATGTGCTCCAATCCGAGAGCGCAGTGAATCTTGTCATTTCTTTGTATCACCTTCAGTTTTCTTTATCAGTATTTTATAGTTTTCAGAGTATAGATCTTTCACCCCTTGTTTAAGTTTATTCCTAGATATTTTATTCTTTTTCATGTAATTTTATTATTTTATTTTTTAGTTGCAGCATGTGGGATCTGGTTCCCTGACCAAGGATCAAACCCAGGCCCCCTGTACAGGAAGCATGGAGTTTTAACCCCTGGACCACTAGGGAAGTCCTCATGTGATTTTAAATAGAGTTGCTTTTTTTTTTTTAACTTATTAGATTCCTGATTTATTACAAAACATATTAAAGCAGATAAATCAACAGCCAGATAAAGAGATACATAAGGAGAGGTCATGAACAAAGGACCCTCTCTGCTTGTAGGCTGGGGCCAGCTTGGTAGAGTTGCTTTTTTACTTGCTTTTTCTGATCACTCATTATTATCGCTATGCAAAAGCCTTTAAACTTAGTTAGGTCCATTTGTTTGTCTTACTTCTTTTGTCTTAGGAAACAGAACCAAAAAATATTGCTGTAAATTATGTGAAAGAGTATTTTGCTTATATTCTCTTCTAGGGGTTTTATGGTTTCAAGTCTTATCTTTAGGACTTTAATCCATTTTGAATTTACTTTAGTATATGGTATGAGAAAATGTTCTAAACTTATTGTTTTACATGGAGCTGTCCAGCATCACTTGTTGAAGAGATTGTCTTTTCCCCATTGTATATTCATTCTTGTTCTCTTTGTTTTAGAATAATTGGCAATAGGTCCATTACTTTATTTCTAGGCTCTCTATTCTGTATCACTGATCTATGTGTCTATTTTTATGCCAGTATCATGCTGTTTTGATTACTCTAGCTTTGTAGTATAGCCTGAAGTATGGGTGTGTGATACATCTGCTTTGTTCTTTTCCATCAAGATTGCTTTGGCAACTTGGGGTCTTTTGTGGTTCCATATGAATTCTAGGATTATTTGTTCTAGTTTTCTAAGAAGTGTCATGAGTATTTTAACAGGGGTTGCATTCAATCTGTAGATTGCTTTGGGTGTTATGTCCATTTTAATAGTATGTGCTCCAATCCGAGAGCGCAGTGAATCTTGTCATTTCTTTGTATCACCTTCAGTTTTCTTTATCAGTATTTTATAGTTTTCAGAGTATAGATCTTTCACCCCTTGTTTAAGTTTATTCCTAGATATTTTATTCTTTTTCATGTAATTTTATTATTTTATTTTTTAGTTGCAGCATGTGGGATCTGGTTCCCTGACCAAGGATCAAACCCAGGCCCCCTGTACAGGAAGCATGGAGTTTTAACCCCTGGACCACTAGGGAAGTCCTCATGTGATTTTAAATAGAGTTGCTTTTTTTTTTTTTAACTTATTAGATTCCTGATTTATTACAAAACATATTAAAGCAGATAAATCAACAGCCAGATAAAGAGATACATAAGGAGAGGTCATGAACAAAGGACCCTCTCTGCTTGTAGGCTGGGGCCAGCTTGGTAGAGTTGCTTTTTTACTTGCTTTTTCTGATCACTCATTATTATCATATAGAAATACATAGATTTCTGTATATTAATCTTGTATCCTACTACTTTACTGAATTCCTTTATTAGTCCTAATAGTTTTTTTTTTTTAACTTTTTTTGGGGGTGGTGGTCGGGTTGGGGAGGGAGGGGGCGGGCGGGCCACTTCTATTGGTCTTTCATTTCTCTATTTTCATCCGTCTTTATTCTTTGGCCCATGTGGGCCTCCCATCGCGGTGGCCTTTGTTGTCGCAGACCACTGGCTCTGGGCGCATGCGCTCCAGAGCTCTGGCTCAGTAATTGGACACATTGGTCCACCCGCTCCGCGGCATGTGGGATCTTCCCAGGCCAGGGATCGAACCGGCGCCCCTTGGATTGCCAGGCGGTGTCCTTACCCACTGGACCACCAGGGAAGCCCCTCTAATAGTTTTTTGATGGAGAATTTTGCTTATCACGTCATCTGTTCCAATTTGGATGCCTTTTATGTCTTTTTCTTGTCAGATTGCTGTGGCTAGGACTTCCAGTGCTATGTTAAATAGAAGTGAGGATGGGCATCCTTATCTTTTTCCTGAATGTAGAAGAAAGGCTTTCCACTTTCCACAGTTGAGTATGATGTGCGTGTGGGTTGTCATAAGTGGACTTTATTACATAGAGATATGTCCCCTCTGTACTCGATTTTAAAATTTATTTATGTATTTATTTTTGGCTATCCTGGGTTTTCACTGCTGCTGCAGGCTCTTCTCTAGGTGCAGGGAGTGGGGGCTACTCTCTAGTTGAGGTGAGCAGACCTCTTGCCGCGGTGACTTCTCCTGTGGAACTCGGGCTCTACATGGGCTTCAGTAGTTGTGGCATGTGGGCTCCAAGGCTGCAGAGCACCAGCTCCATCGCTGTGGCTCGCGGGCTCAGTTGCTCCACAGCATGTGAGATCTTCCCGGATCAGGAATCAAACCCGTGTCTCCTGCATTGGCAGGCGAACTCTTTCCCACTGAGCTACCAGGGAAGCCCAAGACAACCCTATTTTTTAATGAACAAAGTATATAAGCATATTTTGTAAAACAAGATACATAGATTGCATGGAACTTCCCTGGTGGACCACTGATTAAGACTATGTGCTTCCACTGCAGGGGGCATGGGTTTGATCCCTATTCAGGAAACTAGGCTCCTGTATCCTGTATTCCTTGTGGTGTAACCACAAAGAAAAAAAAAAGCCAGTATGCTGCGACATGGCTGAACCTTATGGACATTAAGCTGAGTGAAATGAGCCAGTCACAAAAAGACAAATACTGCAGGATTCCGCTTATATCGGGGCGCTCAAAAATCAAAATGGTCGAGACAGAAAGAGTGGCGGTTGCCAGGGGCTGGGTGGAGGGGGATGCAGAGTTAGTGTTTACTGGGTACAGTCTCAGTTCTTTTACAAAATGAAGAGAGGAGGATGGATGGTGAAGATGGCTGTTCAACACTGTGGATGCAGATGTATGTACTACCTCTGAGCTGGACAAATGAAAAAATGCCCAAGATAGCAACTTTTAAATGTATTTTGAAAAGTGAAATTGTTAGTTGCCCAGTTGTGTCCAACTCTTTGCGGTTCCATGGACTGTAGCCTTCCAGGCTCCTCTGTCCGTGGAATCCTCCAGGCAAGAATACTGGAGTGGGTGGCCATTCCCTTCTCCAGGGGATCATCCCGACCCAGGGACTGAACCCGGGTCTCTCACTTTGGGGCAGATTCTTTACTGTCTGAGCCACCAGGAAACCAAACACTTGCGAAATTGTACTCGATTTTAAAATTTATTTATGTATTTATTTTTGGCTATCCTGGGTTTTCACTGCTGCTGCAGGCTCTTCTCTAGGTGCAGGGAGTGGGGGCTACTCTCTAGTTGAGGTGAGCAGACCTCTTGCCGCGGTGACTTCTCCTGTGGAACTCGGGCTCTACATGGGCTTCAGTAGTTGTGGCATGTGGGCTCCAAGGCTGCAGAGCACCAGCTCCATCGCTGTGGCTCGCGGGCTCAGTTGCTCCACAGCATGTGAGATCTTCCCGGATCAGGAATCAAACCCGTGTCTCCTGCATTGGCAGGCGAACTCTTTCCCACTGAGCTACCAGGGAAGCCCAAGACAACCCTATTTTTTTTAATGAACAAAGTATATAAGCATATTTTGTAAAACAAGATACATAGATTGCATGGAACTTCCCTGGTGGACCACTGATTAAGACTATGTGCTTCCACTGCAGGGGGCATGGGTTTGATCCCTATTCAGGAAACTAGGCTCCTGTATCCTGTATTCCTTGTGGTGTAACCACAAAGAAAAAAAAAAGCCAGTATGCTGCGACATGGCTGAACCTTATGGACATTAAGCTGAGTGAAATGAGCCAGTCACAAAAAGACAAATACTGCAGGATTCCGCTTATATCGGGCTCAAAAATCAAAATGGTCGAGACAGAAAGAGTGGCGGTTGCCAGGGGCTGGGTGGAGGGGGATGCAGAGTTAGTGTTTACTGGGTACAGTCTCAGTTCTTTTACAAAATGAAGAGAGGAGGATGGATGGTGAAGATGGCTGTTCAACACTGTGGATGCAGATGTATGTACTACCTCTGAGCTGGACAAATGAAAAAATGCCCAAGATAGCAACTTTTAAATGTATTTTGAAAAGTGAAATTGTTAGTTGCCCAGTTGTGTCCAACTCTTTGCGGTTCCATGGACTGTAGCCTTCCAGGCTCCTCTGTCCGTGGAATCCTCCAGGCAAGAATACTGGAGTGGGTGGCCATTCCCTTCTCCAGGGGATCATCCCGACCCAGGGACTGAACCCGGGTCTCTCACTTTGGGGGCAGATTCTTTACTGTCTGAGCCACCAGGGAAACCAAACACTTCAAAATGCTTACGGTAGCAACTTTTGTGTGTATTTTACCTCTACAAAATTGTTTTTCATCCAGCAGCAAACGTTTGTCTTGCTGGAGACACTGTAATGCATCCTCTGTAAAGGAGTAGTGGTTGTTCAGCCCCTCAGCCACGTCTGACTGTGTGCGGCCCCACGGACGGCAGCTCCCCAGGCTTCGCTGTCCTTCACCGTCTCCCGGCGTTTGCTCAGACTCGTGTCCGTTGAGTCAGTGGCGCCATCCAAGCATCACATCCTCTGTTGCCCCCTCTCCTCCTGCCCTCAGTCGTTCCCACCATCAGGGTCTCTTCCAGGGAGTCAGCACTTGGCATCAGGCGGCCAAAGTAGTGGAGCTTCAGCTTCAGCATCCGTCCTTGTGATGAGTATTCAGAGTTGATTTCCTTCAGGGTCGACTGGGTTGATGTCCTTGCAGTCCGAGGGACTCTCAGGAGCCTTGCCCAGCCCCGCCAAGTGAAGGCATCAGTTCTTCACCTCTCAGCCTTCTTTATGGTCCAGCTCTCACATCTGTACGTGACTACTGGAAAAACCACAGCTGTGACTGGACAGACCTTTGATAGCAAAGTGATGCCTCTGCTTTTTAGCATGCTGTCTGTGTTTTTCATTGCTTTTCTTCCAAGGAGCAAGTGAATTTTCTTCTCACGACTACAGTCACCATCCACAGTGATTTCAGAGCCCAGGAAAATAAAATCTGCCACTCTTTTCCGCTTTTGTTCCATCTATTTGCCATGAAGTGAGGGGACTGGATGCCATGATCTTAATTTGTTGAATGTTGAGTTTTCAGTTAGCTTTTTCATTCTTTTCTTTCACCCTCATCAAGAGGCTCTTTCGTTCCTTTCACTTTCTGCCATTAATGTGGCATCCTCTGCATGTCTGAGATTGTTGATATTTCTCCCCGCAGTCTTGATTCCAGCTTGTGATTCATGCAGCTCGGCATTTGGCATGATGTCCTGTGCAGAGATGTTAAATAAGCCGGGTGACTATACGCAGCCTTGACGTGCTCCTGTCCCTGTCCTGAGCCTGTCTGCTGCTCCGTGTCTGCTTTCAACTGTTGCTCAGTAAAATCAGGAGCTAGGTAGTCAGACCGCTGTCTGCAGCTCAGGGTGCCCAGTGCTCGGTCGCTCAGTCATGTCTGAGCTTTCTTCCCGTGGGATTTCCCAGGCAGGAATACTGGACTGGGGTGTCATTTTCTCCTCCGCGGAATCTTCCCAAACCAAGGTTGGAACCTGCGTCTCCTGCATTGGCGGACGGATTCTTTACCACGGAGCCGCCCGGGAAGCCCTGGCAATTGCACGGTACTGGAGATCCTGAACCCTGTGTGGAGAGGTACGGAGATAAGAGTGCCCTAATCGGTTCAGGCTGCTTTTACAAAACACTGCCGAGTGGGTGGCTGAAGCAACAGAGATTTGTTTCTCAGCATCTGGAGTGTCCAAGTCCAAGGTCAGGGTGCCAGCATGGTTGGGTTCCTGGTGAGTGCCCTCTTCCTGGGCTCTCCTTGGTGTCGGGGTGCAGAGAGGGCTCAGTGGTCTCCTCCTCTCCTAGCGGCCTCCGTCTCCTGATGGGCCTCTAGCCTCGTGACCCCGTCTAAACCTGGCTGCCTCTGAGGGCACACCTCAAAAAACCCTCGCCGTGTAGGTTCGGGCACCACTGTATACATTCTGAGGAGAAGCACCAATGGACAAATGTCCATAGCAAAGAGATACAAGGATGTGAAAGGAAATTATAAAATCTTCACTGTTGGCAGGTGACTCAGTCACCTGCCTGGAACAGCTGGCCGAGAATCGGTAGACAGGTAACAGGACTAGGATGGACTCCCCAAGGTGCCGGACACAAGAGCAGCATGGAAGTCAGCCTCTCCCAGCGAGACGCAGTGGGCCAGGCTGCCCACCCGGCTCCGCGGGGACCGCAGACACGTGGCAGGAGAGGACGAGGACCGGCACGGGACGCACAGCAGCGTTCATGCCGGGAGGAGGCAGAGGCAGTCGACAGAACCGGGGTGGGTTGGGGGGCTCGCCGGAGAGAGGACGGCGGGGAGACTCTGGAAGATGCAAGATGCATCCGAGACTCCCAGTGGCCGAGGCGCCCCAATATCCCTCCCCCGAACCCGCAGGTGTTTCTGCTTCCGGAAAACAAAACCCTGCCTGTGGTCTGGGACTCCACCCTCACGAGCCCATCTCAGCCCGGCTCCCTCTGTAACACAGCCCCGCCTCTGGTCCCATCTGAGCCTTGGGTCTCCGGGCGTCTGCTTGCGCTTGCGTAGAGTGGGAGTGGTCACAGTGACAGCCTCCCAGGGCTCGGACGGATTCAGTGTGACGGCGCAAAGGAACGGCTCCGCTCACACCCAGCACACGTGGGTGAGAAGAGCTATTAATACACAGCTGATTGAAGGGCCGCCCTCCACCCCAATGCCAAGGTCGACCGCCGTTCCCGCAAGGGTTAATGAGCTCGGCTGGCCGCTGGGAAGCAGGAGTAAAGCCACAGCCCAGCCCAGCTCGCTAGCTATCAGGGAGCCATCTCCTCCCGCCCCCAGCTCCGCCTGCGGAAATGAAAGCCCCTCCGGATGGAGCTCCTCCGCCGGCTGCATCACGATGACTTTCCCCACCTGGGAGAGGGGGACGGGCCCTCCCTTGCATCCCCGGTTCTGGGGCTTCAGGGACCCGGACGCTGCCCTGGAGCAGCTCATACGGGGGAGAGAAATTGGGTCGTACCTCCCGGCCCTGTAGGACCAGAGGAAAGTGAAATGGGGTGGAGGGGGAGCGGTGAGGAAGGGCTGATGGGCTGCGGAGGACCCAGTGTGCGGGGCCCCGGGCGCTTGGGGCCTCAGAGAGCAAAGGCATCCTGCCAGGGCCTGCAGGTGACGGCCCACGAGTGCGCTGTGGCATCTGTGGAACAGGTCGTGATCCGCATATTTCAAAAGAGAGCTGGACTAGGAAAGAGGGTCCGTTGCAGGTGATAGAGCCAACAGCTTTACTGCAGTGACCTTGAGCGTGGTCGTCAGACACACTGACCCGGGGCCCCTGGGCCCAGGCCTGTTACCACGCGTGTGCCGGGCCACCTTCAGGGCCTCCGTTTCCTTATGGGTCCGTGGAGGAGAGTCACGCCCACACCTTTGTCACAGAGGGAATCGGAGGAGGAGCTCGCGAGAGCTCGGGGACCGCGCGGCCGCCATGGCTGTGGCTCCCTTTGTTCTCATGTGGGAAGCCTGTTTCTTCCCTGGGAGGCGGGGCACAGAATATTGCAGGCCTCTGGATTTGAGAACTGGGGACAGGACCTGTCTACAGCGAGAGTTTGGGGCGCATGCTTGAGCAGGGGGCCTGCTCACAGCCCATGAGAAGAGAGGGTTTCCTAGGGGAAAAGGAAAAGTCGAA
This sequence comes from Tragulus kanchil, assembly GCA_022376925.1. NCBI lineage: Eukaryota > Metazoa > Chordata > Mammalia > Artiodactyla > Tragulidae > Tragulus > Tragulus kanchil. Next base: position 224,944,718 of record JAIOJX010000030.1, on the reverse strand, counting down.
GTCCCCAGAGGCAGGGCTGTGTACACAGGGCCCTATCAGAAGCCCCCACCCTGGGTTTCCGTTCGTCTCCAAATCATCAACTCTTCTTTCAGACTCTGCACCGGGAGCTGTCCTCACATGCCCCCATTCAGGCCTGACCTTGGACCCAGAAGGAAGGGACTCTTGTTCAAATTAAAAAAAAAAAAAAAGCTTTATTTCTTTCTACGGCAGTTCTGGATTCACAGCACAACTGAGCAGAAAGTTCAGAGTTCTCGTTTACTTGCTACTCTCCCCCACACACGGGCACACAGGGCTTCCCTGGCAGCTCAGAGAGTAAAGAATCCTCTTGTAATGCGGGAGACCCAGGTTCGATCCCTGGGTCAGCAAGATCCCCTGGCGGAGGGCATGGCCACCCACTCCAGGATTCGTGCCTGCAGAATCCCCGGGCAGAGGAGCCTGGCGGGCTGTAGACCCCGGAGTCGCAGAGTCAGGCTCGACTGAGCGGCCAAGCACAGCACGCCCACCCGGCGGCCACCACACGGGCATGGCCTCCCGCCCCGTGAGCACCCACCTCCACCCCAGAGTGGTGGCTTTGTTGCAACTGGTGAACCTCCACCGGCACCTCCTGATCACCCAAAGCCTCTAGTTTCCATCAGGGTTCGAATCTCCCATGCTGTGGCATCTGTGGAACAGGTCGTGATCCGCATATTTCAAAGAGAGCTGGACTAGGAAAGAGGGTCCGTTGCAGGTGATAGAGCCAACAGCTTTACTGCAGTGACCTTGAGCGTGGTCGTCAGACACACTGACGGGGCCCCTGGGCCCAGGCCTGTTACCACGCGTGTGCCGGGCCACCTTCAGGGCCTCCGTTTCCTTATGGGTCCGTGGAGGAGAGTCACGCCCACACCTTTGTCACAGAGGGAATCGGAGGAGGAGCTCGCGAGAGCTCGGGGACCATGTGCCGCCATGGCTGTGGCTCCCTTTGTTCTCATGTGGGAAGCCTGTTTCTTCCCTGGGAGGCGGGGCACAGAATATTGCAGGCCTCTGGATTTGAGAACTGGGGACAGGACCTGTCTACAGCGAGAGTTTGGGGCGCATGCTTGAGCAGGGGGCCTGCTCACAGCCCATGAGAAGAGAGGGTTTCCTAGGGGAAAAGGAAAAGTCGAAGTCCCCAGAGGCAGGGCTGTGTACACAGGGCCCTATCAGAAGCCCCCACCCTGGGTTTCCGTTCGTCTCCAAATCATCAACTCTTCTTTCAGACTCTGCACCGGGAGCTGTCCTCACATGCCCCCATTCAGGCCTGACCTTGGACCCAGAAGGAAGGGACTCTTGTTCAAATTAAAAAAAAAAAAAAAGCTTTATTTCTTTCTACGGCAGTTCTGGATTCACAGCACAACTGAGCAGAAAGTTCAGAGTTCTCGTTTACTTGCTACTCTCCCCCACACACGGGCACACAGGGCTTCCCTGGCAGCTCAGAGAGTAAAGAATCCTCTTGTAATGCGGGAGACCCAGGTTCGATCCCTGGGTCAGCAAGATCCCCTGGCGGAGGGCATGGCCACCCACTCCAGGATTCGTGCCTGCAGAATCCCCGGGCAGAGGAGCCTGGCGGGCTGTAGACCCCGGAGTCGCAGAGTCAGGCTCGACTGAGCGGCCAAGCACAGCACGCCCACCCGGCGGCCACCACACGGGCATGGCCTCCCGCCCCGTGAGCACCCCACCTCCACCCCCAGAGTGGTGGCTTTGTTGCAACTGGTGAACCTCCACCGGCACCTCCTGATCACCCAAAGCCTCTAGTTTCCATCAGGGTTCGAATCTCAGTGACGGACATTCGGTGGGTTTCGATCAAGGTGTGATGTAGTTGAACTCACCATTCCAGTATCACACAGAGTAGTTCCGTTGCCCTAAAACTGCTCGGCGCTCCGTCTGTTCCTCCTTCCCTCCCCTCCGCCCTCGTTATCCAAGACGTTCTCGTTTCCCGAAAGTCATATAGTTGGAATCACACAGTGTGTAACATTTTCCCATTGACAATGATATGCATTGAGGGTTCTTCTGTGACTTTTCATAAATTAGTAATGCACTTCCTTTTCTTGTCACTCATTTGTGTCCGGCTCTGTGTCCCCACGGACGGCAGCACACCAGGCTTCCCTGTCCTTCACATTGCCCAGCGTCTGCCCAAACGCATGTCCGTTGAGCCAGTGATGCCGTCCAACCCTCTCCTCTGCCGCCGCCTTCTCCTCCCGCCCCGAGTCTTTTCCAATGAGTCGGCTCTTCGCATCCGGGGGCCACGCTAGGGGAGCTTCAGCTTCGGCATCCGTCCTTCCAGGGAACACTCGGGGTTGACGTCCTCGAGGACGGACTGGTTCGACCTCCTTGCTGTCCAAGGGGCTCTCTGGAGCCTTCTCCAGCGTGGCGGTTTGAAAGCATCGATTCTTCAGCCTCAGTTTCTGTGGCAAAAGTACGTTTAGTTCTGTAAGAAACCACGACGCTGTTTTACAGCGTGGCTGTGCGTCTTGCGTTCCACGAGCAGTGAGCAGGGGCTCCTGGTGCTCCGCATCGGGTGGAGAGTTGGGTGTTGTCACCGATGAGTCTGGTGGCCGTTCTCACGGGCTGTAGGATTATTGTGGTGTTGAGCTTGCACTTGCACAGCGGTGAGCATCTGCTCACGTGCTTATTTGCCATCTGTATGCCTTTTTTGGTGACGTCTCAATTCAGGTCTTTTGCCTGTTTCTCCCCTGCTTTGATGATTTACTTTTATTGATTTATTTTTGACGGCTCTGGGTCTTCGTTGTTGGGCTTGGGTTGTCTCTAGCTGTGGTGCAGGGGCTTCCCGCTGCGGTGGTTTCTCACGGCGGCTCGCAGGCTCTAGAGTGTGGGCTTGGGTGTTCTGGTGCACGGACTTAGTTGCTCTGTGGCATGTGGAATCTGCCCAGACTAGGGATCACACCTGTGTATCCTGCATTGCAAGGCAGACTCTTAACCCCTGGGCCACCAGGAACGTCCCCTTTGCCTGTTTTTTTTAGTCAGGTTGTTGATTTGATGTTAGGTCTAAAGAGTTGTTTGTATGTTTTGAACAACAGTCCTTTATGTGGCTTCTCTTGTAGCTCAGTCAGTAAAGAACCTGCGCCTGTGATACAGGAGACCTGGGTTTGATCCCTGGGTTGGGAAGATCCCCTGGAGAAGGAAATGGCCACCCACTCCAGAATCCTTGCCTGGAGAATCCCATGGACAGAGGAGCCTAGCGGGCTGCGGCCCATGAGGTCACAAGAGTCGGATACGACTTAGCGACTATACCATCACCATATGTCTTTTGCAAATTATTCTCTTGACGTTTGTCTTTTGGAGAACAGAAGTTTTAAATGTTAATGAAGCCTGGCCTGTCAGCTAGTTCTTTCATGCATCATGCCTTCAGTGTTGTATCCAGAAAGGTATCACCATACCCGAGCTCGTCTAGACTCTCCCCTGTGCTACCTACCAGGAGCTATATAATCTGCCGTTGATATTTAGGTCAATCCTCCATTTTGAGTTCATTCTTTTGTAATATTTTATGCATTTATCTGGGTGCTCTGGGTGTGAGTGGAGGCTCGTGGGATCTGCAGCGGCCGCACTTGAACTCTGATTTGTGGTGTGTGGGATCTAGGCCCCTGACCAGGGGTTGAACCCAGCCCGCTGCCCTGGGAGCCGGGAGTCCAAGCTGCTGAAGCCCCGTTTTGAGTGAGTGAGTTCTTGTGCAAGGACATAAGGTCTGTGTTTTGTTAGCTTTAGTTTTGTTTTGGTTTTGCCTGTAGATGTCCAGTTGTCCCAGCACCAGTTGTTGAAAAGACTTGTCTTTCCACCACTGTGTGACCTTTGCCCTTTTGTTAGAGACGGGTGCGTTCTGTCCGGGTTCTCTGCTCCTGGCCTCTCCCCTCGGCTGCGTGAATCTGTCTGTTGTTTTGTCAGGACCGTCCTGTCTTGGTTACCGGAGCTTTAGAGGAAGCCCTGGCCTCAGGTAGTATCTCTGACTCTGCTTTTCTAGCCTCTCCATTTTGTAGACTTGGGAAAAATTGAGACACCAGAAAGTTAAGTAATTTGCCCCAAGTTGCACAGTTAATGACAGAGCCAGGATTGAGCGCAAGCCTTTTGCCTACCAAGCTTATGCTTAGGACCAAGGTTAGAACCCTGGAGATGGAGGAAGAGAGACAGAGGAGAAAAGAAAGTAATGATGATAACGTCAAAGGAGAGGAGAACGTCAGAAAAACAGAAAGCGCCCGTTTCCCCCGGAAGTCCGGAGTGGTGGGTCTCACCTCCTCGGTGCTGGGAAGCAGAGTCCGGGGCGGGCGGGAGGCTGCGGGGGGCGGCCGTGCCCTGAAGAGGAAGCCAGCAGGGTTTCCTAACGGGCTGGATTCGGGCTGCGGAGGGCAGGGGGCGTGAGCTGTGGCTCGGTGTTCTGGAAGGAGGGAGGGGCTGCTCCAGAGAGGGCAGCGGCCTGGGCCGGGGTGTGGGGGGGGAGGCGCTGGTTTGGTCGTGTCCCCTGGAGATGCCCGCTGGTCAGCCAGGTTGGGGGGCTGGCGCCGCCTCGCCCAGGGCCCCGTGCGTGCGTCGCCTCCAGAAGTGAAAAAGGGAGGAAGGGGACCTCTCTGTCCAGGGAGCTGAGGTGTGATCAGATCCTGGGGTCTCCCAGCCCGAGGCCCAGGACCCTTGCCCAAATTGGCCCGGGGGTCGTGTGGGGAGGGAGGTCAGGAGGGGACCCCCGGAGAATGGCTAGGGTTCTCGCCTCTCTAGTGCTTTTTAAAAAATTATCTCCGTCTTTTTTTTTTTTTTTTTGGCCTCTTTATTGGTTATTTATTTATTTATTTATTTATTTATTTATTTCCACCCGTCTTTGTTCTTTGGCCTGTGTGGGCCTCCCATCGCAGTGGCCTCCCCCGTCGCGGAGCAGGCGGCACGTGGGATCTTCCCGGGCCAGGGATCAAACCGGCACCCCTTGCACTGCAAGGCGGACTCTTTACCCACTGGACGGGGCGCCGAGTGAGAAAGGTATTCCTTCCCGCCCCCCCCCCCCCCCCCTTACAAGCAGAGTCTCAGCCAGGTGGTCTGTCCTTAGCACCTCTCGCACTCCCTAATCTCCCTTAACCCAGGAGCTTTGGTCTAAAGCTCGGGGTCTCCGCAGGCAGCAGTTGGGCTAGACTTCAGCGGTGTAGCTCTCTGCTCCGTCTCTCCAGTCTACCGTAACCTCGTATGACTGGCAAATCAAAGAGTGATCGAAGCTTCCTTTAAATACATCGCAGTTGAAACCTTGGACGGGTCTAGTCAGTAGAGATTCAAGAAACAAACGTGGCAAACATCTTGGAGGGGAGGCATCCTGAGCGATGGGGAAAGGCCCCTCCATCAGCACGTGTGTGGAGTCGCTGTGCGTGTGTCCTTTTGTCTGGGGCACTGGCGGGGTCCTCTGCCTCTGACGTGTGCTTCCTTCTTCCTCCTCGTCCCCGGGGCCATTTCCTGCAGGAAGGAGGAACGGGTGGGATCCAGCCTCTTCTCCCCGCCCCCCAGCCTCGTGGGGCTCTTCTCCTTCTGAGAACCTTGGGTCCCCGGCCACTGGGGGGCGTCTCTGTGTAGCCCAGCCTGCCCACACGCGCGCCGACCTCACACTTTCCGCCCCGATCATTCCCGGGGTGGGGGGGAGGTGCTCGGGAGCAGCACCACGCGGCTGCCAATCGGCCAGGGCTTCTCTGGGCTCCGTCTGTCCGCCCTCTGCCGCTCAGCAGCCCTGGGGCATGGGGACCCACCCTGAGAGGTGACGGGGCTGTGAGGCGGCCGGGCGGCCCGGCCAGCGATCGTTGTGCCAGGCTCGCCCTGGACGGGAGGCAGGAGGAGGAGGCTGAACAGAGGGGCACCCCAGGACGGAGCCTCTCCCCAGCCCTGCAGCTTCAGCCATGTGGCTGTGCCACACACATCTAGCTCGTTAGGGACAAAACCAGGTCCCCCAGGCACTGGGGGTTTAACCTGAGTTGCAGAGAGGACCGTGCTGAGCACGAGGGCTGCCATCTCTGGCCTGTGAGTGGTGAGGGCTCCTCTGGAAACCCCTCGGTATTAATCGTCATGGTATTTTTCTCACATTTATTCTGCGCCAGGCACTACTCTGACCCCTTCCAGGTGGCACCTTGCTTCCTTCTCCTGAGAGCCCGACAACAGAGGTGCTTTATTATGTCCATGTTGACCACGGGGACACTGAGGCACAGGGACACCGACGTCCCACAGCAGGCCAGTGGCAGAGCTGCAGGTCAAAGCCAGAGAGTTTGGCTCCCCTCTTGTGAGAAGTCACAGGTCACGGGCCTCCCTGCTGCTCCAGGGGTTAAGGGAATAGACTTCAGCGGTGTAGCTCTCTGCTCCGTCTCTCCAGTCTACCGTAACCTCGTATGACTGGCAAATCAAAGAGTGATCGAAGCTTCCTTTAAATACATCGCAGTTGAAACCTTGGACGGGTCTAGTCAGTAGAGATTCAAGAAACAAACGTGGCAAACATCTTGGAGGGGAGGCATCCTGAGCGATGGGGAAAGGCCCCTCCATCAGCACGTGTGTGGAGTCGCTGTGCGTGTGTCCTTTTGTCTGGGGCACTGGCGGGGTCCTCTGCCTCTGACGTGTGCTTCCTTCTTCCTCCTCGTCCCCGGGGCCATTTCCTGCAGGAAGGAGGAACGGGTGGGATCCAGCCTCTTCTCCCCGCCCCCCAGCCTCGTGGGGCTCTTCTCCTTCTGAGAACCTTGGGTCCCCGGCCACTGGGGGGCGTCTCTGTGTAGCCCAGCCTGCCCACACGCGCGCCGACCTCACACTTTCCGCCCCGATCATTCCCGGGGTGGGGGGGAGGTGCTCGGGAGCAGCACCACGCGGCTGCCAATCGGCCAGGGCTTCTCTGGGCTCCGTCTGTCCGCCCTCTGCCGCTCAGCAGCCCTGGGGCATGGGGACCCACCCTGAGAGGTGACGGGGCTGTGAGGCGGCCGGGCGGCCCGGCCAGCGATCGTTGTGCCAGGCTCGCCCTGGACGGGAGGCAGGAGGAGGAGGCTGAACAGAGGGGCACCCCAGGACGGAGCCTCTCCCCAGCCCTGCAGCTTCAGCCATGTGGCTGTGCCACACACATCTAGCTCGTTAGGGACAAAACCAGGTCCCCCAGGCACTGGGGGTTTAACCTGAGTTGCAGAGAGGACCGTGCTGAGCACGAGGGCTGCCATCTCTGGCCTGTGAGTGGTGAGGGCTCCTCTGGAAACCCCTCGGTATTAATCGTCATGGTATTTTTCTCACATTTATTCTGCGCCAGGCACTACTCTGACCCCTTCCAGGTGGCACCTTGCTTCCTTCTCCTGAGAGCCCGACAACAGAGGTGCTTTATTATGTCCATGTTGACCACGGGGACACTGAGGCACAGGGACACCGACGTCCCACAGCAGGCCAGTGGCAGAGCTGCAGGTCAAAGCCAGAGAGTTTGGCTCCCCTCTTGTGAGAAGTCACAGGTCACGGGCCTCCCTGCTGCTCCAGGGGTTAGGAATCCGCCTTGCCGTGCAGGGGATGCAGGCTTGATCCCTGGTTGGAGAACTGAGATCCCACAGGCTGCAAGGCGGCTAAGCCCTCGTGCCCCTACCACTGAGCATGCGTGCCACAACGAAACGTCCCAAGTACCTCAACTAAGACCTGACACAGCCAAAGAAATATTAAAAAAAAAAAAAAAAATGCCACAAGCCAGGCTGTGGTCTCCGTTCCCTCTGGAACCTCGAAGGCCGCTGGTGCAGGAGGGCTGGCCCCTCCTTGCTGGCCTGGGGCAAGGCCAGAGCTGCGGCGGCAGGAAGGGCCCTTGGCCCCCTGCCTCCCCCCTGGCCCATCGCCCTTTGACAGCTTCTTTGGTAGGTGCCATGTCCCCTCTGCTTGCACACCCCTGCTGGCCACCTGGGCCCTCCCTGCTCTGAGACACGGCTCTGCCTCCTGGCCCTGGGAGTCCAGGGCGTGCTGGGGGCTGGCGCTGCCCTGTGGACCCCGGCCATGCGCACTGCCCTGCTCTAGGGCCGCACTCGGGCCCCCTCCGACCTCTGCGGACCCAAGAGGCTTCTCTGAACCCCAGGGTCCGTGACTGTAGCCCGAGTGGCTCCGGGGATGGTTTGTGGAATTCCAGTGAGGACGGGGCTGCGGCGCCGGGCCTGTGTGTGTGTTCCAGGCGGGTGGGCTCCGCTTCCATTTAGCCTGGCCCCTCCCCCCGCTTTGCCCCGACGGCCAGGCCAGCCTGGTGCCCTGTTTCCAGGGTCTGGCTCTTTTAAATTTAGCTGCAGGAAAAAGCCGTTTGTGCGGGCTTGGACCGCGGAGACAATCAGCAACAGGAAAAAGTCATCCGAGGGGAGTTTTCAGTGAATTATGGAGGCATTGTTCCTGCGCCCGAGGAGCCAGGGCTGCGCGTCCAGCCACGCTGACCCAGCCCAGGCCTCTGGGGCCCAACCCGGCCCGAGCTGCGTCAGGACAACACAATGTAAGCGTCTGAAGGCCAAAAAAAAAAAAAAAAAAGAGAGAGCAGAGGAAGAAAAATACTGGAAATTCCCTGTGTCGCTGGAATGGAAGAGCCTTTCTTGAAAATCAGCAGTGAGGGAAAGGGTGCTGGCCGCCCAGGCGGGGGGCCTCGGGGCGGGAGGAAGTCGCAAGCGATATTTTGAGATATTTTCAGTCTGGTGTGATGCCTGTTGATTTTTCCAAAACATGAGGATCTCATGCTGGGGCGGGGGAGCGTCGAGGTTGGATTGGGGTTGACCGGAGGTGGGGCAGCGCTCAGGATGGGCCAGGACAAGGACATAAACAGGAGCTGACCCAGTTGGAGCACTCTGGTGTCCCAGCTGGCTGATGTGCAGGCCACTCGCAGCCCTGGGGAGGCCCGGGAGGTGTCCCGTTGATCCAGAGGCCCTTCCGGATCTCTCCTCGATGAGAGGACCGCAGACGAATATGGGGAACCCCTGCACAGAAAGCTTGCTAGGTGGCCAGGCAGATTCTGCTTGCTTACCTCTTCTGACGTGGAGCTCACTACCTACGGTCAGGCTAACCCATTTCTGCGTAGCTAGGCTGGGAGAAACAGTGCTTATGAAGTCGGGACACAGCTGATATTCTAGAGAGGACACACAGATAGTACGCACAAAAAATGTCTCTAGCATGTTACCCAGGGATTGAACCCACATCTCTTGTGTCTCCTGCACTGGCAGGCGAATCCTTTACCACTAGCACCACCTGGGAAGCCTGTTGGGGGTCATACGCACTATGAGAAGGGGCTTCCCTGATGGCTCAGATGAAAAAGAATCCACCTGTAATGCAGGAGACCCAGATTCGATCCCTAGGTCAGGAAGATCCCCTGGAGAAGGGAATGGCAGCCCACTCCGGTATCCTTGCACGGAGAATTCCGTGGACAGAGCAGCCTGGCGGAGTAGAGTCCATGGGGTGGCAAAGAGTCAGATATGACAGAGCGATTAATAACTTTCCTTAGGAAAGGAGCAGCAGGTGCTCACTCTCTGCGAGCGAGCGCACCTCGGCCCAGTGTAGCTGTTTTAGAAGCCGTCTCCCACCGCTCCCTCCTCCGGCATTGTGGCAACGCACAGGGCCCCCCAGCCACGTCAGAACTGTTGCCTGCCCCCTCCCTGCCGGCGCTGAGCAGCCCAGAAGCCCTGCCTCCTTTGTCCAAGGTGCTGCACCCTTGCAGACCCAGGAATAAGGATTTGCAGTTCCTCCTCTGGGTTCCGCTTGTGGAGTTCTCTTTTCGGCACCGAGGCGGATCACGTATGAGAAAAAAAAAAAGGAGTCAATAGGAACATACAAAGAGGGCCTAAACATACGCAACAAACAGAAAGGAAGAAAGACAGGCAAGGACTCTGATGAGGCCACTCACTGCAGAAATGCAAATGACCAATAAACGAATGCAGAATGCACCGCCGCTCGGCTCCGGCAGGGGTGGAGATGCAAACACAAAGAACAGGGAGATGCATTTCTCTCCCATCAGCTTGGAAGACAGTATTAAATATGGATGACCTCCCGTGCCCGTGAGGAGGGGCCGTCAGTTTTGACAAGGCCGGTGGGAGCAGGAGGTGCCCCGGTCTTCTGGAAACAGTAATCCGCTGTTTCTATTAAAGTTTAAAATGATCCAGCACTTCCACTTCAGAGAATTTATCCCGCAACACCATTGAGACGCACCAGGTGATGGCTGCAAGGATATTTGTTCAAAAAAAAAAGAGGCCCGCACTACATGTTGGTCATCAGGGCAGTGCTTGAGTGAAGTCTGGGACGCTCACTTTATCAGCCGTTTGGCAGCCGTGGGTATGGACGGGGACCCCAGCGCGTGTGTGTTCCCGGACAAAACACAAGTGGCAGAGGCAGGTACATGGCGTGATCTTATTTTTGTAAACATGTTTTGAAAGAGCAAGGCGTAACATGGAAACAGCGGGTCACCAAGCCGCTCACGTTGTCTGCCCCCGCCCCCGGGCAAGAGGACTGCTAGGAGTGATGGTTTAGGATATTTTTAAATCACTCCTGTATTGTTTGACGGGCACAAGGCGTGTTTATAGTTCCAGTCATGTAAGCAGTAAATCCTCAGTGTGTTCTCTGAAAAGCCATGTCGAACGGTTCTTATCGATGTCATCATCAGGAACCAAGGGCCGGGGGAGAGGCGGTCGCCTCGCTTGGCCCAGCAGGGCTTCCGGCTCACCACAGACCCTCCAAGGAGCACTGCGGTGTCCACGCCTCACCCCCAAGTGCAGGAGTCCCACTGCTCCCTGAGCCTCGCGGGTGCGCCCTGCCTCAGTTTCCCTCTGGGACTCGTACTGCTTCCAGAAACTGTGCAGAAAGCTCTGGGCTGGGTTTGCTGACCGTGGTGACAGGTTTGGGCAATTGGGACAGCAGCCAGCTTCCCCCTTGCCCACCCCTGGCCTGCAGGGGCAGAGGCTGCCACGCAGTAAGGGATTTGGAGGCCGTTTCTAGGCTTCGCCGGACAAGGGGGCTGTGATTGATTAGCAACGTCTGCGCTTGTCAGGGTCGACGGACGCACCAAAGATACGGGTGGGCCACGCTCAGTCTAGGCTGGCGAGTCCCAGCCTGAAGCTTGCGCGGAAAGCACAGGGGATCTTCACCCATAGATTCGGGTCTGACGGGTCTGGGGCAGGACCCGAGAGTCTGCATTCGGAGGAAGCCCCCCGAAGATTCGGGGCCGCTGGTCTGAGGACCACCCTTTGAGGATCGTTGCCCTCTCCAGTCACGGCTACCTTCTCTTCTCCCTCAAGTTTTCACAGCTTTGCAAATAGGACTGATCTACCCCTCCCCCATGTCCAGCATTTTATATATCCATTACACCCCTGATTCCTGGAACAGCCCAGTTACTATCATTCCCCTTGACCGAAGAGGAACAGGAGGCCCGGGAGGGGAAAGAGGGGCCACAGAGTCCCCCGGGGCCCCCAGCCTCTGGTGACAGATGGATCGCCTGCCTCGCCCACTCCTAATCCTCTCCTTCGCAGAGCCAGAAACCAGCCAGAAAGACCCTGCTGCTCCCCCAAAACCCTACGCCCCAGCCATAAATAAGGCCCGGGCTGCGCCAGGTCCCTCCTCCTCCGTGGACAACATTTCACAGCAGGCCGGGGCTGGGCAGCCGCCGCGGAGGGAAGGGAGGCTTGCCGACAGCGTGAGTTATGGGCTCCGGGAAGCCCATTAGTCACCGGAGCGAGAGAAGTTAACTCGAGCTTATTAACTCTAAACGTTTATTATTCACATTGATCACCCGGCAGACAGCACCCGCCACCCCACCCCGGAGGAGCCGGCCGTGCATGCTGATCGCAGGCGGATGCTGTGGCTGCAGGGAGCCCCGGGTCCCCAGGAAAGGCAGGCCGCGCACAGGCAGCCCCTGCTGCCCCTTCTGGGAGGCCAGCGGGCCGCTCATCAGCGCCCTGGCGGTCGTCCGCTCCCCGCACCTCCGCTGGCCCGTGTTCCGGGCCGAGGGGGCACAGTGTGACCCGTCGCTGCCGTCACGGGCTGGCCGCCAGGTGAGCCAGGCGGGATGGCCCGGTGCTGGGGAGCCCGGCCTCGGGGTCTGCCCGGTTGGATCTCCGGCTCCTCCGCTCTGACCTTTCGTTTGAAGTCCTGTGACTCCTCAGACACTCCATTTGTCATCGATAAAGTGGGGACACGCTCGTTCCCTAGACAAATAATTTATTGAGTCCCTACAGAGTAGAAAGGCTCGCTGCCCTCAGGGAATTCGCGTGCGGAGATGGAGACAGATAGAAAGCAATTGAAGAACATAAATGGTAGGACTCATTTCAGTGAGCAGTGAGCGCCGGGGAGGAAACAACCCGGGCAGCCCAGCGGAGGAGCCCAGTGGAGGGCGGCTAGGGATGTCGGGGGGTGCAGGGTGGGGAGCCCACGGACGGCCTCGCCAAGAGGGGGGCACATGAGCTGAAGCCTGAAGGACAGGCAGGAGGCCACAGGGAAGAAAGCTCAGCCCCGGGGAGGGGCAGGCAGAGGGAGCCACCTGGGAGGACACAGAACGGCAGAGGAGGTGGGGGCACTTCCGTGGGATGTGGAAACAGAGAGCCGGGCTGGCAGCCGTCGCAGGACTTCCGATTTCATTCCCCTGAGTGGTCTGGGGGGCCGAGGTCTCACCTGTTGCCGGACAATGCTCCAGCTGCCGTGACACCCCAATGCCCCGTCCTGAGCCATAAATAAGGGCTCCCCCCCGTGGACAACATTTCACAGCAGGCCGGGGCTGGGCAGCCGCCGCGGAGGGAAGGGAGGCTTGCCGACAGCGTGAGTTATGGGCTCCGGGAAGCCCATTAGTCACCGGAGCGAGAGAAGTTAACTCGAGCTTATTAACTCTAAACGTTTATTATTCACATTGATCACCCGGCAGACAGCACCCGCCACCCCACCCCGGAGGAGCCGGCCGTGCATGCTGATCGCAGGCGGATGCTGTGGCTGCAGGGAGCCCCGGGTCCCCAGGAAAGGCAGGCCGCGCACAGGCAGCCCCTGCTGCCCCTTCTGGGAGGCCAGCGGGCCGCTCATCAGCGCCCTGGCGGTCGTCCGCTCCCCGCACCTCCGCTGGCCCGTGTTCCGGGCCGAGGGGGCACAGTGTGACCCGTCGCTGCCGTCACGGGCTGGCCGCCAGGTGAGCCAGGCGGGATGGCCCGGTGCTGGGGAGCCCGGCCTCGGGGTCTGCCCGGTTGGATCTCCGGCTCCTCCGCTCTGACCTTTCGTTTGAAGTCCTGTGACTCCTCAGACACTCCATTTGTCATCGATAAAGTGGGGACACGCTCGTTCCCTAGACAAATAATTTATTGAGTCCCTACAGAGTAGAAAGGCTCGCTGCCCTCAGGGAATTCGCGTGCGGAGATGGAGACAGATAGAAAGCAATTGAAGAACATAAATGGTAGGACTCATTTCAGTGAGCAGTGAGCGCCGGGGAGGAAACAACCCGGGCAGCCCAGCGGAGGAGCCCAGTGGAGGGCGGCTAGGGATGTCGGGGGGTGCAGGGTGGGGAGCCCACGGACGGCCTCGCCAAGAGGGGGGCACATGAGCTGAAGCCTGAAGGACAGGCAGGAGGCCACAGGGAAGAAAGCTCAGCCCCGGGGAGGGGCAGGCAGAGGGAGCCACCTGGGAGGACACAGAACGGCAGAGGAGGTGGGGGCACTTCCGTGGGATGTGGAAACAGAGAGCCGGGCTGGCAGCCGTCGCAGGACTTCCGATTTCATTCCCCTGAGTGGTCTGGGGGGCCGAGGTCTCACCTGTTGCCGGACAATGCTCCAGCTGCCGTGACACTGGCTCTGTCGCCAACTGCCGCCCCTGTCCTGAGCGCTGGCCCTGGCGTCAGCCTTCTCCGGGGCCCCTCCCCTAAGGGGGGCCGCTCCGTGGTGCTCTCGGCGCTCCTGGGGGGAGCGGGCAGGGCCAGGCCGTGCAGTCTCCCCCAAGGACCACAGCCTCGCTTGGCATTGTGCCCCGGCCTGCTTCCCTTCCGCCGAGAGCACTTCTTCAATAATTCACATGCACCTGCATCTCTGGTTCTAGGGGACCCGACCAGAGCCTCGAGGATGAGATCCAGCTGCGACTGGAAAGGCTGAGCCCAAGGCCTGCCACCACGCGGGGCGAGCAGCGTGTCTGGTTTCAGCAGTCATTTGTGGTTTCAGTGCTTATAATCCTGCCTTCCAGGAAACCCCCTGGGTCCCGGCCGAGCCCGGAGGGCTGGTCCCTGCTGGTGAGGGCTTGCGAGCGGTTCCTTCATCCGCGCAGCACGTGCCTCCTCGTGCGACCCCGTGCCCGGCTCTGTCAGGGGCGCCGCGGTCGGGTCCCGCGTCAGGAGGCTGGCACTGTCGTCGGGCGGGACTCGGCCTGCAGGCGGGGAGCGCTGTCGTGGAAACGGGAGGCGCTGCCGCTGGGGAGCAGGTGGTCAGGAAAGCCACGGCTTCAGATCTCCAAATGCAGAGAGGGGCAGCCGGGAGCAGGTCGTGGGGTGCCGCCGGCCACGCCCTCAGGTGCTCTTTGGGGGAGCCCTCTGGGGCCCCCGAGGCCCCTGGACCCTCCGTCACGATGGGAAACCCCTGTGCGCCCCCAACAGCCCAGACAGACGCGCCTCGTGTCTCCATGTTACAGACGGGGAAACTGAGGCTTAACGAGGCGTCATCACTTGCCCAGAGCCGCGCCGCCAGTGAGTGGTGCAGCCTCGGCCGGGAGAGGGGGTGAGGGGGCGCCCAGGATTCCCCGGCTCCGCAGCCCCTGGGCCAGCTCACTGACACTCTGGACAGGAGGGCCGTGTGGCCTGCACCGGACTCCTGCCTGTGTGCCTCTCCGCGGTCCTGCACGCTCCGAGTCTAGAGGGAAGTGGACGAAGGCGTCGGTGCCAGGGCCCATCTGCCCGGCCCAGACCAGCCGCGCCGCCCCGCTCTGTGCGCCGGGGGCCTCGTCTCTCAAGGCACGGCTCCCGAGAGCACCGCCCGCCGAGGCTTGTTGGGAAGATTAAACACGTTCATATACGGAAAACACATAGAGCAGAGCCTGGCAGGTTGTCTCCGCTCTTACTGCTTTATTTTTTTTATTACCGTGACTTTGTACAAGCAAGTCGTAAAAATGAAGCATTGGGAACAGTCTAAATGCTCAGCAGTAGGGAAGTTATCAGGCCGGTCGTGTCAGCAGACACGACAGCAGTGAAGATGGGAGGTCTCGGCACAGGTGTGGAGAGACTCAGGCAAGAGAGGAAAGTCCAGAACTGGGTCAGCCCGGGGGGCCTCGCCGATGGAGACCCTGCAGTGGAGTGGAAGAAGGATCTGACATAAATGCTGCTGGACTGGTGGAACAGGCACACGGAGGACCAATGACCCTTGACCCCACCTAACACCGTATGCTCGTGTTTGCTTCCGTGAACTCGGAGAAGCCACCACGGTGACCAGAGCCCTGGCTCGGCGCCTGTGACCTGCCAGGCGGGATGAATCACAAGCTGGAATCAAGATTGCCGGGAGAAACATCAGCATCCTCAGATATGCAGGTGACACCACTCTAATGGCAGAAGGCGAAGCGAAACAAAACACCTTCCTGATGAAGGTGAAAGAGGAGAGTGAAGAAGCCGGCTTAAAACTCAGGATTCAGAAAACTAAGCTCGAGGCACCTGGTCCATCACTTCATGGCGAATAGATGGAGGGAAAGTGAAAGACAAAAGTCACCTTCCTTTGATTTTAAGGTGAAAGCATGGACCCTCCGCACTGCCCTGGACAGGAGGGCCGTTTTGGCCGGGCACCGAGACCGCCAGTGAGTGGTGCAGCCTCGGCCGGGAGAGGGGTGAGGGCCCAGGATTCCCGGCTCCGCAGCCCTGGGCCAGCTCACTGACACTCTGGACAGGAGGGCCGTGTGGCCTGCACCGGACTCCTGCCTGTGTGCCTCTCCGCGGTCCTGCACGCTCCGAGTCTAGAGGGAAGTGGACGAAGGCGTCGGTGCCAGGGCCCATCTGCCCGGCCCAGACCAGCCGCGCCGCCCCGCTCTGTGCGCCGGGGGCCTCGTCTCTCAAGGCACGGCTCCCGAGAGCACCCCCCGCCGAGGCTTGTTGGGAAGATTAAACACGTTCATATACGGAAAACACATAGAGCAGAGCCTGGCAGGTTGTCTCCGCTCTTACTGCTTTATTTTTTTTATTACCGTGACTTTGTACAAGCAAGTCGTAAAAATGAAGCATTGGGAACAGTCTAAATGCTCAGCAGTAGGGAAGTTATCAGGCCGGTCGTGTCAGCAGACACGACAGCAGTGAAGATGGGAGGTCTCGGCACAGGTGTGGAGAGACTCAGGCAAGAGAGGAAAGTCCAGAACTGGGTCAGCCCGGGGGGCCTCGCCGATGGAGACCCTGCAGTGGAGTGGAAGAAGGATCTGACATAAATGCTGCTGGACTGGTGGAACAGGCACACGGAGGACCAATGACCCTTGACCCCACCTAACACCGTATGCTCGTGTTTGCTTCCGTGAACTCGGAGAAGCCACCACGGTGACCAGAGCCCTGGCTCGGCGCCTGTGACCTGCCAGGCGGGATGAATCACAAGCTGGAATCAAGATTGCCGGGAGAAACATCAGCATCCTCAGATATGCAGGTGACACCACTCTAATGGCAGAAGGCGAAGCGAAACAAAACACCTTCCTGATGAAGGTGAAAGAGGAGAGTGAAGAAGCCGGCTTAAAACTCAGGATTCAGAAAACTAAGCTCGAGGCACCTGGTCCATCACTTCATGGCGAATAGATGGAGGGAAAGTGAAAGCAGTGACAGACTTTATTTTCTTGGGCCCCAGAGTCACTGCAGATGGTGACTGCAGCTGTGAAATTAAAAGATGTCCTGCTCCTTGGAAGCAAAGCTATGACAAACCTCGACAGCATATGAAAAAGCAGAGGTGTCACTTTGCCAACAAGTTCTGCCCAATCAAAGCCGTGGTTTGTCCAGTAGTCAGGTATGGATGTGAGAGCTGGACCGTAGAGAAAGCTGAGTGCTGAAGAATTGATGCTTTTGAACTGCGGTGTTGGAGAACGCTCTTGAGTCCCTTGGACTGCAAGAAGCTCAAACAAGTCCATCCTGAAGAAAATCAACCCTGAATATTCATTGGAAGGACTGACACTGCAGTCCCTTGGCCACCTGATGGGAAGGGCCAACTCACTGGAAAAGACAGTATGTTGGGAAAGACAGAGGGCAGGAGGAGAAGGGGATGAGGATGAGGTGGTTGGACGGCATCACTGACTCCACGGGCATGAGTTTGAGCAAGCTGTGGGAGATGGCGAAAGACAGGGAAGGCTGGCCTGCCGCAGTCCATGGGGCCGCACACTGCTGGACATGACTTAGTGACTGAACAGTGTTTCCCCAGTCTTGCACTTTGCAGAAGGTAACCTTATGAGAAAATGTGAGAACTTGGAATCATAAAACCACTTCACGGGACTTCCCTGGTGGTCCAGTGGGTACAGAGTCTGCCTTGCAGTGCAAGGGGCACTGGTTCGATCCCTGGCCCGGAAAGATCCCATGTGCCGCGGAGTGGCTGGACCGCTCCAATTAGGAGCCAGTGCTCTGGAGCGCATGTGCCCAGAGCCGGTGCTCTGCAACGAGAGAGGCCACTGCGATGGGAGGCCCACACGGGCCAGAGAAAAAAAGACAGATGGAAAAAAATAAATAACCAATAAAAGAGGCCAAAGTTTAAAAAAAAAAAAAACAAAACCACTTCAGGAGCAGCACGCACAGACACTGAGGTGGAAGCCAACGCGAATTTCAGTGGCATCGATGACTTCACACGAACACAAATTTTGGCTGTGATGGTTGTCCTTTCAGTAAAACAACAGGCGGTGCTTGAGTTTGAAGTTTGCTCACATGTCTCCCCAAGTCCAAGATGACCACAAGAGTAGGAAGGTGAAGTTTAGGCAACAAGTAGTCAATAACAAAGTTCCAATTTCCTTTGGAGAAAAAGGAAAACATGTTTTGTTGTCCCCCGACAGCGAGATGGAAAAAAAATAAAATAACCAAGGGGAAAGTCACCCCACGCTTTCCTCGCGGCCGTGGTTCCCCCACCGCCGTGGCGCCGTGAGGAAGTCGAACGTCGACGGAGCAAAACATGTTTTCCTTCGGCAGGACGTCTGTAGGAACTGTTGGAATCAATTATTGGGAAACACAAAAATAAAACAGACTTCAGTCCACGGTAAACACTACCCCTCCTTTCTGGGATCAGGAAAACAAAGGTCAGGATGGGGGTCAGCTTGGAAGAGGGGACCAGCACGGCGGGCAGGAGGCCGAGACCAGGCTTTGGCGAGGCGGGAGACTTCCTCAGCCTCAGTTTACCCAGCTGCAAGCCCACGCTCCTGTGTCCATCTCCCAGGGTTGGGGGAACTCGCTGCTCAGCAAATGTGTCTTTGGCGCCTCCTCCCTGCCAGGCTGGGGGCTGGGCCCTGGGAGATGCTGCTTTCGCAGCACTGGCGGGCACAGGGCCAGTTTCACCAGTGTGTGGCCACCGCAGCTCCCCAGGGGCCCGCGCTCACCAGGATGTAAGCCCCCCTGTTCTACGGGCGCCGTGTGAAATTCTTCAGTTTTGGAAAGAGGCGCAGCGTCTTCCTTTGCGCTCGGCCCCACAGGCGCGTGCCCGGTCCTGGATTTTTGCTTGTGACTGAGTGCGTCCGACCCCTGGGGTCTCCTCCGAGGCTTGGCATTGAGAGGCGGCTGATAAGTAGGGTTGAAATGAGTGTCGGAGGAGAGCCTGGGGGTTACATATCCTGTGCCCTGGTCACAAGGAACCCCTCCCCCCCCTCGGCCCTCCTGCGATCACCCAGGTTTGGGGGGAAATTATCTCCATTTTGGTTCGGAAGGCCCTGAGTTAGGCACAGCTGGAAGAGCACCGGCTGGGGCCACAGCCTCCTGCCGCTCTGCTGTGTGCCTGAGCAAGTCTCTGGGCCTCAGTTTCCTCGTCTGTAAAACGGGGATAGTCACCCCTGCCACACAGAGTGCTTGTGATGACTGAACATCACACGGAAAGCACCTCAGCTCCCCCCACCTGAGGCGGCCCCGAGCCCACAGCTGGGTAGGCGGGGGTGTCTGCACCCTGCGGAGGCAAACCCTTCTCGGGCTTTAAAAGTAAGTTTGCCCGGGCCCCAGAGCACCATCAGGACGTTGCTGCCTGTGGACTAGGGAACTGTGATCACAGTGCGTTTATAGGTAGTGAAAACCCAGTTCCACTGCCAGCTCGGTGAGGAGTGGCCTAGGATTAGACCTCCGCAAACGCGAGCGCATATCTCCGCTGGTGGGTCAGTCACTCAGTCACGTCCGACCCCGCGCGACCCCATGGACTGTACAGCCCGCCAGGCTCCTCTGTCCGTGGCATTCTCCAGGCAGGAACTCTGGAGTGGGTCGCCGTGCCCTCCTCCTGGGGATCTTCAGTCGAGCCAGGGATCGAGCCCTGTCTCTTACGCCTCCTGCGGTGGCCGGAGGTTCTTTCCCGCCAGCGCCACCTGGGAAGCCCCGCCGAAAGACACCACGTCCTAACTGATGGCCGGCTCTGTGCCAGGTGCTTCTCACGAATAACGCTCTGTAATCGTGTCCAGCTTACTGACCACTTCCTGGGTGTTAACCCGCCCGGCGCTAAGCCCTGCGGAGCCATTGTCTCACTTGGCCTCCCCTAGTGTGCGTGTGGGGTAGGTGCCGGAAAGGGCCCGTCTTATAAATGAGGGGGACCACCCAGTGGGGCAGGGACTTGCTGGGGGCTCAGAGCTGCGAGGGGGGCCAGGGCTGGGGGCTCCAAACCCGGGTGTGGTCCACACCCTATCCCAGCGTCTAAGCTGCCAGGCTCCGTCCCCCTGCCCACACTGTGAGATCCTCAAAATTCACCCGACCCTGTATGGAAGGCCTCCTCCCTCACGTGCTGTGCCCGTCCATGGCTCCCCTGAACTGGAGAGGGCCCAGCTCCCGCCTCCCCTGCCGGAAGGCAGCTCTCGCGGGGCACCTGCGGGTTGACTGCAGCCCCTTCTGGAAGGATGGCAACCCCGGGCTGGAGAGCGCCAGGCATTGTCACCGTGTCCCCAGACCGAGCCTGCTTCATCGCTCTAAGTGTCTGGATTTCAGGTGGGGGAGGCTCACCCCAGAAATTGTTGGTGTCCGTGACAGCGGGTACACTGCCTCCGGGCCCCCTGCCTGGGTGCACACGCATCATTCCTAAGGTCACTCGTGGACCTTTGCAGAGCCGCTGTCTCCCCAGCCCTCTGCTTCTGGCTGGTGGAGAGGCGCAGCTCCACGCCGGAGCCCCGCGGGGAATATAAATCCCGCGCCAGGCCTTTTGGCTCATCAGAATGCCTCTTTTACAGGCTAGTGCGTCAGGGAAGGTGACCCGGCCACCCCCGCTCTGCAGAGACGTCCCACAAGGGGGGGTGGCCCTGGGAGGACGTGAGCTCCTCGTCCCTGGGCAGGCCCCGAGCAGGTGGCTGTCGGGCTGGGAGCTCTCCAGGCAGGAACTCTGGAGTGGGTCGCCGTGCCCTCCTCCCGGGGATCTTCAGTCGAGCTAGGGATCGAGCCCTGTCTCTTACGCCTCGTGCGGTGGCCGGAGGTTCTTTCCCGCCAGCGCCACCTGGGAAGCCCCGCCGAAAGACACCACGTCCTAACTGATGGCCGGCTCTGTGCCAGGTGCTTCTCACGAATAACGCTCTGTAATCGTGTCCAGCTTACTGACCACTTCCTGGGTGTTAACCCGCCCGGCGCTAAGCCCTGCGGAGCCATTGTCTCACTTGGCCTCCCCTAGTGTGCGTGTGGGGTAGGTGCCGGAAAGGGCCCGTCTTATAAATGAGGGGGACCACCCAGTGGGGCAGGGACTTGCTGGGGGCTCAGAGCTGCGAGGGGGGCCAGGGCTGGGGGCTCCAAACCCGGGTGTGGTCCACACCCTATCCCAGCGTCTAAGCTGCCAGGCTCCGTCCCCCTGCCCACACTGTGAGATCCTCAAAATTCACCCGACCCTGTATGGAAGGCCTCCTCCCTCACGTGCTGTGCCCGTCCATGGCTCCCCTGAACTGGAGAGGGCCCAGCTCCCGCCTCCCCTGCCGGAAGGCAGCTCTCGCGGGGCACCTGCGGGTTGACTGCAGCCCCTTCTGGAAGGATGGCAACCCCGGGCTGGAGAGCGCCAGGCATTGTCACCGTGTCCCCAGACCGAGCCTGCTTCATCGCTCTAAGTGTCTGGATTTCAGGTGGGGGAGGCTCACCCCAGAAATTGTTGGTGTCCGTGACAGCGGGTACACTGCCTCCGGGCCCCCTGCCTGGGTGCACACGCATCATTCCTAAGGTCACTCGTGGACCTTTGCAGAGCCGCTGTCTCCCCAGCCCTCTGCTTCTGGCTGGTGGAGAGGCGCAGCTCCACGCCGGAGCCCCGCGGGGAATATAAATCCCGCGCCAGGCCTTGTGGCTCATCAGAATGCCTCTTTTACAGGCTAGTGCGTCAGGGAAGGTGACCCGGCCACCCCCGCTCTGCAGAGACGTCCCACAAGGGGGGGTGGCCCTGGGAGGACGTGAGCTCCTCGTCCCTGGGCAGGCCCCGAGCAGGTGGCTGTCGGGCTGGGAGCTTGGAATTGAGCCCTTGGCCGGCCTGCCGGGGGCTGCGCCTGCCTAGCCGGGCAGCGGGTGCACACGCTCCTGCCCCTGGGGCGTCTCTGCCCGCTGTGGATTATTAATGGACAGGCTCTCGTCTGAACCTCAGGCTCTTCGGCTGGAAAGGGCTCCCGCGCTCCTTCCAGCCGGGTCTCCACTCTCAGTGGGGCCTCCGCAGCCTCAACCCCGTGTGTCCCCAAATGCAGAAGCCCCACCTCGGCCCCAGGGACTCTTCGCTCACGGGGCCTGGAATGGGGCTTTGCGGTCTGGGCTTCAGTAGCCCAGACGGCGCTTCCGACCAGGAGGTCTGTGTTCCCTTGTATCAACCCGATGACGTGGCCCAGAGCAGTGGCCTGGACGGGCCTTGAAGAGTTTTCAGAAAGTCAGTCCCCTTTTCTCATCTGTGTGCGAGGCCCCTTCCAGCTTTCAGAAGGAGAAGGAGAACAGCACGGGCCCCTGGATTTCTCCTCCACTCCACCCCTCCCAGCTGAGGAGTCTTCGGCTCAAGCCTTTGTTTGCTTCTCTGAGCCTCAGTCTCCTCACCTGAAAGATGAGGGTGATGCTAGGTTCCTGCGACGCCCCAGCGCCCTAGCCCGTTCTTGTGAGAGTGGTAGATACTCAAGTCGCGTCCAGTGCTTTGTGACCCCGTGGACCGTAGCCGCCAGGTTCCTCCGTCTGTGGGATTTCCCAGGCAAGACGACCGGAGTGGGTCGCCATTCCCTTCTCCAGGGGGATCTTCCCCACTCAGGGATTGAACCCAGGTCTCCGCGTTGCAGGCAGATCGTTACTGTCTGAGCCACCAAGGAAGCCCCCCGCGTAGTTCTCAGTGACTGTCAGTTGCTAAACGAAATCAGCTCCTTTACGAGGCAGACGTTTACCCCTTGCTGCCCTCACCTCCAGCCGGCTCCTCTCAAGAGCTGCCTTCCAGGACAAAGGACAGTCTCATGGACGGCGGAGGTGAGCGGGGTTTGGGGAGAGTGTGCAGGCAGCGGGGCTCTGTGCTGTCGTCCCCTGGGTGCCGCCAGCCTCTGTCCCAGGCGCCCTGCCCTGGGGAGACGGACAGATAGACCCCGAGACGACCTCAGATACAGGCACGTGCGGGCCAAAGAGAGACACGGGTGAGGGGAGGGCGAGGGGCTGCAGGGACGGGCGCCTCTGTGAAGAGGTGGCATTCCAGACCTGACCGATAAGGGGGCTCAGCCCAGCCAAGTGCAATTAGAAAAGATACGTTGTTTAACTATGCTTTAAAAAAAATAATTAGAACAGTGATTCCTTCTTGGACGGGTCCTAACTTACTCTGAAACCTTTCACATTTCATTTGTTTTTTTAAGAAAAAAGTATCTATTTTTACTTGGAGGATCGTTGCTTTACAGTGCTGTGTTGGTTTCGGCCATACCTCAGCACGAATCAGCCGCAGGTGGACAGACAGGCCCTCCCTCCTGATCTCCCTCCCCATCCCACCCCTCTGGGTGGTCGCAGAGCCTCGGGTCACCCCGAGCTTCCAGGAAGAGACGTGTGGACACGGGGGAAGGACAGGCAGGGAGGGATTGAGAGAGCAGCCTTGAAGTGTGTCTGTCACCATATGGGGAGGGCGATTTACGGAGCAGGAAAAGCCCCAGGGGCCGGAGGGCGCTGGGCAGGGTCTGGGATGGAGACGGTGTGGCCGCCGCCCAGGCTGGCGGGAGCTGGGTGAGGAGGGCGGGTCTCGTCACCGCAGCCCTCGGCGTGGAGGGAGACAGGGCGGGTGTGTGTGTCCTGGCGGGTGGTCAAGGAGGAGGCTGGACCCCAAACCGCAGCCGCCGTGGGCACAGGTCCCGGGTCCCTGCCGTGCCCCCGGCAACAGCACCGCCGGCCTCTCCCCATGGCTCGGGTCCCTCCAGGGCCCCGGGGCAAGGCTCCCCGGGAAACACGGTCACTCTGGGTGACCCTTTCGTCAGAGGGAGATCTTTAAACGTGCGAATCCTAACGTGCCCCGCCGGCCCCTCCTTGCGCACCCCTGAGCCTCACTGATCCCCAGACGGCACACCTGCCGCCCCGCTGCCCGAACACTCCCCTGCCCCCAGAGCACCAGGCATTCCCTGTAAGTCTTGGGCCTTCGTGGACACGTGGCCTTGACCGCCTGCCCTCCATCTGGGAAGCGCAGGTTGGCCTTACTGTGGGTGCTGCCACATCTGGGGCCTTGAACGGCGCACAGCACAAGCAAGTATGTGCTGGATGGGCCGACCCAACCGCCCCGCGCGTGGTCACCCATTTCACAGGTAGAGAAACCGAGGCTGGAAGGTTCAGCCACCGGCCCAGGAACCCAGCCCGCCCAGAGCCCAGGCTTCAGCAGGAACAGCGGACCTCTGAGCTCACCGTGTGCGTGCTCCCCTCAACTTGTCCTTGGAGTTAGCCTCCACGTTGCCGTCTGTCTAATGGGTGTGAAGCCCCGGCCCTGCCCTGGCCTAAGCGGTGATGAAACCTGGAGGGAGTTACCAGCACAGCGCCACCCCCTCGGGGGCTGGTGAGAAGGGACCTCCGCCAGGCCTGACCTCAGAAGGGTTAACCTGGCCTCTTTGTCCCATGGTTGCCATGGGGACACTTCCTGTCCTTCAGGAAGCAGGGAGAGCAGTTTCCTGTTTTGAAGAAGGCTCGAGGGCTATTTTCCTCCAATCAGCCTGCCCAGAGAGGGGCAGGAAGCCTCGGCCCGGGCCACCCCTGCCGCTGTGTGTTGCGGAGCCGTGCCCACGCCCAGCCGGCCAGGAGGGGCGTCGTGGAAAGGCGGCCTCGGGAAAAAGCCAACCGGGCAGCAGAAGGAAAAAAAATGGCTGGCCGGAAGAGGGTGGTCACTTCCTCCACAGGGCTTGGAACCCACCCAGGGGTGATAAAAACTCTGAGTGGCCCTGCCTGGCCCCGGGCTCCCCTCCCCCAGAGCTCAGCCCTTCCTTGGGGAGTCAAGGGCCTGCTGGACAAAGACTCTTGAGGCCCCTGCTTGTCTCTCTCACCTAAATCCGCTCACCCCAGACACGTCAGCCCAACTGGGCTACCAGCGCCCGGTTCCCACTCTTGAGCCCTCTGTGTGGCAGCCCTTTCCTGCTTGTGCTATTTTCCCAAAGTGTAAAGCAAAGCCCGCCTCCTCCTAGAAGCCTTCCTTGCATGCATGTGAACTCTGCCGACTGTGAATCAGGACCATTCTTGAATTCAGGCCTTATCTCTCTTGGGGGCCCCGCTCCCAGCCTCCGTGGGTCTTCCCACCCCCAGGCTCGTCCCTCCGGCTCCCCTCCCGCTCCGGCTACCACACAGGTCTAGCCCCGTCAATCCCTCCCGTGTAAACACTCTACAGCTCCCCGTCACCCGCCGCGTCAAGTCCAGGCGTTTTGGCCGGCCAGCGGAGAGCCTGTCCAGAGCACACGTCTCCCCTCGCCGCCGTCCTGCCCTCCTCTTCCAGCCCCACAGGCTGAGCCCCGAGCTGGAGTGGCAGCCTTGCCCCACCCTGTGCCCCATGTCCCCACCCCTCCTCTCAGCCCAGCTCCGTCCTCCGCCTTCACCGCGGCTCTCCTGCCTCACTGTGGGATGCGCCAAGCCCTCATCTCAGCAAACCCGGAGCTCAAGGACAGGAAAGGGGAGAGAGACGGGGACTCGCATCCTTGAATCCTCACCACGACCCGAGAGAGAGGTCTCATCGTTCCCATTTTACAGAGGGCAAAACTGAAGCGCACAGAGGCGAAGGGTCCCCCACCCAGGCCCCAGAGCTGGGGACTGGGGGAACCGAGTGCCTTCAGGAGCCCCTGACTGTGCACCCCTGACCAGGCCTGTGCGGTTGGAGGGGGGCTGCTGAGCGCTGGGGCACAGGAAGGGAGGGGCGGCTGTGGGAAGCGGAGGCCACCCCCGGCAGGTGTCCGGCTCAGGTGTGCCTGCCTTGGAGCCAGGAAGGCAACTCGGTGACTTTCCAGGGGGGAGATACGCCCTGAAGCCGGTGCTGTCGAAACCACGGACGCCGTGGGCGGAGCAGCCCAAGAGGCCGAGGGGGCTGCAGGACGGGCGTCCATTCCTTTTGAATAAGATGCACGAGGATGCTTGTCCTCATGGAAGCCAGGAAACCAGGGGGTCTGCTTTTCAGAGGGGGATGCGAAGGTAGCTGGCCTCCGGCCCCAGCTTTTTGGAAGCACCCCTATCTCGCCTGGAGCAAGACGCAGGGCCTGGCCTCCTCCCATGCCCCCAGGGCGATCCCTCTCACCCACCTTGGTATACAGAGGTGCTCAATCAATGCTCTCTCCTGTTCTGGTGGTGGGGTGTGCACATCCCCCTTCCCGGTGTGCTTTTAAGCATTTGTTGAGCACCAACTATGTCCTGGATGTTTAAATGCTAGCGACCATTTCTCGAGGGCCTCCCGTCTCCCTTCCCCCTCTCCTGAATGCTTTCGACCCTCGGTCTCATGTTATGAGCGGACCCCGTGCTCACGTCCTCGACGGGGCGGCAGAAGTGGGTAAGAAAGCCGGCCTCACAGCCAGGGCGGAATCCCCATTGCTCACAAGCTGTGCAAGCCCGGGTGAATGCCTCAGCCTCTCTGTGCCTTGGCAGCCTCGTCTGTAACACGAGGTAATTACAACGGCCTCCTTCCCAGGCTTGTTAAGAGGAGGAAATACTGAGACACCAAGGCAGTAAAGAGTCTCACGTGCACGCGTGCTTAGTTGCTCCCGTCGCGTCTGACTCTTTGTGATCCCACCATCCCACTCTTTGCGACAGCCCACCAGGCTTCTCTGTCCAGGGGATTCTGCAGGCGAGCATACTGGAGTGGGTTGCCGTGCCCTCCTCCAGAGGATCTGCCCAAAGCAGGGATCAGACGTGCGTCTCCTGCGTTGGCAGGTGGGTTCTTTACCATGAGCGCCACTTACTGAGTGGACCCACGAGGCCCTCAGCAAAGATTAGCCATCAGAGGGGGAGCTGAGGCTGGGGCCTGCCCTCCCGCCCTGGTCACAGCAGCGTGCCCCCCTGACTGCCGCGCTCTGCCGCCGGTCTGGGAGGCGAGGCTGTGGAGCTCGTGCAGCCTGGGCGCTCTCCGTTTCTGCACAACCAGCTGTGGTGCTGGCTCTGCCTTTGACCGAGGCGTCAGGTGGGCGGGAGCCAAGAGCTGGATTCCAGTGGGTTTGATCTGCGGGCACCTCAGTTGGGTGCAGGGGTCCACGGGATTCTGACTTGGGCCTGGATTGTCAGGAGGTGTGGATCCCAGCCCTAGAAACTCCCGACCTGTCCTTCAGGGGGTGCGACCCCCCAATCCAATGGCCTCCTCCCATGCCCCAGGGCGATCCCTCTCACCCACCTTGGTATACAGAGGTGCTCAATCAATGCTCTCTCCTGTTCTGGTGGTGGGGTGTGCACATCCCCCTTCCCGGTGTGCTTTTAAGCATTTGTTGAGCACCAACTATGTCCTGGATGTTTAAATGCTAGCGACCATTTCTCGAGGGCCTCCCGTCTCCCTTCCCCCTCTCCTGAATGCTTTCGACCCTCGGTCTCATGTTATGAGCGGACCCCGTGCTCACGTCCTCGACGGGGCGGCAGAAGTGGGTAAGAAAGCCGGCCTCACAGCCAGGGCGGAATCCCCATTGCTCACAAGCTGTGCAAGCCCGGGTGAATGCCTCAGCCTCTCTGTGCCTTGGCAGCCTCGTCTGTAACACGAGGTAATTACAACGGCCTCCTTCCCAGGCTTGTTAAGAGGAGGAAATACTGAGACACCAAGGCAGTAAAGAGTCTCACGTGCACGCGTGCTTAGTTGCTCCCGTCGCGTCTGACTCTTTGTGATCCCACCATCCCACTCTTTGCGACAGCCCACCAGGCTTCTCTGTCCAGGGGATTCTGCAGGCGAGCATACTGGAGTGGGTTGCCGTGCCCTCCTCCAGAGGATCTGCCCAAAGCAGGGATCAGACGTGCGTCTCCTGCGTTGGCAGGTGGGTTCTTTACCATGAGCGCCACTTACTGAGTGGACCCACGAGGCCCTCAGCAAAGATTAGCCATCAGAGGGGGAGCTGAGGCTGGGGCCTGCCCTCCCGCCCTGGTCACAGCAGCGTGCCCCCCTGACTGCCGCGCTCTGCCGCCGGTCTGGGAGGCGAGGCTGTGGAGCTCGTGCAGCCTGGGCGCTCTCCGTTTCTGCACAACCAGCTGTGGTGCTGGCTCTGCCTTTGACCGAGGCGTCAGGTGGGCGGGAGCCAAGAGCTGGATTCCAGTGGGTTTGATCTGCGGGCACCTCAGTTGGGTGCAGGGGTCCACGGGATTCTGACTTGGGCCTGGATTGTCAGGAGGTGTGGATCCCAGCCCTAGAAACTCCCGACCTGTCACATGTTCCCCTCTCGGCCTCAGTTTCCTGTTCTGTCAAGTGGGCGTACCAGCTACTGTGACTGCTTCACGTCTGCTGAGAAGAGCAAGTCAGACGGTGAATGATTTGGAAAACATGAAATCTAGGCGGACTTTGCGCACCCCAAAGAGAGAGCCGTGTAGCCTGGTGGTCAAGAGCATGTGCTCAGAGTGCAGGGGGTGTGAGTCCTGGCCGGGCCGGAGGGGCAAGGCACTTCCCCAGTCTGGGCCTTGGTCTTCCCATGTGTGAAACGGGCAGGTAATAACCCCTCACAGGGCTCCTGGGAACAGTCCGTGTGTGAAAGGCTCAAAACCACAAGTGAGGGTGGTCAGCACCCCCACACGCGAGTTACCCCCATCCCTGAGCTCTCACAGTGGTCACGGCTTGGTTACTGCGAACTAAGCAAGTCCAAGCACCAGTATTAGCTCCGGATGTTTGTGGAGCCCTCTGGCCTTTCCCATCCATTTTCTTGTATTAGGAAAAGCAAACAAAGGAATAAGCGTTTCAGCTTCACAGCCCACCTCTCCACACCAGCATGCGGTTTCAGCGAAACAAGTTGAGACCTGGGTGTTTTTTTTCTTTTCCAACTGCCTGGGGTGCTCTTTCCAAGGAGACTTTGCTTCGCCTCCTCAAATCCCAGGTCCAACAGCCGTGGCAGGGCTTTAGCCAGGCACCCAGGTCTCCTCCTGCCCTCCCCTCCCCTCTCCCGTCCGCAGGCGCTGTGGCCGAGGGCAAGCGGGCCATGGATGGAATTTTCTGAGCCTCTCTCTCCTGCTCCTGCCTTGAGAATTCTCGGGTTTTTTTGGGTTTTATTGCCAGTTCCCAGAAACGAGGGCTTCCCTGGTGGTTCAGATGGTAAAGCGTCTGCCTGGGAAGTGGGAGACCTGGGTTTGATGCCTGGGCTGGGAAGGTTCCCTGGAGAAGGGAATGGCTGCCCATGCCAGTGTTCTTTTTTGTTTATTTATTTATTTTGGGTGGGGTGGGGGAGGGAGGGGAGCAGGCGGGCTACTTCTGTTGGTCTTTCATTTGTCTGTTTTCATCCGTCTTTGTTCTTTGGCCCGTGTGGGCCTCCCATCACAGTGGCCTCTGTCGTCGCAGAGCGCCGGCTCTGGGCGCATGCGCTCCAGAGCTCCAGCTCGCTGATTGGACACATCAGTCCAGCCGCTCCGCGGCACGTGGGATCTTCCCAGGCCAGTGATCGAACCGGCGCCCCTTGCACTGCAAGGCGGTGTCCTTACCCTCTGGACCACCGGGGGAAGCCCACGCCAGTATTCTTGCCTAGAGAATTCCATGGCTTCTCCAAAGCTCTGCAAAGAGTCAGACGTGACTGAATGACTTCCACTACTCCCAGAAAGGATCTCAACGTTTAAAACATATTTTCCTCTTGCGTCAAATATCAAAGTGATTGGTCCACTCACTCACTTGCAGCCATATTCGAATGGACACCTCCCCGGCTCTGTACCTCCACCTCCATCGCCTCCTCCAAGGCTGCCGTCCCCACCACATCCCTCAGCTCCGTGGCCGCCACCTCTCCACCGCCGCGGACCGCGCCCCGCATCAGGCTTCCTCCACCTTCTCTGCGACTTCCACAGCTACTGCCAGCTCCTTACCACCTCCCCCTCGCCCACCTCCTCCACCTCCATCACCTCCTCCACTGCTTCCACACTGGGATCCATAAAGCTTATGAAGAGCCTGTCCAAGTAACACAAATTCCGCCATTGATTTCCTGTGTCAAAGGAGAAGGGTTTTCTCCACAAAGGGCCCGAGCTCTCCTCAGCCCCCCCCCCTTTTCAGGCACCCAGGTCTCCTCCTGCCCTCCCTCCCTCTCCGTCCGCAGGCGCTGTGGCCGAGGGCAAGCGGGCCATGGATGGAATTTTCTGAGCCTCTCTCTCCTGCTCCTGCCTTGAGAATTCTCGGGTTTTTTTGGGTTTTATTGCCAGTTCCCAGAAACGAGGGCTTCCCTGGTGGTTCAGATGGTAAAGCGTCTGCCTGGGAAGTGGGAGACCTGGGTTTGATGCCTGGGCTGGGAAGGTTCCCTGGAGAAGGGAATGGCTGCCCATGCCAGTGTTCTTTTTTGTTTATTTATTTATTTTGGGTGGGGTGGGGGAGGGAGGGGAGCAGGCGGGCTACTTCTGTTGGTCTTTCATTTGTCTGTTTTCATCCGTCTTTGTTCTTTGGCCCGTGTGGGCCTCCCATCACAGTGGCCTCTGTCGTCGCAGAGCGCCGGCTCTGGGCGCATGCGCTCCAGAGCTCCAGCTCGCTGATTGGACACATCAGTCCAGCCGCTCCGCGGCACGTGGGATCTTCCCAGGCCAGTGATCGAACCGGCGCCCCTTGCACTGCAAGGCGGTGTCCTTACCCTCTGGACCACCGGGGGAAGCCCACGCCAGTATTCTTGCCTAGAGAATTCCATGGCTTCTCCAAAGCTCTGCAAAGAGTCAGACGTGACTGAATGACTTCCACTACTCCCAGAAAGGATCTCAACGTTTAAAACATATTTTCCTCTTGCGTCAAATATCAAAGTGATTGGTCCACTCACTCACTTGCAGCCATATTCGAATGGACACCTCCCCGGCTCTGTACCTCCACCTCCATCGCCTCCTCCAAGGCTGCCGTCCCCACCACATCCCTCAGCTCCGTGGCCGCCACCTCTCCACCGCCGCGGACCGCGCCCCGCATCAGGCTTCCTCCACCTTCTCTGCGACTTCCACAGCTACTGCCAGCTCCTTACCACCTCCCCCTCGCCCACCTCCTCCACCTCCATCACCTCCTCCACTGCTTCCACACTGGGATCCATAAAGCTTATGAAGAGCCTGTCCAAGTAACACAAATTCCGCCATTGATTTCCTGTGTCAAAGGAGAAGGGTTTTCTCCACAAAGGGCCCGAGGCTTAAGGACTCTGTGGCGGTTCCGAGACAAGCAAAGTCCTTTCAAAGGGTCAACTTCATTTCTGAATTTGGAGAAACTGAGGTGCTCCCTGGAACCCTTGTCCGAAAGGGTGGATGTCTGATTCTGTGCTGCAGGCAGTAAGAGATGAAAATCAGGAAGTCTGGGTAGCGGTATGAGAGTGCTTGGTGAGTGTGGAAACCCCACCTTAGGGGTTTCATCATGATGGGGGGAGAAAGGTTCATCACCATCCAGAGACTTTCCACAGTCTCTGCCTGAAGTGTATCGATGCCTTTCTTCAGGATGCGTGCACGGAACACCTGTGCGTCAGGCATCAACGGGCTCATGAAACGATTCAAGTCAGACCTTCATACAAGTTATGTGTCTTTGAATGAGTATTCAGTAGGCAACGGGGAGGCTTCCTCTGGTGGCTCCGTGGTAAAGAATCCAGCTGCAGTGCAGGAGACGCAGGTTCGACCCCTGGGTTGGGAAGACCCCCGGGAGCAGTAACTGGCAACCTACTCCGGTATCCTTGCTGGGGAAATGCCATGGATGGACTGCAGTCCATGGGGTTGCAAAGAGTTGGATGCAACTTAGTGACTAAACAACAGCAAAATGCACCAGGAATTCTGCTCCCAGATGTCTAGAAAGCTACCAACCTTCCAATAATATATAATTAAGGAGATGTTCTCACTCCAGTGAAAAGCTCGAAAATCTTCTCTGCTTCTCTAGACTTTGGCAGTACGTCGGGCGTCCCAGGTAACTCAGCTGGTAAAGAATCTTCCTGCTCTGCAGGAGACCCCGGTTTGATTCCCGGGCAAGAAGATCCCCTGGAGAAGGGAATGGCTGCTCACTCCAGTGTTCTTGCCTGGAGAATCCCATGGCTCATCCCTGAGGTCCGGAAGAGTCGGACACAAGTGAGCCACTTTCAGTTTCACTTTCTGGGCAAAAAGTAATGGATGGAGTTATCCAGGCCAGGACAGCTGTTTCTCCAGACGTATAAACCTGGAGAGCTTGGTAAATGGAGGTTCTGGTTCCGTGGGCCGGGGCAGGGCCTGAGAGTCTGCATTCTTAAGGAGCACCTCAGCGCTGCGGCGGCTGCTGGGCTCCACAGACAACACCCGGAGCGGTGAGGTGTTTCCCCGTGCAATGAAGACATCTGGTTATTTAGGGACCACCGGACCAAAGGCTGGACCAAAGGCACCCAGGTTCACTTGGAATTCTGCCTCCTCACAAGCGCCCAGCCCAGCTGGTCAGAGTTACAGAAATTCTAACCTTCAGTCCCAGAAACCTAAGATGATCCCAGACGACTGGCTGAACCTCTGCCCCGGGCCTTTCTTTTAGTGGACACACGTATTTTGTGAAGACCTACGAGGCGCTGGGCTCTGTATTAGATGCCAGGGCTGCAGGGGTCAGCGGAGCCGACACAGCCCCCACTCTGGAGCCGTCCCCCTGGCAGTGGGTCATTTCTGGGCCTTTATCCCCCCCTCCAACTTCCACATAGTAGATACACTGGCTGAATCGCCTGGGGGTTGGTGGTTTAGTTGCTAAATCATGTCCAACTCTGGTGACCCCAGGGACCATAGCCCATCAGACTCCTCTGTCCATGGGATTCCCCAGGCAAGACTACTGGAGTGGGTTGCCATTGCCTTCTCCAGAGGATCTTCCCCGCCCAGGGATCGAACCCTCTTGGCCTGCATGGCAAGTGGGTTCTTTACCACTGGGCCCCCAGGGATGCCTGCTGAATTGCCTCAGTGAATTCAACACCCACCCCCAGGCTCCTTCCACAGAGGAGCTTGCTGCCAGCCTGCCCTCTGGCACAGGGTGGGCTCACGACCAAACCACTTAGTGACCCAGCCATACCTTGAGCTGAGTCCTGAAGACTCAGGCAGGGCACGGACCCGCAGACAAGCTCACTTTTTCTCTTGGTGTACTGGTTTTCCTCAAGTGTAAAATGGGAAGAATTTTGTTGCCAGCTTCCTAAGGTTGTGAGGAGTCTGAAATGAGGAAACGTGCAGGTACAGAGCTCGGCGCCTTGCGGGGCACACAGGAGGTGCTCCGTAAGTGTTGGCTGCCGCTATGTTTCCAGTTTCTCCAGACGTATAAACCTGGAGAGCTTGGTAAATGGAGGTTCTGGTTCCGTGGCAGGGCTGAGCTGCATTCTTAAGGAGCACCTCAGCGCTGCGGCGGCTGCTGGGCTCCACAGACAACACCCGGAGCGGTGAGGTGTTTCCCCGTGCAATGAAGACATCTGGTTATTTAGGGACCACCGGACCAAAGGCTGGACCAAAGGCACCCAGGTTCACTTGGAATTCTGCCTCCTCACAAGCGCCCAGCCCAGCTGGTCAGAGTTACAGAAATTCTAACCTTCAGTCCCAGAAACCTAAGATGATCCCAGACGACTGGCTGAACCTCTGCCCCGGGCCTTTCTTTTAGTGGACACACGTATTTTGTGAAGACCTACGAGGCGCTGGGCTCTGTATTAGATGCCAGGGCTGCAGGGGTCAGCGGAGCCGACACAGCCCCCACTCTGGAGCCGTCCCCCTGGCAGTGGGTCATTTCTGGGCCTTTATCCCCCCCTCCAACTTCCACATAGTAGATACACTGGCTGAATCGCCTGGGGGTTGGTGGTTTAGTTGCTAAATCATGTCCAACTCTGGTGACCCCAGGGACCATAGCCCATCAGACTCCTCTGTCCATGGGATTCCCCAGGCAAGACTACTGGAGTGGGTTGCCATTGCCTTCTCCAGAGGATCTTCCCCGCCCAGGGATCGAACCCTCTTGGCCTGCATGGCAAGTGGGTTCTTTACCACTGGGCCCCCAGGGATGCCTGCTGAATTGCCTCAGTGAATTCAACACCCACCCCCAGGCTCCTTCCACAGAGGAGCTTGCTGCCAGCCTGCCCTCTGGCACAGGGTGGGCTCACGACCAAACCACTTAGTGACCCAGCCATACCTTGAGCTGAGTCCTGAAGACTCAGGCAGGGCACGGACCCGCAGACAAGCTCACTTTTTCTCTTGGTGTACTGGTTTTCCTCAAGTGTAAAATGGGAAGAATTTTGTTGCCAGCTTCCTAAGGTTGTGAGGAGTCTGAAATGAGGAAACGTGCAGGTACAGAGCTCGGCGCCTTGCGGGGCACACAGGAGGTGCTCCGTAAGTGTTGGCTGCCGCTATGTATGAGACATGACTCTCGCCTTCGGTGTTCAACAGCTAATAGAAGGAAGCCCTTGGTCTGGCATTCAAAACACACCTCACCCTTCTCCGATGCCGCCACCGTCTCTTACCGTGCCTCCCTGAATCCCTCCTGACTCTTCCATTAGATGGTGCCTTTTCACACCTAACTCTCTGCCCAAGCTACTTCCTCCACCTGAAATGTCTAGCCTCCCCTCCTCCGCCCCGTTGGAACCCTCTCCATTCAGGGGCCACCTCTACGTTCCCCCAGTTCCTATGCACACCTGTCCCCATCCCAGCGCTTGTCCAGGGAGGCAGAACTGCCTATGTGTGCGTGGCCAGTCCGACGGGAGCTGAAGGGTGCAGGCTTAAGTCATCCGTGTCACCCAGCGCCAGCCCCGGTCCCAGCAAGGTGCTGGCCCATGTATGCTGAGGGGACAAAGGCTTCTCATCTACCAGGGCTCCCTTTCAATGTCACCTCCTCAGGGAGGCCTTCCGTGATAACCTGTTCCCTACTCCAGGGGTTCCCAAACTAGCTTGCATCAGCAAGACCGGGAGGATTTGCTAACCACGGGATTTCTGATGCAGTACATCTGGGGAGGGCCCTAAGATTTGGCATTTTAAAAATTACGGTGCTGGTGGGCACACTTTGAGAGCCCCTGTTCTGCCCCCACGACCCTGATTTATCTCCTTCGTCACTCTCTGAAATGTTTATTGCTTATTCGCCTTGTGTCGCCAGCGACAATTTGGGGCTGTCGTGTTCTGTGCTCAGCACGGCACGGTGCTGGGACCAGGACTGCAGGAATGCCCTCGGATGAAAACGAAGTGACAGACGGTCCACAGCGCGAAAGGACGCCCAGAAATTCAACTCTCCGCTTCACCACGCCCCCCGTCCTAGCCTCTGGAACCTCGCGCAGCTGCCCGAGTCCGCACGCCACGGCCCCTTTAAATGTGCCGGGGGACGCCTCGCCCCTCGGCTCCCTCGATCCCTGACGGAGCAGAGGGGAAAAAGGAAAAAAGAAAAAAAAAAAAAGCCTTCCTCTCCGAGCGCGGGAGGAAACCTCTAGGAGGAGGCGGAGGCGCGGCGGCCAGAGCGCAGCGCGCGCGCGGAGCGGGGAGCCCGGCGCGGACGCGACGCCGCGCGCCCCGGCCCCGCCCCCAGAGGCGCGCGCCCCGCGCCCCCCGGCCCCGCGCGCCGCGCCCCGAGGTCGCGCCCGCCCGCCCGGCCCCGCCCAGCCCGAGGCTCGCGCCCCCGCGCCCACGGGTCCTGCGCGCCGCGCCGAGCGCGCCGGGGCGGGCAGGCGCCGGGGTGCGGCCCGGCGGGGCGGCCATGGAGTGAGGCGGCGCGCGGACTGGCGCTCGGACGGACGGAGGCACCGACGGCGGCCCGGGCTCCGCGCGAGATGAACACCTGTCCCCATCCCAGCGCTTGTCCAGGAGGCAGAACTGCAGTCCGACGGGAGCTGAAGGGTGCAGGCTTAAGTCATCCGTGTCACCCAGCGCCAGCCCCGGTCCCAGCAAGGTGCTGGCCCATGTATGCTGAGGGGACAAAGGCTTCTCATCTACCAGGGCTCCCTTTCAATGTCACCTCCTCAGGGAGGCCTTCCGTGATAACCTGTTCCCTACTCCAGGGGTTCCCAAACTAGCTTGCATCAGCAAGACCGGGAGGATTTGCTAACCACGGGATTTCTGATGCAGTACATCTGGGGAGGGCCCTAAGATTTGGCATTTTAAAAATTACGGTGCTGGTGGGCACACTTTGAGAGCCCCTGTTCTGCCCCCACGACCCTGATTTATCTCCTTCGTCACTCTCTGAAATGTTTATTGCTTATTCGCCTTGTGTCGCCAGCGACAATTTGGGGCTGTCGTGTTCTGTGCTCAGCACGGCACGGTGCTGGGACCAGGACTGCAGGAATGCCCTCGGATGAAAACGAAGTGACAGACGGTCCACAGCGCGAAAGGACGCCCAGAAATTCAACTCTCCGCTTCACCACGCCCCCCGTCCTAGCCTCTGGAACCTCGCGCAGCTGCCCGAGTCCGCACGCCACGGCCCCTTTAAATGTGCCGGGGGACGCCTCGCCCCTCGGCTCCCTCGATCCCTGACGGAGCAGAGGGGAAAAAGGAAAAAAGAAAAAAAAAAAAGCCTTCCTCTCCGAGCGCGGGAGGAAACCTCTAGGAGGAGGCGGAGGCGCGGCGGCCAGAGCGCAGCGCGCGCGCGGAGCGGGGAGCCCGGCGCGGACGCGACGCCGCGCGCCCCGGCCCCGCCCCCAGAGGCGCGCGCCCCGCGCCCCCGGCCCCGCGCGCCGCGCCCCGAGGTCGCGCCCCGCCCGCCCGGCCCCGCCCAGCCCGAGGCTCGCGCCCCCCGCGCCCACGGGTCCTGCGCGCCGCGCCGAGCGCGCCGGGGGCGGGGCAGGCGCCGGGGGTGCGGGCCCGGCGGGGCGGCCATGGAGTGAGGCGGCGCGCGGACTGGCGCTCGGACGGACGGAGGCACCGACGGCGGCCCGGGCTCCGCGCGCTGGAAGATGAACAGAGCAGGTAGGCGGCCCCGCGCCGGGCGCTCCAGCCGCGGGCCCCCCGAGCTTCCCACTCCGCGTCGCCTCGGCCGAGGTGCCGGCCGGCCCCGAGGAGGCCGGGGACGTCGGGGGCCCCGGCCCCGAACGGGACGCCCCCTCGGTCTCGGCGAGGCCGCGCCCCGGCCACGCTGGGCCGCTCGTCTCCCGCTCCCGTCGCGGCCCGGGGCGGAGGGGCTCCCCGCGCCCGGGACGCACGCTCCGAGCCTTCGCGAAAGCGACTTGCGCGCGTCCCTGAATCCCCGCTCCTGCTCCTCGGGGCTCCCGCCTGGCGCCCGCGGGCTCCCCCGAGGCCCCTCCCGGGCCTGGCATCCGTCTGAGCGCTTCCGCACGCCGGGGTCTCGTCCCGGTCCCCCACGTCTCCGGGAGGCGCAGTCTCGCTCCTTTCTCTCGCCCGGACCCCCGACTTGGAGCGCGCTCTCCCGCGGAACGAAAGCGCCCTGGCGGGTCCCCGCCGCCGCCCGCGCAGCCCTGGCCCGAGGGGCTCTTTGTGCCTCCCCGGGGGCTGGACGCCCGGCGGACGGCGCTCCCGGGGTCCCCCCGGCCCTCGCGGCGCTGCCCTGCGAAGCTACCCCCGCCCGGCCCGGGGCGCCCCTGAAATGCTGCCTAGTGCGGTCGGCAGGAAAGGGCGACCCTCGGAGCAGTGCCATTGAACGGATGGACTCACTGAGACCCAGCGATGGGCGGCGCCTGGTTTCCGGGGCTCCTGACGCCTCCGCGGGGAGGCCAGAAAGTTCCCTCCCAGAGGCCGCCGTCCCAGCGAGCTTCCCTCGCCTGCCCGGGAGCCATGCGCCCTCTTTTAATATCCTTCTCGTAGAATGTAGCTGAAGACCGTTCCCTTCCCTGACCAACACCCTCGTCCGAATCCGAACTCCAAAACACACATCCCTAGAGAAACAGGAAGCCACCATTTTGGCTGTCTGCGAGCCATATCCTGCTGCCCTGGGTGGGTGTAAAAATTGTGTGTGTCTGCGTGTGTGCTTGTGTCTGTGTGTCTGTAATAAATACAGTCAGTGTCTGGGGAGCGAGGTGCGGGTGGGAGACGTCCGGCTCCTTGACCTGACAGCGGAGACACCTGGGGCTCGGGAGCGTGGTCGCCGCCCGCCTGTGTCCAGGCCCCGGGGTGGCGGGGCGTGGACACCCCTGGACCCTGCGTGAGCGTTGGTCGCTGAGTCCTGGGGACTTGGCGTGAGGGCGGCGGTGCCACCCTCGAGGAGCGGCGAAGCCTGGCCCCGGGTTCCGGGACCCTGCCAGCCACTCCTTGTAGGAAGGAGGTGGCCCGCCGCCTGGCGCAGCCCGGACAGAGCCGGGCTAGCCCCTTCCTACACGTAGCCTGGTCAAACTCGCTGGAAAACAATGGTGAGAGCCGCTCCGGTGTTCCCAGGTTTCCCTGCGCGGGCCTGGGGCAGGCGCTCCGTGCTCGGAGGCTCCCGGGGCAGGAGTGAGCCTGGAGACCTTTATAGAGGCAGGTTTGGTCCCGGGAAAGCGCGGCACTTCGGGCTCTTGGGTTCAGCCGTCCTATAGTTTGCCTCCAGCCATAGACCTGGTTCTTTCTTCTGTGTGCTGGTAATCACAGGCCTCGCGTCATGATTTCTGCGTGCGGGGCTCAGACTTTCCCCCTCACAGAGCGTGGAGATTCCAGGGGACTGAATCTCAGAAGCACGGTATTACTTAGTTGTGTGACCTTGGGCAGGTCACTTCACCTCTCAGTGCCTCCCTTTCTTCATCTGGAAAATGGGGATAGTGTCTTTGCTGTTGCGTTCTCATGCGTAGACAGAGCTTCTCCGGGGCCTACCACAGGGTCCTCTGTCACCTTATGTTGATGATGATGTTGGTTTTTGCTTGTCGAGTCGTGTCCCACTCTTTGTGACCCCAGGCTCCTCTGGCCTTGGGGTTTCCCAGGCAAGAATCCTGGAGTGGCTAGCCATTTCCTTCTCCAGGGGATCTTCCCGACTCAAGGATCGAACCTGAGTCACCTGCATTGCAGGTCAATACTTGACACTGAGCCTCTTGGTAAGCTCCTGTCCCCTTACAGGTGACCAACAGACTCTAGCTACTATGGAACCCAGGGTTGCTTTTCAGTGTTTTACTCCCATCACTTTTCACAGTTCCCTCATGGTGAGCACTCTTGCTGTTCCCATTTTATAGATGAGAAAATTGAGCTGCAGGGAT
The DNA here is from genome assembly GCA_022376925.1 of Tragulus kanchil. Classification (NCBI taxonomy): domain Eukaryota; kingdom Metazoa; phylum Chordata; class Mammalia; order Artiodactyla; family Tragulidae; genus Tragulus; species Tragulus kanchil. The sequence goes on along the minus strand of JAIOJX010000030.1, from coordinate 224,906,036 downwards.
GTTATGGTCACTGACCTAATGGGCAGCCGAGGCAGGATGATGGAAACAGATTGTTCAGCTTGAGAACCTGCTTTTTTGTTGTTTTTAATCCAGTGCCTAACATGTCATAGGTGCACAGGAAATGTTTGCCTGTTGACTTTGTTAGGTGTCTGAGGTCTGTTATTTGCCTTGAACTTCTCAGTAGCCTTGTGAAAAAGGGAGATGGGGTATTTCTTCCATTTTACCAAGAAAGAAACAGAGGCTCAGAGAGTCAAATTGATGTGCCCGCGATCACACAGCCGACCCGTGGCAGAGCTGGGCTTGGAGTCCCCGGCTGCCCGTGCCGTGCCCTTCCCACGCTGTCCGCGCTGTGCCCTCCCCGGCAGCGCCCTGTCGTGGGTCGCTGGACTCGGCGACCAGCAGCCTAATTAGAGACCGTCAGGCTTGGCTTGGACATTGCAGCAGGCATCCAGGAGTGAACGTTAAATTAAGATGCAATTGGAAGGTGAACCTGGAAGGTAATTACTCTCGGAACATATGGTCACGAGCATTCCAGGGCGAGTGTAGGGAACCGCCTCTGTGGAGTTGTTCAGGGGCTGAAGTTGGAATGTCACGTTCCCCGTGCTCAGAAGAGCCACGAGGTTAAAAGGCTAGAGCAGAAGGCACACGCGGGTGCCGTCTCCTCCCTCGGCACAGGTGGAAACGGAGGCCCACAGAGGGGAGGGGACTTGCCCGGGCTGTCCCTCCAGTCCGTGGAGAGGCAGCCGTGGAGACTGGAGCTCCCACTCGCGCTCCGGGGCTCCTCCCAGTCTGCCTTTTCAAGGAATCTCTGCGTAGCAGCTGACTAGGGAGCAGAGGCAGGAAGGTGTGAGTGGCAGATATTTAATTAACATAGAGAAAATATAAACCGGCTCCAGGGGGCTGGCCGCGGGTGATCTCTATCACCACCAGCTGTGAAAAGCCTCTTCCTGTGACTGGGACTGTCCCCTCCGCCTCCCCCTCAGTTAACCCTCGGCACCTGGGCTCCCAGGGTTTTCTGCCTGAGGCTCCCGGGCCGCACTTTGCCAGGAGGTCTTGGGGGTGGTCCCTCAGGCGAGGGTGTGCTCTATGATCTGGGGGAGAGGCGGTTTGTGCAGCAGCCAGAGGGCCTCGGAGGAGCAGGGCTCCAGCAGCTCCATCCGTGCTGGGCTCCGGACAGCCAGAAGGCACCGCTGCACCCAGAGGAGGAAGGCCCTGCTCCGATTCGTCCTCTTTTTGGTTTTTTTTTTTTGCCTCTAAGTCATCATTTATTTTGCATTCATCTTTATTCTTTGGTCTGTGTGGGCTTCCCAATGCAGTGGCCTCTCCTGTTGCCGAGCACTGGCTCTGGGCGCTTGCGCTCCAGAGCACTGGCTCGTAACTGGACACGCTGGTCTAGCTGCTCCGCGGCACGTGGGATCCTCCCAGGGCAGGGATCGAACTGGTGGCCCTCGCCTTGCAAGGCAGTGTGTCTTTACCCAGTGGACCACCAGGGAAGCCCCCTATTTTTTTTTTTTTAATGAAAGCTGTCCCTGCCCTTCCGCATGCACCCTGGTGCTGTCGGAGCCCTGGCTCTTCTCCGGGCAGAATCGGTCTGAGACACAGGTCGCCTGACACTGAGGGCCGAGGTCTGGCGTTCGTCTTTGTGAGAGAGGCGGGAGCGGGGGAGCTGCAAGCTGTCCTACCCTTCGTCTCCGCTCCTCCCTCCTCCCGTCTCTCTGGCTGCTTCTCGTCGCCTTGGGCCCTCTGTCCCTGCCCCAGTCCGGCACTTGGTGGTCTCACCCGGCCCTGCCTTAACTCCGCCGCTGGGATGGCTCCCTCCAGCCGGGCCTCTCCAGGGAGCCCGGGCGGGTCCGTCCCAGGCCCTCCGACAGCTCCTTCCGGGCTGTGAGGAGACGCTCAGGGGCAGCACGTGTCCGCGGCCGTTCCAGCCGCCCCCCGCGGCATCGGCAGCCGCCCCGACTGGGTGGGTGGTGACGTCACTCTTCCGGTTGCTCTGACGCCAAACCTCTGTGTTGTCCTTGATTCGTCTTTCTCTTACACCCCACGCCATCTCTGAATCCCACCACCTCTACCCTCGTATTCAGATCTGACCTTTTTTTCTTTTAAACTACGTCCACCGCTTCAGCCCGGCCCAGGCCTCCGTCTTCTCTGGCCTGGGTTACCGCAGGCCGCCTCTCCCCAGTCTCTGCATCCTCACCACCTCGGCTTCTTTCAGCCCACCAGCTGGAGGGTGCTTGGCCAGGGCCAGGTGTCATCTGCACTCTCCCCGGGACCCCCTCGCTGCGTCACTTCCTTCCAGCCACTCAGACCTCCTTGGACGCGCCAAGTGAGTCCTGGCTCCCCTCATCTTTTCAGGGCTTCGCTCTGAGGTCCTGCCACCGAGGTCTGTCCTGCTTTCTCTGTTTAAAGTTACAGGACCTCTCATTTCCTCATCTTTTTCCGTGGACTTCATGGTCATCTAACACGTGCTGTATAACAGACTTCCTCTTTTTATTGCTAATCTCCCGCTACTAGCATGCAAGGTCCAAGGGGGATGTGGTCTTTGTTTATTGACGCATCCGAGAGTCTGGATGGGGGCCTGGCAGATACTAGGTACTCCCTAAATATCAATTTAATGGAAGTGGGTTAAAGAAAGCTGGACTGGAGTGAAGGAAAGCCAGTCATTCCCTCTATGGTTACTTAGATCTTGTGACTCAGCCTCGTGGGGCTGTCTCACTTGCTTAGCTGTGTCTGGTCTGTTTCCCTGCGTTTTGCCCTTCTCTGCTCCACTGGAAGCTGGGAGCCCTGAGTCTGCGTCGTAGAAGACATGCTCAGTTGTGTCCGACTCTTCAGGACCGCATGGACCGTAGCCTGCCAGGCTCCTCTGTTCATGGATTTCTCTAGACAAGAATACTGGAGTGGTTGCCATTTCCTTGTCTGGAGGATCTTCCAGATCAAGGACTCAAACCTGCCTCTCCTGCATTGGCAGGCGGATTCTTTACCACTGAGCCATCGGGGATCCCGCAGAAGACGTCCTTGATGACCAAAGGGCGAAGGCAGGGGTTCAAGAGACTGGGCCGGGAAGCAAGAATCCCCTTTCCGCACGCAGAGGGCCCTTCTCTGGACACACTGAGTCACTCAGGCCGGTCACCCGTCCTCCCTGCGCCTCCGTCTCCTCGTCTTCAGCGAGGAGTCGGGCGGGGCCTTTCTGACCCTGGCACCCTTTGGTCTCAGGGGCGCGAGGGCGAGAAGCCCTGAGCTCCAGAGTGGAGAGCAGGGCGTGGGACACGGTGTTCCTGTCACTCCGCGGGGCGCCCCCGGGGAAGGCATTGTCTTGCAGGATCACGCATCGGGCGCCCACTGTAACCTTTTCTGAGGAGACGGCACCCACAAATCAATAGCTTGATTGCATGAAGGACGGGGCGGGGGTGGGAGTGAGGCCGTAGGGGACAGTCATTTTTCACGGCCCGTCTTTCCCTGTGTCAGGTCTGGTCATGCCCCTGTGAAATACTACCTGTTAAGGATGAGAAATGAGAGTCCCCGCCCCCTGGGGAATAATTTCACGCCAGTGCCTGGCACCTGAAGTTGAGAGCGTGAGCATGACGTCATGGATCAGATGTAGGCTGAGACTTGAAGCAGGCGAAGGTATCGGGGAGGGAAAGGCTCACCTTAGTCGAGCGAGAGTAGGGTGAAGGAGTCCTGGTTGCCCGGTCGTGTCCGACTCTGCGAGCTCGTGAACTCCAGGGGCTCTGTCTGCCCCGGGGATTGAACCCGCGTCTCCTGCACTGCAGGCGGAGTCTTTACCGTCTGAGCCACCAGGGAAGCTGCTGTTTACTGAGAACTACTAAGTGAAGTCCTGCTGATACACATCTGCGAATCTGTATAGCGGCGTCTTGAGAGTATGGGCTACTCTTGTGCCCGTTTTACAGATGAGGAATTTGAGACTCCGCTTCCTAGCTTATCAATGACCCTTGTTAGTCAGTCATTCGTGTTCGACTCTTCGCAACCCTGTGGACTGTAGCACAAGCTCCCCTGTCCTTCACCATCTCCCAGAGCTTGCTCACCCTCATGTGCACTGAGTCAGTGATGCCATCCAACCATCTCATCCTCTATCATCCCTTTCTCCGTCTGCCTTCTGTTTTTCCCAGCATCAGGGTCTTTTCCAGTGAGCTGTGTCTTCGCATCAGGTGGCCAGGGTATTGCTGCTTCAGCTTCAGCATCGGTCCTTCCAGTGACTACTTAGGGTTGATTTCCTTAAGATAGACTGGTTTGATCTTGCCGTCCAGGGACTCCACGAGTCTTCTCCAGCACCACAGTTTCAAGGCAGCCATCCTCCAGTGCTCAGACTGGTTTTTGACTGGCGAGGGAAGCCCTGAGCTCCAGAGTGGAGAGCAGGGCGTGGACACGGTGTTCCTGTCACTAGGCGCCCGGGGAAGGCATTGTCTTGCAGGATCACGCATCGGGCGCCCACTGTAACCTTTTCTGAGGAGACGGCACCCACAAATCAATAGCTTGATTGCATGAAGGACGGGGCGGGGGTGGGAGTGAGGCCGTAGGGGACAGTCATTTTTCACGGCCCGTCTTTCCCTGTGTCAGGTCTGGTCATGCCCCTGTGAAATACTACCTGTTAAGGATGAGAAATGAGAGTCCCCGCCCCCTGGGGAATAATTTCACGCCAGTGCCTGGCACCTGAAGTTGAGAGCGTGAGCATGACGTCATGGATCAGATGTAGGCTGAGACTTGAAGCAGGCGAAGGTATCGGGGAGGGAAAGGCTCACCTTAGTCGAGCGAGAGTAGGGTGAAGGAGTCCTGGTTGCCCGGTCGTGTCCGACTCTGCGAGCTCGTGAACTCCAGGGGCTCTGTCTGCCCCGGGGATTGAACCCGCGTCTCCTGCACTGCAGGCGGAGTCTTTACCGTCTGAGCCACCAGGGAAGCTGCTGTTTACTGAGAACTACTAAGTGAAGTCCTGCTGATACACATCTGCGAATCTGTATAGCGGCGTCTTGAGAGTATGGGCTACTCTTGTGCCCGTTTTACAGATGAGGAATTTGAGACTCGCTTCCTAGCTTATCAATGACCCTTGTTAGTCAGTCATTCGTGTTCGACTCTTCGCAACCCTGTGGACTGTAGCACAAGCTCCCCTGTCCTTCACCATCTCCCAGAGCTTGCTCACCCTCATGTGCACTGAGTCAGTGATGCCATCCAACCATCTCATCCTCTATCATCCCTTTCTCCGTCTGCCTTCTGTTTTTCCCAGCATCAGGGTCTTTTCCAGTGAGCTGTGTCTTCGCATCAGGTGGCCAGGGTATTGCTGCTTCAGCTTCAGCATCGGTCCTTCCAGTGACTACTTAGGGTTGATTTCCCTTAAGATAGACTGGTTTGATCTTGCCGTCCAGGGGACTCCCACGAGTCTTCTCCAGCACCACAGTTTCAAGGCAGCCATCCTCCAGTGCTCAGCCTTCTTTACGGTCCAGGTCTCACGTCCGTACGTGACTACTGGAAAAACTATCATTTTGGCTATACAGATCTTTGTCAGCAAAGTGATGAATATGCTGTCTAGGCTTGTCATAGCTTTTCTTCCAAGGAGCAGGTGTCGGTGGCAAAGGCAGGGTTTGAACCTGTTTGACCAGGCTCCAGAGGCTTATTATTACCCTGCCACGAAACACTGACAGGGAGCTGACCCTTACCTGTTTAAGCTCCAAATCTTTAGGTGTTTTTTTTTAATGAAATGGATCAGAAATTTTTCTGAATTAGAATATATTTGATCGTGTATGGCAACAAGGAGCTGGACAGTCACCTCTTTTTTATTGTATTTTACTTGTCTGGATGCCCGTGGCTGGCCTGGCTGTTGGTGTGAGTGAATGTAGATATGGGTTAGGGGTTGATGCAGTGGGTGCTATTTAACCTTGAGCGCCTTTTAATATTTTATGTATTTGGCTGATCTGGGCCTTCGTTGTGGCATATGGGACCTTTTGCTGCCGCACGTGAGCTCTGGGTTGTGATGTGTGGGATCTGATTCCCTGACCAGGGATCGAACCCGGGCCCCCTGCCTGGGAGCAGTCGTGGCCGCTGGATCCCTGGGGAGGTCCCAGGCCTTTCAAGTCTCCACCCCGGTGCCTCTTCGCCCGATCTTGCTGTCGGCTACCACTTCTTACAACTGATGGTGTTCCTGCTCTCACTGCCCCCCGCCCCCAACTAGCTGGGCCCTGGGAAACTACACGACTAAGTTCACTAGGTTCATGTGGAGCACACAGGGAAAGCGGCTTTGGAGGCAGGCCCTCCCAGGAGCAGAGTGCAGGAGCAGTGTGTGGAGGGGCTTTATAACCCCATATTAGTGCTGTTCCTGGGCCTTTTTTCATTCCTCTGGGGCCCCTCGGCTGAGTGTTGCATCACTGTGCGAGCTTGGAGAGAGGACGCTGACCTTGGCCTCAGATATACTGAAATCGGGGCTTCTCTGGCGGCTCAGAGAAAAAAGAATCTGTCAGCAGTGAAGGAGACCTGGGCTCAGTCCTTGGGTCTGGGTCTGCCTTCCCCTGGAGAAGGGAATGGCCACCCACTCCAGTCTTCTTGCCTGGAGAATCCCATGGACAGAGGAGCCTGGCGGGCTACAGTCCATGGCGTCACAAGGAGTCGGCCACGACTGAAGTGACTTAGCGTGTGCTTGTGCGTGAAGTTGCGGCGCCCGTGGGACAGTCCCGTGGAGATGGGCTGCCCGCCACTCTCTTGTGGCCCCTGAACCCCGCAGTGGGGCTGGTCTGAGTCGAGACGTGCTGCACGTGTGAAACATACCTTCGATGTCGAGGACCACAAAGCATGGCAGATACCTCGCTCACGGATGTTGTGTATTGATTACATGCTGATCCAACTGTGATTTGTTGATTACATGATCATATCCAAAGTGACATCTAGGGTATATGGAGTTGAACAGTGTATTGTTAAAATTACCGTCACTAGCTTCTTTCTGACTCTTTAAGGTGGCCATGAGAAAATTAAGAATTGTGTGTATACTGACAAACGGGGCTCACAGCGTCTGTGTCAGTCGGCCGTGGATTCAAGATGCCTGGGGCTAGAGACCGGGCTCCGAGTTGAGCGCCTGGTGGGGAGGCGGGCCTGCTGGCCGACCTCCGGGCCCCCTGCTCTGCCGTCTTCCTGTCTCAGCTGAGCTGGCACCCCGAGCCAGCTCCGTGTCAGTGTCCCACCCCGGGCTGGGAGGGGAGCTGGGAGTTGGGACTGGACTGAAGCCAGCACGTGCACGTCCTCACCCTGGGCAGTGGACAGCCAGGCAGGGATTTCGAAGAGATGGCAGGACAGCGGTGTGTTCCAGGGAATCCGCGTTCCCCACCCTGCCCGCGGCCTGGACCGGGGCTCCGAGGCCCAGCAGGAGGTGTGAAGGCGTGAGCTGGCCGTGGCAGGAGAGCCGCTGCGCTTGGAAGCGGACGACGGCGCCCTTCACCCTTCCGCTTGTCCAGTCCCTCCTCTCCCTCCCGCGTGAGCGGCGCTTGCCCTTCCGCGGGCTGTCTTCCCCAGCCACGGCAGCCTGGCGTCCGTCCCTCCTGGGACGCGGGCGTGCTGGTCCGCTTCCGTTCGGCCGTGCTCGACGGACCCTCCACGTCCACACGGGATGAGCCCTTATGCAGATATCCACGTTGGAAAACACCCTGTCCTTTCCTCTGTGAGGTTTGGATGGAGCTCACTTAGTCTCAAAGCACGCCGAGGTCAGAGCTGACCCTCTGAAGAATCGTGTGTCACGGTCCCCAGCCTGCGGTGTGGCATTCCCGAGGGAGGGAGACACTCAGCCATCGTGTGCCCAGAGCCTGCAGCTCCGTCCTCTCTCTGTTCTGTCAGCCTGTGTTTCTTAAATGAGCCGGGTCCCTGGCGGTGTGTAGGCTTCCTCTCTCTGCAGCCCGTGGCTTTGTCTTGCTGAGGAGCAGAGGCTCTGGAGCACACGGGCTGGGTCGTTGTGGCACGTGGACTTCCTCGCCCCGAGGCGTGTGGCATCGTCGTTCCCTGACCAGGGATTGAACCTGTGTCCCTGACCTTGGAAGGTGGAACCTGAACCCTGGACCACCCCATGAGAAAATTAAGAATTGTGTGTATACTGACAAACGGGGCTCACAGCGTCTGTGTCAGTCGGCCGTGGATTCAAGATGCCTGGGGCTAGAGACCGGGCTCCGAGTTGAGCGCCTGGTGGGGAGGCGGGCCTGCTGGCCGACCTCCGGGCCCCCTGCTCTGCCGTCTTCCTGTCTCAGCTGAGCTGGCACCCCGAGCCAGCTCCGTGTCAGTGTCCCACCCCGGGCTGGGAGGGGAGCTGGGAGTTGGGACTGGACTGAAGCCAGCACGTGCACGTCCTCACCCTGGGCAGTGGACAGCCAGGCAGGGATTTCGAAGAGATGGCAGGACAGCGGTGTGTTCCAGGGAATCCGCGTTCCCCACCCTGCCCGCGGCCTGGACCGGGGCTCCGAGGCCCAGCAGGAGGTGTGAAGGCGTGAGCTGGCCGTGGCAGGAGAGCCGCTGCGCTTGGAAGCGGACGACGGCGCCCTTCACCCTTCCGCTTGTCCAGTCCCTCCTCTCCCTCCCGCGTGAGCGGCGCTTGCCCTTCCGCGGGCTGTCTTCCCCAGCCACGGCAGCCTGGCGTCCGTCCCTCCTGGGACGCGGGCGTGCTGGTCCGCTTCCGTTCGGCCGTGCTCGACGGACCCTCCACGTCCACACGGGATGAGCCCTTATGCAGATATCCACGTTGGAAAACACCCTGTCCTTTCCTCTGTGAGGTTTGGATGGAGCTCACTTAGTCTCAAAGCACGCCGAGGTCAGAGCTGACCCTCTGAAGAATCGTGTGTCACGGTCCCCAGCCTGCGGTGTGGCATTCCCGAGGGAGGGAGACACTCAGCCATCGTGTGCCCAGAGCCTGCAGCTCCGTCCTCTCTCTGTTCTGTCAGCCTGTGTTTCTTAAATGAGCCGGGTCCCTGGCGGTGTGTAGGCTTCCTCTCTCTGCAGCCCGTGGCTTTGTCTTGCTGAGGAGCAGAGGCTCTGGAGCACACGGGCTGGGTCGTTGTGGCACGTGGACTTCCTCGCCCCGAGGCGTGTGGCATCGTCGTTCCCTGACCAGGGATTGAACCTGTGTCCCTGACCTTGGAAGGTGGAACCTGAACCCCTGGACCACCCCTGTTCTGCTAGTCTTGTCTCCCTCATTTGGCGGTGAGCACTCAGCAGAGGTGTTCTTCTCTTCATGGCCCTACAGGACTCTAGGTGGCGTCCTCGAGTGGTGGAGGACTCGGCCACCCTCCGTGCTGTGTGTGGACAGTAGAGCGTGCGAAGTCTGAGGGCTGAGGGCTCCTGAGGGTTAGGATCACTGTGTCTTCCGGGCACATGCCCATCAGATCCATTTACTACGTTCTTGGTGAGTCAGCAGGTGCAGAGCTGTGGACGCCTTTATTTGAGGAGCACGGTGTCTCTCAGTTGGGTTCTGTTAGCTGGACCGTGCGTCGAAGGCAGATCTCTTCACCTTGTTGACAGAGTGAGTCTTTAGTGGCCAGTCTTCAGTGGAGTGGAATGGCAGCCCACTCTGGTATTCTCGCCTGGGAGATCCCATGGGCAGAGGCGCCTGGCGGGCTCTCGTCGTCGGGTCACAGAGAGTCAGGCCCGGCTGCGTGCACACACACGCACTCGAGGGATGTCAGGGAGGCTGGCGGAGGGCATCAGCCTGACCGCATGTGGTAGGCTGGGTCCACGTGGGTGGGGAAACGGTCTTCCGTGTGAAGTGGAAATGAAGGTCATTGCTCTTTTTCTCTCCTTTTCTATGTTTTCATCCTTCAGATTCACCCAAGCCACCAGTTGCTCCCAAGCCGAAGGCTGCCGGCCCCCTCACGCCGCTGACACCACCCAAGTTCTCCTCCTCGTCACCCAGGCCTGAGAGTCTGCACAGCCCCACCTCCATGTCCAGGGGGCCGAAACCCCCCATCGCCCCGAAGCCCCGGCTGGCCGCCTCCGGCGAGTGGAGGGCCAGCATCTACACCATCAACAGCTTCAACAAGTGCAGTAACGGCAAGCTGCCCTGCACAGACAGGGGCCCCTGCGACGAGCGCCGCTCCACCCCAGAATGCTCCGCGTCCGAGGCCGACGAGGATTGCATCGTGGTCCCCAGGGCTGCGCCCGGAGAGGCCGGGGCCGGGGCCTCCGTGGAGAACGCCGTCGCGGCGCCCGCGGGGGCCGGCGAGGAGGAGGAGGGGTGCCCGGCCGGAGGCGCGGGGTGCGAGCCAGCGGCTGCAGAGGCCTGGGCGGCCGCGGCTGAAGCGGAGCCGAGCGGAGGGGGTGACGGAGGCGCCCCCCCGGCCCCCGAGGAGGCGGAGGGGGAGGACTGTGCCCGGGACCCCGGGACCGAGGAGCCGAGGCGGACGCGTGAAGAGGAGGAGAAGCCGGCAGGAGAGGGCGGCCGGGAGCACGGGGGGCCTGCGGACGGAGAGGCCGTCTTGCCAAGCGACTGCACCCCAAGCCGTCTTGACGTTGAGGGTCTGGCGGCTCCTAGCGACGAGGTCGGGGCCCCCGGGACGCCCGGGGAGGCAGAAGAGGAGGATGAGGGTGCAGAACCGGAGGCCCGGGACGGGAGTGTGGACCCCGACCCTCCCACTGAGGGGGATGCGGACGATGCCGGCGAGGAGCCCCTAGAGGACGAGCGGCTGGCCACAGGTGTCCCCCAGGCGGAGGTGGCCCCAGCCAGCCCTGACACCTCCCAGGAGGCCTGTGAGGACGCCCCGGCCGGTGGCTGCCGGGTTGAGCCACCAGAGCAGCTTGAGAAAACCGACCTGGAGGAAACAGCCGCGGGGAGCCGGGAGGCGGGAGGAGACCCCCGAGGAGACCCCCGAGGAGGCGAGGACCCCGCGCAGGATGAGGCCGCCGAGGAGAGCTGCCAGATCATCCCTTTCGAGAGCGACAGTGCGGACGACTTGGTGCCTCCGCTCTCAGGGTGTGCCTACCCGTTCTTCGCCACCGAGAGCACCTCCTTCTGCAGCAAGAGCGGCCCCCCGGCCCCCGCGGAGGCGGCAGAGCCGGAGCTGGGGTTCCCAGAACGTGGCGAGCAGGACCCCGCAGCCGGGCCTGCCGGCGAGCCACGGCCGGGCTCCCTGCAGGGCGGCGCCGTGGGGGGCCCCGCTGTCCCCGACGTGGCGGTGCTGCCCGAGGACCAGGACGCCGCAGACGAAGCGCTCACCAACCCCTACGAGATGGGCGTCGACCTGCCCTGCGGCGCGGAGCCTGGCGAGGGGGACGCGCCCGAAGCACAGGCCTCGTGGGAAGCGGGGAGCCCCGACGCGGAGGGCGGCCTGGCCCCCGCCGACAGGAAGAGCGTCCTCCCGCGGCCCCGGCCCCACTCCGGGAAGGTGGCCGGCTACGTCCCAGAAACGGTCCCCGAAGAGATGGGACCTGAAGCTGGCTACCCCGCCGCGGGCGTTGGAGGTGCCGCCCCGGAGGCGAGGAAGGCCGGCCTGTCGGTGGAGGGGAAGCCGGTGGACGGCGGCAGGGCCCTGTCCGCAAAGCCCAGGGCGTTCACGCTGTACCCCCGGTCGTTCTCCGTGGAAGGCCGGGAGACTCCGGGGTCCCTGTACCGCGAGCCCGAGGCCCGCGGCGTCAAGGGGAAGGACGACAGCCTCTCCCTGCCCTGCGTCATCGGCTCCTCGGGCAGCTTCTCCCAGAGGAGCCACCCGCCGTCCAGCGGCACCTCCACGCCGTCCTCCGTGGTCGACATCCCGCCCCCGTTCGACCTGGCCTGCATCACGAAGAAGCCCATCACCAAGAGCTCCCCGTCGCTGCTGGCGGAGAGCGAGCCCCCGGACAAGCACCCCAAGAAGAAGAAGTCGTCCTTCAAGCGCTTCCTGGAGCTGACCTTCAAGAAGAAAACGGAGAACAAGCTGCACGTGGACGTCTACGTGGGCTCGTCCAGGTCCTCCTCGGAGTCCAGCTACCACGGGCCGGCCCGCCTCCTGGAGCTGGACCGGAGGAGCCTCAGCAACTCCCCGCAGCTCCAGACGCGGGCCGTCCAGCTCCGGGCTTGCGACTCGCCCTCGTCCCTCATCTTCTGCCGGGACAGCAAGAGGAAGGGGGTCCCCTTCAGCAGGACGGTGTCCCGGGTGGAGTCCTTCGAGGACCGCTCCCGGCCCCCCTTCCTGCCCCTGCCCCTCACCAAGCCGCGCTCCATCTCCTTCCCCAACGCCGACACCTCGGACTACGAGAACATCCCGGCCGTGAACTCGGACTATGAGAACATCCAGATCCCGCCCCGGAGGCCCGCGAGGGCCGGGACGTTCACAAAGCTGTTCGAAGACCAGAGCCGGGCCCTGTCCGCGGCCAACGAGAACGACGGCTACGTGGACATGAGCAGCTTCAACGCCTTCGAGAGCAAACAGCAGAGCGCTGACCAGGAGGCGGAAAGGTACCGTGGCGTTCCGTTCCCTTCACTGGTTGGCAGCTGGTTACAAGCGTAGGCCTAGGGCAGGGCTCCCCAACCTTTTTGGCACTAGGGGTCGGTATCCTGGAAGCCAGTTTTTCCACGGACCCGGGCAGTGGTGGTTTAAGGATGATTCAAGAGCGTTGCATTTAGTGGGCACTTTATTTCTGTTGTTGTGACCGTCAGCTCCACGTCTGATCACCTGGCATTAGATCCCAGAGGCTGGGGAGCCCTGGTGAAGGAGTCACGGGTCACACGGGCTCTTTAGTCTCCAGCTCTGTCTCTCCAGCTCTGTGACTTGGGCTGAACGGCTTTCCTTCTCAGAGTCCCTTTACATCATCTGTGAAATGGGTCCGTGCTCCCTCTAGGGCAGGTGTCTGAAGAGACCATAGGATCTCGTTTATCTGAGTGTTTTGTCTTAAGATGCCAAACCCGATGCACACGTGAGCACGCGTCTTTCTCTCTCTGGGGGCGTGTTTCCCGTCTCCTAGGCGGATGGCTTTACTACTCCCCTCTGGGCAAGTCACCAGAAGAGAAAGGTCTGGAATCTTGCCCAACTAAATATCTTTCACCATCGGGAAAATACCCTACCTGGAGCTTGATCCCTTTTTATTTGGTCGATGTACACTCTATGCAAGGGAACGAGAAAATACCATTTATTTACATTGTTTAAAGAGCTAAGGGCGCCCCGAGCTGAATTTCTCAATAGCGGTCTTTAAGAGGTGCATCCAAGCTGATCTTTTTTCTGTTCTTGGCCGCGGTCACCTTGGGAGGAAGAGGGAAACACTGTGGTTACTGAGACCCCGGTGGGGGTGCGGTTTCTGACCCCACCTTCCCTAGACTAACGGAATGGCCTTACACCTCGGACTACGAGAACATCCCGGCCGTGAACTCGGACTATGAGAACATCCAGATCCCGCCCCGGAGGCCCGCGAGGGCCGGGACGTTCACAAAGCTGTTCGAAGACCAGAGCCGGGCCCTGTCCGCGGCCAACGAGAACGACGGCTACGTGGACATGAGCAGCTTCAACGCCTTCGAGAGCAAACAGCAGAGCGCTGACCAGGAGGCGGAAAGGTACCGTGGCGTTCCGTTCCCTTCACTGGTTGGCAGCTGGTTACAAGCGTAGGCCTAGGGCAGGGCTCCCCAACCTTTTTGGCACTAGGGGTCGGTATCCTGGAAGCCAGTTTTTCCACGGACCCGGGGCAGTGGTGGTTTAAGGATGATTCAAGAGCGTTGCATTTAGTGGGCACTTTATTTCTGTTGTTGTGACCGTCAGCTCCACGTCTGATCACCTGGCATTAGATCCCAGAGGCTGGGGAGCCCTGGTGAAGGAGTCACGGGTCACACGGGCTCTTTAGTCTCCAGCTCTGTCTCTCCAGCTCTGTGACTTGGGCTGAACGGCTTTCCTTCTCAGAGTCCCTTTACATCATCTGTGAAATGGGTCCGTGCTCCCTCTAGGGCAGGTGTCTGAAGAGACCATAGGATCTCGTTTATCTGAGTGTTTTGTCTTAAGATGCCAAACCCGATGCACACGTGAGCACGCGTCTTTCTCTCTCTGGGGGCGTGTTTCCCGTCTCCTAGGCGGATGGCTTTACTACTCCCCTCTGGGCAAGTCACCAGAAGAGAAAGGTCTGGAATCTTGCCCAACTAAATATCTTTCACCATCGGGAAAATACCCTACCTGGAGCTTGATCCCTTTTTATTTGGTCGATGTACACTCTATGCAAGGGAACGAGAAAATACCATTTATTTACATTGTTTAAAGAGCTAAGGGCGCCCCGAGCTGAATTTCTCAATAGCGGTCTTTAAGAGGTGCATCCAAGCTGATCTTTTTTCTGTTCTTGGCCGCGGTCACCTTGGGAGGAAGAGGGAAACACTGTGGTTACTGAGACCCGGTGGGGGGTGCGGTTTCTGACCCCACCTTCCCTAGACTAACGGAATGGCCTTACTGATCATCCCTGGCGGGTAATTGCCAAATCTTGCCGTTTCTCTTGCACCGTGGATGCATCTGAAAGGCCTCACGGTTCAACCTCTGCCACTTCAGCACTCGGGGGCCCCCGATCTGAATTCACAAAGAGTCAGGATGCTGGTGATGTCCAGGGAACGCCCGGCTCTTTCCCCGCAGGTGCTGTAACGCATTCCCTCCGTGCTCAGCTCTCGCTGCTCAGAACTCCCAGGGGACCCGCAGTGATGACGGGATAAGAAGGCTTTGCAATTAGCGTCGGCTCTCGGTAGAGTGGAGGCACCAGGAGGGTGTGTGTCTCTCTTCTGCTGCATTGTTCGCAGGGTCCCCCGCCCTGCCCCTCGCTCTCCTGCCCCGCGTCTGGGTGAGGCTCTGAATGGGTTCTCCAAGGTCTGTGTGCGGGAGCGGAGGTGACGTCAGCGCCGCCGGAGGGATCCACGGTGACGTGGAGAACGTGCACGCGCGTGACCTTGAAGAGGGTGGGCATGGAAGAGCAGACAGGGGCCCTGCAGCAGCAGGTATCAGCGGGGTTTGACCACACCCACGCCCGGTGGAGGAGCCCACCTGCCGGGAGGTGCGGGGGGGGGGGGGGGGTCAGGGTCTGAGTTGGGACGGTGCTCTGGGGGAGGGCGTGGCTGTCCGCTCCGGTGTTCTTGCTGGGAGAATCGCACGGGCAGAGGAGCCTGGCGGGCTGCAGTCCCTGGCGTCCCCAAATCAGGTACGACTGCCACGACGTCGCACGCGGGCACGCCACCCTGGCGGAGTGCCCCCACACTGGACTGGACCCCAAAGGCCGCGTGGTCCACATGCCCATGTCTTCACAGGTCTCTCTCTTAGCCGGGTCTATCCGTGAATTCCTCAAGCCCAGGGCACCCTGCACTTCCCCGAGCGGCCGCACCCCTTGCTCAGTTCTCCCGTAAGGTCCCCTCCCTACCGAGGTGAAAGCCCTTCTCTCTGGTACCCCTCCTCTTTCACGCTGGCTCTGCCCACTCCAGCCAGGCCGCCGAGCTCTTTCCCCTTGACGACTGTCCTTCAGAAACGGAGATCTGCTTCTGTGGAATCCCAGAGCTGCATAGCTGGAAGGGACCTTCCGACAACACCTGGTCTTGTACCAGAAGAGGAAACGGAGGCACGAAGAGGGAGAGACTTGCCTAAGTGCTCTCTGAGCCGAGAAATCCGTCTGGGTACTCGGATTCCCCAACTCTTGGTTCAGGAACTTGGAGGGAAGGAGGCTCAGGGAGGCCGAGGCTCGCCGTGCAGGTTGAACACTGCCCACCCCAGCAGCACGCTCCCCTTTTCGTCTGTATATGGCGCCCGTGGGATTGTGCGGTGTGCAGGCTGCTTAGCCACGGGCAAAGGCCCCGTGGCCTTGATCTGTTGTCGTTGTTTAGTCGCAAAGTCGCGTCCACCTCTTTGCGACCCCATGGCCTGTAGCCCGCCAGTCTCCTCCGTCCGTGGGATTTCCCAGGCAAGACTACTGGAGTGGGGTGCCGTTTCCTTCGCCAGGAGATCTTCACAGATCAGAGATTGGGCCCACGTCTCCTGCGTTGGCAGGGGGATTCTGTACCACAGAGCCCTCTGGAAAGCCCACCTTGATCTTTATTTTAGTCCAAAAACAGGAAAAATCAAACAAACGAAAGCTTACCTTCATCCCAGCCAGAATAAAATGCCCGAGAAAATGCTAACACTCTCCGTGTCCTGACGGCTGCCTGTGTGCCCGCCACCGTGCCGGGTGGCTTCCCTGCGTGATCTCACATTTGATGCTGCAGCCTTGGCTCACTGTCTTTCTCTTTTTTCTGGCTATTCTGGGCGTCCACTGCTGCCACAGGCTCTTCTCTAGTTGCAGGGAGTGGGGGCTCCTCTCCAGTTGAGGCAAGAAGGCTGCTTGTTGCGGTGACGTCTCTAGTTGTGGAGCTCGGGCTCCAGGGCCCACGGGCTTTCATAGCTGCAGCGCATGGGCTCCATAGTTGCGGCTCCGAGGCTCTCGGGCACCGGCTCCGTAGGCGTGGCTCACGGGCTCAGTTGCTGTGCAGCCTGTGGGATCTTCCCGGATCAGGGATCGAACTCGTGCCTCCTTCACTGGCTCTGCCCACTCAGCCAGGCCTCTTTCCCTTGACGACTGTCCTTCAGAACGGAGATCTGCTTCTGTGGAATCCCAGAGCTGCATAGCTGGAAGGGACCTTCCGACAACACCTGGTCTTGTACCAGAAGAGGAAACGGAGGCACGAAGAGGGAGAGACTTGCCTAAGTGCTCTCTGAGCCGAGAAATCCGTCTGGGTACTCGGATTCCCCAACTCTTGGTTCAGGAACTTGGAGGGAAGGAGGCTCAGGGAGGCCGAGGCTCGCCGTGCAGGTTGAACACTGCCCACCCCAGCAGCACGCTCCCCTTTTCGTCTGTATATGGCGCCCGTGGGATTGTGCGGTGTGCAGGCTGCTTAGCCACGGGCAAAGGCCCCGTGGCCTTGATCTGTTGTCGTTGTTTAGTCGCAAAGTCGCGTCCACCTCTTTGCGACCCCATGGCCTGTAGCCCGCCAGTCTCCTCCGTCCGTGGGATTTCCCAGGCAAGACTACTGGAGTGGGGTGCCGTTTCCTTCGCCAGGAGATCTTCACAGATCAGAGATTGGGCCCACGTCTCCTGCGTTGGCAGGGGGATTCTGTACCACAGAGCCCTCTGGAAAGCCCACCTTGATCTTTATTTTAGTCCAAAAACAGGAAAAATCAAACAAACGAAAGCTTACCTTCATCCCAGCCAGAATAAAATGCCCGAGAAAATGCTAACACTCTCCGTGTCCTGACGGCTGCCTGTGTGCCCGCCACCGTGCCGGGTGGCTTCCCTGCGTGATCTCACATTTGATGCTGCAGCCTTGGCTCACTGTCTTTCTCTTTTTTCTGGCTATTCTGGGCGTCCACTGCTGCCACAGGCTCTTCTCTAGTTGCAGGGAGTGGGGGCTCCTCTCCAGTTGAGGCAAGAAGGCTGCTTGTTGCGGTGACGTCTCTAGTTGTGGAGCTCGGGCTCCAGGGCCCACGGGCTTTCATAGCTGCAGCGCATGGGCTCCATAGTTGCGGCTCCGAGGCTCTCGGGCACCGGCTCCGTAGGCGTGGCTCACGGGCTCAGTTGCTGTGCAGCCTGTGGGATCTTCCCGGATCAGGGATCGAACTCGTGCCTCCTTCACTGGCCTGCGACCTCTTCACCCCTGCGCTCCCAGGGAAGCCGTTGGCTCGGTGTCTTGGAGCACTCTGGACTGCACAGGCGCTGTCGCCCGACCCTGACTGTGTTCCCAGAAGGCCAGCCTGCCCGGGGACTCTCCCGTGCAGGCACCACGTCCTCTTGGATATCAGTCAGTGAGCAAAGCTTCCTTCCATTCTCCCGCGTGGAGCAGAGGGAGGGAGAGATGCCCGCTCTAGACGTGTCTGGGCAAGGGCGGCTCCAGCCACACCGAGCTGAGAGGCGGGGGGCCGCTGCGGGGTGAGGGGCCCCCGCTTCTTTGCCTGAATAGGGGCTTTGAGAGCCGAGCGCAGCGGTGCTGCTGACCCGAGACAGGTGCCCGGGGGTGCTGAGGCTGGACGGGACAGGACGAGAGGGTGGGAGACGGTTCCTTCCTCCTTCCGCTGCGTGTCCCTCCCCAGACCTCGCTGCCGTGTGAAGCTCGGAGGCGGAGGCCCAGATCAACAAGAGACGGGCCTGAAAGAGGGCAGGCCAGTGCGCCGGGCGGGAGGGGGGCTTCAGAGCCCACGCTGGCCCCGCGTCGCTGTGGGCCCCGGCTCGCGCCTCTGTCCGCGGCAGCCCTGGGGCAGGTGTGTGTCTCCTGACCGCCTCTCCTATCGCTCACCGCTGTTCTTTGAAGCAGCCCTTCCGTTTTACCTAAGAGACATTGAGAAAGGACGTTGTATGTCACTTGCTGGCAAATGGAAAAAGAGTATTCGTTGTCCCAAATGGAAGGCACCTGTGAGAATAAAAGACAAAGAGAAACGAGAGAACGCGGGTGGAGTCTGGGGTCTTCGCTCGTGGAGGCTGGGGGCGAGCTGGAGGCTCTGTTAAGAGCTGGCGTGTGAGAGGCACCCTGGCTTCCTCAGAGCCTTTCTCCTTGCCGTCAAAAGGGACTCTCTCATGGCGTGTTTCAGTGTTATTGAAACCCAAGTCCCTTTTCCACCGAAAGTGCCTCCCTTCAGGACACGTGGGGCATATGTAGCGGACGGCAGAGATTCCCCGAGTCAGCGCGGCCGCTCGGAGTCCGATGGGCGATGACAGAGTTTCTTCTGGGCTGTGACTTCCTTCCAGACGTGTGCACGTGGATAATAGGATTTTAGTGGCTACCGCGGTAGTTTTAACCGTCTTCTCTCTACGAAACAAAAGTCTACGCGTTGGTACCTGTGTACATTTTCCCCCCAGTATACACAATACAGGCAGCCCGACCCGGGTGCAATCCCTAGATCGGGACGATCCCCTCGAGGAGGAAATTGCAACCCACTCCAGTGTCCTTGCCTAGGAAATTCCACGGACAGAGGAGCCTGGCGGGCTGCCGCCCATGGGGTCGCCAAGAGCTGGACATGACTGAGTGACGGAGCCCCTGCACGGCTTTGGCGTTAAGGGTATCCCCAAAGTGCTCCTTTTCCCCTGAACTGACTCTCACGCACAGAAGGAATGTTTCCCACAGCCGTCTGGGTCCAGTACGGGTCCTTTTCCAGTAGGATGTCCTCCGTCAGGACTCTGGGCTGGGGACCCTAGGCTTTATCTCTGAGCGTCCCACCAGACCTTGGTATATGTATACCCTGGGAGCTTAATAAATGCATGTTGGGGGGTTGGTGATTTTTGAGCTTCACGAGGAGAAAGAACTCTCATAAAGTACCTTCTGAAGCACAGTTTGAGGTGCTCCGAGTGTTTATTAAATACCCATTTGATGTAAAACAGCCCCTACACCAGCCTGTCCTGCGGGTCTCGTTTAAATCCCTGTAAGTGACTTCGCTTTCTGCACGACGAAGAGTTTGCTCCAGTCACTCGGTGTGCGACCTCCACACACGTCCCCAAAGGCCCTTTCCCCATTTCATTATGCAAACTTTCACGCTTTCAGAAAAGTAGGAAGAGTTTTCCAGTGAATGTCCAGATCCTCGCCTCCTAGATCTGACATTCACATACCTCCCCACTGTCTTCTTCTCGTCCCTTTCTCTGCCTGGCTTTCAGTCTGCCCTACACCGCTTACTGTGACTTGCCTCTCTGTGCCTCCTTTTTAATTTTTTGGTCACACTGCATGACTTGCGGGATCTTAGTTCCCTGACCAAGGAGTGAACTCTCTCCCCCTGCCACGGAAACGTGGATTCGTGGCCTCAGATCGCCATGGAAGTCCCCTGTGCCTCTGTTTCTTTGTCTATGAAAGACATCGATGGCGATGACAGAGTTTCTTCTGGGCTGTGACTTCCTTCCAGACGTGTGCACGTGGATAATAGGATTTTAGTGGCTACCGCGGTAGTTTTAACCGTCTTCTCTCTACGAAACAAAAGTCTACGCGTTGGTACCTGTGTACATTTTCCCCCCAGTATACACAATACAGGCAGCCCGACCCGGGTGCAATCCCTAGATCGGGACGATCCCCTCGAGGAGGAAATTGCAACCCACTCCAGTGTCCTTGCCTAGGAAATTCCACGGACAGAGGAGCCTGGCGGGCTGCCGCCCATGGGGTCGCCAAGAGCTGGACATGACTGAGTGACGGAGCCCCTGCACGGCTTTGGCGTTAAGGGTATCCCCAAAGTGCTCCTTTTCCCCTGAACTGACTCTCACGCACAGAAGGAATGTTTCCCACAGCCGTCTGGGTCCAGTACGGGTCCTTTTCCAGTAGGATGTCCTCCGTCAGGACTCTGGGCTGGGGACCCTAGGCTTTATCTCTGAGCGTCCCACCAGACCTTGGTATATGTATACCCTGGGAGCTTAATAAATGCATGTTGGGGGGTTGGTGATTTTTGAGCTTCACGAGGAGAAAGAACTCTCATAAAGTACCTTCTGAAGCACAGTTTGAGGTGCTCCGAGTGTTTATTAAATACCCATTTGATGTAAAACAGCCCCTACACCAGCCTGTCCTGCGGGTCTCGTTTAAATCCCTGTAAGTGACTTCGCTTTCTGCACGACGAAGAGTTTGCTCCAGTCACTCGGTGTGCGACCTCCACACACGTCCCCAAAGGCCCTTTCCCCATTTCATTATGCAAACTTTCACGCTTTCAGAAAAGTAGGAAGAGTTTTCCAGTGAATGTCCAGATCCTCGCCTCCTAGATCTGACATTCACATACCTCCCCACTGTCTTCTTCTCGTCCCTTTCTCTGCCTGGCTTTCAGTCTGCCCTACACCGCTTACTGTGACTTGCCTCTCTGTGCCTCCTTTTTAATTTTTTTTTGGTCACACTGCATGACTTGCGGGATCTTAGTTCCCTGACCAAGGAGTGAACTCTCTCCCCCTGCCACGGAAACGTGGATTCGTGGCCACAGATCGCCAGGGAAGTCCCCTGTGCCTCTGTTTCTTTGTCTATGAAAGACATCGATGGTGGGACCAGCCTCATATTGTCACTGGGACACAATGAGTTCACGCCGCGCAGAGCGACGCGGTCAGGAAGCCCCGCTGTCGTGGAGTGACGTGATCAGGGCCACACCGCGGTGGGAGCAGGTGGAGCGCCGGGTCTTTCACGGAGGGGGCGTCTCTCTCTCACGAGGGCTGGGCGTGGTCTGACTCAGCGTGCAGGGCCGCACAGCCACAGACCAGGACCAGGCGTGAACCTGGGCGCCGTGGGGCGGGGCGTCAGCACTGCCTGTGTCGTCTGCTGGGAGTGGGAGCGGGGCTGCTGGCACCAGCCCGAGCAGCCTTGACTGGGAGCGAGCCCGGGAGGGTTTTGGATGCCACCACGGCGCTCGCAGAGGCGCCTGCCTCGGTGACTCTCATTTCACGTGGAACTCACCGTCAGTGAGGCACCTGCGGAGTTCCCCGTTCCCGTTTTCCAGATGAGAACACTGAGGCCCAGGGAAGCGCTTTCAGCCACGCTTTGTTATTCGGGCAGGTAGTAGCCACACTGAGATTCAAAACGCACGTCTTCCTGAGTCTCAGCCGAGTCCTCTTTCCACGTTCCTGCTGTCTGTGGTCGAAGAATGCCGCGTCGGCTGGCGGTCTCCATCCAGCAGCCGTGAAGTGCTCCCTGGCAGGAGTCAGCCTGGCTTTGCTCCGTGGTCCAGAGGAGCGGGCTCGAGGAAAAGCAGGAGGACATGCTCCTGGTTTTACTGACGACTGGTCAGTGTGCTGCTCCCTTGACAACCCATCAGGAAGACTGACAGCCGCTCCGGGGACTTGCTGACGAGGGGCTCAGACGTCATTCCCTCCCTTGGATTCTGGGCGGATGTACGATCGAGGGGGCTTGAAGAGGACTTGCGCTCAAGTCCCTGAAATGCCAGATCAAAGACGCTCAGGACCCAGAGCATAGGCGTCCAGTGGAGGGTGGGATGGCTTCATGGACTAGGGGGCGTTTGGACAGGCCCTTGAGGAAGAGCTGGAACTGTGGTGCTGGAGAAGACTCTTGCGGGTCCCTGCGACGGCAAGGAGACCAAACCCGTCCATCCTGAATACTCACCGGAAGGACTGGTGCTGAAGCCGAAGCTCCAATACTTTGGCCAACCGATGAGAACAGCCAAATCACTGGAAAAGACCCTGATGCTGGGAAAGACTGAAGAGAGAGGAGAAGGGGGCGGCAGAGGAGGAGACGGTTGGATGGCATCACCGACTCAGTGCCCGTGAACTTGGGCAAACCCTGAGAGATGGTGAGGGACGGCCCTGGCCTGCTGCGGTCCACGGGATGGCAAAGAATTGGACGCGAATGAGCGACTGAACAACGAAAATAGGGTTTCCACGTACGGAAGGAGGGAAAGGTGTGAGCACAGGTGGACACGTGGTCCTGTGGTTTCTAGCAGGTGAAGCCGCAGTGGAAATGACCTCAGCCTGGTTCAGAGGACCCCTCCGCATCTGCACCCGCGGGGACGGTGGAGCAGCCCGGGTGGGAAGCCTCAGGGACTAGCCCCGCGCCGTCTTCCCCTGGTGTCCAGGCTCGTGGTGGAGTGTTGCCCCAGCTCAGCCGGCGCCCTGAGGACTGGAGGCTGCCAGGTGCTGCCCTGGGACGTCGCTGTCCGGCTGTGGAGAAAAGCTCATCCATTCAGTTCGGTCGCTGATAGAGGCTTTTAGAGCCCAGTGGGAGGAAAGCCGTGTGAGAGGTCCCTGCCCACGGTCCTGACGCGGGGCGCTGGGCCGCCCGCGCTGTCGGGGGGTGCCCCAGGGTACGGCCAGAGGCACGGCGAGGGTTTCATGATGGAGACACCCGGTCCGGGAGGAGCCCAAGGCTGGGCAGGAGGCTGGGGTGAGAGGAGCCTTGGAGCTCGGCGTCCGCGCCTGCGAGGCCAGCGTGGGAAGGCAGCCTGGGGCCAGCCGAGAAGCACCTCGTGTTTTGGCGTGATGAGCCTGTCAGCTGCCTCGGCACGGGAGACCCTGGGGTTTTGGGGGCCTGGGTTTCAGCGCTGGAGCCCAGGATGAAGTGTGGAGGGTGGGATGGCTTCATGGACTAGGGGGCGTTTGGACAGGCCCTTGAGGAAGAGCTGGAACTGTGGTGCTGGAGAAGACTCTTGCGGGTCCCTGCGACGGCAAGGAGACCAAACCCGTCCATCCTGAATACTCACCGGAAGGACTGGTGCTGAAGCCGAAGCTCCAATACTTTGGCCAACCGATGAGAACAGCCAAATCACTGGAAAAGACCCTGATGCTGGGAAAGACTGAAGAGAGAGGAGAAGGGGGCGGCAGAGGAGGAGACGGTTGGATGGCATCACCGACTCAGTGCCCGTGAACTTGGGCAAACCCTGAGAGATGGTGAGGGACGGCCCTGGCCTGCTGCGGTCCACGGGATGGCAAAGAATTGGACGCGAATGAGCGACTGAACAACGAAAATAGGGTTTCCACGTACGGAAGGAGGGAAAGGTGTGAGCACAGGTGGACACGTGGTCCTGTGGTTTCTAGCAGGTGAAGCCGCAGTGGAAATGACCTCAGCCTGGTTCAGAGGACCCCTCCGCATCTGCACCCGCGGGGACGGTGGAGCAGCCCGGGTGGGAAGCCTCAGGGACTAGCCCCGCGCCGTCTTCCCCTGGTGTCCAGGCTCGTGGTGGAGTGTTGCCCCAGCTCAGCCGGCGCCCTGAGGACTGGAGGCTGCCAGGTGCTGCCCTGGGACGTCGCTGTCCGGCTGTGGAGAAAAGCTCATCCATTCAGTTCGGTCGCTGATAGAGGCTTTTAGAGCCCAGTGGGAGGAAAGCCGTGTGAGAGGTCCCTGCCCACGGTCCTGACGCGGGGCGCTGGGCCGCCCTCGCTGTCGGGGGGTGCCCCAGGGTACGGCCAGAGGCACGGCGAGGGTTTCATGATGGAGACACCCGGTCCGGGAGGAGCCCAAGGCTGGGCAGGAGGCTGGGGTGAGAGGAGCCTTGGAGCTCGGCGTCCGCGCCTGCGAGGCCAGCGTGGGAAGGCAGCCTGGGGCCAGCCGAGAAGCACCTCGTGTTTTGGCGTGATGAGCCTGTCAGCTGCCTCGGGGCACCGGGGAGACCCTGGCGGGTTTTCAGCAGGGCAGGGCCGTAATGGGGATTCTGCAGCGGCCTGGACGCCTTGTTGGCAGGATGAAGTGTGGAGGGGTGAAGACACGGGAAGCAGGGAGATGAGCCGAGAGGCCCTGGGGCTGGCCCCGCCAGAGAAGAATGAAGACCCCATGGGGCTGCCCCGGGGGTGAGGAGAGGAACGGGGTTCAGTCTCAAGTGTGCGCACAGCAGCCCCGTCCGCCAGTGTCACTTAACTCCAGAGCTCGCTGTGTCTGCCTTTGCTTTCCTCCGTCTTTTAAAAAGAATTTTTTTTTTTAAAGTTTTCCCTTTATTTTCTTGACAGTGGGGCATGTGGGATCTTAATTCCCAGGCAAGTGATCGAACCCCGCGCCTGCATTGGAAGGCAGAGTCGTACCTACTGGAGCACCCAAGAATCCTCTCCACTCAGTCTCCTGTTCAACTCTTGCAGCCTGTGCTGCGCTCAGTCGCTCAGTTGTGTCCAACCCTTTGTGACGCCATGGACAGTAGCCCGCCAGGCTCCTCTGTCCATGGGATTCTCCGGGCAAGAGTACAGGAGCGGGGTGCTACAGCCTATATGGTCCCAAATAAAGAAACCGTTTTCTTGGTTGGTTTCCAAAGATGTACAAGAAATCATCAGAATTTAGTCCCTAAATAGAAGTTCAAAGGGGTCTTTCCTGGTAACTTAGCAGTAAAGAATCCACCTGCCAGTGCAGGAGACACAGGTTCAATCCCTGATCCGGGAAGATCCCACATGCCATGGAGCAGCGCAGCCCACGAGCCACGACCGCGGAGCCTGCGCTCTAGAGCCCGGGAACCGCGTCTGTGGAACCCACGTGCTGTAACGACTAAAGCCCATGTGCCCAGAGTCCATGCTCCCCAACAAGAGCAGCCGCCGCCGCCAGAAGCCTGCTCCCCTCCACTAGAGAGCGGCCCCCACTCCCTGCAACTAGAGAGGAGCCCGCCGGCAGCAACGAAGACCTGAAATCGCCAGAAATAAATCATCATAATCAAAAAAGAAAAAGAGTCAAAGGATACACGCCAAGTAACAAAATTGGGGGAGGCGGTGGTCCAGACGGTCCAGACAGCAGCCGCCAGTGTGGTTCTGAAACAGCACAGACACCAGCGCGTGGGCCCACCTGCCCGCCTCTCTGCCCCCCGCCCGCCCCCAGCCGATTTAGCCTGCAGGGGATGCCTCAGGGAAACGGCTGCTGGAGAGAGGCAGACCTGGCTTACTTTCTTAGGGCCACAAACAGTGCAGTGGCCACAGAACTATGTGTTGTCGTAAAAACGAAGGTGATGGACGGCCTCCCCAGGGGAGTGCAGTCGCGCTGTGTCTGCCTTTGCTTTCCTCCGCCTTTTAAAAAGAATTTTTTTTAAAGTTTTCCCTTTATTTTCTTGACAGTGGGGCATGTGGGATCTTAATTCCCAGGCAAGTGATCGAACCCCGCGCCTGCATTGGAAGGCAGAGTCGTACCTACTGGAGCACCCAAGAATCCTCTCCACTCAGTCTCCTGTTCAACTCTTGCAGCCTGTGCTGCGCTCAGTCGCTCAGTTGTGTCCAACCCTTTGTGACGCCATGGACAGTAGCCCGCCAGGCTCCTCTGTCCATGGGATTCTCCGGGCAAGAGTACAGGAGCGGGGTGCTACAGCCTATATGGTCCCAAATAAAGAAACCGTTTTCTTGGTTGGTTTCCAAAGATGTACAAGAAATCATCAGAATTTAGTCCCTAAATAGAAGTTCAAAGGGGTCTTTCCTGGTAACTTAGCAGTAAAGAATCCACCTGCCAGTGCAGGAGACACAGGTTCAATCCCTGATCCGGGAAGATCCCACATGCCATGGAGCAGCGCAGCCCACGAGCCACGACCGCGGAGCCTGCGCTCTAGAGCCCGGGAACCGCGTCTGTGGAACCCACGTGCTGTAACGACTAAAGCCCATGTGCCCAGAGTCCATGCTCCCCAACAAGAGCAGCCGCCGCCGCCAGAAGCCTGCTCCCCTCCACTAGAGAGCGGCCCCCACTCCCTGCAACTAGAGAGGAGCCCGCCGGCAGCAACGAAGACCTGAAATCGCCAGAAATAAATCATCATAATCAAAAAAGAAAAAGAGTCAAAGGATACACGCCAAGTAACAAAATTGGGGGAGGCGGTGGTCCAGACGGTCCAGACAGCAGCCGCCAGTGTGGTTCTGAAACAGCACAGACACCAGCGCGTGGGCCCACCTGCCCGCCTCTCTGCCCCCCGCCCGCCCCCAGCCGATTTAGCCTGCAGGGGATGCCTCAGGGAAACGGCTGCTGGAGAGAGGCAGACCTGGCTTACTTTCTTAGGGCCACAAACAGTGCAGTGGCCACAGAACTATGTGTTGTCGTAAAAACGAAGGTGATGGACGGCCTCAGCTGTCCCTCGTGTGGGGGCACGGCCCGGCCTCCTGCTGACCGATGCCATTGGTGCCGAGCGCTGGCTGGCCGCGTTTTGGGCGCATCCCCGCAGCGGTATTCCTGGCACCTCTCTATCTGCCTGCCAGCCGGGAGCCGTCCTATTATTACCATGGCCTTGACAAATGAACTCACACAGAGCGTTCATTAAGTCTCGTTGAAAGGACGTGGAAATGCCATAAAAATTATTGTGATCTCAGAGCCGTCACAGGCCTCATGCGTGCGCCTGTGCTTCTTGTTGGAATTGACGGATGAGAATATCCAGGTTTTAATTTTCTGACTTAAAATAAGACCATCTGCAGCTGTTTCTTTTAGCCATCATTTTTAATTAAATGCAATAAAATTTACAAGGAGGGACCCTAATAAGAAAATCGTGTCAGGAGCACACCAACTGGAGCACTGATGAAAGCCCCCAACTATTTTTTCTTTCCTTGCGGAGCTATCCTACAGACGAGGTCCTGATTAGGTGTTAATCACAACGTGGGCTTCCTTTCATAAAGTCAGGGTTTGCCTCTGTGGGAGGCGGGAGGATAATTCTCGCTGATGGCAGAACAGCCTTATTGCCCGGGTTCTTTGGGGAGATCTCAGCAGCTGGGGTCCCGGACCAGCTGCGCCCCAGGGGAGGCGAGGAGGCTTTGTTCCTGCCCGAGTGTGGATGGGGCTGACATCCCGGGGCCTCAGTCTTCCAGCCCATGGCCTGGGGAGAGCGTATCATGCAGAGCACGCAGCCACAGAGCAGCGCTCCTCTCTGTCGTGCCCGTGGGTCCTCACTGAATTTGTATCCGGCGCCTCCCACGGGCCAGGTGCTGGTCTGGCTGCTCCGGCGGCGACAGCCAGCCGTCCGCGGGGCTCCTTGGCCGCGCTCGTGTTCTGCTGGGGAGAAAACCACAGCAAAACAAACTGAACAGTCGACAGGGTGGTGGGAATGTCAGCTCATGCAGCCACTATGGAAGACAGTATGGCGACTCCTGAAAAAACTGGGAATAGAAGCACCATATGACCCAGAAATCCCACTGTTAGGCAAATGCCCTGAGGAAATCAAAATGGAAAGAGACACCTGTACCCCAGTGTCCGTTGCAGCGCTGTTTACAGCAGCTCGGACTTGGAAGCAACCTAGATGTCCATTGGCAGATGAATGGATAAAGACAATGCCCTGCCGCAGAGACGCTTTCTGTTTTTAAATCTGCACCTAGCAGAGGAGGAACCTAAGGTCCAGAGGCAAGGGCCCAGGGTCATGCAGCTGCTCGGTCACTGAGCCAGGACTTGAAGCCAGGCAGTCTCTGGCCGTGTTGCTGCGAGCGTCCCTCTCGCTTGGGGAGCATCCCTGCCTCTAACCTGTCGAATGTCCCTTTGGGAGTGGTTCTCCAGCTTTACTAGAAGAAGACACTGAAGCTAAGCACGGTAGCAGGACTGGAAAGCCGCGGGAAGTGACGGAGCTAGAGCAGGAAGGACGGTATCTTCAGGGGTGAATTCGTCCCTCTTTCTGACTCACCCCGTTTGAGACCTTCCCAGCTGGAGTCACCGCCCCACCCTGGTGTCAGAGGTGAGGACACACACCTTTCAGTGAATTGTTAGAACGGAAATGTCCCCGGTGCGGGCATTCAGAAAGGACGGCCGGGAATGGCAGTCCCCGTGCTCCGGTCAGCGTGGCTGGGGGATGATGTAAAAACTATAAATAGAGAGCTCGGCACACAGCACTGCATTGCTCGTCAGCGGGTGACACCGTGCACAAGGTTAACGCTTCCTTAGAGGGCCTGGCGGGCTCGGGCAGGGCCCTTGGAGAATTTATCATCTGTGCTCATGGTGCTGCAGGTCAGCGGGACAGCAGCCTCATCGTAATTTCTGAGGGATGGATTCACGCGTTTCAGCAGGCTCCTTGAGAACGTCTCGAGGCCGCCCGGCCTCCCGGAGAGGAAGGCGGCCGCTCAGCGGAGCTTGCAGGCGAGAACTGCCGTGTCCCCGCGTCTTGGAGAGGCCTCCGTCTTTGGCTGTTTCCCTGCAGAACGAACGTCTCGGGGTCGAGGTTGTTTGGGGGAGATGGTGTGGCCGGTCTCTGTAAACAGACCCTGTCTCTAGGTGCGTGGCGTTGAGCGGGGGCCCGAGAAGTTTCCCTGGGTCGGGGCATGGTCCAAGACCTTGACGTTTCAGGGTGCGTGTGTCATTTTCATTAAGAAAACAAGACACGTGCGGTATATACGGGGGGCGGGGTGGGGGGTATGGAATGCAACCAAACAAAATCAGAGTCTGCTCGGAGGCCCTAAGTGCTGCTGTGCTGCTGGAATGAGACTCTCACACTCGGGAAGGGTCCAGCAGGGCTGTCCTGTGGGGCCCTGAGTCTCCCTCACGGTCAGTACTGAAGCACCCGTGGAAGGCACACTGGCGTGGATCACGACTTACGCACAGGAAATCCGAGCCTGTGGGCTCACGTTTGGCGGGGTCAGTCGAGTCCCAAGGAAGCAGCTCCTGACGGTGCCCAGGTCCCAGGGTGGAGAGGCCCCGGGAGACTCAAGGAGGACCCGGCAGCAGCTCTGGGAGGACTTGGTAGCACCTCTGAACCTGATGTCCAAAGGCGTCTCCTGTCCCAGTGGAACACGTTCTTCCTGCTCCCCGCTCACTCTACTGGACACCTCCAAAACGCAGCAGAGGCCGCGTGCGCGGGCTGCCAGCCCTGGGCTCCGGCCTGCCTCAGGGGGAGTCGGGGGCCCAGCGGCACTGAGGCAGGTGGGAAAGTGGGTGATTTTGTCTTTGGGGAGCTCCCTCTCACACTTCATCTCAGAGCTTTTCGAGCTTTCTCGTGCCGCAGGATCCTTTTGAAAATGAAAGCCTCACTCGGAACCCCAGCATAGAAGGCAAAGCTTTGTTATTACCATTCTCCTTCGTAAGTTCAAAAACTTTAGCACTTCAGTGTTGTGTAGTCAGTAAGTCTTTCTGACTCTTTGCGATCCCGTGGAGTGCAGCACCCCAGGCTCCTCTGTCCTTTGCTATCTCCTGGAGTTTGCCCAAACTCATGTCCACGGAGTCAGTGATGCCATCCCGCCCTCTCGTCCTCTGCCGCCCTCTCCTCCTGCCCTCAGGCTTTCCCGGCATCCGGGTCTTTTCCAGTGAGTTGTCTTTTTGCATCAAGTGGTGAAAGTATCGGAGCTTCAGCTTCATCATCAGTCCTTCCCCATGAACATTCAGGGTATTTCCTTTAGGATGGACTGGTTTGCTCTCCTTGCTGTCCAAGAGAATCTCAAGAGTCATATTCAGCACCACAGTTAGAAAGCATCCGTTCTTCAGCACTCAGCCTTCTTTATGGTCCAGCTCTCACGTCCACACATGACTACTGCAACAGCCATGGCTTTGACTATACGTATGCACCTTTGTCAGCAGAGTGATGTCTCTGCATTTTAATACACTGTCTAGGTTTGTGAAAGCATTTTTTCCAAGGAGCAAACGTCTTTTAATTTCATGACTCTCATCACTATCCACAGTGATTTTGGAGCCCAAGAAAATACTTCAGAGAAAGTTAATTTTCTCTGGTGGCTCAGCAGTAG
The DNA here is from genome assembly GCA_022376925.1 of Tragulus kanchil. NCBI lineage: Eukaryota > Metazoa > Chordata > Mammalia > Artiodactyla > Tragulidae > Tragulus > Tragulus kanchil. The sequence continues at coordinate 224,876,084 of JAIOJX010000030.1, read as the reverse complement.
AATATGCACCTGCATTGCAGAGGACATAGGAGATGAGGGTTTGATCCCTCAATCAGCAAGAGCCCCCGCAGGAGATGACAGCCCGCTCCCGTATTCTTGCCTGGGAAATCCCACAGACAGAGGACCCTGGCAGGCTGCAGTCTAGGGGTCGCAGAGAGTCGGACGTGGTTGAAGCGACTAAGCCTGTGTGCACGCAGGAAGTTAATTAACAAGATGATCACGAGGAACAGACATCTTGGGAATTGGGAGTTAAGAGTTACCGTGCTGCTCTTACGGTCTGATGAGGGGTAATAAAGCAGTGAATCGTCGGCATTGAGGGTGTTTTCTGGGGGAGGTGGCTGGGTCGAAACCCCAGCTCTACCAGTTACTGGCTCTGTGTCCTTGGGCAAATTACTTAGTCTCTCTGTGCTTAGCGGCCTCATTTGTAAAACCCGGGGAGGTGGGGCTGACTCCTCCAGTGGTGGCTGCGAGGTTTGCGTCAGTGAACACTGCGGAGTCTTTAGCTGGATCCTGGTCCTCGTGAGTCCTCAGTCCGCGCTGTCCGCACCGCAGCGGGGTCCGTGTCCGTGAAAGTCCAAGCCCACGTCTGTGGGTCCTTGCCCAGGAGGGCTCAGGGTTTCCAAGGAATGCAGTCAGAAAACTCCACCTCATGTCATGTGCCCTGGGCAGACTGCTTGTGATAAGCATGATCTGTTGAATATATGTGTACAAGGTATAAGTCTTTGTTGCTGTTCCGCCGCTCAGTCACGTTTGACTGTTTGTGACCCTGTGGACTGCAGCTCCCCAGGTTCCCCTGTCGCCCAGGGTTTGCTCAGATTCATGTCTGTTGAGTCGGTGACACCATCCAGCCGTCTCCTCCTCTGCCGTCCCCCTCTCCTCCTGCCCTCAGTCCTTTCCAGCGTCAAGGTCTTTTCCACTGAGTCCGCTCTTGGCATCAGGTGGCTAAAAGGTTGGAGCTTCAGCTTCAGCACCAGTCCTTCCAGTGGATATTCAGGGTTGATGTCCTTTAAGATGGACTGGGTTGATTTGCGCTCCAGGGGACTCTCAGGAGTCTTGTTTGTGTGTCATGTGATCAGTGATTTCAGACCCGTGAGCAGGGAAGGCAGAGAACTCGTGCTTTCTGCCCACCTTTCAAAAACAAGCCTTTTGTTCTTTTAGGTTTTTTTTTTTTTTTTTAATAGAATGTATGTAATGTGTACAATTCACTGTTTTTAGTAGAGTCAGAGTGGTACAACCTTTCCTACAGACACTTTTAGGACATTTTAATCACATCAGAAAGAAACCTCTTTATGTCGATGTTTGGCGGAAAACAACAAAATTCTATAAAGCAATTATCCTTCAACAACAGCAAAAAAGCTTCAGTTATGATTAGATAAACAGATAAATACAGTTTTACTTTCATAAGCTCCAAAAAAAAAAAAGAAAGAAAGAAACCTCTTGCCACATGTCTCTGTGTGGCTGAGTCCCTTTGCTATTGACCTGAAACTATTAGAATACTGAAAAACAGGTCTTTTGTTTTGTTGAAGGGAAGGAGGTGTAGCCGTTTGAGAAGCAGTTTAAGGATGAATAGCTGTTGGATCATCAACCGGCGTATAATAACGCCTTCATTATCTGGTTCACAAGAATGGAGATGAAATTAACAAGTGGAGAAAAAGGCAGCCCTCACCCGGTCCTGCTCTCTGCCAGTCTGTCACACTTGGGCTCACCCTGCTGCTTCAGACATGTTATGTCTTTGATTATCAGCCCCATTTTATAGGCGGGAAAGTGAAGGTGCCCAGACGTCACGTGGCCGTGGAGGCCAGCAGGCAGGGCATGAAGATGCAGAGCCCAGAGCCGGGACACACAGGGCGGGCACAGAGCGGGGTCCCAGCTCCACTGAGCAGTGCTTGCTCCCGGTGAGAGTTGCCCCAAGCTTAGGGGACGGGTTCACCCTCCCTGTGGGCGTGTGCAGAGGGCATGGGGGAGCCCCTGGCAGGGAGGCTGAGCTGAGGGATTCCTTTGATGCGCCAGAAAGCTTGACTGGAAAACGTCGGAAGTTGAGAAAGCTGTGAAACGCCAGTGTGGCAGCCACGTATGTGTGCACCGCACTCTACAGTCTGCAGAGGTCTTCCATGGCTGCCAGCTCCATTGAGTCTCCTAGCAGCCTCTGCATGGAGTCGCTGAGACCCTGGTGAAATTCAAGGCAAAGACTGAAGGAGGGCAGGGGATGGTCGGGAAGGGTCAGTTTCTGTGTGGGGCCTGAGGTGCGCCATTTTCCCAAAATGCTTCCCCGCGTCCTTGACTGACAAATGGGGACGGAGGAGTGACAGGTATGTGACGGGTGAGCGTAAGCCACGCCAAGTGCTGGGTGCAGGGCCCAGCGTGAAGTCGGCTCTCGTGTTGTGGAAGCTGGGGGTGGTCGTGCTTTGTTGCTTCGTCGGGTCTGACTCTTCGTGACCCTGTGGCTCGTAGCCCACCAGGCTCCTCTGTCCGTGGGAGTCTCCAGGCAAGGACACTGGAGTGGGTTGCCATTTCTTCCTCCAGCGATCTTCCCGACCCAGGGATCGAACCCACGGCTCTTGCATCTCCTGCGTTGGTAGGCAGATCCTGTACCCGCTGAGCTATTGGGGAGCCCTGGATGTCGTATCAAATATAAAGAAGGGACCTGAAGGTGGAAGGGCAGGAGGAGAAGGTTTTGACCACGCCAGGGAAGGGCAGAGGAGAAGCTGGGCTTGGGGGAGAGTGTTGTCCAAGGTGGCGTAGCCGGCAGGTGCAGGGCCAGTTGTAGGGCTCAGGGGCGCCTGCTGCGAAGCCACCGGGCCCCTGCTCTGGGATGAGTTGAGCTGAGTGGGGCGGGCCCCGCCCAGGACTGACCCTGGACAGGCTGTGGCAGGTCCTGGGCGGGCCTGGAGCTGCTCCGGCCACCGCAAGAGAAGGGAGGTGGGGTCCTGGGCTGGGGTTGCCCTCGGCCCCCGCTCCCCTCCCAGAAAGCTCCTTCCAGAGGCTCCAGCTGGTTTCCAGGGAGGTCCCTGGTCCAGACCCAAGTTTGCTTGCCGGCCGGAGGCCAGAGGTCAGGGCTGGGTCTAGAGCCATGGAGTGAGTCAGTGGCTTCGCAGAGACCAGAGCTGAGGCAGCCGCTCAGCCTCTGGGGTCAGGAGCCCCCGCCCTCTCCAAACCCAGTCTCCGAGCCCAGGAAGCCCCCCAGATGGAGCAACGGCACTGTGGGGAAGAGACGTTTGTGTGCGGCAGGCTTTGCCGCGGCCTCTGCGTTCTCGGACCCTCCCGTTGCCAGCAGTGAGGCGGGTGGGCCAGGATACCACCGCGCCTGTCTGCACCCCCTCGTTTTACAGAGGGGGGAGGTGAGGCCCAGAGAGGGGGTTTGGTTCCACCATTGCTCCTCCACTGGGTAAGCTGCCCCCTTCATAAATGCGTGAGGTCAAGAGGGGGTGTCCCAGGCAGTGCAGCCATCCACAATCCGCGTGCCAATGCAGGAGACGCAAGAGACATGGGTTCGATCCCTGGGTTGGAAAGATCCCCTGGAGTAAGAAACGGCAGCCCGCTCCGGTCTTCTTGCCTGGAGCATCGCCTCTGGGTGGAGCCTGCCCGCTGTGTTGACAGTGAACCCGTCTCCCTGTTCGGCACTGTGGGCCCCTCTGCGGCCACCCCACCGCGGCTCATCCTGCGTCCCCGGGCACGCGGCTTCGAGCTAGGTGCCTGAGGGTTGCTCAGTCAGTTTGTTCCCTGAAGGGGCGTCTTAGCGAGCCGGGATAGCACAGTTGAGAGAGCGTCCGTCTGAAGTAAAGGGGCATCTTCCGGAGGCTGAAGGACACCGTGGTCCCCAAGGGACGCACCACCAGCTAGGGTTTCCGCGGAGTCTTCCTGAGCCCCGTCAGGGCCCCAGGTGCTGGGACAACGGGAGAGAGAAGGCAGCGGGACAGTCAGCCTGGGACTCAAACAGGAGAGGCCTGACTGAGCAGCTACTTGCTTATATTCAGCTCGCCTGCGGGCTCCAGAGAAGGGCAGGCAGTTCTGAGAGCTCCTCACGGGTGCCCTGGCCGGTGTGGTGAAGAGCCTCTGAGAAAGTGAGGTTGGGGCCGCGTCCTGACCTGTGATGAGGAATTAGCATGGCAGAGGAAGAGAGTCAGGGAGGACTCTGTGAGGAAGACACGGTCCTCTTTCCCATTGTGCAGATGAGGAGACTGAGGCTCAGAGCAGGGACATTGCTTGCCTGAGGTCACACGGTATCTGGAGGAGAAGCTGGGGTTTGCACGCAGGGCCCAGTAAGTCCAGAGCACATACCCTCTCTCCTGCTGGCCCTGCCCTGGATGAGGCTGTCCAGGCTGGCATGGCGAGGTCACAGTGTTGGGTCAAGGCCCTCCCTTGCCTGTGCATGCTCTCCTCCCGTGCCGTACCCCCTGCTCCTTCCTGCTCTCATTTTGCTCTGCGTCTCCTCTGTGTTGGGATCTGGGTGATCCGGGTCTGTGGTCCCTCCTTGTGCAATGAGAGGAACAGGGAACCCATGCGCTCAGGCGCCTGAGTCGGAGATGTTACTGGACAGAATTCTGACCTTGAGAAGCATTTGTGGGTCTCACGTCAGAGAGAAATACTCAGATCAACTTCAGGAGCATTCCCTGGGCATCTCCTGGGTGCCAGGCCCTGCAGGACTGGGAGCGGGGGTCACGGGGGCCGCTCTGCCTGTGGCCCGGGATGGGGGCAGAAGGCAGATGTGTGAACAGCTGACGGGGTGTGATGATAAGTTTAGTTGGAAAATGAACAGGGTTCCAGCCGCCCAGAAGGAGCCCCCCAGTGCATCGAAGATGGGCTTCCCCGAGGAGTTGGCAGGGTTCACACTGGGCGTCGGAGCTGGGCTTAAAGGGCATGTATGTCTTTGCAAGGCAGTGAAGCTTGGGAAAGGCATTCCAAACAAGGCACAGAGTCAGAAGGGGCCCGGGGGGTCCAGAGATAGGACCTGGGCGTGGGGGCCCGGCTGTCTGCGGCAGGGAGTGACCGGAAGCTTGAGGCTCCCGAGGCAGAGGCAAATGCAGTGGCTGAGCGGGGTCAGCAGGAGGTGGAACCCCAGGCTGGGCTCCCCCTGGCCCAGCAGCCTTCCTCACACCGTCTCTGCCCTTTCTGGCCTCCGTCGACATGACCTGGGATCATGTGAGACTTGCCTCCACGCTGTGGGGCAGGGAAAGGGCGGGGGTAACTGTGTTTGGAGGCTGGGGTCCGACCCCCTCCCAGTTACCCGCGGAGGGGCCACGACGCAGCTCACGGGGCTCCGTCCTCAAGGTGCTTCTAATCCAGGCTGCCCCGGCGACAGCCGAGGAGTTGTGTCCCTTAGGCCAGTGAGCTGGGGTTTGCACGCAGGGCCCAGTAAGTCCAGAGCACATACCCTCTCTCCTGCTGGCCCTGCCCTGGATGAGGCTGTCCAGGCTGGCATGGCGAGGTCACAGTGTTGGGTCAAGGCCCTCCCTTGCCTGTGCATGCTCTCCTCCCGTGCCGTACCCCCTGCTCCTTCCTGCTCTCATTTTGCTCTGCGTCTCCTCTGTGTTGGGATCTGGGTGATCCGGGTCTGTGGTCCCTCCTTGTGCAATGAGAGGAACAGGGAACCCATGCGCTCAGGCGCCTGAGTCGGAGATGTTACTGGACAGAATTCTGACCTTGAGAAGCATTTGTGGGTCTCACGTCAGAGAGAAATACTCAGATCAACTTCAGGAGCATTCCCTGGGCATCTCCTGGGTGCCAGGCCCTGCAGGACTGGGAGCGGGGGTCACGGGGGCCGCTCTGCCTGTGGCCCGGGATGGGGGCAGAAGGCAGATGTGTGAACAGCTGACGGGGTGTGATGATAAGTTTAGTTGGAAAATGAACAGGGTTCCAGCCGCCCAGAAGGAGCCCCCCAGTGCATCGAAGATGGGCTTCCCCGAGGAGTTGGCAGGGTTCACACTGGGCGTCGGAGCTGGGCTTAAAGGGCATGTATGTCTTTGCAAGGCAGTGAAGCTTGGGAAAGGCATTCCAAACAAGGCACAGAGTCAGAAGGGGCCCGGGGTGTCCAGAGATAGGACCTGGGCGTGGGGGCCCGGCTGTCTGCGGCAGGGAGTGACCGGAAGCTTGAGGCTCCCGAGGCAGAGGCAAATGCAGTGGCTGAGCGGGGTCAGCAGGAGGTGGAACCCCAGGCTGGGCTCCCCCTGGCCCAGCAGCCTTCCTCACACCGTCTCTGCCCTTTCTGGCCTCCGTCGACATGACCTGGGATCATGTGAGACTTGCCTCCACGCTGTGGGGCAGGGAAAGGGCGGGGGTAACTGTGTTTGGAGGCTGGGGTCCGACCCCCTCCCAGTTACCCGCGGAGGGGCCACGACGCAGCTCACGGGGCTCCGTCCTCAAGGTGCTTCTAATCCAGGCTGCCCCGGCGACAGCCGAGGAGTTGTGTCCCTTAGGCCAGTGAGCTGGGGGGAGGAGCTCACTTAGGTGGCCTTGGCAGGAAGACTAGACTGCTCTTTTGTTTGCCGCTTCTCGGGATCCTGGTTTCTGGGTGGCCCTCTGCCCTGGCCTATCTTTGCCCTGGGGCGCTGCTGGGTTTTGTACGCATGAAGCGCAGCCTGGGTTCACCGTCCTCCCACACGAGGGGAGGCAGGCTGGGACCACGTGCGGCTCTCTGCACATCACCGTCTTGGAAGACGGTGATGATGCTCATTCATAAAGGTGCTCACGTACCCCTCGGTTTGATTTGGGACATAGGGCCCTGCTTCTGCCTCGGAGCCTCTGTCTCCCTGCCTCTTGCTGGGTGACCTGCTTTCTGCTCTCTGGACCTCAGTTTTTCCATTTGCAAAAACAGAGGATCCGGGGAAGTGACTTCTGAGATGGCGTATTAGCTTTCTATTGCTGGCATCACGGTTTACCGCACATTTCTTGGCTTAAGACAGCATCCACTTTTTTTCAATTTATTTATTTTTACTTGGACGATAATTGCTTTACAGTATTGTGTTGATGTCTGCCAAACAGCAGCGTGAATCAGCTCTAGGTATACATACGTCCCCTCCTTCGTGAACCTCTTCCCCACCTCCCACCCAAAGTCCACTTTCTAAATCTCACAGCTCTGTAGGTCAGAAGTCCAGTAGGCTGGGCCACATACTGCCTTCAGGGTCTCACAAGGCCAAAAGCTAGCTGTAGACCAAGACAGTTCACCCCTTGTCCCCCAGAGGTTTGTGTTCATCCCAGATGTAAAGTTCAGTCCGTCCCAAGGCCCCCGAAGGCGCCTTCCCGTGACAGCGTCCCAGGGCTCGTCTGAGTCTCAGCAGCTCAGAAGTCCCGGGTCTCATCCGCTCAGTGGGTGTAGGTAAGGCTGTGGCGGTGACAGAGTTTCTTTCCTTGGGCTCCAGAATCACTACAGGTGGTGACTGCCGCCATGACATTAGAAGACACTTGCTCCTTGGAAGACAAGCTGTGACAGACCTCAGTAGCATATGAAAAAGCAGAGGCAAAAGAGGTCTGCACGGTCAAAGCCGAGGAGTTGTGTCCCTTAGGCCAGTGAGCTGGGGGGAGGAGCTCACTTAGGTGGCCTTGGCAGGAAGACTAGACTGCTCTTTTGTTTGCCGCTTCTCGGGATCCTGGTTTCTGGGTGGCCCTCTGCCCTGGCCTATCTTTGCCCTGGGGCGCTGCTGGGTTTTGTACGCATGAAGCGCAGCCTGGGTTCACCGTCCTCCCACACGAGGGGAGGCAGGCTGGGACCACGTGCGGCTCTCTGCACATCACCGTCTTGGAAGACGGTGATGATGCTCATTCATAAAGGTGCTCACGTACCCCTCGGTTTGATTTGGGACATAGGGCCCTGCTTCTGCCTCGGAGCCTCTGTCTCCCTGCCTCTTGCTGGGTGACCTGCTTTCTGCTCTCTGGACCTCAGTTTTTCCATTTGCAAAAACAGAGGATCCGGGGAAGTGACTTCTGAGATGGCGTATTAGCTTTCTATTGCTGGCATCACGGTTTACCGCACATTTCTTGGCTTAAGACAGCATCCACTTTTTTTCAATTTATTTATTTTTACTTGGACGATAATTGCTTTACAGTATTGTGTTGATGTCTGCCAAACAGCAGCGTGAATCAGCTCTAGGTATACATACGTCCCCTCCTTCGTGAACCTCTTCCCCACCTCCCACCCAAAGTCCACTTTCTAAATCTCACAGCTCTGTAGGTCAGAAGTCCAGTAGGCTGGGCCACATACTGCCTTCAGGGTCTCACAAGGCCAAAAGCTAGCTGTAGACCAAGACAGTTCACCCCTTGTCCCCCAGAGGTTTGTGTTCATCCCAGATGTAAAGTTCAGTCCGTCCCAAGGCCCCCGAAGGCGCCTTCCCGTGACAGCGTCCCAGGGCTCGTCTGAGTCTCAGCAGCTCAGAAGTCCCGGGTCTCATCCGCTCAGTGGGTGTAGGTAAGGCTGTGGCGGTGACAGAGTTTCTTTCCTTGGGCTCCAGAATCACTACAGGTGGTGACTGCCGCCATGACATTAGAAGACACTTGCTCCTTGGAAGACAAGCTGTGACAGACCTCAGTAGCATATGAAAAAGCAGAGGCAACAGAGGTCTGCACGGTCAAAGCTGTGGGTTTTCCAGTTGTCATGGGTGGATGTGAGAGTTGGACCACAGAGGGCCCGAGCACCGAAGAGCTGAAGCCTTGGAACTGTGGTGCTGGGGAAGACTCCTGAGAGTCCCCTGGACTGCACGGAGATCAGACCTGTCCATCCTAAAGGACAGCGGCCCTGAATATTCATTGGAAGGACGGATGCTGAAGCTGAAGACCCAATCCTTTGTCCACTTGATGCGAAGAGCCGCCTTGTTGGAGAAGACCCTGATGCTGGGAAAGACTGAAGGCCGGCGGAGAAGCGGGCAGCAGAGGATGCGGTGGTTTGGTAGCATCACCAGCCCAACGGACATGAATTTGAGCAAACTCTGAGAGGTAGTGAAGGACGGAGAAGTCTGGCATCCTTTGCTCCGTGGGGGTCACGGAGAGTCTGACATGACTTAGCGACTAAACAGCAACAGAGCGCTCTGGTATCCTGCCTCCGGGGGCGTAACGCCTCCGCGTGTTCACACGTGAGAAAAACTAAAAAAGCAAGGCACCTAAAACTAAAACATAAGGCATCTGAAACAACAAGGCGTCTTGGTAATATCTTACAACATCTATGAATAGCAGTTATAGACATTCCCCTTCAAACAGGGAGAAAGTGGGAAACAGAATCCTGTGACATTCCAGAGGGCCTCACAGACCCTCCCCAAACCCCGGGGGAGAGCACGGGGGAGCCCGCCCCCCGCCCCTCCTGCAGTGACGGACTCTGCTCTGGCCGTGTCTTTGGGATGCTGGGAGACTCCGTCCGCACAACTTCATGGCAGTTGGTGAGAAACGACAAGGAGTTTAGTTGAAACACAGCAGAGAAGATTTCAGGGGGACGTGAGTGATGTTTGGTAAGAGAAGGGATTGGTAACACGTGTGTCTCCAACACCTCCTGCTCCTGGTCCCAGGAAGTGGGGCATGCACAGATTCTCTCGTTAGATCTGCCACCTCGTGGCTGAGTGGAGTTAGGGTGTCTGTTTCACCCCCTCTGCGCCTCCTCCACCTCTCTGCTGTGACATGGAGACTACGGTGGACCTTGTAAACTTCTTGTGAGAGTCCAACGGGAAGTCTCTGGAAAGTGTTTTGTAGACCTGAAACTGTTTGCACATTGGAGCTGGGCTTGTGGTCTGGGTCCCCACGGTGCCCCCCACCCTTCTCCGGGCAGGTTTGACTGCCCAGATCTCGTCCTTCTTATTCAAAAGAGCCTCCACCCCCACCCCATGCTAACCTGATGAACTGACCGGTGTTCGGAGCACAGAAGCTTCAGGACCCACCGTGGGTGACCCAGCACGGGGTCACGGCAGTCCCCGCTGTGGCCACAACTCTGGTCACAAGGAGGAGATCGCGCTGTTGGGGTCGTCCAGTGGGAGAGAAACTTGACCAGTTCATTTTGGTTCAAAAACCTTTGTTCAGCTGTTTTGTAGAAGGTAACGTGCGAAAGTGAAAGTCCCTCAGTCGTGTCCACCTCTTGGCGAGGTCGTGGACTGTAGCTCACCTGGCTCCTCTGTCCATGGGATTCTCCAGGCAACAGCATTGGAGTAGGTTGCCATTTCCCTCCTCCAGGGGGTCTTCCCAACCCGGGAATCGAACCTGGGTCTTCCGCATCGCAGGCGGACTCTTTACCCTCTGAGCCACCAGGGAAAGTGCACTTCACAAACTCAGAGCTGCAGAAGAAAATCAAATCCCACACGACTGAACTTCTGTTTTCTAGCCCCTCCTGAGGTGTGTTGGGGGTGCAGACGTGCAGGGACACACACGTGCACACACACTCACTCCCCCGTCTTCGATCACTTCTAAATATCAGTGGAAGCGTGTTGAACGCATTCTTCTGGACTCTGCTACTCTGACTTTAGACATGGTTGCCTCTCAGGGCACATAGACCTGCCCACGTGGAATTGTTTTTGTTGTTGTTGTTTACGCTGGCTCTTCATGGCTGTGCACAGGCTTCCTCTAGTTGCAGCGTGTAGGGGTTAGTCTTCGTTGGGGTGTGCAGGCCTCTTTCGGTGGTGGCTTCTCTTGCTGTAAAGCACCGTCTCTACACGCTCGGGCTTCCGTAGCTACAGCTCCTGGGCCCTGGGGCATCTGTGGAATGTGGGATCTTCCCGAACCAGGGATCAAGTTTGAGCTCCCGCATAGCAAGCAGGTTCTTCACCAGCTGATGAGCAGGAAAGCCCGGCGCTTACTAAATTAAAGAAAGTGGCAAGGAGCGGCTTCCCTGGGAGCTCAGTGGTCAAGAGTTCGCCTGCCAGTGCAGGAGTCATGGGTTTAATCCCTGAGCCGGGAAGATCCCACAGGCTGCGGAGCAGCTAAGCCCGTGAGCCAGAACGATGGAGCCTGTGCTCTAGAGCCTCGGAGCCGCAACTGCAGAGCCCACGTGCCCCAGCTACTGACGTCCATGTTTCCTAGAGCCCGAGTTCCACAACAAGAGAAGTCACCGCAACAAGAAGCCTGCTCACCTCCACTAAAGAGCAGTCCCCACTCCCTGCAACTAGAGAAGAGCCTGTGGCCACAGTGAACACCAGAACAGTCATAAATAAATACATAAAATTTTTTTTAAATAAAGGGACAAAGAGGGCATCTCTTGGGTGCTGGGAATACAGCAGCACCAAACGACTGCACAGTTACCCCATTTGGCGGTTGTGCCCCCAGGGGAACCCACTTGTCCTCTCTACCATGTGTGTAGGGCCTTGGTGATATCTTGCAGCATCTAAACGCATGCTCAGGTGAACTTGTTGGTAATGAACGCTTTTCCATTGTTTGGAGTTATGTCCATAGGAGAGAGGGCTGGGGACCAGGGTGCTGTCCTGTTCAGGCCAGTGGTGATCTGGGCCTGCCTGATTGGTCCCAGAGAAGAGGAGGGCTTGTGACTTGTGACTGTTAACAGAAGTGAGACAACGGGAGCTGGGGGGCGGTGCCCCGGGTGCAGGAGGGGCAGCCGCCGGGTTCAGCGCTGCTCAGGCCTGGCTGCTATCAGATGATGACTGGTGTGAATAATTCAGGATTCTGAGGCACAGAATGGGTTTCTGGAGGGAGGAAGGAGATGCACAGACTTAGTTAAGGCGAAGATGTATTCTTTCAGGATAAGATTTCGGAAAAGATAGGAGGAGAAATCAGACATTGAGGGATATGGTTATAATCCACAGTTGTCCTTTTCTCCCTTATCCAGAGAGGACACAGGGTGGGGGCGGGGGTCCCCAAGCTGTCTTCCCTGAATCTGGGTGTGAAAGGAAGCTCTGTGGCCAGGCATCGGGCAGTGGTGACCTCGTGGATAAGACTAAGGGTACCTGTACCTGCTCCCAAACCATTTTCTCTCCCAGCCTGCTTCCCATAACGAGCAGGAGTCATGGGTTTAATCCTGAGCCGGAAGATCCCACAGGCTGCGGAGAAGCTAAGCCTGTGAGCCAGAACGATGGAGCCTGTGCTCTAGAGCCTCGGACCCAACTGCAGAGCCCACGTGCCCCAGCTACTGACGTCCATGTTTCCTAGAGCCCGAGTTCCACAACAAGAGAAGTCACGCAACAAGAAGCCTGCTCACCTCCACTAAAGAGCAGTCCCCACTCCCTGCAACTAGAGAAGAGCCTGTGGCCACAGTGAACACCAGAACAGTCATAAATAAATACATAAAATTTTTTTTAAATAAAGGGACAAAGAGGGCATCTCTTGGGTGCTGGGAATACAGCAGCACCAAACGACTGCACAGTTACCCCATTTGGCGGTTGTGCCCCCAGGGGAACCCACTTGTCCTCTCTACCATGTGTGTAGGGCCTTGGTGATATCTTGCAGCATCTAAACGCATGCTCAGGTGAACTTGTTGGTAATGAACGCTTTTCCATTGTTTGGAGTTATGTCCATAGGAGAGAGGGCTGGGGACCAGGGTGCTGTCCTGTTCAGGCCAGTGGTGATCTGGGCCTGCCTGATTGGTCCCAGAGAAGAGGAGGGCTTGTGACTTGTGACTGTTAACAGAAGTGAGACAACGGGAGCTGGGGGGCGGTGCCCCGGGTGCAGGAGGGGCAGCCGCCGGGTTCAGCGCTGCTCAGGCCTGGCTGCTATCAGATGATGACTGGTGTGAATAATTCAGGATTCTGAGGCACAGAATGGGTTTCTGGAGGGAGGAAGGAGATGCACAGACTTAGTTAAGGCGAAGATGTATTCTTTCAGGATAAGATTTCGGAAAAGATAGGAGGAGAAATCAGACATTGAGGGATATGGTTATAATCCACAGTTGTCCTTTTCTCCCTTATCCAGAGAGGACACAGGGTGGGGGCGGGGGTCCCCAAGCTGTCTTCCCTGAATCTGGGTGTGAAAGGAAGCTCTGTGGCCAGGCATCGGGCAGTGGTGACCTCGTGGATAAGACTAAGGGGTACCTGCCCCCCAAACCATCCTCTCCAGCCTGCTTCCCATAGCCCTCGGCACCTGAGTATGCTTTTCCTGGGGCTTTGGAACCCCAACCTATGCCTGCATTGTCCCAGGGTCCTAAACCCCCACCCCCAAGTGTGTTAGGGTCCCAGACTCCTGGCTGTCCGCCGTCCTTTTTCCCAAAGAGGACTCGGGCAGTTCCTAAAATTGATGCATTGGGCTTCCATCTCCGCAGCTCAGCCTGACCCCTGAGTCAGGGCCGGGTATGGGGAGATGCCTGGATAGGCATCGGCGGGAGCGGCTGCAGCTTTCCAGGATCCAGGAAAACGTCCCCGTGCTGAAAACCCAGGGTGCCCTCGGACCCTGCGGCGGTGTGCACGGTAGCCCCCCCACTGTTTCCCACGAGGAGCCGAGGGAGCGTCTCCGCTCCCCACTCCAGCCTCAGCCACAGGCACCCTCTCCCGTCAGCTGAAGACCCGCTGCTCCCTGGGGCGAGGAGGGGCTTCCCTGGGGGGCCCGGCGCTTCTCAGAGTGGCCTCCTTCCTGTCACCAGAGCGCAGGCAGGCACGGCGGCCCCAGAGGCCGGCCACAGGTCCTACCCCTAGGCTCGGTCTCCGAGCCCACTCAAGGCCCGGCACGCCCGGCAGGGACCCACGTCTCCCCACATCCCTCCGCTCCATTCCTCCGCTGGAGTTCCGTCTGGTCCCATTATACACCCTGAGCATCAGGACCTCTGAGGCCTCGCCGTGTGGTCGGTTTAGGCCCAGCTGCTCCGTCAGTCTTTCTGCAGGGCCACGTCCTTCCCAAGGGCCCAGCTCAGCCCAGGGGCCCAGCTGTCTCAAGTACCGTCTTCTCCTTGAAGCCTGCGCTGTATCTTCTGGCTGTTTGTGCCGTCTGTCCCTCCGGTCCTCTGAATTTTCCCCAGTAACTTCTCCCTCCTTCTCTTACGGCCCTGAGAACTTTCTGTCACCTTTCCCGTTTTGGAGCCGTGCCCCTGTCACCGACCGCAGGTCCTCTACACCACAAACCCCTGGTGGGCAGGCACCTGCCCCTCTTCCAGTGTCCATGGGCGTCTCGTGGTGCAGGACTCCGGGTGGACGTGAAGGTGGGTGGGTAGACAGATGGGTGGTTGACCGCAAGGTGGGTGTCAGACACTGGTCCCTTTGTCCTTGGCGTCAGCTCATCCCAGGCGCCTTGGCCCTGAAGCCTCTGTCTTGTTCTTTCCCCCTTCATCTTCCTCTCCGCTATTAAGTTTTTAAAAAAGAACTGGAGGGCTTCCCTGGTGGTCCAGTGGGTAAAGAGTCCACCTTGCAGTGCAAGGGGCACTGGTTCAATCCCTGGCCCGGGAGGATCCCATGTGCCGCGGAGCAGCTGGACTTGTGTGTCTAGTTACGAGGCAGCGCTCTGGAGCGCATGCGCCCAGAGCCAGTGCTCTGCACCGAGAGAGGTCACTGCAGTGCGAGGCCCACATAGGCCAAAGGATAAACATGGATGAAAATAAATAAGTAAATAAAAAGCCAATAAAAGAGGCCAAAATTTGTTTTTTAAATCTGCTTTTTAAATAACTTATTTTTTTAAATTAAGGATAATTGCTTTACAGAATTTTGTTGGTTTCTGCCAAGCATCAACATGCATCAGCCGTAGGTGGACACCTCTGTCCCCTCCCTCTTGAATCCCCCTCCCACCTCCCTCCCCGTCCCACCCCTCTAGGTAAAAAGGCTTCTGTTTTTAAGAGTTAGTTACATTTACCAAACGGCAGCTCATGTTCCTTATTCTTAATTTTAAAAAATCCTGAGAATTGAATGCTTGATATTTCTTCCAGAAAACCATCCTCTAAATCAGGTTGCCTTTTTTTTTTTTTTTCATGTTTGACATGTTGCTTGATTTATTTCTTTCCGTTTTAGACTCTGGCTTTCCATGAAAGGAAGGCTCCCCCCCACCCCAGAACAGAGCCCCCTGAGCCCCCAGCTCACCGCACAGCAGGGTCTCCGTAAACGTGGGCTGCGCAGATGAGCTCGGCGTACTCTGTTCCACAGCCGAGGAACCTTGCCGTCTCTGCCACTTGAAAACTGTCCCCTGCACGTGCTAAGGGAGCTTTCCTAGCTGGGAGCGGAGTGAGGCTGGTGTGCTGGGCCCGAAGTCCCTCGTGCTGTGGCCCGGGCCCTCCCTCCCCTCTGTAGGCACTCTCCTGGGGGCCGCAGGCAGCCCCCTGCCCCCGGGCGCTGCACAGGCCTTGCTTCAGAGCTCCGTCTGGGTGCCAGGGAGCCCGCCCGCGCCCACTGGGGAGGGGGCAGGGTCCACCCCGCCTCCCCCGACCGACCCCCCACCTCAGGACGGGATACCAGCCCAGTGGTGGGATGGCGCGCAGGTCTCTCGAGGTCCACACATGTGCACACCCGGGGAGCTTTTCTAGCTTCCTTCAATGCTGACAACAACCGCGTGAGGTGGAGGGACGGGTTGCCACCTGACAGAGGCAGAAGGTGAGGCTCGGGAAGCCGACGCGGCTGGCCCAGGGTTGCACGGCCAGGGGAACGGGCTCTGACCCAGTCTCCTGAGCCACTCGGCTGCAGTTCTCAGCGCTCCCTAAGCCTTTGCAGAAAAAACTATCCAAGGTGCAGGTTTCCGGTATCTGCACCCGGAGGCTGACCACGGGGCTGTGGTCCGGGAATCTGCATTGACAATAGCCCAGGCTCCCCCGTCCGCCTTGGAGAAGCGCTCCCCTGAGCATCTGGCTTCTGCTTAACCTGGGGCACAAAGAAGGCGCCTCCCCCTCGGCCGGGTCCACTCTGAGGGCAGGCAGCCTCGGGACGTGGCTGGCCCTCCTGAACTTGTGCTCGGGGAGGCCCAGGGGAAGGGTCCCTCTGGGGACAGCTGGCTTGGACAGGGAGATGCAGATCAGAGTGCCCGAGCATCTCACTCTCCAGAGACTCGGTTTAAAGCTCTGGCTCCCGTGCCAGGCCGTGTGCTCTGGGGTTGGCGGGCTCGTGTCTCTGTGCCTCAGAGCCGGCTGCCCTGCCGCGGGGGCTCGCGGGGGACACCGGGCGACAGCGTCCCTGAGGGGCTGGTGCGGAGCCGTGCTCGCGGGCGCTGTCTCCTCAGTAGGCCACACGCCTGTCTCGTGCGTTTGTTTCTGCCGTTTTTTCCTTCTGGAAAGTCTTTCCCTCGTCCCTGCTCATCCCTGGATGCGCTCAGTCCGGTCATTTTCGGTCGCCCGTGACTGGCGCCTTGTTATCTTCTGAGGTGTGTAAGGACGCCCGTACCCCTGGGTCTGTCAGCCGCAGCCCAGGTTCCAAAGAAATTCCTCCTCAGCTCACTCAGGAAGTGCCGAGGCTTTTGAGGGGACAGGAAGTTGGTTTGGGTTTCCTTTTCAGTCCTTATATGTGGCAGCAGGCCCCTCCTCTGACCCCAGGTGCTTTCCATGGCGAGTGTTGTGGAGGTCACAGGGGCCCTCCTGGGCCGCCCTGTGAGTGGGGTGGGCTGCAGGAACGGTGTCATCCAGCTGCATTCTGAGGTCACCCTCAACGTGCCGGCCACAGTGACCCCTCACGGGGAAGTTTGGATGGAAACAGGAAGTCAGTCACTTTGGGGTCCAGGATAGGGGCACCCCGTCGCTCACGGGCCGCTTCCTTCTCCACCAGCCGGTGTCTGCGCCCCTCCAGGGCCGGGGTTCTCGTCTCCCACACGAGGCTGTGGTCTCCTCCACTGGCTTTGTCAGTTCCTCTTCGCGTTCAGGGAGGGTCGGGAAGTTTCTTCGGGACTAGGGAGTCTGGGAACAGGTGACGCAGGTGGGGTAAGGTAGCAGGACTGCTGGGGTGTGAGAGGGCTCCCCGCGACAGGTGCCCAGCCCCTGGAGCGGGGTGACGAGGTGGGCTGACCCACCACAGCACAGTCAGGGAGGGCCCTGGCGCGGCCACCCCCCGGCCGCTGTGTCTGACCGTCTGCTGTTAGCACGCCGCCGGGCGCGCTTTGGGTCTGAACAGACCCTGCAGAGCCGAGCCTCGCTCCCCAGCTCCGCCCTGACCAGGGGCAGGATGCATCCTGAGTCTGCAGTGGGGGCCGGGCGGTCCCGCGAGAGAGAGGAAGGAGGAGCGGCTGAGCTGAAATGAGACCAGCTTTGGTGCTGGGAGGAAGACCAAGAACTCAGCCCCCAGGCCCTGGGTTTTCTTTTGGTAAAAAAGGGAGAGACAGTGAGACAGTCGCTCAGCCGTGTCCTCGGCGAGCCCAGGGACTGTCGCCTGCCAGGCTCCTCTGTCCGTGGAATTCTCCATCTCCAGGGGATCTTTACCTCCCAGGAACCCAGCTTGGATCTCCTGCGATGCAGGCAGATTCTTCGCCATCCGCGCCAGCGGAGAAGCCCAGAGAGTCTTTGGTAAAGGCGACTCTTAGGAAAACTTCTTCGCTGGTTGATGGTCCTTCCAGTTGATTTCACAGAGGACTTTTTGCCTGAGTCACTGACTACGGACAAACTCTCCGTTGAACCTGGATGTGCAGTTTGACTTCTATGTGTCAGGATATATTTTGACTGACCCGGGGCCTCAGTCCTGTCACCCCACGCCCAGCGGACTGCAAGGTGGATTCGTGAGGACGGGGCTGAGGGAGGAGGGAGCCGTGCCATACCATCCTATGGGGCTCTGTTTTCCAGCTTGCTACCTCTTTTCCAGCACTTTCTTTCATTCTTGGGCCAGAACGGCCTGTGGCCTGGTGGATCCCCCAGCCTTCCACGCTGGAAGTCTCTGTCCTGGACGTGTGGGGGGCAGGCGGTGCCAGATGGCAATGCAGCCCAGCTCTCAGAATCCATATTTCGAAACAGCTCTCAGAACCCACGTTTCAAAACACGTACATGCACACACATGTACAGCAAGCTTAGCGGCATGGTTCATAAATACTTGTAGACACTGGCCCCAAACACTGCTCACCCAGCGCCCGGGGTTGTCGGGGCCGGCCTGGGGTCAGGAACTCGGCTGCTATCAGGGAGCAGGTGTTGTCAAGCCTAGGGGAGCCCTCTCAGCCCAGACCAGGAATGCATTCCAGTCTTCACCTCTGCTCTCTACTGCGGGACCCTGGGAGGTCACTGGACCTGTCTGGTCCGTGTTCTCCTTAGCTGCAGGTCTGTGGGGAGAGTGCCCTGAAGTGAGAGATGTAGGGGTGTTTGTAGCCTGTGAAGTGCTGTGTGGATCTCAGCGGGGCTGTGAGGAAATCCTGTGCTACCCACGTTTAGGTCTAGGAACAGTGTTAGATTGAAGGGCTTCCCTGGAGATGCAGCGGTGCAGTATCCCCCTGCCATTGCAGGAGACTCAAAAGGGGTCCCTGGATCGGGAAGATGCCCTGGAGGGGTGGCGCCCACTTCCTGGTAAAGGGATCTTTACCTCCCAGGAACCCAGCTTGGATCTCCTGCGATGCAGGCAGATTCTTCCATCCGCGCCAGCGGAGAAGCCCAGAGAGTCTTTGGTAAAGGCGACTCTTAGGAAAACTTCTTCGCTGGTTGATGGTCCTTCCAGTTGATTTCACAGAGGACTTTTTGCCTGAGTCACTGACTACGGACAAACTCTCCGTTGAACCTGGATGTGCAGTTTGACTTCTATGTGTCAGGATATATTTTGACTGACCCGGGGCCTCAGTCCTGTCACCCCACGCCCAGCGGACTGCAAGGTGGATTCGTGAGGACGGGGCTGAGGGAGGAGGGAGCCGTGCCATACCATCCTATGGGGCTCTGTTTTCCAGCTTGCTACCTCTTTTCCAGCACTTTCTTTCATTCTTGGGCCAGAACGGCCTGTGGCCTGGTGGATCCCCCAGCCTTCCACGCTGGAAGTCTCTGTCCTGGACGTGTGGGGGGCAGGCGGTGCCAGATGGCAATGCAGCCCAGCTCTCAGAATCCATATTTCGAAACAGCTCTCAGAACCCACGTTTCAAAACACGTACATGCACACACATGTACAGCAAGCTTAGCGGCATGGTTCATAAATACTTGTAGACACTGGCCCCAAACACTGCTCACCCAGCGCCCGGGGTTGTCGGGGCCGGCCTGGGGTCAGGAACTCGGCTGCTATCAGGGAGCAGGTGTTGTCAAGCCTAGGGGAGCCCTCTCAGCCCAGACCAGGAATGCATTCCAGTCTTCACCTCTGCTCTCTACTGCGGGACCCTGGGAGGTCACTGGACCTGTCTGGTCCGTGTTCTCCTTAGCTGCAGGTCTGTGGGGAGAGTGCCCTGAAGTGAGAGATGTAGGGGTGTTTGTAGCCTGTGAAGTGCTGTGTGGATCTCAGCGGGGCTGTGAGGAAATCCTGTGCTACCCACGTTTAGGTCTAGGAACAGTGTTAGATTGAAGGGCTTCCCTGGAGATGCAGCGGTGCAGTATCCCCCTGCCATTGCAGGAGACTCAAAAGACACAGGTTCGATCCCTGGATCGGGAAGATGCCCTGGAGGCGGGCATGGCAGCCCACTTCAGCATCTTGCTTGGAGAGTCCCATGGCCGGACGAGCCTGGCGGGCTGCGGTCCCCGGGGTTGGAAAGACTTGGGCACGACTGAGCAACTCAGCACGCACACGCATGAGGCAGAAGCCTCAGTTTTATTGTCCGTGATGTGGGATGTTAGCACCCTGGGAGGTCACACAGGTCGGGGCGTGGCCGGGGCCTGGTGCACAGGAAGCGCCGGCTGTAGCTGTAAGGTTAATTCTGCTCAGAAAGAGTTGTCAGAGTTTATCACCAAGGGTGGGGTTTGGGGCTGACCTGCTTGGGAATGCCGGCTTCTGCCTAAAACACCTGACCCGTTGCTGTGTTTTCCTGTGTCTGTAAGCTTGCTGACAGCCCAGGGGGTGGGCCGAGCGGGGATCTGCGTTGCCCTTTTAGAGACGTAGAGCTGTCTGTAGCTCAGACGGTGAGGAAACCACCTGCCAGCGCAGGAGACCCGGGTTCGATCCCCGGGTCGGGCAGATCCCCTTGAGGAGGGAATGGCATCCCACTCCAGTACCTTGCCTGGGGAATCCCATGGGCAGAGGAGCCTGGGGGGCTACAGTCCTTGGGGTCATAGAGGGTCAGACGCGACTGAATGGCTAACGCTTGAGAGGCGAGAAAACTGAGGCGCATGGGAGGGTGGCCTTGCCTCGGGCCTCGGGCTGCATCACTGGCCGGGCAGGAGCCTCCTGAGGCCCAGAACCCCCCTTCTGACAGCTGAACTGTGTTGAGATTGGAAATCCAGCCCCAGCAGGCGTCCTTGGGGGGCTGTAGCCTAGAAACATGGGTCTGTCCTGGCTGGAGCCGTCAGCAGAACAACAGCAACAATGACACGGCCGCCGGTCAGCTCACCACAAGCGTGTTTAGTGGCCCCGTCGAGTCTGACTCTTGGCGACGCTGTGGACGGCAGCCCCCGCCAGGCTCCTCTGTCCACGGGATTTCCAAGGGAAGAAGACTGGCCTGGGCTGCCATGCCCTTCTCCAAGGGATCTTCCCGACGCAGGGGTGGAACCCAGGTCTCCCGCATTGCGGGCAGATTCTTGACCCTCTGAGCCACCAGGGATGCCCATGTCAACTCACTAAATCGTCAGCAAAACCTAATGAGATCAGTCCTATATGCTCTCCCATTTTATGGATGAGAAAACCGAAGCACCAGAAACTTGCCAGCGGTTTCAAGGCTGGTAGGCAGCAGAGAACCAAGGTGTGGAAACCCAGAGAGGCCGGCCTTGGAGTCTGTGCTCCTAACCCGCGCCCTCACCTCTCGGGCTGAGCGCTCAGCACAGAAGGCGCTGGAGACAGCGAGTTGACCCTGACTTGCCCTGCAGGCTCGCCATGCCCACCTGCCAGGGGAGCCTCGGACCGTCCAGCTCTCGCCAGGGGTGGCCATTCTGTGGGTCCCAGGGAAGGCCCAGGCGGTGGAGCGGCCCGCCGGAGCCCCGGGCCAGCCATTGTGTGCCGGGCTCTCGGCCGCCGGGTGTGGCCCCCCACTGCCAGGCCCTCCCCCCCCAGGAAGGGCCGGTGTTTACAGGAAATGCAGGACAAGGCTGGGAGGTGGGTGGAGGCGAGGGGAAGATGTGTCTTGGCCGGGCTGGTGGGGCTGAGGGCGGGTGCCCCTCTTCCCACCCGAGGACGAGGCTTTCTGTTGTTGTCGAAGGGAAAGGACCCACTTCCCCGGCAGCCCTGCCCCGCCCGGCCTCTTTCCTCCGGGCCGCCACTCCCTGCCGGCCTCCCAGCCCCCTGGCCAGCCCGCCCCTCCTCCCCAGGGAGGCTCCTGGGAGCGGGGAAGGAGCCCTGGGCTGGGCGACCGCGCGGCTGCCCCTTGTCCTCCCACCTGTTAAGTGGGGGCCCTGACAACCCCCCGGCCTGCTCGCCGCACGGGTGCAGCCGCAGCCCACCGTGAGGACAGAGGAGAGGGCAGCCGGCTCAGCCCCGGGACCCCGCGCGGGCTGGCCTGGCCCGGGCTGCAGAGGTGTGCCTGGGCCTGGGTGTGCGCTGGCATTTTGGCCCCATGGGCCCTCGTTTGATGCCCCGGGTGCGGGAGTGCTGTGTCGCCGTCCGAACGGGGCTGGAGAGGGGGCTGGCCATCTCTGAGTCCATGGCAGGGCCCGGGCGCTGCCCCAGTGGCTCTTGCAGCCCCAGTGGCACCCCTGGAGAGACACGGCCCCCCCGGGGGCAGGCGGACCTGAGTCTGTGCCTCGGTCCTGCCCCTCGCTCACGGTGTCACGCTGAGCAGGTCCCCCGGCTCGGCAGAGCCACCGAGGAACCAGTCGCCGGTCTCCCACCCCCTGCGGGCTTGCTGGAGCCCCCGCCCCGCCGGCCCCCACCCCAGCGCGGCTCCTCCAGCAGCTCTTCCCAGGGCGGGCTCTCCAGACGGCCGTGGTCCTTCCCCTGGCGAGCACCTCCGCTGCACCTACTGGCTGGCCAGCCCTCCCCCCAGCCCTCCTCGCCCCCAGGCCCCACCGCCTCTCGCTGCTGTGAGCACAGGCTGCCCGGGAGCTCGCTCCTAACAGGCTACTTCCTGTCTGCCTCCTGGTCAACCTTGAGACTGGCCCGGGGCTCCCCTGGCCTGGACCCTCCTGTGACCCCCCACACCCCTCCCGCAGGTTAGTGGCCCTCCCCGCCCCTCTCCGGCTGGCCTGCCTCTGTTCCCGCTGGGCTCTATCCCAAGCACCCACTCTTCCGTGTCTACATGTGTCTCCTACTCTGGGGACAGTGCAGCCCCTCGGCACGTGTGAGGCATGCGTCGGGTGAGACGGGGCCGGCAGCGGGGGCTCCGTCTGCGGGGAGCTTCAGCGCCTGCGCTGGGCGGCAGCTCTGACCAGGGGACCCCCCAAATCCCCGTCTACTCACAGATAGATGCACACCCGGCTCCGGCTCGAGGTGCTTCCCCCGGGAGTCTGCTAGAAGCAGCAGGCTGACGGAGCGCCTGCTGTGTGCAGAGTTCAGCCCTGGAGGCTGCTGAGGGAGAGGAAACGGGTGCAGAGCGGAGGCCACAAGCGGGTGAGGGGACCCCGTGGGTGCTGGGTTGTGTAGCGGGAATAGGGCCTCGGCAGGCAGGTGGGGCCGGGCAGGGCAGATGCTGAAGTGTATGTAATTTGGGGAGTCTCTTTAAGATGAAGAGTGTACAATGAAGGATAGAAAATAATTACAGAGCCTTGAGAGGGACCCATGCAGGTGTGAAGCCTCATTAGGGTCATGGTACACCTGCTCGGTGGTCACGGAAGGCTTCCTGGAGGAGGGGGCGAGGTCGGAGCTGGGAAGACTTCCTGGAGGAGGAGGAGGTGAGGTCAGAGCTGGGACTTGAAATGAAAATCCCTGGGCCTGGAGACCCTCGACGTCTCCCAGACATCTTTCTCAACCGGCAAGGGGCAAGGCATCGTCACAGCTCTTCAGGCCTCTGACGGAGGGTGGCGCTTCTCTGGAAGTGCTTCTTCCCCACTGTGGCAGAGGAGATGGGTGTGGCTGGGCACGACCGCAGGTGCGCCGCGTGGAAGAGTGTGCACCCTGTCGGGCGTCTGGTCCAGGCCTGCCGCCCTGGCACACGTCACCTTCCTCTCAGCCGCTCAGCCTCGGGGTGGCCGTCTGTGTCTGGGCCCCGTGTGCCCGTCCGGGCGTCCTGCTCCAGCCACCCGTGACTCCTGTGTTCACATGTGTCAGGCGGGACCCATCTCCCGCCCGCCTTGTGCCGCTCTCCCGTGGACCCCGGCGTGCCCAGGCACCGCTCACACACGCTCACGCCTGGTTTCCCGGCACAGAGGGCCACAGGGAACCGGACGAGTGACGCGTGTCTCGTGGGTGGCCCAGGGGCCGGTCCCCTGGGTGTGGATCTGCCAGGGAGAGGCCGAGGGCCGGAGGAGCTGAGTGGGCGAGTCGCGTAGGCGCAGATCTTCACCAGCCCCGGGGGCCGGAGGCGGGTAGGGGGCTCGTCCTGCCGCGCGGCGAGGCAGGCGGCGTGAGCAGCCCGGGCCCGACACCCACGGGCAGCTCCTGCCGGTGGAAGCCGTGTCATGGGCAGCTACCAGGATAGGCTCTGAGGCCCGGCTCCCCAGTTCAGGTCAGATCCCCGCTCTGCGTGTATCCCGGCTCTCCTTTCCTTCCATCTGTAAAATGGGCAGCTTAACCCCTACAGGATACTGTGGTTGAGAAGAGATCGTCAGGGGCCCGGCGCGTCGCCAGCACTCGGGGCCCCTGCGGGCAGGGCAGATGCTGAAGTGTATGTAATTTGGAGTCTCTTTAAGATGAAGAGTGTACAATGAAGGATAGAAAATAATTACAGAGCCTTGAGAGGGACCCATGCAGGTGTGAAGCCTCATTAGGGTCATGGTACACCTGCTCGGTGGTCACGGAAGGCTTCCTGGAGGAGGGGGCGAGGTCGGAGCTGGGAAGACTTCCTGGAGGAGGAGGAGGTGAGGTCAGAGCTGGGACTTGAAATGAAAATCCCTGGGCCTGGAGACCCTCGACGTCTCCCAGACATCTTTCTCAACCGGCAAGGGGCAAGGCATCGTCACAGCTCTTCAGGCCTCTGACGGAGGGTGGCGCTTCTCTGGAAGTGCTTCTTCCCCACTGTGGCAGAGGAGATGGGTGTGGCTGGGCACGACCGCAGGTGCGCCGCGTGGAAGAGTGTGCACCCTGTCGGGCGTCTGGTCCAGGCCTGCCGCCCTGGCACACGTCACCTTCCTCTCAGCCGCTCAGCCTCGGGGTGGCCGTCTGTGTCTGGGCCCCGTGTGCCCGTCCGGGCGTCCTGCTCCAGCCACCCGTGACTCCTGTGTTCACATGTGTCAGGCGGGACCCATCTCCCGCCCGCCTTGTGCCGCTCTCCCGTGGACCCCGGCGTGCCCAGGCACCGCTCACACACGCTCACGCCTGGTTTCCCGGCACAGAGGGCCACAGGGAACCGGACGAGTGACGCGTGTCTCGTGGGTGGCCCAGGGGCCGGTCCCCTGGGTGTGGATCTGCCAGGGAGAGGCCGAGGGCCGGAGGAGCTGAGTGGGCGAGTCGCGTAGGCGCAGATCTTCACCAGCCCCGGGGGCCGGAGGCGGGTAGGGGGCTCGTCCTGCCGCGCGGCGAGGCAGGCGGCGTGAGCAGCCCGGGCCCGACACCCACGGGCAGCTCCTGCCGGTGGAAGCCGTGTCATGGGCAGCTACCAGGATAGGCTCTGAGGCCCGGCTCCCCAGTTCAGGTCAGATCCCCGCTCTGCGTGTATCCCGGCTCTCCTTTCCTTCCATCTGTAAAATGGGCAGCTTAACCCCTACAGGATACTGTGGTTGAGAAGAGATCGTCAGGGGCCCGGCGCGTCGCCAGCACTCGGGGCCCCTGACCTCTGCCTCCTCTTCTGTTGCTGCCGTTGTTCTTGGCTGGCTGGGTCCACGGGGGACTCCCCAGGTGGCGCGGTGGCAAAGAAACCGCCCGCCGCTCAGGAGACGTGGGTTCAGTCCCCGAGTCGGGAAGAGGAGGAAGTGGCGATCCAGTCCAGCGTGCTGGCCTGGGAGGTCTCAGGGACCGAGGCGCCTGGCGGGCTCCAGTCCGTAGGATCGCAAAGGCTCAGACCCAACTGAGCACGGATACGCGCATGTCCCCGTGGCGGGGAGGGTGGGAAAGCGGGCTTGCTGGCCAGACCGGCGTGCACACGAGCCAGAAGCGCCCTCTCTCGTGGCTCCTGCAGACACTGCCCCTCAGGAGCCTCCAGCCGCTGGGGACGGCAGCCGTGGCTCCCCGACCCTTCCCGCCTCCCCTGCCCCCTGCGCCCTGGCCGCCTCCGACCCCCGCGGCAGAGGCGAAGGAGGACGTGTTTGAGCGTCGTCCGCTCGCTCTGGGCCTGGGGCCGGGGGCGAGGGCTGTGGCGCCGGCGTGCAGGTGAGGAAGCGCAGC
Organism: Tragulus kanchil; assembly: GCA_022376925.1. Taxonomy (NCBI): domain Eukaryota; kingdom Metazoa; phylum Chordata; class Mammalia; order Artiodactyla; family Tragulidae; genus Tragulus; species Tragulus kanchil. Next base: position 224,850,837 of record JAIOJX010000030.1, on the reverse strand, counting down.
CCGTCGCGTCCGTCGTGAACCTGTGGGGAGACCGGATCCAGCCCACGGGGGTCCCTCTTCCAACCCCCACCTTCCGCCACATTTGAAGCAATGTACAAGTACGACCGGGACTTCCCTGGTGGTCTAGTGGCCAGGACTCCACGCCCTCCGTGTAGAGGCCTGGGGTTCAATCCCTGGTCAGAGAATTAGCTCCCACAGGCTGCAGCGACAACCCAGAGCAGCCAAGCAAATACGCAAAAATAAATATCCCCCCCAAATTGGCCTCATGAGCCAAAAAAGCTCATCGGTCCATTAAGACGTGGCTGGCCACAGCATCCAGGGAGTCAGCAGGGCCCGGCGCCTCTGTGGTCCCCACCAGGGGGGCGGACCACCTGCCGGCGGTGCAGGGAGGCAGGGGCCTCGCAGGCTGACGGGAGTGGGGTGCGCAGCGGCGCAGGACCGTCCTTCCACACGCGCTCGCGTGCACCTGCTGGGCGCCACCCGCAGAAGCGCCGCGAGCCCTGACTCCCGCCCTCAGAGCACCGGTGGCCGGTGGGGGAGCTGCTACAGGGACTCAGCCACGCGCAGCTGTGACGGGAGCCCCGTCCCGCTGGAGAGAGGGAGGCGGCTGCCCGGAAGAGGCGGCGCGCGGGTGGACGCTGCGGGGTCAGTGGAGCAGGAGGCGGGCAGTAATTCGGGAACAGCCTCTGGAGAGGCAGGGAGCTGGGGAGGGACGGAGTGTGCAGGGGCCGGGGAGGCAGTGGTTTGGCTGCACGTGACCGCTGAGGACAGCAGAGACGAGCCGAGAGTCCCTGGGACAGAGTGTCTCAGCTTCAGGTGCCCTCTTTGGACACAGACTCACAGGACATCACGGTGGGAGAGGCCTCCAGAAGTCCTCTAACTCCCTCGGGTCACAGGTTGGAAACTGAGGCCTGGAGAGACGAGAGCCCCACCCAGCCAGCTGGGGACAGCGGTGGGATCGCACCCTGGGTCTGTAAGAGGTCACGAGTTCTGGGCTCTCGCTCCCACTGACGGTCGCAGATCCTCCTGCCAGGCCCTGAGCTGAGCAGTCCGCCCCCCTGGTTCACGCTCAGCATCTCATAGGCCCTGGAGGAGCAAGTACTGTTAGCGTCTCCATTTTACAGATGGGGAAACTGAGGCAGGTTAGGCTGCTGACCTCAGGGTGCTGAGGCAAGTGGCAGGGCTGGGTCCTGACCTCGGGGGGGAATTCTGACTCCCGTGGCCTTCACTGTTATCCTCTCCTGTGGTCAGGAGGGGGCCAGGCTCACACGCCCATGGGGTGGTCGCTGCTGAGGACCAGGCATGCAGGACTCTTCCTTCCCCCGGAGTGGGGACAGCGAGGGTTTCCTGAAGCTGTCGCCAGAGAGACCGTGACACTGGCGAGCCTCGGGCTCCGACCTTCGGTTTTCCTCTTGAATGGTACCTCTTGACGTCAGTCTGCCACGTTAGGAGGCCTCAGCAGATCCTCCGCAGGTAGTCACGTTTTCTCTGTGGACGTCTGAAGCTCAGTGGATTTTCTGAAAAGGAAGCCTTCCTCTGGAGGCGTACTTAGATTTCTCTTTGAACAGGAAACACGACTGTCTCAAAATGGTAAACGTAGAGCTACCACGTGACCCAGCCATTCCACACCTGGGTGTACCAAGAGAATGAGAAGATGCACCCCATAAAAGACTGTCACATGCACGCTCCTAGGAGCCCTCCTCACGCTAGCCGACACGTGGGGACAGTCCAGGCCTCCCTCGGGAGGCGCACAGATAAGCACCACGTGGCCAGCCGCGCAGTGGAATAGTCGCTGGCCATTCAACAGCGTGAAGTACTGACGGACGTTAGAACACAGAGGGACCTCGAAAATACTGTGCTAACAGAGAGGCCAGACACAGAAGGACAAATAACATGATTCCACTGGTATGAAATGTCTAGAATGAGATCCGGGGGCTTCCCTGGTGGCTCCGATGGTAAAGAATCCACCTGCAGTGTGGGAGGGAGGGCAGGTTCCATCCCTGGGTCAGGAAGATCCCCTGGAGGAGGGATGGCAGCCCACTCCAGTCACCTTGCCTGAAGGACGCCGTGGACAGGAGCCTGGCGGGCTGTAGTCCGTGGAGTCACAAAACGTCCGACACGACTGAGCGACTTAACGCTCCTCTTACTACTGGAGACAGAGAGAGAACTCGTGGTTGCCAGAGATGAGGGAGGGAGCAGAGTGTGATTGATTGCTCAATGGTACGTGGTTTCCTTTGGATTGATGAAGAGTTTCTAAATTAGTGGTGTTGGTTGCACGCGTCTGTGACTGCTAAAACGCGCCCGATTGTTCCCTCTGAAAGGGTCAGTCTTCTGGTATGCGGATTACACGTCAATAACACCGTTATACAAGAAAACAGATCCCTGTAAAAACCCCGAGGCTGTGCGTGCTGTAAGAAGAAGGGTGTGGATGTCCCAGGACGAGAGCGGGGACGCACTTCTGTTTCTACTTAGTGAGAGATGGAAACTCAACTTGTAGGAAAGCCTCGGCTTCAGTCGTGTTTCTGGGAAGCATTACGCGCTCTCTCCCTTGGCTGACCCCGGGTGTGGGACGCCTTCCCTCCAGAGGGCGAGGCAGCGACTCGCATGTCAGATTTCTATTTCTGAAAAGACCTTCCTCTGGAGGCGCTTAGATTCTCTGAACAGGAAACACGACTGTCTCAAAATGGTAAACGTAGAGCTACCACGTGACCCAGCCATTCCACACCTGGGTGTACCAAGAGAATGAGAAGATGCACCCCATAAAAGACTGTCACATGCACGCTCCTAGGAGCCCTCCTCACGCTAGCCGACACGTGGGGACAGTCCAGGCCTCCCTCGGGAGGCGCACAGATAAGCACCACGTGGCCAGCCGCGCAGTGGAATAGTCGCTGGCCATTCAACAGCGTGAAGTACTGACGGACGTTAGAACACAGAGGGACCTCGAAAATACTGTGCTAACAGAGAGGCCAGACACAGAAGGACAAATAACATGATTCCACTGGTATGAAATGTCTAGAATGAGATCCGGGGGCTTCCCTGGTGGCTCCGATGGTAAAGAATCCACCTGCAGTGTGGGAGGGAGGGCAGGTTCCATCCCTGGGTCAGGAAGATCCCCTGGAGGAGGGATGGCAGCCCACTCCAGTCACCTTGCCTGAAGGACGCCGTGGACAGGAGCCTGGCGGGCTGTAGTCCGTGGAGTCACAAAACGTCCGACACGACTGAGCGACTTAACGCTCCTCTTACTACTGGAGACAGAGAGAGAACTCGTGGTTGCCAGAGATGAGGGAGGGAGCAGAGTGTGATTGATTGCTCAATGGTACGTGGTTTCCTTTGGATTGATGAAGAGTTTCTAAATTAGTGGTGTTGGTTGCACGCGTCTGTGACTGCTAAAACGCGCCCGATTGTTCCCTCTGAAAGGGTCAGTCTTCTGGTATGCGGATTACACGTCAATAACACCGTTATACAAGAAAACAGATCCCTGTAAAAACCCCGAGGCTGTGCGTGCTGTAAGAAGAAGGGTGTGGATGTCCCAGGACGAGAGCGGGGACGCACTTCTGTTTCTACTTAGTGAGAGATGGAAACTCAACTTGTAGGAAAGCCTCGGCTTCAGTCGTGTTTCTGGGAAGCATTACGCGCTCTCTCCCTTGGCTGACCCCGGGTGTGGGACGCCTTCCCTCCAGAGGGAGCGAGGCAGCGACTCTCGCCAGGAGAAGACTGCAGACTGCTGCTCTTGGAACCTCGCCCCGGGCCTCGGGTGCACACGGTCCAGTCTCCATCCACAGTTTTTCCGCCGTGGGTGCCTGGCCCTCCAGCTCCATTTTACAGATGTGCAAACTGAGGCCCACCAGGATGGTCGTCTAACGGGTTAGCAGTAAAGGCAGGACTCCAGGGGCTCAGAGCGGCATCTTCCTGAGGTTCAAAGCCCCCAGGTACACTTCAGGTGATACGTTGTTTGCAGGAAAATCTCACGTGCCTTTGAAGAAGGGGGACCAGCCAGGGGGTCCGTTTGGAGTGACCAGGAAGTGCCAGGGCAGAAGCTGCCACCGAAAAAAGATCTGGAGGGAGGTTTGCGTGAACTCTGAAGGTGCCGAGAGGGACGGGGAGTAGACACGTGACTGAGGCCTTGGCAAGCCCCGATTCTGCACCCAGCCCTCTCCTCCGTCCACTTGGAAGCTCTTCCAGCCGCCCTGCTAATGCGGATCATCACAGTCACCAAGTCCGCCGTCCTGTCTCCTCCATCTCAGACTTCCAGCTCGTAGAGAGCGCGGCCCCGAAGCCCCTGGCCCTCCCGCCCAGCCGGCGAGCTCCATGAAGGTTCCCGCCTCTCTCAGAGGAGCCAGGGGCCGTGACGTCTGCAGTCTGGCCTCCTCCCACGTGTCACTGCACCAGCGGGGGCGGAGCGCGGGGCCGGAGAGGCTCGGAACCGGGAGAGCGCTCTGTCCTATGAGTTAGGAGCCCCCTTGGCAGCGCTCAGGGTTATGGTTTCTAAATTAGGGGGGCACGTCTGTGACTGCCGCATTGTCCTCTGAAAGGGTCAGTCTTCTGGTATGATTACACGTCAATAACACCGTTATACAAGAAAACAGATCCTGTAAAACCCCGAGGCTGTGCGTGCTGTAAGAAGAAGGGTGTGGATGTCCCAGGACGAGAGCGGGGACGCACTTCTGTTTCTACTTAGTGAGAGATGGAAACTCAACTTGTAGGAAAGCCTCGGCTTCAGTCGTGTTTCTGGGAAGCATTACGCGCTCTCTCCTTGGCTGACCCGGGTGTGGGACCCCTTTCCCCTCCAGAGGGAGCGAGGCAGCGACTCTCGCCAGGAGAAGACTGCAGACTGCTGCTCTTGGAACCTCGCCCCGGGCCTCGGGTGCACACGGTCCAGTCTCCATCCACAGTTTTTCCGCCGTGGGTGCCTGGCCCTCCAGCTCCATTTTACAGATGTGCAAACTGAGGCCCACCAGGATGGTCGTCTAACGGGTTAGCAGTAAAGGCAGGACTCCAGGGGCTCAGAGCGGCATCTTCCTGAGGTTCAAAGCCCCCAGGTACACTTCAGGTGATACGTTGTTTGCAGGAAAATCTCACGTGCCTTTGAAGAAGGGGGACCAGCCAGGGGGTCCGTTTGGAGTGACCAGGAAGTGCCAGGGCAGAAGCTGCCACCGAAAAAAGATCTGGAGGGAGGTTTGCGTGAACTCTGAAGGTGCCGAGAGGGACGGGGAGTAGACACGTGACTGAGGCCTTGGCAAGCCCCGATTCTGCACCCAGCCCTCTCCTCCGTCCACTTGGAAGCTCTTCCAGCCGCCCTGCTAATGCGGATCATCACAGTCACCAAGTCCGCCGTCCTGTCTCCTCCATCTCAGACTTCCAGCTCGTAGAGAGCGCGGCCCCGAAGCCCCTGGCCCTCCCGCCCAGCCGGCGAGCTCCATGAAGGTTCCCGCCTCTCTCAGAGGAGCCAGGGGCCGTGACGTCTGCAGTCTGGCCTCCTCCCACGTGTCACTGCACCAGCGGGGGCGGAGCGCGGGGCCGGAGAGGCTCGGAACCGGGGAGAGCGCTCTGTCCTATGAGTTAGGAGCCCCCCTTGGCAGCGCTCAGGGTTATGGATCTCAGGAGGGTCGCGCTGGGTGGGCTTTAGGAGGCAGAGCTGGACAGCCCCGGGCCAGGGTGCCGTGCACTCACCCCCGCTCCCCCACGTGGAGGCACGTGTCCCTTTACGACTCCAGCTGCTGGAAAGGACTGTGCTCATTCGGGAGGTCGTTTAAGGTAACGCGCTCTGGGCAGCTTTAACTTATGTTCCCTTTAAAGCACAAGTCAGCCCAGAGGGAGGACACAGCCCTGGGGAGACGCCTCCGGGGGTTTGAAACGTGGCCCCTCTGCAGGCTGGCCAAAAAAAGGACGTGCTGTGATCTAGGGAGTGGCTGCTCTTAGCATCACGTTCTCATGGAAGCCCACCGGGAGCCGGTATAGTCATCCGCCCTCTCCAGACAGGAGCCCCTGAGGTCGCACGGCGCCTCTCTTGGATCCGATGCCACCGTCCTAGGCCACGTGGTCTGTAAACCTTCAGTGCTGACCATGAGGCTTTCTGTCTATTTTCCCAGCAAGTGTCATTACCCTTGATTTTCAGATTAAAAAACAAAAAAAACCCTAAAGCATGGAAAGTTGAAGTAACTTGCTTGAAGTGATAGAGCTGGGATTCCAACCAGGCAACAGTCTGATTTTTTTTTTAATTAATTAATTTATAGGGCTGTGCCGGTTCTTAGTTGTAGCATGCATATCTTCCGTCTTGGCATGCTGACTCTTTTTATTTTTATTTTTGGCTATTCTGAGTTTTCACTGCTGACACAGGCTCTTCTCTAGTTGCAGGGAGTGGGGCTCCTCTCTAGTGGAGGTGAGCAGGCTTCTTGCTGCGGTGGCTTGTCTTGTTGTGGAGCTCAGGCTCTAGGGCCCATGGGCTCAGTAGTTGCATCTCTGAGGCTCTAGAGCACAGGCTCCATAGTTGTGGCTCATGGGCTTCGTGGCTCTGCAGCCTGTGGGATCTTCCCGGATCAAAGATCGAACCTGTGTCTCCGGCACTGACAGACGAGCTCTTCACCACTGAGCTACCAGGGAAGCCCCGTGCTCTTAGTTGCGGCGTGTGGGATCTAGTCCCCTGACTAGGGAGGAACCCCAGACCCCCTGCGTTGGGAGGGAGGCGTTTCAGCCACTGGACCACCCGGGAAGTCCTCGAGCAGTCTGACTTTTGAACCTGTCCTTTGCACTGTGAGCTGCGCCTTAGTCATCTTTGATTCCTCCGTAAGTGTGCTCTTTGACGTCGGCCCTGGTTTGTATTTGCTGAATGAGTGAGTGAGGAAAAGGAAGGGTGGACGATTGGGTGGATGGACAGAGGATGGCCCATAGGCAGGATGGATGGCTAAGTGGAGGGGTAGTTGGATAGGTGAATGGGTTGATGAGTGAGTAAATGGAGGGATGAGGGGTGGATGCAGAGAAGGAGTGGCCGTATGGTCAAGTGGATGAACGACCGTAGCTGGCTGAGTGAGTAGATGGGTAGGTGTTCGGGTCAGAGGACTTCCTCATACGTAATGCATTGGTACGTTCAAAGAAGATGGCTAGAGACAACACCTCATCCAGGTACGATTTTTTACACAGAACTTTCATTTACTCATTATTTAATATTTATTTGTCTGTTTGGCTATGCCGGGTCTTCATCGCAGCACGTGGGATCTCTAGTTGTGGTGTGCGATCTCCTAGTTGCGGCATGTGGGATCTAGTTCCGTGACTGGGGATCAAACCTGGGCCCCCTGCATTGGGAGCGTGGAATCCTAGCCGCCAGGCCACCCGGGAGTCCCCCTCGTTATGGTTACACTGGGCATTTGGACGGGAGAGGCCATGGAGCAGACAGTAGGGGTTTGTTCTCCGCGGTATTCCCAGTACTTAGAGTACGGAGTCTGAACGATCAAAACCCAAACAGCTAGGAACCAGAGAGCTGAAAGTACAGACCTTGCAGCCTTCCTTAGGGCGTGCTGCGCGAAGGGTCTGTCTCGGAGGTTTATGCTGACCGGCTGGGCTCTGTGAGGGTGCCCCGTCCGTCCCCAAGGGAAGACGTAGTTACTCCCCAAGGACACGTGCTCTAGGCGGCCCGTCGGAGCACCTGGGCAGAAGTTACTAAGAAAACATTTCTTGGAGGTGTTTCTCTTCCCCCATGTTTGGAGATGAGCCTGTCAGCAGCTCTCGAGAGTGTGAGAGGCAGCTCTGTGGACACTGTAGTGGCCTTAGACGAGTTCATTTCGCTTAGGTGATTGATGACTTCAGTCCAAGATGAGGTCTGTCACTGCAGCTTCCAGGGACGATCAAAACATGGGATTCTGCTTGGTGGTTTCATATTGTGAAAGCCTGTTTTTATTGGCGGTTTGCCTCCATTTGATGGCACAGCATTTGCTGAATGAGTGAGTGAGGAAAAGGAAGGGTGGACGATTGGGTGGATGGACAGAGGATGGCCCATAGGCAGGATGGATGGCTAAGTGGAGGGGTAGTTGGATAGGTGAATGGGTTGATGAGTGAGTAAATGGAGGGATGAGGGGTGGATGCAGAGAAGGAGTGGCCGTATGGTCAAGTGGATGAACGACCGTAGCTGGCTGAGTGAGTAGATGGGTAGGTGTTCGGGTCAGAGGACTTCCTCATACGTAATGCATTGGTACGTTCAAAGAAGATGGCTAGAGACAACACCTCATCCAGGTACGATTTTTTACACAGAACTTTCATTTACTCATTATTTAATATTTATTTGTCTGTTTGGCTATGCCGGGTCTTCATCGCAGCACGTGGGATCTCTAGTTGTGGTGTGCGATCTCCTAGTTGCGGCATGTGGGATCTAGTTCCGTGACTGGGGATCAAACCTGGGCCCCCTGCATTGGGAGCGTGGAATCCTAGCCGCCAGGCCACCCGGGAGTCCCCCTCGTTATGGTTACACTGGGCATTTGGACGGGAGAGGCCATGGAGCAGACAGTAGGGGTTTGTTCTCCGCGGTATTCCCAGTACTTAGAGTACGGAGTCTGAACGATCAAAACCCAAACAGCTAGGAACCAGAGAGCTGAAAGTACAGACCTTGCAGCCTTCCTTAGGGCGTGCTGCGCGAAGGGTCTGTCTCGGAGGTTTATGCTGACCGGCTGGGCTCTGTGAGGGTGCCCCGTCCGTCCCCCAAGGGAAGACGTAGTTACTCCCCAAGGACACGTGCTCTAGGCGGCCCGTCGGAGCACCTGGGCAGAAGTTACTAAGAAAACATTTCTTGGAGGTGTTTCTCTTCCCCCATGTTTGGAGATGAGCCTGTCAGCAGCTCTCGAGAGTGTGAGAGGCAGCTCTGTGGACACTGTAGTGGCCTTAGACGAGTTCATTTCGCTTAGGTGATTGATGACTTCAGTCCAAGATGAGGTCTGTCACTGCAGCTTCCAGGGACGATCAAAACATGGGATTCTGCTTGGTGGTTTCATATTGTGAAAGCCTGTTTTTATTGGCGGTTTGCCTCCATTTGATGTGCCCACAGCCCCTCAATAGGACAGAGAGATACATGAGCCAGAATATCATGAGAACACCCAAGCCCTTGTCTCCTGATTTCGCTTTGAGATCTTTCCAGAAAACAGAAGCGAGAGGAAGAAGTAGGGTAAACAGAGCCTGGGACGCATTTCTAGCCAAAAGCCCAAGTTGGACGGAGGGCAGACTGGGCTGGCTTTGTGTGTCTCTAAGGTCCATGCACCTTCAGGGGAGAGCAAGGTCATTTTCATGTAACATGATGTAGATGAATAATCGTATGGTTTGTTTTGAAGTCTTAGAAAACATATTGTGAGTATGCATTCATGGTTGCTATCACTCAGGGTCAGGTCAGAATGGTAGCAAACGTTAAACATGAGCTGACTTTAGATGGGTCGGTCCCTCATGGAGGAGCCGGGCTCAGCCCAGCCAAGCCTGTAAGGAGGAGAGCCCAGGCTCCCCTCTGTTGGGTTCGGAGGTGCTGGGCACTGTTCAGTGTCTCACATTATAGCTCACCGACACCTCCCTGCAGCTCTGTGAGCTGGGCGCTGCTGAGGCATAGCGAGATAAAACGTGGGCACTGAGCATCCGAGTCAGGACTGGCACCCAGGTGGCCCCACCTGGGAGAGCGACCTCTACAGTCGCTGTACTCTCCTGCCTCCCAAAAAGGAAATAAGAGCCCAGACGACAAAAGCACAGCCCCTTTGTCCTCACAGGCTGAGACCCAGCTGCACACGCCGGTGCACTGAGGGAACCCACTGTGCCTCTGTTTTTACATCTCTAAAATGGGACCAGGCGTAGGCAGAGGCGACGTGTGTTGGCCGCTAGTTCAACGGGACCGTGAGACAGCCCCTCCGCACCCCAGAAGCTTGGCTTCCGCGGCCTCTCCGTGGTGTCACCCACAGCTCTGTTCGGAGGAGTCCAGCCCCCGCCTGGCCTCAGGCAGAGCCCCCAAGTGCCGGGATGCCCGGCGACGTCTGATGCTGGACAGACTTCCTGGCAGCATCAGGGCGCATAGATGCCCGTCTTCCCATGCCCACGGCGAGCGGAGCCTCCCCGGCAGGCTGCGCTGCTGGGCCCAATGCACACCCCGAACAGTTTCAGCAAGAGGGTGGCAGGATCCGGCGGGGTTTGAGAAGGTCTCTCTGGGCTTCTCAGACCTGGTGAACCAATCGGCCAGCAGCCATGGAAAGGGGAGCCAGCAAGTGTTACAGGGGTCCAGGCAAGAGATGGCTCTGAGTCCCCTGAGCAGGTGACACATTCCTGACCTTTGGGCTGTGGGGACAGCCCCTCAGCCCTTGGACGTGGGACGCTCACATGCCTTTGTCCACCTCGGTGGTGCATGGCTTGGTGCAGAATCTATTCGCCCGCATAGGTTGAAAGAATAGGACAGCAGAGGACTGGGCTGGCCAAAACGTTCGTTTGGATTTTTCCATAAGATGTTATAGAAAAACCCAAGTGAACTTTTGGGCCAAGCCAATAAATTATGAAAAAGGAGAAGGAAGAGGTGTGGCCCGAAGGGTGTGCAGCTGGATAGCTGCCCTTAGAGGACCTGGCACAGAGCTGGCCCGGCCACTGCGTGGAGTGGAGGCTCCTGGCTCATCGCCACTCTGCCCATCCATCCGTCCATCCATCCATCCATTCATCTATGCATTCATCTATCCATCCATCCATCTGTCCGTCCACGCATCCGTCTGTCTCTCCATCCATGCATCCATTGTTCCCAGAGGGCAGGGATCCGTATTTGCTAAGAATTTAGTAAGACAAGATGCCTGGATTTTGCACATGAAGAGACGTTTTGTGGGAAGTCCTCCGGGGCCAGGCTGCTAAAGGCAGGAGGAGGGAGCCCCTGAGGGTCCTCAGCAGGAGACGGGGGGCGTGGCCCGGTTTCTGGTGCAGACCAGTCGCTCCCCTGCATGGAGAGGGGAGCAGGGAGCCGGCCGAGGAGGCTGCCGTGATGGGGCCAGGGCGGCCTCTGTGGGGAAGGAGTGGGAGGCAGGGAAGCGTCCTTCGGCTCCAGGCCGGCTGATGTCACGCCCCGGCTCTCTGCTGCCGCGGTGCCGTTGCACGTGCTGCCTTCCGCCTGGCAGGCTTCCGCGTCCTCCCCCTCGCTGTCTAAGCCGCCCGGCTGGTTCCTCTGTGAGAGCACATCCTTCCCCTTCCCGTGTCACAGCGTGTGATCCTATGTCCGCTTCTCTCTTTCCGAGGACCCGGGTCGTCTCTGCTCTGTTCACCATGCTTTACCCACGGCCTAGCTCAGGGCCCGGCATAAAGCAAGGGACCATTAAACACGTAGGGAATGAATGTGTTAGCTATTTGGGCTTCCCCGCGTGGCGCAGGGTGAAGAATCTGCCCGCCAGGGCAAGAGACCCTCGCGAGAAGCACAGGTATGATCCCTGGTACGGAAGATCCCCTGGACGTGGCAGCCCACGCCCGTCTTCTTGCCTAGAAACTCCCGTGGACAGAGGAGCCTGGCGGGCTGCAGTCCATGCGGTCGAAAAGAGTCGAACACGACTGAAGCCGCTTAGCGTGCCCGGAGGCCCCGCGCGCTCGTTCCCGGCGCCTGGCGTCAGTACGGCGCTGGCCTGCTCACGCTCCCTGGGCTGGCCTGGCGGCTCTGACCCCCTCTCTCTGCTCTGTCCGCAGCGCCTACACCGAGCCCTACAAGGTCTGTCCCATCCTGACCGCCGCCCCCAAGGAGGACCTCACGTCGGATGAAGAGCCGGGAAGCTCGGAGGAGGAGGAGAGCGCTGCCAGAGACCCCAGCCTCACCCCCAAGGTAGGACGCCCCGCCTCCGGCAGGGGCTGGTGCCGTGTGGCCGACAGGAGGGCGGGGAGAGGGTGCGGAGGGCGCCTCTCGTGGACGGCCGGCCCCAGGCTGGACGCCGAGGCTGAGTCTCGGGGCTCCTGGGGCTGCTCCTGAGACACACGGCAGCCACGGGGCCACGCAGTGCTGCGGGGTGACCACTCCTGTCCTCCTGGGTCCCTGGGGTCCGGGGCTTCCCAGAGCCTCTGGGGATGACAAATAAAGCCGCCTGATTTGAATTGAGGTAGGGCTTCCTCCGTGACTCAGATGGTAAAAAATCTGCCTGTGTCAGGAAGGTCCCCGGAGAAGGGCTTGGCAGCCCTCTCCCGTGGGCTTGGCAGGAGAGTCCCGTGGACAGAGGAGGCTGGCGGGCTGCAGTCCCTGGGATGGCCAAGCACGGGACGAGACTGGGTGACTGACACCCACAAGGGCTGGATTCCGGTGACCTCGGGGTCCTGGGCCTCAGTTTCCTCTTCTGTAAAGCGGGAATTGCGAGAGTGAAATGAATTGAGGGTGTGAGTGAGTTTCATGAAGAGAAAACAGTTTTAGAATGAACGCTGGCGCCCCTGTTCCCTGCTGGGGTGCTGGGGTGGGCAGCGGGGAGGCGGGGAGGCGGGCAGGCTGCGGAAGTGTCCGGAGGCGGACGGTGAGGCGGGGCTCGGGGCACCGTCGAGGCCCGGACTTTCTTCGGGGCCTCAGGCCGTGGGCCTGGCAGTGGCTGCACCCCATCACCGTCCAGCGTTGGGGCGAGCCTGTGGTTCTCTCCGTTCTTGACCCGACCTCAGTCGTTCCACGTGCTCCCAGGACGCCCGGGCTCCTGCCCAGGTTCACCATCTGCAGAAGCTGTTGGAGCTGAAGAGCTTGCCCAGGGCCCCACGGCTGTTACGGGTATCGCCCCGGAGACTCCATGAGGTGCTGGGGCCAGGGGGATGCCCAGCGACAGGACAGGTGGAGACCAGCCTGGAATTCTCCCCTCGTGCCCCGGGCCCCCTCCTGTCCGCCGAGAAGGAGGAACCATGGCGGACCCGGGCAGCGCCCTCTGCACCTGCCCCTCTCGTTCCCCATTCCGGGTGTCTTCCCCTCCCCGCCGAGGTGAGGTCGTCCACTCTGGTCACAGGCTCTTCCTTCGGGAGCCCCAGCCCAGGTGCCTGGCACGACCCAGCAGTTTACAAACGGGCACATCTTTTCTTTTTGCTTTGTGCATTTGATGTCCTTTAAATACTCGCTCACCTGTCTGTACAGCATTTCTCATGTCGTCTGCCCAGTGCTGTGGGGGTGCTGAAGGGTTAGGGCTAGGGGGCTTCCCCACCAGCTCGGCCACTGTCCCTTTGTCTTCCTCGCGTCCCTGCTTTTCACCCTCTACACAGCAAGCTGTTCTTTCACCCCTTATAACCACGTTGAAGTTGGTGCCCTTTCACCTATTCTGCAGTTGCACACACAGAGATTCAGAGAGGTTAAGTAACTTGCCCAAGGCCACACAGCTAGTGATCGAAAGGATTGGAAACAGGTCTGACTGCAAACCCAGTCTTGTTTGTTTGTTGCTTGTTTCTCCGCTGTAGTCCCCCTTGGCCTTCTCTTCTCTCCCCGTCTCTTCCCCTCACTCAAGGAGCCACTGGCTCCGGGTGGCAGAGCGGGCTTGGGGCGTGGGGAAAGGAGGTGAGCCTTGAGTTAGCGGTGCCCCTTTAGAGATGATTTTGGCTTTCCTGGACATCCCTGGGGTCATAGAACCTGGAAGCAGAGACGTAGCTGTCACCTGGGGCTTGGTCCTCGCTCAGAAGCTGGGCCTGGGTCCCGGAGGAGCCCAGGGGCTGAGCGAGCCGTGGGGCTGCCCACGTTCAGCTGTCTGTACCTCGTGAAGGTGCCCCACCTTCCTCTGGGGCCAAGCGGATCCCCCCTTCCGATGTGTCTTGTCATTCTGAGCGCCCAGAGGGAGACGTGCGGGTCCAGACCCCTCAAGGGCAGGTTGGTCCACTCGGAGCCTGGCCTCCTCGCCGGCCAAGTGGCTGAGCACCACCCGCTCCCCGTCTTCCTCCCTGCGGAGCCTCCCGCGACCCCCAAGACGTGCCCCGCCACCTGGGCCTCGTAGCAGGGGAGGTCCCTGCAGGTGAGGGCTGAGTGCCTGGGGGCACTCATTCTCGGTCCCCGCGCCCTCGCCGAGGGAACTGGCACGCAGGCGGGTGTGCGTGCTTCCCTGCGTTCACCAGCAGACGTCATTCACTGTGGGGGGCTGGCGGGAGGCAGTGTTGGTGGAGCCGCCCTGCGCGGCGGAAAGCGCGGGGGTCCCCTGGCTGGCTCGTCCGCCAGTGTCCTAGCCGTCTTCCCACACTCGTGCAGGAGGCTGACGTCCTGCCTCCGGGCCCTGCGGTGCCAGTGTCTACCTGTGCTTTCATTCATTCTGCGCTTCCCCTCGCTGCGGGGCGCTGGTGGTGTCTCTGGTGTTCTGGAAGTGTTTGTTTATTTGGCTGCGCCGCTCCTCGCTGCAGCACACGGGCGCGTCAGGCTTTGCTGCGGTATGCCGGATCTTTTCATGGCGGTATGCGAACTCTTAGCCGCGGCCCGTGGGACCTAGTTCCCGGACCAGGGACAGGGCTGAGCCTCCCGTGTAGGGAGCGTGGATTCCCAGCCATTGGACACCAAGGAAGTCCCTGATTTCTTTCGTTTTTTTTTTGCTCTGTGGACAGCACGGCGGGGCACCTGTTCACACTGCTGCTCACACACACATTTTTCCTGTGGGTGGATCCCGGAAGCCGGTGGGTCCGAGGGCAGGCTGGCTTCAATCAGTTTTCGTCCCCGCTGCTCAGGCCCGGCTCTGCAGGCCGGGACGCCCCCTGGCCGTCCTGGGTGGAAGGGCGACCCTCCGATTGATCGCTGGAGAGATTCTAGACCTGGCAGTCTTTCCTGGGGTGGGGGAGAGACTTCACTCCTTAATCTTTTGGCTTCCACTCCCTCTGAAAATTCTGCTTCTCCAAAGGCAGCCCTCTCCCCTCTGTGCCTCTTGTCCCTTCCTGGGGGAAGATTTCCAGCCCGCCTTCTCAGCGGGCCGCTGGTCCACTCGGAGCCTGGCCTCCTCGCCGGCCAAGTGGCTGAGCACCACCCGCTCCCCGCCTTCCTCCCTGCGGAGCCTCCGCGACCCCCAAGACGTGCCCCGCCACCTGGGCCTCGTAGCAGGGGAGGTCCCTGCAGGTGAGGGCTGAGTGCCTGGGGGCACTCATTCTCGGTCCCCGCGCCCTCGCCGAGGGAACTGGCACGCAGGCGGGTGTGCGTGCTTCCCTGCGTTCACCAGCAGACGTCATTCACTGTGGGGGGCTGGCGGGAGGCAGTGTTGGTGGAGCCGCCCTGCGCGGCGGAAAGCGCGGGGGTCCCCTGGCTGGCTCGTCCGCCAGTGTCCTAGCCGTCTTCCCACACTCGTGCAGGAGGCTGACGTCCTGCCTCCGGGCCCTGCGGTGCCAGTGTCTACCTGTGCTTTCATTCATTCTGCGCTTCCCCTCGCTGCGGGGCGCTGGTGGTGTCTCTGGTGTTCTGGAAGTGTTTGTTTATTTGGCTGCGCCGCTCCTCGCTGCAGCACACGGGCGCGTCAGGCTTTGCTGCGGTATGCCGGATCTTTTCATGGCGGTATGCGAACTCTTAGCCGCGGCCCGTGGGACCTAGTTCCCGGACCAGGGACAGGGCTGAGCCTCCCGTGTAGGGAGCGTGGATTCCCAGCCATTGGACACCAAGGAAGTCCCTGATTTCTTTCGTTTTTTTTTTGCTCTGTGGACAGCACGGCGGGGCACCTGTTCACACTGCTGCTCACACACACATTTTTCCTGTGGGTGGATCCCGGAAGCCGGTGGGTCCGAGGGCAGGCTGGCTTCAATCAGTTTTCGTCCCCGCTGCTCAGGCCCGGCTCTGCAGGCCGGGACGCCCCCTGGCCGTCCTGGGTGGAAGGGCGACCCTCCGATTGATCGCTGGAGAGATTCTAGACCTGGCAGTCTTTCCTGGGGTGGGGGAGAGACTTCACTCCTTAATCTTTTGGCTTCCACTCCCTCTGAAAATTCTGCTTCTCCAAAGGCAGCCCTCTCCCCTCTGTGCCTCTTGTCCCTTCCTGGGGGAAGATTTCCAGCCCGGCCTTCTCAGCGGGGCCGCTGGTCTAGGATGGCCTCCCTGGACCTCTGCGGTGGGGAGCCCCGCCCTTCCTCCAGGGTGATACAGTTTACGTCACAATAAATAAAAAGGGCTGCGCCCCACCCTTCCCAGATGTTTCGGGGCGACCGCGTCAGGAGGGGAGAGGCTCTTGCTACAGGACAGGAAGCTGAGCCCGGCTGGTCCGCCCACCTGTCTGACCTCTCGCGCCCACTCGCAGATGCGCAAGGGGTGTCGGCTGCAGGAAAGAGGGGGCCTAAGAGAGAGTGGAGATGGATCTAAAAATAGGTCCAGCAGGGAAAGGAGATGGTCACAGGCTGACTCCCGAGTTCCCCTCCCAACAGCGCACCCAGTTTTCTGTTTTCAAGGTAACAGGGGACTTTTCAGGCAAAATGCCAGCTGCCCCGAGGGCAGCCCAGGGGTTGGCAGCCCGTCCGGCTCCCTCCTCCCTGGCCAGAGGCCCGCTGTCCCCAGGGATGTGGTTTCCCTGGACAGGCCCACCCCTGGCCCAGCCCTGTCCTCTGCAGCAGACCCCCCTGCCCGCACGCCCTCGCTGGCTTCCGCCCACGTGCGGCGCCCCCCTTCCCGGCTGCGCCCAGGGTCCCGGTCGGCTGGCCTCCCTGCTGACCGTGTGCTCTCAGCTTTGCGCCCGTGGCCTTGTCCTGGTTCTCTGCCAGACTGAACGGTCCTCGTGACCCCTGGTCATTTCCACCGGGCCAGTCCCCCGCCCGTGTCCAACGTCGCCCTGTGCCTTCCCCGCTCTGGGGACCCCGTGTCCCGGCTTCGCGTTGGCCCCCTGCAGGTGCGCGCTCCTCGGGCCCTGGGGGCCCCTCCGAGCCTGCTGTCGCTTCCCCCCAGCAGCCTGTTGTCCTTCCCAGAAAACCGGCTCCTCCGAGACGTGGGCTCCCTCCCGCCTGCCGCTCGCCTCTGTGTCCTCACCCCGTTCCGCCCGGCCGGCCTCTTCGTCACCAGAACTGTATGTCTTTACCGATTATTTTCTGAGCTGTGTGCCAAGCACCCCTCAATGGGCTGAAACTTAAGCAGCCGCAAGTCGGACCAGGTGTCCCTGGCCCTGCCGGAGCTTCCGTCCTAGAAGGAGGCGAACAGACACCCAGAAAACTCTTGAGATGGGTTTAGGTGGCGGGAGCACAATAAACGCCGCCAGGCCAATGCAGGAGGACAGAGCGCGGGGGTGAGGGGAGCGGGGAACCTGAGGGGGGCTGAAGAGGCCTTTGCCTTTTCAGTGTTTACACGTTTTATTGAAGGACTTCCCTGAGGGTCCAGCGGCTGAGGCCCTGCACTCCCAAGGCAGGGGGCCTGGATTCGATCCCTGGTTGGGGAACTAGATCCCACATGCCCCAACGAAAGATCTTTCATGTTGCAACGAGAAGCCGGCACAGCCCAAAACAAGTTTTCTTAAAAATGCACATAACATGAAGGGCATCCCTGATGGTCCAGTGGATAAAGAGTCCGTCTTCAAAATGCCAGCTGCCCCGAGGGCAGCCCGGGGGTGCGCAGCCCGTCCGGCTCCCTCCTCCCTGGCCAGAGGCCCGCTGTCCCCAGGGATGTGGTTTCCCTGGACAGGCCCACCCCTGGCCCAGCCCTGTCCTCTGCAGCAGACCCCCCTGCCCGCACGCCCTCGCTGGCTTCCGCCCACGTGCGGCGCCCCCCTTCCCGGCTGCGCCCAGGGTCCCGGTCGGCTGGCCTCCCTGCTGACCGTGTGCTCTCAGCTTTGCGCCCGTGGCCTTGTCCTGGTTCTCTGCCAGACTGAACGGTCCTCGTGACCCCTGGTCATTTCCACCGGGCCAGTCCCCCGCCCGTGTCCAACGTCGCCCTGTGCCTTCCCCGCTCTGGGGACCCCGTGTCCCGGCTTCGCGTTGGCCCCCTGCAGGTGCGCGCTCCTCGGGCCCTGGGGGCCCCTCCGAGCCTGCTGTCGCTTCCCCCCAGCAGCCTGTTGTCCTTCCCAGAAAACCGGCTCCTCCGAGACGTGGGCTCCCTCCCGCCTGCCGCTCGCCTCTGTGTCCTCACCCCGTTCCGCCCGGCCGGCCTCTTCGTCACCAGAACTGTATGTCTTTACCGATTATTTTCTGAGCTGTGTGCCAAGCACCCCTCAATGGGCTGAAACTTAAGCAGCCGCAAGTCGGACCAGGTGTCCCTGGCCCTGCCGGAGCTTCCGTCCTAGAAGGAGGCGAACAGACACCCAGAAAACTCTTGAGATGGGTTTAGGTGGCGGGAGCACAATAAACGCCGCCAGGCCAATGCAGGAGGACAGAGCGCGGGGGTGAGGGGAGCGGGGAACCTGAGGGAGGCTGAAGAGGCCTTTGCCTTTTCAGTGTTTACACGTTTTATTGAAGGACTTCCCTGAGGGTCCAGCGGCTGAGGCCCTGCACTCCCAAGGCAGGGGGCCTGGATTCGATCCCTGGTTGGGGAACTAGATCCCACATGCCCCAACGAAAGATCTTTCATGTTGCAACGAGAAGCCGGCACAGCCCAAAACAAGTTTTCTTAAAAATGCACATAACATGAAGGGCATCCCTGATGGTCCAGTGGATAAAGAGTCCGTCTTGCAGGGCAAGGGTCGCTGGTTTGCTCCCTGGCCCGGGAAGATCCCCTGTGCCGTGGAGCGACTGGACCGGTGTGTCCAATGACAAGCCGGCGCTCTGGAGCGCATGCGCCTGGAGCCGGCACTCTGCAGCGAGAGAGGCCACCGCGATGGGAGGCCCACACAGGCCAAAAGAATAAAAAGGAATGAAAATAAGCAAATAACCAATAGAAGAGGCTGAAATTTAAAAATATATATATCTAAAAAAATATACATAACGTGAAATCTTCCACCTTGCCCCTTTTGAAGTCTATGGTTCAGCAGCATCAAGAGCATTCTCAGTGCTGTGCATCCGTCCCCGTCTTCATCTCCAGAACTTCCCCTTCTTCCCAGACCGAGACTCAGTCCCTCTTAGGCGGCAGCCCCCACCCGCCCCCAGCCTCCGGCGCCCACCCCTCTCCTCTCTGCTTCTCCCACGTGGGCGCCTCTGGAGAGCTCACGCGCGGGGAGCCCCGCCGCGCTTGTTCTCGCGTGTCTGGCCTATTTCCCTCGGCGGGCCGTCCTCAGGGCTCTCCCACGCTGTGGCACGGGTCAGGATCTCCTTCCTTTTAAGGCTGGACCACATTCCACGCTGCGCTCGTGTCACACGTTTGTCCGTCCATCCATTCACGGGTGCTCGGGTGGCCTTCGCTTTCCCACTGCTGTGAATCATGCTGCTGTGAACACGGGTGTGCCACTGTGGCTTTAAGACGTTGCTCTCAGTTCTTTCGGATGGGCACCCAGCAGTCGAATTGCTAAATCATGTAGCCACAGCAGCGCACTCCAGTGTCCCCGCCTGGAGAATCCCACGGACAGAGGAGCCTGGCGGGCTACCGTCCACAGGCTCACAAAGCATCGGACACAACTGGAGCGACTTAACACGCCCGCATAGTCACTCTGACTGTCATTTTCTGAGGGTCCACCATACCGTTTTACAGCTGCCCCATCTGACGTTCCCTCCAGAGATATGGGAGGGCTCCAATTTCTTGGGGAGGCCTTTGTGACGAGGAGGCAGCCTCTGAGCAGGGAGCTGACCCTTGCGAGGGTGGAGGACACAGGCCGATCTCGGGGCAGGGCTCTGCGGGCAGGGAGCGGCCGTGCAGAGGCGGGCGGCGGCGGAGAGCCTTGAGCGCTGCGGAGGTCAGCGTGGGGAAGCGGGTGGGCCCGGCACGTGCCGCAGGACTTGGCTGTGCCCACACACACGCTCCTCGCCGCTTTCCCGTCCCCCTTGCTGTGGCCGTGTGCTCTGCACACTGTCCACCTCGGACTCCGAGCGTCCGCCCCGGATGGTCAGCCTCCCCTGGGAGCTGCCTCAGCGTCTCCGGTTCCGTCTTCTCCTGGTGCCCTCCCTGCTTTCCTGACCACGCTCTCTGCCTGCGCCGCCACGTGAGGTGCAGATTGCCCGGCATCTGGGCTCTTGCAGGCCCGCTCTGCTCCTGGTCCTCTGCTCCAGCAGCCCCTTGCAGGCCGGAGGCCAGCCCTTCTCAGGGATGCTGCTGGAGCTGCCCTTCCGCCCCATGCCTCCCTTCAGCCCCACCTTCCAGCTGCCGCCCGCTTTGGGGAGGTGCTTCTCAAAAGCCCTGCCGACACCTCAGGCTCCACACATCCCAAGCTGAGCTCGCTGTTTGTCCACGCGCTGCCCACCCCCCCATACATGCCACCCCCAACTGCCAGCTGACACACACGGCCACCCTCCTGCTTCTTCCCTCAAGTTTACTGTTCGGGCAGTTAGGAACAGTTTTGAAAGATTTTTAAATCCCTGCCATTTCGTCTCCTGTTGAAACGCGTAATCACAGGTTGAATAAAATTCAGGCACAAGGGCTAAGGGGGAGTCACTCCGTTCCTTAGACGCACCCCAGGGCCTTTGCACTTCCTCCTGTTTCCACGTTGGTCTCTTCCTCACACACGTCCCAGGGCCTTTGCACTTACGCCTTTGTCCACATGAGACACCGCTGGCTGTGTTGGTTTCCAGGGAGACTCGCCCTCCTCTAGGAGGCCTCCCTGCTCCCCCTGCTCCCTTCTGTCCCCTCCTTCTTCGTGCTTCTCTCAGGCCGCAGCTAGACTCTTTACCCATCTGCTTGGGTGCATACAGTCTGCCTTTCCCTCTCGGAACAGCACCAGGAAGGCAGGGACTGTGACCGTCCTGGGTGCGGTGGTGCTGCCACTGCCTGGTTCATGAAACAGCATTCAGTAAATATCCTCAGAGAAACTGACACATGAATGAACACGTCAGACTCAAGTCCTGCGTTGAGGGAAGGTAAACAGGGACGAACAGCAGTGTAGTAAACAAAAGCCCTCGTTCGGTCGTGTACAATCTGCAGGGCACAGCGAGGGATGGAGCGGGGAGCCAAGCCTGCTTCTCACCGGCCCCCCGGCAGCCACGTGGAGGGCACAGCAGCTGAGCCAGTAACGCAGAATTTATTTTCAGGCAGAGTGAAGGAGGGGGACGAGGGGGCAGACCCTCAGAATCAGGGCCCCGGAAGACGCGCGGGCAGTCAGGAGCCCACGGGCTGGGGCCAGGGCCGTTGGGATGACCTGCTCCTGCAGGAGCTTGCTCTGTGGCTGGTCTTGTCTCCGCTAAGGCTCAGACAGGCCCTTTGGAAGAGTCTAGAACTGGGGCCACCAGTCACCGTGCCTTCCTTCGCTCTCTCCTTCCCAGCTTTGTGACCATCACTCTCTTGTGCCTGGGCCGCAGCCCGGCTGCTCAGAGTCCGCCTGTGGCCAGCAGCACCCCGGGCCCCTAGGTTTGTCCAGTATCCACATGCTAACAAGAGCCACCCCCGGCCCGCCCCCGGCGGCTTGTGTGCTCATTCAGGTTTGCACCGTGGGCTGTGTGTCAGCCGTCCAGTCTGGGTGGAGCCCCCATGGTGCCCTCCGCCCCCGAAGGTGCTGGAGAAAGAGCTGGTGGGCTGCCTGACCGTGGGGACTTACAGTCAGGCTGGAGGATGAGCAGGCGCCTCCTGTGATCATCATCTCATCCTTAGGTGTCATACGCTTTTACGAAGGTCACGTGTCCCAGGTTTTTACTAAACAAAGCCCGCTTGGAAGCTGGAATGCTTGTGGGGCCTCAGCTGTGCGAGCCAGCCCCTGAGCCGCGTGGCGTGTCCTCGGTCTTAAGCGTCAGGACAGTCAGGGAGGCTTCCGGGAGGAGGTGAGGGGCAGCGCTGTGTGAAAGAGTGTGGGCTGTGGCTGCGTCAAAAGGAGAGCAGGTATGTGAGCCCGGAGCGGACAGCCTGAGTGAAGGTGTCGAGTCCGGTCATCGGCTGGCTTCTTGTCCTCTCTCTAACGGCACTTAAGATGCTGAGGACAGGATCGCTGCGTCTGCAACGAGCCGTCTGCCGAGCTTTCAGGGAGAGCTTGTGGGTCCCTGTTACCACCCCGCTCTTAGGATCCTGCAAGGTGAGAGAGCCGACGGGGCGTTTAGAAATTCACTTGGTGTTTGTTTACTTTTTAAAGAACATTTAAGATGAGGTTAAGTGTTCACCTGCCAGTGCGGGAGATACGGGTCCAATCCCTGATCTGGGAAGATGGCCCACGCTGTGGAGCCACTGAGCCCATGAGCCACAACTGTGGAGCCTGCGCCCTAGAGCCTCGGAGCCCCAGCTGTGAGCCCGTGGGCCGCGACTGTGGAAGCCTGTGCGTCCTAGAGCTCGAGTTCCACAGCAAGAGAAGTCACCGCCACGAGAAGCCTGCTCACCACCACTAGAGAGGAGCCCCCACTCCCTGCAGCTAGAGAAGAGCCTGCGGCAGCAGTGACGACTCAGAATAGCCAAACATAAATAAATAATTTTTTAGAAAGATGAAATCTACGCTCTCAGTGTCCAAAGAAGGACGGATGGATAAACAGAGTGGAATACTCTTCACACGGTGGAATACTACACAGCCTTTCAAAGGAAGGAAATCCTGCCACGTGGTACAGCGCGGACCAACCCGGAGGCCTTGGTGCTCAGTTGGGGTGAGAGAAGGACAGATACCGTGCGACTCTGCTCACAGGAAAGAACTCAGCCAGCAGAACCCCAGAAGGAGAGAGAAGAGGAATGGGTCCCAGGGGCCGGGATGGGCAGGGAGTTGAGTGGGGGGTCTCCACGGGAGGGGAGTCTGCAGAGAGGCTGCTCCCTCCTCCCTCGGCCGTCTGTAGGCGGGAGGTGGCGTCAGAAGTACGGTCTCCCTCCGGATGCCTCTGTCAGGTGTGCCGAGGCAGCACCCCGTCACCCATCGCACACTGCACCCCGGACCAGAGATCCTTTACACCATGGAACGGTTTCTGAAGTGTCTGGGCCAAACCCAGGCTCAGGCCAGCCTGTGCTCCAGGACTAGAGTGAGGCCGGGGGTCAGCAGGAAGGGAGCCCGCAGCGTGTCGGCGGGGGGCGGGGGGCGGGCGGGGCTCTGTCTGGCCCCAGCTTCTTGCCGCAGGTCCTGCAGCGTGACCTCTCCCCTCCTCCTCCCTTCTTTGCCACCTGTGCGAACACAGGGGACAGCTGAACGCCTGTCTGTGTCTTCCATGGCCGCCAAAGACTGTCCTGGAAACCCTGGCTTGCTGGGTCCCACGGGGAGGATGCTGTCTGCTGGCGGTGCCCTGAGGGGCCTCGGAGACGGCGTCCTCCTGGGGTCCTTCCCGCCCGAGTCGCGCTCCCTCCGCCCGCTCCCTGCTCCTGTCGTGACCTCAGGACGCTCCTGCAAGGCCCCTTCCTGGGACCCTCAAAATAGCAGAGGCTCATTAGGAGCATTTCCCAGGGTTTAAAACAGCCTTAGTCAGCAGCCCCTTCTCTCTTTCCGAATGCGGTTCCCGCAACCCCTCCCCACCCATGGGATGTGCGGCTGAGGAGGCTGGCAGGCGGGGAGCATCGGGACCGCCCTGGCGCTCTGCCCGGCTAAGGTTCAGTCAGTGACACGGGGAAGGTTCAGGTCACAGGGAAGCTCTGGTCACAGGAACCTGCATAAGCCGGAAAGCCCCAAGGTAGGGAATAGCTTACGGGATAAATTTGAGTTCCATGGAACTTGGATCAGTGCAAGAACGGTGCCTGGAAAGGGTCTTTAGGTTGAGGCACAGAAGAGGGGTAGGACTTATCTGTGCCTCAGTTTTCCCATCTGTGAAATGGAGGTAAGAATAATTGTACCTATCGTATGGGTTGTTGGGAAGATTCAGTGAGATAATCCATGTTGAGAGCTCAGAGCCGTACTTAGCACACGCTAAGCCTTCAAGCAGAGACATCATTTTGCCGACAGTGGTCCATCTGGTCAAAGCTGTGGTTTGCCCAGTCGTCATGTACAGATGTGCGTTGGACCGTAAAGGAGGCTGAGTGCCGAAGAATGGATGCTTTCTAACTGAAGAGTCCCTTGGACAGCGAGGAGATCGAACCTGTCCATCCTAGAGGAAATCAGCCCTGAAGATTCGTTAGAAAGACTGATGCTGACGCTCCCGTACCTTGACCACCTGATGCAAAGAGCCGACTCACAGGACAAGATCCTCTTGCTGGCAAAGACCGAGGAAAGGAGGAGAAGAGGGCAGAAGAGGATGAGATGGTTGGATGGCATCACCGACTCAGTGGACGTGAGTCTGAGCAAACTCCGGGAGACGGTGAAGGACAGGGGGGCCTGGTGTGCTGCCGTCCATGGGGTTGCAAAGAGTTGGAGAGGACTTAGCGACTGAACAACAAAGTCTTCAACAGCCCTAGCTGTTACGTTCTTAGGTGGACATCGTTATTCTCCCCGTTTTACCAAGAGCGCTCAGAGAGGAGAGAGAACTTGTCCAAACGCGTAGGTGTGGGAAGGCGTGGAGTCAGATCTTGAACCGGGTCTCCCGTCCCCAGAGCACAGGTCCCAGATTCAGGCAGGAGGACAGGCTCTTCTGTGAGTGCTGAGGCCGCGGGGCCGCTCAGGACCGCGGGTGACAGCGGACAGCAGCCCCCCAACCCTGGGCGGATTGGAATAGCTTCTGGCCGCAGCTTTCACGAGCTGCGAGGGCAGCTCAGCTAAGGCTGGAGGGGTGCTCAGGAGCTTAGGCCCGATATGGGGACCGGAGAGCTCACCCCCAGAGAGCAGGGCAAGGCCCCGGTGGGCGGAGCCGGCATAGATGTCACCGACAGTCGTCTTGAGGAGGAAGGAGGTCTCCGGATGCCAGACACTGAGGGTGAGCGTGGAGCGTGGCGTGCCCAGGTGACCGCAGGCAGGGGGACACCAGTCAGCGGGGAGGGAAACACAGAGCCAGGCACCAGAATGTCAGGAGACATCAGGGGGCTCGGCCGGGAGCTGGCAGAGACGAGGGCGAGGAAAGAGACAGGTGTTTAAAGGCGGAGCAGGTCTCAACCCCGGAGGCCTGCAAGCCGGGAGAGGGCTGATAGACCAGGAGCTTGAGGGTGGACTCTGTCTGCGGCAGGACAGGAGGTGTGGGGAGAGCCTGTGGCTCCCGGGCCTCCGTAGGGCCGGCTGGGGGCCAGGCCCTGCAGCCCGCGGCTCCCTGCCCTGCTTCTCACTGGGACAGTGGCAGAGGTCACTGCCACAGCGCAGGGGCGGGTGAGGCCTCTTCCTCCTTGGCTCTTCGCTGAGAACGCGGAGCAATTCCCTCCACAGCTCTCAGCCGTCCACGCGACAGCCTCTGAAACAGTGGGTCCCAGACCTTTCTGCCTCAGACCTCCCTGTCCTCTTAAAAGTGATGGAAGACCCCTAGGAGTTTTTGTTTCAGTAAGTCGTATCTATCCATAGTTCCACGTGAGAAGGTAACATGGAAAAAATCTTGAAGGACTTCCCTGGTGGTCCAGTGGGTAAGGACACCGCCTTGTAGGGCAAGGGGTGCCGGTTCGATCCCTGGCCTGGGAAGATCCCACGTGTCGTGGAGCAGCTGGACCGATGTGTCCAATCACCGAGCCGGAGTCCTGGAGCGCATGCGCCCAGAGCCGGAGCTCTGCGACAACAGAGGCCGCCGCGATGGGAGGCCCACACGGGCCGGAGAGCAAAGACCGATGAAAATAGATAAATGAAAGACCAATAGGAGTGGCCTGCCCGCCCCCTCCTTCCCCAACCCCCCCCCAAAAGTATTTGTCTTTCAATTCATTCTAAAATAGCAACAAGTAGACCATTTTAGGGCTTCCCCAGGTGGAGCTAGTACTAGCAAAGAACCCACCTGCCAGTGCAGGATACGCAGGAGCTACAGGTTCCGTCCCTGGGTCGGGACGATCCTCCGGTGAAGGGATTGGCAGCCCACTCCAGCATTCTTGCCTGCAGAATCCCAGACAGAGAGGAGCCTGGCGGGGCACAGCCTGTGGCACCGTAAAGGGTCCGACATGACTGCAGCGTCTTAGCACGCACAGACCATTTTATACCAACAGATACAGCACTATAAACAACAATTGCTTTCCAAAATGTTTAGTAAGAAAAGTTTTGGCTGTGCTGCGTCCTCACTGGGGTGCACATGGCACGTGGGATCTGAGTTCCCTGACCAAGAGCAGACCCCTCATCGCCTGCGTTGGCAGGGGGATTCGTAACCCCTGGACCGGCAGGGAAGTCCCTAGGTTTCACATTTTTGTAAACACGTCGCTCACGTTCGGCTTCGTAGGAGACGCCTGCATTCTCCTTCTCGTCCGTTTGTTCAAACTGTTGTGTTCGTCAGCTTCAGCAGAAGTCCGGGCTCACACAGATCCATAGGTGGAAGAGGGAGGCAGAACCCCTGCCTTTGTCAGACCAGACTTAAGGAGCTAAGAATTCCTCTCTTAGAACTGGACACCCAGACTCCCGGCTCTCCCTTGTCTGTTCAGGCAGGAGGGTCCCTACAGGAGGCCTTTCCCCCACCCCTGCCTGGGTCCCAGGACCGCCCGCACTGGGCTGACAGGTTTGCCGGGGCCTGGGGAGGAAGTGCGGCTGGGCGGCCCTGGGGGAGCAGGGGAGATAAGAGGCTTGGCCCTCTCAGGGCAGAGGGGTGGCCGCCGGGTGTAACGCCCACTGCGCCAGCCTGAGAAATGCGATAGCGCCGGCCCCCGCCCCCACGCTCCTGGGAGGAACCCTGTTCCCAGAAGTCTGTCCCTGGACACTGCCGTCAGCCTCCGAGTTCATTTCCTGGTTAAACAAACATCTGCATTCAATGGCCCGGTTGGGCCACGCCCAGGAGCAGCTTCAGAGGAGAGCCCCGGGCCGCCTCCTCGCCTCCTCCTCTGGCCTCCAAGACGCATCCATCACGGGCACAATCGCAAAGCAGGAGGGCCGGGAGGGACGTGCAGAGCACCCCGTGCCCACAAGCGCCCACAATGGCAGAGGCGATAGCGCCAGGGGTTTGGACGGGGCGTGGCTACTCCATCCGTCTTCCCCTCGTCTGGCCGTGCAGCGGGGAGCGCTAACCCCGTCTTCCCAGCCAGAAGCAGGCGTCTGAGGAGGGCGCGCCCTTGGTCATGCAGGTGCTCGGGCCTGGCTGGGCAGTGGATCGGGCTCCCAGCCCCCAGCCCTGCTCTCTGTGCTGGGTGCTGGCAAGGGCGTTGCTCCGAGGCCTGCCGGACCGCCGGGGCCCCTGCAGTGCCGGCCTCCAGCGGCCCCTCACAGTGCAGGTCTAGGATGGGTGGATGGGTGTTTCCCAATTGGGAAACCCCGCCTCCTCCAGAGAGCAGACTCGCTGAGTGCTTGGGGAGGGAGCTGACTACCGGGGCCTGAATCTTGGCTCTGCCACTGATGAGCAGTGACTGTGGGTGAAGGGAACTGAACGTGTGCCTCAGTTTCCTCATCTGTAAAACGGAGCTCATAATAAAAGCATCTACCTCCTAGGTTGTGGGGAAGACTCGGTGAGATAGGATATGTGAACATCTAGGGCTTCCTTGGTGGTCCAGTGGGTGAAGAGTCCGCCTTGCAGCGCAAGGGGCACCGGTTTGATCCCTGGCCCGGGCAGATCCCATGTGCCACGGAGCGGCTGGACCGGCGTGTCCAATCACGAGCCAGTGCTTTGGAGCTCATGCGCCCAGAGCCAGTGCTCTGCAATGAGAGAGGCCACTGCAGTGGGAGGCCCACACAGGCCAAAGAATAAAAGACGGATGAAAATAAATATATATATAAAAAAATATATGCACGATGAGGAAAGAAATTTTTTTTAAAAAGTGAAAACCTAGAGTCATACTAGAGCCAGTACTGGCTATTGTAGCATTAGTAGGTATTCTCATCGTCCATATTTTTTTCATTTTTTAAAAGCAAATTAACCCTTTAATAAAATTGATATGATAGAACTTGAGCTCTAGAAATCGTTTGTCACATTATCCTTTTTTGATTCATTTTTTAATTTCTGAATTGGTGGGAAGTTGCCTTACAATCTTGTGTTGGTTTCTAACATACAGCAGTGTGAACTGACCGTAATTGTGTAAGGAGGGCCTGGCAGCCCACTCTAGTCCTCTAGCCTGGAGAATCCTGTGGACAGAGGAACCTGGTGGGCTGCAGCGCCCAGGATCACAAAGAGTCGGACACGACTGAAACAGTTTAGCACACGCATAGGGGTGTGTGTGAATGGATCTTCACTCTTGAGTTTTCCTCCCCTCCCCCGACCCCACCCCGAACCAGGTTGTCATTCACATTTTCCAGAAGGAGCTCTGAGAAGAGAAATATGGTGTCCAAGGGCGTAGGTGTGGGAAGGGGTGGAGCCCGGGACGTGAGCCCAGGCCTTTCCACCCCGGAGCACAGGTCTCAGCACCAAACTGGGCACAGGTGAGAATGGACGCACAGGCCCCCGGGAGATTGGTGTTTTCTCATAGGACAGATCTCCTGCCTCCTGTCCGTTCTCTCCGTAAAGTAATTCTCTTTACGGAAGCCTGACCACAAGGTTTCCTTAACTGTCCAGGCCTGTCCTGGCAGAACAGATGTCCAGCGTGAGAGTTTCTGTTTCCTTTCGCGTGTGGGAGTCTGCAGGACCCCGGCTTGGGAGGTGGGCTGCTCTTGGCCGGAGAGCCCGGGCCAGCTTAGCGGATGCAGAAGGCAGGCTCAGCGGGTCTGTCGAGGCCGGAGGTCTCCGCGGGCCTCCCGGCTTCCCCCCTGCCCGGCAGGCGGTGCAGCATCGCCCACCGCAGAGGCGGCCGTGAGAGGCCGGGGGAGGACTGCCGCAGGCCGCGTTTTCCTGAACTTGGGGGGTGTGAGAGAGTCCGGAATTGCCACACCTGTGCTCTTGGCTGGAGAGCAGTTAGGGATGGACCAGCCAGGGAGGGGTGCGCGTGTGAAAGTCACTCAGTCGTGGCAGACTCTTTGCAACCCCGTGAAGTTACGGAGTTCTCAGCCTTTCCCCTCTCCAGGAGGTCTTTCCAACCCAGGGATGGAGCCCAGGCCTCCTGCACTACAAATTTGCCCTTGGACACCTTATTTCTCTTCTCTGAGCTCCTTCTGGAAAACGTGGATGATAACCTGGTTCGGGGTGGGGGTGGGGGGGGGGGAGGAAACCAATGAGCCACTAGTGAAGCCCGAGAACACTGGAGCCTTTCCCTTCTTCAGGGGATCTTCCTCATCCAGGGATTGAACCCAGGTCTCCCGCATGGCAGGCAGGTTCTTTACCGTCTGGACCCCCAGAGAAGCCCACGTCCTCTGTATCTCAGTCCCATTGGTTCATTCAGACGTGCCTTGAGCACCTCCTGTGTACAAGAGCAGCGTTAGGTAGTGAGACCGCCGTAAAGAGAAACAAGCAAGAAACAGCTTAGGGCCGCAGCGTGCCCCAGGGGGCTCAGCCGTGTGTGTGTGTGGAGACCAACGTGGGTGTTACGGCTGGCACGGGGCTGCAGCTGTCATCCAGAGGGCAGAGGCCGTGGCTGCAGTTGCCCGCCCCGCAGCATGCAGCTCCGCGCTGGCAGCGAGAGCCACGGGGGCCGGACACCTGTGGGGCCGACGCTGCGATCCCAGAGAGAGGCCGGCTCGGGGCGTGCTCGTGGATGGCCACGCCAAGGGTGTGACTTTTGAGCAGAGACCCGAAAAAGTCCAAAAGCAAGAATGAGACGATCTGGGCCTTCCCTGGTGGGCCAGTGGCTAGACTCACACTCCCAGGGCAGGGCGTCCAGGGTCCATCTCTGGTCAGGGAACTGCACCCCACCTGCTGCAGCTGAGACGTCACTGGGCTCACTCAGTCACGTCCAGCTCTTTGTGTCCTCGTGGACTGTAGTCCACCAGGCTTCTCCAGAGTTCATAGGATTTTCCAGGCAAGAATCCTGGAGTGGGCTGCCGTTTCCTTCTCCAGGGGATCTTCCCGAGGCAGGGATTGAACCCCGTCTCCTGCATCGGCAGGTCGATTCACATGCCACAACTAAAAGCCCATACGCTGCGATGAAGATGGAAGATCCCACACGCCACCACCAAGACCCGTTACAGCCTCCTGCACTACAAAGGAGTTCTCAGCCTTTCCTCTCCAGGAGGTCTTTCCAACCCAGGGATGGAGCCCAGGCCTCCTGCACTACAAATTTGCCCTTGGACACCTTATTTCTCTTCTCTGAGCTCCTTCTGGAAAACGTGGATGATAACCTGGTTCGGGGTGGGGGTGGGGGGGGGGGAGGAAACCAATGAGCCACTAGTGAAGCCCGAGAACACTGGAGCCTTTCCCTTCTTCAGGGGATCTTCCTCATCCAGGGATTGAACCCAGGTCTCCCGCATGGCAGGCAGGTTCTTTACCGTCTGGACCCCCAGAGAAGCCCACGTCCTCTGTATCTCAGTCCCATTGGTTCATTCAGACGTGCCTTGAGCACCTCCTGTGTACAAGAGCAGCGTTAGGTAGTGAGACCGCCGTAAAGAGAAACAAGCAAGAAACAGCTTAGGGCCGCAGCGTGCCCCAGGGGGCTCAGCCGTGTGTGTGTGTGGAGACCAACGTGGGTGTTACGGCTGGCACGGGGCTGCAGCTGTCATCCAGAGGGCAGAGGCCGTGGCTGCAGTTGCCCGCCCCGCAGCATGCAGCTCCGCGCTGGCAGCGAGAGCCACGGGGGCCGGACACCTGTGGGGCCGACGCTGCGATCCCAGAGAGAGGCCGGCTCGGGGCGTGCTCGTGGATGGCCACGCCAAGGGTGTGACTTTTGAGCAGAGACCCGAAAAAGTCCAAAAGCAAGAATGAGACGATCGGGGCCCTTTCCCCTGGTGGGCCAGTGGCTAGACTCACACTCCCAGGGCAGGGCGTCCAGGGTCCATCTCTGGTCAGGGAACTGCACCCCACCTGCTGCAGCTGAGACGTCACTGGGCTCACTCAGTCACGTCCAGCTCTTTGTGTCCTCGTGGACTGTAGTCCACCAGGCTTCTCCAGAGTTCATAGGATTTTCCAGGCAAGAATCCTGGAGTGGGCTGCCGTTTCCTTCTCCAGGGGATCTTCCCGAGGCAGGGATTGAACCCCGTCTCCTGCATCGGCAGGTCGATTCACATGCCACAACTAAAAGCCCATACGCTGCGATGAAGATGGAAGATCCCACACGCCACCACCAAGACCCGTTACAGCCACATAAATGAATATTTTTTGAATTATAAGAGAACGACAAGACCCCAGGAAGAGCATCGCAGGCAGAGGGAACAGCAAGTGCAGAGGCCCTGAGTTAGAAGGGCGTCATCCAGAGCCCGCGTGTGAGACCGGCTGGTCATCGCCCGCGCGTCTCGGGTGACGACGCTGAGGCTCTGGGGCCGTGGCGCGCCGGCCGCCGCGCAGTCACGCGGTTCCGGGGCCGGGGCGGGTCCTTGGGTGTGCTGGACTCCGGGGTCTGGGGGCTGCCGTCTGCCTCAGCCGCGCTGCAGGAGGAGGACTCAGCCTGGACCCACGGCGGAGGGAGGCCTTTCCCCTCGACCCTGTCGGCGGTTTGCTCTTGTTCCCTCCCTGGGCGCTTGGTTCTGTCCCTGCTGCCACCTCAGGTGCCACACGCACAAGGGTCGCTGGCTTCTGTTCCCAGTGTGAGAGGCAGACACGGAGATAGGCACGAACACGTCGCCAGATCCCTCTGTGTGTGTGCGTGTGTGTATGCGCGAGTGTGTTAGTTGCGCAGGCTGGTTGGAGTCTTTGCCGCCCCAGGGACTGCCGCCCACCAGGCTCCTCTGTCCATGAGATTCTCCAGACAGGAGTACTGGAGTCATTCGCCGTTCCCTTCTCCAGGGGATCTTCCCAATCCGGCATCGAACTCTGGTCTCCCACATTGCAGGCAGATGCTTACCATCTGAGCCACCGGGGAAGCCCCATGTATCATTATAGGGCTGTGTCCACTTCACAGATGGGAAAGTTGAGGTACGGGAAGGTTCAGGGACTTGTTTCACCAGTACAAGGCAGAAACGGGGTCTGAGCCGACTGCCTCGTTCTGGAGTTCAGGATCTGCTCCCTTGATAGGCAGTGCGTTTCTGCTCCCTGGAGTAGATCGTCGCTTCTTAAGTTTAATAACAGTCAGGTTGAGCAGAGAGGGCCTTCAGCACTCACTCTGCTCACACACGGCAAGCTGAAGCCCAGCCTCGGAAAGTGACTGGTTGCACGGGGAGGCGGCGGGAGACCAGGAGCCGGGAGCCAGGAACCGTGGGTCCCCCGGCACCCTCTGCTCCCCCTTGACCACCCGGCCCAGCCTCGCCTGCGCCGGCCCCGCCTCCATCCCCATCGGCCCTGGCACTGCCCTGCGGTGTGTCTGATGCCCGGCAGGTCTGGGGCCACAAGCGTGCTCGTGGCCGAAGGCCGGGACCTCTGCCTCCCGCCCGCCCGTGCTTCCTGTTTAGAGACCGAATCTCCGTGACCCTCCCATCGCACAGGTGCGGGGGCTGCAGGTCACGTGGGCTAAGCAGCCCACCTTTGAGGGCAGCCTGGAGAGTCCGGGCTTCGCAAGTGACTTGGACAGTCATTCGGCCACTCACTCATTCATTCTCTCAGTAACAGAAGAGGAGCATGTTCGAGCCGGGCCACTGGCCTGCAGAGGTGCCCCTCCCAGGCCCCACTGTGGGCGCGGGAGGCCTAATCCAGCCAGTCAGGGAGGGGATCTGGGGGTGTTCCTTGGAGGAGGCCATTGTCGCCGTGGCTAAGTCTCCAGGGGTGACAGGGAGGTGGGCAGGCTGCGAGAGGAGAGGGCTCTGACGGGGCAGCAAGCACAGAGGCACGAAGAGGGGCTCGCTCAGCACGGAGAGCTGCAGGCTGCTCCGAACCTCCCCGTCCACGGGCAGCCCCCGCGCGCCTGAGGGCGCCTGACCCCCGAGCAGGCAGGGGGCGGCAGGCCCTGGGCTGAGCACTGGATGCTGCTGATGTCCCGTCCCCGTGACAGATGAGGCCGGGCAGCTGCGGGAGGCTGAGCACTGGTAGTGAGTCCTGGGGGGCCGGGGGTGAGAAGTACGTGGAATCCACCCCCGGCAGCGTGGCAGCCCTTCTGGAAGCCTGACGCTCGTGGACCTGGGCCTCCGGTCCTGCCGCCCCGCGGGCCCCTCTTGACGGCTGTTTCCTCCCGCAGGTGGACGGACCCTCCAGAGCCCAGGCCGTCGCGCAGGAGCTGCTGTCTTCAGAGAAAGCGTGAGTGCCCGAGCTCGTTCACCGAGCGCCTCCCGCTTCCGGCGTGTTCAGGACGAGCGTTAATGCCCCCTCCCTCTACCCTGCAGGTACGTGGAGATGCTGCAGCACTTAGACCTGGTGAGTCAGCCATTGCAACCGTCCAGAAGGACTCGCCCTTTACACGGCCTGACCGGCAGAGAGCAATGAGGACACAGGCGCTCTCCACGGAGCGTAATCCGCCCCGTCATTCGGGATCCCCATGCCCGGCAGGTCTGGGGCCACAAGCGTGCTCGTGGCCGAAGGCCGGGACCTCTGCCTCCCGCCCGCCCGTGCTTCCTGTTTAGAGACCGAATCTCCGTGACCCTCCCATCGCACAGGTGCGGGGGCTGCAGGTCACGTGGGCTAAGCAGCCCACCTTTGAGGGCAGCCTGGAGAGTCCGGGCTTCGCAAGTGACTTGGACAGTCATTCGGCCACTCACTCATTCATTCTCTCAGTAACAGAAGAGGAGCATGTTCGAGCCGGGCCACTGGCCTGCAGAGGTGCCCCTCCCAGGCCCCACTGTGGGCGCGGGAGGCCTAATCCAGCCAGTCAGGGAGGGGATCTGGGGGTGTTCCTTGGAGGAGGCCATTGTCGCCGTGGCTAAGTCTCCAGGGGTGACAGGGAGGTGGGCAGGCTGCGAGAGGAGAGGGCTCTGACGGGGCAGCAAGCACAGAGGCACGAAGAGGGGCTCGCTCAGCACGGAGAGCTGCAGGCTGCTCCGAACCTCCCCGTCCACGGGCAGCCCCCGCGCGCCTGAGGGCGCCTGACCCCCGAGCAGGCAGGGGGCGGCAGGCCCTGGGCTGAGCACTGGATGCTGCTGATGTCCCGTCCCCGTGACAGATGAGGCCGGGCAGCTGCGGGAGGCTGAGCACTGGTAGTGAGTCCTGGGGGGCCGGGGGTGAGAAGTACGTGGAATCCACCCCCGGCAGCGTGGCAGCCCTTCTGGAAGCCTGACGCTCGTGGACCTGGGCCTCCGGTCCTGCCGCCCCGCGGGCCCCTCTTGACGGCTGTTTCCTCCCGCAGGTGGACGGACCCTCCAGAGCCCAGGCCGTCGCGCAGGAGCTGCTGTCTTCAGAGAAAGCGTGAGTGCCCGAGCTCGTTCACCGAGCGCCTCCCGCTTCCCGGCGTGTTCAGGACGAGCGTTAATGCCCCCCTCCCTCTACCCTGCAGGTACGTGGAGATGCTGCAGCACTTAGACCTGGTGAGTCAGCCATTGCAACCGTCCAGAAGGACTCGCCCTTTTACACGGCCTGACCCGCGGGGCAGAGAGCAATGAGGACACAGGCGCTCTCCACGGGCGGAGGCCTCTGTTCACCCGGGCTTCTCCGGGAAGTCCGTCCCCGGATTCCTGTGCCTCGGGGCGCACGGAGCACGTTCTTCCCACGGGGCTTCCCTCTGCCCGGGAGACGGGGCACCGGCGGGACCCGCTGAGGTCTCGGGAAGGGGGGTTGCGGCCTCCTCGACCCTGGCCTCGAGGCGGACAGGTGGAGTCTGGGAGGTAGCCGTGTGTGCGAGTTCAGGTGTGTGGCGTGGGGACGTGCCTGTGCCTGTGTGTGCACGAGCACGTGTGTGCACACTCGTGGGTCCGTCTTCGGGGAGGCGGTCATGTGTGTGCACCGTGACCAGGCAGCTGGGGTAGCAAGAGGTGTTCTCCGTCGCCCCGACCTTGGGGCAGCAGCGCCGGCGCCCTTCGAGGTGGAGTAGGGGGAATCCTCTGGCCTTTGGGAGGAGCGAAGGCCAGACGGGGGACTGCCGGGGTTTGCGGCTCCGCCACCTTCACAGCCCGCCCCACTGCCTGCAGTTTCCCTGGGCCAGTTCAATTCAGTGAAAGCTTTTTGACACTGGCTGTGTGACAGGCACTGGGGATGGATAGCGGGATCTGACAGGCCCCATCTCCAGGGGCAGCCCGGCCAGAGAAGGAGACAGATGAGCGAGTGAGTGAGTGATTATCCGGAGCCCAGGGGAGCCACAGGAACCCTGAGGGAATCTTGGCAGGCTTCCTGGAGGGGGTGACATTGCGGCCGAGGCGTCAGGACTCAGTGAGGGGAGAGGGTGCAGCAGAGACACGGGAAGGGAGGGCACACGTCACGTTTAGGCCCTCGTGGTGGCTGCCTGCTCGACCGAGCCCTCTCAGCCATCCGCAGGTTCCTCGTAGGTTAGCTTCTGGCCCTGTGCTGCTTTCTATTGTTCCTGATATCTTTCCAAGAACATCAGAGCTGAGAATGTCCATCCTGGACGTTCTGTGGGTGGTGACGTGGAGGTCCCGAGGGAGCGACCTGGGCAGGGTCACGCGGGGACCAAGCCAGGACGAAGCCCCGGGTCTCCCGGTGCCCCGCCGGGGGCGCTGTCGTCCGGTGTTCATCGCCCGTCCCCGCCGCCCTCAGAGCCCCTCGGGGCGGGCCCCCCTGCAGGCAGCTGACACCAGGCCTCGGCTGAATCGCGCTGAGGTCCCCGTGGGTGGCGTCCCTAGGAGGAGAGCGCTGCTGGTTCGCAGCCCCCCATTTTTGCTCTTCAGGCTCAGAACTTTTTGTGCGAGATCAAACCCCACAGCCCTCAGGTGCGAAACGTACCGGCCCCGAGCAGACACCTCTAAGACCTGTTGAGGAAGAGCAGCAGGAGGCACCGCTGTCCCGTGGCGAGTGCTTTCCCCCTTGCTGCCGAGCTGGCAGCATGTCCAGGGGGCCGGGCCTTTCTGCTTTATGCCTTTGTCAAGAGGGTTCTAACTTGGAAGCGTCCATCTGTGTTTGCACTGCTTCCTGCCATTTGCAAAGATGCTGAAACCGCTGGCCATCCATGATAATATCCTGAGTAGGGAAAACAAAGAGCCCATAAAAAGAAAAATCACAGCTCTGAAGCTCGTGGGAAATTGCGGTCTGGAGCTACGCTGTGACGTCAGGGCTTATGGGGACAGAAGTGGCAGAAACGCCCCAGCGTGACTCCCAGTCCCGCGCTGGTCCAGCAGGGACCACGGACGTCGGGATGCTCTGTGCCACTCTCCCTCCACGCCTCCCGGGCCTCTGTCTGCTTGCCAAGGTCGGTGGGCGTTTTCAGAAGTTCTCCGTGGAGACTCGCTGCTGCTGAAGTCCCAAGGCTGCCCAGTGGCGGAGAGGGACCGACCGTTCCTTCTGTGCAGACCTCCGCAGCCTAGAGCGCCCCTCGACTCCACACGGCCTCAGGCCGTCTGTGTTTGCAGTGCGGCTTGGGGTTTGTCACAGGGTAGACAGAGCTGCCTCTGGGGTTAGTAAGGTCTCTGGTTGTTGTCCAAAACTGAGTTCTGATCTTGTTTTTGTACAGCCTGTGAACTAAGAGTGGATTTTACATATTTGAAACACTTGAGGGGAAAGAAGGCAAAGAAGACTATGTGACGGAGGCCATATGCGGCTCACAAAGTCTGAAACGTTTCTCACCTGGCCTTTACAGGAAATTTTGCTGACTTCTGGTTTAAAGACTTATCTCTTCTTCTGTGAACCGAGTCATAAATGTATTCATCCACCTGCCCAGCTGTCTGTCTGTTCAATCTCTCATCCACTCATGTAGCCAGACTTTCATCCAGTCATGTGTCCTGTCATCTGTCCATGCACCTAATTATACTGCATTCACCCATCAAACTCCCCATCCACCCATCCACCCATCCACCCATCCACCCATCCTTCCATCCATCCATCCAGTCATTCATCCATTACCCATCCATGCATTCTTCCATCCTTCCATTCACCATCCAGTCATTCATCCATCCACCCACCCATCCACCTAGTCATTCATCAAACTCCCCATCCGTCCATTCATCCATCCGCCCACCCTGCATCCATCTGTCTGACTTACCCATTCCCTCTGGACAGAATGTCACAGCCTGTTTCTAACACCATAGACACTGAGATAGGCCTTGGATCCCCAAAGATGGAAAGGCCCTGAACCTGGCCTTGAGTGGGTGTCTCTATTTCTGCTGAGGGAAAGAGTGGCGATGGGAAGGAAAACCCTACGTGTGAACCACGGTGCTGCTCTGTGGTGAGTGTAGCTTGTGCAGAAGTTCACAGGAGCGTTGGAGTGGAGAGGCTTCTTCATAACCCTTGGGGCTCTCCGGGAGGCTTGGCGGCAGAGGTGCCCCTGGCCTGGAGCTGGAGGGAACCCCCAGGCCTGGGAGGTGGGGTGGGCAGGTGCTCGGCCCGGGAGCACTCCCAGGCCTGTAGGCACGTGATACTGGTGGAGAGTGGGGCACCGTCACGCTTCCTCAGAACATGGGTGCGTTTGGAACGTCAGGTTGGAGATGGAATGAAGGATCAAGGGATGGGTCCCAAACCAAGGTCAAAATCGAACTGAGACGTCCCTAAAATGCCAAGCTGAGGGACCTCTGCTCTTCCTTGCATAGAGTGCATCGGTGGAGATTTTGAACGGACGTGGCCCCTGGACCCCTTTAGGTCTCTGTTTTCTCATCTACGAGACATGCCTCTCCCGGCAGATGCAGAGCGTCCCCACCCGAGGTCTCTCCTTCCCGGTCAGGCCTCTGCGGGAGCCATTGTGCGGCGGGACACGCTGGCCTTTACAGGAAATTTTGCTGACTTCTGGTTTAAAGACTTATCTCTTCTTCTGTGAACCGAGTCATAAATGTATTCATCCACCTGCCCAGCTGTCTGTCTGTTCAATCTCTCATCCACTCATGTAGCCAGACTTTCATCCAGTCATGTGTCCTGTCATCTGTCCATGCACCTAATTATACTGCATTCACCCATCAAACTCCCCATCCACCCATCCACCCATCCACCCATCCACCCATCCTTCCATCCATCCATCCAGTCATTCATCCATTACCCATCCATGCATTCTTCCATCCTTCCATTCACCATCCAGTCATTCATCCATCCACCCACCCATCCACCTAGTCATTCATCAAACTCCCCATCCGTCCATTCATCCATCCGCCCACCCTGCATCCATCTGTCTGACTTACCCATTCCCTCTGGACAGAATGTCACAGCCTGTTTCTAACACCATAGACACTGAGATAGGCCTTGGATCCCCAAAGATGGAAAGGCCCTGAACCTGGCCTTGAGTGGGTGTCTCTATTTCTGCTGAGGGAAAGAGTGGCGATGGGAAGGAAAACCCTACGTGTGAACCACGGTGCTGCTCTGTGGTGAGTGTAGCTTGTGCAGAAGTTCACAGGAGCGTTGGAGTGGAGGCTTCTTCATAACCCTTGGGGCTCTCCGGGAGGCTTGGCGGCAGAGGTGCCCCTGGCCTGGAGCTGGAGGGAACCCCCAGGCCTGGGAGGTGGGGTGGGCAGGTGCTCGGCCCGGGAGCACTCCCAGGCCTGTAGGCACGTGATACTGGTGGAGAGTGGGGCACCGTCACGCTTCCTCAGAACATGGGTGCGTTTGGAACGTCAGGTTGGAGATGGAATGAAGGATCAAGGGATGGGTCCCAAACCAAGGTCAAAATCGAACTGAGACGTCCCTAAAATGCCAAGCTGAGGGACCTCTGCTCTTCCTTGCATAGAGTGCATCGGTGGAGATTTTGAACGGACGTGGCCCCTGGACCCCTTTAGGTCTCTGTTTTCTCATCTACGAGACATGCCTCTCCCGGCAGATGCAGAGCGTCCCCACCCGAGGTCTCTCCTTCGGGCCGAGATGTCGGAGGCCTCTGCGGGAGCCATTGTGCCGGCGGGACACGGTGGCTCTGGAATCCGCCACCGTCTGAGACCCGGGGAGGCCCTCACTGAGGAGGGTCCCCTTTATCTGATCCTCGTCTGCATCTCCGCCGTCCCCCCCGACCACCTTCTCCCTCGTGCGCCCCCGTCCACGCTGACCTCCCGGCTGCCCTTCCGCCGCCGTCAACACAGTCACGTCGCCTGGGCTTGGCACCCGCCCTTCCCTCCACCGCCCCGTCCTGCCCCCACGCGTCCCCAGCCAGCTCTTCCTTCCCCTCTAGTCTCACTTCAAGTGTCACCGCCCCAGTGAAGCCATGTTCTGAAGCTGACAGATTTTCTGGGCCAGGCACTCGGCCAGGGCAAGGTAGGGAGCACATGTCGTGCTCCTGGGTGTCTGGAGACGTCTAGAATCGAGGGGTGACTTGGTACCCAGGGGCTGGAATCCGCCAGAGGTGCCTTCACACCGCCGGCTGCTGCCCGGTGCTGGCTGTTGTCCGGGACCTCAGCTGGACGGGCGGCCACACATTCAGCGATGTCTCACTGCGTGGGGAGCTTGGGCTTCCTCAGAGCGTGGCGTGGTGGTTAGATTCCAAGAGTGCGTGTCCCAAGAGGGAGCGAGGAGGAAGTGCGTGGCATTTGTATGATGTATCCTTGGACCCGTAAAGAGCCTACTGCCAGTGCAGGAGCCACACAAGACGTGGGCTCCACCCCTGGGCGGGGGGAAGATTCCCTGGAGGAGGGCATGGCCACCCACTCCAGTATGCTTGCCTGGACTGGAGGATCCCACGGACAGAAGGGCCTGGGGGGCTACCGTCCATGGGGTTGCAAAGAATCGAGCACAACTGAAGCGACTGAGCACTCGGACCCGAAGGCAGGTCATATAAGTAGCCGTGCTTGTACCACAATTCATTCAGTGGAGGCTGTTACGAGGTCCATCCTTACTCAAGAGGAGGGAGCACAGTTTTCACCATTCGGGATGAGTGTCATGAATGCAGAATGGCTGCCATGTTCTAGTCTCTGTTTTCTCATCTACGAGACATGCCTCTCCCGGCAGATGCAGAGCGTCCCCACCCGAGGTCTCTCCTTCGGGCCGAGATGTCGGAGGCCTCTGCGGGAGCCATTGTGCCGGCGGGACACGGTGGCTCTGGAATCCGCCACCGTCTGAGACCCGGGGAGGCCCTCACTGAGGAGGGTCCCCTTTATCTGATCCTCGTCTGCATCTCCGCCGTCCCCCCCGACCACCTTCTCCCTCGTGCGCCCCCGTCCACGCTGACCTCCCGGCTGCCCTTCCGCCGCCGTCAACACAGTCACGTCGCCTGGGCTTGGCACCCGCCCTTCCCTCCACCGCCCCGTCCTGCCCCCACGCGTCCCCAGCCAGCTCTTCCTTCCCCTCTAGTCTCACTTCAAGTGTCACCGCCCCAGTGAAGCCATGTTCTGAAGCTGACAGATTTTCTGGGCCAGGCACTCGGCCAGGGCAAGGTAGGGAGCACATGTCGTGCTCCTGGGTGTCTGGAGACGTCTAGAATCGAGGGGTGACTTGGTACCCAGGGGCTGGAATCCGCCAGAGGTGCCTTCACACCGCCGGCTGCTGCCCGGTGCTGGCTGTTGTCCGGGACCTCAGCTGGACGGGCGGCCACACATTCAGCGATGTCTCACTGCGTGGGGAGCTTGGGCTTCCTCAGAGCGTGGCGTGGTGGTTAGATTCCAAGAGTGCGTGTCCCAAGAGGGAGCGAGGAGGAAGTGCGTGGCATTTGTATGATGTATCCTTGGACCCGTAAAGAGCCTACTGCCAGTGCAGGAGCCACACAAGACGTGGGCTCCACCCCTGGGCGGGGGGAAGATTCCCTGGAGGAGGGCATGGCCACCCACTCCAGTATGCTTGCCTGGACTGGAGGATCCCACGGACAGAAGGGCCTGGGGGGCTACCGTCCATGGGGTTGCAAAGAATCGAGCACAACTGAAGCGACTGAGCACTCGGACCCGAAGGCAGGTCATATAAGTAGCCGTGCTTGTACCACAATTCATTCAGTGGAGGCTGTTACGAGGTCCATCCTTACTCAAGAGGAGGGAGCACAGTTTTCACCATTCGGTGGGATGAGTGTCATGAATGCAGAATGGCTGCCATGTTCTAGTCATCATATCCGTGTCCCAGGCGGGAAGAAGGAAATAAGGGGGAAATCAAAAGCTTAGTCCCGGGGCTTCCCTGGTGGTCCAGTGGGTAAGGACACCGCCTTGCAGTGCAAGGGGCGCCGGTTCAATCCCTGGCCTGGGAGGATCCCACGTGCCGCGGAGCGGCTGGACCGATGTGTCCAATGACCGAGCTGGCGCTCTGGAGCACGTGTGCCCAGAGCCGGTGCTCTGCGACAACATGGGCCACCACGATGGGAGGCCCACACGGGCCAAAAGAACAAAGATGGATGAAAGTAGATAAATGAAAGACCAATAGAAGGGGCCAAAAAAAAAAAGAAGCTTAGTCCCCTTAAGACTGAATTCTGGAAAACCTCCATCAACAATTTCTGCTTCCATCTCATCGGGCACTCCCATTGGGAGTCAGTTTTGTCCGAGGTGGGTTCCCATCAGCAGCTGTGCCTCTTGTGTGTTTATTCTGGGGTCCAGCGGGGAGGTGCGGCAGAGGGAGGCTCTTCCCAGATGATGGCAGGAGAGCGAGTAGAAACGCCTGAGGTCCACGCTCACAAGTGACAGAGCGCCAGCAGAGCGCCAGTGCGAGGATGGTGTGGTTGGCCACGGAAAGCAGTTCAGCCCAGCTGGGGTGTCGTGAGGGAGAGAGCGGGGAGCGTCGAGGCCAGCACAGTCGCGGGGAGCCCCGCGAGGCAGGCTTGGGGTTTGAGTCCGAGCCACTGAAGCTCCGTGGGAGGCTGTCGAGGGACCCTGAAGGAGTGCCCGTGGCCCGCGGCGCTGGGCACGGGGGGAGGGCTGTGTGCCTGGTGACGGTGGGCTGTCAGGAGCGAGGGGCGAGGGCGGGCCCCAGGCGCACTCCAGGTTTCTGGCTGGCTGACTCGCTAAGACAGCACGTGCCAGAGGGGGCCGGGCGAGGCTTTGGGGACAGATGGTGGATTGCAGAGTGGAGGGGGACGTGGGGAAGGATGGGCAAGGGGTCAGCAGGGTGTGGAGTGTGCACTGGAAGTGGTCAAGGGGAGAAAAGCTAGCTGCAGCTCCACAGGAGGCCCCCGTCTCCCCGAGGGAGGGCGCAGAGCCGGGAGAGGGCTCTCGAGGACCCTGGAAGGGAGGCGGCGCCTGGGTGCGGAGCCTGTGGCGGGGCAGTCTGTTAAGAAGGGGTGAAAGGGCTTGGGTGGGGGGATAGTAAGCAGACCTGGTGCCGAAGGGCAGGGAGAGGCTCACGGGTCCTCCCTGCGCCCTCCCACGGACAGCGACTGCCCCACCTGCTCTGCGCGGGCGCGGTGCCTGCTCGGAAGGGTGTCGGGGGTGTCAGGAGCTCCCAGGACACGGGCGAGCTTCTCAGACAGCGCGGAGAAAGGGGCCAGTCACTCAGAAGCCCTCTCTTATCAGCGCGCAGGAGCTTGATTTGGCTACAGCCTCGGTGCTGGCGTGATTGGAGCAAACCCAGCATCGAGAGGAACTTATGGGTGGATTTAAGAGTTAATTTGCCTAAACTGGTATTTGCTGAGCTCCTGTGTGTGCTTGGCAGTTTGCGTACGTTAGCTCATTCGACTGCACATAGTTTGTGCTCAGTAAATACTTCTCAGATGCTTGGGTGGGTCCAAAACTGAGTCCCGGAGAAGGTGAGTGACTTACTCAACGTCACACAGCCAGTGAGAAGCAGAGTCAGGGCTGTTTGACTCCAAAGCCCTGAGCAAGGGGAGGAGATGAGTAGGTGGGGGACCATCCAGCGCGGTGGCAAGGAGCCCGAGGAGGGAGGAATCCGTGTGAGCGGGAGGAGTGAAGTCAGGGAAGGCTTCCTGGCAGAGGAGGTGTTGTGATGGACCTGGATGGGCAGGAAGTAGAAACAGGCCTTTGGGCAGGTGGGAGCTGCAGAGGCGGGCACACAGAGGGGAGGGCTTGGGAGTGTGGGCTGCCCGGAAGTGTCCGGGGAGCTGGTCTTCAGGCGGGGCTTGGGTGCCAGGATGCTTCCTGTTTCCGAGGGGAAGCGTGGGGATGTGGGAGCCCTGGGGACTCGAGCGGGGCAGGTGCAGTGAAGGCGCTGCAGGGAAGACTGGTCTGGTGGGTTGGGTGGGAGAGGTGATGCTGGGGGCGCCCCAAGTTTAACCCAGACTAAGCCCCAGACGGCTTCATCCCGGGGAAGCTGGTGTAGGACGAGGAAGAGAGTGTATGTTTCTTATTTATCTGTCTCTTGTTGATGTTTGCAGCCTCTGCCCGTTAAGAAGTCATTTTGAGTCAGCTTGGCAGGGGGGCGGTGGGGGAGTAGGTTTCTGTTTCTGAGTCTTTGCTGGGCCCTTCCAAGGCAGAGCGAGCACGCTCATCCTTGGGAAAAGCAGATTTGAGTTGAGTGTGAGAAACTGTGCTTTCTTTTTCCCTGAGCTGATGGGGCGAGGGGAGAAGAGCCCCCCATGTTGGGAGGTGTGAATGCAGTAGCTGTTGGGGTGTCTTAGGAAGAGAGGTTCCCACGCTAGGCACACAGCTCTTCCCTCTATATTTTCATGCAGTCCAGGGGGAAAAAAATTGATATGTGGCCTCGGAAAGCCTCTTCCTCCTCGATGCCTCACCCTGAGACGGCTGGTGGGACTCAGACATTTTTAGCCTTAGAATCTTGTTTTCAAAGGGAGAGCCCGTCCGCACACCAATATGAAGAGTGGATGAAATGGAGGCACCTGAGCTCAGAGGCAGGTGGAGATGGCAGCC
This sequence comes from Tragulus kanchil, assembly GCA_022376925.1. Lineage (NCBI taxonomy): Eukaryota > Metazoa > Chordata > Mammalia > Artiodactyla > Tragulidae > Tragulus > Tragulus kanchil. The sequence goes on along the minus strand of JAIOJX010000030.1, from coordinate 224,807,386 downwards.
GGCTCTGCCCCTGCCTCCCTTCGCCCTGGGCCTCCGCGGAGGACAGCGTGAGAAAGGCTCATCTCCATCAGCGGTGTGGCCCCCAAGCCACCGCCAGCACCTCCTGGGAACATGCAGGAAAGGCATGTTCTTAGGTCCCACCCCAAGTCTGCGGAGTTAGAAGCTCTGGGGCAGGCGTTGGGGGACTGGCCGCCTGTGTTTCCAGGACCCTCCAGGCATTACCGTGGGACACTGACATTCAAGACTGCAAATAAAGGTGATCCTGTACGTCCGCTCAGCGCAGGCTGGTCGTGCATGGATCCCCGGAAGCTGTAAACAACTTGGATGCTCGGACCCCACCCTCAGAGAGTTGCGTGTAATTCGTCTGCAGTGTGACCTGGTCATCGGGAGTCCAGCGGCTGCCCTTGAGACTGAGAACCCAGTGAAGGCGCTGCAGGGAAGACTGGTCTGGTGGGTTGGGTGGGAGAGGTGATGCTGGGGGCGCCCCAAGTTTAACCCAGACTAAGCCCCAGACGGCTTCATCCCGGGGAAGCTGGTGTAGGACGAGGAAGAGAGTGTATGTTTCTTATTTATCTGTCTCTTGTTGATGTTTGCAGCCTCTGCCCGTTAAGAAGTCATTTTGAGTCAGCTTGGCAGGGGGGCGGTGGGGGAGTAGGTTTCTGTTTCTGAGTCTTTGCTGGGCCCTTCCAAGGCAGAGCGAGCACGCTCATCCTTGGGAAAAGCAGATTTGAGTTGAGTGTGAGAAACTGTGCTTTCTTTTTCCCTGAGCTGATGGGGCGAGGGGAGAAGAGCCCCCCATGTTGGGAGGTGTGAATGCAGTAGCTGTTGGGGTGTCTTGGGAAAGAGAGGTTCCCACGCTAGGCACACAGCTCTTCCTCTATATTTTCATGCAGTCCAGGGGAAAAATTGATATGTGGCCTCGGAAAGCCTCTTCCTCCTCGATGCCTCACCCTGAGACGGCTGGTGGGACTCAGACATTTTTAGCCTTAGAATCTTGTTTTCAAAGGGAGAGCCCGTCCGCACACCAATATGAAGAGTGGATGAAATGGAGGCACCTGAGCTCAGAGGCAGGTGGAGATGGCAGCCGGCTCTGCCCCTGCCTCCCTTCGCCCTGGGCCTCCGCGGAGGACAGCGTGAGAAAGGCTCATCTCCATCAGCGGTGTGGCCCCCAAGCCACCGCCAGCACCTCCTGGGAACATGCAGGAAAGGCATGTTCTTAGGTCCCACCCCAAGTCTGCGGAGTTAGAAGCTCTGGGGCAGGCGTTGGGGGACTGGCCGCCTGTGTTTCCAGGACCCTCCAGGCATTACCGTGGGACACTGACATTCAAGACTGCAAATAAAGGTGATCCTGTACGTCCGCTCAGCGCAGGCTGGTCGTGCATGGATCCCCGGAAGCTGTAAACAACTTGGATGCTCGGACCCCACCCTCAGAGAGTTGCGTGTAATTCGTCTGCAGTGTGACCTGGTCATCGGGAGTCCAGCGGCTGCCCTTGAGACTGAGAACCCAGCGGGAAAGTAGCAAACGTCCACTCAGCCCAGTTGTGAACAAAGCCAGGTCAATCCGAGAGTGCAGCAGAAATGACTTAAGACAGTCTGCTCTCTTGTTTAATTGAAAGAAAGGTACTAGAAAAAGGCTGAATAGCCTGACAGTGTAAAGCCCTATAAAACTATTCCTTTCCAGGTTGGGACACACGGGAACCCGGCCCAGGGAGACAGTAGGTGGCCTGCGCAGTAGTTGAAGTTTCTGGATAAATATGGCACATATATTAAGAGCCTCTGCTCTACTCTACATACGTAGTTTTAAATAAATTGGACCTAGGTGTATTTGGGAGAACAATGTAAAATATGCATTCATTTTTAAGCTCATATAGGAAACTTCAAAGACATTCCCAGATCAGGGTGGCCCTCTTCGGACTGTGACCCCAGATCTCTCGAGCCCGCACGCTGCAACTAGAGAGCCCGTGCGGGCAACAGAAAGCTGCAACACAACATGAAGACGATGCCGCGCGCCACAAGTCAGGCCCTGTGGGTTGGTCGCTCAGTCGTGTCTGACTCTTTGCAGCCTGTGGCCTGTAGCCCACCAGGCTCCTCTGTCCATGGGATTCTCCAGGCAAGAAGACTGGAGTGGGGTGCTGTTTTCTACACCAGGGGATCTTCCCACCCCAGGGATTGAACTCGGGTCTCTTGCATCCCCTGCATTGGCATATGGATTCTTTTCCACTGCGCCACTGGGAAAGACTGGGATTGTTGGGTCACAGGGCGAGCACAGAGTTAGCTTCATTAGAGGCCGTCGCATAGGTCTCCAGGGTGGGTGAGGCGACACACAGCCCAGCTCCCTGTGGGGGTCCGGTGCTTCCTGCACACACTGGCCAGCCTGCCCAGACTGTCCCTCCTTGACTCACGGCTGTCCTGCCCATCTGAAGTGGCTTCTCGTGCTGTTTCAGTTTGCATTTCCCTGATGATTAATGAAATTGCGTATCTTCCCTCTGTTTACTAGCCATTTGGAAGTCCTCATTTGAAAAATGTCCTTGGCCTGTTCTTTAATTGGGTTGTCGTGTCTTTTTCGTATTGACTGGTAGGAGTTACTTAAATATTCTGGATACAAGTCCATTTTCAGATAGAGGATCAAACCCACGTCTCTTGCATCTCCTGCATTGGTAGGCAGATTCTTTTTTTTTTTTTTTTTTAATTATCTTTTTTACATGAGATTCTTTTTTTTTTTTAATTTTAATTTTTGGCTTCTTTTATTGGTTTTTTATTTGTGTATTTTCGTCCATCTTTATTCTTTGGCCTGTGTGAGCCTCCCATTGCGGGGGCCTTTCTTGTTACAGAGCACTGACTCCGGGCGCATGTGCTCCGGAGCACTGGCTTGTAATTGGGCACACTGGTCCAGCCGCTCTGCAGCACGTGGGGTCTTCCAGGCCAGGGACTGAACCGGCGCCCCTTGCATCACAAGGAGGACTCTTTACCCACTGGACCACCAGGGAAGCCTGGTAGGCAGATTCTTAACCACAAGCGCCTTCCCACCAGCGTAGTATGATGGCTTTAGCCTCTCCAGTTCCTTGCAGTTGCCGTGGCTCTCTGTGTTCTTAATGAGAGCCCTCCTGGTGGCTCTGAAAGGGGGTGCCTCTTGCAGCTTTGCTTGTGCGCTTCCCTGATGACCGCAGATGTTAGGCATCCTTCCGGGTGTTTTTTGGCCATTTGTGAATATTCTTTGGAGAAATGTCTTTCCAATCCTTTGCCTATTTTTTAATGAGTTGTCTTTTTACTTTAATTCTGTGTACAGGTTCCTTATCAGACACATGACTTACGAATATATCCTCCCAGTCTGTATCTTCGATAGTATCCTTTAAAGCACAAAATGTTTGTTTTTGGTAAACAAATTTATTTTGAATCCATTTTTTCTTTCATTGCTTAGGCTTCTGACATCATATCTAAAAAAAGCTTTGCCTCACCCTAAATCACAAACATGTAGTCTCTTTTTTTTGAAGAGTTTTATAGTATTAGCTCTTACGTTTAGTTTTTGAGTTAAGTTTTGTTATGCTCTAAAGGAATCCCTGTTCATTCTTTCGCATATGGGTATTCAAATAGTTTGGCATCATTTGGTGAAAAGATTATCTTCGCACTGAATTTTCTTGGCACCCTTGTCAGAAATCAATTGACCATGAATGTGTGAGGATGTGTTTCTGGATTCTCAGTTCTGTTCCGTTACTCTAAACGGCTTTAGGTCATCACCACATGGTCCAGATGCTTGTAGCCTCCTAGTGAGATTTGAAATCAGGACGCGGGAACCTTCCAACTTGGTTCTTGTTTAAGATTGTTCAGACTGTTGTGGGCCCCTTGTGTCTTTATTTTAACTTTAGGACCAGCTTATCAATTTCTGTTAAAGAAGAAAAAAAAGCAGCTGAGATCTTGATAGAGGTTGGTGTGAATCTGTCTGTTCAGGGAGTGCCAACCTGTTAACAGCATTAAGTGGTGTATGTCTCTGTCTGTGCATTCTATTTATTTTTGAGAGCTTGATATTTAAATGCCGACTAGAAATACTATCTACTTAAAAAGATCATTATGATATATAGTGGAACTAAAGATCTCTTCATGCAAATTGGAGATAGCAAGGGAACATTTCCTAAAAAGGAGGGCAGGAGAGAGGTCAGACAGGGCAAGGACCTCACAGAAGCAGAAGAGATTAAGAAGAGGTGGTCAAAATGCACAGAATGGTACTGAAACTGGTCCTAATGACCCAGATAGTCATGACGCTGTGGTCACTAACACTCATCCGGAGTGTGAAGTCAAGTGAACCTCAGAAAGCATGGCTACAAACAAAGCTAGTGGAGGTGATGGAATTCCAGCTGAGATATTTCAGATCCTAAATGACACTGCTATTAAAGTGCTGCCCTCAATATGCCAGCGAATTTGAAAAACTCAGCAGGGGCCGTAAGACTAAAAAGGATCAGTCTTCATTCCAATCGCGCAGAAAGGCAAAGACTGTTCAAACTATTGTGCAGTTGCAGTCATCTCACACACTAGCAGAGGCATGCTCACAGTTCTTCAAACTGGACTCCAGCAGTATGGGAGCGTCCAGATGTACAGGCTGAGTTTAGAAAAGGCAGAGGAACCAGAGATCAGACTGCCAGCATTCACTGGATCATGGAGAAAGCAAGAGAATTGCAGAAAAATCAATTGACCGCATGAAAATGTGTGGTGAAAAGATTATCTTCGCACTGAATTTTCTTGGCACCCTTGTCAGAAATCAATTGACCATGAATGTGTGAGGATGTGTTTCTGGATTCTCAGTTCTGTTCCGTTACTCTAAACGGCTTTAGGTCATCACCACATGGTCCAGATGCTTGTAGCCTCCTAGTGAGATTTGAAATCAGGACGCGGAACCTTCCAACTTGGTTCTTGTTTAAGATTGTTCAGACTGTTGTGGGCCCCTTGTGTCTTTATTTTAACTTTAGGACCAGCTTATCAATTTCTGTTAAAGAAGAAAAAAAAGCAGCTGAGATCTTGATAGAGGTTGGTGTGAATCTGTCTGTTCAGGGAGTGCCAACCTGTTAACAGCATTAAGTGGTGTATGTCTCTGTCTGTGCATTCTATTTATTTTTGAGAGCTTGATATTTAAATGCCGACTAGAAATACTATCTACTTAAAAAGATCATTATGATATATAGTGGAACTAAAGATCTCTTCATGCAAATTGGAGATAGCAAGGGAACATTTCCTAAAAAGGAGGGCAGGAGAGAGGTCAGACAGGGCAAGGACCTCACAGAAGCAGAAGAGATTAAGAAGAGGTGGTCAAAATGCACAGAATGGTACTGAAACTGGTCCTAATGACCCAGATAGTCATGACGCTGTGGTCACTAACACTCATCCGGAGTGTGAAGTCAAGTGAACCTCAGAAAGCATGGCTACAAACAAAGCTAGTGGAGGTGATGGAATTCCAGCTGAGATATTTCAGATCCTAAATGACACTGCTATTAAAGTGCTGCCCTCAATATGCCAGCGAATTTGAAAAACTCAGCAGGGGCCGTAAGACTAAAAAGGATCAGTCTTCATTCCAATCGCGCAGAAAGGCAAAGACTGTTCAAACTATTGTGCAGTTGCAGTCATCTCACACACTAGCAGAGGCATGCTCACAGTTCTTCAAACTGGACTCCAGCAGTATGGGAGCGTCCAGATGTACAGGCTGAGTTTAGAAAAGGCAGAGGAACCAGAGATCAGACTGCCAGCATTCACTGGATCATGGAGAAAGCAAGAGAATTGCAGAAAAACATCTACTTCTGCGTCATTGACTACACTAAAGCCTTTGACCGTGTGGATCACAACAGACTGTGTAAAGTTCTTAATGGGTGGGAGCACCAGCCCACCTTAGCTGCCAAGAAGCAACAGTTAGAACCTTACCTGGAACAATGGACTGGTTCCAAATTGGGAAAGGAGTAGGTCAAGGCTGTGTATTGTCACCCTGCTTATTTAACTTATATGCAGAGGACATCATACAAAATGCTGGTCTGGATGATGTACAGACTGGAATCAAGATTGCCAGGAGAAATATCAATAACCTCAAATATGCACATGACACCACCCTTATGGCAAAAAGTGAAAAAGAGCTAAAGAGCCTCTTGATGAAGGTGAAAGAGGAGAGTGAAAAAGCTGGTTTAAAATTCAGCATTCAAAAAACGAAGATCATGGCATCCGGTCCCATCACTTCATGGCAAACTGATGTGCAAACAATGGAAACAGTGACAGACTTTTATTTTCCTGGGCTCCAGAATCACTGTGGTTGGTGAATGCAGCCATGAAATTAAAAGATGGTTGCTCCTTGGAAAAAAAGCCATGACAGACCTAGACAGCCTATTAAGAAGTAGAGACATCACTTTGCCGACAAAGGTTCATATAGGCAGAGCTTTGGCTTTTCCAGTAGTCATGTATAGATGTGAGAGTTGGACAGTGAAGATGGCTGAGCACTGAAAAACTGATGCCTTTGAACTTTGGTGTTGGAAAAGACTCTTTGAGAGTCACGTGGACTGCAAAAGTATCAAACCAGTCAGTCCTGAAAGAAACCAACCCTGGGTGATTATTGGAAGGACTGATGCTGAAACTGAAGTTCCAGTCTTTGGCCACCAAATGGGAAGAGAGCGGACTCATGGGAAAAGACCCTGATGCTGGGAAAGACTGAGGGCAGAAGCAGAAGGGGCGGCAGAGGGTGAGATGGTTGGATGGCATCACTGACTCAGGGACATGAGTTTGAGCAAACTCCGGGGAATAGTGGAAGATAGAAGAGCCTTGCAGGCCACGGTCCACAGGGTCGCAAAGAGTTGGACACAACTTAGCAACTGAGCAGCAACAAGTGGAACTATATGTAACTTTGTTCTATAGTTTCTAAGTCTCCTGTAAATGTGTTATATTAGTTTCATAATTTAAAAGATAAAAAATAATTTTAAAAAGATTAAGTTGTGGACATGCGACACCTTTCCATTTACTTAGATCTTCTTCAGTTTCTTTCTTTTTAAAAAAAGCTACCGTTTTTAAAAATAATTTTATGTATTTACTGGCTGTGCTGGGTCTTCGTGGTCCTTCTCTAGTTGCAGAGGGCAGGGGCTGCTCTCTCGTTGCCGTGCGTGGGCTTCTCATTGTGGCGGCTTCTCTTGTTGCAGAGCTCTAGGATGCAGGGGCTTCAGTAGGTACAGTGCTGGGGCTCAGTGGATGCGATTCCTGGGCTCTGGAGCGCGGGCTCAGTGGCTCTGGTGCCCAGGCTTACTTGTGACTGGCCTTCAGCCGCCAGGGAAGCCTCTTGGAACAGCCTCCTCCCTGGTCTCCCACTGCGGCCACCTCCAGTTCACTCTCCCAACAAAGTGAACTTCTAAAGAGAGGTATCTGGTCATTTTACTTCCCTGCTGAGCATCCTTCAGGCTCCCGCATCACCCCAGGATGAAACCCAAGACCTTTAGGCCTGCACGGCCCTGTGGGATGGGTCCCGTCTGACCCCTCCGTGTCCTTGTGTTCCAATCCTGGGTGCTCCCACTGACCCGCAGCACTCAGACCACGTCCAGCTCAGTTCCTCCTGCACCTCAGGCCCTTTGCACGTGCTGTTCCCACACCTGTACCCGTCCCTCTCTTGTCTCCGTGTGGGCATTGCCTCCCTGAAGCTAAGCCGGGTCTGCTCCTGGCATCTGCACAGCGCCTGTGCTTTTCCCAGCACTTACACCCTGTGTTGACGTTACCATATGGGTCTCTGCTTTTACGCAAGACGGCACCCTCTTTGAGGGCAGGACTGCGTCTCTCTTCCTCCCTCCCTCTTCTTTGGGCTTGAAGCAGAGCCGGCACTCAGGACACTTGTGGAGGGATAGAGAGAGGAGGGTCCGCCACCGCCTTCCTCCCTCTGGGGTGGCCACCGGGCCCCCAGGTGCAGTGACGGGAGAAAGCCTTCAGGGAGCCGTGGCTGGGGCGACAGGCGCTCCGCACTTCTAGCAAGTTTGCAGAACCAATGTCTGTGCAGTTGTTCCCATTGTGCCCCGGTTCATGGAATGACTCGTGTCCGCGGTAGCCATCCTGCCTGTTGGGACCGAGTCCATTGAGTGAGAATTAATTACAGATGAGAAGCCAGCTTGCAAAGCCATTAATATTTCAGCTCCCTGGGGCGGGATGCAAATGCCGCCGTCAGCCTTGTCTTTGCTTGCCCTTCCCCGTCTCCCCACCCTGTGCACTTGGGTCTGCGCGTCAGGGTGACCCCATTCGGGTCTTGGCTCCCCCGCAAGACACTCGCCTTTCCCGTTAAATGAGAGCCCCGCGTCCATCCGTCAGCAGGCTTCACACAGCTCCTCCGTGGATACTGTGCACTCTGCCGGCCTGCGGAAACACGGGAGGAAACCTGCAGGCCCGGCCTGCCCTGAAGATGTCCTCTCTCAGACAGAACCAGGGCTGCCCTGGTCGTGCCGTGGGTGAGAGGCTGCCTGCCAGTGCAGAGGACGCGCGTTTGATCCCTGGTCTGGGAAGATGCCACATGCCTCGGAGCAACTAAGCCCAAGCGCCACAATGACGGAGCCTGCGATCTAGATCCCAGGGACCGCAGTTACCAAAACGTGCTCCCTAGGCCACAACGGCCACGCCCGTGTGCTGCGGCTGCTGAAGCCAGCGCGCCTGGAGCCTGTGCTCTGCAGCAAGAGAAGACACCGCAATGAGCAGCCCACACCCCACAGCTGGAGAGGAGCCCCTGATCGGCAACGAAGACCCCGCACCATCAAAGAAAATTACATTAAAAGTAAAATAAACCAGAACCATTTCTGCTGCAGGAAGAGCGCTTTTCAGTGTACAGAGCAGTTTTAACCATCAGGATGAGCCTCGCGCTGTGCATGCTTGGTGGTACTGTTATCCCCATTTTACAGGTGAGGAAACTGAGGGTCGGGCTGGCCGACAGCTTGCTTGTGATCACTTCCAGGGTAGCTGGGCTGGAACCCGCACAGAGCGGATGAGGACGTGTGTGAACACCCTCTCGTCAAACAGCTGCCGGGCAGGAGAGGCGACTAGCCTCCTCAGCACATTTTTCTCTTGTTCTCTGAGGTGCCAGGGCTGAGACGTCCCCACGGGCGTGGAGCCTGGCTCCTAAGAAACACAGGAGACCAGGAAGGAAGGAGTGGGTGGGTCCTCCCACACCAGGTCAGCGGAGAGATTGCCCCTTCAGATTCAGAATGAGCCCACTGGGCCAGAGCAGGCTGTGGGCAGAAAGAAGCACCACCGCCCACTGGCTGCCGACCCCGCCTCGCTGGTCTCTCCCCATCACTCATACTTCCTGCCTGCCCTAGGACTTGCTTTCGGGAAAAGTTCTGGTCGCTCAGGTACAATGAGCTTTGGTTTCTAACTATGGCTCAAGTGTACAGCGTCCACACGTGCCCTCTACCCAGAGGACCCAGAGTTTCTGGCCTGAGTGCTGGGCTGGTAAGGGCCAGCCCTCAGGCGGAACCCGCTCATCTCCCCTCCAGGGGACGGCAGGCCAAGGTGGCCGCCCTCCCCGTGGCCCCCCTACTGTTCCCGGCAGAGCAGACGGTGACGTCAAGAGGTCAGCGCGGGACAGGGTGAGGTGCTGGGAAGCGGAGCCCTCTGTGACCTCCCGTCTGCGCCCCGCCCGGAGCAGGATGGCCTCGTTAGAGCGTTCGGGGCAGCCAGAGGGTCTCCCTCGGCCTCCCTCCCTCCCATCGGCGGCCCTCCCGCCGCCTTCTCGTTTCTCTTTCTTTCCCTCTTCTCCTTTCCCTCCCTGGGCTCCATCCCACCCCCCTGCCTCTCAGGCACTTGTCCTTTCTGGATCTCCTTGTAGAGAAACCGTTCTAACAGCGAAAGCTGTTCTGCAGTGGGATTTACTGTCTTCCCCAGTAGTGAGCTCCCCGTCAGAGAGACAGATGAACAAGGCAGGGGGATCATCTCTCCTCAATGTCGACAGTGGGACTGCTCCATAGCTGGGCCAATGCCCAGGCCACCTGATGCAAAAGACTGACTTGGCGGAAAAGAGCCTGATGCTGTGGATGGCATCACTGACGCGGTGGGCATGAGTTTGAGCAAGCTCTGGGAGATGGGGGAGGGCAGGGAGACCTGGCGTGCTGCGGTCCTCGGCTCCACAGAGTCAGACGTGACTCAGCACCTGACCAGCAACAACATGGCGGGACCCTGGCTTCTGAGGCCGAGGTTCACCGGCTGTGTGTGGCTTCGCAATTCAAGGAGCTTTCGGGATATTCTGTGCGTTTAAAACTGTAACTGCCGAGCCTCATGTCAGAGCATGTGTGTTTGAAAATTGTGTGTTTTTGTTGTGGGAAACAAGTCTTACCTTCTTTATAATCTTATACTACTTATTAAATTTAATTTTTTAAATATGTAATCATGACCCAGAAATTTCAGAAAAGGGAGAGGAGAAGGGGAAAAAATCAATTCCTAGTTCCGTACCAGCGACACTGCCACTGTTTACATTTCATCCCATTTCCTTGCAGCCTTTTCCTTTGTTCATTTTTCACAGGGCTGGGTTGGGGTGGGGAGGCAGCTTTGAACCCCTTCTTGGTCTCTGAGCACCACCGCGGGCTGTGTTCACACAGCCACTATCTTTTGACGCCAGGGAGCAGATGCCTCTGGGTTCTTCAGACTTGGTGGTGAAAGAACAGCTCGTGAACCTCTTTAAAGACGGATCATTGTAAAGGAAGAGCTGTATAATATTAATATATCTCCAGAGGAGGAATGACCCCAGTTCTTCCCAAAAGGGATGAAAGACGTTCGGACAGGGGTCTCCTCGGCCTCCCCCCTCCATCGGCGGCCCTCCGCCGCCTTCTCATTCTCTTTCTTTCTCTTCTCCTTTCCCTCCCTGGGCTCCATCCCACCCCCCTGCCTCTCAGGCACTTGTCCTTTCTGGATCTCCTTGTAGAGAAACCGTTCTAACAGCGAAAGCTGTTCTGCAGTGGGATTTACTGTCTTCCCCAGTAGTGAGCTCCCCGTCAGAGAGACAGATGAACAAGGCAGGGGGATCATCTCTCCTCAATGTCGACAGTGGGACTGCTCCATAGCTGGGCCAATGCCCAGGCCACCTGATGCAAAAGACTGACTTGGCGGAAAAGAGCCTGATGCTGTGGATGGCATCACTGACGCGGTGGGCATGAGTTTGAGCAAGCTCTGGGAGATGGGGGAGGGCAGGGAGACCTGGCGTGCTGCGGTCCTCGGCTCCACAGAGTCAGACGTGACTCAGCACCTGACCAGCAACAACATGGCGGGACCCTGGCTTCTGAGGCCGAGGTTCACCGGCTGTGTGTGGCTTCGCAATTCAAGGAGCTTTCGGGATATTCTGTGCGTTTAAAACTGTAACTGCCGAGCCTCATGTCAGAGCATGTGTGTTTGAAAATTGTGTGTTTTTGTTGTGGGAAACAAGTCTTACCTTCTTTATAATCTTATACTACTTATTAAATTTAATTTTTTAAATATGTAATCATGACCCAGAAATTTCAGAAAAGGGAGAGGAGAAGGGGAAAAAATCAATTCCTAGTTCCGTACCAGCGACACTGCCACTGTTTACATTTCATCCCATTTCCTTGCAGCCTTTTCCTTTGTTCATTTTTCACAGGGCTGGGTTGGGGTGGGGAGGCAGCTTTGAACCCCTTCTTGGTCTCTGAGCACCACCGCGGGCTGTGTTCACACAGCCACTATCTTTTGACGCCAGGGAGCAGATGCCTCTGGGTTCTTCAGACTTGGTGGTGAAAGAACAGCTCGTGAACCTCTTTAAAGACGGATCATTGTAAAGGAAGAGCTGTATAATATTAATATATCTCCAGAGGAGGAATGACCCCAGTTCTTCCCCATTTTGTGAAAGAAGCGTTGTCACCCAGGTTCCCTCGAGGAAAGGGAGGAACGAGCAGGCTTTGCGCCGTGCTCCACACCAGGAGCTGCGTGGTTTTCCTTGGGGATCCGTTACCTGCGGTCAGGTGCCCGGCGCGTGTTGTCGCTGCTGGCTCGCAGGTCAGAGACGCTGGCGGGGGGGCCCTGGGCCGTGGGGCAGCTGCCGGGCGCTCCGCTCAGTCCTGTGCACACGTGGCTGACCGGCCTCTCGGGATTTCAGAATTTCCATGAGGCTGTCGTGAGGGCCTTGGAAGAGACGGACCAGGAGGGCAAGGACCCGCTGGCCCGGGAGGAGTTGCGACGCGGCCTGAGCGAGCTCCCAGCCATCCGCGACCTTCACCAGGGGATCCTGGAGGAGCTGGAGGAGAGACTGGCGCACTGGTGAGCAGCCCCAGGTCCGCCCCCGCCGCCTCTGTTGCCGCAGGGCGTGCTGAGGCCCCAGGCGGCCAGAACCCCTCCGTGTAAAGTGGTGTTTCCGTCGGACGTGTGGGGAAGCCGAGGCGCGGAGGTGTTCGGTCCTCCCCGCAGAGTCAGACAGCAGGGGGGCGGTCCGGCCCAGCGCCAGTCCCCCGCCCCGTCCAGCACCCTGTGGTCTCAGGGCCGCGTTCTTGCTGTCCCGTCCCCGCCCCGTGGCTGCAGGGAGGGCCAGCAGAAGCTGGCGGACGTCTTCCTGGCCCGGGAGCAGGCGTTCGAGCACCACGCCGCGCACATCCTGCAGTTCGACGGGTACCTGAGTCTGCTCAGCGAGACCTGCCTCCACGTCCCCCGGCTGGCAGCGGCCGTCCGGGAATTTGAGGTGGGTCCCTGGGTCCTCCAGGAAATCCCTCCAGAGACGCGGGGGTGGGAGCGGACGTGGAAGGGCTTCATGCACGTCAGACAGGCAGGCTTGCGGGCGGGGAGGAGAGGCTGACCCAGCGGGACGGAAAACCCAGAACGTCCCCCGTTGGGCCACCGCGGACGGCCCTGGAGGCACCGGCAGCTGTTCGCCTGTCCCAGGGGAGGAGCACAAAGCAAGCCGGGCCCTAAGCCACGGGGTGACCAACATGATGGCCACCAACTGGGAATCCAGTTACTGGCCGGCAAAATCATGGACTTTGCTCCGCTGCTACCCCGAAAGGCAGAGCTCAGGCTGGGAGAGGCACGGCACTGGGTGTAGCCCTGGGAGGCTGCAGGAATGCACCGTCACAGTGCGGCAGAGCTCATCTGGGAGGCTTCCTGGAGGAGGGGACCCTGGTTTTGGAGATGCTCAGCCCGACCAGGAGGAGTGTCTGGGCTCACAGGGGGTACCGTGAGCCCTGGGACCGGGGGCAGGGGCCTCTTGACGGAGTTGTGTCGTCCTTGTCTCCTGGGAGCAGCAGAGCCAGCCAGGAGGCGGCCAGACGGCGAAGCAGCAGCTGCTGCGGGTGGTGCGGCGCCTATTCCAGTACCAGGTGCTCCTCACAGGTGGGCCCCCCAGGAGGTCGGGGTGCACGGAGGTGGGGGGCGGCGGGGGAGACCGGGGCAGGTGTGCACAACAGCCTCGCTTCCCACGGTGGCAGGAAGGGGTGGGGGGGTCCTCTCAGGCCCGCCCCCGCCCCCGGCCACCACCCTCCTGCTGGTGGAGCTTCGGACCCCCTGCGGCCACGTGGAAACCTGCCGGGGCGGCCGGCTGGCCGCTGCGGCTCCCTGCAGCCTCTCCCGGCCGGCGGAGCAAACTCACGGCCTCTCCTGCTCTGCATTTCCTGCCTGGCTCAGTGGGTCTCGTTTCCCTAACGCTGTGCTTATCACCAGAGCCCTCCTGAGCCAGCGGATGTTTTCCCCTCAGACCCGCTGGCCCTTGGCTTTGCCACTGACCCCTTCCTGCTTCTCGAAGGCCTTTCCTCCGAGATACGCGTGTAACTCCAGGAAGCGACCAGGCTGGAAGATGTTAGGGCCGGGCGATGAAGGGTTTATTCATCTAATTCTGCCAGGATGTATTAAGTACCTACTGTATGCCGGCCTCTGTGCTCGATCCTGGGGAGGGAGAAGTGAATTAAACAGCCGAAGCCTGTGACACTCTGGGCTTACACATAACCGAGCCGGGAAATAAGGAAATAAAAATACATCACATCCGTGACCAGAGCGCTGAAGGAAATGAAGGCAGATTAAGGTCGTTCAGGAGAACGAGGCGGCTGTGTTCGATCCAGCCCTCACGGAAGACTTGTCTGAGGAGGTAGCGTTGGAACAGAGGTCTCGGGGAAGTGAAGACAGGTGCCGTATGTTCGGAAGAGGGTACCAGGTGGAGGACATCGTAAGTGCAAAGGCCCTGGGGTCTGAGCAGGCTTGGGGGGGGAGCAGGAATGCACCGTCACAGTGCGGCAGAGCTCATCTGGGAGGCTTCCTGGAGGAGGGGACCCTGGTTTTGGAGATGCTCAGCCCGACCAGGAGGAGTGTCTGGGCTCACAGGGGGTACCGTGAGCCCTGGGACCGGGGGCAGGGGCCTCTTGACGGAGTTGTGTCGTCCTTGTCTCCTGGGAGCAGCAGAGCCAGCCAGGAGGCGGCCAGACGGCGAAGCAGCAGCTGCTGCGGGTGGTGCGGCGCCTATTCCAGTACCAGGTGCTCCTCACAGGTGGGCCCCCCAGGAGGTCGGGGTGCACGGAGGTGGGGGGCGGCGGGGGAGACCGGGGCAGGTGTGGACAACAGACTCGCTTCCCACGGTGGCAGGAAGGGGTGGGGGTCCTCTCAGGCCCGCCCCGCCCCGGCCACCACCCTCCTGCTGGTGGAGTTTGGACCCCTGCGGCCACGTGGAAACCTCCCGGGGGCGGCCGGCTGGCCGCTGCGGCTCCCTGCAGCCTCTCCCGGCCGGCGGAGCAAACTCACGGCCTCTCCTGCTCTGCATTTCCTGCCTGGCTCAGTGGGTCTCGTTTCCCTAACGCTGTGCTTATCACCAGAGCCCTCCTGAGCCAGCGGATGTTTTCCCCTCAGACCCGCTGGCCCTTGGCTTTGCCACTGACCCCTTCCTGCTTCTCGAAGGCCTTTCCTCCGAGATACGCGTGTAACTCCAGGAAGCGACCAGGCTGGAAGATGTTAGGGCCGGGCGATGAAGGGTTTATTCATCTAATTCTGCCAGGATGTATTAAGTACCTACTGTATGCCGGCCTCTGTGCTCGATCCTGGGGAGGGAGAAGTGAATTAAACAGCCGAAGCCTGTGACACTCTGGGCTTACACATAACCGAGCCGGGAAATAAGGAAATAAAAATACATCACATCCGTGACCAGAGCGCTGAAGGAAATGAAGGCAGATTAAGGTCGTTCAGGAGAACGAGGCGGCTGTGTTCGATCCAGCCCTCACGGAAGACTTGTCTGAGGAGGTAGCGTTGGAACAGAGGTCTCGGGGAAGTGAAGACAGGTGCCGTATGTTCGGAAGAGGGTACCAGGTGGAGGACATCGTAAGTGCAAAGGCCCTGGGGTCTGAGCAGGCTTGGCAGGGGCAAGGAGGAGCAGGAATGCCAGCACGGCCCCCGTGCCTGAGCAGCGCGGAGGGGTGGCTCGAGCAGGCCCCAGCAGACCGGGTGCCGCCTCAGGCCCAGCCCGGCGCCAGGCACGCAGCAGGCGCTCCGCTGACGTTTGAGGGCGGACGAGTGAGCGAACGACGCGCGGTGCCGGGCGCCTTGCGAGTGGTGCCTCTGGGGCCCAGCTTTGTGCCCGTGTGTTCCTGAGACGGCGCTGTGACGGGAGGGAGGCTGCACCTCGTCCCGCTTCCGCCTCTGGAGAGAGATGGTCCACTGGTGTGGGCCCGAGGGCCTGGCCTCCGCAGGCGCACTGACTCCCGGCTGTTGTTCTTCTGCAGACTATTTAAATAACCTTTCCCCGGACTCGGCAGAGTACGACGACACGCAGGGTAAGTGTGTGCGAGCCCAGGGGAAAGGGAGACGCTCCTGTTGGGCCCGCCGCCGGCTCTGTTCCCAGGCATGCGCGGTCCCTCCCTGTCAGCTGGCTGTGCTGCGGACCAGAGGCCTCCGGGGCTGCCGAGGGACTCCCCCTTCACGTCCACCGTGAGGGCTTCCGGGGGTGTCCCAGGCGGGACGTCCAGCGCTCTCTGCTTCTCTCCACAGGTGCACTGACGCTCATCTCCATGGTCACTGACCGTGCCCACGACAGCATGGAGCAAGGGGTAAGTCAGGCCCCGGGCACCTCCCCGTGAGCACGGGTTCCAGGGGCCCCTCCACCCTGCCTGGGTCTGCCTTGCGTTGCCTCCCTTCTTGGTGGGGAAGGCAGACCATCGTGTGTCTCCTGGAATCTTGCAAAGAGCCGTGGGTTCTGGTCCTGACATCTGCTGTGCCCTGTCTGGGTCTCCAGCTCCCCATTTGTGTGAACAGTGAGGGAGGCTTACAGCCTCGCACAGACCTGAGAGGTGGCGCCCAGACGGTGGTCTGAGAGCACCCGTGTCAGCGCCTGGAGTGCTCTGTAGACTTACCCGCCTCGTCACCCCGCGAACCTGGTAGGGCTCTGACTAGATGGGGGGTAGCGTTGGACGAGGTCTCGGGAAGTGAACTGCCGTATGTTCGGAAGAGGGTACCAGGTGGAGGACATCGTAAGTGCAAAGGCCCTGGGGTCTGAGCAGGCTTGGCAGGGGCAAGGAGGAGCAGGAATGCCAGCACGGCCCCCGTGCCTGAGCAGCGCGGAGGGGTGGCTCGAGCAGGCCCCAGCAGACCGGGTGCCGCCTCAGGCCCAGCCCGGCGCCAGGCACGCAGCAGGCGCTCCGCTGACGTTTGAGGGCGGACGAGTGAGCGAACGACGCGCGGTGCCGGGCGCCTTGCGAGTGGTGCCTCTGGGGCCCAGCTTTGTGCCCGTGTGTTCCTGAGACGGCGCTGTGACGGGAGGGAGGCTGCACCTCGTCCCGCTTCCGCCTCTGGAGAGAGATGGTCCACTGGTGTGGGCCCGAGGGCCTGGCCTCCGCAGGCGCACTGACTCCCGGCTGTTGTTCTTCTGCAGACTATTTAAATAACCTTTCCCCGGACTCGGCAGAGTACGACGACACGCAGGGTAAGTGTGTGCGAGCCCAGGGGAAAGGGAGACGCTCCTGTTGGGCCCGCCGCCGGCTCTGTTCCCAGGCATGCGCGGTCCCTCCCTGTCAGCTGGCTGTGCTGCGGACCAGAGGCCTCCGGGGCTGCCGAGGGACTCCCCCTTCACGTCCACCGTGAGGGCTTCCGGGGGTGTCCCAGGCGGGACGTCCAGCGCTCTCTGCTTCTCTCCACAGGTGCACTGACGCTCATCTCCATGGTCACTGACCGTGCCCACGACAGCATGGAGCAAGGGGTAAGTCAGGCCCCGGGCACCTCCCCGTGAGCACGGGTTCCAGGGGCCCCTCCACCCTGCCTGGGTCTGCCTTGCGTTGCCTCCCTTCTTGGTGGGGAAGGCAGACCATCGTGTGTCTCCTGGAATCTTGCAAAGAGCCGTGGGTTCTGGTCCTGACATCTGCTGTGCCCTGTCTGGGTCTCCAGCTCCCCATTTGTGTGAACAGTGAGGGAGGCTTACAGCCTCGCACAGACCTGAGAGGTGGCGCCCAGACGGTGGTCTGAGAGCACCCGTGTCAGCGCCTGGAGTGCTCTGTAGACTACTGAGTCCTGGGCATGCCTTCAGTCACCCCAGCGGGAACTTCTCGGGTAGGGCTCTGACATAGGCATTTTTAACAAGCACCCCCTGGTACATGTCTGGCCCGCAAACGTTTCAGAGCCTCTCATCCCCGAGACCACAGTTTAAAATACATTCCTGATTCAGACAGGGTATAACTGCATTCAGGAGCCACTGGTCAGATATTTACTGGGTGTCTGTCCAAGATGACCAGCTTTATCCCCCCTCCCAGCTCTGTTGCAGTGGTTTCCATGGTTCCTTGTGTCCATATTGTGTCTGCTCCTCTGAGCTGTCAAGGTGCAAGAGCTGTGTGTTGAGAATGACTCTGAGGCCAAGTCCTGGCTCAGTAGGAAGGAGCTCGGTGATCGACTAGTGATGCCTGACACAGGCAGTGGTGGGAGAGATGATGGTATATGTGCTGAGCTGTTGTTCCACGTTGCTCTGCAGGTGCACGGAGCATCCTTAGGGCAAGTCATCCACAGGTAGAAAAAGGGGAAAGGAAGGAACGTCTCTTGGGCACCTGCTACATGTCAGGTCGTGGGTTGGGTCTGAAGACACAAAGATGGGCCAGGATGCTTAGGGGGCAGTAAAGACCGGAACGTGAAGAACCGTGATTAAACCTCAGGAGCAAGAGAGAGCGCTGCACGTTTCAGGGAAGGGTTTCACCTCTCCAGTGGGGATGGTGAGAAGCAGTGATCCGGGAGGTGCCCCCGGAGGGAGGACTCTGCACGTGCCGTGAGGGCAGATGGAGCCGAGGGGATCCAGGAGGGGGGCCTGGGCACAGGCGTGAAGAGGGAAAGTGCCGGTGTGTCCGAGGTCAGAGGGTCACGCAGCCAGGCTGGAAGATGGGACCCATGCAGAAGTGGTCGGAAAAGAGTCTGTGGGGAGAGGTCAGGGTGGCTGGTGAAGGCGTGCGCAGGCGTGGAGGCTGAAGCCCAGCCCGCAGGGTGGGAGGTCTGGTGGGTCAAGACCCGCCACGCTCAGCGGACCCTCTCCCCTCCCCGGACATCCGTGAGTGTGCGGCTCTTTGGCATTCTATACAGGCGGTGAGAGTTTCCTCAATGGAGCCCAAGCACAGAGGTGCTTAGGAGTCGGCGTGGCAGCAGGTGGACTGGGAGCCGCCCACTGGGAGCTGCTATTAGCAGGGAGGTCTGCTTCCCAAGAGAAAAGCTAGGTCAGGAGGGGCCTGTCTTTCCTCCCGCGGTGAGCTCTTGTGGTTAGATGGGCTTCTAGTTTACAGCCTAGGGGAGGAAGGTTACGGAGAGCACTGTGCCGTCCTGTCCTAGGGAGGGCTGGCCACGTGGCGGAAGACCGTGACCTGAGCCGCGAGCACCGGCCAAGGTCGCGCTGCTCAGCCTTCTCCACGTAAGGCCCCGCCCCACCTGCCGCGCCATGCTCGTTGGAGGAAAGTCACTGTGCGCAGCCCACGTGTGAGGGCCGGGAATTGTGTTCCCTCTCCTCGAGGGCAGAGGATCTACCTAAATCACGGGGAAACTCTGCGACCCCATGGACAGTAGCCCACCTGGCTCCTCTGTCCGTGGAATTTTCCGGGCAAGATTACTGGAGTGGGTTGCCATTTCTTTCTCCAACTGCAAGGGAAAGTGATCTCTTCTCCCTCATTTATTCATGTAGTCATGAATTCTAAATTAATTATTCATATCAGCAAGGATGCATGGGTATTTAGCTTATGTTTGATGTGTAATCCCTCCACTTCATTTTATTTCTCAGTTTGCTCCAGCTTTAGTCTGGAGGCGCTGGCCAGGGGGCTCCTGTGCCCCTCTCACGTGCCCCCACCAGTGTGAGTTTGGGTGGGTTTTTCACTTTGCTTATTTTTTGAGCACTTCCTTACTTCCTGAGCCCTCCAGGCTGCTCCAGGCACATACTGCCTCTTTCCTGCCCCAATCCTAGAATCAGCTTTTTCTCCAGGGAGCCTTGGTTCACTTAATTGGATAATAGTATTAGAAACCAGGATGTGGGCTCTCAGGTATGTTCACTGCTGCGGGGCTGTCCTTTCTTCTAGAGTCTTAGGTACAGAACAAAGACATGTGTGTGTAGGTGCCAGCCTGAACGTGTCCTCATATCTATGGCAGTTTCCATATGTAACCATCTGCATTACATTAAATATGACTTCTTCCTGATATCTTCCACTCTGTTGTTACCAGTGGATCTGTCCTGCTTTCTCCCCTGGATTCCCTGTAAATTTCCAGTCCCAACAGGGAGAAGCCTGGCTCCCCACAGCCACCATCCATGTATTTAATAGATCCACTTATCGTCCTTTTTGAAAAAATGTTGGTCCTGGGTATAGAAACCCGGGTTGACCAGCCTTTCTTTTCAGTGCTCTAAAGACGCCCCTCAGCCGCCGTGGGTCCCGCCCGGGTTCTGAGAAGGCATTCGCTCGTGTGTCTGTTCGCCTCTCTGTGGGGCGTGTCCCTCGTCCACTGGCTGCCTTCAGGATCTTCTCCTGACACTTGACCTTCACAGGTTGGACCGTGCCATCACGTGTGTGTGTGGGTTGGAAAAGTGGCATTTGTCCTACCGTAATCCTCAAGCTCCCTGGACTTGGGGCTTCTGTTCATTAATTTTGGAAGATTCTCTTGGGTGCTCTGTTCTTCCCTGGCCCCCACCCTCCGTTCCATCTTCTTCTGTTTCAGTGTGATGCATCTCAGCTGACCCGTCTCCACGTCCGTCCGCTCCTTCCTCAGCCGTGTTCAGTTGGCTGCTCAGCCTGTCACAGGCGTTCGTCATTTCTGATACCACACGTCCTCTTTTCCCCATTTCCACCTACTGTTTGTTTCCATTTCTGTGGAAACTCCATCTGGTCATGCGTACTGTTCGTCTTTTCCAGTGACTCCTTTAACTGATTCATCATCATTTGTCTTTTTTGGAAGGATTTTTTTTTTTTCATCTTAGGCTGTGCTGAGCCTTTGTTGCCGTGCCCGGGCTGTCTCCGGTTGCGGCAGATGGGGGCTCCTCTCGAGTCGCGGTGCGCGGGCTTCTCCTAGCCGTGGCTTCTCTTCTGGCAGAGCACGGGCTCTAGGGTGCACGGGCTTGGTGGCCACATGGCATGTGGGATCTTCCCGGACCAGGGATCGCACGGGTGTCCCCAGCATTGCAAGGCAGATTCTTAACCAGGGGACCACCTGGGAGGCCCCTAATCATAGTTACCGTAATGGTCCTGTGTGTTGGCTCCAACATGTGCCCCTCATGTTCTGGCGTCCTTGAGCCCTTTGTTTCTTGAAAACGAGTGGAGGGGTCTTTCCTGCTCTTTGCATTTCCTGTGTCTGGCTGTAATATGGGAGAACTGGGTTCGATCCATGGATTCCAGACATTATGTGCAAGAGAGCTAGACGTGCTGAGGGAAACGGTACCTCCCTCTAGAGGTGGGCATCTCCCTTTTCACTCACGTCATTTCTGTCGTAGATGAGACTTGGATCCGTGCGGTCGTAGCTGGGTTTAGGTTTTGTCGTCACATGGTCACTTCAGAGCCCCACAGACCTCAGGCTCCTCCAGAAGGGGCCGCCATGTGGGACCCGAGGGGCCAGGGAATTGTCCCGCTCCATCTTCAGCTTTTAGCAGTCTGCACCCCAGAAGGGACCCTTCTCGGGGCAGACCACTGCCTCCTGCGGCATGTATGCCAAGTCGCTTCAGTCGTGTCCAGCCCTGTGTGACCTGTGACCTACAGCTAGCCAGGCTCCACTGTCCGTGGGTATTCTCGAGTGGGTTACCATGCCCTTCTCCAGGGGACCTCCCGACCCGGATTCTGAACCCACATCTCCTGCACTGGCAGGTGGGTTCTTTACCACTAGCGCCCACTGCATCCTTTATTCCAGGCGCATAGGTCACGGCTCCCCCGGCCAAAGAGAAGTGAAAGTCGCTCAGTCACGTCCGACTCTCTGGGATCCCATAGACGAGCCATGGAATTCTCCAGGCAAGAACGCTGGAGCGGGTAGCTGTTCCTTTCCCAGCGGATCTTTCCAATCCAAGGATCGAACCCAGCTCTCCCATATTACAGACGGAATCTTTACTGACTGAGCCACAAGGGAGCCTCAGTCTTATTAGGGCTCGTGAGCCTGGCTCTCTCCGCATTCCTGGCCCTCCTCTGCGGGCAGCCGGGCTCTGTCGCGTGTCAGGGGCAGGCCTTGCCCAGGTTTCTGCTTTGTGGTGGTTGGTGCACGATCCTGGGCCCGAGACGTCGCCCACCTCTTCTTGGGTCAGGTTCCTTTTGCTTCTGCCCTTTCTCCGGAAGCCTTGGGCTCTTTGCCCAGGCTCTGGGAGCGGGACGGTTGCCCCGCCTCCCCCGGTGGCTGCAGGGTTTGATGGGAGAGAGGGCCCTGGGGAAATGGGCTGGGGTTTGTGCCAGCCCGCGCTTAGCTGTCTGCATGGGGCCAGCATCAGGAGGGGGCTCGCTCTGCCCCATCTCTTCCTTGTAAGCGCCTGGCAGAAACTCCTGGAAAGAGCTTGCAGTGACTGCACATGCCCCTTGCGTCTGGGGCTCCCTCTATTCTAAAACCCTCCCACCGGCCCACCCCTGACCTTTAGAAATCCATTAACATTTTAGCTGCTTTCTTTTCATCCTTCTTTATGCCGGTTGCCTCCTCCCTGTGCGTTGCCAGAGGTGAGATAACTCCTTCATCTCCTATTTCCGTGGTGCGGCTGATCCATCCTGGGACCCCAGCTCTCCAGTAGGCAGAGGTCTGCTTGTTTAGATAATACGATTTTTTCCTCCCTGTTAGGGAGGGGGCCTTGCTTCCTTGCAGCTCCTGCATCCTAACTGGAAGTGTTATGACTTTTATACATTTTCAAATGGGTAGGATTTTGTGCCCTTAACTGATCCTGATGCTGGGAAAGATTGAAGGGAGGAGAAGGGGACAGCAGAGGATGAGGTGATCGGTGGCATCACCGACTCCGTGGACGCAAGAGGGAGCTGACTCTGGGAGACCGCGGAGAAGAGGAAAGCCCGGCGTGCCGCCGTCCATGGGTCACAAAGAGCAGAGCTCAACTTGGAACTGAACTGAACTGGGGACAGTATCAAGGCCTTTTCAAGGCGTTTTCTCTATGCACAGTTTTCAGCTCGTTCGTTGACTTTAGAACCAACCCTGCCTGAGGTTAAGGGTCGTCTGCCCCTTGAGCTGGGTGCCTGTCACCCACCTACACGGTGCTGTGCACAGGGGAAGGGCCTTACACATTGTGAATTCCCAATGAGGGACCAACAAGGAGCTCCCTGGCACATGTGTGTTTCTTCGGGGAGCACAGAGCATTTCCTCCCCAGGCGCTGCCTTTTCCGGGTTCCTCTCTCAGACGTTTCCCCACCAAGGCTTCACGCCCACAGAGCCAGTCCAGCCCGGGGCGTCTGTCACCTCTGGGCTGTTGGGGTCGGCATGCTCCGTGCATATAATATGGAGGACACAGGCTCGAGAAGGACCAGCGGCCCCACCCGTAAACCAGTATGGGACAGCACAGCGAGGCCAAGTGACCGTCCCCATGGTGTGCAAAAGGACGGCGGGGTCAGACTCGGGGCCCAGGGGGACTAGCCTGGTTGTGGGGAGTCCACACAGATGCCATCCTGCACACTCAGGCTCCGCTCCCAGTCCTGCCACCGACAGGGACTTGGACGGGGAGCAGGTCCCGTCTGGGCTGCGTTTCCTCCTCTGAAGTAGAAGCTGTGCCGCTCCTTACAGAGGAGAGGAGGGGCCTGCCCGCCTCCCCTCGCCCTGCTCCTGCCCGCAGGAAAACCTTCAGAAGCTGGTCCACATTGAGCACAGCGTTCAAGGCCAAGGGGATCTCCTCCAGCCAGGAAGGGTGAGTGCCACCACCACCATGGGCACCGGCAGGCAGGTGGGCGAGGCCCTGATAAGCCCCATTGTTCAGCTGGGCTGGCCCCAGACAGGCCTGGCTGCAGGTGCCCTTCACCCCTTAGGCAGGGAGGGGGGACCGAGGGAGGGATCGGGCGGCAGGGCGGGAGGGGGAGAGGGAGGGCGCGGGCTCTGCTGGACTCCACAGGCCCCCTGGCTACATACAGATGGCCAGAAAACACATGAAAAGATGCTGAACGTCACTTATCATTAGAGAAATGCAAATCGAAAGTACAATGAGATATCGCCTCACAGTCAGAATAGCCAGCATCAAAAAATCGACAGATAATAAATGCTGGAGAAGGTGCGGAGAAAAGGGAACACTCCTGCATTGCTGGTGGGAATGTCAATTGATACAGCCGCTATGGAAAACAGTGTGGGGATTCCTTGAAAGAACAGAAGCACCATATGACCCAGCAGTCCTGCTCTTAGATACCATGAAATCAAATGAGAGCTCCCTGGCTACATGTGGGGGGTTTTTCCTTCCCCCGGGGGAGCACAGAGCATTTCCTCCCCAGGCGCTGCCTTTTCCGGGTTCCTCTCTCAGACGTTTCCCCACCAAGGCTTCACGCCCACAGAGCCAGTCCAGCCCGGGGCGTCTGTCACCTCTGGGCTGTTGGGGTCGGCATGCTCCGTGCATATAATATGGAGGACACAGGCTCGAGAAGGACCAGCGGCCCCACCCGTAAACCAGTATGGGACAGCACAGCGAGGCCAAGTGACCGTCCCCATGGTGTGCAAAAGGACGGCGGGGTCAGACTCGGGGCCCAGGGGGACTAGCCTGGTTGTGGGGAGTCCACACAGATGCCATCCTGCACACTCAGGCTCCGCTCCCAGTCCTGCCACCGACAGGGACTTGGACGGGGAGCAGGTCCCGTCTGGGCTGCGTTTCCTCCTCTGAAGTAGAAGCTGTGCCGCTCCTTACAGAGGAGAGGAGGGGCCCTGACCGCCTCCCCTCGCCCTGCTCCTGCCCGCAGGAAAACCTTCAGAAGCTGGTCCACATTGAGCACAGCGTTCAAGGCCAAGGGGATCTCCTCCAGCCAGGAAGGGTGAGTGCCACCACCACCATGGGCACCGGCAGGCAGGTGGGCGAGGCCCTGATAAGCCCCATTGTTCAGCTGGGCTGGCCCCAGACAGGCCTGGCTGCAGGTGCCCTTCACCCCTTAGGCAGGGAGGGGGGACCGAGGGAGGGATCGGGCGGCAGGGCGGGAGGGGGAGAGGGAGGGCGCGGGCTCTGCTGGACTCCACAGGCCCCCTGGCTACATACAGATGGCCAGAAAACACATGAAAAGATGCTGAACGTCACTTATCATTAGAGAAATGCAAATCGAAAGTACAATGAGATATCGCCTCACAGTCAGAATAGCCAGCATCAAAAAATCGACAGATAATAAATGCTGGAGAAGGTGCGGAGAAAAGGGAACACTCCTGCATTGCTGGTGGGAATGTCAATTGATACAGCCGCTATGGAAAACAGTGTGGGGATTCCTTGAAAGAACAGAAGCACCATATGACCCAGCAGTCCTGCTCTTAGGCTTATACCCTGATGAAATCAAATTGAGAGACACCTGTACCCCAGTGTTCACTGCAGCACTCTACACAATAGCTAGACATGGAAGCAACCTAGATGTCCATCGATGAACGAGTGGATAAAGAAGCTGTGGTACATATATACAGTGGAATGTTTCTCAGCTATAAAACGAAATGCAGAAGAATCAGTGCTAATGAGGTGGATAAATCTAGAACCTATTATATAAAGAGAAGGAAGTCAAAAAGAGAAGGGCAAATACAGTAAACTAACACATATATATAGAATCTAGTAAGATGATAAATACACATGCAGAACAGCGACGGAAAAACAGACATAGAGAACAGACCTATGGACGTTGGAGGCAGGGAAGATCGGGCAAGACGTATGGAAAGAGTAACATGGAAACCTACACTATCATATATGAAAGAAACAACCATTGTGATTAAGCTGTAAGACTAAGGGAACTTACATGGGGGCTACGCAGCAACCTGAGGGAGTGGGACGGGGGAGAAGGGAGTGGGGGCTCAGGTGGGAGGGGTCGGGGGTATACCTGTGACTGATTTGGGATTATGTATAGCTGTAAACAACAGAACTCTGTAGAAGATGTAAAACAGTAACTTCGCTGGACACCTGAAGCTAATGCACCACTGTAAACCAACTACACCCCAATGAAAAAAAATAACAACAACCATAAACAGTGCCGTTCGCGTTCAGTGCTTCTCTCAGAAGAGACACCAGTGCTCTTCACTCAGTCCCGTTGCTGGGAAATCTGGGGAACCATCTCTCAGGAACCCCAACATTTTTTAAAAGACAGTTTTGCCCACACTTAGGTTTCCAAACGGAAAACACAAAACTTGGCTCAAGAACAGTCAAAAAACCTGTTCGTGCCCAGTCCACGAAAGACAGGAGACAAGGGAACGCGCGTGCGCGGTTGTCCCCAGGTGAACCACCCAGCGGTCTGGCCCGAGTCATCGCTTCGGTGGCTGTGGCTTGGACGTCTGCGTGTCTCCTCCAGGATCGAGGGCCGTAACAGAGGCTCTGTTCTCATCTGACCCCTGGCAGCAGCACAGCAGGCAGCACGTCTTATTCAAACTGCTCTGTGGCCAGAACGTGGTCCGGGGCAACCGTGGGTCCAGGGGGTGCTCCTGAGAGGCCAGACGCGCCTGTCTCCAGGGCTGCTCCCCCAAGCAGGGGGCGCAGCGGCTGAGCTGGGGCTTCTCCCGGGAGCCTCTTGTTTCCCGCTGCGGGGCCCCCACGCGGCCGTCTCCAGGACGGAGAGAGTGGGGTGTCCTGCTGACCGCTGCGGCCTGGTTCTCTCCTCACAGGAGTTTCTCAAGGAGGGGACCCTGATGAAAGTCACGGGGAAGACCCGACGGCCCCGGCACCTGTTTCTGGTGAGTACCTGGTCCCCAGCCGAGCCCGGATTGTCAGGGTCCGTGAGGGGTCCTCACGGGGAGTGACGGGTGGTGGCGAGGAGGGATCGGAGGGGGATCTTCTGAATTCGGCTCCTGTGTTCTCTATACAGAACCCAGTGACCCCCTGAGGCTGGGTCTCGGCCTCGGGGCACAAGCCCCCGAGGCTCAGCAAACCCCCATGGGCGGCCTCCCGACTGTGTGTTCTGGGGCCAGCAGCTGAGGAGGTGGGAAAGAAGGGGGACTAGACCCGAGCCGAACTCTTAGAGCGAGGATCCTCCAGGAGGGGCAAGCCTCCCAGAAAGCCGAGAGCTTCATAGCCCCTCCCTCAGGTGCTAGTTAAATGATCTCAGGGGAATGTTGCCCCATTGAAGGGAATCCCTTATGTGCCCATCCACAAACCAGGAAGCTCTTAAATTGGGAGTAACTGTTCATCTGCCTTAACTGACACGCGACCCGAAAAAACAACCATAAACAGTGCCGTTCGCGTTCAGTGCTTCTCTCAGAAGAGACACCAGTGCTCTTCACTCAGTCCCGTTGCTGGGAAATCTGGGGAACCATCTCTCAGGAACCCCAACATTTTTTAAAAGACAGTTTTGCCCACACTTAGGTTTCCAAACGGAAAACACAAAACTTGGCTCAAGAACAGTCAAAAAACCTGTTCGTGCCCAGTCCACGAAAGACAGGAGAAAAGGGGAACGCGGTGCGGTTGTCCCCAGGTGAACCACCCAGCGGTCTGGCCCGAGTCATCGCTTCGGTGGCTGTGGCTTGGACGTCTGCGTGTCTCCTCCAGGATCGAGGGCCGTAACAGAGGCTCTGTTCTCATCTGACCCCTGGCAGCAGCACAGCAGGCAGCACGTCTTATTCAAACTGCTCTGTGGCCAGAACGTGGTCCGGGGCAACCGTGGGTCCAGGGGGTGCTCCTGAGAGGCCAGACGCGCCTGTCTCCAGGGCTGCTCCCCCAAGCAGGGGGCGCAGCGGCTGAGCTGGGGCTTCTCCCGGGAGCCTCTTGTTTCCCGCTGCGGGGCCCCCACGCGGCCGTCTCCAGGACGGAGAGAGTGGGGTGTCCTGCTGACCGCTGCGGCCTGGTTCTCTCCTCACAGGAGTTTCTCAAGGAGGGGACCCTGATGAAAGTCACGGGGAAGACCCGACGGCCCCGGCACCTGTTTCTGGTGAGTACCTGGTCCCCAGCCGAGCCCGGATTGTCAGGGTCCGTGAGGGGTCCTCACGGGGAGTGACGGGTGGTGGCGAGGAGGGATCGGAGGGGGATCTTCTGAATTCGGCTCCTGTGTTCTCTATACAGAACCCAGTGACCCCCTGAGGCTGGGTCTCGGCCTCGGGGCACAAGCCCCCGAGGCTCAGCAAACCCCGATGGGCGGCCTCCCGACTGTGTGTTCTGGGGCCAGCAGCTGAGGAGGTGGGAAAGAAGGGGGACTAGACCCGAGCCGAACTCTTAGAGCGAGGATCCTCCAGGAGGGGCAAGCCTCCCAGAAAGCCGAGAGCTTCATAGCCCCTCCCTCAGGTGCTAGTTAAATGATCTCAGGGGAATGTTGCCCCATTGAAGGGAATCCCTTATGTGCCCATCCACAAACCAGGAAGCTCTTAAATTGGGAGTAACTGTTCATCTGCCTTAACTGACACGCGAGACGCCTGAGATCCAGAAAGGAGAGTTGACCTGGCCGGGCCTCCAGCAGGTCGGTGGCCAGGGGTCTAGCCCAAGCCCAGCCCTTTGTCCACTGAGCACGGGCCACGAGAGAGTAACATCCTTGATGCGGTCCCGCCCAGGGAATGTCCAGGCCTGGGGTGGAGTAAGAGCTCATTGGAAAAGACCCTGATGCTGGGAGAGACTGAGGGCAGGAGGAGAAGGAGGTGACAGAGGGTGAAATGGTTGGATGGCATCGCTGGACATGAGTTTGAATAAGCTCCAGGAGACGGTGAAGGACAGGGAAGCCTGGCACGCTGCAGTCCATGGGCTCAACAGAGTCAGACATGGTTTAGTGAGTGAGCAGCTCTCCCGATGTTTGTAGTAAAGTGGCAGGTGAGGAGGCTGAGGCTCAGAGAGGGAGACAGCGTGCCTGGAGCCACACAGCGGCGCAGAGCAGGATTGTGATGACTGACAACCCACAGCGCCACCTGCAGGAGGATACTGGCGCTTCACGCAGTGGACTTGAGGCGCACAGACAGGTCCTCTGTGACATGTTTTTTCATGTCTGCCCTGCACGGAGGTGGGACGCTTCAGTTGGCCATTCAGCAGACGCTGACGGAGTATCTACTTTGTTGCCGGATGTTCAGGAGTAAACAAGCTTCCCTGGCGGCTCAGGTGGTCAGGGATCCCCTGCCAGTGCAGGGGAGCAGGGTTCCATCCCTGGGTTGAGAAGATCCCCTGGAGGAGGGCCTGGCAGCCCGCGCTAGTCTTCTTGCCTGGGAAATCCCGTGAACAGAGGAGCCTGGCGGGCTCCAGTACTAACTGTCTGACTAGCAGCGGGCAGGACCCGCCGGCCCCCTGTCCCCAGGAATCTTCCCCTCTCCTCCCTCCCTGCTTTAACTCTGCTCGTTAGAGGCTGAATTTACACAGAGGTAAATTTGTCCGTTTTAAGGATATCTGTTCGTCTCTGTTGGCAATTGCGTATAGTGCAACGGCCGCCTCTTGGGTCGAGATGCAGGACACATTCGGCCCCCAGGCACCCACAGCCCTTACTGCCGTCCGTGCGGATCCTCCGTCCTGGAGCTTGAGCTGCCGGAGCAGCGCGTTGGGAGGTCGGCCTCTCTCCCCGGCAGGCGCTGGAGGCTGAGCCCTGTCGTGGGTGCATGTGGCCGCCCTCCGGTTGCCGAGTGGCCGCGAGGTGTGGATGCACCACCGTCTCCGCGGCCGCTCGCCTGTTGATAGACGCCTGGGTTGTTTCCCTTGGGGGCTGTGAGGAATCCGTCTCCGGGAGCCTTCCCTCGTTGCGGGCATGTGTCCCTGCGCGTCGGCGTGGCACTGTGGGCCGGGCTCTCCTGCTCCGGCGCAGAGCTCTGGCCGGCCCGGCGGGTCGCTGGGAGTGCCGGACGCCTCTGCTCAGTGACGCGCCGGGACGTGCCCAGCACAGCCTCCTGGGCCCAGCACACGCCTGACGGGGCCCCCTCTCCCCAGATGAGCGACATGCTGTTGTACACGTATCCCCAGAAGGACGGGACGTACCGGCTGAAGAGCGCGTTGGCGGTGGCCAGCATGAAGGTCGGCACCGGGGGCGGGTGGACGGGGACCCCGAGGGGGCAGACGCGGCCCTGCCTGTGGGGCTCACAGGCTGGCAGGCCGGGGGGAGCCCCGCTGGGGAGTTACCCTGGATTCTGTTGTAGGGAGCCCAGGGAGAGTGGGGTGAGGGAGGGCTTCCCAGATGAGGAGAGCCAGGTGGCTCGGACTGGTGAATATTTGGACCGATGGGGAAGGGAGACGAGGAACGGGGTCCTCGGAGGAGGAGAATGCAGCAGGAAGGGCACAGAGGAAGGAAATAAGCAGGTGGGTTTTTTTTTCAATTTTGATAAAACTTACATAATGTACGTTTGGGCTTCCCTCGTGGCTCGGATGGTAAAGAATCTGCCTGCAATGCAGGAGACCCGGGTTTGATCCCTGGGTCAGGCAGATTCCCCGGAGAAGGGATTGGCAGCCCACTCCAGCATTCTTGCCTGGAGAATCCCATAGACAAGAGGACCTTGGGGGGCTACAGTCCATGGGGTCACCAAAGAGGGTGTACAACGGAGTGAGTGACAATACTTCACTAGCCAGAATGTCCTCAGGGTTCACCCACGAGGCAGCACGCGTCCGAATCTGCTTCCCGTGTTACGGCTGGTAACACTCCGTCGCGAGCGTAGACTAGACCCCACTTGGTGAGCCCGTCGGCCATCCATGGACGCTGGCGCGCCCTCCACCTTTTGGCTGCTGTGAATAATGCACACGGGAGTGCAAATGCACGTTCAAGCAGCAGATACTTCCTACGTGTGAGGGAGATGCCCAGCTGGACAGTCTTGGAGAGACAGGAAGGCGACGGGGTCCACTGGGACCTCACTCAGGGTACCTGGGGTCCCAGATTCAGCGCTGGTTGGGAGCTGATAGGGGTTCTCAGTGAGCTGGAAGTTTGAGGAAGGTGACTCCGGCCCAGCTTGGGGACGGGGTCAGAGAGGGGGGCACTGAGGTGGGGAATGGGGTGCGTGCAGGCTGTCATCTGGGCGGCTGCAGGGCTGGGAGGAGCAGGAGCTGTCGGGGCATGCAGGGGCTCTCTGTCTTGAGGCTCCTGACCTGGAGCAGGGGGAGGGGAGGGCCTCACTCCGCTGGGAGGTGGCTTCCTTTTTTGGGCCAACGCGTCCACTCAGGAGGCTGTGACAGAGGGTGCCCACAGGCTGGGCACTTGTCCAGCATGATCGGCTTTGAGCAGGATGCGTTCTTGGGGGTCAGCAGCTGGGCTCCCGTCATGCCCCCACACACAGAGTCGCAAACACATCCACATCCACACACACACCCCCATCTTCCAGGTAAGGAAGGCTGGCCCTTCCCGGTGAGCAGGCTCAGGCTCAGAGCGGGGCAGGGGCAGGGCCCCGGCCGCCCCCTCCTGAGGGACCGCTCCTGGTTTCCAGGTCAGCCGGCCCGTGATGGAGAAGGTGCCCTACGCCCTGAAGATCGAGACGCCCGAGGCCTGCCTGCTTCTGTCGGCCAGGTAGGAGGAGGGGTGGGGCGAGGGTCTGGGGCAGACGGGGCAGGGTTTTGCAGGTGGAAAAGTCTGGAATCACAGTCGTTGGGTATGTTGTTATTTCTTTATGGACATCCTTTTGGGAAAATGACTTCTGTTCTTTTCAGTTTCTTGTCCATTCTTGGATCACAGACCATTTGGAGAATCTGATAAAACCATGGCTTCTCTCCCCAGAAAACACGCACATACACATAAACTTTTCCATGGAGTCTCAGGGGTTTCCAGAACCCGTTGCTTCCATCTACCAGTATCTCATCGTTGTTAGACTCTACCGATGACTGGATCTTTGCAACAGGAAGAAAAGTTAAAGCCCGTGAACAGTGCCTGGTGCACCTTAGCTCACAGAAGAGCTGCATTTGGGCTGCCACGTCGAGAGGAAGAGAGAAATAAGCCATGAGCGTTCACTATTTTGCATTCCCTATTTGCGGAAGAGACCTTTCTATCAGAGATGGCTGTTTTCCCCTCGGTCTCTGCCCTGAGAACCCCCTGTCATTGGCTTCTGGCCAAGGAAGAGCTCCCCCGACCCTTTTTCCCCTTTTTCAGGGTGAGGCTCAGTAACCGGGAGCCGCTCTGGGCACCGGGCAGGGTGTGAGCGCCACCTCGTGGGCTCTGTGTGCATTTCCGCCTTGTGGCTGCTCACAGACCCCTCAGACCAGGCGCTGCGCCTCTCACCTCGCGGGAGACCCTGCCTGGCACGGACAGGGATGAGAAGCCTGCTTTTTGAATGAATGCGTGTCTGGCAAGTTGTGTGGCAGACTGAGGAGAAGGAGAGAGTGACATAGTAACCATTGGCAGCGTCTGTCCACCCCCACCCCCCGCCGACTGGTCCCCAGCTCTCGGCCTGGTCAGCACGTCGCTCCTAAAGGGTGGAGTCTCTTGTTTTGCACGGTGCTTTGCTGTCCACCGAGTCCTGCACACCCTGCACGTCCTCTGGTCTCCACCGTTGCCCCGGGGGTCAGAGGAGTCGTGTCTGATGTTCCCACGTTTCAGGCCAGGCCCAGAGACGCCTAACAATCCGGGCCACCTGCTCGGAAGCACAGGGGCCGCCGTGCAAGCCTCGGCCCGTCTAGCAGGTGGCCAGGCCGGCCGGTGGCGTTTCCGGCGTGTGGGAGGGGTGGGGTCCACCCCGAGAGGGTGTGGGGCCGCGCCCCCGGGCACCCCTGCTCACTGCGGCTTGGCCCGCAGCTCCTGCGCAGAGAGGGACGAGTGGCACAGCTGTGTGAGCAGAGCCCTCCCCGAGGACTACAAGGCCCAGGCGCTGGCCGCCTTCCAGCACAGCGCGGAGGTGAGCGGGTCTCCCTGGGGCCCCCGCGGGGGCCTGCGTCTCCCTCCCCCGGGGCTCCGGGTCCTCCCCACGCCCGGCTCGGGCGGTCCCCGTGCAGCCCAGAGCCCGGCCCCTCTGGCTCTGTGGCTCAGCGAGGTCCGCGCCCTGGAGGGGGCGGGGTGCGGGGAGGGCTGTAGAGCGGCGTCCACCCCGCACAGGGAGAGGGGGCCGCCCGTCCAGCCGGTCTCCTGACCCCACGGCTTGCCAGATTCCATTGCTGCAGATGCGGGAGAGACTGGGGGTCAGCCTGGGGGAGAGGCCCCCGACCCTCGTGCCCGTCACCCACGTGATGATGTGCATGAACTGCGGCTGTGACTTCTCACTCACGCTGAGGCGCCACCACTGCCACGCCTGCGGCAAGGTGCGCTCGGGAGAGGGGTGCGCGGGGGTGGCAGGCGGCGGGGGCCGCGGGGCGCCCAGCAGCTCCTGTGTGTGCAGCCAGGGTGGGGTGTGACGTGAATGTGCTTGTGACTGATGCCCTCCCACTATGGCTCCAAGCCCCAGGCCCATTCCGTCCCACTGCGGCCCGCTCAAACGGAAGTCGTGGTGGGTGCGCTTGTTGTCCAGGGAGGAAGTGTATTCTGTCTCGGCCACAGGCATAGGCTCGGTGGGGCCAGCCGGTGCAAATGCTGGGAAGGCCCCGACTGGTCCCCAGCTCTCGGCCTGGTCAGCACGTCGCTCCTAAAGGGTGGAGTCTCTTGTTTTGCACGGTGCTTTGCTGTCCACCGAGTCCTGCACACCCTGCACGTCCTCTGGTCTCCACCGTTGCCCCGGGGGTCAGAGGAGTCGTGTCTGATGTTCCCACGTTTCAGGCCAGGCCCAGAGACGCCTAACAATCCGGGCCACCTGCTCGGAAGCACAGGGGCCGCCGTGCAAGCCTCGGCCCGTCTAGCAGGTGGCCAGGCCGGCCGGTGGCGTTTCCGGCGTGTGGGAGGGGTGGGGTCCACCCCGAGAGGGTGTGGGGCCGCGCCCCCGGGCACCCCTGCTCACTGCGGCTTGGCCCGCAGCTCCTGCGCAGAGAGGGACGAGTGGCACAGCTGTGTGAGCAGAGCCCTCCCCGAGGACTACAAGGCCCAGGCGCTGGCCGCCTTCCAGCACAGCGCGGAGGTGAGCGGGTCTCCCTGGGGCCCCCGCGGGGGCCTGCGTCTCCCTCCCCCGGGGCTCCGGGTCCTCCCCACGCCCGGCTCGGGCGGTCCCCGTGCAGCCCAGAGCCCGGCCCCTCTGGCTCTGTGGCTCAGCGAGGTCCGCGCCCTGGAGGGGGCGGGGTGCGGGGAGGGCTGTAGAGCGGCGTCCACCCCGCACAGGGAGAGGGGGCCGCCCGTCCAGCCGGTCTCCTGACCCCACGGCTTGCCAGATTCCATTGCTGCAGATGCGGGAGAGACTGGGGGTCAGCCTGGGGGAGAGGCCCCCGACCCTCGTGCCCGTCACCCACGTGATGATGTGCATGAACTGCGGCTGTGACTTCTCACTCACGCTGAGGCGCCACCACTGCCACGCCTGCGGCAAGGTGCGCTCGGGAGAGGGGTGCGCGGGGGTGGCAGGCGGCGGGGGCCGCGGGGCGCCCAGCAGCTCCTGTGTGTGCAGCCAGGGTGGGGTGTGACGTGAATGTGCTTGTGACTGATGCCCTCCCACTATGGCTCCAAGCCCCAGGCCCATTCCGTCCCACTGCGGCCCGCTCAAACGGAAGTCGTGGTGGGTGCGCTTGTTGTCCAGGGAGGAAGTGTATTCTGTCTCGGCCACAGGCATAGGCTCCTCGGAAAACAGACAGGCATACGGCTCGGTGGCAGCAGGCAGCACAGCCGTGCTGTGTCCGTGAAAGTTGCTGGGAGAAAAGATAGTAAAGGTTCTCATCAGGGCCCCCCTGGGAGCTCAGTGGTAGAGAGCTCACCTACCAATGCAGGAGACGCAGGTTCGATCCCTGATCCGGAAGATCCCACAGGCCGCGGAGCAACGAAGCCCGTGAGCCACAGCTACGGAGCCTGTGCTCTAGAGCCTCGGAGCCACAACCACGGAGCCCACGGGCCGCAGCAACTGAAGCCCATGTGCCCTAGAGCCCGAGCTCCACCGCAAGAGAAGTCACCCCGACAAGAAGCTGCTCACCTCCACTAGAGAAGAGCCCCAACTCCCCGCACCTAGAGAAGAGCGTGTGGCAGCAGTGAACACCCAGAATCTCCAAAAAATAAATCAATAAATAAAATTTTTTAAAAAGTTCTCATCACAAAAAAGAGAATGTTTAACGGTTTGTGGTGATAGATGCTAGCTAGACACTGTGGCAATTTCATTCTGTAGTCTCCCTTGATAGCCACGGAGCACTGGTTCTAGGATCCTAGGAGCCCCTCGGATGCCAAGATCCAAGGACGGTCAACTCTGTTATATGAGCTGGTGTCCTGTTTGCATATGCGCTGCACACGTCCCTCTGTGTACCTTACATCATCTGTATTCCTGCGTGCTCAGTGTGTCCGACACTCTGTGACCCCATGGACTATAGCCCGCCAGGCTCCTCTGTCCATGGAATTCTCCAGGCAAGCATACTGCAGTGGGGTGCTGTTTCCATCTCCAGAGGATCTTCCTGAGCCAGGGATCGAACCCACGTCTCCTGCATTGGCAAATGGAGTCTTAACCATGGCACCACCAGGGAACCTCTTAAATCATAGATGACGTATAATACCTGATACCACGTAAATGCCATTATGTAAATTCTCTATAATCGCTGCCAGCACGTGGCAAACTCACATTTGCTTTTGAGACTTGGTGAAATTTTTTACAATAGTTTTCATCGACAGTGGGTTGAATCCACGAACGTGGGACCCGCAGACCTGGAGGGCCAGCTGTGTGGATGTCTGTTGAATCGTGCCATGGTACACCTGAAACGTACTCTGTGTCACGTCTGTCTCAGTCTTTTAAAAAGGAAACCCAATAAGCGTCCACACGGAAGCGCACTGACTGTGCTGGGAACAGCGGGGCCTTGGGGCGGGGGGCACGCGGCCCTGTGCCCGGGCCGGGAGGCGAGACCCTCTGACGTGCGCCCGCACCCCGCAGATCGTCTGCCGGAACTGCTCGCGCAACAAGTACCCTCTGAAGTACCTCAAGGACCGCATGGCCAAGGTGTGTGACGGCTGCTACGGGGAGCTGAAGAAGCGGGGCGGGGACGTCCCAGGCCTGACGAGAGGTACCGGGCACCAGCCTCCCTTTCTGCCGCCCGCGGCTTCTCTCCACTGCTTTCCTAGGGAGGCTTCAGCCAAAAAGCAGGGCTCCAGGAGGAAGCGGGGTTTAACCCCCCATCTGGGGCACCTCGCCCACCCAGTGTTGGCACTGGCGGAGACCCCGAGGAGGGCTTCCGTGGGCCCCTGAGCTCGGGAAGCGCCGGGTCCGTGCATCTCTGCGACAGGGCCAGTGGGCGGGCTCCGTCTGCCCTGGGCGGCGGCCCTCCCTGCAGGCCTGTGTCCTCGGGGGCCCTTCTGGAGTGAGGATGCTGGGGTGGAGAGCAGAGGCGGCGTGGTCGGAGAGGGTGAGGGGTCCTCGGATGCCAGCGCTGCAGGTGGGCGAGCTGGCCCGGGAGAGCCTGAGCTCAGGCGTAGGTTCGGCTTGAGGGGGAGCAGGTGGATCCTGGGTGTAAAACCAGAGACGCCGCCTCTGTCACCTCACCACCCCCAGGGCTGCCTGAAGCCCTGGAAAGGACAGCCCAGCCTCGTGCAGACATGGAGAAGAGAGCATAGCCAGGACCTGGGAAAGCCTGCCTGCATTCCACCTTTGTGCGAGCAGAGGGGCCCGGCCCGTCTTTCTGGTCGCACTGAACCTCCCCGCCCCGTGTGGCCGGGTCCCTTCTGGGGAGGGATGGGAGCTCATGGTTTCCGGGCCCCCGCGGTCCTCGCCGGCTGCGGGGACGCTCACCTCCCTCCCCGCGGCTTGTCTCGCTGCAGAGCGGCCTGTGAGCATGAGCTTCCCCCTGTCCTCCGCCCGCTTCTCGAGCAGCGCCTTCTCGTCCGTCTTCCACAGCATCAGCCCCTCGGCCTTCAAGAAGCAGAGGAAAGTCCCTTCAGCCCTGACCGAGGTAAGGCGGGTCGGGCTGCCTGCCCGGGGCCAGGGGATATGGAGGGTCAGGGTCGACCCGCCCCAGCTGGACCAGGCGCTTCCAGACAAGGCGGGGCGAGATGACTGCCCGCACGCAGGTACCGCGCAACAAGTACCCTCTGAAGTACCTCAAGGACCGCATGGCCAAGGTGTGTGACGGCTGCTACGGGGAGCTGAAGAAGCGGGGCGGGGACGTCCCAGGCCTGACGAGAGGTACCGGGCACCAGCCTCCCTTTCTGCCGCCCGCGGCTTCTCTCCACTGCTTTCCTAGGGAGGCTTCAGCCAAAAAGCAGGGCTCCAGGAGGAAGCGGGGTTTAACCCCCCATCTGGGGCACCTCGCCCACCCAGTGTTGGCACTGGCGGAGACCCCGAGGAGGGCTTCCGTGGGCCCCTGAGCTCGGGAAGCGCCGGGTCCGTGCATCTCTGCGACAGGGCCAGTGGGCGGGCTCCGTCTGCCCTGGGCGGCGGCCCTCCCTGCAGGCCTGTGTCCTCGGGGGCCCTTCTGGAGTGAGGATGCTGGGGTGGAGAGCAGAGGCGGCGTGGTCGGAGAGGGTGAGGGGTCCTTGGATGCCAGCGCTGCAGGTGGGCGAGCTGGCCCGGGAGAGCCTGAGCTCAGGCGTAGGTTCGGCTTGAGGGGGAGCAGGTGGATCCTGGGTGTAAAACCAGAGACGCCGCCTCTGTCACCTCACCACCCCCAGGGCTGCCTGAAGCCCTGGAAAGGACAGCCCAGCCTCGTGCAGACATGGAGAAGAGAGCATAGCCAGGACCTGGGAAAGCCTGCCTGCATTCCACCTTTGTGCGAGCAGAGGGGCCCGGCCCGTCTTTCTGGTCGCACTGAACCTCCCCGCCCCGTGTGGCCGGGTCCCTTCTGGGGAGGGATGGGAGCTCATGGTTTCCGGGCCCCCGCGGTCCTCGCCGGCTGCGGGGACGCTCACCTCCCTCCCCGCGGCTTGTCTCGCTGCAGAGCGGCCTGTGAGCATGAGCTTCCCCCTGTCCTCCGCCCGCTTCTCGAGCAGCGCCTTCTCGTCCGTCTTCCACAGCATCAGCCCCTCGGCCTTCAAGAAGCAGAGGAAAGTCCCTTCAGCCCTGACCGAGGTAAGGCGGGTCGGGCTGCCTGCCCGGGGCCAGGGGATATGGAGGGTTCTGGGTCCCCCTCCATGGACAGCGTCGGACCCCCCGCCCCAGCTGGACCAGGCGCTTCCAGACAAGGCGGAGAGGACCCCTGTCTGGGGCAGCTCTGACTCAGGCTGACAGAGGCAGCGGCCCCCCGCCCCCAGGCTGCCTCCTGTGCTTGACTGAGGGAACACCTGCTGGTGGCAGAGGACAGGCGCTCAAGCGGTTGTAGGGGGTGCTGGGAGACATGTCTCCCCCGGGCTCGGCCCAGTCCCCAGGGGTCCTGCACACCGAGCTGAGCACTTGGGGCTGACGCCGCTCGCCCTGACTCAGCTCTTCCCACCTCGGGCCCCCCAGGCCACACCCTCCTCGCACCCTGGGGGTCCTACACGGGCTCAGGTGGTGAAGCCTCCTCAAGGCCGTGAGTGTTGGCAGGAAACCTCTGAATTCGCACAACTCAGTTCCCTGCTGCAAACCGGACCAGATTATACGATGGTGTTCTCATCCCAGCCACAAACAAACGTGCGCCCTTGAACGTACAGGCTGTCAAGAACAGAGAGATCAGCTCTTTTCGGGTTTTTAAAAATTACTATTCATTATTGAGTAGCAGGTGGCAAGGGTTCAAAAAAGTGTTAGGGATGAAAAACGTAAATGGGTACACTTCTGTCCATTCGCTTCATTCCTTGTGCATTTTAAAAATCATGTATGTGACACATACATGACCCCATTTATTTTTTTGAAACACAGAAGAGTGTGTGATGAAAAGTGGGTTTTCTCCCCCTCTGCAGACTCCTTCAGTCCCACCCCTCGAAGGTCACTGCCATCAGATTTCTTAAGGATTCTTCCAGAAGTATTTATGCCTAAACATAATAAAGACAGACGATCATGCATCCTTTTTTTCTTTTAACTCAAAAGGTGATACCCTGAATCTTCTGGACATTTCTTCCACTTAA
Organism: Tragulus kanchil; assembly: GCA_022376925.1. Lineage (NCBI taxonomy): Eukaryota > Metazoa > Chordata > Mammalia > Artiodactyla > Tragulidae > Tragulus > Tragulus kanchil. The sequence continues at coordinate 224,768,954 of JAIOJX010000030.1, read as the reverse complement.
TTTATCTTTACCATCAATATTTCACGTTCGTGTGTGCACGTAAGGCTCACACTTCTTCCTCTGGATAGCTGTCTCGTCATTTATTCCCTAGTCCCTGCCCACAGACGGAGACAAGGGCCCCCTCCCACGCTCACGGTGGCGTCGACCTGAGTTGCGCTCATGGAACCGGAGTGTTCCGCGGGCACGGAGCTTGAGCCCCAGGGTTCTCCCCCTTCAGGATCAGGCCACTGATCCTGGCACGGCATGGACCTGCCCCAGCCAGGTTGGCCGTTTTTGCCCACAGTGACGAGCGTTTTATTACTCACCAGAGACTACTCCGTGAGTTCTGCAGCAGCCCCAGGAGAAATGCGCCCCTATCTCCCACTGCCCTCTCAGCCCCGCCCCCAAAAGAGCCCCAGCCTAGCCGTGGGACCTGCTTCCCAGGGGAAGGTCTCAGGAGCGCTGCCCCCGAAGCATCGGTCAGGGAGGGAGACCGCAGACTCTTGGAGCTGCTCATCAGGTCCAGTGTGGGGAGACCCCGTATGAGAAGGCATGTCCGGTGCTAGGGCTTCCTGGAGCCCCCCGAGGGATGGGTTAGGTTCCTTTCCCAGCACTTCTCAAAACGCCTGGCTGCTTGTCCCTCCACTGAAGTCAGCTGACCGTAAGACCCTCTGCCGAGAGATCTGAGTGCTCACCCTCTCTTCAGCTAAGTTAGGATTTCACCTTTGGTGCATCCTTCCATTCCTCTGGGCCTCAGTTTCCCCACCCGTAAACTGAGAACATCTGATGTGATGATTTCAAAGCCGTGGCCTTGTTGCTTTCTTAGTGCGGTGGGTGTTTATGGAGCACTTACCGTGGGTCAGGGCCTGTACCTGCCAGGGACCTGTCTTACATCGTTGAACTCCAGTGTTGCTGGTCAGGACACTGGGACGCAGAGGAAGGACGTGGCCTGACATTGCCTCTGGGGTAGCTGCTGGAGCCTGGGCTGGACCCCTGGACCGTCGTCCTCCCAGCTGGTGACCTTAGCCTCCACGAGAGGCAACCGACCACACCACACTGTGACCGAGAGGAGTTAACTGGTCATTAGGCAGGAGGTCCTACAACCTTTCAGGGAAAACATGTTTCTAAAAAAGATCCCCTCTTACATATAAGGAAGAAATAAGCTGAAAATTAGTACGAATCGATTCTATAAGAAAGACAATTTCACCCAGATACCTGCAGTGTTGTCATTTGGGGTCTGGACAGGTTGCTGTCTTCATTATCCTAGTCCCTGCCCACAGACGGAGACAAGGGCCCCTCCCACGCTCACGGTGGCGTCGACCTGAGTTGCGCTCATGGAACCGGAGTGTTCCCGGGCACGGAGCTTGAGCCCCAGGGTTCTCCCCCTTCAGGATCAGGCCACTGATCCTGGCACGGCATGGACCTGCCCCAGCCAGGTTGGCCGTTTTTGCCCACAGTGACGAGCGTTTTATTACTCACCAGAGACTACTCCGTGAGTTCTGCAGCAGCCCCAGGAGAAATGCGCCCCTATCTCCCACTGCCCTCTCAGCCCCGCCCCCAAAAGAGCCCCAGCCTAGCCGTGGGACCTGCTTCCCAGGGGAAGGTCTCAGGAGCGCTGCCCCCGAAGCATCGGTCAGGGAGGGAGACCGCAGACTCTTGGAGCTGCTCATCAGGTCCAGTGTGGGGAGACCCCGTATGAGAAGGCATGTCCGGTGCTAGGGCTTCCTGGAGCCCCCCGAGGGATGGGTTAGGTTCCTTTCCCAGCACTTCTCAAAACGCCTGGCTGCTTGTCCCTCCACTGAAGTCAGCTGACCGTAAGACCCTCTGCCGAGAGATCTGAGTGCTCACCCTCTCTTCAGCTAAGTTAGGATTTCACCTTTGGTGCATCCTTCCATTCCTCTGGGCCTCAGTTTCCCCACCCGTAAACTGAGAACATCTGATGTGATGATTTCAAAGCCGTGGCCTTGTTGCTTTCTTAGTGCAGTGGGTGTTTATGGAGCACTTACCGTGGGTCAGGGCCTGTACCTGCCAGGGACCTGTCTTACATCGTTGAACTCCAGTGTTGCTGGTCAGGACACTGGGACGCAGAGGAAGGACGTGGCCTGACATTGCCTCTGGGGTAGCTGCTGGAGCCTGGGCTGGACCCCTGGACCGTCGTCCTCCCAGCTGGTGACCTTAGCCTCCACGAGAGGCAACCGACCACACCACACTGTGACCGAGAGGAGTTAACTGGTCATTAGGCAGGAGGTCCTACAACCTTTCAGGGAAAACATGTTTCTAAAAAAGATCCCCTCTTACATATAAGGAAGAAATAAGCTGAAAATTAGTACGAATCGATTCTATAAGAAAGACAATTTCACCCAGATACCTGCAGTGTTGTCATTTGGGGTCTGGACAGGTTGAGGGGAGGGAACCAGGAATCGGACCCACCACTAGGGGGCAGCACTTCCGCAGTCCTTTTGGATTCCCAGGTCTCCTGGAAATCCTGTCTCTCAAATACAGGGCTGTTTTGCTGCCTTTGAGGGGCCAGCGGCACCCCGAAATCTTCCGAGTCTCTGATTCTGAAGCGCTGTGAACGCCGCGTCAGCAGGCTCGCAGCGTCACTCTGGCTCTGCATCCCTGAGTCGATGGACATGAGTTTGAACGAGCTCTGGGAGCTGGGGAGGGGCGGGGAAGCCTGGCAGGCTGCAGCTCGTGGGGTCGCAGAGTCGGACCCGACGAACGGAGCCCTGTCCACCACCGGTGCCCTGACCGCCCGCTTCCCTCTGACAGGTGACCGCCTCTGGAGAGGGCTCCGCCATCAGCGGCTATCTCAGCAGGTGTAAGAAGGGCAAGAGGCCCTGGAAGAAGCTCTGGTTTGTCATCAAAGGCAAAGTGCTCTACACGTACATGGCCAGCGAGGTAGTGTGGTTCCCGCTTTCTCTCCCCTCCCCTGGGTTAAGCTCATGCCTCGGACCGTCCACGCGGGGTGCACACCACGCCTCAGGGGAGGGCGCTGCGAGGGCTGCCTCTGGTCCCCACATGGGGCCTCCCATCGGTCAGGCCGTTGCTGAGGGGTGCCGTGGGGACTCACAACCACGCGTGTTTCCGGTCTGAGGAATCGGGCCCGTGGGGCTGGGAGGGTTCCGCAGGCAGGCCTGTGCGGCGAGGCGCTGGCATGTCCAGGGCAAGCTGGCGCTGCCTACATGAGAGCTCCTTTCTGCTGTCCACTGCAGGTGTTGGGGGCAGAATTTAACATCTCGAGGAAGCTACTGTATTTTTTTCTGAGCATCTGCCAGGGCCCTCTATTGCCTCGTGTGTCTGGCTCTTCTGCTAAAGGAGCCTAAAGTGCATGTGTATCGCAGAACATCTTCTAAAGGAGAGAGGGCCTTGGCCAAGCCTGCTGGAGCGGCAGAGGGGGGGGGGTGCTGGAAGAAATAAGCTGAAAATTAGTACGAATCGATTCTATAAGAAAGACAATTTCACCCAGATACCTGCAGTGTTGTCATTTGGGGTCTGGACAGGTTGAGGGGAGGGAACCAGGAATCGGACCCACCACTAGGGGGCAGCACTTCCGCAGTCCTTTTGGATTCCCAGGTCTCCTGGAAATCCTGTCTCTCAAATACAGGGCTGTTTTGCTGCCTTTGAGGGGCCAGCGGCACCCCGAAATCTTCCGAGTCTCTGATTCTGAAGCGCTGTGAACGCCGCGTCAGCAGGCTCGCAGCGTCACTCTGGCTCTGCATCCCTGAGTCGATGGACATGAGTTTGAACGAGCTCTGGGAGCTGGGGAGGGGCGGGGAAGCCTGGCAGGCTGCAGCTCGTGGGGTCGCAGAGTCGGACCCGACGAACGGAGCCCTGTCCACCACCGGTGCCCTGACCGCCCGCTTCCTCTGACAGGTGACCGCCTCTGGAGAGGGCTCCGCCATCAGCGGCTATCTCAGCAGGTGTAAGAAGGGCAAGAGGCCCTGGAAGAAGCTCTGGTTTGTCATCAAAGGCAAAGTGCTCTACACGTACATGGCCAGCGAGGTAGTGTGGTTCCCGCTTTCTCTCCCCTCCCCTGGGTTAAGCTCATGCCTCGGACCGTCCACGCGGGGTGCACACCACGCCTCAGGGGAGGGCGCTGCGAGGGCTGCCTCTGGTCCCCACATGGGGCCTCCCATCGGTCAGGCCGTTGCTGAGGGGTGCCGTGGGGACTCACAACCACGCGTGTTTCCGGTCTGAGGAATCGGGCCCGTGGGGCTGGGAGGGTTCCGCAGGCAGGCCTGTGCGGCGAGGCGCTGGCATGTCCAGGGCAAGCTGGCGCTGCCTACATGAGAGCTCCTTTCTGCTGTCCACTGCAGGTGTTGGGGGCAGAATTTAACATCTCGAGGAAGCTACTGTATTTTTTTCTGAGCATCTGCCAGGGCCCTCTATTGCCTCGTGTGTCTGGCTCTTCTGCTAAAGGAGCCTAAAGTGCATGTGTATCGCAGAACATCTTCTAAAGGAGAGAGGGCCTTGGCCAAGCCTGCTGGAGCGGCAGAGAGGTGTGGGCTTGGCTGTGCGGCAGGCGGCGCTCTGGGCCTGGCCCAGGCCGAGCCTGTGGCTCCTGTGAAAGACTTCCCTGTCTAGACCCCACTATCGGATGGTTTCCGCAGGCGAAATCCACCTTGCACACGGGACATAAGTGCATTCTGCCCAACTGCACAGGGTGCGTGCTTTACCCATGGGAGTATGCACGGCGGCCCTCCTCCCCTGACCGTAGATGCTGGCGACCAGACAGAAGGCGCTTCCCTCTGAGGGGCAGAACGCCTCCCTCACGAGGGACCCTCTGCTGCGGAGGTTGCCTTCAGCCCCATTCTCAGGGATCCCAGACACACAGAGGGACCCAGTGGACCTCAGCAACTAAGGTGCTGTGTGAACTCAGCCCTCCCCGCGGGGGCCTTTCACTCACGGGTCCACAGCTGAGGCTCCCTGTGCTGAGGACACTGGGCTGTTTCCAGAACAAACTGCAATGTGCTGCAGCCCAGAGCAGCATCTTCTCAAGCAGGTGTTGCACCGTTGCCCGGATCTTCCAAGACCTGGGTTCAGAGAGAACCCTGAGTAGACAGTTTGGGGCGCTTCTGCACAGTAATGCTCGTAGAGGGCGTGCATGAGGTGGTTTGTGGGTCCCAGAGCTGTGGGAGGTCCCCAGCTGGCCTGATAGCAGGCCCTTCCTCACAGGGCATCTCGTGGAAAACACACTTGGGGAGGAAATGCTGGCAGAGACAGATGAACAAAAGCTCGTGATAACTGACCAACCACCAAAGAGAGCGGATCCCGTCTGGGAGTGGGAAACCCGGAGGCTCCGGGGCCTGAGCAGAAGTTGTCATGGAAGTAACAGCAGGGGTTGATTTTCTGAGTGGATTTAAGTAGGCTTCCAGAGCCATTTCTTCAGAGAGAGGAAGGTGTACAGTTTCTCAATAAACCTTAACCAGGGACAATGCCAAGCTTTCAAATTCTACCGAAGAAAAAGATTTGATAAAAGAGGATAGATAGGGCTTCCCTGGTGGTCCAGTGGGTGGAGAGTCCGCCTTGCAGTGCAGGGGGCACCGGTTCGATCCCTGACCCGGGAAGATCCCAGCAGCTAGACCGGTGTGTCCAATGACGAGCCAGTGCTCTGGACCGCATGCGCCCAGAGCCAGTGCTGTGCAACGACAGAGGCCACTGCGATGGGAGGCCCACACAGGCCAAAGAATAAAAAGATGGCTGAAAATAAATATACATAAAAGAGCCATGATAGGAAAAAGAAAAAAAGTTATTAAAGAAAAAAAAAGAAAACAGGTAGATTTCACTGTTTACCTCACCATGAAGCCTATCACGTCCCCTGATCTACAGTAAGTTGCTACTCAGTAATAGACCTGGAGAGAGTGACTGTCAGAAACATATAGGAGTCTTTTAATTTTTTTCCCAATATTTTATTATTTAGTTAATATATTTATCATTAATTATTATAGAAAATCGCAAATGTAAAGAAACATTGTAGGAATTTTACAGTGTAATGTCTTATACCCATCAACTCGATTATACAAGTAACATTGTTCTCTACTTCCTTAATCAAGTAACTGTCCCTCACTCATATTTCGATGCTTTTCAAGTATAATTCCCCCTGAGAGTTCAGTATTTCTGTATCTTTTTTCTTTTGAAGTACAACTTCTATATAATGATGTACGCAAGTCTTATTAAGAGTACTATTTGTTGAAGTGTGACTCATGCACACCTCTCTAAATCCCTGCCTCATCCCATCCCCAGAGGCAATGCACTATTTTGATTTTGTTTTCTACCATATATTAGTTTTGCATCTTGCAGATCTTCGTATAAATGGAATCACGTGCGACTTCTTGCACTCAGTGTATTGTTTTTAAGATTCGTTCGTAGTGTTGCATGTAGCAGTAGGTCCTTGCCTTTTGTGCCTGAGTCATATTCCATCTTGTGAATGTACCAGTTTGTTTGATAACCATTCACCAGTTGAAGGACATTTGAGTTGTTTCCAGTTTGAGGTAATTACGACTAAAGCCAATTTAAACTTCTGCATACAGGTTTTTTGTGTGTGAAAATAGGTTTTTATATTACTTTGGGTGAATACTCAGGATTGGAATTGCTGGATCACAGGGTGATATTTATATAGATACATATGGCCTTTAAGAATTTACCAGATGGTTTTCCAAAATGGTGTAGCATTTTACAGTCTCTGCAACAGTGCAGGTATAATTGGGAGCTCTGGTTACTTCACATGTTTGTCAGCACTTGGTGTTGTCTTTAATTTGAGCCGTTCTGGTGAGGGTGTAGTAGTGTCTTACCTTTTTTTCTTTTCTTTTTTTTTTTTTTTTAAGCTTAAGCAGTCTCCTGGGTGTTTTTTGGTTTTTGGTGTTATTTTTACTGTTGTTTGCTGATACATATAAACCCAAATCCTCCATAAGTATACGCACATCACCCCCTTTAATGTGGTTTTAATTCTTTATAGTAAGCCTTGTCTAAGCCCTCTAGCTTTGTTCTTCTTAAAGGTTATTTTGGGTAGTCTAGGTCTTTTGTATGTCCATACAAATGTGTCAATTTCTACAAAAATGTCTGTTAAGATTATCACAGGGATTGTTGAATCTATATATCTATTGGGGGAGGGCTGACATCATAGCCGTACTGAGTCTTCCAATCCAGGAATAATCCGTTGATTTAATCCTTTAAATTCTTCTTGAGGAATGTCCCTGTTGGTCCAGTGGCTAGGATACTGGCACTCCCCATGCAGGGAGCCCGGGTTTGATTCCTGGTCCGGGAACTAGATCCCACATGCCGCAGCTGGTTCGCGTGCTGCAGATAAAGATCTGCACGTCGCAGAGAAAATCAGAGATCCCACATACAGTAGCTATGACCCAGCGCAGCCAATACATTAACTAGTTAAACAGTTCTCTTTTATGTAGTTTTTAGTGTAGAGGTTCTTATACTTCCGTCTTCTCGTGTCTGTTAACTTTATTCCTAACTATTCTGTTTCTGGATGCATGTTTTTTTGGTTGTTGTGGGTTTTTTTTTTTTGCCAATTCTGTTGATCTTGCATTTATTTATCTTTGTTCTTTGGCCCGTGTGGGCCTCCCATCGCAGTGGCCTCTGCTGTCACAGAGCACGGGCTCTGGGCGCATGCGCTCCAGAGCTCCGGCTCAGTAGTTGGACACATCAGTCCAGCTGCTCCACAGCACATGGGATCTTCCCAGGCCAGGGATCGAACCGGCGCCCTTTGCACTGCAAGGCGGTGTCCCCACCCACTGGGCCACCAGGGAAGCCCCTTGGATGCAGTTTTGAATGGAGTTTATTTTCTAGTTGTTTCCTGCTGGTACAAAAATATTTTTAAAAAAACAACAATTGATTATCCTGTGACCTTGCTATGCTCATGATTAGTTCTAGTACTTGTTTTGTCGTCAGATGTGTCCTTTGTAAGCACACCTAGTTTTGTTTCTTCTTTTCTGATCTTGATGTCTTTTATTTCTTTTTCTTGTCTTGATGCAGTGGCTAGGACCTCCAGTACAATGCTGAATTTAATTGGTAAGGGGCAGCGTCCTCTTGCTTTGTCTCGGTCTTAGGGGAAAAGCATTCAGTATTTCGCTGCTGAGTATATTGTTACTGGTATGTGCTTTATAGATGGCCTTTGTCAGATTAGGCAAATTCCCTTCTATTTATTTGTTTATTGGCTGCACTGAATCTTCAGTGTTGCACATGGGCTTTCCCCAGTTGCACTGAGCAGAGGCTGCTGTTCTTTGTGGTCTGCCGACTTCGGTGGCTTCTTTTGTGGCAGAGCCCAGGCTCTAGGCACGCAGGCTCTGTAGTTGTGGCTCACGGGCTTATTAGCTGCTCTGCTCTCACATCTCCTGAATTGGCAGGTGGATCTTTCCCTTTGTACCACCAGGGAAATCGCAGAAAGTTCCCTTCTATTCCTCGTCTGCTAAGCGGTTTTTATCATGAATGGATGTTGAATGCTGTCAAACATTTTTTCTGATCCAGTAGCCTTTGAAAATTGATTCCCTTTTATACACAAACTCTACTTCCCCTTCTCCTCTCCCACGATCATTCTAATGTGCTTAACTAATGATATCTCTTTGTTGATGGATGATGTTGTAAAGTTATATTCTTTGAGAACGTGTATTGGTACATAAAGATGGGTGTGTGTAGAAAGTTCTTTATCTACGTATAAAAAGCTCTTCCCCCCCCCCAAGCTCTGTGAATTTAAGATGTATCTGTGCTGTGTAGGTGCATCTCACCAAATTATTAGCAACTTGGTAGCATAGACACCCCGAGTGTTCCGTACTGAAGAGGGCATGGAGGATGAGTACAGAATACGGTAACGGGGGGGACACTGGAAGTCACTGGCACATCAACTCAGTGGAAAGAACGCGAGGTTTTAGAAGGTGTTCACAAGTTCAAATGCTGGCTCCGCCCCTTGCGTGCTGTGTGATCTTGGGGAGTTGTTTACCTTCTCTGAGCCTCCGTCTCATGTTCGCATGGGAGTGACACCTTCCATGGCCGTCGTGAAGATTCAGCAAGATACCTTGGAAGTCCCTGGGCCCAAAATGCTGTCACAAAACATGAAGCTTCCTTTCCTCCTCATGACGGGTGCTGGCGTAGACTCGGGCGGGGAGGAGTATGGATACCCGGCTGCTGACGGGTGTCTTACCATGTTTGATGTCGGTCTTCGCCCCGCCTCTCTCTGCAGGACACCGTGGCCTTGGAGAGCATTCCCTGCTGGTTACTCGCGCCGTTAGGCAAATTCCCTTCTATTTATTTGTTTATTGGCTGCACTGAATCTTCAGTGTTGCACATGGGCTTTCCCCAGTTGCACTGAGCAGAGGCTGCTGTTCTTTGTGGTCTGCCGACTTCGGTGGCTTCTTTTGTGGCAGAGCCCAGGCTCTAGGCACGCAGGCTCTGTAGTTGTGGCTCACGGGCTTATTAGCTGCTCTGCTCTCACATCTCCTGAATTGGCAGGTGGATCTTTCCCTTTGTACCACCAGGGAAATCGCAGAAAGTTCCCTTCTATTCCTCGTCTGCTAAGCGGTTTTTATCATGAATGGATGTTGAATGCTGTCAAACATTTTTTCTGATCCAGTAGCCTTTGAAAATTGATTCCCTTTTATACACAAACTCTACTTCCCCTTCTCCTCTCCCACGATCATTCTAATGTGCTTAACTAATGATATCTCTTTGTTGATGGATGATGTTGTAAAGTTATATTCTTTGAGAACGTGTATTGGTACATAAAGATGGGTGTGTGTAGAAAGTTCTTTATCTACGTATAAAAAGCTCTTCCCCCCCCCCCAAGCTCTGTGAATTTAAGATGTATCTGTGCTGTGTAGGTGCATCTCACCAAATTATTAGCAACTTGGTAGCATAGACACCCCGAGTGTTCCGTACTGAAGAGGGCATGGAGGATGAGTACAGAATACGGTAACGGGGGGGACACTGGAAGTCACTGGCACATCAACTCAGTGGAAAGAACGCGAGGTTTTAGAAGGTGTTCACAAGTTCAAATGCTGGCTCCGCCCCTTGCGTGCTGTGTGATCTTGGGGAGTTGTTTACCTTCTCTGAGCCTCCGTCTCATGTTCGCATGGGAGTGACACCTTCCATGGCCGTCGTGAAGATTCAGCAAGATACCTTGGAAGTCCCTGGGCCCAAAATGCTGTCACAAAACATGAAGCTTCCTTTCCTCCTCATGACGGGTGCTGGCGTAGACTCGGGCGGGGAGGAGTATGGATACCCGGCTGCTGACGGGTGTCTTACCATGTTTGATGTCGGTCTTCGCCCCGCCTCTCTCTGCAGGACACCGTGGCCTTGGAGAGCATTCCCCTGCTGGGTTTCACCATCGCGCCGGAGAAGGAAGAGGGCAGCAGCGAAGTAGGACCCGTTTTTCACCTTTACCACAAGAAAACCCTGTTTTATAGCTTCAAAGCCGAGAATAGCAGTTTGGCTCAGAGGTACCAAACGACCTAGTCCCGCCTCTCCCTCCTTGCCTCTCTCTCAGGAGGGAACGAGCTGTTAGCCCTGGGCTTTGGCTCCTGTTCCTCTCCTGTCCTGTCCGCTTCCCTTGGGGCCGCAGCAGACCAGCAGGTTTAAGTCCACAGGCAGACCTGGGACAGGCTGAGAGTTCGGCTCCAGACCACCCACCGCAGTGAAGCTCATGTTGCATTAACATGACTCACAAACTCTGGTTTCCCAGTGCATCTAAAAGTTACGTTTCTACTGTAGTCTGTCGACCGGGCGATAGCCTTCTGTCTAAAAGGTCGTACATACCTTAATTGGAAAATACTTTATGGTTAAAATGCTAGCCACCACCTGAGCCTTCATAATGTCTGTGCAGTAGTAAGACGAAAGAGCACTGGTCACAGATCACCCTAACACATCGAGTGACAATGGGAAAGTTTGAAATATTGTGAGAATTGCCCAGATGTGACGCAGAGACCCAAAGGGAGCTAAGACTGTTGGAAAAATGGTGCTGCTGGACTTTTGCTAGACACGGGGTTTCCAAAAACCGTCAGTGCCGAAAATGCCGTGGCTCTGAGCACAGGAAAGAAAAGCACAATAAGCCAAGATCGGCCTGTATTTTTTTTCTTTTTTTTAGTATTTATTTGTTTTGGCGTCATGGGCTTCAGAATGCAGGCTCAGTATTTGTGGTGCGCAGGCTTAGTTCCCCCGTGGCATGTGGGGATCTTCCCAGACCAGAGACCGAACCAGAGTCCCCTGCATTGCAAGGCAAACTCTTAACCACTAGACCAGTCTGGGAAGCCCCCAGGTCGGCCTGTATGATGACAGTTCCACACAGGTGTGCGCCAATTCAGCAACCCTTGCACTGGCCTCCGGGCCTTTTGCTAAAGGCTGGGGAAACAAACAGAACAGGACCTGGTCGCTGACCTCAGGGTAGTGATCCTGGAGTCTCTTGACTCTTGGGTTCCGTGACCAGAGTTCCGGGCAGCAGCTCGACGCTGGGTGTGCCCTCTCTTCTGTGTTGCAGGTGGATCGAGGCCATGGAAGATGCCAGCGTGTTATAGCAGTGATCCTCCGTGTGGACTCAGAGGACGCTCTTAGGTGGACGGGCGGACCCTCCAGAAGCCAGTCCGTGCCTCTGCTCGTCTGGACCCACATCTGGAGTCAGAATGGGGCCTGAGCCTTTTGGCTCTCACCCCGTCTCTCAGACCTTCACACGTGGAGCCCTTGAGAGATATTTATGGACCTTTTCTGTCTCCGTGTGTGTCCCCTCTTCCCGCCCGTACACAATGTCCTTTTCCAGTAGTGAGTGAAAATGTAGTTACATGAGGATGTGGCAACCAGTAGAGAAGTAGACTTTAGAACTGCAGGCTTTGTAGTAGCAACAGGCTCTTACAGTTTTGACTCCTGGTGGATGTGATCTCCTTTCCTGTCGTCGCTGGCGGTGCCTCAGGTGAAATGAGAAAACAACCAGTAAATTACAGCATAAAAGCACCACCTGAGCCTTCATAATGTCTGTGCAGTAGTAAGACGAAAGAGAACTGGTCACAGATCACCCTCACACATCGAGTGACAAAGGGGAAGTTTGAAATATTGTGAGAATTGCCCAGATGTGCGCAGAGACCCAAAGGGAGCTAAGACTGTTGGAAAAATGGTGCTGCTGGACTTTTGCTAGACACGGGGTTTCCAAAAACCGTCAGTGCCGAAAATGCCGTGGCTCTGAGCACAGGAAAGAAAAGCACAATAAGCCAAGATCGGCCTGTATTTTTTTTCTTTTTTTTAGTATTTATTTGTTTTGGCGTCATGGGCTTCAGAATGCAGGCTCAGTATTTGTGGTGCGCAGGCTTAGTTCCCCCGTGGCATGTGGGGATCTTCCCAGACCAGAGACCGAACCAGAGTCCCCTGCATTGCAAGGCAAACTCTTAACCACTAGACCAGTCTGGGAAGCCCCCAGGTCGGCCTGTATGATGACAGTTCCACACAGGTGTGCGCCAATTCAGCAACCCTTGCACTGGCCTCCGGGCCTTTTGCTAAAGGCTGGGGAAACAAACAGAACAGGACCTGGTCGCTGACCTCAGGGTAGTGATCCTGGAGTCTCTTGACTCTTGGGTTCCGTGACCAGAGTTCCGGGCAGCAGCTCGACGCTGGGTGTGCCCTCTCTTCTGTGTTGCAGGTGGATCGAGGCCATGGAAGATGCCAGCGTGTTATAGCAGTGATCCTCCGTGTGGACTCAGAGGACGCTCTTAGGTGGACGGGCGGACCCTCCAGAAGCCAGTCCGTGCCTCTGCTCGTCTGGACCCACATCTGGAGTCAGAATGGGGCCTGAGCCTTTTGGCTCTCACCCCGTCTCTCAGACCTTCACACGTGGAGCCCTTGAGAGATATTTATGGACCTTTTCTGTCTCCGTGTGTGTCCCCTCTTCCCCGCCCCGCGTACACAATGTCCTTTTCCAGTAGTGAGTGAAAATGTAGTTACATGAGGATGTGGCAACCAGTAGAGAAGTAGACTTTAGAACTGCAGGCTTTGTAGTAGCAACAGGCTCTTACAGTTTTGACTCCTGGTGGATGTGATCTCCTTTCCTGTCGTCGCTGGCGGTGCCTCAGGTGAAATGAGAAAACAACCAGTAAATTACAGCTACTCTCATCAAAAGCACCTTACCGTTCTGCGGAGCAACAGCCTCCGATTTGATGTTTTTTTCCCCCGAGGGATTTCCGTCCATCCGTGGTAGCCGCGGTTCTGTGGACTCATTCGCCACCAGCGCTGACCGTGGCCTGCAGCCGGTGGCCAGGCGACCCCCGAACAGAAGCGGGGGACTCTCTTCTCCAAGGGACCCCTCGACCTGCAGGCCGACACGGCTTCCGAAAGGAGGAACCGCCTCCTCCCCACAGCGGTCTCCACACCTCACCAGTATTGGCAACTCGGCTGCTGGCAGATCCAGCCCCACCTCAGAGGTCACCGTGGACCTCCCCTCCCAAGAGACGGGGTCTGCTTTAATTTATTGCGTGCGTGCCTTTCAGAGTTTACGCGGCCCAAGCCGACAGCGAGACACTTGTGAGAACTACCCTCGTTTTCGACACCTTGATCCTTCTGCTGTATTCCCGGAGCCTGGAAAGAGAGGAAAGGAGAGAAACCAAGACGCAGGCGGCAGGTGAAGCAGGGCGCGGCCGGTGGCTTCCGGACACAGTGAGGGAGCACAGAAGTGTGGCTTAGCGATGCTCTCTGGGCGCCTGGGGCTCGGGCCCTTCCCGCTGAGGACCGCTGCTCGCGATGCTGGAGGTGTTTCTACATAAAGCAGAGTGGCGGGGGGGACTCCTTGTTACCTCGTTGAAATAAAAAGCAATCCTATCATTTTCTGATGTCTTCTCCCCATCTTCCTATTGCCCTGTTCCCTCAAAAGGCATTTGCTGACCAATGTTTTATACACAGTGCCATCCTCAGGCGTTAACTTACATGAAGTATTTTCAGGGGGATTTTTTTCTAGCTTGCACTTACTTAAAACTATTTGGTGAAAAAAACTGAAGGATCCAGAATACATCATATAGAGAGGTCTTCTTGTTGATTATGAAGGGCGTCACTCGAATGGAATCATTTTCATTGTCAGACATACTGAGGACGGGCCTTCTAGACTCTTCAAGCCTTTAGAAAGCCTAAAGGGGGGGGAGGTGCTTACTGGGTTCCTTTCCTGTCGTCGCTGGCGGTGCCTCAGGTGAAATGAGAAAACAACCAGTAAATTACAGCTACTCTCATCAAAAGCACCTTACCGTTCTGCGGAGCAACAGCCTCCGATTTGATGTTTTTTTCCCCCGAGGGATTTCCGTCCATCCGTGGTAGCCGCGGTTCTGTGGACTCATTCGCCACCAGCGCTGACCGTGGCCTGCAGCCGGTGGCCAGGCGACCCCCGAACAGAAGCGGGGGACTCTCTTCTCCAAGGGACCCCTCGACCTGCAGGCCGACACGGCTTCCGAAAGGAGGAACCGCCTCCTCCCCACAGCGGTCTCCACACCTCACCAGTATTGGCAACTCGGCTGCTGGCAGATCCAGCCCCACCTCAGAGGTCACCGTGGACCTCCCCTCCCAAGAGACGGGGTCTGCTTTAATTTATTGCGTGCGTGCCTTTCAGAGTTTACGCGGCCCAAGCCGACAGCGAGACACTTGTGAGAACTACCCTCGTTTTCGACACCTTGATCCTTCTGCTGTATTCCCGGAGCCTGGAAAGAGAGGAAAGGAGAGAAACCAAGACGCAGGCGGCAGGTGAACGCGCGGGCGCGGCCGGTGGCTTCCGGACACAGTGAGGGAGCACAGAAGTGTGGCTTAGCGATGCTCTCTGGGCGCCTGGGGCTCGGGCCCTTCCCGCTGAGGACCGCTGCTCGCGATGCTGGAGGTGTTTCTACATAAAGCAGAGTGGCGGGGGGGACTCCTTGTTACTCTCGTTGAAATAAAAAGCAATCCTATCATTTTCTGATGTCTTCTCCCCATCTTCCTATTGCCCTGTTCCCTCAAAAGGCATTTGCTGACCAATGTTTTATACACAGTGCCATCCTCAGGCGTTAACTTACATGAAGTATTTTCAGGGGGATTTTTTTCTAGCTTGCACTTACTTAAAACTATTTGGTGAAAAAAACTGAAGGATCCAGAATACATCATATAGAGAGGTCTTCTTGTTGATTATGAAGGACGTCACTCGAATGGAATCATTTTCATTGTCAGACATACTGAGGACGGGCCTTCTAGACTCTTCAAGCCTTTAGAAAGCCTAGGAAGGGCCTTCCCTGGTGACCGTTCCGTGGCTGAGACTCCGTGCTTCCAGTACTGGGTTCCATCCCAGGTGAGGGAACTAGACCCCACAGGCCGCAACCAAGAGTTTGAATGCCTCCGCTGAGAGATCCTGCAGACCACAGTGCAGAGCTGAGGCCCCACACGCACCGCTAAGACCCACTGCAGCCGCGTGAAGCGTCAAAGCCAGGGCACTCGGTCGTGTCCAACTCTGTGACCCCATGGGCAAGCCATGGGACTCTCAGGCAGGAATCCCAGAGTGGGTAACCCACCCCTTCTCCAGGGGATCTTCCTGACTCAAGGGTCAAACCAGGATCTCCTGCACTGCGGGAGGATTCTTTACCTGCTGAGCCGCCAGGTGCAGCAAGACTTAAGCAAGAGGAGGTGGGCGCTTCCTCAGCCGGCCTGGGCTGTGGCCCCCTGTCAGTTTCAGACCTCCAGGTCGAATCAGGAGTCCGGACGTCCCTTGAAGGCTTCTTCCACTGTGTCACATCCTCTCTCTGATACTCGGTAGGAAACATGACAGGGCTTGTGTTCCCGGTGAACAGTCAGCCCTGGGGTGTAGATGAAACATGCTGGATGTGGGTCTGGTGAAAGGAAGTAGCCACAGAGGGTTCTGGCCCTGTGTGACTGGGCTTTGTTTGCACCCGAGCTCCTCGTGGTTCTGCATGAACTCGTGGCAGCCGATGTCTGCTGGCCGGCTTTGCTCGTGGTCCCTCCCCACTCTCGGTCCAGCTCGTCATATGTCTTACGTGTTCGTGTTGCGGTCTGTCCATGGGGTGAGCCCAGAGTGAGTCAGGTGAAGCGGCCTGCCTGGCCAGAGGGCAGTGCTTTCCCCAGGGCCTGGAGGCTGCAGGAGTGGCTGCCCAAGGGCCCACAGCATACTGCTTTGACCCCCTTCTGTCCCCCAGGCGCAGGGCAGCCCCTCCGCAGCAAGTCCCCAGCAGAGGCTGCGTTTCTAGGGAGAAAGCTGTGCCATGGCTCAGAAAACGAGCAGCCCTGAGCCTGGTGCCTTCGCCTGTCCCACCTAGGAGGGGAACGCTTTTGTCAGACATACTGAGGACGGGCCTTCTAGACTCTTCAAGCCTTTAGAAAGCCTAGGAAGGGCCTTCCCTGGTGACCGTTCCGTGGCTGAGACTCCGTGCTTCCAGTACTGGGTTCCATCCCAGGTGAGGGAACTAGACCCCACAGGCCGCAACCAAGAGTTTGAATGCCTCCGCTGAGAGATCCTGCAGACCACAGTGCAGAGCTGAGGCCCCACACGCACCGCTAAGACCCACTGCAGCCGCGTGAAGCGTCAAAGCCAGGGCACTCGGTCGTGTCCAACTCTGTGACCCCATGGGCAAGCCATGGGACTCTCAGGCAGGAATCCCAGAGTGGGTAACCCACCCCTTCTCCAGGGGATCTTCCTGACTCAAGGGTCAAACCAGGATCTCCTGCACTGCGGGAGGATTCTTTACCTGCTGAGCCGCCAGGTGCAGCAAGACTTAAGCAAGAGGAGGTGGGCGCTTCCTCAGCCGGCCTGGGCTGTGGCCCCCTGTCAGTTTCAGACCTCCAGGTCGAATCAGGAGTCCGGACGTCCCTTGAAGGCTTCTTCCACTGTGTCACATCCTCTCTCTGATACTCGGTAGGGGAAACATGACAGGGCTTGTGTTCCCGGTGAACAGTCAGCCCTGGGGTGTAGATGAAACATGCTGGATGTGGGTCTGGTGAAAGGAAGTAGCCACAGAGGGTTCTGGCCCTGTGTGACTGGGCTTTGTTTGCACCCGAGCTCCTCGTGGTTCTGCATGAACTCGTGGCAGCCGATGTCTGCTGGCCGGCTTTGCTCGTGGTCCCTCCCCACTCTCGGTCCAGCTCGTCATATGTCTTACGTGTTCGTGTTGCGGTCTGTCCATGGGGTGAGCCCAGAGTGAGTCAGGTGAAGCGGCCTGCCTGGCCAGAGGGCAGTGCTTTCCCCAGGGCCTGGAGGCTGCAGGAGTGGCTGCCCAAGGGCCCACAGCATACTGCTTTGACCCCCTTCTGTCCCCCAGGCGCAGGGCAGCCCCTCCGCAGCAAGTCCCCAGCAGAGGCTGCGTTTCTAGGGAGAAAGCTGTGCCATGGCTCAGAAAACGAGCAGCCCTGAGCCTGGTGCCTTCGCCTGTCACCTGGAGCCCCTCCCAGCTGCCCACAGCGCTCGGCACACACCGGGCGTTTGTCAAAACAGGACCGAAGGTGGCAGCCCTGGAAGGCAGGTAGCACTTCCTTTAACTGGGGGGCGGGGGTTCACAGCTTTCCTGAGACTGGGTGTGTGTCCCCAGTCTGGACGGGGCCTCTCCGGTAGGAAGAGCGTTGGTTGTTGCTAACCCAGTGCACAGCGGGACGCGGTGGTATCCAGGGACGCTGGCGGAGGTCCTGGGCCCTTGGAGGGAATGTTCTACGTCAGACATCTGCTCTGACTGGTTCGGCTGAGGTGGATGGGCTCCTCTGGACACAGCCCGGGCCAGGTGAGGCGTGAGGGGCTGACACTCGGGGTGCTGGGGTGTGCACCCTGAGGGCCCAGCGGTGGCCCTGGAAGCACGTCAGAGGCCATTCTCCGTCTGGTCCAGCCTCTTGTTTGATGGCCAGTGGAAATGGCATCGCTGACATTGAGGCCCCGAGGGGGGCCTGAGGCCACCCGGGCTGGGCATGGTAGGAGCCCGTGAGCCCGGGTTTCCTTCGGCCTTGGGGCCAAGTCAGCCGCAGGCTGGCAGATTTTCCTGTTCAGGGCTTCACTCGGGATATGCAGCCTCTGTGATGAGGGACGCACCCGTGCTTCTGTGTAGTGACTCAGGTGAGAGGACAGACGTGCCCAGGCTAAGAGGTCTGTTTTTGTTTTTTTTTAATGTGGACTGTTTTTATTTGATTTTATTTATTTATTTATTTTCAGCTATTCTGGGTTTTCACTGCTGCTGCAGGCTCTTCTCTCGTTGCAGGGAGTGGGGGCTACTCTCTAGTTGTGGCACTCAGGCTCTAAGGCTCACGGGCTTCCGTAGTTGCAGCGCACGGGCTCTGTCGTTGCGGCTCCGAGGCTCTAGAGCACAGGTGCCATCACTGTGGCTCACGGGCTTCGTTGCTCCGCAGCCTGTGGGATCCTCCCAGATCAGGGATCGAACCCGTGTCTCCTGCACCGGCAGGCAGACTCTGCACCACTGAGCTCCCA
Source organism: Tragulus kanchil (assembly GCA_022376925.1). Classification (NCBI taxonomy): domain Eukaryota; kingdom Metazoa; phylum Chordata; class Mammalia; order Artiodactyla; family Tragulidae; genus Tragulus; species Tragulus kanchil. The sequence continues at coordinate 224,750,572 of JAIOJX010000030.1, read as the reverse complement.
GGTGAGCCTGGGTATGTTTTTTAATAGCAAGGAGAAGGGAGCCACCTCACGTGGCTGTAGACGATTAGGAGATGAGCTCACCGTGAGGAGACGGGAAGGCAGCGTGAGTTCAGGGCTGGACAGTGTCTCTCAAGGTCCAGACTCTCCGTGTTTCTCTGGTTTACTGTTCACTGTCCGCTTGGTTCCAGCTGGTTCCCGTGAGGCTGCCTGCTGACCACCCCCAGTGGTGGGGGCTCCCGTTGGCTTCTTCACAGGCACACCCGATAAAGGGAGGGAGAGCTCAACTCCTCAGAGCTTTTCTCAGAAGCGCCCAGCGGGCCCTCCACACAGCGCTGGGACTGCATTTGCTGAGCTGGCCGCTGGAAGGGTATCAAGGCGACTGGCACAGACCGGTCCGCTGGGGCAGGAGGGTGGGGTGGCGGCTGGGGACTCACCACTGAGTGGCCGCGGTGGCCAGTCTCTGGACCACATTCTCCGTCTGGTCCAGCCTCTTGTTTGATGGCCAGTGGAAATGGCATCGCTGACATTGAGGCCCCGAGGGGGGCCTGAGGCCACCCGGGCTGGGCATGGTAGGAGCCCGTGAGCCCGGGTTTCCTTCGGCCTTGGGGCCAAGTCAGCCGCAGGCTGGCAGATTTTCCTGTTCAGGGCTTCACTCGGGATATGCAGCCTCTGTGATGAGGGACGCACCCGTGCTTCTGTGTAGTGACTCAGGTGAGAGGGCAGACGTGCCCAGGCTAAGAGGTCTGTTTTTGTTTTTTTTTAATGTGGACTGTTTTTATTTGATTTTATTTATTTATTTATTTTCAGCTATTCTGGGTTTTCACTGCTGCTGCAGGCTCTTCTCTCGTTGCAGGGAGTGGGGGCTACTCTCTAGTTGTGGCACTCAGGCTCTAAGGCTCACGGGCTTCCGTAGTTGCAGCGCACGGGCTCTGTCGTTGCGGCTCCGAGGCTCTAGAGCACAGGTGCCATCACTGTGGCTCACGGGCTTCGTTGCTCCGCAGCCTGTGGGATCCTCCCAGATCAGGGATCGAACCCGTGTCTCCTGCACCGGCAGGCAGACTCTGCACCACTGAGCTCCCAGGTGAGCCTGGGTATGTTTTTTAATAGCAAGGAGAAGGGAGCCACCTCACGTGGCTGTAGACGATTAGGAGATGAGCTCACCGTGAGGAGACGGGAAGGCAGCGTGAGTTCAGGGCTGGACAGTGTCTCTCAAGGTCCAGACTCTCCGTGTTTCTCTGGTTTACTGTTCACTGTCCGCTTGGTTCCAGCTGGTTCCCGTGAGGCTGCCTGCTGACCACCCCCAGTGGTGGGGGCTCCCGTTGGCTTCTTCACAGGCACACCCGATAAAGGGAGGGAGAGCTCAACTCCTCAGAGCTTTTCTCAGAAGCGCCCAGCGGGCCCTCCACACAGCGCTGGGACTGCATTTGCTGAGCTGGCCGCTGGAAGGGTATCAAGGCGACTGGCACAGACCGGTCCGCTGGGGCAGGGGGAGGGGGTGGGGTGGCGGCTGGGGACTCACCACTGAGTGGCCGCGGTGGCCAGTCTCTGGACCACATCTTTGGGAAAGGAGACCGTGGTTGGTTTGGGTTGATGCAGTGCAAGGGCTGTGCCCTGCTGTGGATCTGGGGTGCATTCTCTGATGGGGTAACTTACACAAGCGTTCCTGGGGCATCTGGTACATATATTGCTGGAAAGGACTCTAACTGGTATTGGGGAGGCTGGTTTCATGTTACTGGTATTTAAGTCCCTAATCAAATAGTTGTTAAATCAGCAGCCCTACAGGCCTGACCTCTCACGAGCTCCTGGGGAACCTTTGTGTGATTCTTTGCTGCAAATGAGAGCAAGCATCTCGCCACGAAGGGCTCACATGCCTTCACCCTGCTCCTCCATTTAAGTCTCCCAAGGACCTGTTGAGGTGAGTTCTCTTTTATTCTTATCATCCCCGTTTTGCAGACAAGGAAACTATAGAAACATATGGTCCGTAGCCCGGGGTCACACACTCACAATCGGCAAACCAGCGCTTGTAACTGCTCCCGTCGTGCCTCCCAGAGGCGTGTGTGAGCTGATCCTCTGAGGTATTCGTGTTTTCTCACGCTCGCAATGTGACATCCCTCCTAAAGTCACCAGAAAACTCTGACTGACTGCCGTGGACCAGTCAGTAGGACCTTTCTCCCAGAGTCACAACACACAGAATGGTGGGTCTCTGGGCATTTAAAACCCAAAATACACCTGCTTTGGGCTTCCTAGGTGGCACTAATGGATAAAGAACCTACCTGCCAATGCAACTTAGACGTAACAGACGCGGGTTCAGTCCCTTGGTCGGGAAGATCCCCTGGAGGGGGGCTTGGCAGCCCACTCCAGTGTTTCTGCCTGGAGGATCCCATGGACAGAGGAGCCTGGCGACTACAGCCCATGGGGTCGCACAGAGTCGGACACACCCGAAGCGACTTAGCACACACACACACGTACAGACGCTTTTTAAACAAAGTAACATTTCATAATTCTAGTGTCATTCAATGCTTGACACGTTAGGATAAACACTCAAATAGGAAGGATTTTTAAGGTAAGTGACCATGGGGACTCAGCACATGTTTCTCACATAATGGACTAGATTCGAATTTCTAGGATGGACTTGTAAATGATACATAACATGAAAGTTGATCAGTTACTTGCTCTTCTCAAACCCTTTATGAAGGCATATCCTGTGGTAAAAAAGACATGGCCGAAGGTTACAGCTAACACGTGTCCCCTAAGAATGGACGGGTCTTATTTTGTGGTGGAAGCCGGCACACCCTCGCCAGCGCTGTTCCAACGGGGAGAGAACGTGTGTTTCCAGAGCACCTCTGTGTCCTGGGGGGTCGCGCCCCCACGGGAGGGGACTGTGTTCCAGAAGTACACCGGGCCCAGCTGGGGGCCTGTCAGTCAAGTGAAGCCGGAGCAGTGTTGGGGGGGCGACCGCCCACGTGCAACTTGGTAAAGTGCAGCCACTTTACCAAGGCGGCACGTTGAGGTGCAGAGGGGCACCGTGGAGGGGGGAGCCAGCCCTGAGGACAGCGAGGGAGGTCCCGTGGCCTGAGACAACCCCCACGAAGTGGAGATCATCCCCACCACGTGTGCATGGCCTCGGGCTCCTCCCGTGGCCCACCCTGTCCTCTGGGGTTCCCTCTTCTAGGTCTATAAGTGCCCCCTGGGAAACTGTGGATGGGCAGCCCGGGGAGCCAGGGTTGGGAGGGTCTGGGATGGTTTTCGGAGTCAATGCTTTGTCCGTGGGCAGGGACCGCAGCTTGTGGCCAGGCGTGGAGGCTGCGGCGCCAGCGTGCAGGGGCTGTCTGCAGCTCCAGCCCCGAGCTGAAGAGAAAGAGCCCCAAGGCTGTCTGGAGTGCTGTTTTCGACAGGAGCACTGTCACCGGAATCATCACAGGAGTGCAAGCCACCTTTTGAATTCGACACGGAGCCCCAGGAGGAATTCATCCTGGTCGGAAGATCCCTGGAGGGCTTGGCAGCCCACTCCAGTGTTTCTGCCTGGAGGATCCCATGGACAGAGGAGCCTGGCGACTACAGCCCATGGGGTCGCACAGAGTCGGACACACCCGAAGCGACTTAGCACACACACACACGTACAGACGCTTTTTAAACAAAGTAACATTTCATAATTCTAGTGTCATTCAATGCTTGACACGTTAGGATAAACACTCAAATAGGAAGGATTTTTAAGGTAAGTGACCATGGGGACTCAGCACATGTTTCTCACATAATGGACTAGATTCGAATTTCTAGGATGGACTTGTAAATGATACATAACATGAAAGTTGATCAGTTACTTGCTCTTCTCAAACCCTTTATGAAGGCATATCCTGTGGTAAAAAAGACATGGCCGAAGGTTACAGCTAACACGTGTCCCCTAAGAATGGACGGGTCTTATTTTGTGGTGGAAGCCGGCACACCCTCGCCAGCGCTGTTCCAACGGGGAGAGAACATGTGTTTCCAGAGCACCTCTGTGTCCTGGGGGGTCGCGCCCCCACGGGAGGGGACTGTGTTCCAGAAGTACACCGGGCCCAGCTGGGGGCCTGTCAGTCAAGTGAAGCCGGAGCAGTGTTGGGGGGGCGACCGCCCACGTGCAACTTGGTAAAGTGCAGCCACTTTACCAAGGCGGCACGTTGAGGTGCAGAGGGGCACCGTGGAGGGGGGAGCCAGCCCTGAGGACAGCGAGGGAGGTCCCGTGGCCTGAGACAACCCCCACGAAGTGGAGATCATCCCCACCACGTGTGCATGGCCTCGGGCTCCTCCCGTGGCCCACCCTGTCCTCTGGGGTTCCCTCTTCTAGGTCTATAAGTGCCCCCTGGGAAACTGTGGATGGGCAGCCCGGGGAGCCAGGGTTGGGAGGGTCTGGGATGGTTTTCGGAGTCAATGCTTTGTCCGTGGGCAGGGACCGCAGCTTGTGGCCAGGCGTGGAGGCTGCGGCGCCAGCGTGCAGGGGCTGTCTGCAGCTCCAGCCCCGAGCTGAAGAGAAAGAGCCCCAAGGCTGTCTGGAGTGCTGTTTTCGACAGGAGCACTGTCACCGGAATCATCACAGGAGTGCAAGCCACCTTTTCGAATTCGACACGGAGCCCCAGGAGGAATACACGGCCGAGGCGGTGGACACCAGAGGGGACACGAGCCTGAGCCAGCCAGACGCGGGGCCGCAGAAGGGGTGCCCGGGACCACAACAGCCCCTTCCACAGAACTCTCTCAGGAGGGGCTTCATGCCCCGCGGCCAGCCTCGCAGTGTCCTGGTGATCCTGGAGTGGTTTTGCAGACAAGCTCTCCACACGGCCCCGGTGTCTTCTGTGGACAGATGATCGATGCTGGCTCATAGGAAAGGGCGTTCCGTGTCGGCAGAGCCGAGGGACGGGCCTCCTCTCAACGTTGAGCATTGTTCAAAGGTTCTGTTAGAGCCGGTGTGGAGAGCAAAGGAGAGGCTCGGACAAGAGAAAATCTCCATTAAGAAAGCACAGAAGATGGGCTCCCCCTGGTGGTCCAGTGGGTAAGGACACCGCCTTGCAGTGCAAGGGGCGCCGGTTCGAGCCCTGGCCTGGGAAGATCCCACGTGCCGCGGAGCGGCTGGACCCATGTGTCCAATGACCGAGCCGGAGCTCTGGAGCGCATGCGCCCAGGGCCGGTGCTCTGCAACAACAGACGCCACCGCAATGGGAGGCCCGCAGGAGCCAAAGAACAAAGACGGATGAACATAGAGAAATGAAAGACCAATAGAAGTGGCCCGCCCGCTCCCCTCCCTCCCCAACCGGACCCCCGCCCTAAATAAATAAATAACTAAAACTTTAAAAAAAAAAAGCACAGAAGAAAAAAGGAAGTACCATAAATGAGGTTTTTTCCTTTGTTTTCAAATGCTGGGAGGGAGTTATGAAATCTGTGTTATGGATCACAGCCAGGTGGGCTCCTCGTGGCCCACCCTGTCCTCTGGGGTTCCCTCTTCTAGGTCTATAAGTGCCCCCTGGGAAACTGTGGATGGGCAGCCCGGGGAGCCAGGGTTGGGAGGGTCTGGGATGGTTTTCGGAGTCAATGCTTTGTCCGTGGGCAGGGACCGCAGCTTGTGGCCAGGCGTGGAGGCTGCGGCGCCAGCGTGCAGGGGCTGTCTGCAGCTCCAGCCCCGAGCTGAAGAGAAAGAGCCCCAAGGCTGTCTGGAGTGCTGTTTTCGACAGGAGCACTGTCACCGGAATCATCACAGGAGTGCAAGCCACCTGTTCGGATGCGACACGGAGCCCCAGGAGGAATACACGGCCGAGGCGGTGGACACCAGAGGGGACACGAGCCTGAGCCAGCCAGACGCGGGGCCGCAGAAGGGGTGCCCGGGACCACAACAGCCCCTTCCACAGAACTCTCTCAGGAGGGGCTTCATGCCCCGCGGCCAGCCTCGCAGTGTCCTGGTGATCCTGGAGTGGTTTTGCAGACAAGCTCTCCACACGGCCCCGGTGTCTTCTGTGGACAGATGATCGATGCTGGCTCATGGGAAAGGGCGTTCCGTGTCGGCAGAGCCGAGGGACGGGCCTCCTCTCAACGTTGAGCATTGTTCAAAGGTTCTGTTAGAGCCGGTGTGGAGAGCAAAGGAGAGGCTCGGACAAGAGAAAATCTCCATTAAGAAAGCACAGAAGATGGGCTCCCCCTGGTGGTCCAGTGGGTAAGGACACCGCCTTGCAGTGCAAGGGGCGCCGGTTCGAGCCCTGGCCTGGGAAGATCCCACGTGCCGCGGAGCGGCTGGACCCATGTGTCCAATGACCGAGCCGGAGCTCTGGAGCGCATGCGCCCAGGGCCGGTGCTCTGCAACAACAGACGCCACCGCAATGGGAGGCCCGCAGGAGCCAAAGAACAAAGACGGATGAACATAGAGAAATGAAAGACCAATAGAAGTGGCCCGCCCGCTCCCCTCCCTCCCCAACCGGACCCCCGCCCTAAATAAATAAATAACTAAAACTTTAAAAAAAAAAAGCACAGAAGAAAAAAGGAAGTACCATAAATGAGGTTTTTTTATCCTTTGTTTTCAAATGCTGGGAGGGAGTTATGAAATCTGTGTTATGGATCACAGCCAAGCCCCCACCCTGCCTCACACAAGAGAGCGCAAAGTAGAAGGCAACAGAAGATCACAGGCCATGACATTTTTGTTCAAATCATGTGTGTATATATATATATATATATATATATATACAAGATATATGGGGCTTCCCAGGTAGTGCTGATGGTAAAGAACCCGCTTACCAATGCAGAAGATGTAAGAGACATGGGTTTGACCCCTGGTTGGAGAAGATCCTCTGGAGGAGGAAATGGCAACGCACTCCAGTCTTCTCGCCTGGAGAATCCCACGGACAGAGGAGCCTGGCGGGCTACCATCCACGGGGTCACAGAGGAGCCTGGTGGGCTGCATCTCTGGGGATGGCAAAGAGTCAGACACAACTGAAGCAACTCCGCACACACGCCCGTATACTACATCTGATCTGATCTGATCTGATCTGATGTAATGACACTTGGGGGCTCCCCTGGTGGTCCAGTGGGTAAGGAGTCCGCCTTGCAGTGCAAGGGGGCACCGGTTCGATCCCTGGCCCAGACTGGACATGCTGCGGAGCAGTTGGGCCGGTGTGTCCAATGACGAGCCAGCGTACATTAGCGCATGCGTCCAGAGCCAGTGCTCTGCAACAAGAGAAGCCATTGCAATGGGAGGCCCACACAGGCCAAAGAATAAAGATGGATGAAAATAAATGATGACTTAGAGGCAAGGGAAAAAAAGTAAATGACACTTGGTTTCAGTTTTTGAATGCTTCAGAACATTATGGAGAGGAAAATGTGTAACATTCATGGCAAAGCTACAAAAATTTAGTTATTCTGGAAAACCGACTTTACTGATTGAAACTCTGATACACTTATAAATATTGCCTTTCCCAGCACAAAGAAATGCTGATTGACTTAAGTCATTTCCGAAATGTCTTAGGAACAAAGCAAATTTCATGTTGAAACCTGCAGTCTCAAGAAACAGCTAGATAACCAGGAAACACGCATTTCTTGGCTCCTGCCCAAAACCTACTAAAAGGACAGGAAATGAATAAAAAGATACAATCTAAAGGCCAAAGAAAACTCAAGGAGGGGCCCGGGGGGAGCTGCCTTGGCATAGCATTTGAGCATCAGAGGGCCCCCACCCTGCCTCACACAAGAGCGCAAAGTAGAAGGCAACAGAAGATCACAGGCCATGACATTTTTGTTCAAATCATGTGTGTATATATATATATATATATATATATATACAAGATATATGGGGCTTCCCAGGTAGTGCTGATGGTAAAGAACCCGCTTACCAATGCAGAAGATGTAAGAGACATGGGTTTGACCCCTGGTTGGAGAAGATCCTCTGGAGGAGGAAATGGCAACGCACTCCAGTCTTCTCGCCTGGAGAATCCCACGGACAGAGGAGCCTGGCGGGCTACCATCCACGGGGTCACAGAGGAGCCTGGTGGGCTGCATCTCTGGGGATGGCAAAGAGTCAGACACAACTGAAGCAACTCCGCACACCGCCCGTATACTACATCTGATCTGATCTGATCTGATCTGATGTAATGACACTTGGGGGCTCCCCTGGTGGTCCAGTGGGTAAGGAGTCCGCCTTGCAGTGCAAGGGGCACCGGTTCGATCCCTGGCCCAGACTGGACATGCTGCGGAGCATTTGGGGCCCGGTGTGTCCAATGACGAGCCAGCGTACATTAGCGCATGCGTCCAGAGCCAGTGCTCTGCAACAAGAGAAGCCATTGCAATGGGAGGCCCACACAGGCCAAAGAATAAAGATGGATGAAAATAAATGATGACTTAGAGGCAAGGGAAAAAAAGTAAATGACACTTGGTTTCAGTTTTTGAATGCTTCAGAACATTATGGAGAGGAAAATGTGTAACATTCATGGCAAAGCTACAAAAATTTAGTTATTCTGGAAAACCGACTTTACTGATTGAAACTCTGATACACTTATAAATATTGCCTTTCCCAGCACAAAGAAATGCTGATTGACTTAAGTCATTTCCGAAATGTCTTAGGAACAAAGCAAATTTCATGTTGAAACCTGCAGTCTCAAGAAACAGCTAGATAACCAGGAAACACGCATTTCTTGGCTCCTGCCCAAAACCTACTAAAAGGACAGGAAATGAATAAAAAGATACAATCTAAAGGACAAAGAAAACTCAAGAGGCGTAGGGTGTCGGTCAGCTCATTGGAAGGTATGCCTGGACAGTGGCAGCTGCCTTGGCATAGCATTTGAGCATCAGAGGGCCCCCAGAGAGAGATGCCGGCGAGACACTCCCGCCCGTGTTTCTGGAGCAGCTCAGGGGCCGGAGGACCAGGGTCTGGGGAGGCCACGGTGGGAGTAAAGACAAGAGGGCCAGTCGAGTATCAGGAGCCCTGAGCCCCTCAGGCCCTAACCCCACGCTATGCAGACAAGTGACTGCCCTCCCTCCGCCCTGGCAGGAGACAGGAAGCTTACTCTCTGGAAAACACAAGAGCTTGAAGAGGAATAGGCCCCCATCCCAAACACACAACACACTTTGGATTCCACTTCTTTTAAATGGGACTCCTGTTTTCTGCCTTCCAAGTGCCCGCTCCTTGAAATGAAAACGAATGCTCAATAGAAGGAATCACAATTCTGAGCCCCAGGGTTTTGCTGGAAGACCGCTGCTGCCGTCTGAAGGTGGCTGAAAGGACTCTTGGAAAGGACGTTCATTGTCCTGGCTCCGGAGTTTGGGTTTGATCGGATTAGTCAAAGCCCCCAAACTGGTTCTGAGGCCCGTACTTCAGAGAGATGCTGCTCGGACTGCACAGTTTAGAAACCATGTGCAAACTGCCAGCATTTTCAAGTTAAGAGATTTCACATTTAGACATTTGGGTTTCTGGCTTCTCTTGAGAAATCTGAGAAGCGGCATCTGGGCCGCAGTCCAGGTGCCCATGAGAGGCTCCACCCCTTTAAATGGGCAGTGAGCTCGCCAGGGGGCAGTGCTACCTTTCAGCAGATGAATGGTGTGTGTGTCCGTTGAGAAACCTCCCTCAAGACGGTCTGCTAGACTCCTACTCTCACTCAAGGCCTTAGGCATCTTTAGTTTTTCACTTCAGCCCTAAGCAATGCAGAACCATTAAAGGACCTCTTAAACAGAAGTCGGCTAGGCGTGGTTGTTTCAGCAGCACAAAGGGAGCAGGGAAGGAAGGATAGATGAATGGTTGGGGAGGGCAGAGGGTCAGGCTAGTTAGGAAGGCTAGGAAACTACAGCTGCAAGACAAAGGTTAAGACCTGAACTAGGGACCAGAGGCCAAGTGTGAGGGTAAAAACCAAAGGGATTTGTGTTTAGGCCCTCAGTCTGGACAGTGCCCAGAGAGCCCCTGGGAGCCTCAGCAGCGTCCCCTCCCCACCTCAGGCCACGGACAGGATCCAGAGCAGAGCACTTAAGGGAGACGCTCTGCTTGGAGGTGCGTTGCCTGGCCTGCAGTGAACAGGCTGTGGGGTGGAACTGCTCTTAAGAAACTCAAGGGATGCTATTTTAAACGTCATGAGTGAAGGCTGGCGGTCCCAGTGGCTTAGCTCTTGAGGTGCTGGTCCAGGCCTCGTGAGTCGGAGGCCCAACTAGATGACATTTAAAGACACACCAAACTCTCGAGCATACTGTAAAGCAGGGGACCAAGGGCAGGCGCCTTTTTAGAAAGATAGGTTTAGGCTTATTTTGTGCTGCACAGGATGCTGGATCGTAGATCCCCGTCCAGGGACTGGACCTGTGCCATCCAGTGGAAGCGTGGAGTCTTAACCATTAGATCAGCGGGCTGGTACACTTTCCTGATAAGATAATCTGACTTTTCCTTATGTTTTCAAGATAACGTGAACCAGGTACAACTTATTAAGGCATGGGAGCCTCAGGTCAGAGACGGAAGAGTTGGTTAGTTCCCTGACCATTTAAGATCCGATATGCTGTGCTGCACAGCCCAAACCCAAACCAAGCAACAGTACAAGCAGTCACGACTCAGGCAGAGCTGTTCCAGACGGGCCTGGGACCCACGCTGCAAGGTTCCTGTGTCCCAGAACCGTTCATCTAGTCCAGCGCCAGGCTTCCTCTTCCTAGGAACAAGGGTCCCCGATATATAAGTTGAGACCTCCAAGGGAATTTAGTAAAAACTGACTGCCTTATGCATCTTTAGTTTTCACTTCAGCCCTAAGCAATGCAGAACCATTAAAGGACCTCTTAAACAGAAGTCGGCTAGGCGTGGTTGTTTCAGCAGCACAAAGGGAGCAGGGAAGGAAGGATAGATGAATGGTTGGGGAGGGCAGAGGGTCAGGCTAGTTAGGAAGGCTAGGAAACTACAGCTGCAAGACAAAGGTTAAGACCTGAACTAGGGACCAGAGGCCAAGTGTGAGGGTAAAAACCAAAGGGATTTGTGTTTAGGCCCTCAGTCTGGACAGTGCCCAGAGAGCCCCTGGGAGCCTCAGCAGCGTCCCCTCCCCACCTCAGGCCACGGACAGGATCCAGAGCAGAGCACTTAAGGGAGACGCTCTGCTTGGAGGTGCGTTGCCTGGCCTGCAGTGAACAGGCTGTGGGGTGGAACTGCTCTTAAGAAACTCAAGGGATGCTATTTTAAACGTCATGAGTGAAGGCTGGCGGTCCCGAGTGGCTTAGCTCTTGAGGTGCTGGTCCAGGCCTCGTGAGTCGGAGGCCCAACTAGATGACATTTAAAGACACACCAAACTCTCGAGCATACTGTAAAGCAGGGGACCAAGGGCAGGCGCCTTTTTAGAAAGATAGGTTTAGGCTTATTTTGTGCTGCACAGGATGCTGGATCGTAGATCCCCGTCCAGGGACTGGACCTGTGCCATCCAGTGGAAGCGTGGAGTCTTAACCATTAGATCAGCGGGCTGGTACACTTTCCTGATAAGATAATCTGACTTTTCCTTATGTTTTCAAGATAACGTGAACCAGGTACAACTTATTAAGGCATGGGAGCCTCAGGTCAGAGACGGAAGAGTTGGTTAGTTCCCTGACCATTTAAGATCCGATATGCTGTGCTGCACAGCCCAAACCCAAACCAAGCAACAGTACAAGCAGTCACGACTCAGGCAGAGCTGTTCCAGACGGGCCTGGGACCCACGCTGCAAGGTTCCTGTGTCCCAGAACCGTTCATCTAGTCCAGCGCCAGGCTTCCTCTTCCTAGGAACAAGGGTCCCCGATATATAAGTTGAGACCTCCCCAAGGGAAATTCTACAGTGACAGAACCACAGAGGCGGGTAGAAGAGTGTTTTCTTGTCTCCTAAGGCCTGAAGGACAGGAGAGACCAGCAGAGGGAACTCCCTGGCGGTCCAGCGGTTAGGGCTCGGGGCTTCACTGCCAGGGTGGGGGTTCAACCCCGGTCTGGGAACGAAGATCCCTCGAGCTGGGCAACATGGCAAAGGAAAAAAGTAAAGACAAAAATAAGCAGAAATACCTATTCTTCCACCACGTGCTAGTCATGTGACTTTGCAGAAGTTATTCTACCTTTTTCATTGTAAAAAAAAGAAAAGATAATACTATCTACTCACAGAGTTATTATGAAGATTAAACAGGATAATGTGTAAGTATAAGGAATGTGCAGTCTGGTATTCAGTGATTACATCTATTTAGATTCCAAATTATTTTTTTTTAAAAAAAGGCTAGTAACAATTATATGAGTTTAAAAGTTTATTTTATAAACATGTCATATTTATATAAATGACAAACAAGTTTCACACATAATTACTATGTACAGTAATAAAGCATAAGTTCTTACATAAAAATGATATAAAGATGTACGTAAGTACTTATGAAGATAATTACTGTCATCCTAGCCTATGAAAATAAAAAAAATTATGCTGTGACAAATGCCATATCTTTTAAGTAAAAGAAATTCTACTTGTTAATAGTGATTTGAAAAATTTAGCACATTTCCAACTGTTGTTTAAGCAAAACTTGATTTTCACTGATTTAACATTCATCATTTAAATCCAGATAAGCCTGGATGGCAAAAAAACATTTACTCTGTGTGCACAAAATGCAACTGCATGATCTACTTCCCGCTCTCAGTTAATCATTGCAGAACAGACCTGTTAAGGGTTGTGGGAAGAAGCATTTGCCCAGAGGACCACAGTCAGCAAGAGGAGGGAACACCTGGATTTCACTGTGGGGTCTAGAAGCCCCAGGCTCACAGGCCAGCTCTAGGAAGTCACCAAACTGTGTTTTCACACAGTTCACCTTACAAACAAGATGATGATACGAACACTATCACTGTGCACGGTTGCTGGGGAAAGCGTTCGTTCAGTGAGTGCCCACTTCTCACCCGCTCTGCACTAGGTCCTGTGTTAAGGGCTGACATCAAGCCACTGAACTTGTGAGTGAGTAGTCTTCAGCCATGATCAAGAAATTTAAAAAAAAAAAAAAAAACAATTCTTGAACAAAGTTTCGACTTTTCTTCTCTGCCACCGGTTTTTGGAGTTAGCTCAGTGATTTAAGTGTGTGATGTGGATCAAATGGTCTGTGATGCCCTGTAGACAGACCCTTGCCAGGCCCCACCCAAAGCTTTCAGACCCAATGTGGGCCCAGCAGTTCTGAAGTGCACTCCCCAAACCAGGCCTGCCCTTCCTTGCACTGGCAGGCAAGTCTTAATCACCAGACAGGAAAGTCCCCCTATTACTTTTAATATCAACTTTTTAACTGGCAATTACTGACGACTACAAAGAAAGCAAACTGATGTGGCATGGCTTACAGCATAAAAGGTCAAAAGGACTAGATCAGAGCTTGGCACTGTCTGCACCTGTAGCACCAGAAAGGCTGCTTATCCGGGCATTAGTTCCTGCACCTCAGTAATGTAACAGTGCCTTGTTCACAGAAATGCGAGTATTAAATGGAGAAAACTATTAGCCATCATCGAAACATTGATTACTGTTTACCATTCATTTCAAAATCTAGTACAGTTGTTTAATTTGTTGACCAAAACCAAAAACCCCTCAATGTGTGTATTTTAAAGCTATACCTAGAAGCATTATACAACACTGAAAACCTAACTTGGTGTGTGTGGAAGAAGAGGGTGCACACAATTACAAAGCAGTTCATGTTTACAAGGATTTATCATCAAAATAACGCGTTCCCTTAGGCATATCATTTGACCTTTCTAGTTCTCATCTTCTTCCTTGCAAGGTGAAAACAAGGAAAATGAGCGTGTTTAAAACACTTCCTATCAAAAATATTACAAGATCAGGGACAAAATACTCGAAGTCACATTGATAAAAGCTAAATGGCTACTGGTTAAAAAAAAAAAAAAAGTTAAACCATCGATCTTGGAGTCAGTATTCACTCAGAATAAGAAAAGTGCAGGGGGGAAAAAAAAATCAACAAGCAGCGGATCTCCGCCGTACAAAGCATGGTGATCAAGCAGTCTGACCCACGCACTTCAGGGCGTCCGGGATAAAACAGCGGTTCGGACCTTGCAAAGCAAGTCAAAACCATCACCGAAAGAGACACAATCTAGTGAAAACCTTCAACCCAAGATGCATAGGATCAGGAAAAACAAGTGCATCTACATACTTAAGCAATTCTGCAAGGAGGTTTGTTTTTTTGTTTGTATACACTTAAGCATTACTGTTGACTAGTTTCAAATCGCGAGGAGACCCCTGGACGTTAAGGCGTGGATCCTATTTTCCAAAAAGGGACAGTCACAGGTTTGGGAGGGTTTCAGCACGTTACCTGGAGCTCCCAGCAGCCGGCACGCCCTCGGGTCGTCGGTACCCAGGGCACCCACAGTGCAGCACCCACCCAGCGAGCCGCCCACTTCCGCACGACGGGCGCTCCGCCGAGCTCTCGCTCCGGCAGTCGCCCCCTACCGCGGCTTCAGCTCGGTGGAGGCCGGCGCCGCGGGAATGCGGGCGCCGGGAGGGGCGGGCTGACTCCCGAGGCACGGAGCCCGGCGTTCCGGAGGCGACCCACCCCCGCCCTCTACCGCGCCGACCTCGGCAGTCGGCCTCCGCGGGGGCCCGAGGGCGGCGCCCCGAGCCGGGCCGAGGCCCCGGGGCCAGCGCGGAGCCCTCCGCCGGCCGGCGCCGCCGCCGCCGCCCGGGCCCGGCGCGGAGGGGCCGGCCGGAGCGGCGCGGCCGGCGCGTTCCGGTGCGCGCGCGCGCCTCAGCCAATCGCGTGCTCGCCCGCCCCCCGCGGCCGCGGCGAGGCTGGCGCTGGGAAGAGGAAGAAGAACATTCGCCCTCCTCCTCCCAGCGCGCGGGCGGCGGCGGCGGCGGCACCGGGGTCACGAACTCTGACCTTTCACTGACAAAAACAATAACAAACCCCTCCTTCCCCGCGACCCCAGCGGTGCCTGCGGGCCCGCCCCCGACGTCCGGCTCCCACCTCGGCCTCTCGTCTCTCGCCAGCGGCCCCGGCGAGCCCGCGGCCCCGGGGCTCCCGCCAAACGCCGACGCCGGCAAGCCGGCCTGCCCGCGCCCTGCCCTCCGCGCCGGGGGCCGCCCGCCGCAGACACGGGACCTGCTCCGAGGCCGCTTGGGCGCCAAACCCCGAGGTAAAACCTGGAGAAGGGCCGGGGCGGGCGCGGGCCGGCGGCGGCGGAGGGGGCGGGCCTGGCGCGCGGACATGGAGGCGCCGCGGCGGCGGCTGAACCCGACCCTTTTACCTTTGCCACGGGGCGGTGGCGCCGGCCGCTTTGCATAGTGGGCCGGGCCGCTCCCCTCCCCTCCCCGCCCGCGGCCGGCGAGGCGAGCGGGCTCCCCCTGACCGGCCGGGCCGGCGCGCGGGCGGGGGCGGAGGGGACACCGCGGCCCCGCCTCGCCGCTGGCCCGCCGCCAGCGCCGCCATTTTGTCCTCGGCGGCGACGGCTCCGGCAGGGCCGGGCCCCCCTGCTCCCCCATCGCCCGCTCCTCCCCAGTCCCTCCTTCCCTGGCTCCCCGGCTCCTCTCCTCTCCCCTCCGCTTCCCGCCCGCCGCTGGCGACCGCCGTGGCCCAACCGCCGTTTTTTTTCCGAAGGGGAGGGTGGAGGAAAGGGAGAAAGACGGGTGCGGGGCGCGACCTGATGAGACAGCTGGGGGGGCGCTGCCGGCGTCCTGATAGGAGGGCCGGGGCTCGCGGCTCCGCCCCCCGCGGCTCTGCTGATTGGCTCTGTTGGCAGGGGGCGGTCCCCACGCGGCGCGGGAGCCCGGGCGGGGCGGGAGCAGAGACCCGGGCGCGGCGTGGGGCCCGGGGGCGGGGCTGGGGGCGGGGCGCGGCCGGCCGAGCGTGGGACGCGGCGAGGGCCGGGCGCGTCCTCCGCCTGGAAGGCCGCCCGCCGGCGAGCTGGGGAGCAGTAGTGGTAAAGGGGATGAAGCATGCTGAACCCCGGGCGCTGGCTCGTGGGAAGGGCTGTTTGAAATCCGGACACCTTAGGGCTCGTGCCCGTGTTCTCGGCGCGGCCGCGGGCGACTCCCCTCCTTCCCGAGGTTCCCTTCCATCGACTGTAAAATGGGAGGATGGGCGTTCTACCAGGCTGGACCTCGCTTCTCAGCTCGTTTGAGAGGCTCACCTCAGAAAATGGAGTCCAGGCTCCTCGGCAAGCCTCAGAGTCACGCAGAAGTGTTACTGTTGAAAATGGAGTGTGGAGCCACCTGGAATGGAAAGCTTACGGGTATGGAGGGCTCGAGAACAGAGGGGAATCTGGAATATGTCTTTTTCATTTGTTAATTACAGACATACGTGCTTACCCTGGGGTACTGGGGATACGTCCAGAGAACCAGCTGGACCAAGCCCTTGCTCTCCTAGAACTGGGGGTAGGTGAATAGTTAAAGAGGTGATTTTGGGGAGTGGTAAAACTTGTAAAGGAGGTAAAATGAGATTCGATGGTGTGTTGTGGGCCTGAAAAAACTGTGATTGAGTGGTCAGGGAAGGCCTCTGTGAGAAGGTGATGTTTGAATAGAAGAACCAGGGAAGAAATAGCGTGAGAGAGAAAATGGCAAATGCAGACCCCAGGAGGGAAAGCATTTGGTGCGGAGTGAGGCTGGAGAACTAGTTCATTGTCTTATCCATTTCCCCCCTCAACCTATGAGCTAAAGTCTGCAATAATGATAAAGATAAAGGAGAATTAATCTCTGACTTAATCAACGAGAGTTAAGGAAAATAAAGCCATGAAATGAATAGCTGTGGAATACATGGCTTGGTGAGAAAGCCTGAGCCAATCACTTCCAGATTAAAACCCTTTGTGTTCGTCTGCCGTTCTTCAAGGACTTGCTGAGCCCCACTCTTCCCCAGGTGCTCATGGTCTCACACGTTGGTGGGTGTCAGGTGCGTGAATATAATTCCACACACCTGAGTTCTGTCGCGCCTCTTCCCCGGTTTATCTACATACATCACACTTGCACACACAAAGTGTGGACAGAAGCTAGTGTTGTGGTGAAGACTGCCAGTGTGGACTAGCCCCGTGACTTGGGGTGAGTTATTTCACTTTTTTGAGCCTCCGTGTCCTCCTCTGGACAGCAAATGCAACTAGCCGTGATTGAGAGGGCTCGTGCCCGTGTTCTCGGCGGCCGCGGGCGACTCCTCCTTCCCGAGGTTCCTTCCATCGACTGTAAAATGGGAGGATGGGCGTTCTACCAGGCTGGACCTCGCTTCTCAGCTCGTTTGAGAGGCTCACCTCAGAAAATGGAGTCCAGGCTCCTCGGCAAGCCTCAGAGTCACGCAGAAGTGTTACTGTTGAAAATGGAGTGTGGAGCCACCTGGAATGGAAAGCTTACGGGTATGGAGGGCTCGAGAACAGAGGGGAATCTGGAATATGTCTTTTTCATTTGTTAATTACAGACATACGTGCTTACCCTGGGGTACTGGGGATACGTCCAGAGAACCAGCTGGACCAAGCCCTTGCTCTCCTAGAACTGGGGGTAGGTGAATAGTTAAAGAGGTGATTTTGGGGAGTGGTAAAACTTGTAAAGGAGGTAAAATGAGATTCGATGGTGTGTTGTGGGCCTGAAAAAACTGTGATTGAGTGGTCAGGGAAGGCCTCTGTGAGAAGGTGATGTTTGAATAGAAGAACCAGGGAAGAAATAGCGTGAGAGAGAAAATGGCAAATGCAGACCCCAGGAGGGAAAGCATTTGGTGCGGAGTGAGGCTGGAGAACTAGTTCATTGTCTTATCCATTTCCCCCCTCAACCTATGAGCTAAAGTCTGCAATAATGATAAAGATAAAGGAGAATTAATCTCTGACTTAATCAACGAGAGTTAAGGAAAATAAAGCCATGAAATGAATAGCTGTGGAATACATGGCTTGGTGAGAAAGCCTGAGCCAATCACTTCCAGATTAAAACCCTTTGTGTTCGTCTGCCGTTCTTCAAGGACTTGCTGAGCCCCACTCTTCCCCAGGTGCTCATGGTCTCACACGTTGGTGGGTGTCAGGTGCGTGAATATAATTCCACACACCTGAGTTCTGTCGCGCCCTCTTCCCCCGGTTTATCTACATACATCACACTTGCACACACAAAGTGTGGACAGAAGCTAGTGTTGTGGTGAAGACTGCCAGTGTGGACTAGCCCCGTGACTTGGGGTGAGTTATTTCACTTTTTTGAGCCTCCGTGTCCTCCTCTGGACAGCAAATGCAACTGTCCTTCTAGAATTGAGGATTAGAAGAGTTTAGTGTAAATGACGAGCTTAGAAAAGTGGCAGAGAAGCAAATGGTCACAATTGGAGGTGCTGTGGTCACGAGGAGTTAGCTCTCTGGCAGTGACATTGGACTGGGGAAGTGATGGAGTGATTTTTTTGGTGTGGTGCAGGGCGGAACCCTGGCTTAGAGCACTGGGGAAGTCATTTTGGCTCTCCTGTTTCAGCTAGTCATTTGGCATCTGAGCCAAGAGTTTATTTAGAAAG
Source organism: Tragulus kanchil (assembly GCA_022376925.1). Lineage (NCBI taxonomy): Eukaryota > Metazoa > Chordata > Mammalia > Artiodactyla > Tragulidae > Tragulus > Tragulus kanchil. The sequence goes on along the minus strand of JAIOJX010000030.1, from coordinate 224,732,179 downwards.
CACAGTAATGAGGCTCATACCGTTAACAAAATCATGCCTCATTTATGGTTTACAAACTTCTCTTACAGACATTACAGTGCTCAAGCCCTACCAAGTAGCCCTTCCTCCTCCCTGTTTTAAAACCCTTCGAAGACGTTTCATTCTTATCTTAATCCCTGTATTCTGAGCTCCTTGTGCACTAAACACACTGGTCTGCCTTCAGCTTCCTGGAGAGTGTGGCTGACCTGCCTCGGGCTCTTTCTGATGCTCTTGCCTCAGCCTGGAATCCCCTTTTGCTGCCTGGCTGGCCACCGCACCCCCAAGTCGCCTGGTGCGGAATGAGCCTGGAGAAGTAGTTCACTGTCACGTCTGCCCAGAGCTGCAGGCGTCAGCCTAAGCGCCCCGGCCTTAGGGAGTCCCTCTGTGAGACCGAGTATCAGGCTCGCTTACTTTCCACTGTGTCCTTTCCTCTACAATGCTTCTCTCACTTCATAATTACACTCCATCGTGTGATAGTTTGATTGATACCTGTTCCCTTTACATTGTATTTCCTGCACGTAGTAGACTGCTGGTGATTGAGTCAATGAATTATTGATACTTTCTGATAAATCTTGTTGAGTTAGTGAATTGTTGATACTTTTTCATATCTGATAACTAAGCTGTTGCTCATTAATGCTCGTTAATGTCTTTTTGTGTGGGTTTGTTTAGCAGTTCAGAAGCAGTGCCAACAATAAAGGAAATCACCTGTTCTGGTGTTCAGGTGAATTTAGAAGTGGTTCCTCAGAGTGTGGCCTTGCCTGCAGATGTGTCTGTGTGCTCAGTTGTGTCCAACTCTTTGTGACCCTGTGGACTGTAGCCCGCCCGACTCCTCTGCCCTTGGGATTCCCTGCGGGAATGCTGGAGTGGGGTTCCAGCTCTGCAGGGCTCTTTCCTATGCAGGGATTGAACCTGAGTCTTGTGTATTGGCAGGCAGATTCTTTACCACTGCACCAGCTGGGAAGCCCATAGTATAGTTACGAGAGGAGTCCTTTTCTTTCCACTTAATATGAGGACTTATGGTTTTCTTTTTTTGTTTTTTTCTTTAGACAAGAAATAATTGTACCATAAGGTAAATTAACTTTCAAGATAAATTATATGACAGTTGATGAGGTCGCATGAAACTCTTTACTGAGCAGCCATATATATTCATGCTGTTTACTTTAACTGAAGGGTTAAGGCACCGGTATGATTTTCTTGAAATGAAAAATGCTAGTCTGACTCTATTACAGAAGATCAGAGAACAGAGAGAAAGACTTAGTGTGTTTCCAGAGAGTTGGGAGTTCAAAGTCTCTATAGCCATTAATTTAAAATAGTTATCTTTTCAAAGATGAATCATACAATAGAATTATGGAAATCACCGTGTAACTGCTTTACCAATGTTACAAGCAGATTTGCCAGATATATATATATATACATATATATATATATATATATATATATATACACACACACACACACACACATACATACATAGCAACCTTCTGCTTAAAAGTCTGGTAAATGGAACATTTTTGTTGACTTATTTTGTATAATACAGATTTTACAAATGAAATGTTTCAGTATTTTTAAAACGACAGTCACCCTTTTATTTAGTCACTTACTTTTGGATGTTCTTTTTTGTCCTTTTAAGGATTTGAGGGGTATTATTGTTCAATCCAACACTTTGGATTCCTTGAACTAACCAAAGAATTCATTGTTTAGTGAAAAGGTTAAATATATCTATATCTATATCCTTTTACTTGGTACTTAAGTATTATAACTATGTACCATGTAAGTATTATACCATTAAATTATTGCTTTTATCACTTATATTTATGGTGACTTTGAAATGTTTTTATGAACATGCCTTTCAGAAAGTGGGTAAACTCTGTACTAACTGTACTTTATGAGGACTTCTGGGAAGTTTTAGTGTTTGTCTCCAAGTAGTCGAGTGACTGCTGTCTCTGGAACTTAAGTGGGTAGCATTCCTCACTTGTAAATGGGGAGGCGGGAAGCCAGCACTGAGATTGGAGTCAGGAGCAGGGGCGGCTCGTTTTCCCGATGGCGTGGAGAGCAGGGTAGTGGGCCGGTGTGGATCAGCCCCTCTCAGGGCTTGGCACTGAGCACTGACCCGTGTGTCTAGCTGCCTGAGTGTCTCCACATATCCAGGCTCACATCTGGGAGCTTTGTCCTCGAGTCCTCTGCCTGTGTGCCAAGTGCTCCTTTAGTCCCAGGGCACCTGCTAGCAGATACCAGTCCCGCCTTCATCAGCACTGCATTGGGGAAACCTGGGAAGGAATCCGTGTTAAAGCTCATTAAATCTAGCTTTACACCTGATGCATAACTCTGTCCGAGGTTAGTTTACCTCTTTTCCCTTTACAGCTGGTTATGAGGAACTTAATGTAACCTCTTTTCTTCCCTGTATGATTATCATCTTGAGCCTAATCTGTCGTACATTTGAAAGATACGCTCTTCTTTACCTGTTGGAGTGTCTTTTGCCTCAGCCTACTGTGCCTGAGTGCTGAGATGCTCTTTATGACTCCATCCTCCCCTGCCATTCTCTCTTCATCTCCCTTGTCATACACAACTGCTGCCTGCGTCCCATCCTTTCTTCAGGTGTCCTCAGTGCTTGAGCTTAATTAACCAGCAGGACTGTATCAAAAGGTGAGTCTTCCTGGGAACACTCAGCAAGCATTGCCACAGTGATGGTGGGGGGTGGGTAGAGATCATGAAAGCGCAGATCAGGGCATTGGTGTAGGAGACTCTCAGGGGGACAGAAAGAGCAGGTTTAGACCCCTGCATCTGGGGGCCGGGAGCAGAGGGATGGGAGGGAAATAAGGATGGGAAAGGAAGAGGTTAGCTCGGATGCTCAGGCTGTCTTTCTGAAACCCATGGACTCCAGGGAGCCTGTAGTCACAAAAGCCGGGCTTGGGGAAAGGCAATTTTTAGGGACAGTGAAAATTACTTGCTTCATTGAAATAAGAGCCCTGGAAGCCCGTAATAGGATGGCTTCTCTGGCAGCGCCTGAGTGGTAAAGAACCGATCCGCCAGGGCAGGAGATGTGGGCTTGATCTCTGGAGAAGGAAATGGCCACCCACTGCAGTATTCCTGCCGGGAGAATCCCGTGGACAGAGGAGCCTGGCGGGCTGCAGTCCATGGGCTTGCAGATTCAGACACGACTGAGCGGCTAAACAACAATAACCAAGGTCCATAATAGGAGGTGAAACCTTTTTATTCCAAAATTATTGACAGTAACCCTGAGGAGTCTAATCCCTGGAAGTGTTAACGTGTCCATAGCAAAGAATTTCATGCATTCTCTCCTGTTGTGATTAACGGAACACGTGAGAGAAGGTGTTAGGGCTTGGAAGATGGGGTGAATACTGTCCGAAGAGTGGGGAACAGAGTTGGAGACTGACAAGGCCCGACACGAGTTTGAGGCTTCATAGTTTTAGTGGGAGCCGTCTCCTGGTTTTTGTTCATGTTCTCCAATGATTGCCTACCTCTGTGTGGCGAGCAGGTCTCCCTGAGAAAGATACCTGGCTGAGACTGGATGCCTCTTAAGATGTTAGTGTTATCAGGCTTCAAGATGCACTTTCCCTAGTGGTATCTATTCTACAGTGGATCTGATGATGTAGTATTTGTTAAACATTTCAGAAATGTCTGTTGTACTCCCCTCAATCCCTTTCTAACCCTCTGCTCCATTGCTTCTGCAATAATGCATCCTTTTACTAGGTTGGTTAGGTGAATAAGGCTAGAATTATTGAAAAATCACCTCTTACCAAGATTAAAAGCAGATATCTCAAAGGACATGTCAGCCTTTGGCTGAAAAGACTGGTAATTAGAATGTTTGATGCATTTAATACAGTACAAATGTTTTAAACTACGTTTGTAAAGAGGTCTTTATTACTCGGGGGGGCTCAGGGGACAGAAAGAGCAGGTTTAGACCCCTCTTGGGGGCCGGGAGCAGAGGGATGGGAGGGAAATAAGGATGGGAAAGGAAGAGGTTAGCTCGGATGCTCAGGCTGTCTTTCTGAAACCCATGGACTCCAGGGAGCCTGTAGTCACAAAAGCCGGGCTTGGGGAAAGGCAATTTTTAGGGACAGTGAAAATTACTTGCTTCATTGAAATAAGAGCCCTGGAAGCCCGTAATAGGATGGCTTCTCTGGCAGCGCCTGAGTGGTAAAGAACCGATCCGCCAGGGCAGGAGACGTGGGCTTGATCTCTGGAGAAGGAAATGGCCACCCACTGCAGTATTCCTGCCGGGAGAATCCCGTGGACAGAGGAGCCTGGCGGGCTGCAGTCCATGGGCTTGCAGATTCAGACACGACTGAGCGGCTAAACAACAATAACCAAGGTCCATAATAGGAGGTGAAACCTTTTTATTCCAAAATTATTGACAGTAACCCTGAGGAGTCTAATCCCTGGAAGTGTTAACGTGTCCATAGCAAAGAATTTCATGCATTCTCTCCTGTTGTGATTAACGGAACACGTGAGAGAAGGTGTTAGGGCTTGGAAGATGGGGTGAATACTGTCCGAAGAGTGGGGAACAGAGTTGGAGACTGACAAGGCCCGACACGAGTTTGAGGCTTCATAGTTTTAGTGGGAGCCGTCTCCTGGTTTTTGTTCATGTTCTCCAATGATTGCCTACCTCTGTGTGGCGAGCAGGTCTCCCTGAGAAAGATACCTGGCTGAGACTGGATGCCTCTTAAGATGTTAGTGTTATCAGGCTTCAAGATGCACTTTTCCTAGTGGTATCTATTCTACAGTGGATCTGATGATGTAGTATTTGTTAAACATTTCAGAAATGTCTGTTGTACTCCCCTCAATCCCTTTCTAACCCTCTGCTCCATTGCTTCTGCAATAATGCATCCTTTTACTAGGTTGGTTAGGTGAATAAGGCTAGAATTATTGAAAAATCACCTCTTACCAAGATTAAAAGCAGATATCTCAAAGGACATGTCAGCCTTTGGCTGAAAAGACTGGTAATTAGAATGTTTGATGCATTTAATACAGTACAAATGTTTTAAACTACGTTTGTAAAGAGGTCTTTATTATTTGGGGCAGCACTGGGTCTTGGCTGCTGTGCGTGGGCTTCCTCTAGTTGCAGCGAGTGAGGGCTCTAGGTGTGGCGCACAGGCTGTAGGCGCACCAGCGGCCGTGGTTGCAGCTCTCGGGGTCGAGAGCGCTGGCTCTGTAGTTGTGCCCGTGGGCGTTAGTTGCCCCGTAGCATGTGCCATCTTCCCAGACCAGGGATCGAACCCATGTTCACAGCACTGGCAGGCAGATTCTCAACCACTGGACCCCCAGGGAAGTTCTCAATTTATAACATATTTCTCTTTTCTGAAGAGATAAAAGATGGTCAGTTTTTTAAAGTAGGAAACTTTTCAAGCAAAGAAAAGATAGGATTGTGTCAGAAGGCACATGCAGATCTTCCTTGATCTATGATGGGATTATTCATAAGTTGAAAATGTATATCAAAAATGCACTTACGGGCGGGCTTCCCTGGTGGTCCAGTGGGTAAGGACACCGCCTTGCAGTGCAAGGGGCGCCAGTTCGATCCCTGGCCTGGGCCCGTGCCGCAGAGCATCTGGACTGATGTGTCCAAGTACCGAGCCGGAGCTCTGGAGCGCACGCGCCCAGAGCCAGTGCTCTGCGACAACAGAGGCCACCGCAATGGGAGGCCCACATGGGCCAAAGAACAAAGATGGATGAAAATAGATAAATGAAAGACCAATAGAAGTGGCCCGCCTGCTCCCCTCCCTCCCCACCCCACCCCTCACCAATAATAAATAAATAAATAAATCTTTAAAAAAAAAAGATGCACTTACTACAGTTAACCTACCAAACATCACTGCTTAGCCTTATTTACCTTAAATATGCTCAGAACACTTACATGAGCCTGCAGTTGAGCAAAATCGTGTAACCATGGCTTCATGTAAGAAACTATTTTATGATTATTGCGTATCTCCAGCAGTGTATGAAATACGATACTGAAAGTAAGAACACTTGTGTGAGATCATGTGACTCTCACGTGAGCCCACATGTGAGCTGTAGCTGCCACTGCCGGATTAAAAGCAGATATCTCAAAGGACATGTCAGCCTTTGGCTGAAAAGACTGGTAATTAGAATGTTTGATGCATTTAATACAGTACAAATGTTTTAAACTACGTTTGTAAAGAGGTCTTTATTATTTGGGGCAGCACTGGGTCTTGGCTGCTGTGCGTGGGCTTCCTCTAGTTGCAGCGAGTGAGGGCTCTAGGTGTGGCGCACAGGCTGTAGGCGCACCAGCGGCCGTGGTTGCAGCTCTCGGGGTCGAGAGCGCTGGCTCTGTAGTTGTGCCCGTGGGCGTTAGTTGCCCCGTAGCATGTGCCATCTTCCCAGACCAGGGATCGAACCCATGTTCACAGCACTGGCAGGCAGATTCTCAACCACTGGACCCCCAGGGAAGTTCTCAATTTATAACATATTTCTCTTTTCTGAAGAGATAAAAGATGGTCAGTTTTTTAAAGTAGGAAACTTTTCAAGCAAAGAAAAGATAGGATTGTGTCAGAAGGCACATGCAGATCTTCCTTGATCTATGATGGGATTATTCATAAGTTGAAAATGTATATCAAAAATGCACTTACGGGCGGGCTTCCCTGGTGGTCCAGTGGGTAAGGACACCGCCTTGCAGTGCAAGGGGCGCCAGTTCGATCCCTGGCCTGGGCCCGTGCCGCAGAGCATCTGGACTGATGTGTCCAAGTACCGAGCCGGAGCTCTGGAGCGCACGCGCCCAGAGCCAGTGCTCTGCGACAACAGAGGCCACCGCAATGGGAGGCCCACATGGGCCAAAGAACAAAGATGGATGAAAATAGATAAATGAAAGACCAATAGAAGTGGCCCGCCTGCTCCCCTCCCTCCCCACCCCACCCCTCACCAATAATAAATAAATAAATAAATCTTTAAAAAAAAAAGATGCACTTACTACAGTTAACCTACCAAACATCACTGCTTAGCCTTATTTACCTTAAATATGCTCAGAACACTTACATGAGCCTGCAGTTGAGCAAAATCGTGTAACCATGGCTTCATGTAAGAAACTATTTTATGATTATTGCGTATCTCCAGCAGTGTATGAAATACGATACTGAAAGTAAGAACACTTGTGTGAGATCATGTGACTCTCACGTGAGCCCACATGTGAGCTGTAGCTGCCACTGCCGGCGTGGTGAGAGCATCACAACTGTGTACTCCTAGCCTGGGAAGCGTGCAGAAGTCAGAAGTCGAAGTGCCATTTCTACTGAATGCACGTCCGTTTCACACTGTGGTAAAGCGGGAATATCCTAAGTCATAGCACCCGAAATTGGAGGCCGTCTGTGCAGGAGTGTTCATGGGGATGCCAGTCATAAGAGCTCCAAAGTAGAAATCTTCAGTGCTCATCAGCTCTAGAATAAGTACATTGTGTCCTAGTCATATGTATGTTGGAATACTATACAGGAGTAAAAATGGACTAGCTACTCACGGTTATCACAACAATGAGCAAAAGAAGCCAGGCACACACAAAATATGTCGACATACAGCTCAGAAACAAGCAGAATGAATCCGTGATAGTGGAAGTCAGGAGAGAAGGGGAAGTAAGTGTTCTGAGGGGGCGCCAGGGAGCCTTTGAGGGTGCTCGTAGTGTTCTGTTTCCTGAGGTGAGTGGTGTTGGTGTATTTGTGTTCACTCAGTGAAAATTCATGGAGCTGTTTGATTTAGGATTCATGTGCACTTTTGAATTTGCATGTTACATTCAGCTGAAAAAATTTTGCTTTAAAGGTGATGAAGTTATCCTCACTGTTTTCATCGGTATGATTATGATGTCGGTAAAATTGTGAGGGGAAAGCGTGTTCAGGTTTCAGAGGAGCTGTTGCGTTCCGACCTGGCTGGAGCCAGGTCAGAAGGGTCCGCAGCACTGAACGTCAGCCACGCATTTAGGAGTAAGCAGTCATGCAAATGAGTTACTGAGTGATCCAGCTTATTGATGGCAGAGTTTGTTCCTTGGATGGTTAACTGATCTCTCCTCTTGACTTCATCTCTCGGGAAGCTATTTTGAAGGCCACTGTGGGTGCAGGGGGAAAGCTGTGATTTTAAAGTCAGAGAGGCCTGAGTTGGAATCCCAGGTTCATTTCTTCCCAGGTGGGTGGCTTGGAACAAGTTGATTAAACATCTACGTCTCTGTTGTTTTTCTGTCTGCATTGGTGGAGCTAGTAATATTATCCCTACTCATAAGGTATGGTAAGGATTAAATGCTGCCTCGTTTGATATAAGGCACTTTGTAGGTGTTCCAAAAAGCTGTGTCACACTAATAGATCCAAAGAGGGTGCCTTTGACACAGAGAGGGGCCCGTGGCAAAGTGAGGAAAGCCACCGCAGTGAACAGTGATATTTCAGGACAGGTCTTCGCGTGGTGACCTGGAGCGTTTGCTCTGGGAGTTGAGAACTCCGTGTGGATGAGAGCCGCTCTGCTTCCCTGCACGGCCCTGCTCCCCCGCCTCTCGCACCACTGCTGCCCTTCCCTGGAGCCCAGACTTGGAACAGGGAAGAAACAAGTTTCCTGTGGGGGCAGAATGTCTCCTGGCCCAAAAGCTAAGTGATCGTAGAGCCTCACGAGCATCAAGGTTTTCTGACAGCAGGATCCTCATGTTGATGGACACTGACTAATTTATACTAAATCTGTCACTTGCTTTCTGTTTCCTGCTTTCAAGTCTTGAGCTGTGTATTTCAAGTTTTGAACTGTGTTTCTCATTTTTTAAACTCTCAGGTTATTCATATTTTTGATTTTATTTTCCCATGAGCATAAAGACTTCTGACTATCATAGCATAATAAAACTTATATCGAATACCTTGTTGCCTGTCAAGAAGTTCTGTACCCAGTATTTTGCAGACAGTTGCTTGGTATTGGTTTATTTTTTAAATATTTGTGAGATTTATCTTAATTCAGCCCTTTTCACTCAGTTGTGCAGTTGAACAGAGTGAATTATAAATAACTGTATGAGCATATAATACATATACACATGTAGTTCAATTTCATGTGGGTCTTACATCAACATGAGAGACCTGTTCCTGATGATAAGATGCATTTTACAGTCTGTTGTTGATTTCCCATGTCTTTGAAATGTCTGCTAGCAGTAGTGCCCATGCATGGCATGCCTGCTATGTGCCAGGCACAGTGTTAGGCTCTTTACGTGAAGGTCTAGTCTTCATGGTAACCTCATGCAGTCCAGTATCAGAGCGATTAGCTTAGAAGCCTGCCAGGGGCTTCGCTGGTGGTCCAGTGGGTAAGGACACCGCCTTGCAGTGCAACGGGGGCCAGTTCGATCCCTGGCCTGGGAAGATCCCACGTGCCACAGAGTGGCTGGATCGATGTGTCCAACTACCGAGCCGGAGCTCTGGAGCGCATGCGCCCAGAGCCGGCGCTCTGCAGTGACAGGGGCCACCGCGATGGGAGGCCTGCACAGGCCGAAGAACAAAGATGGATGAAAATATATAAAGAATAAATAGAGGTGGTCCCCAAAAAAGTTACAAAACAAACAAGCCTGCCATATCTCTGAACCCAGCATATTTGTTTAGATGAGAAAATATCACGGCAGTAAATATTAGTATGTTAGATAATTGTGGGCCATGGAATACATAAATAAGGGTGAGGCCGTCAGTGGCTTGTGAAGGTGGGGCGGGCCCGCCCGCTCCTGTCAGTGGAGACAGAGTCTCCTTGTCCCTGGACTTGTTTGTTGTTATTCGAGACACTGGCCTCTCAGGCTGCCCCTGAGAAGAGCACGTCCGGGCTGCTCGCCAGCTCCCCGGGACTCAGGTGTTCCCAGTGCAGCCCAGCTTTCACTGTTTTGGGGTCTGTAGCTCCCCCCGACACTGAGACCAAAGACACTCTGGTTGCAGTGTTTGGTCAGCAAGTCTTGAGCTGTGTATTTCAAGTTTTGAACTGTGTTTCTCATTTTTTAAACTCTCAGGTTATTCATATTTTTGATTTTATTTTCCCATGAGCATAAAGACTTCTGACTATCATAGCATAATAAAACTTATATCGAATACCTTGTTGCCTGTCAAGAAGTTCTGTACCCAGTATTTTGCAGACAGTTGCTTGGTATTGGTTTATTTTTTAAATATTTGTGAGATTTATCTTAATTCAGCCCTTTTCACTCAGTTGTGCAGTTGAACAGAGTGAATTATAAATAACTGTATGAGCATATAATACATATACACATGTAGTTCAATTTCATGTGGGTCTTACATCAACATGAGAGACCTGTTCCTGATGATAAGATGCATTTTACAGTCTGTTGTTGATTTCCCATGTCTTTGAAATGTCTGCTAGCAGTAGTGCCCATGCATGGCATGCCTGCTATGTGCCAGGCACAGTGTTAGGCTCTTTACGTGAAGGTCTAGTCTTCATGGTAACCTCATGCAGTCCAGTATCAGAGCGATTAGCTTAGAAGCCTGCCAGGGGCTTCGCTGGTGGTCCAGTGGGTAAGGACACCGCCTTGCAGTGCAACGGGGGCCAGTTCGATCCCTGGCCTGGGAAGATCCCACGTGCCACAGAGTGGCTGGATCGATGTGTCCAACTACCGAGCCGGAGCTCTGGAGCGCATGCGCCCAGAGCCGGCGCTCTGCAGTGACAGGGGCCACCGCGATGGGAGGCCTGCACAGGCCGAAGAACAAAGATGGATGAAAATATATAAAGAATAAATAGAGGTGGTCCCCAAAAAAGTTACAAAACAAACAAGCCTGCCATATCTCTGAACCCAGCATATTTGTTTAGATGAGAAAATATCACGGCAGTAAATATTAGTATGTTAGATAATTGTGGGCCATGGAATACATAAATAAGGGTGAGGCCGTCAGTGGCTTGTGAAGGGGAGGCGGGCCCACCCGCTCCTGTCAGTGGAGACAGAGTCTCCTTGTCCCTGGACTTGTTTGTTGTTATTCGAGACACTGGCCTCTCAGGCTGCCCCTGAGAAGAGCACGTCCGGGCTGCTCGCCAGCTCCCCGGGACTCAGGTGTTCCCAGTGCAGCCCAGCTTTCACTGTTTTGGGGTCTGTAGCTCCCCCCGACACTGAGACCAAAGACACTCTGGTTGCAGTGTTTGGTCAGCTGGATGGTTTTTGTCTGGAAGAATTGATAAAGTCACCATTGTGTCAGAGTGATACTGATCTGCTTGTATTGGGAAGAATTGCTGTTCTAGAACCTTCTGCCACGTAAGGCCGAGCGGCACTGGTTTTACTTCCACAGTCTGTGTGACAGTGTGTATGTACAGCGCCTTGTTGTCATCCGTGTGCCCTGCAGGAAGGCTTGCTGGTTGAGGTCAGGACTCTGCCTGCGTCCCTAGTCCCAGAGGGCTGTTCCAAAAATCCAGGTGTGATCGTTGCTCTACCACACCTCTGGTGGTCCTCGTCTGCTGTCAGCCTCTCCTCCCTTGACCTCGCCAGAGCCCCCACCAGGTCGCCTGCCATCTCTCACTGTGCCACTCGCCTCTGACCTGCCCGTGTGTCTGAGCCCTGCTTAGAGCCCTCTCCCCGCTGCCCTCTGGGCTTGCCCCATCCCCGCTTTCCCCCACGGCCAGTCTGAGGGGCTCGCCTCCCGTGGAATTGCCATTGCTTCTTCCTTCCAGCTCTGCAGCACCGGCCTTGCTCAGCTCTTCCCGGTTTCTTTCTTAAGTTCTTGGTGGACAGAGACTTTCTCCTCCTAGGTTTTTTTCTTGTTACTAATCCTCAACAGTTTGATGCCTCGTTATTTTAAAAGGATGGACGGTCGTTGAACTTGATTAGTTTAAAACCACCGTGGGCATATACTCTGTAGTTGGTTTGCTTTGTTGTTCAGCTTAAAGTACTTGGTTTTATAGCTCCTTAATTAATTAGGCAGCACGGAGGAGGGCACTCCTCCAGGATAGAAGCCACATGGGTCGAGTGGCAGCCCCGGAAGACTCGAGTTTCCGTACCAGGAGCTGCTGTAGTGTCCTGTCCGCAGTGCTGATGAGTACAGGGCCTGGCGCGCCGTTACTTTCAGCTTGGCGCGGGGCTCCGGGCAAGCCTGCTGTGAGGCGCTCTGTGTAGTCTGTAGTATCTAAGCCTTAGGGTTTTTTTTGTTGTTGTTGTTGTTTTATTCTTTATTTTAAAGGTTTTACAGAGTTTTGTTGTTCACAGACATGTATGTTCCCAGATCAGTCATATGCATATCCCTGGTCCCCCCCCCCCATCCCACCCCTCCGGACCATCGCCCCAAGCCATTGTGAGCACTCCTATTCCCTTAGCACAATGACAATGGCTGTCTTTTCCACACATGACAGTATAGGTTTCCATATTACTCCCTCCATGCCTCCCCCTCCCTATTTCTTCCCCACAATGTCCCTATGTCTATGCTCTGTTTTTCCATGAGTTCACTGCGTGTGTTATCAAGACTATCCTACTAGATTCCATATATGTGTGTTACTGTACTGTATTTGTCTTTCTCTTTTTGACTTACTTCGCTTTTTATGATAGGTTCTAGAGCCAGCCACTTCATTAGGACTGAGTCTTCTGCATTTCTTTTAACCGTAGGGGGTTTTGTTGTTGTTTACGTTTTCAGATTTCAAATGCAAATCATGTTGTGCTAGTGCCAGTGGGTGTTCAGCCCACATGCCCCCCTGCATTCCCCAGAGCTGTTCTTTCTTGAAGGACACCCTGTAACTGAAAACCACCTCCTGATAGCCATTCCAAAGCTTTGCCCTTCGTTCTTTCTCACTGTGTGTCCCAGCCTGTGGCTGGGTAGTCAGTACAAGCTCTCAGGTGAAACAACCCATGACAGCTTTTTTTTTTCTGGAGCACTTGAGTTAAATGTCTTCACTCAGTTGCTAGCACTAGTAGAGGATGTCATTTTACTTAGTTCTCAGATTGTGCTGCCTGCAAGAAGAACCCTTAGTCTTCTTCAGTTTATACCTGAGGGTAAGATATGGTTTGCATCTTGTCATGTTTTTTTCAAATATGACTAAGTGGAATATATCTTTACAAAATTTCTCTCTCTCTTACCTGGTCTCACTGGACTTACATCATTATTGAAAGCACTGTGTAGTTTCAGTTTCTCTCTTTTTCTCTGCTAGTTTTTCCAGAAGGTACACATTCCTCCTTGTTCATTTCTAAGCAGCTTCCAAAAGCTGCTATTGATGGTACCTGTAGCTCCTTTGGTGGCAAAAAACGAACAGTGAGATCAAGAATTATAAGATATCAAATACTGGGTTGACCAAAAAGTTCATTCAAGTTTTTCTGCCGCACCTTCTGAAAAAACCCAAATGAACTTTTTGAGCAATACAGCATAGAAAAAAAAATTGCTGATCTGGGTATTTGAGTATTTGCTATGATAGCCCAGGAGGTTAGTGTGGAAGGGAGAGCAGGTGGGGGCACCTGCCCCACCAGAGAGCAAGACTTCCTGAACAGTGGTAGTAACAGGTGAGAAGTGGATGGAGGAAGGGAAGTAGGGCAGGCATGCAGTAGACAGGGGACCTAGCATCACAGCAGCACAGGGAAGCCCAAGATGGGGCCAAGGCGTCGTTGCAGACTAGTCAGGAAAGCATAGATTGTTCCATAAACGCGATTGAAACACTGATTATCCATATTTGAAGAAAATGTATTAACTGCTTATTTCAACGTCTAATTCAGGAGTTAATTTGCAGATGGATTGGGCACTTAAATGTGAGGGACTAAACTCTTAAACATCTTAAAGTTGGGCTTGTGACTTTGGGGTAAAAGACAATTTTCATAAATGTACAAACTGTAAAAAAAAATAAATTCAGCTTTACAAAACTTAACATTTGTTCATTGAAAGACACTGTAAAGAAAGTAAACAAATGAGTAGACATTTATAATTTATATAATCAACAATGAATTGATGTGTGGAATGTTCAGCTTTTCTAAATTTAACAGTTAACTACTGCGGGTCTGAGACCGAATCAGTGGTCATTTGTAGTATGTTGGGCCCTCTCTGAGGTTGACGGATCCTGCACATGCAGTGTTAAAGTGAGTGATTACCAAGAAGTTTCTGAGTTGTTAAGTCTCTGTCAGGCAGTCACTTGTTAAACGCATTTCACCTCAAATCTTGGAGGATTTCAAGCACCTCTTTTAGGGAAACCCAGTAGAAAGATATGCCTTTCTAATGTTTCATTACTCTTAATACTCAGTAATATTTCCCTAACAGTGTTTTTGTAATACTCAAGTTCGTGTGTTTCTTGCATCAAAATGCAATTGACAGGGACCTCCCCGGTGGTCCAGTGGGTAAGGAACCCCCGAGTTTCTTTTTTGCACTGTGTAGTTTCAGTTTCTCTCTTTTCTCTGCTAGTTTTCCAGAAGGTACACATTCCTCCTTGTTCATTTCTAAGCAGCTTCCAAAAGCTGCTATTGATGGTACCTGTAGCTCCTTTGGTGGCAAAAACGAACAGTGAGATCAAGAATTATAAGATATCAAATACTGGGTTGACCAAAAAGTTCATTCAAGTTTTTCTGCCGCACCTTCTGAAAAAACCCAAATGAACTTTTTGAGCAATACAGCATAGAAAAAAAAATTGCTGATCTGGGTATTTGAGTATTTGCTATGATAGCCCAGGAGGTTAGTGTGGAAGGGAGAGCAGGTGGGGGCACCTGCCCCACCAGAGAGCAAGACTTCCTGAACAGTGGTAGTAACAGGTGAGAAGTGGATGGAGGAAGGGAAGTAGGGCAGGCATGCAGTAGACAGGGGACCTAGCATCACAGCAGCACAGGGAAGCCCAAGATGGGGCCAAGGCGTCGTTGCAGACTAGTCAGGAAAGCATAGATTGTTCCATAAACGCGATTGAAACACTGATTATCCATATTTGAAGAAAATGTATTAACTGCTTATTTCAACGTCTAATTCAGGAGTTAATTTGCAGATGGATTGGGCACTTAAATGTGAGGGACTAAACTCTTAAACATCTTAAAGTTGGGCTTGTGACTTTGGGGTAAAAGACAATTTTCATAAATGTACAAACTGTAAAAAAAAATAAATTCAGCTTTACAAAACTTAACATTTGTTCATTGAAAGACACTGTAAAGAAAGTAAACAAATGAGTAGACATTTATAATTTATATAATCAACAATGAATTGATGTGTGGAATGTTCAGCTTTTCTAAATTTAACAGTTAACTACTGCGGGTCTGAGACCGAATCAGTGGTCATTTGTAGTATGTTGGGCCCTCTCTGAGGTTGACGGATCCTGCACATGCAGTGTTAAAGTGAGTGATTACCAAGAAGTTTCTGAGTTGTTAAGTCTCTGTCAGGCAGTCACTTGTTAAACGCATTTCACCTCAAATCTTGGAGGATTTCAAGCACCTCTTTTAGGGAAACCCAGTAGAAAGATATGCCTTTCTAATGTTTCATTACTCTTAATACTCAGTAATATTTCCCTAACAGTGTTTTTGTAATACTCAAGTTCGTGTGTTTCTTGCATCAAAATGCAATTGACAGGGACTTCCCTGGTGGTCCAGTGGGTAAGGACACCGCCTTGCAGTGCAAGGGGCGCCGGTTCGAGCCCTGGCCTGGGAAGATCCCACGTGCCGCGGAGCGGCTGGACCCATGTGTCCAACTACCGAGCCGGTGCTCTGCAGTGAGAGAGGCCACTGCGATAGGAGGCCCACACAGGCCAAAAGAACAAAGATGGATGAAAATAAATACATGAAAGACCAATAGAAGTGGCCAGAAAAAGAAAAAAAAGCAATTGACAGCAATAGCAATGCTGGTAACACCTAAAAGTGATAAAATATATAGTCACAGCTGCATATTTGGATTTTGTTTTTTAGTATAGTGTATCTATTTGGCAACTGTATCCGTCTGATTCTTTAGAGGGCTTATCTTTGGTTTTGAGGAAAAATAGATGAAAACCCCACACCTTCCACATGGAGTAGTTTTGTTCTTAACAACAGTTAGTTTCTGGTACATGGGAAGTCATTTCTCTTAGCAGGAATGAGACTGAAAGTAGGGAAAAAGGCCAGAGTGTTTCTGCTTTTTCTTGTAGAAACAAAGAAGAGTAAACCGAAGTTAAAAGTTTTGACTACTAATTAAAAGAATAAATAATGGGAAACACTTCCTCCACAGTCTTCCACCCGATCCCGTTCTGTGAGGGTGGTGCGCCGGCCCTGGGGACCTGGTGCCATTGTTGAGGTTCGTGCAGTGCCTGCTGTTCCAGCGTAGGCATCCGTGAGGTAGGGCCCATTCTTTCGTACTTGTCAGTGTCGGTTTCATTCTCCCACTGTCTCTCATTACCATTTTGATAATAAAATAATCCTAAGGGAAACCACTGATAATAGCAGTGGCTGTCTGATAGTGGATCGAATAGTATAGAATGTAACCAGAGGGAGAAAAGGTTTGATAGATATGTCAGTGCGCAAAATCGTACTCCAGCAGTTAGGTCCACAGTGGAGTCCCTTTGTCCTGAAGTCTTTGTAGCAGAGTTACTGGAAAGGGTGTAGGGACTCCTCAGGGCCTCCCTGGTGGCTCAGATGGTAAAGAATCCACCTACAGTGCAGAGGATGTGAGTTCAGTTCATGGGTCGGGAAGATCCCCTGGGGAAAGGAATGGCAGCCACTCCAGGATTCTTGCCTGGAGAATCCCATGGACAGAGGAGCCTTGTGGGCTACAGGCCGTGGTGTTGCAAGCAGGTCAGATGCGAGTGAGTGGCTAACCCTTAGGCGCTGCTCAGGGGAGCTCTGCCGCGTGACCCGAAGAGTCCGGGTCCAGTCTCATCCACAGTGCTGGTACTCAGTGATCCAGACCCAGGAGGCTGGCATAGTGTGTGCTCTTTACATGATCTTCCTCCATTTTAAGGCATATAATGGCATAGTTTTTCTGATAATATAAAGCTGAATTATCTGGGTTTCTAATTTAATGAGAATTTAAACATATAAAATGGGTAATTCATGGGCACTATGTTCTTAGCCCACTTAAGTAATGTGATCTCCTTCCTTCTTTTCTTGGTTAGTGTTTGCCTTTTAGCCTGTGAATGAGGTGTGTTAGCACCTGGCAGGACTTTGCTCCTTGCCTGGTCACTAGTAATAGAAGTATACTTGCTGATGGCCGTCTAGGGCTGTGTCTGGAAGTTCATCTCACACCTTCCTCAGCCACTTTCGTATTCAGAACACCGCGACAAGGAGCCATCCAAAAAGGTGTGATTCCCTCCCGCCTGAGAGGTGACCTGAGCTGTTAGAGCCCAAGAGGCCTGACGAGAGCTCCACGTTCATCTTTGTCTGTATTTACCAGGGAGTCTTGTCCCAGCGTTGACATGTTTCTGCTAATCAGTGTTGGTACCTGTCAGTGTTTTTTGTCTCTCATTACCATTTTGATAATAAAATAATCCTAAGGGAAACCACTGATAATAGCAGTGGCTGTCTGATAGTGGATCGAATAGTATAGAATGTAACCAGAGGGAGAAAAGGTTTGATAGATATGTCAGTGCGCAAAATCGTACTCCAGCAGTTAGGTCCACAGTGGAGTCCCTTTGTCCTGAAGTCTTTGTAGCAGAGTTACTGGAAAGGGTGTAGGGACTCCTCAGGGCCTCCCTGGTGGCTCAGATGGTAAAGAATCCACCTACAGTGCAGAGGATGTGAGTTCAGTTCATGGGTCGGGAAGATCCCCTGGGGAAAGGAATGGCAGCCACTCCAGGATTCTTGCCTGGAGAATCCCATGGACAGAGGAGCCTTGTGGGCTACAGGCCGTGGTGTTGCAACGAGTCAGATGCGAGTGAGTGGCTAACCCTTAGGCGCTGCTCAGGGGAGCTCTGCCGCGTGACCCGAAGAGTCCGGGTCCAGTCTCATCCACAGTGCTGGTACTCAGTGATCCAGACCCAGGAGGCTGGCATAGTGTGTGCTCTTTACATGATCTTCCTCCATTTTAAGGCATATAATGGCATAGTTTTTCTGATAATATAAAGCTGAATTATCTGGGTTTCTAATTTAATGAGAATTTAAACATATAAAATGGGTAATTCATGGGCACTATGTTCTTAGCCCACTTAAGTAATGTGATCTCCTTCCTTCTTTTCTTGGTTAGTGTTTGCCTTTTAGCCTGTGAATGAGGTGTGTTAGCACCTGGCAGGACTTTGCTCCTTGCCTGGTCACTAGTAATAGAAGTATACTTGCTGATGGCCGTCTAGGGCTGTGTCTGGAAGTTCATCTCACACCTTCCTCAGCCACTTTCGTATTCAGAACACCGCGACAAGGAGCCATCCAAAAAGGTGTGATTCCCTCCCGCCTGAGAGGTGACCTGAGCTGTTAGAGCCCAAGAGGCCTGACGAGAGCTCCACGTTCATCTTTGTCTGTATTTACCAGGGGAGTCTTGTCCCCGCGTTGACATGTTTCTGCTAATCAGTGTTGGTACCTGTAACTGAAGCAGCTGCTGCAGCATATGCAGGTATGCTTCACCCACCATTTCTGTGGTCTGAGGACAAAATCCACTCCAGACAGTCAGTACCAAAGGAGAATTTTGATGACTGATGTTTTTCAAGGAGACTGATTTCTGCCCACCTGATAGAAGTCGCTGCATCTTTCCAAACAGGTTCTCTAATGGTCTTGCTTCACCATGGCTACACATACGGAGGGGCTGGTGCAGCACAGAGTGGGGACCCGGCAGGTGGCTGAGGTGAGTGACGGGGCTGGCCCAGCAGCCGGCACTCTTGCTGTTAAAGGAAAAGTACGTCAGTGTGCGCCTTCTTACAGCAGTCCCGATGAAGTAAGTGATCCACGTCCACAGCGGGATGCTTCTGTTGGAGAAAAACTGAAACGTCAAGAACATGTTCTCCTCAGGTTTCTTTGCATGAATAGGGTGGCTTAGCTGCATACAGGAAGGTGACTTTAAAGATGTTACCTTGAACAGAACCTCCGAGCCAAGCTTGTGAGTGTAGTTCTAAGTCCCAGGCTCCTGGTTTCCTGCACATTTGATGCTCTTACTACCGTGTATGGTGGAAATGGACTCTGTGCGCTCCACAGTCGTTGTTGGCCCTCTCCCTTGTACTGGGGATTGTGCTCAGTGGCTCGTGGTAAAGAGCCCGCCTCCAGTGCAGGAGGCACGGGCTCCACCCCTGGGTCGGGAAGACCCTCTGGAGAAGGAAGCAGTACCCACACCAGGATTCTTCCCTGGGAAACCCCTTGGACAGAGCAGCCTGGCAGGCTACAGGGAGTCAGACATGACTGAGTGACTGAACAAGAAACATGGAGGTGGGTGTTTTCTGGGCCTGGTGAAGATGGTGACATGAGAAAGTCCATGTGAAGAAGGTCCTCCTGGAGGCAAGTCTTGCATTGCAAGTAATCGTTTGTCAGATAGACCCAAGGAAGCAGGGCGGGAACCTGGCAGATGCTGAGAAGGGCATCTTAAGTCAGAAACTTGTGCTAAGACAGGGCAGAGACACGAGGGACCTTGGTCTGCACAGGCAGCTCAAGGTGTCAGGGAGGGAAGTAGGACCCGATTGGCTCGCTCTGTACCATCCCTCTGTAAGGGCTTCAGTCCTCGGCGACCTTTGGAGGTTGGTGTGATCACTGAAAGTGATGGTAAGGAAACCAAGGCTCAGAGAGAGATGTGCTTGGCCAAAGGCACACTGACCCTGTTCTCTTTCATTCCTTCCAGAGCGCCTACCTCTGAGCCATGCGTCTGGCTGCAAATAGGAGGCATTAGAAGCATTCAGATTTGTATTTTTGAACGATTAATCGTATTTCTAGAGTGAAGAAGCAGATTTGCCAAAGAATGCACATTTAAAGAATTTTTCAAATAAAAAATGCAGACATGCCAGATTAAACGAATAAAAATGGTGAGCAGATTTTTGAGGCTTTTGATCAACCATTAATTTTAAGACAACAGTATAATCATCCCTTTCACCCAGCAAATCATGGTTAGTGCTAACTGAAGATGAAAGCAGACAGATTTTTCAATAGTATATTTTTGAAAGAGCTAGTATCAGGGTTAAAATGCTTGTGTTTGTTTATTGTTTTAGTTTGTGGTAAGAACAGTTACCTTGAAAGTCTTTGTTGGCTTTTCAGATATTTAAAGGTTATTTTGCATTTAGTACTATCTCCAGTTGAGACAGACTTGGAGACTAGTTTATAGATTACTGCCTTAAGACGCCATCATTAATTCTTGATGGGAAGAGACTAGTTACCTATAGTACTGATCTGTAGTAACCTACAGGATAATACACGTTTTGTGTATGTATTCAGATAATTTGCTAGCTGAAGTTTTCTGTCAGATGCCTTATTTCCATGAGGAAATGGAATTTCATGTATTAATTTAGTGCAGTTATTGTTTCCCATGGAAAAAAGTGCATTTTGAGGAGGCTTCCACAGTAATAGGAGGCGTTGTCAGTTTGGAAAACAGAAGCAATCTTCCTATTTAAAAAATTCCCTATTTTTAGGGAATTCCCTATTTCCATGCTATTTTGAAATTTTAAGCTTAATGACTATTAATACATGTAATAACGGTATGTAATATTAGAGTCAGCCAAATGAGTCAGAGAACCTTTAGTTCATCATATTGGTGCTAAACAGTCATTGAGTAGGAATACAGTTTTTAAATTAGGGATTATTAGCAGTCAATTGGGGATAGCTGTTTATTCAGTCAGCAGACAATGAAGGAACTTACCCCTTCCCTGCCTGTTTGCTAGAAGCCCATGCCGGTGAATATTAGGCTTGGGGGGTCTCCTCATCAGAGCTGTATTGCAGGGATGAGATATGAGACAGGCTCTCCAGAGTGGAAAGGAGGCTTTCGAGGGATCAGACAGATGTGGGTTTAAATCCAGGCCCTGCCACTTGCTGTCTGTGACTGCCTTGTGCCTCAGTTTTCTCATCTAGAAAATGGGGGTAATAGAGTACAGCCTATTATCTCATGGGATTGTTGTGAGAAGTCATTGAAAGCAAACCATACAAGGAGTTTTAACAGGTTCCCTGCTTTTGCCACATGAACGACAGACAGAAACATTGTCAGTTGTTTAGATGACCTTTCTCTGAAGTCCTCAGAAAGGCTTTATCTCCTATAGACCACATAAGTCCCATTGCCAAAATAAACTGTGAAGTTGGATCATACAAAATAACAACTTTATACACTGCAGTGTGCTCAGATTTATTCAATTATTTAGAGAGACATTTAATATAGTGGCCCAGAGTATAGACTCTGGAGCCAGATTGCCTGGTTTAAATCCTGGCCCTACTACTTGCAGACTCTCTGACCTGTATTTTAGAATTGTTTATGAAGAGTTGTTCTTTCTTCTTTCAGTGTCTGATTGAATTCAGTAATAAAGCCGTGTGGGCTTGGACTTTTCTTTGCAGGTAGTTTTTTTAGTTTCTCATTTAGTCTCATCGTTAGAAGTCTATTCATACTGTCTTTTCCTTGAGTTGGTTTCAGTAGTTTGTGTCTTTTTGAGAATTTGTTCATTTCATCCAAGTCATCTAATTTGTCATACAGGTGTTCATCATATTCTTTTATCCTTTTTATTTTGGTTAAGGTCAGTACCAATTTTTCCTCATTCATTTTTGATTCTAGTAGTTTGAATCTTTTTCCTGGTCAGTCTAGCTAACAATTTATCAATGTGTTGACCTTTTCAAAGAGTCATCTTTTGATTTCATTGATGTTTCTGTCCCACTGATTTCCACTCTCATCAAAACCACAATGAGATACCATTTCACATCCACTAGAACGTCTAGAGAAAAAAGAAAGGTCGGTCAATAGGTGTTGGAGAGGTGGTAGAGAGATTGGAAACATACATATATATAAAATGTAAAATAGTGCAGCCACTTTGGAGAACAATCTGGCAGTTCTTCAAAAAGATAACCATGAAGATACTAGATGACCCAGTAATTCCATTCCAAGCTGTATACCCAACAGAAGTGAAAACATGTCCACATAAAAACTTGTGCTCGGGCTTCCCTGATGGTCCAGTGGGTAAGGACACTGCCTTGCACTGCAAGGGGCGCTGGTTTGATCCCTGGCCTGGGAAGATCCCACGTTCTGTGGAGCAGCGGGACCAATGTGTCCAATTACCAAAGCGGAGCTCTGGAGCGCATACGCCCAGAGCCGGTGCTCTGCGACGAGAGAGGCTGCTGCGATGGGAGCCCCAGACAGGCCAAAGAACAAAGATAAAGAAATGAAAGATCAATAGAACTGGCCAAAAAAAAAAAAAATAGAAATGACAAAAAAAAAAAAAAAAAACCCAGAAACTTGTGCTCAGTGTTTATAGTGGTTTTATTCAAAGTAGGCAAAACATAGAAAGAGGTAAGTGTCCATCAGCTGACGAATGAAAATAAAATGTGGTTTATCCAAACAGTAGAGTATTATTTAGCTATGAACAGGAGTGAACCAAAACTTGCAGACTCTCTGACCTTATTTTAGAATTGTTTATGAAGAGTTGTTCTTTCTTCTTTCAGTGTCTGATTGAATTCAGTAATAAAGCCGTGTGGGCTTGGACTTTTCTTTGCAGGTAGTTTTTTTAGTTTCTCATTTAGTCTCATCGTTAGAAGTCTATTCATACTGTCTTTTCCTTGAGTTGGTTTCAGTAGTTTGTGTCTTTTTGAGAATTTGTTCATTTCATCCAAGTCATCTAATTTGTCATACAGGTGTTCATCATATTCTTTTATCCTTTTTATTTTGGTTAAGGTCAGTACCAATTTTTCCTCATTCATTTTTGATTCTAGTAGTTTGAATCTTTTTCCTGGTCAGTCTAGCTAACAATTTATCAATGTGTTGACCTTTTCAAAGAGTCATCTTTTGATTTCATTGATGTTTCTGTCCCACTGATTTCCACTCTCATCAAAACCACAATGAGATACCATTTCACATCCACTAGAACGTCTAGGGAAAAAAGAAAGGTCGGTCAATAGGTGTTGGAGAGGTGGTAGAGAGATTGGAAACATACATATATATAAAATGTAAAATAGTGCAGCCACTTTGGAGAACAATCTGGCAGTTCTTCAAAAAGATAACCATGAAGATACTAGATGACCCAGTAATTCCATTCCAAGCTGTATACCCAACAGAAGTGAAAACATGTCCACATAAAAACTTGTGCTCGGGCTTCCCTGATGGTCCAGTGGGTAAGGACACTGCCTTGCACTGCAAGGGGCGCTGGTTTGATCCCTGGCCTGGGAAGATCCCACGTTCTGTGGAGCAGCGGGACCAATGTGTCCAATTACCAAAGCGGAGCTCTGGAGCGCATACGCCCAGAGCCGGTGCTCTGCGACGAGAGAGGCTGCTGCGATGGGAGCCCCAGACAGGCCAAAGAACAAAGATAAAGAAATGAAAGATCAATAGAACTGGCCAAAAAAAAAAAAAATAGAAATGACAAAAAAAAAAAAAAAAAACCCAGAAACTTGTGCTCAGTGTTTATAGTGGTTTTATTCAAAGTAGGCAAAACATAGAAAGAGGTAAGTGTCCATCAGCTGACGAATGAAAATAAAATGTGGTTTATCCAAACAGTAGAGTATTATTTAGCTATGAACAGGAGTGAGTTCCTGATGCCATAGTGTGGATGAACTTGACAACATTATACTAAGAGAAAGGCAACGGGGCTTCCCTGGTGTCCAGTGGGTAAGGACACCGCCTTGCAGTGCAAGGGGCGCCCGTTCGATCCCTGGCCTGGGAAGATCCCACGTGCCGCGGAGCAGCTGGACTGATGTGTCCAACTACCGAGCCGGAGCTCTGGAGTGCATGTGCCCAGAGCCAGTGCTCTGCGACAACAGAGGCCACCACGATGGGAGGCCCACACGGGCCAAAGAACAAAGATGGATGAAAATAGACAAATGAAAGACCAATAGAAGTGGCCTGCCTGCTCCCCTCCCTCTCCACCCCACCCCCACCAAAATAAATAACTTAATAAATAAATAAATCTTTTTTAAAAAATTTAAAAATAAATAAATGGGAAAAGAACCCGTAACAACTAAAGGGATTTATGATTTCTCCTTTTTAACTAGAATTATATACTTTCCAGAACAGTAGAGCTTGATTACATATGCATTAGAAGCAACAGTATCTGTAGTATGATTCTGGTTATGTAAGGTATTTATATCTTAGCATGTACCTGTAGCTCCATAATATATTGTGGTGGGTATTATGTTTAACGTACCACGTCATTTAATACTTCTGTTACTACTTAAACAGAAACATTATTTTCTCTGCTTTAAATCAGAGAAAACTGAGAGACAAATTGCTTTGCCATATCTGAGTGACTTTAGAACCCATAATTTTATACCACACAGTAGATTCATATTTTTATTTTTATTTCTTTAGCCTCTTTTTAAATTTTTTTATTTATTTTCATCCATCTTTATTCTTTGGCCTGTGTGAACCTCTCACTGCAGTGGCCTCTCTCGCTGCAGAGCACCGGCTCTGGGCGCATGCGCTCAGGCGCTGGCTCGTAATTAGGCACATCGGTCCAGCCGCTCCACAGCACAGATCCCGACCCAGTGATCGAACCCTTGTGCTCAGTGTTTATAGTGGTTTTATTCAAAGTAGGCAAAACATAGAAAGAGGTAAGTGTCCATCAGCTGACGAATGAAAATAAAATGTGGTTTATCCAAACAGTAGAGTATTATTTAGCTATGAACAGGAGTGAGTTCCTGATGCCATAGTGTGGATGAACTTGACAACATTATACTAAGAGAAAGGCAACGGGGCTTCCCTGGTGTCCAGTGGGTAAGGACACCGCCTTGCAGTGCAAGGGGCGCCCGTTCGATCCCTGGCCTGGGAAGATCCCACGTGCCGCGGAGCAGCTGGACTGATGTGTCCAACTACCGAGCCGGAGCTCTGGAGTGCATGTGCCCAGAGCCAGTGCTCTGCGACAACAGAGGCCACCACGATGGGAGGCCCACACGGGCCAAAGAACAAAGATGGATGAAAATAGACAAATGAAAGACCAATAGAAGTGGCCTGCCTGCTCCCCTCCCTCTCCACCCCACCCCCACCAAAATAAATAACTTAATAAATAAATAAATCTTTTTTAAAAAATTTAAAAATAAATAAATGGGAAAAGAACCCGTAACAACTAAAGGGATTTATGATTTCGCCTTTTTAACTAGAATTATATACTTTCCAGAACAGTAGAGCTTGATTACATATGCATTAGAAGCAACAGTATCTGTAGTATGATTCTGGTTATGTAAGGTATTTATATCTTAGCATGTACCTGTAGCTCCATAATATATTGTGGTGGGTATTATGTTTAACGTACCACGTCATTTAATACTTCTGTTACTACTTAAACAGAAACATTATTTTCTCTGCTTTAAATCAGAGAAAACTGAGAGACAAATTGCTTTGCCATATCTGAGTGACTTTAGAACCCATAATTTTATACCACACAGTAGATTCATATTTTTATTTTTATTTCTTTAGCCTCTTTTTAAATTTTTTTATTTATTTTCATCCATCTTTATTCTTTGGCCTGTGTGAACCTCTCACTGCAGTGGCCTCTCTCGCTGCAGAGCACCGGCTCTGGGCGCATGCGCTCCAGAGCGCTGGCTCGTAATTAGGCACATCGGTCCAGCCGCTCCACAGCACACGGGATCCTCCCGACCCAGTGATCGAACTGGCGCCCGTCACACTGCAAGGCGGACTCTCGACCCACTGGACCACCAGGGAAGCCCTCATATTTTACTCTTTTAAAAGTATTTTTCCAGTTTTATAGAGACACAGTTTACACATAGTACTGTGTAGGCTGTAAGGTATACTGCTGATGATTTGACTCACACCTCATGAAATGATGAACACATTAGATTTAGTGATGATCCATGCTCTTATACAGTACAAAATAAAAGAGAAAATATTTTTCCCTGTGATGAGAACTCTTATGTTTTGCTCTTAGCGGCTGTCATGTATAACACACAGTGGTGTTAATCATGCTGTGTTAAATTGCTAGAATGCATTTTTCTTATAACTGAAAGTTTGTCTGTTTTGACCACCTTCCTCCAGACCCCCCTCCCGCCACCTCTGATAACCGCAAATCTGATAGCTTTTTCTGTGAGACTGTGTGTGCGGGCGCTTAAGCATAGTTGAGCCACAGGACCGTATTAGTTCCCAGTACACAACATAGTGATTCAGTATTTCTGTACATTGCACAATGACCCCCACAGTGGGTTCATTTTTTATTTTTAATACCTTAAATGCTTAAAGTATTTTTAGTTTTCTGGGGTGTAGGCAATTTCCTTTATACCTTCATTTTCCAAACTTAATAGCCCTTTGAAAAGTCAATAACTTTTGTTTAAATGAATTAAACAGAACAACTGATTCTTTGCATGGTCACAGACTATCAGAGGGATGGCTCAATTCAGGCTTCTCCTGAATCTGTGTGCTACAGAACTGACTGACATTTGGTAAAGTACAAGACGGATAACTTTTTCAAAGGGGATAGTTGACAGTCGAGAATTAACAGCGGAAGCGGGGGGGCTGAATCATTTGTAACAGTTGCTTTAGTTTTACTTTTCATATATGAAATAAAAGAATTTTTCTGAATGGCTTCAGTATTTTTGAGTATTTAAGATTACCCTTGGGCTTCCTCTGGTGGTCCAGTGGGTAAGGACACCACCTTGCAGTGCAAGGGGCGCCCGTTCGATCCCTGGCCTGGGAAGATCCCACATGCCGCGGAGCAGCTGGACCGATGTGTCCAATCGCCGAGCAGGAGCTCTGGAGCGCATGCGCCCAGAGCCGGTGCTCTGCGACAACAGAGGCCACCGTGATGGGAGGCCCACACGGGCCAAAGAACAAAGATGGATGAAAATGGAGAAATGAAAGATCAGTGGAAGTGGCCCGCCCATCCCCTCCCTCCCACCCACCCTCCAAAAGATAGATAAATAAAATTGAAAAAAAAAAAAAGATTACTCTCTATCACTGGAAACTGAAAATAGCACAGTGTGTTTCGTCACCATTACCTGAGTGAAGTAAAGGCCCTTTCAACTCTGTAAGATGTTTTATCAGGAGAAGTTTAGAAGTTCCACTTATACAGTACAAAATAAAGAGAAATATTTTTCCTGTGATGAGAACTCTTATGCTCTTAGCGGCTGTCATGTATAACACACAGTGGTGTTAATCATGCTGTGTTAAATTGCTAGAATGCATTTTTCTTATAACTGAAAGTTTGTCTGTTTTGACCACCTTCCTCCAGACCCCCCTCCCGCCACCTCTGATAACCGCAAATCTGATAGCTTTTCTGTGAGACTGTGTGTGCGGGCGCTTAAGCATAGTTGAGCCACAGGACCGTATTAGTTCCCAGTACACAACATAGTGATTCAGTATTTCTGTACATTGCACAATGACCCCCACAGTGGGTTCATTTTTTATTTTTAATACCTTAAATGCTTAAAGTATTTTTAGTTTTCTGGGGTGTAGGCAATTTCCTTTATACCTTCATTTTCCAAACTTAATAGCCCTTTGAAAAGTCAATAACTTTTGTTTAAATGAATTAAACAGAACAACTGATTCTTTGCATGGTCACAGACTATCAGAGGGATGGCTCAATTCAGGCTTCTCCTGAATCTGTGTGCTACAGAACTGACTGACATTTGGTAAAGTACAAGACGGATAACTTTTTCAAAGGGGATAGTTGACAGTCGAGAATTAACAGCGGAAACGGGGGAGGCTGAATCATATGTAACAGTTGCTTTAGTTTTACTTTTCATATATGAAATAAAAGAATTTTTCTGAATGGCTTCAGTATTTTTGAGTATTTAAGATTACCCTTGGGCTTCCTCTGGTGGTCCAGTGGGTAAGGACACCACCTTGCAGTGCAAGGGGCGCCCGTTCGATCCCTGGCCTGGGAAGATCCCACATGCCGCGGAGCAGCTGGACCGATGTGTCCAATCGCCGAGCAGGAGCTCTGGAGCGCATGCGCCCAGAGCCGGTGCTCTGCGACAACAGAGGCCACCGTGATGGGAGGCCCACACGGGCCAAAGAACAAAGATGGATGAAAATGGAGAAATGAAAGATCAGTGGAAGTGGCCCGCCCATCCCCCTCCCTCCCCACCCCACCCTCCAAAAGATATATAAATAAAATTGAAAAAAAAAAAAGATTACTCTCTATCACTGGAAACTGAAAATAGCACAGTGTGTTTCGTCACCATTACCTGAGTGAAGTAAAGGCCCTTTCAACTCTGTAAGATGTTTTATCAGGAGAAGTTTAGAAGTTGTTGCAGCATTTTATTTTATTTATTTATTTATTTTTGGTGGGGGTGGGGAGGGAGGGAGGTGGGCGGGCCACTTCTATTGGCCTTTCATTTGTCTGTTTGTCATCTATCTTGCTTTGGCCCGTGTGGGCCTCCCATCATGGTGGCCTCTGTCGTCGCAGAGCACCAACTCTGGGCGCATGCGCTCCAGAGCTCCGGCTCAGTAATTGGACACATCAGTCCAGCCGCTCCGCGGCATGTGGGATCTTCCCAGGCTAGGGATTGAACGGGCGCCCCTTGCACTGCAAGGCGGTGTCCTTACCCACTGGACCACCAAGGAAGCCCTGTTGCAGCAATTTAAATAACTTAGTGATTGACAGCAAGAGACCAGTCTCATACCTAAACTGTAAGTTACGTGTCTATTTACACCGTGAAAGTGATGAGGCTTTACTGGATTTGGGCATGGCCCTCCCCTAGGCTGTCTGGTTGACCCTCAGCCATCAGATGATCTTTGACCCGGAACATCCAATCACCAACGATAAAATAGCAAATTCTTAGGACCTTGTTCCTCCTTTTGTCATCAGGGCTTGCGTCACTATTGCAGAAAACTTCACGCTCTTGAGGGAATATTTAAAAACCTAGGGGCTTCCCTGGTGATCTGGTGGATAAGAACACCGTTTTGCAGTGCAAGGGGCGCCGGTTTGATCCCTGGCCTGGGAAGATCCCTCATGCCGCGGAGCGGCTGGACCGATGTGTCCAACTACTGAGCCGGAGCTCTGGAGCGAGAGAGGGCACTGCGATGGGAGGCCCACACAGGCCAAAGAACAAAGATGAATAAATGAAAGACCAACAGAAGTGGCAAAAAAAAAAAAAAAAAATCATAAAAAAAAAAAACAAACGCTAGAGCTCTCCTGTTTCTTAAACAAAGCACCTTATTGGCAAGACTACATCCTTGAGTGGAAGAAAGGAAGGTCATTGCTCAGGTTTCAGGTTTCTAGTATCCTGGAAAGACCAACTTCTTTGATTATTCTGCCCCCCTTACAAGCTAGTTCTCATTGTAGTGTGTACAGATAGATTTTCTTGTGGTATGTGTACATAGATTTAAATGTTGGCCAAGACTGTGTTTTGCTTGAAGCAGAAAACAGCTAGCTTCTGAACCATGCATAGCCTTTGCTAATCATCAAGTCTCTAAATTCTGTTTCTTCTGGTATTTTAACTCCTTATTCTAAAAATTTCTTTACCTTGCCTTCTTATTTTTTAATCAGTGTTAGATATTGCTCTTTTTGAGAGGAGAGTTTTTTAATTGTGATAAAATTTAAAATTATAACCACTTTAAAGTGTCCATTTCTGTGGCATTGACTGTATTATTCCGTAACTATTACCACTACCCATCTTCAGAACTTTTCATCATCTCTCCAAACTGAAACTCTGTACCCTTCCCCTCCCCCTCTTTAAAAAAAAAAAAAAAACCGAAAACCTCTGTACCCTTTAAACTGGAGAAAGAAATGGGAACTCACTCCAGTATTCTTTCCTGGAAAATTCCATGGACAGGAAAGCCTGACGAGCTACAGTTCATGGGGTCTCAAATATATGTGTGTGTGTATAGATATGTGTGTGTAGATATATGTATGGCTTCTCTGCAGAGGCTTGCCGAAAATAAAATAGCAAATTCTTAGGACCTTGTTCCTCCTTTTGTCATCAGGGCTTGCGTCACTATTGCAGAAAACTTCACGCTCTTGAGGGAATATTTAAAAACCTAGGGGCTTCCCTGGTGATCTGGTGGATAAGAACACCGTTTTGCAGTGCAAGGGGCGCCGGTTTGATCCCTGGCCTGGGAAGATCCCTCATGCCGCGGAGCGGCTGGACCGATGTGTCCAACTACTGAGCCGGAGCTCTGGAGCGAGAGAGGGCACTGCGATGGGAGGCCCACACAGGCCAAAGAACAAAGATGAATAAATGAAAGACCAACAGAAGTGGCAAAAAAAAAAAAAAAAAATCATAAAAAAAAAAAACAAACGCTAGAGCTCTCCTGTTTCTTAAACAAAGCACCTTATTGGCAAGACTACATCCTTGAGTGGAAGAAAGGAAGGTCATTGCTCAGGTTTCAGGTTTCTAGTATCCTGGAAAGACCAACTTCTTTGATTATTCTGCCCCCCTTACAAGCTAGTTCTCATTGTAGTGTGTACAGATAGATTTTCTTGTGGTATGTGTACATAGATTTAAATGTTGGCCAAGACTGTGTTTTGCTTGAAGCAGAAAACAGCTAGCTTCTGAACCATGCATAGCCTTTGCTAATCATCAAGTCTCTAAATTCTGTTTCTTCTGGTATTTTAACTCCTTATTCTAAAAATTTCTTTACCTTGCCTTCTTATTTTTTAATCAGTGTTAGATATTGCTCTTTTTGAGAGGAGAGTTTTTTAATTGTGATAAAATTTAAAATTATAACCACTTTAAAGTGTCCATTTCTGTGGCATTGACTGTATTATTCCGTAACTATTACCACTACCCATCTTCAGAACTTTTCATCATCTCTCCAAACTGAAACTCTGTACCCTTCCCCTCCCCCTCTTTAAAAAAAAAAAAAAAAAACCGAAAACCTCTGTACCCTTTAAACTGGAGAAAGAAATGGGAACTCACTCCAGTATTCTTTCCTGGAAAATTCCATGGACAGGAAAGCCTGACGAGCTACAGTTCATGGGGTCTCAAATATATGTGTGTGTGTATAGATATGTGTGTGTAGATATATGTATGGCTTCTCTGATGGCTCAGTGGTGAGGAATTGGCCTGCAGTGCAGGAGACCCAGGTTCCATCTCTGGGCTGGGAAGATATCCCCTGGAAGAGGGCATGGCAACCTGCCCCAGTATTCTTGCCTGGAGAGTTCCATGGACAAGGAGCCTGGAAGGCTGCGGGCCATAGGGTCACGCAGAGTCAGACACGAGTAAAGTGACTAAGCAGCACCCTTTAAACACTTAAATCCATTCTTTCCTGCCTTATACCTCTGGCAGTATTTTGTTTTGTTTTGTTTTGTTTTGATACTGCTGTAGGCGGAATTGTTTGCTTAATGTTTTTGAGCATCATTATTAACTGTTAAGAAAGGCAACTGATTTTTATGTGTTGATTCTGTATCTTGCCACTTAGCCAAATTTGTTTATGCTAACAGATGTGCCTGTGTGTGAGAGATTTCTAGGTTTTTCTGTATGGAAGATCATGCCATCTGTGAATAGAAATAAGTTTACTACTTCTTTTCCAATTTGAATGCCTTGTATTTATTTTTCTTGCCTAATCATTCTGTGGAATTTCCAGTATGTTGAGTAGAAGTGAAAGCGATCATCCTTGGCTTCCTGACCTTAGAGACAGAATTTTTTAGTCTTTCAGCACAGATTATGATGTTAGCTATTATATAACCTTTATTATGTTGAAATAGTTTCCTTCTGTTACTAATTTGGAATTTCTGTTTTTTAATCGTAAATGGGTGTTGAATTTTGTCAGGGGTAAACCCTACTCGGGCTTTGCAGGTGGTACTTTTGGTAAAGAATTCATCTGCCAGTGCAGGAGATGCAAGCAATGCAGGTTCAGTTCCTTTCCGGGGGCCCATTAGTATTCTTGTGGCATTGACTGTATTATTCCGTAACTATTACCACTACCCATCTTCAGAACTTTTCATCATCTCTCCAAACTGAAACTCTGTACCCTTCCCCTCCCCCTCTTTAAAAAAAAAAAAAAAAACCGAAAACCTCTGTACCCTTTAAACTGGAGAAAGAAATGGGAACTCACTCCAGTATTCTTTCCTGGAAAATTCCATGGACAGGAAAGCCTGACGAGCTACAGTTCATGGGGTCTCAAATATATGTGTGTGTGTATAGATATGTGTGTGTAGATATATGTATGGCTTCTCTGATGGCTCAGTGGTGAGGAATTGGCCTGCAGTGCAGGAGACCCAGGTTCCATCTCTGGGCTGGGAAGATATCCCCTGGAAGAGGGCATGGCAACCTGCCCCAGTATTCTTGCCTGGAGAGTTCCATGGACAAGGAGCCTGGAAGGCTGCGGGCCATAGGGTCACGCAGAGTCAGACACGAGTAAAGTGACTAAGCAGCACCCTTTAAACACTTAAATCCATTCTTTCCTGCCTTATACCTCTGGCAGTATTTTGTTTTGTTTTGTTTTGTTTTGATACTGCTGTAGGCGGAATTGTTTGCTTAATGTTTTTGAGCATCATTATTAACTGTTAAGAAAGGCAACTGATTTTTATGTGTTGATTCTGTATCTTGCCACTTAGCCAAATTTGTTTATGCTAACAGATGTGCCTGTGTGTGAGAGATTTCTAGGTTTTTCTGTATGGAAGATCATGCCATCTGTGAATAGAAATAAGTTTACTACTTCTTTTCCAATTTGAATGCCTTGTATTTATTTTTCTTGCCTAATCATTCTGTGGAATTTCCAGTATGTTGAGTAGAAGTGAAAGCGATCATCCTTGGCTTCCTGACCTTAGAGACAGAATTTTTTAGTCTTTCAGCACAGATTATGATGTTAGCTATTATATAACCTTTATTATGTTGAAATAGTTTCCTTCTGTTACTAATTTGGAATTTCTGTTTTTTAATCGTAAATGGGTGTTGAATTTTGTCAGGGGTAAACCCTACTCGGGCTTTGCAGGTGGTACTTTTGGTAAAGAATTCATCTGCCAGTGCAGGAGATGCAAGCAATGCAGGTTCAGTTCCTGGGTTGGGAAGGTTCCCTGGAGGAGGAAATGGCAACCTATTCTAGTATTCTTGGCTGGAAAATTCTTTGGACAGAGTGGAATTCCATGGACTGGTGGGCTGCAGTCCATGGGGCCACAAAGAGTCGGACACAACGGAGTGACTAAGCACGAAAACCCGAATCCCACTTGGTCATGGTGTATCGTCTTTTTCACGTATAGCTGGTACCAGTTTGCCAGTATTTTGCTGAGGGATTTTGCATTGGTGTTCATAAGGGATATTGATCTGCAGTTTTTTTTTTTTCCTTGCAGTGTCTTTGCCTGACTAGCATCAGGCTAATGCGGGCTTCACAGAATGGCTTTGGGAGTGTTCCCTCGTCTTCAGTTTTTTGGAAGAGTTTGAGAAGGATGGTGTTAATTTTTCTTTAAATGTTGGGTAGAGTTCACCGGGTCTGGGCCAGGGCCTTTTGAGGAGTGGAGAGGCTTGGTGACTGATTCAGTCTTCTTACTAGTTTAGGTCTGCTCAGATTTTCTCTTTCTTCATGATTCAGTAGGTAGGTGGTAGGTCGTAAATTTCTAGGAACCTGTCCATCTTACCTAGGTTATCCAGTTTGTTGGTATACAGTTGTTTATAGTATTCTCGGATAATCCTCTCTATTTCTGCAAAATCAGAAATAAATTTTCTATAACTATATTGGAGATACTAGGAATTACTGCATTATCACAAATACTTCCTTATATCTCCAATATAGTTGTAGGACCCTCTGAATACTATTTGCCGTACAAATACATCCAAGGGATTTTCAGTTTCCTTTGTTTTCCTGTGATAACCGTCCTCCTGAAGTCCTCTCACCTCGTGCCCGGTCCTTAGTGTTTTCAGTCTGTGCACAGCTGTCAGCCTTTATTTCTCTCTTGCTTTGGATTCATTCCTTGAGTTCATGTCCCCCCACCACCCACCTTTTTTTTTTTTAATGTAATGACATGCTCCAGTAACCAGTAATAGCCTAAGAAATAGTGCATCAGAAGTGAGTTGTCTTTAGATCTTACATATCTGAATGTGTCTTTATTTACATCCACATGCTTGAGAGATAGTTTGATGGGGATTGAAATCTACGTTGAAAATACTATTTTAGGGCTTCCCTGGTGGTCCAGTGGGTAAGGACACTGCCTTGCAGTGCAAGGGGCGCTGGTTCAATCCCTGACCTGGGAAGATCCCACGTGTCGCGGAGTGGCTAGCCTGATGTGTCCAGCTACCAAGCAGGAGCTCTGGAGCGCATGTTGCCAGAGCCATTGCCCTGCATTGAGAGGGGCCACTGCGATGGGAGGCCCACACAGGCCAGAGAGCAAAGATAAATAGATGAAAGACCAATAGAAATAGCCAAAAAACAAAAAAAGTACTATTTCATCTCAGAATCTCAAGGCATTGTTTTTACTGTCTTCCAGCTTTGAGAAGGCCGTTTACCTTCCTGACCCTCCTAGGTGTCTCTCCCTTGTTCTTGCTGGCCTTTTCTGTCCCCACCTTTGTTGTTAAGCTCCTTTATTCATCCCTGTTCTGGAAGTTCACAGTAATGTCTCTCTGTGTAGGTCGTGTTTCATACCTTGTACTGGTCACTCAGAGGGTCCTTTCAGTCTAGAAGCTCACGGCCTGCTCTACGAAATTGTCTCAAACTAGTTCTCTGATCATTTCCTTCCCTGGTTCTTTTCAAGTCTCTTTCCAGAGCTTGTAGTTGGGTGGCTACTGGAACCTGTCCATCTTACCTAGGTTATCCAGTTTGTTGGTATACAGTTGTTTATAGTATTCTCGGATAATCCTCTCTATTTCTGCAAAATCAGAAATAAATTTTCTATAACTATATTGGAGATACTAGGAATTACTGCATTATCACAAATACTTCCTTATATCTCCAATATAGTTGTAGGACCCTCTGAATACTATTTGCCGTACAAATACATCCAAGGGATTTTCAGTTTCCTTTGTTTTCCTGTGATAACCGTCCTCCTGAAGTCCTCTCACCTCGTGCCCGGTCCTTAGTGTTTTCAGTCTGTGCACAGCTGTCAGCCTTTATTTCTCTCTTGCTTTGGATTCATTCCTTGAGTTCATGTCCCCCCACCACCCACCTTTTTTTTTTTTAATGTAATGACATGCTCCAGTAACCAGTAATAGCCTAAGAAATAGTGCATCAGAAGTGAGTTGTCTTTAGATCTTACATATCTGAATGTGTCTTTATTTACATCCACATGCTTGAGAGATAGTTTGATGGGGATTGAAATCTACGTTGAAAATACTATTTTAGGGCTTCCCTGGTGGTCCAGTGGGTAAGGACACTGCCTTGCAGTGCAAGGGGCGCTGGTTCAATCCCTGACCTGGGAAGATCCCACGTGTCGCGGAGTGGCTAGCCTGATGTGTCCAGCTACCAAGCAGGAGCTCTGGAGCGCATGTTGCCAGAGCCATTGCCCTGCATTGAGAGGGGCCACTGCGATGGGAGGCCCACACAGGCCAGAGAGCAAAGATAAATAGATGAAAGACCAATAGAAATAGCCAAAAAACAAAAAAAGTACTATTTCATCTCAGAATCTCAAGGCATTGTTTTTACTGTCTTCCAGCTTTGAGAAGGCCGTTTACCTTCCTGACCCTCCTAGGTGTCTCTCCCTTGTTCTTGCTGGCCTTTTCTGTCCCCACCTTTGTTGTTAAGCTCCTTTATTCATCCCTGTTCTGGAAGTTCACAGTAATGTCTCTCTGTGTAGGTCGTGTTTCATACCTTGTACTGGTCACTCAGAGGGTCCTTTCAGTCTAGAAGCTCACGGCCTGCTCTACGAAATTGTCTCAAACTAGTTCTCTGATCATTTCCTTCCCTGGTTCTTTTCAAGTCTCTTTCCAGAGCTTGTAGTTGGGTGGCTACTGGAGCTCTTGAACTAATCCTTGCACTTCCTCATCTTTTCTCGTCTGTTTCTAACCTTGACTCTTCTGCTTTCCCAGAGATGTCCTGCCTTAGATCTGTCTCAGCTCTCACCAGTTGCCGGGCGTCTGTGACTGTCGGCGGGACGAGGGCGGGACTGGCCGCGAGGTGACTGAGCGTCTGGAGTCGGCGTGTCTGAGGGGCACAGAGGGCGCCCGCACGTTGCTGCACGCGGGCAGTGCCCTTGCGGCCGCTGCTTCACCTTTGTTTTCTTCTTGGCAGTCTTATTTTTCACTATAGCAACTTTGCTCTTTTATTTTCCTTTCTCAATTGAGATTTTATTGGTTGTTTTTGAGGATCAGTATACTGACATTTCGTTTTGTACCCAATTTATAATGTATGTACTGACCATCTAACACAGTGTAGTTGGGAGTCTTTTCTAAGGTTAGTCCAGCTTAAAATTTGGCAGCAAGTTTTTCGTCAGAGAATATTAAGTACCAGTGTTTCAGATGTTGATGAATTGTTAAAAGTCCCACTAATGCACAATTTAATATCATATGCATACTCAAAAATTTTAGTCTTTCAGAGCATATTAACAGAATGACTAGGAAAGTGGGCTGCTATGAGCAAAGATACTAGAGCAGATAGTTCTGATAGGCAGAGTCGGAGTGGTTTTCTTTGGAAAACAATTGTACTGAAAACAAAATGAGAACAGAAATAACTTTAAACCTTCAAGGCATAGTAAGTTCACAACTGGGACTCCCCGTTCTCCTTCAGTATGTTTTCAGTGATAGGATGTGGAAAGTACGTTGAACGTGGCGCATTGAGCTGACACCCACGACAGTCAAAGCCTCCTGTGCTCAATATTACACTGTTGTTCTGGTTGTATCAAAAAGTAAGCAACAGCAAATAATTCACCCTTCAAAAAGTTCTTTTGTTGTGGATTTTTAAAATGTTTCTAGAGCTTTAAAAAAAACGGGGCTTTGCTAGAAGCTCACGGCCTGCTCTAAATTGTCTCAAACTAGTTCTCTGATCATTTCCTTCCCTGGTTCTTTTCAAGTCTCTTTCCAGAGCTTGTAGTTGGGTGGCTACTGGAGCTCTTGAACTAATCCTTGCACTTCCTCATCTTTTCTCGTCTGTTTCTAACCTTGACTCTTCTGCTTTCCCAGAGATGTCCTGCCTTAGATCTGTCTCAGCTCTCACCAGTTGCCGGGCGTCTGTGACTGTCGGCGGACGAGGCGGGACTGGCCGCGAGGTGACTGAGCGTCTGGAGTCGGCGTGTCTGAGGGGCACAGAGGGCGCCCGCACGTTGCTGCACGCGGGCAGTGCCCTTGCGGCCGCTGCTTCACCTTTGTTTTCTTCTTGGCAGTCTTATTTTTCACTATAGCAACTTTGCTCTTTTATTTTCCTTTCTCAATTGAGATTTTATTGGTTGTTTTTGAGGATCAGTATACTGACATTTCGTTTTGTACCCAATTTATAATGTATGTACTGACCATCTAACACAGTGTAGTTGGGAGTCTTTTCTAAGGTTAGTCCAGCTTAAAATTTGGCAGCAAGTTTTTCGTCAGAGAATATTAAGTACCAGTGTTTCAGATGTTGATGAATTGTTAAAAGTCCCACTAATGCACAATTTAATATCATATGCATACTCAAAAATTTTAGTCTTTCAGAGCATATTAACAGAATGACTAGGAAAGTGGGCTGCTATGAGCAAAGATACTAGAGCAGATAGTTCTGATAGGCAGAGTCGGAGTGGTTTTCTTTGGAAAACAATTGTACTGAAAACAAAATGAGAACAGAAATAACTTTAAACCTTCAAGGCATAGTAAGTTCACAACTGGGACTCCCCGTTCTCCTTCAGTATGTTTTCAGTGATAGGATGTGGAAAGTACGTTGAACGTGGCGCATTGAGCTGACACCCACGACAGTCAAAGCCTCCTGTGCTCAATATTACACTGTTGTTCTGGTTGTATCAAAAAGTAAGCAACAGCAAATAATTCACCCCTTCAAAAATAAAAAGCATTTATCCTTGAAAAATTGGATGTGGTGGGACTTTCTCCTTAAAAATGTTTCTAGAGCTTTAAAAAAAAAAAAAACCAAAACCTTGTGTTTACAAAATAGTTGATAACAATAACCCTCCACGTTTTATAAGAACTGAGACAGGGACCACTGAGCCTGGCTGCAGGGGACTCCTCGGCCTTGGCTTGTGTCTCCCCCGCTTCATCGGAGGCTGGACTCATTCTCTCTCTGTTCTTCCTTTTCTTCAGGTAAACCTGGAGTTTCTTGCTTGGTGAGCCACTTCAGCCTGTTTTCTTTTGCTCCCCTGTTCTTTGTTTGGTCTGAAGAGTTTCCCTTTCCCTGTCTGTCTTGTTTCCACTCTGGCAGGGGCAGCTTGCTGATAGCCTCCCCTCTCTGGGGTTCCTCTGCTCCATCGGGCAGAGCTGCCCTTCCCTTGGGCGGTGCCAGAAGCCTGGGCCGCTCCAGAGCCTCTGGGAGCCAGGGAGCCCAGCACCCCTGTGCCGAGCTTTTCCACCGGCCCCTTGCCACCCGCCCTTGGGGGAACCGAGTGGAACCGTGTGGCAGCTTGTTGTGGATGCAGTAGTTTGTCCTCTTTTGTGAGGGGGGAAGATTTCACTTTTTTGCTCTTTTCAGTCGTTGGTTTTGGTTTTTTTTTTGCTGTTTCCATTGATGCGGCTTTATCCAAATCCTTTTCGTCTCTTTTAGTTCCTTATTTCATAAGGAATATTTTTCTCAAATGGCCAATGATCCTTTTTATTGGTTAACATTCTTACAATGAAGCACTTAAAACTGAAAGCAAAAGCAAATAGCGTATTTAGTATGGGGGTAGGTCTTGTCAGCTTCAGTTTGAGTTTACTCTGAGGTGATTAGATGGACACCCACGTTCCATCTGGAGGGGCCCCAGATGTCACTATTTTCTGGGCCATTCAGGTTTTCTAAGCAAGCACTCTTTAGTTTGGGGGCGGGGCATATCCTGGTTTTTCAAGTTGTTGCGCTTGTGCTCAATATTACACTGTTGTTCTGGTTGTATCAAAAGTAAGCAACAGCAAATAATTCACCCTTCAAAATAAAAAGCATTTATCCTTGAAAAATTGGATGTGGTGGGACTTTCTCCTTAAAAATGTTTCTAGAGCTTTAAAAAAAAAAAAAACCAAAACCTTGTGTTTACAAAATAGTTGATAACAATAACCCTCCACGTTTTATAAGAACTGAGACAGGGACCACTGAGCCTGGCTGCAGGGGACTCCTCGGCCTTGGCTTGTGTCTCCCCCGCTTCATCGGAGGCTGGACTCATTCTCTCTCTGTTCTTCCTTTTCTTCAGGTAAACCTGGAGTTTCTTGCTTGGTGAGCCACTTCAGCCTGTTTTCTTTTGCTCCCCTGTTCTTTGTTTGGTCTGAAGAGTTTCCCTTTCCCTGTCTGTCTTGTTTCCACTCTGGCAGGGGCAGCTTCGCTGATAGCCTCCCCTCTCTGGGGTTCCTCTGCTCCATCGGGCAGAGCTGCCCTTCCCTTGGGCGGTGCCAGAAGCCTGGGCCGCTCCAGAGCCTCTGGGAGCCAGGGAGCCCAGCACCCCTGTGCCGAGCTTTTCCACCGGCCCCTTGCCACCCGCCCTTGGGGGAACCGAGTGGAACCGTGTGGCAGCTTGTTGTGGATGCAGTAGTTTGTCCTCTTTTGTGAGGGGGGAAGATTTCACTTTTTTGCTCTTTTCAGTCGTTGGTTTTGGTTTTTTTTTTGCTGTTTCCATTGATGCGGCTTTATCCAAATCCTTTTCGTCTCTTTTAGTTCCTTATTTCATAAGGAATATTTTTCTCAAATGGCCAATGATCCTTTTTATTGGTTAACATTCTTACAATGAAGCACTTAAAACTGAAAGCAAAAGCAAATAGACGTATTTAGTATGGGGGTAGGTCTTGTCAGCTTCAGTTTGAGTTTACTCTGAGGTGATTAGATGGACACCCACACGTTCCATCTGGAGGGGGCCCCCAGATGTCACTATCCATAGGTTTCTTTTCTGGGGCCATTCAGGTTTTCTAAGCAAGCACTCTTTAGTTTGGGGGCGGGGGGCAATGTATGCCTTGTCCGCAGTGTTTTCAAAGTTGTGGTGCACGCTGAGGGTCTGAGGTTCGTGACTTAGCTGCCTCATTGCAGACTGAAGAGTCGGGGCTCCCTGCTCACTGTGAAGGTGCCTCTGGTCTGGGGCCTGGTGCCATGACCGCACTGCGGGTGCTCAGCCAGGCCCGGGCTTCAGCCTGTCTCTCCGCCAGGCCTTCTGCCAGCCCGCGGGTCCAGCACAGAGCCCTTCCGGAGTCATGGGGTGGGCATTAGCTTGTTTCTTATTAGTATTCCCCTCTGCAGTCCTTCGGAGTGCAGCTTTGTTCAATGTGCTGAGTCAGTTTCCACTCCATCTGCTTTCCCTCTTCCTGGAGTTTGTTAGTATTTGTGATCCCCTGTCATCTCCTTGACGACTGCTTTTGTCCTTGTGTACATTTTTTAATCCTTTACTCGTGCTCAAACCTGACTTGTTAAAATGATAAAGATAATAACTGCACATATTTGCTATATTTAGCTGGAAGTCAAGGAAAGCATTACTAGAAAAGCAAATTAAGGTTGTTTACTGATAGACTTGAAGGTCCTCATAAATACACACTATCCATTCAGCAAGGAGGGCTTACTGTGTGCTGGGCATTGTTCTAGTTTTAAGATACTCTTCTTGCATGAAGCTTCTATTCTGTTTGGCAGTAATGACTATCTTAACAAACAAAAACTATCAAGAGAGCAGTAAGTGCTCTAAAGAGAAGGGAAGAGACAGGAAGTGACAGAGTTGCTGCTTTATCCAAATTCCTTTTCCGTCTCTGTTTCCATTGATGCGGCTTTATCCAAATCCTTTTGTCTCTTTTAGTTCCTTATTTCATAAGGAATATTTTTCTCAAATGGCCAATGATCCTTTTTATTGGTTAACATTCTTACAATGAAGCACTTAAAACTGAAAGCAAAAGCAAATAGACGTATTTAGTATGGGGGTAGGTCTTGTCAGCTTCAGTTTGAGTTTACTCTGAGGTGA
This sequence comes from Tragulus kanchil, assembly GCA_022376925.1. NCBI lineage: Eukaryota > Metazoa > Chordata > Mammalia > Artiodactyla > Tragulidae > Tragulus > Tragulus kanchil. The sequence goes on along the minus strand of JAIOJX010000030.1, from coordinate 224,691,373 downwards.
TTAGATGGACACCCACACGTTCCATCTGGAGGGGGCCCCCAGATGTCACTATCCATAGGTTTCTTTTCTGGGGCCATTCAGGTTTTCTAAGCAAGCACTCTTTAGTTTGGGGGCGGGGGGCAATGTATGCCTTGTCCGCAGTGTTTTCAAAGTTGTGGTGCACGCTGAGGGTCTGAGGTTCGTGACTTAGCTGCCTCATTGCAGACTGAAGAGTCGGGGCTCCCTGCTCACTGTGAAGGTGCCTCTGGTCTGGGGCCTGGTGCCATGACCGCACTGCGGGTGCTCAGCCAGGCCCCGGGCTTCAGCCTGTCTCTCCGCCAGGCCTTCTGCCAGCCCGCGGGTCCAGCACAGAGCCCTTCCGGAGTCATGGGGTGGGCATTAGCTTGTTTCTTATTAGTATTCCCCTCTGCAGTCCTTCGGAGTGCAGCTTTGTTCAATGTGCTGAGTCAGTTTCCACTCCATCTGCTTTCCCTCTTCCTGGAGTTTGTTAGTATTTGTGATCCCCTGTCATCTCCTTGACGACTGCTTTTGTCCTTGTGTACATTTTTTAATCCTTTACTCGTGCTCAAACCTGACTTGTTAAAATGATAAAGATAATAACTGCACATATTTGCTATATTTAGCTGGAAGTCAAGGAAAGCATTACTAGAAAAGCAAATTAAGGTTGTTTACTGATAGACTTGAAGGTCCTCATAAATACACACTATCCATTCAGCAAGGAGGGCTTACTGTGTGCTGGGCATTGTTCTAGTTTTTAAGATACTCTTCTTGCATGAAGCTTCTATTCTGTTTGGCAGTAATGACTATCTTAACAAACAAAAACTATCAAGAGAGCAGTAAGTGCTCTAAAGAGAAGGGAAGAGACAGGAAGTGACAGAGTTGCTGCGTAAGCACATTCAGAGAAGACTTCTCTTGGAAGGTGACATTTAAATAGAGACCTCAGTGAAGTGGAGAGTGATTGAGATGTGAGTACTGGGGAGTGGCCTCCGGTAGCACCCAGGTAGGGGAGAGGGGAGGTTGCCGTGCAGGGGGCGAGAGGGGAAGTGGGAGGTGAGGTGAGGTCTGCTGGGATTATATTGGCCATGGTCAAGAGTATGTATTTGATGCTATGTGTGTGGGAGAGCCATTGCAAAGTTTGAGCAGGAGATGGGCCTGTCTTTGAAGGTTGAGTCAGGAGCCTGCTCATCACGAGAACTGCTGCGCTCAGACCCTGACCTGACAGACCATACACTATTGAGGGTGGGCAGTTACAGGGGCTCCCCGGTGTTCAGCCCTTGCTACCCATAGTCCCTGCTCTGCATTTACCTGTGTGGCCATGTCCATCGCACTACCCGGGACTGCTTGGTCTGCACCTGATTCAGCCAACCTATTTTCCTGATGGACTGATTGAGCTGTGAAGATCATACAGTGTCAGGGCTTGAGTTGATGCCACGTGTGAGCCCAGGTTGTTGAGGAATGTAGAAGCAGAGAAAGCTAGTCCTCCGAGAGAAGCTGGAGAGTGACCAGACCCTCGGAAGAATGCAAAGGGGAGTGAGCAGGTGGCCTCAGCAAGGGATGGAGAGAGGAGCTGCCTCACAGCTCTCCTCTTGGCCAGCAGCACGGTCATGCCTCCTGAGAGTCTGGCCTCTGGGAGTCCTTCCAGCAGATCTTCACCTCAGCAAGTTTGTCATTTGTGGCCAGTCACTGAGAAAAGCACCCAGGCCTCCCAGTTCTACTTGACGTGTGTCTGCCATGTCCCATTTCAGGTAATCAAACTTATTTTCCTCATGAGATTGAGTACGTTATTTGTTGGGGTTCAAGCCAGTGGTGTCAGATATGCACACAGGTTGGTTTGGGGTGGGGAGGGCACTGTGGAGAGAGTGGGGAACACCAGGAACAGAGGGAGAGGGCTCGAATTAGCTCCAGGGTTTGTCTTCGCTTCTCTTTGGCGGGAAGGGTCCAGTGAAATCTATTCTGAGGAGTAACCGTGTGCGTCCATTGTCGTGGATTTTTATTGTTTCCTTGTTTCTGTGACTTTACCCCCTGTGTATATATTGCTGCATTATGTTTCTAATGTTAAACTTGAGATAAAAGTAATCTTTTTGTCTGCACTCTTCTCTGACTTGTATCTTTTGTTCAGATTTGGCCATGTATGAATATATGAATGTGTGAATCTCAGGTTCCTTCCTTTGCTCTTGGTCCAGCTAATATGTTCCATTGTAGAAATAGCCACCCTGTGTTTATTCTGCTGATGCGAGACATTGGGTTTATTATGCCCCTTTTAGGATTGACGGGGTGGGGTGACGTTGGTGATGCGTGTGTTTCTAGTCCACATGTCCAAGAGATTCTTGAGCTCCGCAGCGGCCAGTGTGGGCCTGCTGGTCGTCCAGATGCTCTTGGTCAGCCTCAGTAGCTGCACCAGACTACCAGCGCTGGTGGGATGAGAACAATGGATGCTCCACATTGCTGCTGGTGTGTGGTAGGATCCAGCTTTTCAGTTTGTTGCCAACCACATAAGTATGAAATTCTTGCCCAGTATGATTTTATTTACATTTCCTCATTTATTAATGATATTGAACATGATTTTATGTTTATGGGTTGCCTCATTTATGAAGCTGGGTTCTTAAACCTACTTCTGGGGCTTCCCTGGTGGTCCAGTGGTAAAGGGTCTGCCTTGCAGTACAAGGGGCACTGGTTCAGTCCCTGGCCCAGGGAGAAGCCACATGCCGTGGAGCGGCTGGACTGGAGTGTCTAACTGCAAGCCAGCACTCTGGAGCGTGTGTGCCCAGAGCTGGTGCTCTGCAAGGCAAGAGGCCACTGCAGTGGGAGGCCCACACAGGCCAAAGTATGAAGATGGATGAAAATAAACAAATAAAAAACCAATAAAAGAGGCCAAAATTTTAAAAAACCTACTTGTGTTTACATTAGTCTTTTCTTAATAATTAGGAGTTCTTTATAGATTCACGATGTTAATTTTTTTGGCTTATATGTTTCGTGAAAATACTGTCAGTGCGTCACTTATCTTTTCATTTTCTTTATGATGCTGTATATGCATCAGTCCTGTGCTCTGTGGTTTGCACTTTCTGTGTCTTGTTTATGACGCTTGTCCCTGCTCCACAGTCGTCCAGTGATTAAATGGTCCACCTAAGATTTTTGTCTTGCCTTTTAGAGTTCAGCCCGTTAGGCCTTGTGGAATGGACATGTAAGTGGCATAGGGGTTATATAATAAGGGAGGTGTTTCATTCACATTGTTCTTTGCCTTCCAGAATGTTAGGAATATGCACGGTCATTTGACCTTCAAAATCTATTTTAAAGTAAGTTATACTTTTAAGAAACAAACAAGAAAACCTGTTGGTTGTTTAAAGTTGCAGTTGCATTTTACTTCATGAATGAATTTGGTGAGAATTTGTATCTTTTTAAAAAAAATAATTTAATCTATTTATGTACTTATGGCTGTTCTGGGTCTTTGTTGCTTTGTGGACTTTTTCTCTCTCTGTGGCAAGCAGGGGACTGCTCTTGATGAGAAGCATGGGCCTCGGTAGTAGTGGCACACGGGCTTAGTTGCTCTGTGGCGTGTGAGATCTTCGTGGACTAGGGACCGAACCCTGTCTCCTATTTTGGCAGGCAGATTTTTTTTACCACTGAGGCACCAAGGAAGCCTTAAAATTTATATCTTGATGACACTGAGTCATATTATCCATGAACACAGCAAATCTTTTCATTTGTTTGGGTTTTTAATTTTTGTTTTTTGCAGAAATGCAATGTATTTTATTTGATTTGCTTCCCAGTACTTTCTGTTCTATGATGGTATTTATAAATACTGTACTAAAACTTTATTTTCAAACTCTTGCTGGTGTATATTTTGGCTTTAGACACTGTTTACATCCAGGAATCTCTTATATTTTTATAGAGATTGCATTTTTTAAAATTGATTTTATGTTGGAGTGTAGCTAATAATGAGCTTCCCTGGTGGTTCAGAAGGTCAAGAATCTGCCCTCAATGCAGGAGACCTGGGTTTGATCCCTGGGTTGGGAAGATCCTCTGGAGAAGGAAATGGCCACCACGCCAGTTCTCCTGTTTGGAGAATTCCATGGACAGAGGAGCCTGGCAAGAAATAGTCCATGGACTTGCAAAGAGTTGGACATGACTGAGTGACTAAACCACCGCACATGTATCTATTCTTTTTCCAAATTCTTTTCCCATTTAGATTATTACAAAGTAGTAAGCCGCATTCCCTGTGCTCCATAGTAGGTCCTTGCTGGTTATCTATTTTAAATAGAGTAGTGTGTACCTGCCAGGCCCAGACTCCTGGTGTATCCTCCTCCCGCCTTTCCCCTTTGATAACCGTAAGTTTGCTTTCTAAGTCTGTGAGTCTTGTTTCTGTTTTGTAAATTAGCTTATATGTATCTTTTTTCCTAGATTTGGCAATCATATGATCTTTTTTTGACCTTCAAAATCTATTTTAAAGTAAGTTATACTTTTAAGAAACAAACAAGAAAACCTGTTGGTTGTTTAAAGTTGCAGTTGCATTTTACTTCATGAATGAATTTGGTGAGAATTTGTATCTTTTTAAAAAAAATAATTTAATCTATTTATGTACTTATGGCTGTTCTGGGTCTTTGTTGCTTTGTGGACTTTTTCTCTCTCTGTGGCAAGCAGGGGACTGCTCTTGATGAGAAGCATGGGCCTCGGTAGTAGTGGCACACGGGCTTAGTTGCTCTGTGGCGTGTGAGATCTTCGTGGACTAGGGACCGAACCCTGTCTCCTATTTTGGCAGGCAGATTTTTTTTACCACTGAGGCACCAAGGAAGCCTTAAAATTTATATCTTGATGACACTGAGTCATATTATCCATGAACACAGCAAATCTTTTCATTTGTTTGGGTTTTTAATTTTTGTTTTTTGCAGAAATGCAATGTATTTTATTTGATTTGCTTCCCAGTACTTTCTGTTCTATGATGGTATTTATAAATACTGTACTAAAACTTTATTTTCAAACTCTTGCTGGTGTATATTTTGGCTTTAGACACTGTTTACATCCAGGAATCTCTTATATTTTTATAGAGATTGCATTTTTTAAAATTGATTTTATGTTGGAGTGTAGCTAATAATGAGCTTCCCTGGTGGTTCAGAAGGTCAAGAATCTGCCCTCAATGCAGGAGACCTGGGTTTGATCCCTGGGTTGGGAAGATCCTCTGGAGAAGGAAATGGCCACCCACGCCAGTTCTCCTGTTTGGAGAATTCCATGGACAGAGGAGCCTGGCAAGAAATAGTCCATGGACTTGCAAAGAGTTGGACATGACTGAGTGACTAAACCACCGCACATGTATCTATTCTTTTTCCAAATTCTTTTCCCATTTAGATTATTACAAAGTAGTAAGCCGCATTCCCTGTGCTCCATAGTAGGTCCTTGCTGGTTATCTATTTTAAATAGAGTAGTGTGTACCTGCCAGGCCCAGACTCCTGGTGTATCCTCCTCCCGCCTTTCCCCTTTGATAACCGTAAGTTTGCTTTCTAAGTCTGTGAGTCTTGTTTCTGTTTTGTAAATTAGCTTATATGTATCTTTTTTTTCCTAGATTTGGCAATCATATGATCTTTTTCTCTGTCTGACTTCACATAGTATGTATGATAATGTCCATCCATGTTGCTACAAGTGGGGTTATTTCATTCTATTTAATGGCTGAGTAATATTCCATTGAATACACGTACCACATCTTTATCCATTCATCTGTTGATGGACGTTTAGGTTGTTTCCATGTCTTGGCCATTGTAAACAGTGCTGCAGTGAACATTGGGGAGCATGTATCCTTCCAGATCATGCTTTTCCCTGGATATATGCCCAGGAGTGGGATTGCAGGGTCATGTGGTAGCTGTTTATAGTTTTGTAAGGAATTTCCCTACTGTTCTTCAGAGTGGCTGTATCAATTTACATACCTGCCAACCGTGTGGGAAGAGGGTTCCCTTTCCTCCATAACCTCGCCAACATTTATTGGTGCAGACTTTTCATCATGGCCATTCTGGCTAGTGTGAGGTGATATCTCCTTGGAGTTCTTTTAGAAAGTTATTTAATTTTTGTAAAGATAATCTTTAATTAAAGGATAATTACTTTGCAATATTGTGTTGGTTTCTGCCATACCTCAGCATGACACAGCCATAGGTATACATATGACCCTCCCTCTAGAGCCTCCCTCCGCCTCCCACCCCATCCCGCGCTCCAGGCGGTCTCAGAGCTCGGGGCTGAGCTCCCTGCGTCTCGCAGCACACCCCCCCTGGCTCCGGATCTTACACCAGGTGGTGTCTGTGTTTCCATGCTGCCCTCTCCAGTCGTTCCATCCTCTCCTTCGCCGCGCCCCCCGTATGTCTGCAGTTCTCTGTGTGTTCGTCTCCATTGCTGCCTGCAAATAAGTTCATCGGTACCATCTTTCTGGATTCCATATATGTGTGTTAATATACAATACTTGTTTTTGTTTTTCTGACTTACTTCATTCTACATAACAGGCTCTACATTCACCCACCTCACTAGAACTGACTCGGACGTACTCCTTTCTATGGCCAAGTGATACTCCTTTCTGTATATGGGGCTTGTCGTCTTTGCCCATTAATGTCAGTGGCCGGCTAGGTATCTCCCGTGCCCTGGCTGTTGTAAGTAGTGCTGCTGTGAACATAGGATACCTGTGTCTTTTTCACTGATGGTTTTCTCGTGGTATATGTCCAGCAGTTGGGCTGCTGGGTCATGTGCTGTTGTTTTCCATCGTGGCTCTATTTATGTACAGTCCGACCAACTGTGCAGGAGGGTTCTCTTCTCCACACCCTCTCCAGGGTGTATTGTTTGCAGATTTTTTGATGATGGCCATTCTGACTGGTGTGAGGTGATAGCTCATTTTAGTTTTGATTTGCATTTCCCTAACAATTAATTATATTTTGCATCTTTTCATGTGCATCTTAGCCATCAGTTTGTCTGGAGAAATGTCTATTTAGGTCATCTTGCCAGTTTTTCATTGTGTGGTTTTTTTTTTTTTTTTTTTCTTGAAATTGAGCTCCATAAGCTGTTGGTAAATTTTTGAGATTTATCTCTTATGGGTCACACCATTTTCAAATATTTTCTCCTGTCAGTTGACTTTGTTTAGTTTGTGGTTTCTTTTGCTATGCAAAAACTTTTCCCTTTAATTAGGTCTCATTTAAAAAATTTTTGTTCTTATTTCCATAACCCTTGGAGAATTATATCTTGTTACTTCTAATGATTTCACTATATATTCATTAGTGTTGTATTTTTTTCTTTTCAGTTCTTTGTCTTGCCTTTCTATCCTGGCTAGCATCTCCAATACAGAGCGTAACAGAAGTGTTGAGGACAGGCAGTGTTGTCTTACTCCTCCTCTTAACAGGAATACTCTCACCAAGGCATTCTCTACTGTTCCTAGTTAGGTAAGAATATTTTATACTCAGGAGATGTTGGGTTTTTAATCACTTTTAAGAAAGTGTACTAAGATATCATATGATTTCTCTCTTTTGGTCAGTTAATATGGTACATTAAATTGATTTGTAAACTCATCTTAATTTAGGGGTTGTTGTTCAGATGCTAAGTCCTGTCTGATTCTTTGAGATGCGGACTGTAGCACATCATGCTATATGCTACAGATTCTTGGGTTGATCTCAGTCTAATCATGATTCACACACACATTTTAAATTCAGTTCCCTAATGTTTTATTTAGGAATCTTCCACCTGTGTTCATGGGTAAGACTGACTTTCGATTTTGTTAAGTTTTGTTATCAAGGTTACGTTAGCTTCCTAAAAAGAACTGAAAGGAGAGTCCCTCATTTTCTGCTATCTGTAATAATTTATGTGAAAATTAAATTATTTGATCCTTGAATACTGTAGAACTCATCAGTAAAACTACTAGGACTTAGGTTTTTAACTACTGATTTAAGTACTTTAATGGCTAAAAGGCCATGAAAGATTTTTTTTTTTTCTGTAATTGACTTTCAGTTTTAATTTCTGTTTTTCTAACAATTTGACTTCGGGTTTTCAAATATATTGGCGTATAGTTACACAGAATAGCTGTTTAATATATTTTTTTTAACTTTTATTTTACTTTTAACTTTTATAGAGTTTTGTTGTTTACAGATATGTATGTTCCCAGATTAGTCATATGTATATTCCCCCCATCCCACCCCTCCAGACCGTCTGTCACACAGCACCCCTGAAGGATCTGCTTTTCTCACAGAGCAATGACTATAGCGATTTTCTTCACATATGATAGATAGTACAGGCCTTCATGCTACTTCCTTTACGCCTCCCACTCACTGTTCCTTCCCCACAATGTCCATATGTCCACTGTTCATGTCTCTTTCTCCACCACTTCACTGCATGTGCCATCATCACCATCCTACTAGATTCCACATATATGTGTTAGTATATTGTACTTGTCCTTCTCTTTCTGACTGACTTCACTTTTTATGATAGGTTCTAGATCCAGCCACCTCATTAGGGCTGATTCTTCTGCATTTCTTTTTACAGCTGTGTAATATTCCATTGTATATATGTATCAGAGCTTTTGTATCCATTTGTTCATTGATGGGCATCTAGATGGCTTCCATGTTCTAGCTTGAATAGCTGTTTAATATTTTTAATGTTACAGTGTGTTGTCATTCCTGAGAGTGTGTTATTTGTGTCTTCCTCCCTTTCTTCTTGCTTGGTTTCACCAGGTGGTTTCTGCCCTTCATCACTTGAAGCATCATGCCATTTCATCGCTTGTGTCTTTATTTCTTGTGTCTTCTCCACTGTTTTCTTGAGATCCTGGATCATCTTCACTGTTGTTATTCTGAATTCTTTTACTGGAAGATTGCCTGTCTGCACTTCATGTAGTGGTTTCTCTGTGACTTTTATCTTGTGCCTTCATTTGGGACATCACTTTTTGCTTTTTCACCCTGATTAACTTTCTCTAGTGGGTTTTTTGTCTTAACCACTGTGGGATTGTGGTTCTTCTTGCTTCCGTCTGCCCTCTGAGGGAGGAGGCTAAGGCTAGTGTAAGCTTCCTGATGGGAGAGACTGGTGGTGCAAAACCTGGGTCTTGCTCTGGTGGGCTGGCCTGGGCTCTCTGCTGATGAGTGGGGTCGTTCTCCCTGCCTGTTAGTGGGTTAGCCTGAGGCAGCCCCACCCTGGGCTCTGGGCTCTGTGGTGGGGTTAGTGGAGACCTCCAGAGGGCTCCGTCAGGAGCAGTCCCTGCAGGGCCACTTCAGGACTGCCGCCAGGGCCCCTGTCCCTGCAGTGAGCCCGTGCCGGCCCATGCCGCCCAGCACGAGCAGGTGGGTCTGCTTCAGGCTCCTGTGGGGTCACTGCTCCTTTCCCCCCGGGTCTTGGTGCACATAAGGTTTTGTGTGTTCTCTCCAAGACCGGGGCTCTCTTGTTTCCCACAGTCCTGTGGAAACACTATAGTCAAATCCTGCTGACCTTCAAGGTCAGAGTCCCTGAGGATTCCCAGTCCCTTTGTCAGATGTCCAGGCTGGGAAGCCTGACGTGGGACTCAGAACCTTCCCAACAGTGGGAGAGCGTCTGTGGTATAATTGTCCTCCAGTCTGTGGATCGCCCACCTGGCGGGGGTGGCATCTGATTTTATCATGATTGTGCCCCTCCTCCTGTCTTGGTGCGGTGGCTCGTCTTTGAACACCGAGTATCTTTCTCGGGTGGGTGCCAGCATCCTCCGGTCGACGGTTGATCAACAGCGAGTTGGGATTCTGGTGCGCTCGCAGGAGAAGACGAGTAGACAGCCTTCTGTTCCACCGTCTTGAACCAGAAGACCTGGTTTTTTGAAATTTGTTTATTTTCGGTTTGGTGTGTTACTTTGCAGACGTTTCTGGTTGGAATTTTATCTTCCAAGTGTTTTCTTTTTCTTTATTTTGTAGACTTTTTTTTTAATCAGTCATATGTCCTTATATGCAAGAAGCAGCTGGGCCATTGATCAGCTTATTGTTAATTCAGCAAGCACTCATTGAGGACGTTTTGTGGGGCTCTTCTAGTGGTTTTCAGTTTCTTTCAAACTCACTCCCCCTAATTTATTGCAATATTTTAAAATGACCCTTTTACTATACCAGAATGATATTCAGAGGAAATACAACAATTTATATGCAAATAACTGAAAAAGCATTAATGTTAAATACAATTAGTGGAGGAGCACCTGGCTCTGGGCTCGGGCTGCTGATGAGTGGGGTCGTTCTCCCTGCCTGTTAGTGGGTTAGCCTGAGGCAGCCCCACCCTGGGCTCTGGGCTCTGTGGTGGGGTTAGTGGAGACCTCCAGAGGGCTCCGTCAGGAGCAGTCCCTGCAGGGCCACTTCAGGACTGCCGCCAGGGCCCCTGTCCCTGCAGTGAGCCCGTGCCGGCCCATGCCGCCCAGCACGAGCAGGTGGGTCTGCTTCAGGCTCCTGTGGGGTCACTGCTCCTTTCCCCCCGGGTCTTGGTGCACATAAGGTTTTGTGTGTTCTCTCCAAGACCGGGGCTCTCTTGTTTCCCACAGTCCTGTGGAAACACTATAGTCAAATCCTGCTGACCTTCAAGGTCAGAGTCCCTGAGGATTCCCAGTCCCTTTGTCAGATGTCCAGGCTGGGAAGCCTGACGTGGGACTCAGAACCTTCCCAACAGTGGGAGAGCGTCTGTGGTATAATTGTCCTCCAGTCTGTGGATCGCCCACCTGGCGGGGGTGGCATCTGATTTTATCATGATTGTGCCCCTCCTCCTGTCTTGGTGCGGTGGCTCGTCTTTGAACACCGAGTATCTTTCTCGGGTGGGTGCCAGCATCCTCCGGTCGACGGTTGATCAACAGCGAGTTGGGATTCTGGTGCGCTCGCAGGAGAAGACGAGTAGACAGCCTTCTGTTCCACCGTCTTGAACCAGAAGACCTGGTTTTTTGAAATTTGTTTATTTTCGGTTTGGTGTGTTACTTTGCAGACGTTTCTGGTTGGAATTTTATCTTCCAAGTGTTTTCTTTTTCTTTATTTTGTAGACTTTTTTTTTAATCAGTCATATGTCCTTATATGCAAGAAGCAGCTGGGCCATTGATCAGCTTATTGTTAATTCAGCAAGCACTCATTGAGGACGTTTTGTGGGGCTCTTCTAGTGGTTTTCAGTTTCTTTCAAACTCACTCCCCCTAATTTATTGCAATATTTTAAAATGACCCTTTTACTATACCAGAATGATATTCAGAGGAAATACAACAATTTATATGCAAATAACTGAAAAAGCATTAATGTAGTATAGTAACTATATTCAGTAGAAATGAAAGAAAAGCAGCATATTATGCAGTAGCATGTATTTCATGTAAATGCTCAGGTGCAGCCGTCACAGACAAGTCAGTGGAGAAGTCAGCCGGTCACTCGTAGTTAAATATACTGTGACTTAAGAGTAGTGAGAATGGGCTTTCCTGGTGGTCTGGTCGGTAAGGACACCGCCTTGCAGTGCAAGGGGTGCCAGTTCGATCCGTGGCCTGGGAAGATCCCATGTGCCACTAGACCGATGTGTCCAGTTACCGAGCCAGAGCTCTGGAGTGCACGCGCCCAGAGCCGATGCTCTGTGACAACAGAGGCCACTGCAATGGGAGGCCCACATGGGCCAAAGAATGAAGATGGATGAAAATAGATAAATGAAAGACCAACAAAAGTGGCCCGCCCGCCCCCCTCCCTCCCCAACCCACAAACCTCCCCCCCCCAAAAAAAGAGTAGTGAGAAGAGGAAACTGTTTTGGATTTGGAATAAAATTAGTGTTAAAATAAGTAGTGCAAGAGAAAGAGTTGACCAAAAGATGAGGACGTGTGTTGTCATTGTAAATGAGTTGTACCTTAAGAAGAAGGATCTTGTCAAAATAATTTCCTCTGCTGTGTTTCAGAAGAGAAGGGTGATGATCTATGCCAGAAATTGTCTCCTTTCAGAAAACCACACTGCATTTGAGGTGTATACCTTTAGTTTATGAAACTTGAAAAGGAGTTTGGAGATCATATTTGTTGATTGGCTGCAGGATTGAGGCTTGGAAACTTTATTGTCCACCAAAAAGTAAAAAACAAACAACAGAAAATCTTAAATGTCTTATGTAGGGAGAACTAACATTTTACTCAGGTTGCTTTAAGAGTGCACTTGATTTCCTCAGGAAGGTTGTCGTAGAAATGCTGTTTGTTTATGTACTGAATTGCACGTATGTGTATAGCCTCATTTAACCCTCCCAGTATCCTATGATGAAAATGATATTGACCTCAAGTGAGTAAACAGTCTTAGAACAATTAAGGGACTTGTCCCAAGGCCCCTACACCGGAGCTGGCATCCTGCCTGAGTGCCAGTGTTGCCGGGAGCTGGCTGCCCACTGAGATGGCTCCATTTAGATCATAGTTACAGATACATAGAGGCTGACTGAAAGATACCTTCAGTACCAGTTCTTTCGTAGGTAAGGAAATTGAGAACTACTTCTTGCAGCAGTTTATTAAAATTTTTATTGGAGTATAGTAGGTTTACAATGTTGTGTTGGTTTCTGCATCACAGCAAAGTGAATTAGCTATACATACACATATATCTACTCTTTTTCAGATTTTTTTCCCATCTAACTCATTACAGAGTGTTGAGTAGTGTTCTCTGGGCTGTACGGCAGGTCCTTACTGTTCCCTATTTTATATCTATTGTATATGTAGTGATGTGTCTGTCTCAGCCCCAGTCTCCCAAAGTATCCCTCCTCCCACTCTCCCTCTTGATAACTGTAAGTTTTCAGTAACTGCAGGCCTTTTTCTGTTTTGTAGGTAAGTTCATTTGTATCATGTTTTAAAAAATTAGATTCTGCATATGAATGATATATTTGGGTTACTTCACTTAGTACGAATAATCTCTAGGTCTGTCTGTGTTGCTGCAGATGACATTATTTCTTTCTTTCTATGATTGACTGTTGTGGGCGTCCTTAGTAGCTTAGGGATAAAGAATCTGCCAGCCAGTGCAGGGTTTGATCCCCGGGTCAGGAAGATCCCCCGGAGGAAGACCTGGCAGCCTGCTCCAGCGGTCTTGCCTGGGAAATGCCGTGAGCAGAGGAGCCTGGTGGGCTGCAGTCCAGGGGCTGCAGAAGAGCTGGACGTGACCTAGTGACCGAACGACAAATAGGTTAGGGGAACATGGAGGCGTGGACTTCTGTCGGGACTTTCCTTCCTGTACCAGTAATCTGTATTTCTGTTTCTGTGTCAGTACTGTGTGCATTTGACTGATGTAGCTTAATGATACGGTCTGAAGTCAGGGAGCCTGATTTCTCCATCTCCTGTTTTTCTTTCTCAAGATTGCTTTAGCTACCTGCAGTCTTTTGTACTACAAATTGTAAATTTTTCTGTTCTGATTCTGTGAAAAATGCTGTTGGTAATTTGATAGGGACGGCATTGAATCTGTAGATTATTTGGGGTTATAGTCATTTTGACAATGCTGCCTCTTCCAATCCCAGAATATGGTATATCTCTCCGTGTTTGTGTCATCTTTGATTTCTTACATCAGTATCTTATAGTACAGTACATTTTTATACCTCAGATTACCAAAAAAGAGGAAAAACAAAAAGCCTTCCTTGTTCTTTCTTGAATGGGTAGAAGAGGTTTTCTTAAAGAAATGAAGAAAAGAGCACCATTATTTCAGACTGAGGGTGGAGAATAAAATTCATTGTACCGAATTCTAGCAGTATTTGTTGGTTGTAAAAGGTAACTTTGTTTTGGCAACAGTTTGTTGTTGTTTTGTTTTATTTGCCCACGCTGCATGCCTTATGGGGTTTTAGTTCCCCAAGTAGGGATTGAACCTGTGGTGTTGGCAGTGAGAATGCCACTGGGCTGCCAGGGAATTCCATGGAAACAGTTTCTATTTATTTATTTATTATAAAAGTGATGCACTATTCTGGCAACTTTGAAAAAGAAGAAAACCGTATTTCCTTCATTTCGATGCACCTGTACCATCAGTTTAGTGCTTTATCGCTTCCCTATAAAGAGTGACCTTCTGTTTCTGTGTCTGTCACTGTCTGTCCCCCTCAGTCTTGTTTTCCTTCACGAGCTCAGCATCATCCAGCAAACACGCCCTTTACTCTTCCCATGAAACGTGAATGCCAGAAAGGCGGACGCTTTGTCTTCTTTGCTTTTTTCCTGTGTGTCTAAAACTGGAGCATAGTCAGCACTTAGTGTTAAGATTTCTTTATTAAATGAATAAATGTATTTTTTTGGTCTTCTTTTTAAAGTGCTTATCATCTAGTTGTAATCATCCTGTGCAGACAACTTTGCATCTTTTGATCATGTTCATGTTAATTTCACAGACTAAATGTCGTAATCCTTTCCCAGGTTACTACATGGCCTTCATGACATCATTTTTCATAGCTACATAATTGTGTATCAAAGGATCATAGCATAGTTTACTGATCTATCTCCTGGTTTGGAGCATTTGTTTCTGACGTTTCTGTATTATAAATTATCACTGATAAATATATCCATGCTTTATCAATCAAGGAATCTAATAGTAAATAACATCAACAACCAGCTGTTGGTAATTTATGTATTTATTTATTGGACATGATTTTATTTTTAACGTTTTTTTTTTTTTAAACACTAAAAACGTTTTGTTTGGGATATAGCCTATTAACTATGTCCTGATAGTTTCGGGTGAACAGTGAAGGGACTCAGCCGTACGGGTACATGTAGCCATTTTCCCCCGAAACTCCACCCAGGCTGGCATATAGCATTGAGCAGAGTTCTTATATCGTAGTAGGTTTTCATTGGTTGTCCATTTTAAATATAGCAGTGTGTACATGACCTTTTGAAAGTTCTTACCTATGCCTTCCCCTCGGCAGCAGTGAGTTCATTTTCTAGGTCTGTGAGTCTGTTTTGTAGGTTAAGTTAATTTGTATCATTTCTTTTTAGATTCCACATATAAGGGATGGTGTGTGGTATTTCTTCTCTGGCTCACTCTCTAGGTCCATCCATGTTGCTGCACGTGGCCTTATTTCATTCTTTTTCATGGAATTGATACAATTTAAGCTTATATACAATATAAATTTAATGGAATTTATGCCCTTCTGTATATGTACTATATTTTCTTTATCCATTCCTCTGTCGAGGGACATTTAGGTTGTTTCCATGTCTTGGCTGTTGTGAACAAGGCTGCAGTGAATGTTGGGGGCATGTATCCTTTCAAACCATACTTTTCTTCAGCTGTATGCCAGGACTGGAGTCGCTGCATCATACGTTAGCTCTGTTTTAAACAGAAGTGAGATTCTCAGAAAACATTGAGTCAGAATAGAGGTGAGAAGGGACAGACACCTTGTTTGAGAGAGTCACCAGGAGGGCTTGTTTCATCTAGTTGTATCTTCTTTTTAAAGTGCTTATCATCTAGTTGTAATCATCCTGTGCAGACAACTTTGCATCTTTTGATCATGTTCATGTTAATTTCACAGACTAAATGTCGTAATCCTTTCCCAGGTTACTACATGGCCTTCATGACATCATTTTTCATAGCTACATAATTGTGTATCAAAGGATCATAGCATAGTTTACTGATCTATCTCCTGGTTTGGAGCATTTGTTTCTGACGTTTCTGTATTATAAATTATCACTGATAAATATATCCATGCTTTATCAATCAAGGAATCTAATAGTAAATAACATCAACAACCAGCTGTTGGTAATTTATGTATTTATTTATTGGACATGATTTTATTTTTAACGTTTTTTTTTTTTTAAACACTAAAAACGTTTTGTTTGGGATATAGCCTATTAACTATGTCCTGATAGTTTCGGGTGAACAGTGAAGGGACTCAGCCGTACGGGTACATGTAGCCATTTTCCCCCGAAACTCCACCCAGGCTGGCATATAGCATTGAGCAGAGTTCTTATATCGTAGTAGGTTTTCATTGGTTGTCCATTTTAAATATAGCAGTGTGTACATGACCTTTTGAAAGTTCTTACCTATGCCTTCCCCTCGGCAGCAGTGAGTTCATTTTCTAGGTCTGTGAGTCTGTTTTGTAGGTTAAGTTAATTTGTATCATTTCTTTTTAGATTCCACATATAAGGGATGGTGTGTGGTATTTCTTCTCTGGCTCACTCTCTAGGTCCATCCATGTTGCTGCACGTGGCCTTATTTCATTCTTTTTCATGGAATTGATACAATTTAAGCTTATATACAATATAAATTTAATGGAATTTATGCCCTTCTGTATATGTACTATATTTTCTTTATCCATTCCTCTGTCGAGGGACATTTAGGTTGTTTCCATGTCTTGGCTGTTGTGAACAAGGCTGCAGTGAATGTTGGGGGCATGTATCCTTTCAAACCATACTTTTCTTCAGCTGTATGCCAGGACTGGAGTCGCTGCATCATACGTTAGCTCTGTTTTAAACAGAAGTGAGATTCTCAGAAAACATTGAGTCAGAATAGAGGTGAGAAGGGACAGACACCTTGTTTGAGAGAGTCACCAGGAGGGCTGGAGCGGTAGCTCTGCAGCCCGCTCTCACGGAGGCGGTGGTCTGGCGCTGTGACTGGGCGTCCCGGCCCCGGGCCAGGCGCGGGGCTCCGGCTGCTCCCGCAGAGTCCGTGCCTGACGGCAGGGAGGCCCCACCTGCGGGTGCCTGTCCGGTGAATCCCTGTGAGAGGCCATTGCTGTGTTCCCTAGAAGAATAATTTAGGATTACACACGGATAAAGCCATTCCTGTATTTAGAATGGTTTGTGTAAGGTGAATTCCTGGAAGCAGAATTAGCTGGCCAGAAGGCAAGAAGAAAATTTTTTGATGAGAAAATTTTTTGTTGACCTCAACAGCTGGGCCTTGTGGGTTTTTGCTTCCTTGGATTGATCTTTACTTGAACATGTCATTTATTGCCTATAGTGAACAGAGTGTTATATTTCTTAGAACTTTAAATAGTTGTTGATGTGGAAAGGCTTTTAATCTCTCCTTTGAAAAAGGAGACTCATCTCTTTTCCTCTTGATTAATTTTTCCCTTTACGGTTGGGATGTCTAAATTTGTGCTTGAATCTGAAAAATGAATGCTATATTCTTTCAGATTAGATTGTTTCGAAGTAGTACACATACAAACTTGTGGTTTGGAAACTCATTATTCATGGCAGTATGAGCTTTCTTTTTTTTTTTTTTAAAGTTGCCTTCTTTTAATCCTATCCTCCGATCCAACATAAAAGCAAATATCCGTATATTTCTTCATACCCCTCCGCTAGGCTTTCTTGTGTTTTGTTTGGTTTGGGGTAATGGAGCAGCATTCACTCTGCTTAGAACAGGAGGCAAGGGCTTCCCTGGAGGTCCAGTGGGTAGAGTCCACCTCACAGTGTAGGGGGCACCGGTTCAGTCCCTGGCCTGGGAAGATCCCGCGTGCCGTGAAGCGGCTGGACCAGTGTGTCCAGTTAGAGGAGTCAGTGCTCTGGCGCACATGCGCCAGAGCAGGCGCTCTACAGTGAGAGGCCCACACAGGCCAAAGAATAAAGATGGATGAAAATAAATAAATAAAAATCCAGTAAAAGAGGCCCAAATTAATTTAAAGAAGGAGGCAAGTGAATGGTAACTTGGACGGTAAGGAACTGCCTGCAGTGCAGGAGACCCCAGTTTGATCCCTTGATTGGGAAGATCCTCTGGAGAAGGAAGCATCAACCCCCTCCAGTATTCTTGCCTGGAAGAATCCGTGGACAGTGGAGCCTGGCGGGCTATAGTTCACGGGGTTGCAAAGAGTCAGACACCACTGATAGACAGCTGCCCTTACCTCCCCACCCCAGGAGCTTCCTTTCCTCTGCCGCCTTGGGGAAGGAGGGAGGCTCGGATTTGAAGCTGTTCCACAGTCTCATCTGCCCTAACTACACAGGCTGATCTCCTCTCCAGAATGAGAGACTTTGGAGACTAGTGTTCTGATCTGTTGACATGCCTGTTGCGTGTTGGGTGGATGTAGTAAAATGGCTGTGAACTGAGCCCAGTGCTGTTACTCCCATGGATGTTTTTATATGTAATGCAGTTGGTTAGGCTGTTCTCTTCCCAGGAAGAAGGAACTTGCTGAGACCCCATTATCTTTAAAAATATTAATTAAATGTACTGCGTCATTGAAAATGCCGTGTGCAGAATGTGGTATTTCTGAGTTCTCCAAACCTTCCTTTAGTTCTTACAGTTTTGAAACTGTTTTGAGTTGGTTGCCTCTTGTGGTAACAATTCTCGTGCGCCCTCTGTTGAGGAAAGGTATTCTGGGGTAGGGATGGGGAGGCACCATGTAACAAAGGCTGCAATCTAGGTAAAGGGAGAACTTTGAGAAGCAAAATACATCTTCCCTGGAAACAATTAATCATATTATTAGACAAACGGCTTCAGCAGCTGGCGAAACAGCAGGAACATGTCAATTTTGCTTCCTTAGTTACAGGGAGTGATGGTGTACTTGACCTTCAACAGAGCAGCATCATAGAGAGGGCATCTCTAAACAGCTTGGTCTGGTTTGGCTGAATGGAATCTGCACTGGCAGTTGGAAGCACATGCCTATGAGTTCCCCTACCAACCTCTGGCTGTTTTGGTTGGACCCTCTGGCCTGGGAGCTTGCTGAGAAAAAAATGTAAATGAAGTGGCAGAGAGCCATTGATACGTAAGTGCAGTGTCCTGCAGAAAAAGTAGGCTCCTATTGCAGTCTTTTCTTATTCTTCTCTCTGTTTCTGCAGGGAGGTCTCCTGTGATGCAGTGTATTTCATAGGCACTTGTTTTTAGAGCAGTTGGTGAAACAGCAGTGGATTTAGGTGCCTACAGTGTATTTGAGGGGAATCGATTTAGTGTCTGTTTCTGTTCTTAGACTTAGCAAACTATTTCTTCATGGGAACTGGTATTGGAGTGTGTTGGGTAGATTCATGTGGGGCAAGAGCTATTTGTTTATTTGTTGTTTGCAGCAGGTTAATCTGTCTCTGAATAGAGTGTGAACCCCATGGCTCTTAAACACCTCCTTGTGTTTTACGTAATCAGGGGTAGTGGTCATTGATTTTGGATCTTTGTTTTTGTACCAAGAAATTTAGGGCTATAGTCGTATCTTCTTAAACATACTGTGAACTTGAAAATTTTAAAACTGGTTAATCAGTTCTGATATAAACAAGGCTGATTTATAATACTGAGATTTGATTCCTCTACTGGCTTTAGTATAAAGAAGAGCTGACCTTGCCAGCCCTCTGGAGCAGTGGTTCTTGAGGAACACAGACACTAGAAGCAAACGGTTCAGATCCTTTGAGGTGAGCAGCCAGCACTTGGAAGACAGGCAGCCTCCTGCGGCTTCTTTCCTCTGCTACAAGTTGCTGCACAAAGAGTAGTGAACTCTTTGTCCATTGACCCTCTGGCACACTTACTGTTTCATGGTCCTTTGAAATAAAAATAAAAGCAGGATGTAGTCCATGTCAGTTCAGGCTGGAGGTGCCCCCTGCCTGAAACCCTTCACCCACTTAGGCAGCTGTTTACACTGTTCATAATTGCACTAGAATGTTGAGGAGAAGGCGAAAGTCCCTGATTGAGATTGGTAACCTGTTGGGTCTGCGTGAGCTGTTTGCCGCCCCCTCCCCCCACCCCTCCCCCCCTGCCCCACAGGCTGTGAACTTTGTTGCCCTGTTAATAACCATGGGAATGTTGCAGCCAGAAATCAGGATCAGGATAAATTGTAGACTTAGAAACTTATTTTTGCTTATTAGCTGAATGCTGTGGGCATTCTCTTCAACCTAGATGTTCATCCTTTAGCAAATGACACATACAGAAATTTTTCCTAAGAATTATTCCCCCAGCCCCCGACACTCCCCCCTGTGCTGCCAGGACAGTGTCGTGTTACGGTAGAACAGAGAAGGGTCTCACTCCAGGGAAGAAACTAGTGTACTTTCCCATCAACCTCACAGACGGATGTGTATCAGTGGAGCCCGTATGCCTTGGTTTATTTATATTCGAAATTCCAGGGCAGGTGCAGTGGGGCACCTGCAGGATGTTGAACTAGCGGATAGGCTCCAGAGTAGAGTAAAACCAAAAAGAGCCTCAGCAGAGCCCAGGATCAAGGATTGTAAAAACGACTTGTTATTTCTTCCCAAAGTTAAAAGTGTTCCTTTCTACCAGTCATCGTGGGCCTCATAGGTGCCCGCGTTCCTTCCTGGGCTCTAGGGTAGACTGAAGCAGGTGGCGGGAGGGCCCTGTGCTGAGGGCTAAGATGCAGGTGCTCTGGGGGCCCAGAGCCAGACTTGGGCACCAAGCCCAGGGCTCAGGGAGGGCTGACCAGAGGAGGGAGGCTTTCATGGGCTGTTTAGACGGGAGACACTGGTGTGTTGGGTCAGCATGGTTAACTTAGAAACGATGTGAAATGGAATCACCGATTTACCCTTGAAATGTGAGTCGGAGACCATGCTTTGGAAGGAGTGTGTCCAAACATCCTTTCACACCCGACTTGCTCACGATTTAATTGTGCCCTTTGGACTAGCAGTGTTTGGTGCAAGTGCTCTGGCCAGGTATAGCACACACCTGGGCGTTGCCAAGCAATTCCATGTCCCTGTGAACTACATGGGCTGGAGCAGATTCAAGGAGGGAAAGTAGGCTAAGGGAGAGGCCAGGACGTGGGGCACTGGAAAGGGAGGCTGGAAAAGACTGTTGGGTCTGCGTGAGCTGTTTGCCGCCCCTCCCCCACCCTCCCCTGCCCCACAGGCTGTGAACTTTGTTGCCCTGTTAATAACCATGGGAATGTTGCAGCCAGAAATCAGGATCAGGATAAATTGTAGACTTAGAAACTTATTTTTGCTTATTAGCTGAATGCTGTGGGCATTCTCTTCAACCTAGATGTTCATCCTTTAGCAAATGACACATACAGAAATTTTTCCTAAGAATTATTCCCCCAGCCCCCGACACTCCCCCCTGTGCTGCCAGGACAGTGTCGTGTTACGGTAGAACAGAGAAGGGTCTCACTCCAGGGAAGAAACTAGTGTACTTTCCCATCAACCTCACAGACGGATGTGTATCAGTGGAGCCCGTATGCCTTGGTTTATTTATATTCGAAATTCCAGGGCAGGTGCAGTGGGGCACCTGCAGGATGTTGAACTAGCGGATAGGCTCCAGAGTAGAGTAAAACCAAAAAGAGCCTCAGCAGAGCCCAGGATCAAGGATTGTAAAAACGACTTGTTATTTCTTCCCAAAGTTAAAAGTGTTCCTTTCTACCAGTCATCGTGGGCCTCATAGGTGCCCGCGTTCCTTCCTGGGCTCTAGGGTAGACTGAAGCAGGTGGCGGGAGGGCCCTGTGCTGAGGGCTAAGATGCAGGTGCTCTGGGGGCCCAGAGCCAGACTTGGGCACCAAGCCCAGGGCTCAGGGAGGGCTGACCAGAGGAGGGAGGCTTTCATGGGCTGTTTAGACGGGAGACACTGGTGTGTTGGGTCAGCATGGTTAACTTAGAAACGATGTGAAATGGAATCACCGATTTACCCTTGAAATGTGAGTCGGAGACCATGCTTTGGAAGGAGTGTGTCCAAACATCCTTTCACACCCGACTTGCTCACGATTTAATTGTGCCCTTTGGACTAGCAGTGTTTGGTGCAAGTGCTCTGGCCAGGTATAGCACACACCTGGGCGTTGCCAAGCAATTCCATGTCCCTGTGAACTACATGGGCTGGAGCAGATTCAAGGAGGGAAAGTAGGCTAAGGGAGAGGGCCAGGACGTGGGGCACTGGAAAGGGAGGCTGGAAAAGAGACCCTTCCATCAGTCAGAAATGCGTCTGATGTTTTTATGTGCTGTTCCAAAATTGACTTTTTTTAAAAAAATTACTATGCAGTTAGCTTTGGCTGTGCTTTGTCTTCGTCGCTGTGAGCAGGCGTTCTCTGGATGTGCTTCTCATTGCGGTGGCTTCTCTGTGGAGCACGGGCTTCAGCAGTCGTGGCTGCAGGCATGTGGGCTCAGTAGTGGTCCTGCACGGGCTTAGTTGCTCTGTGTCGTGTGGAACCTTCCTGGACTGGAACCACCACATCCGTTGGCAGGTGGATTTTCAACCACCGCACCACCAGGCAAGTCCTCAACTTGACCTTTTTATCATTGTGCTGAAAGATTTTCAACAGAGTGCTTCAGGGAAAAAGGTAGACTGCCTGCTTTTATGTTTGTTCATAATCTTTGGCTTTTAAGTTCACACAGCTGCAAGAATTTCTGGATGATCGCGTCGTGACATCACGTTGCCTTCAAGCCGGATCATATCTAAAACTTCCCCTGGTCCCTTCTTTCTAAAGGCCTCAGGGTAGGGATTCTGAAGTATGTTCCCCTTCACCTGTCACTTATGGAGTTAAGCATCCTTCTCTGAATCCCAGGGGATATTTAAGACTGTTCACAGAGCTACGGGAAGCCCATGACCAACATGACCCTCGTCCCCGTCAGCAGATTTGTGGAGGTCTTTGGGCTTCTTACATAAAAGCAGTCAGAAAATTTGCAAGTATATCCCGCAATGTGAAGGAACCAGAGTCCAGGGAGTTGAGACCAGAGCTCAGGCAGGGTCAGAACGCTGGCAGGTAGTCTGGGCGCCCAGCCCACGCTTCCTCCCCAGTCGCCGCTCACCGCACCTCCCAGACGCAGCACAGGCAGGCGCTCTCTGGTCGCCCTGCACACCCAGCGCCCAGCCCCAGGCTGCTAAGCTCAGTGCCTAGCAGTTCCAGTGAAGCGTGGA
This sequence comes from Tragulus kanchil, assembly GCA_022376925.1. Classification (NCBI taxonomy): domain Eukaryota; kingdom Metazoa; phylum Chordata; class Mammalia; order Artiodactyla; family Tragulidae; genus Tragulus; species Tragulus kanchil. The sequence continues at coordinate 224,668,744 of JAIOJX010000030.1, read as the reverse complement.
CAACGGTCACTTTGGCTTCCTGACTTGCAAGGCTTCTCTGAGTCCCTGTGAAATATTTTCTGAATACTGTTCTTTTAAATCAACTCTTTATTCTAGTATAACATACGTATGTTCATATTTCATAAGTGTGTGACACAGTGAATAGGAATTATACTGCTGTGAATATTCATGTACTCATATTTACATGGACATGTATTTTTATTGCTCTGGTGTATATATCTGAAATTGGAGAATCGTATGGCAACTCTACATTTAACCATAAGAATGGACACTTTTTCGGGGCTTCCCTGGTGGTCCAGCGGGTAAGGACACCGCCTTGCAGTGCAAGGGGCGCTGGTTCGATCCCTGGCCTGGGAAGATCCGACGTGCCGCGGAGCGGCTGGACTGATGTGTCCAGTTACCAAGCCGGAGCGCATGCGCCCAGAGCTGGCTCTCTGCGACAGCAGAGGCCACCGCGATGGGAGGCCCACAAGAGCCACAGAACAAAGACGGATGAAAATAGAGAAATGAAAGAACAATAGAAGTGGCCCGTCTACCCTCTCCCTCCCCAACCCGCCCCCTCAAAAATAAATAAATAAATAAATAAATAAATTTAAAAAAGAATGGACACTTTTCCAAACTGCACCGTTTTATAGTCCCACCAGAAGTATATGAGAGCTCCATTCTCTCCGCATCCTTACCAGCGCTTACCTTCCTTCTTCATTATGTCCATCCTAATGGGTATGAAATGGTATTTCAGTGTGGTTTTGATTTTCATTTCTCTGATGACTAACGATGTTGAATAATTTTTATTGGCTTGTTAGCTATCTGTGTATCTTTGGAGAAATGTCTGTTCAACTCCTTTGCCCATTTTTAAATTGTTTCTTTGATGTTGAATTATAAGGAATTCTCCATATATTCTGAATAGAAATTCCTTATCAAACACATGATTTACAAATATTTTCTCTCATCCCGTGGATTACTTTTTACTTTCTTTATAGTGTCCTTTAAAGCGCAAAAGCTTTTAAATTTGACGAAGTTCATTTTATCTTTTATTTGCTTTAAGTATAATAGTTTAGAAATAATTGCCTAATGCAAGGTCATGAAGATTTATACCTTTGTCGTCTTTTTCTTGTGTATAATGTGAGATAAAGTTTAGTATATTTTTTATGAAAAGGAAATAGGACGTTTCTGTTCAAGGAGAGTCTCAGTACTACAATTAATCATGTGTAACAAAGATATTTATACACTGTTTATAATTCAGGCTTTAGAAAAAAGTTTTTCAGGAAGTTTGTGATATGAATAGCAACTATGTACTAAATAGCATTAATGCTTAACATGTTAACCCTCTCCTCAACCCCATAAAAGTGGTAACAGTGTGTCCATATGCTGAATGCAAGGAAACTGAGGTCTAGAGGGTTACAGATGGTCAGGGTGACTGCGTCAGAGCCTGGGTCTGGCCTGCTCCCTGGGGCGTGGGCACCCGAATAGTGTGGATGGCTTTAAAACTTCTGAAAAGTACAGTGAGTCAGAAAGGCATCTTACTGTATCACTTAAGAATACAAAATATCTGAAATGGGTAGAATTAACTTGCAGAGTAACAGAATGCTAAATGTTCATTGTGAAAAAAGGATTTAACGCCTGTGCACTGATAAAGTGACCGGCCAGCCTCTTCTTCATCGGAAATAACCAGAGCTAACAAATACGTGTAGAAGGATGCTGAGAAATGTATTCTGCAAGGTTTGAGCCTCATCACACCCTCTGTAAAATGGTTTGTGCCTAGCCTGCCTTTGTTACCCAAGAGAAAGTTAATTGATAGGAAACATTTGGTAAACTAAAAATCACTGTGAGGATATTGCATTCTGTTGTCTTTTATGTTTTAAATAATTGTATGGCTGTGTGTCTGTGCTGGGTCTTGGTTGCTGAACGCAGGCTTTCTCTGGTTGCGACAAGTGGGGGCCTCTCTTCCTGGCTTTGCACGGGCTTCTCATTGCTGTGGTTTCTCTTGTTGCTGAGCACAGGCTATAGGCACGTGGACTCAGAAGTAGAGGCTCACGATCCCCAGAGCACGCGGGCTTCAGTAGTTGGAGCACGTGGACTTGGCTGTTGTGGCTCCCAGGCGATAGAGTGCAGGCTAAGTCGTTGTGGTGCACAGGCTTAGGATCTCTTGGGATCATCCTGGAGTAAGGCTTAAACCTGTGTCCCTTGAATTGACAGGTGGATTCCTATTCACTGAACTACCAGGGAAGTCCCATTCTGTTGTCTTTTTTTTTTTTGGGCCACTTCCATTGGTCTTTCATTTATTTATCTTTGTTCTTTGGCCTGTGTGGACCTCCCATCGCAGCGGCCTCTCTCCTTGCAGAGCACCGGCTCTGGGCGCATGTGCTCCAGAGCTCCAGCTTGGTAGTTGGACACATCGGTCCAGCCACTCTGGGACGTATAAAAAAAAAACAAAACTTTATGTACTAAATAGTTGTACCCCCAAAAATGCTGCAATGCAAGGAAACTGAGGTCTAGAGGGTTACAGATGGTCAGGGTGACTGCGTCAGAGCCTGGGTCTGGCCTGCTCCCTGGGGCGTGGGCACCCGAATAGTGTGGATGGCTTTAAAACTTCTGAAAAGTACAGTGAGTCAGAAAGGCATCTTACTGTATCACTTAAGAATACAAAATATCTGAAATGGGTAGAATTAACTTGCAGAGTAACAGAATGCTAAATGTTCATTGTGAAAAAAGGATTTAACGCCTGTGCACTGATAAAGTGACCGGCCAGCCTCTTCTTCATCGGAAATAACCAGAGCTAACAAATACGTGTAGAAGGATGCTGAGAAATGTATTCTGCAAGGTTTGAGCCTCATCACACCCTCTGTAAAATGGTTTGTGCCTAGCCTGCCTTTGTTACCCAAGAGAAAGTTAATTGATAGGAAACATTTGGTAAACTAAAAATCACTGTGAGGATATTGCATTCTGTTGTCTTTTATGTTTTAAATAATTGTATGGCTGTGTGTCTGTGCTGGGTCTTGGTTGCTGAACGCAGGCTTTCTCTGGTTGCGACAAGTGGGGGCCTCTTCCTGGCTTTGCACGGGCTTCTCATTGCTGTGGTTTCTCTTGTTGCTGAGCACAGGCTATAGGCACGTGGACTCAGAAGTAGAGGCTCACGATCCCCAGAGCACGCGGGCTTCAGTAGTTGGAGCACGTGGACTTGGCTGTTGTGGCTCCCAGGCGATAGAGTGCAGGCTAAGTCGTTGTGGTGCACAGGCTTAGGATCTCTTGGGATCATCCTGGAGTAAGGCTTAAACCTGTGTCCCTTGAATTGACAGGTGGATTCCTATTCACTGAACTACCAGGGAAGTCCCATTCTGTTGTCTTTTTTTTTTTTGGGCCACTTCCATTGGTCTTTCATTTATTTATCTTTGTTCTTTGGCCTGTGTGGACCTCCCATCGCAGCGGCCTCTCTCCTTGCAGAGCACCGGCTCTGGGCGCATGTGCTCCAGAGCTCCAGCTTGGTAGTTGGACACATCGGTCCAGCCACTCTGCGGCACGTGGGATCTTCCCAGGCCAGGGATCGACCCGGCGCCCCTTGCACTGCAAGGCGGTGTCCCTACCCACTGGACCACCAGGGAAGCCCACCATTCTGGTGTCACATCTAGGAAACCATCACCTAATCCGAGTTCACAGAGAGTTACACCTCTGTTTTCTTACAAGAGTTGGTAATTTTAGCACTTACATGGAGACTTTTGCCCCATTTTTATTTAATTTTTCCTATTTTTCAATTGCAATAAAACGTACATAAAATCTCCTGTTGTAACTGTACGGGTGAGTAGTAGGAAATATCCTCAGAAGCTCGTGCAGTTCCACCCCCTTCCATCCACCTAACCGTTCTGCATCTTGTAAAACAAACTCTGGACCCACTAAATACTCATTCCCTCTGCCGCCACCTCACACCCAAGAATCCCCACTGTGCTTCCCGTCTCTAAGAATCTGACTGCTCTCAGTATTTCACATAAGTGGAATCACACGGTGGTTAGTTGTCTTTCTGTGACTGGCTTTTTTTCCTTAGCATAATGACTGCCAAGTTCATCAGCCATATGCTAGAATTTCCTTATGTTAAAAGGCTGAATAACATCCCATTGTCTGTGTATTTTTTCTCATTTCTGTAGGTTGTTGTTCTGCTCTGTTGACACTGTCTCTCTGTGCACAACTAGTAAGTCTTTACAAACTCTAAATTGTGTGATTTTCTTTTCTTTCCCTTTAGTTCCTGTGCCTTTTATATCGTCTCATGAAATCATTGCCAACTCCAGTGGTATAACTTTTCTCCTAGGTTTTCTTCTGAGTGTCTTATAGCTTTCAGGTCTGACATTTAGGTCTTTGATCCACTTAGAGGTAATGTTTGTGTATGGTATGACAGAAGAATCCCGCTTCATTCTTTTGCGTGTGGATATTCAGTTTTCCTAGCATCATTTGTTAAAAGTATGTTCTTTCCGCATTGAATGGTCTTGGCTCCCTTGTCAAAAAATTGTTTAACCACATATCCAGCGATTTGCTTCTTTTACTTTGATCTGTTTGTCTGTCTTTGTGCCAAGACCACAGTTTTGTGAGTAAAACTTTGTAGCACATTTTGAAATCATGAAGTACAAGTCCCCCAGCTTTGTTGTTTATCAAAGTACTTTTGTTTGTTTGAGATCCCTTGAAATTTCATATGAAGTTCAGGATGGATTTTCCTGTTTCTGTAAAAAAAAAAAAAAAAATCATTGAAATTTTTACAGATATTGTTTTGGATCTGTAAATCACTTTGAGAAATATTGATATCATAGCAGTAGTAAGTCTTCCAACCCATGAACATGGAAAACGTTTACATTTATTCCTCTCAGCAGTGTTTTGCAGTTTTTAATCTTTTACCTTTTAGTTCTTCTTTTCTATTTTGGATGCCTTTTCTTTCTTTTCCTTGCCTGATTACTCTGGGTAGAACTGCCAGTATATTGCTGAGTCCAGGAGGTGAAAGCAGGCATCCTTGCCCTGTTCCTTGTTTTAGAGGAAAACCTTTCAGTCTTTCACCACTGAGTGTGATGTTCGCTGTGGATTCCTCACATGTGGCTTTTTATTATGTTTAGATAATTTCTTTCTATTCCTAGATCACTGAGTGTTTTTATCATAAAAGGATGGTAAATTTTGTCAAAGGCGCTCTCTCCTTCTGTTGAGATGAATTGTGGGAGTTTTCCTTCATTCTGTTAATGCCATGTATTACAGTGGTAGGTTTTTCTGTGTTGATCCAGTGTGTTTGCCTGGCTTATATCAGGGTCTTGCTGGCCTCATAAAATAAGTTAGGAAGTGTTCTTTATTCTTCAGTATTGCGTCAAAGTTTGCGAATGCTTCTTTAAGTATTTGGTAGAAATGAGCAGTGAAGCTGTTGGGTCCGAGGTTTTCTTTATGAAGAGATCTTTTATCATTGATTCAGTCTCCTGAGTGGTTACAGGTCTTTTCTTGTTTTCTATTTCTTCATGCTTTAGTAATGGTAGGTTTGTTCATCTAGATTATCCAATTTGTTGGCACGCAACTGATCATAGTATTTTTTATATTTCTGTAGAATTGACAATAATCTCCCTTTTCTTTCAGTAATTTGAGTCTTCTCTTTTTTTTTCTCTTTATTCTATCAAACTAAGGATTTGTGAATTCTGTTGATTTTTTTCAAAGAATCAGCTTTTAGATTCATTGATTTTTTTTTTCTTGTTTTCTGTAATCTTTATATGCTTTGCCTTGCTAACTTTGGATTCAGTTTGTTCTTTTTTACTCTAGTTAAAGTTGTAAAAGTTAAGGTCGGTCATTTGAGCTCTTTCTTCCTTTTCTTAAAATTTTGGCCTCTTTGTCTTTCATTTTAATTTATTTTCATCCATCTTTTGTTCTTTGGCCTGTGTGGGCCTCCCATTGCAGTGGCTTCCCTCGTCGCAGAGCACCGGCTCTGGGCACATGCGCTCCAGAGTGCCGGCTCATAATTGGACACAGCAGTCCAGCGCTCCATGGCATGTGGACTCTTCCCAGGCCAGGGATCGAACTGGCACCCCTGTGGTGTCCTTATCCAGTGGACCACCAGAGAAGCCCTCTTCTCTTTTTTTATTGTAAGCATCTATAGCTCATAAATTTACCACTTAATGCCACTTTTGGAACATTTCCCAAGTTTGGGTATGTTGTGGTTTTGTTTACATTCATTTCTAAGATTTTTTTTTATAATTATCCTCATGATTTCCTTTTTGATTTTTGTACACTTGTGATATTTCCACTTTTTTTTTTGTTGATGATTTCTAACTTTATTCTGTTATGATCAGAGAAGACACTTTGTATGTTATCTGTCTTTTAAAATTTGCTGAAATTTAAGTTGTGGCTGCATTTATGGCCTGTCATGGAGAATGTCCCACATGCACTTGAGTAGAATGTGTATTTGTTGTTTTGGGGCAGGGTGTTCTGTTATAGTGTGTTCCGTCTTAGTTTTCATTGTCTTGTGTTTGCTCATATACCTTCCGTCTAGTGGTTCTGTCTTTGTTGAGACTGTGGTATTGAAGTCTCCAGATATCACTGTAGCACTCTTTCTTCCTTGAGTTCTGTCAGTTTGGGCTTCACATATTTTTCTGAGTATTAAGTGTGTTCATGTTTGTAATTATATCTTCTTGCTGTATTGAACCTTTTCTTGGTATCCTTTGTCTCTTACAACCTTTTAAAAAAATATTTTTTTTTTAAAGATTTATTTATTTATTTATTTTGGGCGGGAGTCGGGTTGGGGAGGGAGGGGAGCGGGCGGGCCACTTCTATTCGTCTTTCATTTCTCTAGTTTCATCCGTCTTTCTTCTTTGGCTCCTGTGGGCCTCCCATCGTGGTGGCGTCTGTTGTCGCAGAGCACCGGCTCTGGGCGCATGTGCTCCAGAGCTCCGGCTCGGTAATTGGACACATGGGTCCAGCCGCTCCGCGGCACGTGGGATCTTCCCAGGCCAGGGCTCGAACCGGCGCCCCTTGCACTGCAAGGCGGTGTCCTTACCCACTGGACCACCAGGGGAAGCCCCCTTTTAAAATTTAAATTCTGTTTTGTTTGGTTTTTCGTACAGCTACCTCTGCTCTCTTTTGGTTTTTGTTTGCATGAATTATCTTTTTAGTTCTTACAGTCTGTGTGTGTCTTAGGTTCTAAAGTGAGTCTTCTAGGCAGCATGCAGTTGAAAGAGTGTCTCTACAGTTTTTGACATTATCTCTTGATTAGAGAGTATAACTGATTTGCAGTTAAAATACGTACCCATGCAGGACTTCTGTCGTTTGGCTTTCTGTCTCATGTATGCCTTAGCAGCTTCTCTGTCCATTTCCTGCATTCCTGTCTTTGTGTTTAGCTGATTTCTTGGTAGTGAAGTGTTTAAATCACTGCTCGTTTTCTTTTGTACATATTCTATAGCTGTTTTCTCCAGGTTACCATAAAGATTACATATAGTATCCTAAAGTTACGAATGCACACTCGTATGAACTTACACCAGTTTAACTTCACTCACATAACATTTTTCCTTTTTAGCTCTGTCCCTAGCTCTTTCAATTCCCGATGCTACTGATTACATCTTTATGACCCAAAACAGAAACTGATGATTCTTTTAAGTACATTAGTCTCCTAAATTATGTAGAAAACAAGATTCTGAGTTTGAAACCAAAGGTACAGCATATTAGCTTTTACACTAATAATTTAGGGGTTTTTTTCTTTAAGCGTTTTTGTAGAAAACAGAGTACTGTTACAAACCACTGCTACAGTAATACCAGCTTTTTATAATTGTCAGTGTATTTACATTTGTTGAAAGCTTTCCTTCTTCAGTGTCCTAGTGTCTTTTCCTTTCACCTTGCAGGACTCTCTTGAACATTTGTTGTGGAACAAAGCTGGGGATGTCTTGGTTTCTCCTTCACTTTTAAAAAATACTTGTTTATTTATCTGTTTATTTTAATTGAAGTATGTATGTTTGTGTGTGAGTACTCAGTCAGTCATATCTGACTCTTGGCAACCCCTTGGGCTATAGTCCACCAATCTCTTCGGTCCATGGAATTTTCCAGGCAGGAATACTGGAGTGGGTTGCCATTTCCTTCTTCAAGGATCCTCCCCACCCAGGGATGGGACCCAGGTCTCTTGTGGCTCCTGCATTGGCCAGTGAGTCCTTTGCCGCTAGCGCCCACCTAGTTGATCTACAGCGCTGTGTTAATTTCTGCTGTACAGCAAAGTGATTCCATTATGAATATAGTCATTTTCATATTCTTTTTCATATTTTTATTATGCTTTATTACAATATATTGAATATATTCCTTGTGTTATACGGTAAGAGCTTGTTGTTTATTTTTGTATATAGTACGTGGGTATGTGTGTGTGTGTGTGTAAATTTTTACATATTTAGATATAGAGAAATCATTCTGTTTTGTGCATGAGTTAAGCTGAACTTTATGCTAATTAGAATAGCCTGTTCGTGGCCTATATAACATGCAGTGGACATCTGCTTAAAATATGAAAGAAAAGGGCACATTAACCAGAAATAAAAAATGTCCATGTGAAAAATACAGGCTCAATTCCTGTCTTCCTGCACTGCCGGTGCCGATCCTCCTGTGATGATAAGACTCCCTTCCAGAGTGCCGAGGCCACGCTGATTCGCTGGTCTCTGGTTTACGTGGGGTTTTGCTTTTGTTTTTAAACCTTGAGGAAATATAATGGTCTTTGTTCTGACAAGATACTAACTGTGCTAGAAACCATGCTCCTCCAGAGGCGCTCGTTACAGTAATCTGGGAAGCTGACCTCTGGGCCAGTCCTTAGTTTTCCTCAAATAAAACTATTTTTAGTATAGAGCCTTTATTGATTATTTCTGTTGACATTTGTATTTGCTAATCCCAGACTCCTAATTTATGTCCTTTCCATTTGGTAACCATAGTCTGTTTTCTGTGTCTCTGTGTGTCTTTTTTCTCACTTCACTTAGTAGGATTTTTTCCCCGTTCTTTTTCATGGCTTAATTGTATTCCATTGTGTATATATGCCACATGTTTACCCATTCATCTGTTGGCAGGGCGTTTAGGTTGTTGCCATGTCTTGGCTGTTGTCAATAGTGCTGCTGTGAACACTGGGGTGCAAGCTATCTTTTCCAGTTAGAATTTTCACCAGGGGATTTCCCCAGTGGCTCAGTGGTAAAGAACCTGCTTGCCAAGGCAGGAGATACAGTGTTGTCTAACCCATTGGGCAGGGCTGCCCAGGTCTCTTGTGGCTCCTGCATTGGCCAGTGAGTCCTTTGCCGCTAGCGCCCACCTAGTTGATCTACAGCGCTGTGTTAATTTCTGCTGTACAGCAAAGTGATTCCATTATGAATATAGTCATTTTCATATTCTTTTTCATATTTTTATTATGCTTTATTACAATATATTGAATATATTCCTTGTGTTATACGGTAAGAGCTTGTTGTTTATTTTGTATATAGTACGTGGGTATGTGTGTGTGTGTGTGTAAATTTTTACATATTTAGATATAGAGAAATCATTCTGTTTTGTGCATGAGTTAAGCTGAACTTTATGCTAATTAGAATAGCCTGTTCGTGGCCTATATAACATGCAGTGGACATCTGCTTAAAATATGAAAGAAAAGGGCACATTAACCAGAAATAAAAAATGTCCATGTGAAAAATACAGGCTCAATTCCTGTCTTCCTGCACTGCCGGTGCCGATCCTCCTGTGATGATAAGACTCTTCCAGAGTGCCGAGGCCACGCTGATTCGCTGGTCTCTGGTTTACGTGGGGTTTTGCTTTTGTTTTTAAACCTTGAGGAAATATAATGGTCTTTGTTCTGACAAGATACTAACTGTGCTAGAAACCATGCTCCTCCAGAGGCGCTCGTTACAGTAATCTGGGAAGCTGACCTCTGGGCCAGTCCTTAGTTTTCCTCAAATAAAACTATTTTTAGTATAGAGCCTTTATTGATTATTTCTGTTGACATTTGTATTTGCTAATCCCAGACTCCTAATTTATGTCCTTTCCATTTGGTAACCATAGTCTGTTTTCTGTGTCTCTGTGTGTCTTTTTTCTCACTTCACTTAGTAGGATTTTTTCCCCGTTCTTTTTCATGGCTTAATTGTATTCCATTGTGTATATATGCCACATGTTTACCCATTCATCTGTTGGCAGGGCGTTTAGGTTGTTGCCATGTCTTGGCTGTTGTCAATAGTGCTGCTGTGAACACTGGGGTGCAAGCTATCTTTTCCAGTTAGAATTTTCACCAGGGGATTTCCCCAGTGGCTCAGTGGTAAAGAACCTGCTTGCCAAGGCAGGAGATACAGGCTCAGATCTTGGTCTGGAAGGATCCCATGTGCTGCAGAGCAGCTGGGCCTGTGCACAACTACTGAAACCCACATATCCTAGAGCCCGTGCTCTGCACCAAGAGAAGCCACTGCAATGAGAAACATGCACGCCGCAACTAGACAAAGCCACACGCAGCAACGCAGACCCAGCACAGCCAAAAATAAGTAAGTAAATACATTTTTTTAGAAAAAGAAGTTTTCACCAGATGTGTGCCTGGGAGTGGAAATACTGGATCTTGCGACCACTCTCTTTTTAGTTTTGTAAGCAGCCTCTATACTGTTCTCCACGGTGTCTGGACCAGCAGTGGAGGAAGATTCCTTTTTGTCCAAACCCTCCCCAGCATTTATTTGTGGGCTTGCTGAGGATGGCCATTCTGGCTGGTGTGAGGTGTTATTACCTCGTTGTTGTTTGGATTTGTGTTTCTCTGATAATTAGTGGTGTTGAGAATCTTTGCATGTGCCTGTTTGCCAACTGTATGAAAAACAACTGTTTAGGTCTTCTGCCCACTTTTTAATTGGGTTGTTTGCTTTTTTTGTTAGTGAATTGTATGAGCTGTTTGTGTACTTTGGAAATTTAGGCCCTTGCTGATGATATCGTTTATAAGTATTTTCCCCCAGTCCACAGATTGTCTTTTCATTTAGTTTATGGTATATTTTGCTATTCAGAAGTTGATAAGATTTATTTTTATTTCTCTTGTCTTAGGAGAGTGACCTAAGAAATCTGTGATGATTTATGCCAGAGAAGGTTTCTGTGTTCTGGTCTAGGAGTTCTGTGGAGTCCCGTCTCATATATGTCTCTAAGCCGTTTTGAGTTCATGTGTGTGTAGGACGTGAGGGAGGGTTCTAACTCACTGACTTACAGCCACCTGTCAAGCTTTCCCGTCACCACTTGCTGAAGAGGCTGACTTTTCTTCGTTGTGTATTCTTGCCTCCTTTGTCAAAGATGAATTGGCCGTAGATGTATGGGTTTATTTCTGGAATCTCTGTTCTGTTGATTCATACGTCTGATTTTGTGCCAGTACTACCCGGTCTTGGTCACTGTAGCTTTGCAGTATTGTCTGAAGTCTGGGAGGGGTATGCTTCCAGCTTTGTTACTTTTTCTCTGGATTACTTTAGCAATTCTGGGTCTTTTATTGTTTCATAATAACTTTAGGATTATTCTAGTTCCATGAAAAACATCATGGGTAATTTGATGGGGAGCACACTGAATTTGTAGTATGTTGCTTTGGGTAATATGGCCATTTTTTTTAAAGATTTATTTATTTATTTATTTTGGGCGGGAGTCGGGCTGGAGAGGGAGGGTAGCAGGCGGGCCACTTCTATTGGTCTTTCATTTCTCTGTTTTCATCCGTCTTTGTTCTTTGGCTCCTGTGGGCCTCCCATCGCGGTGGCTTCTGTCGTTGCAGAGCACCGGCTCTGGGCGCATGCGCGCCAGAGCTCCGGCTCGGTGATTGGACACATCGGTCCAGCCGCTCCGCGGCACGTAGGATCTTCCCAGGCCAGGGATCGAACTGGCGCCCCTTGCACTGCAAGGCGGTGTCCTTACCCACTGGACCACCAGGGGAAGCGCAATATGGCCATTTTAACAATATTAATTCTTCGAATCCCAAAAATAAGGTCTTTGTTTTATTCCTTGATCAGTTGTCAGCATGTAAGTCTTTCACCTTCTCAGTTGGATTTATTCCTAAGCGTGTTATTTTTAAATGTGATTTTAAAGGATTTTAAAGCAATTTTGTTCTCATTCTGCTATTTCATTGTTAGTGTAAAGAAATGCAACTGATTTATGTATGTTAACTTTGTATCCTGCTACCTTGCTGAATTCATTCATCACTTATGGTAGTTTTTCTGTGATGTCTTTAGGGATTTTTATGGCTAGTATCATGTATTTCTTTTTCTTGTCTGATTGTAGTGGCTGGAACTTGCAGTAGTGTGTTGAATAGAAGTGTAAGGGCATTCTTGCCTTGTTTCAGACTTGAGCACCAGGGCTTTCAGTTGTCACTCTTGGGTATTATGTCAGCTGTGGGTCTGTCGTGAATAGCTTTGATTGTGCTGAGATATGTTCCTTCTGTACGCACTTTGGTTAAGAGTTTTTCTTATGGTCTGTTGACTATGCCTTTTCAGCATCTGTTGAGATTATCATGTGGATTTTGTCTTTGCTTTTTTTTTGATCAGTCACATTGACTAATTAGTGTATGTTGAACCCTTCTTTTGAACCTGGGATAAATCCAGTTTGGGGTTGCGGTTTATGATCTTTTTGATATGTTGAACTCAGTTTGGTAATATTTCGCTGAAAATTTTTGCATTTATATTTATCAGAGATACTGGCCTCCTTTTTTGGTCATGTCTTTGTCTGTTTTGGTATCAGGGTGATGGTGACTTCCACGATCGACTTTGGGAGTGACCCCTCCCCCTTCACTCTTTTGGAAGATTTTGAGAATGACCAGTCAACGTTCTTTTAATGTTTTGTAGCATTCTTGAGTAGAGTCACCTGTTCCAGGACTTTGGTTTACAACGAATTTTTTAAATTGCAGGTTCTATTTCACTTCTAGTGATAAGTCTGTTCAAATTACTTCTTCTTGATTCATTCGTGGTGAGTTCTGTTTTTCTAAAAACTTGTTCATTTCTTCTAGGTTGTGCAGTTTGGTATATAACTATTCATAGTATTCTTTCTTTATTGTCTATCTGTGGTAGCAGGTGTTATTTTTACTCTTTTACTTTGTTCATTGGGTCGTATCTCTTCTCTTTTTGATGAGCCTGGATGAGATTTGTCCACCTTATTTACCCTTTCAAAAACTCAGCTGTTGGTTTGATTGTTTTTTTGTGTGTGTTGTTTTTTAAATCTCTGTTTTACTTGTTTCCTCTGTAATCTTTATTATTTCCTTCCTTCAGTTGACTTAAGGCTCCGTTTGTTCTCCTTTTTCTAACTTTTTTAGATGGAAGGTTAGGTTGTTTACTTGAGATTTTTCTAATTTTTTTTGAGGAAAGCCTGTCGTGCTATGAACGTCCCTCCAAGGACTACTTTCGCTGCGTCCCATAGGGTTTTTTTTTTTAAAGATGTATTTATTTATTTATTTATTTTGGGGGGGGAGGGAGGGGAGCAGGCGGGCTACTTCTCTTGGTCTTTCATTTGTCTATTTTCATCCATCTTTGTTCTTTGGCCCGTGTGGGCCTCCCATCGCGGTGGCCTCTGTTGTCGCAGAGCACCGGCTCTGGGCACATGCGCTCCAGAGCTCTGGCTCGGTAATTGGAAACATTGGTCCAGCCGCTCCGCGGCATGTGAGATCTTCCCAGGCCAGGGATCGAACTGGCGCCCCCTGCACTGCAGGGCGATGTCCTTACCCACTGGACCACCAGGGAAGCCCCCCATAGGGTTTTTATGATTGTGTTTTCATTGTCACTTGTCTCAAGGCATTTTTGTTGTTGTTTTTAATCAACATTTGATTTTTTTTTTTTTTTTTTTTAAGATTTGTTTGTTTTTGACTGTGCTGCGTCTTTGATGCCGCATGAACTTTTCTCTCATTGTGAATAGTGAGAGCTGCTCTGTGTGTGCACGGGCTTGTTACGGTAACTTCGCTCTTTGTGGAGCACAGACTCTAGTGCATGTGTGCTGAGTGATTGTGGCCTACTGGCTTAGTTTCTCCAAGGCATATGGCGTCCTCCCAGACCAGGGATCAAACCTGTGTCTCCTCAAGTGGCAAGTGGATTTTTTTTTTTTTTTTTTGTAAACCTCTGAGCCACCAGGCAAGCCCTCAAGGTATGCTTTGATTTCATGTTTTCTTTTTTTCAGTAATGTTATTTAGTCTCCATGTAATCATTTTTTCCCCTTCCCCTCCTCTTACTGTGGTTGATTTCTAGTTTAATGACATAGTGGTGAGAAACTATCCTTGAAATCATTTCTAGCTTTTTAAATTTGTTGAAACTTGTCTTATGTCCTGCTGGCAGACACTGGCTCAATCTCTGGGCTGCGAGGATTCCTTGGAGGAGGAAATGGCAACCCTCTCCAGTATTCCTGCCTGGAAAATCCCATGAGCAGAGAGAGGAGCCTGGTGGGCCACAGTCCATGGGACGGCAGAGAGTCAGACTCGACTGAGAACGCATGCGTGCGTGTGGTCTAGCCTAGAGAATGTTCCGTGTGCACTTGAAAATAATGTGTATTCTGAACTTTTGGACCATAATATCTTGAAAAATATCAATTAAGTCTGATTGTTCTATTGTGTCATTTAGGGCACTCTGTTGCCTTACTGATTTTTTTCTCTGTACAATCTGTCCATGAAGATCAGTGGAATGTTAAAGTCTACAATTACTGTATTTCCATCAGTTTCTCCCTCTATATCTGTTAGTGTGTGTTTTCTATATATATTATATATATCTTAGGGAGATAAGTGGAGTACTGGGTACTGGAATACTCCTTTTGAAAGTACATTGAATGGCAGCTAACACACAGTCTGGGACTTAACGGCTCATTAATAAGGCCATCATGCCTTTAGACCGAATAGTCCCTAATCCTTATATACTTCTGGAAACATTAGCCCCAGATAGCAACCAGTTTGCACTCTCAGGTGTAAAAGATGTGTTCTTTCACACCCCAGTGGCGCCAGAATCACAATACTTGTTTGCACTTGAGTCGAAGTCCTCATTCCAGCCCCTCAGGAGCTGACATAGACGTTCCTGCCCCAGCGCTTGAGAGGCAGCCCTCATCTTGAGGCGCAGGCCGTAGCTCAGGGTCTACAGGACCTGACACTTGAGGGGGGAACATTTTATACAATATGTTGGTGATCTCTTAATCTGCTCCCCGCCTCAGTCTCATGCCAGTGTATACCATTATGTACGATACTCAGGTCCTTAATTTCCTGGCTGATGGGGGTTACAGAGTTTCCAAATCTAAGACTGGCGGTACAGCAGGTGTCCTATTTGGGGATTATTTTTGCCCCTGTGCCTTCTAGCAGACCACATATAGGCGATATCAATCTACAGATTCCCACTACCTGTAAACAACTACAAGCGTTTCTGGTCCTTGCTGGATGTTGTAGAATCTGGATACCTAACCAGAGTCTCATTGCATAGCCCGTGTGTCAAGCATCAGAAGGCAAGGATGATCAGATTCACCCCTCAAATGGGGACCAGTCCAGCAGAAGGCCATGGACACTTTCAGGAACTTCCTTCACAGTGCTCCCACTTGGGGTCTGCCTAATCCTTCAACTAGTATTCCTGCCTGGAAAATGAGCAGAGAGAGGAGCCTGGTGGGCCACAGTCCATGGGACGGCAGAGAGTCAGACTCGAAAATGCGTGCGTGTGGTCTAGCCTAGAGAATGTTCCGTGTGCACTTGAAAATAATGTGTATTCTGAACTTTTGGACCATAATATCTTGAAAAATATCAATTAAGTCTGATTGTTCTATTGTGTCATTTAGGGCACTCTGTTGCCTTACTGATTTTTTTCTCTGTACAATCTGTCCATGAAGATCAGTGGAATGTTAAAGTCTACAATTACTGTATTTCCATCAGTTTCTCCCTCTATATCTGTTAGTGTGTGTTTTCTATATATATTATATATATCTTAGGGAGATAAGTGGAGTACTGGGTACTGGAATACTCCTTTTGAAAGTACATTGAATGGCAGCTAACACACAGTCTGGGACTTAACGGCTCATTAATAAGGCCATCATGCCTTTAGACCGAATAGTCCCTAATCCTTATATACTTCTGGAAACATTAGCCCCAGATAGCAACCAGTTTGCACTCTCAGGTGTAAAAGATGTGTTCTTTCACACCCCAGTGGCGCCAGAATCACAATACTTGTTTGCACTTGAGTCGAAGTCCTCATTCCAGCCCCTCAGGAGCTGACATAGACGTTCCTGCCCCAGCGCTTGAGAGGCAGCCCTCATCTTGAGGCGCAGGCCGTAGCTCAGGGTCTACAGGACCTGACACTTGAGGGGGAACATTTTATACAATATGTTGGTGATCTCTTAATCTGCTCCCCGCCTCAGTCTCATGCCAGTGTATACCATTATGTACGATACTCAGGTCCTTAATTTCCTGGCTGATGGGGGTTACAGAGTTTCCAAATCTAAGACTGGCGGTACAGCAGGTGTCCTATTTGGGGATTATTTTTGCCCCTGTGCCTTCTAGCAGACCACATATAGGCGATATCAATCTACAGATTCCCACTACCTGTAAACAACTACAAGCGTTTCTGGTCCTTGCTGGATGTTGTAGAATCTGGATACCTAACCAGAGTCTCATTGCATAGCCCGTGTGTCAAGCATCAGAAGGCAAGGATGATCAGATTCACCCCTCAAATGGGGACCAGTCCAGCAGAAGGCCATGGACACTTTCAGGAACTTCCTTCACAGTGCTCCCACTTGGGGTCTGCCTAATCCTTCCAAACCGTTCTGACTCTACACCTACCAAAAGGGGGTGTGGCCTTGGGAATCCTCACCTGAAGACAAGGAGAAACTACACAGCCAATAGCCTCTCTCTCCAAAAGCTACATTGCACTGCTAAAGGCTGACCTTCCCGTTTTAGGGTGCTAGGAGCACTGTCCCTCTTAGGGGTACATGAGCTGCTCGTTGTGGTGGCTTTTCCTGTTGCAGAGCACAGGCCCTAGGCATGCAGACCTCAGTAGTTGCAGCTCACAGGCTCTGGAGCGCAGGCTCAGTGGTTGTGGACAGGGGCCTCGTTGCTCCCTGGCATGTGGAATCTTCCCATACCAGGAACTGAACCTGTGTTTCCTGCATTGGCAGGCAGATTCTTATCCACCTTACTATCAGGGATGTCCCTTCTTTCCTGTTTAGGGAAGACCTTTCAGTTTGTTTATTAGGATAAAAGTTTAGTATTGCTATATTAGTTCAATTTTTGCTTGTCTGAGAAGTTCTTTACTTCTTCTGTTCTAATGATAATCCTGCTGGGTAGAGAATCCTAGGCTGCGGGTTTTCCCCTTTAAGGATTTTGAATTTGTGTTCGTGCTTCCTTCTAGCCTGCAGTATTTCTATAGAGAAGTCAGAGGATACTGTTATAGGAGTTCCCTTATAAAATTAACTCTGTGTTTTTTCTTGCTGCCTTTAAAATCCTCTTTTATTTTTGCCATTTTAATTGCAATGCCCTTTTTTTTTAAATTATTGGTTTATTTATCTTAATTTGGCTGCACTGGTCTTAGTTGTGGCACGTGGGATCTAGTTCCCTGACCAGGAATCAAACTTAGGCCCCCTGCATTAGAAGCACAGTCTTAACCACTGGACCACCAGGGAAGTCCCACCCCTCACTTTAAAAAAAAAAAAAAAAACACCTTTATTTTACTTTTAACTTTTACAGTTTTGTTGTTTACAGATATGCATGTTCCCAGATTAGTCATATGTATATCCCCCCCTTCCCCCCCCCGCAACCATCACAAGGCAAGGATGATCAGATTCACCCTCAAAGGGGACCAGTCCAGCAGAAGGCCATGGACACTTTCAGGAACTTCCTTCCAAACCCCGTTCTGACTCTACACCTACCAAAAGGGGGTGTGGCCTTGGGAATCCTCACCTGAAGACAAGGAGAAACTACACAGCCAATAGCCTCTCTCTCCAAAAGCTACATTGCACTGCTAAAGGCTGACCTTCCCGTTTTAGGGTGCTAGGAGCACTGTCCCTCTTAGGGGTACATGAGCTGCTCGTTGTGGTGGCTTTTCCTGTTGCAGAGCACAGGCCCTAGGCATGCAGACCTCAGTAGTTGCAGCTCACAGGCTCTGGAGCGCAGGCTCAGTGGTTGTGGACAGGGGCCTCGTTGCTCCCTGGCATGTGGAATCTTCCCATACCAGGAACTGAACCTGTGTTTCCTGCATTGGCAGGCAGATTCTTATCCACCTTACTATCAGGGATGTCCCCTTCTTTCCTGTTTAGGGAAGACCTTTCAGTTTGTTTATTAGGATAAAAGTTTAGTATTGCTATATTAGTTCAATTTTTGCTTGTCTGAGAAGTTCTTTACTTCTTCTGTTCTAATGATAATCCTGCTGGGTAGAGAATCCTAGGCTGCGGGTTTTCCCCTTTAAGGATTTTGAATTTGTGTTCGTGCTTCCTTCTAGCCTGCAGTATTTCTATAGAGAAGTCAGAGGATACTGTTATAGGAGTTCCCTTATAAAATTAACTCTGTGTTTTTTCTTGCTGCCTTTAAAATCCTCTTTTATTTTTGCCATTTTAATTGCAATGCCCTTTTTTTTTAAATTATTGGTTTATTTATCTTAATTTGGCTGCACTGGTCTTAGTTGTGGCACGTGGGATCTAGTTCCCTGACCAGGAATCAAACTTAGGCCCCCTGCATTAGAAGCACAGTCTTAACCACTGGACCACCAGGGAAGTCCCACCCCTCACTTTAAAAAAAAAAAAAAAAACACCTTTATTTTACTTTTAACTTTTACAGTTTTGTTGTTTACAGATATGCATGTTCCCAGATTAGTCATATGTATATCCCCCCCTTCCACCCCTCGCAACCATCACACAGCATCCCTGAAGGATCCCTTTTTCTCACAGAGCAATGACTATAGCTCTTCACTTATGATAGTACAGGCCTTCATGCTACTTCCTTTACGCCTCCCACCCTCTGTTCCTTCCCCACCATGTCCATATGTCCACTGTCCATGTCTATCTTTCCGTCGCTTCACTGCATGTGCCACCATCACCATCCTACTAGATTCCACATATATGTGTTAGTATACTGTACTTGTCCTTCTCTTTCTGACTGACTTCACTTTTTATGATAGGTTCTAGATCCAGCCACCTCATTAGGGCTGATTCTTTTGCATTTCTCTTTACAGCTGTGTAGTATTCCATTGTATGTATGTACCAGAGCTTTTGGATCCATTCGTTCGTCAATGGGCATCTAGGTTGCTTCCATGTTCTAGCTATTGTATAGAGAGCTGCAGTGAACATTGGGGTACAGGTGCTTCTTTCAGATTTTATTTCATCAGGGTATAAGCCTAAGAGTGGGATTGCTGGGTCGTATGGTGCTTCTATTTTTAGTTTTTTAAGAAATCTCCATACTGTCTTCCATAGAGGCTGTATCAATTGACATTCCCACCAGCAATGCAGGAGTGTTCCCTTTTCTCCGCACCCTCTCCAGCATTTATTGTCTGTCGCTTTGTGGATGATGGCCATTCTGACGGGTGTGAGGTGATATCTCATTGTAGTTTTGATTTGCATTTCTCTAATTATAAGTGAAGTTGAGCATCATTTCATATGCTGGTGGGCCATCTATATGTCATCGTTGGAGAGGTGTCTGTTTAGGTCCATTTCCCATTTTTTGATTGGGTTGTTCATTTTTCCGGTGCTGAGTTGTCTGAGTTGTTTGTAGATTTTGCAGATTAATTATTTGTCTGTTGTTTCATTTGCTATGATTTTCTCCCATTCTGTGCCACCCTCAAAAAATTTTAGAATCACTGTCTTATCCACTGGACCACCAGGGAAGTCCCACCCCTCACTTTAAAAAAAAAAAAAAAAACACCTTTATTTTACTTTTAACTTTTACAGTTTTGTTGTTTACAGATATGCATGTTCCCAGATTAGTCATATGTATATCCCCCCCTTCCACCCCTCGCAACCATCACACAGCATCCCTGAAGGATCCCTTTTTCTCACAGAGCAATGACTATAGCTCTTCACTTATGATAGTACAGGCCTTCATGCTACTTCCTTTACGCCTCCCACCCTCTGTTCCTTCCCCACCATGTCCATATGTCCACTGTCCATGTCTATCTTTCCGTCGCTTCACTGCATGTGCCACCATCACCATCCTACTAGATTCCACATATATGTGTTAGTATACTGTACTTGTCCTTCTCTTTCTGACTGACTTCACTTTTTATGATAGGTTCTAGATCCAGCCACCTCATTAGGGCTGATTCTTTTGCATTTCTCTTTACAGCTGTGTAGTATTCCATTGTATGTATGTACCAGAGCTTTTGGATCCATTCGTTCGTCAATGGGCATCTAGGTTGCTTCCATGTTCTAGCTATTGTATAGAGAGCTGCAGTGAACATTGGGGTACAGGTGCTTCTTTCAGATTTTATTTCATCAGGGTATAAGCCTAAGAGTGGGATTGCTGGGTCGTATGGTGCTTCTATTTTTAGTTTTTTAAGAAATCTCCATACTGTCTTCCATAGAGGCTGTATCAATTGACATTCCCACCAGCAATGCAGGAGTGTTCCCTTTTCTCCGCACCCTCTCCAGCATTTATTGTCTGTCGCTTTGTGGATGATGGCCATTCTGACGGGTGTGAGGTGATATCTCATTGTAGTTTTGATTTGCATTTCTCTAATTATAAGTGAAGTTGAGCATCATTTCATATGCTGGTGGGCCATCTATATGTCATCGTTGGAGAGGTGTCTGTTTAGGTCCATTTCCCATTTTTTGATTGGGTTGTTCATTTTTCCGGTGCTGAGTTGTCTGAGTTGTTTGTAGATTTTGCAGATTAATTATTTGTCTGTTGTTTCATTTGCTATGATTTTCTCCCATTCTGTGCCACCCCTCAATTTTGAAGGACAGTTTTACTGGGTATAGGATTTGGGGTTGACATTTTTCTTTTCTTTGAACAATTTGACTATATTGGCTAGCTGTCTTCTGGCCTCCAAAATTTCTAAAGAGAAATCAGCAAATAACCGAATAGTGGATTTCTTGTATGTGATGATTTGCTTCTATTTTATTTTTATGTTTTTTATCATTTTGTATATTTAGTTAGGTCTTCATTGCTATGCAGGCTTTTCTTTAGTTGCAACATGTGGCGGCTGTTCTTTGTTGCAGTGGTTTCTCTCCTTGCGGAGCGTGGCTCTGGGCTTCACAGGGTTCAGTAGCTGTGGCACGTGGGGTCTCTGATGGGCTTAGTTGCTCTGCAGCCTGTGGGATCCTCCCAGATCAGGGACTGAACCTGTGTCTTCTGCACTAGCAGGAGGATTCTTTACCACTGAGCCACCAAAAGCCCTTTGCTTCTACTTTAAATGCTTTCAAGATTTTTCCTTCTTGTCTTTGGAACTTTGATTATAATGTGTCTTGATTTGGGTCTCTCTGAGTTCCTCAATAGGCTTGGATATGTATGTTCTTGTCTTTGATCACATTTGGGTTTTTCACTATTATTTCTTCGAATATTTTCTGCACACTCCCTCTGTCCTGTAGACTCCCATGATACTGTTGGTCTGTTTGTTGGTATCCTACTGGCCTCTTGGACACTTTTCTTCATTCTTTTCTTCAATAATTTCCATCAAGATAACTGGACACTTTCCTTTATTTTCTCCGCACCCTCTCCAGCATTTATTGTCTGTCGCTTTGTGGATGATGGCCATTCTGACGGGTGTGAGGTGATATCTCATTGTAGTTTTGATTTGCATTTCTCTAATTATAAGTGAAGTTGAGCATCATTTCATATGCTGGTGGGCCATCTATATGTCATCGTTGGAGAGGTGTCTGTTTAGGTCCATTTCCCATTTTTTGATTGGGTTGTTCATTTTTCCGGTGCTGAGTTGTCTGAGTTGTTTGTAGATTTTGCAGATTAATTATTTGTCTGTTGTTTCATTTGCTATGATTTTCTCCCATTCTGTGCCACCCCTCAATTTTGAAGGACAGTTTTACTGGGTATAGGATTTGGGGTTGACATTTTTCTTTTCTTTGAACAATTTGACTATATTGGCTAGCTGTCTTCTGGCCTCCAAAATTTCTAAAGAGAAATCAGCAAATAACCGAATAGTGGATTTCTTGTATGTGATGATTTGCTTCTATTTTATTTTTATGTTTTTTATCATTTTGTATATTTAGTTAGGTCTTCATTGCTATGCAGGCTTTTCTTTAGTTGCAACATGTGGCGGCTGTTCTTTGTTGCAGTGGTTTCTCTCCTTGCGGAGCGTGGCTCTGGGCTTCACAGGGTTCAGTAGCTGTGGCACGTGGGGTCTCTGATGGGCTTAGTTGCTCTGCAGCCTGTGGGATCCTCCCAGATCAGGGACTGAACCTGTGTCTTCTGCACTAGCAGGAGGATTCTTTACCACTGAGCCACCAAAAGCCCTTTGCTTCTACTTTAAATGCTTTCAAGATTTTTCCTTCTTGTCTTTGGAACTTTGATTATAATGTGTCTTGATTTGGGTCTCTCTGAGTTCCTCAATAGGCTTGGATATGTATGTTCTTGTCTTTGATCACATTTGGGTTTTTCACTATTATTTCTTCGAATATTTTCTGCACACTCCCTCTGTCCTGTAGACTCCCATGATACTGTTGGTCTGTTTGTTGGTATCCTACTGGCCTCTTGGCCACTGGACACTTTTCTTCATTCTTTTCTTCAATAATTTCCATCAAGATAACTGATTCTTCTGCTTACTCGAATCTTCCTTTGAATCCCTTTAGTGAATTTTTCACTTCAGTTTTTGTACTTTTTAGCTTCTTTTCTTTTTCTTTTTCAGCTTTCTTTCTAGGTTTTCTGTCTTTACTGATATTTCTGTTCATACATTTTTTTCTGACTTCGCCGCATCTTTCTTTAGATCAGTCTTTATCTAGTACGTTTAACATGAGGTCTTTTTTCGGGTATTAATTTCTGTTTTTGTTTTTTCTGTTTTCTGTTTTTGTTTTTTTGGCCCTTTGACTGGGCCATACCTTCTTATTTCTTTGTATGCCCTGTGATTTTGTTGTTGAAAACTGGACATTTGAATCTAATAACGTGGTAACTCTAGAAATCAGGTTCTCTCTCTTTCCAGGTAGTTGCTGTTTTTTGTTAATTTGTTGTTTCACATAAGTAGTTTCTGTTCCAAGGAACATCCTTACATATAAACTTAAGGTCTTTTTTAAACCTTCCCCTAAGCACGTGTAGTTGTTCAGTCACTCAGTCGTCTCTGATCCTGCAAACACATGGCCTGCAGCACTCCAGGCTCCCCTGTCCTTCACCATCTCCTGGAGTTTGCTCAGATTCACATCCATTGAGTCAGTGATGCCATCCAGCCATCTGGTCCTCTGCTGCTCCCCTTCTCCTCCTGCCATCCGGTCTTCCCCAGCATCAGGGTCTTTTCCTTTCAGCTCTTTGCATCACGTGGCCAAGGTATTGGAGCTTCAGCTTCAACATCAGTCCTTCCAGTGAAAATTCAGGGTTGATGTCCTTTAGGATTGGTTTGTTGTCCAGGTGACTCTTAAGGGTCTTCTCCAGCACCACAGTTGAAAGGCATGAGTTCTGCACTCAGCCTTTTTTATGGTCCAGCTCTCACATCTGTACAGGACTACTGGAAAGACCGTAACTTTGACTATATGGACATTTATCAGCAAAGTGATGTCTTTGCTTTTGAATAAGCTGTCTAGGTGTGTCAGAGCTTTTCTTCCAGAGAGCAGACGTCTTTTAATGTCATGGCTGCAGTCACCATCCGCAGTGATTTTGGAGTCCAAGAAAATAAGGTCTGTCACTGTTGCCATTGTGTAGTTATCTTCTAATTTTCCCTGTATATGTACTTAACCTACTGGCTCAGACGGCAGACAGTTTGCCTGCAATGTGGGAGACCTGGGTACAGTCGCTGGCTTGGGGAGATCCGGTGGAGAAGGGATTGGTCACTCCAATATTCTGGCCTGGAGAATTCCACGGACAGAGGTGCCTGGCAGGCTACAGTTCATAGACTTGCAAAGAGTCGGACACAGCTGAGCGACTTCACCTTCATGTTTGGATTCCCTTGTAGCTTAGCTGGTAAAGAATCTGCCTGTAGTGAAAGAGATCCCGGTTCAACTCCTGGATGGGAAAGTTCCCCTGGAGAACGGATAGGCTGCCGACTCCAGTATTCTTGGGTTTCCCTGGTGGCTCAGACGGTAAAGAATCTGCCTTCAAGGCCGGAGACCTGGGTTTGATGCCTGGGTTGGAAACACCTCCTGGAGAAGGGAAAGGCTTCAGTATTCTTGCCTGGTGAATTCCGTGGTTCATCCATGGGTTGCAAAGAGTCAGACACGACTGAGCGACTTCACTTTCATTTTTCATGCAGTTAGTTTGAATGTCTTTGTTTTTAATGTCTACTTCTCCAAAGAGGAAGAAGAGAAAAGTGTGGGTGAGGGGGAAACCAAACCAGTCTTAAGTTCCCTAGAAATCACTTTTGCCAGAGATGGGGGCTTGGAACAGCAGGAGGAAGTACAAAGACCGTGGATGCCACCTCTTTGTTTGTACCTCAGGGATCAGAAGGAATGAGGGCTTGGAACACAGCTCCCTAGGATTGGGAGGACAAGGGCCCTTCTGCCCACCCTGGCTCCCGCACGCCGTGTGCGGGCCACTCCTGGAACAGGAGCACAGCTGCCTGCCCGGGGGTCGGAGAGAGGGTTAGGTAGCTGCGACGACCGGGCTGGGAGCTGAAGTTGACCAAAATCAACTGCCCTTTATCGTCCAGGCTTACGCGGGAAATGGCAAGCCTCCAAGAGACTCCAGAGTTCCAAAATAGTTAGACCAGACAGAGTCTGATGTCTGTGCTCTAGGTCGAGAGAGATTCCCGGTGCTTTGTACTCCACCAGCTTCCCAGAATTCTCTTGAGTCAGTTGTTTTTTATATAGTAGGAGCAAGATGTCCAGTTTGACTCTTCAGTGTTGTGTCCCATTTTTCCATCAATATCTGTTGAAAATGCTATTCTTTCCCACTGAATTCCCTATGGCACTTTTGTCAGAAACCACCTGACCACTGGTGGGAAGGTTAATTTGTGGGCCCTTTGTTCTGTTTGTTGGTCTGGGTCTGTTTTTAGGCCATTTCCATGCTGTTTTGATTACCATTACTCTGTAATAGGGGCTTCCAAAGTGACGCTAGTGGTAGAGAACCTGCCTGCCAGGGCCGGAGACACAGAGGTGCCGAAGTTTTCAAACCGGGGAAGTTGAGTCCTCCAACTTTGCTCTTTCTCAAGATTGTTTGGACTGTTCTGGGTCCCTTGCACCTTGGATTTTAGGATGACTTCATCAATGTATGCAGTATAGGCAGCTAGAATTGGAATATAAACTATGCTGAATCTGTTGTTCAATTTGGGTAGTATTGACATTGTAGCAGTATTAAGTCTTGTGATCCATGAACACAGATGTCTTTACATTTCTTTACATCTTCTTCAATTTCCTGCAACATTGTTTTGTAGTTTTCAGTATACAAACACTGCATTTATTTTGTTACACTTATTCCTTAAGTGTGTTCTTGTGTTTGATGTTACTCTCCATAGGATTGTTTCTTGCATTTTATTTTCTGAGTGCTCTTTAATGTATAGAAAAATAACTGATTTGTATATCTTTTGTATTCTGCAAGCTTGACACTCGTTTACTACATCTAACAGATTTTCTGTGGAATCTTTTGGATTTCCTGTATACAGGGTTAACCATCTGCAAATAGAGATGGTTTTCTTTCTTTCCAGATCTTGCTGCCCCAAAAAATGGGGCAGGGTTAGGTACCAGACCGGCTGGGAGCTGAAGTTGACCAAAATCAACTGCCCTTTATCGTCCAGGCTTACGCGGGAAATGGCAAGCCTCCAAGAGACTCCAGAGTTCCAAAATAGTTAGACCAGACAGAGTCTGATGTCTGTGCTCTAGGTCGAGAGAGATTCCCGGTGCTTTGTACTCCACCAGCTTCCCAGAATTCTCTTGAGTCAGTTGTTTTTTATATAGTAGGAGCAAGATGTCCAGTTTGACTCTTCAGTGTTGTGTCCCATTTTTCCATCAATATCTGTTGAAAATGCTATTCTTTCCCACTGAATTCCCTATGGCACTTTTGTCAGAAACCACCTGACCACTGGTGGGAAGGTTAATTTGTGGGCCCTTTGTTCTGTTTGTTGGTCTGGGTCTGTTTTTAGGCCATTTCCATGCTGTTTTGATTACCATTACTCTGTAATAGGGGCTTCCAAAGTGACGCTAGTGGTAGAGAACCTGCCTGCCAGGGCCGGAGACACAGAGGTGCCGAAGTTTTCAAACCGGGGAAGTTGAGTCCTCCAACTTTGCTCTTTCTCAAGATTGTTTGGACTGTTCTGGGTCCCTTGCACCTTGGATTTTAGGATGACTTCATCAATGTATGCAGTATAGGCAGCTAGAATTGGAATATAAACTATGCTGAATCTGTTGTTCAATTTGGGTAGTATTGACATTGTAGCAGTATTAAGTCTTGTGATCCATGAACACAGATGTCTTTACATTTCTTTACATCTTCTTCAATTTCCTGCAACATTGTTTTGTAGTTTTCAGTATACAAACACTGCATTTATTTTGTTACACTTATTCCTTAAGTGTGTTCTTGTGTTTGATGTTACTCTCCATAGGATTGTTTCTTGCATTTTATTTTCTGAGTGCTCTTTAATGTATAGAAAAATAACTGATTTGTATATCTTTTGTATTCTGCAAGCTTGACACTCGTTTACTACATCTAACAGATTTTCTGTGGAATCTTTTGGATTTCCTGTATACAGGGTTAACCATCTGCAAATAGAGATGGTTTTCTTTCTTTCCAGATCTTGCTGCATCTATTTTTCCTTCCTAATTGCCTTTTCCAGGACCTGCAGTACAATTTCAAATGGACATGGTGAAACTGGACTTTTTTTGTCTTATTCCTGGTTATAGGGAAAAGTGTTTTGGTCTTATATCGATAAGTATTATGTTAGTTGTATTTCATAGTTAGTTGTTCTCAGATTGATAGAATATCAGTATTTCTTAGTTTGTTGAGTGTTTTTTTTTTTTAGAGCATTAAAAAATTTTTTTTGGCCCCTTTTATTGGTTATTTTCATCCATCTTTATGCTTTGGCTGGTGTAGGCCTCCCATCGCAGTGGCCTCTCTCGTTGCAGAGCACTGGCTCTGGGCGCATGTGCCCCAGAGCACTGGCTCATAGTTGGACACACCACTCCAGCCGCTCCACGGCACATGGGCTCTTCCCAGGCCAGGGATTGAACCGATGCCCCTTGTACCGCAAGGCGAACTCTTTACTCACTGGACCACCAGGGAAGCCCCTTGTTTTGTTTTTATTAAATCATGAAAGAGTGTTAACTTTTGTCAGATATTTTCTCCATTGAGATGATCATGGGACTTTTGTCCTCTTCTTAGGTGTATCATATTGTTTGAATCATATGTTGAACCAATCTTGTATTCCTGGGATCAATTCCCCTTAGTCATAGTGTGTGATTATTTATATATAAGCTTTTGCATTCTTTTGGCTTGAATTTTGTTGCAGATTATTGCATCTTTTTAAATAAGGATATTGGTCTTTACATTTCTTTACATCTTCTTCAATTTCCTGCAACATTGTTTTGTAGTTTTCAGTATACAAACACTGCATTTATTTTGTTACACTTATTCCTTAAGTGTGTTCTTGTGTTTGATGTTACTCTCCATAGGATTGTTTCTTGCATTTTATTTTCTGAGTGCTCTTTAATGTATAGAAAAATAACTGATTTGTATATCTTTTGTATTCTGCAAGCTTGACACTCGTTTACTACATCTAACAGATTTTCTGTGGAATCTTTTGGATTTCCTGTATACAGGGTTAACCATCTGCAAATAGAGATGGTTTTCTTTCTTTCCAGATCTTGCTGCATCTATTTTTCCTTCCTAATTGCCTTTTCCAGGACCTGCAGTACAATTTCAAATGGACATGGTGAAACTGGACTTTTTTTGTCTTATTCCTGGTTATAGGGAAAAGTGTTTTGGTCTTATATCGATAAGTATTATGTTAGTTGTATTTCATAGTTAGTTGTTCTCAGATTGATAGAATATCAGTATTTCTTAGTTTGTTGAGTGTTTTTTTTTTTTAGAGCATTAAAAAATTTTTTTTGGCCCCTTTTATTGGTTATTTTCATCCATCTTTATGCTTTGGCTGGTGTAGGCCTCCCATCGCAGTGGCCTCTCGTTGCAGAGCACTGGCTCTGGGCGCATGTGCCCCAGAGCACTGGCTCATAGTTGGACACACCACTCCAGCCGCTCCACGGCACATGGGCTCTTCCCAGGCCAGGGATTGAACCGATGCCCCTTGTACCGCAAGGCGAACTCTTTACTCACTGGACCACCAGGGAAGCCCCTTGTTTTGTTTTTATTAAATCATGAAAGAGTGTTAACTTTTGTCAGATATTTTCTCCATTGAGATGATCATGGGACTTTTGTCCTCTTCTTAGGTGTATCATATTGTTTGAATCATATGTTGAACCAATCTTGTATTCCTGGGATCAATTCCCCTTAGTCATAGTGTGTGATTATTTATATATAAGCTTTTGCATTCTTTTGGCTTGAATTTTGTTGCAGATTATTGCATCTTTTTAAATAAGGATATTGGTCTGTAGTTTTCTTGTGACAGCTCTCTGGTTTCGGTAGCAAGTAGTACTGGCCTCATAGAATGAATTGGGAAGTATTTCTTCTTCCTCCTCTTTTTTAAGTTCGGAAAGTATTGGTTCATAATATACTTTTACTTAGAAATAATATGTGATCCCTTCAGGTGCCCAAGTGACTTTTTAAAACCACGAATCTTTACTTTGGTGGGTATTGGCCTTGTGCAGCTGATGAGCTTTTTCCAGTTTCACCCTAGTGGAGCGGGAGGTTGCCGGATTTTTTTCACAAGCAGTAATAATCCTGGTGGTTGGTGGTATAACTCTGGTTATGTTTGCCCTCCTGAGTAGTATCGGGAGAGCCTTTCTTCTGAAATCTGTCATCTCACAGGAGTAATTTATAGCTGGCTTTGGCCATAATGGGAAAAAAGTTCAAAAATTATATCTAAGATGTTATTTTGGTAGCTTTATATTTTATGAATGCTGTTCAGAGCAGGCCTGAAAATTCCTTTCATTTTCTTCTTGCCTTTTCAACATCAGAAACAGCTTAACTTTTTCAGGATCATTCTGTGGACGTGTTTCATTGATTGCTTTGTCATCGAAAACTACACATTTTATCACTCAAAGCCACAGGGAACGCAAGAGGCGTGGTCCTCAGGCCTCCCACCCCCACCCCAGGCATCTTTCTGAGCCCCCTGTGATCCAGCCCGCCTCTCGCCCACAGGTACCACGGACACAGACTTCTCGGCCGGAATCTCCAGGGATGACCAGCCCCTCCCCGCGCATCCAGATAATCTCCACTGACTCTGCAGTCGCCTCGCCTCAGCGCATCCAGGTACCACTCCGCTTCCCCTGGGCGCCAGCCGCCCGCCCGCCCTGAGCCCGCTTCAAACACAGACCTGCCCGGGGGTCTCACTAAGGAGCTGTGCTTCGTAGGCATCCAGTACAGGCCACTCTCATTTATTTTTTAAAAGATAAAAAAAGAAAGAGGACTTACTAAGCTATCTTACTTTTAAAGTCTAAACTGTCACTAGAAGCTGTTGGAATGAATTACTGTGTTATTACTTTGATGCCTCAGAATTGAGAGGCAGTATGTCGTTGCACACTAGTAATTAAGGGTATGGATCCCACTTTAAGAGCCAGTGCCCACTTTATACCTGTCTTACTGTTTCCATTTAGAAAATGTACATAATATGGGCTTCCCTTGTGGTCCAGTGGGTAAGGAGTCTGCCTTGCGGCGCAAGGGACGCCTGTTCGATCCCTGGCCTGGGAAGATCCCACGTGCCGCGGAGCAGCTGGACTGCTGTGTCCAGTGACTGAGCGAGAGCTCTGGAGCGCGTAGAACTGGAACCGGCGCTCTGCAACAAGACAGGTCCCTGCAATGGGAGGCCCACACAGGCCAAAGAACAAAGATGGATGAAAATAAATAAATGAAAGACCAATTAAAAAAACAAAGAAAATGTACATAATATAATCAATGTTGTGAAATGCTTAAAACAGTGCTTGGCATGTGATAATGTTCAGTATGTACTAATTATCTACAATGACTATTATTACTAGTCTTGTTGTTATTGTTAACTAATTGGTATCCACTTATGGGAAGTCTAGTCTTCCCCAGAGCTCTGAAGCTGCCTCTGGCTCATTGAACAAAGAGAAGATACATGTATCATGTATCAAAATCATAATCAATAAGCAGAAAGAAGGAAGAATTATTGATGACACCCATAAATTAAAGATTCATAGTTATCTCAAAAGGCTCAATCAAAAAGCCAAACCAAAACACATGAACAGAAATGAACAGCTGGAAAAACAGAAGTTTGAGGGACTATCACAGGAACAGGTATTTGAGTGAATTAGTAAAGGATTGTTTTCATTTACAGTTTGTTTATTATAAACTCAGCATAAAGGAGCAGTATGGTACACTGCCTAGGTGACTTCTACAGTGTCTATGCTGTTCCCTTATCTTAAGGAAGATAAGCTGGAGTTTAAAGGAAAATTATGATCGTAGATTGGTTCCTGGTTCTTGAGGTCAGTGCTGATGGCCTCCGTGAAGTTTTCCTTTCTAGCCCTGACTTCAGTGTTGGATCTCCAAACCATTGTGGGAAAAGAAACGCATTTTCTGATGTTTTAGTGAGTAACAGTGCTCAGACCCAAATAGTGGTATCTGTGAATCAGGCTGTCGGGGAGAGATTAGGGATGGCAAGCTCTGCACCACCTGGGAGCTTTTGACTCTGAATGGAGCAGGCTTCACAGTTAAATCGTGTTTCTACGCAGCCGTGTGACCCTGGGAAAGCTTCCATAACGTCTGTACCTGTGAAGTGGCAGCATTAATAACTCCTGGTTTCTGGGATTAAAAGAATGAACCTATAAACTTACAGGAAGTAGATGTCAGTAGATAGTACCATCTGTTATAATTCCTTAATGTTTTATTTTCATATAAATAGAAATTCTGTGTTCCTTTTAAACAGATTCACCAGTTTTTTCTGTAACATTCTGAATGTACGCATAATATATTTTTTCCGAATCAATTGAGAATAGGGACATCATGCTTCTTTGCCCTAGATGCTTCAGTTTGTATTTTTTGTGGAGAATGACATTCTTCTAATTATTACACATAGTTACCTGAAGCAGGAAGTGTAATACTGAAACAAGGCATTGTCTAGTCCACAGTCCCTATTCTAAAATGTCATCGGTTTTCTCAGCTAAGTCCTTTATAGCTGTTTTTTCTTTCCCCATCCTAGGATTTATTTTTACTGTCTTTAATAATGGTAGCAAAAATAAACTACCTGTCACCACAAGACCAACAGCATAGGTAGCTGTTCACACCGACAAATGGCTGACCTGACGAGGACTTGGGTCCATTGCTACGTGTCATCCCAGTGGCTGCACAGGGGCTCGGGGACCAAGCGGGGCAGGGCGGTGCTCCTGAGAAGGGAGGGGTAGGCTTATGACTGGGTGAGAGCTGTGGGTTTTGGGAACACAGACGTTGAGGGCCAGAAACTGTGGCAGGAAGGAGGTGGAGGTAAGCAGAGAACACCTGCTTGTCTAAGAGTAAGGCCTGACTGAAGCCAGCCGGTCACAGCGTCTGGCCTAGAGAGACCGCGTGTGGTGATTTACTGAGCAGCCTGACTCGGATGGAGCTTGAGGGTTGCTCAGTCATGTCCACCTCCCTGCGCCCCTGTGGACTGTAGCACATCAGACTCCCTGTCCTCCGCTGTTTCCTGGAAGGTGCTCCAGTTCATGTTCATGGAGTTGGTGATGCTGTAGATGAAAAGAGAAACACCTGAACACATTATGCACCAAACTGAACATGCTGGACCAGTGCTCTGACCTGTGCACAGTGTTCATTCTCTTTGGGGCAGATCTTGGCTTAAAGCTTCTTTTGCTTCCTCTGTGGATTTTAAGGTTTTCATGAGCTTTTTCCCACACTCCCATTTCACATCTATGTTTTCAGTAGAGCGTACATTGTAGTTACCTTTGACAGAAATATTTAAGCGTATAAAATACATTTATGTGTTCCTTTTAAACAGATTCACCAGTTTTTTCTGTAACATTCTGAATGTACGCATAATATATTTTTTCCGAATCAATTGAGAATAGGGACATCATGCTTCTTTGCCCTAGATGCTTCAGTTTGTATTTTTTGTGGAGAATGACATTCTTCTAATTATTACACATAGTTACCTGAAGCAGGAAGTGTAATACTGAAACAAGGCATTGTCTAGTCCACAGTCCCTATTCTAAAATGTCATCGGTTTTCTCAGCTAAGTCCTTTATAGCTGTTTTTTCTTTCCCCATCCTAGGATTTATTTTTACTGTCTTTAATAATGGTAGCAAAAATAAACTACCTGTCACCACAAGACCAACAGCATAGGTAGCTGTTCACACCGACAAATGGCTGACCTGACGAGGACTTGGGTCCATTGCTACGTGTCATCCCAGTGGCTGCACAGGGGCTCGGGGACCAAGCGGGGCAGGGCGGTGCTCCTGAGAAGGGAGGGGTAGGCTTATGACTGGGTGAGAGCTGTGGGTTTTGGGAACACAGACGTTGAGGGCCAGAAACTGTGGCAGGAAGGAGGTGGAGGTAAGCAGAGAACACCTGCTTGTCTAAGAGTAAGGCCTGACTGAAGCCAGCCGGTCACAGCGTCTGGCCTAGAGAGACCGCGTGTGGTGATTTACTGAGCAGCCTGACTCGGATGGAGCTTGAGGGTTGCTCAGTCATGTCCACCTCCCTGCGCCCCTGTGGACTGTAGCACATCAGACTCCCCTGTCCTCCGCTGTTTCCTGGAAGTTGCTCCAGTTCATGTTCATGGAGTTGGTGATGCTGTAGATGAAAAGAGAAACACCTGAACACATTATGCACCAAACTGAACATGCTGGACCAGTGCTCTGACCTGTGCACAGTGTTCATTCTCTTTGGGGCAGATCTTGGCTTAAAGCTTCTTTTGCTTCCTCTGTGGATTTTAAGGTTTTCATGAGCTTTTTCCCCACACTCCCATTTCACATCTATGTTTTCAGTAGAGCGTACATTGTAGTTACCTTTGACAGAAATATTTAAGCGTATAAAATACATTTATGTGATACAGTACTTTTTTATCCATTTTATGTTTTTTTTTTAAAGATTTATTTATTATTTATTTTGGACAGGGGTCGGGTTGGGGAGGGAGGGGAGCGGGCGGGCCACTTCTATTGGTCTTTCATTTCTCTATTTTCATCCGTCTTTGTTCTTTGGTTCCTGTGGGCTCCCATCGCGGTGGCGTCTGTCATTGCAGAGCTCCGGCTCTGGGCGCATGCGCTCCAGAGCTCCAGCTCAGTGATTGGACACATCGGTCCAGCCGCTCCACAGCACATGGGATCTTCCCAGGCCAGGGATCGAACCAGCACCCCTTGCACTGCAAGGCGGTGTCCTTACCCACTGGACCACCGGGGGAAGCCCCATTTTATGTTTTTGAGGTGTTGCCTGTTACCTGAAAAGACTGCTGCTGTTGATATGTTTTTGGCAAGTTTGGAATCCACATTACCTTCCCGAGGGGAATACCTCGTGGGCTCTTGCAGCCTCCTTCCCTCGGTCTCTCTTCCACCCGCTCTTTATTCCCACGCGCCCTTTGTGAGCTCCCAGAACCTGGTCTCTGTCCTTTCTCCATCCCCAGCCCTCGGCTGTGTCCTCTCTCGCCCCGAGACTCTGGTGGCTCTTCCCAGGCTCTCAGGAGTTGCTTGTAGGTGTTGAATGAGTCTCACACAGTCCCATCAGACGAGGAGCGGACGTCTCCCTCCCTCCACTTCGTGGAGCCAGCCACGCTCTCCCCAGAGCAGCCTGACTGTGGGGGTTTGTAATAAGAGCACATCAGACTCCCTGTCCTCCGCTGTTTCCTGGAAGTTGCTCCAGTTCATGTTCATGGAGTTGGTGATGCTGTAGATGAAAAGAGAAACACCTGAACACATTATGCACCAAACTGAACATGCTGGACCAGTGCTCTGACCTGTGCACAGTGTTCATTCTCTTTGGGGCAGATCTTGGCTTAAAGCTTCTTTTGCTTCCTCTGTGGATTTTAAGGTTTTCATGAGCTTTTTCCCCACACTCCCATTTCACATCTATGTTTTCAGTAGAGCGTACATTGTAGTTACCTTTGACAGAAATATTTAAGCGTATAAAATACATTTATGTGATACAGTACTTTTTTATCCATTTTATGTTTTTTTTTTAAAGATTTATTTATTATTTATTTTGGACAGGGGTCGGGTTGGGGAGGGAGGGGAGCGGGCGGGCCACTTCTATTGGTCTTTCATTTCTCTATTTTCATCCGTCTTTGTTCTTTGGTTCCTGTGGGCTCCCATCGCGGTGGCGTCTGTCATTGCAGAGCTCCGGCTCTGGGCGCATGCGCTCCAGAGCTCCAGCTCAGTGATTGGACACATCGGTCCAGCCGCTCCACAGCACATGGGATCTTCCCAGGCCAGGGATCGAACCAGCACCCCTTGCACTGCAAGGCGGTGTCCTTACCCACTGGACCACCGGGGGAAGCCCCATTTTATGTTTTTGAGGTGTTGCCTGTTACCTGAAAAGACTGCTGCTGTTGATATGTTTTTGGCAAGTTTGGAATCCACATTACCTTCCCGAGGGGAATACCTCGTGGGCTCTTGCAGCCTCCTTCCCTCGGTCTCTCTTCCACCCGCTCTTTATTCCCACGCGCCCTTTGTGAGCTCCCAGAACCTGGTCTCTGTCCTTTCTCCATCCCCAGCCCTCGGCTGTGTCCTCTCTCGCCCCGAGACTCTGGTGGCTCTTCCCAGGCTCTCAGGAGTTGCTTGTAGGTGTTGAATGAGTCTCACACAGTCCCATCAGACGAGGAGCGGACGCGTCTCCCTCCCTCCACTTCGTGGAGCCAGCCACGTCTCTCCCCAGATGAGCCACGGTTGCCGAACGGCTCATTCTTTGAGAGGTGGGCTCAGCGCCCACGCCTGCAGGTACCCATGTCAACGGTGCAGCATGGCCAACACCCCTGTGCACACCCCGCCCGCTCTGCCTGCACTCTGCTCTTCGGGAGGGGTTCCCTGTGGCACAGAGAGAGCTGCCTCTTTCTCCTGAGTAGGGCTGGAGTCTCATTCTATGACTGCTGCAGTAGATAACCTTCTGCCTGCTTAGCTTAGGACATAGAGTATTTCTGGAGGATCAGCTCCCCAGACCAGGCTGGGAGAAGGGTGCGCCGTGGGTGATGTTGACAGTAGTTGCAAGACGGCCTTCCCGAGAGGGTCTGCCCGTGTACACTCCTGCCAAGTTGGCCAGAGCGCCCATGTCCTTACACACTCAGTGATACATTTTGAGAGGGGTGTGTACGTTACTGTGGGTGTGTGTTGTGGCCCAGAATGTGGTCTGTCTTGGTGAATGTTACCTGCAGGCTTCCGAAGACCATGTGCTGCGGCGGCTGGAGGGAGTGTTTCCGGATGTCTGTTGTGTCAGGTGATGGGTAGCGCCGCTCAGCTCCGCTCCGTCCCCCCTGCTGTTCTGCCTGCTCCATCCCTCGCTGCGGGCAGAGGAGTGAGCAGAAGTCCAGCCATGATGCTTGATGACTCTGTTTCTTTTTGGCAGTTTTGTCAGTTTATGTTATGCGCCTCTTCATGCCTGCTATTTTCCTTACTCTGAAACCTGTTTATCTTTAAGGTGGTTAGCTGTCTTTTGGCTTTTGAGTTTTCATTTGTCTGTGGTTAGGGTTTTCTGTAGACAGTGGACAGTTAGGTCTTCTTTTTGTTTTTTTATCCAGATGACATTCTCTTGTGGATGGTGATACAGTCCATTCACATTTAAAGTGATTGAGTATATGTTTGAGTTAATACTGAGTTAATATTTACTGTGTGCGTATGTGTGTGTGACTGTTTCCAGTGTGTGCCAGGCTTCTTTTTCTGCCTTTTCGAGGTTGTTTTTTTCTCTTCTTTAATTTTTGGCCGCTTTCATTGTTGTTATTTATTTATTTATTTATTTATTTTCATCCATCTTTGTTCTTTGGCCTGGGTGGGCCTCCCATTGCCGTGGCCCTTCTTGTTGCAGAGCACTGGCTCTGCGTACATGTGCTCCAGAGCACTGGCTCGCCATTGGCCACACCAGTCCAGCCGTTCCGCGGCACATGGGATCTTCCCAGGCCAGGGATCGAACCAGTGTCCCTTGCACCAGGAAGCCCTCCTTTTCTAGTTTTGATTGAGAAACTTACCTAATCCCTTTGATCTCTTTTCTTAGTATATCATATATACATCTTCACAAATGGTTTTAGTTGTTGCCCTAGAGTTTACAATATGTGCTTAAAACTAATGTAAATCCGGGCTTCCCCTGGTGGTCCAGTGGGTAAGGACACCGCCTTGCAGTGCAAGGGGCGCCGGTTGGATCCCTGGCCTGGGAAGATCCCACGTGCCGCGGAGCGGCTGGACCCATGTGTCCAATCGCCGAGCCGGAGCTCTGGAGCGCATGCGCCCAGACCCCGCGCTTTGCAACGACAGACGCCACCGCGATGGGAGGCCCACAGGAGCCAAAGAACAAAGACAGATGAAAATGGAGAAATGAAGGACAAATGGAAGTGGCCCGCCCGCTCCCCTCCCTCCCCAATCCGACCCCCGCCCAAAATAAATAAATAAATCTTTAAAAAAAAAAAAAAAAAAACTAATGTAAATCCATGTTCACATGACAGTGCCGTCGCACCGGTAATGGGCACCTCGGAGGACTGCCGCCCTCCCCTTCCTTCGTGGTGCTGCTGGCATCCGGCTCGCTTACCCACATGCAGTGGACACTCAGTACATTGTTACCATTGTGGCTTAATTTTAACAATTTTTTTAGATCAGTTAAGAATAAGAAAAACAAGATTTTGTTTTACCTTCATTTATTCCTTGGTAGCTCCGATGGTAAAGAATCCACCTGCAGTGGAGGAGAGACCTGGGTTCGATCCCTGGGTCAGAAAGATCCCCTGGAGAAGGGAATGGCAGCCCACTCCAGTTCTCTTTTTCTTTTTTTTTTTTTTTAATTTCTTTATTTTAAAGTTTTTACAGAGTTTTGTTGTTCACAGACATGCATGTTTCCAAATCAGTCATATGCGTATCCCTAGTCCCCTCCCCCTCCCAGGCCCCCCTCTTCCACCCCCACTCCAGTACTCTGGCCTGGAGAATCCCATGGACAGAGGCTACAATCCTCGGGGTCACAAAGAGTCAGACGTGACTCAGCAATGC
Source organism: Tragulus kanchil (assembly GCA_022376925.1). NCBI lineage: Eukaryota > Metazoa > Chordata > Mammalia > Artiodactyla > Tragulidae > Tragulus > Tragulus kanchil. The sequence goes on along the minus strand of JAIOJX010000030.1, from coordinate 224,631,505 downwards.
GCGCACACACACTCCTGCTTTGGTGTTCTTCTATTCTTTATGTAAATCCAAGTTTCTGATCTGTTTCACTTACCTTCTCCCTGAAAGAAAACTTCGGAGCATTTCTTTTTGGGGGGACATGATTCTCCCCACCACACCTCTCTCCTTCCCAGGAGACTTAATGTTTGCATACATCCTTTCAATTTGATGCCTCCTCAGTCTCTTTAAATGGGGTCTGCCTGCGGGTGTTCACTAGCAGGTTTCTGCTGGCCTCCGAGTCACCGTGAGTCCAGAACACTTCAGGAAGAAAGAACGACAAACGTGAGAAGGAGGTCAGACATCTGACTCAGATCTCTAGGTTAGGAGAGCCTTACCAAGGCTGTTCTGCTTTCCTCCTCATTAAGTAAGGCAGGGGTCCCTTCCTTGGCAGTCGGGGTGTGTGTGTCACCTAGTCTGTCGTGGTCCTTCTCGTTCCCGGGCTTTCGCTCTCGTGCTGCATGGCTCCAGGGGCTCGGGCATGTCACAGGCTGTGTCAGCGGAAGGTCCTTGCTCTCCTTCCTACTAAGTGCACTTTTTCAGCCTTGGAGGGCTTTTGGCCTCTCACGTGGCAGTGACAGGTGTGCTGAGAGGCGTGTTCAGCTTGCAGGTCTCTGGGCCCTTGGTCTGCGACACGTTCAGTCACGGCTCAGCACGGCTGCCTGGCTGCCTTGTTCAGCATCACTCCCTCAGAGAGGTCTCGCTTCCGGAGGTTGCCCCACCTCCTTCCCCGTGTCGTGTTCGGTTCATTGCGCTGCTGTTTGGGCTCCTCCATGGCCCTTGCGCTGACTGAGCTCTGCCTGGCAGGGCGTGCGGTCCGTCTCCTCTGGCAGGTGAGCTCCCCACCATGTTCAGGTCTCCGTCCCAGCACTGAGAAGAGTGCTTGTCTCCAAGTAGGTGCCCAGTAACGCATGCTGAATGAGTGACCTTCCTTATGTGTCATTTTCTTTTGCATCTACCAGCATTGGCTTATCTTCTCTGTTGGACCATTGGCACAGCGATTGGGTAGGAAACTCACGTGCGTTTGCTGTCTGAGCCTTGGAAGGCCGTGTTTCACAGCAGTTCTGTCAGGAGGCGGTGCAGACACTAGACCTGCCTGAAACTGTGCTCCAGGGAGCTGGGTCCCTCCAGAGACATAGCACGCCTCCCCTGGCCGAGGCCCAGTGCCAGCGCCCAGGAGCCTCGTCTGCTGGACAGGCTGCTGGGGTCCATGGGGGGCCATGTTCCAGGCTGGGCGCTTGGTCTGGAAGAGAGGCGGGGAGGGGCTGGAACAGCTTCAGAGAGCATCCTAGCGGGAGCAGGAGAAGTTGTTCTTCCCACAGCAGCTGTGGTTGTGGCTGGGGCACCTGGGCAGGGCCGCAGGAAAGAAGCGACCTCTGGCAGGGCCGGCCTAAGTGATGGGCGGCCCCAGCGAACCCAGCTCAAGGCTGCTCCACCGTCAGTACTCACTGTCACTGTCTCCAGGATGGCCACGGTCTTCTTCACGTCCCCGTGTCCTCTGTCCATGTGCTGGCTCCCGGGATGCAGCCCTGAATCAGGGCATCTCTGTCCTTGCAGACTCTGGGTCAAGAGGTGGAGGAGCTGGGTGCGTGTCCTCAGGGAGCTCCCTGCATTCTCTGCCTCCATGACAGGGCTGCTTATAGGACCTTCCCTTCAGAAACAGCCTTCTTTAGAAGGGGCAGCCAGTCTCTCAGGTCTGGCCTTTCAGACGGGTAGGCTAAGGCATTCCCTGCTCGTCCTGTGGTTCGGGCTCCACGCTTCTGCTGCGGGGAGGTCTGGGTTCAGTCCCTAGTCGGAGAAGTAAGATCACGCATACCATTCAGTGTGGCCAAAAAAATAAAAGTAAGAGTTGCCCACATGTCTCATTATGTCTAGGAAGACGTGTGTGTGTGTATATGTATCTCCTTAACTATATATATTAGTTAAATCTACCATCTACTGTTTATTACTGTCTCCATTTTGTTGGAGAAACGGCCTTTCTCCAACAAAACAACCAGTTTTATTGAACTGTAATTGATAAGCAATACTACCTTGAGTGTAGACCATAAGAACTTAGATTGTACTGATTGCCACTATAGTTAACACTCACAATCTCATATAGATAAAAAAAAGATAAAGAGAAATGGTTTTTTTTTTCCCCCTTCCCTGGCATCATAATTCTCCTAAAAGAAAAAGCGGGGAATGCAAGGGGTGAATAGGCACACTTGGTGAAGAGGCCAGTGGTTCCCCAGGAGGAGGAGGGGGCACACACACTTTCTAGCCTATGATGTTTGCTGTGATAAAGATCTACTCTGAAACTCAAGAAATGGTTTTTCCCCTGTGCTGCGAGCTCCGAGGCTCTGCCCTCTGAACAGCTTTCACGTACGGCAGGGCTAGCCACGGTCACAGCCGTGTCTCACATCCCAGGACGTGCTTACCTTGTCACTGGAAGCCGGTACCTTTTGAGCGCCTTCAAACGATTTTCCTTCCCTCACTTCTGAAGGGCATTTTGCTTCTTAAAGTAGTAGGGATGATACCATCCTGCAAGGAAGTAACATTACGGGAACTGGTTTCTGAAAGGCTCCCTTTTGTTTTCTCTTTCTCGTTTGGCCGGCGCTGGGGGACCCGCCCTGGCCCGGCCCTGGGTGGCGCTGGCAGCCGCGGCGCATGTGCAGGGAGAGCCAGCTCCGTGTTGTGTCTTGTAGATCGTGACCGACCAGCAGACGGGACAGAAGATCCAGATCGTCACCGCGGTGGACGCCTCCGGATCCCCCAAGCAGCAGTTCATCCTGACCAGCCCCGATGGAGCTGGAGCTGGGAAGGTGATCCTGGCTTCCCCGGAGACCTCCAGTGCCAAGCAGCTCATATTCACCACCTCGGACAACCTGGTCCCCGGCAGGATCCAGGTGAGCCCCGTCGACAGGTGTCCCTTTCACTTCAGCACGTCTGCTCCCATCCTTGTTCTTGACTCTCAGCTCTCCTCTGGGGGCACATCCGTCTCTGGAAGGTCCTTTGGGGACCTGCAGCCATGGCGGGTTGCTGCCTTGGCTCAGGTTAAAACCAGCAGATGAGCAGCAAGGCCTAGAAGGCAGCCGCTGCGGTGCTCAGGTGGGACGGAAGTCGAGCCGGCAAGTCGCCGGCACTACAGGACGCGGACCTGAGCGGTGGGCACGAGCCACCGGGGGAGGTCTCACCCAGGCCACGTGGCGGCAGCCCCTGGCCTGGATGCTTTCGGGGCAGCACCACCGGCGACCACAGCCAGACAAGGACCCGCTGGTGCTCCCTCGCACCTGCCCTGGCCCTGCTGTTTGTTCTGTCCTTGTTCCTGTGAGCTGCTGCCGTGGGCCTCTCAGTTCTGGTCTCCGTCCCTGCCCTGCTGCTCCCTCCTCTGACAGGCGGGTGGGTCGGGGCAGGTCCAGGCGGGAGAGGAGCAAGCGCTGGCAGAAGGGCAGGGCGTTGGGCAAGCCCTGAGTCTCCAGGTCCAATGCTCGAGGAGCAGGGACTCGAGGCTGGTGTCCCACGGGGACCAAGCACGGAGCACGTTTGCTCCATGTGCATGCAATTCAGGGCCTTGTTTGGTTCTGCTTTTAATGTTTTTTTAAATATTTATTTATTTAAAGGGCATTTTGCTTCTTAAAGTAGTAGGGATGATACCATCCTGCAAGGAAGTAACATTACGGGAACTGGTTTCTGAAAGGCTCCCTTTTGGTTTCTCTTTCTCGTTTGGCCTGCGCTGGGGGGCCCGCCCTGGCCCGGCCCTGGGTGGCGCTGGCAGCCGCGGCGCATGTGCAGGGAGAGCCAGCTCCGTGTTGTGTCTTGTAGATCGTGACCGACCAGCAGACGGGACAGAAGATCCAGATCGTCACCGCGGTGGACGCCTCCGGATCCCCCAAGCAGCAGTTCATCCTGACCAGCCCCGATGGAGCTGGAGCTGGGAAGGTGATCCTGGCTTCCCCGGAGACCTCCAGTGCCAAGCAGCTCATATTCACCACCTCGGACAACCTGGTCCCCGGCAGGATCCAGGTGAGCCCCGTCGACAGGTGTCCCTTTCACTTCAGCACGTCTGCTCCCATCCTTGTTCTTGACTCTCAGCTCTCCTCTGGGGGCACATCCGTCTCTGGAAGGTCCTTTGGGGACCTGCAGCCATGGCGGGTTGCTGCCTTGGCTCAGGTTAAAACCAGCAGATGAGCAGCAAGGCCTAGAAGGCAGCCGCTGCGGTGCTCAGGTGGGACGGAAGTCGAGCCGGCAAGTCGCCGGCACTACAGGACGCGGACCTGAGCGGTGGGCACGAGCCACCGGGGGAGGTCTCACCCAGGCCACGTGGCGGCAGCCCCTGGCCTGGATGCTTTCGGGGCAGCACCACCGGCGACCACAGCCAGACAAGGACCCGCTGGTGCTCCCTCGCACCTGCCCTGGCCCTGCTGTTTGTTCTGTCCTTGTTCCTGTGAGCTGCTGCCGTGGGCCTCTCAGTTCTGGTCTCCGTCCCTGCCCTGCTGCTCCCTCCTCTGACAGGCGGGTGGGTCGGGGCAGGTCCAGGCGGGAGAGGAGCAAGCGCTGGCAGAAGGGCAGGGCGTTGGGCAAGCCCTGAGTCTCCAGGTCCAATGCTCGAGGAGCAGGGACTCGAGGCTGGTGTCCCACGGGGACCAAGCACGGAGCACGTTTGCTCCATGTGCATGCAATTCAGGGCCTTGTTTGGTTCTGCTTTTTAATGTTTTTTTTTTTTTAAAGATTTATTTATTTATTTTGGGCGGGGGTCGGGGAGGGAGGGGGGCAGGCAGGCCACTTCTGTTGGTCTTTCATTTCTCTGTTTTCATCCGTCTTTGTTCTTTGGCTCCTGCGGGCCTCCCATCACAGTGGCCTCTGTCGTTGCTGAGCGCCGGCTCTGGGCGCATGCGCTCCAGAGCTCCGGCTCGGTGATTGGACACATCAGTCCAGCCGCTCCGTGGCACGTGGGATCTTCCCAGGCCAGGGATCGAACCAGCGCCCCTTGCACTGCAAGGCAGTGTCCCTACTCACTGGACCACCAGGGAAGCCCTGCTTTTTAATTTTGTAAACAATTTGTGGTAAATTAGGAACATATGGAGCATTTGTCGGTGTCCAGTTCAGTGGCATCACATGTATTCACGTTGTTTGGCAACAGCCATCCCCATCCATCCAGACGTCTTCTTCCTCCCAACCTGGAAGTCCTCCACAGCCCCTCCTCCCCGCCCTCCTGCAGCCCCCACTCTTTCTGTGGGTCTGACCAGTCTAGGCCCCTCGCATAAGTAGACTCCTGTATCATGTGTCCTTCTGTGACTGGCTAATATCACCAAGAGCGGTGTCCTCAAGGTCACGTGTATCAGGATTCCTTCCTTGTAAAGTGGAATACTACTCCACTGTGTGTGTGGCCTACACGTGGCGTTTCCATTTCTCTCTTGATGGATGCTTGGGTTGCTTTGACCTTTTGACTGCTGTGAATGTTGCTGCTAAGAACCCATGTGTTTTGCAGGGGGCTTTCTACTGTGGAGGAATTTGAGGAGGGAAAGGAATCTTTTTCTCTCCACTAGAGCTGAGTTCATACCTCAATAGGCATAGCGTTCAGAACTGTACTTTTGAAAAGTCTCGTGATTCAGTTAGTGAACACTTCTCCATGCTTCCCTTCTCACGTACACTTTGATCTCGTGGGTCCAGAGCTCCTCCCTGCTTGCTCAGACTCCTTGCTCGTGAGAGGACGGCTGTGCTTCTGTGGCATGTCAGATAAGAAGTCATCCTCCACCATGACTTCTGCATATAATCACTATTCATAAATCACTTTAGAGCCTATTGTTGCTTGTTGTTGAGTCACTGAGTCGGGTCCAGCTGTTTGTGACTCCATGGACTGCAACATGCCAGGTTTCCCTTTCTTTCACTGTCTCCCAATGTTTGTTCAGATGTATGTTCATTGAATTGGTGATGCTGTCTAAATCATCTCATCGTCCTCTGTCTCCCCCTTCTCTCCCTGCCCTCAATGTCTGCCAGCATTAGTCTTTCCCAGCGAGTCGACTCTTCGTATCAGGTGGCCAAAGGACTAGAGCTTCAGCATCAGTCCTTCCTGTGAAAATTCAGGGTTGAATGATTTCCTTTAGGACTGACTAGTCTGATCTCCTTGCAGTCCAAGGGACTCTCAAGAGTCCTCTCCAACACCAGGGTTGGAAAGCATCAGTCCTTCATAGCTCAGCCTTTTTTGGGGGGTGGGGGGTGCAACTATCATATTTTCTTCAATATTGTATTGAACAGTTAGGCAAGAAAGAGAAATGAAAGGTACCCAAATGAGAAATAAAACTATTTGCAGGCGGCATGATAGCATATCTCGAAAATCCCAAAGGCCCTATCAAAACACTGTCAGAATAAACAAACTCAGCAAACGATGCAAAACCACTGTAAAAAAAACCACTCGCATTCCTATACATCAACAAGGAACGATCAGAAATAGAAATCAAGAAAAACAATCCCATTCACAATTGTGCTGAAAAGAATAAAGTACCTAGTAATAAATCTAGTCAAGGAGGTGAAAGATCTATACATTGAAAACTGTAAGACATGGATAAACAAAATTAAAGAAGGCACAAATAAATAAAAAAGATTCTGTGATCATGAGTTAGAAGAATATTATTAAAGTATCCACATTACCCAAAGCAATGTATATATTCAATGCAGTTCTTATCAAAATTCAAATAGCATTTTTTTAGATAAATAGAAAAAACTATATTAAAACTTGGGTGAAACCACAAGGGACCCCAGATAACCAAAGCAATTCTGAGAAAGAACAATGAAGCTGGAGGCATCACACTGGCTGACTTGAAACTGTTGTTGCTCAGTCTCTAAGGCGAGTCCACTCTTGTGGTTCATGTCCATTGAGGCAGTGGTACTGTCCAGCCTTCTCATCCTCTGTCACCCCCTTCTCCTTCCCTCAGTCTTTCCCAGGATCACGGTCTTTTCCAATGAGTCGGTTCTTCTCAGCAGGTGGGCAAAGAATTGGAGCTTCAGCATCCATTCTTGCAGTGAATATTCAGGATTGATTTCCTTTAGGATGGACTGGTTTGATCTTGCTATCCAAGGATTTCTCGAAAGTTCCTCAGCACCACCATTGGAAAGCATCAGTCCTTCAGTGCTCAGCCTACTTTATGGTACAAAGCTCTCACATCCGTACATGACAGAGTGGGTCTTCTTTCCAGGGCAGAAATGGGTGAGGGGTGGCTAGATGAAAGAAGTAGTCCCTGGTTTTCTTTCTCGTTCTTCGATGAGGCATTGGAATTCTTCAGCATCTTTGATCTAGAAGTCAGACGTTCAGTCTGAGTCTGGGCTAAAATTAAGGTGTTAGTGGGGTTGCCTTCCTGCTGGAGGCTGTAGGGAAGAACCAGCCGGCTTCTTGGCCTTGTCCAGCTCTGAGAATCTGGACACATTTGGCTCCCTGCCTCCTCCCTATTTCGAAATCTTGTAACATTCCTCAGACAGCGTTCTCAGCCTTTTCTTATGGTTCAGCTCTCACATCCATACACGAGTACTGGAAAAACCATAGCTTTGACCATATGAACCAAAGTGATGGCAAAGTGATGCCTTTGCTGTTGAATGCTCTGTCTAGGTCTGTCATAGCAACCGTTTTTAATTTTGTGGCTGTGGTCACCGTCTGCAGTGTTTTTGCAGCCCAAGAAAATAAAATCTATCACTGTTTCCACTTTTTACCCTTCTGTTTGCTGTGAAGTGATGGGACCTGATGCTGTGATTTAGTTTGGTTCCCACCCCCCCCCCATAATGCCTCTTTTATTTATATTTATTTTCATCCATCTTTTTATTCTTTGGCCTGTGCAGGCCTTCCACTGCAATGGCCTCTCTCACTACAGAGCACCAGCTCAGGGTGCATGCGCTCCAGAGCGATGGCTCGTAATTGGACACACTGGTCCAGCCGCTTCGCTGCACGTGGCATCTCCCCAGGCCACAGAGTGGATCCAGTGCCCCTAGCACTGCGGGGTGGACTCTAGCCACCGGACCACCAAGGAAGCCCTGATTTGGTTTTTTGATGTTGTTTTAAGCTGGCTTTTCACTCTTTTCTTTCACCCTCATCAGGAAGCTGTTTAGTTCCTCTTCACTTTTTGCCATTAGAGTGGTGTCCTCTGCATATCTGAGGTGGTTGGTATTTCTCCCGCAAACTTGATTCCAGCTTGTGATTCATCCAGCCTGGCAGTTCACATGAGGTACTGCATATAAGTTGAATAAACAGGTTGGCAGTATACAGCCTCACTGGGCTCCCTTCCCAGTTTTGAACCAGTAACTTGTCACTTCCACTGTGTCATCAGAGCAGATTTGATTTAGGTCATATCTGAATGGCCTAAAGGTTTCCTAATTTTTTCAGTTTAAGTCCAAATTTCACAATAAAGAGCTCATGATCTTGACTGGATAGAACTTCTACATCTTTGGTTACAAAGCATTTGATCAGTCTAATTTCAGTATTTGTGGTGAGGTCCATGTGTAGAGTCGTCTCTTGTGTTGTTGAAAAAGGCATTTTGGTATAACCAGTGTGTTCTCTCTCTTTTTTTTTTTTTTATGAGAACTTACGAAGTAGTTGTAGTTTTTTTTTCTTTTTGGCCATTTCTGTTGGTCTTTCATTTATTTATTTTCATCAATCTTTGTTTTTTGGCCTGTATGGGCCTCCCATTGCAGTGGCCTCTGTGGTTGCAGAGCACCGGCTCTGGGCGCATGCGCTCTTGAGCGCTGGCTTGTAATTGGACACACTGGTCCAGCCGCTTCGCTGCACGTGGCATCTCCCCAGGCCACAGAGTGGATCCAGTGCCCCTAGCACTGCGGGGTGGACTCTAGCCACCGGACCACCAAGGAAGCCCTGATTTGGTTTTTTGATGTTGTTTTAAGCTGGCTTTTCACTCTTTTCTTTCACCCTCATCAGGAAGCTGTTTAGTTCCTCTTCACTTTTTGCCATTAGAGTGGTGTCCTCTGCATATCTGAGGTGGTTGGTATTTCTCCCGCAAACTTGATTCCAGCTTGTGATTCATCCAGCCTGGCAGTTCACATGAGGTACTGCATATAAGTTGAATAAACAGGTTGGCAGTATACAGCCTCACTGGGCTCCCTTCCCAGTTTTGAACCAGTAACTTGTCACTTCCACTGTGTCATCAGAGCAGATTTGATTTAGGTCATATCTGAATGGCCTAGAGGTTTCCCCTACTTTTTTCAGTTTAAGTCCAAATTTCACAATAAAGAGCTCATGATCTTGACTGGATAGAACTTCTACATCTTTGGTTACAAAGCATTTGATCAGTCTAATTTCAGTATTTGTGGTGAGGTCCATGTGTAGAGTCGTCTCTTGTGTTGTTGAAAAAGGCATTTTGGTATAACCAGTGTGTTCTCTCTCTTTTTTTTTTTTTTATGAGAACTTACGAAGTAGTTGTAGTTTTTTTTTCTTTTTGGCCATTTCTGTTGGTCTTTCATTTATTTATTTTCATCAATCTTTGTTTTTTGGCCTGTATGGGCCTCCCATTGCAGTGGCCTCTGTGGTTGCAGAGCACCGGCTCTGGGCGCATGCGCTCTTGAGCGCTGGCTCGGTCATTGGACACAGCGGTCCAGCCACCCTGCGGCACGTGGGATCCTCCCAGGCCAGGGATCGAACCGGCGCCCCTTGCACTGCAAGGTGGTGTCCTTACCCACTGGACCACCAGGGAAGCCCCAGTGTGTTCTCCTGATAAAACTCTGACACATCTACACCTGAGCATCGTTTTCACTTTGGCCTAGCCGCTTTGTTCTTTCTGGAACTATTAGCGATTGCCTTCCACTCTCCCCCGCCTTCTGACCTGGGGGCTCATCGTCCAGTGTCACGTCTTTTTGCCTTTTGACACTGTTCCTGTTCATGGGGCCCTCGGGGGAAGAACGCTGGCGTGGTTTGCCATTGCCCCCTCCAGTGGACCTTGTTTTGTTGGAGCTCTGCACTGGGGCCCATCAGTCAAGGGGGCCTGCGTGGCGTGGTCTGACCCTGGGCAGCCCCGCCCCCATCCCCGCCCTGCTGCAGGGGTGGGTCCCGGTGGGCAGCCGCGCCCTGCCTGGTGGCAGATGAAGTCAGGTGGGGTCTCGCTGGTTCTGCCCAGAGCTGTTCACCCCGCGTTGTTTCGTGCTCCGGCTCTATCAAGCCCCCTGCTTGTCTCCTGACCTAGATCGTCACAGACTCTGCCTCTGTGGAGCGTCTGCTGGGGAAGACTGACGTCCAGCGGCCCCAGGTGGTGGAGTACTGCGTGGTGTGCGGCGACAAAGCTTCAGGTAAGCCGCCAGAGCTCACGCCGGGCGGACCTGGGGCGCCACCAGATCCCCAGGGAGGGCGGCGGTTTCAGACAGTGAGCTCCACTTTCCTTACTGGGGTGGTGATGGAAACAAGCAAATCAGGTCGTCAGGTTATAGGAGTCAGAAGGAAAAGTCAAGATACTCTTTCTGTCATTTGTAAAACTTGGTTAAATTGTTGGTTATTCTCGTCCTAGTAAGGAGGTAACTGACACTACCTGGTGGTCCAGTGGTTAAGAGTCCACGCTTCCACTGGGCTCAGAACTAAGATCCCACATCCCTTACTGCAGGAAGAAAAAAAAAAGTAATCCGTTCTTTGGTACGTTTCATAGCTGCCCGTACCTCGCGGTTTCACACGCTGTGTGTGCTGTCTGTCCCTCCCTGGTCCTCTCTGCCGCGCCCTTGCTGTAACCCAGGGGGCACACGGGAGGGGGCGTGCCGGTCAGGCTGGAGGCCAGGGCCAGGCAGGACCTGGCCTCAGTCGTGCCCTCGGTGGTCGAGGGTGTGCTCTCGGCTAAGCCGGAGGGTGCTCTAGCTGGCGGGCCAGGCCTGAGGGTTTACCGTCCACACTCGTGAGGCCTCTGGGGCAGCATTCCTGGGCTCGCTTGGCTGGGAGCAGGGAACAAGGAGCCCGAAGAGGTCTGGCCCCAGAGCTCAGATTTCAGTTTCCCAACAGCGGGAGCCGCCGGGGCAGTGGTGCTGGGGATGCTGACCTGCATTCCGTGGTTACTGCCTGGTTCTGTTTTACCCTGTGGTCGCTGCGTTCATAGGAACTTCGGATACTTGGTGGGCCTGGTTTGGAAAAAAGAAAAGAAAAAAGACTGAGCCAGGCCTCTTGGAGGAAGACAACCCCGGGTTAGGACCAAAGCGCCAGCGTCGGGGCGGTGCTCACCCGTCCCTGGAGTCCTCTGATGCCGCTGCGGGCAGGGCTGGCGCTGCCTCGTCCTCACGGCCCGTTTTTCTTCAGACCTCTGGGCGCTGGGTGTGTTCTTTTCCAGTTGCTTCTGGACGTGCCTGTGTTCCCCACCAGAATGTGTCCCTTTCTTTTCAGAGCAGGAACCGTGTCTGACCCCTTCAGCTCTGTATCCCCGTGCTCTTGCCCGACGGGGAGGGACACTGGGAGCACGTTTTGAGCACACCAGAGGCCGCAGAATCTCTTCGGCTTCCCCTTACGGGCTCATCACAGGCTTGCAGTCCCGCTGTCTCTCAGTATGAGATGCCACTCTGAGGCCCAGAGAGCCCGAGGAAACCCACTGCAAGGGAGGAAAAAGGATGTCCCCAGAGTCATTTCAGCGTTGTTTGTTGAGTCGCTGCGCTGTGTGTGACTTGGCGACCCCGTGGGCGGCAGCACCCAAGCCTCCCTGGCTCTCACCGTCTCCCGGAATTTGCCCGCGTTCACGTGCGCTGAGTCAGCGATGCCGGCCAGCCCCTGCAGCGTGTCTGCTCCGGAGGGCACGGAGCTGAGGCCGCCAGGGGCAGCTGGAGACGGGCTCCCTGTGCTGGAGCTCAGGGCCCTGGGCCACTCTGCAGCTGCTGTCCGCGACCACCCTGTGAACGCTGACCTGCAGCGTGGTTGTGACCCGGGGCTACAGAAGAGCATCCCTGCAGGCAGCCCCCGCCAGGGATGGGAGGAAATGTAAACTGCTGGGGGCTCTGCAGTGTGGGAGGGGCTTAGAGTCGAGAGACCTCAGAGTGAAGATACTTAGAAAAAAGAACTGCGTTCAGTACTTGTGTTTTGAGGACTGCGAAACCGTATGACCCGCGTGCGTGGCGGCCTTCCTTTGGCTTGACCCACGCGGTCCCAGCCCCCACGCCAGGTCCTCCGGTCACGCCTCCTCCCCCGCACCCCACTCCCCGGTCAGTCTGGAGCCCAGGACAGGACTCTCGGAGGGAGGAAACGCAGGCTGACCCGGTGCAGTAGGACGGCGGGAGCTTGTGTTCGCTCAGTGCCCTTCTTGGCAGGAAGGCCGGGGAGCGGAGGGGCTTCCCGAGCTGGGCCCGGCGCACACAGCCCGGCTGCACGAGCTCCGCCGCGCACTGGGAGCGTGGAGGCGGGCCTTGCTCGGCCAGCGCCGCGGCCCGTGCCTGAGCTTCTGTCCCTCCTGCGTGCCCTCGCAGGGCTGCTCCGGAGAAGGTCGAGGGCTGGAGGCCCGGGTGCCGGGCGGCGTGCTCAGGCCTGCGGGGGCCCGTGGCCGCCAGCCTCTGGCCCCGCAGCCCGGTCACGCAGCCCGCCTTCCTCTCTCAGGCCGCCACTATGGGGCTGTCAGCTGTGAAGGCTGCAAGGGCTTCTTCAAAAGGAGCGTGAGGAAGAGCCTGACCTACAGCTGCCGGAGCAGCCAGGACTGCGTCATCAACAAGCACCACCGGAACCGCTGCCAGTTCTGCCGGCTCAAGAAGTGCCTGGAGATGGGCATGAAGATGGAATGTGAGTCCCGCGCCCCGGCCCCGCGGCTCCGCGCCCGGCCTCCAGACACGCTGCTGTCCCCTGAGGCTTCGCTTTGGTCCGCCTCGTGGGCCCGCGCAGGGATGCGGTGCCGGTGGCCCCGGGGCGGGTCCCTCTCCGTGGTGGACACCTCGTCCACGGGAGAACAGCGCGTCAGCCCGGCCCCGGCAGCCGCGCAGTAGGTCCCCGGCCTTGAAACAGCCGTCGCCTGCCTTCCTCACGTGCTGCCTCTGGGCTCCCATTTTCTTTCTCGTGTTTCTGGCGTGTGCACTTGTGCTCATAGCAGGTCCCGAGCAGAGAGGTTGCTGAGTCACGTAAAATTGACCCCCGCTGACAGCGAGCGGAAGCTGTCGCGGCTTGAGCTGGGCGTTAGGATGCGTCCACGGGGCGTGGGCAGCTCTGTTGGGGGCCCACTGGAGGGCGTGTCTCCCTGGAGAGAGGCCTGAGCAGCGGGAGGGAAAGCACACGGACAGCACGCGCCGCCTCGAGCGCCTTGAGGGCTGACGGCGCCTCGGCTCCCGCCAGGCGTGTCCGCCACCCAGCTCGGCATCCCCCCAGCAGTGGGTTTAGGCAGGGGAGCCCCACCGCCCCGAGGGGTGGCTTGTATCGATTTGGGTCGTTCCTCTGAATGTGGGTCTTTCTCTCCTGACTTAAGCTGTGCAGAGTGAACGGAAGCCCTTTGACGTGCAGCGGGAGAAGCCCAGCAATTGTGCTGCGTCCACTGAGAAAATCTACATCCGAAAGGACCTGAGAAGCCCTCTGATAGCCACGCCAACGTTTGTGGCCGACAAGGATGGAGCCAGGTCAGTGCCGGGGGTAGCAGAGGGCGCCCTGCCCGCAGCTCGGGAGGGGGTTCCGTGGCCCCCGCCCGCGGGCCTCCGCCCAGAGGCCCCTTTGGTCCCAGCCCAGCCTTGCGGAGCGCTCCGGTCACACCGCTGGGCAGGCCCAAGGAGGGCCGACTTAAGATGGGCTTTAGGGTGGGGTCAGAGTTGTCTCCTGTCTCAGGGGCTCAGGTTCTGGGCTATCGTTTAGGCATCATTCGGGCGGGAAAACATGGGTTCCATGAGTCAGGGTCGTGAGTCGGGATCCGGGCTCTTGGATTGGAGATGAAAGGCCTGAGAGCCAGCTGGGGTCTGACAGCCCCACAGGTCAGACTATACGCTCTTGCTAATGGGATCTGTCAAACTGTAAAGAAACCGACTGGGAAACAGGACACTGAGAACGTGTCGAGGCCAGCACTGGAGCTGGGGGGCCCTGCTGGTGCTCAGGGTCGGGGGGCGTTGCTGGCAGAGCCGGGGGCACGGCGACCCGGGGACACGCGTCCGTGTCATGCTGTCGTGGCTCGTCTCCTTGCGGAGAGGGGGCTCTCGGCTCACCAGGCCGCCGGGCGAGCGAGAGCGTCGGCTCAGCCCCGCCGCCGCCGGGGTAGACGCAGCGTGGCCACTGTGTGCTCAGCGCTGGAAGCTACTCTGGGTTTCTTTATGTCTTAACTAGACAGACAGGTCTTCTTGATCCAGGGATGCTTGTGAACATCCAGCAGCCGTTGATACGTGAGGACGGCACGGTTCTCCTGGCCACGGACTGCAAGGTGAGGTCCCCCTCGCCGCCTCTCCCCCACCCTGACGTCACGGGGACAGGCGCCTCTCTAGGGGCTGAGGGTGTCCTGCTGCCTCCCCGTCTCCCTGGGACGGCCTTGCTGGGACTGGCATCCCAGCCAGAGCAGGCTGGACCTGGTCACTTAACGTGTCAGGGCCTGGAGTTCGCTTTGGGGGGCATTCTGTGGTCTTGTCTTCTAAGACTCCCCCCGCCCATTAGTGCAGCTCAGCCGACGGCTGGCAGCCTGAGGAGGAACCCCTGGTTCCCTTATACTGGATGCCCTGCAGGCCGGGGTCCAGCCAGCACCGCGGCGGTTCTGACTAGAGACACGGCGCGTCAGCCCCGGGGCGTCCAACGTGTGGACGGAGACGCCGTCCCCCTGAGAGGAGGGGACAGCGGGCCCCTCCTGGGGACGCAGCGCTGTTTCGAGTCCCTCCTTCCAGAGCGGGGGCCTCGGCGCTCAGAGGGGCGGCCGCCCTTGCCACGCGGGCTGCCCCACGGACTGTGAGAGGAGACGGTGGGCTTTCCTTTTCCTGTCTGGACAGACCCCTCTCCTCAGTCACCTCCCCAGGAGGCAGCGTGGCGCTCAGTCCGCTCGCGGTCACCCAGGGCGCGCTAAGGGCCACTCTCCCATGGGGCGAGATGGCTGAAGACAGGAGCTGGCAGCCGGGGTGCTCCCCGGCTGGGCTTGGAGCCTCGTGTCCTCGGGCGGTGCTGACCGGCCCTCCAGGCTCGTCGCCTTCCCCCAGGAGACAGGCGGGGCACGCCTGGCCAGCGGGTGGGTGGTCACAGCAGGAACCTGGAAGTAAGACCCGAGCCCCCGAGCTCCTGATGGCCGGGGGCTGTGCACCCCCGCGTCACCCGCCGAGAGGCTGGGCAGAGCTGGCCGCCGGGTGAGCGAGGCGTCGGCTCAGCCCGCCGCCGGGGTAGACGCAGCGTGGCCACTGTGTGCTCAGCGCTGGAAGCTACTCTGGGTTTCTTTATGTCTTAACTAGACAGACAGGTCTTCTTGATCCAGGGATGCTTGTGAACATCCAGCAGCCGTTGATACGTGAGGACGGCACGGTTCTCCTGGCCACGGACTGCAAGGTGAGGTCCCCCTCGCCGCCTCTCCCCCACCCTGACGTCACGGGGACAGGCGCCTCTCTAGGGGCTGAGGGTGTCCTGCTGCCTCCCCGTCTCCCTGGGACGGCCTTGCTGGGACTGGCATCCCAGCCAGAGCAGGCTGGACCTGGTCACTTAACGTGTCAGGGCCTGGAGTTCGCTTTGGGGGGCATTCTGTGGTCTTGTCTTCTAAGACTCCCCCCGCCCATTAGTGCAGCTCAGCCGACGGCTGGCAGCCTGAGGAGGAACCCCTGGTTCCCTTATACTGGATGCCCTGCGGGCCCGGGGGTCCAGCCAGCACCGCGCGGTTCTGACTAGAGCCACGGCGCGTCAGCCCCGGGGCGTCCAACGTGTGGACGGAGACGCCGTCCCCCTGAGCGGAGGGGACAGCGGGCCCCCCCTCGGGGGGCGGCGCTGTTTCGAGTCCCTCCTTCCAGAGCGGGGGCCTCGGCGCTCAGAGGGGCGGCCGCCCTTGCCACGCGGGCTGCCCCACGGACTGTGAGAGGAGACGGTGGGCTTTCCTTTTCCTGTCTGGACAGACCCCTCTCCTCAGTCACCTCCCCAGGAGGCAGCGTGGCGCTCAGTCCGCTCGCGGTCACCCAGGGCGCGCTAAGGGCCACTCTCCCATGGGGCGAGATGGCTGAAGACAGGAGCTGGCAGCCGGGGTGCTCCCCGGCTGGGCTTGGAGCCTCGTGTCCTCGGGCGGTGCTGACCGGCCCTCCAGGCTCGTCGCCTTCCCCCAGGAGACAGGCGGGGCACGCCTGGCCAGCGGGTGGGTGGTCACAGCAGGAACCTGGAAGTAAGACCCGAGCCCCCGAGCTCCTGATGGCCGGGGGCTGTGCACCCCCGCGTCACCCGCCGAGAGGCTGGGCAGAGCTGGCCGCCCTGGGCCCTCCCGTCCCCACCCCAGCGCCCACCAGGCAGGGGTGTGGGGAGACCTGAGCAAGTCAGTGTGGTGACACGGGCGGAGCCCACCCTGAATTGGTCACTGGCGGCAGCCGGCTGCGGTCGCCGGGCTGCAGGGAGCAAAGGGCCGTGAAGACGGGCTGCAGCCGCCCAGCCGCCCCGCCCGCCTCCAGCGGCCGAGGCTCCGCGCCCCCCGGAGGCTGGTCACGGCGACAGACACAAGCGCCGCCTAGAGGCAGCTGTTTGCAGAAGTGATTTTTAAACTGTGTCCTGTGAACGAATCGACTTGGGCGTTCACTTGGAATCCACGGAGACGCCGCAGGCGGCCAGCCTCCTGCCCCGGAAGCTCTCCCGGAGGCTGCGTCTCGGCGGGCTGCAGCACGGGACCCAGGTCCAGCCCGGTCCGGCCGTGGGCAGCGGCTTTTTCTGCTTCTCCCTTCAGCGTATCTGTCGTGATGACCTGTTTTCTGTTATGTGGTGGTTCTGTGGGTGATGCAGCATTTCTGCTGCCCCTGGGCTGCCTTGGTGGCTCTGACGGTCGAGAAGCCGCCGGCAGCGCGGGAGGCGGAGGCCCAGTCCCTGGGCGGGGCAGCCCCCGCAGGAAGGGACAGCAGCCCGCGCCTGGAGAGCCCGGGGACGGAGCCGGCGGGCCACAGGCCACGGGGTCACAGACGGTTACGACTAAGCGACTTTCACTTTTCCTACTGCATCTGATCTTTCAGGTTTAGAATCAAGATACAGCAGACATTTTTGTATACATACCTCAGTTGATTTGAGTACGATTTCTTAAAATTGACTCCCGAGTGGGGCTTGGGACCCAGGGCGCGCTAAGGGCCACTCTCCCATGGGGCGAGATGGCTGAAGACAGGAGCTGGCAGCCGGGGTGCTCCCCGGCTGGGCTTGGAGCCTCGTGTCCTCGGGCGGTGCTGACCGGCCCTCCAGGCTCGTCGCCTTCCCCCAGGAGACAGGCGGGGCACGCCTGGCCAGCGGGTGGGTGGTCACAGCAGGAACCTGGAAGTAAGACCCGAGCCCCCGAGCTCCTGATGGCCGGGGGCTGTGCACCCCCGCGTCACCCGCCGAGAGGCTGGGCAGAGCTGGCCGCCCTGGGCCCTCCCGTCCCCACCCCAGCGCCCACCAGGCAGGGGTGTGGGGAGACCTGAGCAAGTCAGTGTGGTGACACGGGCGGAGCCCACCCTGAATTGGTCACTGGCGGCAGCCGGCTGCGGTCGCCGGGCTGCAGGGAGCAAAGGGCCGTGAAGACGGGCTGCAGCCGCCCAGCCGCCCCGCCCGCCTCCAGCGGCCGAGGCTCCGCGCCCCCCGGAGGCTGGTCACGGCGACAGACACAAGCGCCGCCTAGAGGCAGCTGTTTGCAGAAGTGATTTTTAAACTGTGTCCTGTGAACGAATCGACTTGGGCGTTCACTTGGAATCCACGGAGACGCCGCAGGCGGCCAGCCTCCTGCCCCGGAAGCTCTCCCGGAGGCTGCGTCTCGGCGGGCTGCAGCACGGGACCCAGGTCCAGCCCGGTCCGGCCGTGGGCAGCGGCTTTTTCTGCTTCTCCCTTCAGCGTATCTGTCGTGATGACCTGTTTTCTGTTATGTGGTGGTTCTGTGGGTGATGCAGCATTTCTGCTGCCCCTGGGCTGCCTTGGTGGCTCTGACGGTCGAGAAGCCGCCGGCAGCGCGGGAGGCGGAGGCCCAGTCCCTGGGCGGGGCAGCCCCCGCAGGAAGGGACAGCAGCCCGCGCCTGGAGAGCCCGGGGACGGAGCCGGCGGGCCACAGGCCACGGGGTCACAGACGGTTACGACTAAGCGACTTTCACTTTTCCTACTGCATCTGATCTTTCAGGTTTAGAATCAAGATACAGCAGACATTTTTGTATACATACCTCAGTTGATTTGAGTAGTTCTTTGGCTTATTTCTTAAAATTGAGGTGTAATTCCCACTCCCAAAAAATTGACCCTGTATTATCTTGCCTGTTAGGAACAGTGCTGCTGTGAACATCGTGTGCAGGCTTTCTTGTGGACATATACATCTCTTATGTACATACCAAGGAGTGGGGTTGCTGTGGCCACATAGAGCTCTGCGTTTAAGCCTTTGAGGAATTGCCAGGCTCTTCTCCACGGCAGCCACACCGTGTCACAGTCCCACCAGCCGTGCGCGAGGGCTCCCCGTGTTTCCACGTCCTTGCCAGCCCTCGATGTTGTATGTCTCTTTGACGGTGACCGTCTTAGTGGGTGTGAAGTGATACCTCCTTGTGGTGTTGATTTGCGTTTTTAGCTGACTTGTCTTTTCATTATTGAGCCGTAAGAGTTCTTTACATATTCTGGCTAGTAAGCCATTATCAGCTGTATCATTTACAAACATTTCCTCCCATTCTGTGGGTTGTCTTTTATGTCTGGGAGGAGAGAGGTTGTCTTTTTTCTGTATTAATAATCTTTTGAAGCACAGAAGGTAAAATTCTGGTGATACCTAGCCTAGTCAGGTTTTATTGTGTCATCGTTAGGCGTGTGGGTTTGCGTATCCACCTTTACAGTCGAGATACAGAACTATTTCCTCACCAAAAAGCTCTTCCTCGCCCGCCCGTGGTAGTCACACCCCCATGGAACCTGTATTTAAAGCAACATTGCCCTGAGAGTCCTGTGCGTTTTCATCTTTACTGCTACCGTTTTCTGATGAACAGGCTGAAACAAGCCAGGGAGCCCTGGGCACACTGGCAAATGTAGTGACTTCCCTCGCCAACCTCAGTGAGTCCCTTAACAATGGCGACACTTCAGAAATGCAGCCGGAGGACCAGTCGGCAAGTGAGATCACCAGGTACGAGCCCCCGAGGATGGACGCCCACCCCCCCACACACACGCACACACCATCGCTGTGTTGTTGTGAGGGTGGGTGGCAGCGTTTTGACACCCACTCTGTGTTTCATCGTGGATTCCAGAATTGTCACCACGCCCCTCCACTTCTGTCCGCCTCCGATTTTAACTGTGGGAATCTGGACCAACTTACGTGACGTGATATAAAACAGCCTCAAAGCTCCTCACTCCAGATGGTAAAGGAGATGGAGATTCTCGGGAGGCGCACGCAGGTCCCAGCAGGCTGGTACTTGGCACTTAACTGGACCTAGGCACCAGTCGTGCGTCCCCTTTCCCACTTGTGTGTTAGCGTGCTGTCTTTCTAGGGTTTGTTTCTTCCAAGTCGTGAGTCCGGAGCTGACATCGAGTCCTCAGAGGAGGCAGACCTCGGCCGTCAGGTGACCCTGGCGCCGGTGCCCGCTGCCGGAGTGCGCTCCCTGCAGCCAGGCTGCGGGGCTGCTCCTTTCCTGGTGGACCCGCCTCCCCGCCCGTCCTGCCAGGCCCGGCCAGGGCCTCCCAGGCGTGGCGTCCTCGCGCTTACTTGTGCTCTGGTGGAAAAGGACAGCCGGGGTCCACTGCAAAGCGGGTGGGGATGGGGGTTGAGCTAGGCCGCGTTCTGGTTCTGCCACTCACTCTTGGGTGGTGTTGGAGAAGTTAGCTTTCACATCTCGAAGATGGAGGGAGTTCTCCCTTGGAGAGCAGTCGTGAAACCCAGAAGTTCCTTGTGGGAATAAATGATGTCTAGCTTAGCGCCTGAGGCACGGTGCAGATGCGCGGGGAGGTCCCTGCCCCTCCTCTCGACCGGCCTGGGTTCATTCTCTTTGCCCTGCCTGCTGTCTTCCTGAGTCGCATCTCAGCCTGGGCGCTCCGCCTCCTGGAAGCCATGGCCTCACAGTGACGCTGGCTCCTGTTGCTTGCAGGGCGTTCGACACCTTAGCAAAAGCACTGAACACCACAGACAGCGCCTCGCCCCCGAGCCTGGCAGACGGGATGGATGGTAGCGGAGGGGGCGGCATCCACGTCATCAGCAGAGACCAGTCCACGCCCATCATTGAGGTCGAAGGCCCCCTCCTTTCAGACACTCACGTCACGTTTAAGGTGAGGACCTCAGCCAGCTGGGTGGGGCTCTGTGCCCCGGCTGGTCTCACTGAAAAACCAGAGCTGCCGGGGAGCTCATCTTCATGTGGCCGTGTGGGATCAGGAGCTTGGGTTCCAGAGCTGTTCGCATGGTGAAGCATGCGCCCTCATCTTTTGCTCACTGGGCCACTTGACTGCTGGTGACCTTGAAGCAGGCGTGGCCACCTGTCCCCGCCAAGCCAGGCCCGTGGGGCTGCTCTGCCATCTGCCCTGCAGGGACGCCTGGCTTCAGCATAGGCTCAGGCAGGCCCTTGGTTCCCAGCCTCCCCAGCCTTCGGGCCTGGTCTCCTGCCCGCTAGGCCGCAGAGGGCAGCTCTCAGCTGTGCTGGCAGGCTGGCCGGGCCCCATGGCCTCTCTGCACTCACCCCAGTCTCAGTGCTCAACTGAAGGCACTGCCAGGCTCCCTGAGCACCCCCGCTTCTAGCTCTGCAGACCTGAGTCTTCAGCAACCCCCGTCTTCTCCACTGGAATGATCTGGCCAACCACCGAGGAACAGAGCCCCTGCCCGTAGTTGCCCAGGGGCGCCAAGGGCAGGGCCGCCAGGGGTGCGAGCTGCCGAGACAGTCGAGCCCCTTCAGGATAGCGGGGCTCCTGGGGCCCAGCCTGGGTCCTGCAGGCAGGCACCCCCTGCTGTCTGGGCTCCCGCCCACTGTTCCCTGAGGCCACCTGCCTGTCCCCATTAAGGTTAGGCTTGAACCTGTGGCTCCGAATGGAGCTGCCTAGCCACCAGAGCCGGGCAGGTGAGGCAGGTGGAGAAGTGTCTCTGTGAGGATGGGCTGGGCGGTCCTCGTCCTCCCACCTCCCCGGCGCCGTCAGGCCCCGGTCACTGGGCAGAGCCCCCAGGGAGCCGGTGCTGCCCGCCTGCCCCCAGGGAGGGTCTGCGCGGGGCTTCAGCCTCAGGCGGGTGCCGACAGCGCCGGCCGCGCTCTCCCCTCAGCTCACGATGCCCAGCCCGATGCCCGAGTACCTCAACGTGCACTACATCTGCGAGTCGGCCTCCCGCCTGCTCTTCCTGTCCATGCACTGGGCCAGGTCCATCCCGGCCTTCCAGGCGCTTGGGTAAGTGGCTCTTCCTCTGTGGGTGCCTTTGGGCAGGACCCCCCTGCAGGGATGGAGTGGAAGGGAAGGCCGCTGGCCTGGGGCCTTGAGGCGGCACAGGGAGGCCTACACTCAGGGCCTTTGAGACGAGGACACGTCATCTCAGGTGCACCGGCCGTGCTGTCCTGGGTGTGGCGGGGGTGTCTCTCCATTTTGGGGTCCCTCTCCCTGGCTCTCAGCCTTTGATTGCGGCAGCCTCTTAGGACACAGCCACCCCGGGGCTGAGGAGCAGCTTCCCACAGGGACTTCCATTGAGGCGGTTGTAGGTCAGCCGTGGAGGCGTGGGGAGCAGCCCTGGGCATTCCGTAGGCCTCCGGCAAGCACGCCGACGTGACTCGCTGGGGAGCGTGAGGGCCTGGAGAAGCGGTGCCGAGCCCCGCGCCACCCCTGCTCTGTGTCCCCAGGCAGGACTGCAACACCAGCCTGGTGCGGGCCTGCTGGAACGAGCTCTTCACCCTCGGCCTGGCCCAGTGCGCCCAGGTCATGAGCCTCTCCACCATCCTGGCCGCCATCGTCAACCACCTGCAGAACAGCATCCAGGAAGGTAGGCTGGGCCGCCCTCGGCCGGCCGGTGTCCACAGCCGCCTCGGGCGGAGGGCGCGCAGGTCACGGCCAGGGGCAGCGTTGACATTTCTCCCCAGCTGCCTTCTTCTCATATACTGAAGGTGAAAGGGAAAAGAGAATTGGGACAAGGTGCTGATGTCCACTGCAGATGTTCAGTAATGCTTGTAGAATAGTCACAGGTTTTGGTTTCATCTTGTCACGTGGCTCACAAACCCTCACAGCCCTGTAGGTTAGGAACCGTCACAGAAGACCAGGTCCAGAGGTTGCGTGGAGAAGGGGCGGAGTGGGGCCAGCCCTGGGGCACATGCCCGCCTCGTCCAGGGCCTGGGCGAGCCCGTGACTCTCAGTGTGAGAGCTGGGCAGCCTCCTGCCACCACGGGATCAGCTCCCGGCCGTGTCTGGACGGGAGGGGGCCGGCGCGGTCTGCACGTGCTGTGTGTCCCCTGGGAGGCCTGCTCGGGCTCCGCGGGGCCAGGCTGAGCCTGGGATCACTCCTGCAGCCGCGCTGGGGGTGACCCGCTGTCGTAACTGGGTGTCCCAGTGTTTGAGACCCAGGAGTGAGAGTCACCTGGGCACACCTTCATTTTTCTAGTCACTTCCTTTGGAAGCTATGTAATTTGTATAGTCACGTAACATTTTACTGGGTTTTAGATTTGGTCATAAATTAGCTTCAGTTTTATTTTTAACTGAACATGCTATGACCTTCAGCAAGATACTGTCATGAAGACTAAATCAGACAACTTGATTGACAACTAAAGAGCGCCCACGTGACCAGGTTGGCACATACTCATTCAGGGCCTGCAGAGGCTTAGAAAGAATGGACCTTGACACACGCTGGCACGTGGTCTTCAGCACCTGCAGGCCAGAGGTGCTGCCCAGGGTGGGCCCAGGGAGAACCGCTGGTCCAGGAAGCCGTTCTGATGCAGGGGAAGTGGAATGTGGGCGCCCACTGTCACCTCACCACACCTGGGAAATGAGGCTCTTGCGGGTCTTTCGTTTGAAAGTGAGCGTGTCTCTCCTGGCCATCCGTGGCCCCGGGACCCGCTCCTCGCCTGTCCTCCCAGCCTTCCTCAGGGCTGTTGCTGTCTCGTAGATAAGCTCTCTGGAGAGCGGATCAAGCAGGTGATGGAGCACATCTGGAAGCTCCAGGAGTTCTGCAACAGCATGGCGAAGCTGGATGTGGACGGCTACGAGTACGCATACCTTAAAGCTATAGTTCTCTTTAGCCCCGGTAAGCTCCGCGCTGGGCACGCCCCACGGTTCCCTCCCGGGTCTCCTCGTGCCTCTCAACACGAGCATGTGGTCGGGTTCTCAGCAGCGTAGAGCTCGCCGCGCCGCGCATGACTCTGTGCTCCCTAGCGGGTGCCGCTGACGCGGAGGGTCGGCTCTTGCAGAGTCTTGTCGGGCCGGGGCCGGGGCCGGGGCGCCGGCTGACTCCGCACGTTGACTGTGCGTCGCCGGTGTGCCCACAGCCGCTGAGCAGACGGCTCGCGGGACTGACGACGCACTTGGCCCTCAGTCGTCATGAGCTCCACGGTGGTAGATTCAGCCAACGCGAATCAAAAATACTCTAGGAAAGGGACACCCCTCGCCGGCAGCCCAGAGGTTGAGACTCTGAGCTTCCAATGCAAGAAGCACAGTTTCAGTCTCCAGTTGGGGAATTAAAATGTCATGGCAAAAAAAGAAAAATTCCAGGAACAAAATATTTAAAAGAGTTCCAAAGGAACTAAAAGCAAAAGTGACTAGAAGTCCACGGAAAGCCGTGGACGTCATGGTGTTGTCTGATGTAAAGGACGTCCGTGGGCTTGCTGTGTGTGGCCGGGGCGGGGCCCAGAGCCAGGCCCTGCAGAGCCCGGGGGACACTTGGGTTCCATCCGATGCCCTTCTGTCTCTGTTCCCATTTGCCTTGGTTGGCTCTTTGCCAGCTGTTAGGTCTGCTAGCACATATGGTGTCGGACAGACTGAAGGCACGAGTTTCCCACGGCCTCTGCCGGGCAGTGGACCCGGCGTAAGCTCTGCAGCCCACCCCAGCCCCACTCGTGAACGACAGATTGGCTCCCGAAATGGGGGACACTGCGTGATGACATGCCTAGGCAGCGGGTGATGATTTCTGATTCCATGTGGTGGGCGTCTCCTAGAGGAGGCAGGACGTCACAGGTCTGGGCCAGCCCTGGTGCGACTCCTGGGGTCGGGCCCCTCCTGGGCCCTTGAGGTTTCGGCAGAGGAAGGCCCCGTGCTGGAGCAGCGCTGCCGAGCCAGCCCGACCGGCAGAGCTCAGTCTCCTGCCCTCAAGAAATCTGTCAGAAGCTTGACCAAAAAGAGGTCCTGAGACGTCTGCACGTGAGGCTCTCAAATACAGACAGCAACTCGGGGTCCTTCTCTTCGTTCAGACCATCCAGGTTTGACCAGCACGAGCCAGATTGAAAAATTCCAAGAAAAGGCCCAGATGGAGCTGCAGGACTACGTTCAGAAAACCTACTCGGAAGACACCTACCGGTGAGGCACACAGGCGAGACGGGGCGAGGCTGAATGTGGCTGCAGATGCCGGCCACGTTGATACGACGTTGGCCTTCCCGTTCTGGCAGTCCGGCGGAGCCTCCGCTTGACCCCTTCAACCCTTGAATTGTCGAGGTGGTCGTGGCGTGGGGAGGACCCGGAGGCCCGGGCCATCCCCGTGTGCTGGCTGACTGTGGGAGAGCGCTGGGGCTGCTCCTCTGTAATGTGGGGGTGGGGAGTTGCGCTCCCCTTTGGGACTGAGGGTGCAGGTGGGCTCCAGCGCTCCTGCAGACCCACCCCGCCCCGCCCCGCCCCTGCGCGCTCCACCCGCCTAGGCGGCAGTGCTGGCCGCTTGACGAGGGTTTCATCGACAAAACCCCAAGCTGACCCTTGTGAGAAGTGGTTGGGTTATACAAGACAGTAATCACCTCTCGCATAGTTGATATTTTAAAATGTCCTTTATTCGGGTAAAAGTTTATGTTTGGGCAGCAGGGAGAGAATGGTGTCTAGAAGCCTTTCTCATGTGGATGAGGAGCGGACGGTCTTTGCGTTCATGGTAAAGTCCTACAGGAGAAACTATTAAACACAGAAAAGTAAGAGTGGACAGGGCCTGGCTTCGGCTCTGAGCGGAGTGGCATGGCTCCCGGGAGCCTGTCGGGGCGCAGGCTTGAGGCAGCGCCTGCCCCCTTTGGTCTGACCACCCTCCCTCTTACAGGTTGGCCCGGATTCTCGTCCGCCTGCCAGCACTCAGGCTGATGAGCTCCAACATAACGGAAGAGCTTTTTTTTACTGGTCTCATTGGCAATGTTTCGATAGACAGCATAATCCCCTACATCCTCAAGATGGAGACGGCGGAGTATAACGGCCAGATCACGGGAGCCAGCCTATAGCCCGCCTCGCCCCACCGAGGAGCACAGGATCTGCCCGGACCACTCCGACCCAGGGACAGTAGAGTAGTGGTGTTTTGGTATGTGCAAATATCTCCAGTATGTCTGCTGTTTCCTCACTGGTTTCTTAAATGTTAATCCCAGACTGTAGCCACTAAGAGACTAGTAGGAGCCTTTCCTGCCATAAGAAATGTTTTAATGCCTTTTGATGAAGCAATGGATTTTGAAACAATCTTTTAACTCAATTTGTATTTAGACATTCTCAAAGGGCAAAAAACAAAAGCAAAGTTTTATAATATCAGAGACTAGTATTAAAACTAAAAGAACCTAAGAGAACGGTATGTGTGTATATATGAAAATGTCCTTGGAATAGCTACTAACGACCAGGGTAATAATACTAGCACTTTCTAAGCACTTCTTATCCTTGCATAATGTTAGCAGCATCTTGCATCTGTGCAGGGCGAATGGAGAATTGTGTATGTCTTTTTGAGATGCTAATGGTTTCTGTGAAAATGCAATAGGGTACAGGAGACAATCATTTATGCTTATGGAAGGAAGGCCTCAGTCGTAACTGTGCGCACGGCCAGTGCTGAGCTGAGCTCCAGGTGCGAGGACGATGGCAGTGGGGTGGCCCAGGCGCGGGGACCGACCTCGAAGCATCCTGGCCTTGAGCTGGTGCAGCGTGGCTGCCCGACCTCTGGTCCTGCCGTGCCGACATCTGCAGGCGCCTCTGAACTTGGGCTCTTCTGGACGGGTTCTCGGAACTGGATTCAGCCATCAATTCCTGCAGCGGCGGAAAGCATCCCCGAGGTCCCTCGGCGTCATGGCAGGTGGCACGTTCTGACCACGAAGTGCAAGGTGGGCCTCTGCACCCTTGACGGGACCGCTCGACGACGGGGCGGGGCGTGTGCCCCTGTCTCAGCTGAGGAGTGGGGGGCTGCCTTCTCAGCAGTTCCTGCCCCACGCCCCGCTGGGGACACACAGGCTCCGGCACCTCAGTCGCGCCCGGGAGGAGAGCCGGGGCCCGGGCCCGGCACCTGGCCAGGCGGCGGTCGCAGTGCAGCCGCGAGGCGTGTTCTGAGGCTCCAGGCTCGGCACCATCTCCGGCCGCAGGTTTCTCGGGGGGCCTGGCACGCTGCACACTTAGGTGCCCCGGGGCTGTGTCAGCAGATGGCCCCTGGAGTGGCTTAGGTGACGGATGAGAAGCCTTGAATTAAAGCCGAGTCGCCTCATTGCCCCTCGTAAGTGACAGTGCCCATCAGCGACAGCAGGATGCAGTTGCTGGGAAGTGGATCTAGGGAACGCGCTCGTACGCTCGCCTGCTGGCCAATCTGGGGGGCGCGAGGGCGCGACCTCCTGCCCGGAGAGCGCCCCGCCCGCTTCCTGGCCCGGACGGAGGAGAGACTGGGAGGCTGAGGCTGCCCCTGCTGGCCTCTCTGATGAGCCGGCCTCCCCGAGGCCCCCGCGCACCCCTCCCGGCCCGGCAGCCTGCTTTGTCCTGCGAGCAGCGGGCTGGCTGAGGCCGGAGAGTGGCGCAGGGCGGGCTTCCGCCGCCGCGGGCTCCGGGCAGAGCGGGGCTCTTGCTGCCACGGCCGTCGAGAGCACCTCTGAGCCCTGAGGGGCGACAGTCTCCCCCTGCGGAAGTCTTGTTTGTTTCCGATTCTGTCATTTATCATTCAGGCCTTGGGAGCAACGTTTGGAGAAAGTGTAGGTACCCATTATGAAGTGATGGAAAGGGTTTAATCTTGTCAGCCTAAAGAATTTGGTTTCCTAACTTTGAAGTGATGTACGTTTCAAAATTAAGGCAGGAAAGTGGCCACTCGACCAGGGTAGGTCTGCTTCACGTCTGCCTGGGAAGGGCTTTGCAGAGGGCGTGCTGAAGCAGGCGCGTGCCTCTCACAGTGAGCCGCGTCGTCTTCTGTTCTGTAGGTTTCTGCCGTGAGTGTCTGCGGGTCCTGCCGTGGCTCCCTGGGAACACGTGTGGGTCGCATCTTCCAGGTCTGAGCCGTTGGTGAAAGGTCAGCACTGGCCTGCTGCCCTGAGTGGCGTCCTCCGTCGCCTCCGGCTGACTGAGGTGTCCGGGCCACCTGGCCAAGACCGGGGCCGAGGTCCCGGCGGCCGCGTTGGGGGCCGAAGGCGGTGCCAGCAGGGAGCCGGCCGGCAGTGGGCCGAGCGCGCCCCGCCGCCGCCGGACAGCCTGGGGGGAGCGGAGGCCAGCCAGGTCCTGCTCCCGGGTCCCTCAGCCGTGGACGGCTGGGGGCTTGAGGCGCGCCCGTGGACCTTCCCGGGTCTCAGCGTGGCCCACGCTGCCTGGGCTCTCACCATCCCCGGCCACTGCAAGCCTGTGACAGCAGGTCTGGGAGATCTCCCCTGTCACGTGGCTTAGGAGGAGCCCAGGAGGCAAAAACTAGTGAAAGAGGTTGGCAGGAAATGCTTGGCCTCCCCTTTCACGGGGCTCTTAACCCTCCTTAGTGGTCCGTGAAACTGACGTGGGGAGAGCGGCCCTCTCTGCGTCTGAGTGGACGAGCCCGGCCCGCGGCCGGTGCAGGGCAGGGGGGCGGGGGCGGACCGCTGGCTGCTGGTGGAGTGGGCGCTCCCGCAGCGGGATTTCAGATAGCTGCACAGGGCTGTGTTGAAACGTGCCGAGTTCATCAGCTATGATCAGAAAACAAGACATGACATACAAAAAGACCAAATTACTCAAGCAGACATTTTCCAAGTTATTCCTAGGAAGTATTTTAAAGGAAGTATGTTACTGTACTGCCTTTCTGATGGGAGCAACGTTTGGAGAAAGTGTAGGTACCCATTATGAAGTGATGGAAAGGGTTTAATCTTGTCAGCCTAAAGAATTTGGTTTCCTAACTTTGAAGTGATGTACGTTTCAAAATTAAGGCAGGAAAGTGGCCACTCGACCAGGGTAGGTCTGCTTCACGTCTGCCTGGGAAGGGCTTTGCAGAGGGCGTGCTGAAGCAGGCGCGTGCCTCTCACAGTGAGCCGCGTCGTCTTCTGTTCTGTAGGTTTCTGCCGTGAGTGTCTGCGGGTCCTGCCGTGGCTCCCTGGGAACACGTGTGGGTCGCATCTTCCAGGTCTGAGCCGTTGGTGAAAGGTCAGCACTGGCCTGCTGCCCTGAGTGGCGTCCTCCGTCGCCTCCGGCTGACTGAGGTGTCCGGGCCACCTGGCCAAGACCGGGGCCGAGGTCCCGGCGGCCGCGTTGGGGGCCGAAGGCGGTGCCAGCAGGGAGCCGGCCGGCAGTGGGCCGAGCGCGCCCCGCCGCCGCCGGACAGCCTGGGGGGAGCGGAGGCCAGCCAGGTCCTGCTCCCGGGTCCCTCAGCCGTGGACGGCTGGGGGCTTGAGGCGCGCCCGTGGACCTTCCCGGGTCTCAGCGTGGCCCACGCTGCCTGGGCTCTCACCATCCCCGGCCACTGCAAGCCTGTGACAGCAGGTCTGGGAGATCTCCCCTGTCACGTGGCTTAGGAGGAGCCCAGGAGGCAAAAACTAGTGAAAGAGGTTGGCAGGAAATGCTTGGCCTCCCCTTTCACGGGGCTCTTAACCCTCCTTAGTGGTCCGTGAAACTGACGTGGGGAGAGCGGCCCTCTCTGCGTCTGAGTGGACGAGCCCGGCCCGCGGCCGGTGCAGGGCAGGGGGGCGGGGGCGGACCGCTGGCTGCTGGTGGAGTGGGCGCTCCCGCAGCGGGATTTCAGATAGCTGCACAGGGCTGTGTTGAAACGTGCCGAGTTCATCAGCTATGATCAGAAAACAAGACATGACATACAAAAAGACCAAATTACTCAAGCAGACATTTTCCAAGTTATTCCTAGGAAGTATTTTAAAGGAAGTATGTTACTGTACTGCCTTTCTGATTTGACAGAGGGGTGTGTGTGTGAGTGTGTGGTTTTGGGGGGAGGCGGGGAGGATTATTTATTTTCTAACCTGTTGTGAAGCTGTGGTTGGGTTCTTTTGAGTGAGTGTTTCGTGTCAGGTGTCGTCGCGTGTGAGGTGTGCCGTCATCGGCCGCGAGGGGCTGCTCCTGGCCCGGCAGTGTTAGGCGTGGGTTCTGGCGAAGGACACGGCGGCAGCACGCCGCCGCGCACGGGGGTGGAGCCGCGCTGGCGCTCTGCGGTTTCGGGGGCCACAGGCGGGGCCCAGCATTATCCGGCTCTTGGGCTCGCTAGTGCTGTCATCCTTGTCCTCTGGGGGCCACTGCGCAGAGCTGAGGGCCCAGGCTCCAGAGCCTGAGAGAGGAGCCTGGCAGCCCCTGCCCGTCTCCAGTGGAGGGGCCTCGCGCGTGGTGGGCCTCCAGGGCACAGTCCAGCTCTCCTGAGCCCAGGTCGTGAAAGGGGCATCTCCCGACACCTCCGTCGTTTAGAGGATGCTGCCCCGACAGCCTGCACGGGCTCGGGAAGGCGGGGCAGCTGCCACCTCCCCTGTCCCACGTCCACACTCCATAGATGACGAGGCTCTCGAAACTGTCTCGGCTTTGACGTAAAATCAGAGTCAGCGCCTCATCTCAACAGAGAGGTCCGCGTCTTGTGCAGTGTCCTGGCCCTCCTCGCCTGTGCGCCCGGCAGCGGGCTCCGCTGTGTCCAGATGTGCAGGCCCGTACGGCTGACTATCCGTGTGTGTCCCTCCTCTGCGTGTGCGGTGTGTGCAGCATCTGTGTACACGGGTGTATAGGCCATGCACAGCCCCGTGGCTGCGGGTCCAGGCTCCCCTTGGGTTTACAGTCTGTGAGAGAGGGGCTGCCGTCGTAGGGAGGCTGCTCTTGGGCCTCGAGCAGCGGAGAGGTGCCGAGACTCCCCTTGGCGTGAGCCTGGCCGGGAGAGGCCCTGCCCTCCACCGGGCAGCTGGCTCCCTTCCAGGCAGGACGGCCCTGGCGGGTCCCCTGGCCTCCCCTCGCGGTCCAGACGAGGGCCGGGATGCAGGAGGACACGCGCGTACCCCAGGGTCCCAGGCCAGGTGGGGTCTTGCACCGAGCGGCCGCACACCTGCTCAGGCCTGCCTGGGAGCCGGCGGGGCGGCGCCGCTGGCCTCCCCGACACGCAGGCCCAGGCTGAGCGCGGCCGGCCGGCGGGGCCTGGCCCCTGCTGGGGCCTCGGTGGACGCTGCGCACGGCCGGGGCCGTCTCCCTACACGGCGGCAGAGCAAGTGTTCCTACAAATACGCCTGGATAGTGATGGCTGACTTCTTTGGCACAGAAACTACAGGCTTTGTTTCTCTAACCGTAACATGTGATTGAAATCCATGGACCCTGTTCCTTCCTATAAATTATGATTGCAGTTTTTAAAGTTCATCTGAAAATTGCATTTTAGTACAGATCTGTAGCTTAAAGCTACAGCTGCCAAACTGTCCAGGTCGATTCTGATGAATTCTCCCCTTAGCCGGCTGGACACCAAGACGCGGCCCTCGGGCGCCAGGGCCCCGTCGTTTAGAGGATGCTGCCCCGACAGCCTGCACGGGCTCGGGAAGGCGGGGCAGCTGCCACCTCCCCTGTCCCACGTCCACACTCCATAGATGACGAGGCTCTCGAAACTGTCTCGGCTTTGACGTAAAATCAGAGTCAGCGCCTCATCTCAACAGAGAGGTCCGCGTCTTGTGCAGTGTCCTGGCCCTCCTCGCCTGTGCGCCCGGCAGCGGGCTCCGCTGTGTCCAGATGTGCAGGCCCGTACGGCTGACTATCCGTGTGTGTCCCTCCTCTGCGTGTGCGGTGTGTGCAGCATCTGTGTACACGGGTGTATAGGCCATGCACAGCCCCGTGGCTGCGGGTCCAGGCTCCCCTTGGGTTTACAGTCTGTGAGAGAGGGGCTGCCGTCGTAGGGAGGCTGCTCTTGGGCCTCGAGCAGCGGAGAGGTGCCGAGACTCCCCTTGGCGTGAGCCTGGCCGGGAGAGGCCCTGCCCTCCACCGGGCAGCTGGCTCCCTTCCAGGCAGGACGGCCCTGGCGGGTCCCCTGGCCTCCCCTCGCGGTCCAGACGAGGGCCGGGATGCAGGAGGACACGCGCGTACCCCAGGGTCCCAGGCCAGGTGGGGTCTTGCACCGAGCGGCCGCACACCTGCTCAGGCCTGCCTGGGAGCCGGCGGGGCGGCGCCGCTGGCCTCCCCGACACGCAGGCCCAGGCTGAGCGCGGCCGGCCGGCGGGGCCTGGCCCCTGCTGGGGCCTCGGTGGACGCTGCGCACGGCCGGGGCCGTCTCCCTACACGGCGGCAGAGCAAGTGTTCCTACAAATACGCCTGGATAGTGATGGCTGACTTCTTTGGCACAGAAACTACAGGCTTTGTTTCTCTAACCGTAACATGTGATTGAAATCCATGGACCCTGTTCCTTCCTATAAATTATGATTGCAGTTTTTAAAGTTCATCTGAAAATTGCATTTTAGTACAGATCTGTAGCTTAAAGCTACAGCTGCCAAACTGTCCAGGTCGATTCTGATGAATTCTCCCCTTAGCCGGCTGGACACCAAGACGCGGCCCTCGGGCGCCAGGGCCCCGCCCCACAGTGGCCGCTGTCACCCGGGGCTGCCTGGCCTGCAGGGGGCACGGCGGGCCTGCCGTGGAGCAGTCACGGGTCCCTGCAGACTCAGAGAAGCCAGAGGTGACTGTTTTAAGCAGAAAACAAAAAAGGCCTATTGAAGCGTCTGAAAAGACTTTATTGAGACCACAGTCCTCTGTGCCTTGTGTGAGACGGTCGGTGGTCAGCCTTCCGCTTCCCGCTGCTTTGACAGGACGCGGCGCCCCTCCAGCCACCACGAGTGCAGGCGTGCGGGCCTTCCTGGGGGCCGCGCGCCTGCGCTGACAGGCCTGGGCCGCGAGGGGGCGCGGGTGTCGGACGAGGGCACTGTCGGAGACGCGGTAGGAAGGGTCTCCGCCGGACGGCGAAGGACAGACGGCGGTGAGCTGGACACTTGGGAAACAGTCCAGCGGGGCTCTTCTCGAGGAAGGCGTGCCGGACTGCAACACGCAGAGCAGCCCCGGCCGCCGCGGGGGCTTCCCCGTCTCTCCGCTCTCCCGGTTACCTTGTCAACCAGTGTTCAACTAGTTTTATACCTGAAAGCTGCACATTTTTCATAGGACAAACCATAGTTTCTACCTATAGTTTGGAGCTCTCTGTTAAATGTAGCTGCATTACCAGCCTCTTTGAAAGAGGCGTTAAGGGAAAATTTGGGTGTTACTTTCTTGGGACCGTTTCTGTAACCTCCGCCCTTCACAATATAGAGTATATTGTTTATGCCATCACATTTTAATTCCAGGTTTCAAATCTGCTGAAAGCTGTAGCTTGAAATCAGCTTTGTGGATGTGATGGCATTTAAAACATAGCATGTTCTTTTTAAACTGAATTTTATATCTAATGAATGTCTTCAGTCTTGAAGAATCTGCATTGTTCTGTTTGTATATAGAGTACTGCAGTGCATGGATTAGCTTTATGCATTTTATTAAATGCTCTTTTCAATGTGGCATTATTGTGGCTTCCTACTACCTAAACAAGGTTTATACTATATTAAAGTGAAATAAAAACTAATAGTGGACATTTTTTCTGTTCATCGCTCCTGGACAGCCGAACCCCCATTCCAGGTAGGTGACAAGATAGGGAGGGAGCTCCTCTCCCCCTAAGTCTCTCCCCAAGTCTCACTCTCCGCGCTCTCTGGGACTCTCCTCTCTCTTCCCCCCCACCTCTCTCGGAATCTCTCCCTCTCTCTCCTCTTTCTCCCCTGCCCTCTGAATCATTCTCTCTCCTCTCTCTGAGTCTCTCTCCACGCTCCGAGTCTCCCCTCTCTAACTCTCTCTCCTCTCTCTCCGAATCTGAGTCTCTCTCTTTTCTCTGAATCTTCCCCTCTCTCTCTCTGTCTTCTCCCACTCTGTCGGAGTCTCTCTCTGAGCCTCTCTCCTCTCCTCTCCCTCCCTCTGAGCCTCTCTCCTCTCCTCTCTCTGAACCTCTCTTCTCTCCTCTCTCTCTCTGAGCCCCTCTCCTCCCCTCTCTCTCTGAGCCTCTCTCCTCTCCTCTCTCTCTGAGCCTCTCTCTCTCTTTCCCTCTGAGCCTCTCTCCTCTCTCTCTTTCTGAGCCTCTCTCCCTTTCTGAGCCTCTCTCCTCTCTCTCTGAGCCTCTCTCCTCTCTCTCTCTGAGCCTCTCTCCTCTCTCTCTTTCTGAGCCTCTCTCCCTTTCTGAGCCTCTCTCCTCTCCTCTCTCTCTGAGCCTCTCTCTCTCTTTCCCTCTGAGCCTCTCTCCTCTCCTCTCTCTGAGCCTCTCTCCTCTCCTCTCTCTCTCTGAGCCTCTCTCCTCTCTCTCTCTGAGCCTCTCTCCTCTCCTCTCTCTCTGAGCCTCTCTCTCTCTTTCCCTCTGAGCCTCTCTCCTCTCTCTCTTTCTGAGCCTCTCTCCTCTCCTCTCTCTCTGAGCCTCTCTCTCTCTTTCCCTCTGAGCCTCTCTCCTCTCTCTCTCTGAGCCTCTCTCCTCTCCTCTCTCTCTGAGCCTCTCTCCTCTCTCTCTGAGCCTCTCTCCTCTCCTCTCTCTCTGAGCCTCTCTCTCTCTTTCCCTCTGAGCCTCTCTCCTCTCTCTCTCTCTGAGCCTCTCTCCTCTCCTCTCTCTCTCTGAGCCTCTCTCCTCTCCTCTCTCTCTCTGAGCCTCTCTCCTCTCCTCTCTCTCTCCCTCTGAGCCTCTCTCTCTCTTTCCCTCTGAGCCTCTCTCCTCTCTCTCTTTCTGAGCCTCTCTCCTCTCCTCTCTCTCTCCCTCTGAGCCTCTCTCTCTCTTTCCCTCTGAGCCTCTCTCCTCTCTCTCTTTCTGAGCCTCTCTCCTCTCCTCTCTCTCTCCCTCTGAGCCTCTCTCCTCTCCTCTCTCTCTGAGCCTCTCTCTCTCTTTCCCTCTGAGCCTCTCTCCTCTCCTCTCTCTCTGAGCCCCTCTCTCTCTTTCCCTCTGAGCCTCTCTCCTCTCTCTCTTTCTGAGCCTCTCTGCTCTTCTCTCTCTCTCTGAGCCCCTCTCCTCCCCTCTCTCTCTGAGCCTCTCTCCTCTCCTCTCTCTCTGAGCCTCTCTCTCTCTTTCCCTCTGAGCCTCTCTCCTCTCTCTCTTTCTGAGCCTCTCTCCTCTCCTCTCTCTCTCCCTCTGAGCCTCTCTCCTCTCCTCTCTCTCTGAGCCTCTCTCTCTCTTTCCCTCTGAGCCTCTCTCCTCTCTCTCTTTCTGAGCCTCTCTGCTCTTCTCTCTCTCTCTGAGCCTCTCTCCTCTCCTCTCTCTCACTCCTCTCTTTCCGTCTTCCTATAAGCATCTCTTCTCTGTCCGTATGTCTTTCCTCCTCCTCTGCCCGCCTGCCCTGTGTCTCGTCTCTGTCTCCCTGTTGTTGCCCCCTCTCTGCTCCCTGTTTCCTCTGGTCCCCTCCCCTCGCTCGCTCCACCCTCCCTCCCCTCCGTGTGGGCCTGGCCCAGCTGCCTGCCCTGCCCCAGGCCACCAGCAGGCGCGGGAGTGAACGCGTGGCTGTGAAGCTCCCTGTGGGAGCCTGCGCGCCAGGGCGGGGTCCCGGAGGAGTCTGGACGCCCCTCTCCCCCTTATCTCCGTCCAAGGCCCAGCCCCTCCTGCCGGCTTGGAGGGGACAAAGGTGTTACCTGGGACGTGGCACCTGCCCTCGATGGCACTGCAGATCCGAAGAGCACTCACGGTGAGAGCCGGAGACTGCGCACTGAGCAGCCACCACCGAAGGGGACAGCTGTGTGCCCGCGGGGTGTCGGGCCACCTGCGGCCCCCCGGACCGGGCTGACGGGCGGGGCCGGAGCCCAGGACAGCGCTAGTCCTGGGTGAAACGTCTCCGTGGGGCACATCGTTCGTCTTGCTTTAAGAGTTAATGACATTAAAACACGGCTCGTTTGGATCACCCAGCCTTGGTGTCCCTTCTGTGCCGGAGGTGAGCGGCCCCCTTGCCTCGCCCCGTTCCTGCCGCCCGCCCCAGCTGTTCCTCAGCCCTTCTTTCCACCTGCCAGGAGGACGGCTTCGCCCAGGGGCTCCGTTCCCCTTGGAGAACCGCCCGCCCTCCGGCCCTCCTCCCCGGCAGCGCGCGGGCTCGGGGCGGCCCTCCTTCCCGGAGCAGACACCCCGAAAGCCTCCGGGGCCCTCAGCGGAGCCGCAGCTCCAGGGGGGCTCGCGAGGGAAGCAGAAGCCGCGCTTGGGCCCCGCAGCCCCTGGAGGCTGGGGCCCAGGGCCGCCTGTCCTTCCCAGCGCGCAGGGGTGGAGCCGGGGGCCCCGCCGCGGCCTCGCACCTGCGGGGGGCTCCACAGCCGCCGGGGCTCCCCCATGACCTCCCGCCACTGCCTCTCCTCCGCTTGCCGCCCGCCCTGTCAGCCTCTCCCGGGGGGACCCGACCCCCCTCCCGGACAGCCTCGGCGCGCGCCTGCCGTCTCTGTGCCCAGAGCCGCTGCTGGGCGCGGGCAGCCAGGCCAGCTCTGGCTCCGAGCCCCAGCCGCCGCCTCGCCTGTCCTCCGGTGCGCGGCGCCAGGACGCCCTGCTGGCAGCAGGGACCGCCGCCTGGGTCCACGGGCGGGAAGCCACGCGCGCAGGGCAGCGGCCCGAGAGCAGACGGGCTCCCAGCCCCACCCGGCGGCCGACAGGCTGCCCCCTGAGCCCCGAGCCCCCTGCCACCCGTGGGCAGGCGGCCCAGACGCAGCCCCGCCGCCAGGGGGCAGGCGCCCGCGCGGCCAGCCTCGCCCACCAGGGGAGCCAGCAGACGCCAAGCCACGGGCCTAAACAGGACAGCGACAAGAATGAAACTAGAACATTCTCCAGCACCATACACTGACATACAGACTCAAAATGGATTAAAGACCCAAATGTAAGACTGGATCCTACTAGAGGAAAACTCGGGCAGAACTCTGACATAAAGCACAAAACTCTCTTCTCGGGTCCATTTCCTAGAGTAATGAAAATAAAAACAAAAACGCGACTTACAAGCTTTTGCACAGAAAAGGAGACCATAACAGGAAAGCCATCCCACAGAATGCGAGACAACATTTGCAAATAATATGACTACCAAGGGCTTAGTCTCCAAAATATTAAAAACAGTTCATATAGCTCAATATCAAAACAATCCAATTTTAAAAAAACTATAAAAGCAAAAAAAGGGGGGGGGGCGGGCAAGAGATCTAAATAGACAGTTCCCCCAAAGAGGACATCTAACAAAACCCCGGATAAAGCAAGAAAGGGCGCCCCAGGGCTCCGTTCCTTGAGAACCGCCGGCCAGCGCGGCTCGGGCGCTCCTTCCCGAGCAGACACCCGAAAGCCTCCGGGGCCCTCAGCGGAGCCGCAGCTCCAGGGGCTCATGAGGGAAGCAGAAGCGCTTGGGCCCCGCAGCCCCTGGAGGCTGGGGCCCAGGGCCGCCTGTCCTTCCCAGCCCCAGGGGTGGAGCCGGGGGCCCCGCCGCGGCCTCGCACCTGCGGGGGGCTCCACAGCCGCCGGGGCTCCCCCATGACCTCCCGCCACTGCCTCTCCTCCGCTTGCCGCCCGCCCTGTCAGCCTCTCCCGGGGGGACCCGACCCCCCTCCCGGACAGCCTCGGCGCGCGCCTGCCGTCTCTGTGCCCAGAGCCGCTGCTGGGCGCGGGCAGCCAGGCCAGCTCTGGCTCCGAGCCCCAGCCGCCGCCTCGCCTGTCCTCCGGTGCGCGGCGCCAGGACGCCCTGCTGGCAGCAGGGACCGCCGCCTGGGTCCACGGGCGGGAAGCCACGCGCGCAGGGCAGCGGCCCGAGAGCAGACGGGCTCCCAGCCCCACCCGGCGGCCGACAGGCTGCCCCCTGAGCCCCGAGCCCCCTGCCACCCGTGGGCAAGGCGGCCCAGACGCAGCCCCGCCGCCAGGGGGCAGGCGCCCGCGCGGCCAGCCTCGCCCACCAGGGGAGCCAGCAGACGCCAAGCCACGGGCCTAAACAGGACAGCGACAAGAATGAAACTAGAACATTCTCCAGCACCATACACTGACATACAGACTCAAAATGGATTAAAGACCCAAATGTAAGACTGGATCCTACTAGAGGAAAACTCGGGCAGAACTCTGACATAAAGCACAAAACTCTCTTCTCGGGTCCATTTCCTAGAGTAATGAAAATAAAAACAAAAACGCGACTTACAAGCTTTTGCACAGAAAAGGAGACCATAACAGGAAAGCCATCCCACAGAATGCGAGACAACATTTGCAAATAATATGACTACCAAGGGCTTAGTCTCCAAAATATTAAAAACAGTTCATATAGCTCAATATCAAAACAATCCAATTTTAAAAAAACTATAAAAGCAAAAAAAGGGGGGGGGGCGGGCAAGAGATCTAAATAGACAGTTCCCCCAAAGAGGACATACAGGCGGGCAAGAGGCACTGGCAACGATGCTCAAAACCCCTCCTTGCTGGAGGAGTGCGCATCAAGATGACAGCGAGGCACCACCTCACGGCCGTCAGGGCTGGCCATCCTCCACGGCGCACAAACAGCAAATGCTGGAGCGGGTGTGGAGGAGGGGCGCCCAGCTGCGCTGCTCATGGGATGGCACATTGGTGCAGTCACTACAGAGAACAATACGAGAGCGCCTTTAAAAAAAAAAAAAAAGAATGACCACATGGCTCAGCAGTCCTGCTCCTGGTGGTGGGCGGGGGGTATGTGTGTGCATACACCCCCATACATACATATAAAACTGGAATGTGGGCTTCCCTGGTGGTCCAGTGGGTAAGGACACCGCCTTGCAGTGCAAGGGGCGCCGGTTCGATCCCTGGCCTGGGAAGATCCCACGTGCCGCGGAGCGGCTGGACCCATGTGTCCAATCACCGAGCCGGAGCTCTGCGACAACAGAGGCCACCGCGATGGGAGGCCCACATGGGCCAAAGAACAAAGACGGATGAAAACAGAGAAATGGAAGACCAATAGCAGTGGCCCGCCCGTCCCCCTCCCTCCCCACCCCACCCCCCAAAGGATAAGTAAAATAAATGATTAAAAAAAAAAAAACTGTAATGTAAAAAGCTACACGCACCCCGTCTTCACCGCAGCACTGCTGCCCACAGCCGCGGCACGGGAACAACCGCACACCCGTTGACAGGGGAGTGGACGGAGAGGACGCGGTGCAGCTCTACGTACAACGGCGTATCTCGTAGAGATTATACTAAGTCACACGAAGACAAACATACATCACTTACATGTGCCATCTTTAAAAAGGATACAAATAAACTTATCAACAAGATACACACTCACAGATTTAAAAGAACAAACGTACGATTGTCGAGGGGGGCTGCGGGCGGGGATCACCAGGAGTGTGGACGGACCCACACGCTCTGCTCCGCGTCCAGCCAGCCAGCGGGGACCCGTGCGGCTCAGGGACGCCCTCCACGCGCTGCAGCAGCTACGCAGCCGAGGGTGGGCACCCGGTGCTGCCCGAGAGGATCCCTCCGCGCACTCCTGGACCGGGGCCTCCACTGCGCTCCGGCACGCAACCAACAGCCCCGTCCACCCCACCCGCAGGGAGCCGGCAGCCGCTCCGGCCCCGCGGCCCCTCTCCAGGACACGGCTCCGCCTGCCCGTGGCCTGGCCTCCCCGCCAGCACCCAGAGCCTCCCGGACCCCCCTCTGCCCCCAGGGAGCCAGCTCCAGCCCGGAGCCCTAGGGTTCTGGAACCGGCCATCAGGGGACCAGACCCACTCACAGCAGCCTCCACGCTGGCCAGGGCCCGGCCACCGACCTACCCCCCAGACCCCGACCCCAGAGTCGCCGCCCGCAGCCCCCGGAGCGGGGCCGGCACCGCGGGAGGTGGAGGACGCTCCCACGGAGGCCCCCTCTCCCAGGCCGAGAGACGCAACCAGCAGACGGCCACGCAGCCGGAGGCGGCAGAGTACCGCAGCGCAGAAGCCCAGGACTGCCTGACGGGGAGAGGGTTCAGCGCCGTCACGGCGGGGCGCCCGGGAACTCGGCGGAAGGACGCACAGGACGCCGGAGGATGTCAGACAGCCGCCGCCGAGCGTGACTCCCGAGGGCCCCACGCCACCCGGTATTTACTTCGGGAAACAGACCCGCGGTGCTGCACAAAAGGCCGGGGCTGTGGATGGAGTTTCCACAGCTGCTCAGCCCCGGAGCAGAACCGTCTCGGCTGCCCCGCCCCACCCAGCGGGCGGCCAAACTCCCAGCGCACTTTCTACCTGTTTTATCCTCCAAAGAGAAGCCAAAGGAAGCTTCCTCAGGCACAGACCACTGGAATTCTCAGTCCAGGACATTGCCTTTCCCTCGGGCTCTGGTTGCCTAGGAACCAAAGGAGGGCATCAGCCGTACTGCCGCCCTGTGGACACGTCCTGTAACTACAACGTGAGCACCTGCGCTCCCTGGACCTCTCACTCATACTCACAGGGACTGGGGACCGTTCAGCACAGCTGACCACAGGAGATGTGCCGCGGATTACAGTGCAAAAATAAATTCCAAACACCACCAACGTTCAAGGAGCCAGCGGCCACAGGGAAATTATTCTCCCACCGTTTAAGGGAAAAAATACCCTGAACCTCCACCCTAGAACAAGGGGCTCAGCATTCCTAAATCCTGCACGTATGCCAATCCAAACGACTTTCCTCCAGTCAGACGGGACATCCTCCCAAGTCTAGACCCAGAAAAGGTGGGAGAGTGCCGTGGAGAAAGGGAAGCCCTCCTCCCCGCTCAGTCAGTAAGAATGTACCTGTCAGTGGCTAGAATAACGGACAGGTCCACATTTGTTTAAAAAAAAAAAACAACTCTCGGGCTTCCCCTGGTGGTCCAGTGGGTAAGGACACCGCCTTGCAGTGCAAGGGGCGCCAGTTCGATCCCTGGCTTGGGAAGATCCCACGTGCTGCGGAGCGGCTGGACCGATGTGTCCAACGACTGAGCCGGAGCTCTGGGGCGCATGCGCCCAGAGCTGGTGCTCTGCGACAACAGACGCCACCGCGATGGGAGGCCCACACGGGCCAAAGAACAAAGACAGATGAAAATGGAGAAATGAAAGACCAATAGAAGTGGCCCTCCCGCTCCCCTCCCTCCCCAACCCGACCCCCGCCCAAAATAAATAAACAAATCTTTAAAAAAAAAAAAAAAAAAAAACTCTCATGAGAAACTAAGACTACAATCCACTGTGCCCACCTAGGGGCAGTTATCTTGAGAAAACCATCATTCAAAAACACATCTGCTCCTATTTCTTCACTGCAGCCATAGGTATAAAGGCAATACAGAAGACAAAATCATCCCCGACAGTCGAGCCTGGAGAAGCTTGGTGGACACAGAGGCTGGACAGCTACTGAGTCCTAAGACAGGCACCACTGACATAAAACGTCAGGGCCACTGTGGGCAGAGATGAGATGCGGACCTTGGAGGCTCCCACAGGCAATGAACCGAGTCACTCAAACAGAGGAAGACAAGAGCTCACGCCGCCTCTTCCTCTGAAAACTACAAAGATACGAAAGGAAGAATGTGTACACCCACGAAGATCGTCTGAGGATGAGGCACAAGCCGAGGGTCCAAAGATACCTGTAACTACAACGTGAGCACCTGCGCCCTGGACCTCTCACTCATACTCACAGGGACTGGGGACCGTTCAGCACAGCTGACCACAGGAGATGTGCCGCGGATTACAGTGCAAATAAATTCCAAACACCACCAACGTTCAAGGAGCCAGCGGCCACAGGGAAATTATTCTCCCACCGTTTAAGGGAAAAAATACCCTGAACCTCCACCCTAGAACAAGGGGCTCAGCATTCCTAAATCCTGCACGTATGCCAATCCAAACGACTTTCCTCCAGTCAGACGGGACATCCTCCCAAGTCTAGACCCAGAAAAGGTGGGAGAGTGCCGTGGAGAAAGGGAAGCCCTCCTCCCCGCTCAGTCAGTAAGAATGTACCTGTCAGTGGCTAGAATAACGGACAGGTCCACATTTGTTTAAAAAAAAAAAACAACTCTCGGGCTTCCCCTGGTGGTCCAGTGGGTAAGGACACCGTCTTGCAGTGCAAGGAACGCTGGTTCAATCCCTGGCCTGGGAAGATCCCACGTGCCGTGGAGCAGCTGGACCGATGTGTCCAACGACTGAGCCGGAGCTCTGGAGCGCATGTGCCCAGAGCTGGTGCTCTGCAACGACAGAGGCCACTGCAATGGGAGGCCCACACGGGCCAAAGAACAAAGACAGATGAAAATGGAGAAATGAAAGACCAATAGAAGTGGCCCTCCCGCTCCCCTCCCTCCCCAACCCGACCCCCGCCCAAAATAAATAAACAAATCTTTAAAAAAAAAAAAAAAAAAAAACTCTCATGAGAAACTAAGACTACAATCCACTGTGCCCACCTAGGGGCAGTTATCTTGAGAAAACCATCATTCAAAAACACATCTGCTCCTATTTCTTCACTGCAGCCATAGGTATAAAGGCAATACAGAAGACAAAATCATCCCCGACAGTCGAGCCTGGAGAAGCTTGGTGGACACAGAGGCTGGACAGCTACTGAGTCCTAAGACAGGCACCACTGACATAAAACGTCAGGGCCACTGTGGGCAGAGATGAGATGCGGACCTTGGAGGCTCCCACAGGCAATGAACCGAGTCACTCAAACAGAGGAAGACAAGAGCTCACGCCGCCTCTTCCTCTGAAAACTACAAAGATACGAAAGGAAGAATGTGTACACCCACAAAGAGCGTCTGAGGATGAAACACAAACCGAGGGTCCAGAGTGTCATGTGCAGGGTGGGGGGTGAGGCAGGAGGACACAAACACACCTCGAAAAATCGGTATCCGGAACAGACGGCCCCTGAGGATTCCGTCCTCCTTCCCTTCCTTGCGCAGAGAAACAGAACCCTGTGTCTCTAACCGATCCGCAGTAAGAGACACCTTTAACGGGTCTCTACTCTGAGGATTTCCAGCCTCCTTGCTCACCTACACAGAGAACACGGACTGTGAGATAGAACACTGACAAGGAACGGACGTTAGGTCCATTGCCTGACCTTCTGCAATCAGCTCCAAGGCAAAAACTCCAGAAGAGTCTAGGAGAGACACCTGCCCGCATCCCTAACGCCTCCATCAGGCAGGTGTGCACTGAGGCCAGCACCGCTGCTCCAAGCACCTACATTCCAATATATCCACCATCACCACCAACCCCCCCCCCCCCCATAATCAGTAACACACAGGAACTCTTCTATTGACCCAGAGGATCTATAAGCACAAGGTGTCCATAAGGCTTTCTGTCTCACTCTACTATGAAGACAGTCCACAAGAAACCACTTCCTGAAGAGCCCCGCCGTGGGGTTGGCGCTCAGCTGGACGCGGTATCAGAGCAGGGCAGGAACTGAGGTCCACAGACAGGGGAGAGCTCCACAGTGGGAGACCGGCTGGGTTTCATTCAGTTCAACAGCCCTAGGAAATAAGCCTGTCGTCATTTGGGGACCTGGCCGTTACTGCTCAGACCCGC
This sequence comes from Tragulus kanchil, assembly GCA_022376925.1. Lineage (NCBI taxonomy): Eukaryota > Metazoa > Chordata > Mammalia > Artiodactyla > Tragulidae > Tragulus > Tragulus kanchil. The sequence continues at coordinate 224,588,749 of JAIOJX010000030.1, read as the reverse complement.
CTTCCCGCAGACCCCACATTTAAACCTTCACCCTGAAGGCAGATTTTGGTACAAAATCACCGTCGGCCGCAGCCTGCGCACCTCGGGTGAGGAGCCCCGCTTGCCCCAGGAGAGAGAGACCACCGCCCCGGGTCCAGGAAGCGCCCAGGCCCGCCTCGTCGTCCCCTCGCCCAGGGCGCTGCTGAGAGCTCCGGGTTCAGGCCCCGGCCTGGCTCCCGAGGCCTGACCCCAGCGCCCCGAGGGACGCTGACCGCAGCCTCCTGGGGGAAACACCTGCCGTCCAGACCCAGGGAGCCCCGAGCGACCGGCAGGGCCGCCCGCGTCTCCCCGCGCCTCCCGGGCTCGGCCGGCCTCGCCCCGGGGGTCAGGGGGCTTCAGGGCCACACGGGAGCCCTGCACGGGGCTGAGCCCTCCCTCGCGACAAGCTCCCAGAGCCGGACGGAGGGGACAGGCCCCGCTGCTCCTCCCCGCCCGGAGCAGGGCCGCGGCGGGGCGAGGCCGGGCGCTGGGGCCGCAGTGGGCGGGAGGCTGACCCCCGGAAGCCCCGGCTCCTCCGAGGCCCATCCGCCAGCCTTCAGGCCCGGCTGCTGGGCGCCTGGGACCACCTCGCCGCCCTGAGGGCCGGGGCACTCGCGCCGCCGCCGGGCTGCAGGCCACCCCGCCCCCACCACGCGCTTTCACCGAGGGGGACAAAGGAACCCTTTATTACAGGGGGATGCCCAGAGTCCTCTGGAAGCGGAACCGGGGGCTCTCCGGGGACCTCAGTCCTGGGCACCGGCTCTCAGCGCGGCCTTGTACTTCCCCGTCATCTCCTTGGGCAGCGGCTCCAGGCCCGGGCAGGACACCTGCCCCTCCACCTGCAGATGCACTCCCGCAGGCAGAACTTCCGGGGGCCAAAGTGCGCGGGGTGGGAGAGCTGCTCTCTCTCCAGCTCCTCCTGCCGGAGGGTTTCCCTGGAAGAGCACAGGCAGCACTAGGGCGGGGGCAGCAGGGCACTTCCCAGCCGAGCAAGCCTGCGGCGGCCGGGGGTCCTGTCCTGCTCCCCGCTCCCAGACGGAGGAGGGTGCACGATGCGCGGCGTGGACAGGACAAGAGCAGGGCAGGAACTGAGGTCAAAGACCCGGGCCTGGGTTTCATTCAGTTCAACAGCCCTAGGAAATAAGCCTGTCGTCATTTGGGGACCGGGCCCGTTACTGCTCAGACCCGCCTTCCGCAGACCCCACATTTAAACCTTCACCCTGAAGGCAGATTTTGGTACAAAATCACCGTCGGCCGCAGCCTGCGCACCTCGGGTGAGGAGCCCCGCTTGCCCCAGGAGAGAGAGACCACCGCCCCGGGTCCAGGAAGCGCCCAGGCCCGCCTCGTCGTCCCCTCGCCCAGGGCGCTGCTGAGAGCTCCGGGTTCAGGCCCCGGCCTGGCTCCCGAGGCCTGACCCCAGCGCCCCGAGGGACGCTGACCGCAGCCTCCTGGGGGAAACACCTGCCGTCCAGACCCAGGGAGCCCCGAGCGACCGGCGGGGCCGCCCGCGTCTCCCCGCGCCTCCCGGGCTCGGCCGGCCTCGCCCCGGGGGTCAGGGGGCTTCAGGGCCACACGGGAGCCCTGCACGGGGCTGAGCCCTCCCTCGCGACAAGCTCCCAGAGCCGGACGGAGGGGACAGGCCCCGCTGCTCCTCCCCGCCCGGAGCAGGGCCGCGGCGGGGCGAGGCCGGGCGCTGGGGCCCGCAGTGGGCGGGCGGCTGACCCCCGGAAGCCCCGGCTCCTCCGAGGCCCATCCGCCAGCCTTCAGGCCCGGCTGCTGGGCGCCTGGGACCACCTCGCCGCCCTGAGGGCCGGGGCACTCGCGCCGCCGCCGGGCTGCAGGCCACCCCGCCCCCACCACGCGCTTTCACCGAGGGGGACAAAGGAACCCTTTATTACAGGGGGATGCCCAGAGTCCTCTGGAAGCGGAACCGGGGGCTCTCCGGGGACCTCAGTCCTGGGCACCGGCTCTCAGCGCGGCCTTGTACTTCCCCGTCATCTCCTTGGGCAGCGGCTCCAGGCCCGGGCAGGACACCTGCCCCTCCACCTCGCAGATGCACTCCCGCAGGCAGAACTTCCGGGGGCCAAAGTGCGCGGGGTGGGAGAGCTGCTCTCTCTCCAGCTCCTCCTGCCGGAGGGTTTCCCTGGAAGAGCACAGGCAGCACTAGGGCGGGGGCAGCAGGGCACTTCCCAGCCGAGCAAGCCTGCGGCGGCCGGGGGTCCTGTCCTGCTCCCCGCTCCCCAGACTGCCCGGAGGAGGGGTGCACGGGATGCGCGGCGTGGACAGGACAGTCGGGACAAAGAGACCTGAAGCGCCTCCATGGCCTCCTCAAGACCGATCTTCCCTGCCCCGGGAAGAAAAGCCACATGGATGTGTCACAGCAGGCCCTGGGGCTGGTCGCCCACGAGGCACAAGCTGAGCTTCCTCCGGAGGGACACGGTCACAGCCCCCAGGTGACACCGTCAGGCAGTTCGGGGATCTCTCAGCTTCCCGTGGGCAGGACTCAGGCTGCTCTCGGCTCGGCGGCCAGGGCGGCGCCAGGCCCCGCCCCCTCGACGCCCCGCCCAGCTCGCCTCCCTCCACTGCGCCTCCCGCTGAGAACCTCGGAGCCTCCCCCAAACCCGCCGCCGGGACGACTCACTCCTTCTTCCCCAGGATCTTTTTGATGTGCTCCATGATCTCCTTGTTGCTTCTGGTCTCGAGGTCCACGAGCACTTGCTCCCCAGAATCTGGATCAGGAGAGAAAGCGGGAAGAGAGCTGAGCACGCGGCAGGGCACTCAGTCTCGAATGGCAGTGGATTGGGGATTTGCTGGGGAGAATTTAACAGTAACATCAGTGTTCACGTGACCCATCATGCTGTCCTTTTCCCATTTCTTTAGTTATGATCAGAGATCAACTTTAGGTAAATGCATATTCTATTTTAATGGAAAGAATCTCCATGTTGATGGACAGACAGATTTAACACTGTTGAGGATGGCAGTCCTCAAATCCACCCATGGATCCGGTCAGTCTCTGTCAAAATTCTACTAGATGTTTTTGTACGAATTGAAACATCGAGCATAAAATTTGTGCCATAAGAGCCAAAACAACCTTGACAAACCCGAAAACAGGACATTGCCGTTTCAATTTCAGTTTTACTACGGCCTCGGCAAGGGCTTCCTGGTGGCGCAGAGGTCAAGAATCGCCTGTCCCTGCAGCAGGCACAGGTGACACGGGTCCAGTTCCTGGGTCGGGTAGCTCCTGGAGGAGGACATAAAGTGCGCGGGGTGGGAGAGCTGCTCTCTCTCCAGCTCCTCCTGCCGGAGGGTTTCCCTGGAAGAGCACAGGCAGCACTAGGGCGGGGGCAGCAGGGCACTTCCCAGCCGAGCAAGCCTGCGGCGGCCGGGGGTCCTGTCCTGCTCCCCGCTCCCCAGACTGCCCGGAGGAGGGGTGCACGGGATGCGCGGCGTGGACAGGACAGTCGGGACAAAGAGACCTGAAGCGCCTCCATGGCCTCCTCAAGACCGATCTTCCCTGCCCCGGGAAGAAAAGCCACATGGATGTGTCACAGCAGGCCCTGGGGCTGGTCGCCCACGAGGCACAAGCTGAGCTTCCTCCGGAGGGACACGGTCACAGCCCCCAGGTGACACCGTCAGGCAGTTCGGGGATCTCTCAGCTTCCCGTGGGCAGGACTCAGGCTGCTCTCGGCTCGGCGGCCAGGGCGGCGCCAGGCCCCGCCCCCTCGACGCCCCGCCCAGCTCGCCTCCCTCCACTGCGCCTCCCGCTGAGAACCTCGGAGCCTCCCCAAGCCCGCCGCCGGGACGACTCACTCCTTCTTCCCCAGGATCTTTTTGATGTGCTCCATGATCTCCTTGTTGCTTCTGGTCTCGAGGTCCACGAGCACTTGCTCCCCAGAATCTGGATCAGGAGAGAAAGCGGGAAGAGAGCTGAGCACGCGGCAGGGCACTCAGTCTCGAATGGCAGTGGATTGGGGATTTGCTTTCGGGGGAGAATTTAACAGTAACATCAGTGTTCACGTGACCCATCATGCTGTCCTTTTCCCATTTCTTTAGTTATGATCAGAGATCAACTTTAGGTAAATGCATATTCTATTTTAATGGAAAGAATCTCCATGTTGATGGACAGACAGATTTAACACTGTTGAGGATGGCAGTCCTCAAATCCACCCATGGATCCGGTCAGTCTCTGTCAAAATTCTACTAGATGTTTTTGTACGAATTGAAACATCGAGCATAAAATTTGTGCCATAAGAGCCAAAACAACCTTGACAAACCCGAAAACAGGACATTGCCGTTTTCAATTTCAGTTTTACTACGGCCTACGGCAAGGGCTTCCCTGGTGGCGCAGAGGTCAAGAATCGCCTGTCCCTGCAGCAGGCACAGGTGACACGGGTCCAGTTCCTGGGTCGGGTAGCTCCCCTGGAGGAGGACATGGCAGCCTGCTTCAGTATTCCTGCCTGGCACACGGGCAGACAGAGCCTGGCGGGCTGCAGTCCACAGGGTCCCCAAAGCACACAGGCACATGCACACACACGTGGTAGGAGCAAGAGAGTGCAGAAATGCAATCAAACTCAGTACAAAAATCAACGGTACAAAACTGAAAGAAGCACCTGTACCCCAATGTTCATTGCAGCTCTCTATACAATAGCCAGAACTTGGAAGCAACCTAGATGTCCATCGAGGAATGAATGGATCCAGAAGCTCTGGTACACATATACAATGGAATACTACTCAGCTGTTAAAAGAAATGCAGAAGACTCAGTCCTAATGAAGTGGCTGGCTCTACAACCTATCATAAAAAGTGAAGTCAGTCAGAAAGAGAAAGACAAATACAGTATTCTAACACACATATATGAAATCTAGTAGGATGGTCTTGATATCACACACAGGGAACTCATGGAAAAACAGACAGAGCATAGACATAGGGACATCGTGGCGAAGAAATAGGGAGGGGGAGGCATGGAGGGAGTAACACGGAAACCTATACTGTTATGTGTGGAAAAGATAGCTAGTGTCATAGAGCTAAGGGAATAGGAGTGCTTACAACGGCTTGGGGCGAAGGTCTGGAGGGGTGGGATGGGGGGAACTGGGGGGGTGGGGACCATGGATAAGCATATGAATGATCTGGGAACATACATGTCTGTGAACTACAAAACTCTGTAAAACCTTTAAAATAAAGAATAATAATAAAAAAAATCAACGGTACATTTACGGTCAACGTCTTTTCAGCAAAAATGGCAAGACAGCTCCATGAGGAAGGAGAGCCTCTGATAAAGGACTTGTATTCTGACTAAATAACTCTTACGAACAATCCAAAGAAAAAGTGGGCAAAATATCTGAATAAATGTTTACCGACAAAAAAAATGGATGCACATGAAAAAATACTCAATGTCATCAGTCATTAGAAAAATACAAAATAAAACCACAGTGAGGGCTTCCCTCGTGGCTCAGTGGATAAGAACCCATCTGCCAATGCAGGAGACACAGGTTCAATCCCTGATCTGGGAAGATCCCACATGCTGCAGAGCAGCTAAACCCACACATCAATGAAGACCAAGCACAGCCAAAAATAAATAAAAGTTAAAAAAAAAAAAAACACAGTGAGATGTTACGATAGCTACATTCTGTAAAAACATAATTCCAAGTGTCAGGACGCAGCGCAGCAGAAACTTTCGTGAAGTGCTGGTGAAAATGCAAACAACTGTACCCATGTCAGACAGTGAATGAGGACACACAGGAAAGACTGGATAGAAGTAAAACTTTCTCTGCGAATGGAATGATTATGTGTGTACAAAACCCTATGGAATTTAGCAGATAAAAGCTACCAGAAATGGAAATTATCAAGACTACGAGGCCCAAGGCCCATACATAGAATCAACTGTACCTCTTCTGTTTGGTACAAATCCAAGAAATGAAAAATAAAACTTTAAAAAATATTATAATATTTACAATGTCACAAAACATACTCAGTGCTGTTTTTAATAGTATATTGTCCACTGTCCTTACTGACCTATAGTATAATTCTGATCAAACTCCCAGCAAGCTTTCTTCCCCATAGAAACTGGCAATCATATGTTAAAATTAATATGGAAATGCAAAGAACCTACAATGGCCAAATTAATCTTTGACAAATAGTAGGGGTGGGCGGAACGTGGAGGTACACTATCCAACCTTGAGACATACTATGAATCCACAGAAACCAATGCAGTGTGCTGTCAGCATAAAGACAGCCAGCCAGATCAAGGAGGATGACGACTTCCTCTCACACTCCAGTAGCCAAAACAACCTCGAGAAACAGAGCAGAAGGAACCGTGCTCGCTGACGTCAGACGACACTAGAAACAAACCTGCACACTTGTGCCCAGCCAGTCTACCACAAAAGAGGCAAGAACAGACAACGGAGCAAAGACACTCTCTTCAAAAAGCAGTGCTAAGAAAACTAGACAGCTACACGGAAAAGCACTGAAATCAGAACATTTTCCCACACTGTCTACATACACAGTCTGACATTTTTTCAAAAAACTAAAAATATAACTAACAACCACATGACCCAACAATTCCACTCCATGACCCAACAATATACTGCGGTGGGTGTGGGGAGAGATTCTTTACCACCTGTGGCAGCAGTGAAAACCCACCATAGCCAAAAATAAAATACATAAATCATTTTTAAAAATCCACTGTCCACAGTGCTGCAGGGAATGGCAATTAGTCCAAGTGCTGTAGAAACACAGTTCAAAAAGATCTCAAAAAAAACTAAAAATATACCTACCAGAAGGCCCAGCAATTCCACTCCAGGGTACAGATCCGGTGCGGGGAGGGAGGGGAACTGATTCAAAAAGATACATGCATCCCAATACTTGTAGCAGCATTATTTGATATTAATTGTCAAGACATGGAAGCAACCCAAATGTCCACCAACAGATGAATGGGTACAGATGTGTCGTATACACATGGAGTAAGGTATTACTTAGCCATGCGAGAGAATGAAATGTTGCCATTTGCAGCAACATGAATGCAAGAATCGACTCTATACGTGGACATCACCAGATGGTCAATACAAAAATCAGACGGATTATAGTTTTTGCAGCAGAAGATGCAGAAGCTCTATAGTCAGTAAACACAAGACTGGGAGCTGACTATGGCTCAGATCATGAGTTCCCGAGAGCAAAATGCAGGCTTAAATTGAACAAAGTTGGGAAAACCACTAGACCATTCGGGTATGACCTAAATCAAATCCCTTAGGATTATACAGTGGAAGTGACAAATATATTCAAGAGATCAGATGTGGCAGACAGACTGCCTGAAGCACTGTGGACGGAGGACAGAGGTTCACAACCTTGTATAGGGGGCAGTGACCAAAACCATCCCCAAGAAAAAGAAATGAAAGAAGGCAAAATGGTAGCGTATTCAAAAGCAGACACATCACTTTGCAAAAAAAGGTCCATATAGTCGAAGCTATGGTTTTTCCAACAGTCGTGTACTGATGTGAGAGTTGGACCATAAAGAAGGCAGAGCGCCGACGAATCGCTGCCTTTGAGCTGTGGTGCTGGAGCAGGCGCTTGAGAGCCCCGTGGACTGCGAGGAGATCAAACCAGTCCATCCTAAAGGACACCATCCCTGAGTACTCACTGGAAGAAATAATGCTGGGGCTTCCCTGGTAGCTCAGCGGTGAACAGTTCACCTGCCAATGCAGGAGACACGGCTTGGATCCCTGATCTGAGAAGATCCCACAGGCTGTGGAGCAACCAAGCCCGGGAGCCACAACGACTGAGGCCACAGCTACGGAAGCCCGTGTGCCCTGGAGCCCGAGTTCCACAAGAAAAGTCACCGCAACAAGAAGCCTGCTCACCTCCACTGGAGAGGAGCCCCCACTCCCCGCAACTAGACACGAGCCTGCAGTGGCAGTGAAAACCCACAAGTGCCAAAAATAAAATAAACAATTTTTTTAAAAAAAGAAATAATGCCTAAGCTCCAGTATTGTGGCCACCTGATGCAAAGAGACAACTTATTGGAAAAGAGCCTGATATTGGAAAAAATAGAAGGCAGGATGAAAAGGGGACGACAGAGGCTGAGATGGCTGGAAGGCATCGCTGGGGGAGTCACCTGGACGTGAGTCGGAGCCGGCTCTGGAAGAAGGGAGGCCTGGCTGCTGCAGCCCATGGAGTCACAAAGACCTGGACACGACTGAGCAACTGAACCAAACTGAACTGAGCTGAGGAGCCCTTACAAATAGCTGAGAAGAGAGAAGCAAAAGGCAAGCGAGGAAGGGAAAGGTACGCCCGTCTGAAAGGAGAGGTTCCAGAGAATAACAAGGAGAGATAAGAAAGCTTTCTTAAGTGAGCGATGCAAAGACACAGACAAAAACAATAGAATCGGAGAGACTTGATATCTCTAAGAAAACTGAAGATTACCAAGGGAATATTTCATGCAAAAATGGGCACAATAAAGGACAGAAGTGGCAAAGATCTACCAGAAAAAGAGATTCCGAAGAGGTGGTAAGAATACAAAGAACTATGCGACGGTTGGATGGCATCGTTGGTGGATTCTTAACAAGCTGAGCTACCAGGGGAGCCCAAGGTTCACAGGAAATGCAAATTAAATATCACTTTGCAAAAAGGTCCATATAGTCGTATGGTTTTCCACCAGTCGTGTACTGATGTGAGAGTTGGACCATAAAGAAGGCAGAGCGCCGACGAATCGCTGCCTTTGAGCTGTGGTGCTGGAGCAGGCGCTTGAGAGCCCCGTGGACTGCGAGGAGATCAAACCAGTCCATCCTAAAGGACACCATCCCTGAGTACTCACTGGAAGAAATAATGCTGGGGCTTCCCTGGTAGCTCAGCGGTGAACAGTTCACCTGCCAATGCAGGAGACACGGCTTGGATCCCTGATCTGAGAAGATCCCACAGGCTGTGGAGCAACCAAGCCCGGGAGCCACAACGACTGAGGCCACAGCTACGGAAGCCCGTGTGCCCTGGAGCCCGAGTTCCACAAGAAAAGTCACCGCAACAAGAAGCCTGCTCACCTCCACTGGAGAGGAGCCCCCACTCCCCGCAACTAGACACGAGCCTGCAGTGGCAGTGAAAACCCACAAGTGCCAAAAATAAAATAAACAATTTTTTTAAAAAAAGAAATAATGCCTAAGCTCCAGTATTGTGGCCACCTGATGCAAAGAGACAACTTATTGGAAAAGAGCCTGATATTGGAAAAAATAGAAGGCAGGATGAAAAGGGGACGACAGAGGCTGAGATGGCTGGAAGGCATCGCTGGGGGAGTCACCTGGACGTGAGTCGGAGCCGGCTCTGGAAGAAGGGAGGCCTGGCTGCTGCAGCCCATGGAGTCACAAAGACCTGGACACGACTGAGCAACTGAACCAAACTGAACTGAGCTGAGGAGCCCTTACAAATAGCTGAGAAGAGAGAAGCAAAAGGCAAGCGAGGAAGGGAAAGGTACGCCCGTCTGAAAGGAGAGGTTCCAGAGAATAACAAGGAGAGATAAGAAAGCTTTCTTAAGTGAGCGATGCAAAGACACAGACAAAAACAATAGAATCGGAGAGACTTGATATCTCTAAGAAAACTGAAGATTACCAAGGGAATATTTCATGCAAAAATGGGCACAATAAAGGACAGAAGTGGCAAAGATCTACCAGAAAAAGAGATTCCGAAGAGGTGGTAAGAATACAAAGAACTATGCGACGGTTGGATGGCATCGTTGGTGGATTCTTAACAAGCTGAGCTACCAGGGGAGCCCAAGGTTCACAGGGAAATGCAAATTAAAATATCCAGGAGATACACAGCCCTTGGAAAGGCTAACACTGAGAACGCGGACGTGCCGAGAAGCACGCCCTCCTCCTCCTCCAGGGCTTGCTACTGTGCCACCAGACGTGGTCGAGGGCCCTCTGCAGCTGCGCTTAAACTCAAGGACCAAGAAATGGGGAGACGCTCCTGGACACTCTGGTGGCCCCATTTTACAATCATAAAACTGGAGGGCCTCTGATCCTGGGGTCAGAGACACCTGTGACCCGGAGGGAGGCAGACCCGAAGGCAGCCAGCTTCGAGGATGGAGAAAGGGACCGCGAGCCAAAGGCGGCGGGGCCTCCACCCGCTGGACAGGCCGCGGAAGCGGACTCAGCCCAGAGCCGCCAGGAAGGAAGGCGCTGCCGACACCCTGAGGACAGGCCATGCTGGACCTCAAACCTACAAAGCTCTAAGGTGAGAGTTCTGTGCTGCTTTAAGCCCCCGGTTCGTGGAGATGTTAACCGCAGCCCACCAGGAATTGCGGAAGAACGGGAACAGTCTGGGTGAGGCTGCGGGGCCGGCAGGACCCTCAGGTGCGGAGCCTGGTCTCCTGGGAGGCCTGCGTGGTGGTCTCTGAGGCCGCTCCGTGCTGCCGTGTCCAGGCTCGCCCACTCTGAGTCCGCGTCCCGGAGAGCCAGGTACCGAGGCCCACAGAGACGCCACACCCCCAAAACCCCCTCAGCAGCCGCTCACAGCGTCCTCAAGCGAGAACCCCCTTGGGGGGGGGGGTCTCTGGGAGCACCCCCCAGCAGCAGCAGAGCCAAGCCCAGCTCTCCCGGGCCTCCGCCCAGGACCTGCCGCCGAGCCAGCCCCCCGCGGGCCGGCCCCCACACCCGCAGCACAGCCACTGCCGCATCTGGGGCGTCGCCTGGCCAGGCCTCCTCCCAGAGACGCCGGACCCGGACCCGTGGCGCCATCTGAAGACACTCCCTGCTCGCCCCGCCCCGCCCCGTCCCGCCCCGCCCCGCCCCGCCTTCCGTAAACCCCTGCCTGCCTCTGAGTTCCGGCAGCTTCCGTAAGCCCAGCGCTCACCCACGCTGCAGGGGTCACCTCGGGCTGCGGTCTCCTAACGCAGCGCCGCTCGGCAGTGACGATGCATGAGCGCCGGAACACGCGTCGTGGGTGAATCTCAACACCACCAGCCAACACCAGACACAAAAGAATATACACGATGAGAGTCTGCCTTAAGTTCTGAAACAAAAATGAACTCACCTCGGAGTTCCCTGGTAGCGCAGTGGAAGAGAACCTGCCTGCCACCACAAGAGACGTGCGTTCAGTCCCTGGTCCAGGAAGTTCCCACATCTTCCTGAGAGCAACGAAGCCCATGCGCCACAACGACCAAGCCCGCTCGCTAGAGCCTGTGGCTGCAAACACGGCAGCCCACGGGCCTCCAGTCTGGGCACCTTAAATCTGAGCTCTGCAACAAGAGAGGCCACTGTACTGAGAAGCCTGCGCATGGCAACAAAGAGAAACTCCGCTCTCCTTAACTAGAGGAAGGCCTGCTCAGGGCCGTGAAGACTCACACAGCCAAACATAATGAATACTTAAAACAGTCTGTGGTGCAAGAACTGCCAGCAGTGAGAAGCTTCCCGTGGTCCAGTGCCTAGGACGGAGCACTTTCACTCCGGAGGGCCTGAGGTCAATTCCTGGTCGGGGAACTAAGATCCCACAGCCCATGCAGCGTTGACACACACACACACACAGAAAAGATCAAGAGGGCTTCCCTGGTGGTCCAGTGGGTAAAGAGTCCACCTTGCAGTACAGGGGGCGCCGGTTTGATCCCCGTCCTGGGAAGATCCCACATGCTGTGGAACAGCAGGACTGGTGTGTCCAGTGACGAGTCAGCACTCCGGAGTGCATGCTCCCAGAGCCAGTCCTCTGCAACAAGAGGCCACTGCAATGGGAAGCCCACACTGGCCAAAGATGAAAGATGGATGAAAATGAATACAAAAAAAAAAAGAGAGAGAGAGAACTGCTCACAGTGGTTTCCTCTGCTGTGGGTGGGAACTAACTGGAACACAGTCCTGGGGGACTTCCTGGAGGAGGAGAAATGTTGTGTCCTCACGGGGCAACTGACACAGGCCCATCGCATCTGTCAGACCTCACTACTCCATGCACAGATGACCTGTGCATTTTATTACGGACAAATTACACCTCAGCAAAGCTCAATTTTTAAAACCTCAACACGAACTACTAAACACAAAACTGTCAAACCACCCCCATTCTCCTCACTTCCACCTTGCTGCATTTTCCTTTTTCTCTGCACTCATCTCCTAACAAACCATGTTGCTGGGCTTCGTGTTCCGTCTGTCTCCGCCTGCTGGAGCACTGCCTCCACGAGGCTAGAGACTCTGGTCTGGATGGCTGCCCGACACCCCGAGCACCCAGACCAGCACCTGGGCCCCAGCAGGATCACAGTACATATGTGCTGAACGAATGAAAGAACATCATCCACTTGTTTCCTGACATATTTCCCAGTCAGCACTTCACTTGATTCTCATAACCGTGGAAGGTGGATATGCTGCCTTCCCCTGAAAACACGTTGGAGGGAACACTACTCGATCAGAAGGCCTGGGTAGAGAGCCGGGCTAGGGTATGTGGTCTTCTGACTTCCGTGCACGGAGCCCAGTGTGACTCCATCTTCCACATCTGCGCCTTGCGGGGACTGGAGAGCATCCCACAGAGCTTATGGTCCAGAGAGGACGCACAGAGACACGTACACGGCTCAAGAGAACGCGGCCCGCGCCCTGGGAGCCCGGAGAGGCCAGGTTAAGGTGCAGGGAAGGCTTCCTGACTGACCTGGGGCCCAAGCTGGGTCTCAAAGGGTGTACTTCTTAACTAAGTAAAGCCAAGTAGAAAGGGCATTTCCGGCAGAGGGCCCAGCATGAGCGAAGGCTGAAGACGCACTGCAGCAAGGGCATCTGCAGAGGCTGTGCAGGTGGCGCGAGGCCTGCCAGAGACGTGGGGGCAGCAGAGACGAGGCTGCTGGGGGAGGGGCGGAGGCGGGTGGTGAGCGAGATCTCGGCGGCTGCGAGGGGCCAGGCACGGAAGCCAAGGAGACAGGACCCGGGCTCCCCCGCAGCCCAGCGGCTGCCGCACAGGAGGCATGTGGGAGCAAGGGCAGGCCCGGGCCAAGAAGAGGGCCGTCCACTCACCGCGGGGTCCCAGCCCATGGCCACAGGAAGTGGAGCCCAGGACCAAGCTCACCTCCAGAACGGACTGAGCCCCACCGGAACCACACGCTGCCCACAGCCCCTCTGATCATCAAGAGCCGGTTTCCGGAGGGGCTTCCCTCATGACGCAGAGGGTCAAGCGTCTACCTGCCACGCAGGAGACCCAGGTTCGAGCCCTGGATCGGGAAGTTCCCCTGGAGAAGAAATGGCTCCACACGCACTATGGTGCCTGCACTCCAAAGCACGTTTCGGGACCCAAACGAGGCAAACATGCCCGCCCCAGGGCTCACCCTCACCTGTCACCTAATGACACCCCGCCAGCAGGGACTCTGTCCTGAACTATAAACCCTAGCTGCTGTCGCCCAGTCACTCAGTCAAGCCAGACTCTTCTCTGGCCCCAAGGACTGTCGCCCACCAGGCTCCTCTGGACACAGGATCTCCCTGCCGAGAACACGGCAGGTGGCCATTTCCTTCTCCGTCAGTCTTCCTGGGTGGCCCACACATAACAACTGGCTGCTAACCCACAAAAAGGCCTGGTCCGCAGTATTTGCAGCACCTTCATGACCGCTGCTCTTTGCTCTTTTTTTACTGAGAAATTTTTTCCTGGGGGAGGGGGGTGCGGGCGGGCCACTTCTATTGGTCTTTCACTTAGCCATTTTCATCCGTCTTTGTTCTTTAGCCCGTGTGGGCCTCCCATCCCGGTGGCCTCTGTTGTCGCAGAGCACCGGCTCTGGGCACATGCACTCCAGAGCTCCGGCTCAGTAACTGGACACATCTGGCCAGCCGCTCCGCGGCACATGGGATCTTCCCAGGCCAGGGATCGAACCGGCGCCCCTTGCACTGCTAGGCGGTGTCCTTACCCACTGGACCACCAGGGAAGCCCTGCTGTTTGCTCTTAATAAGCCCCTCCCCTTCTGAAATGCTCTGTCTCTGGAAATTCTTTCCTAGCGGAGCTCAGAGAGCCAGGCCACTCACCTAAGTAGAAGCGCAGGAAAGGAGTTGGCGTCATGTTCTTGAACATCATGATCTGCACCCACGGGTTCTTGTATTGGATCTGAGGGATGTTGAAAAACACAAATTTCCTGCAAACCAAGAGATTAAACCCGTGTGAGTTTTTAAGCTAAAACTTCCTGCACCTGTGTATCCTTCTAAAGAGCACATCTAGAGCTCTAACTCTCGTTAGAATGTGTGAGAGGATCCAACCTCCTGTTCCCAAAAAAGCCAGAGCTAGGAAAACCAGGTCTCAGGAATCCACTAACTCGCTGTCTGAATATAGGCTCTGGGACTCCCGGTTTGTCATTTAAGGAAAAGAAAACTACATCCTTACCTCACACTGCACATTAACCTAAAACTCATCAAAGTAGAGGTATACATATAAAAACGAACCATCCTTAGTCTTCATTGGTGTGACAGCTACAGCGTGTACCCATATGAGAAGCTGAATATCCACAGGAGAACACTTTACTAGGTAAAGTATACCAACATTTAAAAATAAAAGAAACCACGAGAACAAATGTGGGGAATACTCTTACTATCGAGGAGTGGAGAAACCTCTAACCTGTGAAGGTTCAAGACAGACCAATTTGATTACATTAAAACCTTTTTGGGGGACTTCCCTGGTGGTCAAGTGGTTAAGTCTCCAAGCTCTCAACGCAAAGGATGAGGGGTCGATCCTGCTCAGGGAACTAAGATCCTAAATATTGCATGGCAAAACCAAATAAATCAATATCTTAAAAAGAGATCTTCTCTAAAATAAAAGAAACACACACACACACACACACAAAAACCCTTGTAGGGATTTCCCCGGTGGTCCCCCCTTCCTGGACCACACCTCCGGTGAAGTGGCTTGTGGAACTACAGCTATGACCGCAGCCATGAAATTAAAAGACGCCTGCTCCTTGGAAGGAAAGCTACGACAAACCTAGACAGCGTCTTACAAAGGCAGAGACGCACCTTGCTGGCCAGGGTCTGCAGAGTCAAGCTGGGGATGAGAGCTGGAATAAGCCCCTCCCCTTCTGAAATGCTCTGTCTCTGGAAATTCTTTCCTAGCGGAGCTCAGAGAGCCAGGCCACTCACCTAAGTAGAAGCGCAGGAAAGGAGTTGGCGTCATGTTCTTGAACATCATGATCTGCACCCACGGGTTCTTGTATTGGATCTGAGGGATGTTGAAAAACACAAATTTCCTGCAAACCAAGAGATTAAACCCGTGTGAGTTTTTAAGCTAAAACTTCCTGCACCTGTGTATCCTTCTAAAGAGCACATCTAGAGCTCTAACTCTCGTTAGAATGTGTGAGAGGATCCAACCTCCTGTTCCCAAAAAAGCCAGAGCTAGGAAAACCAGGTCTCAGGAATCCACTAACTCGCTGTCTGAATATAGGCTCTGGGACTCCCGGTTTGTCATTTAAGGAAAAGAAAACTACATCCTTACCTCACACTGCACATTAACCTAAAACTCATCAAAGTAGAGGTATACATATAAAAACGAACCATCCTTAGTCTTCATTGGTGTGACAGCTACAGCGTGTACCCATATGAGAAGCTGAATATCCACAGGAGAACACTTTACTAGGTAAAGTATACCAACATTTAAAAATAAAAGAAACCACGAGAACAAATGTGGGGAATACTCTTACTATCGAGGAGTGGAGAAACCTCTAACCTGTGAAGGTTCAAGACAGACCAATTTGATTACATTAAAACCTTTTTGGGGGACTTCCCTGGTGGTCAAGTGGTTAAGTCTCCAAGCTCTCAACGCAAAGGATGAGGGGTCGATCCTGCTCAGGGAACTAAGATCCTAAATATTGCATGGCAAAACCAAATAAATCAATATCTTAAAAAGAGATCTTCTCTAAAATAAAAGAAACACACACACACACACACACAAAAACCCTTGTAGGGATTTCCCCGGTGGTCCCCCCTTCCTGGACCACACCTCCGGTGAAGTGGCTTGTGGAACTACAGCTATGACCGCAGCCATGAAATTAAAAGACGCCTGCTCCTTGGAAGGAAAGCTACGACAAACCTAGACAGCGTCTTACAAAGGCAGAGACGTCACCTTGCTGGCCAGGGTCTGCAGAGTCAAGCTGATGGCTGTCCCTGTGTGTGCCAGGTGAGAGCTGGACCATAAAGAGTGCTGAGGAACGGATGCTTTGCAATTGTGGTGCAGAAGGAGACTCCTGAGAGTCCCGTGGAATGCAAGGAGATCAAACCAGTCAATCCTAAAGGAAATAACCCTAAACATTCACTAGAAAGCTGAGGCTGAAGCACCTATACTTCAGCCACCTGATGCAAAGAGACAATTCGCTGGAAAGATCGTGGTGCCTGGAAAGACTGAGGGCAGGAATTGAAGATGGGGACAGGGTGAGATGGTTGAAGGGCGCCACCCGACTCAAAGGACATGAACAGGAGCAAACTCTGGGAGATAATGGAGCACAGGGGAGCCTGCTGTTCACGGGGTCACAAAAAGTCAGACATGACTCAGCCAGTGAACCACCTGGTGGCAGGGGCTGAGAGCCCGCCTGCCAGTGCAGGGGATGTGGGTTCAAGGCCTGGTCCAGAAACTAAGATCCCATATGCCCCAGGGCAACTAAGCACGATAACCTCCTACTGAACCTGTGAGCCGCAACTCCTGAAGCCTGCACACTCCAGAGCCCAGGCTCAGCAATGAGAGAAGCCCCCACTCGCTATGACGAGAGGAAGCCTGCAAGCAGCAAGGAAGACCATTCTCCACAATGGAGACCCAGGGCTGCCATCAGTAAGTAGCTGTATTTACATACAACCCCTGGCAAGGCAAACCTTACCAAAAACACCACAACCAGCACTTGCCAAGCAAGAAGAAAAGATGCTTGCAAAACACAAAACAGTTCATTCTCCTGACAGTTCTGCACATCATTGACAAGGTTTGTAATTCAACACTAGAGGCAAGGGCCACAGACAGACAGAATCCTACACAGTCTTTCAGAGGTCAGGATGGATCTTCAGCATCCTCCCAACAGTCATAAATTAAAATCATCCTTTTTTATCTCTTAGACTGCTTAAAGAAGTACAGCTATGACCGCAGCCATGAAATTAAAAGACGCCTGCTCCTTGGAAGGAAACCGACAAACCTAGACAGCGTCTTACAAAGGCAGAGACGTCACCTTGCTGGCCAGGGTCTGCAGAGTCAAGCTGATGGCTGTCCCTGTGTGTGCCAGGTGAGAGCTGGACCATAAAGAGTGCTGAGGAACGGATGCTTTGCAATTGTGGTGCAGAAGGAGACTCCTGAGAGTCCCGTGGAATGCAAGGAGATCAAACCAGTCAATCCTAAAGGAAATAACCCTAAACATTCACTAGAAAGCTGAGGCTGAAGCACCTATACTTCAGCCACCTGATGCAAAGAGACAATTCGCTGGAAAGATCGTGGTGCCTGGAAAGACTGAGGGCAGGAATTGAAGATGGGGACAGGGTGAGATGGTTGAAGGGCGCCACCCGACTCAAAGGACATGAACAGGAGCAAACTCTGGGAGATAATGGAGCACAGGGGAGCCTGCTGTTCACGGGGTCACAAAAAGTCAGACATGACTCAGCCAGTGAACCACCTGGTGGCAGGGGCTGAGAGCCCGCCTGCCAGTGCAGGGGATGTGGGTTCAAGGCCTGGTCCAGAAACTAAGATCCCATATGCCCCAGGGCAACTAAGCACGATAACCTCCTACTGAACCTGTGAGCCGCAACTCCTGAAGCCTGCACACTCCAGAGCCCAGGCTCAGCAATGAGAGAAGCCCCCACTCGCTATGACGAGAGGAAGCCTGCAAGCAGCAAGGAAGACCATTCTCCACAATGGAGACCCAGGGCTGCCATCAGTAAGTAGCTGTATTTACATACAACCCCTGGCAAGGCAAACCTTACCAAAAACACCACAACCAGCACTTGCCAAGCAAGAAGAAAAGATGCTTGCAAAACACAAAACAGTTCATTCTCCTGACAGTTCTGCACATCATTGACAAGGTTTGTAATTCAACACTAGAGGCAAGGGCCACAGACAGACAGAATCCTACACAGTCTTTCAGAGGTCAGGATGGATCTTCAGCATCCTCCCAACAGTCATAAATTAAAATCATCCTTTTTTATCTCTTAGACTGCTTAAAGAAGTGAAAGTGTGAGTCTCTCAGTTGTGTTTGACTCTTTAGGACCCCTGGACTGTAGCCTGCCAGGCTCCTTTGTCCATGGAATTCTCCAGGCAAGAATACTGGGGAGAGCATTAAACCACGAGAACTCCAACAAAGGCAAGCACTTGTGTGCAAGTCCTGACATCACCCAACCACCAGCATCACCCAGAATAAAATGCCTCATCCAAACAGCAAACACACACGAACGTAACTCAAAGTGTGGGAAAAGGAAACCCCAAACACTGTTAGTTAAAAATTAATAGTAACAATGAAATGGCAGATAAATACCACACAAGCAAAAGAACAATCTACAAACACACAGGGCCAAATCAATGAAGAGGAATTAGACAAACTTTCTAACAGCAGATTCAGAAGAATGATAATAAAGATGATCTAAAATGCCAAAAACAGAATTTTAGAGAAATTGCAAGAATCAACTAGCACACTGAACAAAGAAACACAAGAACTTAAAAAACACCAAGCAGAGACAAACAACTCAATTGCTGAACTTAAAAATACTCTAGAAGGAACAAAGAGCAGAGTATCTGAGACAGAAGACCGGTTAAGTGAGCTGGAAGACAGAATGATGGAAGTAACGGCTGAAGAACAGAATCTAGCTCAAAGAATGAAAAGAGCAGAGGATAGCCTCAGAGACCTCTGGGATTATATCAAAAGCACCAATATTTGAATTATAGAGGTTCCACAAGAAGGAAACAAGAAAGACTATGAGAAAATCTTTGAAGAGATTATAGTTGAAAATCTCCCCAACATGGGAGAAGAATTAGTCAATCAAGTCTAAGAAGTGCAAAGAGTACCATACAGGCTAAAACCAAGAAGAAACACACCAAGACACATATTAATTAAGCTAACACAAATTAAATACAAACACCGAATTCTAAAAGCAGCAAGGGAAAAGCAACTAGTGACATAAGGGAAACCCCATGAGTTTAACAGCCGATCGTTCAACAGAAACTCTGCAGGCCAGAAGGGAATGGCAGGACACATTTAAAGCGCTGAAACAGAATAATCAGCAACCAAGAACACTCTACCCTGCAAGGATCTCATTCAAAATGGATGGAGAAATCAAAAGCTTTACAGATAAGCAAAAATTAAAAGAATTTACTCACACCAAACCAGCCTTACAACAAGTGTTAAAGGAACTTCTATAGACAACAAGTATAAAAGGAGAAGATCCACAAAACGAAGCGATCATAACATCTAAGATGACAATAGGATCATTTGTATCAATATACAATGTATCATTTACTTTGAATGTAAATGGACTCAATGCCCCAACCAAAAGACACAGACTGGCTGAATGGATTCAAAAACATGACCCATACATATGCTGCCTCCAGGAAACTCACTTCAGACCTACAGACACTCATAGACTGAAAGTGAGAGGCTGGAAAAAGATATTCCACGCAAACGGAAATCAAAAGAAAGCTGGAGTAGCAATCCTCATATCAGACAAAATAAGACCTCAAAATAAAGAAGATTAGAAGAGACAAGGCAGGACACTACATCATGATCAAGGGATCGATCCAAGAAGAAGACATAACAATCATAAATATCTATGCACCCAACACAGGAGCACCCCGATACATAAGACAAACACTTTCAGACATAAAAGAAGACATCGACACTAACACAATCATAGTAGGAGACTTTAACACTCCTCTCACACCAATGGACAGATCATCCAAACAGAAAATTAAGAAAGAAACACAAGCCTTAAATGCCACACTAGAAGAGATGGACCTCGTGGATATCTTTAGGACCTTCCATCCAAAAGCAGAAGAATACACTTTCTTCTCAAGCACTCATGGAACATTCTCCAGGATAGACCACATCTTGGGCCACAAATCAAACCTCAGTCAATTCAAGAAAACTGAAATTAAATCAACCATCTTCTCTGACCACAATGCAATGAGACTACAGATCAACTACAGGAAAAAAACTGCTAAAAACACAAACACATGGAGATTAAACAACACATACCTAAAAAACAAATGGATTACCTAACAAATCAAAGGAGAAAAAAAAACAATTTCTAGAAGAAAACGACAATGAACACACGACAGTGCAAAACCTATGGGATACTGCAAAAGCAGTTCTAAGAGGGAAGTTTATAGCAATACAATCCTACCTCAAGAAATTAGAAAAATATCAGACAACCTAACTCTACTCTTAAAACAACTGGTGAAAAAACAACAAAAAAAACCCCAAAGCTAGCAGAAGAAGAGAACTCATAAAGATCAGAGCAGAAATAAATGAAACAATAGCAAAGATAAATAAAACAAAAAGCTGGTTCTTCGAAAATATAAACAAAATTGACAAACCACTGGCCAGACTCATCAAGAAGAAAAGAGAGAAGAACCAGATCAACAAAATCAAAAATGAAATAGAGATTACAACAGAGAATGCAGAAATCCAAAGGATTATAAGAGACTATTATGAACAACTCTATGGCAACAAACTGGACAACCTGGAAGAAATGGACAGTTTCTTAGAGAAGATTAATCTCTTGAGACGGAACCAGGAAGAAATAGAAACTATCAACAACCCAATCACAAGCTCAGAAATTGAATCTGTGAACAAAAACCTACCCAAAAATAAAAGCCCAGGGCCAGATGGTTTCACAGGCGAATTCTACCAAACATTTAAAGAAGAGCTAATGCCTGTCCTTCTAAAACTTTCAAAAAATCGCACAGGAAGGAACACTTCCAAACACATTCTACGAGGCCGCCATCATCCTGATACCAAAACCAGGCAAGGAAAACACAAGAAAAAAAAAAATAATAGACCAATACCACTGATGAATTTAAACGCCAAAATCCTCAACAAAATCCTAATAAACAGAATAAGAAAAAGAAATAAAAGGAATCCAGAGTGGAAAAGAAGTAAGACTCTCTCTATTCACAGATGATGTATTATACATAGAAAACCCCAAAGACACTATTACAAAACTACTAGAGCTAATCAAGAAATTCAGCAAAGTTGTGGGATACAAAATCAATACACAGAAATCACTGGCATTCCTATACACAAACAATGAAAAATCAGAAAATGAAATCAAAGATGCAATCCCTTTCACCATTGCAACCAAAAGAATAAAATATCTAGGAATAAATCTACCCAAAGAAACAAAAAAACACTGTACACAGAAAATTACAAGACACTAATGAAAGAAATTAAAGAAGACTTAAACAGATGGAAAGACATCGCATGTTCCTGGGTCGGAAGAATCAATATTGTGAAAATGACCATACTACCAAATGTCATCTATAGATTCAATGTGACCCCTGTCAAACTACCAATGACATTCTACACAGAACTAGACCAAAGAATAATACAGTTCATATGGAAAGACAGAAGACCTCGAAGAGCCAAAGCAATCCTGAGGAAGAAGAATGGAGCTGGAGGGATCAGCCTCCCGAACTTCAGACTCTAGTACAAAGCAACAGTCATCAAGACAGTATGGTACTGGCACAAAAACAGAACTATAGACCAATGGAACAAAACAGAGAACCCAGAGATAAACCCACACACCTATGGCTACCTTATTTTTGACAAAGGAGGCGAACATATAAAATGGGACAAAGACAGCCTCTTCAACAAATGGTGCTGGGAAAATTGGACAGCTATATGTGAAAAATGAAGTTGGAACATTCCCTAACACCATATACAAAGATCAACTCAAAATGGATTCAAGACCTAAATGGAAGACCAGAAACCCTAAAACTCTTAGAGAAGACTAAAGGCAAAACACTCAAGGACATCAATCAAAGCAAGATCTTCCATGACCCACATACTAGAATAGCGGAACTTAAAACCAAAATGAACATGTGGGACCTTATGAAACTTAAAAGCTTTTGTACAGCAAAAGAAACTACAAAAAGCTGAACAGACAACCCACAGAATGGGAGAAAATAACAGCAAATGAAACAACAGACAAAGAATTAATCTCCAAAATCCACAAGCAACTCAGACAACTCAGCACCAGAAAAACGAACAACCCAATCAAAAAATGGGAAAAAGACCTAAACAGACACCTCTCCAAAGATGACATACAGATGACCAAAAAAACACATGAAACGATGCTCAACCTCGCTTATTATTAGAGAAATGCAAGTCAAAACTACAATGAGATATCACCTTACACCCGTCAGAATGGCCATCATCCACAAATCGACAGACAATAAATGCTGGAGAGGGTGCGGAGAAAAGGGAACCCTCTTGCATTGCTGGTGGGAATGTAAACTGATACAGCCGCTATGGAGGACAGTATGGAGATCCCTAACTAAAAATAGAAGCACCATATGACCCAGCAATCCCACCATGAGGCTTATACCCTGATGAAATCAAAATTGAAAGAGGCACCTGTACCCCAATGTTCATTGCAATAGCTAGAACATGGAAGCAACCTAGATGTTCATCGATGAATGAATAGATTAAAAAGCTCTGGTACATATACACAATGAAGTACTTCTCAGCTGTAAAAAAAAAAATGCATAAGAATCAGTCCTAATTAGTTGGATGGAGCTAGAACCTATCATAAAAGGTGAAGTCAGTCAAGAAGAGAAAGACAAGTACAGTATACTAACACATATATATGGAATCTAGTAAGAGGGTAATGATAACACATTCAGTGAAGCGATGGAAAAACAGACATAAGGACATTGTGGGGGAAAGAACAGTTGGTGGGAGGCATAAAGGGAGTAACATGGAAACCTATACTATCAAGAGTGAAATACATTTCCCTAAACACATTCATTGGTTTAACCTCCTTGGGGATCAGTTTGGAACCAGCACAGATCCTGACTCAACGGTTTCACCTCTGCCTTTCCGTATTTTCACACCTGAATGCAAAGCTCCAAGTGAGGATGACTGCAGTACTGGTTTTTACAGAAAAGGAACAGAAACAGCTTAAATGTCTGACTGATTGTATAAATTATGACACAGCTTCATGCCTGGATCCCTCTCCACCTGCTCTCCATCCTGAGTGGCTTGCAGATACGCGCTAGGAAATGGAATTTCGCCTGTGGCTTTGTAGTTGCATCCAGACCACGGGAGCACCCGCAAAAGACCAGAAAGAGCGGAGTCAAGGTGTTCATCTCCGCCTTGGCCCAGGGCTCAGACCCCGCTCCATAGGCGCGCGGGCGGTTTAGGTTGCATCCAGACACCTCTCCAAAGAGAACATACAGATGGCCCCAAAACACATGAAACGATGCTCAACCTCGCTTATTATTAGAGAAATGCAAGTCAAAACTACAATGAGATATCACCTTACACCCGTCAGAATGGCCATCATCCACAAATCGACAGACAATAAATGCTGGAGAGGGTGCGGAGAAAAGGGAACCCTCTTGCATTGCTGGTGGGAATGTAAACTGATACAGCCGCTATGGAGGACAGTATGGAGATCCCTAACTAAAAATAGAAGCACCATATGACCCAGCAATCCCACCATGAGGCTTATACCCTGATGAAATCAAAATTGAAAGAGGCACCTGTACCCCAATGTTCATTGCAATAGCTAGAACATGGAAGCAACCTAGATGTTCATCGATGAATGAATAGATTAAAAAGCTCTGGTACATATACACAATGAAGTACTTCTCAGCTGTAAAAAAAAAAATGCATAAGAATCAGTCCTAATTAGTTGGATGGAGCTAGAACCTATCATAAAAGGTGAAGTCAGTCAAGAAGAGAAAGACAAGTACAGTATACTAACACATATATATGGAATCTAGTAAGAGGGTAATGATAACACATTCAGTGAAGCGATGGAAAAACAGACATAAGGACATTGTGGGGAATGAACAGTTGGTGGGAGGCATAAAGGGAGTAACATGGAAACCTATACTATCAAGAGTGAAATACATTTCCCTAAACACATTCATTGGTTTAACCTCCTTGGGGATCAGTTTGGAACCAGCACAGATCCTGACTCAACGGTTTCACCTCTGCCTTTCCGTATTTTCACACCTGAATGCAAAGCTCCAAGTGAGGATGACTGCAGTACTGGTTTTTACAGAAAAGGAACAGAAACAGCTTAAATGTCTGACTGATTGTATAAATTATGACACAGCTTCATGCCTGGATCCCTCTCCACCTGCTCTCCATCCTGAGTGGCTTGCAGATACGCGCTAGGAAATGGAATTTCCCGCCCTGTGGCTTTGTAGTTGCATCCAGACCACGGGGAGCACCCGCAAAAGACCAGAAAGAGCGGAGTCAAGGTGTTCATCTCCCGCCTTGGCCCAGGGCTCAGACCCCGCTCCATAGGCGCCGTCGGGCGGCCCTCTTCACCTCCGGGCCCCAACATCCATACGTCTTCCTCACTTCTGCAGCCTGGGCCTGGGGTCTTGCCCTGTTCCTGAGGCCGGGGACCCTTCGCCGCAGAGCGTGCACCTGGACACGCCTCTTCGGGAGCTACAAAACACCAAGAAACCATAGGAGACTAAAAATAACCTCGGGCATGCGCAGTTTGCGGTAAAGGCTGGACCAAAAGATACAAAAAAGTCAAACCCCAACGGTCACTTCTCAAGAGCCGGGAGCAAAACCTGGGTACTGCGCATGCCCCACTGCACTCGGCACCACAAAGGGGTGGGCAAAACACCGAAGCCACCCCTCCAGCGCCACCCGTGGACACAGCCGTACCCACAGCCTATATAAGGAACCGGCTCAGGGGCTCCTCCCTTCCAACCGCCGGAGCAAGGGCTGCCGGGAAGCCTCGCCTGGGTTTCCGGTCCATCATTTTCTATTGACTGGGAAGGCCAAGAACCCTGGTCCGCTGAGGATGCCCAACACGGGGCAGTCTCCTCCTGGGGAGACGACCGGGGCACGTCCGGGACCGCAGAGTGCGGGTCTCTCGTGGGTGACCAGGGCCCACATGTACAGCTTCTTAGAGCTGCACCGCATGTAGTAAGTCCGCTTTCCCAGCCCCTGGCGGCCTCGGGATCCCCACTCGGGCAGGGTATCCCTTCCCCCGTGCGTTCTCTCCTCCCCTGAGATCTCTGTCCTCTTCTCGTCGTATCCTCCCGAGAGGGGTCGTCGGGCAGGTAAAGCATAGCCCCTCCCGGCTTGTGAGACCTGCCCTCTCAGGATGCCAAGGGCTCCCCTGAAGGGGGCAGGCAGGGAAGGGAGAGGCTCACCCCATGCCCTGCAGACCCGGGTGCGGCAGGCTCTCCAGGCGCGCGGTCTAAACCTCTTATCGTGCAGTGGCTAGAACATCGATTGTCCCAGGCGTCTGGTTATTTTCCTGCTCTCTCTTTCTTTTCTGCCCCTCCCCCCCCGCCCCCTTGATCCCTGTAACCGCACTCCCGTGCCCCGCTAGTGTAAGCTTTTATCACAGGTGTCTTTATCTACTTTTGTCCATCAATTGCCTCCTGCAAGTCTCTGCCCAAACCGTGGGCAGGGTGGAGCCTTTAAATCTTGGACTACAAATGCAGCCCACATGGCCTGAAACTCCAGCCTTGGGTTCCTTGGTGGAATTTTAAAGGAGAAAGAGATGAGATACAGCTCCTTGGCTGGCTTTTGCAGTGTTAACTATTTTGCCCGGGCTCTCGGGAACCGCCTGCTTCATGTGGTGCCCCAGACAGAGGGGAAAAAAGGGCGGGGGGGAGGAGGTGCCATTTTAAATTCAAGCAGGAAACCTGTGAAATCTCTGGTTCTACAGAAATTGGCTTCTCTGGTTTAAGTCTGTGGGTTTACTTCATTCAGGTCTGTCTTTAGAGTCAGCAACAATAACTCTAAGACTGTCGTACCTCAAAAAGTAAGCACCGACTATGTTTGTTACAAAGAGATTGGCCAGCAAGGACAATAGCAGCCTGGTATGATTAAATGTTTAGGTAAATACGATCAGGACTTTCTGGTTAACTCTGTAGAAGTAATTAGGTTTTGAAATGTCCATCTGAAACCCTCTTTTCCCAGTACTGCCATGCTGTTCCAGAGCCTGAGAATCCATCTTGAAACGCGCTCCACGCGAACTCGCCTCCAGGAGACGAAGCTGAGGCTCCACAGGCTGCGGCTGGACAGGCTGCGCTGCACGAAGCCCCGCCAGGACTAGGCGGGACGCCGCGGCTGCAGAGCCCGGGGACCACCCCCGAGGGCACGCCGGCCATGCTGCGCCCCGCGACGACCACCCCGTGCACTGCCGCTACAGCCGGACGCAGCCCCATCAATAAATACACACTTTAAAAAAAGAGGGAGTTTTAAGGTGTTTGTGCTCAGAAAAGAAGGTATGAGGAATGGAGATGCGGTTTATTAAGGGTAAAAGGGTGAGGCGGACGCAGCGCGCCCGATGGCGCGGTCGTCGTGGGGGGCGGCGGAGGGGGCGGGGCCGGGGACGCGGCGGCCGTGCTCCCCACCCTCGACTCCCGCGACCCGCACGCCACCCCCACCCGGGCCCGGAGGATGACGAAGCTCAAGTCGAACCACAGCCGCTGCAAGAAGCGGGCCGCGTGCCTGCGGTTCCGCAGCGAGGGGAGGCGGCGGTGCTGCTCGCGAGCAGTGGCCGCCGTCCAGACCGGTGGGTCCTCCCTGCGGGAGGCGCGGAGCCCGAGGAGGACCCCGCGTGGCCGCAGCCCGCGAAGCCCGCGAGGCGGCTGGAGGGGAAGGGGCACTGGGAAGGTGCGTCGGGATGTTTGA
The DNA here is from genome assembly GCA_022376925.1 of Tragulus kanchil. Taxonomy (NCBI): domain Eukaryota; kingdom Metazoa; phylum Chordata; class Mammalia; order Artiodactyla; family Tragulidae; genus Tragulus; species Tragulus kanchil. Next base: position 224,561,966 of record JAIOJX010000030.1, on the reverse strand, counting down.
GAACCAGGAGAGGAGGCAGGCGTCTGTCTCTGCGCTCCGTCACTGAAGAGCTAGACGCCTGGGGAGGCTCGGTCAGCACTGGGAGGAAGCGGGAACGGGTTAAAATGGAAGACGGCACCGAAGTGCCGCAGGATCACAAACCCGTGCAGGCCTCCTGCTTTGAGTCGTTGAGGCAAGGCGACTCGGCCAACAACGGCACCCGCTCGTGGCCCCCACATACCCAGTGTCGGCTCAGAGCGCCATGCCCAGGCTCAGACGACTGAAGAGCCCCCGAGAGAAAGGGAGGCTGGAGGCCAGACTGAGGCGCAGGCTTCCCTGCACCCTTGCTCTTTCCACCTCTCTTCGCAGGCCGCCTCTCTCAGATAAGGCAGGATAGGCGGCCGAGAAAGAGCTTATTGATAACGTTGCTGTTTGGGGTTATGCAACGGCGCTGCTGCTTCTCTTTTTATTGAGGGAGGGGGGGTTGGGGATGTGATTTGTAAGTACTTTTTTGTGCGTGATCGGTCTCTCGCTCTTCACACCCCTACAGCTCTCTAAAGAGGCAAACGGCCTTCCCCCTGCCTTGGGTGCTGAAGTGTTCCTGTTTGTCTCCTCCCAGCCCTGGCCAGATTTTTTATTATTATTATTAAAAGATACCCCATATGAGGGCTTCCCTGGTGGTCCAGTGGGTAAGGACACCGCCTTGCAGTGCAAGGGGCACCGGTTCAATCCCTGGCCTGGGAAGATCCCACGTGCCGCGGAGCGGCTGGACGGATGTGTCCGATTACCGAGCCGGAGCTCTGGAGTGCATGCGCCTAGAGCCAGTAGTCTGCGACAACAGAGGCCACGGCGATGGGAGGCCCACACGGGCCAAAGAACAAAGATGGATGAAAATGGACAAATGAAAGACCAATAGAAGTGGCCCACCTGCTCCCCTCCCTTCCCACCCCACCTCCACCAAAACAAATAAATAAATAAATCTTTAAAAAAAAAAGATACCCCATATGAGATGAAACCTTTCAAGAAATTGTCCTATGATGTGCTATTCAATCCAGGAGGTTGGTCACTTTCACTGCAGGCTCCATTTTTCTACATTGGGTGTATAATATGTAAATAAATGACTTTCAGAAGAGGAATTTAACTTTAAGTTTTAAAGATTTTGTTTTGTTTTCTTAAGTCCGGGGTGTTTCTGAAGTGGAGAGCCTCACAGTTAATTTCGTTTTTCATTTCTGATGCTAGTGGCTAGGTGAGTCTCCCGTCCTCCCTCCTTCCCCAGTCGTCCATGGAGTTACACAGGTACGGCAGGAGCTTAGCTACTTCATATGTTCCCAGATCTCACAGCCTCCTCTTCTCGAGGCTGTTTTTCCAGGCCACGAAAGAACAGGAAGAAACCTATTTTCTTTTTTAGTACCAAGCCAAGAGCAAATGGTCTCAGCTCAGATCCGGAGAAACAATGCTAGAAATGGAATTCCTCCCTCCGTGTTGACAATAGGGATTTGAACTGGATTCCTGGGATTGCTATCCAAAACACTGGAGCGTCGAGCACTGTTTCTATCCTGCTGGTTTGGAGTTTTTTCCATAATGCCACTTATCGCCAACAGCGACCTCTCTCCTTGTGCATCCATGCCTTACGCGTGCTGGACTGGAGGCTGTCCTCGTGCTCAGAAGTGTCCAGCTCTCCTTGGCAAGTGCAGCTGTACAGCCCTGTCCCCGCTCTGGGTCACCATGTTTCGTTCCTGAAAAGTACCCAGGAGGAAAATCCAGGCATTTGCTTGTCTTTGTAACGTTATAGCACTGGTAATTGTACCATGGAGCATGCTCAGAAATACTAAATTTGTCTCCCACGGAGATGTGAAAGGTCCACCGTCTGCTGAGCAGTGGTACGGGAGATGGCTTAGTCATTTAGAGGAACAGCTACGTAATGCACTGGCTCCCTGCAGACTGTCTTGTTGGGTTTGGATACACGCTGGATGCTGGCTTCATTTGCCAGTTGTGTTGTTTAGCAGAGAAGTGCGCAGAAAGGACGTCTAGAGATGGGGTAGAGCCGGGGACACTGATCAATTCTTGGCTTGGGACAGGAGTTTGTTGCTAAACTCTTCGTGGCATCTCCTTTGTCAAAACACAGCCAAGATGTGAAATTAAAATCGAAGTTCTCTTTATTTAAAAATTCTAATAAATACTCAAACTTTGGAAAAAAAAAAAAAAAAAGGTAAAAGGGTGATTAGCTCCTACGGTGGATTATTACTAAATGGAAAGAAGAAGGGACAAAGTACTGCTACAGAAAGTGACAGAAGGCCTGCAGAGTAGAACACCCAGAATTTTCAGTGTGGTAAGGATTTCCAAGTGGAATTAAATTTCATTGGCTGAGTGGAATTTTACTAAGATGGCCTGTTGCAGGACTAGATTTGGTCTTTCCTAAAAGAACAAAGTTTTCCTGGAATGCGACTGCTGGTCACAGATCATGTCTGTTTCTCTGCCTTTAAGTGAGTTGTACTTAGCTTTGGAAAAAAAAAATTTTTTTTCTTTTATTCCTTAGCTCAAGGAATAATTGTTTCCCAGCGACCTGTGATTCCATCTGACTGGGTGTTTTGAAACTTCTTGAAATTGCTGACAGACTGCCCAGAGATCAAATTCGAATTATAAGGTCTTTGGACCTCCAACAAACTTTGGGGTGCTTCAAAAGGCTCTTGGAGTATCCCAAACAGATCACAAACTTAAATGGGTTGCTGTGTTGAATTACGCGTGCTGGACTGGAGGCTGTCCTCGTGCTCAAGTGTCCAGCTCTCCTTGGCAAGTGCAGCTGTACAGCCCTGTCCCCGCTCTGGGTCACCATGTTTCGTTCCTGAAAAGTACCCAGGAGGAAAATCCAGGCATTTGCTTGTCTTTGTAACGTTATAGCACTGGTAATTGTACCATGGAGCATGCTCAGAAATACTAAATTTGTCTCCCACGGAGATGTGAAAGGTCCACCGTCTGCTGAGCAGTGGTACGGGAGATGGCTTAGTCATTTAGAGGAACAGCTACGTAATGCACTGGCTCCCTGCAGACTGTCTTGTTGGGTTTGGATACACGCTGGATGCTGGCTTCATTTGCCAGTTGTGTTGTTTAGCAGAGAAGTGCGCAGAAAGGACGTCTAGAGATGGGGTAGACCCGGGGGACACTGATCAATTCTTGGCTTGGGACAGGAGTTTGTTGCTAAACTCTTCGTGGCATCTCCTTTGTCAAAACACAGCCAAGATGTGAAATTAAAATCGAAGTTCTCTTTATTTAAAAATTCTAATAAATACTCAAACTTTGGAAAAAAAAAAAAAAAAAGGTAAAAGGGTGATTAGCTCCTACGGTGGATTATTACTAAATGGAAAGAAGAAGGGACAAAGTACTGCTACAGAAAGTGACAGAAGGCCTGCAGAGTAGAACACCCAGAATTTTCAGTGTGGTAAGGATTTCCAAGTGGAATTAAATTTCATTGGCTGAGTGGAATTTTACTAAGATGGCCTGTTGCAGGACTAGATTTGGTCTTTCCTAAAAGAACAAAGTTTTCCTGGAATGCGACTGCTGGTCACAGATCATGTCTGTTTCTCTGCCTTTAAGTGAGTTGTACTTAGCTTTGGAAAAAAAAAATTTTTTTTCTTTTATTCCTTAGCTCAAGGAATAATTGTTTCCCAGCGACCTGTGATTCCATCTGACTGGGTGTTTTGAAACTTCTTGAAATTGCTGACAGACTGCCCAGAGATCAAATTCGAATTATAAGGTCTTTGGACCTCCAACAAACTTTGGGGTGCTTCAAAAGGCTCTTGGAGTATCCCAAACAGATCACAAACTTAAATGGGTTGCTGTGTTGAATTACACAGGAATCGCTGTGCACACCCACAGCTGCCTGTGTCAGGTGGAATCATCAGGATCTCTCCTGTCTTAACACAGCCAGACAGGTGAAAGGGTTGTAGGGTTCCTCGCCGGTCGACTCTCTCACCTTATGCTATGTCCATGAAATCCACTGTGGGAGTACTCCCCTTCTCAGGCCTCAGGCCCTGACCCTGTAGCATTTTCCAATTCCTCCAGCAGGTGTTCCTTTCTGCACCTTTAGGACCCCCTTCACTTCCAGGCCTTAGCAGCCTGTACCCTGTTTCAGACTGCTAGGCTGGCCACTACTAAGCAGCCCACATCCTAAGCTTTATAGATACTCAGTCTCGAGGAATACACCCCGACATCCAACACGGAAGAAACTTGTCACAGGACATACACTTACAGACAATGGGTCCCCCGCTGCCCCGCCATCAGGGAGATTCCTAGCAATGCACTAGCACTGATTCAAATGTCCCCTATCGGGAACGCCTTGTGCAAGGGACGGGGATGGCCAGAGACGTCTGGTTAAGTGATAGGAGAGCAGGGGATGCTCCAAACCCCGTTAGGTGGCAAGGGCACTCCCACCCCGCTCTGACAAAAGCCTCCTGGGAAAATGTCTTGGAGACGCTGGGTTGCCTTCCTAGGAGCGCCCTTGGTTGAGATCACTCTCCATGGGAGGATCCGCTCCCAGTTCAAAGGGCAGTCCTCTGGAATGTATCCTAAGAAGTGGCCAAAATGGTGAAAAGGAAAATTAAATTCCAACCCCCTTGGTCTTTCCTAAAAGAACAAAGTTTTCCGGGAATGCGACTGCTGGTCACAGATCATGTCTGTTTCTCTGCCTTTAAGTGAGTTGTACTTAGCTTTGGAAAAAAAAAATTTTTTTTCTTTTATTCCTTAGCTCAAGGAATAATTGTTTCCCAGCGACCTGTGATTCCATCTGACTGGGTGTTTTGAAACTTCTTGAAATTGCTGACAGACTGCCCAGAGATCAAATTCGAATTATAAGGTCTTTGGACCTCCAACAAACTTTGGGGTGCTTCAAAAGGCTCTTGGAGTATCCCAAACAGATCACAAACTTAAATGGGTTGCTGTGTTGAATTACACAGGAATCGCTGTGCACACCCACAGCTGCCTGTGTCAGGTGGAATCATCAGGATCTCTCCTGTCTTAACACAGCCAGACAGGCGAAAGGGTTCTAGGGTTCCTCGCCGGTCTACTCTCTCACCTTATGCTATGTCCATGAAATCCACTGTGGGAGTACTCCCCTTCTCAGGCCTCAGGCCCTGACCCTGTAGCATTTTCCAATTCCTCCAGCAGGTGTTCCTTTCTGCACCTTTAGGACCCCCTTCACTTCCAGGCCTTAGCAGCCTGTACCCTGTTTCAGACTGCTAGGCTGGCCACTTCTAAGCAGCCCACATCCTAAGCTTTATAGATACTCAGTCTCGAGGAATACACCCCGACATCCAACACGGAAGAAACTTGTCACAGGACATACACTTACAGACAATGGGTCCCCCGCTGCCCCGCCATCAGGGAGATTCCTAGCAATGCACTAGCACTGATTCAAATGTCCCCTATCGGGAACGCCTTGTGCAAGGGACGGGGATGGCCAGAGACGTCTGGTTAAGTGATAGGAGAGCAGGGGATGCTCCAAACCCCGTTAGGTGGCAAGGGCACTCCCACCCCGCTCTGACAAAAGCCTCCTGGGAAAATGTCTTGGAGACGCTGGGTTGCCTTCCTAGGAGCGCCCTTGGTTGAGATCACTCTCCATGGGAGGATCCGCTCCCAGTTCAAAGGGCAGTCCTCTGGAATGTATCCTAAGAAGTGACCGGTTTTAAAAATAGATGGGCTGAAAAGGGAAAAAACTTAAATTCAACCATAACACCACCAGGCTGGGGGATACACAAAAATGTCCTGAAGGCAGGTCTCTAAATTACAGTCTCATCTTGCAACTGGACATCTTCAGTGCCACAAGATGGGAAGATGGACCGAGGTTCCACGTGTCCAAGCCTTCAGAGTTCATCACCAAAACCCCACTCGCTGCGGCTCCTGTCGTAATCAAAAGCCTGGGCAATCTGAAGACACATCTGGCATTTTAGAGGATCTCCTAACCCGCCGCAATCCTCAGGTAGACCAAGGCTCCCCCTGCGTCCCGAGAGCCATCTACCTCTTCAGATCCCTCTGTTCCTTTATCACCACCGTTAACCCCCGGAAAGAGACGACTAGTTCCTCCAAGGAACTCGAACTGAAACTTCCTACCACCCGGGATCGGGGCAAGTGTGTCCACCTAGAGAAGTGGCAAATGGCAGAGAGACAAAGTACATGTGCCGTTCTCTTTAATCGATTTAATTTGCCCACTGTAGACTGAGCCAGTTTTCTACAGACCTAGTAAGTTTGTTCAAGGGTTTCAGGCCCTAACTCTGGCCTTTGATTTAGCCTGGACGGATGTCCACATCGCCTTGTCTATTTGCTGTGTATCTGAAGAACAACAATTTGGGCAGCAGCCCTGAACAATGAGCCCACCAACTCGTGTGCCTGTTGCTAATATGTGTAAGCTACGTGTGGAGATGCAGGGTCACATCACGGCCCAGCTGGAGCTAAATGACCAGAAGGGTACAGAAGCCAAGAAGCGCATGATTGAATGAGTGCTAGGAGGGATGAAAAAGCATATCAGAGAAGTCAGTTAACTATGAAAAGTTAAGAGTGATCCAAAAGAAAAAGAAAATGCATCTTCTTTCAGGGCAGCCTTTTAGAAAATCCACTGACTGATCCATCCACTCCTGAGAGTGAGTTCCTCCTGGGGCATTTTACCAGTGCTCACATGAGGCAGAATCTCCAAAAGTTACAATTTGCCCGCAGATCCCAAGGCCCCAGCTCCGAGAGGTGGCTTTGGGGTATTTCCTTGGTCGTCCGTCACTAGGTCGTGTCTGGACTGCAGCACACCAGGTCTCCGTGTCCCTTCAGTATGTCCTGGAGTTTGCTCAGACTCGTGTCCACTGAGCCGGTGATTTGATCCAACCATCTTATCCTCTGTTGCCCCCTTCTCCTCCTGCCCTCATTTTTTTTTTTGGTCTCTAAGTCATCTTTTAAGTTTCCATCCGTCTTCATTCTTCGCCCTCTGTGGGCCTCCCATCACAGTGGCCTCTCTCGTTGCAGAGCACCGGCTCTGGGCGCGTGTCCTCCAACTGGACACACCAGCCTAGCCATTCCTCGGCACGTGGGATCTTCCCGGGCCAGGGATCAAACCACTGCCCCTTGCCCTGCAAGGTGGACTCTTTACCCACTGGGCCACCAGGGAAGCCCAACTCTTTTTTTTTTTTAATGTATTTATTTTATTTGGTTGTTCCAGGTCTTAGTTGTGGCATGTGGGATCTAGTTTCCTGACCAGGGAGCGAACCTGAACCCCCTGCACTGGGAGCACAGAATCAGCCACTGAACCACCAGCGAAGTCCCAGTGAGTCAGCTCTTTGCACCAGCTGGCCAGAGTGAAGGAGCTTCAGCCTGTCCTCCCAATGAATATTCAGGGTTGATGTCCTTTAGGACTGACTCAGGTATTTAGTAATTCAGATCAAACTGAGGAGGAGACCTTGATGTGAAAACAGGCCAGGGCTCAAGTTAAATGAACAGCCATAGCTGTCGGCCAGTTCCCCCGCTTCCACCTGGGGAGATGCAGGGTCACATCACGGCCCAGCTGGAGCTAAATGACCAGAAGGGTACAGAAGCCAAGAAGCGCATGATTGAATGAGTGCTAGGAGGGATGAAAAAGCATATCAGAGAAGTCAGTTAACTATGAAAAGTTAAGAGTGATCCAAAAGAAAAAGAAAATGCATCTTCTTTCAGGGCAGCCTTTTAGAAAATCCACTGACTGATCCATCCACTCCTGAGAGTGAGTTCCTCCTGGGGCATTTTACCAGTGCTCACATGAGGCAGAATCTCCAAAAGTTACAATTTGCCCAGATCCCAAGGCCCCAGCTCCGAGAGGTGGCTTTGGGGTATTTCCTTGGTCGTCCGTCACTAGGTCGTGTCTGGACTGCAGCACACCAGGTCTCCGTGTCCCTTCAGTATGTCCTGGAGTTTGCTCAGACTCGTGTCCACTGAGCCGGTGATTTGATCCAACCATCTTATCCTCTGTTGCCCCCTTCTCCTCCTGCCCTCATTTTTTTTTTTGGTCTCTAAGTCATCTTTTAAGTTTCCATCCGTCTTCATTCTTCGCCCTCTGTGGGCCTCCCATCACAGTGGCCTCTCTCGTTGCAGAGCACCGGCTCTGGGCGCGTGTCCTCCAACTGGACACACCAGCCTAGCCATTCCTCGGCACGTGGGATCTTCCCGGGCCAGGGATCAAACCACTGCCCCTTGCCCTGCAAGGTGGACTCTTTACCCACTGGGCCACCAGGGAAGCCCAACTCTTTTTTTTTTTTAATGTATTTATTTTATTTGGTTGTTCCAGGTCTTAGTTGTGGCATGTGGGATCTAGTTTCCTGACCAGGGAGCGAACCTGAACCCCCTGCACTGGGAGCACAGAATCAGCCACTGAACCACCAGCGAAGTCCCAGTGAGTCAGCTCTTTGCACCAGCTGGCCAGAGTGAAGGAGCTTCAGCCTGTCCTCCCAATGAATATTCAGGGTTGATGTCCTTTAGGACTGACTCAGGTATTTAGTAATTCAGATCAAACTGAGGAGGGAGACCTTGATGTGAAAACAGGCCAGGGCTCAAGTTAAATGAACAGCCATAGCTGTCGGCCATGCCTTGTAACCACAGGACAACCCGAGGCGGGCAAGGAGCGTTAACCATCCACCTGGAGGTAAAACCAGCAAGGGGAAGCCTTCTAATAGTCAACCAGACACCGGGCCCCAACGTGCCAGAAAGACAGCCCTGATCTGCAAACACAGAACACTGGAAACAGGACTGTCTCCAGACCCAAAGGGGAAGGTGGGGTGGGGGCGCTGCTGCTGAGATGACCATGCTGGACGACTGAGTGGACCAGGTGGGAGCCCCCCCGCCGCCCCAGCAAGATGTCTGTCTCCATGAGGTGCCTTGGGTGGCCCTTGACATGGCAGGTAAGAACAATTTTTTCACTGATGCGAGAGCCATTCTGCCCTGATTTCTAGCCCTGGGCCTCTTCCCTCCAAAAGCCTTATCTATTCTTAGCTATTTCTTACCCAAAAGCTGTGACTGGTGTCAATGGAGGGACTCACACTGGCTTCTCGCCACCAATGGGCACGGCGGCCTTGTCGGCTGTGCCTGAGGGTCCTGACCTCACTTCCAGGCTCCGTTCGAGCCACAGTGCAGTGAGGAGGCCCTGCACAGCACCTTTCTCGACTCTTAAGCCGGCGGAAGAGCAAGGTGTGTTCCCAGCCATATTCTACACACAGCAAACCCTCCAGTCTGAGACCAGGGGGTCCCTGGGAAGGCTATAAATGCCCAACCTGTACAAATCAGCCTTCACCCAGAGTTGCTTCTCCTAACAAAAGACAGTCTCCCAGAACACTGCACGCAGAAAGAGGTTTGAAGCCTCTCAGAGAGAAATTCTTAAAATGTGGCCTCTTGGTGCCCTGTCAGTCCAGGTTATTTGGCGGAACCTGAACCCCCTGCACTGGGAGCACAGAATCAGCCACTGAACCACCAGCGAAGTCCCAGTGAGTCAGCTCTTTGCACCAGCTGGCCAGAGTGAAGGAGCTTCAGCCTGTCCTCCCAATGAATATTCAGGGTTGATGTCCTTTAGGACTGACTCAGGTATTTAGTAATTCAGATCAAACTGAGGAGGGAGACCTTGATGTGAAAACAGGCCAGGGCTCAAGTTAAATGAACAGCCATAGCTGTCGGCCATGCCTTGTAACCACAGGACAACCCGAGGCGGGCAAGGAGCGTTAACCATCCACCTGGAGGTAAAACCAGCAAGGGGAAGCCTTCTAATAGTCAACCAGACACCGGGCCCCAACGTGCCAGAAAGACAGCCCTGATCTGCAAACACAGAACACTGGAAACAGGACTGTCTCCAGACCCAAAGGGGAAGGTGGGGTGGGGGCGCTGCTGCTGAGATGACCATGCTGGACGACTGAGTGGACCAGGTGGGAGCCCCCCCGCCGCCCCAGCAAGATGTCTGTCTCCATGAGGTGCCTTGGGTGGCCCTTGACATGGCAGGTAAGAACAATTTTTTCACTGATGCGAGAGCCATTCTGCCCTGATTTCTAGCCCTGGGCCTCTTCCCTCCAAAAGCCTTATCTATTCTTAGCTATTTCTTACCCAAAAGCTGTGACTGGTGTCAATGGAGGGACTCACACTCGGCTTCTCGCTTACCAATGGGCACGGCGGCCTTGTCGGCTGTGCCTGAGGGTCCTGACCTCACTTCCAGGCTCCGTTCGAGCCACAGTGCAGTGAGGAGGCCCTGCACAGCACCTTTCTCGACTCTTAAGCCGGCGGAAGAGCAAGGTGTGTTCCCAGCCATATTCTACACACAGCAAACCCTCCAGTCTGAGACCAGGGGGTCCCTGGGAAGGCTATAAATGCCCAACCTGTACAAATCAGCCTTCACCCAGAGTTGCTTCTCCTAACAAAAGACAGTCTCCCAGAACACTGCACGCAGAAAGAGGTTTGAAGCCTCTCAGAGAGAAATTCTTAAAATGTGGCCTCTTGGTGCCCTGTCAGTCTCCACAAACTACCCCTGTTCTGCCAGGTGTTAAACTACACGGAGAATATCAAATGGTCTAAGACCGTAGGGCCATAAATGAGGCAGAGGTCCCTACCAGCCCCGGTGGGCAGTCACTCCAGAGTGTTGGTCCAGAGTCCTGGAGATGCCAAACCGGTTACTGCACGGGGCCTCAAGGAGGCCTCTGGGTATGTCCACATTCACCTCTTGTCTCTGTATCTGTTTGCCTTCAAGAGGCCTAAACCCCAGTCAGGGCAAATCCAACAACAGACCTGGACAGGGCTGCCTCAGCAGGTTCGAGATAGGCTGCACTCATTCAGCCAGGCTCTAGGAGGAGGGAAACACACTAAACAGGAGGGCCATGTGGTGGAGGAGAGGTTGAGGGTCCATCTTCCAAAAGCAGGGGACACAGGCTCCATCCCTGGTCCCAGAAGACGCCACGTGGGAACTAAGCCCAAGGGCCTCAGCTAGAGAGGACACCGAGAAACCTACACGCTGCAGCCAGCGAGTAGCCCTGAAACACCTAAGCGTCCCAAAGACCAAAAGAAAACACCTTTGTACTTTAATCTTAGTCACGGCAGGATGTGGACTCCAGGATTCCGACGATGGCCAAGGCTCTACAAGCAGCCACCACCGTCCCAGACTCAGAGCCATTGTTTTGGATTCGCAAACAAGAGAGGGCTTTCATTCATACCCAACAGGCCCTCACCAGAGCTGCGGCTCTGGGTCTGCCCCAGTTTAAAAAGAAAACATTGTATCTTATGTGTAGGTGAGGAAAAGGAGGCACCTCGGGGGTCCCAGGGGTCCCAGTACAAAAGCCAGGAGAAGGCCTCACCCTGGAGGCTCTTTTCTGAAACAGCTGGACTCCTGCCCTGGCGGCCTCCGGGCAGCAGCCCTGGCTTTCTCAGTGGAAGAAGCGAACACGCTGACCTCTGGGCAGGCCCTGGTAGTCCAGAGCCCTCATGACGTACAAGGGACCCACCGTGGCTAACCAGGGGCCACCTTACTAAGGAGCAGCCTTCACGCCTTGACTCCCTAGAGCTGACCTTCAGACCTCACCATATCCCCAACCGACACAGGACTCATCTCTAAAACACAGAAACAGTCCATGGAGCTCCGTTTCAGAAAAAGGCCGACTCATCAGAAATGGCGGAGACTAGATGGACAGGTATCCAAACAAGGTGCACAGGTGACCGACAGACACAGGACACGTGGTCAACATCGCCTGTTAGCAGAGAAATGCAGACAGAAAACCTCAGAGAGGTGTCACCTCACCAGGTCAGAATGACCATCATAAACATTCTACAAACAGTAAATGTTGGAGAGAGTGTGAAGAAAAGGGAACCCTCATGCACTACATGTGAAGATATCATCACAATAGAGAAGCGTATGGAGACTTCATTAAAAAAAAAAAAGGTGAAAAATAATATATGTTATTTTTATATTTAATTTACATTAAAAATACTATTAATATATAACCCAGAGGAGGGTGGGGCTAAGATGGTGGTGTAGAAGGACATGCACTCATCTCTCCTGCAAAATCGCCTGAATTGCAATGAGTTCCTGAAAAACCATCGACAGGAGGAGGTTGGATCTGATCACGGAGAGGATATCCCACATCGAAGAACAAAGGAGAAGCCGCATCAAGACGGTAGGAGCGGCGCAAAAGAGGCTAGGCAGGCCAAAGGCGCAAAGCCTGTTGCAGATTAAGACCGGGAAGGAGCGGTGACACCCACAAGGGACTGGACCAGACCTGCTTTGGAGGGTCCAGGCGCCCCCTTGAGCTAGAAGTGCCCTTGAGCAGGCCTCGGAAGGACGGCACTCAGTTTCCTTTGGAAGAGGTTACCATTAACCAGATCGCAGAGCCACCAAGGAGGACTGGAAACTCTGTGCGCACTGTGATCCGGGAGAGAGGAATAGCGATCCTGCATGAGACTGAGCCAGACTCACCTCTGAGTAAGGAGGTGATGGGGGGGGTCGACGCGATGGCGGGCGGTCGACGGTGGCCTGCAGCAGGGTCGGGGGCACTGCGGAAGTGCTTCCCATAAAGCATGTGGGAATAAATCCTCTGTGAGACACACGCCATTTTCCCTACTGTAGTTTGGCTGCTGGTCAAGCTACAGGGAGGGAACTTAGCTCCACCCAGCAAGAAAAGGGATTTGGGTTAAGAAACGCCCAGGGCCAGCCTGGGCGGGCCTTTTAGTTCTGGAATAGGCCGAAATAAACAAGCAGTCAAAGAGGTCTTCAGATCCAACCACTGCCAGAGGCAAGAAAAAGACTGATAATTCCTGAATAGTCAGCAAGAGACAGAAGAACATAAATAAACACTATCTTCACGTTTTGTCTGAAGTTGGAGTTACTGCTGGATTTTTAAAATTTCATTTTATTCCTAATTCTTTTTTATTGCCTTTTTTTTTTTTTTGTATTGTATTGCTTTGTTTCAATTGTTTTTTTCCCTTTTTTCCAAACCCACTCAGTGCATCCCCTGGGTTTTTTTTTTTGCTTTTTGGGGGGTTTTTTGGGTGTGTGAGAGTAGGTGTGTTCATTTCCTTCACTGAATTCTATTGAAGCTACTAATCTTATCAGTAAGACTGAATACATTCAAGTTTACATAACTTTTTTTTTCTTTTTCCTTTTAAATGACACATTTTATTCTGGTATAAACTTCTGGTTCCCCATTGGCCTTTAAAAGTTCTGTGAGGGTTTTGTTTGTTTTTATTATTTTTGCTTTATTTTTCCATATTTTTCTATATACTTATCTCTGCTTTAATTTTTAAATTTTTTCATTTGTACTACTACTTCCTCTATAATTCTTTGCTTTCTCTGAAGCTCCTTTCCTATAGCACTAAACTCTAATACATACAAATCTTTATCTCCCTATATTTAACTTTGCAGTATTATTCTATATTTCTCTTCTATCCTCCCTTTCTCTTTTTCCCTTTCCCCACCATATTTCTTAGTCTGTTCTGTCCTCATTGCCTTATCCCCAACAGGGACCCTGCTCTAGCATTATTCTCCAACTGGTGCTCTACTTAGTTTGGTTATTAACTGGTGGATATCATTCTTGGTTTTCTCCATTCGCCGTGCTAACATATTGTACTGTATTTTTGGTTGGAATGCTTAGGTTATGTTACAGCTGTATATGTTTATGTGTATAATTCAATACGCTGGATAGTATTTGCATAATATTTTAATTGCCATTTGTCAAAGGTATACCTTCTGATTCTCATTCGCGTATATATGTTTTAATATCATTTAATGCAACAACAAACCAGTCCTCAAATCTTCATTCCCTGGACAGGCAACAAGCCCCAGGGCTTTAGGGAGGGAGCATCTACTCCAAAACTCTACAATACTAGAGAACGCCTAACACTAGAGAACAGTATACAATTGAGAACGCCAATAAAGGTAATCACTTGTATGCAAGTCCTGACATCACCCAACCACCAGCATCACCCAGAATAAGAAGCCCTATCCAAACAACAAACACCAACAGACGTAACTCAAAGTCTGGGAAAAGGAAATCCCAAACAGAGTCAGTTAAAAAATTAATAATAATGAAACGGCAGAGAAATACCACACAAGCAAAGGAACAATCTACAAACACACAAGATCAAATCAATGAAGAGAATTTGGACAAACTTTCTGAAAGTGATTTCAGAAGAATGATAGTAAAGATGATCAAAGACACTGAAAACAGAACGTTAGAGAAATTGCAAGACACAACTAACACACTGAATAAAGAAATACAAGAACTTACCAAAAAAGTAACAGAGACAAACAACTCAATTGCCGAACTGAAAAACACTGTAGAAGGAATCAAGAGCAGAGTATCTGAGACAGAAGACCGGATAAGTGAGCTGGAAGATAGAATGGTGGAAGGAACTGCTGAAAAACAGAATCAAGCCCAAAGAATGAAAAGAGCAGAGGATAGCCTCAGAGACCTCTGGGATCATATCAAACGCACCAATATTCGAATTATAGGGGTTCCAGAAGAAGAAGAAAAAAAGAAAGGCTATGAGAAAACTTTTGAAGAGATTCTAGTTGAAAATTTCCCCAACATGGGAAAAGAAATAGTCAATCAAGTCCAAGAAGCGCCAAGAGTACCATACAGGATAGACCCGAGAAGAAACACACCAAGACACATACTAATGAAGCTAACACAAATTAAACACAAGGACAGAATTCTCAAAGCAACAAGGGAAAAGCAACTAGTGACATACAAGGGAAACCCCATACGTTTAACAGCTGATCGTTCAACAGAAACTCTACAGGCCAGAAGGGAATGACAGGGCACATTTAAAGCGCTGAAACAGAATAATCGGCAACCAAGAACACTCTACCCTGCAAGGATCTCATTCAAAATGGATGGAGAGGGGCTTCCCCTGGTGGTCCAGTGGTTAAGGACACCGCCTTGCAGTGCAAGGGGCGCCGGTTCGAGCCCTGGCCTGGGAAGATCCCACATACCGCGGAGCGGCTGGACTGATGTGTCCAATTACCGAGCCGGAGCTCTGGAGCGCATGCACCCAGAGCCGGGGCTCTGCAGCGACAGACACCACCACGATGGGAGGCCCACAGGAGCCAAGGAATGAAGATGAATGAAAATAAGAGAAATGAAAGACCAATAGAAGTGGTCCACCCACTCCCCTCCCTCCCCAACCCGACCCCCGCCCAAAGTAAATAAATAAATAAATCTTTAAAAAAAAAAAATGGATGGAGAAATCAAAAGCTTTACAGATAAGCAAAAATTAAAAGAATTTACTCACACCAAACCAGCCTTACAACAAGTGTTAAAGGAACTTCTATAGACAACAAGTATAAAAGGAGAAGATCCACAAAACGAAGCGATCATAACATCTAAGATGACAATAGGATCATTTGTATCAATAATTACTTTGAATGTGAATGGACTCAATGCCCCAACCAAAAGACACAGACTGGCTGAATGGATTCAAAAACATGACCCATACATATGCTGCCTCCAGGAAACTCACTTCAGACCTACAGACACTCATAGACTGAAAGTGAGAGGCTGGAAAAAGATATTCCACGCAAACGGAAATCAAAAGAAAGCTGGAGTAGCAATCCTCATATCAGACAAAATAAGACCTCAAAATAAAGAAGATTAGAAGAGACAAGGCAGGACACTACATCATGATCAAGGGATCGATCCAAGAAGAAGACATAACAATCATAAATATCTATGCACCCAACACAGGAGCACCCCGATACATAAGACAAACGCTTTCAGACATAAAAGAAGACATCGACACTAACATAATCATAGTAGGAGACTTTAACACTCCTCTCACACCAATGGACAGATCATCCAAACAGAAAATTAAGAAAGAAACACAAGCCTTAAATGCCACACTAGAAGAGATGGACCTCGTGGATATCTTTAGGACCTTCCATCCAAAAGCAGAATATACTTTCTTCTCAAGCACTCATGGAACATTCTCCAGGATAGACCACATCTTGGGCCACAAATCAAACCTCAGTCAATTCAAGAAAACTGAAATTAAATCAACCATCTTCTCTGACCACAATGCAATGAGATTAGAGATCAACTACAGGAAAAAAACCGCTAAAAACACAAACACATGGGGATTAAACAACACGTACCTAAAAAACCAACTGATCATTGAGGAAATCAAAGGAGAAAAAAAAATTCCTAGAATAAAACGACAATGAACACACGACAGTGCAAAACTTATGGGATACTGCAAAAGCAGTTCTAAGAGGGAAGTTTATAGCAATTCAATTCCACCTCAAGAAACTAGGAAAATCTCAAACAGACGAGCTTACCTTACACTTAAAACAACTGGAGAAAGAAGAACAAAACCACCCCAAAGCCAGCAGAAGAAGGGAAATCATAAAGATCAGAGCAGAAATAAATGAAAAAGAAATGAAAGAAACAATAGTAAAGATAAATAAAACGAAAAGCTGGTTCTTCGAAAAGGTCAATAAAATCGACACACCACTGGCCAGACTCATCAAGAAAAAGAGAGAGAAGAACCAGATCACCAAAATCAAAAATGAAAAAGGAGAGATTACAACAGAGAATGCAGAAATCCAAAGGGTTCTAAGAGACTATTATGAGCAACTCTATGGTAACAAACTGGACAACATGGAAGAAATGGACAGTTTCTTAGAGAAGATTAATCTCCCAAGACTCAACCAGGAAGAAATAGAAACTATGAACAAGCCAATCACAAGCTCAGAAATCGACCTTGTGATCAAAAATCTACCCAAAAATAAAAGCCTAGGGCCAGATGGCTTCACAGGCGAATTCTACCAAACATTTAAAGAAGAGGTAATGCCTGTCCTTCTAAAACTCTTTCAAAAAATTGCACAGGAAGGAACACTTCCAAACACATTCTATGAGGCCGCCATCACCCTGATACCAAAGCCAGGCAAAGACATCACAAAAAAAGAAAATTATAGGCCAATTTCACTGATGAATCTAGACGCCAAAATCCTCAACAAAATCCTAGTAAACAGAATTCAACAACACATCACAAAGCTCATACATCATGATCAAGTCGGGTTCATTCCAGGCATGCACGGATTCTTCAATATCCGCAAATCAATCAATGTGATACACCATATCAACAAATTGAGAGACAAAAATCACATGATCATCTCAATAGATGCAGAAAAAGCCTTCGACAAAGTACAACATCCATTTATGATAAAAACTCTTCAAAAAATGGGCATAGAAGGAACCTGTCTCAACATAGTGAAAGCCACATATGAGAAGCCCACAGCGAAATTTATCCCCAATGGTGAAAAACTCAAAGCATTTCCTCTAAGATCAGGAAAAAGATAAGGGTGTCCACTTTCACCACTCTTATTCAACATAGTCCTGGACGTTCTAGCAACAGCAATAAGAGAAGAGAAAGAAACAAAAGGAATCCAGATGGAAAGGAAGAAGTCAAAAGTCGCAGGATACAAAATCAATATACAGAAATCACTGGCATTCCTATACACAAACAATGAAAAATCAGAAAACGAAACCAAAGAGGCAATCCCCTTCACCATCAACCAAAAGAATCAAATATCTAGGAATAAACCTACCCAAAGAAACAAAAGAACTGTACACAGAAAGTTACAAGACACTCATGAGAGACATTAAAGAAGACTTAAACAGATGGAGAGATATTCCAAGTTCCTGGGTCGGAAGAATCAATATTGTGACAATGACCATACTACCAAATGTCATCTATAGATTCAATGCGATCCCTCTCAAAAATCTTTAAAAACTCCAAGAACGGGAAATAGAAACTATGAACAAGCCAATCACAAGCTCAGAAATCGACCTTGTGATCAAAAATCTACCCAAAAATAAAAGCCTAGGGCCAGATGGCTTCACAGGCGAATTCTACCAAACATTTAAAGAAGAGGTAATGCCTGTCCTTCTAAAACTCTTTCAAAAAATTGCACAGGAAGGAACACTTCCAAACACATTCTATGAGGCCGCCATCACCCTGATACCAAAGCCAGGCAAAGACATCACAAAAAAAGAAAATTATAGGCCAATTTCACTGATGAATCTAGACGCCAAAATCCTCAACAAAATCCTAGTAAACAGAATTCAACAACACATCACAAAGCTCATACATCATGATCAAGTCGGGTTCATTCCAGGCATGCACGGATTCTTCAATATCCGCAAATCAATCAATGTGATACACCATATCAACAAATTGAGAGACAAAAATCACATGATCATCTCAATAGATGCAGAAAAAGCCTTCGACAAAGTACAACATCCATTTATGATAAAAACTCTTCAAAAAATGGGCATAGAAGGAACCTGTCTCAACATAGTGAAAGCCACATATGAGAAGCCCACAGCGAAATTTATCCCCAATGGTGAAAAACTCAAAGCATTTCCTCTAAGATCAGGAAAAAGATAAGGGTGTCCACTTTCACCACTCTTATTCAACATAGTCCTGGACGTTCTAGCAACAGCAATAAGAGAAGAGAAAGAAACAAAAGGAATCCAGATGGAAAGGAAGAAGTCAAAAGTCGCAGGATACAAAATCAATATACAGAAATCACTGGCATTCCTATACACAAACAATGAAAAATCAGAAAACGAAACCAAAGAGGCAATCCCCTTCACCATCAACCAAAAGAATCAAATATCTAGGAATAAACCTACCCAAAGAAACAAAAGAACTGTACACAGAAAGTTACAAGACACTCATGAGAGACATTAAAGAAGACTTAAACAGATGGAGAGATATTCCAAGTTCCTGGGTCGGAAGAATCAATATTGTGACAATGACCATACTACCAAATGTCATCTATAGATTCAATGCGATCCCTATCAAACCTCCAATGACATTCTTCACAGAACTAGACCAAAGAATAATACAGTTCATATGGAAAGACAGAAGACCTCGAAGAGCCAAAGCAATCCTGAGGAAGAATGGAGCTGGAGGGATCAGCCTCCCCAACTTCAGACTCTACTACAAAGCAACAGTCCTCAAGACAGTATGGTACTGGCACAAAAACAGAACTATAGACCAATGGAACAAAACAGAGAACCCAGAGATAAACCCACACACCTATGGCTACCTTATTTTTGACAAAGGAGGCGAACATATAAAATGGGACAAAGACAGCCTCTTCAACAAATGGTGCTGGGAAAATTGGACAGCTACATGCAAAAAAATGAAGTTGGAACACTCCCTGACACCATGCACAAAGATTAACTCAAAATGGATTAAAGACCTAAATGTAAGACCAGAAACCATCAAACTCTTAGAGGAGAATATAGGCAAAACCCTCAAGGACATCAATCAAAGCAAGATCTTCTCTGACCCACCTACTAGAATAGCAGAACTAAAAAGACAAATGAACATGTGGGACCTCATGAAACTGAAAAGCTTTTGTACAGCAAAAGAAACTACAAAAAAGCTGAACAGACAACCCACAGGATGGGAGAAAATCAAAGCAAATGAAACAACAAAGAATTAATCTCCAAAATCCACAAGCAACTCAGACAACTCAGTATCAGAAAGATGAACAACCCAATCAAAAAATGGGAAATGGACCTAAACTGACACCTCTCCAACGATGACATACAGATGGCCCACAAGCACATGAAACGATGCTCAACTTCACTTATAATTAGAGAAATGCAAATCAAAACTACAATGAGATATCACCTCACACCCGTCAGAATGGCCATCATCCACAAAGCGACAGACAATAAATGCTGGAGAGGATGCGGAGAAAAGGGAACACTCCTGCATTGCTGGTGGGAATGTCAATTGATACAGCCCCTATGGAAGACAGTCTGGAGATTTCTTAAAAAACTAAAAATAGAAGCACCATACGACCCAGCCAATAGATATTCCAAGTTCCTGGGTCGGAAGAATCAATATTGTGACAATGACCATACTACCAAATGTCATCTATAGATTCAATGCGATCCCTATCAAACCTCCAATGACATTCTTCACAGAACTAGACCAAAGAATAATACAGTTCATATGGAAAGACAGAAGACCTCGAAGAGCCAAAGCAATCCTGAGGAAGAATGGAGCTGGAGGGATCAGCCTCCCCAACTTCAGACTCTACTACAAAGCAACAGTCCTCAAGACAGTATGGTACTGGCACAAAAACAGAACTATAGACCAATGGAACAAAACAGAGAACCCAGAGATAAACCCACACACCTATGGCTACCTTATTTTTGACAAAGGAGGCGAACATATAAAATGGGACAAAGACAGCCTCTTCAACAAATGGTGCTGGGAAAATTGGACAGCTACATGCAAAAAAATGAAGTTGGAACACTCCCTGACACCATGCACAAAGATTAACTCAAAATGGATTAAAGACCTAAATGTAAGACCAGAAACCATCAAACTCTTAGAGGAGAATATAGGCAAAACCCTCAAGGACATCAATCAAAGCAAGATCTTCTCTGACCCACCTACTAGAATAGCAGAACTAAAAAGACAAATGAACATGTGGGACCTCATGAAACTGAAAAGCTTTTGTACAGCAAAAGAAACTACAAAAAAGCTGAACAGACAACCCACAGGATGGGAGAAAATCAAAGCAAATGAAACAACAAAGAATTAATCTCCAAAATCCACAAGCAACTCAGACAACTCAGTATCAGAAAGATGAACAACCCAATCAAAAAATGGGAAATGGACCTAAACTGACACCTCTCCAACGATGACATACAGATGGCCCACAAGCACATGAAACGATGCTCAACTTCACTTATAATTAGAGAAATGCAAATCAAAACTACAATGAGATATCACCTCACACCCGTCAGAATGGCCATCATCCACAAAGCGACAGACAATAAATGCTGGAGAGGATGCGGAGAAAAGGGAACACTCCTGCATTGCTGGTGGGAATGTCAATTGATACAGCCCCTATGGAAGACAGTCTGGAGATTTCTTAAAAAACTAAAAATAGAAGCACCATACGACCCAGCCATCCTACTCTTAGGCTTATACCCTGATGAAATCAAATCTGAAAGAAGCACCTGTACTTCAATGTTCACTGCAGCTCTCTATACAATAGCTAGAACATGGAAGCAACCCAGATGCCCATAGACAAACGAATGGATCCAAAAGCTCTGGTACATATACACAATGGAATACGACACAGCTGTAAAGAGAAATGCAGAAGAATCAGCCCTAATGAGGTGGCTGGATCTAGAACCTATCATAAAAAGTGAAATAGGTCAAAAAGAGAAGGACAAGTACAGTAATACTAACATATATATGGATGGCACATGCAGTGAAGCGACGGAAAGACAGACATGGACAGTGGACATATGGACATTGTGGGGAAGGAACAGAGGGCGGGAGGCGTAAAGGAAGTAGCACGAAGGCCTGTACTATCATAAGTGAAGAAAATAGCTCTAGTCATTGCTCTGTGAGAAAAGGGGATCCTTCAGGGGTGCTGTGTGATGGTGGGGAGGGGTGGGAAGAGGGGATATACATAGGACTAATCTGGGAACATACATATCTGTAAACAACAAAACTCTGTAAAAGTTAAAAGTAAAATAAAGGTTTTTTAAAAAAAAAAAAAATATATATATATATATATATATATATATATGTAGCCCAGCAATACCACTACTGGGAATAAAATAGAGGAATCTTTTTTGCAAAATGACAGATGTATCTCAATAATCACTATAGCACTATTTACAACAGCTAGGACGTGGAAAGCAACCAGTTCTCTGTGGGTAGAGGAATGGATGCAGAGATGCTATGTATATACACTGGACCCTTAACTCAGCCATAAAGAAGACTGAGTTTGATTCAGTTCTAGGGAGGCGGATGAACCTAGAGGTTGTGTTACAGAGTGAACTAAGTCAGAAAAACTAATAATGTATATTAATGCATACATGTGGAATCTAGAAAAATGGTCCGGATGAACCTTTATCCGGGCAGGAATGCAGACCCAGAGGGAGGGGATGCACTTGTGGACACAGCAGGGGAAGGACAGTGTGGGAAAAACTGAGAGACTGGCGTGGAAACACACACATCACCATGCTGAAACGCACAGCTGGTGGGAAAGCACAGTACAGCACAGGATGCTCAGCCCGGGGGGCTGCCGTGAGCTCGACAGGTGGGGACGGGGAGACTCAAGGGGGAAGGCACATATGTATATTTAGGGTCAACGCATGCTGTTGCATGGCAGAAACCAACACAACATTGTAAAGCAATTGAAACATGAGAAAATTTTTGAAAAAAAAAAATTCTGGCCGATCTTCAAAAACAATGACTATGAAAACAAAAATAAACAATTGGGACACAATCTTAAAAAGTTTTGTGCATCAAAGTAAATCACAAACAAAACGAAAGACAGCTCTCAGAATGAGAGACAATATTTCAAAATTAAGCAACTGATACAGGCTCATTTGACCTCCAAAATATACCAACAGCTCGGAGAGCTCAACTGAAATAAAAGTAAATAAATAAAACCACACACAAACACTCTATTCAAAAGAAAGGTGGGGCTTCCCTGGTGGTCCAATGGGTAAAGAGTCCGCCTTGCAGTGCAGGGGGCACTGGTTCGATCCCTGGCCCAAGAGGATCCCTCGGGCCGCAGAGTGGCTGGACCGGTGTGTCCAACTCGAGCCAGCGGGAGAGGCCACTGTAATGGGAGGTCCCCACAGGCCAAAAGAGTAAAGATGGATGAAAATAAAGACATAACAAACCAGTAACAGAGGCCAAAATTAAAAAAAGAAAAAAAAAAAAGGCAGAACAGCTAAATACACGACTCCTACGACAAACAGATGGGCAACAAACACGTGAAAGGATGCTAAACATCACTCATTGTTAGAGAAATGCAAAGGAAAACTTCAATAAGGTATCACATCACAAGGTGAGAATGGCCAACATCAAAACTTCTACAAACCTGAAAAGCTCCAGAGAATGTGGAGAGAAGGGAACCCCCTTGCACTCTTGGTGGAAATGTAGGTTGAAACAGTCATTAAGGGCAACACTATGGAGATTTCTTAAAAACTAGGCATAGGGGCTTCTCTGGTGGCCTAGTGGGTAAGGACACCACCTTGCAGTGCAAGGGGTGCCGGTTCGACCCCTGGCCTGGGAAGATTCCACATGCCGCAGAGCGGCTGGACCAATGTGTCCAACTACCGAGTTGAAGTTCTGGAGCGCATGTGCACGGAGCCGGAGCTCTGCAACAAGAGAGGCCACTGCAATGGGAGGCCCACACAGGCCAAAGAACAAAGATGGATGGAAATAGATAAATGAAAGACCAACAGAAGTGACCAAAAAAAAAAACCCTAGGCATAAAAATAGCACATTGTCCTGTAACCTGACCACTGGACATACACTCTGAAAACCATAATTCAAAATGACACATGGACCTCCATGCTCAGTGCAGCACTATTTACAATGGCCAGGACATGAAAGCAACCTAGAGGTCTGTTGAGAGATGAATGGATAAAGAAATTACACTACATGTATTAAAATGAAATATTGCTCGGCCATGAAAAGGAACGAATAAGTCAGTTTTAGGGAGGTGGGTGAACCTAGAACCTGTTTTGCAGAGTGAAGGAAGTCAGGAGGAAATCAAAGATCGTATATTAACACGTATCTATTCAGTCTAGAAAAACAGTCTTGATGAACCCATTTTCAGGTCAGGAATACAGACACAGATGTGGAGAATGGATTTGTGGACACTGCCAGAGAAAGAAAGGGGGGCGACAAGCTCAAAGAGTAGCATAGAAACACATTCATAACCTCGTGTAAAACAGACAGCTCGTGGGAGGCTGACACAGAACACAGGGGGCTCAGCCTGGTGCTCTATGATGCTCTAGAGAGACGAGATGCGGTGAGGAGGGCGGAGGCAGGCAGAGAGCTTCAGGAGGGAGAGGAGAGATGTAAACTTACAACCAGCTCACCGTGTTGTGTGCAAAAAATCAACACAATCCTGCAAAGCACTTATATGCTAATGAGGCATCAATTTTAAATATCGCCAAAAACTATTTTAAAAAATACAATAAAAATTGTGAATCTGTCTAAATAATGAATATAAAACCTAAAACATATAAATGAGACATAATTAAACTTAAAAGCTTTTATGGGACTTCCCTGGTAGTCCAGTGCGTAAGATTCTGAGCTCCCAGAGCAGGGTCCCTGGGTTCAATCCCTTATCAGGGAACTAGATCCCACTGGCTACAACTAAGACCCAGCCCAATCAAATAAATATTTACAAAAAAAGAAAAAGGAAAAACTTTTGCACAGGAAAGGAAACCACAAACAAAATGAAAAGACAACCACGAGAATGGGAGACAACAGTTGCAAATGCAGTAACTGAGAAATAATTCACCTTCAAAATATATAAATACAAACAGCTCGTGGTGCTCAGTTTCCAAGAAAAAAAAAAAAAAAAAGCTACTCAATCAAAAAATGGGCCAAAGCTCTCAATATCTCTCCAAAAGACATACAGATGGTCAAAAAACACGTGAAAGATGCTGAGCATTGGTCAGTATTAGAGAAATTCAATTGAAAACTTCAATGAAGTATCACTTCATAGGGTCAAAATGAACATCATCAAATTTCTACAAACAATAATCGCAGGAGAGGGTGTGGAGGAAATGAAACCCTATTGTACTGCTGATGGGAACGTAAACTGATACAGCCACAATGAACAACAGGATGGAGATTCTTTTAAAAACTAGGGATAAAGACTAGGGATAAAACTACCATATGGCCCAGCAATTCCACTATGGGCTATATATACTAAGAAATTCAAAGACACACACGTACCCCAACGTTCACTGTAACATTCTTTACGTTCGCCGGGACATGGACCTAATAGACGTTTCTGTCTAGGTCGAGTGAATGAATGGATAAAGACGTGTGGTACACGGGTACCACGGAATATGATTCAGCCATAAAAAGGAACGGATTTGAGTGTTTTTTTTGTGAGGGGTGTAAAACTGGAGCTTGGTATACAGAGTGACGTCAGAAAGAGAAACACAAACACAGCATATTAACACCTATGTACAGAGCCTAGAATACGGTACTGATGAGCCCATCGGCAAGGGAGGACTACAGACACAGACTAGAGCATGGATTTGTGGACACAGAGGGGGGAAGGAATGGGTGGGAGCTGCTGAAAGAGGAGCAGGAGTACATTACATGTGAGGCACCGGCAGGGGGAGCCCAGCCTGGGTGATGGCTGAGGACAGGATGGACGGGGGGCAGGGAAGAGACCTTTAAGAGGGAGAGGAAGGCAGTATACTTCCTGCTGATTCACTCTGCTGGGTGGAAGAACCCAACAGGACATCGTAAAGTCAGCACACTCAACTAAGTATCCATTTTAGACACCACTCACATTTTTTTCAAAATCAAAATACAATAAAAATGTTGAGGCCATCTCCTAAATAGTGAATACAGAAAAACAACAATAAACAAATAGGACTGAATTGAACTTCAAAGCTTTTGCACAGGAAAAGAAACCCCTAACAAAACGAAAAGACAATCCTCAGAAGAAGAGACAATATTTGAAAACCAAGCAATTGAGATGGAACTTACCTCCATTATATAAAAACAGCTCATGAAGCTCAGTTAAACACACACACACACACAATCCACTTAAAGAAACGGACTCGGGCTTCCCTGGTGATCCAGTGGGTAAAGAGGCCACCTTGTAGTGCAAGGGGCACTGGTTCAATCCCTGGACGGGGAAGACCGATGTGTCCAATTATGAGCCAGCGCTCTGGAGTGTATGTTTCCAGAGCCGGAGCTCTGCAACACAGAGAGGTCACTGTGATGGGAGGCCCACACAGGCCAAAGAACAAAGATGGATGAAAATAAATAAATAAAAAACCAATAAAAGAGGCTAAAATTTAAGTATATATATATTAAAAACAAAATTTACAAATTATTAAAAAAAAAAAAAAAACGGGCTCAACACCTAAATACACTTCTCTCCCAAGACATACTGATGGGCAACGAACACATGAAATGATGCTCAACATCCCTCATTATTAAAGAAATGCAACTGAAAACTTCAATGAGTCATCACCTCACAGGGTCAGAAGGGCCATCAACAAAAATTCAACAACAGTAAATGCCAGCGTGTAGAAAAACAGAACCCTCTTGCACCACAGGTAGGAATGTAAATTGACATGATCACAACAGAGAACAGTACAGAGATTTCGTAATTTAAAAAAAAGGAAAAAAAAAACTACTGTATAACCCAGCAGTACTGCTTTTGGACATATAACTCCAATTAAAAAATGAGAAATAAATATGAAAACAATAAAAATAACAATTTTTGACCCATCTTCTAAAATAATGATTACAAATACAAAAATAAACAACTGAGATACTCTTAATATTAAAAGTTTTTATACAGTGAAGGAAATCACAAAACATCAACCCTGAGAGTGGGAGACAATATCTGAGAACCAAACGACTGGCACAGGCTTAACAACCAAAACATTCACACAGCTCATGCAGCTCAATCCAAAAAATACCCGAAGAAACACTTCATTAAAAAAAAAAAAGAGGAACACCTAAATACACATGTATCTCAATGATCACTGCAGCATTATTTACGATAGCTGGGGCATGGAACGAACCTGGACATCTGTCTAGGTTGGATAAAGGAGTGTGGTACATACATACAATGGAATATTACTCAGTCATTAGAAGGAACAAGTTTGTGTCTCTTTTAGTGAGGTGGGTGAACACTGAGCCTGGTAGAGAGAACTCAGAAAGAGAAGAGCAAAGACTGTGTATTAAGACACATGTATGGAATCTAGAAAAATGGTTCTGATGAACCCATTAGCAGCGATACACTTAGAGAATGGATCTGTGGACACAGTTGGGGGACGGAAGGGGTGGACCCTACATACATCAGCATGTGGAAAACAATTCCTGGGAAGATGATGCATAACATGGGGAGCTCAGCCTGGTGCTGTGATGATCTAGAGAGAATGGGTGGGGGCAGGGCAGAGAGAGGCTCAAGAGGGAGAGGAAATAAGTACACTTACCACTGATTCCCCACGCTGCTGTATGGAAGAACCAATACAACACTGTGAACCCACCATACTCAATTAAATATCAATTTTAAATACTACTTTCAAAATTGTCTTAAATATACTAAAAACTTGAAATCTCCTTTTAAAAACTGAATACAAAAACAAAACTAAACAAATGGGATTTAATTAAACTTAAAACTTTTGCAAGCAAAAGAAATCACAAACAAAATTAAAAGACAATCCTCAGAATGGGAGACAATATTTGAGAACCACGCAACTGACACAGGACTACCCTCCACTATATAAAAACAGATAAAGGTGCTCTATTAAAAAATATATATATACGATCTGGGCTTCCCCTGGTGGTCCAGTGGGTAAGGACACCACCTTGCAGTGCAAGGGGCGCCCGTTCGATCCCTGGCTTGGGAAGATCCCACGTGCCTCGGAGCGGCTGGACTGATGTGTCCAATCAACGAGCTGGAGCTCTGGAGCGAATGCGCCCAGAGCCAGTGCTCTGCGACGACAGACGCCAGCGTGATAGGAGGCCCACAGGAGCCAAAGAACACAAAGACGGATGAAAAATAGAGAAATGAAAGACTAATAGAAGTGGCCCGCCCGCTCCCCTTACTCCCTAACCCAACCCCCGCCCAGAAATATATATATATATATATATATATACATATATATATATATATATATATATACGATCCATTCAAAAAAGGGCAGAACACCTAAATATTTATGCTCCCAAGAAGACAGACATATGGGCAACAAATAATGAAATAATGGTCAATATCACTCATTATTAGAGAAATGCACCTTAAAACTTCAATGAGTTATCATCTCACGAGGTCAGAAGGGCCATCATCAAAAATTCTGCAAACAATAAATGCAGGAGAGAGTGTGTAGAAATGGCAACCCTCTTGCACTCTTGGTGCGAATGTAAATTGATTCAGCCACTATGGAAGACACTTTCGAGGCTCCTTAAAAAAACGGGACAAAGACAGCCTCTTCAACAAATGGTGCTGGGAAAATTGGACAGCTACATGCAAAAATATGAAGTTGGAACATACCCTGACACCATGCGCAAAGATCAACTCAAAATGGATTAAAGACCTAAATGGAAGACCAGAAACCCTAAAACTCTTAGAGAAGACTATAGGCAAAACACTCAAGGACATAAATCAAAGCAAGATCTTTCATGACCCATCTACTAGAATAGACTAAAAACTTGAAATCTCCTTTTAAAAACTGAATACAAAAACAAAACTAAACAAATGGGATTTAATTAAACTTAAAACTTTTGCAAGCAAAAGAAATCACAAACAAAATTAAAAGACAATCCTCAGAATGGGAGACAATATTTGAGAACCACGCAACTGACACAGGACTACCCTCCACTATATAAAAACAGATAAAGGTGCTCTATTAAAAAATATATATATACGATCTGGGCTTCCCCTGGTGGTCCAGTGGGTAAGGACACCACCTTGCAGTGCAAGGGGCGCCCGTTCGATCCCTGGCTTGGGAAGATCCCACGTGCCTCGGAGCGGCTGGACTGATGTGTCCAATCAACGAGCTGGAGCTCTGGAGCGAATGCGCCCAGAGCCAGTGCTCTGCGACGACAGACGCCAGCGTGATAGGAGGCCCACAGGAGCCAAAGAACACAAAGACGGATGAAAAATAGAGAAATGAAAGACTAATAGAAGTGGCCCGCCCGCTCCCCTTACTCCCTAACCCAACCCCCGCCCAGAAATATATATATATATATATATATATACATATATATATATATATATATATATACGATCCATTCAAAAAAGGGCAGAACACCTAAATATTTATGCTCCCAAGAAGACAGACATATGGGCAACAAATAATGAAATAATGGTCAATATCACTCATTATTAGAGAAATGCACCTTAAAACTTCAATGAGTTATCATCTCACGAGGTCAGAAGGGCCATCATCAAAAATTCTGCAAACAATAAATGCAGGAGAGAGTGTGTAGAAATGGCAACCCTCTTGCACTCTTGGTGCGAATGTAAATTGATTCAGCCACTATGGAAGACACTTTCGAGGCTCCTTAAAAAAACGGGACAAAGACAGCCTCTTCAACAAATGGTGCTGGGAAAATTGGACAGCTACATGCAAAAATATGAAGTTGGAACATACCCTGACACCATGCGCAAAGATCAACTCAAAATGGATTAAAGACCTAAATGGAAGACCAGAAACCCTAAAACTCTTAGAGAAGACTATAGGCAAAACACTCAAGGACATAAATCAAAGCAAGATCTTTCATGACCCATCTACTAGAATAGAGGAACTAAAAACAAAAATTAACATGTGGGACCTAATGAAACTTAAAAGTTTTTGTACAACAAACTACAAAAAAAGCTGAACAGTCAACCCACAGGATGGGAGAAAATAACAGCAAGTAAGACAACAGACAAAGAATTAATCTCCAAAATCTACAAGCAACTCAGACAACTCAACATTGGAAAAATGAACCACCCAATCAAAAAATGGGAAAGGGACCTAAACAGACACCTCTCCAAAGAGGACATACAGATGGCCCAAAAACACATGAAATGATGCTCAACCTCACTTATTATTAGAGAAATGTAAATCAAACCTACAACAGATAGCACCTCACACCCGACAGAATGGCCATCATCAACAAATCGACAGACAATAAATGCTGGAGAGGGTGCGGAGAAAAGGGAACACTCCTGCATTGCTGGTGGGAATGTAAACTGATACAGCCACTATGGAAGACAGTATGGAGATTCCTTTAAAAAGATAAAAATAGAAGCACCATACAACCCAGAGATCCCACTATTAGGCTTGTACCCTGATGAAATTAAAGTTGAAAGAGACACCTGTACCCCAATGTTCATTGCTGCTCTCTATACAATAGCTAGAACATGGAAGCAACCTAGATGTCCATCGACGAATGAATGGCTAAAGAAGCTCTGGTACATATATACAATGGAATATTTCTCAGTCGTAAAAAGAAATGCAGAAGAATCGGTCCTAATGTGGTGGATAGAGCTAGAACCTATTATATACAAAATGAAGTAAGTCAGAAAGAGAAGGACAAGTACAGTATACTAACACATATATATGGAAACTAGTAGGGTGGTGATGATACACACTCAAGAGCAGCAACGGACATAGAAAACAGACCTAAGGACATTGAGAGGAGGGAAGGGTGGGTGCAAGGTATGGGAGGAGTAACATGGAAACCTAAATGGCATCTTGCACTCTTGTGCGAATGTAAATTGATTCAGCCACTATGGAAGACACTTTCGAGGCTCCTTAAAAAAACGGGACAAAGACAGCCTCTTCAACAAATGGTGCTGGGAAAATTGGACAGCTACATGCAAAAATATGAAGTTGGAACATACCCTGACACCATGCGCAAAGATCAACTCAAAATGGATTAAAGACCTAAATGGAAGACCAGAAACCCTAAAACTCTTAGAGAAGACTATAGGCAAAACACTCAAGGACATAAATCAAAGCAAGATCTTTCATGACCCATCTACTAGAATAGAGGAACTAAAAACAAAAATTAACATGTGGGACCTAATGAAACTTAAAAGTTTTTGTACAACAAACTACAAAAAAAGCTGAACAGTCAACCCACAGGATGGGAGAAAATAACAGCAAGTAAGACAACAGACAAAGAATTAATCTCCAAAATCTACAAGCAACTCAGACAACTCAACATTGGAAAAGTGAACAACCCAATCAAAAAATGGGAAAAAGACCTAAACAGATACCTCTCCAAAGAGGACATATAGATGGCCAAAAAGCACATGAAATGATGCTCAACCTCACTTATTATTAGAGAAATGTAAATCAAACCTACAACAGATAGCACCTCACACCCGACAGAATGGCCATCATCAACAAATCGACAGACAATAAATGCTGGAGAGGGTGCGGAGAAAAGGGAACACTCCTGCATTGCTGGTGGGAATGTAAACTGATACAGCCACTATGGAAGACAGTATGGAGATTCCTTTAAAAAGATAAAAATAGAAGCACCATACAACCCAGAGATCCCACTATTAGGCTTGTACCCTGATGAAATTAAAGTTGAAAGAGACACCTGTACCCCAATGTTCATTGCTGCTCTCTATACAATAGCTAGAACATGGAAGCAACCTAGATGTCCATCGACGAATGAATGGCTAAAGAAGCTCTGGTACATATATACAATGGAATATTTCTCAGTCGTAAAAAGAAATGCAGAAGAATCGGTCCTAATGTGGTGGATAGAGCTAGAACCTATTATATACAAAATGAAGTAAGTCAGAAAGAGAAGGACAAGTACAGTATACTAACACATATATATGGAAACTAGTAGGGTGGTGATGATACACACTCAAGAGCAGCAACGGACATAGAAAACAGACCTAAGGACATTGAGAGGAGGGAAGGGTGGGTGCAAGGTATGGGAGGAGTAACATGGAAACCTATAATATCATATGTGGAAAAGGTAACTACTGTCAATGGGTTGTGGGACTAACGGATCTTACACGGGGAATATGCGATGGCCTGGAGGGGTGGGATGGGGGGATTGGGAGGGGAGCACAGCAGAGAGGGGTCAGGGATATGCCTATGACTGATTTGGGATTATACATATCAGTAAACAACAAAACTCTGTAAAAGCAAAATAAAAATAAGTAATAATAATAATAATAAAAACTAGGGCTAAAACTACCGTAGGTCCTAACAATACCACTACGGGGCATATACACTAAGAAAACTGTAATTCAAAGACATACATGTACTCCAATGTTCCCTGCAGCATTATTTATGATACCTGGGACATGGAAACAACCTAGATGTCTGTCTATGTTGAATGAATAAAGAAGTGTGGTACACAGATACAGTGGAATATTACTCAGTCATAAAAAGGAACAAGTTTGTGTCTGTTTTAATGAGATGGGTGAACCTCGAGCCTGGCAATGATGTAAGCCAGAAGATAAAAACAAATATGGCATATTAACATATGTATGGAATCTAGAAGAATGGTACTGATAAACCCATTAACAAGGCAAAAATAAAGACATACAGTTAGAGAATGGATTTGTGGACACAGCAGGGGAAGGAATGGGTAGGACCTATTGAAAGATGAGCAGAGAGAAATATCATACATCAGCATTTGTAAAAATAAGTAAATAAATAAATAAATAAAAGGGGAGGCTCTCTTGGTGGTTCAGTGGGTAAGGAGTCCAGGTAAGGAGTCCACCTTACAATGCAAGGGGCACAGGTTCGATTCCAGGCCTGGGAAGATCCCACGTGCAACGGGGCGTCTGGGCCAGTGTGTCCAATTACGAGCCGGTGCTCTGCAACAAGAGAGGCCACTGTGATGGGAGGCCCACACATGCCAAAGAATAAAAATAGGTAAAAAATGTACGATGACTTAGAGGCAAAAGAAAAAAAAATTAGGGCTTCCCTGGTGGTCCAGTGGGTAAAGAGTCCGCCTTGCAGTGCAAGGAGCACCAGTTCGATCGCTGGTCTGGGAAGATCCCACGTGCCGCGGAGCAGCTGGACTGGTGTTTCCAATTAGGAGCCAGTGCTCTGGAGCGCGTGCACCCAGAGCCGGTGCTCTTCAGCAAGGGAGGCCCACACAGACCAAGGAGCAGACATGGATGAAAATAAACAAATAAAAAACCAATAAAAGAGGCCAAAATTAAGAAAAAACAGCCCTGGGCTTCCCTGGTGGTCCAGTGGGTAAAGAGTCTGCCTTGCAATGCAAGGGGCGCCAGTTCAATCCCTGGCCTCGGAAGATCCCATATGCTGCGGAGTGACTGGACTGGTGTGTTCAATTACGAGCCAGCGCTCTGGAGCACCTGCACCCAGAGCCGGTGCTCTGCAATGAGAGAGGCCGCTGCAATGGGAGGCCCACACAGGCCAAAGAATTAAGATGGATGAAAATAAATAAATGAAATACCAATAAAAGAGGCCAAAATTTGAAGAAAAACAACAACAACAACCTATAGACAATAAATGCTGGACAAAGTGTGAAGAAAAGGGAACCCTCTTGCACTGCTGTTGGGAATGTAAATTAATACAGCCACTATGGACAGCTGTATGGAGGTTCCTTCAAAAACTATGAATAGGGCTTCCCTGGTGGTCCAGTGGGTAAGGACACCGCCTTGCAGTGCAAGGGACGCCGGTTCGACCCCTGGCCTGGGAAGATCCCACGTGCCGCGGAGCGGCTGGACCCATGTGTCCAATCACCGAGCCGGAGCTCTGGAGCGCATGCGCCCAGAGCCAGTGCTCTGCGACAACAGAGGCCATGGCGATGGGAGGCCCACACGGGCCAAAGAACAAAGATGGATGAAAATAGACAAATGAAAGACTGATAGAAGTGGCCCTCCCGCCCCCCTCCTCCCCAACCTGCCAACCCCCACCACCAAAAAAAAAACAACTATGAATAAAGCTACCCTATGAACCACCAGTCCCACTATTAGTCATATGCCCCAAGGAAATGGTACTTTGAAATGCAACAGGCACCCTTTGTTCACTGCAGCGATCATCACAATGCCAGTAATGGCACCAACCTAGATGCCTGTTGACAGATGAACAGACAGAAGCTGAGCTATATGTATTGAATGGAGTATTACTCAGCCATAGAAAAGAACGAATGTGAATCAGTTAGGGGAGGGGCGGGGTGGCCCTAGAGCCTGTATACAGCGGGAAGGAAGTCAGAAAGAGAGAAAGAAATATCATATAATAACACACATGTAGGGAATCTAGAAAAATGATACTAATGAATCCATTAGCAGGGCAGGATAAGAGACGCACACATAGAGAATGTTCTAGAGGACACAGCCGGGAAAGGAGAGTGTGGGTCAAATCCAAAGAGCAGCCCTAACATCTACAGGTTACCATGTGTCAAACAGATAGGTAGCGGGAAGCTGCTGTGTCCCACAGGCAGCTCAACACGGTGCTCCGTGACAGCCCAGAGGGGCGTGACGGTGAGGGAGTTGGGGGGGAGGTTAAAGACACAGAGGACATATGTGCACCTATGGCTGATGCACGCGGATGAATGGCAGCGACAACCCACACAACCCCGTAAAGCATTCACCTTCCAATTAACAACAACAAAAACACCCCTAGCGATCCCACTACAGGGCATATACCCTCAAAACACCACAGTTCAAAAGACCACTTAACCCCGTGTTCACCCGGCACTATTTCGACAGCAGGACACAAAAAGTCACACAAATGTCTCTCCAGGGTGAGGGGCTGAAGAAGTTGTGTGACATACGATACAACAGAAAATTACTCAGCCATAAAGGGGAACGGATCTGAGACAATTTTAGGGAGGTGAGTGAACCTACAGCCTCTATACAGCGGGAAGGAAGTCAGAAAGAGAGAAAGAAATATCATATAATAACACACATGTAGGGAATCTAGAAAAATGATACTAATGAATCCATTAGCAGGGCAGGATAAGAGACGCACACATAGAGAATGTTCTAGAGGACACAGCCGGGAAAGGAGAGTGTGGGTCAAATCCAAAGAGCAGCCCTAACATCTACAGGTTACCATGTGTCAAACAGATAGGTAGCGGGAAGCTGCTGTGTCCCACAGGCAGCTCAACACGGTGCTCCGTGACAGCCCAGAGGGGCGTGACGGTGAGGGAGTTGGGGGGGAGGTTAAAGACACAGAGGACATATGTGCACCTATGGCTGATGCACGCGGATGAATGGCAGCGACAACCCACACAACCCCGTAAAGCATTCACCTTCCAATTAACAACAACAAAAACACCCCTAGCGATCCCACTACAGGGCATATACCCTCAAAACACCACAGTTCAAAAAGCACATTTAACCCAGTGTTCACCCGGCACTATTTCGACAGCAGGACACAAAAAGTCACACAAATGTCTCTCCAGGGTGAGGGGCTGAAGAAGTTGTGTGACATACGATACAACAGAAAATTACTCAGCCATAAAGGGGAACGGATCTGAGACAATTTTAGGGAGGTGAGTGAACCTACAGCCTCTTACAGAGAGTGAAGTAAGTCAGAAAAAAAAAAGTATCTCATATATTGATATATATATATATATATGGAATCTAGGAAAATTACACGGATGAACCTACTCCCAGGGTAGAAATCCTGACCCAAAAGTAGAGAATGGACTTGTAGACAAAGCAGGGGAAGGACAGGGTGCGAGGAACTGAGAGCACAGCAGGGAAATATACACACGACCGTGTGTGAAATGCACAGTGAGCTGGGTAGTGACAGCAGGGCTCAGGTTGCTGGTCCTGGAGAGATGGGAGGACCCCGAGCGGTGGCGGAGCGGGCGAGCGAGGTTCAACAGGGAGGGAATAAGGCATATTTATGGCTGACTCACATTGCTGTATGGCAAAAACCCGTACAACACTGTAAAGCAATTATACTCCAACTAAAAATGAAATAAAAATTATAAATAGCAGTTTTAACCCATCTTTTAAAATAAAGAATATAGGAACAAACAAACAGAAAGCAACTGGGTTTTGCACCACAAAGCAAACCAAAAGGCGACAATCAGAATGGGAGACAGTATCTGAAATGAGGCAGATTCAAATATTAAATCACATTAACCTCCAAAATACACAAACTGAGCTCACCAAAAAAATACAATCTAATTAAAAAATTGGAGATTAAATGGACATTCCTCCAAAGAAGATATACAGATGACCAACACACACATGAAAATAGGATCAGTGTTGCTGATTATTAGAGAAATGCAAATAAGAATGTCGAGGAGGTATCACATCACAGGGTCAGAAGGGCGATCATCAAAAATTCTACAAAGAATAGGGCTTTCCCGTGGTTCAGTGGGTAAGGACACCGCCTTGCAGAGCAAGGAGAGCAAGGAGTGCCTGGGAAGATCCCACGTGCCGCGGAGCGGCTGGACGGATGTGTCCGATTACCGAGCCGGAGCTCTGGAGCGCATGCGCCCAGAGCCAGTAGTCTGCGACGACAGAGGCCACCGCGATGGGAGGCCCACACGGGCCAAAGAACAAAGATGGATGAAAATGGATAAATGAAAGACCAATAGAAGTGGCCCGCCCGCCCCCTCGCTCCCCACCTCCCCACTCCCCCCAGCCCAAAAAAATTCTACAAAGAATAAATGCTGGAGAGAGTGTGGTGAAAAGGGAAACCTTTTGCATCATTGGTGGGAAAGTAAGTTGATCCTGCCACTATGGACAACAGTACAGAGACTCCTTAAGGGAAAAAAAAAAAAAGGAATTAAATGATCATATAAGCCAGCAATTACACCACTGGGCATAAACTCTGAGAAAACCGTTCTTCAAAAACACAAAGGAGGGCTTCCCTGGTGGTCCAGTGGGTAAAGACTCTGCCTTGCACTGCAAGGGGCGCTGGTTCAATCCCCGGCCCAGGAAGATCCCACGTGCCACGGAGCAGCTGGACTGGTGTGTCCAACGACGAGCCAGCGCTCTGGAAAGCGTGCACCCAGAGCTGGTGCTCTGCAATGAGCGAGGCCACTGCAATGGGAAGCCTACACAGGCCAAAGAATAAAGATGGATGAAAATAAAAATAATTAAAATATCAATCACAGAGGCCAAAATTTGAAGAAAAAGAAAAACAGGAAAATCACACACACACACATGTACCCCAGTGTGCACTGCAGCACTATTTATGATGCCAGAACATGGCAGCAACTACAGGTCTGATGACAGATGAATGGATAAAGAAGCTGCCCTACACACATGGAATGTTACTCAGCCATATTAAGGCATGAATTTGAATCAGCTCTAGGGAAGGGGGTTTAACCTAGAGTCTGTTACATAGAGTGAATTAACTCAGAAAGAGAAAAACAAATTTCATGTATTAATGCATCTGTATGGAATCGAGAAGAATGGTACAGATGAATCCGTTAGCAGGGCAGGATATGAGATGCACTGTAGAGAACGTTCTAGAGGACACAACAGGGAAAGGAGAGGGTGGAGTAAATGGAAAGGGTAGCACTGAAATATGGAAGTGACCGTTCGGAAAACAGACAGTGGGGAGCTGCTGTGACACCGGGAGCTCAACTTGACGCTCTGTGAGGACCCAGAGGGAAGAAGGGCACGGGAGGTGGGAGGGAGCTTCAAGAGGGAGAGGACATATGTCTACCTGTGGCTGATTCATGTCGATATAGGGTAGAAACCAACACAACATTGTAAAGCAATTATCTTCCAATTAAAAATTAAAAAACCAAAAAACACTACCATATGACCCAGCAATTCCACGACTGGGCATATGCCCTCAGAAAACCACAGTTTAAAGAGCACAAGTACCACAGTGTCTTGCGCAGCACTATTTCCATAGCCAGGACATGGAAGCCACACAGATGTCTGTAGTCTAGGTTGAACGGATGAATGGATACAGAAGCTGTGCTAAAAAAGAGAATACTCTCAGGCCCTTGGGCATAAACTCTGAGAAAACCGCTTCAAACACAAAGGAGGGCTTCCCTGGTGGTCCAGTGGGTAAAGACTCTGCCTTGCACTGCAAGGGGCGCTGGTTCAATCCCCGGCCCAGGAAGATCCCACGTGCCACGGAGCAGCTGGACTGGTGTGTCCAACGACGAGCCAGCGCTCTGGAAAGCGTGCACCCAGAGCTGGTGCTCTGCAATGAGCGAGGCCACTGCAATGGGAAGCCTACACAGGCCAAAGAATAAAGATGGATGAAAATAAAAATAATTAAAATATCAATCACAGAGGCCAAAATTTGAAGAAAAAGAAAAACAGGAAAATCACACACACACACATGTACCCCAGTGTGCACTGCAGCACTATTTATGATGCCAGAACATGGCAGCAACTACAGGTCTGATGACAGATGAATGGATAAAGAAGCTGCCCTACACACATGGAATGTTACTCAGCCATATTAAGGCATGAATTTGAATCAGCTCTAGGGAAGGGGGTTTAACCTAGAGTCTGTTACATAGAGTGAATTAACTCAGAAAGAGAAAAACAAATTTCATGTATTAATGCATCTGTATGGAATCGAGAAGAATGGTACAGATGAATCCGTTAGCAGGGCAGGATATGAGATGCACTGTAGAGAACGTTCTAGAGGACACAACAGGGAAAGGAGAGGGTGGAGTAAATGGAAAGGGTAGCACTGAAATATGGAAGTGACCGTGCGGAAAACAGACAGTGGGGAGCTGCTGTGACACCGGGAGCTCAACTTGACGCTCTGTGAGGACCCAGAGGGAAGAAGGGCACGGGAGGTGGGAGGGAGCTTCAAGAGGGAGAGGACATATGTCTACCTGTGGCTGATTCATGTCGATATAGGGTAGAAACCAACACAACATTGTAAAGCAATTATCTTCCAATTAAAAATTAAAAAACCAAAAAACACTACCATATGACCCAGCAATTCCACGACTGGGCATATGCCCTCAGAAAACCACAGTTTAAAGAGCACAAGTACCACAGTGTCTTGCGCAGCACTATTTCCATAGCCAGGACATGGAAGCCACACAGATGTCTGTAGTCTAGGTTGAACGGATGAATGGATACAGAAGCTGTGCTACATAATCACAAGAGAATACTCTCAGCCATAAAAGGAATGACTCTGAGTTCAGTTCTAGGGAGAAATGTGAACCGCCAGCCTGTTCTACAAAGTCAAGTGGGAAGGAGAAAAACAAATAATCATGTATTAACGCGTATGCATGGAATCTAGAAAAATGTGACTAGTGAACCATCCCCACGGCAGGAGGACAGACAGAGACAGAGAGGGGGGATCTGGGGACACATCGGGGGAAGGAAAGGGTGGGATGTACTGACGAGGCAGCACAGAAACACATCCACAACCCCATGTAAGACAGACCGCTAGTGGGAAGCTGGTGTAGAACACGAGGGGCTCAGCTTGGTGCTCCGTGAGGCCCTGGAGGCTGGACAGGGCTGAGCAGGGCGGGGGACAGGCAGAGCGCTCAGGAGGGAGGGGCTAAGTGTCTACTGATGCCTGATTCATGCTACTGTATGGAAGAACCCAACAGAACACTATACAGCACTCGTAGGCTATCAATGTTAAATAGTGAGCAAACACAACAAAAAAATGCAACAAAAATTTTGAATCCGCTGTCTAAATAATCCATGTAAAACCAAAAATATATAAATGGGACCTAATTAAATTTGCAAGCTTTTGGACAGCAAAGGAAACCACAAACCAAATGAACAGCCAACCATCAGAATGGGAGACAATATTTGCAAATGCAGGAACTGAGAAAGGATTCATCTCCAAAATTTACAAATACAAACAGCTCAAGGAACTCAGTCTCAAAAAAAGACCATGCAATCCAAAAATGGGTGGAAGACCTAAACAGACTTCTCTCCAAGGAAAAGATGCAGGTGGCCAACAAACACAGAAAAAGATGCTCAACATCCATCACTCATTATTAGAAAATTGCAAATGGAAATTTCAGTGGGATCTCACCTCTCCGTCAAAATACCCATCATCAAATTTTACCAACAGTAAATCCTGGAGAGGGTGTGGAGAGAAGGGAACTCTCTTGCACTCCTGGTGGGAATGTAAACCGGTCCAACCACTGTGGAGAACAGTATGGAGACACCTCAGACAACAGAGCGAAAACTACGGCATCTCTCAGCAGTCCCCCTGCTGGGCACATACCCTGCCAAAAGCATACATCTAAAGACACATACGGGGACGTCCCTGGTGGCACAATGGCTAAGAACTTGCCTGCCAACACAAGCCACTGAGGTCCAATCCCAGGTCAGGGAGCACTCTACGTGTCCTGGAATAACCAGGTCCAGGCGCCACCACGACGGAGCCCTTACTCTAGAGCTTGTGAGGCACCACTGAGCCTTTTTACTCCAACAGCTGAAGCCTGCGTGCCTGGAGCCTGTGCTCCACCACACGAGAAGTCACTGGAATGACAAGTTGCGTAAGACAGACCGCTAGTGGGAAGCTGGTGTAGAACACGAGGGCTCAGCTTGGTGCTCCGTGAGGCCCTGGAGGCTGGACAGGGCTGAGCAGGGCGGGGACAGGCAGAGCGCTCAGGAGGGAGGGGCAAAGTGTCTACTGATGCCTGATTCATGCTACTGTATGGAAGAACCCAACAGAACACTATACAGCACTCGTAGGCTATCAATGTTAAATAGTGAGCAAACACAACAAAAAAATGCAACAAAAATTTTGAATCCGCTGTCTAAATAATCCATGTAAAACCAAAAATATATAAATGGGACCTAATTAAATTTGCAAGCTTTTGGACAGCAAAGGAAACCACAAACCAAATGAACAGCCAACCATCAGAATGGGAGACAATATTTGCAAATGCAGGAACTGAGAAAGGATTCATCTCCAAAATTTACAAATACAAACAGCTCAAGGAACTCAGTCTCAAAAAAAGACCATGCAATCCAAAAATGGGTGGAAGACCTAAACAGACTTCTCTCCAAGGAAAAGATGCAGGTGGCCAACAAACACAGAAAAAGATGCTCAACATCCATCACTCATTATTAGAAAATTGCAAATGGAAATTTCAGTGGGATCTCACCTCTCCGTCAAAATACCCATCATCAAATTTTACCAACAGTAAATCCTGGAGAGGGTGTGGAGAGAAGGGAACTCTCTTGCACTCCTGGTGGGAATGTAAACCGGTCCAACCACTGTGGAGAACAGTATGGAGACACCTCAGACAACAGAGCGAAAACTACGGCATCTCTCAGCAGTCCCCCTGCTGGGCACATACCCTGCCAAAAGCATACATCTAAAGACACATACGGGGACGTCCCTGGTGGCACAATGGCTAAGAACTTGCCTGCCAACACAAGCCACTGAGGTCCAATCCCAGGTCAGGGAGCACTCTACGTGTCCTGGAATAACCAGGTCCAGGCGCCACCACGACGGAGCCCTTACTCTAGAGCTTGTGAGGCACCACTGAGCCTTTTTACTCCAACAGCTGAAGCCTGCGTGCCTGGAGCCTGTGCTCCACCACACGAGAAGTCACTGGAATGACAAGTTCATGCAGAGCAGCAAAGACTAGCCCCTGCTCACCGCAACTAGATAAAGTCCACACACAGCAACAAAGACTCAGTGTGACCAAAAAAAAACAGAAAAAGTTTTAAAAGACACATGGTATGCTAACATATATATGGACTCTAGTAAGATGGTAATGATAACACACATAGTGAAATGATGGAGAAACAGACACAGAGAACAGACATATGGACATTGTGGGGAATGAACAGTGGGTGGGAGGCGTAGAGGGAGTAACACGGAAACCTATACTATCACATGTGAAAAAGATGGCTGTTGTCATTGCGCTGTGGGAATAGGGGATCCTGCAGGGGCGGGGTGAGACGGCCTGGAGGGGTGGGACGGGGGAACTGGAAAGGGGGTGGAGAAGGGAGGGGGCCAGGGATATACATATGACTAATCTGGGAACATACATATCTGTAAACAACAAAACTCTGTAAAAGTTAAAAATAAAAATTTAAAAAAAAATGAAAATAATTATAAAAAAAAGATACATGCACCTCCATGCTCACTGCAGCACTATTTACAATAGCCAAGATATGGAAGCAACCTGGATGTCCATGAAAGGATGAATAGATAAAGATGGGGTACATGCATATAGTGTAATACACTGTATATATGGTATATATATTGTATGTTGTCTATGTATTATATTGTATATAGGCACTTAGCCATAAAAAGTAACAAATCTGAGTCAGTTCAAGTAATGTAGATTAACCTAGAGCCTATTATTAAGTTGAAGTTAGAAAGAGGAAAATATCATATATCAATGCCTATGTACAGAGTTTAGAAAAATGGGCGGGGTAGGAAGAGAGCCACAGGCGTAGAGAACAGATTTGTGCACATAAACAGCAAAGGGGCGGGGGGTGGGCGGGGGAATGAACTGACAGATCAGCACTAACATTTATACACGACCATGTATGAAACAGCCAGCCAGGAGGAAGCTGCTGTCTCACACACAGGGCTCTGCCCTGGGATGAGACGGGGGGAACGTGGTGGGTGGAGGGTTAAGAGGGAGGGGAGATGTGAATACATACAACTGCCCGATTCACGATGTTGTACAGCAGAAAGTAACACAATACTGTGAAGCACCTAGATCCCAATCAAAATAAACAGACTACAATAAAAATGAAGACAGGAGAACATGTGAGACTTTACTTCTGAGATTAACAAAAATACATAACCAAGCACAATGGCTCCTTGGCAGGAGCGACAACTGTCTCAAAAACATGGTTGAGCCATGGGGCTCCCCTGGTGGCCTAGTGGGTAGGACACCGCCTTGCAGTGCAAGGCGCGGTTCGATCCCTGGTCTGGGAAGATCCCACGTGCTGCAGAGCAGCTGGACCGATGTGGTCAACTACCGAGCAGGAGTTCTGGAGCGCATGCGCCCAGAGCCGGTGCTCTGCAGCGAGAGAGGCCACTGGGATGGGAGGCCCACAGAGGCCAAAGAACAAAGATAAATAAATGAAAGACCAATAGAAGTGGCAAAAAAAAAAGCAGTTGAGCCGAAGATAACCTGCTTCGTTCCCTTCTGAGGGTCCTTAAGAGCTACCGCTAGGGTTCTCCCGGACACACTCCTACCCTCACCCCACACAAGGAAGCTCAAGGGCACCTGCCACTAGATTTCACTTCATCCTGTAGCCCGTCAAAGAGCCCTATTACAGCCCTGTCTGAACTTCTTGTCAGCCCCGGGTCAATTTCCATTGCTTGAGGAAGACCAAGAACTTGCTCCATACCATTCCTGGTATTATATTGTATATAGGCACTTAGCCATAAAAAGTAACAAATCTGAGTCAGTTCAAGTAATGTAGATTAACCTAGAGCCTATTATTAAGTTGAAGTTAGAAAGAGGAAAATATCATATATCAATGCCTATGTACAGAGTTTAGAAAAATGGGCGGGGTAGGAAGAGAGCCACAGGCGTAGAGAACAGATTTGTGCACATAAACAGCAAAGGGGCGGGGGGTGGGCGGGGAATGAACTGACAGATCAGCACTAACATTTATACACGACCATGTATGAAACAGCCAGCCAGGAGGAAGCTGCTGTCTCACACACAGGGCTCTGCCCTGGGATGAGACGGGGGGAACGTGGTGGGTGGAGGGTTAAGAGGGAGGGGAGATGTGAATACATACAACTGCCCGATTCACGATGTTGTACAGCAGAAAGTAACACAATACTGTGAAGCACCTAGATCCCAATCAAAATAAACAGACTACAATAAAAATGAAGACAGGAGAACATGTGAGACTTTACTTCTGAGATTAACAAAAATACATAACCAAGCACAATGGCTCCTTGGCAGGAGCGACAACTGTCTCAAAAACATGGTTGAGCCATGGGGCTCCCCTGGTGGCCTAGTGGGTAAGGACACCGCCTTGCAGTGCAAGGGGCGCCGGTTCGATCCCTGGTCTGGGAAGATCCCACGTGCTGCAGAGCAGCTGGACCGATGTGGTCAACTACCGAGCAGGAGTTCTGGAGCGCATGCGCCCAGAGCCGGTGCTCTGCAGCGAGAGAGGCCACTGGGATGGGAGGCCCACAGAGGCCAAAGAACAAAGATAAATAAATGAAAGACCAATAGAAGTGGCAAAAAAAAAAGCAGTTGAGCCGAAGATAACCTGCTTCGTTCCCTTCTGAGGGTCCTTAAGAGCTACCGCTAGGGTTCTCCCGGACACACTCCTACCCTCACCCCACACAAGGAAGCTCAAGGGCACCTGCCACTAGATTTCACTTCATCCTGTAGCCCGTACAAGAGCCCTATTACAGCCCTGTCTGAACTTCTTGTCAGCCCCCGGGTCAATTTCCATTGCTTGAGGAAGACCAAGAACTTGCTCCATACCATTCCTGGTAGTTTCTTTTCCCGTCCTCGCCACACCTTTGCAAATTACCCCTGATTAAAGACTCCCCAAACGACCCGAATTCAAAAGCACCCTCTGCCTCCTGCTGCCACCCTGCCCTACACACCAGATGATGGACAGATGTGAGGAGTTCATGGGAGAAGTCAGGTGGTTGCTGGCTTGGGTCGTGACTGCTCTGTGCCTCTGAGAGCCAAAATGATGGCCAAGCAGGACAGCGAGTCTAGACAGGCGCTTATGGTCTAGTCTCAAGAAGAAAGGGATAGATCAACAGAAAACCGGATTGTGTGACATCTGCTTGGGCAGCCGTCCGAAACTGGGGCAGAATCTGAAGGTAAGGCAAAAGCAGTGACCATCTGTAATGCTAAGGCAACAAAAAACTGCAAAAACAGAAAGAAAAATTAATCACAGGACTGTGACTCAACTGTGTATAGTGTTTACAAAGTCACAGTAACTTAATAGTGAACATGGATTTACTCAAAATTCTTAAAGGACTATATTGGGAGGATGGGCGGAGGAAATCGAGCAGTTCACACTGTGGAGTCCCATTCCAAGCCACAGATGCAGACCC
Organism: Tragulus kanchil; assembly: GCA_022376925.1. Taxonomy (NCBI): domain Eukaryota; kingdom Metazoa; phylum Chordata; class Mammalia; order Artiodactyla; family Tragulidae; genus Tragulus; species Tragulus kanchil. Next base: position 224,517,516 of record JAIOJX010000030.1, on the reverse strand, counting down.
CAACCTCAAGGTCGCCTCCAGACTGAGCCTCACAGCAACTGCTGCCACGAGCTAGGCGTCCCCGCCCTATCTAAACTGGCCAGCTCCCTGACCCAGCTTAACCTATCACCTAATGTCCAGCAGGACATTTCTTTGTCTTGAGACTATAAAAACTGGCCACTAACCCAGGAAAAGCCTCGGCTCTCCCTGGAGCAGGCCAGCTGTTCTAACAGCGTCCTGTTGGCTCTCCCGGGCCTATGAGGAAGCTGGCTTGCTGTGCCTGGAGCACCCTCACTATCGCTTGTTCTTCATCAACTCAGTCCTTTCTGGAACACTGTGTCTGAAAATTATTTTCCAACTGGCCCTTAGACTACACAGGACTGGACTTTACTGGGCTCTGGACCCATCTCCTCAGTTCCCACGCAGCAGAGGACCCCCGCAAGGACTGGACTTTACTGGGCTCCTGATCCCCAACAAGAGCCCTATTACAGCCCTGTCTGAACTTCTTGTCAGCCCCGGTCAATTTCCATTGCTTGAGGAAGACCAAGAACTTGCTCCATACCATTCCTGGTAGTTTCTTTTCCCGTCCTCGCCACACCTTTGCAAATTACCCCTGATTAAAGACTCCCCAAACGACCCGAATTCAAAAGCACCCTCTGCCTCCTGCTGCCACCCTGCCCTACACACCAGATGATGGACAGATGTGAGGAGTTCATGGGAGAAGTCAGGTGGTTGCTGGCTTGGGTCGTGACTGCTCTGTGCCTCTGAGAGCCAAAATGATGGCCAAGCAGGACAGCGAGTCTAGACAGGCGCTTATGGTCTAGTCTCAAGAAGAAAGGGATAGATCAACAGAAAACCGGATTGTGTGACATCTGCTTGGGCAGCCGTCCGAAACTGGGGCAGAATCTGAAGGTAAGGCAAAAGCAGTGACCATCTGTAATGCTAAGGCAACAAAAAACTGCAAAAACAGAAAGAAAAATTAATCACAGGACTGTGACTCAACTGTGTATAGTGTTTACAAAGTCACAGTAACTTAATAGTGAACATGGATTTACTCAAAATTCTTAAAGGACTATATTGGGAGGATGGGCGGAGGAAATCGAGCAGTTCACACTGTGGAGTCCCATTCCAAGCCACAGATGCAGACCCCAACCTCAAGGTCGCCTCCAGACTGAGCCTCACAGCAACTGCTGCCACGAGCTAGGCGTCCCCGCCCTATCTAAACTGGCCAGCTCCCTGACCCAGCTTAACCTATCACCTAATGTCCAGCAGGACATTTCTTTGTCTTGAGACTATAAAAACTGGCCACTAACCCAGGAAAAGCCTCGGCTCTCCCTGGAGCAGGCCAGCTGTTCTAACAGCGTCCTGTTGGCTCTCCCGGGCCTATGAGGAAGCTGGCTTGCTGTGCCTGGAGCACCCTCACTATCGCTTGTTCTTCATCAACTCAGTCCTTTCTGGAACACTGTGTCTGAAAATTATTTTCCAACTGGCCCTTAGACTACACAGGACTGGACTTTACTGGGCTCTGGACCCATCTCCTCAGTTCCCACGCCGCAGCAGAGGAGACCCACGTCGCTAAACTTTGTGCGAACAAATCAGGGCACAGCTGTGTAGGAGCTTCTGGCACCTACAGCTACCAGAACAACATTCAACAGAGCTGTCCAATGGTTCCTGCTGGAGCATGGGGGGGAAGGCTGATAACAAAAGGTAACTTTCATTTGCACATCTATTGTGCCCGACACCTGGCTGAGGACTTATACTCGAATCCTGACAGCAACCCCGGAATGTAAAAACCCCGGGTTTTTACATTAAGAGAACAGCTTAGGCACTGAAGGCCCCCGGCATTGGCAGTACGGAGTCTTAACCACTGGACCACCAGGTCAAACGCCGCAACGAAACATCCTGCATCCTGCCACTGAGGCTCAGTGCAGTCAAAGGAACAACTACTAAAAAAAAAAAAAAAGTCAAAAAGTAAAATGCCCTTGGCCACATGACCGGTAAGTCAAAGACTTGGGGCTATGAGCATCAGGCTCTAGTCATTATCAAATTCACCTGGGTCCGGGAGCCGAGCACTGGACACAGAACTCCCTAAATGCCAGCACCTGCTCCTTCTCCCACTGCAGCCTAAAAGCAAGAACACCTGGCAGAGGAGATGAAGAACTTAGCTCTCCGACACCAAATAAAGCAGCGTCCCCCACACCCAGCGCAGGGCTCTGCTGGCCACTGGTACTTGGATCAAAAGGACAGCTGACATGCTGAGGGCAAAGGCCAGTGGGGCCAAAAAGAAGCCTGGCAGGCTCAAACCTCAGCACCACTGGGACGGGCAAGCCCTTATCACTGGGAACAATGAAACACAGAATGACTGTTTGGCTCCTATTTACCTAGAGAGTATTATGATATTTGAGCATGCAAGTACATGCAGGCCTATTCTGATTGGCTGGCCTTTTTACAAAATATACATATTTATTTATTTGGCTCCTCCAGGTCTTAGTTGAAGCAAGTGGGATCTAGTTCCCCAAACAGGAATTGAACTTGAACCCCCTACATTTGGAGTACTGAGTTTTAGCCACTGGACCAGTAAAGAAATTCCCAGCTGACTGTTAAAAAAAAAAAAAAAAAAAAAAACCAGAGATTTACCTAAAAGCCTGAATTTCCGGCTTCTAGACAAGTCAGAGAACCTCCATGGTGCCCACCTAGCTACCGTGTAGCCAAGCAGTGACTGGCCGCCTAGGACAGGGCACGATTTCAGTTTAATGCAGGGCCATCCAGCTGCTGATGGATGGAGTCATAATGGATGAGGAAGAAGTTTCTGGTGCCCATTCAGCCCTATGACCGCAAGCTCTCATCCCAGGTGATCCCACCCAAGCAGTTCCAAGTTATTGGATTCACCTGTGGAAAGCAAACAGGGCTTGGGGGGAGCTTCTGCCGCTCCGGAACAGCCCTGCACTGAAGGCCCCTCCTCAGGGGGCTCACCCTCCACAGGGCGTTGCTCTCCAGTCACGCTCTGATCCATCTGACACAGCCAACCCCAAAGTTTCTTAAAACTAAGAGTTACATTCTCGGCACACAGCATGAGCAGGCACTCAATAAATTTCTAACACCTGAAAAGCCCAAAGCACTGTGGCTCCAAAGTTCAATACAAATCTTTCACTTGAAAGCTTCCATTTCAAAGAATTCCGACTTGGCCGCGGGCTGAAAAGTATCAAGGAGTTTGGCGGTGTGTAACGCGCGGCTGCAGAGCTGACGCCAACTGTCCCGTCATTCTAAGGGTGCTAAGCCGGGACTTCCCGGGTGGTCCGGTGGTTGAGCAGGGAGCGCGGGCTCCATCCCTGATCGGGAACTAAGATCCCACATACCTCAGGGCAACTAAGCCTGCGCACCACCACTACCGAGGCCCGGGCGTCCTCAGCCCGTGGTCCACATCGAGAGAAACCAGCTCAATGAGCAGCCCGTGCAACTAGAGAAAGCTTACACAGCGACTGAACACCTAGCACAGCCAAAGATTAATTCATTACTTCATCTTTTCTTTTAAAAGGCTGATGAACGGAGTACTTTCAGAGCTGCCCCTCAGCAGCTGGCCGTGTTACCCTGGACAAGCCAGTTCCTTAACCTTTCGCGTTCCCGCATCCCTGGAGTGAGAGTAACGGTGGAGGTGAAAATCCAACCGGTGCACAAGGAGCGTTCGGAACCCCGCTGCACGGAGGAGGCCATAAATGCCAGCATGCGTGACCTCTCCCACTGCACCTCCACGTGGGCCCTGAGACGCAGGTGTCACCCCAGTCGGGACACCGAAGAAGCGCAAACTCGCCCAAGGTTCATCAAGTGCAAGAACCGGACCCTGGCGGGTCGGCCGCCCCGGGCAGAGCTCCACTCAGACCGCCTCCCCGCCAGCGCGACCCCCTCCCAGCCGGCGCAGGGTCCCCTTCTCCCGTGGAACCCGTCCGTGCAATGCGGGCGGCGACCGCGGGTCTCCAGGGGGCTCGCTCGCTTACTGGCGGGACTGACCTGGCGCCTTCGCCCAGCTCCCCGGTCGTGTTGTAGTTCACCGTCATAATCTTCACCGACTCCTTGAACACCACGCCCCCCTGGTTCAGGTACTGCAGGGTGCGGCGGATCGGGAAGCGGCCCTTCATGAGCATGGTGGCGGAAGAGCCGAGCGGCCGGCCACGAACCCAGCAGCACGGACAAGGAGCGCAGGGCGGAGCGCCCGGGCTAGAGCTCCCCTCTCGCCGCCTCGCCTCCCAGTCCCGCGCAGACTCGCGAGAAGTGAGTCTCGCTTCCGGCGGACTGCGCGCGCCGCGGAGCAGCCTGGGAACTGTAGTCCCGGCGGGGGGAGCTACGCCGACGGCCTTCGAACTCTTGGAACGTTTAGGTCTTCGTGCTCTAAGAATTGGCTGTCTCCCCTCCGCCAAGGGAGAATACTGACTCAGACTTGGTCATTCAGACAACAGTAGGTCATTCAAACTTACAGTAGGAAATAATTCGGGAGGGCTGTTTAAATACCAAGTTGGCCACTAACTTTCTGTTCAACCTCAAATGTGTCAGATTTTCTCTCCCAACTTCCCCAGTTTTACAGTGAAGGGTTAGGTCTGCGCAATGTCCAAACTAACACTGACTCAAAAAAAAAAAAAAAAAAAGAAATTGCAAAAAAATAAGGAAAGCTACTGGGAGGCCTGCCAAAGAATGGTCCTAACCCGAAGGCAAAGCGATGGGGAGACTGAAAGCACCCCTCTGCTGGTGGTGGTCGAGGGTGTGTCTGTTCCCGCGCTGAATGAGATGAATAAATACCAAGTGGCTGACTTACTGCAGCCAGTGCAGCGAGAAGCGTTCCCTCTCAACAGGTTCTACAGGTTCTGGGACCTGTAGAAGAGGCCAGAACTGTGACCACAGAAAACACAGACGCCCCTGAGAGTGATGACAGTCAGGGCCCCCTGCTTCCACCCCTGGCTCCCTCACCCGGTCTTCACTCCATGGGTCAGAGCACCGTGCAGAGAGACGGCAAGTCCCGCAGGCTGGCGCCTCAAGCTTCATTCTCCATCAGATCACGACCTCTGGGTGGTAGGGAACATGTTGTAGGACCAGGGGCTCACTCCCACCTGCTTCTTGACTATGAAGTGGGAACCCCCACCAGGCCCGTGCGAGGCGGTGCAGGGTCTCTGGACAGGCAACTGACACTAAGACCCACACACAGAGGAAGGGTGCACATCACACACCCAGAGACCAGACTTGAAAATGCCCTGAGCAGACACAACCAGCTTATCCACCCAAGCAAGGCTTAATTTAGCTTATTTTCCAAGGCAAGCAAAGCTAATGTGACATGGCTCAGTACTTGCTTGCTCATCTGAGAATCATAAGTGAAGCTTAAATTGTTCCCCAAAACCAACATGAGATAACCACAGGAGACATGGATTCCATCCCTGAGTCGGGAAGATCCCCTGGAGGAGGAAATGGCAACCCACTCCAGTGTTCTTGCCTGGGAACTCTCATGGACATGGAGCCTGGTCTGACTTAGTGACTAAACAACAAACCACTAGCCAATTTCCTTGCATTTAACAAACGTGTAACCAATCAACATGAAGAGTAAACAGTCACCGCCTCTGAAACTGTGTGAGCTGCTTCAGAAAGTGCCTCTGAGTCTCCTTCCACGTGGTCCCCGGGTGCCTCTGCTGGCCTGCTTGGATCACCTGCCTCTCCTGAACCAACACTGTGGCCTACAAATGCCACACCAGCCTGCTCAGTGAGCATGACCCTCTGTAGCAGGCCAAGGCAGGGTGGCGTGGACACCGAGGTCAGACCTCAACACCTGCTGCCCCGTCACCACCTCCAGCAGGGCCATCTGACAAAACCTGATTTAATGAGCTAAGTACGCTCCACTGTTTAACACTGTCTGACATGGCGCTGATATGTGGAGACCTTATAAATGTGGAGTACAAGACCCAAGAGGAGACAGTCTTATTTCATCATTAAGTATGTGTTTTACACAGATACATCAAAGGACATATTCAAAGCGCAAACGCGAGTGGTGTTAAATGAACAAATGAAAGAGGATTTTCTAGGAATTTTTTGAATTAGAAAATAAATATCACTAGTCAACAGTCTGGCACAGATGGACAAAGATGTGTTGGTCTGGGTGCCCGGAAGTGGTATCAGTGGTGTGTAAACAGGAGTCCAACTGAAGAGCACAGTTTGCTGAGAGGACGCAAAGCCAGTGAGTACACACACACTTCCCATTTGAACTACTTGAGAGCTATGGACCTCAATTTCTCAAAAAGCAAAAGATGGATAAGATGCATTTCTTAAGTACTCTTACTGACCTGAATATGTCATTTCTCTTTTCACTTTTGAAGGATAATTTTCCCAGGTACAGAAATAATAGGTTGGCTTTCAACACTTACTCTCTTCCATGGTTTTCGAATAGTAAGCAGCTGTTCTTTTTCCACTGTAGGTAAGGTAGGTTTTTCGCTTTTCTGGTTTCATTCAAGATATTCTCTTTGTGTTTGGTTTATAGAGTTTGAATAATGACTGCTTTTTCAACATCTTCTGAGTCGGGAAGATCCCGGGAGGAGGAAATGGCAACCCACTCCAGTGTTCTTGCCTGGGAACTCTCATGGACATGGAGCCTGGTCTGACTTAGTGACTAAACAACAAACCACTAGCCAATTTCCTTGCATTTAACAAACGTGTAACCAATCAACATGAAGAGTAAACAGTCACCGCCTCTGAAACTGTGTGAGCTGCTTCAGAAAGTGCCTCTGAGTCTCCTTCCACGTGGTCCCCGGGTGCCTCTGCTGGCCTGCTTGGATCACCTGCCTCTCCTGAACCAACACTGTGGCCTACAAATGCCACACCAGCCTGCTCAGTGAGCATGACCCTCTGTAGCAGGCCAAGGCAGGGTGGCGTGGACACCGAGGTCAGACCTCAACACCTGCTGCCCCGTCACCACCTCCAGCAGGGCCATCTGACAAAACCTGATTTAATGAGCTAAGTACGCTCCACTGTTTAACACTGTCTGACATGGCGCTGATATGTGGAGACCTTATAAATGTGGAGTACAAGACCCAAGAGGAGACAGTCTTATTTCATCATTAAGTATGTGTTTTACACAGATACATCAAAGGACATATTCAAAGCGCAAACGCGAGTGGTGTTAAATGAACAAATGAAAGAGGATTTTCTAGGAATTTTTTGAATTAGAAAATAAATATCACTAGTCAACAGTCTGGCACAGATGGACAAAGATGTGTTGGTCTGGGTGCCCGGAAGTGGTATCAGTGGTGTGTAAACAGGAGTCCAACTGAAGAGCACAGTTTGCTGAGAGGACGCAAAGCCAGTGAGTACACACACACTTCCCATTTGAACTACTTGAGAGCTATGGACCTCAATTTCTCAAAAAGCAAAAGATGGATAAGATGCATTTCTTAAGTACTCTTACTGACCTGAATATGTCATTTCTCTTTTCACTTTTGAAGGATAATTTTCCCAGGTACAGAAATAATAGGTTGGCTTTCAACACTTACTCTCTTCCATGGTTTTCGAATAGTAAGCAGCTGTTCTTTTTCCACTGTAGGTAAGGTAGGTTTTTCGCTTTTCTGGTTTCATTCAAGATATTCTCTTTGTGTTTGGTTTATAGAGTTTGAATAAGATGTACCTAGCTGTATATTTTTAACATTCATCCTTGTTGATGTTCTCTGAGCTTCCTGGACCTGTGGTTTGGTGACTGGTATTCATTTTGGAAATTCTTGGCCACTAGGCTTCAATGGTACCTGAGCTGAGAACGTCCAGATGTATAAGATGAAAAAGCAGAGGAACCAGAGATCAAATTGCCAACATACATGGGCTCATACAAAAAGCAAAGGAATTCTGACAAAACATCTATTTCTGCTTCATTGAGTATAATAAAGCCAATGACTGTGTGGATCAAAACAAACTGTGGAAAAATTTTAAAGAGATAGGAATACCACACTACCTTAAGAAACCTTTATGCAAGACAAGAAGAAACAGAATGAGACATGGTACAACGGACTGGTTCAATATTGGGAATGGAGTACATTAAGGCTGAATATTGTCATCCTGTTTATTTAATTTATATGCAGAGTATATTATGCAAAATGCTGGACTGGATGAAGCACAAATTGGAATTAAGATTGCCAGGAGGAATATCAATAACCTCAGGTATGCAGATGACATCACCCTTATGGCAGAATTTTTTTTTTGGTCACTTCTATTGGTCTTTCATTTATCTATTTTCATCCATCTTTGTTCTTTGGTCTGTATGGGCCTCCCATCACAGTGGCCTCTCTCACTGCAGAGCACTGGCTCTAGGCACATGTGCTCCAGAGCTCCGGCACAGTAGTCGCATAAAACAAACCAATAAAAGAGACCAAAATAAAAAATAAATAAATAAATAAACCTAAGATCATGGCATCTGGTGCCATCGCTTCATGGCAAATAGATGGAGGAAAAAATGGAAACAGTGACGGATTTTATTTTCTTGCGCTCCAAAATCACTGTGGATAGTGACTGCAGCCATGAAATTAAAAGATGCTTGCCCTTCAAGAAAAGGATAATTTTCCCAGGTACAGAAATAATAGGTTGGCTTTCAACACTTACTCTCTTCCATGGTTTTCGAATAGTAAGCAGCTGTTCTTTTTCCACTGTAGGTAAGGTAGGTTTTTCGCTTTTCTGGTTTCATTCAAGATATTCTCTTTGTGTTTGGTTTATAGAGTTTGAATAAGATGTACCTAGCTGTATATTTTTAACATTCATCCTTGTTGATGTTCTCTGAGCTTCCTGGACCTGTGGTTTGGTGACTGGTATTCATTTTGGAAATTCTTGGCCACTAGGCTTCAATGGTACCTGAGCTGAGAACGTCCAGATGTATAAGATGAAAAAGCAGAGGAACCAGAGATCAAATTGCCAACATACATGGGCTCATACAAAAAGCAAAGGAATTCTGACAAAACATCTATTTCTGCTTCATTGAGTATAATAAAGCCAATGACTGTGTGGATCAAAACAAACTGTGGAAAAATTTTAAAGAGATAGGAATACCACACTACCTTAAGAAACCTTTATGCAAGACAAGAAGAAACAGAATGAGACATGGTACAACGGACTGGTTCAATATTGGGAATGGAGTACATTAAGGCTGAATATTGTCATCCTGTTTATTTAATTTATATGCAGAGTATATTATGCAAAATGCTGGACTGGATGAAGCACAAATTGGAATTAAGATTGCCAGGAGGAATATCAATAACCTCAGGTATGCAGATGACATCACCCTTATGGCAGAATTTTTTTTTTGGTCACTTCTATTGGTCTTTCATTTATCTATTTTCATCCATCTTTGTTCTTTGGTCTGTATGGGCCTCCCATCACAGTGGCCTCTCTCACTGCAGAGCACTGGCTCTAGGCACATGTGCTCCAGAGCTCCGGCACAGTAGTCGCATAAAACAAACCAATAAAAGAGACCAAAATAAAAAATAAATAAATAAATAAACCTAAGATCATGGCATCTGGTGCCATCGCTTCATGGCAAATAGATGGAGGAAAAAATGGAAACAGTGACGGATTTTATTTTCTTGCGCTCCAAAATCACTGTGGATAGTGACTGCAGCCATGAAATTAAAAGATGCTTGCCCCTTCGAAGAAAAGCTATGACAAACCTAGACAGCATATTTAAAAGCAGAGACATCACCTTGCCTACAAAAATCCAAATAGTCAAAAATACAGTTTTTCCAGTAGTCATGCATGGATGGATGTGACAGTTGGACGATAAAGGTTGAGCACCAAAGAACTGATGCTTTCAAATTATGGTGCTGGAGAAGAGTCCCGAGAGTCCCTTGACAACAAGGAGATCAAACCAATCAATTCTAAAGGAAATCAACCCTAAAGAACTGACACTGAAGCTGAAGTTCCCGTATTTGGCCACCAGATTCGAAGAATCGACTCACTGAGAAAGACCTTGATGCCGCAGAAGACTGAGGGCAGGTGGAGAAGAGGATGACAGGAGATGAGATGTTTAGACGGCATCACTGACTCAGTGGACATGAATTTGAGCCATCTCTGGGAGACAGTGAGAGAGGGAAGCCTGGCATGCTGCAGTCCATGGGGCTGCAAAGAGTCAGACGCAACTTAGCGAGTGAACAACAAAGAAAGTCTCTACTGACCTATTTCCAAACTCACTGATTCTTTCCTTGGCTGCATCCAGTGAACTGATGAGCCCATCAGAAGCATTGTTACAGTGTTTATTTCTAGCATTTCCTTTCCATCTTTCGTAGTGTTTCCTCATCTGTTTCCATTACTCACCTGCTCTTGCATTATTATTTAGACCACTACACTCTTTTAATATATTAATCACTTAAGTTTCCTGTCCAGTAACTGCAACATCTATGTAATATCTGAAACTGGTTCTGATATGTGTTTGGTCTAATCAGAGTGTAGGTTTTTTTCCCCGAAGTCTTTTTTGCACACTTAAAATTTTTGGTTGAGAGTCAGACATGATTGGCTGTATTAGGTAACAGGAACTGAGGTAAATAAGCCTCATTATGAGGGGTTGTTAATGTGGGCTGGGACTTGAGTTGTTCAATGTTTGCTGTAGCTGGAGGTGCCGGAGGTTTCAAATTCCTCTGGCATCTTTGCGTGTGTCTCCTGACTCTGGGCTTCCCCAGACAATCAGGGTTCTGGGGCTCTTTCAGCAGTGCACTCTTACACTAGAGTCCTGTTGGTGTGGTGCTGAGGTGTGGGGGAGGGGAAGCAGTCTATAATTTTATAGTCAAATCTGTTTTTGTTCATGCAGCAAAAGTTCTATTAAAGAAGAAAAAGCAGAGAAAGCTTTCAGCAGAAGGAACTGGAAGAGGGTTAGGAGAATACCCTCAAAATCTCAGCTTTTAATGGGCCTGTGTCCTTAGGCTGGGACATTTATAAGTGTTCCTCATGGGCTTCCCTGGTAGCTCAGTGGTAAAGAATCCACCTGCCAATGCCAGAGACACGGGTTCAATCTCTGATCTAGGAAGATACCACATGCTGCGCAACAATGAAGCCCATGAGCCACAACTACTGAAGCCCGTGTGCCCCAGGGCCTGTGCTCTAGAGAAATCACTGCAACAAGAAGCCTGCTCACCTCAAATAGAGAGTAGCCACTCCCTGCAACTAGAGAAGAGCCCACCAGCAGCAACAGGGACCCAGAATAGCCAAAAATAAATGAATAAATAAAATCATAAAAAGGAAACAAGTGTTTCTTAATCCACTTGATAATAAAGAATATATTTGGTCTTTGTTCCCATCTCCTGGACAGAGCTCCTAACCCTCTTGTAGGAGCTTTCCCTAGGTGGTCCAGGGCGTAGGAATCCACACTCCTAATGCAGGGGCCTGGGTTCAATCACTAGTCGGGAACTAGACCCCACATGCTGCCATGAAGACTGAGGATATCACGCGCCACAACTCCTAGCCCAGCTAAATGAATAAATATACAATTAAAAAAAAATAAACACAGGCGATACTTCAGTGTTCACTGTGGGTCAGACAGAATGCCAGGTGCTGGGAGTGGGCTCCTCACTACGTCGTCCCCGCAACCCGTTCATGGATGGAACAGGCTGTGGTGAGGTCCAGCATGCTCAGGGGTACACCCACCAGTGTCAGCCCAGGCCTGCCTGATTCCAAAACCAAGCTGCCCTGGCCTGCCTCGTGCACAGGCACTCGGGTTTCTAAAACTGGGTGGGATCTGCCATTCACAGGAAGCACCTCTTCCGAACTTGAAGGTCAAAAGCTCTATTAACTTTAGGCAGCTCTGCAGTAGCCTACCTTGGTTTTTAAAAATACTTCAGAAACACCCCTGCTCACGCACACCGAGAATTTGGCTGTCACACTGTTTTGTTCATGCAGCAAAAGTTCTATTAAAGAAGAAAAAGCAGAGAAAGCTTTCAGCAGAAGGAACTGGAAGAGGGTTAGGAGAATACCCTCAAAATCTCAGCTTTTAATGGGCCTGTGTCCTTAGGCTGGGACATTTATAAGTGTTCCTCATGGGCTTCCCTGGTAGCTCAGTGGTAAAGAATCCACCTGCCAATGCCAGAGACACGGGTTCAATCTCTGATCTAGGAAGATACCACATGCTGCGCAACAATGAAGCCCATGAGCCACAACTACTGAAGCCCGTGTGCCCCAGGGCCTGTGCTCTAGAGAAATCACTGCAACAAGAAGCCTGCTCACCTCAAATAGAGAGTAGCCACTCCCTGCAACTAGAGAAGAGCCCACCAGCAGCAACAGAGACCCAGAATAGCCAAAAATAAATGAATAAATAAAATCATAAAAAGGAAACAAGTGTTTCTTAATCCACTTGATAATAAAGAATATATTTGGTCTTTGTTCCCATCTCCTGGACAGAGCTCCTAACCCTCTTGTAGGAGCTTTCCCTAGGTGGTCCAGGGCGTAGGAATCCACACTCCTAATGCAGGGGCCTGGGTTCAATCACTAGTCGGGAACTAGACCCCACATGCTGCCATGAAGACTGAGGATATCACGCGCCACAACTCCTAGCCCAGCTAAATGAATAAATATACAATTAAAAAAAAATAAACACAGGCGATACTTCAGTGTTCACTGTGGGTCAGACAGAATGCCAGGTGCTGGGAGTGGGCTCCTCACTACGTCGTCCCCGCAACCCGTTCATGGATGGAACAGGCTGTGGTGAGGTCCAGCATGCTCAGGGGTACACCCACCAGTGTCAGCCCAGGCCTGCCTGATTCCAAAACCAAGCTGCCCTGGCCTGCCTCGTGCACAGGCACTCGGGTTTCTAAAACTGGGTGGGATCTGCCATTCACAGGAAGCACCTCTTCCGAACTTGAAGGTCAAAAGCTCTATTAACTTTAGGCAGCTCTGCAGTAGCCTACCTTGGTTTTTAAAAATACTTCAGAAACACTTCCGCTTCTGCTCACGCACACCGAGAATTTGGCTGTCACAGCTGGGCAAACTCAAAGACAGTGACTCTTTGGACCCATCCGAGCTTGCAGGGCCTCCGGGCACCGAGAAGTCTGGAGAGGGGAATGCAGGGTCACAGCCAAGATTGGCTTACCTGTGGCCAAGGCCCCTCGAGCCACGGCTGGGAGGAACACGGGATCAACCGCTGGAGGCTGCGTGTGGACCGGCGTGGCAGTGACCGCCTGAGGGACACCCCACACTTCCCTGACCACCACCTCCTCCTGGCTTAGTCCCTGGAGGTCTCAAAGACCCGAGTGATGGCAACATCGAGGACCTTCAGAGGCGTCCACTCTTTTCCTGTTGTCCCCTTCTGCCACCTCTGGGCACACACCTGTGTCAGACAGTTCATTTGATCAGCACTGCCTGTCTTCACAGAAAGAGAGAGCCTGAACCCTTATTTATCCCCTGGGAAGAGGCCAGAGGCCCCAATGGTGTCTGGAGGCCATAACCACACAGGGAGCCCAGAAGCAGGGGCTGTCTGCTGATACTCAGAAAGTGTGAAGGAGAGAACTGGTATTATGTGAAAGTCACTCGGTCGTGTCCAACTTGCGCCCGATCGATGAGCCGTGGGATTCTCCAGGCAAGAATACTGGAGTGGGTCACCTGTCCCTTCTCCAGGGGATCTTCTTGACCCAGAAATCAAACCGGGGTCTCCTGCACTGCAGGTGGATTCTCCACTAGCTGCGCTGGTATTATTACCAGATGTCCTCTGGTAATTCTCAGTGTACACAGACTCACACACACCCCCAACCACGCACATCTGTTATTTTATTTTTTTTAAAAAAAAAAGGTTCCAGTACAAGGCCCCAGAGGAGTACATGCAAATCAATGACCTCCCAAAGTGTCACTGTCAGGTGACCAGCACAATCGACCACCACAGCCTGCGACCTGGTAAAGAGCCCAGCTTCTCGCCTCGAGCCCCACCACCTGGCTGGGCCAGCATCCAGCCTGCCACAGGGCTCCTGGTGACTCAGGTACATTCGTAGCTGAAAACATAGCGGCAAAAGCTCTATTAACTTTAGGCAGCTCTGCAGTAGCCTACCTTGGTTTTTAAAAATACTTCAGAAACACTTCCGCTTCTGCTCACGCACACCGAGAATTTGGCTGTCACAGCTGGGCAAACTCAAAGACAGTGACTCTTTGGACCCATCCGAGCTTGCAGGGCCTCCGGGCACCGAGAAGTCTGGAGAGGGGAATGCAGGGTCACAGCCAAGATTGGCTTACCTGTGGCCAAGGCCCCTCGAGCCACGGCTGGGAGGAACACGGGATCAACCGCTGGAGGCTGCGTGTGGACCGGCGTGGCAGTGACCGCCTGAGGGACACCCCACACTTCCCTGACCACCACCTCCTCCTGGCTTAGTCCCTGGAGGTCTCAAAGACCCGAGTGATGGCAACATCGAGGACCTTCAGAGGCGTCCACTCTTTTCCTGTTGTCCCCTTCTGCCACCTCTGGGCACACACCTGTGTCAGACAGTTCATTTGATCAGCACTGCCTGTCTTCACAGAAAGAGAGAGCCTGAACCCTTATTTATCCCCTGGGAAGAGGCCAGAGGCCCCAATGGTGTCTGGAGGCCATAACCACACAGGGAGCCCAGAAGCAGGGGCTGTCTGCTGATACTCAGAAAGTGTGAAGGAGAGAACTGGTATTATGTGAAAGTCACTCGGTCGTGTCCAACTTGCGCCCGATCGATGAGCCGTGGGATTCTCCAGGCAAGAATACTGGAGTGGGTCACCTGTCCCTTCTCCAGGGGATCTTCTTGACCCAGAAATCAAACCGGGGTCTCCTGCACTGCAGGTGGATTCTCCACTAGCTGCGCTGGTATTATTACCAGATGTCCTCTGGTAATTCTCAGTGTACACAGACTCACACACACCCCCAACCACGCACATCTGTTATTTTATTTTTAAAAAAAGGTTCCAGTACAAGGCCCCAGAGGAGTACATGCAAATCAATGACCTCCCAAAGTGTCACTGTCAGGTGACCAGCACAATCGACCACCACAGCCTGCGACCTGGTAAAGAGCCCAGCTTCTCGCCTCGAGCCCCACCACCTGGCTGGGCCAGCATCCAGCCTGCCACAGGGCTCCTGGTGACTCAGGTACATTTTCGTAGCTGAACAAAAGAGACACATTGAGCAGCGGGTATAATCAGTAAGTGTCTTTAGTGTATTAGACAGGGGAGAAAACCAACACACAAACAAGGCATAAGAGGGAAAAGTCAGCTTTCAACTGACGGCTGAATCCCCAGTCTCTTCCACACGTGGTCTACGTCTGGGGACGTCCGCCAATGCTGTGCTGTTTTCTGATGAGCTGGGGGGAGCCGTGTGTGGTAGAAAGGCAGGACGGCTGAAATGTTCACAGGAGGTAAGAGCTTGAAGCTGCGGCTGCAGTTCACAGGCCGCCTTTGCCCTGAGGCTCGCCCACCCCTGTAAACCCACCTTTGTGCCCTTGAGCTCTGGGGAAGCGTAAGACTGAGGCGCAGAGAACGCTGACCCCAGCCATGTCTGGGATTACAGAGGAATACAGCCGTGGAAGAATTCAATCACACCAGAGGGTTTTAGTTTGGTTTAGTATATTCAGTGATTCCATTTTTCTTTTTTTTTTAGTTTAAAAACATGTTTCTTACAGGCGAGCTTCTCAATGCTCTTAGTTGCTCACAGACTGCTACCTGTAGTTGATTTCAAGGGAAGGTATGTTCGGTAAACTAGTCTTAACTGAAACCACCAGCTCACGAAGAGAGATAAATTCTCATTAGAAAAATAACTATGAGGGCGAGCAGTGCTTGGCCCCTGGAACTACCTGCTTTTCAGGGCGGACAGCTTCCTTCTCTTTGGTCAGAGAGAAAAGACAGACTGAGCAGGGAGGGGCATGCCGTCCTCCGGAAGTTCCTCCAGGGTGCTGGCATGAGGGGCAGAAATCAAACCGGGGTCTCCTGCACTGCAGGTGGATTCTCCACTAGCTGCGCTGGTATTATTACCAGATGTCCTCTGGTAATTCTCAGTGTACACAGACTCACACACACCCCCAACCACGCACATCTGTTATTTTATTTTTTTTAAAAAAAAAAGGTTCCAGTACAAGGCCCCAGAGGAGTACATGCAAATCAATGACCTCCCAAAGTGTCACTGTCAGGTGACCAGCACAATCGACCACCACAGCCTGCGACCTGGTAAAGAGCCCAGCTTCTCGCCTCGAGCCCCACCACCTGGCTGGGCCAGCATCCAGCCTGCCACAGGGCTCCTGGTGACTCAGGTACATTTTCGTAGCTGAACAAAAGAGACACATTGAGCAGCGGGTATAATCAGTAAGTGTCTTTAGTGTATTAGACAGGGGAGAAAACCAACACACAAACAAGGCATAAGAGGGAAAAGTCAGCTTTCAACTGACGGCTGAATCCCCAGTCTCTTCCACACGTGGTCTACGTCTGGGGACGTCCGCCAATGCTGCGCTGTTTTCTGATGAGCTGGGGGGAGCCGTGTGTGGTAGAAAGGCAGGACGGCTGAAATGTTCACAGGAGGTAAGAGCTTGAAGCTGCGGCTGCAGTTCACAGGCCGCCTTTGCCCTGAGGCTCGCCCACCCCTGTAAACCCACCTTTGTGCCCTTGAGCTCTGGGGAAGCGTAAGACTGAGGCGCAGAGAACGCTGACCCCAGCCATGTCTGGGATTACAGAGGAATACAGCCGTGGAAGAATTCAATCACACCAGAGGGTTTTAGTTTGGTTTAGTATATTCAGTGATTCCATTTTTCTTTTTTTTTTAGTTTAAAAACATGTTTCTTACAGGCGAGCTTCTCAATGCTCTTAGTTGCTTACAGACTGCTACCTGTAGTTGATTTCAAGGGAAGGTATGTTCGGTAAACTAGTCTTAACTGAAACCACCAGCTCACGAAGAGAGATAAATTCTCATTAGAAAAATAACTATGAGGGCGAGCAGTGCTTGGCCCCTGGAACTACCTGCTTTTCAGGGCGGACAGCTTCCTTCTCTTTGGTCAGAGAGAAAAGACAGACTGAGCAGGGAGGGGCATGCCGTCCTCCGGAAGTTCCTCCAGGGCGCTGGCATGAGGGGCACTGACCCTGAGGAGGGAAAGACATCCCCACCCCAGGACAAGCAAGGCTGGTGGCTGGCTGACCTTGGGGACCCCCTACGTTCCTCTGTGAAGAGAACCCAAATGCGGGAGGTCCTCCACACACCCTCCGCCCACCCACTCCCCATTCCCACACCCCTGGACAGGACCTCTTCATTTAGCCCAAAGAGCCGGCAGGTGCTACAACGTGAATAGTGTCCACACGGGTATAGATTACTATTACACCAGTTTTTGTTGTTGTTGTTGTTGTTGTTGTTTTTTTTTAGAGACATTCCCAGGTTCAACAGGGGTCTCTCCAGAATGTAACAAAATAAATTTCAGCTCTCACACCAGTAACCAGTGACCATAAGAAGCCACAGTTAGTTCTGGGGTATAAAGTGACTAGTGGTTGGTTATTGTTCATTAGCTAACAAGTATTACTGCAGGAACTCTACCCAGAGATGAGCACACTTGAGTATCACTTGAGGGCGGATGTCAGTTCAGGGTTCTGTTCCTGTAAACCTAAGCACCAAAGCTAAATTCACAATTTCCCTTTTGGCTCTTAACTGGTGAGGAGTTCAAGTACTGTGGTTCTACCAGAATGATCCTGGATTGTGCCGCCTGCAAACATTTTGCTTTCTTCTTTTTATGGTCACACCACACCCCTTGCAGGATCTTAATTCCCTGACCAGGGATTGAACCTGAGCCCTTGACAATGAACGCTCAGAGTCCTAACCACTGGACTGACAGGGAATTCCCCATTTTAGTTTCTTAATACTACTAAACACAGGTGAGAGAATCTCTCACCAGCGCCAAGGTCAGCACAAGATGAACCACAAGGGAAGAAGGCTCATCATCCAACCAGTTGCTTACAGACTGCTACCTGTAGTTGATTTCAAGGGAAGGTATGTTCGGTAAACTAGTCTTAACTGAAACCACCAGCTCACGAAGAGAGATAAATTCTCATTAGAAAAATAACTATGAGGGCGAGCAGCGCTTGGCCCCTGGAACTACCTGCTTTTCAGGGCGGACAGCTTCCTTCTCTTTGGTCAGAGAGAAAAGACAGACTGAGCAGGGAGGGGCATGCCGTCCTCCGGAAGTTCCTCCAGGGTGCTGGCATGAGGGGCACTGACCCTGAGGAGGGAAAGACATCCCCACCCCAGGACAAGCAAGGCTGGTGGCTGGCTGACCTTGGGGACCCCCTACGTTCCTCTGTGAAGAGAACCCAAATGCGGGAGGTCCTCCACACACCCTCCGCCCACCCACTCCCCATTCCCACACCCCTGGACAGGACCTCTTCATTTAGCCCAAAGAGCCGGCAGGTGCTACAACGTGAATAGTGTCCACACGGGTATAGATTACTATTACACCAGTTTTTGTTGTTGTTGTTGTTGTTGTTGTTTTTTTTTAGAGACATTCCCAGGTTCAACAGGGGTCTCTCCAGAATGTAACAAAATAAATTTCAGCTCTCACACCAGTAACCAGTGACCATAAGAAGCCACAGTTAGTTCTGGGGTATAAAGTGACTAGTGGTTGGTTATTGTTCATTAGCTAACAAGTATTACTGCAGGAACTCTACCCAGAGATGAGCACACTTGAGTATCACTTGAGGGCGGATGTCAGTTCAGGGTTCTGTTCCTGTAAACCTAAGCACCAAAGCTAAATTCACAATTTCCCTTTTGGCTCTTAACTGGTGAGGAGTTCAAGTACTGTGGTTCTACCAGAATGATCCTGGATTGTGCCGCCTGCAAACATTTTGCTTTCTTCTTTTTATGGTCACACCACACCCCTTGCAGGATCTTAATTCCCTGACCAGGGATTGAACCTGAGCCCTTGACAATGAACGCTCAGAGTCCTAACCACTGGACTGACAGGGAATTCCCCATTTTAGTTTCTTAATACTACTAAACACAGGTGAGAGAATCTCTCACCAGCGCCAAGGTCAGCACAAGATGAACCACAAGGGAAGAAGGCTCATCATCCAACCTTGGGAGTTATTTTAATTGACTTTCGGACTCAGGGGAGTTTCAGCTCTCCTGATAAGCATCCACAATAGCTTCCTGACCACCAACTTCTAAACGGCAGCCTGAGCCCTTGGAAAAGCCCAGATGGGAAGAATTTTGCCAAAGCTCTAAAGGACGCTTCCTCTGGGGACAGGCAAATTGTCGAATTGTCCCAGCGGTCATCTGGTTCCACAGAGCAACTCTTGGATAGACCGTCTTCTCCCAAAATATACTACCCTCTACTAGGCAAGAAGTTAACTACTACTGCTCTCTAACAGCTCGTGATCAGACCCACAGTGACACCTGCTGCACTGGGAGCTTCACTTCCTGAAAGAGAGAAGAGCTCCAAGTCAGAAGGCAAGGGGCCCTGGTGAAACCTCACCCCATCACACCCCTTCACGGCGAGCCCGCCCCCTTTCATCACACAGGAGGACGTGCCCAGGAGGGCAGCGGAAGTCCCAGGGGAAAGAACACAGCCTCACCTGATCGACTTCCGCCAGAGCCGGGTAAGACGGAAAGGACTCTCTCCCGTCTTTCTCGGCTAAAGCAAGGGCCCTCCTAAGGCTGCCCTGGGCGGTAACACTGCGTAAGGACCGAACACCAGGAGGAGGAAAGGCGGGGAGTTGGGTTTGAGCGAGCCCGTGAAGGCTTCAAGTCCCTTCTTGAAGGAAGGTTTTCCCATGGAACGAGTATCACTTGAGGGCGGATGTCAGTTCAGGGTTCTGTTCCTGTAAACCTAAGCACCAAAGCTAAATTCACAATTTCCCTTTTGGCTCTTAACTGGTGAGGAGTTCAAGTACTGTGGTTCTACCAGAATGATCCTGGATTGTGCCGCCTGCAAACATTTTGCTTTCTTCTTTTTATGGTCACACCACACCCCTTGCAGGATCTTAATTCCCTGACCAGGGATTGAACCTGAGCCCTTGACAATGAACGCTCAGAGTCCTAACCACTGGACTGACAGGGAATTCCCCATTTTAGTTTCTTAATACTACTAAACACAGGTGAGAGAATCTCTCACCAGCGCCAAGGTCAGCACAAGATGAACCACAAGGGAAGAAGGCTCATCATCCAACCTTGGGAGTTATTTTAATTGACTTTCGGACTCAGGGGAGTTTCAGCTCTCCTGATAAGCATCCACAATAGCTTCCTGACCACCAACTTCTAAACGGCAGCCTGAGCCCTTGGAAAAGCCCAGATGGGAAGAATTTTGCCAAAGCTCTAAAGGACGCTTCCTCTGGGGACAGGCAAATTGTCGAATTGTCCCAGCGGTCATCTGGTTCCACAGAGCAACTCTTGGATAGACCGTCTTCTCCCAAAATATACTCCCCTCTACTAGGCAAGAAGTTAACTACTACTGCTCTCTAACAGCTCGTGATCAGACCCACAGTGACACCTGCTGCACTGGGAGCTTCACTTCCTGAAAGAGAGAAGAGCTCCAAGTCAGAAGGCAAGGGGCCCTGGTGAAACCTCACCCCATCACACCCCTTCACGGCGAGCCCGCCCCCTTTCATCACACAGGAGGACGTGCCCAGGAGGGCAGCGGAAGTCCCAGGGGAAAGAACACAGCCTCACCTGATCGACTTCCGCCAGAGCCGGGTAAGACGGAAAGGACTCTCTCCCGTCTTTCTCGGCTAAAGCAAGGGCCCTCCTAAGGCTGCCCTGGGCGGTAACACTGCGTAAGGACCGAACACCAGGAGGAGGAAAGGCGGGGGGAGTGTTTGGCAGCCCCGTCTGCCCCGGGTCCCATGGAACCGCACTTAGGGACGCCTCGGCAGTGAAGGCTTCAAGTCCCTTCTTGAAGGGAAAGCCAATGATTTAAAAATAAAAATCAGGAAAAGCAGCAGATGCACGCTGATTCTCCCTATTCTGGATCTAGCTCCCACTGCATTATTCAGCTGTCATGGAAGAGCTCCACGTGAGCCGCAGGAAAGAGCTGATGCCGCCACCCTGACCTGCACGCACGTCGGTCCTCGCCCTTCCTCCTCCTCGTCCCCCTCGTCTCCCTCCGGCCCTGGCCCCGCAGGCACCCCGCGCCCCGGTCAGGCGGCGCCCCCCTTCTGCTGGGCCAGGGTGCGCTTCAGCTCCCGCAGGTTCTCCGTCAGCACCTCCACCTCGTCCAGGCGGCCGCACTGCTTGGCATCGAAGATGTACGCCTTGATGTTGTCGATCTGCTGCAGCAGGAGCTCCTCCTCGATGGGCTCCTCGCCCTCCTGCCCGCTGTCGCTGTCCCCCTCAAAAGGGTTGCGGCCGGGGGCCTCCTCGAAGGGGTTGCCAGGGACAGCAGGGGCTGAGCCTCTCTGCGGGGGCAGCTCGTCGTCCTCGCCGAAGGGATTCGCGGCGGGGCTGTCTGGGTGAGCGAAGGGGTTCCCCGCCGCCGCCGCCGCCTCCTCTTCCTCGAAAGGGTTGTACTCTCTGAGGACGCCGTGCGCCGGGGGCCCGAGGGCCGGCTCTGCCGCGGGAGGGGTGGCCGCGCCCTCGGCGGAGGGGCTCGAGAGGTCCTCTTCCTCCTCAAAGGGATTCAGGGAGGGCCCCTCGCTGCGCCGCGACGGGGCGCTCTCGCCGAGGAATTCCTGGCCAAGCGCTGGGGGCCCCGGCCGCGCTCGGGAGGGCTCGAGAGCCGAGCTGGGTGAGGGGGTCGAGGCGGCGGCCCTGCTCTGCGCCG
The DNA here is from genome assembly GCA_022376925.1 of Tragulus kanchil. Lineage (NCBI taxonomy): Eukaryota > Metazoa > Chordata > Mammalia > Artiodactyla > Tragulidae > Tragulus > Tragulus kanchil. The sequence goes on along the minus strand of JAIOJX010000030.1, from coordinate 224,495,830 downwards.
GGGAAGGGCCCAGATCCAGAGCGTGAGCGGGGTGGTCGCGGGGCTCGGCGCCCGGCTCCAGCTGGAAAGGCCGGAGGTCTCGGAGGTCCAGGGAGCGCGTCCGCGTGTGCAGAGCGGCCGCCTGGGCCCGCTCCCGCGCGCGCTCGCGCTCCTGCAGCCGCTGCAGCTGCTCGCGCTGCAGGTCCTCCTCCTCGGCCTGGCGGCGCGACAGCGCGAGCGCCCGCTCTGTCTGCTGCTGGTCGTACTCGTCCAGCAGCTGCCGCAGGTTCTCCTGCAGCGTGCGCACCTCGTCCGCGCGGCCCGCGGCCCGGGCCTGCCTGATGAAGGACGTGATGTTGTGGATCTGCTGCAGGAGGGGGTCCGAGTCCTCGCTCTGGCCCTGGCCCCCGGACAGAGGGAGCCAGCCCTCAGTTTTTCTCAAGGGGGCAGGCCCCCTCCGCAGGGACGCCACCTCCCCGTTGGTCGCCCGAGACGCCAGGTCTCGCCGCCTCTCCTCAAGCCTCCGCTGGGACTCCAGGGCAGCCTGGGGAGACACCGAAGGCGAAGAGAAGAAACGTGGTCCCGCCGTCCCCGAGCCTGGCCGGCTCCCCTTCCCCACCTCAGGACCAGGAGATCCAGCCGCTGATCAAGCCATGCTTCTTCAAAGTCAAAGAAACGGCAAGCTAAGGGGTCAGCTCGCCCCATCTTGGGTTCACTTCTGGCCAGGCACGTGTCTGAAACCTCTGGGGTCTGTTAGCACTGGAACCTCACCCAGTCTCAAAGACACAGAGTACCCTCTGATTTAATAGTGCATATGCGAACAGAAGGTGGGAGGCATAAAGGAAGTAGCATGAAGGCCTGTACTATCATAAGTGAAGAAAATAGCTCTAATCATTGCTCTGTGAGAAAAGGGGATCCTCCAGGGGTGCTGTGTGATGGTCAGGAGGGGTGGGAAGGGGGGATATACATATGACTAATCTGGGAACATATATATCTGTAAACAACAAAACTCTATAAAAGTTAAAAGCAAAATAAAGGTTTAAAAAAAAAAAATAGTGCACATGCTCAAGGGTTCTACTCCCTGGCATCTGGGTCGCCAGCAGCCTGTCCTGCAGGGAGGACTGCCGGTGGCTGAGGTATTCTGGAAGGAGAAAATCAGTCAGACCTCTAAAAGGGAAAAACAGGACCTGAGGAGAAACACAATTACTTTGATTTCTAAAGATGAAGAGGCTGGAACGGAAGGAAGACACAAACCAGAGAGGGTGAGAGGCTTCTGGCCTCACGGGACCTCCTGGGAGCCTGCGGAGGCCTCCGTGCTCACAGGAGCCGCGAGGGAGGCGCCGGAGGCCAGCGACCACAAGCCTCACTCACCTGCCTCTCCAGGATCCTCTTCTGCTCCATCTCCTGCTTCCTCTTTGTTTTCAGCTCCTCAAACTGTTCTTTAGTTGGCAGTGACATCAAACCAAGCAGCTTTTCCTGCAGGGAGTCACAGGCAATTTTCCAGGTAAATGCTTTCAGGACAAGAAATGAACCTGCAGCTCTGTAGTAGGAGCCCACTGAAGCTAAGCCGCCCTTTATGAGCCGAGCAGGGAAGGACTGAACCATGAAATCGGGCCTGAGGCAGCTTCCAAATGGGCCAGCCTTTCTCTTAGGGAACGATCAACACCAGATGTGGCGGTTACGAGCCTTCTCGGTGAGGCCTTTTCCTGCCCTCCCTGTCTACTAAAGCAGCCATAAGCCTCCATCTGAGCCCCGCCCCACGCCCTCTTTCCGTTTCTCCACAGCACTTTCCACCGTCTGAAGCTCTAGGTTTAGTTGTTTCTCATCTCTTCCTCTCTCTATAGGATAAGCTTGATGGGAACAGGAAGGTCTGCCTTTACTCACGGCAGGGCACCCGGCACCTAGACCACTGCCTGGGACGCAATGGACATCGTCCAACGACCCTGTAATACAGTCACTCATCAAAATCAGGAAGGGCCTCACCCTCTGCGTTACCTGCTGGGAAACTAACCCGGTAGGGTGCTTAGGTCTCCGTCAGGAGCCCCCCAGGGGACTGACTGTGACTCTCACAACAACCTTCTGAGGCCGCGACAAATCCGATCCAACCTCCCAGGTCAAGTGTGCCCTTGAACAATCACCTTTCTCCTCCAAACCCATGGCCAGGAGGCGTCCTGCAGCAGCTTAGCCCAAGGAGGAAGTGCTCTGTGCAAGTATGTTCAATGGGCAATACGCACAACAGCAGGGCAAAGAACAGAAGCACCTTATGACCCAGGAATCCCACCACTAGGCCTATACCCTGATGAAACCAAAATTGAAAGAGACACCTGTACCCCAATGTTCACTGCAGCTCTCCATACAACAGCTAGATCATGGAGCAACCTAGATGTCCACTGATGAATGAATGGGTAAAGACGCTCTAGCACATATATACAATGAAATACTTCTCAGCCGCAAAAAGAAATGCAGAAGATTAAGTCCTAATGAAATGGATGACTCTAGAACCTATCATACAAAGTGAAGTAAGTCAAAAACAGAAGAAATACAGTATGTTAGTACATATCTATATATGGAATCTAGTAAGTTCATACTGATAAATACACACGCAGAGCATCGATGGAAAACGTCATAGAGAACAGACTCATGGACACTGGGGAGAGGAAAGAGTGGCTAAGAGATATGGAAAGAGCAACACGGAACCCTACACTATTGTGTACAAGAAATGCCTACTGTCTATGCGCTGTGAGACTAAGGGATTGTACGTGGGGGCTGAGTGACGGCCTAGAGGGGTGAGATGGGGGAGAAGGGCTATACATATGACTAATCTGAAATTATACATATCTGTAAACAACGAAACTCTGTAAAATCAAAAAAGCAAAATAAAAAATTGTGGAAATGAAAACAGAAGAAAAAGAAAAAAACCACAGGGGAAAGGGGAATCTATCAAGTGCTCAGGGTAAGGGGGGATGGTGACATAAAGGATGGGGCACGTGGTCAGAGCAGGGCTCCTCAGTCACTCAGACAAGAGCTGTCTGAGGACTTCATCAAGGGCTTATGGGACCTCCCTGGTGGTCCAGGGGTGAAGACTCCAAGCTTCCACTCTGGGCGTGGGCGCAATGCCCAGTTAAGGGGCTAGAGATGCTACGTGCAGCGTGGAGCGGGTAAAAAGTGCGAGGACCTAACACGCAGCCATAAAAAAGCATCCACTTGCACATGTGCGCTAATTATAACTACTTTATATAACCAGTACAAATGGAATTTAAAAAAAATTATCAGAATGAGGCAGGACTAATATCAGGGACGCAGGACGGAAAGGCGCTTATCTTTTCTTTGACATCCAGATATTTCTCGAGATGTGGCTGACACACCTCTAATCCCACCACTAGGCCTATACCCTGATGAAACCAAAATTGAAAGAGACACCTGTACCCCAATGTTCACTGCAGCTCTCCATACAACAGCTAGATCATGGAGCAACCTAGATGTCCACTGATGAATGAATGGGTAAAGACGCTCTAGCACATATATACAATGAAATACTTCTCAGCCGCAAAAAGAAATGCAGAAGATTAAGTCCTAATGAAATGGATGACTCTAGAACCTATCATACAAAGTGAAGTAAGTCAAAAACAGAAGAAATACAGTATGTTAGTACATATCTATATATGGAATCTAGTAAGTTCATACTGATAAATACACACGCAGAGCATCGATGGAAAACGTCATAGAGAACAGACTCATGGACACTGGGGAGAGGAAAGAGTGGCTAAGAGATATGGAAAGAGCAACACGGAACCCTACACTATTGTGTACAAGAAATGCCTACTGTCTATGCGCTGTGAGACTAAGGGATTGTACGTGGGGGCTGAGTGACGGCCTAGAGGGGTGAGATGGGGGAGAAGGGCTATACATATGACTAATCTGAAATTATACATATCTGTAAACAACGAAACTCTGTAAAATCAAAAAAGCAAAATAAAAAATTGTGGAAATGAAAACAGAAGAAAAAGAAAAAAACCACAGGGGAAAGGGGAATCTATCAAGTGCTCAGGGTAAGGGGGGATGGTGACATAAAGGATGGGGCACGTGGTCAGAGCAGGGCTCCTCAGTCACTCAGACAAGAGCTGTCTGAGGACTTCATCAAGGGCTTATGGGACCTCCCTGGTGGTCCAGGGGTGAAGACTCCAAGCTTCCACTCTGGGGCGTGGGCGCAATGCCCAGTTAAGGGGCTAGAGATGCTACGTGCAGCGTGGAGCGGGGTAAAAAAGTGCGTAGGACCTAACACGCAGCCATAAAAAAGCATCCACTTGCACATGTGCGCTAATTATAACTACTTTATATAACCAGTACAAATGGAATTTAAAAAAAATTATCAGAATGAGGCAGGACTAATATCAGGGACGCAGGACGGAAAGGCGTCTTATCTTTTCTTTGACATCCAGATATTTCTCGAGATGTGGCTGACACACCTCTAATCCTCAAAAGCAGTTAGGCGTAGAAACAGAAAGTAAGCAAGCCGCTGGCCCCGGGCACCCTCTGAGTGTTGGGGGAGGAGGGAAGGTGGGCACCGCCCTGGGGGGCTGTACCTGCACAAACAGCGTGGCTGAGTATCTGATCATCTTCTGCAGCCTCAGGGTGTTCGGATGCGGCGGAGGGTCCTGCTTCAAGTCTAAGGTTAAGATCTTCTTACTGGATTAGAACAAACACATCACGGTAGCAGGCACCGCCAGCCTCCGGAACACGGGTGATGCGGCCCGAGTCGCCAGGCTTGCGTGCCAGCAAGGCGTGTAGAGAGACGGGCGTGAAGCTCCGCTGAAATGTCCCTGCGGGCGAAGCCTGTTTCGTACCCTCTGGCTGTATCCAAGGCCCCAACTAAGCACGGGGTGACCGACACACACTCAGCCATCTGGGGCAGGTGACCAGCGCACCAGCAGAGTCCTGGGCTCAGCTTAACACTCTGCTATCTCTCTCTTAGAGGCCTTTCTCTCTTTTCCGAGTATTTATTTGTTTGGCTGCATCAGGTCTCAGCCGCTGCCTGCAGGCCTTTGGTTCCGGCACACAGGCTTCTCTCCAGCGGTGGGGAGCGGGCTCAGCAGTCGCAGCGCGTGGGCTCAGCGGCCCTGCGGCACATGGGAGCTCAGCTCCCCGACCAGGGATCGAACTGCAGGCACTGTGCTGGAAGGTGGGTTCCCAACCACTGGATACCCTCCCTTACAATTCTTAAGGTTGATCAGGAGACCTGCACGTTCACCTTGCCCCTGAACCTGCAAACTATGTTGTCACACTAAGGATGGACCAGGGCTCTGCACCTCTGTTCTTGGGAGTCACAGTACTTCCTATGCGGCCAAGGGCTGACCCCAACAGCCCATCTGCAGTTTAAAAGCAGTGGTCGGGAACTCCCTGGCGGTCCAGCGGTTAAGACTTTCACTTCCAGAGGCCTGAGTCTGATCCCGGGTTGCGGAACTAAGAAACCACGAGTCATGAAACACAGCCGCCCCCCCACCCCCCAGCCCCAAAAAGCGTATCTGGGCTTTGGTCCTGGTTCCAGCCCTTCTGCCAGCTGTCGTACACTGTCTCCTCTATAAAATGGGGGTGTTAATCTCGACCTCACGGGGGAACTGCGGTACAATACGGGAGCCACTCTGAGTGCGAAAAGTCGGCGGCTGGTACCCAGGTGATGTCAGTCAGCTCCTGCTCCTTCAATAGTGATGAACAGGAGAAATCCTCACGCACAAGTTACACAGACGCACTGAGTGCCAAAGCCAGCGGCTCCCCCAACCTCCTCCCCGCACACACCCCCAATCCCCAGGACCAGGAAAGGTCAGGCCTGCTGGACGCCCACCCGCCCCGTGAACCCGGCACCTCCTCCACTGAAGGTGGCAGGTAAAGCACCACCTAACAGGCCTTACCTGAGAGCGTCGATCAGCTCATACACTTTCTGCACTTCCACTCGAAGGTCATTGGCATGTTCCAGACTGTAGGTTGTCTCTCCAGCACTAGGGAGAGACCACGGAGATGTCTGATTTACGTTTCACCGCCCCGAACGGAGCGAGGCATGGCAGGTGCCCCGAGGACAACACATCTGGCGGACGTGACCAGTCAGTGCAGCGATCACAGAAGGCGTCGCTACGAGTCAGACACGACCGAAGAGACTTAGCACAGCACACGTACGGGATGGGCTTCTCTCAGTGGCAAAGAGTCCACCTGCCCATGCGGGTTCCAGTCCTGGTTCGGGGGAAGAGCCGCTGGAGGAGGGCATGGCAACCCGCTCCGGTATTCTTGCCTGGAGAATCTCATGGACAGGGAAGTCTGGTGGGCTACAGTCCAAGGGGTCACAAGAGTTGGACAGAGTTGAGCAACTGAGCCCAAGCACACTCTTATCATTCTGCTGAACTCCAAGTGGAGTGATATACCTGGTAATGAGCACACGGGACAAGCTTAAACAATGTATACTGAGAAGAGAAACATTTCAGAGATCTCCCTGCTATTAATCCAGCCTCAGCAACAGCCCCTCAATGCCCTTCCTGGGTCAGTAGTAAGTTAAGTAAGAGAAAGAGGTGCCCCAGTTACCTAGAAGGCGGTCCTAGCCAGAGCAACCTCGGTGTGCACTGTCATCTGCAGGCTCACTAACGTCGCTTTATCACCTCTAACTGCACAGTTTGCAAAAAGAACATCAGACCAGGACAAAGAGAACTTGCACTTTGTCTTGACATCACCAAGTCGCATGGAAGAGAGCCCAGCTGGCCCAGATCTGCCATCACTGCCCTGGCCTCAGCCACATCCACCAGCTGTCCCATCCTTGGGACAGGCCTCGTTTTACCGTCCCGTGTGTTACTTGTCCCCAAGTCACGGCCTGCCCCCCTGTGACAGGGACACGGTCTTCAGGGACTCGGCACGCGCCTCGGTGCTTTAAAGTATCCATTGCATGAATGAGACTCGCACGTGTTTACGTAAAGCCACTCAGAACTGGTCTCTGGGGGCTTTCCTGGTGGTCCAGTGGGTAAGGACACCGCCTTGCAGCGCAAGGGGCGCCGGTTGGATCCCTGGCCTGGGAAGATCCCACGTGCCACGGAGCGGCTGGACCCATGTGTCCAATTACTGAGCTGGAGCTCTGGAGCGTATGCGCCCAGAGCTGGTGCTCTGCAACAACAGAGGTCACTGCGATGGGAGGCCCACACGGGCCAAAGAACAAAGACGGATGAAAATAGATAAACGGCAAGACCAATAGAAGAGGCCCACCCACCCGCTCCCTCCTCAAACCCCACCCCCCAAATAAATAAATAAATAAGCTTAAAAAAAAAAAAAAACAGCTGGTCTCTGGAGTGGGAGGACACGTGCTCAGCAGTGGCAGCTCCCCTCTGGCTAGGGAGGCCCACGGACCCACAGTTGTGTCCAAGGCACCAAGCAAAAAGCCCAATAGGCTCCTCAGGGAAAGGGGCCCCTCGAGGGACGTGGTCCCGAGGGACGGCTGGGTGCCAGCGCAAATGGCCAGGAACACAGTTCTCCCTGCGGGCGTCCAGGGAGAAGGCAGGCCTGTGCGTCTCCAGTCAGTTGCAGGGAGGGAAGGAGCATGAGGCAGATGCCCCTAGTCAAGGCCGCTCCACGCCAGAGAGGCTGCAGCTTCTTTGAAGCTACTCGCAGTGGGCCAGGGCGATCCAAGGAGAGGAAGCACGGCTGAGTGACGCGGGCAGGGGAGCTGCGTCCTCGGAACCAGCGCGCTCGGGCGAGGAGTGGAGGAGAAGGACTGGGGCCCAGGAGCGCTAGTGTGAGGGGGCTGGCCAGGACAGTGGGGCGGTGAGGGCCCAAGAAACAGGGCTCTCCACGTTTCCACCATCTGCTCCTGTGGACTGCGAACGTCTGGTTGTTAGGACCAAGGGGGAAGGGGCAGGGCCTGGGTTTTCAGCCACTAAAGAACTGACCTACGAGGCCGGAGAACAGTTACCAGAGGCAGAAAGCAGACAGGAATTGCTTACTTTAAGGATGCGGCCATCTTGATGTACTCAGGAGCCTTCTGGTCAACTTTCTCCATGCAGAGCCGTAATTTCTAAGAACAAAAAAGAAGAGGTGAGTTGTCTCAAGGCACAGAAAAGCCTACTCAGAGGCTGTGCGGAATCAACGGAGATGAATACAAAATGTGCAGTTTTCAAGATGAGACAAGTGCAGACAGTGGCTTTCAGTTTCATTCTGTTCCCTGATATCCAATTCCTGATGGACAGACCTGCTCCACAAGAAAACCTCGCAGGAAGGAAAGAAGGCAACGGTCAACTTTTAACCTGATGTTTTTGAGAGAAGCAAGGCCTTCCAGGACACAAGTCATGTGAGTTCACCAAGAAAGAGAAAAGCACTCAGTGGCTTTGGCCTTTATCTGCCAGGTGATGCTGGACCCAGCACAAGGCATTGCTGGGCCACTTCAAAAGAGAAGGAAATCAAAAGCTTGGCGGCAGTTTACAAAAATGAGTTCTCAGGTCGTGAGTTCCCCGAAATGGATGGACAACGGCTACATCCGCAGCTAAGCAAGGTATTCACCAACACCTAAGTATTTTCACGGTGGTTCTAGAAACAGCCACAGGGACTGCACGCGGCGACCATTCAGTGACCACCAGGCAGGAACACACTCCTCCCGGCCGGTTCTGCACAAGCTGCCTGCGCTGCCGGGCTGGGTTCCTCCTCCCCGTGTCCTACCACCTCCCTGCCCCACGCCCTCCTGCCTCACCCTTCACAGCCTGCAGGCCTCATCCACATTAACACCCAGAGCCAGCTCACACCCAGCGTGAGTCTAAACTGTGGGCCCTGGTCACACTCTCGCACTTTTAGAGCAGCAGCTAGAGAAGGCACTGAAGGGTCTCTGGGGGTCACCAGAGCTGAGGCATTTGAGTGGACTCAAGAGGAAGCTCTGAGTCTCTGGGCAGCTTCTCCAACTCCCCAATAAGGGTCCCAGGGCCATGCTGGTCCACCGTTCACCACCAGCTCCCGCGCGTGCCCTCGCGCGTAGAACCTCTCCTCCGGGCCACCCGGCTTCCTCCTCTCGCCCCTGGGCCACTGAGGTCCCCACCCCCACCTCTCAAGCGGGCATGGAAGGGTGAGGAAACAAGTCTGTTGCAACACCCCCAGTGACGCTGGCAACTCAGCCAGGGCCCTGGCTAGCGCCCTTGGGCGGAAACTAAAAATGATGCAAGGAATGACTTCCCAAAGCATTCTCCCGAGTGGGCGGGCACGCCCGGAACGCAGGGCCGGCCCTCTGGAGCCCGAGGCGGGACAGAGGAGTTACCTCGTAGAGCTTCACGAGGTCGGGGGTGTGCTCCTTCTCGTCGATCTGCTGCTCCCGCTTGAGCAGCGTGTCCTTGCAGTGTGCGCAGCAGCGGATCCGCTCGTCGTCCTTCTCGTCCAGGACGGAGCTCACGCTGCTCACGCTGCTGATGCTGCCCCGCCGGGAGCCGTGGACGCTGGTGGGGGACTGGCTGGGGCTGGTGTGAGCGCTCAGGGAGTCCTTGCTGGCACTGGTGAGCTTGTCTGTAAAGGACACGGGACAGGCGGCGGTGAGCCCACGGTCTCCGATCACCCTGCGGTCCACGACAGCAGGAGCGTCCACAGGCAGGGGGCAGGCTCTGCCCACGGGCAAGAAGCACCCACACCGCGGCCCGCCAGGGCCCAGGCTCTGTGGTGGGCCAGATGCCCGGGGCCGCCAGGAAAGAGCTTAGGACAGTCTGCCCGTGAAGCTGTGAGGCCCACCTCTAACCCGGCCTCCTACCTTGCTCCTTTTCCCCAAGACACACCCAGGCCCACCCTGGACTGTGCCCACAGCCCTTCACGTGTCCAAACGTCCAGCTCTAAACTCTGCCCAAGCTCAGCTCAAATGGCCGGCTCTCCAGGAAGCCCCCTGCCCCCAATTCCTTGAGGCAAACTCATCTGCCCTGCCCTCAGTCCCCAGCACGTGGTCGCTCCTCGGGCACGCCCCACGCTTTCCCTGCACAACAGCCCCAGGTAAAGCCCAGAGCTGCCCTGAGGACCTGCGATTCCGAGACAGAAACCTAAGCTTCCCTTCCAGGGGGACCACCACCTAGCAGCTGCCCAGGAAGTATCAGCTAATTAGCCCAAGAGAAGGAAGGTGACGAGGGTCCCCAAAACCCAGCCCAGGTGAGACAGGGAGTCCTCTTGGGGAGAAAGGGAACGTATCAAGGTGACACGTGCCCACGAGGCCAGAGCGCCACAGAGCACGTGCAGCGTCACCAGACGCCCCGCGGCCCAGAGCACGTGCAGCGTCAGCGGAACCCTCCAGGATTGCAAAACCAGCCCGTGTCCCAGCATCAGCGAAAACCTCTGAGGTCATCTCCAGCAACTTCTCACCCGCTGAGATTCAGAGCTCTGGGCCAATGGGTCCGACTGACCCAGCAGAATGGATAATGCTGACAGACCAGACGTGGGCAAGCCAACCACAACCGGGAAGCCATTCCACACGGCCCTCACACTTCATGTGGTTTTTACGCTTCGGAAAGGTCGTTTAATAAAGAAGAAATATCACAGATATCAGGTGCGGGCCACAACGCCTAAAATATTAGCAAGTATTCGTTCTTTGATGGGAAAAGTCGGCCAACCTCTGGTATAGACCACTGTACCCCTTGGCACCGTGCTGAGGCTGTAGTGGCCTTCAAGGAATCCATAAGTAAATGAATGAAGATGCCACGAGCCATTACTTTAAACAAGTGCCCCGGTCATCCAGCGGTCGTCAGTCAAGGAGCCAGTCTTGGGAGGAGGGCAGGGCCTGGGCACACCTCCACGCCACCTACTTGCCAAGGGGAGGCTGAGCAGCTCCATGCACTTCTTGCACATGATCGACCCGCAGAGCCGGCAGTGGTGGCGGCGGTTACGGATGCTGAACTTACTCCCACAGTCTGGGCAGAAAGGGACATCCTGATCGTTGACCCAAGGCACCACGGACTTTTCTATTGCTTTGGGGAAGAACAAGACGCACACCAAACAAATAAACAAAGTAAGGCCATTTTTAAAAAAGAGATGGGGGGGGTGGGGGTGGTTGAAAGATAAAGACTAAAAACAAAACAAAACAAAACAAAAAAAACAACAAAAAGAAAATGAAAGATAAAGACTAGAAGGGAAGGCTTCCCTGGTGGTCCAGTGGGTAAAGAGTCCACCTTGCCGTGCAAGGGGTGCCTGTTTAATCCCTGGCCTGGGAAGATCCCACATGCCGCGGAGCGGCTGGACCGATGTGTCCAATTACTGAGCCAGAGCTCTGGAGCGCGTGCACCCAGAGCCGGCGCTCTGCAACAACAGAGGCCACTGCGATGGGAGGCCCACAAGGGCCAAAGAATAAAGATGGATGAAAATAAATAAATAAAAAGACAATAAAAGAGGCCAAAATTAGAAAGAAAAGGAGCAGAAGGAATGGGAGCAAAGGTCTAGAGTTACCTCGGATCTTCGCAGACTCGGTATTTGTTCTGTCGAATGCAGTGAGCTGAGGAGAGAAAAAGGCCAGAGAGAATGAATGGGGGTTCCCAAACCGTCTCCAGGCGGAGGCGCTGAGCGGGCACCAACACTGCTCATGTCTCATGGTGTCCCGAACCCCGCAATGTCACAGAAACAACTTCATGGGGGACAGAATACTAGCGTTGCAGCCAGAAGGTACCTCTCTTCCCACAACCCATTCCAATCTCTTTACTGCTAGTTACCCACTGAAGCGATAGCCAGGGGCAGGCAAGGACACAGTGGGGTGGCTACTGAGGGCAAGGGGGAAGCCCGCTTCTCCACAGCCCTCCTGGACCATGAAAGTGGCCACATAGTCCTGCCCCACTAAGAACTCAACCCCTGGCTGCTGCCGAGCCTGCCCATCTCACATCCCCGTGGATACACAACAGCGTTTCAGGGTTAAGGTAAAACGGGGCAGTCAGGGTACTGAAGACACGCTCCTAAAACTGACTGCAGGACAAGGCGTTCCCACAGCGCACGCCGGTCCTGGTGGGTATTTCTCCCGCGCCCGGTGACTAGACCGCGGGCCCGTTCAGGGTATCACACACTATGCCCGCTGGGTGACTGTGCTCGGACTCGAAAGCGACGAAAGGCTCTGAAGGCGGAAGGGGTGCCAGGCAGTCAAGTGGGCTCCACAGGAAGGAAGAGGGAGGCTGGGCGCGGGGCCAGTCGTTGATCAGGGCCGCCACCCGCAGTAAAACCAGCCCGGGCTAGACCGGCCACCACGTCCTCAGCGGCCTCTGAGGACACACGTCCCTGCCAGCGTCAGACACGCAGTGTGTTTAACACAAGACACAGGTTGCAGAAATGTTAAGTTTCGCGTCCAGAAAATCTATACTTGCAAAGAAAAAAAAAGTTTTAAAACAAAAAAATTTACCTTCTCTAACCGGATTATTAATTTATTGACTTCAACAACATAGTGGTCAATTCTGGCAGCTCGGTGTTTCTTGAAGTCGGAAAGATGGCTTCGCGTGGCACCTAGCAGGAAGGAAGGAGGCCACATAAACAACTGCTCATTTCCCTGAGGGAGCCTCTCCACCTTGAATTTCGAAAACAAGTAAGGGACATCCCTGGTGGTCCAGTGGCTAAGATTCTGCACTCCTGATGCAGGAGGCCCCAGTTCGATCCTGATCAGAGAACTAGAATCCACACACTGCAACTAAGAGCCAGTGCAACCAAATTAAAATAAGTAAATTAATAGTTTTTTAAGAAGCAAAAATTCTAGGATTTGAGAACTTTAACAAAGAACTAATAAAAATTTAAAAACTAGAAAAGCAGGGCTTTCCGGATGGTCCAGTGAGTGAGTAAAAGGTCCACCTTGCTGTGCAAGGGGCACCGGTTTGATCCCTGGCCCAGGAAGATCCCACATGCCAGGGAGCGGCTGGACCAGTGTGTCCAATTGTGAGTCAGTGCTCTGGAGCGCATGTGCCCAGAGCCAGTGCTCTGCAGCGAGAGAGGCCACTGCAGTGGGAGGCCCACACATGCTAAAGAAAAAAAAAAAAAAGATGGATGAAAATAAATATAAATAAAAGAAGCATGAAGGGGATAAAAAAAATGTTAAAAAAAAATGAGAATTTCCTTCCTAACTTTAAAAAGAAAAAAAAAAAAGCTAGAAAGGTAAACAGAAGTTTGCTACAGTGGTCACCCTGGGGTCACAAAGTATGATAAGAAAGACCTCAAGGATAGACCTGGGGCTCTGGAGCCTGTGCTCAGTCCTGCCACACACTGTGTGACCTTGCACAGGTTCCTTAACCTCTCTGCAACTTGGAGGACCCAGCTCTAAAATGGAGAACACGGGAGTACCCATTCCACCGTGCTGTCATCCAGATTAAAGAAGTTCAATGTATAAAACCAAGAGAACACTGCTTGGCATGTGAATTTTTGCTAACTAAAAAAGAAAGGAACATTAGAGCCAATTTTTACAAATCTCTCACACTTTTCCAAAGTTGGTACAATGTGGTGGTTTTTCATCAGAATAAAAACAATCCTTCTCTAAATAGCCCCCCAAAAATACAAATGCTAAGAGACGCCTGTGTGGGGCTAAACTGAGAGCGTCCCTTGCCCAGCAGCCAGGACCCAGGACAAGCCACGCCCAGACGGAACCAAGTGGCCCGCGGTCTCCACGTTCCTGGAAGAGCCTCTGCTCAGGCTCACCTCTGCCCTCCCGGCACTCAGGTCATTTCTTCCTCCCAATGATGGCTTTTCATGTACATACTTTACCAGATCCAGAGCTTTATGCTGTACTCATTTTTCTTAGCTCTTTCTTATTTATTTATTATTATTTTCATCCATTTAAAAAAAAAACTCCTTGGCATGTGTGGGCCTCCCACTGCAGTGGCCTCTCCGGCCACAGAGCACCGGCCCTGGGCGAATGCGCTCCAGAAATCCGACTCACAATTGGACACACCGGGGCACATGGGATCATCCTGCGCCAGGGATTGAACAGGTGCCCCCTGCACTGCAAGACGGTCTCTTTACCCAGTGGACCACCAGGGAAGCTCCCATGCTATACTCTTAACCATCCATGCATCTCTTCTTCCCTAGCCACACTTAAACATCTAATTAAACTTTAGTTTACAGTTTTAGGACTGTTGATAAACATAAACTTTGAAAACCTGCCATTCGCTTGACCTTTTGAAATCTGTGTCTTCCTTCAGTTGCTGAATCAGACAAGTTAATTGGAAAATCACCTTGATAGTCTAACACTGGCAATCATGAAAACAAGCTCTCAGAAAACTAGTTAAGAATTCAGGGCTGCCTTGGTGGTCCAGTGGATAAGGACACCGCCTTGCAGTGCAAGGGGCATCAGTTCGATCCCTGGCCCGGGAAGATCCCACGTGCCGCAGAGTGGCTAGACCGATGTGTCCAACTACCGAGCTGGAGCTCTGGAGCGCATGCGCCCAGAGCCGGTGCTCTGTACCAAGGAGAGGCCACTTAGATGGGAGGCCCACACAGGCCAAAGAACATGGATGGAAATTGAATGGGCAAAAAACAAATAAAAAATTTAAAAAAACTAGTAACAATTCACACCCTTAAAATGTCTCCTTCATGTTTCTAGTTTCCTCTCATATTTAACTAAAAATTAAGTGCCTACAGTCTTCTTTGTTGATGAAAACACAATGCTTCCACTCTCGAACATGGTAGCCATTAGCCATACATGGAGAATGAGCTCTTAAATCGGGGCTAGTGTGTACTGATGGGATTGATTTTGATTTTTAAATTTTAACTTTAAATAGGTTGAGCATCACTACCCTTTCTACCTCACAAGGCTTTTACAACAGGCGAAAAAGACAGTACCCAAGTAAAATAAAGCACTAGTGACTTCACTAGTGGGCAGTAGACAAAACTCCGTACTTCCAATACGAGGGAGGAGGCTTTGATCCAGGGTCAGGCAACTAAGATCCCACACGCCACAAGGCATAGCTAAAAAAAACAAGTACTACAAAGAATGATTGTTTCCATCAGCGAGCGCCCAGAAATCCGACTCACAATTGGACACACCGGGGCACATGGGATCATCCTGCGCCAGGGATTGAACAGGTGCCCCCTGCACTGCAAGACGGTCTCTTTACCCAGTGGACCACCAGGGAAGCTCCCATGCTATACTCTTAACCATCCATGCATCTCTTCTTCCCTAGCCACACTTAAACATCTAATTAAACTTTAGTTTACAGTTTTAGGACTGTTGATAAACATAAACTTTGAAAACCTGCCATTCGCTTGACCTTTTGAAATCTGTGTCTTCCTTCAGTTGCTGAATCAGACAAGTTAATTGGAAAATCACCTTGATAGTCTAACACTGGCAATCATGAAAACAAGCTCTCAGAAAACTAGTTAAGAATTCAGGGCTGCCTTGGTGGTCCAGTGGATAAGGACACCGCCTTGCAGTGCAAGGGGCATCAGTTCGATCCCTGGCCCGGGAAGATCCCACGTGCCGCAGAGTGGCTAGACCGATGTGTCCAATTACCGAGCCGGAGCTCTGGAGCGCATGCGCCCAGAGCCGGTGCTCTGTACCAAGGAGAGGCCACTTAGATGGGAGGCCCACACAGGCCAAAGAACATGGATGGAAATTGAATGGGCAAAAAACAAATAAAAAATTTAAAAAAACTAGTAACAATTCACACCCTTAAAATGTCTCCTTCATGTTTCTAGTTTCCTCTCATATTTAACTAAAAATTAAGTGCCTACAGTCTTCTTTGTTGATGAAAACACAATGCTTCCACTCTCGAACATGGTAGCCATTAGCCATACATGGAGAATGAGCTCTTAAATCGGGGCTAGTGTGTACTGATGGGATTGATTTTGATTTTTAAATTTTAACTTTAAATAGGTTGAGCATCACTACCCTTTCTACCTCACAAGGCTTTTACAACAGGCGAAAAAGACAGTACCCAAGTAAAATAAAGCACTAGTGACTTCACTAGTGGGCAGTAGACAAAACTCCGTACTTCCAATACGAGGGATGAGGCTTTGATCCAGGGTCAGGGAACTAAGATCCCACACGCCACAAGGCATAGCTAAAAAAAAAAACAAGTACTACAAAAGAATGATTGTTTATCCATCACATGGATAGATAATATCTGATTAATGATCACTGTCATTCAACAGTTAAAGGACACATAAGATTAGCCAGTTCACTCCATGTGGCACAATCTTTTTGGTAAAAGCTTTACTGAGTTGTCATTCAAATACACACAATTAATCATTTAAACCATGCAAATTCAATGGGTTTTAGTTCACTGACAGGCTTGGACAAGCCTCACCAAAATAAATTTTAGAACATTTCTCGTACCCTCAAAAAATGATACTTTTGAAAGCAAGTAAATGACGCCATAATTACGTGCTTCAGAAAATGAAGTTGCATGAACCAGTGTTTCCCAGTAGGCGAGCAATGTCCACACGTGAGGAGAGCCCACTCCGTGGCCTGGGGGACTGTCAATGGGGCTGAGGTCGGACACCTGCATTCCTAGTCCAGGTCTGCAATGCCCTAGCTCCCTGACCCCGCGCAGCTACCTATGGAGTTCGGCAAGGATGACACGAGAGTCCGCGTGTAAAGCATTTAACACGCTGCACAACGCAATGCTTTGGGTATGACCGCCCAGCTCACCGGTGTCATCCTCACCCTCCACTAGCACACAAGGGTCAGGAGAAGCTTATGACCGTGCTGGCTGACTGGTGTCTCTTCCGCCAACTCTGCAAACATACAGAAGCTCAATACGGAATGAATGAAAGAAAAGAATTTCTTACCCAGCTCCTGCGGTTCCCACATGTAAGGATCAACCCCTCCATAGCTGAAAGACTCATAGCCTTGGGTCCCTGATTCGCCTCGGTCATCTCCTTCTCGTTTCAACAGCCTGTTCTTGGCTTTCCTGGCCTTCTGGACAAGACCTTGAAAAATGGAACAGATGCTGTAGGAATCCATGAAGAACAACCAGTGGAGAGTCAAGGGGCTGTAGGACGAGCACTTAGGACTTCACAATCAACAGGGACCCGGGGCACTTCGTTACTTCTGTCTACCAGGGTTCCTTCACTCTCCAAGGAAAGAAGCGGTACGAGGGAAGGAGGAAGGCTTCTAGCACCCATGCCACAATCCCATCTGCTGCTCCAATTCCATTCTCCAGCCCATATACATCA
Organism: Tragulus kanchil; assembly: GCA_022376925.1. NCBI lineage: Eukaryota > Metazoa > Chordata > Mammalia > Artiodactyla > Tragulidae > Tragulus > Tragulus kanchil. The sequence continues at coordinate 224,478,742 of JAIOJX010000030.1, read as the reverse complement.
CAGGGATCTTGTCGTTCAGGTCACTGATGAAGATAAGGGGAGACTCTATGGCAGGCTGAGGAACATCAGGGAACTACCAGAAAATCGGTTCTGAGGTAAAGATTCCTGAAATCAAAGATCTGTACTTTGGACATGGAGTTCGGAAAGGAACTCTTGGGTCTGGGGTCCCGTAAGGAAGCTGCACATTGTGATTTCAACAGGACTTTTATAATTAACTCTAGTCTAAAATGCTAGGGCCATAAAGATAGACGAGAGGCTACTTTACACAAAAAAGAACTTCAAGGACAGTAAGAGTTCAGGGCCAAAGAAGCACACCAGAGGAACCACGTGCTTCCGCGAGGACAGAGATGCCACCTCAAGAGCGCAGAAGGAAACGAGAACGAGCCAACCAGCAGGAATACGAGGACTCTACAGAGAACAACGTCCTCCACAGACTCACTTCCCAGCCTGGGGTCTTGCCTTCCAAATTCCAGCCAGACAAGTGGAACCCGACTCTCACGCATACCACAGGGGCTCCTAGATTTCGTGTTTTCCACATAAGAGGCTGATTGCGAAGAACACAAGAGGATCAGTAACGTTAAATTCAACTGATATCCCTTGTGTCCTGAAAAGGCTTTCTTCAAAAATGCATCTCAGACAAGGGCAAATGTCCTCGACACAAAATGGGCCAATGGATCTCTCCTAAAAGGTATGGATGGTTTTGGACAGAAGGCAGCTATAAAGTAAACCTAGAACCTACTGTGTGGCACTGGAAACTCAAACTCAGTGCTCTGTGAGGACCGACAAGGGAAGGAAATCTGAAACAGAAGGGACGCACGAAAATAAAACAAAAAAAAAGAGAAGGGACGCATGTACACGCAGAGCTGATTTACGTGGCTGTACAGTACACACTAACGCAACACTGTAAAGCGACTTTACTCCAATAAGACTTAAAGAAAAAAAAGTCTTAAAAAAAGGCCAAATAAATAAAGTTAAAAAAACCAAACAAAGATAAAGTGGATCTCCTGCAGGCACCAGGAGGACAAAGGGCTGTCTAAAGTTTCCTCTGATGCGAGACATTGTGAGTTAAAAAGGCCACAACCTGCCCTTAAAGATTTTAAAGGATGGAGTCAGAAACAGCCAACAAAGAATATACATCAAAGGGATCTTCTCGTTCAGGAAAATGATGAAGATAAGGGGAGACTATATGGCAGGATGAGGAACATCAGGGAACTACCAGAAAATCGGTTCTGAGGTAAAGATTCCTGAAATCAAAGATCTGTACTTTGGACATGGAGTTCGGAAAGGAACTCTTGGGTCTGGGGTCCCGTAAGGAAGCTGCACATTGTGATTTCAACAGGACTTTTATAATTAACTCTAGTCTAAAATGCTAGGGCCATAAAGATAGACGAGAGGCTACTTTACACAAAAAAGAACTTCAAGGACAGTAAGAGTTCAGGGCCAAAGAAGCACACCAGAGGAACCACGTGTTTCCCGCGAGGACAGAGATGCCACCTCAAGAGCGCAGAAGGAAACGAGAACGAGCCAACCAGCAGGAATACGAGGACTCTACAGAGAACAACGTCCTCCACAGACTCACTTCCCAGCCTGGGGTCTTGCCTTCCAAATTCCAGCCAGACAAGTGGAACCCGACTCTCACGCATACCACAGGGGCTCCTAGATTTCGTGTTTTCCACATAAGAGGCTGATTGCGAAGAACACAAGAGGATCAGTAACGTTAAATTCAACTGATATCCCTTGTGTCCTGAAAAGGCTTTCTTCAAAAATGCATCTCAGACAAGGGCAAATGTCCTCGACACAAAATGGGCCAATGGATCTCTCCTAAAAGGTATGGATGGTTTTGGACAGAAGGCAGCTATAAAGTAAACCTAGAACCTACTGTGTGGCACTGGAAACTCAAACTCAGTGCTCTGTGAGGACCGACAAGGGAAGGAAATCTGAAACAGAAGGGACGCACGAAAATAAAACAAAAAAAAAGAGAAGGGACGCATGTACACGCAGAGCTGATTTACGTGGCTGTACAGTACACACTAACGCAACACTGTAAAGCGACTTTACTCCAATAAGACTTAAAGAAAAAAAAGTCTTAAAAAAAGGCCAAATAAATAAAGTTAAAAAAACCAAACAAAGATAAAGTGGATCTCCTGCAGGCACCAGGAGGACAAAGGGCTGTCTAAAGTTTCCCTCTGATGCGAGACATTGTGAGTTAGGACAGAAAGCAGCCCACAACCTGCCCTTGAAGGGATGGGGAGGCTAGTTTTAAGAGGTTCCGATGGAGTCAGAACCAAAGCTTGAGCCAATCAAAGAAGGTCCCTCCTGCAGCCTTCCACTGTGATCAATGCTAAATGGAGAATTTAAAATGCCCTTCCTAACAAAAGCAGGCTTTACGGCTCACAGCCCGGCCCCTTAGCTGGCATCGTCTTTGAGAGCTACTTCCAGGTTTTCTAAGAGCCCACGAGCCACGTAAAGGCAGCAGGAGGAGGAGGAAGGAACTCCACCTGGAGAGGTGGTTTCTAGGATGTGATCACCCCAAAGCATTTCTTCAACTCAGTACCATGCTTCTCCTTTTCATGAGTGAGAAGAAAGCCCAGGTCTGACTTCTTGCAACCATTCTCTAATGATGAGCTAGATGAAAGGAAAAGGGACTGGCCTCTAGGTGCCTAACTCACGCTGCCTGTCTTCCCCTCACAGCCAAAGCAGCAAGAAACTCACTGTCTCTCCAAGGAGGCAGAAACAGAAAAGCAGAAAGAAACAAAACACTGACAGAAAAAAGAGGAACTAAAGTTGATAACTTCTGGTCTCTCTCCCAGTGGCGTTCAGGATCAACCCACACTTCATTTCCGTCGGAAACAAAAGCCCCTACACCTGTGATTCCCTCAGTAACCTTACACACGTTCCCCTAATGAAAGAGCAGTCATCCCAGGAGGGTGAGGACACTCTAGCCTCTCGACCAACGGAGACCAGAGTCCTGTGGAATCACAGGAGATGACTCAGTCAGCTGCCCCGAGGAATGGGCGCTCCCTGAAAATCATGGAGGCCCCTCAGTGTCCAGAGGTCATGTGAACCATCAGTCCATCTGTTGGCTAGTTTTCCAGCTGCAGCGCAGGCCGCAGTTGGAATCCAGGACCCCACCCCATCCGAGATGCCACGTGCAAAGAGGAGCCTCAAGCCTGGACGGGAAGGCAGACATGGGGTCAAGGCCCAGCTCTGCCACCTCCCATGTGGCCTTGGGTGAGTCCCTCCACATCTGCGAGTCTTGCTTTTTTCTCTGTAAAATGAGACCCACCACCTTCCTGCAGGGTTGTTGGGAGTCAAGTGAAATAACAATGCACCTATTTCTCTTTCTTTTTTTCGTTCATCTCCTAAGAGTCACGACTGCTGCAGCCTGCACAGCCAGAAGCCGCCTAGTCCACTGTAGCCTTCAGGATTTTGAAAATCTTTAACTGTGTCATATTTTCGACAGAAGTTATAAATAGTAATCCTTTCAACAACTCCTGTTTTTCCTGAACGGAAAAGTGAGACGTGGAGTGAGCCTATCTGGTGGCGGGGAGGGCGGTGCGCCTCCCGCGTGTGGGGGCCACAGTCCACTCAGGGATGCACGGATCACGTTCCTTTCTCTCCTGTGCAGCGAGGAACTGTGATGACAGCACTGGACCTGCCTAATCTCACTGCCTGCAGAAGTGTGGCCAGTGCTTAACTGCATCGCTGAGAAAGTGAGTGCCAGAGCACCAGTATCGCACTCAGGAGGTAGAGGCCGAAGTCCAGGAAATGAATACTCTGCAGGTCGTACTGTTTCCTCAATAATCTTATATATTTCGCTGAAGAGCAAAAAATTACCTTCAAAAATCCTTTCTGCAACCCTCGAGGACCTGAGGTTCCTGGAAACTCAAAAACCACGTTTTAACTTTTTGGGTTTTCCTCCTTAAATTTGAACTATGCCTCCCTTTCCCTGCGCTGCAAAGGACAAGGTCCAGCTAGGGAAGCAAGGACGGAAGGAAGGCCTGAATCTGCGACAGGGAAATGGGTGTGCACGGTACCCCAGCGGAGAGAGGCAAGGAACGGAATTCCAACCCCACACCCTCTCCTGCTGAACACTCAGATCATTCGAATAGGCTCACAAGAGAGCACAGAGGACAGTCACTGCACTTCCTAGGTTCAACACTCTTCCTCACGGTGGAGCTGCAGGCACGTGACCACTGGGATGACTCTCTCTGTGTCTCATATCCTCAGCAGCAAGATGGGGCTCGTCGTCACACAGTTACCATGGGAATTCAATGAAATTCATACATGGGAAAAGTCTGAGGAATGCCTGGTATGTGGAAAACCCTGGAAGTACGTTCTCTATGATCACTATTAGTTTACTTTTATTTATCATGCAACAATGGCACGGGGGAGGCTGATGAAAACCATCCCACCCGTTCATGCTCCCGATGACAGAATGGGACAGGCGGGAAGGCCAGGCCTCTTACTTCGGATCTGCCCTTTGACATCACGGTCGTCCCCAGAGTGCTCCTCCTCGTAGTGCGCCTGCAGCTGATAGAAGGACTGCAGGTCCTTCAGGCACAGAGGGCAGAGGAAGCCCTCCCGCCCTTCTCCCAGGTCGTCCAGGGACGCCATGGGGGGACCCGCTCAACCCCCGCAGCGCAGGGGCTCATGCCAGGAGTCAGCTGGATTCCTCCCCAAGAGGGCGGGGGTCCCGCAGCATCAGTGGACCCTTAGGCAGCACGCGGATGGAGGAGATGAGGCATCACGGCCGTGGAGGAGGGGTCCTCTCTGGAGCAAAAATCCTAAGAAATGAAAGAAGGGAGGTGACAATCTCAGGCACATCAGCAGCGACTGAGAGTTTTCCTTGTTCTTGTCACAGTTGAAGAAGGGGGCTTCATTTAACCCAGCAACCCCACTCTTAGGCGCGCACTTAATAATGCAAATCAGGACCACAGTGCGATGGCACTCACACCAGTCAGGATGGCCAGCATCAAACACTCTACAGACACTACATGCTGGAGACGGTGTGGAGAAAGGGGAACCCTCCTGCACTGTTGGTGGCAACGCAGCTTGATACTACTGCGGAAGACAGGATGGAGACTCCTTAAAAAACTGGGAATAGAGCCACCATAGGACCCAGCAACCCCACTAGTGGGCATACACACCCTGAGGAAATCCACCCCCTCCTGCTGAACACTCAGATCATTCGAATAGGCTCACAAGAGAGCACAGAGGACAGTCACTGCACTTCCTAGGTTCAACACTCTTCCTCACGGTGGAGCTGCAGGCACGTGACCACTGGGATGACTCTCTCTGTGTCTCATATCCTCAGCAGCAAGATGGGGCTCGTCGTCACACAGTTACCATGGGAATTCAATGAAATTCATACATGGGAAAAGTCTGAGGAATGCCTGGTATGTGGAAAACCCTGGAAGTACGTTCTCTATGATCACTATTAGTTTACTTTTATTTATCATGCAACAATGGCACGGGGGAGGCTGATGAAAACCATCCCACCCGTTCATGCTCCCGATGACAGAATGGGACAGGCGGGAAGGCCAGGCCTCTTACTTCGGATCTGCCCTTTGACATCACGGTCGTCCCCAGAGTGCTCCTCCTCGTAGTGCGCCTGCAGCTGATAGAAGGACTGCAGGTCCTTCAGGCACAGAGGGCAGAGGAAGCCCTCCCGCCCTTCTCCCAGGTCGTCCAGGGACGCCATGGGGGGACCCGCTCAACCCCCGCAGCGCAGGGGCTCATGCCAGGAGTCAGCTGGATTCCTCCCCAAGAGGGCGGGGGTCCCGCAGCATCAGTGGACCCTTAGGCAGCACGCGGATGGAGGAGATGAGGCATCACGGCCGTGGAGGAGGGGTCCTCTCTGGAGCAAAAATCCTAAGAAATGAAAGAAGGGAGGTGACAATCTCAGGCACATCAGCAGCGACTGAGAGTTTTCCTTGTTCTTGTCACAGTTGAAGAAGGGGGCTTCATTTAACCCAGCAACCCCACTCTTAGGCGCGCACTTAATAATGCAAATCAGGACCACAGTGCGATGGCACTCACACCAGTCAGGATGGCCAGCATCAAACACTCTACAGACACTACATGCTGGAGACGGTGTGGAGAAAGGGGAACCCTCCTGCACTGTTGGTGGCAACGCAGCTTGATACTACTGCGGAAGACAGGATGGAGACTCCTTAAAAAACTGGGAATAGAGCCACCATAGGACCCAGCAACCCCACTAGTGGGCATACACACCCTGAGGAAATCAAAATTGAAAGAGACCCATGCACCCCAATGTTCACTGCAGCACTTTTTACAAAAGCTAGAACATGGAAACAACCTAGATGTCCATCAGCAAATGAATGGATAGAGAGGCTGTGGTGCACATATATAATGGAATATTACTCAGTCCTAAAAAGAAATGCGGAAGAAATCAGTCTTAATTAGGTGGCTGGATCTAGAACCTGTTACACAAAGTGAAGTGAGTCAGAAACAGAAGGATAAATCTAGTATACTAACACGTAGATATGGAATCTAGAAAGATGGTGCTGATGAATGCATATGCAGAGCAGCAATGGAGAAACAGACACAGAGAACAGACTTATGCACAGTGGGGGGAGGGAGGAGTGGATGAGACCTATGGAAAGAGTAACATGGAAGCCTACACTACCATATGTAGAAAAGATGAGCATTCTGAATGTGCTGTAAGACTAAGGGGACGTAATGGGGGCTACCAACAACCTGGAGTGGTGGGACGGGGCGGAGGGGGGCCCTCAGGTGGAAGGGTCAGAGGTATACCTATGACTGATTCTGGTTTATGGATAGCACTAAACAACAAAACTATGTAAAAGTAAAATAAAAATAAATTAATTTTTGGAAAAGAAGGATACTTAACACTTTGCAGTGCAAGTTTGAGAATACAAACTACTTTCTCAAATCCTTAGACCAAAACACAAAATTTTCTAAATAAGAGAACATCACCGGAGGACACCAGACAATGAAGGGGGAGGCACAGACTCTTGAATATAAGAAAGAAAAATACGTCAACAGTAAACACAACTCTAACATTCACTCCAACTTCAACATGTGTATGCCTCTTCAGCCACTAGGGAAACAGCTGAAGTAGTTCTTAACAAGCAGAATTTGCATTTGACTCTCTTTACCTTGACTGTTTACTCAACCACATATGTGGAGCTCTTGCAGCTGTGTCAAAAACACACTGATGTAAAAGGGAAAGCGTCTATCCTAAAAACCAATGAAATTCCTACCTCAGTGTAAGAAGCAGCATTAGAAAGTCAGTGACGGAAAAGAAAAGTCTACTTTGATAGTCTAGTATACGAAAGTCACACAAATACTTACCAAAAAAAAAAAATCTACTTCATGCTTTATGTTTGTAAGGTACTTTTTCGCCAATACACTTACGAGACTATAAACCAGCAAGCGTAACGTTCTCACTGCTTCAAAAATAAAGTAACCTGATGCTCAAACAATTCAGAACTTCATAAGTTACATTTTCAGTTTTATCCGGTCAGTGACTTTCAATGTCAACTCAGAAAGACTCCCAGTCAACCGGAAAACATAGACAAAACCAGAACCTGAGGCCACAAACGAGAGTAGAGAGTGAGGAGGAAACGAAGAACCTCAGCTTTGAGCTGTGGATGGTCCCGCTTACAGGGCTACCAAGGGGGAATGGTCTAGTCCTCAAAACTGAAGGGTGTCAGTGACCCAGGAAATAAACAAAGGAAACACGAGGTCCCTGTTTCCTTCCTCCAGCGAGAAAGGCTGATGACAACATACATACACATCCAGCCCCTTTTCCAGACAGTCGCTGCAGCAAGCAGTTCCCAGCCAGGGGTGAACGTTCACCTGAGCCTCCTTCCTTCCCACTCACGCAACCGACCGCAAATCCAACTCACGTCCTTAGCCAGGCGCTGCTTAGGGAATCCTCCCACCCGGCAGCCCTGCACCTCGCCTCACAGCGCGCATCACAGGCACAGAACGCGATGCAATCCCGCAGCCCGTGAACTGAATGAGGGCAGAGGCCACGTCCACGTTCCCACCTCCACGCTCGCAGGGTCAGCGCCGAGCACAAACCTCCGACCACCGCAGTAACGCTCCAGAAAGGGGAGGAATGAATGAACGCACAAACAGAACGAGCTCTACCATCAAATAACAAGACACTCCGCCGCAAGCCTCCAAGCTACCCCACAGGCGAGCCGCTCACACCCTAAATCAAGATCCAAACGCAAATAAAACCCACGGCTCCTGCAACGCCTCGTCGGGAGAGAGCGCTACCCGTCCCCCGCCGCGGCCACGCGCGCCCCCCGGACGCCCCACCGCCCTCCGCGCAAGGCGACGCGACGCAACCGGCAGCCAAGACCCGCGCCCGCAACGCACGCGCAGCTGCACGCAGACGCCGCGCAAGCCCCGAACCCACGCCTGAGCCTCCGCCCCAAGAGCTCAAAACACGACCCTCCGGGAGACGGCCCCCCGCCGCAGAACCCAACGCAGCTAGCACGCCCCGGGAGACCCACAAGCGGAGTCAAAATTCCGCGAACACACGAGCGAGAGGCGCGCCCGGAGAGGCCCGGCGCCCAGCGCGCAAGTCACACCCACACCCAGGGTCCCCAACAGCCCGGCCGCCCGCTGAGGGGGGCGGGCCCCGACCCGGAGTCCCTCCAGCCCTCTCTGTACCCCTCGGGCCTCCAGCGGGCGCGCAGGCCTCTCCAGTCTCAGGACCCGGGCTCTCGGCCTCCGCAAGCCTTCACTCGGGCGCGGCGGCCATCTCCATCCACTGCTCGGCGCTCAACAGGCACGCCTGCGGCGGCGCCGGAACCGAGACTGGCTGAGAGAAGACCTAGGAGCGCCGAGTCATCGAGGGGCCGCAAAAAATTCCCCAGGAATGGCGCACTGGCGGCTTCTGCGCAGGCGCCAGAAGAACTGGCAGGGTGACACTTCTTACTTTTCCCACGTTTTCCCCAGCCAGGAAGTTGCGGTTGTCGTTCAGTCGCTAAGCCGGTTCTGACTCCTCGTGACCTAATGGAATGCAGCACAGCAGGCTTCCCTGTCCTTCACGGTCACCAGGAATTTGCTCAAAATCAAGTCCATTGAGTCTGTGATGCCATCTAACCACCTCATTCTCTGCCTCCCCCTTCTCTTTTTCCCTGGAGTCTTTCCCAGTGTCAGGGTCTTTTCCAATGAAACAGCTCTTCACATTAGCTGGCTAAGTACTGGCGCTTCAGCAGCAGTCCTTTCTATGAATATTCAGGGTTGATGTGCTTTAGGACTGACTGATTTGATCTCCTTGCAGTCCAAGGCACTCTCCAGAGACTTCTCCAGCACCACAGTTCAAAAAGGCATCCATTCTCAGGTGCTCCCAACCTTGTTTATGGTCAAACTCTCACATCCAAACATGAGTAATGGAAAAACAATAGCTTTCACTATACCAAACTTGTGGGCAAAGTGATGTCTCTGCTTATGAATATGCTACCTAGGTTTGTCATAGCTTTCTTTGAAGGGGCAAGCATCTTGTAATCTCATGGCTGTAGTCACAATCTGCAGTGATTCTGCAGCCCAAGAAACTAAAGTCTGTCGCTGTTGCCATTTTTTTCCTCCATCTATTTGCCATAAAGTGATGGGACTGGATGCTATGATCTTAGTTTTTATGAGTGCTGAGTTTTGAGCCAGCTTTTTCACACTCCTCTTTCACTTTCATCGAGAGACTCTTCAGTTCCTCTTCACGTTCTGTCATAAGGGTGGTGTCATATGCATACGTGAGGTTATTGATATTTCTCCTGGCAAAGGTGATTCCAGCTTGTGTGCTTCATCCACCTTTGCATTTCACATGATGTTCTCTGCATAGAAGTTAAACAAGTAGGGTGACAATATATAGACTTGACATACTCTTTTCCAATTTCGAACCAGTCTACTGTTCCATGTCTGGTTCTAACTGCTGCTTCTTGACCTGCATATGGGTTTCGCAGAAGGCAGGTAAGCTGTTCTGGTATTCTCATCTCTTTAAGAATTTTCCAGCGTTTGTTAAGATCCACAGAGTCAAAGCCTTTAGCGTGGTCAATGAAGCAGAAGTAGATGATTTTCTGGAATTCCCTTGTTTTTCCAATGCAGCACAGCAGGCTTCCCTGTCCTTCACGGTCACCAGGAATTTGCTCAAAATCAAGTCCATTGAGTCTGTGATGCCATCTAACCACCTCATTCTCTGCCTCCCCCTTCTCTTTTTCCCTGGAGTCTTTCCCAGTGTCAGGGTCTTTTCCAATGAAACAGCTCTTCACATTAGCTGGCTAAGTACTGGCGCTTCAGCAGCAGTCCTTTCTATGAATATTCAGGGTTGATGTGCTTTAGGACTGACTGATTTGATCTCCTTGCAGTCCAAGGCACTCTCCAGAGACTTCTCCAGCACCACAGTTCAAAAAGGCATCCATTCTCAGGTGCTCCCAACCTTGTTTATGGTCAAACTCTCACATCCAAACATGAGTAATGGAAAAACAATAGCTTTCACTATACCAAACTTGTGGGCAAAGTGATGTCTCTGCTTATGAATATGCTACCTAGGTTTGTCATAGCTTTCTTTGAAGGGGCAAGCATCTTGTAATCTCATGGCTGTAGTCACAATCTGCAGTGATTCTGCAGCCCAAGAAACTAAAGTCTGTCGCTGTTGCCATTTTTTTCCTCCATCTATTTGCCATAAAGTGATGGGACTGGATGCTATGATCTTAGTTTTTATGAGTGCTGAGTTTTGAGCCAGCTTTTTCACACTCCTCTTTCACTTTCATCGAGAGACTCTTCAGTTCCTCTTCACGTTCTGTCATAAGGGTGGTGTCATATGCATACGTGAGGTTATTGATATTTCTCCTGGCAAAGGTGATTCCAGCTTGTGTGCTTCATCCACCTTTGCATTTCACATGATGTTCTCTGCATAGAAGTTAAACAAGTAGGGTGACAATATATAGACTTGACATACTCTTTTCCAATTTCGAACCAGTCTACTGTTCCATGTCTGGTTCTAACTGCTGCTTCTTGACCTGCATATGGGTTTCGCAGAAGGCAGGTAAGCTGTTCTGGTATTCTCATCTCTTTAAGAATTTTCCAGCGTTTGTTAAGATCCACAGAGTCAAAGCCTTTAGCGTGGTCAATGAAGCAGAAGTAGATGATTTTCTGGAATTCCCTTGTTTTTCCAATGATCCAATGGATGTTGGCAATTTGATATCTGCTTCCTCTGCCTTCTCTAAATCTAGCTTGTACATCTGAAAGTTCTCTGTTCACATACTGTTGAAGCCTAGCTTGAAGGATGTTGAGCATTACATTGTGAGCATGTGAAATGAGTGCAACTGTCTGGCAGTTGGAACATTTTTGGCATTGCTTTCCTTTGGGAATGGAATGAAAATCGACCTTTTCAAGTCCTGAGGCCACTGCTGAGTTTTCCAAATCTGTTGTCATATTCAGTGCAGAACTTTAACGGCAACGTCTTTTAATATTTGAAATAGCTCAGCTAGAATTCCATCACCTTCACTAGCTTTGTTCACAGTGATGCTTCTGAAGGCCCACGTGACTTTGGATTCCAGGATTCCAGGATGTCTGGTTCTAGGTGGGTGATCACACCATCATGGTCATCCGGATCATGAAGGTCTTTTTTGTATAGTTCTTCCATGTATTCTTTCCACCTCTTCTTAATACCTTATGCTTCAGTTAGGTCCATACAGTTTCTGTCTTTTTTTTTTTTTTTTAACGTCCTAAACTGTTTATTAGGTAAGAATTTTACAAACGTGACTCTCATTAGCGGTAGCGAGGGAGCTGCAGAGTGTTGCTCCGCCTCCAGGCCGCGCGGCGGGAGCCGCCGATGGTGTGGTGGAACTTGTGGCCCTTACCCAGGCCACGGCTCTTCCTGCCTGCGGACGTCAGCCCCCGCATCTCCCAGTGCTTGTGGACCGGTTTGGTGATCCACTGGGTGTCAGGGTTTCTTCTGATAGCCTTATGGAATGGATCGATGAGGATAACCTCAAAGAATTTGTATGTAGAATCTTCACCAACCCAGTAGGAATTCAGGACCCTCAGGGCCCCACAATGGCGGCCAGTGCGCTCCTCCGCCACCGACTGCAGGCTGCGGGCAAACTTGAGCTGGTTGACGCCGTGGTGGACGGGCTTGCCGTAGGTGTCCCCCTTGGGCACCGGGCGCTTGCGGCCTCCGCGGCGCACGCGGATCCGGTAGATGACATAGCCTTGCTTGGCCTTGTAGCCCAGCCGGCGCGCCTTGTCGGGCTGCCGCGGCGCGCGGTGCAGCGCCGAGAGCTAGCGGTACTGCCAGCAGCGCACGCGGAGCAGGAAGCGCATCACGTCCGACTGCTTCTTCCGCCACAGCTCCTGGATGTACTTGTAGGCGCCCATGCCGGCTCACCCGCGCCGCGCAGGAGGCCGGAGAAGCTCCGAGGACGCAGGCTCCCCGAGCCTGGATGGCCGGCGCGAAGCGAGATCCGCGGCGGATGCAGTCGCGAATACACGGACACGGCCTACCTCCAGTTTCTGTCTTTAATTTTGTCCATCTTTGCATGAAATATTCCCTTGGTATGTGTAATTTTCTTGTAGACATCTCTAGTCTTTCTTGTTCTATTATTTTCCTGCATTTCTTTGTCTTGTTCGTTTAGGAATGCTTTTCTCACCTCTCCTTGCTATTCTCTGGAATTCTCTATTCAGATACATATATCTTTCCTTTTCCCCTTTGTCTTTAACCTCTTTTCTTTTCTCAGGTATTTGTAAGGCCTCCTCAGACAACCAAGTAGATTCAGGGGGCTGGATCTGATAGACAGAGTACCTACAGAACTATGGACAGAGGTTCATAACAAGTACTTGGGGTCATTAATATTAACAAGCCATCAAACTGTTTATTAGGTAAGAATTTTACAAACGTGACTCTCATTAGCGGTAGCGAGGGAGCTGCAGAGTGTTGCTCCGCCTCCAGGCCGCGCGGCGGGAGCCGCCGATGGTGTGGTGGAACTTGTGGCCCTTACCCAGGCCACGGCTCTTCCTGCCTGCGGACGTCAGCCCCCGCATCTCCCAGTGCTTGTGGACCGGTTTGGTGATCCACTGGGTGTCAGGGTTTCTTCTGATAGCCTTATGGAATGGATCGATGAGGATAACCTCAAAGAATTTGTATGTAGAATCTTCACCAACCCAGTAGGAATTCAGGACCCTCAGGGCCCCACAATGGCGGCCAGTGCGCTCCTCCGCCACCGACTGCAGGCTGCGGGCAAACTTGAGCTGGTTGACGCCGTGGTGGACGGGCTTGCCGTAGGTGTCCCCCTTGGGCACCGGGCGCTTGCGGCCTCCGCGGCGCACGCGGATCCGGTAGATGACATAGCCTTGCTTGGCCTTGTAGCCCAGCCGGCGCGCCTTGTCGGGCTGCCGCGGCGCGCGGTGCAGCGCCGAGAGCTAGCGGTACTGCCAGCAGCGCACGCGGAGCAGGAAGCGCATCACGTCCGACTGCTTCTTCCGCCACAGCTCCTGGATGTACTTGTAGGCGCCCATGCCGGCTCACCCGCGCCGCGCAGGAGGCCGGAGAAGCTCCGAGGACGCAGGCTCCCCGAGCCTGGATGGCCGGCGCGAAGCGAGATCCGCGGCGGATGCAGTCGCGAATACACGGACACGGCCTACCTCCAGTTTCTGTCTTTAATTTTGTCCATCTTTGCATGAAATATTCCCTTGGTATGTGTAATTTTCTTGTAGACATCTCTAGTCTTTCTTGTTCTATTATTTTCCTGCATTTCTTTGTCTTGTTCGTTTAGGAATGCTTTTCTCACCTCTCCTTGCTATTCTCTGGAATTCTCTATTCAGATACATATATCTTTCCTTTTCCCCTTTGTCTTTAACCTCTTTTCTTTTCTCAGGTATTTGTAAGGCCTCCTCAGACAACCAAGTAGATTCAGGGGGCTGGATCTGATAGACAGAGTACCTACAGAACTATGGACAGAGGTTCATAACAAGTACTTGGGGTCATTAATATTAACAAGCCATCAAATCTGTTAATTAAATCTGCTCACAACAGTCATCATCAAATGGTTACACTGAATAAATGCAGGAGTGGGCTTCCCTGGTGGTCCAGTGCGTAAAGACACCGCCTTGCAGTGCAAGGGGTGCTGGTTCAATCCCTGGCCTGGGAAGATCCCATGTGCCGCGGAACAGCTGGACCGATGTGTCCAATTACTGAGCCGGAGCTCTGGAGCGCATGCGCCCAGAGCTGGTGCTCTGCAACAACAGACGCCACCGCGATGGGAGGCCCACACGGGCCAGAGAACAAAGACGGATGAAAATAGATAAATGAAAGACCAATAGAAGTGGCCCGCCCGCCCCCACCTTCCCAACCCGCCCCCCTTAAAAAAATTAATTAATTAAAAAAATAAATAAATGCCGGAGGGACAAGGGAAATAAATATCTTCTGCACTCTTTGGAATGTAAATTGATCAGACTCCAGACTTAGAATGGTAGAGACTTTTTACTTCAAAATACAAATATCTCAACCAGAGAGACTTCCCTGATGGTCCAGTGGTTAAGGCTCTGTGTTGTCAATGCAGGGGGCCTGGGTTCAAACCCTGGTCAGGGAACTAGATCCCACATGCCACAACAACAAAGAGTTTCCATTCTGAAAATGAAGGTCCTGGGTGCTGAAACTAAAACCTATTTCAGCCAAATAAGTATGTATGTATGTATGTATATATATGTGTATAAAATACATCCAGTACTCCAGCCAGTGATCACACTCCTAAGGCTACATAGCAAACAAATGAACAAGCAAAACATACTGAGATTTGAAAGCACAATTGCACCCAACATTCAGTGCATCATAATTTATGATATAATGGCCAGGCTCTGTAAGGAATGAGAATGTCCAAGGTCAGACAGATGCCACAAGAATATGTGGCTCATGGGACTTCTCTGCTGGTCCAGTGGCTAAGACTCTGTCTTCCCAATGCGGAGGGCCCGGGTTCAATCCCTGGTCAGGGAACTAGATCCCACATGGCAAAACTAAGACTCAGCACAGTCAAACAAATAAATAATTTTAAAAATTAAAAGTATTTGTGAAAAAAAAAGAATATATGGTTCATATATAAACTGGACTCTTAATGAGATATAAAAATTATAGCTCTGGGAGACTGCTCCACAGAGGCAGTAGGAGAAAAATCAGTATATAAGGATTTTGGTGAAGGGGCGAGTTCAATATCATGAAACAGTCACTTTACAAAGGGTTTTCCTTTGATCGTTAGGATCTGATGTCACCACAAAGGAATTTAGTGCTTTTCTAGGTGTGGGGAGATGCAAGGATTGAGATAATAAAATCTGTTCCTAAAAGCATCCACCTATCTAAAGACCTGCCCCACCGGATTCCTTGGACCACAGAGGGCCTCACTCCACCCTGATGGCCTTCAGAGGGTGTTGAAGGTCCGGAGCTCCCAACAGCACAAGAGAGGCAGATGGCAAATACCCTTGTTCAGTCACTGGCAGTGTAATTGGTAAATGCCAGTTGGTAGTTGACCGTATCAAAAAGTCAACACAAACATATGTATTTCCAGAAACCAAGTCCAGGAATCAAAAAAGACATTTCAGCTTATGAAAGAGAAAAGGTAAAGGGAGGAGATATATTAGGAGTGTGGGAGGAACATGTAATCTGGAAAAATATACACATAATACAGGAGGAAGTACTCTACAACACAGCTTTCAATATTCAAAGGCTCTAATAACAATACAAAAATGAAAAGCAATACTTCTATATATATATATAAAGTAGGATCAGGATGCTGAACAGTAAAGGAACACAAGAATCGAAATCAACTCTATTCCAACCTAAACAACCGAAGCTGAAAAACAAGAAAAAGAAATGTCAAGACTCTACACCAGAAGCCTCAAGAACTGATCTTGGGTCACATCCCTGCAGCCTGAGCAGCTTTCAGGCCCAAGGCCCCTGGGGTCGGAAAAATCACTGGACTGAGAGAAAAGTCCCAGAGGAGACGATTGAAAACAACTTTAAACACAACCACCATTCAGAACGAAAAAGTGACAGACGGTTTGTTTCCAAGGCAAACCATTCAACGTCATAGTAACCCAATTCTGTGCCCAACCACTAATGCTGAAGAACCTGAAGCTGAATGGTTCTATGAAGACCTACAGGACTTTCTAGAATGAACGCTAAAAAGATATACTTTTCACCATTGCGGACTGAAATGCAAAAGTAGGAAGTTGACTTACCTGGAGAAACAAGCAAGGTTGGCCATGAAGTACAACATGAAGCAGGGCAAAAGCAAATCGAGTTTTGCAAAGAAAATTCACTGGTCCTAGCAGACACCCTTTTCCAACAACACAAGAGATGACGCTACACTGGAACATCACCGGATGCTCCATACCAACATCAGACTGATTATATTTTTTGCAGTCGAACATGGAGAAACTCTACGCAGTCAGCAAAAGACCTAGAGCTGACTGTGGCTCAGATCAAGAACTCCTTATCGTAAACTTCAGACGTAAATTGAATAAAGTAGGGAAAACCACTAGGCCATTAGGGTATGACCAAAATCAAATCCATTATGATTATACAGTGTAAGTGACAAATAGATTCAAGCGGTTAGATCTGATAGACAGAGTGCCTGAAGAACTATGAAAGGAGGTTCGTGACATTGTACAGGAGGCAGTGACGAAAACCATCCCCAAGAAAAATAAATGCAAAAAATCAAAATGGTTGTCTGAGGAGGCCTTATAAATACCTGAGAAAAGAAGAGAAGTGAAAGGCAAAGGAGAAAAGGAAAGATACACCCTTGAACACAGTATTCCAGAGAACAGCAAGGAAAGATAAGAAAGTCTTCTTAACAGTGCACAGAAACAAAGAAAAACAATAGCATGGGAAAGGCTATAGAGATTGTTATAAGAAAATTAGAGATACCACGAGAACATTTCAGGGACAGATGGACACAATAAAGGACAGAAACGGTATAGCTCGAACAGAAGCAGAAGATACTAAGCAGAGGTTGAAAGAATACAAGAAGGACGATACAGCAAAGATCTTCATGACCACGATGGTGTGGGTACACTTGGTCTTCATCGCTGCACTCAGGCTTCCCTTGGTTGTGGTGAGTGGGGGCTAGTCTTGGTTCTGGTGGCTCCTCTTGTTGGGAAGCATAGGTTCTAGGCACTTTACCTTCGGGAGTTGTGGTAAACGGGGTTAATTGCTCCAAGACATGTGGGATCTTCCAAGACCAGGAACTGAACCCATGTCTCCTGCATTATCAGGCTTCTTAACCAAAAGACCACCAGGGAAGCCCTCGAGTCAGTACCGAAGAGTACCAAGGCAACTGGGCCCTAGGAAGCCCTACAACAAACAAAGCTGGTGGAGGTGATGGAATTCCAGCCGAGAGATTTTTATATTAAAAGATGATGCTCTTAACGTGCTACACTCCATATGCCATCAAATTTGGAAAACTCAGCAGTGACCTCAGGACTTAAACAGGTCAGTTTTCACTCCAATCAGAAAGAAGGGCAGGGCTCCCCTTGTGGCTCAGTGGATAAGAACCCGACTGCCAATGCAGGAGACACAGGTTCGATCCCTGATCAGGGAAGATCCCAGATACTGCAGAGCAGCTAAACCCACACATCAACATGGACCCAGCACAGCCAAAAATAAATAAGTAAAAGTTGAAAAAAGAAAAAAGAAAGAAGGGCAATGCCAAAGAATCTCAAACTACTGCACCATGGCGATTATTTCACACACTAGCCATGTATTGCTCAAAACCCTCCAAGATAGGCTTCAAAAGTACATGATCCGAGAACTTCCAGGTGTAAAAGCTGGATTTAGAAAGGCAGAGTAACCAGAAATCAAATTGCCAATGTCCACTGGATCATAGAAAAAGCGAGGGAATTCTGAAAAACTATACATTTCTACTTCATTGACTACGATAAAGCCTTTGACCATGTGCATCATAAAGAACCATACAAAAGTCTGAAACACATGGGAATATCAGACCACCTAACAGGCCTCCAGCGAATCCTGTATACAGAGCAAAACAGAACAGGGCAACAGTCAGAACAAGGAACGGTGGACTGGCTCCAAACTGGGAAAGGAGAACATCGACGCTGTATCCTGTCACTCTGCTTCTTTAACTTATAAGAAGAGTCTGTATGTGAAATGCTAGGCTGGGTGAAGCACAAGCTGGAATCAAGTTTGCCAGGAGAAATATCAATAACCTCAGATATGCATATGACACCACCTTTATGGCAAGAAGCAAAGAGGAACTAAAGAGTTACTTCATGAAGGTGAAAGAGGAGTACAGAGTGAAAAGACTGGCCTAAAACTCAACATTCAAAACCCAAAGATCATGGCATCTGGTTCTATCACTTCGTTGCAGACAAGTGTACAAACAATGGAAACAGTGACAGATATGTTTTCTTGGACTCCAAAATCAGTGCAGATGATGAATGCGACCATGAAATTAAAAGACACTTGCCCCCTGAAGGAAATGTTATGACAAACCTATACAAAATATTGAAAAGCAGAGACATCACCTTCCTGGCAGAAGTCCATTTAGTCGAGCTGTGGTTTTCCCAGTAGTCACGTATGGATGTGAGAGTCACTATATAAGGAAGGCACGGGAGAATTGATGCCTTTGAATTGTGGTGCTGGAGAAGGCTCTTGAGAGTCCCTTGGACAGCAAAGAGATCAAACCAGTTCGTCCTAAAAGATATCATGCTGAATTTTCATTGGAAGGACTGATGCTGAAGCTACAGCTCTAATACGATTACCTGATGCAAACAGGCAATTCACTGGAAAAGACGCCGATGTTGGGAAAAACAGAAGGGAAAAGGTTAGAGGGATGACAGAGGCCGTGATGGCTGGATGGCATCACTGAGTCAACGGACACGAGCTGTGGCAAGCCCTGGGAGACCGGCAAGGACAGGCAGGCCTGGGGTTCGGCAGTCCATGGGGTCGAAAAAGTCAGGAAAGACTGAGTAACTGAACTGAACTGAACTCGACCATTCAGGAAACAAAACTTGACAAGCGAAATTATTCTTTTTTTAAAAAAAAGATTTATTTTTATTTATTAATTTGGGGCAGGGGTCGGGTTGTGGAGGGAGGGGAGTGGGCGGGCCACTTCTATTGGGCTTTCATTTATCTGTTTTCATCCGTCTTTGTTCTTTGGCCCGTGTGGGCCTCCCATTGCAGTGGCCTCTGTCGTCGCAGAGCACCGGCTCTGGGCGCATGCGCTCCAGAGCTCCGGCTCGGTAATTGCACACACAGGTTGAGCCGCTCCACGGCACGTGGGATCTTCCCAGGCCAGGGATCGAACCGGCACCCCTTCCACTGCAAGGCAGTGTCCTTACCCACTGGACCACCAGGGGAAGCCCGCGAATTTATTCTTTAACCTTCTTTAATAATATTATCTGCACAAGAAATGTCACTGCCTCCTGTACCGCAATGTTCATTGCAGCTCTCTATACAATAGACAGAACATGGAAGCAATGTAGATGTCCATTGAGGAATGAATGGATAAAAAAGCTACGGTACATATATACAAGGGAATACTACACAGCTATAAAAAGAAATGCAAAAGGATCAGTCCTAATCAGGAGGCTGGATCAGCTATAAAAAGACAATGTTATGACAAACCTATACAAAATATTGAAAAGCAGAGACATCACCTTCCTGGCAGAAGTCCATTTAGTCGAGCTGTGGTTTTCCCAGTAGTCACGTATGGATGTGAGAGTCACTATATAAGGAAGGCACGGGAGAATTGATGCCTTTGAATTGTGGTGCTGGAGAAGGCTCTTGAGAGTCCCTTGGACAGCAAAGAGATCAAACCAGTTCGTCCTAAAAGATATCATGCTGAATTTTCATTGGAAGGACTGATGCTGAAGCTACAGCTCTAATACGATTACCTGATGCAAACAGGCAATTCACTGGAAAAGACGCCGATGTTGGGAAAAACAGAAGGGAAAAGGTTAGAGGGATGACAGAGGCCGTGATGGCTGGATGGCATCACTGAGTCAACGGACACGAGCTGTGGCAAGCCCTGGGAGACCGGCAAGGACAGGCAGGCCTGGGGTTCGGCAGTCCATGGGGTCGAAAAAGTCAGGAAAGACTGAGTAACTGAACTGAACTGAACTCGACCATTCAGGAAACAAAACTTGACAAGCGAAATTATTCTTTTTTTAAAAAAAAGATTTATTTTTATTTATTAATTTGGGGCAGGGGTCGGGTTGTGGAGGGAGGGGAGTGGGCGGGCCACTTCTATTGGGCTTTCATTTATCTGTTTTCATCCGTCTTTGTTCTTTGGCCCGTGTGGGCCTCCCATTGCAGTGGCCTCTGTCGTCGCAGAGCACCGGCTCTGGGCGCATGCGCTCCAGAGCTCCGGCTCGGTAATTGCACACACAGGTTGAGCCGCTCCACGGCACGTGGGATCTTCCCAGGCCAGGGATCGAACCGGCACCCCTTCCACTGCAAGGCAGTGTCCTTACCCACTGGACCACCAGGGGAAGCCCGCGAATTTATTCTTTAACCTTCTTTAATAATATTATCTGCACAAGAAATGTCACTGCCTCCTGTACCGCAATGTTCATTGCAGCTCTCTATACAATAGACAGAACATGGAAGCAATGTAGATGTCCATTGAGGAATGAATGGATAAAAAAGCTACGGTACATATATACAAGGGAATACTACACAGCTATAAAAAGAAATGCAAAAGGATCAGTCCTAATCAGGAGGCTGGATCTAGAACCTATCACGAAAGGCGAACTAAGAAAGACAAGAACAGTATAGTAACACATATATATGGAATCCAGTAAGATGGTAACGATAACACACGCAGTGAAGCGACGAGAAAACAGACGTGGAGAGTAGATATATGGACATTCTGGGGAATGAACAGTAGGTGGGAGGCTTACAGGAAGTCGCATAAAAACCTATACTGCCAGGCTTCCCCTGGTGGTCCAGTGGATAAGGACACTGCCTTGTAGTGCAAGGGGGACCGGTTCGATCCCTGGCCTGGGAAGATCCCAGGTGCCGCGGAGCGGCTGGACTGATATGTCCAATCGCCGAGCCGGAGCTCTGGAGTGCATATGCCCCGAGCTGACGCTCTGCGACAACAGACGCCACCGCAATGGGAGGCCCGCAGAAGCCAAAGAACAAAGACGAATGAAAATAGAGAAATGGAAGACCAATGGAAGTGGCCCGCCCGCTCCCCTCCCTCCCCAACCCCACCCCCGCCCCAAAAAAAAAAAAAAAGTTAAAAAAAAAAAAAACCCTATACTGCCATATGTGAAAAAAAAAATAGCTATTGTCATTGCGCTGTGAGAAAAGGCGATCGAGCAAGGGTGCTGTCAACGGCCTGGAAGGGTGAGATGGGAGGATATACATAAGACTAATCTAGGAACACACATATCTTAAAACAACAAAACTCAGTAAAACTAAAGAGTAAAATAAAAATAAAACTAAATGTCACTAGCCATATCATTTATTCAAGAAGAGGAAATAAAATCACAATGAGGTATACCCTAAAATATATAATATGAAAAAGAAATAAAACAGGAATGTTGATTAAAAAATTAGGGTTCTTGACGTTGGAGAAAAGCACACCAATGAAAATCAACCCGATTTGAATTGGAAAAACATAATGTAATTTTAAAAAGAAGGGAAGGGACCCCCGAAACTGTATATGATATACAACGAGCCGCACGTGAAAAGGAAAAGGTCACAAACTTGGCACCTGAGCAAGTTGAGACCAGGGACCAGAGTGAATGTACAAGTGACAGGAGTCTAAGAAAATGCATGCGATACACAAGTAAATTCAATTAAAATCACAACAGCCTTTAAAGAAGCAATTGTCACAACCTGACAATAACAACACTGTGTTCAATTCGCCCTGGGAAAAAAAAGGAGGCTCAAATTTCTCATTACCTTAGGAGATAAAGGAAAACACATTCAGGAACAAACTCTTACCACAGAGAAATACGAGCTCAACTGAAGTTCCCAACAAAGTCAACAAATAACCCTGGAGAATCCAAAAACATTCCAAAGGGAAAACCCTCTCCGATTCCAGGCACACCCGCCTCGTGGCTCCCAAAACCTCAAGCCGCCACCACGCCCGGCTGCAGCGGCAGGGCTGAAAGAGCTCGCGAAGCTCCCCTGCTCGGCCACGCTTTCGCTGCCGCACCGAGCCGGAGCAGCCGCCTCGCGCGGACGCCCACCCGGCATGGCATCCCCGGCACCGGCACCCGAGCGGGGAACCGGGGCTGTGGGTCGGGCCGCGGCGACCATCTCCCGGGGAGACGCCCACGCCCACCAGCCCCCGGGGCCGCCTTCCCCCGCGACCCCGACTCCCTACCCGCTCCGAGCCTCGCAGGGCCGAGGGACCCCGAGGGAAGACGGCCCAGTGCTGCCGCCTTGTGGACACGGCCGGGAACGACACCCTGCCGGCCGCCGCTTCTGGTCCAGGCACGGGGCCACGGCCCAGCCCGGGTGGGGAGGTGCGGGCCCGCGAAGGGACGCCCCACCTCCAGAAACGGCCCGGGGAGGGGGGGGTCATCCAGAGAAAACCGCCCGGAGAGCCGCCTTCCACCCAGCAAGGGCAGGAGGGGATCTGCAGGCAGAAGCGGAGGCCGGGCTGGCCGGCCAGCTGCTGCAGCCCACGGTCCGGTGCTGCCGCCTCGCGGACACGGCCGGGAACGACACCCTGCCGGCCGCCGCTTCTGGACACCGGGCCTCTGCCCAGCCCGAGGGGCGGGCCCGGGAAGGGACGCCCCACCTGCAGAAACGGCCCGGGCGGCCTCACCCAAAACAACGGCCCGGAGGACCGCCTTCCACCCAGCAAAGGCGGGAGGGGTCTGCAGGCAGAAGCGGAGGCCTGGCGGCGGGCGGAAGGGGGGTGGGGGCGGACATCTTCCTGAGGCCCAAGGGAAGCCCTGCTCGGGGAGGGGCCGGGCCCAGCATCGCCGCCACGGAGCAGCTCACAGCCGGCCCAAGCAGGATCAGGAAATCAATGTCCCCAAGGGACTCCGGCCGGCGGGACAGGGCCCCGAATCCAAAGGGCATCCCCCAACGGTCCCGGGTCCAAGCGCAGGGACCAAGAACGGACACCGGTCCCTAGCTCCCTGCCCGGCCATCAGACACACACGAGTGCGACCTTCTCGAACACAGGGTCCGGCCGTCCCCCTCGGACACTCGGGCCAAAGAAACCCGGCATTCCAGGACCACACGCACCACCCACCGCCCCCGCTGAAGCGTCTGGAATCGCCGAGGCAGGCAAGCCACCCAAACGTCCCCGGACACTCGCACGAGGCCCCAAGACCGGGCACCTGCCTCCCAGAGGCTCGTCCTCGGCCTGAAGGGGTCACGACCTCCCGCCTCGGGCAGCCGCGGGCCTGAACCCTCAACCCGTCCTCGACCCACTCCAGGGAAGGACCCACATCCCCTGGGATCTCAGCAAGACAGGGAGTGACAACGCACACAAACGGACCCGGGGACCCAGCAGAAACCGACTCCCAAACCCAGAAAGAAACAAAAGAGAGAAAGAAAAACACGACAGAGAACCAACGGACGGTTCCCAGGCGGGTCGGGGGCAGGCGCGGAAGAATCCGGAGCTCGGGACGGACAGATCCCCACTCCCACTCCCGGGAATCCAGGGCTCCACGAGTCCGTCCGCTCTGGCATCAGAGACTCTGGCCCACGTGCTCTCTGGGCCGCTCGAAACACCAAACCCAACCAAAGCCAACGGAGACAGGATCCGTCCAGGGACGTGGCCAACGGTTCCATCCGGCATCCCGATACCCACAAGCGGCACAGCGTCGACAAGGAACGCTGTTCGAATGGGGCAAACCACGTACAGTTCCAAAACGGGTGGAAACTTCGCACGGAAAGGCCACAGCCTCTCCCCCGAGCTCTCGGTGAGCTGGGCCTGCCTCCCAGACCTCCAGCCTGACCAGCCTGGAGCCCAGAGGCCCGAGGGGCCCGCTAAGTCCCAGGAGCCGAAGAAAAGGCCTGGGGCAGAGGAGGGAGATCCACTCCAAGCACAACCCCCTGCTGCAGGAAGGAAACCCCAAGAGGCGACTTCCCCACCCGCCCTGTGCTCTCTTCTTCCTTCGGAACCAACGGCCCAGCTCCCTGTAATCCATGACCTCAGAGAGGCAGATCCAATCCGGTCACAACCAGGGCTGAGCGCCCGACTTGGGCCATCAGCCCACGTCCGCCCAAATCCGTTGCGGGCGGGGCGTGCAGAGGACGGAACCCTCCTCCTGCGGTTGCGGGAAGGTCGCCTGCCCAGAGCCACGACACAGAACGGGAGCGAGGGTCCCCCCCCGCCCCCATCGGGAAATCACGGCGCCAGCCCCACGTCACCCTCCTGGGCCTCGACGCCAACAACGACACTCGGGAAGGAAAGACAAGCCCCGTCGCTTTCCAAGAGCGATGCTCACCCGAGCTGCACGCGGCATTCTTTACGAACCTCACGGCCTGCAAGCCGCTCAGCATGTCCCTCGGCCGGCGAGGGCCTCGGGGAGCGGGGCTTCACCCAGAAACCGGTGTCCAGGACTGTGGCCAAGGAAGGCACCAGCGCCCGCCGCTGGCCCCCAGGTTAGGGGACCCAGAAAAACCCAAGAAAACAAAGAGAGAAAGAAAAACACGACAGAGAACCAACGGACGGTTCCCAGGCGGGTCGGGGGCAGGCGCGGAAGAATCCGGAGCTCGGGACGGACAGATCCCCACTCCCACTCCCGGGAATCCAGGGCTCCACGAGTCCGTCCGCTCTGGCATCAGAGACTCTGGCCCACGTGCTCTCTGGGCCGCTCGAAACACCAAACCCAACCAAAGCCAACGGAGACAGGATCCGTCCAGGGACGTGGCCAACGGTTCCATCCGGCATCCCGATACCCACAAGCGGCACAGCGTCGACAAGGAACGCTGTTCGAATGGGGCAAACCACGTACAGTTCCAAAACGGGTGGAAACTTCGCACGGAAAGGCCACAGCCTCTCCCCCGAGCTCTCGGTGAGCTGGGCCTGCCTCCCAGACCTCCAGCCTGACCAGCCTGGAGCCCAGAGGCCCGAGGGGCCCGCTAAGTCCCAGGAGCCGAAGAAAAGGCCTGGGGCAGAGGAGGGAGATCCACTCCAAGCACAACCCCCTGCTGCAGGAAGGAAACCCCAAGAGGCGACTTCCCCACCCGCCCTGTGCTCTCTTCTTCCTTCGGAACCAACGGCCCAGCTCCCTGTAATCCATGACCTCAGAGAGGCAGATCCAATCCGGTCACAACCAGGGCTGAGCGCCCGACTTGGGCCATCAGCCCACGTCCGCCCAAATCCGTTGCGGGCGGGGCGTGCAGAGGACGGAACCCTCCTCCTGCGGTTGCGGGAAGGTCGCCTGCCCAGAGCCACGACACAGAACGGGAGCGAGGGTCCCCCCCCGCCCCCATCGGGAAATCACGGCGCCAGCCCCACGTCACCCTCCTGGGCCTCGACGCCAACAACGACACCCGGGAAGGAAAGACAAGCCCTGTCGCTTTCCAAGAGCGACGCTCACCCGAGCTGCACGCGGCATTCTTTACGAACCTCACGGCCTGCAAGCCGCTCAGCATGTCCCTCGGCCGGCGAGGGCCTCGGGGAGCGGGGCTTCACCCAGAAACCGGTGTCCAGGACTGTGGCCAAGGAAGGCACCAGCGCCCGCCGCTGGCCCCCAGGTTAAGATTCAATCAACCCATCCAGAGGATGGGCCCCGAGGGGCTCCCCCTCCACCAAGGGCCTCAGGTCCTTCCAACGACCCGTCCCCTGGGTCGGCATCGAGAGACACGAGCCGATGCCGGGCACACACACGACCCCATCAGCCAACAGAAGCGGACGCCCTGGCCCTGAGCGGGAAGGCGGACGCCTGGCTCCCGAAGCGGGAAGGGCACGGAGGGCCATCGCGGAGGCCCTGGACGGGAAGAGACGGGCACCCACCCGGGCCTCTCCAGAACCGATCAGACAGGTCCCACCCGAACACCCGCAGGCTGCTCGAGGCCCCAGACTCCACGCCCCTGCACGGAGAAAGACATCCCCGGGGAATTCGCCTCTGCGGGGCGCCGGGGCTGGGGGTCGGGCCGCGGCGACCATCTCCCGGGGAGACGCCCACGCCCACCAGCCCCCGGGGCCGCCTTCCCCCGCGACCCCGACTCCCCACCCGCTCCGAGCCTCGCAGGGCCGAGGGACCCCGAGGGAAGACGGCCCAGTGCTGCCGCCTTGTGGACACGGCCGGGAACGACACCCTGCCGGCCGCCGCTTCTGGTCCAGGCACGGGGCCACGGCCCAGCCCGGTTGCGGAGGTGCGGGCCCGCGAAGGGACGCCCCACCTCCAGAAACGGCCCGGGGCGGGGGGGCGGTCATCCAGAGAAAACCGCCCGGAGAGCCGCCTTCCACCCGGCAAGGGCAGGAGGGGATCTGCAGGCAGAAGCGGAGGCCGGGCTGGCCGACCAGCTGCTGCAGCCCACGGTCCGGTGCTGCCTCCTCGCGGACACGGCCGGGAACGACACCCTGCCGGCCGCCGCTTCTGGTCCAGGCACGGGGCCACGGCCCAGCCATGGTGGGCAGGTGCCGGCACGCGAAGGGACGCCCCGCCTCCAGAAACGACCCAGACCACGTCCGTCTTGTCCCTGGCTGTCCAAGTCTCATCCAAAACAACGACCCCGTAGGACCGCCTTCCAGCCAGCAAAGGCGAGAAGGGGCCTGCAAGCAGAAACGGAGGCCTGTGGCGGGGTCGTGGGGATCAACTGGCTTAAGCCCAAGGGTAGCCATCCTCTGGGAGGGGCCATCCCAGCATCACAGCTACAGATCTGCTCATATTCGTCCCAAGCAGGATCAGGAAATGTCCCCAAAGACCTTCGACAGGCGGGACAGTGCCCCGCATCCAAAGCGAATCCCCCACTGTCCTAGGTCCAACCGCGAGAACCAGACGGACACCGGTCTCGTGTTCCCTGCCCAGAGAAATACAGCTGCGTCTTTCTGGACCACAGGTGCAGATATTTACCTCCTGATATGCCCTTCTCAACAACATCGATGGGTATAGCGAACAGCAGACTATGTGAACATTGTCAGAGAGAAGAGAAATACCCTTTGATGTCCTGTGTATGTGGAATCTAAACACAGTTGCACATAAAACCTAAGTCATAGAAATAGACTACATTTTCGTATTTCCCTGCCTGGTCGGGCCGCGGCGACCATCTCCCGGGGAGACGCCCACGCCCACCAGCCCCCGGGGCCGCCTTCCCCCGCGACCCCGACTCCCCACCCGCTCCGAGCCTCGCAGGGCCGAGGGACCCCGAGGGAAGACGGCCCAGTGCTGCCGCCTTGTGGACACGGCCGGGAACGACACCCTGCCGGCCGCCGCTTCTGGTCCAGGCACGGGGCCACGGCCCAGCCCGGTTGCGGAGGTGCGGGCCCGCGAAGGGACGCCCCACCTCCAGAAACGGCCCGGGGCGGGGGGGCGGTCAT
The DNA here is from genome assembly GCA_022376925.1 of Tragulus kanchil. Taxonomy (NCBI): domain Eukaryota; kingdom Metazoa; phylum Chordata; class Mammalia; order Artiodactyla; family Tragulidae; genus Tragulus; species Tragulus kanchil. The sequence goes on along the minus strand of JAIOJX010000030.1, from coordinate 224,451,263 downwards.
CCAGAGAAAACCGCCCGGAGAGCCGCCTTCCACCCGGCAAGGGCAGGAGGGGATCTGCAGGCAGAAGCGGAGGCCGGGCTGGCCGACCAGCTGCTGCAGCCCACGGTCCGGTGCTGCCTCCTCGCGGACACGGCCGGGAACGACACCCTGCCGGCCGCCGCTTCTGGTCCAGGCACGGGGCCACGGCCCAGCCATGGTGGGCAGGTGCCGGCACGCGAAGGGACGCCCCGCCTCCAGAAACGACCCAGACCACGTCCGTCTTGTCCCTGGCTGTCCAAGTCTCATCCAAAACAACGACCCCGTAGGACCGCCTTCCAGCCAGCAAAGGCGAGAAGGGGCCTGCAAGCAGAAACGGAGGCCTGTGGCGGGGTCGTGGGGATCAACTGGCTTAAGCCCAAGGGTAGCCATCCTCTGGGAGGGGCCATCCCAGCATCACAGCTACAGATCTGCTCATATTCGTCCCAAGCAGGATCAGGAAATGTCCCCAAAGACCTTCGACAGGCGGGACAGTGCCCCGCATCCAAAGCGAATCCCCCACTGTCCTAGGTCCAACCGCGAGAACCAGACGGACACCGGTCTCGTGTTCCCTGCCCAGAGAAATACAGCTGCGTCTTTCTGGACCACAGGTGCAGATATTTACCTCCTGATATGCCCTTCTCAACAACATCGATGGGTATAGCGAACAGCAGACTATGTGAACATTGTCAGAGAGAAGAGAAATACCCTTTGATGTCCTGTGTATGTGGAATCTAAACACAGTTGCACATAAAACCTAAGTCATAGAAATAGACTACATTTTCGTATTTCCCTGCCTGGGTTCAGAAGGAGGGAAGGCACTCATTACGTCAACATTTGCACTTATCAAATAGCTTTTCCTGTGTTGTTATAATGAGCATATGGACTATAATTAGTATTACCATACTGCACATATAAATGTTGGTTAGAAATCATATTTGAATATACCTCACTGAAAGAAAAATATTTCATAACTTTTATTGTGACGGGGTTTATTAAAAATTTTTGTGGCGCTTCCCCAGTGGTCCAGTGGGTACGGACACCGTCTTGTAGTGCAAGGGGCGCCAGTTTGATCCCTGGCCTGGGAAGATCCCACGTGCCGCGGAGCGTTTGGACTGATGTGTCTAATTACCGAGCCGGAGCTTGGAGCGCATGCGCCCAGAGCCGGTGCTCTGCGACCAGAGAGGCCACTGCGATGGGAGGCCCACACAAGCCAAAGATCAAAGATAAATGAATGAAAGATCAATAGAAGTGGCCAAAGACAAAAAAAAAAAAGTTATTCTGTTCATCGTTTTAGTATGTATATAAATAGTGTGATATTATGTTGTACTCCTGAAACTGATATAATGCAAGTATACCAACACAAACTTATGATTTTCAGTCAACTCCTGCTCGAGGCTCTGATCTGTCGTGGGTGCAGCAGATTGTGTGCATGTGTGTGTTAGTCGCTCATTCATGTCGGACTCTCTGTGACCCTATGGTAGTAGTCCCCCCAGGCTCCCCTCTCCATGGGATTCTCCAGGCAAGAATGCTGGAATGGGTTGTCATTCCCTTCTCCAAGAGATCTTCCTTGGGATTGAACTTGGGTCTCTTGTCTTGCAGGAATATTCTTTACCGACTGAGTCATCCGTGAAGCCCACTGCAGGTTAAATAGGGGAAACCTTCATCCCAGCTTCTGTAGCTAGGTGCCTTGTTCTCTGAACACCTGCTGGCCTTCAGCAACAACCTGGGCTCCTGAAGAAGAGAACAGAACCCGACTGCAAGATCCTGAGCTTTGCGGCCAGACGGCAGCCCCGGTTCACGCTCCGTCAGCAGCACTCGACTCTCTGCCTGCGAGTATCACCATCTATAAAGTGGGGTGAAGGTAGCAGCCGCCACCTCATAGGACTGGGAAAATGGAGTGAGGCTATGCAGGGTGGGGCGGGGTGTTCCCGGGGGTGTCCTGAACACTGGCGCCACCTCCAGACAGAAGCATTGATTCTGCAGCCAGTGCTCCGCCTCCAGGAACTTCTGTTGAAGGACATGAAGCTTTCGGCAGGTGCTCGGCATGACAGCAGTGAGCCAGGTGCCCGGAGACCTGGGGTCTAGCCCTGACTGCATCTGACTTTGTGTCTTAGAGCAAGTTCCGTCCCCTTTCTTTGCCCCGGTTTTCCCTTCTCTACAGATGAAAAAGGTTTTCAACGCTCTTTTATGGTTTCAGCCTGATGGCCACATTGTTTTTTCACGAGGCGTGGACAGGAACTCTGCCTCCTGTCCTTGCGCAGACATGGAAGAGACTTGGCAGCATGCCAGAGGCAAAGCAGCCGACCCAGATCGGCCTGTGTCCCTGGCCTCTGCCTTAGGTGCTGGCAGCCCAGACTGGGGCAGAAAAACACTTCATTGCATGCTGCAGGCCAGGGGAGTCCCAACAACAAGCCATGCACAAGGGCAGGATTATGTCTGGGGTCAGGCGACGAAGCTCGTGTTAAACCGTCCTGATGTGGAAGGCCATTCTGTCGCTTACAAAACGCCGAGTCACGCTCACCCTTCCTCTGGCTCACGGAAGCGATGGCCGCGTGGCCCCTGTTGTCTGAGGGCATCCCAGCAGCACTTGCGGTCTTGGCCTCACAGTGACGTCACAGAGCAGGAGCTCGGGGAGCTCGGGAGATGGGGATCAGACGTCATGCACCTCCCCAAAGGCCTGGCTTCCCTCCAGCCTGGCCCAGGCCCCAGCACCGAGGCCTCTGCCACCTGTCACAGCGGGTTGGGAGCGGGCGAGATGAGGGTTAGAGGCTGGCACTCCCTGTCTGCTGGCACGGGGAACCAGGACCAGTGACGGCAGAAGTGGCAGGGCCGCGGGAGGGCAGGGCCTGGTCTGGGGGATCGGCAGAGAATGTGCCAGGCTGACCGAGGCAGATGGCGGCCGTGCGGGGTCAGGAAGGAAAGAAGGGGAGGAAAGAGAAGGAAGCAAGTTGGGAAAGAGGGAGAAAACAGTGACAAGAAAAAACCGGGACTTCCTGGGCGGTCTGTGGCTAAGACTCCACATTCCCAATTCAGGGGACCCGGATTCACCCCCTGCTCGGGGAACTAGATCCCACATGCCACAAATAAGACCTGGAGCAGCCAAATAAATAAATAAAATTAAAAAAAAATTTTTAAGTGAAGAGGAAGCGAAGCATCATGGTTATCAAATCCCAGAGTGAGGGGACCTAGGTTTGAATCCCAGCCCAGAAGACACTGGATCACTTCAGTTCTCCGAGCTTTCGATTTTCTCGTCAGTCCAGTACGACCATGACAGTACCTCCCTTTTTTTAAAGAGAATGAACCACATTGTTTTCACGAGGCGTGGACAGGAACTCTGCCTCCTGTCCTTGCGCAGACATGGAAGAGACTTGGCAGCATGCCAGAGGCAAAGCAGCCGACCCAGATCGGCCTGTGTCCCTGGCCTCTGCCTTAGGTGCTGGCAGCCCAGACTGGGGCAGAAAAACACTTCATTGCATGCTGCAGGCCAGGGGAGTCCCAACAACAAGCCATGCACAAGGGCAGGATTATGTCTGGGGTCAGGCGACGAAGCTCGTGTTAAACCGTCCTGATGTGGAAGGCCATTCTGTCGCTTACAAAACGCCGAGTCACGCTCACCCTTCCTCTGGCTCACGGAAGCGATGGCCGCGTGGCCCCTGTTGTCTGAGGGCATCCCAGCAGCACTTGCGGTCTTGGCCTCACAGTGACGTCACAGAGCAGGAGCTCGGGGAGCTCGGGAGATGGGGATCAGACGTCATGCACCTCCCCAAAGGCCTGGCTTCCCTCCAGCCTGGCCCAGGCCCCAGCACCGAGGCCTCTGCCACCTGTCACAGCGGGTTGGGAGCGGGCGAGATGAGGGTTAGAGGCTGGCACTCCCTGTCTGCTGGCACGGGGAACCAGGACCAGTGACGGCAGAAGTGGCAGGGCCGCGGGAGGGCAGGGCCTGGTCTGGGGGATCGGCAGAGAATGTGCCAGGCTGACCGAGGCAGATGGCGGCCGTGCGGGGTCAGGAAGGAAAGAAGGGGAGGAAAGAGAAGGAAGCAAGTTGGGAAAGAGGGAGAAAACAGTGACAAGAAAAAACCGGGACTTCCTGGGCGGTCTGTGGCTAAGACTCCACATTCCCAATTCAGGGGACCCGGATTCACCCCCTGCTCGGGGAACTAGATCCCACATGCCACAAATAAGACCTGGAGCAGCCAAATAAATAAATAAAATTAAAAAAAAATTTTTAAGTGAAGAGGAAGCGAAGCATCATGGTTATCAAATCCCAGAGTGAGGGGACCTAGGTTTGAATCCCAGCCCAGAAGACACTGGATCACTTCAGTTCTCCGAGCTTTCGATTTTCTCGTCAGTCCAGTACGACCATGACAGTACCTCCCTCTTAGAGAATGAAAGAGGTTAATACCTGGAAGTGCTGAAACAGTGCCCAGCACATAGGAAGGACTAAGTGAATATCTGTTCAACAAACAGAAAGGAAAGTGTCACTCAAATGCCTTGGCAGTTACGTCGAGCTGAGTCAGATCCTGCCAGGGAAGGTGGGAGGATCCAATCAAGCTCACGGCACTATCTCTGAGTGTCATGGCTCTGCCAGATGGGAGCTGAGAAATGAACCAGAGAGTAAGCACGTTGACTGAGGGCGATGGGGCAGGGACCGGCCGCCGCTGCAGACGTGAACAGTAGGGAATATGGACTTGACCTGAGACATGTGAGCTGCAAGGCCACCCAATCGGCATGTCATAGACCGGCACCTCCTTCGACAAGGCAAGGCCACCACCAGCCCAGAGGGGCCTTTGGGGAATGAGACAGGGCCTCGACCCCCACCCCAGCAGAGGTAACCCTCAGCCAGGCCTCCACCCCTCTGTCTGGGCAATGGGGCTGGCCACTGAACCCCTCAACTGGGCTGTACACAGCCTGCACTGTGGTCCCTGGGCCAGAGTTGAGAATAAAGGTCCACATGAGTCTCAGGTTGGGAGAACTCACGCTGGTCATCTACAGTTTCCCATCTCATTCCTCGGACCCACATCTCCGGAGATGTGTGTGCCTGGCCAGCTTGGAAGTGAATCTTCATTTCAGCCCAGAACTGGAGTCATCCTAGAATTGGTGGTATTTTAAGTATCTGAGGCATTTAAGAGCGTTTGGCATATACAGCATCTAAACAAATGAGACTTGTGTCCCCAGTTTAAAATGTGTAATTCAGAATTGACTTAAGATTGTGATTTAAGTTCATTCAATAAGCTGTGTACTCATGTATGGCCTGAGATACACCAAACCAACAGTGATTCTTGCCCTCCCAGAGCTGGAGACACAGACACTAGACAGTATGTATGCTAAGAAAGTACATTATGTGAAAGTCACTCAGTCGTGCCGACTCTTTGGGACCCATGGATGAGCCATGCAATTCTCCAGGCAAGAATACCGGAATGGGTTGTCATTCCCTCCTCCAGGGGATCTTCCCTGCCCAGGGACTGAACCCAGGCCACCTGCACTGCAGGCAGATTGTTTACCAGCTGAGCTACAAGGGAAGCCTGAGTACAGTATGTGGTATGTTGGTAAGTGCTATAGAAACAAGATAAAGGAGATGAGATGGCCAGGTTCATCTTTCGTAGGGTGCATGGAGTAGGCTCACTATAGGCACTCTTTGAAGAAAGAGCTGAAGCCAGTGAAGGAATGAGCTTCGTGGTTTTGCTGGGAAAAACATTCCGGAGAGAGTGAACAGTCCGTGCAAAGTCCTCCAGACAGGGCATGCCTGGCAGAGCGAAAAGAGAATAAGACCCACACCTGTATGCAGAGCAGCACTGTGTGCAGGACTCAAAACTTGGGAACAACCCAAGCGTCCGTGGGTAGATGAATGGATACACAAAATGTGGTCCAGCTATGCAAGAGAATATCACTCAGTCATAAAAAGGAATGCAATTTTGACTTACACTGTAACACGGAGAAACCATTTTGGTTATGCTTAGTGAAGTAAGCCACATACGGAAGGACAGACTCTATGGGTTCCCTTACGAGCAAGGTCACAGAGACAGAAAGTAGAATAGAGGGGAGCAGCAGAGGAGGGGGAGTTCCATGAGTGCAGACTTGTGGGGGGTGAGGAAAACGTGTGGGTAGAGACGGCAGACCTAGTCACCCTAAATGGTGAATGTATTTAATGCCACGGAAGTGTACACCTAAAAAGGGTTAAACTAATTAACTATAATGGACATGTTTACCGTAATTTAAGAAATCTAAAGAGGCCAGTCCCTGGAGGAGGGAATGGCTACCCACTCCAGCATTCTCGCCTGGAGAATCCCATGGAAAGAGAAGCCTGGCGGGTTACAGTCTATGGGGCCACAAAGAGTCAGACACAACACAACAATTGTCAAGTAACTATTGTTGATTAAACAACAATCACACAACAAGGAGGTCAGTGTGGCTGGAACCAAGGGAACAAAGGAGAGAAGTTATAGGAGTTAGGTGTTAGAGCCTGAGGTTTCTGCCTTTATTCTGAGTCGGGGAAGGGGGAGGACTGAAGAGGAACAGGATTTGACTTTTGGCTTCTGTGTTGGAAAAGCAGAGGACAGAAATGTCCTGTGTGCTTGGCACAGGGTCAACCCTTGCTAAGTGTCGGTGGAAAGGATGCACGTGGAGTCCTTGGAAGGAATCAGTTCTAATGGAGGGGAGCTGGGTTGAAAAAGGCCTTTTCACAGGGCATTCTCTCTTTTATTTATTTATTTATTTATTTATTTGGCTGCTCTGGGTGACACGTGAAGTCATTTGCAGCATGTGGTACCTCGTTCCCTGATCAGGAATCCAAGCCGGGTCCTCCGCATTGGGAGCCCAGAGTCCCAGCCGCTGGACCACCAGTGAAGTCCTGCCTTGTCTTTTCTATGTGAGAGGAGGACCATAGAGGGCTGAGCACTGAAGAATTTAAAACTGGTGCTGGAGAAGACTGCAGAGCTCCTTGGACAACAAGAGGATCATATGAGTCAATCGGAAAGGAAATCAACCCTGAAGAGTCATTGGAAGGACAGGTGCTGAAGCTCCAATACTCTGGCCACCTGATGGGAAGAGCCAAGTCATTGAAAAGACCCTGAGTGAAAGGGAAAATCTTTCCCTGAAAGACTGAGAGCAGAAGGACGCGACAGAGGATGAGAGGGCGGGATGGCCTCACTGACTCAATGGACATGAGTTTGAGCAAAATCCAGGAGATGGTGAAGGACAGGGAAGCCTGGCGTGCTGCAGGCCATGGGGTCACAAACAGTCGGACACGACTGAGCAACTGAACAATTCTTTTTGTGGGTGATGCAGCTGCGAGGAGCCTATCCAGCCACCAGGAGAAGCCATACAGCCACATAAGAACCACGCAGACAGCCCAGGTTGCCAGCATGGCTTGGCCGGTCTTCATCCTGGGCCTTCTGAGGCCCTCCCTTGCCGTCCAGCAGAAGAGGGTGAGCATCCTAGAGACCTGGGGCGGGAGAGTCAGCCCCATTCGTGGTCTCCCTGCACTGCTGAACAAGAGCCCCCTTTCTCTTGCAGGGGCTGGACTGCGAGGAGGAGGCTAGTGTGGAGCTCAGCATGTGGCTAAGGACAATGCCCGCGCCTTCAGCAGGACTCACGGGCTCTCATCTCGAGGACCCCGCCCCAAACCTGCTCTTTCCACAACCTGTCCACAGGGGCGCACAGCACTTCCATTCAGTCAAGTGTTCCAGTCAAACGCCTTGAGGTCGTCTCACCACTTTCTCTCACAGGGCACTCCTAATTCATCAGTATGTCCAGCCAGCTTTGGCTCTGAAGTGGATCTAGAATATGCCCGCTTCTCCCCACCTCACTGCTTCTCCATCCCTGTCTCTGGCCTGGACAACTGCAGCAGCCTTCGCTCCACCCCACCCACCCCTAAAGTCTTGCTCCCCTCACAGTCGGAGGCATGCTACTGGACCAAGTCAGGCCAGGCCCTCTGCCCAGCACCCTCCCAAGGCTCCCACCACCGTCCTCCCAATGGCCCACAGGGCCCTGCTGACCTGGACTCCGGTCTCCCCTGGCCTCATCTCTGGGCGCTCTCACCCGCCCTCCGGTACTCAGGCACAGTGGCCTCAGTTCTGCCCTCAGTGGGGGAGGCCGCTCCAGGCATCTGCACCTGCTGGTCCCACGTGGGGAACACTCTTCTCTCAGATTCCCACATGCTTGTCCCTCACCTCCTTCACCCTCTGCACTAACATCACCTCACCCTGACCACACTGTCAAAGCAGCCCTTTCAGGCCACGGGCTGGGACCAGGCTTGGCAAAGGGCGCACCCTCACTGTGCAACGTTTAAGGGGTTACTCACACTCAGACTGTGCACCAATGACCTCCTTTCTGCACTCAGGGACCTCGCCCACCTCACCTGTTTCTGGCTGTTCACCTGCACCTGATCCCTTTACCTCTGTGCCCGTGGCAGCATCTGCTTCCTTCATCTCTAATGAGTGTTTACCGCCTGCCTCCCTCCCTCTCGGATGCCAACTGGACGTGGTAGCAGCACAGCCTCATCCACTGCTGCATCCCAGCCCCCAGCTGTGCCGGCACATAGTATGTCCTCAGTAAGTATTTGCTGCAGGACTCAGCAAATCAATGTGTGACCTGAAGTGGCCCTTGCCTTTTCTCCCACCCGCTGTAAGCCCAGCTAAGTCCTACTCAGACCTCCCAGGAGGCGGCATAGTGGTAAAGAATCCGCTTGCCAGTGGAGGAGACGCAAGAGATGCAGGTTCAATCCCCGGGTCAGGAAGATCCTCTAGAGAAGGTAATGACAAGCCACTCCAGTACTCTTGCTTCAAGAATTCCATGGACAGAGGAGTCTGGCAGGCGACAGTCCAGGGGGTCGCAGAGAGTCACACATGACTGAGTGACTGACACTTTCACATAGGATTGTAGGAGGATCAAAGGAGTCAATACGCGCCAGACACATAGAACAGGTCCCGGCACAAAGTAAGCATTCAAGAAGTGTGAGCTATTATTATATTCGCAAAGGGCCTGGCCCAGGGAACATTTGTTGAACGGATGAACTGCTAAATTAGGCGTGACCTTCAACTTCATGAGCAGAAGTGCTAGAGCATGGGAGTGGGTAAGAGTTTAGCTGGGAGAAGAATAAACTATCATCCAGTGTATTAAGCACTTTAATTAAAGCCTCCTCCATGCCCCCATGCTGTCTGGCCTCTGTCTCCCGCTCCTATTTTTGTCTGGCTTTGATGGCACTTTGAGGATCAGAATTTGGGGCATGTCTTCGACCTGCGGCCGGAGCCCGTGTGCGAGACCTAGTGGCCTCCCACGTGCATTCCAGACTCTCGCTTTAAATAGCCTTCTAGAGCAAACCGTGAAAAAGCAGCCTGGAGCACATCTTATGTAAAAGGGCCAGCCTCTCCCTAGCATCGCTGAGACTCCAGGCTTTCAGCAAATCCCACCAGAGCGGGAGCATGGCGTCGCTTCCGCCAGCAGGGGGCACCCAACACCCTCTTCTCCTGAGAGCCTCAGGGGCGCTCCAGAAACCACAGACCTGTCCCTGGTGGGACTTCAAGAATTCTATGCTGGTCCTGCACCTTCAGGTCCATCTGGAAAGCAGTCTGGACCTTGGGGCTTCTTAACACTTCTCGTGCTATTCCGATGTGCAACCAAGATTAAGTGTCGCCAGTGAGGAACCTTGCCTTCGTCCACCAGCCACTGGGTGGGCTCATTCTAGGTGCGAAGGACTGGTCTTTCTTGATCCGCCTGTTAATAGGCATAAACATTTCCAAGCTTCCAAGCTGTTCCTCTGCCTCCCGTACAGTTGCTCCCTTTTTACAGATTGCCTGTAATTTACCTGGAACACAACTCACTTTTCAATTTTAACCCCATTTTAGGCAGGTGGGAAATTATGTGTTGGATGTACTGGTCTGTTTTCTTTAGGACACATTTAAATGAAAGCTGAGCTATTAAAACTTTAAGCCATACACTACCCCAAAACGTTTTGCACATAACCAGGTGCTCACTCAACGCACCTGGGAGAGAGCAGAGACTCACCACGCCTGAGAGCGCACGTGGGATCCAGGATCGAAGAAAAGGGCTATTATTATATTCGCAAAGGGCCTGGCCCAGGGAACATTTGTTGAACGGATGAACTGCTAAATTAGGCGTGACCTTCAACTTCATGAGCAGAAGTGCTAGAGCATGGGAGTGGGTAAGAGTTTAGCTGGGAGAAGAATAAACTATCATCCAGTGTATTAAGCACTTTAATTAAAGCCTCCTCCATGCCCCCATGCTGTCTGGCCTCTGTCTCCCGCTCCTATTTTTGTCTGGCTTTGATGGCACTTTGAGGATCAGAATTTGGGGCATGTCTTCGACCTGCGGCCGGAGCCCGTGTGCGAGACCTAGTGGCCCCCCACGTGCATTCCAGACTCTCGCTTTAAATAGCCTTCTAGAGCAAACCGTGAAAAAGCAGCCTGGAGCACATCTTATGTAAAAGGGCCAGCCTCTCCCTAGCATCGCTGAGACTCCAGGCTTTCAGCAAATCCCACCAGAGCGGGAGCATGGCGTCGCTTCCGCCAGCAGGGGGCACCCAACACCCTCTTCTCCTGAGAGCCTCAGGGGCGCTCCAGAAACCACAGACCTGTCCCTGGTGGGACTTCAAGAATTCTATGCTGGTCCTGCACCTTCAGGTCCATCTGGAAAGCAGTCTGGACCTTGGGGCTTCTTAACACTTCTCGTGCTATTCCGATGTGCAACCAAGATTAAGTGTCGCCAGTGAGGAACCTTGCCTTCGTCCACCAGCCACTGGGTGGGCTCATTCTAGGTGCGAAGGACTGGTCTTTCTTGATCCGCCTGTTAATAGGCATAAACATTTCCAAGCTTCCAAGCTGTTCCTCTGCCTCCCGTACAGTTGCTCCCTTTTTACAGATTGCCTGTAATTTACCTGGAACACAACTCACTTTTCAATTTTAACCCCATTTTAGGCAGGTGGGAAATTATGTGTTGGATGTACTGGTCTGTTTTCTTTAGGACACATTTAAATGAAAGCTGAGCTATTAAAACTTTAAGCCATACACTACCCCAAAACGTTTTGCACATAACCAGGTGCTCACTCAACGCACCTGGGAGAGAGCAGAGACTCACCACGCCTGAGAGCGCACGTGGGATCCAGGATCGAGGCTGCCTTCCAGGGTTGCACGGAAAGGGAGCGGAGGGGCCATCTCCCAAGTCAAGGACAGCACAAGGATGTTGAACATGCTTAAAATATCTCTACAGAAACACAGAAGAACCTAGTAAAAGTAGCTATCTCTGGGTCTTCTGGACTTTTTTTCTTTCACTTTTAAAAATAAATCGCTCTCTTTTTTTTTTTTGGCTGCACTGCAGGGCAACTGGGATCTTAGTTCCCCAACCAGGGATCAAACCCCTGCCCTCTGCACTGGCAGCGTGAAATCTTAACCACTGGACAGGGAAGCCCTCCAAAAAGTCATTTTTAAAAAAGAGACAGAATGCTAGCTGTACGACTGAGGGAACTCAAATCTGGAGCTCTGTGACAACCTAGAGGGGTGGGGCGGGGTGGGAGGCGGGAGGGAGGTCCCAGAGGGAAGGAACATGCGTGCACCTATGGCTGATTCATGTTGATGGATGGCAGGCACCAAGACAATCTTGTAAAGCAATTATTTTCCCATTAAAAAGAAATCAATTAAAACAGAGGAGACAGAATAGGTTAACAGAAGCAAGTGTCCAAGATGGAGTTACCAGTGCCAAAACCTCAACTTTGGCTGAGAAGGTCCAGCCTGGTCCAGGCAGGGGAGGCACAGAACTGGGGAGAGGGGCTGGGTGTTCTGGTCCCCAGACGCCCCCTGCTCTCCGTGTAGGACATTTAGGCCTCCTCAGGCCTCAGTCAGGGCATGACTGTACCCGCTCAAGTAAGGTCACCTGATTGAACCAACAAAAAGTACAGGACACTGAGTCCAATTTGAATGTCAGAGAAAAATGAATCATTTCGTCGTATACATTCTATGCCGTATGTCCCATTCATAAAACACTGTTCGGTTTACCCGACATTTCACTAAGCATCCTCTACTTTATCTGCGGGCAACTGGGAGAGGCTCTCCAGCCACAGGCCTGACTCCCATGAGAAGGACAGGAAAAGAGGGAAGGCAGGCCCTGTGCCAGGCTGATGATGCCCCCGCTCCAAAGTGCCCAGCACCTGTGACTGCTACCATTTGCATCAGAAGGACTTTGCAGATAGGATTGCCTTAAGGATCTTGAGATAGGAGATGATCCTGGATGATCCAAATGAGCCGTAAATGTAATCCTCTGGGTCCTTATAAAACAGAGTCAAGAGAGTCAAAGAAGGAAATACAAAGTGTGACTGCCAGGTCCATGGGGTGTCCTGTCCCTGGGGAAGGCCCTGGCACTCTCGGGCACCGGTTGGAACATGGTCTCCGTGGGGATGTCGTGTGTCCTTCAGAGCAGATGGTGAGGCAGTCGGTGACAGGCCCTTCCATGGAAACCTCAGAGGTGCATTTCTACGGCTATACCGTGTCTCAGAACCTTACTTTTCTCATCACAAAGAAACCAACATGCAGGGAAAAGTAAGAATCTTCCTTTCCGGGGCTTCCCCTGGTGGTCCAGTGGGTAAGGACACCGCCTTGCACTGCAAGGGGCGCCGGTTCGAGCCCTGGCCTGGGAAGATCCCACGTGCCGCAGAGCGGCTGGACCGATGTGTCCAATGACCGAGCCGGAGCTCTGGAGCGCATGCGCCCAGAGCCGGTGCTCTGCAGCAACAGAGGCCACTGTGATGGGAGGCCCACACCGGCCAAAGAACAAAGACGGATGAAAATGGAGAAATGAAAGACCAACAGAAGTGGCCCGCCCGCGCCCCTCCCTCCCCAACCCAACCCCCGCCCAAAATAAATAAATAAATAAATCTTTAAAAAGAAAAAAAAAAAAATCTTCCTTTCCATCATGTGCCGGAAGGTCACAGCACCTTGCAACTGAAGCCAAAGTGGTCTAACGTTAGAGTCCACACGACATAAGCACTGATCCTAGAAGGCTTCCTTCATTTATCTTTGAGTAAAAGCTATCCCACTTTGGGAATCAAGTAGAAAGTATACTAGAAATATTAACAGATTAATTTTGGGACTCCCCTGGCAGTCCAGTGGTTAAGACTCCATGCGTTCACTGCAGGGGGTGTGGGTTCTATCCCTGGTCGGGGAACTAAGATCCTGCCCACTGCAAGATGCAGTCAAAATAAATAACAGAAATAGGTTAATTTCAAAAATACTAGACACTGGTAATATCCAGTGTGGGGAACGGTATGGGTAAACGAATACTCTACACATCTCGCGCACTCAGGTGGGAGTATAAATTGCTCAGAGTCTTTTCTAGAACAACTGGCAGGATTCACAGACATTGTATCTGTCCACGCCTTGTGTCCCCTCGATTTCACTTCTAGGCGTTCCACCCACAGAAACACTCACAACGGCCCAAGGCAGCTCCTACCGCACGGTTTGTAATTGGGAAGCACAGAAAATAACCTAGACATCCAGCAATACAGGGAGTGCAAAAATGAGCAAACGACGATGCCTTCCTACGTCAAAAGCTGAGCGATTCCAAAGAGCAGGAGGGATCTCGAAAGGCACAGTCCTGTGGTGCCACAAGCCGCTTTTAGGGTAAGGAGTGGAGGGACGTTTATGTGAAATAATGTAGACAGTGTGTGAGAGTGAGTGCCTGAGCAAGGGATCGTGCAAATATGAAAACGCAGAGGCCACTACTGCTAGGCGTTGTGCTTTCTTCCAGAGACTCAGCATGCCTCCTCTCAACTGACCCTGACCCAGGCTTCACTCTGTGCCCAGCACACCTGGCATTTTTGCCCTCTGCATCCGTCCTCAGCACAGCACACGGCCAGAGGTCAGGTCCTGTCCCTCCTCTATGCCAAGGTCTTTCGGGAGGTCAGGCAGGAGGAGCAGATGCCTCTGGGGCTCGTCCTGGTGTGGGACGCACCCCGTGGCCTGCCAGCCTCAGGCCCAGAGTTTCTGGTTCTTCCTTGTGTTAACCTTCTTCCCTGGCGGCTCAGACAGTAAAGAATCAGCCTGCGAAGCAGAAGACATGAGTTCGATCCCCGGGTTGGAAAAAGCCCCAGGAGAAGGGAACAGTAACCCTCTCCAGTATTCTTGCCTGGAGAATTCTATGGCTCGTTCATAGGTGGCAAAGAGTCGAACATGACTGAGCGACTTCATTTCTTCATTTATCTTTTTTTTTTCTGACCACTGCAGGTGGCATGTGGGATCTCAACTCAACTAAGTATCAAATTCTTACCCCTTGCATTGAAAGCGCGGATTTGTTAGTAACAACTGGACTGCCTGGAAAGTCCCCAGTCTTCCCTTATTTTTTTTTATTTTATATTTTTTTGGGGGGTCAGGTTGGGGAGGGAGGGGGCGGGCGGGCCACTTCTATTGGTCTTTCATTTCTCTATTTTCATCCATCTTTGTTCTTTGGCCCATGTGGGCCTCCCATCGCGGTGGCATCTGTCGTTGCAGAGCACCGGCTTTGGGCGCATGCGCTCCAGAGCTCCGGCTCGGCAACTGGACACAAGATCTTCCCAGGCCAGGGATCGAACTGGCGCCCCTTGCAGTGCAAGGCGGTGTCCTTACCCACTGGACCACCAGGGGAAGCCCCCCTTCCCTTACTTTTGATGCTTTGATCTCTGAGGCCTGGCCGACTCTGGAGAGACCTTCCTACCAGGGTAGTCAATTTTTAGAGAAGGTAAAGGATTACCCGGGAGAGTGCCTTTTATATGCAAACTAAGCCATCCAGGCCATTACCCCATCATTCTTAAGTTGGTAACACTGGGCCACCACCCCTTCCCCCACCCAGAGCCATCCAGGCCAAGGGATGGCCCCTGCTCCCCAGGGCACACTGGAATTATTCACCTCCGCTTACTGGGCATCGCCCCTTCCTACAGAAGCCACTAATAAAAGCTCTAGCCCCCATTTTCCCTCTCTCTGCCTTCCAACAACTCTAGAATTTCCCCACCGTCACCCCGCCTTCACGGAGTGGTGGGCCCTCGCCTCTCAGGAAAGTGATAGTCATTCTGTCGTGTTACACTCGGTGACCCCACACACTAGCCGGCCAGGGTCCTCAATCTACGGAATTCTCCAGGCAGGAATACTGGAGTGCGTAGCCATTTCCTTCTCCAGGGAAATCATCCTGACCTGGGTCTCCAGCATTACAGGCGGATTCTTTACTGTCGGAGCCACCCGGGAAGCCCCCTGGACTGCCAAGAAATTCCTGTCTTTTCAAGGTCTTTTCAACCGCACCATGCGAAATAACAAAATCTACATTGAAAAGCTACCTCCTTACCTAAACGGCCACCCTTTGGCGTGTGCGCTGCTCTGGGCTCCTCCGGATTCCTCCAGCTCCTAGTCTTTCTAGGAACGTTAGGCGTGAATAGGACGCACCTGTGAGCGGTGTGCGAGGATTACCAAGAGGCCCGCGCCACTCGGTGCAAGCGCTCCGCCCTTGAGGCCCGAGCCCCACCCCTTGTGGCCCGGACCCCGCCCTTCTTGGCCTGGGCCTCGCCCCTTCTGGCCCGGGCCCCGCCCCTTCCTTGCGGTGAGGACCCTGGGCCAGCTAATTTCGACCTGCGCAACTCGGAACTTTCTAGAGACTCGGAGGGATGAGGGAGGTGGGGAGTTTCAAAAGAAGACTCTGATTTTTGCTCTGCAAATCTGTATACACAGGAATTTTTAAACAATAATATATCCATTTATGCCAGTTGAAGAATGTCGCTTGCCCTCTGGCTCTACAAAGCTTAGGTCATTAGCCGCAACAATCCATGAACTTCAAGACACCCTCCGGGTGGAGATGAGGAGTGAGGCATTCTGGGCTCTGGGAAAACTGGCGGAACAGCTCTACAGATAGACATTTGCAGGAGAGAATTTTGTGAACTCAAAGTCTTGCATCTTCCCATAGTTGAAAAAGCATGGGGAATTCCTTCAGGATCGGTGGCTAAGAATCCAGTTCTGAATGCAGGGGATCTGGGTTCGGATCTCTGGTCAGGGAACTTGATTCCACATGCCACAACTGCAATCCGGTGCAGCGAAGTAAATAAAATTTTCAAAAAGAAAAAAAACACTAAAACCATTAACGAAGCTGTCTTTTCCTCGTACCAAGGAGTGTGCTCAGTGGCCAGCACCCATTTCCCCAGGTCACATATGTACCGACCTCCCCCTGCTTACCTCTTAGGAACAGTTCCTGGGCATGAGAGACGGTCTCCTGGGCTGTGGTCCTCAGTGAGACACTGGATAAACTTGCCTCACAGGTTTTCCGCTGTGTCATTTTTCTTTACAACCACGTATGTTACTTGAGTAAATTTCAGAAGTTAAAAATGATGATAGGTTTGGGGGAAAGAGAAGGAGGCCCATTAAGTTAATGGCTGTGTGTTTGGGCAGAGTGCTGGGGGAGGCAGGCAGGGGCGTTAGGGGAGGCTAGCTCTGTCTTTGCTGCCTGTCACTGGTCTTGGAGCTTTGCTCTAAGAGAAGCCCCAGCCTGGAGCCTGGAACGGGGCTTCTTACTCAGACCTGCTGGCATTTGCTGCCTCCGCGTACCAGCCTCTCCACCTCCTGACAGCGTCCTCCTCCCCCTCCTCCTGCTCCCAACATCAGGAGCCCTCAGCAGGTGGCAGCTACAGGGCTCTGTCATCTCTCTGCCTCCGGCTTTGCCTCCACACATCCGGGATCTCCAGGAGCTGGGTGCACCCCGCCACGGCTGCCTCCCACACCAAAGCAACACTCAGCCGGATCATCCAGGAAGGGGGCCCCCAATGTTGACCTGGCTTCTGGTGTTGTCACAAAATTGCTTTGTGACCTCACACACATTATTTCATCTCTCTGAACCTCAGTTGGTTCATATGTAAAATGGGAATAAAATAAGATCTGCCTTGTGAAGTTGTTGGCTGTTTGGATAGATCTGAGACACTTAAAGCAAAAAGTTCATTTTAGAGGGTGGAGATGAGAGTGAGGCATTCTGGGCTCTGGGAAAACTGGCGGAACAGCTCTACAGATAGACATTTGCAGGAGAGAATTTTGTGAACTCAAAGTCTTGCATCTTCCCATAGTTGAAAAAGCATGGGAATTCCTTCAGGATCGGTGGCTAAGAATCCAGTTCTGAATGCAGGGGATCTGGGTTCGGATCTCTGGTCAGGGAACTTGATTCCACATGCCACAACTGCAATCCGGTGCAGCGAAGTAAATAAAATTTTCAAAAAGAAAAAAAACACTAAAACCATTAACGAAGCTGTCTTTTCCTCGTACCAAGGAGTGTGCTCAGTGGCCAGCACCCATTTCCCCAGGTCACATATGTACCGACCTCCCCCTGCTTACCTCTTAGGAACAGTTCCTGGGCATGAGAGACGGTCTCCTGGGCTGTGGTCCTCAGTGAGACACTGGATAAACTTGCCTCACAGGTTTTCCGCTGTGTCATTTTTCTTTACAACCACGTATGTTACTTGAGTAAATTTCAGAAGTTAAAAATGATGATAGGTTTGGGGGAAAGAGAGAAGGAGGCCCATTAAGTTAATGGCTGTGTGTTTGGGCAGAGTGCTGGGGGAGGCAGGCAGGGGCGTTAGGGGAGGCTAGCTCTGTCTTTGCTGCCTGTCACTGGTCTTGGAGCTTTGCTCTAAGAGAAGCCCCAGCCTGGAGCCTGGAACGGGGCTTCTTACTCAGACCTGCTGGCATTTGCTGCCTCCGCGTACCAGCCTCTCCACCTCCTGACAGCGTCCTCCTCCCCCTCCTCCTGCTCCCAACATCAGGAGCCCTCAGCAGGTGGCAGCTACAGGGCTCTGTCATCTCTCTGCCTCCGGCTTTGCCTCCACACATCCGGGATCTCCAGGAGCTGGGTGCACCCCGCCACGGCTGCCTCCCACACCAAAGCAACACTCAGCCGGATCATCCAGGAAGGGGGCCCCCAATGTTGACCTGGCTTCTGGTGTTGTCACAAAATTGCTTTGTGACCTCACACACATTATTTCATCTCTCTGAACCTCAGTTGGTTCATATGTAAAATGGGAATAAAATAAGATCTGCCTTGTGAAGTTGTTGGCTGTTTGAATAGATCTGAGACACTTAGCACAATGCTCAGAGTAAATGTTCATTTTTAGTCGTCAAATTTTATTATTAATCCCCCCATTTGTGGGGAAAAAAAAAATCCCCCCATTTCCTCCCCACCATTACATCTAAATGAATAAGCCGTTTACTGAGTGCCTGCTGAGGGCCTGGTCTGGCCCTTGGCTGGTTTCCAGAGAAAAAGTGGATACAGTGACAGATTTTTTTTTTTTCTTGGGCTCCAAGATCACTGTGAACAGTGACTGCAGTCACGAAATCAAAAAACACTGACTCCGTGGAAGAAAAGCTATGATAGCATATTAAAAAAGCAGAGATACCACTTCGCCAACAAAGGTGCATATAGTCAAAGCTATGATTTTTCCAGTAGTCATGGACAGAAGTGAGAGTTGGACCATAAAGAAGTCTGGGTCGGAGAATTGATGCTTTTCGAACTACGGTGCTGGAGAAGACTCTTGACAATCCCTTGGACAGCAAGGAGATCAAATCAGTCAATCCTAGAGGAAATCAACCCTGAATATTCATTGGATGCTAAAGTTGAAGCTCCACTTCTTTGGCCACCTGACGAGAAGAGACAACTCACTGGAAAAGACACTGATGCCGGGAAAGACCAAGGGCAGGAGGAGAAGTGGGCAAGAGAGGAAAAGACGGTTGGATGGTATCACCAACTCAATGGACATGAGTCTGAGCAAACTCTGGGAGATAGTGAAGGACAGGGAAGCCTGACTTGCTATAGTCCATTGGGTCTCAAAGAGTTGGACATGCTCTAGCAACTGAAAAGCAATAAAAAAACAGAGATACATCTTATAAAATCTGTAATTTTCTTATGAATCACAGACTGGTTTGGAACCAGGGACAGCAAGAAAGAGTTGAGTTAGACACCAAGATGAACTTCCTAGTACAAGAGGTTAGCAGATTCCCAAAGTGTGTGGGCAAGGTAGGGGGAGTCAAGTGAGGGATGACACTCTTCTGATGGGAGAAGAATCTGGTACAGAAAACATTTGGATCTCTGAGACCTCTCCAGCTTTCTGAGCCACTCTGGTGATATGCTGGGCAAGAGAAGAGGAAAAAAGAAGTATTTTTCCAGCAACATTTGGTGTGTCTGCAGAGAGTCCCGTGAAATTGACAGTGTTTTCCTGAAGAGGCAGCTGAGAGGTGGTTTGATTCTCAGGCCCAGCAGGCCTCAGCCTGGCAGGATTAGGATGGAAATGAGGCTGATGAGACATAAATGAGACCAGTGCCAAAATTTCTTCTTTGCCAATAAAAGAAAGTTACAAATCGAAATTGGTTGAGCGTATGTTTCCAGGAGAAGAAAAGAAAGTTACAATTCAAAATTGGTTGAGTATATGTTTCCAGGAAGTGGGAGAAGGGGACGTGATTTCTCGTCTGTAACAGCTCCCCTAGCTGGTGGCACCCAGGGGAGGCAACAGCTAGGTCTGACCCCTCCCTCTTGCAGCAGGTGCTGGAGTCAGGACCAGGCCGCAAGACTCTTCAAACGCAGAAATATAGCAACTTGCAGAGGCCTGACTTAGACCCGTGGTTCTCAGACCTGAATGTCAGAATCCCCTGGGGGGCTTTTTTTTTTTATTCCTGGAGGACTTTTTACAGCACAGACTGCTGGGCTGTGCTGCCGGTTTTGATTCAGAAGGTCCAGGGTTGGGGCTAAGAAGCCACGTTTCTCACAAGTTCCTGGATGACACTGGACCACGCTTTGACACAGGCTCTTCTAGATGAATCTCCAGGATCCTGGGCCCAGACCTGTCCAGCTCTGGCAGGTGGAATCCTCGAAGAGTTGCCTGATGCGACGTGGGAGGAGGTCACAGCAGGCTTCCTGCAGGAGGAGGTGCCTGAGCTGAGCCTGAGGTTGGGATTTCTCAGCTTCAGAAAGAGCGGCAGGAAGGATTCCAGGCCAAGTGGTGGTCCTGCATGGGTGAAGGAGAGACATCATTTTGGTGTGGGCAGTGTGACTGAGTAGGGTGGGTGCTGGGAGTGGAGACAAGACCGTGTTGGAGGGAGAAAACCAATTTTGGCTCCATGTTGCAAACTGTTAACTCTGACTTGCTTTCTGTTGCTATTATTATTATAATCGTACTTAAATATTGCACACCTACCCCTTTGACTGCTAAAATAAAATACCTTTCTTTGTTCAAGAATCCTGTCCAGCTGTAGATGGCAGGAAGAGAGAAGTTAACACATCTCCTGCCTGAGGTTTGCCATTCAAAGAGATGTTTGCAAGATTAATGGCCTTTTTACTTTGCTTCCTCACCTCCCGCCTATCTCTAATCTGTAAAGGAACTTCGCATTCAAACCCCAATAAGATAGTTTTTTTCCAAGCACTAGGCTACCATCTTCTCGGTCAGCTGTTTTCCGAAGAAAGTCGTTTCCTTGCCTCGACACCCCGTCTCTCTCGGATGCATTGCCCTATCGTGCAGCGAGCAGAGAGAACTTGGATTTGGTAACAGGCAGGGTCTGGCTCACAAAGGACCTTCAACGGTGGACCTTGAACCGGCCTGCGTCCAGGGCCAGGGTTAGTGTGTCTGAAGGACGTTAGCAGCACAGAAATATGACCAGAGCTGACTCCTGAGATGAGTTGTCTGCAGGGCTCGGGCACGGTTATTCCCGCCTTCCTTACAGGTGAGGGCACGGGGGTGCAGAGACTAGAAGCGACTTGGCCAACAACCAGGCTGCTACGTGGCAGAACCAGGACCTACCTTCTTCTGTCTGTCCCCCTCACCCGTTCCCTCAGCTCCCCACTGCAAGGGTTTGGAGCAAGGAAGAGAGGTCTGAATCCTGGCGCTGTCCCTCTTACTGGAGCCTCGTGTTCTCATTCAGCCTCTCTTGGTCCCTGGGAGGATCCATGAGTACATGCCTGGTTTACCGTATCAAAAAACGCCGTGTCACTGCTGGTGCCCTGGCAGCTTAGAAAGAGGGTTGGGGCCTGGGGCTGGAGAATCGTGGGGGTGGGAGCGGAGGACCAGTGCCAGCCCAGAGGGCTGAAGCCACGGCTTTGTGCTGACGATGACGTCCTCAGAAGTGCCCGTGTTCCCTGAGTCACTGGGCCCAGACACAAAGGGACTGCAAGCCCTGCCCGCCCTGCTGTCAAATCTGCCGCTTCCTCCTGCTCTAATGAGGGACGAGCTCCGGCGAGGCCAAAGGCAGCCCCGCTTGCTGGCTCTGGTCTCACCAGGCACTAATGAGGCGTTTGTGAGCTCTGAGGGCACTGGGAGCCAGGTTCAGGGGGAGGGATGATAAGGGCTGGGGAGGCTCTTCCTGGCTAGGGCGGGCACCCTGACCTCACAGAGGCAGTCACCCTGTGGCATCCCGGCAGACTTCACAAAGGCGCGACGACGTATGCCTTTATCTGCCTTTATCGTCATACCCGACCCAAGTTCCTTTTATCCCCAAACCAATGGTTCTTGACCTTCTTGGATCATAGACCCCAAGTTCTTCCCCTAACAAAAATTAAATACAAACTAATAAAGTGGTCTCCCCCGGAGCAAACACTTGTGGATCATTTCCATGTCAGGCCCTAAGTTACCCCTAGGTGGTTCAGTGGTTAAAAAAAAAAAAAGTTCAGTCCCTGGGTCGGGGAGATCCCCTGGAGAAGGAAATGGCAACCCACTCTAGTATCGCTGCCTCAAGAAGCCCACGGACAGAGGAGCCCGGTGAGCTGCAGTGCATGGGGTCACAGAGTTGGGCACAACTGAACCTACATGCAGTCACAGGCCCTAACTTAAACGTTTCCCACGCCTCATCTTGTTATAACCAGGCTTCAGGGAACAACCCACGCCAAGTGACGAAGTAAACAGTGGAGGGCATTTATTACACCGGTGGGTCCAAGGCCTCCATGTTAGCCAAGGACCCCGAACAAAACTTGTGGCTCACATTTATATCTAAAGCCTACATGCACAAACCCACGTCCCAGCTTCTAAGGTTGCCTAGGAATCGTTAAGGAAAAAAGTATGATTTGGTTGCAATCACAAAAGTACAATCGAAAATCACCTAAGCGTATCGCTTAGCTTGTCTACAACAAGAATTCGTTAACTAAGGTCACAACTGGTGATTTATCTTATGACGAACATTTCATTCTCATGGCCGAGGGGGTAGTTTCCTTGGTCCGGTTCTCATTCACCCAGGAGGCCTAGTCGACAGTTAATTTTTCATCTCCGTGGCTATACAGTCCAAAGTCCACTGAAAGTGCAAGATGGAGTCCTCTTCCTCAAGATGGAGTCAGTTCAGTCAGAGGAGTCTGCTCCTTTCCTCCTTCAATCTCATTCGATCTCCATGACACCCCAAGTTTTGCATCTCCACTTTACCGTGGGAGACTGAGACACAGAGAGATTGCTGGTTACTAGAGAGCACACCACTGGTTAAGGGGCTGAGCTCAGACTCAAACCCAGGTCTGCTGGATTCCAAAGCCTGACTCTGAGCCAGCTCGTTCTGCCACACGAACACGTAAACAAGAGCACGAAGTTAGAGGCAATTTTGGGGCATGGCAAGCCCGCAGAGGATGAGAAGCCTTGCTCCAGAGTCTTAGAGACGCAGTTCTCCACTCCACAGACCTCACACTTTGTTGGGGAATAGACATGCTGCCCAGCGGTCAGGGGTGTGGGGGGGGGGGGGGCTGGAAGCATAGAGGAGGGTCCGCCAATCCCAACAGGGGTGCTAGCAACACCCCAGGGGCAGTAGCGTCGTTGAGTCAGTGGGTACCTGAGGCTGTGTGGGCAAGGGCGTTCCCAGCAGGCAGGATGCGGGCAAAGATGCAGAGGGAGGAAGGAGTGGGCATGTTGGAGGACAATGCACAGCTAAGGCAAGTGACAAGATGGGAACTGGCAGAGGGCAGATGTGAAAGCTAAAATGCCAGGTTCCTTAGCAGTTAGGAGGCTTTTGGCCACAAGGAGCAGAAGCCCCAACTAGAAGTGATCTAAACAATGAGTCACGTGTACTAATCCATCTAACAAAATGTCCAGAGATGTGGCAGCTCCAGGGTTGGTTAATTTTATGCGACTCAATGGCATGATCAAGGACTCCGATGTATCCACGTTTCCATTCTACCATTCCCGGTGAGCTGACTTCTGTCTCAGGCTTTGTCTTCATCGGCGTGAAACAGCTGCCAGAATCATGGACGTCACTTGAGAACACTACGACATGAAGCAAAGAAGAGGCATTCTTTTCTCATCTGGTCCATCTGTTTTATCAGCAGGAAAACCTTTCTCTAAGGCTCTCCAGGGTGGCCCTGAGATCTCACGCTCCTCCCAGGGAACAGCAGCCCAAGCCTGGCCTGTGCCCTGTGCGCTGTGTGCCCGCCAGCCCGTTGAACGGGGTGTACCTGCATCCGTGCCGGGAAGCTCGCCTCCCCAGCATCTGGCAATTAGAAAGTCACTCCCTGCCATGGACAGGGTCTAATCAGCCTGCCGATACTCACCAGGCCCAGAACGTGGCCGCGATTCAGGAAAGATGATCCCCGAAGACTAGAGCCACTTAAATCCTGGCATTGACCACGGGTCCCCTTGGTAACCCATCACTCTCAACGCGGTTTAGGCACGGAGCTAATTGATCTTCTCCAAGGCAGTCCGCTCATACCCGGGCGATCGAAATGGGCTCTAATTGCCAACATCCTTCAGGTAAGAAGTCCCACATGTTCCCCTACCCCCCGAGAGGCCCGAGCAGGAACTGAGTCTCTTGGCAAAGCAGTCCTCTCATTGCATCTAATTAATCAAAATAAGGTTCCCAGAAAGAATTAATTAAAGAACATATATCCAAGGAAGTCGTGACGCTTGGAATGGTTCACAGCAGAGCAGGACGGGCAGCTTTGCTGGATTCATCAGAGGAAGCTCCTTGAAGGAATGTTCCCTAGTTTTTTTTAAAAAATAATTTTATTTATATACTTTTGGCTGTGCTGGGGTTTTGTTGTGTTGTGGGCTTTTCTCTAGTTGCACAGGTCAGGGGCCGCTCTCTCGTTGCAGTCTGCAGACTTCTCATCGTGGTGGCTTCTCTTATTGCAGAGCGCAGGCTCGGGGACGCATGGGCTTCCGTAGTTGCGGCTCCCAGGCTCTAGAGCACAGGCTCAGGAGTGCAGCCCACAGGCTTCGTTGAATGTGGAATCTTTCCCGATCAGGGATTGAACTCGTGTGTCCTGCATTGGCAGGTGGATATTTTACCGCTGAGCCACCAGGGAACTCCTGATCCCCAGCTTTTAAAGCTGTGTGAGTGAGGACAGCGGGGGTAGAGAGGAAAACCTACTGGCCTTGGAGTCTTCAGAACTGGGGTGAGCCTGGTGGTACCGCCCATGTGAGATGTGTGACCTTGGGCAAGTTGCTTCAGTTCTCCAAACCAGGCGTCTCTCACCCATAAAGTGAGGTGTACATCATGAGGGGAACGTTTCTGTGCAGAAGAGGCTCTCGTGTCACAGTGCAGAGGCAAAACCTACCACCTGCAGAGGGCTGTTGAATGCCCTCCAAGGCACTTTAAAAGGCAGGCTTACTGGGCAGATGTTACACTGGGTCACGACTTAAGCTCTCAGCTGCAGGGGCATCCTTGAGGCTGGGCTCACAAGTTTGTGGTCACTGCATCATGCCCTACAACACGCAGACCTCGTCTCAAATCTTATCTCAATCTTCATTGTTTTTTTAATTAATTTATTTTTCATTGATTGATGATTGCTTTACAATATTGATTTGATTCCTGTCACACATCGCCACGGAGTAACCCTAGGTGTACCCGTGTCCCCTCCCTTTGCATTCTCCCTCCCACCCTTCTAGGTTATTACAGAGCCCCAGTTTGAGTTCCCTGAGTCACACCGCACATTTCCACTGGCTCTCTGTTTGCAAATGTTAGTGTCTATGCACCCATGCTACTCCCTCTAACTTTCGTCTTATGTGCCGCAAATGTTTGCTGAGCACTCGTCCTGCGCCGGCGCTGTCCTCAATGCCGAGAGTACTGCAGTGCTCCCTGCCTGGTGGAGCACCGAGTCTGGTGAAGAAGGACGCTTTTATGAAAAAGAAAAAATCTCCCAAGAAGACTGGCAGATGCTGCTGGCCCCTCCCTCCCCCCCTCAGCCCTCAGCTTTGTGGTCTGCACAACAGCATCCTGAAATTCTTGAGCTCCGGGCCTCTGGGGGTCCAGACCTGGAAGCACCAGAGTGTTAACATCCCTTGGAGCAGCTCTCGACTGGCTCCTGATCAGTGAAATCAGAAGAAATTCTCCAGTTTCCCCACTCTGTTGAGGGGGACACTCAGTCCTCTTGAGACAGTTTCTCAAGGTACCTCTGGTCACTCAGGCATCTGCAGTCACTGTCTTCCCTTCCCCAGATCCCTCCCCACCTCCGACACCATTGCTTCCTGGGATCCGCCTCTAATCCTATCTTAGTTACAGCTCTGAAAACAAACTGTGGGAAGGAGCGAGATGCACACCCGGCTGAAGTGTCTTCTGAGGCGACAGCTGAGGAGGCGAGGAGGTAGCAAGTGTGGCTCACAGAGAGCTAGCACAGCAGACTGACATTGCTCGAAGGATGCTCAGTGGGAAAGCTGGTCTACCATGCAGGGCTGGCCTTCAACAAGTTGTATCAGTACTGCCATGGCTTCACATCTGTGTCTACCCTGCATGCTTTGCCAGCTATCATGCGGTCGGATCACTCTCAGGGGTGGAGGGAAGCAGTAAATGACTGGGGAAGTGGGCCTGTCCCTGTCAAGTGACCCCATATCTGAAGAGGGAACAACCCCACACCAAGCAAGTGTGCAAGGAGGACAGGGTAGGGGGTGTTCTCGGGCAGGTACTTCTCCACTCAACTGCAACTCAGCTTCAAAAGGATGTATGATGGGGCTTCCCTAGTGGCCCAGTGGTAAAGAACCATCTGCCAATGCAGGAGACACCGGTTCAATCCCTGATCTGGGAAGATCCCACAGGCTACAGGGCCACTGAGCCCCTGGGCCGCAACTATTGAGCCCACGTGCCCTAGAGCCTGTGCGCCACCACAGAGAAGCCGCCACGGTGAGAAGCCTACTCACCTCAACTAGAGAGTAGCTCCCACTCATCCCAACTAGAGAAAAGCCTGCACAACCACTAAGACCTAGCACAGCCAAAAATAACAAACGAATGAATTTTTTATAATAAAAGCACAATGAAAGGGTCCTATATATTTTTTAGAAAAGGACATGACAGCCAGCCTCTTGGGGTGACCATGGGATTGGGTGAGAAAGTGTCTGTAAGCCCTGAACACCCAGGAAGTACTCTGGAGGTGGCCCATGTTACTTGTATTAGGGTGTCAGCCTTCAGGGAGGTCTGTAAGCAGAGGGTTTCCCCCTAGGGCCCTGCTTGCCTTGATGGTCCAGGGATGAAGATCCAGAGGTTCTATGGGGAAGGCCAGCTCTATCTTCAGGCACCTTGGGTGCCTAACCTCTGTGCTGGTTCTGTCATCATAAAATAGAAAACTCAGGCTTCCCTGGTGGTCCAGTGGGTAGAGAGTCCGCCTTGCAGTGCAAGGGGCTCCAGTTGGATCCCTGGCCCTGGAAGATCCCACGTGCCACGGAGTGGCTGGACTGGTGTGTCCAATAACGAACCAGAGATCTGGAGCGCATGTGCCCAGAGCCAGTGCTCTGCAACAGGAGAGGCCACTGCGATGGGAGGCCCACACAGGCCAAAGAATAAAAAGATGGATGAAAATAAATATAAAAAATGAAAGAGGCATGATGGGGGGAAAATACAGAAACGTCCATCAAATGTTCAATTTTTCAGCGAGCTTCTGGGAATATCAATGGAAATGATGGGTGTGAGTCTATTTTATAAGTCCTGAGGCTCCCTCCAACCCCGCCCCAAGGAGAGGTTCAGAACTGTCGTTCCCTAGAGAACGACAGGAGAGGAACTGTCTCAGACATCCTTTCCAATGTCCCCCACACTTTCCCTCTCCAGGAAGGTGATCAAAAGCTTTTTGCAGAAAAGCCAAATAGCCCACCTACCCTCCAAGAAAAAGGGTGTGCAACGCAGAGCCTAAGACCTAGGGAAATTTCAGAGTTGGAGTCAGGGATAGCAAAGTGGCAGAATTGGCCAAATATAGCCGAATTGGCAAATGCTTCGTGCTATTTTGAGAAGCCTACTCACCCAACTAGAGACTCCCACTCATCCCAACTAGAGAAAAGCCTGCACAACCACTAAGACCTAGCACAGCCAAAAATAACAAACGAATGAATTTTTTATAATAAAAGCACAATGAAAGGGTCCTATATATTTTTTAGAAAAGGACATGACAGCCAGCCTCTTGGGGTGACCATGGGATTGGGTGAGAAAGTGTCTGTAAGCCCTGAACACCCAGGAAGTACTCTGGAGGTGGCCCATGTTACTTGTATTAGGGTGTCAGCCTTCAGGGAGGTCTGTAAGCAGAGGGTTTCCCCCTAGGGCCCTGCTTGCCTTGATGGTCCAGGGATGAAGATCCAGAGGTTCTATGGGGAAGGCCAGCTCTATCTTCAGGCACCTTGGGTGCCTAACCTCTGTGCTGGTTCTGTCATCATAAAATAGAAAACTCAGGCTTCCCTGGTGGTCCAGTGGGTAGAGAGTCCGCCTTGCAGTGCAAGGGGCTCCAGTTGGATCCCTGGCCCTGAAGATCCCACGTGCCACGGAGTGGCTGGACTGGTGTGTCCAATAACGAACCAGAGATCTGGAGCGCATGTGCCCAGAGCCAGTGCTCTGCAACAGGAGAGGCCACTGCGATGGGAGGCCCACACAGGCCAAAGAATAAAAAGATGGATGAAAATAAATATAAAAAATGAAAGAGGCATGATGGGGGGAAAATACAGAAACGTCCATCAAATGTTCAATTTTTCAGCGAGCTTCTGGGAATATCAATGGAAATGATGGGTGTGAGTCTATTTTATAAGTCCTGAGGCTCCCTCCAACCCCGCCCCAAGGAGAGGTTCAGAACTGTCGTTCCCTAGAGAACGACAGGAGAGGAACTGTCTCAGACATCCTTTCCAATGTCCCCCACACTTTCCCTCTCCAGGAAGGTGATCAAAAGCTTTTTGCAGAAAAGCCAAATAGCCCACCTACCCTCCAAGAAAAAGGGTGTGCAACGCAGAGCCTAAGACCTAGGGAAATTTCAGAGTTGGAGTCAGGGATAGCAAAGTGGCCACGAATTGGCCAAATATAGCCTCTGACAAGTCGCGTAAGCTTTCTGTACATTGTTGTCCTTGTTAAGAAATCTGGCGTAGTCATAGTAACACCCAGGGATAATTGTGAGGGTCAGAATTAATATATGCAATATGCTTAAGAGCCACCTGACACACAATATGTATTGGGTAAATGTCACTATTATCATTATTTAATTCACATGATATGAAAGCTTTTGGATTTAAGTGGCTTCTTTTGGATTCAGGTGGCCTCTTCATTTTTGCCCAAGTCCCCAGCACTCCCTCTTGTCTTGCATCCGGCCTCCCTCCCTGCCCAGCTGCAGAAGTTCACTGGTTTGAGTTCCCAACCACAGCCTGGTCCTTGGTCTTCACTGTGCCTGCCAGAGGACACAGAGGCTTGGTTCCTGCCACAGAGCAGTGACAATTATAAAACTGAGCCAGACCAGGCCTTATACCAATGCGGCAACTCAAGGCAAGGTCCTGGGCTCCCTCTCACACTTATGGCTCCACCCCAGCTAGCTGTGTGTCTTCTGGCAAGCCCTTCCTCTTCTCCAAGCCTCCGTGTCCTGGGTGTCAAACAGGCTCCCGAGGTCCCGTTCACCTCCCCAGCTTGTTCTGAGATGCGGACGTTGGAGAGGACCTTTTACCCTCGAAAGGTCCCTGATTCTCTTCTCAGCAGAGCTGGGGAGTTCTCAGTCTGTTCCCTCTCCAGGCTGGAAAGAGAAATCCCTCATCAGCTGAAACACAACTGCAACCACCAAGACTGTCCAGATGCAAGTTTTATTAACATGGGTAGGAAAAAGGAGCCTAGGATATATACAAGCCGTGGCTTCCAGGGCGACGTTTACACATTCATGCACGTGTTTATTTCCACACCACCTACAATGCTTCCCCGCAGCAGAACACAGCTGTGGGTCAGGGCTCTTTCCACCCACAAAAGGATGCCCAAGAAGAGAAGGTGACTCAGGGTCCAGGGTGACGTTGACACGTGGCGAATCCTGACTCATGCACAAGGGTTGGAAGCTGGATTTGGACATCGTGGCTTTAGTCTCACCCACCCTCCCTGGCTGCTCACATCAGTGGCACCCTGCTCCCGTCTGAGGATCCCTTAGAAGACAGAGGGCAATCTTAGCCAGGACTAGAGAGTGGAGCAGGCCCTCAGGGGTCGGGGGATAGAGACTCTGGGGTCTGTCCCCTCACCAGAGACACAAAGGGGTGTCATACAGGGCTTTAATTCATAGGCTGGTTTTCTCACATCCCAGTAGGCAGGCAAGGCCAGAGGTTTGATGTGTGTGAAAACTGCAGCCTTAAGAGTATGGTCAGGTATCTGAAGAGGGAAAAGGGCGGGGGTCACAAGAGGGTTAGGCATACAGGGCTCAAGACATTCTTGGATCCCAAAGTGATTTCACAAGAAATGGGGCTCACTCCTCCAGGGCTCACTGGCCCAGGTCGCTCGCCGCCCAGGATGCTGCCGCTTCTCTTCGGCGCCCTGGCCTCGGCTCAGCTCATCCAGGAGGTCCAGCAGAAGGCTGGCTTGGTCACAGGGTCCGCGGGGCCCACAGGGCCTTCCCGGGGCCCTCTTTCCAGGATGCTGGCGTTTCTCGGGCATCAGCTCTCCCTCCTCCTCCTCCTCGTCGTTCTCCTCCTGTGCCTCCTCCCAGCTCCTTTGGGCCTTGGCATCCACCAGCCGTCTCCCTGGGTGCTGCCTCTTGGTGAAAGTGTACCCGAGCCAGGAGGAGCGCCGGCCAGGGTGCTGCCGCTTCTGCTGGCCCGCATCCACCACCCATACAGCCACGTCCTCCCGCCGGCCAGGGTGCTGCCGTCTGTGGGGTCCCACGGCCCC
Source organism: Tragulus kanchil (assembly GCA_022376925.1). Taxonomy (NCBI): domain Eukaryota; kingdom Metazoa; phylum Chordata; class Mammalia; order Artiodactyla; family Tragulidae; genus Tragulus; species Tragulus kanchil. The sequence continues at coordinate 224,421,210 of JAIOJX010000030.1, read as the reverse complement.
GCCTTCTCCCTCTTCCTCGTCCACTCCCTCTTCTGACTCCTCCTCCCTTTTGCCTGGATGCTGACGCTTGGAGAGCCAGTCAGGTTGAAAGATCTGGAACTCTAGGGAAGGAAACAGGCCAGTGAGGGACCCTGGGACCTCCAGGTGCCCACTTGCCTTCAGCCCAGGCAAGACAGATTCCCACCGCATTCACCCAGACTCAGCCTTGCACCTGCCTCCCAGGCCTCAGAGACACAGAGCACTCACACAGATGGTCAAGAGCGTGGCCTCTGGTCTCTGGTTCCACTCCTTAGCTGTGTGACCATACGCAGCTCAACTTGTTGGAGCCTCAGTTTTCTTCTGTGTAAAATGGGCTGTGGGAGGGTCATTACACTGCCTAGCTGATGCCTGTGCTTGCTGACTGACTCTTTGTGACCCCGCGGTCTGTAGCCCACCAGGCTCCTCTGTCCATGGGGATTCTCCAGGCGAGAATACTAGAATGGGTTGCCACGCCCTCCTCCACGGGATCTTCCCCACCCAGGGATCGAACCCAGGTCACTGTGCAGGCAGATAATTTACTATCTGAGCCACTAGGGAAACTCAAAGCCTGCTACCAGGTGTTGGAAGTGTTTAGAAGTATGCCTGGCATTTGTGAGCCTAGTAAGTGGTAATTAGCACTGTAATACACAAGTAGCTCTTCCTGGCACAGAATCTTTCCCACTGAAGGTCTGCTCTCTGAAATAGTCAATAGTCCCAGAACTGAGATGGAAAAGGAATCTGATCCCAGGAAGGGGTCAATTCACCACAGGCCCCAGGTGTGGCCAGTGGGAATTTCTTAGCTTTGGAAAGGCGAGAGGCTGAATGACCAAGTCCCTCCCTGGGCGGTGGCTTCCTTCTCTCATCCCCAGCCCCACGCCATCCCAGCCCTCACCTGAGTCGCTACCGTCCTGGTCCTCCCGCAGTCGCTGGAGGTCTTCCCGGAGGAGGAGGAGGCGCTCCGCCTGCCGCAGGAGGTCTTCCAGACCCTGTTGCTCCGCGGCCAGGGCCGTCTCCTGCTGGGCCACATCTGGCTGCGTGTGGCCACCGGGGACACCGGTCAAGGTCAGGGCCAAAGTCATGGCAAGCAGAAACCAAGGGCCGGGCATCTCCGTGCCTGAGGTAGGGAGGAGAGGAAGAGAGTATGGGTGAGCCGCGTTCCCCTCCCACCCCGCTCCTTCGCCCCCTTTCCTGTCCTGGCGGATCCCCGAGACCGGGGGTGGGGTGGGGTGGGGAACCAACCATTTAAATGCCATCCCGGGAGCAGGACCCTTTGCCACCTTCGGGCAGGGCTGGCAGCTGGAGGACCCGCCTTGGGTCCTGGGCGTCTTCACTCCGTTAAGGTATGCTGGGAGAGCCTGCCTGCACCCGGTTCTGCCTGCGCGAGCCAGGAAGCCCTGGGGACCCCATCGCCACCGCCACAACTCAATGCCCTCCTGGAAATGACCTTCCAGGAGTAATACCCACCAAGACTGGGGGAGGATGCTATCAGCCGCGTCGCAGGGCCAGCGACTGCCTAGCTGATGCCTGTGCTTGCTGACTGCTTTGTGACCCCGGTCTGTAGCCCACCAGGCTCCTCTGTCCATGGGGATTCTCCAGGCGAGAATACTAGAATGGGTTGCCACGCCCTCCTCCACGGGATCTTCCCCACCCAGGGATCGAACCCAGGTCACTGTGCAGGCAGATAATTTACTATCTGAGCCACTAGGGAAACTCAAAGCCTGCTACCAGGTGTTGGAAGTGTTTAGAAGTATGCCTGGCATTTGTGAGCCTAGTAAGTGGTAATTAGCACTGTAATACACAAGTAGCTCTTCCTGGCACAGAATCTTTCCCACTGAAGGTCTGCTCTCTGAAATAGTCAATAGTCCCAGAACTGAGATGGAAAAGGAATCTGATCCCAGGAAGGGGTCAATTCACCACAGGCCCCAGGTGTGGCCAGTGGGAATTTCTTAGCTTTGGAAAGGCGAGAGGCTGCATGACCAAGTCCCTCCTGGGCGGTGGCTTCCTTCTCTCATCCCCAGCCCCACGCCATCCCAGCCCTCACCTGAGTCGCTACCGTCCTGGTCCTCCCGCAGTCGCTGGAGGTCTTCCCGGAGGAGGAGGAGGCGCTCCGCCTGCCGCAGGAGGTCTTCCAGACCCTGTTGCTCCGCGGCCAGGGCCGTCTCCTGCTGGGCCACATCTGGCTGCGTGTGGCCACCGGGGACACCGGTCAAGGTCAGGGCCAAAGTCATGGCAAGCAGAAACCAAGGGCCGGGCATCTCCGTGCCTGAGGTAGGGAGGAGAGGAAGAGAGTATGGGTGAGCCGCGTTCCCCTCCCACCCCGCTCCTTCGCCCCCTTTCCTGTCCTGGCGGATCCCCGAGACCGGGGGTGGGGTGGGGTGGGGAACCAACCATTTAAATGCCATCCCGGGAGCAGGACCCTTTGCCACCTTCGGGCAGGGCCGGGCAGCTGGAGGACCCGCCTTGGGTCCTGGGCGTCTTCACTCCGTTAAGGTATGCTGGGAGAGCCTGCCTGCACCCGGTTCTGCCTGCGCGAGCCAGGAAGCCCTGGGGACCCCATCGCCACCGCCACAACTCAATGCCCCTCCTGGAAATGACCTTCCAGGAGTAATACCCACCAAGACTGCAGTGCGAGCCGGACGGCCAGGATGCTATCAGCCGCGTCGCAGGCTGAAATTCTCCCCAAGGTTCCCAAAAGCAACATTTATTTTTTTTTACTCCAACCCTCCTTCTACAGCGTTCCGATGGCAACGCAGACTCTATTTCTAATGCTAAGATCCGATAGCTAAGCTAGGGATCGAATTCCACCGCGGAGAGGCTCATACCAACGTTACTTTCACCGCTCAAATCCCGTCTAGCGCTGAGACTGACATTCTCAGGCTGAGGTTCGAGGCCGCCGCGGACATTCTGTGTCTGAGATTCCGGACTCGAATGCTAACTCCCAGGCTCTCTGACGGCCCAGCGCCGCCGCCGCCGCGTCCGGGCGCGGACACCCCGGCCGCGGAGGGACGCGCGCCTTCCCCCGAGGCGCGGCGCGAGCGCTCCAGAGGCCGGGTCGTGCGTGCCGGCGGGGACCGCCACCCCCGTGCCCGCGCTGCGGACGCCCCGGGGCTGCAAGCGCACCCCGGCTCCCAAGGCGCCCCCTCTTTCTTGCGCGCGCTCCGGGCTCGGGGCGCATCCGAGGGCGGGCAGCGCGGGCCCCTTTCCCGGGCCCCGGGCGACGCCTGCGGGGAGAAGGGACCGACGTGGTTACCTGCCCGGCGCGAGCTCCGCGGACCGGGGCGCGATCCTGGGCTCCGATCCGGAGCGTCCGGGTCTGGAGTCGGCGGGTCCGGAGGCGTCGAGGAGCGCTCGCAGGACCCGGCGCGCCGGCTGCCCTCTTCTCCGCGGGGCCGCTGCTTATATCTGCGCGCGGCGGCGGCGCGGGTGAGGTCAGCGGGGAGGGGTCGCGGCCGCCGGGAACCAACGCTGACGGCAGCCGGCCCCATGGGCAGCCCGCCCGCCCGCCTGCCCGCCTGCCCGCCTGCCCGCCTGCCAGCTCCGCCGGAAACCTGGGGCGGGGGCGGCGAGGGAGGGAGGCGGAGGCACGCGCGGCGGAATGGGAGGCTGGAGCCGGCTGGCTTCTCCACCCAGCTTCGGAGGTCTGATGTCTAAGAGAACACTCGGGTAGGGGACCGAGAGAGAGAGACGCCCAGAGATGCCCGCAGAGATGCACACAGGAGAGAATCGGAGACAGGGACGGAGACTGAGATGCAGAGAGAGATACAGAGCAGATGCACCCCAAAGAGACCGACAGAGACAGAGACGGTCAGGATCGGAAAGGGGTGGGCCGGCGGAGGGAGGGAGAGAAGAGACCGAGAGATGGGGGGAAAGTGGACAGGTGGGCCTGGGCTTTGATATTGACTGTGTGGCCTGTGGAAAATGCCTTCCCCCTCTCCGGGCCCAATTTTCCCAACCCTGCGGTGGAGGAGGGAGACAATTTCCAGAATCCTCTAACCGAGGACCTATGGGCTGCTCTATTTTGAAGAAAACAGAACTGAATAACCCACATTTTACAACCAGGAGAACTCAGGGAAAATATGGGATTTATGGCTTCTCTTGAAAATCTCTTGGAAAAAAAAAAAGTGGGTTTGCATTTCCTTCTGACAACAGCCAGGTAGGGCTAAACCTGGCTGCCCCTGGTCATCACCACTGTCTCCTGTCTTCCTGGTGCGTCTAGTCACCAGGAGGGACACTGGAGTCTGTGACCCCTGGATTTGGAGTTTTTCTGGATCTACCTCATCTCAGGCAAAGGATGGGAAGGGATACAGGGAGGAAAAAAGCATAGATTCCCAAGACGCTTGTCCGCCAATCAGTCCCCAAAGTCAGATGATGCCTGGGAGGAGGACACTGCCGCCTCTAGTCCTGGGAACTGAAACAGTTAACGGGCACGCACAGGGCGCCAGACTCCTTGGTCCCTCCCGCAGATAGAGAAGTGTGCCCGGTATACGACATACATAGAGGAAACCACAGTTTAGGCAGAAGGAGCAACATCAGCAAAGGCATCCTACCTCTCAACATTATTCTGCCTTCCCATACAGTATTTCTTCAGGATAAAACTTGGAGTACCTGTTGGAGTACCTGAGTACCTCAGGCCATGCTGGTGGCTTGGCAAGGGAACCTGAAAGTGTTTCACTGCTGCTCCTGTCCTTGGCAGAGCACTCAGCTTTCCAGGTACATCCACTGTCTCATTGCATCCTTCCATCCCAGATAAGTGAGATAGGGCCCATGAGTTCACTTTACAGACAGGAACACAGAGGCTCGGAGAGGCTGAAAGACTACAGAGGTGGAAGGGAACTTTGAGATCACCAGCTCTGGTCCGCTCCTCATTTTTAGATGAAGAAACTGAGATCTGGAGAGATGGCCTGATCACCTTCCCAACTCCCAGCTATACCTTGGGTTCCCAGAGTCAGATGGTGTTGGATGGGGTGGATTACAAACCTGAAATTCCAGGCCGGATCTCCCAGTCAGGCCCCAGGATCTGAAGAATTGCTATCCCAGCTAAACATCAAATCATACAGACACATAAACATGTTATATTTCGTATGCAATAGTGGAGGTGTACATCTATACCCTCTCTTTGAACATTCAACACATATGTACCCTCCACAAGGCTTCCCAAGTGGTGCTAAGGGTAAAGAACCCGCCAACCAATGCAGGAGACATAGGAGACATAGGTCCGATCCCTGGATCGGGAAGATCCCATGGAGGAGGGCATGGCAGCCCATTGCGGTATTCTTGCCTGGAGAATCCCATGGCCAGAGGAGCCTAGTAGGATACAGTCCATAGGGTTGCAGACAGTTGGACATGATGGGTGACTTAGCACGCAGCCTGCACCATCTATAGGACAATTCCATTTCCCCAAATTCACCCCACAGACACCCACACCGTGCAAGAGTTATAAACACAGGGTTGTCAGTGCAGCATGATTTAGTGTGAACTGAAAACCACCTGTCCATATGGACTGCATTGCAGGCCACCAAGGGCTCAGAAACCCTGAGATGGGGCCACCGATTCGGCACATAGGGTTAGGGATGGCTTGGTGGACAAGGCTTGGAGTTACTTTGGATGGAAGGTCCTGCAGAAGGCTTCTCCTGAACACCGTGGCCGAAGAGGTGCCCATCTCATCTGCCCTTTCCTGTCAGTCTTTATCATGAAGTGCAATCGGATATTTATTTCCTTGTCTCCTGTTTGTTGTCAGTCTCCCACAAGAGAAACTCACTTCATGAGGACAGGTGCTGATTCCATGGTGTTTATCCAGTTTCTGGCCTAGAGCAGGCACTTGGTAAGGAGCTACTGAATGACTGACCACGCAAATGAATGTGTGCATCGGAGAGGGGCCTGAGTTCACTTTACAGACAGGAACACAGAGGCTCGGAGGCTGAAAGACTACAGAGGTGGAAGGAACTTTGAGATCACCAGCTCTGGTCCGCTCCTCATTTTTAGATGAAGAAACTGAGATCTGGAGAGATGGCCTGATCACCTTCCCAACTCCCAGCTATACCTTGGGTTCCCAGAGTCAGATGGTGTTGGATGGGGTGGATTACAAACCTGAAATTCCAGGCCGGATCTCCCAGTCAGGCCCCAGGATCTGAAGAATTGCTATCCCAGCTAAACATCAAATCATACAGACACATAAACATGTTATATTTCGTATGCAATAGTGGAGGTGTACATCTATACCCTCTCTTTGAACATTCAACACATATGTACCCTCCACAAGGCTTCCCAAGTGGTGCTAAGGGTAAAGAACCCGCCAACCAATGCAGGAGACATAGGAGACATAGGTCCGATCCCTGGATCGGGAAGATCCCATGGAGGAGGGCATGGCAGCCCATTGCGGTATTCTTGCCTGGAGAATCCCATGGCCAGAGGAGCCTAGTAGGATACAGTCCATAGGGTTGCAGACAGTTGGACATGATGGGTGACTTAGCACGCAGCCTGCACCATCTATAGGACAATTCCATTTCCCCAAATTCACCCCACAGACACCCACACCCGTGCAAGAGTTATAAACACAGGGTTGTCAGTGCAGCATGATTTAGTGTGAACTGAAAACCACCTGTCCATATGGACTGCATTGCAGGCCACCAAGGGCTCAGAAACCCTGAGATGGGGCCACCGATTCGGCACATAGGGTTAGGGATGGCTTGGTGGACAAGGCTTGGAGTTACTTTGGATGGAAGGTCCTGCAGAAGGCTTCTCCTGAACACCGTGGCCGAAGAGGTGCCCATCTCATCTGCCCTTTCCTGTCAGTCTTTATCATGAAGTGCAATCGGATATTTATTTCCTTGTCTCCTGTTTGTTGTCAGTCTCCCACAAGAGAAACTCACTTCATGAGGACAGGTGCTGATTCCATGGTGTTTATCCAGTTTCTGGCCTAGAGCAGGCACTTGGTAAGGAGCTACTGAATGACTGACCACGCAAATGAATGTGTGCAACCCAGAGCAAGTGAGCACAAGCTGAGCTGCCTGGCCTTGTCTTTCGAGCTGAGAGGGCAACCCCACATCATCTCTGGGCACACACAAGACAGCTTAGACGTTTACCAGAAAGAGGAACGAACAATGGGGAGCCGTTTTGCAGGTGTGCAAGGAGAGACGTGAAGGCAGGAGCAATCAGGGAAAGCTTCCTGGAGGTGGATGGACAGGAGGATGGGGGTAGTCAGGACAAGCAGAACTGGAAACAGGTGAGCCCAAGCTGTTTGAAAAAAGTGAAAGTGTTAGTCGCTCAGTCATGTCTGACTCTTTGCAACCTTGTGGACTGTAGCCCAACAGGCTCTTCTGTCCATGGAATTTTCCAGCCAAGAATAACAAGAGCGGGTTGCCATCTCCTCTAGGGAATCTTCCAGACCCAGGGGTTGAACTCACGTCTCCCGCATTGGCTAGCAGGTTCTTTACCACTGAGCCACCAGGGAAGCCCCCAAGCTGTTGGAGGACTTGCTTTCCTTGCCTTCCTGAGCAGAGACATCTCCTTTCCAGAGCAGCAAGGTCCAGAGGCGGCTAATGTCCAGGCAGCCTTCCCACTCACTGTGAGATGCCCAGCAGACTCTTCCCCCTGTCTGGGTTCAGGGCCAGGCCAGGATTCGACTCTCACGGTCCAGGCTGACAAGCTGACGCCGTGAGCCCCACCAGCCAGGCCCTGGGCCTCCCTGAGGTCTTACGTTCATGCTGAGAGGCCAATTGCAGGTCTGTGTGGTCCAGATTGTTTCTAAAGAACAATTTTCCGCTCTGCTGGAGCCTGCTGAATGGAGCCTGTGATCAGAGAGGGCCGCGGCTCGCTGAGACGCCAGCAGCCCACAGAGCCAGTGTGGGACAGAGTGCACACGGCGGTCCTGGAGGGTTGACTGATGCATTTAGGTGAGGTGGAGCTTGCTCACAGAGGTATTTACAGACATATTTCTGCACATGCATGCACCTCCAGTGTGTGTGTACATGTGTGCCATCCATATCTATACGGTGTGCCGGTGTGTGGGTGCCCAGGTCAATGTACGTATGTGTCGCACACGTATCTGCAGCTTAGTTTGGGCTACGGTCTCGTGGTCATCTTAGGGGCCAGGTGGTCACTGGTGACCCCATCCAGTGAGGGCGCATGGCTCTAGATCCAATGTTTTACCTGTGAATAGGCCACTCTTGCTGTCTCCTTCAACATTGCCCTGTTTATTCTTTTTATTCTTTATGCCCACCTGGGAAGCCCCAGCTAGCACTAATGGTAAAGAACGCACCTGGCCATGTAGGAGCCACAGACTTGGTTTTGGTCCCTGGAGCAGGAAGATTCCCTGGAGGAGGAAATGGCAATCCACTCCAGTATTCTTGTCTGGAGAATCCCATGGACAGAGGAGCCTGGGGGGCCACAGTCCACAGGGTCTCAAAGAGTTGGACACGACTGACCGTCTGAGCGCACGCTGCACATACATCCTGTGCTAGCTAGCCTGGTAAGTTAACACGTGTTAGTAGAAGGAACTCCCATGAGGACAGACTGTGTTTGTCTCCCAGAGGGATTAGCACCTAGTGGGTGCTGAGGAGGAGATGAATGTGGAGAGCGACAGCAGAAAGAGACTGTGGGTAGCAGCCAACTCCTGGGTGCCCTGCACACATTCTTTTCCCATTGAATCCACACAGGCCTATGAGGTCAAAATTATTCTGCCTCTTAAAAAAAAAAAAAACAAAAACAAAACCAAGGCTTAAAGAAGCAAAGAGACTTATTCAAAATCACACAGCCGGAATACAGAGGAACTTGACGTTAAACTCAGGTTTGCCGTTATTCTAAACCTTTTCCACTGGGGCTTCCCTGGTGGTTGAGTGGTTAACAATCAGCCTGCCAGTGTTGGGGACACAAGTTCAGTCCCCAGTCTGGGAAGATCCCATACACCGTGGAGCAACTGAGCCTGTGCACCACAACTACTGAGCCCAGATCCCTAGAGCCTGCGTTCCACAACAAAGACTATTCCCCACTCACTGCAAATAGAGAAAACCCAGCACAACCAAAAGTAAATAAGTAAAATGTTTAAAACAATAAAATACTTTATTAAAATAAATAATTTCCACTTTATCCCACTGGAAGGGAATGTACCCAGATAAAAAATAGCTTGTGTTAGGATGCTGGTGGATATGGAGAATTATTTTTCCTTTTGCAAAATTGTCTTTGATGTTTTGGTAATCTCTTTCCCTCACTAAATTAGAGGAGTTTTATCTATTTCTTTTTTATAGCAACATTGTTCTTTTTTTGGCTTCTTTTATTGCTTTTTTATTTACTTATTTTCATCCATCCTTATTCTTTGGCCTGTGTGGGCCTCCCATGGCAGTGGCCTCTCTCATTGCACAGCACCGGCTCGGGGCGCCTGCGCTCCAGAGTGTTGGCTTGTCATTGGACACACGGGTCCAGCCGCTCCGTGGCATGTGGGATCTTCCCAGGCCAGGGATCGAATCGGTGCCCCTTGTACTGCAAGGCGGACTCTTTACCCACTGGACCACCAGGGAAGCCCAAGGAGTTTTATTCTTAATAGAAAGTATTTTGAAGGAATCCATAGCTCAGGCCACTCTTTAGCCCGGAGTCTGAGGTCTCCAGGCCCCTAATGAAAAGTGAGACTCTCACTTTTTAAATATTACAAAGCTTATCTTTGCATCCTCTTGAGAGGATATACGCTCATATTCTGATGAAGCCAGAAGCGCTTTGGGCGGGTTGGGGCGTGGATGGGTGATAAACTGCGAGCTGCCTGTGAGCCTTAGTTGCTGGTAAATGAGACACCCCGTCATCCATCAGGCCCGCCGGAGATAACAAGCCCCCACCCCTGCCATTGCTCCTCTTATTACAGGAGAAAAGTGAAAACCAACCGCAAATCACCTTGGCCATTTAGGTCTATTTATCTTGCTGTCAGTCACAAGCAGGCTCTAGGCCAATATTCTGGGCTCATTAGAGCTTGTCCTCAGAATATATGGAGTGTGAACCCTGAATATTGATAGTGGGGGAACAGGTATTCATCTGCTGCTAACATGGACCACATGACAACAGATGGAGGAAGAGGACCCCAGCAGGTACTGATGGACACGTCAGTTTGACCCAAGAACATGCCCAATGGCCCTCCTGTGAGTTCAAATGTTCCTTTTCGTTGCCTTATGAGAAGTCCCTTGTGAGTCTGGGATGGGCACCATTGTGTTTTAGCGTCCTATATCCATGCTTTGACCTCCGGTAAGCAGAAGCCATCTTTCCTCCTGGGGAGTGGCCTTCCCTCCATCTAGGGTGGCCTTGATGAGACCCCAGCCACGCCACTTCATCCCCGTACGAGAGGTGGGAACATGGGCAAACTGAAAGAATGGGTAACGTTAGAGAAGCTGACGAAGAGAGGGTCGGACACTCAGGAGGGGCCACCGTGTGCAGGTGGAGAAGTACAGGTGACTCGCCGCCTCCCTGCACACTCTCCGTCTGACGTCTCCATCAGCACTTAACCAGGAGCTATTTACAGGCGTGGATCTAGGGCACGGATTCTGAGGGGAGAAATCACAAGGAAGGGCTTCTCTGGCCCTCAGCTGGGGTGCAGAGGTGAGTCAGAGCATTCCATCACAGGCGCCCTGAGTCTGGCCTTGCCCATGGCCGAGACCGGGCACATGTAGATTCTCCTTTATTGGTTTTGGGGCCAGAGAGCTATTCGGGACAGTTGGAATGATGCTCAGATAAGCAAGGGCTTCTGAGGAGCAGGTAGGACTGCAGAAAGCACTCTAGAGTCTCGTAGCCCTGGTTTCTATTCCTCAGCCCATCACGGCCTTGCTAAGTGAACAGGTCAGATGAGGTCACCTCTCCAACCACAGGTTCCTCATCTTTACATCCAGGAAAGTGAAACCTATCTCACGGGGGTGATGTGAGGAGGTGTGGAATGTTCTGGCATCGTGCTGGCCTGGAACAGAGCAGGAACTTGGAAAACATAGTTGGTGTGGTTTTTTTTTTTTTTTAAATTTTCTGACTTCCCCCAAGGGGTACTATTTTGGTTTTGACTTCTTTTTAGTCTGTTTTTGATAATTTTCCTTTCTTTTTGTATTTTTTTTTCCTCTTTTTAAATTTTTCTAGGGGGAGGCACTTTTATTATCAGAAACAAATAGAGTTAATTTTTTTTTTTTTAATTTAAAGCAACCAAAGTGTGTGTGCTTGCGGTCTGGGTAGCAAAACTGTATTGGCTAGTCAGAATCAGGCCAAGAAATAGATGGAAAGTTTGAGGATAATTCAATAAAGGGAATATTTATAATATTTATAATTTTTTATAATATTTATAAGTTTTAAATAACTGTAATTATAAATTCTTATATGTATGTATAAGTCTTATAAATATTTCCAATGTTTATAATATTTCTAAAAACGTGGGCAGAGTATACAAGGGATCGTATAGCAGGAAAGGTGAAGGACCCCTGTCAACATCTCTGAGCTTGAAGGGAAGAGGAGGCAGCAAGCACAAGAAATCAGGGAAGGGGCTTCCCTGGTAGCTCAGTGATAAAGAGGTCGCCTGCCAAGGCAGGAGACACGGGTTTGATCCCTGATCCAGGAAGATCCCACATGCTGCGGAGGAACTAAGCCCGTGAGCCACAACTATGGAGCCTGTGCTCTAGAGCCTGAGTTTCACAAGAAAAGTTACCTCAGCAAGAAGCCTGCTCACCTCGACTAGAGAGTAGCCCCCACTCCTTACAACTAGAGGAGAGCCTGCAGTAGCAGCGAAAACCCAGAATAGCCAAAAAAAAAAAAAAAAGAGAGAAAGAAATCAGGGAAGGAGGAGACTAAATGGCGAGGCTCTTGGCGGGAGCTGGAACCTTTAGTTCAAGGACTCCCCAGAGAGGAGCCAAGTAATTAGACCCCGTAGCCTCTTTCTTCTTCCACCTCTGATCTTTTCCGGCACTCGCCATTGGCCAAACCCAGAAGAAAACCAGGGGCCAAGGGAGCCGCTGATGAAGGCTGGCTATCCTTGCAAGAAGCAGGGAGGGGAGATGGAGAGTGGATCCAGATGAACAAGCAGAGACCCCGTTGAGGGCCCACGAATGCTCTGCTGGTAAGAAACTTGGAGACCCCTCTTCCATCCATATGCTCCCAAGCCCTCCTACTCCCAATTGCAGTCACAGTCAATGCCCCACAATGGGGAGAGAGGAGCCCTATGATGACTGCCTTCTAATGAAAGATAAGCTTGGCCTTTTCAGGGCCGCAGCCTGAGCAAGGGGCCGGAATGCGGTCACATCCTCTGTGTGGACAGGCAGGGCCAGATGTCGAGCTGGAGCCCTGCGGATGGTCCTCACACCAAAGGCGCCCTGTGATTGATGAGTTGCTTGAGTCCGACAGGTCGGGAAATGAAAAGAAATTTCAAGAAGAACATTTAATAAATTCTGGCTGGCGTCATGCAGGGACTTCCTCTTGCAATTACCGCCAGTCATTTTTCAGTTTGTATCCAGAGAGTCATAAATGGATTCGATGCAGCTGTCAGGATGGTGGGGGCTTGGGTTTCAAGCAGGATTAAAACTCAACATTCAAAAAAACAACGATCATTGCATCTCGTCCCATCACTTCATGGTAATAGGTGGGCAAACAATGGAAACAGTGACAGACTTTATATTCTTGGACTTTAAAATCACTGCGGACGGTGACTGTAGCCATAAAAGTAAAAGACGCTTGCTCCTTGGAGGAAAAACTAGACAGTGTATTAAAAAACAGAGACATCACTTTGCTGGGAAGGATCCATATAGTCAAAGCTATGGCTTTTCCAGTAGTCACGTATGAATGTGAAAGTTGGGTCATAAAGAAGAGGCTGAGTGTTAAAAGAATTGATGCCTGCGAGCTGTCGTGTTGGAGAAGACTCCTAAGAGTTCCTTGGACTGGAAGGAGATCAAACCAGTCATCCTAAAGGAAGTCAACCCTGAATTATTCATTGGAAGGACTGATGCTGAAGCTGAAGCTCCAGTATTTCGTCCACCTGATGCAAGTAGCCAACTCAGAAAAGACCTGGATACTGGAAAAAATAGAAGGCAAAAGGAGAAGGGGGTGACAGGACGAGATGGTGGGATGGCATCACCGACTCAGTGGGCATGCGTTTGAGCAAACTCAGGGAGATGGTGAAGGACAGGGAAGCCTGGCAGGCTGCAGTTCATGAGGTCACAAAGAGTCGGACACGACTGAGCAACTGAACTGAACTGAACTGATACTTCCACTGGGCCTGGGAGAGAGTGCAGAGCGCTGAGGCTGGGCAGGTCACTGCCACTTGGCTGGTCCATGGCGGACAGAGGTCAGGGTTGCCAGGTTCTAAGAAGGGACGGAGTAGACAAGGAGGCAGGATGTAGGGAAGAAAATGTCACACATTCAGCACACACAGATGTACACATGTAGCGACGAATGTAGAGACTCAGGTACACACAAGGACGTACAGAAATATGATGACAGACACACAGGAACCCTCAACAAGGACAAACAGACACGCAAAGTGGGATTTCAACCCACGCCCATCTGAATCCAAAGCGCAGCCTTTCTGGCTCACCCTCCAAAGCCCTAGAGGTCAAAGGTCACATTTCATGCACTCTCACATGGTTCTCAGTGATTCATTATTCTAAACAATGCTACAATTAATATCTTCACATTTTAGATTATGTCTTTAGCTTGATTTTCAGGACTGAAATTAATAGTCTAGGTCTCCATCCAGGTCTTGCTCTGGTGCAAACGGCAGACTCTGAGACTCCAGGCAGAGGGGGTTGAGGGAATGGAGAAGAAGCAGATTTCTAGTTATTTTATTCGAGCCCAGAGTCAGGTACCTGCTGAGTTGCCAGGGAGGGAGGCAGAAGTGGCAGGCCCTTCTAATGGGCAGAGAACTCACGCAGGCAGGGCTGGCCATCGATCAATCGCCTGGCTCCCATCTCACTCCAGCACCAATGGAGGCAGAAAAGGGCGTGTGTGTGTGTCCCCAGGAGCAGCACGCCCTGAGAGTGGGGAAGGAGGGTGCAGGACGTTCGATACCCCGTGGGGGTGAGAGCAGAGATGAGCACCCAAGGAGAGCCAGAGGAGTGCCAAGCACATCAAATCTTTCGTAAGCCTGAAGCTCAGAGAGGGAAAGTGACTTCCCCAAGGTCACACAGCTGGCACGCAGGCAATGACTTCTGTGTTTAAAAGTCTAGAAGCCAAATAGGCAAATATTTTGACTCTTTAGATGGGCACTTGATTGCCAATACAAGCTCTTTCTGTTAAGAAGTGGAAAGTTAATCTTAGTCATTCCAGACTGCCTCTCTCTCCTGTGCTCTGCTGTCTCGGCCCACGAAGTCTGAGACCCTGCATCCTCAGTGTAGGATCGCCCTGCCTGGGCCTTTTGAGCTACACCCATGTCTCTTGGAACATGGGCATCACTCTGCTGCTTCTCACACCAAACGGGAACACCCAGGGACCTCCTGAGACCACCTGGGAACCCAAGTCCCTCCCCCTGTTTCTTCCACTCCCTCCCCAGGCTGGAAAGAGTGGTGCCTGGGCACTGTAGCAGTGACAGCCCAGGCAGGAATCCAAAGCCCGGCACAGAGTAAGTGCTCCGTAGTGCTCGCTTCTGCCATGGGATCCTGGGAAGTTACATGAGAACACAGGGTGTGGGGATGGTTAGGGCAAGTGGTGGAGAGGAGGCTAGATTTGATCCGATCGGGAAACGAGAGGGGAGACCATCAAGGGAGAGAGGACGGAAAGGGCAAAAAGTGTGGGGGTATGAGGGTGCACGGAGCCAAGCCCAGAGTCAAATACGACACTTGACCTAGGAGGGCCTGAAGCTGTGAGCTGGGCTACTATTTGAGCACAAAGCCAGGGAGGAAGGCAGGCTGGAAAAGGCTCCCCTCTCTCCATGGGTCCACTTTGACCCCTCCACAGCCCAGCCCGGAGGGCCCATGTTCCAGTTCTCGGACCTTGGTGAATGAGGCAGGCAGGTGGGCTTTGCTGAGCCGTTTTCTAGCTCCCAAGTTCCTCCCTCTGGTAGGATGGGGGTACACCACATCCCATCCCCATCCTTGGTGCCTTCTCAGGGTGGCTGAGTGAATTAGAGGCTTTGCCAGGAGGCAATGGAGTGTGTAATAACTCTCAGTGTTTCATTAGGAGCACCGTGTTTAATTTAGATAATTCTACTGCTTGGCAAAGGAGAGCTGCAGAGTGGGTGGGGTGAAGGCTGGGGCTGGTGGCTGGTGAGAGGCGAGTATTCAGCTTCCAGCTGAAGGTGTCCCTCAACTACTGCCCAGCGCACAGGGCTCCTCAAACTCCTGAGACTGACTCAGCAGGTCCAGGTCATTCGGATGCAGAGGGCCCAGAAACATCCTCGGAAGAACTAGTGAAGAAGGAGGTGAGGTTGAGTATTTTGACTCTTTAGATGGGCACTTGATTGCCAATACAAGCTCTTTCTGTTAAGAAGTGGAAAGTTAATCTTAGTCATTCCAGACTGCCTCTCTCTCCTGTGCTCTGCTGTCTCGGCCCACGAAGTCTGAGACCCTGCATCCTCAGTGTAGGATCGCCCTGCCTGGGCCTTTTGAGCTACACCCATGTCTCTTGGAACATGGGCATCACTCTGCTGCTTCTCACACCAAACGGGAACACCCAGGGACCTCCTGAGACCACCTGGGAACCCAAGTCCCTCCCCCTGTTTCTTCCACTCCCTCCCCAGGCTGGAAAGAGTGGTGCCTGGGCACTGTAGCAGTGACAGCCCAGGCAGGAATCCAAAGCCCGGCACAGAGTAAGTGCTCCGTAGTGCTCGCTTCTGCCATGGGATCCTGGGAAGTTACATGAGAACACAGGGGTGTGGGGATGGTTAGGGCAAGTGGTGGAGAGGAGGCTAGATTTGATCCGATCGGGAAACGAGAGGGGAGACCATCAAGGGAGAGAGGACGGAAAGGGCAAAAAGTGTGGGGGTATGAGGGTGCACGGAGCCAAGCCCAGAGTCAAATACGACACTTGACCTAGGAGGGCCTGAAGCTGTGAGCTGGGCTACTATTTGAGCACAAAGCCAGGGAGGAAGGCAGGCTGGAAAAGGCTCCCCTCTCTCCATGGGTCCACTTTGACCCCTCCACAGCCCAGCCCGGAGGGCCCATGTTCCAGTTCTCGGACCTTGGTGAATGAGGCAGGCAGGTGGGCTTTGCTGAGCCGTTTTCTAGCTCCCAAGTTCCTCCCTCTGGTAGGATGGGGGTACACCACATCCCATCCCCATCCTTGGTGCCTTCTCAGGGTGGCTGAGTGAATTAGAGGCTTTGCCAGGAGGCAATGGAGTGTGTAATAACTCTCAGTGTTTCATTAGGAGCACCGTGTTTAATTTAGATAATTCTACTGCTTGGCAAAGGAGAGCTGCAGAGTGGGTGGGGTGAAGGCTGGGGCTGGTGGCTGGTGAGAGGCGAGTATTCAGCTTCCAGCTGAAGGTGTCCCTCAACTACTGCCCAGCGCACAGGGCTCCTCAAACTCCCTGAGACTGACTCAGCAGGTCCAGGTCATTCGGATGCAGAGGGCCCAGAAACATCCTCGGGAAGAACTAGTGAAGAAGGAGGTGAGGTTGAGATCACAAAGGACCTTGGATGTCACTTAAAGAAGTTCACACAACTTCAGTCTACTTATTCTGTCCAGGCTGGATGTTGGGGCAACACTTAATTTCAAAGGAGGGATTTGAAACCACAACTGACCAGCTCCAGAGCTTGTCTTGCCAAAACACCTGCTCATCCACACCTGCTTGGAGGACCGGGTTCCTTGTTCTGAGGACCGTGAAGGGGACAGACATGGGAATACGAACCTGAACTGTGACAGAGAGCTGCTCCCAGCCTGGGAAATGCAAGAACTAGCTCTGCTTCCCAGAGGTGAGGACTTTTGAGCTGGGCCTTGTCAGATGAATAGGAGCTCCCCGGGGGAAGCAGGAGGGTGAGAACAGGCTGAAGGG
Source organism: Tragulus kanchil (assembly GCA_022376925.1). Lineage (NCBI taxonomy): Eukaryota > Metazoa > Chordata > Mammalia > Artiodactyla > Tragulidae > Tragulus > Tragulus kanchil. Next base: position 224,404,268 of record JAIOJX010000030.1, on the reverse strand, counting down.
AGGCAGCTGGAATTCTTTCCCCATGGGGTCTGGTTTACCCCAGTGTGATGCCCCGCCTCATGCCTCTCCCTCACAGATCTCCATGGCAGCCAAGGTGACCCTGGTTTCGCAGGCTCCTGGGACTCAGCATCTCCTGTACCATGCCCCCTCCCCCGCAGGTGATGTCAGGGTAACAGCCTTTCTTACCGTCATAAAGTGAATGGATCCTGCTATCACAGTCCATGAATGGACTTCTTTTCTTCCTTAGGCTTTATAATTTTTTTCATCCCTGGGCTTATTATTCTCAAATTTAATTAATGTTCCACTTGACTAATAAGATATTAAAAAAAAAAAAGCAGCTGGGATGGCCTGGGAGTTGGAGGTGGGAATAACTGCACATCTTGTGAAGGAGGAGGAGAGTCTTGGGGTCCTGGGGGCCTTGGGGTGGGGGTGAAAGTGTTCTACCTCGATTTGAGACTTAAACCCAGGGCCCAGACCTGATCAAACCCTGTTTGGAACTCGAACCCATGTGGCTGAGGCTTAACCTCAGTCAAAACCACGTTTGGGACTTGAACCTACGTTGCCAGGACTCGAACCCAGCCAAAACCCGGCTTGGTACTTGAAGCCACATGACTGAGGCTTAACCCCAGCCAAAACCCTAGTCTTGCACTCACCCAACGTCCAGACCCACTGAGGCTCAGGTTCTTCACGTGTCTTTGCAGAGAAGAATTCAGCAAGAGACAAAGTGATAGGTAAGAAATGGATTTATTCAGATTCAGAGAAAGCACACTCCACAGATCTGGTGTGGGCCACCACAGAGCGAATCCAGCACCCGGAAAACATGGTGTTCTTTGCTTTTATGGGCTGGGTAATTCCATATGCTAACAAGTGAGAGGATTATTCCAGCTCTTTTAGGGAAGGGGTGGAACTGTCATGGTGCCTCTGGGCGTGTCATTTAGCTGCTGACTGAGGATCAAGGTCTGGTCTGCCATCTTGGACCCATTTGAGTCTAATGGGTTTATGCTGTGTCGTTGGGCTATGTCATTCTTTTCGAAAATTGTGCCCTGCCCCTTTCCCTAACCCTTACTAGGGCAGTTAAGATTGTGAAGGAGGCTCAGCTTGAGAGAAGGTCAGCAGGTGAGCCTGTCCACCTCTGCACCTTCACCCCGGCTGCACCGTCTCAGGGAGGGTGCAGAAGCCCATTCTTTGCAGCCTGTGGGAGCTTCGTTCAATGCAGGGAATCTGTGCCCACCCAGAGAAACACCCGTTTGCGGGCTCCAGAAGCTTCCCCGGTGGCTCAGACAGAAAGAAATCTGCCTACAATGCAGGAAACGGGTCTAATCCCTGAGTGGGGAAGATCCCCTAGAGGAGACAGCTTTGGGCGGACATGGGACCCCTCCCTCTTCTGTACCTGCCCCAGCCCCTAACCCAGTTAGTTGTTCAGTCACTAATTTGGGTCCGACTCTTTGCAATACCACGTACTCCAGTGCACCAGACTGCCTTGCCCTACACCATCTCCTGGGGTTTGCTTAAACTCACGTCCACTGAGTGGATGATGCCATCCAACCATCTCATGAAGGATTAAAATTGCACTGAAGGGGGCTTCCCTTGTGGCTCAGTGGATAAGAGCCAGTCTGCCAATGCAGGAGACACAGGTTCGTTCCCTGATCTGGGAAGATCCCACGTGCCGCAGAGCAGCTAAACACACACATCAACAAAGACCCAGCACAGCTAAAAATAAATAAATTAAAAAAAAAAAAATTGCACTGAAGGGGCTTCCTTGGTGGTCCAGTGGCTAAGACTTCTTGCTCCCAAGGCAGGGAGCATAAGTTCAATCCCTGGTCGGGGCATTAGATCCCACACGCTGAAACTGAGATCCAGTGCAGCCAAATACACTTAGAAAAAAGAAACAAGGGCACTGAGGCCCAGAGAGGGACAGGGACCTCCCCAAAGTCACACATTAGCAATCAGGAGACCGCAGAGGGAGTGCTTTAGGCCCAGGCTGGAAACCTGAAACTGCCGCAATTAGAAAGACAAAGCAGCCGTTTCCTGGATGGCTGTGTGCCCCGGGGCAAGTGCCTCCACCATCCACAGGCCACCTTTTTTTGTTTGAAGTTTTTTTGGGGGGCGGGGTATATTTGTTTAACAATGTTGCATTAGCTTCAGGTGTACAGCGAAGTTATTGTTGTACGTTTGCCACAGGCCACTTTTGAACGGTTGTATTAACCCTTATCTCAAAGAGCTGGTTCTCAAAGGTACTCAGTACTCCCTGACCCCCTGCTAACTCCCAGTACCCGAAAGCTGCGGGTGTTGTCTTACTTATCAACCCCCTTATCCCTGAGAGGCCACCCTGGGGCCACCGGTCCCGCTCAACATCTGAGTGAACTTGAGCAACTCATTTTGCTTCTCTGGGCCTCAGCTGCTCCATCTATAAACATGGGAACGAAGACGATAAGCATCCTCAGAGGACTGCTGTGAGCTGGTATTTGTGAGGCGTAAAGGGTGGGCCCGGCCCAGAGTGGGCCCACGCGAGTGTCCATCAGCCACTAGGAGCCGGCCATGCCTGGGGATGGAGCATGCCTGCTCGCCTCGCTCCTCGCCCGTCCCTCTGGAAGTCCCTGATCAGAGCTGGCTCCATAATGAATGTACCTCTCAGCCAAGCACGGCTGAGACTGCACGGCTCTGGCGAACGAGGCTTTGGCGACAGACCCGCCATCTCTGCAATTAAGCAGCTCCACGGTGCTGGGGACAGGAGCGACAGATAACCAGGAAAGGTGGGCCAGGGCCCAGGCCAGACTGGGGCCTCTACTGAGCCGCGAGACTGCCTTGTGCAGGACCAGAACCAGAGGGAGGGCCTGGGCTTGGAGCCTAGCAGAGGTGCTGACCAGGGTCGCCAAACTGGACTTCAAGCTCAAGTCTGTCTGTTCCAAAACAGTTCCCTTAAAGATTGCATGTTGGGGCTTCCCTGGTGGCCCAGTGGGTAAGGACACTGCCTCGCAGTGCAAGGGGCGCCGGTTTGATCCCTGGCCTGGGAAGATCCCACGTGCCGCAGAGCGGCTGGACCGATGTGTCCAATTGCCGAGCCGGAGCTCTGGTGTGCATGCGCCCAGAGCCGGTGCTCTGCAGCAAGAGAGGCCACTGTGATGGGAGGCCCACTCAGGCCAAAGAACAAAGATAAATAAATGAAAGATCAATAGAAGTGGCCAAAAAAAAAAAATTTGCCATGTTGCCTCCCATGTATTGCTTGGGTAAGGTCCTGCCTGGGCCTCAGTTTTCCCTGTCTGCAAACTGGTCCAGCGGACTGAAATGGATAACCTTGAAGGGCTTATTCTACCGTTGTGCTTGTGGTGAATTAAGTCTTCTGAGGGTTTTTTGTTTGTTTGTTTTGTTTTTTAATCAGCCAGGAGGATGGGCAGGAACCCATCTTTGAGCTGAGACTGAGCCTTGCTGCTTCTCAGAGACTCTCTGCCCCACACCCACTGCTGACATCTTGATTTTGCCCTCTGGCCTCCAGAAATGAGACCATAAACTTTTGTTGCTTCAGCCACGTCATTTGAGGTGCTTTGTTATGGCCCCCTTGCCGTATACTGGGACCACTCTGTGATGCTATTCATGCTGGAGACTGACATCCTGTCCCCCCCCATTTGAGAGTTAGGAAGTGGTGAAGCCGAGCTTGTGTTCTCGTGGGTCTGCCTCCAAAGGACCCACTTTCTTGGGCTGTGAAATGGGTGTGATTCAACCTGAAGATTTAAGAAGGATTCAGGTGGGAAGTTTTTGGGGTTTTTTTTTGAGAATGGAGAGGCAAAAAGCAGGCACAGGGGCTGCAAGGTATGGTGGGGACGGGAAGCTCTGGAAAGTCCGTTCTGGAAAGTCCTATCTAGAGGGGCGGGCAGCGCTGGTGGAGGAGGGGTCTGGATCAACAGGAAATGAGCAAGGGGGTGGGGGCAGTGTCTCCGGAGGAAATGAAAAAGCCCAGAGATGGAGCTGATTGTAGGGAAATGAAGGAGAGCCGCCGGGTCCAGGGGGAGGTGACAGCCCTCCTGGTGAGGTAGTGACATCTGAGGGTCCCTGGGCACAGGAGGATCGCCCCTTGAGAGGGCTGGTGAGGTCCTCTGTCCTCTCCACGGCAACCAGAGTGGCCTCCAGAAGGGTCACCATTCCCCTCCCTCTTGCTGAAAGCTGTCCAGAGGTTTCTGGTTGCTCTCAGGTAGCTTGCAGACCCCACGACCACTCGATCTGCACGGCCCTTCCTATCAACCAGCCTCTTCTCTTTACTTACGGGTGAGAGGCTGTCGTCCATCTCTCTCGCCAGTCTCCAGGACAAGGCTGGACACAGAGCGGGTCCTCTAACATGTGCTGATTGCTCTCTTGCAGGCATTCTGTCTCTGCAAACACAACCCATTCCTAACAGTTGCTGGGCAAAAAACTTTAGGGTCGTTCTTGGCTCCTGTCTTTCTCTCATATCCCAAGATCAATCCAGTAGCAGACCCTTCACAATGTATTCAGAATCTTTCTTTTTCCCCAGCATCGCTCTGGTTCAGCCACCATCTCCTCTCTCTCCAGCAACTGCATCAGGCTCCCCACTGGTCTCCTGTGAGCTATTTCCTATGAGATGGTTCTTTAAGAAACTGAAGTCAGATCACGTTCCTCTGCTTCTCAGAAGCCTCCTATGGCTCCCTGCCTTGGGGAGAGAAAACACCCAAGTTCTTCCTGTGGCCCACGGGCCCTGCACCTCCTGCCTCTGTCTCCTCTCCTCCTCTGACCACCCCTCGTAGTTAGTCACGCCATCACTGAGAGTCATTGGAAGGACTGACACCGAGGCTGAACCTCTAATACTCTGGTTACATGATGCAAAAGGCTGACTGATTGGAGAAGACTCTGATGTTGGGGAAGACTGAGGGCAGGAGGAGAAGGGGGTGACAGGATGAAATGGTTGGATGGCGTCATCGACTCAGTTGGCATGAATCTGAGAAACTCCAGGAGATGGTGAAGGACAGGGAAGCCTGGCCTGCTACAGTTCATGGGGTTGCAAAGAGTCGGGCATGACTGAACGAAAGAACAAGAACACGGGGCTTCTCCTGGTGGTCCAGTGGGTAAGGACACCGCCTCGCAGTGCAAAGGGCGCCGGTTCAATCCCTGGCCTGGGAAGATCCCACGTGCCGCGGAGCGGCTGGACCAATGTGTCCAATCACCGAGCTGGAGCTCTGGAGCGCATGCGCCCAGAGCCGGTGCTCTGCGACAACAGAGGCCACCGCGATGGGAGGCCCACACAGGCCAAAGAACAAAGACGGATGAAAATAGAGAAATGAAAGACCAGTAGAAGTGGCTCGCCTGCTTCCCTCCCTCCCCAACCCGATCCCTGCCCAAAATAAATAAATAAATTAAAAAAAAAAAAAGAACTTTCTACACCCATTACAGCCTCTCACTCTCGGGCTTTCCCTTGCTGTTGGACTCTGGGTCAGACACAGTCCCCAGATCCTGTCTCCACAATTTCCTTTCAGTGGCTTTTTCCTCCTGCCCCTCTGCCCTGAACCCAGCAGAGTAAAGCTCCCACGCCTGGTTGCTGTTGTTCAGTTCCTCAGTCATGTCCGACTCTTTGTGACCGCTTGGACTGAAGCATGCCAGACTTCCCTGTCCTTCACTATCTCCTGGACTTTGCTCAAATTCTTGTCTGTGTAGTCGGTTAGATGCCATCCAACCACTTTGTCCTCTGTAGGCTGGAGCCGGAATGCGTCAATTTTGCTGTCTCTGGTTCCCTCTGGTGGCAAGAATCAGAATTGCACTTCAACCTTAATAATTTCAGGTAGACAGCAGAGGGACTGGGGGTGTTATATTTTTAATACGCTGCACCTGGCAACCTTAACACCCCACCACCACTCTGCTTCAGGAATCTTTTCATAGAAGCTTAGATCTTTCAGACTGGCCTTTGGCATTCCATAGGCTGAACCCTGGTGCTGGTGGGGGGCCTCTAAAGAGAGCAGCCTCCATTTCACCCTGCCCACCACAGCCAAACCTGCATGTTGGCATGAATGACTGGAAACTCCAGGGCAGGAGGAGAAGGGGGTGACAGGATGAAATGGTTGGATGGCGTCATCGACTCAGTTGGCATGAATCTGAGAAACTCCAGGAGATGGTGAAGGACAGGGAAGCCTGGCCTGCTACAGTTCATGGGGTTGCAAAGAGTCGGGCATGACTGAACGAAAGAACAAGAACACGGGGCTTCTCCTGGTGGTCCAGTGGGTAAGGACACCGCCTCGCAGTGCAAAGGGCGCCGGTTCAATCCCTGGCCTGGGAAGATCCCACGTGCCGCGGAGCGGCTGGACCAATGTGTCCAATCACCGAGCTGGAGCTCTGGAGCGCATGCGCCCAGAGCCGGTGCTCTGCGACAACAGAGGCCACCGCGATGGGAGGCCCACACAGGCCAAAGAACAAAGACGGATGAAAATAGAGAAATGAAAGACCAGTAGAAGTGGCTCGCCTGCTTCCCTCCCTCCCCAACCCGATCCCTGCCCAAAATAAATAAATAAATTAAAAAAAAAAAAAAGAACTTTCTACACCCATTACAGCCTCTCACTCTCGGGCTTTCCCTTGCTGTTGGACTCTGGGTCAGACACAGTCCCCAGATCCTGTCTCCACAATTTCCTTTCAGTGGCTTTTTCCTCCTGCCCCTCTGCCCTGAACCCAGCAGAGTAAAGCTCCCACGCCTGGTTGCTGTTGTTCAGTTCCTCAGTCATGTCCGACTCTTTGTGACCGCTTGGACTGAAGCATGCCAGACTTCCCTGTCCTTCACTATCTCCTGGACTTTGCTCAAATTCTTGTCTGTGTAGTCGGTTAGATGCCATCCAACCACTTTGTCCTCTGTAGGCTGGAGCCGGAATGCGTCAATTTTGCTGTCTCTGGTTCCCTCTGGTGGCAAGAATCAGAATTGCACTTCAACCTTAATAATTTCAGGTAGACAGCAGAGGGACTGGGGGTGTTATATTTTTAATACGCTGCACCTGGCAACCTTAACACCCCACCACCACTCTGCTTCAGGAATCTTTTCATAGAAGCTTAGATCTTTCAGACTGGCCTTTGGCATTCCATAGGCTGAACCCTGGTGCTGGTGGGGGGCCTCTAAAGAGAGCAGCCTCCATTTCACCCTGCCCACCACAGCCACGAGGAAAGGACAACTTCCTCAGAAGAGGCACAGATATTGGTTTCAGATGAAGCCTCCAGATTTCTACAGGTTGTCAACTAATTTAAAATTCATGTATTCATGTATTGACCCTACTATGAGGGTCAAGTAAAGCTAGATTGTCAGGAAAACCACAGTCAGGTTTTGACCTCTAGAGCTAACGCTCCCATTTTATAGACAAGGAGACTGAGGCCTAGCGCAGGGGATGGGGCTGGTCGGTCACAAGGTCGGTCACAAGGTCATTAAGTGTTACCTTAGGGCCCAGCCCTCTGTAGGATCAAGCAGGACCCTATGGGGTCTCCCTGCCATGTCCTCCACCTGTCTCTTATCTGTGGAAAAACTTTTGTTTCCTAGGCCTTCCCCAAGTTTCAATGAGTAAATTTCACCAGAAAGGTGAGAAAACAGAAAGAAAACAGTCAAGCAAGATAAAATAAAATAGTCTAGTCACAAAACGAAGTTAAAGACACTGAGTTACCCCTTGAGGGCTATAGATAATGGTAGTTGTGGTTTAGTTAAGTCATGTCTGGTAGCCCACCAGGCTCCTCCATCCAAGGTAATCTCCAGGCAAGAATACTGGAGTGGGCAGCCATTTCCTTCTCCAGGGGATCTTCCTGACCTAGGAATCAAACTCACATTTTTTTTTTTTGGCCACTTCTATTGATCTTTCATTTCTTAAATCTTTGTTCTTTGGCCTGTGTGGGCCTCCCATCGTAGTGGCCTCTCTTGTCGCAGAGCACCGGCTCCAGGCACGAGTGCTCCAGAGCTCCGGCTCGGTAGTTGGACACAATTGGTCCAGCCACTTCGCGGCACACCCACGTGCCCATGGCATGCCGTGAACCGGCGGCCCTGGCACTGCAAGGCAGTGTCCTTACCTACTGGACCACCAGGGAAGCCCCCTCTCTCCATTTTTTTTTTTTTAAGATTTATTTATTTATTTATTTTGGGCGGGGGTCGGGTTGGGGAGGGAGAGGAGCGGGTGGGCCACTTCTATTGGTCTTTCATTTATCTATTTTCATCCATCTTTGTTCTTTGGCCTGTGTGGGCCTCCCATCGCGGCGGCCTCTGTTGTCGCAGAGCACCGGCTCTAGGCGCATGCGCTCCAGAGCTCCGGCTCGGTGATTGGACACATCAGTCCAGCCGCTCCGCCGCACGTGGGATCTTCCCGGGCCAGGGATTGAACTGGCGCCCCTTGCACTGCAAGGCGGTGTCCTTACCCACTGGACCACCAGGGGAAGCCCCCCTCCCTCCATTTTTGACATCTCTTCCTGGAGGTTGCTATGTACAAATATCTGTGTCCTTGTTTCCGAGCTCAGATGCATAAAGTTCTTGCCCAGGGGCACACTATCACAAAGTATTAGAATGCCAGACATTTGTATTTTAGGAATATGATAAGGATAAGAATTACTGTTAACTGAATACATGGCCAGCAAAGACAAATATAAAATATTAGGGACAAGAATTTTTAAAAGTACTCAAATATGCCTCACATTTTAATAACATCCTCTGTACACACATTTGTTTGTTTCTGAAAATTGAAATAGTATACATCAAACCATTTTACTGCAATTCAACTTTTTGAAAACAGAGAATCTAGTTAATGCACCCTGTCCACGTGATGCTCTAGCCAACCCACCTATTGTTTTCTCTACGTTCCAAAGTGATATAACAATTTTTTGCTCTCTGAGCCATGGGGAGGATCCAATTCTTAAATCTAATGTTGGTTAATTAGATAATCTTCAGAACACACACACACACAAAGTCAAAACCAAAAACGTTTTGAGGAAAAAGAAGAAGGCAGGATTGAAATATATGCGTAGCAAAGAATACCAAACTGTGAGTCATTTTCTAATGGCGTGGCTGCTGATGCTCAGTCCATCAAAGTGTCTTCCTAGTGCCGCTTCTCTGAAGGCCTTCAGTGTGACTCATTCAGCCATGGGATATTCTGAGCTCCACTCTTTGCTCTCGTACTACATGGCCTTGTCCCGAACATCCATGTTTGTGACAGCATGTGAAAAAGTACTAACACAACACTAGCAATGGATCCTTGTGTAAACGACAGGCTGTAGGCGATGATGTGCTGATGTAGCTTCAACAGCTGTTACCGTGTACCACCCCGGTGGGGGATGTTGTTAGAGGAGGGGGCTATGAATGTGTGGGGTCAGAGGCTCCACAGAACCTCTCTGTATTTTCCGCTCCATTTTGCTCTGAGCCTGAAACTTCTCTTAGGAAACATAAACTAGTTTTTTTTTGAACATGGATTTTCCCCAGAGTTCCTGAAGATTCAGCAAGTCCAAGCCAATTCTCCTTACCTTGTTTCTAAAAAAAAAAACCACCCCAAACAGATGCTTGCTGACATGACAGCACGTCTACTTACATGTATGTCCTTCTCCCACAGCTCTCCGAGGTGGAGGAAGTTGGCTGAGGTGGCCGTATTTGATGATGTGATTCTTTGCGCCCTTGCCACCTTCTCTCTCCAAGCCGTTACCATCGTTCTTACCCCAGCCTTCCTCCTGGAGACTGTGTCTCTACCAAACCCTTGGAAGTTCTTTCCTCTGTCCTGTCCGCCCTGCTAGGGTGCACGTTCTGGTCTAAGAGAAGGGAATTTGGTGCTAGGGTTGAGAGTCAAGTGACTAAGTTGTCTTTATTAACACTGCCGAGGCAGGTTGTAAGGAGTCTTCCCAGGAATTGTCTTCACTTCACGGCATCTGAGAAGATGTCAGAATCCAGGTTTGGTTTGGCTTTGGTGATGAATCCATAGGAAGCTTAGCCTCGGCTTGAAGCTCCTCCTAGATCTTTGGGTTCCCCACAAGGAGATGCTTAAGATCCTCAAGTTGCTGCAAAGCAGCCTGAAAAGAATCAGAGAGCCCAGAAAGAGCAAGAAGAATCCAAAGTCCAACCAACTATGGCGAGCAGAAGAAGTAATCCCTGTATTTCATTTTTTGAGAAACTACCAGACTGCTTTCCACAGTGGCCGCACCGCTTTATATTCCCATCAGCAATGGAGGAGGGTCCCACTTCTCTACATCCCGGTCAGCCCTTGTGTTTGGGGGTTTTATGATCGCCGTCCTAGTGAGTGGGATGGGTATCTCACTGTGATTTTGATTTACATTTCCCTAAGGACTTAGGATGTCAAGCATCTTTCTTACATGCTTCTTGGTCATTGACATTTTTGGCTGTAGGCGATGATGTGCTGATGTAGCTTCAACAGCTGTTACTGTGTACCACCCGGTGGGGATGTTGTTAGAGGAGGGGGCTATGAATGTGTGGGGTCAGAGGCTCCACAGAACCTCTCTGTATTTTCCGCTCCATTTTGCTCTGAGCCTGAAACTTCTCTTAGGAAACATAAACTAGTTTTTTTTTGAACATGGATTTTCCCCAGAGTTCCTGAAGATTCAGCAAGTCCAAGCCAATTCTCCTTACCTTGTTTCTAAAAAAAAAAACCACCCCAAACAGATGCTTGCTGACATGACAGCACGTCTACTTACATGTATGTCCTTCTCCCACAGCTCTCCGAGGTGGAGGAAGTTGGCTGAGGTGGCCGTATTTGATGATGTGATTCTTTGCGCCCTTGCCACCTTCTCTCTCCAAGCCGTTACCATCGTTCTTACCCCAGCCTTCCTCCTGGAGACTGTGTCTCTACCAAACCCTTGGAAGTTCTTTCCTCTGTCCTGTCCGCCCTGCTAGGGTGCACGTTCTGGTCTAAGAGAAGGGAATTTGGTGCTAGGGTTGAGAGTCAAGTGACTAAGTTGTCTTTATTAACACTGCCGAGGCAGGTTGTAAGGAGTCTTCCCAGGAATTGTCTTCACTTCACGGCATCTGAGAAGATGTCAGAATCCAGGTTTGGTTTGGCTTTGGTGATGAATCCATAGGAAGCTTAGCCTCGGCTTGAAGCTCCTCCTAGATTTTTGGGGTTCCCCACAAGGAGATGCTTAAGATCCTCAAGTTGCTGCAAAGCAGCCTGAAAAGAATCAGAGAGCCCAGAAAGAGCAAGAAGAATCCAAAGTCCAACCAACTATGGCGAGCAGAAGAAGTAATCCCTGTATTTCATTTTTTGAGAAACTACCAGACTGCTTTCCACAGTGGCCGCACCGCTTTATATTCCCATCAGCAATGGAGGAGGGTCCCACTTCTCTACATCCCGGTCAGCCCTTGTGTTTGGGGGTTTTATGATCGCCGTCCTAGTGAGTGGGATGGGTATCTCACTGTGATTTTGATTTACATTTCCCTAAGGACTTAGGATGTCAAGCATCTTTCTTACATGCTTCTTGGTCATTGACATGTCTTTGGAGAAATTTCTGTAGAGGAATCATTATAGAGCGATGATATCAGCTCAGACAGCAGTAACAGCAAGGAAGGTAATATGAATATCAGCTTCTGGATATTTTTCGAAGATGGAGCTGATAGGGTTTGCTGATGGACTACATGTGGGCAAGGGAGAAAAGGAGGCATCAAGTGGCCCCCCCAGGATCTCTCTCGTGGTTTGGCCAGAGCAGTTATTGAGATGGTGAAGGCTCAGGGGGTGCAGATATGAAGAGAGGGGGACAAACTTGTTGGATTCTGAGATCCCTGGAACCTGAGGGTTGGTCTTAAGGGGAATTTAGTGTTTGAATAAAGTGGGCAGGGCGAGAAGTCAGCTTTCCTATATTTGGCTGCGTCCTCCGTGGTCATTGCTTTCTTTTAGCAAGTTCTTATCAGTCCCTCCCCGCCCAGTTCCATTCCTGGAGAGCAGGGATTGTTCCTGAGGCTGGAGATTGATCTGTAGCCAGGAGGTGGCACTGCAATGCCAGAAATAGCCAGAGTCTCCGGGGTCCACTGGACTGTGGACGGAGGAGCAGGAAAGGAAGTTTTCAGATCATCGAAAACTGTCAAAGTACACTTCTAGAATCTTACCATCAGTCAGTTCACCAACGAGGACAGGAAATGTCACATCTGAGCACTGTGAGCAAGAGGTTTCAGTGGGTAGCACATTTCAAGAGGTGTTCACCTCTGTGACAAACATAGATGAGTTAATTCCCTGCGGGTCCGTGAAGGTACTTACTGAGCACCTACGATGAGCCACAAGCTGCGTTAAATGCTGTGGATATTCAGTTCTGACCTGGACTGACTTAATACACACCTGCCTTAGGGAAGTTTGGAGGCAGAAATATCAACAAACAAATAAAAGACCAAGATAATTATAGGTTGTGGTATCAAGGGAAATGAACAAGATTAGGTAAGGGAGATAAGGAAGCAAGGGAACTAGGTGAGAGGTGAAGTTTTGAGGAGAAGGCCCTAAATTTCTCTAATAAAAGCAGGCTTTTAAAAGCAGCCTCCAGATCACACCTCCACTTCCTGCCTCATTGCCTATGCAATGAGGCTGATGGGGAAAGTTTAACAGCGTTAACAGCCCTAGTAAGATGTGCTTTAACTCCAGGGCCCAGAGAGCCGACCTGGAGGCATAGCTGTAGACTCCAGGCTTCTTCCACTGAGAGGGGGCCGGGAGACCATAGCCAGGAGACCAGAGCCTGGGAGACCTGCCTGCCCAGAGGAAGTGTGACGGGGAGGAGCAGGAGGTCAGGGACTGAAGTCTTATATAGGGGCTGGCCCTGGGCAGGGGAACATCTGCCCATGGTGACCTAAGACTTCCTGCCCAGAGACGCCTGCCCCGCACATCCCAGGGGAGAAACTTGGTTTTATCCTTTAGCTGTGGTTGCCCCTCTGTGCACACACTCATCACACACACACACACACTCATACATGCACAGACTCATTCACCCAAACGTTCACATCCACATGTTCACGCCCCTATACAATTTACCTGCTCAGACTCCTGTGCTCACATACACATACTTAGCCATGTGGTCACAGCTTATACACTCACACTGTTACAGCCACATGGCCATTCACTTACCAATATCTTTACACACCCTCAAATGTATATATTAGGTGCTAGGTGCTCAGTCATGTCTGACCTCTTTGTGACCTCATAGACTGTAGCCCACCAGGTTCCTCTGCCCACGGGATTCTCCAGGCAAGAATACGGGAGTGGGTTGGGCATTTCCATCTCCAGGGCATCTTCCCCACCCAGGCATTGAACCCGTATCTCCTGCATTGGCAGGTGGATTCTTTTTTTTTTTTTTTAATTTTGGTCTCTTTTATTGGATTTTTATTTATTTATTTTCATCCGTCCTTATTCTTTGGCCTGTGTGGGCCTCCCATTGCAGTGGCCTCTCTCGTTGCAGAGCACTGGCTCTGGGCGCATTCACTCCAGAGCGCTGACTCGTAAGTAGACACACTGGTCCAGCCGTTCCACAGCACGTGGGTCCTTCCTGGGCCAGGGATCGAACTAGTGCCCCCTGCACTGCAAGGCAGACTCTTTACCCACTGGACCACCAGGGAAGTCCGGCAGGTGGATTCTTTACCACTGAGTTATCAGAGAAGGTGGGCAGAGAGCTTATTCTAGGAACCAGAGGCCAGAGGCTTATTTCAGGGACAGATGACCCACAGACCATCTCAGTCTACAGGCTCTTTCATTTGGGCTGTACCTTTTACATTTTTTTAAATTTCAAAATCACTGTGGGAAGGGAAAACACTTCCAGAATAATGGAGGCAGGACCTTTGAAAATCCAGCCCTCCATAATGACAACAAGGATGTGGGCAAGAGGAGTCAAAATTAACTTTTTCAGTATTCTGGAACTTTACCGAAGTATTACAACAAGCCCAGGAACATTTAAGAAAAACAAACAGAGTCTCAGTAAGAGCAGTGACCTTTGTGGCTATGATCCTATCAATAGCCTTGAGAGCCAATAGTTTTACAATCATAATAGCCAGGAAAACTAGCAATTTAACAGCATCTGCGGAGGAAGGAGGGCTTGGTGCTCCCTAAAATGCCCTGTCCCCAGGGCTTTGTCATTATTTGACCTGCTGGAGGTTCCAGAATTTGTCTTTACTTGACCTGACTCAGCTCTGTTTGTGTGAACAGCCTTCTCCCTGGAGGACTTCTGTCAAAAAAATGGAAAAAAAGGTCAGCAACCATGATTTAACATCAAATGTGCCTGAAGCCCTGATAACAGATGGAACACACAAGAAGCTACCCAGAAAACCTCTTTGTGACCTCATAGACTGTAGCCCACCAGGTTCCTCTGCCCACGGATTCTCCAGGCAAGAATACGGGAGTGGGTTGGGCATTTCCATCTCCAGGGCATCTTCCCACCCAGGCATTGACCCCTTATCGCCTGCATTGGCGGGTGGATTCTTTTTTTTTTTTTTTAATTTTGGTCTCTTTTATTGGATTTTTATTTATTTATTTTCATCCGTCCTTATTCTTTGGCCTGTGTGGGCCTCCCATTGCAGTGGCCTCTCTCGTTGCAGAGCACTGGCTCTGGGCGCATTCACTCCAGAGCGCTGACTCGTAAGTAGACACACTGGTCCAGCCGTTCCACAGCACGTGGGTCCTTCCTGGGCCAGGGATCGAACTAGTGCCCCCTGCACTGCAAGGCAGACTCTTTACCCACTGGACCACCAGGGAAGTCCGGCAGGTGGATTCTTTACCACTGAGTTATCAGAGAAGGTGGGCAGAGAGCTTATTCTAGGAACCAGAGGCCAGAGGCTTATTTCAGGGACAGATGACCCACAGACCATCTCAGTCTACAGGCTCTTTCATTTGGGCTGTACCTTTTACATTTTTTTAAATTTCAAAATCACTGTGGGAAGGGAAAACACTTCCAGAATAATGGAGGCAGGACCTTTGAAAATCCAGCCCTCCATAATGACAACAAGGATGTGGGCAAGAGGAGTCAAAATTAACTTTTTCAGTATTCTGGAACTTTACCGAAGTATTACAACAAGCCCAGGAACATTTAAGAAAAACAAACAGAGTCTCAGTAAGAGCAGTGACCTTTGTGGCTATGATCCTATCAATAGCCTTGAGAGCCAATAGTTTTACAATCATAATAGCCAGGAAAACTAGCAATTTAACAGCATCTGCGGAGGAAGGAGGGCTTGGTGCTCCCTAAAATGCCCTGTCCCCAGGGCTTTGTCATTATTTGACCTGCTGGAGGTTCCAGAATTTGTCTTTACTTGACCTGACTCAGCTCTGTTTGTGTGAACAGCCTTCTCCCTGGAGGACTTCTGTCAAAAAAATGGAAAAAAAGGTCAGCAACCATGATTTAACATCAAATGTGCCTGAAGCCCTGATAACAGATGGAACACACAAGAAGCTACCCAGAAAAATATAAAAAGAGAGTTGGAGAATGATGTATCCACAGAAGGCTTTTTTCTTTTTTTTGGCCTCTTTTATTGGTTTGTTTATTTATTTATTTCCATCCATCTTAATTCTTTGGCCTGTGTGGGCCTCCCATAGCAGTGGTCTCTCTTGTTGCAGAGCACCGGCTCTGGGCACATGCGCTCCAGAGTGCTGGCTCGTCATTGGACACACCGGTCCAGCCACTCCGCAGCATGTGGTATCTTCCAGTAGCAGGGATCAAACCAGTGCCCCTTTCACTGCAAGGCGGAATTTTTACCCACTGGACCACCAGGGAAACCCCACAGAAGGCTTTGAAAAGCTCCAATATATTATTGGAGGCCTAAAGTGTCATGTACATGGGTGGGGCGGGCCGCCTGCCCAGTAAACACCTCAGAAGGCCCTCGTCTTTCCCCTGTGGCTGACTTTGAGCCTCTGCTGAAGCAGAAGGGGAAGACGCTGAACTGTCTGATAGAACATTAAGAGCATGTCTCAACACACAGAGCCTCTCATCCAACGCTGGGAGACTCATAGGTTTAAGACATTGAAAGAAATCTCATCATTAGCAGACCATTATGTTAACCAGATAGAGATTTTAGTGACCATACATGACAAGGAGTACAGATTTTACAGAATTCATTCAGGAAGTCACCAAAGAAACAGCAGCAACAGCAATAATGCATCAAAACAAACAGAGTCTCAGTAAGAGCAGTGACCTTTGTGGCTATGATCCTATCAATAGCCTTGAGAGCCAATAGTTTTACAATCATAATAGCCAGGAAAACTAGCAATTTAACAGCATCTGCGGAGGAAGGAGGGCTTGGTGTCTAAAATGCCCTGTCCCCAGGGCTTTGTCATTATTTGACCTGCTGGAGGTTCCAGAATTTGTCTTTACTTGACCTGACTCAGCTCTGTTTGTGTGAACAGCCTTCTCCCTGGAGGACTTCTGTCAAAAAAATGGAAAAAAAGGTCAGCAACCATGATTTAACATCAAATGTGCCTGAAGCCCTGATAACAGATGGAACACACAAGAAGCTACCCAGAAAAATATAAAAAGAGAGTTGGAGAATGATGTATCCACAGAAGGCTTTTTTCTTTTTTTTGGCCTCTTTTATTGGTTTGTTTATTTATTTATTTCCATCCATCTTAATTCTTTGGCCTGTGTGGGCCTCCCATAGCAGTGGTCTCTCTTGTTGCAGAGCACCGGCTCTGGGCACATGCGCTCCAGAGTGCTGGCTCGTCATTGGACACACCGGTCCAGCCACTCCGCAGCATGTGGTATCTTCCAGTAGCAGGGATCAAACCAGTGCCCCTTTCACTGCAAGGCGGAATTTTTACCCACTGGACCACCAGGGAAACCCCACAGAAGGCTTTGAAAAGCTCCAATATATTATTGGAGGCCTAAAGTGTCATGTACATGGGTGGGGCGGGCCGCCTGCCCAGTAAACACCTCAGAAGGCCCTCGTCTTTCCCCTGTGGCTGACTTTGAGCCTCTGCTGAAGCAGAAGGGGAAGACGCTGAACTGTCTGATAGAACATTAAGAGCATGTCTCAACACACAGAGCCTCTCATCCAACGCTGGGAGACTCATAGGTTTAAGACATTGAAAGAAATCTCATCATTAGCAGACCATTATGTTAACCAGATAGAGATTTTAGTGACCATACATGACAAGGAGTACAGATTTTTACAGAATTCATTCAGGGAAGTCACCAAAGAAACAGCAGCAACAGCAATAATGCATCACAGTAACAACAAACTCTTGGGGGGAGATTTGATTTTTAGCATTGCTCCACTTATTTAAAATGCAAACGTTTCAGTAAAATTAGAAGACACATAAAGAAATAGGAAAGCAGGACCCATCAAGGGAAAAAGAAACCAACCAAAACTATCTTTGAGGAAAGCTGAATTCTGGACTTACTAGACAAAGACTTTATTTTTGTTTTTGGTAGCTTTTATTGGAGTATTGTCGATTTACAATGCTGCATTAGTTTCAGACGTAGAGCAAAGGTATGCCAGTGTTCCTTGAAGCAGTATTCACAGTAATCCCAGGATGGAACCCCAATGTCTACCAATAAACAAAATGTGACATAAGTGTACCATGGAATACTATTTAACCACAAAAAGGTCTGAAGTACTGACACATGCTACTACACAGATGACCCTTGTGTGAAATGAGCCAGATAAAAAAGAACAAATATTATATGGTTCCAGTTGCATGAGGTACCTAAAATGGTCAAGTTCAGAGAGTGGAAAGTAGATTAGTGGTTCTTAGATGCGGAGAGGAGGGGATAATAGAAAGTCATTGCCTAATGCTTACATAAAACAGTCCTTCAGGGTGAAATGAAAGGACGCTCAAGAGAAGCTCCAATCCACATGAAAAAACACAGAGCAGCAGCATAAAGGCATCTACATAGGTAAATCTAGAAGATGGCTTAAATACATTGTTTGGTGTGCCATTCTTTTTTTCTTTTCTTTTCATTTTTTTTTTTTAATTTTGGCCTCTTTTATTGGTTATTATTTATTTATTTTCATCCATCTTTGTTCTTTGGCCTGTGTGGGCCTCACATCTCAGTGGCCTCTCTCCTTGCAGAGCACCAGCTCTGGGCACTTGTGCCCCAGAGCGCTGGCTTGCAGTTGGACACTCTGGTCCAGCCTCTCCACGGCACGTAGGATCTTTTGGGGCCAGGGATGAAACTGGTGCCTCTTGCACTGCAAGGCGGACTCTTTACCCACTGGACCACCAGGGAAGCCCCTCTTTTGTTTAATTTTTAAAATTAGATCTTGGATAACTCTATTTATTTAACTGTGCCACCTTTTAGTTGCGGCCCATGGGATCTTTTCACTGCGGCCTGTGGGGTCCAGTTCCCTTAACCGGGATCAAATCCAGGCCACCGTTGGGAGTCTTAGCCCCTGGACCACCAGGGAAGTTTAATAAGAGACAGTTGCATAAAGCAATAATTAGAAGACTATGTGGAGGCGTTTATGATACATGAAGATGTAATTTGTATGACCGTAGGAGGACAAAGAAGGTAAGGGAAGAGGTCTACATAGGAGCTGTAGGCACGTTGGTCAGCCTCTTAGCCCATCCTGAAGCCTGGCTCAGGCTCTGGCTCTCTGGTCAGTCATCTGACCTTTACTGGTTGCCACTCTGAGAGAGCCAGTGTGGCCAAGACAGACCCAGTGGTCCCACAGGAGCAGGCGGGAAGCCGTGGCTCAGTATCTGCTCACAGCGGAGGGACTGGATCTTGCTTGTCAGTTTTAAGACGCATTTGCTCAGGCTTTGGTATTAGGGCTTCCCTGGTGGTTGAGATTGTAAAGAATCTGTCTGTAGGGAAGAGACCTAGGTTTGGTCCCTGGGTCAAGAAGGTCCCCTGGAGAAGGAAATGGAAACCCACTCCAGTATTCTGGCGGCCGTATAAACTGTCCTCTATCTCTTTGCACATGTAATTGTGTGGGTGCATAACAGGATGTGAAATTGTAGTTTCCTACTCTGTCACCACCATAAAAGAGGCAAGACATTCCAGACCAAGATGTTCAGAGGAAATTAACAGATATCTATTATAAGACCTTACAAGGTTTTCCAGCAGGATCTGGTTATTGGAGATTAAATAAATTTGTGAGTCGCATCTGACTCTTTGTGACCCCAGGGACTATAGCCCACCAGGCTTCTCTGTCCATGGGATTCTCCAGGCAAGAACACTGGAATGGGCAGCCATTTCCTTCTTGAGGGAATCTTCCCAACTCAGAGACCAAAGCCGCATCTCTTGCGATGCAGGCAGATTCCTTACCATCTGAGCCACCAGGGAAGCCTGGCCCTGAGTTCTGCCAGAGTAAGAAGTGGCAGCTATGAAGATGAAAGGGTTTTACCTCGATCCGAGACTTAAACTCAGGGCCCAGACCTGATCGAACCCTGTTTAGGACTCGAATCCACGCAGCTGGGACTTGAACCCACGCGGCCAGGACTTAATCCAGCACTCACCCAATGTCTGGACCCACCAAGGCTCAGGTTCTTCGTGCCTCAACGCAGAAAGAATTCAGCGAGAAGCAGAGTGATAGACAAGAAAAGGATTTACTAGGATAAGGTACCTGTAAATGGTGCAAGCAGGCAGGCAGGAAAGCTCTGCTGTGCTCTCTCTTCGAATGAGTTGGCAGCAGTATGTATAGGATGGTAGAAGACTGCCCCCATCAAGTGGACACAGAAGCAAGGTATACATCATTAGTTCCTTCTTTGCCAGCTCCTCCTTCATCAGCTGTTTATACCCAGTCAAGCCTGTTTTACTGAACAAGGAGCAGTCTCCTGAGTTATCATTAACTCACTGGCCTCCCAACTTTTCTCAGGTTTCACCATTCTATCTACCATCCCCTACTAGGACTCTACAACCACCTACCTATTCTCCTCTGTCCCTGTCAAAGAGACTGTGGAATTTTTCTCGGTTTGCTGCTCCCCCTGGAGCCCGGCCGGCCTGGGAGGGGGTGTTCCCCAGCTCTAGGTAGAGAGCAAGGGATTCCGATGGTGTTGCCTCTCACTAAAATCAGAGGTAAAGAGCTCAGGACAGGAGGAATAACCGGCAGGGACACCCAGAGCAGGGCTCTCCAGGGCAGGAACCAGCCGGGACAGATGTCAACCGACTGGTTTCAGCTTTCCTTTCTGGACTCCGGTGATTCAGAGGAATTTGGGGAGGAGCAGTGAGGGGGGGAAAGTCCCAGAAACACCAGCCGGGCAGCCCAGAGCAGCAGGTCAGAGGCAGCTGATGGGTGAGGTTACAAGCAGTTCAGCTGTGAATAATGAGTCTGGGACCACAGCCTCCTGAGGCGTGTGGGTGACCTTAGAGGTCGCAGGGGTGGGGATGGGCTGGAGGGTTTTCGGGGTGAGTTCAGAGGGGAGGAGCCTGGTGTCCTGCAGCTTGAAAGGAGTCAGACTTTGGGGGAGTGGCAGGGAGTGGAGATTCATGGGGTGCTCTGCATCCGGGCTGCCTGGCTGTGAACGCTGAGGACCCTGAAGGTTGATCCAGCTCTCTCTGATCTCAGCCAGCTGAGCTGTCCAGGTGAGGGTGTGTGAGGATGAAATGTGGGTCCTGGGAAGTGCAGAGAGTAAAGCCTGGGTTCGAACCTGCTAAGATGCTTGAGTCGTATCTGACTCTTTGTGACCCCACGGACCATAGCCCATCAGGCTCCTGTCCATGGGATTCTCCAGACCACGATACTGGGGCGGGTGGCCGTTTCCTCCTCCAGGGGATCTTCCCGACTCAGGGATCGAACCAATGTCTCCTGCACTGGCAGGCAAGTTCTTTACCACTAGCGCTGCCTGGGAGGTTTGCGTCTGCGAAATAAACAAACAGTGCTGAGTGAGGGGAGACAGGGAGTGTGGTCAGGTTACAGAGGGTTCCTCTGAGCCACAATGGAGACCCACCCCAGTCCCTCTGCCAAGGGGATGAAGGCTGGTTCACAGGGGTTGAGGGCAGGTGGAGGAGAGTCTCCACCTGCCCTCCACCTGCAAATGAGTATCTGCAGGAGAGAGGTCTACAACCACCTACCTATTCTCCTCTGTGAAAGAATTTTTCTCGGTTTGCTGCTCCCCCTGGAGCCCGGCCGGCCTGGGAGGGGGTGTTCCCCAGCTCTAGGTAGAGAGCAAGGGATTCCGATGGTGTTGCCTCTCACTAAAATCAGAGGTAAAGAGCTCAGGACAGGAGGAATAACCGGCAGGGACACCCAGAGCAGGGCTCTCCAGGGCAGGAACCAGCCGGGACAGATGTCAACCGACTGGTTTCAGCTTTCCTTTCTGGACTCCGGTGATTCAGAGGAATTTGGGGAGGAGCAGTGAGGGGGGGAAAGTCCCAGAAACACCAGCCGGGCAGCCCAGAGCAGCAGGTCAGAGGCAGCTGATGGGTGAGGTTACAAGCAGTTCAGCTGTGAATAATGAGTCTGGGACCACAGCCTCCTGAGGCGTGTGGGTGACCTTAGAGGTCGCAGGGGTGGGGATGGGCTGGAGGGTTTTCGGGGTGAGTTCAGAGGGGAGGAGCCTGGTGTCCTGCAGCTTGAAAGGAGTCAGACTTTGGGGGAGTGGCAGGGAGTGGAGATTCATGGGGTGCTCTGCATCCGGGCTGCCTGGCTGTGAACGCTGAGGACCCTGAAGGTTGATCCAGCTCTCTCTGATCTCAGCCAGCTGAGCTGTCCAGGTGAGGGTGTGTGAGGATGAAATGTGGGTCCTGGGAAGTGCAGAGAGTAAAGCCTGGGTTCGAACCTGCTAAGATGCTTGAGTCGTATCTGACTCTTTGTGACCCCACGGACCATAGCCCATCAGGCTCCTGTCCATGGGATTCTCCAGACCACGATACTGGGGCGGGTGGCCGTTTCCTCCTCCAGGGGATCTTCCCGACTCAGGGATCGAACCAATGTCTCCTGCACTGGCAGGCAAGTTCTTTACCACTAGCGCTGCCTGGGAGGTTTGCGTCTGCGAAATAAACAAACAGTGCTGAGTGAGGGGAGACAGGGAGTGTGGTCAGGTTACAGAGGGTTCCTCTGAGCCACAATGGAGACCCACCCCAGTCCCTCTGCCAAGGGGATGAAGGCTGGTTCACAGGGGTTGAGGGCAGGTGGAGGAGAGTCCTCCACCTGCCCTCCACCTGCAAATGAGTATCTGCAGGAGAGAGGGGCTCTCCCCCTGCCTCTCAAATCCCTTCTGCCTCCTGACCTTGCTCCCAGGGCTGAGAGAAGAGGGAGGCGGGGGTGGGGGGTGTGGAGAGAGGGTGGGAAGCGAAGGCTGTTCAGTTTTCTCTCAAAATCTTTCCTTCCCTTTGGTGGTGTTGGGAGGCCACACAGAGGTCATTCCATTTTTGTTTTTCTCTAATCAGCTTCCAGCCCAGTGGCCGGCGCACAGAGGCCTAAAAATACAGTGAGCCGCCAGGTTGGATCACGTCAGCCTCTGGCCCCCAGCTGCCCGGCTCTGCTCGGCAGGCGCTCCGCGTGGGCTTCACTCACTGGCGTCCGTTCCCGCTCCCAACCCAGGGTGGGATTTGGAGGGACAGAGCCTGAGAGCTAGGCTTAGGCGGTAGGGGTCTCCTCGAGAGGGGCTGGGGCCCAGCCCGATGGCCTCAGGATTCAGGCATAGACAGGGTCTCAGAGGTCATCTTGACCAGCCCTGCCCTTTGACTAGCTGGGGACACTGAGTTCCAGAAAGGGGCGACTCTGTGGTTTCCTGAGCTGCACTGCCTCCCCACCCCCAGCTTTATCCAAAGCTGTTATCTCCTAGAAAAGCTTCAAAGGATCCTGAGAAGAAAAGGCCCTAGACTGCGGGTTCAAAGTCTTGGGAAGGTCTCCCAGGAGAGGTGGGCCCTTGCTTTGCTCTGGACCTCAGACCTCAGAGCCTTTAGGTGTAGGGCTGAGGCCCCCCCCGGACCATAGCCCATCAGGCTCCTGTCCATGGGATTCTCCAGACCACGATACTGGGGCGGGTGGCCGTTTCCTCCTCCAGGGGATCTTCCCGACTCAGGGATCGAACCAATGTCTCCTGCACTGGCAGGCAAGTTCTTTACCACTAGCGCTGCCTGGGAGGTTTGCGTCTGCGAAATAAACAAACAGTGCTGAGTGAGGGGAGACAGGGAGTGTGGTCAGGTTACAGAGGGTTCCTCTGAGCCACAATGGAGACCCACCCCAGTCCCTCTGCCAAGGGGATGAAGGCTGGTTCACAGGGGTTGAGGGCAGGTGGAGGAGAGTCCTCCACCTGCCCTCCACCTGCAAATGAGTATCTGCAGGAGAGAGGGCTCTCCCCTGCCTCTCAAATCCTTCTGCCTCCTGACCTTGCTCCCAGGGCTGAGAGAAGAGGGAGGCGGGGGTGGGGGGTGTGGAGAGAGGGTGGGAAGCGAAGGCTGTTCAGTTTTCTCTCAAAATCTTTCCTTCCCTTTGGTGGTGTTGGGAGGCCACACAGAGGTCATTCCATTTTTGTTTTTCTCTAATCAGCTTCCAGCCCAGTGGCCGGCGCACAGAGGCCTAAAAATACAGTGAGCCGCCAGGTTGGATCACGTCAGCCTCTGGCCCCCAGCTGCCCGGCTCTGCTCGGCAGGCGCTCCGCGTGGGCTTCACTCACTGGCGTCCGTTCCCGCTCCCAACCCAGGGTGGGATTTGGAGGGACAGAGCCTGAGAGCTAGGCTTAGGCGGTAGGGGTCTCCTCGAGAGGGGCTGGGGCCCAGCCCGATGGCCTCAGGATTCAGGCATAGACAGGGTCTCAGAGGTCATCTTGACCAGCCCTGCCCTTTGACTAGCTGGGGACACTGAGTTCCAGAAAGGGGCGACTCTGTGGTTTCCTGAGCTGCACTGCCTCCCCACCCCCAGCTTTATCCAAAGCTGTTATCTCCTAGAAAAGCTTCAAAGGATCCTGAGAAGAAAAGGCCCCTAGACTGCGGGTTCAAAGTCTTGGGGAAGGTCTCCCAGGAGAGGTGGGCCCTTGCTTGTCACTGGCCTCTGGACCTCAGAGCCTTTAGGTGTAGGGCTGAGGCCCCAAGGGATTCTGCAAAGATGTGAGAGATGGTGGCAGGGAGGCTAAGGTTGAGGTGGGTCCCTGGGAACCATCCCCACCTCACCTGCTCAGCTGGCATGCCAACTCCTCCTGGAAGCCTTCCAGACCTGAGCCAGACCTGCCTAAAGGCCTCCTTGGGGGCGGCCTCAAATTATTGTGTCTCTTATCACAGCACTTACAGTGCGTTTGTGATTGCCTACACGCTGGTTTATCGGTCACCAGAGAAAACCTCAGTTAAATTCCAGTTCTCTTACTTTCTAGATGTGTGACCCTGAGCAAGTGACCTAACCTCTCAGTGCTTTAGTTTCTACATCTCTAAACTGGTATCTATAAACACAAAATGTTTGCTATATGCCAGTCCCTGTCTTATGGGCTTTATTTAAGCTACACACCATCCCTACTGGATAAGTATGAAAGCCATTTATTTCTATTTTAAACAAATGAGAGAACTGGGAATTCCCTGGTGGTCCAGTGGTTAGGACTTGGTGCTTTCACTGCCAGGGTCCTGGCTGGTCCCCTGGTTGGGAAACTAAGATCCCACAAGCTGTGTGGTGTAATTAAAGAAAAAAGAGAGAGAGCGCAAGGGAGAGAAAGCTGAAGCACAGAGAGGTTAAATACTTTGCCTGAAGTCACACAGCTTGTAAGTGACAGGGCCAGACATACTGAAATCATATACTCCAATTGCAGAGAGATTCTACTGCTTCTTAGAAGCTCTGTCATCAGAGACTGTGAGGGGTATATGAGTAAATAAATAAAAATGCTTGGGACACAGTAGGTACTCAATAAATGTTCACGACCTGTGTTTTCCAGTGCCCCCTTCTCGGTCATGTCACACTTGGGAGGTTAAACCTGGAGATTTAAAATAGGAACCAGAGATATTTTTACATTCTTTTTATTTTTATTATTTTCTTTTCTTTTTCTTTTATTTTTCTTTTTTTTAGTTTTCTGGCCTCTTTTATTTGTATTTTTTTTTTTTTTTTTTAAGTTTGGCCTCTTTTATTGTTTTTATTTTTTTATTTATTTTCATCCATTTTTATTCTTTGGCCTCTGTGGGCCTCCCATTGTAGCGGCTTCTCTCGTTGCAGAGCTCTGACTCTAGGCACATGCGCTCCAGAGTGCTGGTTTGTAATTGGACACACTGGTCCAGCCACTCTGTGGCATGTGGGACCTTCCCAGGCCAGGGATCAACCGGTGCCCCTTGCACTGCAAGGCGGTGTCCTTACCCACTGGACCACCAGGGGAGCCCCACATTTTCTTTTTTCTTATTGCACTCACCCACTTACTACCACAGGATCATGACATGTCAGCGCTGGACAGGACGTTTGAAATAATGAGAAGACTCATTAACAGCTAGCAATTCCTGAATGCTTACTATGTGTCACTGTACTAAGGGTATTTTTTTTTTTTTTAAACCTTTATTTTACTTTTAACTTTTACAGAGTTTTGTTGTTCACAGACATGCATGTTCTCAGATTAGTCACATGTATATCCCCCCCTTCCCTCCCCTCCCGACCATCACACAGCACCCCTGAAGGATCCCCTTTTCTCACAGAGCAATGACTAGAGCTATTTTCTTCACTTATGATAGTACAGGCCTTCATGCTACTTCCCTTACGCCTCTCACCCACTGTTCCTTCCCCAAAATGTCCATATGTCCTCTGTCCATGTCTGTCTTTCTGTCGCTTCACTGCATGTGCCATCATCACCATCCTACTAGATTCCATATATATGTGTTAATATACTGTATTTGTCCTTCTCTTTCTGACTGACTTCACTTTTTAGGATACGTTCTAGATCCAGCCACCTCATGAGGACTGATTCTTCTGCATTTCTCTTTACAGCTGTGTAGTATTCCATTGTATATATGTACCAGAGCTTTTGGATCCATTCGTTCGTCGATGGGCATCTAGGTTCCTTCCATGTTCTAGCTATTGTATAGAGAGCTGCAATGAACATTGGGGTACACGTGCTTCTTTCAATTTTGATTTCATCAGGGTATAAGCCTAAGAGTGGGATTGCTGGGTCATATGGTGCTTCTATTTTTAGTTTTTTAAGAAATCTCCAGACTGTCTTCCATAGAGGCTGTATCAATTTACACTCCCACCAGCAATGCAGGAGTGTTCCCTTTTCTCAGCAGCCTCTCCAGCATTTATTGTCTGTCGATTTGTGGATGATGGCCATTCTGACGGGTGTGAGGTGATATCTCATTGTAGTTTTGATTTGCATTTCTCTAATTATTAGTGAAGTTGAGCATCGTTTCATGTGTTTTTGGGCCATCTGTATGTCATCGTTGGAGAGGTGTCTGTTTAGGTCCTTTTCCCATTTTTTGATTGGGTTGTTCGTTTTTCCAGTGCTGAGTTGTCTGAGTTGCTTGTAGATTTTGGAGATTAATTCTTTGTCTGTTGTTTCATTTGCTATGATTTTCTCCCACTCTGTGGGCTGTCTATTCAGCTTTTTTGTAATTTCTTTAGCTGTACAAAAGCTTTTAAGTTTCATTAGGTCCCACATGTTCATTTGTCTTTTTAGTTCCACTATTCTAGTAGGTGGGTCAGAGAAGATCTTGCTTTGATTGATGTCCTTGAGGGTTTTGCCTATATTCTCCTCTAAGAGTTTGATGGTTTCTGGCCTTACATTTAAGTCTTTAATCCATTTTGAGTTGATCTTTGTGTATGGTGTCAGGGTATGTTCCAACTTCATTTTCTTGCATGTAGCTGTCCAATTTTCCCAGCACCATTTGTTGAAGAGGCTGTCTTTGTCCCATTTTATATGTTCGCCTCCTTTGTCAAAAATAAGGTACCCATAGGTGCGTGGCTTTACCTCTGGGTTCTCGATCTTGTTCCATTGGTCGATATTTCTGTTTTTGTGCCAGTACCATACTGTCTTGATGACTGTTGCTTTGTAGTAGAGTCTGAAGTTGGGGAGGCTGATCCCCCCAGCTCCATTCTTCTTCCTGAGGATTGCTTTGGCTATTCGAGGTCTTTTGAGGGTATGTTTTTAAACAGAGTTTTTTATTTATTTCTTTCTTTTTTGGCCACTTCTATTGATCTTTCATTTGTTTATCTTTGTTCTTTGGCCTGTGTGGGCCTCCCATTGCAGTAGCCTCTCTCGTCGCAGAGCACTGGTTCTTGGCACATGCACTCCAGAGCTCCGGC
This sequence comes from Tragulus kanchil, assembly GCA_022376925.1. Lineage (NCBI taxonomy): Eukaryota > Metazoa > Chordata > Mammalia > Artiodactyla > Tragulidae > Tragulus > Tragulus kanchil. The sequence continues at coordinate 224,377,225 of JAIOJX010000030.1, read as the reverse complement.
TTGGTAGTTGGACACATCGGTCCAGCGGCTCCCTGGCACATGGGATCTTCCCAGGCCAGGGATCAAACTGGCGCCGCTTGCACTGCAAGGCGGTGTCATTATCCACTGGACCACCAGGGAAGCCCCATAGAGTTTATTTTTTAGCAGCACAATTAAGCAGGAGTTGGCAGGCCCCAATCTCCTCCGCTATCAACAATTCCCATTTTTTCTCCTGCCTTCATGTGAGTTAGTTTGGGCCATCTGTATGTCATCGTTGGAGAGGTGTCTGTTTAGGTCCTTTTCCCAGTTTTTGATTGGGTTGTTCGTTTTTCCAGTGCTGAGTTGTCTGAGTTGCTTGTAGATTTTGGAGATTAATTCTTTGTCTGTTGTTTCATTTGCTATGATTTTCTCCCACTCTGTGGGCTGTCTATTCAGCTTTTTTGTAATTTCTTTAGCTGTACAAAAGCTTTTAAGTTTCATTAGGTCCCACATGTTCATTTGTCTTTTTAGTTCCACTATTCTAGTAGGTGGGTCAGAGAAGATCTTGCTTTGATTGATGTCCTTGAGGGTTTTGCCTATATTCTCCTCTAAGAGTTTGATGGTTTCTGGCCTTACATTTAAGTCTTTAATCCATTTTGAGTTGATCTTTGTGTATGGTGTCAGGGTATGTTCCAACTTCATTTTCTTGCATGTAGCTGTCCAATTTTCCCAGCACCATTTGTTGAAGAGGCTGTCTTTGTCCCATTTTATATGTTCGCCTCCTTTGTCAAAAATAAGGTACCCATAGGTGCGTGGCTTTACCTCTGGGTTCTCGATCTTGTTCCATTGGTCGATATTTCTGTTTTTGTGCCAGTACCATACTGTCTTGATGACTGTTGCTTTGTAGTAGAGTCTGAAGTTGGGGAGGCTGATCCCCCCAGCTCCATTCTTCTTCCTGAGGATTGCTTTGGCTATTCGAGGTCTTTTGAGGGTATGTTTTTAAACAGAGTTTTTTATTTATTTCTTTCTTTTTTGGCCACTTCTATTGATCTTTCATTTGTTTATCTTTGTTCTTTGGCCTGTGTGGGCCTCCCATTGCAGTAGCCTCTCTCGTCGCAGAGCACTGGTTCTTGGCACATGCACTCCAGAGCTCCGGCTTGGTAGTTGGACACATCGGTCCAGCGGCTCCCTGGCACATGGGATCTTCCCAGGCCAGGGATCAAACTGGCGCCGCTTGCACTGCAAGGCGGTGTCATTATCCACTGGACCACCAGGGAAGCCCCATAGAGTTTATTTTTTAGCAGCACAATTAAGCAGGAGTTGCAGAGATTTCCCATGTTCTCCCTGCCTGCCCCCAATCTCCTCCGCTATCAACAATCCCTCACCAGAGTGGTCTGTTCGTTATAAGCGATCCACTTGTATTGACACATCATGATCACCCAAAGTCCATAGCTCACACTAGGGTTCACTCTTGGGTTTGTACCATCTGTGTGTCTTGACAAAGGTTCAATGAGGGACTTCCCTCGTGGCCCAGTGGGTAAGATGTCACACACCCAATGCAGGATACCTGGGTTCGATCCCTGGTCAGGGAACTAGATCCCACATACCACAACTAAGACCTGGAGCAGCCAAATAAATAAATAAATACATATTTTTTAAAAAAGGTACAATGACTTGTACCTACCATTACAGTGTAAAATATTTTCACTACCCTAAAGATCCTCTGGCCTCTGTAGATTAAGCTCTTCTTTCCCGCCTCCCCCCATCCCCAACAACTGATCTCCCGGATTTTGCCTTTTTCAGAACATCAAATTGTTGGAATCGCACTATACGTAGCCTTTTCAGATTGGCTTCTTTCATGTATTAATGGTAATACGCATGGACTGTAGCCCACCAGGCTCCTCTGCCTGTGGCATTCTCCAGGCAAGAATACTGGAACGGGTTGCCATGCCCTCCTTAAAGGAATCTTTCTGACCCAGGGACTGAACCCGAATCTCCTGCATTGCAGGTAGGTTCTCTACTGCTGAAGCCCCATTAGTACCCCAACCAGGGATTAAATCTATGTCCTCTGCAGTGGAAGCGAAAGTGAAAGCAAAAGCCGCTCAGTCGTGTCAGACTCTTTGTGACCCCATGGTCGAGCCATGGAATTCTGCCGGCAAGAATACTGGAGTGCATAGTCATTCCCTCCTCCAAGGGATCTTCCTAACCCAGGGATCAAACCTGGGTCTCCCAAATTGCAGGTGGATTCCTTACTATCTGAGCCATTAGGGAAGACTGCAGTGGAAGTGCAGAGTCTGAACCACTGGACGGCCAGGAAAGTCCCTACCCAATAAGCATTAATAAGCACCTAAAGATAGTCAGTGGGTTCAGAACGACAAAGTCTAGAGAGGAGAGCTGATTCTTTAGGGGAAGTTACATGTGCTAAGCTGAGAAAGGGGAAGTTCAGGATGACTTGGGTGTCTATTGGGAGAAACTGACCTTGTCTATGGGGTCAGGGATGGTGTTTCTGAGGAAATGACATTTCAGCTGAGACCTGAAAGGTCAACAGAGTTGGAGAGGATCATGATCACCCAAAGTCCATAGCTCACACTAGGGTTCACTCTTGGGTTTGTACCATCTGTGTGTCTTGACAAAGGTTCAATGAGGGACTTCCTCGTGGCCCAGTGGGTAAGATGTCACACACCCAATGCAGGATACCTGGGTTCGATCCCTGGTCAGGGAACTAGATCCCACATACCACAACTAAGACCTGGAGCAGCCAAATAAATAAATAAATACATATTTTTTAAAAAAGGTACAATGACTTGTACCTACCATTACAGTGTAAAATATTTTCACTACCCTAAAGATCCTCTGGCCTCTGTAGATTAAGCTCTTCTTTCCCGCCTCCCCCCATCCCCAACAACTGATCTCCCGGATTTTGCCTTTTTCAGAACATCAAATTGTTGGAATCGCACTATACGTAGCCTTTTCAGATTGGCTTCTTTCATGTATTAATGGTAATACGCATGGACTGTAGCCCACCAGGCTCCTCTGCCTGTGGCATTCTCCAGGCAAGAATACTGGAACGGGTTGCCATGCCCTCCTTAAAGGAATCTTTCTGACCCAGGGACTGAACCCGAATCTCCTGCATTGCAGGTAGGTTCTCTACTGCTGAAGCCCCATTAGTACCCCAACCAGGGATTAAATCTATGTCCTCTGCAGTGGAAGCGAAAGTGAAAGCAAAAGCCGCTCAGTCGTGTCAGACTCTTTGTGACCCCATGGTCGAGCCATGGAATTCTGCCGGCAAGAATACTGGAGTGCATAGTCATTCCCTCCTCCAAGGGATCTTCCTAACCCAGGGATCAAACCTGGGTCTCCCAAATTGCAGGTGGATTCCTTACTATCTGAGCCATTAGGGAAGACTGCAGTGGAAGTGCAGAGTCTGAACCACTGGACGGCCAGGAAAGTCCCTACCCAATAAGCATTAATAAGCACCTAAAGATAGTCAGTGGGTTCAGAACGACAAAGTCTAGAGAGGAGAGCTGATTCTTTAGGGGGAAGTTACATGTGTGCTAAGCTGAGAAAGGGGAAGTTCAGGATGACTTGGGTGTCTATTGGGAGAAACTGACCTTGTCTATGGGGTCAGGGATGGTGTTTCTGAGGAAATGACATTTCAGCTGAGACCTGAAAGGTCAACAGAGTTGGAGAGGAAGGTGTACTATGGATAGGCAATGGCAGAAGCAAATGCCCTGAGGTGAGACAGAGAAACTAGCACAATAATTAGGAACTTAAAGTCACTAGCATGTGATCAGTTCAGTTCAGTCACTCAGTTGTGTCCAACTCTTTGCGACCCCTTGGACTGTGGCAAGCCAGCCTTCCCTGTCCCTCACCATCTTCTAGAATTTACTCAAACTCATGTCCCTTGACTCAGTGATGCCATTCAACCATCTCATCCTGTTGTCCCCTTCTCTTTCTGCCTTCTATTTTTCCCAGCATCAGGGTCTTTTCCAATGAGTCAGCTGTTGGCATCAGGTGGCCAAACCATTGGAGCTTTAGCTTCAGCATCAGTGCTTCCAATGAATATTCAGAGTTGATTTCCTTTAGGCTGACTGATTTGATCTTGCAGTCCAAGGGACTCTCAAGAGCTTTCTCCAGCACCACAGTTTGAAGGCATCGATTCTTTGGTTCTCGATCTTCTTTATGATCCAACGCTCACATCTATATATGACTACTGGGCAAACCATAGCTTTACTATACAGACTTTTGTCCCAAAGCGATGTCTCTGCTTTTGAATACGCTGTCTAGGTTGGTCATAGGTTTTCTTTCAAGGAGCAAGTGTCTTTTAATTTCAAGGCTGCAGTCACATCCACCGTGATTTTGGAGCCCAAGAAAACAAAGTTTGTCACCATTTCCATGGGATAATATTTTATATAACAGTTAGTCTCACTTTTCTGGGTCTCCCAAATCGCAGGTGGATTCCTTACTATCTGAGCCATTAGGGAAGACTGCAGTGGAAGTGCAGAGTCTGAACCACTGGACGGCCAGGAAAGTCCCTACCCAATAAGCATTAATAAGCACCTAAAGATAGTCAGTGGGTTCAGAACGACAAAGTCTAGAGAGGAGAGCTGATTCTTTAGGGGGAAGTTACATGTGTGCTAAGCTGAGAAAGGGGAAGTTCAGGATGACTTGGGTGTCTATTGGGAGAAACTGACCTTGTCTATGGGGTCAGGGATGGTGTTTCTGAGGAAATGACATTTCAGCTGAGACCTGAAAGGTCAACAGAGTTGGAGAGGAAGGTGTACTATGGATAGGCAATGGCAGAAGCAAATGCCCTGAGGTGAGACAGAGAAACTAGCACAATAATTAGGAACTTAAAGTCACTAGCATGTGATCAGTTCAGTTCAGTCACTCCGTTGTGTCCAACTCTTTGCGCCCCCTTGGACTGTGGCAAGCCAGCCTTCCCTGTCCCTCACCATCTTCTAGAATTTACTCAAACTCATGTCCCTTGACTCAGTGATGCCATTCAACCATCTCATCCTGTTGTCCCCTTCTCTTTCTGCCTTCTATTTTTCCCAGCATCAGGGTCTTTTCCAATGAGTCAGCTGTTGGCATCAGGTGGCCAAACCATTGGAGCTTTAGCTTCAGCATCAGTGCTTCCAATGAATATTCAGAGTTGATTTCCTTTAGGCTGACTGATTTGATCTTGCAGTCCAAGGGACTCTCAAGAGCTTTCTCCAGCACCACAGTTTGAAGGCATCGATTCTTTGGTTCTCGATCTTCTTTATGATCCAACGCTCACATCTATATATGACTACTGGGCAAACCATAGCTTTACTATACAGACTTTTGTCCCAAAGCGATGTCTCTGCTTTTGAATACGCTGTCTAGGTTGGTCATAGGTTTTCTTTCAAGGAGCAAGTGTCTTTTAATTTCAAGGCTGCAGTCACATCCACCGTGATTTTGGAGCCCAAGAAAACAAAGTTTGTCACCATTTCCATGGGATAATATTTTATATAACAGTTACTTGTCTCACTTTTCTGGAAATGAAATTCTTTATGTCAGTTTCAGTTTTACAAGCAAGTATGACAAGGCTGTATATTGTCACCCTGTTTATTTAACTTATACGCAGAGCACATCATGTGAAATGCAAAGCTGGATGAGCTACAAGCTGGAATCAAGATTTCTGAAACAAATATCAACAACTTCAGAAACACGGATGACCCTACTCTAACCGTAGAAAGCAAGGAGGAACTAAAGAGCCTCTTGATGAGGGTGAAGGAGGAGAGTGAAAAAGCCACCTTGAAAAATATTGAAAAAAACTAAGACCTTGGCATCCGATCCCATCACTTCATGGCAAATAGAAGGGAAAAGGTGGAAGCAGTGACAGATTTGCTCCTCTAGGACTCTAAAATCACTGCGGATGGTTCACTGCAGCCATGAAATTAAGACGCTTGCTTCTTGGAAGGGAAGCTATGACAATGCTCGACAGTGTGTTAAAAAGCAAGGACATCACTTTGCTGACAAAGGTGGGTATAGGCAAAGCTACAGTTCTTTCCAGTGGTCATATATGATGTGAGAGTTGGACCATAAAAAAAGGCAGAAGAATTGGTATTTTCAAACTGTGGTGCTGGAGAAGTCTCTTGAGAGTCCCTTAGACTGCAAGGAGATCAAACCAGTCAATCCTAAAGGAAACCAACCCTGAATACTTACTGGAAGGACTGATGCTGAAGCCGAAGTTCCAATACTTTAGTCACCTGATGCCAACAGCCGACTCATTGGAAGAGACCCTGATGCTGGGAAAGACTGAAAGCAAACAGAGAAGGGGACAACAGAGGATGAGATGGTTGGATGGCATGACCAATTCAGTCTACACGAACTTGGGCAAACTCCGGGAGATGGTAAGGGACAAGAAGGCCTGGTGTGCTATGTCCGTGGGATCACAAAGAGTCAGACGCGACTTGGTAACTGAACAATAAGGACAGCATGACAGTTACAATCTTTACTTGTTCTAACATGTCATGGTCACTAGATGTCACAGTCTTTTTTGAGTGCTCTTGACCTTAAATCGTTTTTACTAAATTTTAATTTTATGAAGCTATGTTCTTTACTGGTTATCCCTACCTAGCAAGGTTAAATACAAACTGACACAAGACTATTTGTAAATCTGATAAATGATTGCTGCAAAGATATTGCAATACTTCAATGGAAGTTATGCTAAATTTTGTTGAACTTAAGGTTTTAAGTTCTTCTGTATTCATTTCCCGTCGATATTATTGCTAATATTCACTAGTCCACTCCAACTGTAATTTTTTAAAAAATATATTTATGTATTTATTAGTCTTAGTTGCAGCATGCAGGATCTTTTCTTTCTGTTGTTGAGGCAGGAGGGCTTAGTTGCCCCAAGCCATGTAGGACCTTAGTTCCTGATCAGGAATCAAACCCATGTCATCTGCATTGGAAGGCATATTTTTAACCAATGGAAAATCTCTAAAATCACTGGATGGTTCACTGCAGCCATGAAATTAAGACGCTTGCTTCTTGGAAGGGAAGCTATGACAATGCTCGACAGTGTGTTAAAAAGCAAGGACATCACTTTGCTGACAAAGGTGGGTATAGGCAAAGCTACAGTTCTTTCCAGTGGTCATATATGATGTGAGAGTTGGACCATAAAAAAAGGCAGAAGAATTGGTATTTTCAAACTGTGGTGCTGGAGAAGTCTCTTGAGAGTCCCTTAGACTGCAAGGAGATCAAACCAGTCAATCCTAAAGGAAACCAACCCTGAATACTTACTGGAAGGACTGATGCTGAAGCCGAAGTTCCAATACTTTAGTCACCTGATGCCAACAGCCGACTCATTGGAAGAGACCCTGATGCTGGGAAAGACTGAAAGCAAACAGAGAAGGGGACAACAGAGGATGAGATGGTTGGATGGCATGACCAATTCAGTCTCCCGAACTTGGGCAAACTCCGGGAGATGGTAAGGGACAAGAAGGCCTGGTGTGCTATGTCCGTGGGATCACAAAGAGTCAGACGCGACTTGGTAACTGAACAATAAGGACAGCATGACAGTTACAATCTTTACTTGTTCTAACATGTCATGGTCACTAGATGTCACAGTCTTTTTTGAGTGCTCTTGACCTTAAATCGTTTTTACTAAATTTTAATTTTATGAAGCTATGTTCTTTACTGGTTATCCCTACCTAGCAAGGTTAAATACAAACTGACACAAGACTATTTGTAAATCTGATAAATGATTGCTGCAAAGATATTGCAATACTTCAATGGAAGTTATGCTAAATTTTGTTGAACTTAAGGTTTTAAGTTCTTCTGTATTCATTTCCCGTCGATATTATTGCTAATATTCACTAGTCCACTCCAACTGTAATTTTTTAAAAAATATATTTATGTATTTATTAGTCTTAGTTGCAGCATGCAGGATCTTTTCTTTCTGTTGTTGAGGCAGGAGGGCTTAGTTGCCCCAAGCCATGTAGGACCTTAGTTCCCTGATCAGGAATCAAACCCATGTCATCTGCATTGGAAGGCATATTTTTTAACCAATGGACCACCAGGGAAATCTCAACTGTAAAATTTTAATCATTGTTGTAATTAATATTCAATTTTATTCTTCAAATTACATGTTATCTGGCCCAGTGTTTCTTTTATTTTTTATTTTCTTTTATTTTTGCGGGGGGTGGGGAGGGTTGAGGAGGGAGAGGGGTGGGCGGGTCACTTCTATTGGTCTTTCATTTATCTATTTTCATCCATCTTTGTTCTTTGGCCCGTGTAGACCTCCCATCGCAGTGGCTTCTGTTGTCACAGAGCACCGGCTCTCGGTGCATGTGCTCCAGAGTTCCGGCTCAGTAATTGGACACATCGGTCCAGCCGCTCCGTGGCACGTGGGATCTTCCCAAGCCAGGGATCCAACCAGCACCTCTTGCGTTGCAAGGCGGTGTCCTTACCCACTGGATCACCAAGGAAGGCCCTAGTCCAGTGCTTTTCAAACTGTAATATGGATACAAACTGCCTGGGGTATGTTAAAATGAAGACTTAAGACCAAAGTGATTTGGAGTGGGGCTGACATTCTATATATTTAACAAGCTCCCAGGTAATGCTGATGTCACTGGTTCAGGAGCCACATTTTGAATAGTAAGGCTTTAGTAGCTCAGTGGCAAAGAATCCACCTGCCAATGCAGGAGACGACGTTGATCTTTGGGTAGGGAAGATCCACAGGAGAAGCACATGGCAACCCATTTCAGTATTCCTGCCTGGGAAATACCATGGACAGAGGAAGCTGGTGGGCTACTAATCCATGGGAAAAAGGTCAAAATGTGCAAAACCGATTTCATATTTCCGTTGTAAATCTGATAAATGATTGCTGCAAAGATATTGCAATACTTCAATGGAAGTTATGCTAAATTTTGTTGAACTTAAGGTTTTAAGTTCTTCTGTATTCATTTCCCGTCGATATTATTGCTAATATTCACTAGTCCACTCCAACTGTAATTTTTTAAAAAATATATTTATGTATTTATTAGTCTTAGTTGCAGCATGCAGGATCTTTTCTTTCTGTTGTTGAGGCAGGAGGGCTTAGTTGCCCCAAGCCATGTAGGACCTTAGTTCCCTGATCAGGAATCAAACCCATGTCATCTGCATTGGAAGGCATATTTTTTAACCAATGGACCACCAGGGAAATCTCAACTGTAAAATTTTAATCATTGTTGTAATTAATATTCAATTTTATTCTTCAAATTACATGTTATCTGGCCCAGTGTTTCTTTTATTTTTTATTTTCTTTTATTTTTGCGGGGGGTGGGGAGGGTTGAGGAGGGAGAGGGGTGGGCGGGTCACTTCTATTGGTCTTTCATTTATCTATTTTCATCCATCTTTGTTCTTTGGCCCGTGTAGACCTCCCATCGCAGTGGCTTCTGTTGTCACAGAGCACCGGCTCTCGGTGCATGTGCTCCAGAGTTCCGGCTCAGTAATTGGACACATCGGTCCAGCCGCTCCGTGGCACGTGGGATCTTCCCAAGCCAGGGATCCAACCAGCACCTCTTGCGTTGCAAGGCGGTGTCCTTACCCACTGGATCACCAAGGAAGGCCCTAGTCCAGTGCTTTTCAAACTGTAATATGGATACAAACTGCCTGGGGTATGTTAAAATGAAGACTTAAGACCAAAGTGATTTGGAGTGGGGCTGACATTCTATATATTTAACAAGCTCCCAGGTAATGCTGATGTCACTGGTTCAGGAGCCACATTTTGAATAGTAAAGCTTTAGTAGCTCAGTGGCAAAGAATCCACCTGCCAATGCAGGAGACGCACGTTTGATCTTTGGGTAGGGAAGATCCACAGGAGAAGCACATGGCAACCCATTTCAGTATTCCTGCCTGGGAAATACCATGGACAGAGGAAGCTGGTGGGCTACTAATCCATGGGGGTCACATTAGAGCAGGATACAACTTAGTGAATGAACAACAAGAACAATACACAATAGAGGTGTATTAATAACATACTTAACTTTAAATCACAGTATTAAGTTACAGGATGTCAAAAGCAGAAAAAGAGTATCACGCAGGACTTTTGCATCCTCTTCTTTTTTTTATTTTATTATTATCATCTTTGGCCACTTCTCTTGGTCTTTCATTTATCTATTTTTCATCCATCTTTGTTCTTTGGCCTGTGTAGACCTCCCATCGCAGTGGCCTCTGTCGCCACAGAGCACTGGCTCTGGGCACATGTGCTCCAGAGCTCCAGCTGGGTAGTTGGACACATTGGTCCAGCCGCTCCACGGCACGTGGGATCTTCCCAGGCCAGGGATCAAACCGGCGCCCCTTGCACTGCAAGGGAGTGTCCTTATCCACTGGACCACCAGGGAAGCCCTGTTTGCATCCTCTTTTGCTGAAAGTGCTGTGCTTTGATTGTATGCAGATTATTTGTATCATGTTAGGTGTAAGTATGTCGTTATTTTCTTTATTTGGAGCTTAAGTAAAGGAGATATGTAGGAATGTGGTCGCTGGGTCATCTGTCTTTTTAATTTTAGATACTGTAATGAGGGTGTAGAGGCATCTCATTGTGGTTTTAGTTTGCAAATCCCTGGATGACTAAAGATACTGAGCTTAATTTTGCTGCTTATTGGCCATTTTTATATCTTTTTCAGTGAAGTGTTTAGTAAAACCTTTTGCTCATTTTTCTGGCGGGGGGAGATTTTTTGTCTTATTATTCATTTATGAGTTCTTTATATATTCTAGATTCAAGTCTTTTGTCAAATATAATGTATTCCAAATATCTCCTTCCCATCTATGGCCTGCCTTTTCATTTTCTTTATGGTGTCTTTCAAAGAACAAAAACAAAAATTTTGGTTAAGTACAACCTATGAATAATTTCTTTTATGGTTCTTGCTTTTAGTGTCCTAAGAAATTTTTCCCTATCTTAAATTCAGGAAGACTTCTCTCTGCTTTCTTCTAGACATTTACTTAATAGTTACCACTTTTACATTTATCATCCATTTTGGGTTACATTTTTTAAGGGCCTCCTTCAGAGCTCCTGAGATCTACAAATGCATCCCCACCAACCTTAAATCTGAGAGCCAACCTTGCCGTCTCACTGGCCTCAATCTTCATCCAGTCCATCAAGCCCTGCCCATTTTACTCCCTGAGAAGGGCTCTTCTCTTCCACCAGTCTACCTGCTTTCACTGTTAGGGCCGACTCCTAAAAGGTCACCTGTACCGGTTCACATGCCCCTCCACCTCCAGGGCTCCATCCCGGCCACGTCAAGCTCTAGTCCCTTGGAGACTGCTAAGTCCTTCCAAGTCAACCTTCAGATTCCAGCCTGGAAATCATACAGGCTCTCTTAGCACCATGTACCTCTCAGAGATTTTACTATTTACAAATTTAAGTTTTGTGTTATTCTCCCCTTTAACGTTTTCCTTCTCCATCGGTTCTAATGTCAAGACTCTGTTCCCACGTAGCACTTCCAGTAACTCATGCGAGGCCTAGCACATGTAAGGAGCCTCAGTATGTAAGTGATGAACGAATCGATGAATTAGGAAAATGGAATAATAACGGGATAGGTTGATGGCTGCAAAATACTAACAAGTCCCTGCCGAGAGCGGCCGAAAACCTGCCGGATCCGAGGAGGAAAGAAAGCCTTAGATCGACGGTAGGCGGAACAGGTGAGAGATCCGGATCGGTCGTCAGAAATTCGCTCAAACCTGAGTTGCCCTGAGCCTTCGCCCTCAGAAAGCGAAGAATCATGGGGCCAGGTCAAAGGCATTCGGTTCCCAGAGCTTTGGCTTTGAGGCTGGTACCTAGATCAGCCCGCGAGCCACCTGCCGCGGAACAGTCCGGTGCCCGGCGACCGCGTGGGTGGGCGGGGCCGCGCTTTCCAGGGCCGTCCCCGCCCCCTGCGGCGTGCGCGTGCCCGCCGCCACCTCGCGCGTGCGCCGCCGGCTGGGGGCGGAGGTTGTGGGTGGCGGCGGCGGGCGCGCGCGCTCTCGCCTCTTAGCGCCGGTTCGCGCTCCCGCGCTGGGACTCCGGCGGCGACGGTGGTGGCGGCGGCTAAGGCGGCGGCGGCGGTGGCGGCGGCGGCTAAGGCGGCGCGGGGGGAGGGCCGGGAGGGGGGTGGTTGGGGGGGATGGATCGGGCGCGGCGGCGGCAGCGGCAGGAGCCGGAGCTTGAGCGCGATCGACAGCGCTGGCGGAGACGCCGGCAGCTCCTCCCCTCCCCGCGGGTGAGTGAGTGTGCCCCCGCCCCGGACGCTGGTGGAGGCCGCGGCCCCTTCGCTGCCCCTCCGCCCCGGGCGGGGAGAATCGTGGGGCCAGCGTGGCCGGGCGCCGCCGCCGACGCGGCCCGGGCCTCCGGCTCGCGGCCTGGTGCGGCTCGGACCCTCGATCGCCCCCGTTCGGGACTGAAGCCCTGGGCCTAGGGCTCGACCCCCAGCATCCTACCGGGCCTCTTTCCTCTCCCGGCCGGATCCGCTGTCATTTTGATCCTGGGGTTTCTGTCTCCACCCCACCGCCTCGCCCCCTTCCCAGCACCCTCTCCAGGGCCGCGGGGAGGGAGGGCAGTGTTAGGAGGTGGGCCCAGGGCCGAGGGACTGTTTGGGAGCTGGCTATAGGGGTGTCCTACGAGCTGTCGCTCGCGCTGGCGTCCCCAGAAGTTGGCCACTAGGGCTCAGCCATTGCCACCTGAAACCAGCTTTGCACCTTTTGTTTTGATTTTTGAACTTGTCTTTGGAAGGGAGGAGGGAGCTGGCAGTTCTGGGAACCGGGAGAGTAGAGGGTGCGGGGTGGGATGTGAGCCTAGGCTGGCCAGGCTTGGCCCCAGGTATCTTTGATTGTTAACCCTTTTAAGGAAGGCAAAAGGGGCTCAGTGAGTCGAACCTTCCCAGAAGGGCCAGAGGTCCGTTTATAACTTGCAGACTCCAGCTTTTTCAGCTTAAGCAGCGGTATGTGTAGTGCTTGTCCAGGGCTTCTTTGGGATCATCCCTAACATTGATGTGTACAGTGCTTCTTGAAGCACCCCACTTGAGCTGTTGGTTAATTACCCCCGCTCCCCTCTTCTTTGGTGACAGCTTACACATCCGTCTTGGAAGATCTTAGCCAATTCTTTTGCAGGGTGCCTTTTCATCCTCCTCACTTGTCAAAGAGGAAAGGAAGATGAACACACACATGTCCTAATCTAAAATGGTTTCTTTAAGTCTGACATACTTATCAGAGATACCTGTACCGTAAGCATCTCTAAGACAGGTCCGATTATTAAAAAACAAATAGGTAGCTGCTTTAAAATAAAGCAGAACTTTGATTTGTTTATATCTTCTGATCAAATGTGTCTTACATTTGGACGTTACTGACTTAAAGCAAATCCTTGTCTTTAGAGTGTATAGCCATTGTTGCAAAGCCTGGAAGCAGAGAACCTTTTGGAAATGTCCATGTCCTCCAGGAGGCAGATACATTTTCTTCCCCACTTGTGGATCAGCAGAGTGCATCTCTGCTCATGAGTAGGTGGTAGTTTTACTAGTGTCATGTAACAAACGATGCTTATAGGTGGGATTTTAATGCGACAATACCTTGTCCTCGACCGACAGAGTTGGCTTGTGCTTTTTTCTGAAATCGTACACCCACTCTCAGGCTAGTATAGAAAGATTAAAAAGCTGCTTCTGGTCTGTGGGCGGTAACCTTTTCATTTCTCAAGAGTTTTCAGTTGCTTGCAGAATAGATTGCTGATCAGCAGCCTAGGGAGGATTCAGATATTAAAAATTCATTAGCACGGGGTCTAGATCTGTTCAGATTATGAGCACTTATTAAGATTTGGCGTGGTGTGGGTGCTGCGTACCATGTGTAGAAAATGAGATCAAGTCTCGGCCTCTTAAGATAAACAGGCGTACGACCAGCTGACAGTGTTGTGCTACCTCACAGTAGATGAGAAAACCTTTTATGAGCACAGAAAACCCCGTTTTATGAAGAAACCCAGTGACCTGCACTAGTGGATGACCACCATAACTTTAAACTCGTTGCTCCTCTTTACTAGAGTCTTTCCCCGCTTCTTACACCAGTCATGTGTGTACATAGCCTATCATGGCTGAAGACTTATAAGTTTGAACTCTTCAGAGGGCCATTTATGGTTCACTCGCTCATTTCCTGGGTAGCCCCAGTGGCTCAGTGATAGAGGATCCAGCTGCAATGCAGGAGATGCTTACACCGTCTTAATCTTAGCCAATTCTTTTGGGTGCCTTTTCATCCTCCTCACTTGTCAAAGAGGAAAGGAAGATGAACACACACATGTCCTAATCTAAAATGGTTTCTTTAAGTCTGACATACTTATCAGAGATACCTGTACCGTAAGCATCTCTAAGACAGGTCCGATTATTAAAAAACAAATAGGTAGCTGCTTTAAAATAAAGCAGAACTTTGATTTGTTTATATCTTCTGATCAAATGTGTCTTACATTTGGACGTTACTGACTTAAAGCAAATCCTTGTCTTTAGAGTGTATAGCCATTGTTGCAAAGCCTGGAAGCAGAGAACCTTTTGGAAATGTCCATGTCCTCCAGGAGGCAGATACATTTTCTTCCCCACTTGTGGATCAGCAGAGTGCATCTCTGCTCATGAGTAGGTGGTAGTTTTACTAGTGTCATGTAACAAACGATGCTTATAGGTGGGATTTTAATGCGACAATACCTTGTCCTCGACCGACAGAGTTGGCTTGTGCTTTTTTTTCTGAAATCGTACACCCACTCTCAGGCTAGTATAGAAAGATTAAAAAGCTGCTTCTGGTCTGTGGGCGGTAACCTTTTCATTTCTCAAGAGTTTTCAGTTGCTTGCAGAATAGATTGCTGATCAGCAGCCTAGGGAGGATTCAGATATTAAAAATTCATTAGCACGGGGTCTAGATCTGTTCAGATTATGAGCACTTATTAAGATTTGGCGTGGTGTGGGTGCTGCGTACCATGTGTAGAAAATGAGATCAAGTCTCGGCCTCTTAAGATAAACAGGCGTACGACCAGCTGACAGTGTTGTGCTACCTCACAGTAGATGAGAAAACCTTTTATGAGCACAGAAAACCCCGTTTTATGAAGAAACCCAGTGACCTGCACTAGTGGATGACCACCATAACTTTAAACTCGTTGCTCCTCTTTACTAGAGTCTTTCCCCGCTTCTTACACCAGTCATGTGTGTACATAGCCTATCATGGCTGAAGACTTATAAGTTTGAACTCTTCAGAGGGCCATTTATGGTTCACTCGCTCATTTCCTGGGTAGCCCCAGTGGCTCAGTGATAGAGGATCCAGCTGCAATGCAGGAGATGCAGGAGGCACAAGTTTGATCTCTGAGTCACGAAGATTCCCTGGAGGAAGAAATGGCAACCCACTGTGATCTTCTTGCCTGGGAAATCCCTGGACAGAGGAGCCTGGCGGGCTGTATAGTTCACAGGGTCACAGAAGAGTTGCACACAACTGTATGTATGTCTGTGTTCTCCAGCCTTGGACTTCCCGTACCATGTCATTCTTGCCTCGATGTCTTTTCATTTTGTCGTTATCAACTGGATTCCCCTCCTGTCAGGTTTTAAACATCTATTCATAGAATCTCAGCCTTGAATGTGATCTTAGCTTCTTAGCCAATCGCTCTCTTCTCAGATGTTCTCAGTGATTTTTTCAGCCTCTGTCTGAACACCTTTTTTTTTTTTTTTTTTATTACTGTTATTTATTGTATTTGTTTTTGGCTATTCTGAGTTTTCACTGCTGCCACAGTCTCTTTGTTTGCAGGGAGTGGGGGTTACTCTCTAGTTGAGGTGAGCAGGCTTCTTGTTGCGGTGATGTCTTGGGCTCTACGGCACACGGGCTCAACAGTTTCGGCTCCCAAGGCGCTAGAGCACAGGCTCCATAGTTGTGGCTCTCTGCAGTATGTGGGATCTTCCTGGATCAGGGGTGGACCCCGTGTCTCCTGCACTGGCAGGTGAAGTCTTTGCCACTGAGCTACCAGGGAAGCCCCTACCTGAACACCTTTGATGACAGAAGCTTCATTGCTGTGAGGTGTAGCCTATGCCATTTTTCGATTGCTCTGACTGTTGTTAGACTCTTATGCGTGTTGTGGCGGACTCAACCCGTCTGCCTCCTTTCCCTGGTGCTGCCTTCCGGTGCCCACGGCGTCAGCCCGAAGTGGGGGCTGTGCCTCATCTCCAGGATCCGCTTCTAAAGTCACTGCTTGAGACAAACATTACATAAGATGAAAGCTATACTTGAAAATCCCTTAAATTATTTTAAAAGCGTAGTGTGCATGCTTGTGCATATATAATCATGTTTAATTCTTAAGCCTTTTTTCAGACCAGGAGCCACGAAGCTTGACTGAAGGAAGGAGTGAGAGGAAAAGAAATTATTACGTCGAGAGGGCCTTTGGTTCACTCGCTCATTTCCTGGGTAGCCCCAGTGGCTCAGTGATAGAGGATCCAGCTGCAATGCAGGAGATGCAGGAGGCACAAGTTTGATCTCTGAGTCACGAAGATTCCCTGGAGGAAGAAATGGCAACCCACTGTGATCTTCTTGCCTGGGAAATCCCTGGACAGAGGAGCCTGGCGGGCTGTATAGTTCACAGGGTCACAGAAGAGTTGCACACAACTGTATGTATGTCTGTGTTCTCCAGCCTTGGACTTCCGTACCATGTCATTCTTGCCTCGATGTCTTTTCATTTTGTCGTTATCAACTGGATTCCTCTCCTGTCAGGTTTTAAACATCTATTCATAGAATCTCAGCCTTGAATGTGATCTTAGCTTCTTAGCCAATCGCTCTCTTCTCAGATGTTCTCAGTGATTTTTTCAGCCTCTGTCTGAACACCTTTTTTTTTTTTTTTTTTATTACTGTTATTTATTGTATTTGTTTTTGGCTATTCTGAGTTTTCACTGCTGCCACAGTCTCTTTGTTTGCAGGGAGTGGGGGTTACTCTCTAGTTGAGGTGAGCAGGCTTCTTGTTGCGGTGATGTCTTGGGCTCTACGGCACACGGGCTCAACAGTTTCGGCTCCCAAGGCGCTAGAGCACAGGCTCCATAGTTGTGGCTCTCTGCAGTATGTGGGATCTTCCTGGATCAGGGATGGAACCCGTGTCTCCTGCACTGGCAGGTGAAGTCTTTGCCACTGAGCTACCAGGGAAGCCCCTACCTGAACACCTTTGATGACAGAAGCTTCATTGCTGTGAGGTGTAGCCTATGCCATTTTTCGATTGCTCTGACTGTTGTTAGACTCTTATGCGTGTTGTGGCGGACTCAACCCGTCTGCCTCCTTTCCCTGGTGCTGCCTTCCGGTGCCCACGGCGTCAGCCCGAAGTGGGGGCTGTGCCTCATCTCCAGGATCCGCTTCTAAAGTCACTGCTTGAGACAAACATTACATAAGATGAAAGCTATACTTGAAAATCCCTTAAATTATTTTAAAAGCGTAGTGTGCATGCTTGTGCATATATAATCATGTTTAATTCTTAAGCCTTTTTTCAGACCAGGAGCCACGAAGCTTGACTGAAGGAAGGAGTGAGAGGAAAAGAAAATTATTACGTCGATATGTAGGCTTTCAAAAATTTGTTTTGCCTTTTAAGAGCTCTCAAATCCTTATCAGAGATTGGGGGATGGTGGAGAATTTTAATGTGTTCTGCTTTCGTGCAGGATTAATTTTATTGTATTTATGCACTAAGCTTCTTAGTGTATAAATTGAAGCCTTTTAATGGATAAAGCCAAAACATGAGTAAATGTTTATAGACACGTTGTGAATATTAAATGAGACAATATATATGGAAGCACCCAGCCCATGGTAAGTGATCAATAAATCTTCGCAGGATCTGAATCTAAATATCAGCTTCACTGGGCTCACATGGACACTGTCCTTTGAAAAGTTGTAAGGAAGAACTTGGCCACCTGCTTCCTGTCTTTCCAGACTGGCATTTCCTGTTATGGCTCTGTTGGGCAGCTGTCACTCCTGTGTCCTTGAGTGTTGGTCACATTTTCCCAGAGGTCAGCTTGTGAGTTAAATGGGTATATGATGCAACTCTGTTAGTTCTGCCACGTGAACTTTAAAGTGTTTGAACACTGCTGTTTTGTCTCTTACTTAATTCTTCACGTTTTAGGGCTGAATCCTTTCTTTTCTTTTTGTTGTTGTTTAGTTGCTAAGTTGTATCTGACTCTGCGATCCCATGGACTGTAACCACCGGGCTCCTCTGTCCATGGGATTCTCCAGGCAAAAATACTGCAGTGGGGCTTCCCTGGTGGTCCAGTGGGTAGAGAGTCTGCCTTGCTGTGCAGGGGGCACTGGTTTGATCCCTGGCCTGGGAAGATCCCACATGTTGTGGAGCAGCTGGACCGATGTATCCAATTATGAGCCAGTGTTCTGGTTTTCATGGACCCAGAGCCCATGCCCTGCAACGAGGGAGGCCACTGTTATGGGAGGCCCACACAGGTCAAAGAATAAAGATGGGTGAAAATTAGAAAAAAAGAATACTGGAGTGGGTTGCCATTCCCTTCTCCAGGGAATCTTCCCAACCCTGGGATCGAACCCACATCTCTTACATTGGCAGGTGGATTCTTTAACCACCTAGGAAGCCCTTCATTTCTTTTAGTTTTTTAAATTTCTTTATCCTTCTGGCTCTTGTAAGTGTATCAATTTATCCTTTTTTTTTTTTTTTTTTAACTTTGGTACCCTGAAGTCCATTTTAAGGTGCAAACTCAGGTTTTACCTCCTTGATGATGTCTTCCCTTATAATTCTAGACCCGTGCATTCGTAAATATTGATACTTTTATCTGTATTTCTCAATATTTCTTTATTTTTGTATTTTATGTTTCTTTCATGAGCATATATCTTACCTCACAATGAGACAAGCTTCTTGAGGGTCAAAATCATGTCAAATGTTTACAACTTTCTAAAAATAAAAACTTTAAAAAGAAATGTTTTACTTAGAACAATGTTAGATTTAGTGCACTATTGGGCAGGTAGCACAGAGACACCATGACTATCCCAAGTCCAGTTTCTCCTGTTATTAACATCTCACGTTAGTGTGTTACATTTGTCACGATTAATGAATCAGTATTGGTACATGATTACCACACACTTTATTCAGAGTTCTACAGTGTTTGCCTTCGAGTCCTTTTTTGTGTTGCAGGATCCTGTTCACAATGGCGCATTACTTTAATAGCCATGTCTCCTTAGCTCCTCTTGATTGAGGCAGTTTGTTAAGCTTCCCTTGTTTTTAATGGCCTTGGTGATTTGGATGATAACCATCTGACTCTGCGATCCCATGGACTGTAACCACGGGCTCCTCTGTCCATGGGATTCTCCTGGCAAAAATACTGCAGTGGGGCTTCCCTGGTGGTCCAGTGGGTAGAGAGTCTGCCTTGCTGTGCAGGGGGCACTGGTTTGATCCCTGGCCTGGGAAGATCCCACATGTTGTGGAGCAGCTGGACCGATGTATCCAATTATGAGCCAGTGTTCTGGTTTTCATGGACCCAGAGCCCATGCCCTGCAACGAGGGAGGCCACTGTTATGGGAGGCCCACACAGGTCAAAGAATAAAGATGGGTGAAAATTAGAAAAAAAGAATACTGGAGTGGGTTGCCATTCCCTTCTCCAGGGAATCTTCCCAACCCTGGGATCGAACCCACATCTCTTACATTGGCAGGTGGATTCTTTAACCACCTAGGAAGCCCTTCATTTCTTTTAGTTTTTTAAATTTCTTTATCCTTCTGGCTCTTGTAAGTGTATCAATTTATCCTTTTTTTTTTTTTTTTTTAACTTTGGTACCCTGAAGTCCATTTTAAGGTGCAAACTCAGGTTTTACCTCCTTGATGATGTCTTCCCTTATAATTCTAGACCCGTGCATTCGTAAATATTGATACTTTTATCTGTATTTCTCAATATTTCTTTATTTTTGTATTTTATGTTTCTTTCATGAGCATATATCTTACCTCACAATGAGACAAGCTTCTTGAGGGTCAAAATCATGTCAAATGTTTACAACTTTCTAAAAATAAAAACTTTAAAAAGAAATGTTTTACTTAGAACAATGTTAGATTTAGTGCACTATTGGGCAGGTAGCACAGAGACACCATGACTATCCCAAGTCCAGTTTCTCCTGTTATTAACATCTCACGTTAGTGTGTTACATTTGTCACGATTAATGAATCAGTATTGGTACATGATTACCACACACTTTATTCAGAGTTCTACAGTGTTTGCCTTCGAGTCCTTTTTTGTGTTGCAGGATCCTGTTCACAATGGCGCATTACTTTAATAGCCATGTCTCCTTAGCTCCTCTTGATTGAGGCAGTTTGTTAAGCTTCCCTTGTTTTTAATGGCCTTGGTGATTTGGATGATAACCAATCAGGTATTTTTGTAGACTATCCTTCAATCGGATGTTGGTCTGCTATTTTTCTGATGGTTAGATTGATGTAATATGATTTCGGAAGGAAGACCATGGAGGGAAAGTGCCATTTTCATCACATGTCAAGAGTACATACTATCAATATGACTTACTAATATTGTTAACCTCAGTCATTTGTGCTGGTGTCTGTTTTCTTCACTGGAAAACTACCTTCTTGCTCCTCTCTTTCCATACTATAGTCTGGAAGAGACTCACGAGGCGTACTCTTAAAGAGTGATGAGTTCTGTTCTACCTCCTTTAAAGTGGAATATCTACATAAATTTCATTGCTCAAAGAGTTCAGCTTTGCCTGTTTGGAGCTCTTTCGTTTGTCTTCTGTATCCCTTCCCTTTGACATACTCCCATGGCTTCGTGTGCGTGTGTGTGCTTCCTCTGTGGCAGCATAAAATGCTTTAGGCTCATCGTTTTTGTCATACCTCAGTCATCTGTCTTTTTTCTAAGGCGTTCGAGTTCCTTTTGTTCAAAATGGTATTAGAAGCCAAGATCTGAGGGCAGAATGTGCTAGTTGCTATCACCGTTTTCTAGATTCTGGGGACTCTGAGTGATAAGATCAAGGAGGTACGTGGATATATGAAGCTGTGTGTATACACGTATCTTTAAATATTTCTGTAGGTAACCATGTCTCTATTAAACTAAACATGAATTTATACGGATATTTCCAACTCTTAATTCCTTACCCCGTGGGTCATTCTAACCTCTTCCACTTAGTTCAGTCTTTGGTTCCAGTGTTCCATGTGAAGTGATTTCCCAGTTGTTAATCTGTCCTGCCATGGGAAATAGCTTTATCAGCTCGAGCACAGTGCTTGCGGATAATTCCTTTTGCCTTTAGTGGTGGTTTAGTTAAGTCCTGTGTGACTCTTGTAGCTCCCTGGACTGTCCGTGGCATTCTCCAGGCACGCATATTGCAGTGGGTTGCCATTTCCTTCTCCAGGGGATCGTCCCGATCCAGGGGTCGAACCTGAGTCTCCCATGTTGCAGGTGGATTCTTTACCACTGAGCCACCAGCAGACTCCACTTATTTCCAGCATGCCCTAAGGGTCAGAGCATATTCCTGGCCGGTTGTTTTTCTGTCTGTAATTGACTTAGATTGTTTTGTCACACTCTGCATTCCATGCTGAGATCCCTGTACCTGTCAGATGACTGTTTAAAAAATTGCATGATTAAGGTTTGTTCTTTGTGGTTTGGTTTAAAGTTCAATTGGTTTTGACCGACTTTTTTTTTTGGCCTCTTTTGCTATTTATTTATTTATTTATTTATTTACTTATTTTCATCCATCTTTTATTCTTTGGCCTGTGTGGGTCTCCCATTGCAGCGGCCCCTCTCTCCTCAGAGTGCCTGCTCCAGGCATATGCACTCCAGAGCACTGGCCTGCAATTGGACACAGTGGTCCAGCCACTCACTGGCATGTGGGATCCTCCCAGGCCAGGGATCAAATCAGTGCCCCCTGCACTGCAAGGTGGATTCCTCACCTACTGGACCACCAGGGAAGTACCCCCCTGCTTTTTAAATATATTTTATTTATTTATTTGGCTGAACTGGGTCGTAGTTGTGACATGTGAGATCTAGTTCCCTGACCAGGAATTGAACCCAGGCCCCTTGCATTGGGAGCTAGAATCTTAGCCGCTGGACCACCAAGAAAGTCCCTTGACCAGCTTTTAATATCTTTTATTCACCATTACACTCTCACATAGAGTACTTTCACTGCTCCAAGAAACTTGCGCCTCATCTATGTAGCTGCCCCTTCACCAGCCCTTGGCAGTCACTGGTATGTTTACTATCTCTATTCTTCTCTAGAATGTCAATATATTGAATTTTAAAAAAGTATTTTTGAAAGATCTTCATGAACACAGCCCTTTGTTAAGTAGTGAGAGATACAGGTGCTGCATAACTAACACTTGAAAACGTATTTCTTTTTTTTTTCTATTGAGTGAAATTCACCTGACACAAAATTCATCATTTTTACCTTTTAAAATGTGTGGTTTAAAGGCATTTAGTGACTCACAATTTGTGCACCCGCCAGCAGCAGCACCCCTGTGTCTGGTTCCAGAGCGTTTTCGTCATTGCAGGATGAAGCCTCCTGTCCATTAAGCTGTCCCTTTCCTCTTCCCTGGCAGTCACCGGTCTGATTTATGTCCCCGTGGATTTGCCTCTTCTGTCCCTTTCATTTAAATGAAGTCATATAATATACGGCCTTTTGTCTCTGGCTTCTTTTACTTAATGTTTTTAAGGTTTCATCCATGTTGTAGCATGTTTCAGTACTTAACGTGTTTCTCGTAGCTGGATAATAATTCATTGTGTGAATATACCACATTTTGTTGAATCATTCGTCAGTGATGGACACTTGTGTTGTTTCACCTTTCAGCTATTATGAATAATGCGTCTATGAACATTCACATAGAAGCTTTTGTTTGAACATATGTTTTAAATTCTCTTGAGCTTACACTCAATGTATTTCTTTTGATAAATTTCACTTTTATAATAAGAGGCAAGTTACCTGATGGCTTACTTGGGGTCAAGTGCTCAAAGGCGGCTACTTTCTCTTGGCATGACATTCATTGTTGAATCCTGATATTACTGAATATTTCTGTTGTCTTTGTGCCCAATAAATAAAGTTGGTCCAAATAAGATAGCAGTAGTAGCTTTCCTTTAGAATTCTGTTAGAGGGATTTCTTGAAAGATCTTGTGTGCTATGTAGTCTTTCAGAGAATGAGATTCACTCACTGTGTACTTGGGTTATCAGCTCTGCCTGTGGTCTAAAGGAATCTCTGAGTGCATGAATTGTATTTAACATATTGTATTTAGAGGGATCGTAGGCAGAATTCCCATTCTGTAATCTATTTGTCATTAGTGATTTTATAGAGGTTTTATTCTTGCTAACCGCATTCCCTCTGAGGTTTGGATGGTAATAGAGTAGCATTAAATATTAGTGTTTTCTTTTTCCTATTTTGGCATGCAACCCTGAAGCTTTGTTTTGCTCTTATTACTCTGACACATCCATTTTCCTCAGGAAGACTTGGCAAATGTTTTCTTCTCTTAGAAAGTTTGGGGTAACCTGACCAATTTATTTGAAAGCTAATGTTTTTCAGACTTCTTGAAAGCAAGGAACATTCTTTGCCTTCCTTGTAAGCTTCTAAATGACTTTAAGGTTCCCTGGAGATGATGGAAAATAGATAAATTATATATTAACTGCTATCGTAATTTATTCCAGGAACATCTCTGTAGGCAGGCCCTTAAAAGAGTTGGTGTAATAGAACACTGGACTGGAACCAAGAATATTTTAATTTCACTTCTGTGAAAGACTCACTATTCCTGGACAAATAGCTTGTACCTTGAGGCTTCTTTTTGTAAAAAAAAGAAAAAAAGATAATATTGACTAATTTACAGGAAGGTGTGATAAGAAATGAGCTCTGTTAATCAAGTCACTTTATTTTGAAAGATAGGTGTGTTCTGTGTATCTTGTTGGTATTTTTTCCTTTATTTTAATAGTGTAGGTAAATCTGCGATCTCGTTGTAGTAAAAACCATTGTCAAGTACTGTGTATGTGTTCTGTTTATCATTTCCAGTGCCATTCATTTTTCTGTGTAGTTCTGTATTTCTCCGTGGTACATTTCGCTTCTGAAAGAAGGACTTCTTTTAACTTTTCTTGTAGTGCAGATTAGCTGGTGGATCCTTTCATGTCTTTGTCTGTTTGAAGAAGTCTTTAATGTGCTGGATTTATTGAGGCTGTTTTCACTGGGTATAGAATTCTAGGTTGACAGTCTGTTTTATCCCCCCCAACACTTTAGTGCTTCACTTCCACATTAACTTTGCTTCCCTGCTAGATTTGTGTGTACTATGTTGCTTCAGTTGTGTCTGACCCTTTGTGACTCTGTGGCTCCTTTATCCATGGGATTCTTCAGGCAGGAATACTGGAGTGGGTTGCCATTTCCTTCTGTAGGGGCTCTCCCCGACCCAGGGATCAAACCTGCACTTCTTACATCTCCTACATCGGCAGCCAAGTTCTTTACTACCACCACCGCCTGGGAAGCCCTTCCTGCTAGACCTAAAAATATACGTTTTGCAGAGTTATTCTGTATTTCTTGCTAGCATAGATATCTGCCTTGGTAGTTCTACAGTATTTATAAGGCACTGGAGTTCTTTGGTGTTTTTGGCAGACTAACATATTATTTGCCAGTGTTTGGTAGTATGATATGACCATCATCTTGCAATAGAAAACATGAAATAATTTTTTATATTTTCTTTACTGCCGATTTATTATTGATCGGAGAGCTGGATTGCTGCCGTCACTGATCATCCCAGCCTGTCTGGGCTGGGGCATTTGTATTACCTCCATGTGATCTTCTGATGTTCCTTAATACCAACTTGAAAAATTTTGCAGGTTGACAGCTGGTAGTTGTTTGATAGCCAGACACTTGCATTTAGTGGTGTTTCTTTCTCTTCTTGCTCCTCCGTCCCAGCAGGTGTCACTCTCTTGAGAAGACACACTGGCAGTTAGCACTCTGCAGAGTCTGACAGTGGGTGAACAGCTGCTCTTGATCACAAGATTTAGAAGACGGTCTCCATCTTCCCAGATTGGATTCCTTTTCACATGGATCTTCTGTGTGTCTGTCTTCTAAACAAATAAATCTTTGGGAACATTTTGGATTACAACTGTTCATCCTCATCTATGCAAAGGAAGGAAAGATCATGTGCTTGGATTTTTGAGGAGGTATGTCTTTTTTCTTCTATTGCAAAATTACATCACTTAGAGCAGTATGATATCATAACACTGACTCTTTTCTCAGTAGAACTCAGTTCTCATTCATTCATTAGTTACATCTTCCTTTCTCCTATTCTTCCTTTTTCTGTATCAGTCATCACCGCTCAGTAATAAGTTTCTCTCTTTTTGGTGGGTGGGGTGGGGCGGGGCATACAATGCAATATGTGGAATCTTAGTTCCCCAACCAGGGATCGAACCCTTGCCCCCTGTGTTGGAAATGTGGCATCTTTTTTTTTTTCCCTCTGATTCCAAAGCAGGACAGAGCCCCAGCTCCAGACTTTTTTCTTTTGCCTATAAGTCATCATTTGCTATTATTTTCATCCATCTTTATTCTTTGGCCTGTGTAGGCCTCCCATTGCAGTGGCCTCCCTTGTTGCAGGGCACTAGTTTTGGGTGCATGTGCTCCAGAGCGCTGGCTCGTAATGGGACACACTGGTCTAGCCTCTCAGCAGCGTGTGGAATCTTCCCAGACCAGGGATTGATCAGGTGCCCCTGATCACTGCAAGGCAGACTCTTTACCTACTGGACCACCAGGGAAGGCCTGAAATGTGGCAACTTAATCACTGGTATGCAGTATAACAAGCTCGTTTCTTACATTCTTGGTGCATGTCATTGGACTCTGGGATAACCTTGAAAGTAACAGGAAGAAGTGGTTTGAATTCTTATTCCTCCAGTTGAGATTGTGACGTTGATGAACTGAATTTTTTGCTCCCATTTTGGTGAGGCACTTGGTGGTTTGGGAAAGTTTGCTGTCTTCAATGTAATATATGGCTCTGATTTTATAGTCTAGTTCAGTATCATTTGCAGGAGCAAGTGTGAGATTGTGGAGTTTTGACCTAAAAATTGAGAGACTTCAGTCCCAGTTGGTCATACTTAGAATTAGAGCACATGCGTTTTCCTGTCTTTTTTATTTGTATTTTTTGGCCAATTCTATTGATCTTTCATTTATTTATCTTTGTTCTTTGGCCTGTGTGGGCCTCCCATCACAGTGGCCTCTCTTCCTGCAGAGAACTGGCTCTGGGGGCATGTGCTCCAGATTGCTGGTTTGTAATTAGACACATTGGTCCAGCCGCTCCGCGGCACATGGGATCTTCTCAGGCCAGGGATTGAACTGGCGCCCCTTGCACTGCAAGGCGGTGCCCTTACCCACTGGACCATCGGGGGTGACCCCGTTTTCCTATCTTTAAAACGTGTTATTGTTATTTGTTTTATGCAAAACTTACAGGGTTGTTGAGGATCAAGTGAAAAAATTGTGTGGGAGACAGTTTTTTCAACGTAAAGGATTGCTACTGCATTGTGGAAAGCTGTGGGCATCTCTTTTGTTTTCATTCAGAGACTGTTTCCTTCTGCTGACCTTTTGATGGTACAGCCCAGTCATGAGTCCAGTTTTTAAATTTCCATGGTTAATCATGGTTGAATCATGGTGTTTACAGTGCCAAATTGCATAATTGTTCAGTTGCTAAGTCGTGTCCAACTCTTTGCGACCCCATGGACTGCAGCATGCCAGGCCTCTCTGTCTCTCACCATTTCGCTGAGATTGTATAATGGGTTCTAATTATATTATAAAAAGTGGATCTGAGGGCTTCCCCTGGTGGTCCAGTGGGTAAGGACACCACCTTGCAGTGCAAGGGGCGCCGGTTCGATCCCTGGCCTGGGAAGATCCCACGTGCCCCGGAGCGGCTGGACTGATGTGGCCAATTACCGAGCTGGAGCTCTGGAGCGCATGCGCCCAGAGCCGGAGCGCTGCGACAACAGAGGCCACCGCGATGGGAGGCCCACAGGAGCCAAAGAAAAAAGACGGATGAAAATGGAGAAGTGAAAGACCAATAGAAGTGGCCTGCCCGCTCCTCTCCCTCCCCAACCTGACCCCTGCCCAAAATTAAAAAAAAGAAAATAGTGGATCTGTGTAATGTAATACTGAGAAAACCTCAGTTTGTGTGATAAGGAACCATTTTACAAGATATTTTGGATGGTATTTTGAAGAGAGATCTTATTTATTTATATTATGAATTCTAAGTGTTTATTAAGGGCTTCCCCAGTGGTCCAGTGGTTGGAGAGTCTGCCTCGCAGTGCAAGGGGCACTGGTTTGCTCCCTGGCCTCGGAAGATCCCATGTGCTGTGGAGTGGCTAGACCGATGTGTCCAATTGTGAGTCAGCGCTCTGGAGCACAAGCGCCCAGAACCAGTGCTCTGCAGCAAGAGAGGCCGCTGCGATGGGAGGCCCATGCAGGCCAAAGAATAAATATGGATGAAAATAAATAGATAAGAAACCAGTAAAAGAGGCCAAAATTTAAAAAAAAAATTGAGTGCTTATTGTATTCTGGGCTTCCCTAGTGACTCAGATGGTAAAGAATTTTCCTCTAGTGCAAGAGATGTGGGTTTGACCCCTGGGTTGGGAAGATCCCCTGGAGAAAGGAATGGCAGCCCACTCTGGTATTCTTGCCGGGAGCCCACAGGGACTGAGGAGCCTGGTAACCTACAGTCCATGAGGTCCCAAAGAGCTTTGTTCTCATAAAATATATTACTACTTAAAAAACTTCTGTCATTTTTAGCAGCTTCATAGTATTCCATGTCATGTATTTACTAAAAAGTTTATTTCTTTGGATTTCACATATGCTCAACCCTGAGATACTGGGACTAGTCTGGGACCCTTAATGAGCGTTGGCCCAAAATCTCTTACTTTATTTCTGTTAGAATTTAAGCTCCATTAGCTTCCATGGATAGATGTGATGTGTATTATTTAGGATACATTCAATTGTAAGAGTTACAGACTATCTGACAGTAACTTAAACACTAAAGAGTTTAAATTGTCTCCTGTGAACAGGGGTCAGTAGATGTGGGACTCAGGGCTAGTTCATAACTTGGTAACCCTGAGGACCCACGTTTTTCCAGTCCTTTGCTCTGTTACGACTAGGTACATTTAAAGATGGGAAGTGGAGGGCAATGTATTTTTCTGCTGGAAAGACTGTTATTTTAAATGGGAAGTAAATAGTTCCCAGAAGTCTCCTCAACAGTGCTTCATGAATTTTACCGTATATACGACCTACTTAGGGAGCTTGTTAAGATATGAATTCCTGGGATCTACTGACAGAGATTCTGAGGTCTGTAGGTCAGAGAGGGTTCTGAGAATTTATCTTTCACGTGAATGGGCTGCCATGTGATGCCAGCGCTGCAGATCAGCTGACCGTGGTTAGGGTAGCAGAGCTGTGTGTGACATCTCGTGCATTTCAGGGAGGGTCATGTTGCTGCCCCTGACCTCACAGGGTTTCTGTGATGACCTGGCCAAGAGCATGCCATAGTCGGCTTCAGCCAATTATGAGTCATCTTTTGGGCTTGTGTACATGACCACCCTGAACAAAATGTGAGTTTTGATCGAAGAGGTCGAAGGGAGAAATGGATGTTGGGTGGACAAGTGACTTTGTCTAGCGCTTCTGCTGTTGCGAATCATTATGCGCTGAGTATCCATGTTTGAAAGAAGAGGTGGGTATAAGTAAGTTTTTAATAGATATTTCCATATTGTACTCTCTAGAGTTAGCCCACAGGGACTGAGGAGCCTGGTAACCTACAGTCCATGAGGTCCCAAAGAGCTTTGTTCTCATAAAATATATTACTACTTAAAAAACTTCTGTCATTTTTAGCAGCTTCATAGTATTCCATGTCATGTATTTACTAAAAAGTTTATTTCTTTGGATTTCACATATGCTCAACCCTGAGATACTGGGACTAGTCTGGGACCCTTAATGAGCGTTGGCCCAAAATCTCTTACTTTATTTCTGTTAGAATTTAAGCTCCATTAGCTTCCATGGATAGATGTGATGTGTATTATTTAGGATACATTCAATTGTAAGAGTTACAGACTATCTGACAGTAACTTAAACACTAAAGAGTTTAAATTGTCTCCTGTGAACAGGGGTCAGTAGATGTGGGACTCAGGGCTAGTTCATAACTTGGTAACCCTGAGGACCCACGTTTTTCCAGTCCTTTGCTCTGTTACGACTAGGTACATTTAAAGATGGGAAGTGGAGGGCAATGTATTTTTCTGCTGGAAAGACTGTTATTTTAAATGGGAAGTAAATAGTTCCCAGAAGTCTCCTCAACAGTGCTTCATGAATTTTACCGTATATACGACCTACTTAGGGAGCTTGTTAAGATATGAATTCCTGGGATCTACTGACAGAGATTCTGAGGTCTGTAGGTCAGAGAGGGTTCTGAGAATTTATCTTTCACGTGAATGGGCTGCCATGTGATGCCAGCGCTGCAGATCAGCTGACCGTGGTTAGGGTAGCAGAGCTGTGTGTGACATCTCGTGCATTTCAGGGAGGGTCATGTTGCTGCCCCTGACCTCACAGGGTTTCTGTGATGACCTGGCCAAGAGCATGCCATAGTCGGCTTCAGCCAATTATGAGTCATCTTTTGGGCTTGTGTACATGACCACCCTGAACAAAATGTGAGTTTTGATCGAAGAGGTCGAAGGGAGAAATGGATGTTGGGTGGACAAGTGACTTTGTCTAGCGCTTCTGCTGTTGCGAATCATTATGCGCTGAGTATCCATGTTTGAAAGAAGAGGTGGGTATAAGTAAGTTTTTAATAGATATTTCCATATTGTACTCTCTAGAGTTAGAATCCATTTACATCCCCATCAGGCATCTGTCAGAGTGCTTGTTTCGCCATGCTCCTTAGAAATTAGATGTGTTATCAGAATTGTAGATTTTTATTTCACCACACAGGTAAAAAGTGGTATCATGTTATAGATTTAATTTACGTTGCTCTTTATGAGGGAAGAGGTTAAAGATCTTTGTATCTATATGTAAATTATTTGTAGTTCCTTTTCTGTGAGCTGGCTGTTTATGTTAGACTTTTATTGATTCATTTTTTTCCCTTATGAATTTGTAGGAGCTGTTTATGTAATGAAGTCAGCCTATTACTATGTGTTGCAAGTATCTTTTCCTGGTTTGTCTTTGAAACTTGATTTGCTTATTTATTTTGTCACAAAGCACAGTGATGACACAGGATTGTAAGTGCTGCTTTTGCCAAGCTATATGCATTTAGATCTTGAGTCCATGGTGTCGTGTGCATGCGTAAAGGTTTTGTAGACGATACTGAAACTGGGAGGAAATACATTGTGTCAAAGAAGATCCAGGTGACCTACGCAGGATGGAGTATGAAAGTGGCAGACAGGTGTGAAAGAAATGTAAAGTCCTGCTCTTGAACAGGAATAGTTTGGGCTCCCAGTAGGTGGTTTTCCATTTGACGGCCTCCCTAATCTAAAGTCATGTGTGAGGTAGCTCTGAAAAGAGGCCCACACTTGCTAGATGAGGAGAAATACTCGGCCCTTTGTTCTTGTACTGTCGGATCATGTCTTTTTTTTTTTTTTTCTTTTTTTGGATCATGTCTTGAGTGTCGTGTCCACTTAGGAATTTTACACTTCAGTGGGACAGTGATCGTTATTGTCCACATTAAAGTGACCAGAACACCCAGAGCTCTAACCACCTTCCTCTAGTGAAAAAGAGTAGAAGAATCGGGAGCGATTTTGCTATGGAAGGCAACACTTGGAAACTTAACTGTCTAGGTACATTCGAGGAGCTTTAAGCAGGAGGCGCAGACCTCTCATCTGTATTGCAAAAGAGGCAGACAACAGGTATAAATGCGTCAGTAGATGTGAATTTCACCCCACGGTGGGGAAGACCTTTCACACATAGGATCTGTCCAACCGTGGAATAAGCTACGCTGTGAGGTCTGTGTGCTTACAGATAGCAGACCTGGGCTGGACACTTGTCTTCTGAAGGAATGACAAGAGGA
Organism: Tragulus kanchil; assembly: GCA_022376925.1. Taxonomy (NCBI): domain Eukaryota; kingdom Metazoa; phylum Chordata; class Mammalia; order Artiodactyla; family Tragulidae; genus Tragulus; species Tragulus kanchil. Next base: position 224,346,326 of record JAIOJX010000030.1, on the reverse strand, counting down.
GTACCTGCTAGTCTTTGGATGGCATGAGTTTTCTCATCCCTTAAAGCTCTTAAGATTTGTCTACTTTCAGATGGTCTTTCTCCTTAGTGCTAATATTGGTCGTGATGAGAAAGTAATGAAAGTTTTATCGATTTAGTTCCTTAATAATTGGGGAAGGAATAAAGTGAAATGTTTGCCAACTGGCCAGGGAGTACAGATTAAAAAGGGATTTTCTTAAGTGTGTAAAGTAGAAAACTAGAATACTAGATCTGTATGTGGCATTTCCTTTTACTTTATAATAATTTTTTTCATCAGAGCATCTCTGAAGACTAGTCTTTCAAGGGCATAATTTGTTTTTCTTAGATCTTGAGTCCATGGTGTCGTGTGCATGCGTAAAGGTTTTGTAGACGATACTGAAACTGGGAGGAAATACATTGTGTCAAAGAAGATCCAGGTGACCTACGCAGGATGGAGTATGAAAGTGGCAGACAGGTGTGAAAGAAATGTAAAGTCCTGCTCTTGAACAGGAATAGTTTGGGCTCCCAGTAGGTGGTTTTCCATTTGACGGCCTCCCTAATCTAAAGTCATGTGTGAGGTAGCTCTGAAAAGAGGCCCACACTTGCTAGATGAGGAGAAATACTCGGCCCTTTGTTCTTGTACTGTCGGATCATGTCTTTTTTTTTTTTTTTCTTTTTTTGGATCATGTCTTGAGTGTCGTGTCCACTTAGGAATTTTACACTTCAGTGGGACAGTGATCGTTATTGTCCACATTAAAGTGACCAGAACACCCAGAGCTCTAACCACCTTCCTCTAGTGAAAAAGAGTAGAAGAATCGGGAGCGATTTTGCTATGGAAGGCAACACTTGGAAACTTAACTGTCTAGGTACATTCGAGGAGCTTTAAGCAGGAGGCGCAGACCTCTCATCTGTATTGCAAAAGAGGCAGACAACAGGTATAAATGCGTCAGTAGATGTGAATTTCACCCCACGGTGGGGAAGACCTTTCACACATAGGATCTGTCCAACCGTGGAATAAGCTACGCTGTGAGGTCTGTGTGCTTACAGATAGCAGACCTGGGCTGGACACTTGTCTTCTGAAGGAATGACAAGAGGAGTACCTGCTAGTCTTTGGATGGCATGAGTTTTCTCATCCCTTAAAGCTCTTAAGATTTGTCTACTTTCAGATGGTCTTTCTCCTTAGTGCTAATATTGGTCGTGATGAGAAAGTAATGAAAGTTTTATCGATTTAGTTCCTTAATAATTGGGGAAGGAATAAAGTGAAATGTTTGCCAACTGGCCAGGGAGTACAGATTAAAAAGGGATTTTCTTAAGTGTGTAAAGTAGAAAACTAGAATACTAGATCTGTATGTGGCATTTCCTTTTACTTTATAATAATTTTTTTCATCAGAGCATCTCTGAAGACTAGTCTTTCAAGGGCATAATTTGTTTTTCTCAAGGATTGTTAGAGAGTTTATAATTTTATAGTAAAGAGAAAAAGTAGAGGCTGCTATAGTGTAGAGGCAGGGATTTGTGTGTTAAAACTAGATTTCGCCCCCAGCTCTGCCCCCTTGCTGTGTACAGTGGGGAGTTGAATGATGAGATTTAATTTTCTCATCTGCTTTTGAGGGCAGTGTTTACCTTTCAGAATTACATATACACTGGAAAGAACCGAGTCTAAGTTTTTTGTTTGTTTTTTTTAAATTTTGGCCTCTTTCATTATTTATTTATTTATTTATTTTCATCCATCTTTATTCTTTGGTCTGTGTGGGTCTCCCATTGCAGTGGCCTCTCTCGTTGGAGAGCACTGGCTCTGGGCACATGTGTTGCAGAGCGCTGGCTCGTCATTGGACACACTGGTCCAGCTGCTCTGCGGCATGTGGGATCTTCTTAGGCCAGGAATCAAACCAGTGCCCCCTGCACTCAAGGGTGGACCCTTTACCCACTGGACCACCAGGGAAGCCCTGAGTCTAAGTTTAATGCTGGGAAGAAAGCACATAGGTAGCATAAAATTAATGCTAAGTATGATTAGTAGCAACTATTCTGAAAACGTTGTCCAAACTGAAAGCTGTTCTCTGTCTGTGTGTGCAGCAAAGTAAGCTGGGAGATGATATCAACAAATCCATTTGTATCTTCAAGTGTTACAAATATAGGAATTAACTACTCTTGTGTGGGTTTTTCCACACCACAGTTGTTCAGTTCTGGGACGCCGAGTGAGTATCCAGCTATTCCACTCATTTCTGACCCTATCTTCCTGCAGTTACTGTTTGATCTAGAAGTTAGAAAGCTCGGTTTCATAAGACCCCCAGTGTAGACACCAGTTGTTAAGTCCTCAGCCACGGGGTGCTCCTCTCTGACTTTGCTTCGAATTCTGGGGTTCCATGACCCCTTCTCAGGTTCAGTAATTCACTGGGATGACTCATGAAACTCAGAAAAAACACATTACCTACATTTACAGGTTTGTCATACAGATACAACTCAGAGACAGCCAAATAGAAGAGATGTGTAGGGCAGGTGTGGGGAGCTTCCGTGTCCTCTGCAGGTGCCCCACCTGCCTGGTGCATTGTTCACCCATCCAGAAGCTCCCAGAACCCCATTGTTTAGGGGGTTTGTGGCGTTTCCAACACCTGGGAGTGATTGGTTAAATCGTTGGCATGGGGGGCTAACTCAGGTGTCCAGTCTCTCTCCTTTCCCCAGATTGGGGGCAGAGCCTGAAAGTTCTAAACGTCTCATCACAGGGATGGTTCCTCTGGCCATCTCCTCCCATCTGGATGCTGTCTTCAGGCCCTATCATGTTGTATTATAGCATAAACTCAGGTCTGGTTGAAAGGGGCTTGTCTTGCATAACAAAAGACACTGTTCTAACTCAGGAAATTCCAAGGGTTTCGGGAGCTCTATGTCAGAACTGTGAGTAAAGATCAAATGTATGATTCTTATCATACCATAATATGATTACATAAAACTAGATTGTGTTTTTAGAGTATAGGCCTGAGTTTCAGAACATGTGTATTGAATTCCCTCTAGGTCACTGACTTGTTTCTTTATTGGGCTGTGGTGCCACTGTTTTGATTTTGGAGATGTAAATAGCATTTGTTTTGAGATCCTTAGATGAAAGGTGCCATTCAAACAGCTAGCTGTCATTTTCCTGTGGGCTCTTTATCAGATTCCACTGTCAGTTCTTTTATGCCTTAACTTTTATCTTCACACGGCTGTGCTCTAGTCCCAGGGCAGAGCTCATTCTCAGTGCAATGTGACAAAAACAGATCATTTTTCCAGAGGGAATAAGGCTCATTTTTCTTAGACCTATTGGGTCATGAAATTTAGGTAGAGATGTCTTTTGATGGTTTTAATCTTTTGCACGGTAAACAGCGTGTGAATTTTCATAGCCAAGAAAAAAGGGTAAATTGTTTGGAATACCAAATTTGTTCCTAGCTTAAAGTTTTTTTTTTTTCTCCCTGTCTACTTTTTTAAATAATGGGCTTGTTAGAGATGTGGTTCCTGCTTTGTCCTAATGCAAAAGTTTCTGTAAGTGTTAAATAGGGCCTCCCTGGTGGCTGAGATGGTAAAGAATCCACCTGCAATGCAGGAGACCCAGGTTTGATCCCTGGGTTGGGAAGATGCCCTGGAGAAGGGAAAGGCTACCCACTCCAGGATTCTTGACTGGAGAATTCCATGGACAGAGGAGCCTGGTGGGTTATGGTCCATAGAGTCACAAAGAACCAGACAACTGAGCAATTAACACTTAACCGTTTTAGGGTTTAGTTTCTTTGTTTGTGAAGTGAATAACTGGTTGCTCAGATCTAGTCCAACTCTAAAACTTTGTGACTATGAAATAAGAGCATCCTTTACCTTGGTCCATTGGGGCCTGACCTGTATGCTTCTCCCTGCCTTACTCAAGACCTGTAAGTGGCCCGAAGTGAGGGCCAGGGAGTATAGTCCCTCTGAGGCCCTTAGGAAGACCACAGAATGAAGCAAGAGGTAGCGGTGTGGTAGTTTTTAGAGGAAGCGTGAACCTGAAAACTTTTGCATTCTTTGTGTTACTTCACAACTGCGATAAAAGTTTCTTACCATAATATGATTACATTGATTGTTTTGGTGCCCTTTTCCTAGGTCACTGACTTGTTTCTTTATTGGGCTGTGGTGCCACTGTTTTGATTTTGGAGATGTAAATAGCATTTGTTTTGAGATCCTTAGATGAAAGGTGCCATTCAAACAGCTAGCTGTCATTTTCCTGTGGGCTCTTTATCAGATTCCACTGTCAGTTCTTTTATGCCTTAACTTTTATCTTCACACGGCTGTGCTCTAGTCCCAGGGCAGAGCTCATTCTCAGTGCAATGTGACAAAAACAGATCATTTTTCCAGAGGGAATAAGGCTCATTTTTCTTAGACCTATTGGGTCATGAAATTTAGGTAGAGATGTCTTTTGATGGTTTTAATCTTTTGCACGGTAAACAGCGTGTGAATTTTCATAGCCAAGAAAAAAGGGTAAATTGTTTGGAATACCAAATTTGTTCCTAGCTTAAAGTTTTTTTTTTTTCTCCCTGTCTACTTTTTTAAATAATGGGCTTGTTAGAGATGTGGTTCCTGCTTTGTCCTAATGCAAAAGTTTCTGTAAGTGTTAAATAGGGCCTCCCTGGTGGCTGAGATGGTAAAGAATCCACCTGCAATGCAGGAGACCCAGGTTTGATCCCTGGGTTGGGAAGATGCCCTGGAGAAGGGAAAGGCTACCCACTCCAGGATTCTTGACTGGAGAATTCCATGGACAGAGGAGCCTGGTGGGTTATGGTCCATAGAGTCACAAAGAACCAGACAACTGAGCAATTAACACTTAACCGTTTTAGGGTTTAGTTTCTTTGTTTGTGAAGTGAATAACTGGTTGCTCAGATCTAGTCCAACTCTAAAACTTTGTGACTATGAAATAAGAGCATCCTTTACCTTGGTCCATTGGGGCCTGACCTGTATGCTTCTCCCTGCCTTACTCAAGACCTGTAAGTGGCCCGAAGTGAGGGCCAGGGAGTATAGTCCCTCTGAGGCCCTTAGGAAGACCACAGAATGAAGCAAGAGGTAGCGGTGTGGTAGTTTTTAGAGGAAGCGTGAACCTGAAAACTTTTGCATTCTTTGTGTTACTTCACAACTAGTTCTAGATAAAAGTAATTTTCTTATTTGTGAATACGAATATGGCATTAAGGATGGAGAGGCTGTTGATTTGGTTGCTCAGTTTTCTAGCCTTATTCCAGGTGACTTGCTGTAACTGGGATTGGTTATGTCCTCTTTGTTTTTCTGACTTTGTTTTTCACTCAGTGAAAGGATCTTGAGATTCAGTCTTATTGTCTGTGACCCACACACATAGGTTAGATCAGTGATAAACGAGAGTCGGGAGACCTGTTTTTCTTGTTCGTTTTGAGTTAACAAAGTGAATTGCTTTACTTTTCCATGCTTGATTCTTTTTACTTAAAGAAGACAAAATCTGACTCTCCTTAACATCATATCCTTTGGAGTAATGAGTTCATTCTTGGGAATCTTTTTTTTTCGGCGGGGGAGGGGGGCGGGCGGGCCACTTCTCTTGGTCTTCCGTTTATCTGTTTTCATCCATCTTTGTTCTTTGGCCTGTGTGGGCCTCCCATTGCAGTGGCCTCTGTTGTCGCAGAGCACCAGCTCTGGGCGCGTGCACTCCAGAGCTCTGGCTCAGTAATTGGACATATCGGTCTAGCCGCTCTGCAGCATGTGGGATCTTCCCAGGCCAGGGATCGAACCAGCGCCCCTTGCACTGCAAGGCAGTGTCCTTACCCACTGGACCACCAGGGAAGCCCGGGAATCTTTTTAAAAATACCATTTAAACATTTTGAGGTGCGGTTTCTAGAAAATGCATGAGTCTAAGATGTACGTACACCTTAGTGAGTTTCTACATAATGTGTGCTGCTGTTTGTGTGTAATTGTCGTCAGATCAGGCCTCAGGACATTTTCCTACCTCTGGAACTCCTTTATGTCCCTTTCCAGTCAGTCCCCTCTTTTTCAACACTTTAAATGTTTTATTATTCATAGTAAGAAGCCAGTGAAAGCAGATCTTGGCATCTTTTTCATGTTTCATCAGTAATTTGAATCTTGAACCCTATTATAAAGTGTGATAGATAGATAGTAAGATCTTTAGCCTTTTAGATAAGGCATAATTGTGTTAAAATGCTTTTCTGTGTGTGTGTTTAGTCGCTGAGTTGTGTCCAACTGTTTGCAACCCATGAACTATAGCCAGCCTGGCTCCTCTGTCCATGGGATTCCCCAGGCATGAATACTAGAGTGCCATTAGGGAACCCACCTTCCCAGGGGCCCATAATTGTTTTTTCAGTTGTCATTGGTGATGGATCAATGGGAAAAAAAAGGAACTGCTGTGTACTTTCATGATCCTGAAGTCTGGATGATGGTCTTGATGGTTATTAATGGAAAGTCTGAAGTCTCTTGAAAAGTTGAACATGTATTTAGTGAACACTAGCTGTGTGTCAGGAGCTCGAAAGGGGGAAAAATTAAATGATCAAACTCCTAGATATGCTTTTTTTTTCCAGGGGAAGGGGGCAGTGCCAAACTACATTAGAGTAAAGCCAAAAGGTCAATTTCCTAAAGTGCTTATTAATTTTTGTGGTTTATTTTCTACTCAAATTATTTGCATTTCCATGTTCATTGCAAAATGACTTAATTGCAGTACATTTAAATGATGAGCATGCATCTACATATTTTAAAAAATGATCGATAGGAACAAGGAAATGTGACTTTGAAACATCATTTTTTTTTCTTCTTGAGTATTTATGACATTAATATGGTTAAAATAATATTGGCTTTGAAAATTTTGCAGTAGTATGGGAAACTGAAGGGAAGTATAGTATGATCAAGTCAGAATCTCAAAAATTTTGAAATAGGGATTATAGGATTATTTTTGTTCGTTTAAATCACTGTTCTTATATTATTTTTCTGTCCCCACTTTGTCTTGTTCTGCATTTATATTAAGTTGCTGCTCTGACAGTGTGAGAAGAAATAATGAAATGTATTTTTCAGATACACACAGATATACACACACACACACATACACACATATAAATTTAAGTCAGGTGCAGGATTCTTTATAGTTACTTAAAGTAAAAAGTAAAGTCATTAACGTTATCAGAAACAAATCCTAGATTGAGCCTGTATCTATGAACAAGAAAGCCTGTTTTTTTTCCTAACAAATATGTTAGAAACCAAAAGGCAGTTAGGCAAAACAAGGTGATTTGGGGTTTGTATGTTTCAGCCCTTTCTTTTTCTCAGCCACATAATCTCCGTACATGTTTGCAGGTGTTTTTATGGGAGGAACAAATTTTGGTTTGATTCTGACGACTGCACACAGTAGTCCTTAAAAGGACTTGGCTCTGTAAAAGTTCAGTGTGTAAAATGAGAGAATTATAGTCGCTGCATGGATGCCATTAGACACTTCCGGGCCATAATTGTAAAAAGGAACTGCTGTGTACTTTCATGATCCTGAAGTCTGGATGATGGTCTTGATGGTTATTAATGGAAAGTCTGAAGTCTCTTGAAAAGTTGAACATGTATTTAGTGAACACTAGCTGTGTGTCAGGAGCTCGAAAGGGGGAAAAATTAAATGATCAAACTCCTAGATATGCTTTTTTTTTCCAGGGGAAGGGGGCAGTGCCAAACTACATTAGAGTAAAGCCAAAAGGTCAATTTCCTAAAGTGCTTATTAATTTTTGTGGTTTATTTTCTACTCAAATTATTTGCATTTCCATGTTCATTGCAAAATGACTTAATTGCAGTACATTTAAATGATGAGCATGCATCTACATATTTTAAAAAATGATCGATAGGAACAAGGAAATGTGACTTTGAAACATCATTTTTTTTTCTTCTTGAGTATTTATGACATTAATATGGTTAAAATAATATTGGCTTTGAAAATTTTGCAGTAGTATGGGAAACTGAAGGGAAGTATAGTATGATCAAGTCAGAATCTCAAAAATTTTGAAATAGGGATTATAGGATTATTTTTGTTCGTTTAAATCACTGTTCTTATATTATTTTTCTGTCCCCACTTTGTCTTGTTCTGCATTTATATTAAGTTGCTGCTCTGACAGTGTGAGAAGAAATAATGAAATGTATTTTTCAGATACACACAGATATACACACACACACACATACACACATATAAATTTAAGTCAGGTGCAGGATTCTTTATAGTTACTTAAAGTAAAAAGTAAAGTCATTAACGTTATCAGAAACAAATCCTAGATTGAGCCTGTATCTATGAACAAGAAAGCCTGTTTTTTTTCCTAACAAATATGTTAGAAACCAAAAGGCAGTTAGGCAAAACAAGGTGATTTGGGGTTTGTATGTTTCAGCCCTTTCTTTTTCTCAGCCACATAATCTCCGTACATGTTTGCAGGTGTTTTTATGGGAGGAACAAATTTTGGTTTGATTCTGACGACTGCACACAGTAGTCCTTAAAAGGACTTGGCTCTGTAAAAGTTCAGTGTGTAAAATGAGAGATTATACTGCAAAATGATTGTTGTTGTTTAGTCGCTCAGTCATGTCTGACTCTTTGTGACCCTTTGAACTGTAGCCTGCCAGGCTACCTGTCCATGGAATTTTCCAAGAAAGAGTGAGTTGCCACTTCCTTCTCCAAGGGATCTTCCCGACTCAGGAATCGAACCCATGTCTCTTAAATCTCCTGCATTGGCAGATGGATTCTTTACCTCTAGCACTGCCTGGGAAACTGCTCTAAAATATTGTCTATATTCCCTTTGCTGTACAGTATATCCTTTTAGGGGTTCCCTGGTGGATCCCTGCCACGGGAGGATCCCACGTGCTGCGGAGTGGCTGGACTGGTGTGTCCAATTGCAAGCTGGCGTTCTGCAGAGTGAGAGGCCATTGAGATGGGAGGCCCACACGGGCCAAAGAACAAAGATGGATGAAATTGAATAAATGAAAGACCAATAAAAGAGGCCAAAATTAATATATATATATATATATATATATATATCCTTGTAGTTTTTTTTTTTTTTAACCTAATAGTTATATTGTGCTTCTTGCATGCCAGGCCCTACTCTTTTTCTTTTTTACTTCTGTAGTTGCAGGGAGTGGGGATTACTCTCTGGTTGAGGTGAACAGGCAGGCTTCTTGTTGTGGTGACTTCTCTTGTTGTGGATCTCAGGCTCTAGGGTATACGGGCTTCAGTAGTTGCAGCACATGGGCTTAATCGTTGTGACTCATGGGCTTAGTTGCTCCGCAGCATGTGGAATCTTCCTGGATCAGGGATCAAGTCCGTATCTCCTGCATTGGCAGGCAAAGTCTTCACCACTGAACTACCAGGGAAGCCCCAGAAACAAATCCTAGATTGAGCCTGTATCTATGAACAAGAAAGCCTGTTTTTTTTCCTAACAAATATGTTAGAAACCAAAAGGCAGTTAGGCAAAACAAGGTGATTTGGGGTTTGTATGTTTCAGCCCTTTCTTTTTCTCAGCCACATAATCTCCGTACATGTTTGCAGGTGTTTTTATGGGAGGAACAAATTTTGGTTTGATTCTGACGACTGCACACAGTAGTCCTTAAAAGGACTTGGCTCTGTAAAAGTTCAGTGTGTAAAATGAGAGATTATACTGCAAAATGATTGTTGTTGTTTAGTCGCTCAGTCATGTCTGACTCTTTGTGACCCTTTGAACTGTAGCCTGCCAGGCTACCTGTCCATGGAATTTTCCAAGAAAGAGTGAGTTGCCACTTCCTTCTCCAAGGGATCTTCCCGACTCAGGAATCGAACCCATGTCTCTTAAATCTCCTGCATTGGCAGATGGATTCTTTACCTCTAGCACTGCCTGGGAAACTGCTCTAAAATATTGTCTATATTCCCTTTGCTGTACAGTATATCCTTTTAGGGGTTCCCTGGTGGATCCCTGCCACGGGAGGATCCCACGTGCTGCGGAGTGGCTGGACTGGTGTGTCCAATTGCAAGCTGGCGTTCTGCAGAGTGAGAGGCCATTGAGATGGGAGGCCCACACGGGCCAAAGAACAAAGATGGATGAAATTGAATAAATGAAAGACCAATAAAAGAGGCCAAAATTAATATATATATATATATATATATATATATATCCTTGTAGTTTTTTTTTTTTTTAACCTAATAGTTATATTGTGCTTCTTGCATGCCAGGCCCTACTCTTTTTCTTTTTTACTTCTGTAGTTGCAGGGAGTGGGGATTACTCTCTGGTTGAGGTGAACAGGCAGGCTTCTTGTTGTGGTGACTTCTCTTGTTGTGGATCTCAGGCTCTAGGGTATACGGGCTTCAGTAGTTGCAGCACATGGGCTTAATCGTTGTGACTCATGGGCTTAGTTGCTCCGCAGCATGTGGAATCTTCCTGGATCAGGGATCAAGTCCGTATCTCCTGCATTGGCAGGCAAAGTCTTCACCACTGAACTACCAGGGAAGCCCCAGGCCTCACTCTTAAGTAAGTGTTCAACATTTAATCTTCACACCTCTGTGAGAACAGGTAATGTAACCCATGAGGAAATTGAAGGTTGACAGAGAAGTTGTGGTTGACGCTACAAAACTTTGAAACCTTTTTTCTTCAATCTTGATATATTTGCACTTCACACATTTGCAGACTTAACCACATCTTTGCAAAAGATTGCTTCTGTCAGGTTCCAGTGATAGGTTATTGTTAATTTTGTCTGACTATTTCTAGAGGGCTTGATAGGTTTTGGGGTAAGTAAAGGCCCAAGAGTAGTGCTTCAGTATAACTTTTCATTAGAAAAATTTGGAATAAATGCTAGGTGTTGGTTAGGTAAGTTGGTGTTAATTGTATAAATCCTGTATTTTGTCAATTCTAAGAGGAATGTCTTTTTGGGGGGCATCATAATGTATTGACGTTGTATACATTTAATATGGTAGCATTTCCCTTCAAATAGTTGTTACTGGGACTTCCCTAGTGGTCTAGTGATTAAGACTCCACATTCCGATAGAGGGAATGCAGGTTCAATCCCTCTAAGATCCCACTTGCCAATAGGCAACTGAGCCGATGTGCCTCAACTCCAGAGATTCTGGAGCCCACACACCAAAACTAAGACCCAATGCAGCCAAAAATATAATACAATAAATAAATAAAACTTAAAAAAAAAGTAGTTGTTACTTAGGTAGAGATGTGCCCCGCCCCCATTTTTAGGTATGCTTGTTAATCAGTTGATGAGGTCTAGAATCAAGGCAGTAGAGTCATGTTACATCAGATGACTTTCTTTTCTACCTGACAAGCACTGTCTACCTGTCCTTCTTGGCCCCATACAGAGTCTCTGCCTGTTCAATGCCGAGAGCCAGGTTTTCTCTTAGTGGGCTAAGACTGAAGTTGCTGTGGGTTCTGAGACTTGATTTTGTATCCTCATGGGTCTCTTTATTTTTTTATTTTTTATTTTTTTAAGATTTATTTATTTATTTATTTTGGATGGGGGTCGGGTTGGGGAGGGAGGGGAGCGGGCGGGCCACTTCTATTGGTCTTTCATTTCTCTATTTTCATCTGTCTTTGTTCTTTGGCTCCTGTGGGCCTCCCATCGCGGTGGCGTCTGTAGCCGCAGAGCACCAGCTCTGGGCGCATGCGCTCCAGAGCTCTGGCTCTGTAATTGGACACATGGGTCCAGCCACTCCGCGGCACGTGGGATCTTCCCAGGCCAGGGATTGAACTGGTGTCCCTTGCACTGCAAGGCGGTGTCATTATCCACTGGACCACCAGGGAAGCCCCATAGAGTTTATTTTTTAGCAGCACAATTAAGCAGGAGTTGCAGAGATTTCCCATGTTCTCCCTGCCTGCCCCCAATGTCCTCCACTATCAACAATCCCTCACCAGAGTGGTCTCTTTAGACTTCCTCTCAGGATATCTTGATTGCTCAGAGTCAGATGTACCTATGTGTTTTCCCTTACTGACTGCTGCTTATTTAAGAGAATCAACTAGTTGAGAGCATAAGTTAGCAAATACTTTCACTGGAAACAGGACCAGAATTAAAACTTGAAAGTCCAAGGGCAGTTAATGTTGATTGGATCAGTTCAAAACATGGATTCATTACAGGAACTCACTTCTACCTGTGTCCTTGTCCTTGCTCCCTGGCAACCATTAATGAGTTCTCCATGTCTGTAGTTTGGTCATTTTGAGGATGCTGTATATAGGAACTCATTTGAGATTGGCTTTTTTTTTCTCTCATTCCCTAAGTATAATGCTTTTATAATTCTGTTTTATTGCTGAGTCGTATTCCGTGGTATGGAGGTAGCAGAGTTAAATATTTGTCTAGGGGGCTTCCCTCATGGTTCAGAGTTTAAAGCGGCTGCCTGCCATACGAGAGACCTGGGTTTGATCTCTGGGTCGGGGAGATCCCCTGGAGAAGAAATGTCTCCATATATAATAAGGAGCCTGCAAACTAAACCAGAGTTAAACATTTATCTATTGAGGGGCATTTGCTTTGTTTCTAGTTGTGATGTTACCAATGATGCTCATATACAAGTTTTTACATGAGCATATGTCTTACTTTCGGATAAGTGCCAAGAAGTATGATTGCTGGGGTGTATGGTAACTAAATGTTTAATTTCATGAGAAACTACCAAGCTTTTCCATAAGAGCTGTGCCATTTTACACTGCTACCTGCAATGTAATGAGTCTACTAATATTTTCTTATTACTTCTTCATTCTTTTTCTGTCATATAAGTGATGGTAGAGGCCAAAAATTTTTTAAGATTTTCTGTGAGAAAAATCATAAAAAATAAGGTCTATGCATTGACATAGTTATTTTTTAGCAGTATATACAGTTTATCTGAGGAGATTAAAAGGAGTAATTCTAGAGTGTTTGCTTTGGCAGTTTTTTGTTGATCTGGTTGAAGAGATTAATAACTTTGAAGAATGCAGGAGTTTTTTTTTTTTAATTTTATTTATTTATTTATTTTTGGCTATTCCGGGTTTTCACTGCTGTTGTGGGCTCATCTCTAGTTTCAGGAAGTAGGGGCTGCTCTCTAGTTGAGGTGAGCAGGCTTGTTGCTTCTTGTTCAGGTGACTTCTCTTGTGGGGGAACTCGGGCTCTAGGGCACATGGGCTTCAGTAGTTGTGGCCCATGGGCTCCATAGTTGCGGCTCCGAGACTCTAGAGCTCAGGCTCCATAGTTGCGGCTCCGAGACTCTAGAGCTCAGGCTCCATAGTTGTGGCTCACAGGCTTAGTTGCAGCCTGTGGGATCTTCCTGGATTAGGGATCGAACCGGTGTCCCCTGCATTGGCAGGCGAACTCTTTAGCACTGAGCTACCGGGGAAGTCCTGTGGGAGGTATTTTACTGAATTTTCATGCTAAGTCATTTGGCCATTTTGCGATCTAAAGAACTGATGCTTCTTTCTCTTTCTCTTTAACTCTCTTAATTTCTCTAGAAATGTGTCCCTTTTCCTAAATTGTTAATAACTTCTGACACTGCAATCCCTTCTTACCTTACATTTTATTCATTCATGTGGCATTTTATTTTGTCATGAATTATTTTATCCACAGCTTTTTAATGAGTTTGAATGGTATCACAACGCCATTGAGAGCTGTTTGCTCACCATCAAAACAGGCAGTTCCCCTAAGCAACCATATCTATACACAGGCCTTACTCAGTCACTGAAATAGCACGGAATTTTTTAGGCCAAGGAATCTATCCAAGAATTTTGTGAATAAGACTGAGTATTGACCTTGCCAGAATTCATGGGGAAGATGCCTTTCTTGTTTTGTATGGTAGAAGAGGGTGTTTCATCGAAACATTGTCCTGATTTCTTCTTCTCCTTTTCCTACTGAGGGTTATTATTATTATTATGTAAAGATTTATTTATTTATTTATTTTGGGCGGGGGTCGGGTTGGGGAGGGAGGGGAGCGGGCAGGCCACTTTTATTGGTCTTTCATTTCTCTATTTTCATCCGTCTTTGTTCTTTGGCTCCTGTGGGCCTCCCATCGCAGTGGCGTCTGTCGTTGCAGAGCTCCGGCTCTGAGCACATGCGCTCCAGAGCTCCGGCTCGGTAATTGGACACATGGGTCCAGCCACTCCGCGGCACATAGGATCTTCTCAGACCAGGGATCGAACCGGCGCCCCTTGCACTGCAAGGCGGTGTCCTTACCCACTGGACCACCAGGGGAAGCCCTGAGGGTTATTTTTTAATATCTAGAGGTTTAAACTTCTTACAAGTTTTTAAAATTTTATATTGGAGTGTGGTTGATTTACAGTGTTGTGTTAGTTTCAGGTGTACAGCAGAGTGATTCAAGGTCTCCTGGAGAAGGTCATGGCAACCCACTCTAGTATTCTTGCCTGGAGAATGTCCATGAACAGAGGAGCCTGGCGGGCTGAAGTTCATGGGGTCACAGAGTCGGACACGACTGAGTGAACTTTTACTTTGACTTCACTTTCATGCTTGTCAGTGCTTTCCCTATCCTGTGCCGATATGTGTTGATATGTACTGCTGTAAGAGCAAGCATAATACTTCCTGAATGAATGATTAGATCTGTAATTTTAATACTTTTCAGGAACCCTGTTCTTTTGCTCATGTTAGCAAATAATTAAGGATGAGTTATTAATTGATATTTGCAGTTAATTAATAATAACATACTTTCCCTACCAAACAACCCCTTCCCCTTCCATCAGCCATCTATTTTTATTTTAGAATTTTGTAATATGTTAAGATGCAAATGACCTCAATGCTCAGTAGCATGTTACCTAATGGAATCAACATAGAAAATTAAAAATAGCTCTCTGCATGTTATTATTTGGCTTTGAGTTGTTTTGTCCTCTACTTATGCTAGCCGGTTTATAATTTGATGCAAGCATATTTGAGTGTTTCTCTTTTAATCATTAAAAAATTTAAAATATAATGAATTTTCATTGTATTATCTTTTGTAACTTAAGTTGCCTTCATTTCTATGGAGCAGATGCTCGTTCAAAGGAATTTATATGACAGTCTTTTTCTGTTTACCCTGCTGGAAGTTTGATCTCCTCTGTCAACAACTTTATTTTTCTTTCCTCAAAAGCCAGAACTGGGCCTACAGGAAGGAAAGGAACATAAGCTGGAGCCAAAGACTGGTGTTGCCTAGGCCTGTGGGGGTGCATGTTCAGAAGCTTTGCACTTGCTTGGCCTGGATCTGTCAAAACAGGTTTGGTCGGCTCTGACTGTGCCATGGTTTATTTATATGCCTTCTGAGTAGTGATCCTGGGAACGCATGCATTATGAGTATAGTTTGGAAAATTGTTCTGTAGATTTCTCAGGGAGGGGAAAGAAACCCCACCTGAGTGACCCCACTGATGGACAAATCTTGGGCTCACTGGGTTAGTTTTCTGTGAATACTGTCCAGTGAGTAAACCTTTGCCTCCCCTCAGCAGCCACTGCCAGGTTGTTGAACGCGTGTTAGTTCATGGAAGGGAAGACAGAATGTGAAATTAAATATATTTTAGCTCTGGCCTAAGTACATACTGTTGAACACGAGTGAGAGGGATATAAAAGAAGCTTTCCTCTTCTGGTTTCAAGAAAGCATAGTGGAAAAAAAAAATGAAGGATTCTTTTCTAATTTCTGTTGATCCATTTAGGATGTTGCATCTTGCGTTTTTAAAGCGTTTAAAAGTGTAGACAAAAGGACAGAACATTCTCTGTTTGGACAGTGTTAGGTAAAAGAACGTGACTTGCTGAGGTGGTGGTATCTTTCCACATTATTTTCTATGGGGACTTAGCCTTTGTTATAGATTGTACATTTATCATTACAAAGGAAATGGAGACTTTTCAGTAAGGTACTAACAGTTTTCAAATAACACGTAATCTAAGTGTTAATTAAAAAAGAATTTATACTTTCACATTAAACGTAACCTTTCTTACATCTTACTGTTGTCAAGAGATTTTTTTTTTTGGCCACTTCTATTGATCTTTCATTTATATATCTTTGTTCCTTGGTCTGTGTGGGCCTCCCATTGCAGTGGCCTCTCTTCGTTGCAAAGCACCGGCTCTGGGTGCATGCTCTCCGGAGCTCTGGTGGTAGTCGGACATATGGGTCCAGCAGCTCCACGGCACACGGGATCCTCCCTGGCCAGAGATCGAACCGGCGCCCCTTGCACTGCAAGGCGGTGTCCTTACCCACTGGACCACCAGGGAAGCCCTCAAGAGGTTTTTGATTACTGATTGAGCTTTATTTTTTCTAGGTCTCTTTAGAGTGTCTGTTTCTTCTTGAGTCAGTCTTGGTAGATTTTGTGTTTCTAGGAATCTGTCCGTTTCATCTTGGTGGTGCAATTTGTTGACATACAGTTGTTCATAATATTCTCTGATTAATTCTTTTTATTCCCATAGAATTGACAGTAATCTCCTCCTTTTCATTTCTGATTTTAGTAGTCTATTCTCTGTAGTAGTTATTCTAGCTCAGAGTTTCTCAATTTTGTTGATATTTTCAAGGGATCAGCTTCTGGTTTTGTTGATTTTCTTTTTTATTGTCCTCTATTCCATTAATTTCTGCTCTCATCTTTATTATCTCCTCCCTTCTCTACTTTTGGGTTTAATTCCTATTTTTCTAGTTACGTAAATTATAAAATTGGGTTTTGGATTTGTGATCTTTCTTGGTTTTTAATATGGGGATTTATAGTCTATCAGTTTTCTCCTCAATAAGTGTCCCACACGTTTTGAAATGTCATGTTTTCATTTTCATTCCTTTCAGGTTGTTTTTTTTTTTCTAATTTCCCTTGTGATTTCTTTGATTCATTTGTTGATTTAACAGTGTGTAGTTTAATTTTCACAAATTTGTGAATTTCTGGTTATCTTTCTGTTGTTATTTTCTAGCTTCATCCCATTCTGTCTGAAGATACTTTTATATTTTTTGAAATAAATTGAGATTTAATTTGGAAGCTGCTACATGATCCGTCCTGGAAAATGTCCCATGTACATTTAAGAAGAGAGTGTCCGCAGTTGCTTTTGAGTGTCCTCATTTTCAGTGTCTGGCTACAGATGGATGTGTTGTAGAGTAGGAAATGGCAACTCACTCCACTATTCTTTCCTGGGCAATCTAATGGACAGAGGAGCCTGGTGGGCTGCAGTCCACGGGTCGCAGAGAGACACGACCGAGTGACTGAACACAGGCGCATCAATAGCATGGAAGAAGGGAGAGAGGACTGGGAAAAAAGGGTACCAGTCCTTTAAGGAAATCCCTTAGAAGTCACTTAGCTGGAGAGAGAGAGCCTTGAAACTACTGGAGGTCAGAGGGATGGGGAGGCAAGGTGCAAGGCAAGTGAGCACCTGCCCCTGCCTCTTTGGGATCAGAAGCAACAGTCTGTGGTTTGGGCATAGATGTGTGGTACTTGGAGGAGAGTCTTTTTGCCCACCCCAGCTCCCACAGACTGTGTCCTGGCTGCCCTGGAACCTTATGCAGCTGACCTCCACGTTGCTGAAGGAGGTAGTGTAGCTGCTGCAGTGTGAAGAGCTGAAATTGAAGTTAAATGCAGCTTAGCGCCCAGGCCTTCCCCTGGAAGGTAGAAACCTTAAGTAGGCTCCATGGTTCCAAAACACTGCAGACAGATCCTGCCGGTGCACTTCTATCTCGTAGTTATCAGCTACTCACTGGACAGTCTCACTTTGACCGTATTTCTCACTTTAATGAAGCTCTGTATCTTAGTATTTTGTATGCTTATGTCTGCATGTTCGTTCATTCAAAGAACAGTTTAAGCCAAGACACTAGAGCTACACATTCTTGGCAGCCACTGTGCTTTAAGTAAGGTCCTCTTGCTTTGGCCATATATACTGAGTAAACTCAAGAGAGTGTGGCAAAATTATGTTCGTGACTGCAGATACTACATTTTTCCAAGTAGTGGATGCCTGTTGAACTTACTTGATTGTGTCTTTCTCATTTCTGTCTCACCCTTTGGGTTTCTTGTCTATGGATTTATAGACCAGGGAGGTCAAGAGAAAGATTTGTTTTGAGCGTGAGTGACTGGGCTGGGTAAAGATGTTGGTAAATCACAAATACCCTTACGAGGTAGCTGGAAAAATGTTGTCCTCAATCAAATAGAAGCACGAGAAGAAATAATGACTTCAAGAATAGAACTGTTGAATAAATTTGCAGTGTAGCAAAGCATAAAGTATGTGTTACCACAAAAACCATCTCAGATGACCTACAGTGAAGGAAAAAGAGCCTAAGTTGAAGACTTTTTTCAAATCTGAAAAACATGACTAAGTTTCATTTCTAAACGTTGTGTTCATCCATTTAGTCTAGAGAGATTTAAGATTGGCTTGGGGTCTGCTGAACAGAGTTTGACATTCTGAAGGCATATTGAAATGTAACATTCATATTACGCTTGCATTACGTGTTTAGTCGCCCGGTCCGGTCCAACTCTTTGCCGCCCTGTGGACTGTAGCTCTCCAGGCTCTTCTGTTATGAAATTCTCCAGGCAAGAGTGTTGGAGCAGTTGCCATGCCCTCCTCCAGGAGATCTTCCCGACCCAGGGATTGAACCCGCATCTCATGTGTTGCAGGTGGATTCTTTACCCACTGAGCCACCCGGGAAGCTTGACGTATATATGTAACAATTAATAATAAGCACTATTATATGTTTATTTGAAGTTTTTTTCCCTCTTTTGAATGATATATTGTGAACACTTGATGTAAGAAATTTGAAATTGGGATTTTTAAATTGAAGTATGGTTGATTTACAATGTTGTGTTAGTTTTCAGTGTACAACAGACTTACTCAGTTTTACATATATGTGTATATGTGTATTTTTCAGATTCCTTCCCATTTGAGGTTATTATAAGATAGTTCTCTGTGCTGTACAGTCAGTCTTATTTATCTGTCTTACATATAGTAGTGTATGTCTATTAAGCCCAAATACCCAGTTTATCCTTACTCCCCTTCACCTTTGGCAGCTGTAAATTTATTTTCTCTGTGAGTCTGTTTCTGTCTTGTAATATACTACATTTTTCCAAGTAGTGGATGCCTGGACTTTGGGTCTTTCTCATTTCTGTCTCACCCTTTGGGTTTCTTGTCTATGGATTTATAGACCAGGAGGTCAAGAGAAAGATTTGTTTTGAGCGTGAGTGACTGGGCTGGGTAAAGATGTTGGTAAATCACAAATACCCTTACGAGGTAGCTGGAAAAATGTTGTCCTCAATCAAATAGAAGCACGAGAAGAAATAATGACTTCAAGAATAGAACTGTTGAATAAATTTGCAGTGTAGCAAAGCATAAAGTATGTGTTACCACAAAAACCATCTCAGATGACCTACAGTGAAGGAAAAAGAGCCTAAGTTGAAGACTTTTTTCAAATCTGAAAAACATGACTAAGTTTCATTTCTAAACGTTGTGTTCATCCATTTAGTCTAGAGAGATTTAAGATTGGCTTGGGGTCTGCTGAACAGAGTTTGACATTCTGAAGGCATATTGAAATGTAACATTCATATTACGCTTGCATTACGTGTTTAGTCGCTTCGGTCCGGTCCAACTCTTTGCCGCCCTGTGGACTGTAGCTCTCCAGGCTCTTCTGTTATGAAATTCTCCAGGCAAGAGTGTTGGAGCAGTTGCCATGCCCTCCTCCAGGAGATCTTCCCGACCCAGGGATTGAACCCGCATCTCATGTGTTGCAGGTGGATTCTTTACCCACTGAGCCACCCGGGAAGCTTGACGTATATATGTAACAATTAATAATAAGCACTATTATATGTTTATTTGAAGTTTTTTTCCCTCTTTTGAATGATATATTGTGAACACTTGATGTAAGAAATTTGAAATTGGGATTTTTAAATTGAAGTATGGTTGATTTACAATGTTGTGTTAGTTTTCAGTGTACAACAGACTTACTCAGTTTTACATATATGTGTATATGTGTATTTTTCAGATTCCTTCCCATTTGAGGTTATTATAAGATAGTTCTCTGTGCTGTACAGTCAGTCTTATTTATCTGTCTTACATATAGTAGTGTATGTCTATTAAGCCCAAATACCCAGTTTATCCTTACTCCCCTTCACCTTTGGCAGCTGTAAATTTATTTTCTCTGTGAGTCTGTTTCTGTCTTGTAAATAAGCTCATTTGTATAAATTATTTTAGAATTCCGCATATAAGTGATATCATGTGGTATTTGTCTTTCACTGACTTACTTCACTTAGTATGATGATCTCTAGGTCCACCCATGTTGCTGCAAATGGCATTATTTCATTCTTTTTATGGTGGAGTAGTTTTCCATTGTGTACATACACTACGTGTTCTTTATCCATTCCTCTGTTGATGGACATTTAGGCTGCTTGCATGTCTTGGTTACTGTAAATAGTGCTACTGTGAATATTGGAGTGCAAGTTACCTTTTTGATTTACGGTTTTCTCTAAATATATGCCCAAGATGGGATTGCTGGATCCTGTGACAACTCTGTTATTTTTCCTTTTTTTTAAATTTTGGCCTCTTGTATTGTTTATGTGTTTATTTGTTTTTATCCCTCTTTGTTCTTTGGTCTGTGTGGGCTTCCCATTGCAGTGGCCTTTCTTGTTGCAGAGCACTGGCTCTGGGCGCATGCATTCCAGAGCGCTGGCTCATCATTGGGCACACCGGTCCAGCTGCTCCACAGCATGTGGGATCAAACTGGTGCCCCTTGCACTGCAAGGTGGACTCTTTACCCACTGGACCACCAGGGAAGCCCAGCAACTCTGTTTTTATTGATATCTTTTTAGGGAACCTCCATACTGTTTTCTATAGTGACTGTACCAACACACAATGGAAAAGTCTTTTTTTTTTTTTCCTCTTCACTTAAGAAGGATATTTAAACTAGGTATAGAATACTGGTTGGAGTGCTTTTCTTTCAGCATTTGGAAGTTGCTACTCCCTTATCATCTTGCTTGCAAAGTTTTCTGACAAGAAGCTGCTTATGATCCTTATTCTTGTTCCTCTGTGTAATATGTTTTCCCCTCTCTGACTGCCTTTAAGATTTCCTCTTCACCTTTCTGCAGTTTGAATATGATATGCCTCGTTGTTTTTCTTTTTGTTTGTTTTAATCCTGTTTGACATTATTGTACCTTCTTAAATCTGTAGTTTGGTGTCTTGTCATTTAAACATTCAGGTAATTCTGCTGTGTTCTTTCTTCTCCAGACACTGTGAGTGTGTTACACTCTTTGGTATTTTCCCACAGTGCTTCAGTGCTTTTCTCCTGTTTTAGCATCCTTCTCCTTTTCTTTACTTTTCAGTTTATGTCATTTCTGTGAGTCTGTCTTCAGGTTCATGGATTCTTTTTTTAGCTGTTTCAAATCTAACTAATAAACTTGCCAAAAGCATTTGTTTGTTTTGTTAGTTGCTTAGTTGTGTCTGACTCTTAGTGACCCCACGGACTGCAGCTCACTAGGCTCCTCTGCCCATGGAATTCTCCAGGCGAGAATATTGGAGTGGGTTGCCATTTCTTTCTCCAGGGAATTTTCCCGACCCAGGGATCGAGCCTGGGTCTCCTGCAGTGCAGGCAGATTGTTTACCACGGAACCACCAGTGAAGCATGTTTTTATTTCTAGCATTTCCACTTTGTTCTTTTTTATTTTCCACGTTACGATTTCCATGTCTCTGTAAAATTGCCTGTCTGATCTTTCATGTTGTCTACCTTTTCATTAGTTTTTACCATATTAATCATGTTATAAATTCTCTGATAATTGTAAAATCTGAGTCTGCTTCTGATAATTGCTTCCTTCTCTCAAACTGTATTTTTATTACTACCTTTGGCCTGCTTCCTCATTTCTTGTTGAAAGGTGGCCATTTTGTGTAGAACAGGAAATACTGAGGTAAATATCTGATATACTTGGAGAAGTCTGTGGGCTTCCTTCTGCTGGGCCTTGAAGGTGGGTACCAACACACAATGGAAAAGTCTTTTTTTTTTTTTCCTCTTCACTTAAGAAGGATATTTAAACTAGGTATAGAATACTGGTTGGAGTGCTTTTCTTTCAGCATTTGGAAGTTGCTACTCCCTTATCATCTTGCTTGCAAAGTTTTCTGACAAGAAGCTGCTTATGATCCTTATTCTTGTTCCTCTGTGTAATATGTTTTCCCCTCTCTGACTGCCTTTAAGATTTCCTCTTCACCTTTCTGCAGTTTGAATATGATATGCCTCGTTGTTTTTCTTTTTGTTTGTTTTAATCCTGTTTGACATTATTGTACCTTCTTAAATCTGTAGTTTGGTGTCTTGTCATTTAAACATTCAGGTAATTCTGCTGTGTTCTTTCTTCTCCAGACACTGTGAGTGTGTTACACTCTTTGGTATTTTCCCACAGTGCTTCAGTGCTTTTCTCCTGTTTTAGCATCCTTCTCCTTTTCTTTACTTTTCAGTTTATGTCATTTCTGTGAGTCTGTCTTCAGGTTCATGGATTCTTTTTTTAGCTGTTTCAAATCTAACTAATAAACTTGCCAAAAGCATTTGTTTGTTTTGTTAGTTGCTTAGTTGTGTCTGACTCTTAGTGACCCCACGGACTGCAGCTCACTAGGCTCCTCTGCCCATGGAATTCTCCAGGCGAGAATATTGGAGTGGGTTGCCATTTCTTTCTCCAGGGAATTTTCCCGACCCAGGGATCGAGCCTGGGTCTCCTGCAGTGCAGGCAGATTGTTTACCACGGAACCACCAGTGAAGCATGTTTTTATTTCTAGCATTTCCACTTTGTTCTTTTTTATTTTCCACGTTACGATTTCCATGTCTCTGTAAAATTGCCTGTCTGATCTTTCATGTTGTCTACCTTTTCATTAGTTTTTACCATATTAATCATGTTATAAATTCTCTGATAATTGTAAAATCTGAGTCTGCTTCTGATAATTGCTTCCTTCTCTCAAACTGTATTTTTATTACTACCTTTGGCCTGCTTCCTCATTTCTTGTTGAAAGGTGGCCATTTTGTGTAGAACAGGAAATACTGAGGTAAATATCTGATATACTTGGAGAAGTCTGTGGGCTTCCTTCTGCTGGGCCTTGAAGGTGGGATTTGAATTAATCTGTTAGGTGTTGGGCTATGTTTAAAGTTTGTTATTGCTATGGTTACCAGAGGTGACATTTGTTGTTGCCGTGGAAGCCAAAGACTTCAAATTTCCCTTGTGTCCATTACCTCCCTGTTTGGCTTTGGGTTTTCCCTTTTGCTATTTCACACAGTGAGTTTCTTTCTTGCAGCTATATTCCATTGTTAATTTTACTCAAAGCTAGCTAACGTCATAGTGGAGGGTGGGGAGAGTTCTGTGATGATCTCTTAAGCCTCAGGTTTAGGCCGGCGCTAGAGCATGGGTCTCTGAGGTGTCGCCTTCATGAAACTTCCCACTTACAGAAGTGAAGTCATTCCCTTTCTTTTCTTTTCCCAAATTGCTGTGTCTAGGTTTTATGCCTCTTCCCCATTTTTAAGCCAAAGTTTTTTGTAAAGTAGATTTTAACCAATAGTAGTTTATTCTTTGATTTTCCTATTTGAAGCAGGCTTTTCTGCCCCTGTATATTATTACTTTATTTTTTTTTGGCCTCGCCAGATAGTGTGCAGGATCTCAGTCCTCTGAACAGGAATCAGACACATGCCCCCTGCAGTGGAAGCACAGAGTCTTTAGCACTGGTCTGCCAGGGAAGTCCCTAAGCTAAAGTTTTTAAAGCCCTTTCCTCTGCGTTCAGTTCAGTTGCTCAGTTGTGTTGGACCCTTTGCGACACCATGGACTGCAGCACGCCAGGCTTCCCTATCCTTCACTCTCTCTTGGAGTTGGTTCAAACTCATATCCATTGAGTTGGTGATGCCATTCAACCATCTCGTCCTCTTGTCGTCCCCTTCTCCAGCTGCCTTCTATTTTTCATGTTGTCTACCTTTTCATTAGTTTTTACCATATTAATCATGTTATAAATTCTCTGATAATTGTAAAATCTGAGTCTGCTTCTGATAATTGCTTCCTTCTCTCAAACTGTATTTTTATTACTACCTTTGGCCTGCTTCCTCATTTCTTGTTGAAAGGTGGCCATTTTGTGTAGAACAGGAAATACTGAGGTAAATATCTGATATACTTGGAGAAGTCTGTGGGCTTCCTTCTGCTGGGCCTTGAAGGTGGGATTTGAATTAATCTGTTAGGTGTTGGGCTATGTTTAAAGTTTGTTATTGCTATGGTTACCAGAGGTGACATTTGTTGTTGCCGTGGAAGCCAAAGACTTCAAATTTCCCTTGTGTCCATTACCTCCCTGTTTGGCTTTGGGTTTTCCCTTTTGCTATTTCACACAGTGAGTTTCTTTCTTGCAGCTATATTCCATTGTTAATTTTACTCAAAGCTAGCTAACGTCATAGTGGAGGGTGGGGAGAGTTCTGTGATGATCTCTTAAGCCTCAGGTTTAGGCCGGCGCTAGAGCATGGGTCTCTGAGGTGTCGCCTTCATGAAACTTCCCACTTACAGAAGTGAAGTCATTCCCTTTCTTTTCTTTTCCCAAATTGCTGTGTCTAGGTTTTATGCCTCTTCCCCATTTTTAAGCCAAAGTTTTTTGTAAAGTAGATTTTAACCAATAGTAGTTTATTCTTTGATTTTCCTATTTGAAGCAGGCTTTTCTGCCCCTGTATATTATTACTTTATTTTTTTTTGGCCTCGCCAGATAGTGTGCAGGATCTCAGTCCTCTGAACAGGAATCAGACACATGCCCCCTGCAGTGGAAGCACAGAGTCTTTAGCACTGGTCTGCCAGGGAAGTCCCTAAGCTAAAGTTTTTAAAGCCCTTTCCTCTGCGTTCAGTTCAGTTGCTCAGTTGTGTTGGACCCTTTGCGACACCATGGACTGCAGCACGCCAGGCTTCCCTATCCTTCACTCTCTCTTGGAGTTGGTTCAAACTCATATCCATTGAGTTGGTGATGCCATTCAACCATCTCGTCCTCTTGTCGTCCCCTTCTCCAGCTGCCTTCTATTTTTTCCAGCATCAGGGGCTTTTTCCAGTGAGTCAGTTCTTCGTATCAGGTGGACAAAGTATTGGAGCTTCAGCTTCAGCATCAGTCCTTCCAAAGGATATTCAGGGTTGATTTCCTTCAGGATTGACTGGTCTGATCTCCTAAAGAGTCTCCTCCAACACTGCAGTTCAGAGGCATCAATTCTTCGGTGCTCAGCCTTTTTTATGGTCCAGCTCTCACATGCATGCATAACTATTGGGAAAATCATAGCTTTGACTATAATTTAGGAAGATAGTAAAGATTGGGGGCAGTCTCCTTTTCTTCCAGCTAGCTTGAAATTCTACCAGTGTTCTCTGGATACAGGACTTAGTGTTTTGTTTTGTTTTTGTAGATGAAGCCTGTTTATTTTTTTCACCAAAGGGAGGTAGGGAATATAAATCTGGGCTAGCAGGGGTAAGGAGCTTCTTTGCATTCTCTCAGATTCCACCCCATCCTCTGTAGAGAGCTTTTTGAGGTTCCCGGCAGAAGGGTGGAGTCTTTTCTATGCGTACAGCCCCAGAGACTTTATAGCCTCGTACTAGCCCATGTTCATTCTTCAGCAATTGGTCAAAACATGTGATTTAATCTTCCTAATGACAGTGGAATTCTTTCATGCTCTTGGGGCTGTCTTTCCTTGTTGAGAAAAAGCGCTTTCCCTGCTGTAGGGTTTTAGGTGCTTGTCCAGCCTCTGTGTTGTTCCCTCCCTGCTGTATTGCTGACCTGTTGAGTCAGGAGATTTTGTGGGTGGTGCTGAGAGTGTGATTTCATCCCCACTTAGGAGTCCATGTTGTGGTCAGAGAGTACCTTGTGAGGCTCGCTTTAGTGCTCAGCGTACGGATCCATTTTTGTGAGTGATGTCTTTGAGTTTGATAGAGTATTCTGTAGTTATTAGGTGCTGTGTTATATAACTGTTTTGCTCTCCAGTTTGTTAACCATGGTATGCGTGGTATATTTTATCTTTTTTTCTTTTCTATTTAGGTCACTTATTCTGTCCTTTATGAGAGAGATGTTAAAAATTTCCCCATTATGAGTGTGGATATATTTCATTTCTCCTTGTAGTTCTGCTCTGTTGTGCTTTACACATTTGGCGACTGTGTTATTACATGCATAGGAATTTCCAGATGTGTCTTCTGATGAATTCTGCATTTAATCCTGTGGATTACAGCTCTGTTAATGCTTTTTGAATTATAGTCTGCTTTGAGTACTATTAATACAGGTAGAGCGGCTTTTGTTTATGTTTGTGTAACCTTTTCTGTGCATTTTTTTTTCTCTGTATTTTTGATGCGATTCTTTTAAACATCATAATAGAGGGGAAAAAATTTGGGGGGGGGGGCCTGTCGCATGGCTTGTGGATCTTAGTTCCCCAACCAGGGACTGAAACAGGCCACTGCTGTGAAAGCACTGAGTCCTAACCACTGGACCACCAGATAATTTCCTGTTTTATTCAGTGTGATAATTTTTTTCTTTTGGTCCACTTACATTTACTGTAATTACTGCACTTTGGGTTTACATTTCATATCTTATATTTTGCTTTTTGTATGTTCTACTTATCTGTGACCTTGCTTTCCCTCCTTTTTTGTGTTTATTTGGATATTTTGATTGCTTTTCTTTCTATTAGCATACTAGTTATATAGTCTTCTACTGTTTTTAAATATTTACCCTCAAGATGAAAACATGTATTAATTTTCTGTTTCTTTCAAATGTGTAAGTTTTTTTTTCTCAACATAGTAATAGTCCTAAGGTATAAAATTCTGAAGGCAGGAAAAGTTTAAGATGGCGAGTCCTCCGTCACACCTGCCCCCCAGCCTCTCAGTTCTCCAGGTGACTCAGAATGAGTAGCCGCCAGTACGCTCATCTGGCTCGCCAGTGGCCCCGTATAGTGTGTTTACTGATCCGTAGCTGGCATCTTGGCTCTTCGCTTCCTGCTTCTTCATCTATCTTCCCGTCTTTCAAAGCTCAAGAAGTTTCTTTCTTCTTGAAGCTTTTCTGAGCAAATCTTATCTGATTTCTTCCACTTCTGATGGTAGTCATAGTTTGCTAGCCCTTAATTATGTTGCTGTGTTTTCCTTAAGGTTCAAGTGTGTAAAGTTACTTTCCATCCTAGATTGTGCGCTCCTTGAGGGTGAGGTAGGATGCTTTATTTGTATTCAATGCTGAGCCCAAAGCAGATGCTCCCCAGATAGGTGCCTAAGTAAATCGCTTCTCTGGTAATGGCTGTTTTCCAGTAAATTTTCCATTTGGGTGCACCTTGAATCTCAATTATTCATGGTAGACATAGTTTTTAGGTGTTGATTTTGAACACAAACTTGCAGATACAGAATTGGAAGCTACTTGAAAGACATTTATAAAATTGTACTGTTTTTCATGTAGGTACTCGCTTAGCACTTCATATTACTTTAAGATTAGAATTAATGGGGCTTCCCTGGTGGTCCAGTGGGTAAGGACACCACCTTGCAGTGCAAGGCGCACCGGTTCAGTCCCTGGCCTGGGAAGATCCCACGTGCTGCGGAGCAGCTGGACGGATGTGTCCAATTACTGAGCCGGAACTCTGGAGCGCATGTGCCCAGAGCCGGTGCTCTGCGACGACAGAGGCCACTGCAATGGGACGCCCACACGGGCCAAAGAACAAAGATGGATGAAAATAAGTGAATGAAAGACCAATAGAAGTGGCCCGCCGGCTCCCCCCTCCAATTATATCTTTGCAAAATGAGAAAATACTGAAAAACACTTGAAAAAATTACCCTACTACTACCACTGAGAGATAAATATTACCAATTTGTTATGTGCATGCTCAGTTTTTTCTATGTTTATATAAATAAATTTAGCTCTTCTAAGTTTCTGACTTTGTAAATTCTTAATGTTTGCCTTTCAGCTTTCCCTAAGAGGATTCCAGAACACCTTAGAAGTGCTTGAGGAAGAGTGATAAAGGCAAGTATCCACACTTTATCGTCAGTGAATTAATTTGGTTTATAGCCAAGCCAAAAAGCTTTGATCATCATGTCTATCAAAACAACTAAAACCTCGGGAAGATAAACTTGAAAGAAAGGTAGTTCATATATACTTTGGATATTTTGTTTTTTGTAAAACAGTTGTATAAAAATTATTAAAAATTCTGCGAATTTAACAAAGTTTTCTAAAATACCTGGTTTGTCGGTGGCCACCATTTCCTCCTCTTTTTCCCTACTTTTCACCCCGTCCTCCCGTCCCCTTTCTCCCATATCCTTCTGTTCCCTTTGCTCTTTACCCGTTTCTTCTGGCTTACTTAAAAGGACTTTACTTTTCTGAGAAATTGAGTGAATAAAAGGGAAGCCAACATTTCCTTCATATGAAAGCACACTTGGCTTTACAGTTGGGCTTGATTGTGTTAAACCAGAGATTGCAGTATGGTTATTTGGGAAATTTTATAAGCTAAGAAACAGTTATTATTCATTTGAATTCTACTGCTGTCTAACAAGAAAATAGGGGAGTCCTAAAAAATGTTCACATTATTGAATCCCTTTAGTGCTTGGTTTCTTCCTGCCACAGGTTTTATACGATTATTACAGAATTACAGTCGTTGGTATTTTGCGCATGACATTTGACTTTCCTTAATATTTGGCACATGCTGAAAGGTGCCCTTAAAGATTGCTCTACAGAAAGTTTAATCAAGCTTCACAGTATTTGACAAGAAATATCTTTTTTTTTGCCTTTTTTTTGGATAGGAACTGTTTCTTGTTTGTTGTTGATATTATGCCAGTAACGAGGATGATATGTACAAGTACGAGATTACACTTTATAGTGTAATAAAACAACGCAACAGGTTGTTTTCAAAATTCTTATCTAACAGCTTGATGTTCAAAGCCCAGTTCAGGTTTCTTAACTGTTCCCTGTTAGATAAACCTCTGTTAGTATCATTAAGATATGTTTTGCCTTTAGAAATCCCAGAATTTATTACTTCTCTACCAGATAATCTGTGCAGCTGTGTAGATAGCCTGTGTAAACTTTGGCTTGGAGATTAGCACTTTATTTCCAGGTTTTCCTAGAAACGCTGGCATTTCCTTATAATTGATCATTCTGAATTATATGAAAATAAATGATACAGACCTCCTTGTGAACTCTCAAAAGAAGATACTGACATTTAAAATGTACCATATTCTCCATTTTTTAAAACCAAGAAGCAGGTGGTCTCCTGATTAGTTTACAACACTGTCCAATGAGACTGATCTGCTGAGTAGTAAATTCCTTATATGTTTATAAATGAGACAAGTCGGTCATTTGGTTTTCCAACAAACCTTGACACCATTCCTCTCTTCATGGTATCTTTTACTCTCATGGGAGAAACTTCTTTTCTATATTTTATTTTCAAAATCAGCAACAACAATAAAAAATCAGTTGTATTATTTGGCTAATGCAGTATAACTAAGGAAAAAAGTAAATTGCTTCCTCATTATGAGCCTGCTGCTTTCATATCCTTTTATCATCTCGGGGTCTAAATATCCCAGTACAAGGAGAGATTAGTTTGATATACAGTTACTGAGTTATCTTGGTTACGTAGCCCTTTTTGTCTGAGAAGCTCAGTGCTTTGCAGAGTGAAAATAATTCAATAATGTTAGTCTGCACTGCAAACTCAGTGAGGATAATTAAATACATACACTGTTGACAGTACTTTTGCTAACAAGGAGCCTCAGGTTTTATACGATTATTACAGAATTACAGTCGTTGGTATTTTGCGCATGACATTTGACTTTCCTTAATATTTGGCACATGCTGAAAGGTGCCCTTAAAGATTGCTCTACAGAAAGTTTAATCAAGCTTCACAGTATTTGACAAGACATATCTTTTTTTGTTTTGGATAGGAACTGTTTCTTGTTTGTTGTTGATATTATGCCAGTAACGAGGATGATATGTACAAGTACGAGATTACACTTTATAGTGTAATAAAACAACGCAACAGGTTGTTTTCAAAATTCTTATCTAACAGCTTGATGTTCAAAGCCCAGTTCAGGTTTCTTAACTGTTCCCTGTTAGATAAACCTCTGTTAGTATCATTAAGATATGTTTTGCCTTTAGAAATCCCAGAATTTATTACTTCTCTACCAGATAATCTGTGCAGCTGTGTAGATAGCCTGTGTAAACTTTGGCTTGGAGATTAGCACTTTATTTCCAGGTTTTCCTAGAAACGCTGGCATTTCCTTATAATTGATCATTCTGAATTATATGAAAATAAATGATACAGACCTCCTTGTGAACTCTCAAAAGAAGATACTGACATTTAAAATGTACCATATTCTCCATTTTTTAAAACCAAGAAGCAGGTGGTCTCCTGATTAGTTTACAACACTGTCCAATGAGACTGATCTGCTGAGTAGTAAATTCCTTATATGTTTATAAATGAGACAAGTCGGTCATTTGGTTTTCCAACAAACCTTGACACCATTCCTCTCTTCATGGTATCTTTTACTCTCATGGGAGAAACTTCTTTTCTATATTTTATTTTCAAAATCAGCAACAACAATAAAAAATCAGTTGTATTATTTGGCTAATGCAGTATAACTAAGGAAAAAAGTAAATTGCTTCCTCATTATGAGCCTGCTGCTTTCATATCCTTTTATCATCTCGGGGTCTAAATATCCCAGTACAAGGAGAGATTAGTTTGATATACAGTTACTGAGTTATCTTGGTTACGTAGCCCTTTTTGTCTGAGAAGCTCAGTGCTTTGCAGAGTGAAAATAATTCAATAATGTTAGTCTGCACTGCAAACTCAGTGAGGATAATTAAATACATACACTGTTGACAGTACTTTTGCCCACAAGGAGCCTCAGAAATCCCTGTACAGGTCAAAACAGTTGTTAATCTGGTAAGGGTGAAGGGCCTCTTTCTTGGCTCTTCCAAAGGGAAAAGGAAAAATAAAAGTAATACAGAGTCAGGAAAAGGGTAAGAAGCTCCCGTGGTGTGGCCAGTTTTCGGTGTGGCCACAAAGGATTTGAGGGAAAGGCAGTGAAATTTTCCATTCTCTTGACTGTTCCTCATTTCCCTAGTTTGGGAGCAAAGACTTTTGTGGTGTTCAGATAGTAGGAAGGTGCTGGTGAGAGACAAAGGCTTTTAACCCTGTCAACACAGCGTACACTTCTGAGTCACAGAGAGGTTAGGAGGTGGGAAGGTAAGTGTGAGAGATTATGGTCAGCGGAGCCACAAGTCCAGTGTCCATCCATGTGCATGGTAAGAAGGTCTTCTGAGAGTAGTTACCAGGAAAATAGGTCTAGTGGGTTTGTCTTCCTGTCCCTTTGAACTCTAGTAACCTGGTGGACTCTTAAATTCAACTAATTTCTGCCTTCTAGGTTGCTGCTTGGTGGCCAGGGGTCTGCATATCCCCAGATCATGACCACCCTACTTGGTAGTGACTAGGTAATGGCATTGGACTGTTGAAAGTACTTGGGCAGGGAGTTTAAAAGCCATTTGAACAAAAAGTTGAGGTTAAATATGGAAATAAAGAACTTCCTGCACCACATTTTGTCCTCCCCAGCAGGTTCTGTGCATCGATACAGTTTTGTTTTATATATTTGCAGAAACTCATGAAAAAAAAAGTTTTCTATTGTAAGAACTCTCATCCCTACCACACCCTCCCTTTTTCTGGCATGTGATTTCCGTAACCATGGCAATTGTGTTGACCTTACATCTTCTAGTTTCAACTTCCTTTTAATTTCCTGCATTTAATGTTGGTGTGTGGTTGCTCTTTGACCTTTCTTTTTCTCCACCTTTTAATCATACCCAGTTACTGTGTCAGTTTTTTGCTTTAAAATTTGTGTGAATACAGTCATCCCTGGGCATCCCTGGAGGACTGTGTCACGATCCCTGCAGATAACCAAAACCTCAGATGCTCAAGTCCCTCATGTGAAATGGGATAATAATTTGCATATAACCATGTACATCCTCTCATATAGTTTATCTCTGCTGCTGCTTAGTCACTCCAGTCATGTCCGACTCTGTGTGACCCCGTGGGTGACAGCCTGCCAGGCTCCTCTGTCAATGGAATTCTTCAGGCAAGAACACTGGAGTGGGGCTTCCCTGGGGTCCAGTGGGTCAAGAGTTCGCCTTGCAGTGCAAGGGGCACTGGTTCGATCCCTGGCCTGGGAAGATCCCATGTGCTGCAGAGCGGCTGGACTGGTGTGTCCAATTGAGAGCCAGCGCTCGAGTGCATGTGCCTAGAGCCAGTACTCCACAAGGAGAGAGGCCACTGTGATGGGAGGCCCACACAGGCCAAAGAATAAAGATGGATGGAAATAAATAAATACAACAATAAAAGAGGCCAAATTAAAAAGAATACTGGAGTGGGTTACCATGCCCTCCTCCAGGGGGATCTTCCCAACCCAGGGATGGAACCCAGGTCCCCTGAATTGCAGGCAGATTCCTCACCCCTGAGCCATCAGGGAAAGCCAGATATATATATATATATATATATGTGTGTGTGTGTGTGTGTATATATGTGTATATATATATATATATATATATATATATGTATGTATGTATGTATGTATGTATTTGAGACCCCATGGACTGTAGCTCGCCAGGCTTCACTGTCCATGGAATTTTCCAGGCAAGAATACTGGACTGGGTTGCCATTTCCTTCTCCTTAAATCATCCCTAGAGCATTATAATACCTAGTGCTATGAAAACAGTTGCTGGGCGCATGGCAAATTCAGGTTTTGCCTTTTGGAACATTCTGGAACCCCTCCCCCGAAGTGCTTTCCATCTGAGGTTGGTTCCATCTGCAGATGTGAAACCTGCGCACATGGAGGGCTGACTTTACATGGGAAGCCTCTGTCAAGGTCGACAAGATCCAAGGAAAGGGATTTCTTTGAGTGTCTTTCCTTGATAGCCGGAACTGAGCAAAGCTCCAGTCTCTCTGAAGACAGATTCTCTCTGGATCATTCACTCATATTGTACTAAAAGGTTATTTGTGCTTCAGCCTAGAATTCACCTTACAAGATTTTAGTTTCCATTTCCTTTTCAAAAGAGCAAGCCTGTCACTTCTAGTTGCCAGTGACCTTCATGAATATAAGTGATAACCGAAAATTCCTCTTTTCCATTCCAATCCACATGAAGTTAGGTTGGGGCATCCACTTCTCACGATGATTCTTTGAATTTACTATATTGAGCTTCAGCATACAGACGCTTAACTGTGGTTGTGATGGAGAGGAATTCTTTAAATTCCCTCAGCTAGACTGTATGTATTGAAGGCTCTGAGCTCTGTTCTCGCTTGATTCCCCAAGTAATGGCTGCTCTCTCAAATGTGATTCTGGTTTCCATTCCAGAATGACTCCCCTAGTATTTAGCTCTTCTTGTAGTAGATTATATTTACTGCTTTGTTTTTAACATTTGCTGTTTTCATTTCCTTCCTACTTGTTTTGGAGCTTTTTCTCCTATTCTAGAAAATACTCCTTATCTGCTATCTAGAAAACTATCTTTTAATCTTCTGATTAAAGATTGCTAAATGGTAGTGTCTCTGTTTGGCTAGTGGCGTGTTTTTCTTTGTTTTAACATTGGAGTTTTTGCATGGATTTATAACACGAGTGTTTTTGTTTGTTTTTTGTTTTTTAACATTAGATAGGCATGAAGCCTTCGTCTCCCAGCTGCATGTGTAGTTACTGTCGAAGCAATGCCTACCTAATTTGACAGTCTTGGTGTGTTGGAAAGTTTTTGCGTTTGCCAGTAAGCGTATTAAGTCTACTGATGGAGCCTTCGGGCAGTGAACAGTTATTTGAGGACCCTGATCCTGGAGGCAGATCCCAAGATGCAGAGGCCAGAAAGCAAACAGAATCAGAACAAAAGTTGTCTAAAATGACCCACAATGCTCTGGAGAACATTAATGTGATTGGCCAAGGCTTGAAGCATCTCTTCCAGCACCAGCGCAGGAGGTCGTCCGTGTCCCCCCACGACGTGCAGCAGATCCAGGCCGACCCCGAGCCTGAGGTGGACCTGGAGAGCCAGAGCGCGTGTGCTGCTGAGATTGATGGTGTCCCCACCCACCCCACAGCTCTGAATCGTGTCCTGCAGCAGATCCGCGTGCCTCCCAAGATGAAGAGAGGGACGAGCCTGCACAGTAGGCGGGGCAAGCCCGAGGCGCCCAAGGGAAGTCCCCAGATCAACAGGAAGTCTGGCCAGGAGGTGGCAACCGTTATGCAGTCCGGCCGACCAAGGTCTTCGTCCACGACCGATGCTCCTTCCAGCTCCACGGTGATGGAGATAGCTTGTGCTGCCGCTGCGGCTGCGGGTCTGCCGGGGGATGAGGCGGCTGCTGAGCGGGTGAGTCTGTTCGATGATCTGTTAACCTCTTGTGCCTCCTGCCCAGGTCTCTGCAGACTTGGCCTGGGTGACTCACACCAGGGATCTCATCAAGTATCTCGAAGTTGCGGCAACAGATAGTTTGCGTTTACATTAAATAAGTGGGATGAATAATCAACATGATGGCCTATAATGAGTGCTTCTCGTTATGTTTCCTATTTGCTTCCTCACATATTGCCTCAGTTGATTCTAGTGCAGTCAGCCCATGAGTTGAACAATTACTGAATCTGACATTTTGGAGCCACCGGTCACCCCGGTTGGCAAGCTTAGAGCTATCTGAATCACTTACACGATCCTCGAGATGGCCCCCATTCTCCATTCCTAAATCGCTGCCCTGGTTTTGGCCTTCTTCCATCTCATTACCCTTTCAAAGTCTTTCTCCATATGGGAACAGCTCGTGAGAGCTATCTGAAATACAAAGAAAAAAAATCATTGTCATTTCCACTGCTTCAAAAACCTTCACTGACTCGATCATTTCCTGAAGGGTCAAAGAAGTTCCTTAAAATGATATCCAAGAGCTTCACGATTTAACCCATTAGGACTTCTCCTCATCCTACTCCCAGCTAACGCGGCAGCAAGCATTCCTTTCCCACCCTCCTTGTTCTTCCTCTAAGGTTTGTCCTATTTCCATATCTTGACTTATACTTTCATTCCATCATTCATTCAGCAAACATGTATCGATATGGTCTTGGGATTGTGAATATGGTGATGAATAGACGCAGATGGGATCCTTCCTCTCATGGAGTTTGTTACCAGATGGGGACACATGAAACAATCATTTGAAGAGATCTCACTTTTCAGCCCTGACACATGCTACTTTAGCCTGTTCTCGGGACACTTGACCTTGTTCAGGAAGTCACTTCCATGAGGAAGCCGCCGAGATGTGTAGGGTAGGCTGGGGTGATGAGGAGATGGAGTGAGAGCTGCAGGTGCAGAGGTGCTAAGACGGAAGGATGTGTACCACGTGTGAGGGCTGGGATAGCAAGAGTGTGTGTGTGTGTTTGTATGTCTGTGTGTACGTGCAGGCACAGGGTGATTAAGGCTGGAGAGAGAGAGAGAGGAAGC
Organism: Tragulus kanchil; assembly: GCA_022376925.1. Taxonomy (NCBI): domain Eukaryota; kingdom Metazoa; phylum Chordata; class Mammalia; order Artiodactyla; family Tragulidae; genus Tragulus; species Tragulus kanchil. The sequence continues at coordinate 224,311,065 of JAIOJX010000030.1, read as the reverse complement.
AATTCATACAGAGGTTCACAGACAGTGCTAAGGGTTTGTCTCCATCTAAGAGGCATGAGTAGGATCAAAGCATTTTAAACAAAGGGGTCAGTTTCTGCTTGTGATTAGAAAATATCGCACGGGACTTCTCTGGTGGTCCAGTGGGTAAGGACACCGTCTTGCAGTGCAAGTGGCACCGGTTTGATCCCTGGCCTGGGAAGATCCCATGTGCCGCAGAGCGGCTGGACCAATGTGTCTAACTACTGAGCCAGAGCTTTGGAGTGCATGCGCCCAGAGCAGGTGCTCTGCAATGAGAGAGGCCCCTGCAATGGGAGGACCACACAGGCCAAAGAACAAAGATAAATAAATGAAAAGATCAATAGAAGTGGCCAAAAAAAAAATACCCTTTCAAAGTCTTTCTCCATATGGGAACAGCTCGTGAGAGCTATCTGAAATACAAAGAAAAAAAATCATTGTCATTTCCACTGCTTCAAAAACCTTCACTGACTCGATCATTTCCTGAAGGGTCAAAGAAGTTCCTTAAAATGATATCCAAGAGCTTCACGATTTAACCCATTAGGACTTCTCCTCATCCTACTCCCAGCTAACGCGGCAGCAAGCATTCCTTTCCCACCCTCCTTGTTCTTCCTCTAAGGTTTGTCCTATTTCCATATCTTGACTTATACTTTCATTCCATCATTCATTCAGCAAACATGTATCGATATGGTCTTGGGATTGTGAATATGGTGATGAATAGACGCAGATGGGATCCTTCCTCTCATGGAGTTTGTTACCAGATGGGGACACATGAAACAATCATTTGAAGAGATCTCACTTTTCAGCCCTGACACATGCTACTTTAGCCTGTTCTCGGGACACTTGACCTTGTTCAGGAAGTCACTTCCATGAGGAAGCCGCCGAGATGTGTAGGGTAGGCTGGGGTGATGAGGAGATGGAGTGAGAGCTGCAGGTGCAGAGGTGCTAAGACGGAAGGATGTGTACCACGTGTGAGGGCTGGGATAGCAAGAGTGTGTGTGTGTGTTTGTATGTCTGTGTGTACGTGCAGGCACAGGGTGATTAAGGCTGGAGAGAGAGAGAGAGGAAGCAATTCATACAGAGGTTCACAGACAGTGCTAAGGGTTTGTCTCCATCTAAGAGGCATGAGTAGGATCAAAGCATTTTAAACAAAGGGGTCAGTTTCTGCTTGTGATTAGAAAATATCGCACGGGACTTCTCTGGTGGTCCAGTGGGTAAGGACACCGTCTTGCAGTGCAAGTGGCACCGGTTTGATCCCTGGCCTGGGAAGATCCCATGTGCCGCAGAGCGGCTGGACCAATGTGTCTAACTACTGAGCCAGAGCTTTGGAGTGCATGCGCCCAGAGCAGGTGCTCTGCAATGAGAGAGGCCCCTGCAATGGGAGGCCCACACAGGCCAAAGAACAAAGATAAATAAATGAAAAGATCAATAGAAGTGGCCAAAAAAAAAAAAACCTTAAAAAAAAGATCACATGGCATGGAGAACGGATTGGACTGGGTTCAGGTGGGACGGAGGTAGATGAGCCAGAAGGCTGTTGTGTCCAGGGGAGAGGCGACAGTAGTTTGAATCTAAGGCAGGAGTGTGTCTTGTTCATATTGGAATTCTTCATGCCTAATGCTTTGGGCTCCCAGATGGCACAGTGGTAAAGGGTCCACCAGGCAATGTAGGAGATGCAGGTTGGATCTCTGGGTCGGGAAGATCCCCTCGAGGAGGAAATGGCAGCTCACTCCAGCATTCTTGCCTGAAAAATTCCGTGGACAGAGAAGTCTGGCAGGCTGCAGTCCATGGGGTTGCAAAGAGTCGGACATGACTGAGTGACAGAGCGTGCACCCAATACTTTGGCCCCTGGGTTATTGGTTTGATCAATCAGTAGTAAATAGAGAGGATGTCTGGAGAGTGAGTTTGAGAATGTACATGGAGAAGCTTTTGAAATAGAGTAGCCTTCCATTCAGTTATTCACCAATACTTATTAAATACCTGGTATGTACTAGGCAGTGTTCTAGGTAGTTAGAATACACGAGAAAATGGAAAGGGCAAAAGTGTCTGCCTTTATGGAGGCTTACGCTGTACTGAAGGAGATAACATACAATAGACATCAAAAATGAGGGCTTCCCTGGTGGTCCAGTGGGAAAAGAGTTTGCCTTGCAATGCAAGGGCTGCTGGTTTGATCCCTGGCAGGAGAGGATCCCATATGCTGCAGAGCGGCTGGATCGGTGTGTCTAATTATGAGTCAGCGCTCTGGAGCACATGTGCCTAGAGCGGTGCTCTGCAAAAAGAGAGGCCACTGCGATGAGAGGCCCACACAGGCCAAAGAACAAATATGAATGAAAATAAAATAAATGAAAGATCAATAAAAGAGGCCAGAATTAAAAAAAAAAAAAAGAATGGTTTGATAGAAGATGATAAGTATTATGAAAAAAAAAAAAGAGCAAAATGAGAGAGAGGAAGAGATGAGGAGCGTGTACAGATGGTAGGGGAGTTGTGGTATAAGGTAGGGGGATGTTGGTGAGCCTCATTGAGTGAAAGACCTGAGGAGATGAAGAAATTAGCCAAGAGGCTGGCTCTCTGGGGGTTAAGTATTCAAGACAGATGAAATAACCCCAGGGTGGGAGCCTGCCTGACATGTCCAGGGAATAGCAAGGAGGCCCGTGTTTGGAAAAGCTGAGTGAGCGGGGACAGTGGTATAAGATGGTGTCACTGGAAAAAAAAAATTCAAAAATTTGGGGGCTTCCCTGGTGGTCCAGTGGGTAAGAACACTGCCTTGCAGTGCAAGGGGCACCGGTTCGAACCCTGGCCTGGGAAGATCCCACGTGCCGCAGAGCAGCTGGACCAATGTGTCCAATTATCGAGCCGGAGCTCTGGAGCGCATGCGCCCAGAGCCGGTGCTCTGCAACAACAGAGGCCACCGTGATGGGAGGCCCACACGGGCCAAAGAACAAAGGTGGATGAAAAATAGATAAATGAAAGACCAATAGAAGTGGCCCGCCTGCCCCCTCCCTCCCAAACCTACACCCCCCCACCCCGCCAAAAAAAGATGGTGTCACAGGTGGCCAGATTAGGGAGGACTTCATAGCGATGCCTCAGCGGAGAGGCTCTCCTGTTGTATCGTTTATAAAATACCATGGGATCAGAAAGGTTTCCCCCGTGTTTGTTTGCTCATACGTTTGTTCAGTAATTGTTACTGAGTGTTTGACCTATCATTGTTTCAGGTTAGGGATCTGCCCACTTTTTCTGTTAATAGTCACTGTAAGAATTTTCCACTGTGTAGTCTGTCTTGCAGTTACTCAGCCGTGTCGGAGTGTGTAAAGCAGTCACCCCTTTTATGTAAATGATGGGCACGCCTGGGTCTGACTGCGGTGAATGTGTCTGGGCCTTGCCCATGCTTTGCATGTCGCAGTCTTAGGTGCTGAGCATATGAGTGAATAAAACAGACAGCAATACTCATTCTGGTGAAGTTTAAGAGGAGGTAAACAAAACATAAAACGCACAATATGGCAGTTGTGTAAGAAACTGAAGAATCCTAGGGGCAGGAAGCTTTAAGCTGGTTGGAGAGCCCTCACTGAGTGAAAGACCTGAGGAGATGAAGAAATTAGCCAAGAGGCTGGCTCTCTGGGGGTTAAGTATTCAAGACAGATGAAATAACCCCAGGGTGGGAGCCTGCCTGACATGTCCAGGGAATAGCAAGGAGGCCCGTGTTTGGAAAAGCTGAGTGAGCGGGGACAGTGGTATAAGATGGTGTCACTGGAAAAAAAAAATTCAAAAATTTGGGGGCTTCCCTGGTGGTCCAGTGGGTAAGAACACTGCCTTGCAGTGCAAGGGGCACCGGTTCGAACCCTGGCCTGGGAAGATCCCACGTGCCGCAGAGCAGCTGGACCAATGTGTCCAATTATCGAGCCGGAGCTCTGGAGCGCATGCGCCCAGAGCCGGTGCTCTGCAACAACAGAGGCCACCGTGATGGGAGGCCCACACGGGCCAAAGAACAAAGGTGGATGAAAATAGATAAATGAAAGACCAATAGAAGTGGCCCGCCTGCTCCCCTCCCCCCCCACCCCACCCCCCACCAAAAAAAGATGGTGTCACAGGTGGCCAGATTAGGGAGGACTTCATAGCGATGCCTCAGCGGAGAGGCTCTCCTGTTGTATCGTTTATAAAATACCATGGGATCAGAAAGGTTTCCCCCGTGTTTGTTTGCTCATACGTTTGTTCAGTAATTGTTACTGAGTGTTTGACCTATCATTGTTTCAGGTTAGGGATCTGCCCACTTTTTCTGTTAATAGTCACTGTAAGAATTTTCCACTGTGTAGTCTGTCTTGCAGTTACTCAGCCGTGTCGGAGTGTGTAAAGCAGTCACCCCTTTTATGTAAATGATGGGCACGCCTGGGTCTGACTGCGGTGAATGTGTCTGGGCCTTGCCCATGCTTTGCATGTCGCAGTCTTAGGTGCTGAGCATATGAGTGAATAAAACAGACAGCAATACTCATTCTGGTGAAGTTTAAGAGGAGGTAAACAAAACATAAAACGCACAATATGGCAGTTGTGTAAGAAACTGAAGAATCCTAGGGGCAGGAAGCTTTAAGCTGGTTGGAGAGCCCTCACTGATACAAGAGCTAAGACCTGAAGGATGTGCAGAAGCAAACCAAACCCCTAAGAGAGAACTGGGCAAAGAGCAGTCCAGGCGGCGGGAAGAGCAAAGGAGGAGGTTCCAAAGGCCTGTACCACGAGGGAATTTTACTGAAATTGGATTTTTGGGGGACGTTGTTAAGGAGAGAAAATGATAATGCACATCTACCTATGCCAGATGGGTGAGGAGCAATACTCGAAACACTTCTTACTCATGAGCATTTGATCTGTGTGTCTTATTTAAACTTAGGTTGTATGGTTTCAATGTTAGTACTTTTTTTTTTTTTTTTAAATTCAGCTGAGTACATTTAAAGGGCTTACTGACTTTGTTCCATGGTTTGTGAATTGGGCAGCATTCAGTCTAAGCAATAGAAAGAAACTCTGAAGGGCTGTACAAAGTGAAAGGCTTGTAGGCAGAAGGGAGCAGGAACAAGGAAGTTACCATAGGCTGAAAAGTGTATTGGCTATTGCTAGGTTACTTTCCCTGTAGGGGATGGCGAGGGTTACCTGACTAATGCCCATGAGGCAGTTCCTGGTTGGCTGGTTTGAGTCCATTTCTGGGAGAGGCAGAACTGCGATTCAGGTCTCCGTTTGACGATGCGAGGATTAGTGTGAGCGACTCCATTTGGGGCCTACGGTCTTTTCATAAAAATAAACTTCCTGTAGTTAGGTGCAGCTTTTCAAATAGTCAGTGTTCAGTGGCCTGGTGTAAGGTGTGTAGACTGAAACCCATTCTTCCTCATTCAGTAACATAATTTGTAGACTCAAGAGTTTGTGAGTTCCCCAGGGTTTATAAGTAAGGAACTGTACCCTCTGTGGTAAATTACCACCGGATGGCATTCTGCTCTGTTCAAACATAGGAGATTAAACCGTGTGCACAACCAGAAAGCCTAGGTGTGCACTGTTCTACCAAAGGGAAAGAAACAAGGGATTGGAAGGATAATTAAACCGTGTGCAGGCCAACCAGAGAAGCCTAGGTGTGCACCTACAAAACATAAAACGCACAATATGGCAGTTGTAAGAAACTGAAGAATCCTAGGGGCAGGAAGCTTTAAGCTGGTTGGAGAGCCCTCACTGATACAAGAGCTAAGACCTGAAGGATGTGCAGAAGCAAACCAAACCCCTAAGAGAGAACTGGGCAAAGAGCAGTCCAGGCGGCGGAAGAGCAAAGGAGGAGGTTCCAAAGGCCTGTACCACGAGGGAATTTTACTGAAATTGGATTTTTGGGGGACGTTGTTAAGGAGAGAAAATGATAATGCACATCTACCTATGCCAGATGGGTGAGGAGCAATACTCGAAACACTTCTTACTCATGAGCATTTGATCTGTGTGTCTTATTTAAACTTAGGTTGTATGGTTTCAATGTTAGTACTTTTTTTTTTTTTTTTAAATTCAGCTGAGTACATTTAAAGGGCTTACTGACTTTGTTCCATGGTTTGTGAATTGGGCAGCATTCAGTCTAAGCAATAGAAAGAAACTCTGAAGGGCTGTACAAAGTGAAAGGCTTGTAGGCAGAAGGGAGCAGGAACAAGGAAGTTACCATAGGCTGAAAAGTGTATTGGCTATTGCTAGGTTACTTTCCCTGTAGGGGATGGCGAGGGTTACCTGACTAATGCCCATGAGGCAGTTCCTGGTTGGCTGGTTTGAGTCCATTTCTGGGAGAGGCAGAACTGCGATTCAGGTCTCCGTTTGACGATGCGAGGATTAGTGTGAGCGACTCCATTTGGGGCCTACGGTCTTTTCATAAAAATAAACTTCCTGTAGTTAGGTGCAGCTTTTCAAATAGTCAGTGTTCAGTGGCCTGGTGTAAGGTGTGTAGACTGAAACCCATTCTTCCTCATTCAGTAACATAATTTGTAGACTCAAGAGTTTGTGAGTTCCCCAGGGTTTATAAGTAAGGAACTGTACCCTCTGTGGTAAATTACCACCGGATGGCATTCTGCTCTGTTCAAACATAGGGAGATTAAACCGTGTGCACAACCAGAAAGCCTAGGTGTGCACTGTTCTACCAAAGGGGAAAGAAACAAGGGGATTGGAAGGATAATTCTCGTTGCTGGCCACAAGGTGGTGCCCCTAGACCAGAAGTAGGTAGAAGTGAGGGAGTGTCTCCTTCCTGACAGGCCATTAGCCGTGAAGGAGTCATACTTTGAGAAGGAACTAGTCAGGGAATTGTTAGGATTATGAGCTGGATTGACTAGTGACTCTCATACGCAGTAGTAGCAGGCGCCCTTTTAAAGTACTGAACTGAATGGATAGCTGTGGAAATGGAGTTGACAATACAGTATGTGTATGTAGTGACCCCAGAGATACCTTTATGATCCTTAGTGATCTTAGGCTGACTTTTAATATGGCTGTCCTGAAGGAGAATTGCAGGTGTAGAGGGGATGTTCTTGACCATGGTCAGCTTTCCATGCACAGTTATCATTCTAGGGGTCTCTTCAGTCCTGATTTTGTTGATAAAATCTGGCTGTATTCCTTCTGTCTCAAGCAGCAGCTTTTGTGGCGGAGGCTTAGCAGAACACAAAGTCAAGTTCACTCTTTAAGTTTAATTTCACCTCCTTTTCCTTTATATTACAAAATTTACAGAGACTTTAGAGAAATAAGGCCTCTAAAGGGATGTAGGGTGTGACTTAACTTCTGTTTTCCCCATTTATTCACAAGAGATTTGAGTCCTTTATCAGTAGCCTGGAATCTTAAGAGTGAGGGAGAATTTTAGCCCCCAAAGCCCACTTAACTCTTTTGTTTATCCAGAACCCTGTTACAACAAGTTATCTGGTGACTGTTAACTTCCCAAAGACTCATAGGTAAATAAATATGTGGGACAGACCAGGATCATGTATGATAGAAGATAATTATCAAAAATCATTTTTCTTCATGATCATAGTACAGCATTTTACCTAAAGAAAGGCAGAGCCAACTTTGACGAGTTAGTACAGTGTTGGGCTTTAGTATTTGCTAACATTTGACTTATGTTACATCATCATGACCCGTGAAGCAGGTCACTGGGAGCAGACCAGATTTCATACTTGAGGGTCAGTATATATTTATCATGCATTAGTATCTCTCATTTTATGTGTAGTTTAATGCAGGGAGCTGCCCTGTTTCAAGGGGTTTCTTTTAAGGAAACATAGCTCTGGGAGCTGCCCTGGAAACAGGGGCTGATAACAGCATAGCTCTCTGTCCCGCCACCCCAGTGATTGTGAAGACATGCCTGAGCTATCTCAAAGGACACCTGGATCCTCTTTACACATGAAAAGGGCTCGAGGGCATTATGACCCAGAACCAAAACTAAAAGCTTTGAAAATACGCCAGTAGTAGCAGGCGCCCTTTTAAAGTACTGAACTGAATGGATCTGGAAATGGAGTTGACAATACAGTATGTGTATGTAGTGACCCCAGAGATACCTTTATGATCCTTAGTGATCTTAGGCTGACTTTTAATATGGCTGTCCTGAAGGAGAATTGCAGGTGTAGAGGGGATGTTCTTGACCATGGTCAGCTTTCCATGCACAGTTATCATTCTAGGGGTCTCTTCAGTCCTGATTTTGTTGATAAAATCTGGCTGTATTCCTTCTGTCTCAAGCAGCAGCTTTTGTGGCGGAGGCTTAGCAGAACACAAAGTCAAGTTCACTCTTTAAGTTTAATTTCACCTCCTTTTCCTTTATATTACAAAATTTACAGAGACTTTAGAGAAATAAGGCCTCTAAAGGGATGTAGGGTGTGACTTAACTTCTGTTTTCCCCATTTATTCACAAGAGATTTGAGTCCTTTATCAGTAGCCTGGAATCTTAAGAGTGAGGGAGAATTTTAGCCCCCAAAGCCCACTTAACTCTTTTGTTTATCCAGAACCCTGTTACAACAAGTTATCTGGTGACTGTTAACTTCCCAAAGACTCATAGGTAAATAAATATGTGGGACAGACCAGGATCATGTATGATAGAAGATAATTATCAAAAATCATTTTTCTTCATGATCATAGTACAGCATTTTACCTAAAGAAAGGCAGAGCCAACTTTGACGAGTTAGTACAGTGTTGGGCTTTAGTATTTGCTAACATTTGACTTATGTTACATCATCATGACCCGTGAAGCAGGTCACTGGGAGCAGACCAGATTTCATACTTGAGGGTCAGTATATATTTATCATGCATTAGTATCTCTCATTTTATGTGTAGTTTAATGCAGGGAGCTGCCCTGTTTCAAGGGGTTTCTTTTAAGGAAACATAGCTCTGGGAGCTGCCCTGGAAACAGGGGCTGATAACAGCATAGCTCTCTGTCCCGCCACCCCAGGTGTTGTGAAGACGTTCCTGAGCTAGCATAAAGAACACCTGGAGCCTCTTTACAGGTGAAAAGGGCTTGAGGGGCATTATGACCCAGAACCATTGTAATCTAAAGAGCTTTGAAAATGTTAACAACACACCAGGAGGTAACACCTAGTTTATGATCGGCACCTGGCCTAAAGCACGTGTACACAATTGCTTGTTGTGTGAAGTATAAAAGGTATGAGCGAATTCAATAAACTTGTCAGCAACTTGTCAGCAACATGTAGAGTTGTCTGCCTTCTTGCTGTCCCTCTCAACCCCATCTTTTCTGTCCTTTCTTTTCTTAGCCTATCTGCCACTCTCTTCAGGATCTGTTCGACTGCCGGCTGGCCCGGCAGTTTAACTTTGAAAATATCTTGTTTCCTAAATAGGATCACTTAAAATATGTACAAGATGTTTGATTTCAAAGACTAGTCTTGAACTTCCCGGGTGGTCCAGTGGGTAAAGAGTCTGCCTTGCAGTGAAAGGGGCACCCATTTGATCTCTGGCTGGGGAGGATCTCACGTGTCGTGGAGCAGCTGGACTGGTGTGTCCAGTTGTGAGCCAGCAGTCTGGAGTGCATGCACCCAGAGCTGGTGCCCTGCAAGAAGAGAGGCCACTGCGATGTGAGACCCACCCAGGCCAAAGAATTAAGATGGATGAAAAAAAATGAAGGACCAATAAAAGAGGCCAAAATTAAAAAAAAAAGAAAAAAGACTAGTCTTAAGACAAATCTCTTTGTAAAAATAATTAGCAAGGAATTTTTGGTTTATTTATTATAAAACTATTCATGTCTTTGGCCAAAGATCAAATAAAATATTTATCAAGAACTGACAATTAGGGCTTCCCTGGTGGTCCAGTGGGTAAGGACACTGCCTTGCAGTGCAAGGAGTGCTGGTTCGATCCCTGGCCTTGGAAGATCCCACCTGCTGGACTGATGTGTCCAATGACTGAGCCGGAGCTCTGGAGCGTGCGTGCCCAGAGCCGGTGCTCTGCGACAACAGAGGCCACTGCGATGGGAGGCCCACATGGGCCAAAAGAACAAAGATGGATGAAAATAGAGAAATGAAAGACCAGTAGAAGTGGCCCACCCGCCCCCCTTCCTCCGCAACCCGTCCCCCCCCAAAAAAAGAACTGACAATTACATTTTATTTAATCATGGTAACATTTTACTGGAGTAAAGAGCTCTGACACAGATTTTGATATTGTAGCAATGAGGAAGCTAAGAGTTTAGAAATCTTGGGTTACAAAATGAGTCCCTTGCAACACAAATAATTTTCATCCAAAAGATCACTGGCTATTGCCAGGTGGTTAGCAAAGACTCAGAGACTTTATGCCTGTGGACTAATCCTAAGCAAACTCCTCATTTTCCAGGTCCCATGATGTTAAAAACAGCCTGAAGTAGCTAACTATGAATGATACCAGGACCAGATCCCTGAGTTCTTTCTGATTCTTGTTCTGCTTTCTTGCCTCTTTGTCCTCTGGGTCATGCCAGAAAATTGAAGAATATGATTGTTCTTTCCAGGTAGGGGACCAAAAGGGGGGACCAAGTTTTTCCTTTTTCCAAATATTAACAACTTAGATAAGCCTTTTGAATGAGAGCAGAAGTCTAAGAGCAGTGACAAAGACTGATTTTCCTCACTCCCCTTGTTTGGTTCCTTCTGTCTTTACTTTTGAACAACTCTTGTCATCTTTTACAGACAGGTAATGGAAATCATGCTTCTGACCACCCGCTATGGCTGCTGTAGGTCTTGCCCAGAATAACCTTGTAGCCGTCAGTAAGGCCTGGAGGTTGCTCAAGGAGAAAACTGACCAAATGGCCTCCTAGCTATGAGGTGGTGGAATGCTAAATGAATTTGAAATCTCCCTGGGCTCTACCCTTAAACTCCAGATCAGGAAGATTCTTGGCCATCACAGATTTCAATTTGTGTTTTAAACAGTTCATTAAGGACCCTGAAGGCCCATGGAAAGTACGGAGGGCTTCAGGAACTTGAATGCCATCCTTGTGCAGGGGTCACGTTTCCGTAATGTGTGTTCCACTTTTAGTGTATACACTGCAAGGAGTGCTGGTTCGATCCCTGGCCTTGGAAGATCCCACCTGCTGGACTGATGTGTCCAATGACTGAGCCGGAGCTCTGGAGCGTGCGTGCCCAGAGCCGGTGCTCTGCGACAACAGAGGCCACTGCGATGGGAGGCCCACATGGGCCAAAAGAACAAAGATGGATGAAAATAGAGAAATGAAAGACCAGTAGAAGTGGCCCACCGCCCCCTTCCTCCGCAACCCGTCCCCCCCCAAAAAAAGAACTGACAATTACATTTTATTTAATCATGGTAACATTTTACTGGAGTAAAGAGCTCTGACACAGATTTTGATATTGTAGCAATGAGGAAGCTAAGAGTTTAGAAATCTTGGGTTACAAAATGAGTCCCTTGCAACACAAATAATTTTCATCCAAAAGATCACTGGCTATTGCCAGGTGGTTAGCAAAGACTCAGAGACTTTATGCCTGTGGACTAATCCTAAGCAAACTCCTCATTTTCCAGGTCCCATGATGTTAAAAACAGCCTGAAGTAGCTAACTATGAATGATACCAGGACCAGATCCCTGAGTTCTTTCTGATTCTTGTTCTGCTTTCTTGCCTCTTTGTCCTCTGGGTCATGCCAGAAAATTGAAGAATATGATTGTTCTTTCCAGGTAGGGGACCAAAAGGGGGGACCAAGTTTTTCCTTTTTCCAAATATTAACAACTTAGATAAGCCTTTTGAATGAGAGCAGAAGTCTAAGAGCAGTGACAAAGACTGATTTTCCTCACTCCCCTTGTTTGGTTCCTTCTGTCTTTACTTTTGAACAACTCTTGTCATCTTTTACAGACAGGTAATGGAAATCATGCTTCTGACCACCCGCTATGGCTGCTGTAGGTCTTGCCCAGAATAACCTTGTAGCCGTCAGTAAGGCCTGGAGGTTGCTCAAGGAGAAAACTGACCAAATGGCCTCCTAGCTATGAGGTGGTGGAATGCTAAATGAATTTGAAATCTCCCTGGGCTCTACCCTTAAACTCCAGATCAGGAAGATTCTTGGCCATCACAGATTTCAATTTGTGTTTTAAACAGTTCATTAAGGACCCTGAAGGCCCATGGAAAGTACGGAGGGCTTCAGGAACTTGAATGCCATCCTTGTGCAGGGGTCACGTTTCCGTAATGTGTGTTCCACTTTTAGTGTATACACTGCTGAAGCAAGCAGGGGGTGTTCTTTCACTTCGGAGTTTCTAATACTTGGTCACACGGGTCCATCCACTCTTGGTGGTTCTAGTTCTTGAGAACTGTTCTTAGATTATGGTCTCCAGAACAGAATACAGTGTTCAGATATGGTTACAGTGGTGATGAGAGCTTACCTATTGCTTTTCATTTATTTATTTGTTTATTTGACTGCTCGGGTCTTAGTTGTGGCATATGGGATCTCGTTCCTTGGCCAGAGATCCAGCCCAGGGCTCCTGTACCGGGGGTTGCTAAGACACTGGACCAGCAGGGAACTCTTTATCCCATTTCTAAGATCCTATATGCTTCTTTTAATATATGCAGCTCTATTTTGAAGTTGTTTTTCCTTTTTGAAGTCTGACTTATTGTTCACGTCATCTTTGATTTTTACCTGGTGAAAGTAATAGAATTTAATTCAGAACAATTGAAGTTTTTGTAGATAGTACTTAAAAAATACAGATGATCAATAATTTTAAGAATATTAGAAGACATTGCAGGTAAACTTTCAGTTTTGTCTTTAAAAAAAGAAACAAAAAGACTTCCCAGGTCAAAATAATAGAAATTTCAACCTACTGGGATAAAAGAAACCTCTGAAATTGTAACAAGAAACTCTCAGGAAGTGATGATGTGACTCTGCCTGGGTCGGTAGGGCCTCACTCCCCTTGTTTGGTTCTTCTGTCTTTACTTTTGAACAACTCTTGTCATCTTTTACAGACAGGTAATGGAAATCATGCTTCTGACCACCCGCTATGGCTGCTGTAGGTCTTGCCCAGAATAACCTTGTAGCCGTCAGTAAGGCCTGGAGGTTGCTCAAGGAGAAAACTGACCAAATGGCCTCCTAGCTATGAGGTGGTGGAATGCTAAATGAATTTGAAATCTCCCTGGGCTCTACCCTTAAACTCCAGATCAGGAAGATTCTTGGCCATCACAGATTTCAATTTGTGTTTTAAACAGTTCATTAAGGACCCTGAAGGCCCATGGAAAGTACGGAGGGCTTCAGGAACTTGAATGCCATCCTTGTGCAGGGGTCACGTTTCCGTAATGTGTGTTCCACTTTTAGTGTATACACTGCTGAAGCAAGCAGGGGGTGTTCTTTCACTTCGGAGTTTCTAATACTTGGTCACACGGGTCCATCCACTCTTGGTGGTTCTAGTTCTTGAGAACTGTTCTTAGATTATGGTCTCCAGAACAGAATACAGTGTTCAGATATGGTTACAGTGGTGATGAGAGCTTACCTATTGCTTTTCATTTATTTATTTGTTTATTTGACTGCTCGGGTCTTAGTTGTGGCATATGGGATCTCGTTCCTTGGCCAGAGATCCAGCCCAGGGCTCCTGTACCGGGGGTTGCTAAGACACTGGACCAGCAGGGAACTCTTTATCCCATTTCTAAGATCCTATATGCTTCTTTTAATATATGCAGCTCTATTTTGAAGTTGTTTTTCCTTTTTGAAGTCTGACTTATTTTTCACATCATCTTTGATTTTTACCTGGTGAAAGTAATAGAATTTAATTCAGAACAATTGAAGTTTTTGTAGATAGTACTTAAAAAATACAGATGATCAATAATTTTAAGAATATTAGAAGACATTGCAGGTAAACTTTCAGTTTTGTCTTTAAAAAAAGAAACAAAAAGACTTCCCAGGTCAAAATAATAGAAATTTCAACCTACTGGGATAAAAGAAACCTCTGAAATTGTAACAAGAAACTCTCAGGAAGTGATGATGTGACTCTGCCTGGGTCGGTAGGGCCCTAATTTTACTTATTCTCAGGATAGTAAGATAGCACATGTTGCTTTTCCATCGTACTTATGACCTTAGATGTCTTGAGCGCAGGAGAAGGGGCGACCGAGCAAGAAATGGTTGGATGGCATCACCGACAGTAGACCTGAGTCTGAGCAAGCTCGGGAGATGGCGAAGGACAGGGAAGCCTGGCACACTGCAGTCCATGGGGCCGCAAAGAGTTGGACACAACTTAGCAACTGAACAGCAACAATAAGAGATCACTCGATTTTTAAAAAAATAATATTCTGAACAGCTGGCACTTTTGTTTAAACTCTTAAAAAAGTTTGGTCCTACAGTGCAGAGCTGTAGTCTGGAAAGCAGTATTTGACATTTGACTATTGATTTTTCTGCTTTGGGGGTGAGTTGTTTTAGTGTAAGAGAAATTTCCAGATTTAATCTCTGAGCTAGAGTCTGGATTAGATGTTGACAATTTAATTTGAATTTACACTTTCTTTTTAGCAAATATCAGTAGCAGGGAACTAATTCATTTCCTGGCTTACGTGGGAGACGTGTTCAGAACGCTTCCCTCCCATTGCGTCCAGAGGCCCTCTGCTGATAGCTTCTGGTACTGCTGAGAGGTTTCTTTGATGAAACGGCCAGTTCTGCATTATGCTACTGATTCTTACTGGCTGCCGTGTATTTTAAACACAGTGTTCTTGGTGAACCCTAATAATAATCTCAAAGTCTTATTTTTAATTACTCACCTGGCTTCAGCTCACCACAGGGTTTCCAACAACGGTAGATTGTTCTCAATCATCGGAGCTGGTTCAGGTCACAACTGTACGTTTCTTCCAGGCGAAAGAACAGGGTCTAAGTTTTCTACTCTGTGGCACTGTTGTCTGCTGCAGGAGGACAAAACAGCTGAAGAAAATAATCTGCCCCATTTTGTTACTGTTAGTGTGATTGTTAGGACTTAAAATAGTTCTTTGTTAAGCTTTCTTCCGCTTTCCATATTCTTTGGTTAGCATACATTGTCTTTACATGATTTCTGCTGAGTTACCCTGAACACAGGATCAAATTAAGTTTAAGCAGATAAATATGCATGAAATTAATAGATTCTTCCTGAAAATGTTTGCCCAGAGGGCCTTGGGTGTGAGGGAACCTTGCTTAAGTTTCTCTGCATAAAGATAGAATTCAGTTTCCTAACTGTCAGAAGTTCAGCTTCATGAGAATGGGAATCAAGGTTTATGATCCAATTATAGTTCAGGAGAATTTAGGCCACGGTATAATGGCAACCCACTCCAGTATTCTGGCCTGGAGAATCCCATGGACAGAGGAGCCTGGCGGGCTATAATCTATGGGATTGCAAAGAGTCACACATGACTGTAGAGACTTAGCACACATAACTTACCTGCCTTGGGTTACCTGCTGCTTTGTGATATGTGTTCCTTGTTTTCTGCTTAGAGCTCTCTGTCCTTCTCTTCTCTTGCACTAGGGAGCAGAGGTTTGTAGATTGGTCCAGAAATCAAGACAGGCTCGAATCTTCTTCCTGTTTTCATCATTATGAGGATTTGTAACTCTATATAGAGTTTTACTGAATAAAATCAACTGGATAATTCCGTTTCCTCATTTAGATGAATCACACTTTGTCATGTCTAGACTAACTTTAATGGGCAGTTATTTGTTTATTCTTTTAGTGGAACTCACCTAAAAATGAGGTTTAAAAAATTACCATAGAAACTGGCAGAAAGATCTGTGCAAAAAACATCAATGTTTGCATAAAGGAAAACACATTTTTGTGCGTCTCTCCTTTACAACTCACACAAAACACTTTACATTTCTGTCACCAGACGTATAGAATTCCCCCCCGCTCACACAGCAAGCAGTTCTCTGCCACACTAGCTGAGTACCTCCCATTTAAAGCAATTCTGACACTCCGTGAAGAGAGCATCAGATCACACAGGTTTGAGGCCTCGGTCCCACAAGGCTGCCTCCCATCCGCCTTTACAGCCAGCCACAGACAAGTCCGGTTGTCTCCTGTGCTTCTGACTAGCTGGTTAGAGCACCTTCCCATGACCTGCTGCTTGGGAATGATTAAAATACTATTAAACAGACTGGCTCAAAGAACTTAGGAAAAATACTTTACTTACTAAACTACAGCTTGATTTCAAAGAGATATAACTCAGGAATAGGTGGATGGAAGAGGAGACACAAAGGGAAAGATATGAGGGGAGAGACTGAGAGCGTCCCCGCTTTCTCCCAGCAGTGCCGTGAGTTCACCAGCCTGGATGCTCTCCGGACCCAGCACTCAGGGCGTTTTATGGAAGCTTCATCACACAGGCAACATGAATTATATAGTTGGTCTCTGGTGACTGAGAGTAATCTCTGGTCCCTCTACCCTTCCCTGGGCTGGGGGTTGAGTTGGCTGGAATGGGGTGGACTGAAAGTTCCAACCCTCTAATCACATGGCTTGGTTCCTGGCAACTAGCCGTCCAGCATGGGTTACCTAGGAGCTTTAAGAAAGTCACCTCATTAGCACAGATTCAGATGTACTTGCAAAGGATTATGGATTAGCACCCCACTAGGGAGCAGAGGTTTGTAGATTGGTCCAGAAATCAAGACAGGCTCGAATCTTCTTCCTGTTTTCATCATTATGAGGATTTGTAACTCTATATAGAGTTTTACTGAATAAAATCAACTGGATAATTCCGTTTCCTCATTTAGATGAATCACACTTTGTCATGTCTAGACTAACTTTAATGGGCAGTTATTTGTTTATTCTTTTAGTGGAACTCACCTAAAAATGAGGTTTAAAAAATTACCATAGAAACTGGCAGAAAGATCTGTGCAAAAAACATCAATGTTTGCATAAAGGAAAACACATTTTGTGCTCTCTCCTTTACAACTCACACAAAACACTTTACATTTCTGTCACCAGACGTATAGAATTCCCCCCCGCTCACACAGCAAGCAGTTCTCTGCCACACTAGCTGAGTACCTCCCATTTAAAGCAATTCTGACACTCCGTGAAGAGAGCATCAGATCACACAGGTTTGAGGCCTCGGTCCCACAAGGCTGCCTCCCATCCGCCTTTACAGCCAGCCACAGACAAGTCCGGTTGTCTCCTGTGCTTCTGACTAGCTGGTTAGAGCACCTTCCCATGACCTGCTGCTTGGGAATGATTAAAATACTATTAAACAGACTGGCTCAAAGAACTTAGGAAAAATACTTTACTTACTAAACTACAGCTTGATTTCAAAGAGATATAACTCAGGAATAGGTGGATGGAAGAGGAGACACAAAGGGAAAGATATGAGGGGAGAGACTGAGAGCGTCCCCGCTTTCTCCCAGCAGTGCCGTGAGTTCACCAGCCTGGATGCTCTCCGGACCCAGCACTCAGGGCGTTTTATGGAAGCTTCATCACACAGGCAACATGAATTATATAGTTGGTCTCTGGTGACTGAGAGTAATCTCTGGTCCCTCTACCCTTCCCTGGGCTGGGGGTTGAGTTGGCTGGAATGGGGTGGACTGAAAGTTCCAACCCTCTAATCACATGGCTTGGTTCCCCTGGCAACTAGCCGTCCAGCATGGGTTACCTAGGAGCTTTAAGAAAGTCACCTCATTAGCACAGATTCAGATGTACTTGCAAAGGATTATGGATAATAAGACACCCATTTCACCTTTATACGCTGAAACTGTTTTAGAAACTGGGGGCAAAACACCAAATATTATGACAAGATACTTCCATTGCCTTACCCTTTAGGAATTTCCAGAGTCTTGGGAGCCATGATCTAGTAACTATGGACACAAGATCAACACAGCCATGTGTTATATTGATAAAACAATATCATATGTTCAGTGTGAAAAATAACAAAAACCATTCTTCTCTGTGTAACTTTTTTTGTTTTGCTTTTACAGAGTTTTGTTGTTTACAGATATGTGTAATTCCGAATTAGTCATATGTATATCCCAGTCCCCCCATCCCACCCCTCCAGGCCGTCGCATAACCCCCATGTACGATCCTATAGTCCCACAGTGCATTGACAATTTTCTGTGTAATTCGAATATTTTAAATGTACACTTTTCTACAGATACTGTCTTTTATCTCTCTCCCTTTTGTATCCTTGTGATTTTTTTTCTTCTTGTTAGTTTGCATCTCTTATCGTTCACTGTCTGTGACTTCACAATTCGGCATTGTCCTAGTACCATTTTTGAAATCACAGCTGGAAGCACTGAGAAGCATTGTGACAAAGGAAGACTGAATTGTGACTTTAGGCCAACAATAAGCTATGGGAACAAATGATGTTTAAAACATTAATAATATTTCAGTGTGTGTTTATGTCTTTAGTCCTTCAGAGGATTGTTGAAACCAAGAATTTAAAAATCACAGACTTCCTCCTTTCAACACAGAAGTATTAGACATCCTACTTACTTGTAGATCTATGATTTGAGGGGTTTTTTTGGCCACTCTGTGTGGCTTGTGAAATTTTAGTTCCCTAACTAGGGGTCGAACCCGGGCCCTTGGCAGTGAGTCCTTACCACTGACTCTTTAACCAGGGAATTCCCATACTTTTTTTGTGGAGGAGTTTCTATAGACTTGTTTACTGCCATCTTTCAGGTTCTCAGAGCCTGAAACAGTGTATGTTACATTGTTTAATTGTACTTGTTTGGTTGCTTTATAAAATGCTATATTATAACTTATGCAAATTAAGCTATTGCTTGCTCCTTGGAAGAAAATCTATGACAAGCCTAGACAGTGTATTAAAAAGCAGAGACATCACTTTGCCAACAATAGTCAAAGCTATGGTTTTTCCACTAGTCGTGTAGAATTGATGCTTTTGAACTGTGGTGCTGGGGAAGACTCTTGAGAGCCCCTTGGAGGATATCAAACTTGTCAGTCCTGATTGATAAGTAAATAGTATACAAATTCATAGTAAAAGAAGGGTAAACTGGCAACAGTGATTACAACAGTGAAGTATTTATTAATCAGTTGTATGATTAAAAATAAAGAAAAAGCCCAGGGCTTCCCTTGTGGTTCCGTGGATAAGAACCCATCTGCCAACGCAGGAGACACAGGTTTGATCCCTGATCCGGGAAGATCCCACATACCGCAGAGCAGCTAAACCCACACATCAACAAAGACCCAGCACAGCCAAAAATAAATAAATAAAAGTTTAAAAAAAAAGAAAAAGAAAAAACCCAGATGAAAATTTATCAAAACACTATTAGTGATTACTCCTTATGGTGATATTATTAACACGTTTTCATTCTATTTTACTGCATTGTCTGTGAATTTTTACAGGAAACATTTTATTGGAAAATGTTAACTCATAAAGAATCATTTATAAGTGGGAGACAAGTCATTGACAAATGGTCACAAAGTGAAATAGAAGAGCAAGTAGAATTGGGTGGAAAAATCAAGGAGTTTATGGGTAAGGGAGATGGATGAGGAAGAGAGAAGGAAATCCAGCAGGTCTTAGAAACTTAAAAGTTTTATAGAGTTGTTAAGCACTGCCTTATATTTTTACGCCTTTCCTTCAGTAAATGTTCATATTTAATAAATATTTGGCCTAGTAGGTGCCGGAGTCCCTGTCCCTATAGAGCTCACATCTTGATGAAGGGGATGCAGACAAGGAAAGGACAGTGTCTTAGGGAAGAAACAATCAGCAGGGTGGAGCAAGGGGTGGTGGAGGGTTGATAGAGAAAGCTGTCCCAAAGGAGCAGAAGTCTAAGCTGAGTTAAGTTGAAAGAAATGTGAGATGTCTGGAGAGGAGAGAAAGCAGGAACCACCATAGGAAACACCTTGTCAGCTCTTTTAAGAACTGATTTTATAGTGTTTAAATATTTCAAATACATAGTCTCATTCTTAGCAACATGGCAAACAATAATCATGCTGCTGTTTGGTACTTATTAGGCACATTACAGGGGCTTCCTTGATGGCTCAGATGGGAAAGAATCTGCCTGCAATGCAGGAGACCCAGGTTTGATCCCTGGGTGGGGAAGATCCCCTGGAGGTGGGCATGGCAACCCAAATCCAGTGTTCTGGCCTGGAGAATCCCATGGACAGGGGAGCCTGGCGGGCTACAGTCCATGGGGTCACAAAGAGTCAGACACGACTGAGTGACTAACACGCTCACTCCCCGACCCCCACAGGCACATTATATGTCTTCCTCCCTCCTCCTGTCTCCCTTCGCTTTTTTCCTTCTCCCTTGGATGTATTCAGTGCAGGTGATACGTTGCATGGGTTTTGAGGGGAGAAATAAATGCAAATTCTGAAACATTGCTGATGTAAAAGGAGGCAGCCTTAATGTACCATATTTTAAAAGAGCCATGTCCAGTTCATCCAAATAAAAATGTTAATTTGGCATGGTTGACTGCTCTTTAAATCAGCTGTCAGAATGACTTAAGTTGTGACACTGAATACAGTTAGGTGTTCAAAATGATTTTTATCATCAGTATCTGTTAACATCTTACTACTTAGTAAACTATACTATTTTCAGGGTTATTGACAGTGGCTTGAACCTTTGCAGATAACTTGATAAGGTACTTAATCTCTTCTTAGGTGGATAAAATATGGTATTTGTATTGTTATCTGTTGTGGGCTTCTCAAAAGGAATTCATTTCTACAAGACAGAAATATCATTCAAGGGGCCTGAATTGCCATAGGGAATCCTGAAACTGAATTTGTTACTTACTAAACTTTTTGAAAATATTGTCTGCCTTGCTGTAAAGACAGACAATAACTAAAATGATATGACTTCTGTAAAGAGAGAACCTATCAGATATTATTTATTAATGATGGACTCTTCCCATTTGGGTAGTTTATAGCAATACAGTTAACAAACCCACACAATTTAGAAAAAAAAGAATAAATGAATTTTGTTATAATCTCCATTCCCATTCCACAAAGAAAAATGTATTTTGAAAACCAAATATTCCAGTTTACAACATGTTACCTTGTTAGTGTGGAGACACTGAATTCTACTTACTGCTTGATTTGTACCTTCATGTCTTTTTTAAAATTTTATTCATTTATTTTATTTTGGCTATTCTGGGTTTTCACTGCTGCCACAGGCTCTTCTCTAGTTGCAGGGAGTAGGGGCTACTCTCTAGTTGAGGTGTGCAGGTTGCTTGTTGAGGTGACTTTTTCTTGTTGTGAAACTCGGGCTCTGGGGCACACAAGCTTCAGCCGTTTGGGCACATGGGCTCCATAGTTGTGGCTCCGAGGCTCTAGAGCACAGGCTGCATAGTTGTGCCTTGGCAGGTGAGCTCTTCACCACTGAGCTACCAGGGAAGCCCCCTCTGTGTCTTTAACTTGTGTTTTTTGTACTGCCTGGAATACCCTTGCCCTTTCTTGTCCATTTGCACAATTTCTAGCCATCCTTAAAGAGTCCTACCTCAAGACTTTTCCTGTCCTGCAGAAAGTTCATCTCTCCCTCCTCTGTGCCGCCGCTGTCTGTCTATTACACCTCCTGCCACATTAATGACAGTGGTTTAAGTTGTCTGTGTTTCCTTACTGGATTGTGCACCTCCTTAAGTAAAGGGGATGTTCCCTTCGGTCCCGAGCGTCAGGTGTCATAAATGCTTGTTTGGCCAAAATGATGGGGACTTTCTATAATGACTTGGTGTTGCATAATGAAAGCGTGTCTTACAGTTTTATGGATTGATGGGTAGCTGGCACTGTGCAATTACTTCTCCTGGGTTATCACAGGAAGCTGGTTAAAGCCCACAATAATGTTTGAACAATAAGATTTATTTAATAGAACTCTGTTACAGGACTGGACACCAGAGAAATAAGGCAAGAGGGACTATAAGCATATTACTTCAGGTGCCAGGCTATAGGGAGACTCCCTCATAGCAAAGTATAAAGGTTCAGATTTTTTCAATGGAATAATTATGCCGTTGGAAAAAAAAGTTTACTATGTGAGTGTCTTACGTAGTGTTCTGTTACCCAGAATAGGAAGGAGCATGATGTAATGGGAAAAGTGGTGTAGTGAAATATCGGTACATGGGGTCCTGGTCCCAATTCTGATATCTTTGATCTTGGTCTGCTGTTTTCATCTACAAAGCTCCAGATTCCTCAGAATAGATCAAATTTAGACATTCTAATCTTTCCCCTAACAGTTCAATTTTCTGAGGATGTTTTCAGTTATTTTTTTGTCATTTTATCAAGGAATGAATTCAAATGATTTTTAACAGGCTTTATTGCATTACAACAATTAGAGTTTTATCTTTAATAGATAAAAAAGAAGCCAGTTCCTCCTGGAAGGGAGACACTCTCCTTTTAAGTCTCCTTGTGTATACCTGGTGCTTTGAGGATTTATACCTTGTTCACTTATGAGGGGTATTTGACATACAGCTGAGTCTGTGGACTTTTTTTTTTTGGAGGGGGGCGGGCGGGCCACTTCTATTGGTCTTTCATTTACCTATTTTCATCCATCTTTGTTCTTTGGCCCATGTGGGCCTCCCATCGCAATGGCTCTGGGCGCATGCACTCCAGAGCTCCGGCTCGGTAATTGGACACATCGGTCCAGCCGCTCCGCGGCACGTGGGATCTTCCCAGGCCAGGGATCGAACCAGCGCCCCTGGCACTGCAAGGCGGTGTCCTTACCCACTGGACCACCAGGGAAGCCCAGTCTGTGGACTTTTGACATTTTTTTTCTAATTCATTTTCTTGTTTGCTTTTTAAATTTTTCTTGTGGAGGTAGGGTTAGCCAAAATCATATAGCAGTGATCTTGGATTCTAGTCGCTTGTATCAGGAACACCTGATGTTTATGTTTAAAGACACTGTATCTTGGGAATTCCCTGACAGTCCAGTGGTTAGTACTCCATGCTTTCACTGCCAGGGGTATGGGTTCAATCCCTTGTTGGGAAGCTAAGATCCTTCAAGCTGCAAGCATCTTATTAATTACGCATTAACCAGAGAAATAAGGCAAGAGGGACTATAAGCATATTACTTCAGGTGCCAGGCTATAGGAGACTCCCTCATAGCAAAGTATAAAGGTTCAGATTTTTCAATGGAATAATTATGCCGTTGGAAAAAGTTTACTATGTGAGTGTCTTACGTAGTGTTCTGTTACCCAGAATAGGAAGGAGCATGATGTAATGGGAAAAGTGGTGTAGTGAAATATCGGTACATGGGGTCCTGGTCCCAATTCTGATATCTTTGATCTTGGTCTGCTGTTTTCATCTACAAAGCTCCAGATTCCTCAGAATAGATCAAATTTAGACATTCTAATCTTTCCCTAACAGTTCAATTTTCTGAGGATGTTTTCAGTTATTTTTTTGTCATTTTATCAAGGAATGAATTCAAATGATTTTTAACAGGCTTTATTGCATTACAACAATTAGAGTTTTATCTTTAATAGATAAAAAAGAAGCCAGTTCCTCCTGGAAGGGAGACACTCTCCTTTTAAGTCTCCTTGTGTATACCTGGTGCTTTGAGGATTTATACCTTGTTCACTTATGAGGGGTATTTGACATACAGCTGAGTCTGTGGACTTTTTTTTTTTGGAGGGGGGCGGGCGGGCCACTTCTATTGGTCTTTCATTTACCTATTTTCATCCATCTTTGTTCTTTGGCCCATGTGGGCCTCCCATCGCAATGGCTCTGGGCGCATGCACTCCAGAGCTCCGGCTCGGTAATTGGACACATCGGTCCAGCCGCTCCGCGGCACGTGGGATCTTCCCAGGCCAGGGATCGAACCAGCGCCCCTGGCACTGCAAGGCGGTGTCCTTACCCACTGGACCACCAGGGAAGCCCAGTCTGTGGACTTTTGACATTTTTTTTCTAATTCATTTTCTTGTTTGCTTTTTAAATTTTTCTTGTGGAGGTAGGGTTAGCCAAAATCATATAGCAGTGATCTTGGATTCTAGTCGCTTGTATCAGGAACACCTGATGTTTATGTTTAAAGACACTGTATCTTGGGAATTCCCTGACAGTCCAGTGGTTAGTACTCCATGCTTTCACTGCCAGGGGTATGGGTTCAATCCCTTGTTGGGAAGCTAAGATCCTTCAAGCTGCAAGCATCTTATTAATTACGCATTAAGAAGTTTTCTGAATACTTGGTTTCTTTCTTTGTAGTAGAGACGTGGATGCACTGGTACTCTTACCATTAAAAGCAAACCACACAGGACTCAGATTCTCCTTCAGCCTACTTTCCATTTGGAATTAAATTTCAATCAGTTAGTTTCAATATTAGGTTACATTGCGTATTCTGAACTTAGATACGAAGGAGGCTTCACTTTCAATCAGAGCTGTTGATATAATGGGTTTGTTTTTTTTTTTTTTAAGTTTTGGAATTTCACAAAAAAGAGTGTACTTAAATGTGCACTGTCCTTTTCCATTGAAAATTTTCAGAATAAAATTTTAATGTATGCCTTTTGATTAGAGGAATTCATTGGAGCCCTGGCATTCTATTATTTGTTTGATTTGGTATCTCTTTTCTACTCTTCCCAGGTTACTGTGAAATGTGTGTGTTGTACTGTAGGTGAACTTTTAAAAACTGCCTCATATTTGCTGATAAGTAGAAACAGTAGCGTGTGATATGGGCATGGTTGAGAAAGACCATTGCATTGAAGATCTGTCTTTTCAACTTCATTTTTCTCATCTGAAGAAAAGATTTACTAACACTGTATGGTTTACTCATGGTAATACTGAGATTTTAGAGAGCAGGTCCCTGCTTTACCTATGTGAGTTGGATCTTAATACATACTTTACAGAGTCATTTGAGAAATCAGTAGGATGACAGATGTGGAAAGCTCAGCACAACAATTACGCATAGTAGGTTCATTTCACAAGGGCTGTATGTAGCCTGACACGTGGTCCTGCCTTATAGGGAACTGAGAGTCACTGGAGCAGGGAAAAATGAATATATGGCCGCAAGTTCTGCCATGGTTAATTAAGAAATCCATTCAAAAGTAGTGAAACAATTGGAGAGGAGCACATGGAGTGGAAAGTTTCATTAAAATGACAGCTGTCTCCTCACATCGACCGTTTGGAAGCAGAATCTAATAGATAGGAAGAGACTAGCAAATGACAGCAGAGTATTTTGTGTTTGTACTCCATGCTTTCACTGCCAGGGGTATGGGTTCAATCCCTTGTTGGGAAGCTAAGATCCTTCAAGCTGCAAGCATCTTATTAATTACGCATTAAGAAGTTTTCTGAATACTTGGTTTCTTTCTTTGTAGTAGAGACGTGGATGCACTGGTACTCTTACCATTAAAAGCAAACCACACAGGACTCAGATTCTCCTTCAGCCTACTTTCCATTTGGAATTAAATTTCAATCAGTTAGTTTCAATATTAGGTTACATTGCGTATTCTGAACTTAGATACGAAGGAGGCTTCACTTTCAATCAGAGCTGTTGATATAATGGGTTTGTTTTTTTTTTTTTTAAGTTTTGGAATTTCACAAAAAAGAGTGTACTTAAATGTGCACTGTCCTTTTCCATTGAAAATTTTCAGAATAAAATTTTAATGTATGCCTTTTGATTAGAGGAATTCATTGGAGCCCTGGCATTCTATTATTTGTTTGATTTGGTATCTCTTTTCTACTCTTCCCAGGTTACTGTGAAATGTGTGTGTTGTACTGTAGGTGAACTTTTAAAAACTGCCTCATATTTGCTGATAAGTAGAAACAGTAGCGTGTGATATGGGCATGGTTGAGAAAGACCATTGCATTGAAGATCTGTCTTTTCAACTTCATTTTTCTCATCTGAAGAAAAGATTTACTAACACTGTATGGTTTACTCATGGTAATACTGAGATTTTAGAGAGCAGGTCCCTGCTTTACCTATGTGAGTTGGATCTTAATACATACTTTACAGAGTCATTTGAGAAATCAGTAGGATGACAGATGTGGAAAGCTCAGCACAACAATTACGCATAGTAGGTTCATTTCACAAGGGCTGTATGTAGCCTGACACGTGGTCCTGCCTTATAGGGAACTGAGAGTCACTGGAGCAGGGAAAAATGAATATATGGCCGCAAGTTCTGCCATGGTTAATTAAGAAATCCATTCAAAAGTAGTGAAACAATTGGAGAGGAGCACATGGAGTGGAAAGTTTCATTAAAATGACAGCTGTCTCCTCACATCGACCGTTTGGAAGCAGAATCTAATAGATAGGAAGAGACTAGCAAATGACAGCAGAGTATTTTTTTGTGTTTGTAACTGCCCTCAGCATCGCCGTTTTTTCATACTTTTCTCCCTTCATTAATTCCTTCTGAGCTCTTCCTTTGGTCCGTAGACATTTTAAAGTTACCTTGTTCTAATGAGAGAGGGCAAGCATCTCAGGAGACAGCCTTAAGTTGCTTAACTTCCTAACGAAGCTGCAGTCACCCTCGGAATAGCGTCTCTGCACCTGACATTCCTGCCCCAGGCCCCTCCCCGTGAGCAAGAGGAAAGGCTTGGCCGATTCCTTAGACAAAGCCTGACGGCTGCCGCTGCCGAGCCGCGGGGAGGCGTCTGCTTGTCGGAGCGCGGCTCCTCTCCCTGGGTCTGGCCCACATCACCTGGTGGAGCTTGAGTAGGGGTGGTCTCGGCTGCGGACCCCCTCCGGTGGGAGGGTCGTGGGGAGGCGGCGTCGCGGCGGCCCGAGGCTCCCGCAGGCAGATGCCGTCCTGCCCCAGCGCGCCGGCCCCCAGCCCGCCCGAGCCCCGAGCTCCAGGTCGGTCCCCGGCCTCTCAGGTGGCATCACGGCAGCATCCTGGGCCAGCGATCTGGTGGAAAGGGAAGGGGTGGTCCTTCTGCCCGGACCCCTCGCGGCTGACTCACAGGAAGTGCTCGTGCTAGCAGAGCCGGGCACTGGGCGCCGCAGCTCCAGGATTCCGCCCTCTCCCTCCTACGTGGGCTTTGCCCTATCTCCCGTAGAACAATGCAAGGCTTCCAAGTTGGCTGAGTCTCCCGGGCGCATTCCTCGGACTCCTGTGATAGTCTGCAGAATGTGTGGCCACCGACTTTTACAAGACGCTGCCTTGGAGAAAGCCCTTCCCTTGGCGGATCGCTTTGTCTGAAGACTCCCCAGGGTGACCATGGTTCAGCGCTTTAACCTCAGGAGGCAGCTCTCCAAGGTGGGTAGCTGGGGTAGCTTTGTGTGTTGGTTGGAAGTGGAACTCTGCACCAGCTTTGGCGTGGTCTCCTTTTCCTCCCGTACTCTGTTCTGTCAAGCCTGCCTCCTAAGGCTAAGGAGGGGCTGGGGGAGGAAGCGCTTGTCTTTTGTTCTTTCCTCAGACAGACACAAAGGTTTAAGGCTGATTGCACTGGGAACCCCAGATTTTGTATCCTTGAAACTGGAGTTATCATCTGTGTATCTGGAGGAAGTTGTAGTCCGTCTCTCACTTAGGGTTTCCAGTGGGGTGTGCGGGAAAAGAGAATAGTAGTAAAAAGTGCATGTTTAATTAGCAGTCCATGGAGCAGCTCTTGACGGAAAGGAGAGCCTTGTTGGTCTGTGGAATCAGTGCTTTCATACAAAAATTAATATTAAGCTGGGGAAAGCTATCATAAAATAGTTCAGTAAGTATGACCAGCATGACGGTGTTAATCTGAGTGGTTGTATTTAAGAAACTCACCTGCTGCTTCATTAAGGAGCCTGTGGAAGGTAGTCACTCAGAGGCTCAGGAATCAATCTGTATAGGGTTGTGCTGGAAAAACACATTTCATGTGTGCCGCTTTGGGGGAAAACTTCTTTTAATCTGGTAAAACCAAACGGAAGATTTTTTTAAAAAGAAAGCACAGCCGTCTTGGAAGAGGGGCTGCTGATTTTATGAATGATCCTTGGCAGTGGTGAGCCCTCTGCTGACCCATTCGCTGAGCTCACTCAGTCAGTGCAGAGCCTACTTAGGAAAGAGTTGTGCTGAGAGTTGAGCTTTAAAAACCATTCTGTGTTTTACAAGCTCTGTTTAAAAAATGTAGCAGTCGGGTGGCTAGATTGTTGTCACCATTCTTACTCTGCGCGAAGTCGCTTCAGTGGTGTCTGACTCTCTGACCCTCTGAAGGGTAGCCCGCGAGGTTCCTCTGTCCAGGCAGAAGCTAAAACAAATAGTAAATCGGTAGGTAGTCTTCCCTTCCTTGGTGGTTAGTCAGAACTGTTAAATCCTGAAAAGCGTTATTATCTTAAAGGGAACCTTTCGTTCCTCCCAGGTGGCCTCCGTGTAAGATGTGTGCATTCAAGCAGAAATGAGCAAAGCCCCGTCCCCATGTCTCGTTGGCTTTGTGTCTTGGGTCCCCAAGCTGAACAAGGACTTTTTAGGAGTATTATAGAATAAATTTTCTTTGCTTCCCTTCTCCTCATTCCAGGTGTGTGTGTGGAGAGGATGAGGGCACTGAAAAGCCTCAACCTTTCTCCCTAACATTAAAGAGTCACTTTTGTTTCTCCTTCACGTGAGCTTCTAGACCACATGTTGTCAGAGACACAGTAGTACAACTAAAAAGCTCAAGGTGTGATTGTCAGAGCACTGACATTTCTGCATAAGAGTGTTTGGAACAACTGAGAACTAGGTGATAAGTTTCCAATTAGGAAATAATTGCTCTCTAGGTATTTTGCTACCAGTGTTTTTCTCCCAGTTATTTTGTGAACTCTCTCACTCTGTACTATACTCTTGACCATGATTTATAGGAAAAAAGAACACTCTTAGGGAAACCAGAATCACGTCTTCTCTATAACATGAAGAAATAAAAGGTATAGATTATATACAAGAGAATATATACAAATTATACAAGAGGTGACCTCTTTCAATTCCTTTTTCTAACATCCATTTTAACATGGTTTCTGGGTCCTAAACTAATGGTCAGGACCAAATCTAAGGAAATTTGTCTTCTCTCAAAAGTCCTTAACATAGTCATGAATTGAAACAATAACATTCTTAATTGTATCAGTCTGTATGGGACTTGAAATATGGAGGAGAAACTGGAAAGTTATGTCAGAAAAACTTATTTTAAACTACAGCACACCATGCCTGTCTTCTGTCTTTTTGGCTAAACCCAGGTTACCTGAAAACAGAGGTTGTGTTGTACCTCAGTGTATCGTATTTCTAGCACACAAAATGAAATTGGTTGTTTACAGATCAAAAATTGTTGAACACTGGCGGTTTCATATGATTCCATCTTTAGGAGCACGTGTTTTTGCCAATAAGAAATAATCTTTAACAAATATAGACTTGTCGTAAGATGATTTCATATTTAAAAAAAGGCAATTTCCTATCTCGACAAGAAGAAATATTCGGATGATCGCCTTTAAATTGTATTGGAAAGTTTTTGGAAGAAAGTATTTACAAATGTTTGCAGTGATTTGAAGCCCAGTATCTAATTTGGAGGCTTTTTTTTTTTTTTTTTTTGGCCACTTCCGTTGATCTTTCACTCATTTATCTTTGTTCTCTGGCCCGTGTAGGCCTCCCATCGCAGTGGCCTCTCTCGTTGCAGAGCACTGGCTCTGGGCGCATGTGCCCCAGAGCACTGGCTCATAGTTGGACACACCACTCCAGCCGCTCCACGGCACATGGGCCCTTCCCAGGCCAGGGATCAAACTGGCGTCCCTTGCACTGCAAGGCGGTGTCCTTACCCACTGGACCACCAGGAAAGTCCTAGATGCTTTTTAATCTTTAAATTTGATAGTCATGTTTACGTACACTGGATATTTGCCCTAGAATATTCAAATGTTTCCTCCAGGCTAATGGATATTGACTGAGTAAAACTCTCACTGACTCTAAACTGTGTAAAAAAGAGGAAGTACATGAAATAGATGAAGTTAAAAAAAATCTTTATGTAAAAAGAGATATGCCCGGTTATACTGTTTGACCAGATCCCAGTTATGTGACTCTCAGAAAAGTTCCTTTTCCTTGCCATTTTATTTTCTTCCTTTACAGTTTTCTCACATGTGACTTCAGAAAATCTACTAAGGAAAGCATTTTTCTTCCTTCCTTAAATCCTCTTCATGAGCCAGAGGAAGTAGCCTGAACCCTGCTAATGGACGTTACATTTAATTCTCCTAATGATCCTATAAGTTAGGTGGTATCAGCTTGATTTTGTTCATTTAAGAAACAGGCTCAGGGAAGTTCATTTTCCCAGGATCAGCCAGAGGTAGAGTCAGGTTCCGTTCCACTTAGCTCTAAGTCCAAACCCATTCTGTTTCCCCACACCAACTGCCTCCCTCAATTTCCAGTGTATTGATCAGTCCCCTGTCATGGTCTGTGATAGCGCTCACGCTTATAGGAAACAGGGTAGTAAATAGCTTAGGTAATGTCTTTGGTAACATCTTTCTAAAAAGCAATGATTTCATATTTAAAAAGGCATTTTATCTCGACAAGAAGAAATATTCGGATGATCGCCTTTAAATTGTATTGGAAAGTTTTTGGAAGAAAGTATTTACAAATGTTTGCAGTGATTTGAAGCCCAGTATCTAATTTGGAGGCTTTTTTTTTTTTTTTTTTTGGCCACTTCCGTTGATCTTTCACTCATTTATCTTTGTTCTCTGGCCCGTGTAGGCCTCCCATCGCAGTGGCCTCTCTCGTTGCAGAGCACTGGCTCTGGGCGCATGTGCCCCAGAGCACTGGCTCATAGTTGGACACACCACTCCAGCCGCTCCACGGCACATGGGCCCTTCCCAGGCCAGGGATCAAACTGGCGTCCCTTGCACTGCAAGGCGGTGTCCTTACCCACTGGACCACCAGGAAAGTCCTAGATGTTTTTTAATCTTTAAATTTGATAGTCATGTTTACGTACACTGGATATTTGCCCTAGAATATTCAAATGTTTCCTCCAGGCTAATGGATATTGACTGAGTAAAACTCTCACTGACTCTAAACTGTGTAAAAAAGAGGAAGTACATGAAATAGATGAAGTTAAAAAATCGTTATGTAAAAAGAGATATGCCCGGTTATACTGTTTGACCAGATCCCAGTTATGTGACTCTCAGAAAAGTTCCTTTTCCTTGCCATTTTATTTTCTTCCTTTACAGTTTTCTCACATGTGACTTCAGAAAATCTACTAAGGAAAGCATTTTTCTTCCTTCCTTAAATCCTCTTCATGAGCCAGAGGAAGTAGCCTGAACCCTGCTAATGGACGTTACATTTAATTCTCCTAATGATCCTATAAGTTAGGTGGTATCAGCTTGATTTTGTTCATTTAAGAAACAGGCTCAGGGAAGTTCATTTTCCCAGGATCAGCCAGAGGTAGAGTCAGGTTCCGTTCCACTTAGCTCTAAGTCCAAACCCATTCTGTTTCCCCACACCAACTGCCTCCCTCAATTTCCAGTGTATTGATCAGTCCCCTGTCATGGTCTGTGATAGCGCTCCACGCTTATAGGAAACAGGGTAGTAAATAGCTTAGGTAATGTCTTTGGTAACATCTTTCAGCCCTTTCCCATAGGGCTGAAGTTAATGTATGATGGGTTTGAGTATATCAGTCAAAACTGGTAAGTGTTTTCTACAAAGTTATTATGTTGGGCCAGAGAAACATTGATTTGAGTGAAATAGTTGATTTAATAAAGCCATATTAAATGTAGTTGAAGCTTAACTGCATTATATACATGAAACCTTATAAACTATATTGCCTTTTTGAAAATGTCTTTATTAAGGAGAAAAATTTGCTATTGAGTTTCTATAATAATGTTTTAAGGGATGAAATACAATGAATGAAACATTCAGAAAATCTTACTTGAACTCATTCTGGCTCCGCTAAATCGTTTAAATGGGTATTAGAAAATCAGTGTTTTCCTTCTTTTCCAGGAACTTCAGTTTCTTAGTATGATAAATGTTGAGGAGGCTTTCAGAAAATAGTTTTAAGATTGATTGTTTCAGTAAGAATATTATACTTCTTTATTTTTTAATGATAATCATGTCTGTGGTTCATAAATAAAAAATTATATAATTGTGAACTCTTGCTTCCATGTCTTTTCAACTCTTTCATATCCCTGCCTCCATAGGTAATGAGTTTCCTTCTTTAGTCTTCCACTGTTTATTCTTGCATATGTAAGAAAATGTGAACATATATATTCTGACCTTTCTAAAATGAAAGATGCAATTTGTTCTAAGATAATAACTTGAATTTTGTTTGCAGTTCAAGTTTATTTTCATATTTACTTGGGAGGCTTGCTTTCTTTAGGACAGGTGAAGCCACACAGATGTAATGTCTTTTCTATATGAAAGATAATGAAAGTATTAGCAAAGCAGTGATGATTCTTTTTCAGTCGTACCACATTTCTCTCCCCACTCAGTCGGAGATCTTTCTTTGGCTGTATTAAAATTTTTCTTATGGTGAAAAACATAGAATATAAAAATTATGCCAGTAGATTCTCGGTTGGCCTTTGAAGAGAGAAATAGCCAAGAAATAGGAGTTGTGGGACTCCCCCCGCCTCCCATTTGCCTGTTGACTTACTTATTGGAGTAACTTAATTCAGAGCTGTAGAGCACTTGAAAATATTTTTGTCTAAAGAATTTTACTCTTGCCCTTTCTGACTGTCCTGTTATTTGATGTCAGTTTGGTATCATCTTAAGAAACTTAACATTTAGAGAAGTGTTGATCACAATCTGAATTCTTAATAAGAAAAAAACTTATATTTTTAAATGTAGTTTCCTTTGAATTTCTGCTTGATTTCTTTCAGTTTATGACCTCTGGTAATGCACATGATTGACCTAATCTTTCTATGAGTGTATTCTTATTAAGGAATAAAGATCTCTCATTTCCATTTTAAGTAAATTAATTAGAATCTTGTAAAAAGTATTTTGATGGTTGAAATGGTAATCTCTATGTATTTTTGTCACAATTAAAAATAAAATATTTTGAACCCTTTTAATGATAAATACTATATTGGTACCAAAAAGTAGTATTTTATGCAGTTAAACAACTTAGATACTTAGGTGTGAGAGTCAGTACCAGATGGATTCTTTAAAGTAATGGAAATGCGTACAGCATCTCTTTCTCATGCTTTTAAAATTGAGTTTTCTCAAAGTTACTTCAGATATCAACTAGTTTCATACTTGGAAATATTAAGTTTTATATTTATCTTTTGCTATCAGTTAAATGTTATGTCTTCCTGTTAACTCATTAACTCATTTTTAGGAGGTTTAAATCAGATGGTAATGTCATCAGTATTGTAAGATCATTCTGATACATCGCATAACCAAAGTAGGAAGCTGAGAGATGCGACTCTACTGTTACATGAAATGAGACCCTTCGTAAAATCAGTACCATCTCTCGTGGGTGTGGTGGGAATAGATAAGGAAGAGAGAATGGCTTTCTTGTTCCAAAGTATTGGCAATAATAGGCTGAAATAGAGAAACTCAAAATACATCACACATTTTAATTCTGAAATGTTTGCATGATGTTGGTGCCAGTTTAAATTTTAAAAACCGCAATAAGTTATTGACTGTAGATCCAAGAGACTGAAATACGCTACCAAGAGAAGACAGTCAAGTCTTTTTGGGAGCATGTTGCTTTTTTGTTTTCTAAGGACACGACTTTCATTTGGTGTTGCCTTGTGTATCATTTTCCTGAGTGAGATGGCTGTATAGAATGACTCGATTAGATTCTTTGAAGTTGCAGTATGTTTACTCAGGTCTGTTAGTTTTGAAAATCAATGAGCTGATATACTTGAAAGTGCTTCAAAAACTATGAGGCAGTATATTAAGAATTTAAGATTATGGTGCTTTCATTATTTTGTCATTCTGTAAGTATTTTGGAAAAGAAGTGACTGTTCTTTGAAACTGTATTTTGAAATAGGCACACATACACCCAACCCTTTTCTGAGGGGACGAGGGTTACACAGACTTTTTGAATAGGTAACAGTGATTGTCTCTGAGAAGACCTGGGAGACTTGGTTTGGGGTGGGTGGGAGACTTGCTTTTTAAAAACTATTTACCATGTCCATACACTTCCCTTCAATAATAGTTTGCACTAAATGTGTTTAAAGATCAAAATGTAGAATTGAATTTCAGCCTCGTTATTCTTCAGTGAAAACCATTGCCAATAGTTGACTTAAAAGTTAATGGTTGAAAGATGATATTCTTCTGGGCTTGGAACTTTATCCCAACCATCCATGTTATTCTCAGATTGAAAGTAACTTTTGCATGTAACACATACGTGTGTAATATAGGGTTACTAACCCTTTTTTTTTTTGGATGAACCTCTTTGAAGTGATTTAACCATACTATTCTGAAAGCACATTTGGGGAGCAGTATATAAAGGCAAGAAGACATTTTACTTGTTATATCTGTGTATAGAAGCCACAGGTAATACTTACTAAAATATTCTTGTTTGATCTACGTGAGAAAGTAAAAAGAATTTGCTCTTTTGGACACCCTGGGTTTAAGGAAGGTAACCTCTGCTGTACACATGGGCCTATAACAGTCCTACTGCAAAACATGTTGAATAAGAAAAGAGAGAATTGAACTTGCCTTACAGTAGCACAGGAAATTGCCATTCAGTTTCAATCTGTTTTCAGTCTATGTTTTGTAAGAAGCAGATTACGTTGTCTTTATTAGAAATTGACTGTAGATCCAAGAGACTGAAATACGCTACCAAGAGAAGACAGTCAAGTCTTTTTGGGAGCATGTTGCTTTTTTGTTTTCTAAGGACACGACTTTCATTTGGTGTTGCCTTGTGTATCATTTTCCTGAGTGAGATGGCTGTATAGAATGACTCGATTAGATTCTTTGAAGTTGCAGTATGTTTACTCAGGTCTGTTAGTTTTGAAAATCAATGAGCTGATATACTTGAAAGTGCTTCAAAAACTATGAGGCAGTATATTAAGAATTTAAGATTATGGTGCTTTCATTATTTTGTCATTCTGTAAGTATTTTGGAAAAGAAGTGACTGTTCTTTGAAACTGTATTTTGAAATAGGCACACATACACCCAACCCTTTTCTGAGGGGACGAGGGTTACACAGACTTTTTGAATAGGTAACAGTGATTGTCTCTGAGAAGACCTGGGAGACTTGGTTTGGGGGTGGGTGGGAGACTTGCTTTTTAAAAACTATTTACCATGTCCATACACTTCCCTTCAATAATAGTTTGCACTAAATGTGTTTAAAGATCAAAATGTAGAATTGAATTTCAGCCTCGTTATTCTTCAGTGAAAACCATTGCCAATAGTTGACTTAAAAGTTAATGGTTGAAAGATGATATTCTTCTGGGCTTGGAACTTTATCCCAACCATCCATGTTATTCTCAGATTGAAAGTAACTTTTGCATGTAACACATACGTGTGTAATATAGGGTTACTAACCCTTTTTTTTTTTGGATGAACCTCTTTGAAGTGATTTAACCATACTATTCTGAAAGCACATTTGGGGAGCAGTATATAAAGGCAAGAAGACATTTTACTTGTTATATCTGTGTATAGAAGCCACAGGTAATACTTACTAAAATATTCTTGTTTGATCTACGTGAGAAAGTAAAAAGAATTTGCTCTTTTGGACACCCTGGGTTTAAGGAAGGTAACCTCTGCTGTACACATGGGCCTATAACAGTCCTACTGCAAAACATGTTGAATAAGAAAAGAGAGAGAATTGAACTTGCCTTACAGTAGCACAGGAAATTGCCATTCAGTTTCAATCTGTTTTCAGTCTATGTTTTGTAAGAAGCAGATTACGTTGTCTTTATTAGAAATTTAGTGTTTGAGAAAAATCCATGTTAAAGACAGCAATGTCTAAAATCCGAAGGCAACACAGACTGTCAGATTTTCATAGCTTTCCGTTTCAGTTAATAGAATTTATCCCAGGGCTTCCCTGGTGGTCCAGTGGGTAAGGACACCGCCTTGCAGTGCAAGGGGCGCTGGTTCGATCCCTGGCCTGGGAAGATCCCACGTGCCGCGGAGCGGCTGGACCCATGTGTCCAATCACCGAGCCGGAGCACTGGAGCGCATGCGCCCAGAGCTGGTGCTCTGCGATGACAGAGGCCACCGCGATGGGAGGCCCACAGGAGCCAAGGAACAAGGACGGATGAAAATAGACAAATGAAAGACCAATATAAGCCCGTACCGCTCCCTTCCCACCCCACCCAATAAAAAAAAAAGAATTTATCCCAAAGGTGTTTCTTCCTGAAATTAAGTAAACTGTGACTGGGCTGTGTGACTTTAGACAAGTGATTTGACCTCTCTGAAGCTCTCTCATCTGCAAAGGGTCATCTGAGATCCCTGAGAGATGTAGAATTAGGTGATCTGTTTGTAAGCCAGATTATAATCCCGAAAAAAATGGCTTTAGATAGCAAACACCAGAGGAAATGCCTAGTTTTACACCAAGAGGGATCTAATTTTATACAGTTATTCTAAACTAAAGTAAATAAATAAATTCATGACTTTAATGGATAGGCCTAGAGTTTCAGATTTGAGCCAGCTCTGGGTAAATCAAATTTGAAAATATCATGAGAATTAGATGTATACTTGTTAGAGGTCAAGTGCTGATATGATAAACATTTCTTCTACGTCTTCCTCATCAGGAGAAAATTTTAAATTTCTCTGTGGAATAATACATTTCTTACAGTGAAAATTTACATTATACACAACAGATTTTTCTTCTCATGATGGTATGTTGGAATTCAAGTCCTTTTTCTCAGATATAACACACTCCTCTTAAGGAAAAGTTCATCATAACTAGAGTGAGGGTGTGTAAGAACGGTAAAAGGTTAAAATAAAGTTTTTCTTTTCTTTTTTTTAAAGCCACATTAATTGGTTTTATTATCTTAACATATTTTTCTTTTTTTACTCCAAAAATATTTTTATTGGGGTATAGCTAATTAGTAATCTTGTGATAGTTTTAATTGAACAGTGAAGGGGCTTGGCCACACATAGACATACATAGATACCTCCATCGAGGCGGAGGGATTTTAGCTGATCCTAAAGGATTTAGGGGCTTCCCTGGTGCCTCAGATGGTAGAGAATCTGCCTGCAGTGCAGGAGGCCCAGATTTGATCCCTGGGTTGGGAAGATCTCCCGGAGAATGGAATGACTACCCACTCCAGTATACTTGTCTGGAAAATCCAATGGACAGAGGAGCCTGGCAGACTGTAGTCAATGGGGTTGCAAAGAGTCAGACACGACTAAGTGACAAACTTTCACTTTCAGAGGATTTGGATTAGTAGTTCTCAGGTGTCCCTTTCCATTTAGCCCCAACATATTAACACTAATACCTTAAGAATGTGACTTAGGCCCAAGGCAGTAGTACTTTTGAGAGGTGACCTGAAAAATCCTTTACCATTCTGATGCATATTCCAGGAGAACCCCTTCCAGAAAGGAGGCACGATCATCAGATATGGTTTTGTTAAGAGGGAGAGCTATGACGTAGTTAATATGTGTTATTTTTGAGGTAGTCTAATGTAAGCATCCTTTAGAAAGCTAATCTGAGAGTTAGATTATATTTTCTGTGGGAAAATTTAACCAAGGTAATTAGTAGCATTGCCAACGTAAATGCCATGACTTCTGTGGATTGAACAGAGGGGTAAATTCAGGAAACAGACTTCTATAATGTATGTGGGTTACTTAATATTACCACTTAGTACGTGGAATTTTAATTGCAACGTCTGAATATACCTCTCTAACTTTCCTTCCCTGTCTTCTAATCACTTGATGAAGTGAACATTGAATTGATGCAGACAACACCTGAGTTCATTCCCCATTCTCGGTTTGGTTGCAGAGTGCTTTTGTGTGTGTCTTAGGAAACTAGCCACAAAGGTTGGCTTCAAAGAACAGATTCTTTTTGGACAAAATTGAGACCATGACCCAGGCTATTCAGTATCTAGTGGTGAGGGATTATTTTTAGTTTTGAATCTTATAAAATAATATTATTGGCCACTGTAATGAGCTTAACCCCCAGCCCTTGGGGCTTCAAGAAATTGTAGCGCAAAGAGTAGAAAGTCTGTGTCTGTTCTGACTTGGGGAAAACTTGGAACGTGTAAATGGAGGCTGCGGCGGAAGGTAAACGGTGATCTCACATCCTACCCTGCTTTGCCTTCACTCAGGCCACTCCAGCCGTCCCCTCCAGCGCCCCACGGCCTCGGGCTCTTCCCTTTTGTCTTCCTTCTCTCTGGGATCCTGTTTGTCCAGACATCTGTGCGAATTGCACTTGTGGATAGTTGAAGTCTCAGCTCACAGGTCACCTTTTCAGCAAGGCTTTGGCTGTTTTCTTTAAAACAGAAAAATTGCTCCCACCCCAGCACACACGCTTGTTCCCCAGCTCTCCCCGTTTCCTGTCTTGGTTTCTTGTCTTTTTCCCTCTCCAGTTCATATATCGTCATGAGATGTATGTGCTGTGTTTTTTCTTACTCTACCCCCACCCCCACCACGTACACCTTATGATGAGGACATGTATCTATTTTGTTTACGTCTGTATGCAGGAAGACAGTCTTCTGTTTCTCTGTTTGGTTGCGTGTGGGAACATAGAGGCCTTCTCTCTCCATCTTTATAAAGAAAGCTCTGTGTGAAATGGTGATAGCCGCCTTTCATAAATGCTCCATCCTATGAAAAAGGGAAGTCCTACAGAGTCGATATATGAAATATGACTTCAGGGTTTCTTATAACTCTCTGCTTTTAGTCATTTAGTTAAAGTCAGTGTGGACACAGCTCCTGTTTTAGACAGGTGGACATTGGGGTGAGGGAGGGGAATAGGCTGTGGGACTAGGGCATCTCAAACAGGGGCTCTGTGGCAACCTGGAGAGCTGGGGTGGGGAGGGAGCTGGGAGGGGTTTGGTGAGGGGGAGGCGGATTCAGGTCGATGTGTGGCAGTAAACAAAACTCTGTAAAAAAATAAATAAATAAAAATAAAATTAAAAAAAGGAAAAAGAAGTATCTCCTGTTTTGGTAGTAAATTCACTAAGAAGATTGAATTTTAGTTAGGATAATAAAGCATGAAAGAATGCAAAGCTAAGTTCTATTTAATTGTGTCCAAATGTAGGCTGTATACTAGTGCACTGAGAACTGGGAGAGAGGAAGGTAAGCTAGGAGAGCTTGAGGAAGATGGATCGAAAGCCAGTGAGCAGAGCGCAAGCAAAGAGTCAGCCACATTATTGTCTGTTTTATTTTCTGCAGTATTCCTGGAATCTGTAAGTGTCTCACACGTGGTTTATTTATTGAACACAAGAATGAATGAATGAATGTGAAAATGAGCATTATCCCCTACATGGTCAGTGAGAACAGTTTGGCCCACGGAGTATGTGTTTGCAAAGAAAATGTCCGAAGGTGTTTGAGGGCAAGCCTGAAGGCTTAGATGTCCAGATAAGGATTTCAAACCGGTTTGATAAGTGTTAGCAATCCAGCCCATTTTCTTAAGTAGAAGGAAGCCCATGATGTAAATAGAGTGCTCAGAAGCTTTGTCTAAGGTTAGAGCTCCTTCCAGTAGAACTTTCTGTGAGGATGGGGATGTATCTCTGCTGTCCAGTGTGCTCGTCACTAGCCACGTGTGGCCATTGAGCCTTGAACTGCAACTAGTGTGAATGAGAAACTGGATTGTACTTTTTATTTAATTTAAAAGGCACTTGCTGTTAATGGCTGCCATATCAGGCAGTGTAAGAGAACGTGGGTTGGTTTGGAGAGTGGAGAGACTAGGATTGAGGAAACAAGCAGCAGGCTTTCAGAGTAATCCAGCCATGAGTGGTGAAATGTGAAAAGGGAGACTGCGTTCTGAAAAGAAGGGTCAACAGGACTCAGTGAAAATGAGACAAAAGAAGGTAAGCTCGGATCTGCATTCAGTCCAAGACGTTAGCTAATGAGGAATTGAATTATTAAGGAAACAGGATATTTGGAGCAAGCAGAAGGGTGGTTTGTTGCTTTGGGTGTGAGTACAAGTTTGGGTGTATTCTGTCTTTGATGAAAATAGAATGGCTAAGTGGAGAGACTATGTGTTTGGAAATAGAGGATATGGGGCTAGTAATGGTGGTGATATTAGCTTAGACATAATACCTTAAGTCACGAGCGGAAGAACTTTGAGCAAATAATAGAGGAGTGAAGGTGGTGATTAGTGTCATTCAGCAAAGAGAAAGAGGTGACGACTGACTGAATTCAGTTGAAAAGCTGTAGGTTTAGTAGAGGAAGAGCCCCTATAGGTTGTCATCTAATCTATTCAGTTTACAGATGAGGAAATGAGGCTCAGTGATAGGAAATGAAATGTTTAAATATACACAGCTTGTAAATGTCAAATGGAAGCCTTGAACCTAAATTCTCTGCTGACCCCTTCCATTTACTCCTTTTCTCCTTATGTGGGCAAAACAGGAAAATCTTGTGGAGGAATGTGATTGCAGTAGAGTAGGTTGGAAGCTAATTAACAGAGCGATAAGAAAGTGGAATATGGCATAGAGAAGTGGGATTAGTAAGTGTGGACAGCTTTTTTTAAGAAGCTGGTAGTGGAAAAAAGGGATTGAAAT
The DNA here is from genome assembly GCA_022376925.1 of Tragulus kanchil. Lineage (NCBI taxonomy): Eukaryota > Metazoa > Chordata > Mammalia > Artiodactyla > Tragulidae > Tragulus > Tragulus kanchil. Next base: position 224,270,809 of record JAIOJX010000030.1, on the reverse strand, counting down.
GAGATGCAATTGGAAGAGCCAGTGAAATCAAAGAGTTTTTTTTTTCTTTTTTTGATTATGGAAATGTCACTGAATAAATTACTCTGGCTTGATAGGCAAGGCATGAAGCTGAAAAGTAGTTTTTTACCTTTTCACGATTGTCATCTTAGGTCAGAAGTAAATAGTGTGAATGAGAAACTGGATTGTACTTTTTATTTAATTTAAAAGGCACTTGCTGTTAATGGCTGCCATATCAGGCAGTGTAAGAGAACGTGGGTTGGTTTGGAGAGTGGAGACTAGGATTGAGGAAACAAGCAGCAGGCTTTCAGAGTAATCCAGCCATGAGTGGTGAAATGTGAAAAGGGAGACTGCGTTCTGAAAAGAAGGGTCAACAGGACTCAGTGAAAATGAGACAAAAGAAGGTAAGCTCGGATCTGCATTCAGTCCAAGACGTTAGCTAATGAGGAATTGAATTATTAAGGAAACAGGATATTTGGAGCAAGCAGAAGGGTGGTTTGTTGCTTTGGGTGTGAGTACAAGTTTGGGTGTATTCTGTCTTTGATGAAAATAGAATGGCTAAGTGGAGAGACTATGTGTTTGGAAATAGAGGATATGGGGCTAGTAATGGTGGTGATATTAGCTTAGACATAATACCTTAAGTCACGAGCGGAAGAACTTTGAGCAAATAATAGAGGAGTGAAGGTGGTGATTAGTGTCATTCAGCAAAGAGAAAGAGGTGACGACTGACTGAATTCAGTTGAAAAGCTGTAGGTTTAGTAGAGGAAGAGCCCCTATAGGTTGTCATCTAATCTATTCAGTTTACAGATGAGGAAATGAGGCTCAGTGATAGGAAATGAAATGTTTAAATATACACAGCTTGTAAATGTCAAATGGAAGCCTTGAACCTAAATTCTCTGCTGACCCCTTCCATTTACTCCTTTTCTCCTTATGTGGGCAAAACAGGAAAATCTTGTGGAGGAATGTGATTGCAGTAGAGTAGGTTGGAAGCTAATTAACAGAGCGATAAGAAAGTGGAATATGGCATAGAGAAGTGGGATTAGTAAGTGTGGACAGCTTTTTTTAAGAAGCTGGTAGTGGAAAAAAGGGATTGAAATGAGATGCAATTGGAAGAGCCAGTGAAATCAAAGAGTTTTTTTTTTCTTTTTTTGATTATGGAAATGTCACTGAATAAATTACTCTGGCTTGATAGGCAAGGCATGAAGCTGAAAAAGTAGTCTTACCTTCCTTTTACTGCTGTCTGGGAAAATGAAGTAATTGACTCACGATTGTCATCAGTGGATGAGGTCAGAAGTAAATAGTTCTTAGATCTGCTGAACTATGTAATGACCGAACCTTCTGATTGTGTGGATACAGAAAAAGAGTCACCTTCTGGTTTAAGATGTTGATGGTTGGTGTGACTGTCATTTTACTTGGAAAGGTATGACTTCATAATATTTCCTTTTCTTCAGGCCACTTGATATCTACTAAGATCTGAAAGGAATTCAGAGAGACAAATTATTAGCAGGAATACATTGAGTATGTTCTTTTATAACTTTTAATTACCTAAACACCACTATTTGTGGGTATTTCCCATCATATTAAAGAACCAACCACTATATAAATTGGGAAGACTCTCAAGAGTCCCTTGGATTGCAAGGAGATCAAGCCAGTCAATCCTAAAGGAAATCAATCTTGAATAGTCATTGGAAGGATTGGTGCTGAACCTGAAGCTCCAGTACTCTGAGTACCCGAAGCGAAGCGCGTACTTCATTAGAAGAGATCCTGATGGTGGGAAACACTGAGGGCAAGTGGAGAAGGGGGCAGTGGAGGATAGGATGGTTGGATGACATCACTGAGTCAATGGACATGAGTCTGAGCACACTCCAGGAGGTGGTGAAGGACAGGGAAGCCTGGCGAGCTGCAGGCCGTGGGGTCAGACACGACTTAGAGACTGAACAGCAAATATAAGTTAAATGTGCTGCAACATGTCCATGGTAATTCAGTAAAGCTAAGGTGAGGAGAAGAAGTTCCTTTTCTCCTTATGTGGGCAAAACAGGAAAATCTTGTGGAGGAATGTGATTGCAGTAGAGTAGGTTGGAAGCTAATTAACAGAGCGATAAGAAAGTGGAATATGGCATAGAGAAGTGGGATTAGTAAGTGTGGACAGCTTTTTTTAAGAAGCTGGTAGTGGAAAAAAGGGATTGAAATGAGATGCAATTGGAAGAGCCAGTGAAATCAAAGAGTTTTTTTTTTCTTTTTTTGATTATGGAAATGTCACTGAATAAATTACTCTGGCTTGATAGGCAAGGCATGAAGCTGAAAAAGTAGTCTTACCTTCCTTTTACTGCTGTCTGGGAAAATGAAGTAATTGACTCACGATTGTCATCAGTGGATGAGGTCAGAAGTAAATAGTTCTTAGATCTGCTGAACTATGTAATGACCGAACCTTCTGATTGTGTGGATACAGAAAAAGAGTCACCTTCTGGTTTAAGATGTTGATGGTTGGTGTGACTGTCATTTTACTTGGAAAGGTATGACTTCATAATATTTCCTTTTCTTCAGGCCACTTGATATCTACTAAGATCTGAAAGGAATTCAGAGAGACAAATTATTAGCAGGAATACATTGAGTATGTTCTTTTATAACTTTTAATTACCTAAACACCACTATTTGTGGGTATTTCCCATCATATTAAAGAACCAACCACTATATAAATTGGGAAGACTCTCAAGAGTCCCTTGGATTGCAAGGAGATCAAGCCAGTCAATCCTAAAGGAAATCAATCTTGAATAGTCATTGGAAGGATTGGTGCTGAACCTGAAGCTCCAGTACTCTGAGTACCCGAAGCGAAGCGCGTACTTCATTAGAAGAGATCCTGATGGTGGGAAACACTGAGGGCAAGTGGAGAAGGGGGCAGTGGAGGATAGGATGGTTGGATGACATCACTGAGTCAATGGACATGAGTCTGAGCACACTCCAGGAGGTGGTGAAGGACAGGGAAGCCTGGCGAGCTGCAGGCCGTGGGGTCAGACACGACTTAGAGACTGAACAGCAAATATAAGTTAAATGTGCTGCAACATGTCCATGGTAATTCAGTAAAGCTAAGGTGAGGGAGAAGAAGTTTCCCAGCTTCCTTTCACCCCCAAAAGTTATCTTAGGTGATCCTTGTTTACGTCTTTAAAGTATGATGTCCTCTTACAAAGAGCACTTTTACTGAAATGCTGATCACAGACGGTGAGGACGTAGGTTGGTGAAAGAGGAAGAACTTTAGATTTTTAAGGACCCAGAAGATTGACTTATTATGGTTATCATTAAAAAAAAATTATCTTAAGACACTTCTTAGGCTTTAGCCTTATGCTTTAGCCTTAGGCTTCTTAGGCTTTAGCCTTATGTAGAAAATTAAAAGCCTTATGTAGAAAATTAAAAGGTGAAATGTAAGATTTCTTTTCATTTTGCAGTGATGCCTTCGAAATAAGAGCTGACATGACAGTTTGAAGCTAAGAATTACCTGTTGTTTCATTTTTGTTACTGGTTTGTTTCTGAGATCACGTGACCCCTCTTAGTTGAGCCTCTGATGCTGGTGGTCTCTGTATGTTATGACGGAGGCCATGGTGCTACTGCTGTGTGTCACTGAATTCTGAACAAGGCGCCAAGTCAAGACACGACTGTTGGGTGCTGAATTCTCAGAAACACACACACACACACATATACACACACACAGAGACCCCCTAAAACAAAGCCCTGTTAGAATGGAGTTCGGCTGTTTAGTTACCTTTTTTTGTTAAATTTTGGCCTCTTTTATTGGTTTTTTTATTCATTTATTTTCATCTTCATTCTTTGGCCTGTATAGGCCTCCCATTGCAGTGGCCTCCCTCATTGCAGAGCACCGGCTCTGGCCACATGTGCTCCAGAGCACTGGCTCGCAACTGGACACACTGGTCCAGCTGCTCCGCGGCACGTGGGATCCTCCCCGACCAGAGATTGAACCGGTGCCCCTTGCACTGCAAGGCGAACAGTTTACCCACTGGACCACCAGGGAAGCCCTGATTAACTTTTTTAAAAGGGAGCATGTTACCTTGAGAAAGTAGTATACTTCTGGCAATCATGCCATCCTGCAGGGAGATCAGATATTGTGAAATTCAACCTATTTTGAAGGGGGGACGTGTCTTTAGCCTTATTTCATCAACGGGTAAACAAGGGCAAAAGCACAGTTGCCTAGTGATATTTCTCCCTCTTACTTTTCAATTTCATGCTCTTTTGTCCTGAATGTTAAATGAAAATTGAGCTCTGTTTAAAGTTTGAATTAGTTTTTTTGCTGGTTCCAGACCTTAGTCTATTAATATACTCTGGTATAGACTGTTTACCTGAAAATATTCAGAAGCCTAACTGCTGTGGTTTGCTTTTAGACCAGTTCGGCTTAGAAGAATGTGTCTTGTTTACTTTTTGCTGGCTAAGCGTGTATGACTGGCAGAAGCTGTTTAGCTCCGCTGCCCACGTGGTCTGGACAAAAGAACCGGCAGTCTGTTAGAGAAGAACAAAAGAGAAGCAAGGAAAATAATTTTCCTTTGGCTGGAAGATAGCCCCGAAGCCTTGATCTGGAGTTTGGACGACAGCTGAAGTAGAAGGAAGTCAATGGAAAGTAGTGTGTGCTGCAGGGAAGGAGGCATTCTCTTTTGGGGGTTGGATCGCGTGGCATGCAGCATAAAGGTTCCTATTGGTCAGTGGTATTTCAGCCTCATGTTCCCAGCCGGAATTTCAGTGAGAAATATTCTGGCATTCTTCTCTTGTTGTTGAGGAATCTGTGTTCTTTCTGTTCAGCTGACTTTTACTGTTTATTTTAAAACAAGTAAGTCTCTTGACTCTAAAGGGAATCGTCTAACAAAAGAAAGGCACACTAAAAATGACCGAACTGAACTGTGGTACTTTTTCTTCTACTCATCTGACTAGTTTTAGGAAAATAAGGAAGTCTTGTTCTGGAATAAGATGAGTTTAAGGAGCTTGTGTTTTGAGGGGAGAGGCAGGTAGGTGTATGGTCTTTCTCTGAGTTGTCAACGAGGGGCAGGGAACTAAAATAGCTGTGTACTGAGGTGAGTCAGATTGAGCAACTTTTAAGTCAGTTAAATCCGTCTGTCCTGTGCTAAAACCAAACTGGAATCTTGGAAAAAGCCTTGAATTGGTACTTGTCAGTAGTTTCCCTATAAAAAGTGCTGTCTATTTGCTTACTTGAGTATTCTCAGAATAGATAGGAATTTTAAATCAGATTATTCCTGGGAAGTTTACGTAACTTGCTATAGTGTGCTGTCATTGTTTGTAAAAATTTAAGTGATCGATTGAATTCCTTTGAAGGGGGACGTGTCTTTAGCCTTATTTCATCAACGGGTAAACAAGGGCAAAAGCACAGTTGCCTAGTGATATTTCTCCTCTTACTTTTCAATTTCATGCTCTTTTGTCCTGAATGTTAAATGAAAATTGAGCTCTGTTTAAAGTTTGAATTAGTTTTTTTGCTGGTTCCAGACCTTAGTCTATTAATATACTCTGGTATAGACTGTTTACCTGAAAATATTCAGAAGCCTAACTGCTGTGGTTTGCTTTTAGACCAGTTCGGCTTAGAAGAATGTGTCTTGTTTACTTTTTGCTGGCTAAGCGTGTATGACTGGCAGAAGCTGTTTAGCTCCGCTGCCCACGTGGTCTGGACAAAAGAACCGGCAGTCTGTTAGAGAAGAACAAAAGAGAAGCAAGGAAAATAATTTTCCTTTGGCTGGAAGATAGCCCCGAAGCCTTGATCTGGAGTTTGGACGACAGCTGAAGTAGAAGGAAGTCAATGGAAAGTAGTGTGTGCTGCAGGGAAGGAGGCATTCTCTTTTGGGGGTTGGATCGCGTGGCATGCAGCATAAAGGTTCCTATTGGTCAGTGGTATTTCAGCCTCATGTTCCCAGCCGGAATTTCAGTGAGAAATATTCTGGCATTCTTCTCTTGTTGTTGAGGAATCTGTGTTCTTTCTGTTCAGCTGACTTTTACTGTTTATTTTAAAACAAGTAAGTCTCTTGACTCTAAAGGGAATCGTCTAACAAAAGAAAGGCACACTAAAAATGACCGAACTGAACTGTGGTACTTTTTCTTCTACTCATCTGACTAGTTTTAGGAAAATAAGGAAGTCTTGTTCTGGAATAAGATGAGTTTAAGGAGCTTGTGTTTTGAGGGGAGAGGCAGGTAGGTGTATGGTCTTTCTCTGAGTTGTCAACGAGGGGCAGGGAACTAAAATAGCTGTGTACTGAGGTGAGTCAGATTGAGCAACTTTTAAGTCAGTTAAATCCGTCTGTCCTGTGCTAAAACCAAACTGGAATCTTGGAAAAAGCCTTGAATTGGTACTTGTCAGTAGTTTCCCTATAAAAAGTGCTGTCTATTTGCTTACTTGAGTATTCTCAGAATAGATAGGAATTTTTAAATCAGATTATTCCCCTGGGAAGTTTACCGTAACTTGCTATAGTGTGCTGTCATTGTTTGTACTTTTTTTAATCAGTGAAGGAAAGATGGTTTTATAGTAGTAGTAACTGTTGATCGATGAGATGCCTTTTGTGTTTCAGAAACTGTACTCAGCACTTTATGAACAAGATCTCATTTAATCTTCTCAACATTTGTAGTCATTAACATTCAGATTGGGACTTGCTCATAGAGCACTTGGAGAAGATTGTGCCAGGTACCAGTCTTTGAATAGTCATTAATAGTATTTGGTCAATTTTCTTGTTGAATTCTGTGTCCCAACACAGCGTTGTTCCTGACATGTGGTAGGGAATATATGTCCAGCTTCAGTGGTACATACTTTTCCTTCATGCTAAGCTGCCTTTCTTATAAAAAATGCTCTCCTACAACGTCCAGCACTTTGGGAATATGTTATAGTTTTCCCTCTTCATCTCTGGTTCTTCCTTTTTGTTCCTCTGTGTGTGTAGCCCCTCTTCTTCTGCTCATCCCTTGAGTGTTGATGTTCCTCTGATAAGCCCTCTCTTATTCTCTGTCTATACTTCTCATGAGAAATACTTGCTTCCTTGGCATCACTTGTCATGCACATGTGAAAGTGTTAGTCGCTCAGTCGTGTCTGACTCTTTGGGACCCCGTGGACTGCAGCCCACCAGGCTTTCCCTCTCCTTCACCATCTCTCAGATGAAACTCCTGTTCAAACTCCTATCCGTTGAGTCGGTGATGCCATCCAACCATCTCATCCTCTGTTGTCCCCCAAAGATCTCTCAAATAGCAAGTATCAGATGCGTGTGTGTGCTAAGTCACGTCAGTCATTTTTGACTCTTTGGGACCCCATGAACTGTAGCCTGTTAGGCTCCGACTGTCCCAGGGATTTTCCAGGCAAGAATACTGGAGTGGGCTGCCATGCCATCCTCCAGGGATTATGGATGCTCAGACAGATTTAATTAAGGCTTCCCTCTGCCAAAAGCTCTTCACTGGCTCCCTCAGTAGAAAGTTAAAGCTACCCTGGCCTAATCTGTTGATTTTTTTTTTTTTTTTTATGGCCTAGCCTCTGCTTACCCTTTTGCCTCATCTTTCACACTTTCCGCCCTCGCGCTCCACCAGCCCCACTGAACTACTGTTTCTTTTCCTTCCGTGAGTCGGGCTGTGGCTGTTTTGGCATTGGTTTCCCTCCCTTTTCCTCATCCTCTTGCTACTCCCTCTGCATGTTCCATCCCCAATAAACAAGCAGATGTACCCAAACCCTTAATGCCCTTTGGGTCTCAGCTTTGGTGTCATTTCTCCTGAGAAACCTTGTGACCCACCAACTCTAAAGTTGCTTTCTTCTGTGTTCTCTCAGCACTGTATAATTTTTTGTTCATTTACCAACTTGGTACTGTTGGGCTTCTTTCATTTCACTTTTTATATTTAGAGCCCCCCCATTTTGATTGGATTTGATTTTATAATCGCATAAAACATTTACGTGGTTCCAAAGTCAAATCTGCAAAATGAGGTACGTTCAGAGAAGTCTAGCGTTCTCGCTGTTCCCACCCCAACTCCCAGCTTTGCTTTTCCCATTTCTGTTTGGCCTGAGCCCCACATAAATCTTCCTAAAGGGTTTCTTGTCATCTCAGTCACACCATACAGGCTTCAATTGCTTGCTCTGTACTCAGAGTGAAATCCATATTCCTCGGCTTATTGTTTAAGTCCTCTCGTGTCATAGCATCAGCTAACCTAACTTCATTAGCCAGTGAGCCTGATATTCAGCCACATTGAATTGTTCATTGTTTCCTGTACAGGCTCTGTGTTTGTTCACTCCTGTTTTTCATTCAGGCTTTTCTTAGGGCCAGGATCATTTATCCTCTCTTGCCCTTTTCTGCCTATCCCCAGTCTCCTTACCCAAATCTTAACTATTCTTTAAGCCCAGAGCAGATGCTTCCCTACTATTAAACTTCTCTACCATTCTCTAGGGTTTCAGTGTCCTTGCCTGGGAAATCCCGCAGACAGAGGAGCCTGATGGGCTGTAGTCCATGGGGCTGCGAAAGAGTCGGACACGACTTAAGGACTAACTAACAGCTTCAGTCCTCACATTCCTTACTGGGGACATGGTGATTTCTCAGAGTGTCCTAGGTGAAGACCATTAGTGTCCTCAGAGATCCAGAGATTTTTTTTTGGCCACTTCTGTTGATCTCTCATTTATTTTCATCTTTGTTCTTTGGCCCGTGTGGGCCTCCCATCGCGGCGGCCTCTGTGGTCGCAGAGCACCGGCTCTGGGCACATGCGCTCCAGAGCTCCGGCTCGGTCATTGGACACATCGGTCCAGCCGCTCCGCGGCACGTGGGATCTTCCAGGCCAGGGATCAAACTGGCGCCTCTTGCACTGCAAGGTGGTGTCCTTACCCACTGGACCACCAGGGAAGCCCAGATCCAGAGATTTTGATGAACTATTCAGGTAGTATCACATCGACAGAAAACTTAGAGCACACACGTTGTCTTAACTGACTCATCTCATCTCCCACGGGCAAGGCCAGTGGGACTCTGGTTGTCCACATCACTTCATTTCTGTTAGAGTGCTTAGGAGATCAGAAATTTAATTTTAGGTTTAACCTAATTACATTCTGTCTTTCTAGTCAAGTGTACAAATTGGAGCTGCAAATTCATTTTACTGTGTAGCATCCCTGAGCCCAGATTTAGAGTGTGTTCCCTGTGAGTGTGGGAAAATTTTCACACTCTCTGGAGATAATCTCCAAATTGATAGATTATAGAATTAAAATCTGTAGCTTAGGAGCATTTTGATCGTGTTTAAAGGATTGCATCAAACTGGTATTCTTAATGCCTCAGTAAGTACATCTGCAGTTTTCATTTTTCTGCTCTTTCATTTAATTGGACCTGAGATAATTACAGTGCCTCAAAGAGGTACCAACCTCAGGCAAAATTGTTTGTTTGCCAAGGACAGAATGTTTCCCTTTAACAATATAAGGAAAATGAAATTTGCATTGTGCGTCACAAATGCAGCACAAGCTAGGTCCATTTGAACTCATGGCAAACATAATAAAATGAGAAAGTAAAGTGTGTGTTGGCTAAAATAATGCTTCAGTAATTATAACCTTAAAGACTTTTAACCGTTAAAGGAAAAGGTAGGCAAAGTATTCCCTTGTTGATCCAGGGACAGTTTGTGATGAATAATAAAGAGCATTTAAAAAATAAATTGTGCAGTTGTATTTCCTGTCTTTAAATCAGCATAGCTTACATAGCATTAAGAAGAGTGTGGTTTCATTATTCTTGGTTTATCTTTACTCCTGATCAAGAGTCAATACATCAGGTTTTACATCATTTCCAGATACCAGTGTAGGAACATATGTGAGTGAGGTCTCGTCTTAGATTGCTTCATAGAAGAATTATATATATATATATATATTTTATTTATTTATTTTTAAATTATTGCTTTATTTGTCTTAATTTGGCTGCACTGGGTCTCAGTTGTGACATGTGGGATCTAGTTCCCTGACCAGGGATCAAACCTGGGCCCCCTGCATTAAAAGCACAGAGTCTCAACCACTGGACCACCAGGGAAATCCCAAAGAATCGTATTTTGAGAGAGATGTGAAATACTTCAAAGAAGAGAGGACAGAATTCCCAGCTTTTATCCCTTCTTTTTCCTGATTCTCTAACTGTCACATCCATTCACTTGTTCACCGTTCACTTGTCCTGCCTGCCTGCCAGGCGGTGAACTCTGGGAGGTCAAAAGTGAGTCTGACTTCTCTGTATATCCCCAGTGCCTACAGGGGTGAATCTCTAACCTGAGTGTGGGAAAATTTTCACACTCTCTGGAGATAATCTCCAAATTGATAGATTATAGAATTAAAATCTGTAGCTTAGGAGCATTTTGATCGTGTTTAAAGGATTGCATCAAACTGGTATTCTTAATGCCTCAGTAAGTACATCTGCAGTTTTCATTTTTCTGCTCTTTCATTTAATTGGACCTGAGATAATTACAGTGCCTCAAAGAGGTACCAACCTCAGGCAAAATTGTTTGTTTGCCAAGGACAGAATGTTTCCCTTTAACAATATAAGGAAAATGAAATTTGCATTGTGCGTCACAAATGCAGCACAAGCTAGGTCCATTTGAACTCATGGCAAACATAATAAAATGAGAAAGTAAAGTGTGTGTTGGCTAAAATAATGCTTCAGTAATTATAACCTTAAAGACTTTTAACCGTTAAAGGAAAAGGTAGGCAAAGTATTCCCTTGTTGATCCAGGGACAGTTTGTGATGAATAATAAAGAGCATTTAAAAAATAAATTGTGCAGTTGTATTTCCTGTCTTTAAATCAGCATAGCTTACATAGCATTAAGAAGAGTGTGGTTTCATTATTCTTGGTTTATCTTTACTCCTGATCAAGAGTCAATACATCAGGTTTTACATCATTTCCAGATACCAGTGTAGGAACATATGTGAGTGAGGTCTCGTCTTAGATTGCTTCATAGAAGAATTATATATATATATATATATTTTTTTTATTTATTTATTTTTAAATTATTGCTTTATTTGTCTTAATTTGGCTGCACTGGGTCTCAGTTGTGACATGTGGGATCTAGTTCCCTGACCAGGGATCAAACCTGGGCCCCCTGCATTAAAAGCACAGAGTCTCAACCACTGGACCACCAGGGAAATCCCAAAGAATCGTATTTTGAGAGAGATGTGAAATACTTCAAAGAAGAGAGGACAGAATTCCCAGCTTTTATCCCTTCTTTTTCCTGATTCTCTAACTGTCACATCCATTCACTTGTTCACCGTTCACTTGTCCTGCCTGCCTGCCAGGCGGTGAACTCTGGGAGGTCAAAAGTGAGTCTGACTTCTCTGTATATCCCCAGTGCCTACAGGGGTGAATCTGAAATCTAACCCTAGCCACGCTGACGAGCTTCTGCGTAGCCTCAGGCAAATCATCGTACAGCTCTTTATGCCTGTTTTCTAAAGGATTAGAGAGAAAAGTCATGGCCTCTCAGAGATGGGAAAGACTGTAGAGTCCATAATCCAGTCCCTTACTTTATGGATAGAAAAACCCTGACTGCCTGGCTCTTCTAGATGTGAGAATAGAAATCCTTTGAGCTGAGTAAATAGCCGTGTTCTATTTTATCCTGATTTTCTCTTGTGTGATAGATTAGTTTCATTTGGGACTATGGTGTAAAGCCTTAAACCAGATCTCTTTTCCTGTGTGACTTAGTCCTTAAATCTTATTCTTAAAAGAGTCTGAAAAAGAGTGGATGGTGTAAGTTTCTCAGGCAGAGGACAATAGGAGGCAGAAAGAAACATCCACACGGTAGGATTTATGATAAATCAGAACAAAATACCTAGATCTAGTTGCTTAAATTATTTGTCTAAGCAGACACCTCTCACTAAACTTTTTTTAATAATAAAAACTCATGGATACATTAAGACCTTGTGTCTAAATATGTGGGCATTTAAAAAATGATTTTCATTTAGACTTGAGGACTTCAAAATTTTACTTTCTAGTGAAATACCTTCAACTGGATTGTGAGGAAGAGCTGCGTCTTGGCCTCTATTATAACACCCCTCAAGTGAACTGAAATATCTGTTTATTCTTTAGATTAGGGAGTGATTTATTTGCTTTTCAAAAGAAGGCTTCACTTTCAGAAAGACATCCAAAAGAAGTACTTATATGTGCTACAACAAGAATGAACCTTGAAAATACCTTAAATAAAAAAAGCTAGTTACAAAAGCCCACATGTCGTATGATTCCATTTAAATGAAATATCCAGAATAGGCAAGTCTAGAGAGACAGAAAGTAGATTAGTGGCTGCCTAGGGTCAGGAGGGGCAGAGGAGAAGCAGGGTGGTGGCTGAGTGGTCGAGGCTTCCTTTTTGAGGTGAGGAAGATGTTCTAAGATTGATTGTGGTGATGGGTACACATGTCAGTGAATATACAGAAAATCATTGAATTGCACAGTTTAAATGGGTGACCTATATTGGTGTGTGCATTATATCTCAAAGTGATTTTTAAAAAGCATTATCATAAGAATTGTTTAGTGAACATGGTTGTATCATCTCGTTGGAAATAACCATTTGATTTTTTGAGAATAATGGCTAGCATGTCTTGATTGCTTACTATGTGCCAGGCATTGTGCTAGATATTTGAAAATCTACATTTTCTTACATTAGACATTAGTTTCCATACAGCTTTTCAGCATCACAGTCATCCCTGTATTCCCCATGCGTATTAGCACGAAGCCCAACAAAGGCCTTAAACTCAAATTATTTGGATGAATGACAGTATATATGAATTTATAAATGAATGAATTTAGCACTCGAGCTTGGCATCCCAGGACGTCAGGGTATTGATTTCTCCTTTTCTTTTTATCAGTCTAGTCTCAAACCTATCAAGCACTTGTAGCTCACATAAGAATTGACAGTTCCTATGACAAGTGGAAAAATTGTTCTGACTGGGTTTTGCCGTTTCCATAGAAAGAAGAAAAGAGGAGGCAGGGGAGGGCTTTTATTGCATTGCCCTCATTCCTTTTGATCCTTATTTCGAGTAGCCAGCAATCCATCCTTAGCTTTCAGTCTCTGTATTTACTCCTGGAGGGATTGGTTAATCTTCCTGCAGATCTTTTACAGAGAACACACTAGCAGTTAGTCGTTTAGTCACTTAAGTCGTGTCCGACTCTGGCGACCCCATAGACTGTAGCCAGCCAGGCTCCTCTGTCCATGGGGTTCTCTAGGCGAGACTCTGGACTGGGGTGCCGTTTCCACATGAGGCTAGTGGGAGAACATTAGCCCACAGCAGTTTGGCTTTCAGCTTGCCTGAATTATTAGAGTCCAAGAAAGTGCCTCGCAAAATCTTCTACATAGGTGACATTTATTTTCACTTTCAGACTAGAAATGAGACCCCTAAGCTCTTATGTTGAAGGTCACAATTTATTTGTACTTCAAGATAGTTTTAAATTAGAACACTTAGTTGGATGCTAACTAAAAACACAGATAATATAGTTCAGCTCTGCTACCCAGAACCCTCTGGAATCCTCATGACCTCATATCTGGATCGAGAGTGCTCTAATACTGTAACATGTATATTCCTTTGAATTCTGGATCAACTAGAAGATGCCTTGCTTCAGAGACTGTACTGGTAATTATTGAATTAGGAGATATTATACTTTTATTCATTATGTGTGTTTGCCCAGGAGTGTCCAACTCTCTGAGACCCCATGGACTGTAGTCCACCAGGCTGCTCTGTCCATGGGATTTCCCAGGCAGGAATAGTGGAGTGGATTGCTGTGCCCTCCTCCAGGGGATCTTCCTGACCCAGGGATCAAACCCACGTCTCCAGATTATATTCAGGACTAATCTTAAATCCTTGTGCACTGACATCATGGACACCAGATTAGCTTACTTGTCATATTAAAACACCTGTATGTTTTTATTACAAACAATGAGGATATCCTGTAAATTTTTTTTTGTTCTTTTAGGAGATGAAAACAAGACTAAACACCTGTCTTAAGCTGCTGGAACCTTAAAGCTCTTTTCCATTCTACTTCCTCTATTCACAGTTGAATAGAAGGATTTTATGTTTAATACCTATTCTTTTTTTTAAAATTAATTTATTTATTTGGGGGGGTGGGATGGGGAGGGAGGGGGGCGGGTGGGCCGCCTCCATTGGACTTTCATTTGTCTATTTTTTCATCCATCTTTGTTCTTTGGCCCGTGTGGGCCTCCCATCATGGTGGCCTCTGTTGTTGCAGAGCACCGGCTCTGGGCGCATGCACTCCAGAGCTCCGGCTCGGTCATTGGACACATCGGTCCAGCCACTCCGCGGCACGTGGGATCTTCCCAGGCCAGGGATCGAACCAGCGCCCCTTACACTGCAAGGCGGTGTCCTTACCCACTGGACCGCCAGCCCTGTTTAATACCTATTCTATGACCGTGTTTGCATTTCTACAACAACCTAGAGAGCTCCTTGCCAACAAAGAAACTAAGGTTTAGAGCAATATGTATGGACAGTTACCTTAAAAAAATGGTTACCCTACTTGTTCAAAGCATACCAGGGAGGAATGTAGGAAAAAACGAAGCAAATCTCCCAACTCTGGCTAAACGGTTCAAGAATAAAAGATCTCTGGGAGGAGGTTCTCAAATACCAAACAGGAATAATTTAAGCTCTAATGGTGAATTAAAAGCTCCCAAAGAAGAGCCAGTCCATACTGTCAGTTAGTGAAGTTAATAAGATGAGAATCCATTCATTCACATAGTCATGTGTTAAAGTATTAGTCGCTCAGTTGTGTCCGACTCTTTGAGCCAACCAGGCTGCTCGGTCCATGGGATTTTTCAGGCAAGAATACTGGAGTGGGTTGCCATTATTTCCTCCAGGGGATCTTCCCAACCCAGGAATTGAACCCACATCTCCTACATTGGCAGGTGGATTCTTTACCACTGCGACAGATTGTTAAAATTGCTAAAATATCCCAAGCTTTGGAAAGAATCATGATTTATAAGCCAATCCGGAAAGCTTAAGAGAAAACTTTGATTTCTGAATTTGCAACTTAAATGAATTAAATATTATAGAGTGTAAAATAAAATCTTCTAAATAGGAGTATTATACACAAAACCTTCTTAGGCATATAGTAGATGTTTTCAGTGAGAGGACAAGGAGAACATCAGAACATAGGTGGTTTACCTGATAACGTTGAGTTATAGTTTGGACCCTAAGCTCCTTGGTATCCAAAGCAAAAAGGTACATATGGGAATTTTAATCTTGGGTCCATGAATTTCTTAGGATTATATGTAAATCTATATGTGTCCGTGTGTTTTTCTGGAGGAAGAATTTCCATCACATTCTCAAAGGGTATGTGATCCAGAAAAGACTGCGCAGTTGTATTACATTTTTAAAAAGAGGGATGGGTAACAGAGGAGCCTTTATAGATTGATTTTCAAGCATCCTTTTGCACCCTGCATTAATGTAGCTTGTGTTTAGGGTTAAATTTATACTTTAGACTAGTCTTCAATATATATGGGGATTAGCATTTTACTGAATGCCTTTTATGTGCCTAAGAGGAAAAACTCTGATGCATTAATTCATTTCATTCTCACAGCACTCATATAAAGTAAATATGCCTGTTTTACTGATGAGGAAACTGAGACCCAGATTCAAAAATCTTGCCCAAGGTTACAAAACAAAGTGAGAACATCAGTAGGTCCTCTTTCTGCTCCCGCATACCACTGTATCCAGCTGAGTACCCAAGATGCACTGCGCGTCGCCCAGATCCTGATGCCATAGTGTTGGAGCCTTGCCCCTGCCCCTCTCTTAAAACGAGTAAGCCAGTCCATACTGTCAGTTAGTGAAGTTAATAAGATGAGAATCCATTCATTCACATAGTCATGTGTTAAAGTATTAGTCGCTCAGTTGTGTCCGACTCTTTGAGCCAACCAGGCTGCTCGGTCCATGGGATTTTTCAGGCAAGAATACTGGAGTGGGTTGCCATTATTTCCTCCAGGGGATCTTCCCAACCCAGGAATTGAACCCACATCTCCTACATTGGCAGGTGGATTCTTTACCACTGCGACAGATTGTTAAAATTGCTAAAATATCCCAAGCTTTGGAAAGAATCATGATTTATAAGCCAATCCGGAAAGCTTAAGAGAAAACTTTGATTTCTGAATTTGCAACTTAAATGAATTAAATATTATAGAGTGTAAAATAAAATCTTCTAAATAGGAGTATTATACACAAAACCTTCTTAGGCATATAGTAGATGTTTTCAGTGAGAGGACAAGGAGAACATCAGAACATAGGTGGTTTACCTGATAACGTTGAGTTATAGTTTGGACCCTAAGCTCCTTGGTATCCAAAGCAAAAAGGTACATATGGGAATTTTAATCTTGGGTCCATGAATTTCTTAGGATTATATGTAAATCTATATGTGTCCGTGTGTTTTTCTGGAGGAAGAATTTCCATCACATTCTCAAAGGGTATGTGATCCAGAAAAGACTGCGCAGTTGTATTACATTTTTAAAAAGAGGATGGGTAACAGAGGAGCCTTTATAGATTGATTTTCAAGCATCCTTTTGCACCCTGCATTAATGTAGCTTGTGTTTAGGGTTAAATTTATACTTTAGACTAGTCTTCAATATATATGGGGATTAGCATTTTACTGAATGCCTTTTATGTGCCTAAGAGGAAAAACTCTGATGCATTAATTCATTTCATTCTCACAGCACTCATATAAAGTAAATATGCCTGTTTTACTGATGAGGAAACTGAGACCCAGATTCAAAAATCTTGCCCAAGGTTACAAAACAAAGTGAGAACATCAGTAGGTCCTCTTTCTGCTCCCGCATACCACTGTATCCAGCTGAGTACCCAAGATGCACTGCGCGTCGCCCAGATCCTGATGCCATAGTGTTGAGCGCAGCCTTGCCCCTGCCCCTCTCTCTTAAAACGAAAGTGGGAGGAATAAGTATATAAAGAAAATACTGAGCATGTAAGTAGTTCAGATGTTCCCTGTGTTAGTCCATTTTCTCTTGTGAGAATGCTGAGAATCTTTTACCAAATTTCCTTAGCCTTCCAATGTCTTCATGGAAAAAGCATCTATTATATAAATGCACAAGTAGAGGTGAGTGTAATTATGATTGGCTCCTTATCATCGAATTTGTTAGTGGAATCACTTTAGGGCCAGGTTTTCTAATAGTTGAGATCAGTAATCAGCAGTAATCATAATCAATCACTCCCATATTAATATAGTATCCTATTAATATATAATTAATATAGCATCATAGTAATATATAATTAGTATCGTATCATAGTAATCATATTATCAGCAGTCAGCAGTCTGCATATTATAAAAAATTAAAAGAGGTTTTAAAGCTACAGGTGTATTCATTAAATCTTCTCTAAGAATATTTCATTTGCTTTCCTTCTGTTCAGGGATTTAAAAATTAGATAAAAAGTAGAGAGACTCAGCCGTGTCTCTCTTCTTTGGGTAGCGAGGACATGCTTTGTGCTGCTGAAGTGGAGAGAGAGAGAGAGAGAGGCCAATACCCTCAGGATCCCGACTGTCTGGCAACGCTGCCCTAGAGGCTGCACAGCACAGCTGTAGGCCTGCAAGGTTTCCCACCAGGGCATTTGCTCCGAAGGGGGAGGATTCTTTTGGCAACAACTAGATGTAGAGCGATCTGAAGCGGCTCTTGGAAGAGGTTGAGCTTCGTCCTTTATACTGTGGCTGGGAAGCTGTTGGTATCAACTTTGATTATGAGCCCCCAAGAGAAGGTGTGGAGTTGGTGCAGGACATGACAACAAAATGTTTTATAATCTCATCATACAAGCCAAAGAGAAGAGTGAGTTTCAAGAAATATGAATGCCTGTTTCTTTCTCAGGTTATTTATTTAGATTTTGTACTCCTGAATAGGATAGATCGGTGTCTCCGGCGCTCATAGCTTGTATTTTGAGATCTCGTTTAATTTGATGTAGCACATGACAGTGATGTGTATGTTTCCTGAGAAATTTTACACTCTTCATATTGTGTGGTAATGGGGAAGTTCCGAAGATTCTTGCCGTGCTCTTTAATGATTACCAAGAATTATCTTACAGGTTTAAAGTGCAGATAGGCTTCATTGATTGGGAGAACCTAAGTCCTAATCTCTTCTCCTTCACCTATCAGTTCTATTACCTGAGCAAGTTTCTCATCCTCTCAGCTTCATCTTTAAGTTGAAGATGGCGATTGTAACAACTTCCTCCTAGGGCGGTTATTAGATTATATTGAATATGGATAAAATTCTCAATAGAGTCATATACTGAGATGATATACTGTGCTATTTAAATTTCTCTTTTTAGAAAGAGATCATAATAAATAGGTTGTTTCAACTTAAAAATACTTGATTTTCTAAAATCTTATACAGCAAACCAGCCTCATTGCCACTTTCTGCCTCTTTCCCTAAAGTTGCTGCAAGCATTCTCTCAACTTTAGATAACTACTTGGTACCAGTGCTAGAATTACAAGATGAAATTAAGATTTAAATATCTTATCAGCAATTTTGCATCTAATTTGGTACATGGAATGTAATATTAGTCAGATTGACTTTACAGATTTGGATAATTTCAGAGAAACTCTTTTGAAGTCATACTCTGGTGTCACTAGAATTAAAGAGGATTTTCACTGTGAATAGTTTCATTAGATGCTGTTAGGATTGTAATTGTTTTTTGAAAACAAGTGGAACTTGGCAGTTGAAACCTATGAAAATGCAGAAAAAGCTTTGATTTGGGTTTTAGGAAATAGGGGAGGTATTTTGTAAAACCTGAATTTAAGTAAGTTAATAAATAGCAACCAGGCTTTGAGTTTTAAGAGTTTAGAAACTGAACTCAAAAAATGCCTCTTTTACCTTACAGTATCTTTGTTCCTGAAGCCATGATCAAGATTTGTTTTCTCTATGAGGGCATTTTGCAGACCATAAAGCCTATTTCCCAGTTTTTATATACTGAGTGAAACATGCATACAGTTGATTTCCTTGGCCTGCAGCATATAGTAAAAAAATATAAATATATCTAATTCAGTGGCTGTTGCAATATCTGGCTCACAGTAGACATTTTGTTATTCATTTGGGAAATGCTGTAAGAGTTGGGAGGATTTCCACAAAAGGAACTCAGGAAGCTTTGTGGGAGTATTGGCTTTGGAACCTTTAAGATCCTGGTGATCTTGGATGTAGAGAGAGTTAGAAGGATATTCTAGGGCCAGAGAGCTTCAGGAGGCAAGGCCCATTGGCGATGGATACCATGCAGATGCTACACGTGTTTGCAAACCATCCAGTTCTTCAGAGCTGCTGTCTCAATGCGAGGCTAAAGACACTGGAATGAAAACAGAGATAGTGAGGTAGCTACCTTCCTTTAGGACAGATAGAATATAATGAAGCATCTCCCGTGGGATTTGGTTTATTCTAGGTAGTCTCAATAGAGTCATATACTGAGATGATATACTGTGCTATTTAAATTTCTCTTTTTAGAAAGAGATCATAATAAATAGGTTGTTTCAACTTAAAAATACTTGATTTTCTAAAATCTTATACAGCAAACCAGCCTCATTGCCACTTTCTGCCTCTTTCCCTAAAGTTGCTGCAAGCATTCTCTCAACTTTAGATAACTACTTGGTACCAGTGCTAGAATTACAAGATGAAATTAAGATTTAAATATCTTATCAGCAATTTTGCATCTAATTTGGTACATGGAATGTAATATTAGTCAGATTGACTTTACAGATTTGGATAATTTCAGAGAAACTCTTTTGAAGTCATACTCTGGTGTCACTAGAATTAAAGAGGATTTTCACTGTGAATAGTTTCATTAGATGCTGTTAGGATTGTAATTGTTTTTTGAAAACAAGTGGAACTTGGCAGTTGAAACCTATGAAAATGCAGAAAAAGCTTTGATTTGGGTTTTAGGAAATAGGGGAGGTATTTTGTAAAACCTGAATTTAAGTAAGTTAATAAATAGCAACCAGGCTTTGAGTTTTAAGAGTTTAGAAACTGAACTCAAAAAATGCCTCTTTTACCTTACAGTATCTTTGTTCCTGAAGCCATGATCAAGATTTGTTTTCTCTATGAGGGCATTTTGCAGACCATAAAGCCTATTTCCCAGTTTTTATATACTGAGTGAAACATGCATACAGTTGATTTCCTTGGCCTGCAGCATATAGTAAAAAAATATAAATATATCTAATTCAGTGGCTGTTGCAATATCTGGCTCACAGTAGACATTTTGTTATTCATTTGGGAAATGCTGTAAGAGTTGGGAGGATTTCCACAAAAGGAACTCAGGAAGCTTTGTGGGAGTATTGGCTTTGGAACCTTTAAGATCCTGGTGATCTTGGATGTAGAGAGAGTTAGAAGGATATTCTAGGGCCAGAGAGCTTCAGGAGGCAAGGCCCATTGGCGATGGATACCATGCAGATGCTACACGTGTTTGCAAACCATCCAGTTCTTCAGAGCTGCTGTCTCAATGCGAGGCTAAAGACACTGGAATGAAAACAGAGATAGTGAGGTAGCTACCTTCCTTTAGGACAGATAGAATATAATGAAGCATCTCCCTTGGGATTTGGTTTATCATTTGAGGTAGGTCAGTCTATGAGAACATCAAAGAGAGGTTGAATAGCAGAGGTGAGCAAGTAGCTTATCTTCTCTGAGTCTTCATTTCCTCATCGTTAAAAATGAAGCCATGAATAAGTAGAGTGTAGGGTATTTTGAGAATTAAATGAAGTAATGTACACGAAGACCTGAGGACTGAAAAGGTCACGATTCTTTTGGTTGTTATTGACAGTAGTTGTGATGAAAATAGGAGTACATTGTTCGAGATGAAAAGACACTTCGTCATCCAAGAGAAACTGATGGTGCATTACAGCATAACAGCTTTATGAGTATCTCTAATTCTCATGTCAATCGCACATACTCCACAGTGCCATTTGTGTAATATAAATACAACTTGGTTTCCCTTATTTCATGATAAAATGTTGTACTCTGAATAGTTTATATAACATGTTAGAAGAGTCGCTGCCTCTTCACCATAATAGACAGCATGAAGTACAGATGATACTTTTCTGGAGAAGTCTTTTACAGGAACGTTTAATTCTTTTTTTTAATCCTTTATCCTAGCCTTCGTAGAATTGTCAACTTCTAAGTTCAGGTTTGTGCAAATTACAAGAAAATCCTGCTAAGAGAGTTGATTGGGCCAAGAATTTTTATCACAAGAGGCTTCAGAAGTGAGAAAACAGGGCTTAGTGAGACTCTTAGGTTATTGCCGTGGAGATTTGGTCTACATTTCCTTCTCTCCTTGGCCTGCCCAGCATATAGAAAAATTTTGGCTGTAAGAGTTTTGGGAAGGAATTTCCACAAAAGGAACTCAGGAAGCTTTGTGGGAGTATTGGCTTTGGAACCTTTAAGATCCTGGTGATCTTGGATGTAGAGAGAGTTAGAAGGATATTCTAGGGCCAGAGAGCTTCAGGAGGCAAGGCCCATTGGCGATGGATACCATGCAGATGCTACACGTGTTTGCAAACCATCCAGTTCTTCAGAGCTGCTGTCTCAATGCGAGGCTAAAGACACTGGAATGAAAACAGAGATAGTGAGGTAGCTACCTTCCTTTAGGACAGATAGAATATAATGAAGCATCTCCCTTGGGATTTGGTTTATCATTTGAGGTAGGTCAGTCTATGAGAACATCAAAGAGAGGTTGAATAGCAGAGGTGAGCAAGTAGCTTATCTTCTCTGAGTCTTCATTTCCTCATCGTTAAAAATGAAGCCATGAATAAGTAGAGTGTAGGGTATTTTGAGAATTAAATGAAGTAATGTACACGAAGACCTGAGGACTGAAAAGGTCACGATTCTTTTGGTTGTTATTGACAGTAGTTGTGATGAAAATAGGAGTACATTGTTCGAGATGAAAAGACACTTCGTCATCCAAGAGAAACTGATGGTGCATTACAGCATAACAGCTTTATGAGTATCTCTAATTCTCATGTCAATCGCACATACTCCACAGTGCCATTTGTGTAATATAAATACAACTTGGTTTCCCTTATTTCATGATAAAATGTTGTACTCTGAATAGTTTATATAACATGTTAGAAGAGTCGCTGCCTCTTCACCATAATAGACAGCATGAAGTACAGATGATACTTTTCTGGAGAAGTCTTTTACAGGAACGTTTAATTCTTTTTTTTAATCCTTTATCCTAGCCTTCGTAGAATTGTCAACTTCTAAGTTCAGGTTTGTGCAAATTACAAGAAAATCCTGCTAAGAGAGTTGATTGGGCCAAGAATTTTTATCACAAGAGGCTTCAGAAGTGAGAAAACAGGGCTTAGTGAGACTTGTCTATATAGGTTATTGGTGCCAGAATGGAGATTTGGTCTACATTTCCTTCTCTCCTTGGCTGGGACGCTCACTTTGGTGTATACTGTTCTATCTCTAATGGAGTACCTCTATGCAGTAGACCTGTATAGATCTTAAGAGCTGGGGTGGCTGAGGACAGATTCTTGGTTCATTTTGAGTTAATTTTTTATATTGTGTGAGGGTATTTTGAGGATTAAACTTCATTCTTTTAAAAAAATTTTTTTTTAGTTGAAGGATAATAGCTTTACAGAGTTTCATTGTTTACTGCCAAACATCAACATGAATTGGCCACGGGCAACTTCATTTATTAGCATGTTGATAGCTACTTGTCCCAGTGTCATTTGTTGAAAAGATAATTGAGTCATCTTAGCAAAGGAAATGCTTGTCAAGCATTGCTTTACAAGGAAGGATGTAAATGGCAGAAATGAAAGAATTCAATTTGACTTCTAGGTAAATTATGTGAAGAGCGTGAGGTCAAAAGATTTAGATCAGAGAGCCCTTTACCCATGGCAGAGAGCTGGAAGCCATCAGATGAGACATCTGCCAAAGGGGGCAGTACAATATGGGAATTAGAGGGCGAAGGAGTGTTAGAAGTCTATCAGGAAATGACGCAATGGTCTCAGTTTCCTTTGTTGAAATAAGTCATGGAATCTTCAGTTATTAGGATGAATGTATGGAGAAACTTGAAAAGTTTAAGTATGCAAGAGCTGCTGTAAATGTATCAAGTAAAAAAAGCCAATACAAAAAAAAAATACATGACAGAGGTAGAGAGTGAGAAATATGATTTATAATTTTATTTCCTCCAAACAGATACAGAAAAGAGGCAAATGACTGAATGGCAAGACAGTGGAAAGAGTATTAGTGAAGAATCAGAATTCCTGGTCCTAATCCTCACCTGTACTAGTTGTGTGATCTTGAATAAGTCAGCCTTCAGAATAGTCACTAATCGCCACTGAGAGCCGACCATATTCAGGAATTGTGCAAACCTCAACTTGCTTTTTTCATAAAATGGAGACTATGTCAAATTAATTGCTTTGAAAACTTCTGTAAAGAAGCGTGTACATAGGAGAGATTTTTCTTGAAATTTGGGGATAGTCCCTGTAGTAGTCATAGTAGGGAATAGCATGTGTGTCAGCACTCAGAACAGTTTGAAAGGTGGGGTTTTCCCTACTTTTGATGGAGGAACTGATGCTCAGTGGTTCTGAAAGGTGGACAGTCAGTAACCAGTAGACCCAGTTCTAGCCTCGTTGTGCGTGATTTCTTTGGACTACTTTGACTTTGGCTTGAAAGACAGTGTAATAGATCCTGGTGGAAGGGGAGAGGGCAGGACTAGGCTGGCTCCAAGGAGGATGTGTTAGACATGAAAGCCGAAGATGGCGTTCCAAAGGAGTGATTAAGTCCTGAGACGAGTGATCTCAGCGGTGAGGTGGAACAGTTCCACGTGTTAATAAGGTCAAAGGTATATTCTGTTTGACTAACTTTTAAGTGCCAGAAGAGCTGAATGTTAGGAAGCGTAGTCACATAGGAGTTTATCCATGTGTCTGCTGGAGTCTTGGACGGTGTAGCTCAGGACACAGAGGGGAGACAGAGCCCAGTGAGGTAAAGATGTCTGCACGGGAAGCAGAGGTAAGTACCAGGGGCAAACTAGTATGGCAGCTTATGGAGATGGGCTGAGACTTTGCTTTGGACCATGAGGATGTCACTTCTTAGATTTTTTTTTTTTACTTGTTAGAATTGATTTTCTCATATTCTTACCCTTTGAAGACCCTTCATACCCCACCAGTGATTAACTTCCAAAGGTGACATTAGGCAGATGCTGAGGGTTGCACAGCTCTGATCTTTTAGCTCTTTCCACACTTCCTGTCCTTTCCCTGATTGGGTTGAGAAATATGATTTGGAAGTATAAGAGTAATGCGGAGGACATGGCAACCCACTCCAGTATTGTCGCATGGAGAATCCCATCGACAGAGGAGGCTGATGGGCTACATGTCGTTCGTAGAGTCGGACACGACTGAAGTGACTTCACACGCACGCACACACACAAGACTAACAGACCAGAACAAGAAAGGAGTCACAGACCAGAAAAGAGCTCAGGAAGAGAACGGAAGTGTTTATTCATTGGTTTATCCCGGCTGTTATCTTCTTGATGTCCAGCTCAGAGTTCAAGCTGTAGCTGTGACCCTCGGCTACCGCTCGATGAACAAGTTGCAGACGTGCTTCTCTTTGATGCTGTTTTGCAGTTGGCGATGTCGTCCGTTGGCACAGGGAAAGCAGGGACCTTTGAACTCTCATTCTGATGTGCAAACTTTCAGTTTCTGTATAGACATCAGTGGTGGTTGGTATCGATGAGAACAGATCTGGTTTGAAAGTACAAATAGGAAAGGTGGCTAACATACAGGGGCCTATGCTTTACGTGAGGCAGTCTGAGAACTTAAAGTTGAAATGAGACTCTCAGGATTCACGGAGGCCTGAGCTATGTTCATTGCTGTCCGTCTCAGAAATGGTAGGGTTAGGATTCATGCATCGAGGGAAAATTATTGTTGCTGCGTGCTGTTGTTGTGTGTGCGGGTGTGTGTATTCATGTGTTCCTTCACTCCACAAGACGCCCTTGGTAGTCACACCTCACCCCTCCGCTAGTCCATAATCCATTCTTTTCACCATAGTTTGGTGCTTTTGAGAATGATGTAGGGATTGGGTCACTTTTTAGAGTAAAACTTCTGTAATGTAAGGGAGACCATAAAATGCAAAGGATTATTTACACTGTGTTTTCTCTTGACAGAAATTCTATCTCCTGGCTCCTTTTCTATTTATGATTTTTTTGGTGTGTGTTCCCCTTATTTCAGACAAGAATTTCTAGCAGTACAGTTGTATACACTATTGGTGATTAACTTCCAAAGGTGACATTAGGCAGATGCTGAGGGTTGCACAGCTCTGATCTTTTAGCTCTTTCCACACTTCCTGTCCTTTCCCTGATTGGGTTGAGAAATATGATTTGGAAGTATAAGAGTAATGCGGAGGACATGGCAACCCACTCCAGTATTGTCGCATGGAGAATCCCATCGACAGAGGAGGCTGATGGGCTACATGTCGTTCGTAGAGTCGGACACGACTGAAGTGACTTCACACGCACGCACACACACAAGACTAACAGACCAGAACAAGAAAGGAGTCACAGACCAGAAAAGAGCTCAGGAAGAGAACGGAAGTGTTTATTCATTGGTTTATCCCGGCTGTTATCTTCTTGATGTCCAGCTCAGAGTTCAAGCTGTAGCTGTGACCCTCGGCTACCGCTCGATGAACAAGTTGCAGACGTGCTTCTCTTTGATGCTGTTTTGCAGTTGGCGATGTCGTCCGTTGGCACAGGGAAAGCAGGGACCTTTGAACTCTCATTCTGATGTGCAAACTTTCAGTTTCTGTATAGACATCAGTGGTGGTTGGTATCGATGAGAACAGATCTGGTTTGAAAGTACAAATAGGAAAGGTGGCTAACATACAGGGGCCTATGCTTTACGTGAGGCAGTCTGAGAACTTAAAGTTGAAATGAGACTCTCAGGATTCACGGAGGCCTGAGCTATGTTCATTGCTGTCCGTCTCAGAAATGGTAGGGTTAGGATTCATGCATCGAGGGAAAATTATTGTTGCTGCGTGCTGTTGTTGTGTGTGCGGGTGTGTGTATTCATGTGTTCCTTCACTCCACAAGACGCCCTTGGTAGTCACACCTCACCCCTCCGCTAGTCCATAATCCATTCTTTTCACCATAGTTTGGTGCTTTTGAGAATGATGTAGGGATTGGGTCACTTTTTAGAGTAAAACTTCTGTAATGTAAGGGAGACCATAAAATGCAAAGGATTATTTACACTGTGTTTTCTCTTGACAGAAATTCTATCTCCTGGCTCCTTTTCTATTTATGATTTTTTTGGTGTGTGTTCCCCTTATTTCAGACAAGAATTTCTAGCAGTACAGTTGTATACACTCTTGGTGACCTTAAAAGAAACAGTAACGTCCATCAGGTCTGCAGCAGCCTCTGCTTTTTGAGTATAAGTGAGAAATGAGGTTTTTAAACCCTCTCTTCAGTTCCAGTCTGTATCTATCCTCCCCAGAATGGTTTTTCAGGATATTCTTCCTTCTTCCTTTTGAAAAGTCACAGAAAACTTTTGGGGGTTCCTCAGCTAGGTGACAGTGTCCAAAGGACTGCCCCTCATTTTAGAATAGAATCCGGATAGTGTTTGTGACACACAAAAAAAGTAAGCAGTAGTTCTTCAAATTTCCCACTTCCTGTTCATTCCCTCCAGACACAAAATAGGTCTGAGGAGCAAAGTTTTCTCCTGATGTTTTGAACTGCCCTGTGTTGGGGATTAAAGTATTCTGGGTGCCTATTGCCTAACAGGGCTGAAGATGATCTCATGTGACAGCACAGATCCCTTGCTTTGGAATTGCCATTACTTTCTAGAACAGCCACTCTGTCCGGCAGCCAACATGCCCCGGGTCCTCTTGCTTCATATTACAGTGATACTGCTTCGTCAGGGTAGAATTCAGTCTCCCAGGGCTGGAGTCAGTCTCTGCTGACCTCATGCCACAGTAGAGCATGTTCAAATCCGGGAGAAACCCGCGGGTTTTCCGGCATATTCCTCCTCCTCCTCCCTCACAAGCATGGAACCCTCACTCTCCTCGGAAACCGTATGTTGTATATGTGTGTGTATCTGTCTTTTTTGAAAAATCTCTTCCTTAATCTTATAAGTCTATAGCTTTAAGTGGGGGCTGGTTGTGGAGACAGGCACAGGAAATGCTTTGAGCTGCTGAAACTGAGCATTTTTCAGCTGTAGATCTTAGCCACGGGCGTTTTGCTATTTGGGGACGGACTTGTCTGAGGTTGCAATAACTGAGGAGCGTGTTCTGGGTTTCCTCGTTGTTCATTTTCCCCACAGGTATTAAGGCAGAACGCGCAGAGTGTTCCTCGGCTGTGTGGGCATGCTCAGATAGGACCGGGGTGTCCCGTTCTGCTGTACGACAGGCTGCTTCATTGCAGAGTGAATGTCATCCTCAGTCTCTCAGGCTGAGAAGTTCTCAGAAAGAATGTTTTCTCAGAGAACAAGAGAGTTTCTTTTGCCTTGGACAGCTTAAAGCTTGGGTTAAATTCGAAGATGCCAGACATGCATAACAAATAAGAATTTGGATCAAAGCCGTTTGAAGTATTTCTCACGTTAAAAAAAAAGAAAGAAAAAAAAGATTTTTATTACTCAGATACTTGTTTTCCATGTATTTTTCCCCAAAGACTAGGGGATTTTGTGAATTGTAAAGCAGTATACACATATCTTAGTGCTAAATTCATGCCTCCAGATCAGCAGGGCAAGGCCCCGAGGTATAACACAGCCACCGTTCCCACGTCTCATCCATAGTGATGACTATGAAACTTGACTAATAGCTTAATTTTTACCATGATTTTTTTGTGTGTTTTGGGTTTATAAATAATATATAGATAATTTTCTAAGAGATAAATGCTGAAGCACAGTAGATTCTCTATAGTCTTAAAGCTGATTCTAAAGCTAATGTGTATCAGTATGGATTGTTGTGGGCCATTGCATTTAAGATCCAAACAGATTTTCACGCTGAAGTTTGATAGTAAGTTACTCTTCTCTTCTGTATGGTTGATAATGTAAATGCCAAGTTTATTAACAGACTTGTACCTCTGCTCTGTGCCCTTTTTTTTTTTTTTTTCCCCTGTTGTTTGTTCTGTATCTTGGATTTTAAAACCCTGGCACATCTCTATGTTTGTTCTGAGGTTATAAAAGGTCAGTTTACTTAGCTCTGTTTTATTAAGAATGCAAGGCCAGGTTGAATGGGGTGTTCAGAAGGAAAGAATTCATAGGCAAACCCTGAAAGGAGAAGGGGTAGAGACTGATAGTGAAACAATAGTTAACTCCTTTGTCTCCCAAAATAGGGGGGAAACAGAAAACAGAATCTGAATATTTTTAATTGATGTTGTTTTGTCCATTTATTGCATTAATCCATGAGCAGAGAAAAGCTTGCCAAAATGGCTTAGTACCTGAGTGCACGATTTTAGATTAAACTGTTTCCTTGCTTCCCTATCCATGTCTGTTGCTCACTGACCTGAACTATTCATCAAATCTGGTGAACTAAAGCACTCTCATTGAAACAGGGACTAAAATGTTCGTAAATGAGGTATTTGCGCTAGTTTTTGAAATTCTTATATGACTATCTGGATGCATCCAACTGGTATAATACAGTTTGTGAGGAATGTTTTCTCAGAGAACAAGAGAGTTTCTTTTGCCTTGGACAGCTTAAAGCTTGGGTTAAATTCGAAGATGCCAGACATGCATAACAAATAAGAATTTGGATCAAAGCCGTTTGAAGTATTTCTCACGTTAAAAAAAAAGAAAGAAAAAAAAGATTTTTATTACTCAGATACTTGTTTTCCATGTATTTTTCCCCAAAGACTAGGGGATTTTGTGAATTGTAAAGCAGTATACACATATCTTAGTGCTAAATTCATGCCTCCAGATCAGCAGGGCAAGGCCCCGAGGTATAACACAGCCACCGTTCCCACGTCTCATCCATAGTGATGACTATGAAACTTGACTAATAGCTTAATTTTTACCATGATTTTTTTGTGTGTTTTGGGTTTATAAATAATATATAGATAATTTTCTAAGAGATAAATGCTGAAGCACAGTAGATTCTCTATAGTCTTAAAGCTGATTCTAAAGCTAATGTGTATCAGTATGGATTGTTGTGGGCCATTGCATTTAAGATCCAAACAGATTTTCACGCTGAAGTTTGATAGTAAGTTACTCTTCTCTTCTGTATGGTTGATAATGTAAATGCCAAGTTTATTAACAGACTTGTACCTCTGCTCTGTGCCCTTTTTTTTTTTTTTTTCCCCTGTTGTTTGTTCTGTATCTTGGATTTTAAAACCCTGGCACATCTCTATGTTTGTTCTGAGGTTATAAAAGGTCAGTTTACTTAGCTCTGTTTTATTAAGAATGCAAGGCCAGGTTGAATGGGGTGTTCAGAAGGAAAGAATTCATAGGCAAACCCTGAAAGGAGAAGGGGTAGAGACTGATAGTGAAACAATAGTTAACTCCTTTGTCTCCCAAAATAGGGGGGAAACAGAAAACAGAATCTGAATATTTTTAATTGATGTTGTTTTGTCCATTTATTGCATTAATCCATGAGCAGAGAAAAGCTTGCCAAAATGGCTTAGTACCTGAGTGCACGATTTTAGATTAAACTGTTTCCTTGCTTCCCTATCCATGTCTGTTGCTCACTGACCTGAACTATTCATCAAATCTGGTGAACTAAAGCACTCTCATTGAAACAGGGACTAAAATGTTCGTAAATGAGGTATTTGCGCTAGTTTTTGAAATTCTTATATGACTATCTGGATGCATCCAACTGGTATAATACAGTTTGTGAAGACTACGGGATAAACATTTTTTTATTTATTTTTATTTTTATTTGCCTTTAAGTCATTGTTTATTTTTTGTCCATCTTTTTACTCTTTGGCATGTGTGGGCCTCCCATCGCAGTGGCCTCTCTCGTTGGAGAGCACTGGCTCGTCATTGGACACACTGGTCCAGCCGCTCCACAGCACATGGGATCACCTGGGCCAGGGATCGAACTCATGCCCCTTGCACTGCTAGGTGGACTCTTTACCAACTGGACCAGCAGGGAAGCCTGGGGATAAACATTTTTAAGGAAGAAAACGCAAGAGGGGAAAATGTATCTACCTGACTCTAGGAGATAACTGGAGAGTCTTAGGAAGTAAGATTTTACAGAATGTGTTACATGTATATTGAACTTATATTTGTAGTTTAAATATGATGCAAGATAATATTCCCAGATGTTGGTGTAAAAATGAATAATTTCCTTTTCCTTGCTTAATAATCCTGCACCAGCACACATCTGTGTAAATTACCTTGATTTTCTGTACAAATGCCCAGAATTTATAGTGATTATTTAGAACCTCACCACGGGTAGTTATTTGGTTCTGTATACCTGCTCTCTGTATCATTTAAACAGTGGCTGTTTACACTGGGCTGTCACTTTATTAAACGGTGGACTTTTGAACGCTAAAACTACCCTCCCAGTCTCAACTGCTGCTTGACCTAACTCATCATTCCACGGGCTCAGAGTGCCACATAAAAGTCAGATTCCATAGGAACAATGCAAAAATCGGCCCACATGATTTTGTAATTGTGAGATTTCTTTCTAGTTGAGTTCCATTCAGAAGAAATGGCTAGAACAGTGATTAGAACAATGGAGAAGTGTGCCACATGGTAGCAGGAGCCTGTTTTGTGGTACAGGGTCTCCCTGCTCCCGGTGCTCAGAATGCCTTCCCTCTTGTGAGAATGTCTTTCTTTTCTTTTCTTTTTTTTTTTTTGTGAGAATGTCTTTTATCCCTTAAGATTGATAGAGGAGAAACAGGTTGAGAACTCTGACTTAGGGCTTAAAAACATTTGTCATTCATTATTTGAGTTTGTGCCAGAAATTATTCAATGCCAGAGTTCTGGTATATCCTCTCTGAAATAGGGGGTGGTATAGACCAATCATTTGCTCACCGAACAGATAGTTCTGGAGAACTTGCTATGTATCAGAGCTGGGGAGTTGAGATGGGTCTCCCCTCATGCAACTTACATTCTTGCTGGGGAAGATGACCATAAGTGATAAGCCTAGAGAGTAAGCTAGGAGTCTGTTGAGTTAGTGGAGTGTTAGTCACTCAGTCGTGTCCAACTCTTTGCGACACCAGGGACTAATATAGCCTGCCAGGCTCCTCTGTCCATAGGCTTCTCCAGGCAGGAATCTGGACTGGGTTGCCAGTGCCTTCTCCAAGTATGTTCAGAGGTAGGGGCTATAGTCCAAGCTCTACCACAGCCAGACGGGAACTTGGGAATTCAGTTAACATGCCAGAGGTTTCATTCCTCACTGATAAAATAAGGCTGTTTCACAAGATAGTTTCACAAGATCACTAGATTTTGGGATGTTCAGAATATGTGTATATGGACGTGTATAGATTGGTTTTAAAATAACGTAGCAGTTTCCTATGGCTCAGAAATGGTCAGAGACACAGGTCTCAAACTCATTTTTCTGTGTCTAGGCAGTTAATAGATTTAAAAAGCAATTCTTAACTGATTATTATTCAGTTACAAACATCTCATAAAATGTAAATGAAAGAGTTTACTGGACCTCAACTGGAACTACTAGTGCACAGGAAAATCTGGATTTAAACAAAGCTTGATAACTCTGGGTAGGGTAATTCTTTACTTTCAAAAGCATTCATTCTGAGTTTCTTTTATAGCCATTTTTTGAGTCCAGTATACTTTTTCATGTAATATTATTCTATATGTAAATCCTTAATTTGCATTTTATTTTGCTGAAACAAATCTGCCTTAAGTGACAGCTGCATATCTTACTTTACGTGAGATTAATCTCTATGGTCTGGGCTTCCCAGGTGGTGCGGTGATAAAGAATCTTCCTGCCTGCGTGGGATGCGGGGGATATACATATAACTAATCTGAGAACATACATATCTGTGAACAACAAAACTCTGTAAAAGTTAAAAGTAAAATAAAAGTTAAAAAAAAAAAAAAAGAATCCTCCTACCAATGCAGGAGACATGGGTTCGATCCCTGGGTTGGGAAGATCCCCTGGAGAAGGAAATGGCAACCCAGTCCATTATTGTTGCCTGCACAGTTCCATGGACAAAGAAGCCTGGTGGGCTGCAGTCCATAGGGTCGCCAAGAGTGGACATGACTGAGCGACTGTGCATGAGCGCGAATCTCTGTGACCTACCAATTAATAAGTTGGAATTTGAAATTAATTTTTAAAAAGTACAGTGGAATGCGTATGATTGTATGGTGTAGGTATGTACTTTAAACATTTATTGATCAAGAGTTGCCAAAACACTTAGAGTCTTAAGGTAAAACCTTAAGTTCAGTTCCTCCTTCATTTTTTTATTAATGTTAAAATTAGGTATACAGAAGTATTTTCTGGTTGCTGTTAATTTTTGGAAAAGTAGACAGATTTTTGTCCGCTTAGCATTAACTCGTTACTGTTAAAGACCAGTGGTTAGGAATAGATAAATAAGTACTTTATAAAAGAAGCCCATAATAAAGGAAGCATTAAACAGATTTTCTAAGTTTAATTATCCTTAGACTAAACTCATTTCCTTTTTTAATAGGATTACTACAGTAGTAGAGATGTTCTGAAGACATAGGATGCCTAGTTTTCAGTGGTATATCTAACAGTTTTTCATGATATCCTTTGCGGGGAGCAAATTGTAATTGATTTTTCATAAGTGAGCAAGTGAATGAATGAGTGAAAAGAGTACTAACTTGGATAAATCCCATCCTGCAATGTGGTCTCTGATGGATTGCTGCAAGGTGCTTCCGGTCCTGTCCAACCTTTTCATTAATCCTTGGCTAATGACATTGCTTTGCTTAGTCAGGGTTGAAGATGGCAAGCCGCTGAAAAGCGTAATTAAAATGTTGAGCTGTAAAGTTGGAATCCAGTGGTATTCTCTGACGAAGGCAGAAGTCACTGCATTGTAGGATTTAGCTGTACCACGTTTATGTGATTTATGGAAAGGTCAGATGTTCTTAACACCATTTTCAATTAAAGAGAATGCAAACCAAGGAACTAAAGGTGACTAGGTTCTCTGGCAAATCTCTCTAACTCGAGAGTAATTTAGATCCTTTACCGAAAAAGGAAATCTTTGCCTGGTGGGATCAAAATTAACCTTTATCAGACAAAGCTCTTATTACGCTGCAATACATTGTAAGAATTAGGTTGTCTTAGTCATTCTTTGAAATTAAAATTCTGGAAAAGAAGCATTATTGCTATTGCCCCAATATTAGGATGTTATAGCAGAAACATTGTTGTTGATGCAATTATGAGATTATAACGGAGTTATAATCTTGAGAGAAAACAAAGTTCCTAGTGGTTGAGAAGAGTAAGAGAGAGCCCTTAACAATATCCCCATCTCAAATTTGTTTACAAAAAGCCACTAAAGGAACATTTGTTATCAGTTGAGCATGAACAAATTTGTGTTATTAAAGATTTCCCTTTAATGTGGAAGATGAAGCACTAAGTTCTTAGAAATTTTGATAAGGACTTTTTCTTTCTCACTCCCTAGATTAATGGGCTACAAATTCTATAATATCCTATAAAACCTTAGCAGTC
The DNA here is from genome assembly GCA_022376925.1 of Tragulus kanchil. Taxonomy (NCBI): domain Eukaryota; kingdom Metazoa; phylum Chordata; class Mammalia; order Artiodactyla; family Tragulidae; genus Tragulus; species Tragulus kanchil. The sequence continues at coordinate 224,237,298 of JAIOJX010000030.1, read as the reverse complement.
GCCTACACTTTAAAGTTAATTTTAACTACAAAATGTTTTGAAAATTAATTTTTATCAGATTATTCAGACATAAAGGTAATTTTGTCAGAAAATATTCTTGGGAAGGTGGAATTTTTTTTTTTTTTTCTGAGTGTGCCAAAGTCAAGCCCTCGTCAAGAACAGACCAGAGACAGTTCCATATTGATTTTCTAAATAATGACTTGGAAACGGAGGTCTTCCATATTTATTGCTTCTTAGTCTTAGGTGAGAAATTTGTCTCCAAATTTTAATGGTGAATGATTTTTTTCCCTAGATATGTCTAATAAATTTCACTTAATTATGGGATACACTATCTTTGGGGGCTTCCCAGGTGGTACAGTGGTAAAGGCTCTTTCTGCCAGTCCAGGAGACACAGGTTTGATCTCTGGGTTGCGAAGATCCCCTGGAGAAGGAAATGGCAACCCACTCCAGCATTCTTGCCTGGAGAATTCCATGAATAGAGGAGCCTGGTGGGCTCTTGGTGTCCATGGGGTTGCCAAGAGTTGGACACAACTGAAAGAGTGAGCACACACACACAGTATCTTTTAAAGTCTCTTAACAACTCTGGCTTGGAATTCTGTGGAGAAAAAAATTTTGTAGCTCTACTTTTTATGTGATTGTGAAATGTCAGAAACTAAGTCATTCCTTAGAGAACTAAAATTAATTCATAAGCAAACACTGTCCAGCAAACAGAGGTGGCTCCGTAATGCAAAAGAAATGGAAGATTCCGATTTAGAAACTAGCCACAGCCATCTGTAGATTTACATAGCATCAGCTTGTATTTGAGGTGATAATGATTTATAGTCTTATTTCTTACGGATTCAGTCAACAGACATTGAGCCTACACTGTAAGATGAAACAAACCATAATGGAAAAGAATATGAAACGTAATTATATTTGCACAACTGACTCACTTTGCTGTACACCAGAAGCTGACACAACATTGTAAATCAGCGATACTTCAATGAAACATTTTAAATAGAATAAAATTAATTCGTATCCAAAGGGACATTAATCCTCTTTTGTCCTCAATGTCAACTAACCCAAAGATTTACTTACTCGTTTGTTCCTTCACTTGATACATATTTAGTAGTGTTTATCAAGTATCTGTGGTATAAATAGCTGCATATTATACTTCTTGTCCTTCTTTTTTCCTTTGTCAGTTCACCTGTAGTCTTCAGTGGTCCTGTGTATGCTTTATCTAGTTTATTTTCTCTCCACCTTCAGCCTTACAAGCGTTGGTCCTATTTCTTGGGTACTAAACCTGGATTCATTTAAAGCTCCACAAATCACACAAGTCCCCAAACTGATGGATGGCAAGGCCTCATTTTCATCTCTTTTGCTGATCAGCAGCCCCATCTTACTCATAGAATAATTAAGACCTGTTGTCTAATCTTAATGACGTGAAACAATAGAATACGATGACATGATGGTGTCTCAAGAGAAATGGTGGGGAATGAGAAGTTGGCCCTTTAATTGTGTTTTTAGAACACACTGTAAGAAGTTTAGAAGGCATTGTATTCCGCTAAGTAGCCACTTAATAGCCTATGTGTCTTCCGGTTGCCTCCTGCTCCTTCTTGGTTGTATCTTTATTTTGAGTCGTGTGGCTATTCCTAATAAGTATTTGCAACCACTAGGACTCTGTGCAGTTTAGCGGGAAATGAAACAATAAAAAACAATAAAGCATTATTAAAAAATATAATGGTGTCATATCTTCCCCTGCCCACGCCATCGATGGTGAGTAATATTTTGGAAAGAATAAATTGAAGTAAATCCTTGTTCTTCTCACAAGGCTCTTGAAATAGCCCTTGAAAGCCATTTTCTTAGTGTTTTAACAATTTTCTGAGAATATGAAAAATGTATTTATATTTTATTCCTGAGAGCCCCAGGAGGGTCTGTTCTTCACCTGAAACTGGAAGGTATAAAACTGATTTTAAGTAAAGATTTTCAGTGGATGGCTTATGTAACTCTGACATTCATGGAGCATAGCAAGGAAACAGCTCTTTACCGTGACTCAGAACTTCCCTGGTGGTGAGTAGTATATTCTGAAACTATGTAGCATTATCTGTGTATTTCCTCCAGGTGATAGTTACCCAGACATAGAATATGCTTGAACATATTCTGATGGTTTGCCTTACGCTTTTGAAATTTGGGTTGCTTTGTTTGGCCTTATTGTTATTGTTCTTAACATGGAAGGTATGAGCTGGGGTTAGAGGGGAATGGGGGATTAGTGCGTAGTGCAGACTTTCAGTTTTGCATGATGAAAGGCTTCTGAAAATAGATAATGACGAGGGTTCCACATTGTGAGTGTACTTAATGTCACTGAAGTGTACACTTAAAAGTAGTTGAAATGGTAAATTTAATGTTTTGTATATATTACCACAATAAAGAAAAAAAAGATTTAAAAAAGAAAAAAAGTTTTTGGAAAACACTGAAGGTGTGACCTCACTTAAAAAATAAAACAGACCAACCTGGTCTCACCAAGGGCTTCTCTGGTGGCTCAGGTGATAAAGAATCTGCCTGCAGAGCAGGAGACATGGGTTAATCCTTGGGTTAGAAAGATCCTGCAGAGGAGGGCATGGCAGCCCGCTCCATTATTCTTGCCTGGAGAATCCCATGGATAGAGGAGCCTGGTGGACTGTAGTTCATGGGATTGCAAAATACTGTATTTTGCAAAGACTGTATTTTTTTCCTACTCATAAGTCCGTCGTTTTTAAAATATTTGCTTACAAACAACATATATTTTTCACTTAAAAAGAATAGGAACTAAGAGCCAGTCAGCATTGTTGAGCAGCAGCCGTATAATGCTGCCACCTGGACTACTTAAAATTCCAGACAAACCTAAATATTTGTCATTTTAATCTGCCCATACACAACTTTGTTATAGGTGAAGTTACACTTTCTGTTAGGCCTTCGAAATCTGAAAAACAGTCTGACCCTTCTGTGCACCCCTCAGGTTGGAGGCAACTGTTCTGTGTGTCTAATGACATCACAAATACTATTTCATTGTACCATTTCATTTCATGAAATGAAGTTTTGTGTGATTCTGCACTGCTTTGCAGGCAGCTCTTGGGGATTACCGGGTCCTCCCTTGATTGCAGGCTGATGTTCCCCTCAAGCTTTAAGGGTATTTTCCAGAGGTGAAATAGCTCCCCAGACACCTTAGAGCTCCTGAGGGTGGTACACGATTCCTTGGAGGAACGCACAGTCTAAGCAAGCAACCTTCACTGGTTACTGCATGTCTTCAGTTAATTGTCTCCAACAGCAGGACAAGTAGTGCAACTTATTTGTAAAGAAGGCTGGTGCCTATATTCTTCCTTTCTAAAACCTCATAATTCAGGTATTGGCTTTGGCACTAATTTTGTTGCTGCTCTCCTTTCTGAGTTAATTGGTTCTAAGCAGTAAAGGAAAAAAGAAAACAGTTGCCTCATTTAGAGGTTCATATGACTAAACTAATCCCAAAAGATTTTAAACTCCTTCACAGTCCCTTGCTTTGTCATTTTTTTGCTTCCCCACCCACTGGCTGGTTATGGGAGGTTGCTTTAGCATAGAGAAAGCCACTGAAGTCAAACAAAACCTACTGCTTACGGAATCCCAGTGGAGAGTCACTACAGTTAGGACTTCGTAGCTGTACTGGTTGCCAGGTGGACGAGGGCAAGAGAAGAGTCTGCTTGAGGCATGCGCGGCCAGCTGATGCAACAGGTGTTGACTTCTGGTAGCTTCCTTGTAAATCCGTTCTCTGCTTTCTGCAACTACAGATAGTAATTGACTTATTCGACTGATCATTTCTCTTCCTTGATTCAGCTTTTCTCTTCTCCATCTTTGGTCACTTTGGGGAAAATGTATCCAGCGAGGCATCAGGCATCAGCATCAGGAAGGTCAGTCTGTAGGAACAGAACAAGTTCCTTCGTCCTTGGACGTTTTTCCCCCAGTGGATCCTTCATGAATGAAATACAGTAAAGGGTCAAAGAGAGGGGGAACATTAGGCATTTTGTCCAAAAAAATAAGGTAGTAATCCATGAGGTCTGACAGCTGAGATAGGTTTTAATAATAGAACAAAGCTTCTGGAGTTAATCTTGGTTTATATAAAGAGTATCTTTTGTCAGGGATTTGCTTCCAAATCATTGCATGGGAGGGAGAAAGTACCAGCCGTGAGTTAATAATTGACACTGGATTAATTGCATAGGATTCATTATCCTCTCTACTTTATACATATTTGAAATGTTGCGTAACAGCGAGGTTTTTAAAAGACATTTTTTCCCCAGGAATTTTGAAAGGATAAAATCTACCTCCTTCTGAAATGTTTAGCATTTCCCCCCACTACTCAACATTGTTGAACACAATAAAAATGCTGTTCTAAATTTGTATTACTGAGGGAAAAAATATTTTCCTGTCAGATATAGTTCTGAATTTAGTAGTTTGGATTATTATTTCTGTTTTATTGTCCATATTATTGCATTTAGATGGCAGTGTGTAAAATTATTTCAGAAGGTAGATTCTAATAAAAGTTGTGTTCAGCTTTGTTTCTGTCTAAGGGTATAGTCAGTCAACTTTGGCACTAATTTTGTTGCTGCTCTCCTTTCTGAGTTAATTGGTTCTAAGCAGTAAAGGAAAAAAGAAAACAGTTGCCTCATTTAGAGGTTCATATGACTAAACTAATCCCAAAAGATTTTAAACTCCTTCACAGTCCCTTGCTTTGTCATTTTTTTGCTTCCCCACCCACTGGCTGGTTATGGGAGGTTGCTTTAGCATAGAGAAAGCCACTGAAGTCAAACAAAACCTACTGCTTACGGAATCCCAGTGGAGAGTCACTACAGTTAGGACTTCGTAGCTGTACTGGTTGCCAGGTGGACGAGGGCAAGAGAAGAGTCTGCTTGAGGCATGCGCGGCCAGCTGATGCAACAGGTGTTGACTTCTGGTAGCTTCCTTGTAAATCCGTTCTCTGCTTTCTGCAACTACAGATAGTAATTGACTTATTCGACTGATCATTTCTCTTCCTTGATTCAGCTTTTCTCTTCTCCATCTTTGGTCACTTTGGGGAAAATGTATCCAGCGAGGCATCAGGCATCAGCATCAGGAAGGTCAGTCTGTAGGAACAGAACAAGTTCCTTCGTCCTTGGACGTTTTTCCCCCAGTGGATCCTTCATGAATGAAATACAGTAAAGGGTCAAAGAGAGGGAGAACATTAGGCATTTTGTCCAAAAAAATAAGGTAGTAATCCATGAGGTCTGACAGCTGAGATAGGTTTTAATAATAGAACAAAGCTTCTGGAGTTAATCTTGGTTTATATAAAGAGTATCTTTTGTCAGGGATTTGCTTCCAAATCATTGCATGGGAGGGAGAAAGTACCAGCCGTGAGTTAATAATTGACACTGGATTAATTGCATAGGATTCATTATCCTCTCTACTTTATACATATTTGAAATGTTGCGTAACAGCGAGGTTTTTAAAAGACATTTTTTCCCCAGGAATTTTGAAAGGATAAAATCTACCTCCTTCTGAAATGTTTAGCATTTCCCCCCACTACTCAACATTGTTGAACACAATAAAAATGCTGTTCTAAATTTGTATTACTGAGGGAAAAAATATTTTCCTGTCAGATATAGTTCTGAATTTAGTAGTTTGGATTATTATTTCTGTTTTATTGTCCATATTATTGCATTTAGATGGCAGTGTGTAAAATTATTTCAGAAGGTAGATTCTAATAAAAGTTGTGTTCAGCTTTGTTTCTGTCTAAGGGTATAGTCAGTCAACTTTAATCAGTGTTGAGAAGTCTGAAAGCTTCTTAGTGAAAAATAGTATTAAACCGTTTCTTTGTAAAGTAATACTTGAATATTTTTAGGTGTTTTTAAAGGAAACTTGTTGTGTTGTCAGTAAAATATCCCCAATGCATCTTTGGGTGCTATTTAGTGAAGGAGCATGTTTTCTCAGTCTTGCTCCTAACTTGATGTTACAGCTAAATGCCAATGTAATCCTCAGAGTCTCCTATTTTGTTATTTTTTAATTTTGCTTATTAGAATGTCTATGCCAGTTGAGATGCTATAACTTTGATCTAAAGCAAGGATTGTTGTTCACTTGCTAAGTTGTGTCCTAATCTTTGCAACCCCGTGGACTGTAGCACACTAGTCTTCTCTGTCCGTCACTGTGTTCCAGAATTTGCTCAAACTCGTGTGCATTGAGTTGGTGATGCCATCCAGCCGTCTCATCCTCTGTCAGCCCCTTCTTCTCCTGCCCTTAATCTTTCCCAGACTCAGGGTCTCTTCCAGTGAGTCGGCTCTTCACATCAGGTGGGCAGAGGATTGGAGCTTCAGCATCAGCTCTTCCAGTGAATATTCAGGGTGATTTCCTTTAGGATGGACTGGTTGGATCTCTCTGTCGTCTCCAGTTTGAAAAGCATCATTTCTCTGGCGTTCTGCCTTCTTTCCGGTCCAACTCTCACATCTGTACATAACTGCTGGAAAAACCATAGCTTTGACTAAACAGACCTTGGTTGGCGAAGTGATGTCTCTGTTTTTTAATGCACTGTCTAGGTTTGTCAGGCAAGGATTAGCAAGGGGTTTTTTTGTTTGTAAAGGACCAGGTAATAAATATTCTAGGCTCTGAGGGCCTTAAGAGTGCTCTGTTGCATATTCTTCTTCTTTTTTGTTGTTGTTATTGTTCTTAGAACTCTTTAAAAAATGTAAAGATAGTTCTTAGCTCTTTTGCAAGACCCTTATTAAAACAGAATAAACAGTTGCTTTTTAATTAGATGCTTTACAAAGTAAAAGCTAAGATCCAAATGTTGAAGGTTATTTTTAAAGGTAAAGTTACGGTTTTCATACAAAATGAATGTGGCAAAGATTTTATTTAACCTACTACTTAACCAATTATTAGAAACCAGTAAGGTATTAAAATGAGAACTAGACTTAAGACAGTTTATATTCTCTACCAGACAGAATGGATTTGTATTTCATCACCAGCACTGTCCATGAGGTAATTTCTGTCTCTACAGTTTTAGAAGAACTTAGCCAGAGACGAAGATGCAGGCCTTTCTACTATGAAATAGCTCCAAAGTATTTAATAGACACCATCAGGAGTTCCCTTAGAAAGACACTTAACAGTTTTTTTGACCATTTTAGTCTTTCACAGTTTCTGCTGACAATCTCCCATCCTTCTTGTGATGGTAAATAATTTCCAGAGACTTTTCTTGATCGGAAAATGGTTAGTCTCTTTAGGTTTGACCTGATTATTTATATAGATGTGGTAAGAGTGCTAATTAATCACACAGACGTCTTTAATGGGTTGTTTTAGGATAAATCCCACGGTGACTTTTTCAGGGCAGGAATAGTTCTCTTGAAAGACGTTCAGTTCTTTTGTGCAGTATTGTGGGTATTCAGTAAAGAGTATGTATGGTAAACAGTAATTCAGTGAACAGGTGATGGTACAGGAACAGAGCTCAGGTTTACAATGGTGGTGTTTGAATCTGTTGCTTAAACTTCAGAGAGCTTAATACTTTTTGTTCAGAAGTCTTTTTTACGTTTGTCCATAAAGAAACAGATCTCATGGTCTCATGCGCTGCACAAGAAGCCTTTCTTTTGCTCAGTTTTCATTTAAATGACTTTGTAAACCTACAAGGAAAAATAAGAGAAGAAACATTAGAAAAGCATAGAAATTTGTCCTGCAATCTTTTAGCCTTCTTTTGAAACCCAGATAGGTTGTTTTTGCTTCCTCTTTGTTGAACCAAGCTACCTAAACAGCGTTATCCCTATTGAGAATGTTTTTTAACCTTCTTGAGCTATTCTCTGGTTGTAAATAAGAATACCATTGGGGACCGTGACTGAATGTCCTGTAGCTTTAAATCCAGCCAGTTTGATGCCTTTGTCCTTTATAAAAGATGCTCACAGCTCGAAAAGAGAGGCAGATACTGTCTGTGATGTCCATTCTCAAACTGTTTAGCTCTTCATTTGCATTAGCAGTGCTGGCAAACTGCACCCACACCCAGGCACGCTCGTGCGCATCCACACACGCACAGACGGATGCTTGTTTGGCAGAAGCGTTCTGTTTATTCAGCACAGAGTCCTCCCTGGCTCCCCAATGTAGAAAGCTCTGAGAGTTGATCGGGAGACAGGAGCGGAGCTGTAGGCAGGCTGAGGAGGGCACTGCAGAGGATTGGCTCTGCGGGGATGTTGATGTGGTGTGGCCGTACCTGCCTGTTCTGTGAAAGGCACTTCTCTGAGGCTGTGAAGGTGAGAAGCCCAGGGATCCACTAGAAGCTTCGTTTCGGCTGGCCGTTAGTGAGGGAATGCGTTCCCAGTGGTAGCTGTCCTCATTTACTGCGTTATTCTCGGAAACCAAGTATGTGCCGCCCTGACAGACTCTGCTACAGCTCGTCTGCAGTTTGGAAGCTGGGACAAATGGAAAGTGCTTATAGCCAAGAGAGGTTGTGAGTGTTTGCACGATGCAAGCTTGCGCTGGCAGTGCACAAATGAAGGATGAGCTTTTTGGCAAGCAAAACCAGCAGACTGCCTGACAGGGGGCTTTGGTAAGATGACCGTGTCGCTTGTGTTTGAGTCTCCACCACCTTGGCCCCTTCCCCCTTTTATGTTTCTGTTGTTTTTCTTTTTCTGTGTCTGCTACATAGGATTGCATCTCTTTGCAATATCTAAAACATTTTGCAGGTTCACATTTGATGGAAAAGAATAGCTAAGGGGGCCGGAAAGGGAACCGTTATTTCCAATCGTTCAGTTCTGTGACCTTCAGAAATAGTCATCAGGTTTTCTCAGCTACCCATGAAGAGGCAGAAGCTCGGAATTTCCAGAGCAGGGAACACTAACAATTAGATATCCTTTTTCTTTGAACAGTCATAATTAACCCTCTCCCTCCCTTTTCTCCCCCGGAGCCTTCCCTGTAGCCTGAAGTGGAGAACAAATAATAAAGGCTCTGTGCTCTTACTACTTCGTTGCCACTGGAATAGTACGAGTTTGGGATTATCAGTGTGGAGGTGGGGGAAGGCAGGTGGAGGAATCTGCTGTTTTCATAGCTGTGTGTTGGTGGGTGTTTGTCTTCGATTCATTATCTTTGCTGTTGAGTATCCAGTGTTTGTTTGTGCTTTATTGCTGTGCCTGTGCTGTGATTTAACCCTTTTAGGTTGTTTGTACAGTTTTGCTTTGCCAGACCCAGTTCTACCCTTGTGAGGCCTTCTGTTACTATTAATACATACTAGCCCTTCTTAGAGAAAAGATAGTTGTAGAAAGAAACCCTGAAATACTTATGGACCCCAAGAAAGATAAGGATATTTTCTCTTTAAAATTTAGGGTTTGCTTTCAGCAGATTTTGGAGGCCCTTTAATAAGCATTTTATTGCAAATTAAAGAAATAGTCACATTATGTCTCTGAAATCCTATCAGAACCTTGCTCTAACCTGCTCTAGGTTGGATCCTGTTCCTTGTGTTTTGCTAAGCATGAAGGCTTACTTTTCCTCGTCCGTCCTTAGGTATGTACTGCTGGGCGGGGTGGGGACTGTCTTAGGAGCCCACCTCAGACCTTGCCCTTGAACTCCCCTTCTCCCCGGTAGAGACAGCCCACTTCTCAAGCTGCTTAGAGTGGGCCGAGAAGAGATCCACGGACCCCTGGCTTTTTTGCTGACTCACTGCTTATGTAAGCCTTCTAGATACAGCTGTCCACAGCCCCCGTTGGGTTACTGGGCAGTGGCCCTTCCTCTTTCCTGGGCCTTTCCTTCTCATCACCCTTCTGCTTCTCCCTTAAGTGTTTTCGATCCCACCGTCTCAGCCTTTCAGCAAGTGAGTTGTAGGAAGCAGTGAATCGAACAGTCTTTTTTCTGTTATTGAACTGTCAGCTTAACTGTGTATTTTCATCTTGATTTCGATCATTCCAAATTCTGTATTTTCTTGGCACATGAGACTTACCATAATAACACTTCTCTTCCTTTGTGGCCCAGTTAAGAAACGACTTCCTTTTCTGCCTTTGAGAAACCCATTTCAGTCCCCCTGTTGAAAGAGTTATTCTGTGACCTCCCAATCTAAAGTAGGTTTCTCTGCCTTAGCTTATGCCTTTTCTCCCAGGACTCTGTTCTTTTTCTGTGTAGCAGTTTTCGCAATTTATGTTGTCTGATTATTGATTTTTCTACCACCTTTTCTCACTTAGCCCTAAGCACCGTGAAGGTGGAGGCTTTATTGTCTTTGTCCGTATTTGCCCGCGCTCCAAGCGGAACACCTGACTGAAAGCTGAAGAAAGGACAGTAGTCAATATTGCATGTGTAAACACCCTACAGTGATGTCAGCTAGAAAAAAATGCACAGCCTCAGAGTTGGGAGTTAAGTATTATTTGAGGCAAAATGAGGACTGTAGTCTGGGAGATAGTCTTCTCAGAGAGCTGGGAGGAATTACTCCAAAGCTGGGGGCCGGGATGTATATCTGTGATGTTGGTGAAAGGGGATTCTTGCAGTCAGGCACACATGTCTGCAGACGATTGCTGTTAGTCTCGAGGAACAGATGTCTTCAGCAATGATGTCAGTGCTTTTCTAGACAGGAAAAAGAGGCAGGAACTTGGGATCATAAAATCTTCTCCTGAAAACCATCTTAACTGTCTGAAGGCCAGTTCTGCCAGATTTCCCCAGAGCACACAGCGTGCCTCATTCCTGATCTCTGCCCTGGAAATGTTCAGGATGTTTGAAGATCAGCAGTTACAGTGGCCAGTGACTTCATCCTTGTAGAGGCAAACAGAAAGTAATGGTTGTTCATCCATTTTTTTTTTTTTTAAATTTTGGCCTCTTTTATTGGTGTTTTTTTTATTTATTTTCATCCATCTGCTTCTCCCTTAAGTGTTTTCGATCCCACCGTCTCAGCCTTTCAGCAAGTGAGTTGTAGGAAGCAGTGAATCGAACAGTCTTTTTTCTGTTATTGAACTGTCAGCTTAACTGTGTATTTTCATCTTGATTTCGATCATTCCAAATTCTGTATTTTCTTGGCACATGAGACTTACCATAATAACACTTCTCTTCCTTTGTGGCCCAGTTAAGAAACGACTTCCTTTTCTGCCTTTGAGAAACCCATTTCAGTCCCCCTGTTGAAAGAGTTATTCTGTGACCTCCCAATCTAAAGTAGGTTTCTCTGCCTTAGCTTATGCCTTTTCTCCCAGGACTCTGTTCTTTTTCTGTGTAGCAGTTTTCGCAATTTATGTTGTCTGATTATTGATTTTTCTACCACCTTTTCTCACTTAGCCCTAAGCACCGTGAAGGTGGAGGCTTTATTGTCTTTGTCCGTATTTGCCCGCGCTCCAAGCGGAACACCTGACTGAAAGCTGAAGAAAGGACAGTAGTCAATATTGCATGTGTAAACACCCTACAGTGATGTCAGCTAGAAAAAAATGCACAGCCTCAGAGTTGGGAGTTAAGTATTATTTGAGGCAAAATGAGGACTGTAGTCTGGGAGATAGTCTTCTCAGAGAGCTGGGAGGAATTACTCCAAAGCTGGGGGCCGGGATGTATATCTGTGATGTTGGTGAAAGGGGATTCTTGCAGTCAGGCACACATGTCTGCAGACGATTGCTGTTAGTCTCGAGGAACAGATGTCTTCAGCAATGATGTCAGTGCTTTTCTAGACAGGAAAAAGAGGCAGGAACTTGGGATCATAAAATCTTCTCCTGAAAACCATCTTAACTGTCTGAAGGCCAGTTCTGCCAGATTTCCCCAGAGCACACAGCGTGCCTCATTCCTGATCTCTGCCCTGGAAATGTTCAGGATGTTTGAAGATCAGCAGTTACAGTGGCCAGTGACTTCATCCTTGTAGAGGCAAACAGAAAGTAATGGTTGTTCATCCATTTTTTTTTTTTTTAAATTTTGGCCTCTTTTATTGGTGTTTTATTTATTTATTTTCATCCATCTCAATTCTTTGGTCTGTGTGGGCCTCCCATTGCAGTGGCCTCTCTCGGTGCAGAGCACTGGCTCTGTGCATATGTGCTGCAGAGCTCTGGCTCGTAATTGGACACACCAGTCCAGCAACTCCGTGACACTTGAGATCTTTCCAGGCCAGGGATCAAACCGGTGCCCCTTGCACTGCAAGGTGGACTCTTAACCCACTGGACCATCAGGGAAGCCCCAATGGTTGTTGATGCAGTGAGAGGAAGCAAGATGAGCAGCAGCGTCTAAAAGAGGCAGGTGTGAAAAAAAAAAGAAAAAAATAAAATAGATAAAAAGACAAAAAAATAAAAGAGGCAGGTGTGACTGAAGTTAGGAGGAACATGTTCTGAAATGAAGCTGGAGAGATCCAGGGCCCAGTTATGTCAGACATCGTGGACCAAGTTTAGATTCTTGCTCTCAGTAGTTTAAGAGTGTGGAAAGCGACTAAAATAATGTAAGCATTGGGTGACTTAGGATTTCCTCTTTTTTTTAATTTTAAATTCTTCGATTTAACTGAAGGTCTAAATGCAGCCAGATAGATCAGTCAGTGTAAGTGATTTGAGAGAGAGGACAAAATTTTGTCCTGAGTCTTGACAGTAGAAATAAGTGGAGATGGTGGAGAGTATTATAATTTGATGGAAATTGGAAGGTTAAATAGATAGGACTGAGTATTGGGTGGATGTAGGTCAAAGGCAGGTGACATCAAGGATGATTCCTGGGCTTTGGCATGGTTTGGTTTTGCCTTGTGTAACCTGATGGATGGGGCTTCCCAAGTGCTCAGTGGTAAAGAATCTGCCTGCAGTGAAGGAGATAGGAGTTCCGTCTATGAGGCGGGAAGATTTCCTGGAGAACGAGATGGCAACCCACTCTAGTCTTCTTGCCTGGAAAATCCCATGGACAGAGGAACCTGGAGGGCCATGGTCCATAGAGTTGCAAAGAGTTAGACTCAATTGAATGATTGAACATGCACTGAAATACATACTAGTTACATATATATGTTCTTTTTTTCATCATAGAATTTTAAAATATTTTTCCATTGTTAATTTATGTTATTTTTATGGATGTGTTTAATTTAGTTCCTTTTTTTAGTCACTGCTGTCCCATTATAATTTGAAAGTATGAGCTAGAATATATCCCTTACGTTCTATTTGAGAATGTTGATTTATTGTTGTTACAGATCTTGAATGAGAAATATCTAAGCAACTCTAAACATTATATCACAGAAGAATGACAGTAGTTCTAACATTACTTGGTAACTTGCTACTGAAGAAAAATTATTTTAAGAGAAATAGGGGGACAGATCATTACTATACTCTTTTTTTTTTTTTTTTTTTTGGCCACTTCTATTGGTCTTTTATTTTCATCCATCTTTGTTCTTTGGCCTGTGTGGGCCTCCCATCGCAGTGCCGCTCCACAGCACGTGGGATCTTCCCAGACCAGGGATCGAACCGGCGCCCCTTGCACTTCAAGGCGGTGTCCTTACCCACTGGACCACCAGGGGAAGCCCTTTACTGTACTCTTGATAAACTCTTCCCAGTAGATCAGTTCTGTTCATTTAAAGATAGATTTTTTGATAAGTGATACACTAGGCTGTTTCCTTTCTTAGAATTTGTGTTTAATTTGAGAACATAGCTGCTTTTTTGTACAATAGAATAAAGTGGGTACACCTATAAAGTTGGTATAAGTTTCTGCTATGTAAACTGTCTTGAAGGTCAGCAGTTTATAAAGATCCTGCGCAGGGCTGTGCTTAGTCACTCAGTTGTGTCCAGCTCTTTGCAGTCCCATGGACTGTAGCCCGCCAGGCTCCTCCGTCCAAGGGGGTTCTCCAGGCAAAAATACTGAAGTGGGTTGCCATACCCTCCTCCAGGGGATCTTCGCAGCCCAGGAATAAAACCCAGGTCTCCTGCATTGCAGGTGGATTTTTTACCGTCTGAGCCACCAGGAAAAGCCTGGAAACATTAAATTACTTGTTGCCTGCACTCCCCATTACGTTAGCTCCTTTTGTACAGTGCCATAGTACTACTGTCTTGGCATTTCCAGTTGTCCTCTCTTCACGCTCCATATATGTAGTCTATTTAATAGACTTAGGAAGGAGGATGTAATCCTAAATATAGGATTCCCATCTGGAGTCTCACTTTGTGGAAATCATCAGTGCCTCCTTTAATGTTGCTCCAAGTGGTGGTAGTCATGGATATTACGAAAAGCATTCTGTTGTTATTGTCACTGAGCTGTATCCAACTCTTTGTGACCCTATGAGTAGCCTGCCAGGCTCCTCTGTCCATGGAGCAGGTCGCCATTTCCTCCTCCAGGGGACCTTCCTGACCCAGGGATCGAACCTGACTCTCTTGCATTGTAGGCAGACTCTACCATCTGCCTCCGGGGAAGCCCCAACAAAAAGTGAAGGGATATAAATGTGTATCGGAGCAATGCGTGCAAAAGTATAAACCAATCCTAAGCCTTTGAAATTAAGAAATATCTGATGTCTGAGCCAAATAATTCTTTTTTAAAATTTTTGATTGAAGTATATTTGACTTACAATGTTGTAGTTATGTCTGCTATATAACACAGTAATTCAGTTACACATATATGTACATTACTTTTATTATTTTCTATTACAGTTTGTCATAGGATACTGAATATAGTTCTCTGTGCTTTACAGTAGGACCTTGTGGTTAATCCATTCTAACAGCTTAGTTCTGCTCACCCCAGCCTCCTGCTCTATGCCTCCCCCAGTCACTTCCCCCTTGGCAACCACAAGTATGTTCTGTATATCCATGAGTTTGTTCTTGTGTTGTGGATGCGTTCAGTTGTGTCCTATTTTAGATTCCACATATGAGTAATACTGTATGGTATCTGTCTTTCTCTTTCTGACTTCACTTTGTATGATCATCTCTAGGTCTCTTCATATTGCTACATATTTCATTCTTTCTCATGGCTGAGTAGTATTCCATTGTGTATATTTAATTATCATTTTATCCAGATATATGCCCAGGAGTGGAATTGCTGGATGCTGTGGCAACTCTAGTTTTAATTCTTTGAGAAATGTCCAGACTATTTTCCATAGTGAGCCAAGTAATCTTAATGTACAAAGGTAAGATATTTCAAGGAGCATTAGCAGTTGGTCTTTGATTTGGTCAGATCCTGTTGTAAGGCAGATAAAGATATAAATACCTTGTGAACACCTGTTGGTATTACAGTAAACAGAAACACTTAAGCTTATAATGAGAGAAAACTGCAAATAGCCAGTAGCCAAACTACTTGTGGAATGGATACATGACTAGGAAATAATTTCATTCATTCAGGAAACACTGAAGCAGCTGCTAAGTGCTCTGCACAGCTTTAGGTATCAGAGAAACAGAAGTGGACAAAACATAAAAATCACTACTGTCACGGACCTTACGTTCTACTTTTTGTTGATAGATAACCAGCACATATGTCATAAGGTCAAAAGTTCTCTGTAGAGGAAAGAACCCTGGGAGCTAGAATAGAAAGCTCATAACGGGAGTAGAGGTGTTAACTTTAAAGACAGTGTCAGAAACAACGTCACTGCTACGGTGACACGAAGGAGGTGGGGTAAGCCATGCAGCTGTCTGATGTCTGAGCCAAATAATTCTTTTTTAAAATTTTTGATTGAAGTATATTTGACTTACAATGTTGTAGTTATGTCTGCTATATAACACAGTAATTCAGTTACACATATATGTACATTACTTTTATTATTTTCTATTACAGTTTGTCATAGGATACTGAATATAGTTCTCTGTGCTTTACAGTAGGACCTTGTGGTTAATCCATTCTAACAGCTTAGTTCTGCTCACCCCAGCCTCCTGCTCTATGCCTCCCCCAGTCACTTCCCCCTTGGCAACCACAAGTATGTTCTGTATATCCATGAGTTTGTTCTTGTGTTGTGGATGCGTTCAGTTGTGTCCTATTTTAGATTCCACATATGAGTAATACTGTATGGTATCTGTCTTTCTCTTTCTGACTTCACTTTGTATGATCATCTCTAGGTCTCTTCATATTGCTACATATTTCATTCTTTCTCATGGCTGAGTAGTATTCCATTGTGTATATTTAATTATCATTTTATCCAGATATATGCCCAGGAGTGGAATTGCTGGATGCTGTGGCAACTCTAGTTTTAATTCTTTGAGAAATGTCCAGACTATTTTCCATAGTGAGCCAAGTAATCTTAATGTACAAAGGTAAGATATTTCAAGGAGCATTAGCAGTTGGTCTTTGATTTGGTCAGATCCTGTTGTAAGGCAGATAAAGATATAAATACCTTGTGAACACCTGTTGGTATTACAGTAAACAGAAACACTTAAGCTTATAATGAGAGAAAACTGCAAATAGCCAGTAGCCAAACTACTTGTGGAATGGATACATGACTAGGAAATAATTTCATTCATTCAGGAAACACTGAAGCAGCTGCTAAGTGCTCTGCACAGCTTTAGGTATCAGAGAAACAGAAGTGGACAAAACATAAAAATCACTACTGTCACGGACCTTACGTTCTACTTTTTGTTGATAGATAACCAGCACATATGTCATAAGGTCAAAAGTTCTCTGTAGAGGAAAGAACCCTGGGAGCTAGAATAGAAAGCTCATAACGGGAGTAGAGGTGTTAACTTTAAAGACAGTGTCAGAAACAACGTCACTGCTACGGTGACACGAAGGAGGTGGGGTAAGCCATGCAGCTGTCTGGGGAGAGGCATTCCAAGCAGAAATAACAGGAAATGAAAAAGCCCGGAAACAGTGCCTGCCTGGCTCATTCCAGCTACACCCATGAGGCCATTGTAGCTGGAGGCAGGGGAGTGGAGGGAGGAGCGGGAGGAGATGCAGTCGGAGAGACAAGGGATGTGGGGCAGGTGTCAGGTCCTAGTCATGTAGACCACGGTAAGGACTTCTGCGTTTACACTGACCGATGTATGGACCCACTGGAAAGCAAAATAGTATTGCTGTGATAGTGTAGGAGATGAGGAAAGTAGGCTGGGAAAGAACGGATTGTGTCTTAGACCAGAGTGGCAGCAGCTGAGATACAGTAAGAAGCAGGCAGATTCTGTGAGTAGAGCCCAAAAGATTTTGCTGGGGCTGCGCTGTGTGTCCTTGGATAGCAGTGCAGACTCTGTCACCAGACCACCTGGGTTCAGACAGCGACTTGGCCACTTCTTTACTCTGTGATCGTGGACAACTGAAATTCTTTATGCTTTGGTTTTCTTAGCTGTAAAATAGAGATGACAGTAGTCACTCATCTTGTAGTGTTATCATTAGAATTAAAATAATTTACTTAGAGGATTTAGAACAGCACCTGGCACATAGTAAGTACTGTGCTATATGTATTAGCAGCTCTCTTTGTTTATGTTCACTGGGCGAGGTGTGTGAAAGAAAGGAGTTTTTGAAGGCTGTGGGTCTGATCACGTGGGTCAGTGACGTAGCCCTTTACCGAGATGGAAAAAGCTACAGGGCAAGCAGGATGGGGAGACGTCAGCAACTCAGGTTTGCACGTAGTGAATTTGAAATAACTGTTAGGCATCCAAGTAGAAATATTGAATAGATCATTGGGTATATGAGTCCAGAGTTAAGGGAAGCTCCTGTATACATTTGGAAACTATTAGCAAATAAATTACATTTAAGACCATTTGAAGAGAAAGAAGAGTAATCAGGCCATAAAATGGAGTTGGGGTTGTATAGTTTGTATCGCCCATCCTTAGAGCTTTTCCTCCCCACGCTAACAAGCCTAACAAGAGCCAGTTCAGAGAGAGCCAGATTATTACAAACCACATGGCGCTTTCTAAATTCTTCCATTGCTTTTTAGAATTTTATCAGAATTGCTTGAAATAAATAGGATTAAGCTGAGGCTTAGGAATCTTTTGTCTTAATTAGACTGTGTCAGAAGAGTATTTGTGAGAAATTAATTTGTAAAGGGGAACTCACTGGTGGCAGTTTTAGAGATTAGCTTATCCTCACATGGGTTTTATCGATGTATGTATTTTTAAATCCTCAGCAGTGAAGACATTTTTCTGTGTCACTCTCTTCTTTTGCTAGTTAGCACCAGCTCGAAAACTAGAAACTAATTTTAGTATTAGCAGATCTGTGCACTTCGTTCTTCATTTTGAGTTTTTGTGAGAATGATTTTGTAAAAACCCATACCCCAAGTCACAATTTTTTTTTTAGCATTTTTTTTGCCTCTAAGTCATTGTTTATTTTTTTTATTATTCTTTTATTTTATTTTGGCCACTTCTATTGATATTTCATTTATTTATCTTTGTTCTTTGGTCTGTGTGGGCCTCCCATTGCAGTGGCCTTTCGTCTCAGATCACCAGCTCTGGACGCATGCGTTCCAGAGCTCTGGCTCAGTAGTTGAACACATCAGTCCAGCCGCTTCACGGCAGGTGGGATCTTCCCAGGCTAGGGATCAAACTGGCACCCCTCACACTGCAAGGCAGTGTCCTTACCCACTGGACAACCAGGGAAGCCCCATCTTTTATTTTTCATCCATCTTTATTCTTTGGCCCGTGTGGGCCTCCCATCGCAGTGGCCTCTCTCATTGCAGAGCACCGGCTCTGAGTGCATGCGCTTCAGAGCCCTGGCTCATAATAGGACACGCTGGCCCAGCCATTCCTCGGCATGTGGGATCTTCCCGGGCCAGGGATCAAACCAGTGCTCCTTGCAACCGCAAGGCAGACTGTCGATCTACTGGACCACCAGGGAAACCCCACTATTTCTTTTTAACAGTAGTTAAAGCCTTGGAATTAGAAGGAAACTTGGATCGTCTGTTCCATCTGTCAGTCGGTACATCCGCACATGACGTTTTTAACAGGTAGGTGTGAAGTCTCTGCTTGGACATTTCCAGGGGTATACATGAACTGATATTTGATGAAACCCCTTGATAAGTTGAACACTGGACCCATGCTTGTAAAAATTACTCCTAACCATAACAAAGCAGCATGTAATTTTATGCTTAACACCATCAATGCTAAGATTATAGGTTGCTTATGAACTCTTTTTCTTTTCTTCCCTCTTTCTCTTTCTTCCTCCTTCCCTACTCCTTCCCTCCTCTTTTCCCTTCCTCACATGAATCCATTAAATGCAAACATTGGGGCCTGAAGTACATCTGACAGTGCTAATCCTCAATGCTGGTATTTCACGTAAGCTAGAAAACCCAGCCCTCCTGTGACAAAGAAGTTCTGAGCAACAGCCCTGGATTCCATAATGGGTTCTTTGCAGTTGGGTTGGAGCAGGGTGGTCCAGATAGGATGTTAGTAATCTAAACTCACGTTTGACTCAGGCAGTAGTTTTTCCTCAGCAGCCTTGGAGGAATGCGTATCATCTGTGGGAAGCTATTTTTCTTACAGTAATTCTGACCTTTGTTCCACTCATAGTCACATAGGCTCAGTCACTGCATGGCGTATGAGATCTAAAAGAATCCTTTTTAGGGAGATGCTGACAAGCATTAATATCAAATATCTACTGGACGTCTTTACTTTGGGCTTCCCTGGTGGCTCATATGATAAAGAATCTACCCGCAATACAGGAGACCTGGGTTTGATCCCTGGGTTGGGAAGATCCTCTGGAGAAAGGAAGGGTTACCCACTCCAGTATTCTTATCTGGAGAATCCCATGGACAGAGGAGCCTGGGGGGCTACCGTCCATGGGGTCGCAGAGTCAGACACGACTAAGCGACTACACTTTCACTTTCGAAGATGAACAGGGCAGATGGAGAAGGGACTCACAAGAGTTACTGTGCTGGCTCCTGACTTTTCTGCGTATTGTTTTTCTTAGTGGGGCATAACTTCATTTTTGTTCTTCATTTCAGTTGTAAATTACTTTTTGCTTTCATTTCAGTGTACAGTATCTCACATTTGTTCATCTAGAAGACAAATAATACTGCTTTCTGTTCACAACAGTAGTAACATATTGAACTCCGTCATGAACTACATGTGTTCTAGAGATCGGCCGAGGCGATACAGCCAAGATGGGAAAGGGAGAGTGCCTCTCTAGACCGATGAGTGAATAATCAGCATTTGGTGTATTACAGTCATTACAGAATTGATTCAACCTTTCAAAGTATGAGAATAACCTGTGTAGAGTTCTTGCTAGCAGCTTGTCTAGCGGTGACAGATTAGGGATGGGAAGCAAGGAAAAAAATGTGCCCCTGGTCTCCAGGATGGTGAACTTGTACGTTGTCACTCCTTGTGGAAATTTTCATTCCCCCGCAGTGGTTATTTTAGTACTTACTTCTGCTATAGCTCAGTAGAGAGCAGCGTCTAAAGCTTTTTTACATGGTAGTTGTTCAGTCGCCCAGTCGTGTCCGACTCTTTGTGACCCCGTGGACTCCATGCAGCACGTCAGGCTTTCCTGTGCTTCACTGTCTCCCAGAATTTATTTGCTCAGATTCATGTCCATCGAGTCTTTGATGCCATCCAGCCATCTCCTCCTCTTTATCCATGGGCGCTTCCCAAATTCACCACCACAGGCCACACCGAGACATGCCTTTTTGAAGGGCTTTTTCTCTTGACGTGAAAGAAATATTTAGAGAAACTCAGTGGGCCACAGTCCATGGGGTCGCACAGAGTCAGACACCCTGAGGCACTCAACAATAAGAACAGCAGTCTGTGCTGAGCAGGTACATTTTCAGCGCATGGGGGCCACTGCTTGTGCAGAGCAAGTCCTCCTGGGCTCCCTCTAACGTCCACCTCTTGCTTTCACACCAGATCGAGCGGTTGGAAGTGAGCAGCTTCGCCCAGACCTCCAGTGCAGTGGCCTCCAGCACGGATGGCAGCCTCCACACGGACTCCGTGGACGGAACCCCCGACCCCCAGCGCACAAAGGCTGCCATCGCCCACTTGCAGCAGAAGATCCTGAAGCTCACGGAACAGATCAAGATCGCCCAGACGGCTCGGGACGACAACGTGGCCGAGTACCTGAAGCTCGCCAACAGCGCGGACAAGCAGCAGGCTGCCCGCATCAAGCAGGTCTTCGAGAAGAAGAACCAGAAGTCGGCGCAGACCATCCAGCAGCTGCAGAGGAAGCTCGAGCACTACCACCGGAAGCTCCGGGAGGTGGAGCAGAATGGGATCCCCCGGCAGCCCAAGGACGTCTTCAGGGACATGCACCAGGGCCTGAAGGACGTGGGAGCGAAGGTGACCGGCTTCAGTGAAGGCGTGGTGGACAGTGTCAAGGGGGGGCTGTCCAGCTTCTCCCAGGCAACCCACTCGGCCGCTGGGGCGGTGGTCTCCAAGCCCAGAGAGATCGCCTCGCTCATTCGAATAAGTTTGGCAGCGCCGACAACATCCCTAACCTGAAGGACTCTTTGGAGGAAGGGCAGGTGGACGAGGCGGGAAGGCCTTGGGAGTGATTTCCAACTTTCAGTCCAGCCCCAAATATGGGAGCGAGGAGGACTGTTCCAGCCACCTCGGGCTCAGTGGGGCCAACAGCACCACCGGAATCGCTGTAGAGCGACTCCCTTATGGCAAACCCAGAAATGTCTCCCAGAATTTATTTGCTCAGATTCATGTCCATCGAGTCTTTGATGCCATCCAGCCATCTCCTCCTCTTTATCCATGGGCGCTTCCCAAATTCACCACCACAGGCCACACCGAGACATGCCTTTTTGAAGGGCTTTTTCTCTTGACGTGAAAGAAATATTTAGAGAAACTCAGTGGGCCACAGTCCATGGGGTCGCACAGAGTCAGACACCCTGAGGCACTCAACAATAAGAACAGCAGTCTGTGCTGAGCAGGTACATTTTCAGCGCATGGGGGCCACTGCTTGTGCAGAGCAAGTCCTCCTGGGCTCCCTCTAACGTCCACCTCTTGCTTTCACACCAGATCGAGCGGTTGGAAGTGAGCAGCTTCGCCCAGACCTCCAGTGCAGTGGCCTCCAGCACGGATGGCAGCCTCCACACGGACTCCGTGGACGGAACCCCCGACCCCCAGCGCACAAAGGCTGCCATCGCCCACTTGCAGCAGAAGATCCTGAAGCTCACGGAACAGATCAAGATCGCCCAGACGGCTCGGGACGACAACGTGGCCGAGTACCTGAAGCTCGCCAACAGCGCGGACAAGCAGCAGGCTGCCCGCATCAAGCAGGTCTTCGAGAAGAAGAACCAGAAGTCGGCGCAGACCATCCAGCAGCTGCAGAGGAAGCTCGAGCACTACCACCGGAAGCTCCGGGAGGTGGAGCAGAATGGGATCCCCCGGCAGCCCAAGGACGTCTTCAGGGACATGCACCAGGGCCTGAAGGACGTGGGAGCGAAGGTGACCGGCTTCAGTGAAGGCGTGGTGGACAGTGTCAAGGGGGGGCTGTCCAGCTTCTCCCAGGCAACCCACTCGGCCGCTGGGGCGGTGGTCTCCAAGCCCAGAGAGATCGCCTCGCTCATTCGGAATAAGTTTGGCAGCGCCGACAACATCCCTAACCTGAAGGACTCTTTGGAGGAAGGGCAGGTGGACGAGGCGGGGAAGGCCTTGGGAGTGATTTCCAACTTTCAGTCCAGCCCCAAATATGGGAGCGAGGAGGACTGTTCCAGCGCCACCTCGGGCTCAGTGGGGGCCAACAGCACCACCGGAGGCATCGCTGTAGGAGCGTCCAGCTCCAAAACCAACACTCTGGACATGCAGAGTTCAGGATTCGATGCACTACTTCACGAGATCCAGGAGATCCGGGAAACCCAGGCCCGGCTGGAGGAGTCCTTCGAGACCCTCAAGGAACATTATCAGAGGGACTATTCATTAATAATGCAGGCCTTACAAGAGGAGCGATACAGGTAAGGGATTTGGAATTAAAGCCCTGTCTCATTTATATTTAGGCTTCTGTCCCTTTGGATGCTGGGGAGCAGCTTTTTAAAAAAAAAAAGAAATTACTTTTTTTATTGTAAGATAATTGCTTTACAATATCGTGCCGGTTTCTGCCATACATCAACGTGCATCAGCCACACATCAACGTGCATCAGCCACAGGTACACCAATGTCTTCTCCCTCTTGAACCTCCCTCGCATCTCCCTCCCGTCTAGGTCGTCACAGAGCACTGGGTCGAGCGCCCTGTGTCGCATGGCAAATTCCCACTGAGTGTCTTTCACACGATAATGTATCTGTTTCCGTGCTGCTCTCTCAGTTTGTCCAGCCCTCTGCTTCCCACACTGTGTCCTTAAGTCTGTTCTCTACGTTTGCAGGGGAAGAGCTTCAGGAGGTCTTTGTGGAGCGTCTTTCTCCGGCGTATTCACAGCACCATAGATATTGTTGTGTGGGGCTGGCATGAGTTCTTACCATAGCGAGCAAAGGCGGGGCCAGCAGAGGTCAGTGATTGCCCGGATGTCACAGCAGGTGCTGGAGCCTCCCAGTCTTCACCTTCCAAACAGAACCCAGGGTTTCTAAGGCCGTCTGCTTGCCTGCTTACAAGCACAGAACCACGGCCCATTGCAGCCCAAAGCTATGCTGTGTTGAATTGGAAAGATCTATAACCCTCTGAACTCTGTAGAAATCAAAGATAGAGGCCCAGCCAAAATGTGCTGAACCTCGTGGCTATTTGACTTTGAACATACTTATCTGGGTAATTGATACAGAAAGATTTCGACTGAAAATAAATCTAGATAAGCCTGTTACTTTCATGAAACGGCAGATGTTTGAAAGTGAGCAGACTTAAACATGAAATGGCTCTACCGTAGTTAGAAAATTCTCCGAGAACTGAGTGCCTTGAGTCGTGATCTGGGCTAAGGGTAGAAGCTGGTTTTTTTGTGTGTTTCACATAACACAGTGTATTCATGTTAGACCACTCTTAACCATTTTCCAAATGTGTGTCCTTTCCCCTTGTTTCCGTCACATGCAGGTAGAAATGATATCTAGCTGGCATTGTCAACCAGAGACAGGCCACCTCGCTGGATCAATGGCCAATGTTACAGGAGCCAAACTCCTTTTCACAGCCAAGGGTAGGCCCCGAAAGACCTGGGCTCTTACCTGCCTTACTTACCATCTAGAGTCTCAGGACTTTTACTATAATGTCAAAGATTGAACATTCTTTTAAAGTCCCTTTACCTCTTAGGGGGAAAAAAAAATATATATATATATATTTTAAGTTTTCTTTCATATGAAGTAATTTTGGGGTCAAGATAAATGGTTCATGTGTATCAGCTCTGAGAGGAGGTACAGCAACAAGCTCTGTCTAGGTGGTAGAAATGTCACTCAGCCCTGCCTCTGATCTTCACTCTTCTGTCCTTCCAATCCAATGTAAGACCTCAAGGGAGAAGGAAAGAGAAGTAGGGGAGAGAGAAAGGAAGTTCTGAAAGCAAGTAAAGGACGATTCTTACTTCATTGTTTTATATATTCTTCAGTATACTTAGAGAAGAAAATGGCAGCCCACTCCAGGATTCTTACTTGGAGAATCCGATGGACAGAGGAGCCTGGCGGGCTACAGTCCATGGGATCGCAAAGAGTTGAACACAACTCAGAGACAGCAATAACATAATGCTTTTTGTAAAGCGTACACACACAGTATACTGAGAAGACAATATCTAAAGCAGTGAGCAATCTAACACCTATTCAGATGGACTCTAAAAACAAAACACCTGGCCCTTGTACCATGTGAAACCTGACTCTCAGGTTCAAATTCTGGTTTTTCCCTTACTAATCTTGAAAACTGGACAAGACTCTTAACCTCTCCGTGTCCTGATTTCCTCATCGCTAACATAGAAATAATAATAGACCTTCATAAGATTATTGTGTCACTTTGGTGAAATAATTTATGTAGAGCACATAGCTCAGTGCCTGGGCCCATAAGTGCTTGATGGATGTTTAGTAGCTGCTGCTGCTATTAAAACACTCCAGTCTGGGCTTCCCTGGTGGTCCAGTGGGTAAGGACACCGCCTTGCAGTGCAAGGGGCGCTGGTTCGATCCCTGGCCTGGGAAGATCCCACGTGCCGTGGAGCGGCTGGACCCATGTGTCCAATTACTGAGCCGGAGCTCTGGAGCGCATGCGCCCAGAGCTGGTGCTCTGCGACAACAGAGGCTGCCGCGATGGGAGGCCCACACGGGCCAAAGAACAAAGATGGATGAAAATGGACAAATGAAAGATCAATAGAAATAGCCCGCCTGCTCCCCTCCCTCCCCACCCCACCCCCCCAAAATAAATAAATAAATAAATCTTTAAAAAAAAAACACTCCAGTCTGGACATGGAGACCTAGGCGGTTCACAGTCAGTTGCTCAGAAAAGCAGCTGCCTGCCTTGACCTCTTTATTTTGAAAGGATAGTAAAATATTCCAGTTTTTAAATTCTTCCAGAGCTTAAAATTCATATGGAGTTTGTTACACCTTCAAGTTCAGTGTAGGCCAGTGTGAGAAAATCAGGGAGGAAAACAGCTCTCCCATGGCCACCTCTGTATCCATTTAAAATAATTCACAGACACGAGAGAAGTTTTAGCTCCTCATTATTACCTCATTAAAAGAATCACGTCTGAGGGTGGCTTCCCTGGGTCCAGTGGGTAAGGACACCACCTTGCAGTGCAAGGGGCGCTGGTTCAATCCCTAGCCTGGGAAGATCTCACGTGCTGTGGAGCGGCTGGACGGATGTGTCCAATTACCGAGCCGGAGCTCTGGAGCGCATGCGCCCAGAGCTGGTGCTTTGCAACAACACAGGCCACTGCGATGGGAGGCCCACACAGGCCAAAGAACAAAGATGGATGAAAAATAGATAAATGAAAGACCAATCGAAGTGGCCTGCCTGCCCCCTCCCTCCCCAGCCACCCCCCCCCCCCAAAAAAAGGAATCACGTCCAAGCCACTTGTGGTGTAAGGAGAAGTGCCTGTCTTTCATTGCATTTGGGTTTCTTGGTGGTAAATGGATGCCTAGTTTTAAGGCATGAACAGAGAATAAAGGAAACTTGTAAATTTTCAGAAGCAGAAGGGACAAGAGGAAGACATAACATAATGTGTCATCTCTCACATCACTTGAGCTTGAGAGGGGCCTTTCCTTTAAAAAGAATCTTGAATCTTTTCTTTTCCCCAAGAAAAGCAATGGAAAAGTCACTACCATTTTACTCAACTATTTCATTGCACCAGTAATGCCATGTATAGAGCAATAGGGGATGTCTCCTCTATTCCATATGTCATTACATGGTAAATATAGATATTTAATTTTGTTGGTCTTTGAACCATTTTCCATAAGTGAGATTTCCTCCACAAATTGTAGTTTATTCTTTAAAGCACTGCAGTTTTTCCCGTTGTAAGCATTTTTGCGGACTTTCTCTGCCTCCTTTTAACAGAGTAGGACGTTGAACCTGATACGATTGAGAAGAGCTTACAGCAGCAGTGTTCTAGCTTAGCACAGCGCTCTCAGCTCAACGGGGGCGGAAACTTGCATGCCTCTGCAGTAAATGGTCCTACGCAGCTTGCTTGCTACGCTTCTGTTGTCTGCCTTTTTCGTTTGTTCTTTCTCCTTTCCACACCTTCTCCACGCTCTGAGTGGGCTGCCTGCCACAGCCTCTCTCTGCTGGTTTCTATTTCTACTCTGTGATAGGCTTGGCTTTTTGCCTGAAATAGAAGTAGGGAGGGATGGACCTAAGAGACTCTTCCATTACCAGGAAACCAATGAATGGGTCCATGGCCGCTCTAGGTGTGTTTCTGCTCACTTTCTCCACTTTGGTTTATTTTACTAGCATCTGAGTTGACAGGAGGGAGGCCATGCCCAGTGTTAAAGGAGGAGGTGGAGGACGCTACCTCTGGCCGCATTCAGTAAGCTCCTTCGATGTCCACAGTGCTCGATGTTTCCTGCATATTAGCTGAGCCTCACAAGAGCCCTGTAGGCACATGATACCCAGTTCTGTGGGCTCAGGCACTCAGTCATGTCTGACTCTTTTGTGACCCCATGGACTGTAGCCCGCCAGGCTCCTCTGTCCGTGGCATTGTCCAGGCCAGAATACTGGAGGGGGTGGCCATTTCCTCTTCCAGAGGATCTTCCTGACCCAGGGATCGAACCTGGTCTCCTGCATTGGCAGGTGGATACTTTACCATTGAGCCTTGGAAGCCCTGTACCCAGTTTTACAGATGAGGAAATCGAGGCCCAGTGAGGTGTGAAGTTTTGCCAAAGGTTAGTCTGTAAATGGTAAAGCCAGGAACCACAGTCAGATTTAGCTGACTCCAGAGTCTGTGGTCTTTTCATACCAGAACAGACCGTAAACTCATGTGGTAAACTGTCTCCTCTATTCCATATGTCATTACATGGTAAATATAGATATTTAATTTTGTTGGTCTTTGAACCATTTTCCATAAGTGAGATTTCCTCCACAAATTGTAGTTTATTCTTTAAAGCACTGCAGTTTTTCCCGTTGTAAGCATTTTTGCGGACTTTCTCTGCCTCCTTTTAACAGAGTAGGACGTTGAACCTGATACGATTGAGAAGAGCTTACAGCAGCAGTGTTCTAGCTTAGCACAGCGCTCTCAGCTCAACGGGGGCGGAAACTTGCATGCCTCTGCAGTAAATGGTCCTACGCAGCTTGCTTGCTACGCTTCTGTTGTCTGCCTTTTTCGTTTGTTCTTTCTCCTTTCCACACCTTCTCCACGCTCTGAGTGGGCTGCCTGCCACAGCCTCTCTCTGCTGGTTTCTATTTCTACTCTGTGATAGGCTTGGCTTTTTGCCTGAAATAGAAGTAGGGAGGGATGGACCTAAGAGACTCTTCCATTACCAGGAAACCAATGAATGGGTCCATGGCCGCTCTAGGTGTGTTTCTGCTCACTTTCTCCACTTTGGTTTATTTTACTAGCATCTGAGTTGACAGGAGGGAGGCCATGCCCAGTGTTAAAGGAGGAGGTGGAGGACGCTACCTCTGGCCGCATTCAGTAAGCTCCTTCGATGTCCACAGTGCTCGATGTTTCCTGCATATTAGCTGAGCCTCACAAGAGCCCTGTAGGCACATGATACCCAGTTCTGTGGGCTCAGGCACTCAGTCATGTCTGACTCTTTTGTGACCCCATGGACTGTAGCCCGCCAGGCTCCTCTGTCCGTGGCATTGTCCAGGCCAGAATACTGGAGGGGGTGGCCATTTCCTCTTCCAGAGGATCTTCCTGACCCAGGGATCGAACCTGGTCTCCTGCATTGGCAGGTGGATACTTTACCATTGAGCCCCTTGGAAGCCCTGTACCCAGTTTTACAGATGAGGAAATCGAGGCCCAGTGAGGTGTGAAGTTTTGCCAAAGGTTAGTCTGTAAATGGTAAAGCCAGGAACCACAGTCAGATTTAGCTGACTCCAGAGTCTGTGGTCTTTTTCATACCAGAACAAGCTTTACCGTAAACTCAGTCCGGAAATCTGTATGATTGACAGACTCACTGGGAGTTTAACTCTAAGAACCATTGACTTTAATAGCAAGAGCTATTGGGCCTTTTCCAGGTCTCAGTGTAGATAAAAAAGTTGTCCGTATTGTTAACACAGTCTATAAAATTCTGTGAATGCACAAGCTCTAGAAAATTTTCTCAAGCTAGTTCAACAGTGTAGGTTCACTAATAGGGGACCCCTGCTTAGATCAACCACCACCTGCCCATCCTGTTTTTCTCCCTTTCAGGGTCCCTCCTCAACAATGTCACTCACTTCATGTGCTCCCCATTCACAGGTCTCTGCCCCAGCGAGTGACACCGGGGTAAAGCATTTTCCCCAAGAGCATCTTCTTTGGAATAACCAGAATTACTCAGAAATCTCTCTTCACCCCCGTGAGTGTGCCATGACTGAAAGAGTGTCTCTTCAGCGCCCGCATGGCCCTTGGCCCCAAGAGTCGGTGTGGCAGAGCTTGGATCTGAACTCCACCTCAACCTTGGGCCTGCGACTGG
Organism: Tragulus kanchil; assembly: GCA_022376925.1. Lineage (NCBI taxonomy): Eukaryota > Metazoa > Chordata > Mammalia > Artiodactyla > Tragulidae > Tragulus > Tragulus kanchil. The sequence goes on along the minus strand of JAIOJX010000030.1, from coordinate 224,208,577 downwards.
GTGTTTAGTTTCTGTGCCTGGAATTGGGCTCTCAGATATGAGTGGGATCATGCATCTGAGAAACCAGGAGAGAAGAATTAGACCTTTTTTTTTTAGTGATGGGATCTGTGCTGACGTCACGTTCTCTTTGTCCAGCTAATCTCTTTATCCCGTTCGAGTATTATTGCAGATCTCTGCGTGGCAACTGGGTTCACTTTCATACTTCAGAGATAGAGGGGACCCTTAGATACCTAATTTAGCCTCATTCCGTGGACGAGTTCACCGAGGCCTAGAAATATAAAGTGATTTTTGCCTGGTCACACAGTAAAATGGTTTCACATGTATTTAACTGGCTGCTAAAAGCTGGAGATTTAGTCCTGATCTCAAATGAGTATACTGTGTTGAGCTACTGTAGGAAAAATTCAGTTATGATGAAATGCACTGAAGATAGGAGAGAGCTAGGAAAATGGTTCTTCAGTAGTCTTATGGGTTCCTTCTGTAGTCTTCCCCTTAGGGAGTCTGCCCCGGTGTCTCCCTCAGGTACTGACTCTGTAAAGCAGCGCCATGTCAGGCAGGCTAAAAACCCTCCCGGTGTTGATGAGCGGTAATGCCGTTTGAAAGCTTCTATTTTAAGGAGACTACTGTCCTTTGGAAATCGGCTCCTGAGACTGTTTGTATTGAGCCCAGGGATATTTTTAATCGCACTGAGTCATAAGAGCACAAATACAGAAGGAGCCCGTCCCCGTGAGCAGTTATCACACACAACAGAACAGTCAGGAGCGAGCCTTGCCCAGGTGGGCACAGGCACCAGAGTTCTAACCTGAGAAGTTGTTGTTGCGTATGAATTCATTTTACTATCAGTGGACAGAAGACAGATGGTCAGGTGACTGGGTGAGCCCCGTATTGCACGGGTCAGACCCTGTGTCAGCTGGTAGGCAGACCAGGTCTGACCGTAAATTTGAAATAGAAACTGAGAAGATTGGCTCAAATTGGTTCTTCCTTCAGAAGAGGAGAAAAGGCCCAGTGGAGAGGTGCACGCACGAGACAGTTCATATGGAGGAGGGCAAGGCCTTCCATACGGTGGGCTCCTCCCAGTTTAGCCCCTGAAGAGGTTCTAGATTGGAAATGGGAGAGAGGAAGGAAGGAATGGGGAAGAGAGGGAGAGCAAATAAATTCATCACTTCATTCATTAATTGAGGTTAGACAAGCCTGAATTTGCTTGCCGGTTCTGACACTTATCAGCGGTGTGACCTGCTGGGGCTCACGCAAGCTCAGTTTTCTCCATAAAAGCGAGGTGACGGTGTCAGTTGTTCAGGGTTGTTGCAATTACCAACGAAGACAGTGTTTGAGGAATCACCTCAGATGGTGTGAGATCACTGAAAATTTAAAGCTGGGCCCGGGGGGCCTGGTCACACAGTAAAATGGTTTCACATGTATTTAACTGGCTGCTAAAAGCTGGAGATTTAGTCCTGATCTCAAATGAGTATACTGTGTTGAGCTACTGTAGGAAAAATTCAGTTATGATGAAATGCACTGAAGATAGGAGAGAGCTAGGAAAATGGTTCTTCAGTAGTCTTATGGGTTCCTTCTGTAGTCTTCCCCTTAGGGAGTCTGCCCCGGTGTCTCCCTCAGGTACTGACTCTGTAAAGCAGCGCCATGTCAGGCAGGCTAAAAACCCTCCCGGTGTTGATGAGCGGTAATGCCGTTTGAAAGCTTCTATTTTAAGGAGACTACTGTCCTTTGGAAATCGGCTCCTGAGACTGTTTGTATTGAGCCCAGGGATATTTTTAATCGCACTGAGTCATAAGAGCACAAATACAGAAGGAGCCCGTCCCCGTGAGCAGTTATCACACACAACAGAACAGTCAGGAGCGAGCCTTGCCCAGGTGGGCACAGGCACCAGAGTTCTAACCTGAGAAGTTGTTGTTGCGTATGAATTCATTTTACTATCAGTGGACAGAAGACAGATGGTCAGGTGACTGGGTGAGCCCCGTATTGCACGGGTCAGACCCTGTGTCAGCTGGTAGGCAGACCAGGTCTGACCGTAAATTTGAAATAGAAACTGAGAAGATTGGCTCAAATTGGTTCTTCCTTCAGAAGAGGAGAAAAGGCCCAGTGGAGAGGTGCACGCACGAGACAGTTCATATGGAGGAGGGCAAGGCCTTCCATACGGTGGGCTCCTCCCAGTTTAGCCCCTGAAGAGGTTCTAGATTGGAAATGGGAGAGAGGAAGGAAGGAATGGGGAAGAGAGGGAGAGCAAATAAATTCATCACTTCATTCATTAATTGAGGTTAGACAAGCCTGAATTTGCTTGCCGGTTCTGACACTTATCAGCGGTGTGACCTGCTGGGGCTCACGCAAGCTCAGTTTTCTCCATAAAAGCGAGGTGACGGTGTCAGTTGTTCAGGGTTGTTGCAATTACCAACGAAGACAGTGTTTGAGGAATCACCTCAGATGGTGTGAGAAGTGCCAGGATATGAGAAAGCCCTCATGAATCAAGTCTCCCCCCCATAGCCCTTATGCATTCCCTCCGTGCTTTAGGCACCTGCTGCCTTCCATCATTAAGATAACCTGCTGCCTCTGCTGAAAGTCCAGGGGACTGATCGTTAATTGGGGATTGATTCTGGGCTTTTTCCTTTTCCACTGAAGGCTAGTTCAGTAATTCCTAGCCTCTTTGGAGGCTTCAACGCAAGGTAACAAAAGGTAAGAAGGGGAAATTTATTTTCTTTCCCCCAGTTCGGCCAGGAGTGTGTTCAAGCTCCCATTGCGTGTCGTGTCTCCCGCCCTGGCTGTATCTGTCCATTCTGGTCAGAGGCTGGCAGAATCCACCTTCAGTCTCTCGTAGGCACGGGGGGAATGAGCCAGTCCTCTGCTGTCATAGTTGCTTGATGGTGTCATTCAGCCCTGGTACCTGGTTCTTCCCGTTCCTCTCAGTACCTGCTCCACAAGATTCTTCAGCCCTCTGGTCCTAGTGACCTGTTGCCCAACGAGGAAGCACCCCCGGGCTTTGAGACGACTCCAGGCTTGGAGCCACACCCAGAGAGCGCCTTGCATGCACCTTTCCAGCCTGTGTGCTCACGCACCGCTCTCACTAGTCAGGAATTCAACCCGAAGGAGCCCTGGCTGCACCTGGATCTGGGAAGGTGACTGCTGTGTTGACTAATCCAGTGGATGAAGTCAGCCCAACTTCCAAGGCCAGTTGGAATTTTCATCTTCCAGGATCAGTGTTCATTTATGAATGGTAAACCTACAGCAAAATGTAGGTATAGTTTAATACTTTGTAGATAGAGCAGGTTTTGCTTCCTGCAGGAGAAGAATTTAACCTGCCCAAATACAATATAACCTATTTTTTTAAGATTAAAAAAAGAAATTCTATTTATTTATTTATTTCTGGCTATTCTGGGTTTTCACTGCTGGCACACACTCTAGTTGCAGGGAGTGGGAGATCCCCTCTAGTTGAGGTAAGCAGGCTTCCTGTTGCGGTGACTTCTCTTGTTGTGGAACTCAGGCTCTAGGGCACATGGGCTTTAGTAATTGCAGCACACGGGCTCCGTAGTTGTGGCTCCGAGGCCCTAGAGCACAGGCGCCATAGTTGTGGCTCACAGGCTTAGCTGCTCCGCAGCATGTGGGATCCTCCCAGATCAGGGATCAAACCCGTGTCTCCTGCATTGGCAGGTGAACTCTCCACCACTGAGCTACCAGGGAAGCCCGGTATAACCTATTAAAAAAAATAAAAGGGCTTCCCTGGTGGTCCAGTGGGTAAGGACACCACCTTGCAGTGCAAGAGACGCCGATTTGATCCTTGGCCTGAGAGGATCCCACGTGCCGCGGAGCGGCTGGACCAATGTGTCCAGTTACCGAGCCGGAGCTCTGGGGCGCATGCGCCCAGAGCCGGCGCTCTGCGACGACAGAGGCCACCGCGATGGGAGGCCCACACGGGCCAAGGAACAAAGACGGGTGAAAATAAGTTAATGAAAGACCTATAGAAGTAGCCAAAAAAAAATCACACATGGAAAAGTTTACTTTTTCTTTTTTCTCCTCTGCTGGTTTGGTATTAATACTTAATGAGAGAATGGAGGTTTTTGGTTTTGTTTTTTTTTTAATGAATTTCCTAGGAATATGGCATATCCATTGTAGACCAGAAGTAAACACTGAAAAATAAACCGAGCAAAAGAGTTTATAATATTAAAAATGGGAGTAGTGGGAAGCTGGTGAGAGTATGTTCTTCCTTCCTTTCATCGTTTAGATTTTTCATCGGACGACAGTACCGGGGGTGGGGGGAGTTATAAAAAAGACGAAATAAAACAAATTGGTAAACAACATGAAGTGTGAAGCAGGCAGTTCAGATCCTCCTACACCTCACGAACAGGGGAAAGCTGTGGCATTTTTCTCAGCCTGCCCTTTTCTTAATTAACTGAAGTGCCTCCCGGAGAGGAAGGAGGTGAGGATTACTGAGCAATGTCTTCAGAGTTTGAGTTCCTCCGAGGCAGACATCTCACACTTTATAAAAGGCGTCGTGGGCCGGGTAGCTCTTGTTCTCGTTCTGTTTGCTGTTTTGATGCTTGCAGGGATTAAGTAGGTCAGACTGAACCTTAAATCCCTCCACTATACACTCCTCCACTCCAAATGACACTGCATCAGTTTGTACCGGACACGTTGGATAGGCCTGTTTGCAGACTGTAATTTCACACGTGGATTATGTAAGCCATTCAGGCGGATAGCACCAAAAATAAACCATGTGACTGGAAGTGGCAAAGCATGTCAGGGTTGTGCTTCCAAGGTGACGGTTGTGAGGTGGTAAAAAGAGGGATGAGCTTCCATGACCCAGGTGGAAAAAATAGGGGAAACATTTTAAGAAAGATGGACCAGTCCAGTTCTTTCAGGGTCCCGAGGCAGCCCCAAGGACGGCATTGCGCGGCACTGGGGGCACCTTACCAACCTCTTTGTCACGTTTTGCGGAAACCTCCAAGGGTATGGCTTTCTCAGTCTCCTCCCTGATGTTTCCTGCAGATTGGAGGGGCTTGCTACTAAGGTAACCCAAACACAACTGTGTGTGAGTGTGATAGGATTTCAGCGACCCAATAGCCGCTGCAGAAAGTCATCCTTCTCCAGGTAATTCTTAGGACTTGAAGAGGGAGGCAGATGCTGGGAGTGATCAGTGGATAAATTAACGGGGCCGCTTCCCCTGGACCCTGTGTGGGGTTTGCTTCCCACCGAGTTCTGTGACCTTGAGGTCCCCCAGCAGGTCTCCTCGCCTGTCTGTGCCTCGTCTGTCAGGAAATGGAGCTCATGCTGCCTGCCCCAGAGCTCCTTTGCTCTTCAGCTTCTCGCTAACAGAGCACTGTCTTTGGGAGCCACAGTTCTATTTTCCCATTCAAGAAGGCTCAGCTTGAGGAGATGCTGCTCAAGCAGAGTTACATGATCCCGTGTAACCCTGAGTAACGTGTTCATCTTCCAAAAGACTTCATATTCTGTGATGGCACAGAAGATGACACAGGGTAAGGATTAGTACTTTCTACTCATCTCTTTTCTGGAGATCTGTAAAGATCCGATAAAATTGAAGACTTTGCAACTCACACACACATAAAACATGTACCAAGAAAGGCAGGTGGATAGGAGAGTTTTATCAATTGGCAGGACACCTTGAAACAGGCCAGCGAGTCCAGCCGATTGAGCCTTAAATCCCTCCACTATACACTCCTCCACTCCAAATGACACTGCATCAGTTTGTACCGGACACGTTGGATAGGCCTGTTTGCAGACTGTAATTTCACACGTGGATTATGTAAGCCATTCAGGCGGATAGCACCAAAAATAAACCATGTGACTGGAAGTGGCAAAGCATGTCAGGGTTGTGCTTCCAAGGTGACGGTTGTGAGGTGGTAAAAAGAGGGATGAGCTTCCATGACCCAGGTGGAAAAAATAGGGGAAACATTTTAAGAAAGATGGACCAGTCCAGTTCTTTCAGGGTCCCGAGGCAGCCCCAAGGACGGCATTGCGCGGCACTGGGGGCACCTTACCAACCTCTTTGTCACGTTTTGCGGAAACCTCCAAGGGTATGGCTTTCTCAGTCTCCTCCCTGATGTTTCCTGCAGATTGGAGGTGCTTGCTACTAAGGTAACCCAAACACAACTGTGTGTGAGTGTGATAGGATTTCAGCGACCCAATAGCCGCTGCAGAAAGTCATCCTTCTCCAGGTAATTCTTAGGACTTGAAGAGGGAGGCAGATGCTGGGAGTGATCAGTGGATAAATTAACGGGGCCGCTTCCCCTGGACCCTGTGTGGGGTTTGCTTCCCACCGAGTTCTGTGACCTTGAGGTCCCCCAGCAGGTCTCCTCGCCTGTCTGTGCCTCGTCTGTCAGGAAATGGAGCTCATGCTGCCTGCCCCAGAGCTCCTTTGCTCTTCAGCTTCTCGCTAACAGAGCACTGTCTTTGGGAGCCACAGTTCTATTTTCCCATTCAAGAAGGCTCAGCTTGAGGAGATGCTGCTCAAGCAGAGTTACATGATCCCGTGTAACCCTGAGTAACGTGTTCATCTTCCAAAAGACTTCATATTCTGTGATGGCACAGAAGATGACACAGGGTAAGGATTAGTACTTTCTACTCATCTCTTTTCTGGAGATCTGTAAAGATCCGATAAAATTGAAGACTTTGCAACTCACACACACATAAAACATGTACCAAGAAAGGCAGGTGGATAGGAGAGTTTTATCAATTGGCAGGACACCTTGAAACAGGCCAGCGAGTCCAGCCGATTGAATTACCTGGCAGACTTGAGCCCGGGGAGTGGCGGGAGCCATTGGGACACTTGTGCTGGTCCTCCCCTTGAGGAGACAGGAAGTAAGAAGCTTGTGTTTGGGGAGAAGGACAGAATGCATGCACCATAAAGCTGTTTGGATCATGTCATAGAGAAGACAACTTGAGTATCCTGGGAATAGTGAAAACTCCAGAATACATGAAATGGAGACTGTGGAGGCAGACGAAGAAGTTAAGGTCGGAAGCTGTGAACAATGGAGTCGTGTAGCACCTGGAGTCCCATGGCGGTCGATCAGCAGTTCCCTTGAACCACCTCACTAGGGCTTGACATCTGTCTCCTGTGTCTTCCTCACAGTGACCCTTGGGAGTAGACAGATCTTCACAGGTGAACAGGGTCGCTCACACCAGTGTGTCACAGAGCCCAGATGTGAGTGTGAAACCCGGACAAGAAGATAATGTGGACTGGTACTAACTGCATAGCCCAGCATAAAAATATCTCTAAGTGGAAAGACGATACAAGGCAGAAGCCGTGATGGTGGAGAGCCTTTAGATATAATGTGAGATGAACAAAATTCAGCCCTAGAGTGGTTTCCAGAACCTTTGACAGGTTAGTGACCATTGTACGACACACACGGGTTCATAAGGTTCAAGAACTGGAAACAAGTGCCGAGGATGTCTGCACTCACGCCATGATTCACAGATAGTGTTACATATCACAGGTCATGTTGCATAATTATAGAATCTCCCCCTTCTACAAACAGACTTAAAAAAGGAATCCGGTAAGTCATCTGAGCTCTTCATAGGTGTGAGTATCCAGAACATGTCTTGTCACAACTCAGAGCCACAGAACAGCCCAAAAAGGAGCCTGCACGAGGAGATACCTGCAGGAGGGAGCGCCATAAAATATGCTCAAACCAAAGTTGCCAGTGTCACAGGGAAACCCGACAGTTAATGGAAGAAACCCAGTATGAAACAGGCCAAACAAAGGAGACATTATACTGCCCGAGGGTAACCTTCCAAGTGCTGGGAAAGAAAAACTACATGTAGGCTGCTCTGTCCACCTGCTTTATTACCCAAGGAAGAGAATGAAATCAAGCCACTCTCAGATGCATGTAGATAAAATTACCTCTTATAAAGGCTTGCTGAAAGAAATACTAAAGAAGGAAAAAAGAACTTAAATCGGTGAAAGAAATCAATAAAGCGTGTTGGTAAATCTAAGTAGGGACTTAAAATTAAATTGAAAATTCTTAATGTCTATGTCAATTTGGATCTAAAATTCTGGAAGAGAATATAGGATTCAAGGGTCGTATTTCAAAGGAATGTTAAAATGTTTAACAGTTTTGGAGAAAACAACCGTATCTTGTATCCTAATCTGCTCCTCACTTGCCTCACGGCAAGTTTCTGTTGACATCATTCCTGTTCCTTAAGACCGATGGATACTGGGACCTCCCTGGCAGGCCAGTGGTTAAGCGTCCACACCTCCAAGCTCTCACCAGTGTGTCACAGAGCCCAGATGTGAGTGTGAAACCCGGACAAGAAGATAATGTGGACTGGTAAGCATAGCCCAGCATAAAAATATCTCTAAGTGGAAAGACGATACAAGGCAGAAGCCGTGATGGTGGAGAGCCTTTAGATATAATGTGAGATGAACAAAATTCAGCCCTAGAGTGGTTTCCAGAACCTTTGACAGGTTAGTGACCATTGTACGACACACACGGGTTCATAAGGTTCAAGAACTGGAAACAAGTGCCGAGGATGTCTGCACTCACGCCATGATTCACAGATAGTGTTACATATCACAGGTCATGTTGCATAATTATAGAATCTCCCCCTTCTACAAACAGACTTAAAAAAGGAATCCGGTAAGTCATCTGAGCTCTTCATAGGTGTGAGTATCCAGAACATGTCTTGTCACAACTCAGAGCCACAGAACAGCCCAAAAAGGAGCCTGCACGAGGAGATACCTGCAGGAGGGAGCGCCATAAAATATGCTCAAACCAAAGTTGCCAGTGTCACAGGGAAACCCGACAGTTAATGGAAGAAACCCAGTATGAAACAGGCCAAACAAAGGAGACATTATACTGCCCGAGGGTAACCTTCCAAGTGCTGGGAAAGAAAAACTACATGTAGGCTGCTCTGTCCACCTGCTTTATTACCCAAGGAAGAGAATGAAATCAAGCCACTCTCAGATGCATGTAGATAAAATTACCTCTTATAAAGGCTTGCTGAAAGAAATACTAAAGAAGGAAAAAAGAACTTAAATCGGTGAAAGAAATCAATAAAGCGTGTTGGTAAATCTAAGTAGGGACTTAAAATTAAATTGAAAATTCTTAATGTCTATGTCAATTTGGATCTAAAATTCTGGAAGAGAATATAGGATTCAAGGGTCGTATTTCAAAGGAATGTTAAAATGTTTAACAGTTTTGGAGAAAACAACCGTATCTTGTATCCTAATCTGCTCCTCACTTGCCTCACGGCAAGTTTCTGTTGACATCATTCCTGTTCCTTAAGACCGATGGATACTGGGACCTCCCTGGCAGGCCAGTGGTTAAGCGTCCACACCTCCAAGCTCTCAGTGGCCTTGCCCTTGCCTCCTGCCTTCTGTGTCTTCACCAGGGATGAAAACAGTGGAATAGAATATAGACTTATCTTTACACATAACATGAAGGAAGAGAAAGAGTGAACTGGAAGAAACCCGTCAGTACACTGAATTCAAAATGAGACTGATGTGACTGAGGTCAAGACCTTACCTGGGTTGGTTCTGTGGAAACTGTCTCCTACCTCCTACTTGCTGAAGGCAGGTATCACAGGTAATGTAGCTGACCTTGGGAAGCCTGAGGAGTTGCCAAGTTTAAGTTCAGTTTTCGATGGATAGCTGTATCTATCTAGCAGTGGGAACAACGGCCTTAAGAAAAATGAGATCCTGCCCCCGGAGGTGTTCCCCGAGAGATTCCTTGTCAGGGATGTTGTAGAAATAGTTCCCTGATGGAAAGAGATTTAACGAGGCTTCACCTAGTCCCTAGAATTTAAGATTCTTTAAAGTCAGGAAACTTAATTTTTCACCTTTCAAACAATACCTTGTGGGGGAAAAACAACCCACAATAGCTTGTGGTACATTTCTCTTTGCAACACACTGATTTTTAACAACTCTAGTGGGGAAGGGAGGTACGTGAAATAGTGATTCTCCTAGATATGCATGTCCAATAGGGTGCGAGATACTGGATTTATTTTCTAGTGAGCACAGTGACGTGGACTGCTGATGAGCCTAGAAGGAGGCGAAGGCCGTGAGTCATTCTCCACAGGAAATACTTGGTTAGTTAAATAAGGTTTTCAAGCCTCCATGAATTCCTTTCAGGGAGCACTATATTCGCTCCATGGTTTCTTCATTAGGAAGTAGAACCATCTTCAAAACGGCCACTCTGTTCTTAGTAGACTGTGAAGATGGAAAGGTAACAGACATTTTTTAACACCTCCTGTGTGCTCAGAGAAGTACAAGGTGGAGATTGTCGCCCTCGGTTTACAGATGAGGGAACTTGTTACGTAAAGTCAGCAGAGCTAACTAAGACCAGGCGACTTGGTGAGGTAAAACCAGGGTTCAAACCCAGGTGCTCCTAGTTGTAACCCCTATAATCAGTTTTTGCTGATGTTTACTATAAAAGTTTCAAACACACTGCAGACTTGAAAAAACCTGTATAGTGAACACCCATACACCCACCTCTTAGGTTGTACATATTACTATTAATATGTTGTCTTATTGTGTATCTTCCCATCTATCTGTCCGTTACCTTTTTTTTTTTTTGATGCATTTCAAGCTATAGGAATCCGTAATCTTTTTTAAACAGCTTTATTCAGATATGAGCATCAGTGATTTCAGTATATCCACAGGTATATGCTGCTACCATAATCAGTTCAGGACATTTTTATGAGTCTGTAATCTTTTCATCCCTGCCCAAGCCCCTGGCAACCATTCACCTTTCTGTCTCTCTAGCCTTGCCTATTTTGAATATATCGTATTTTGAATCCTACCATTTTCATTTCTTTATTCCTGGCACCCTTCACTTAACAATACTTCCAAAGCTCATGAGCCCACCTGAGTTACAGAAAACAAGTGGAAACCTTTCTTGTCAGCTGTTGAGTCACTTTCGTGACCAGGGTTGGTGGGAAGGAAAGCCCGCGTTATCGAGGACCCTTCACACTGAGGGTGTTAAGATTCTTTAAAGTCAGGAAACTTAATTTTCACCTTTCAAACAATACCTTGTGGGGAAAAACAACCCACAATAGCTTGTGGTACATTTCTCTTTGAAATTTTTAACAACTCTAGTGGGGAAGGGAGGTACGTGAAATAGTGATTCTCCTAGATATGCATGTCCAATAGGGTGCGAGATACTGGATTTATTTTCTAGTGAGCACAGTGACGTGGACTGCTGATGAGCCTAGAAGGAGGCGAAGGCCGTGAGTCATTCTCCACAGGAAATACTTGGTTAGTTAAATAAGGTTTTCAAGCCTCCATGAATTCCTTTCAGGGAGCACTATATTCGCTCCATGGTTTCTTCATTAGGAAGTAGAACCATCTTCAAAACGGCCACTCTGTTCTTAGTAGACTGTGAAGATGGAAAGGTAACAGACATTTTTTAACACCTCCTGTGTGCTCAGAGAAGTACAAGGTGGAGATTGTCGCCCTCGGTTTACAGATGAGGGAACTTGTTACGTAAAGTCAGCAGAGCTAACTAAGACCAGGCGACTTGGTGAGGTAAAACCAGGGTTCAAACCCAGGTGCTCCTAGTTGTAACCCCTATAATCAGTTTTTGCTGATGTTTACTATAAAAGTTTCAAACACACTGCAGACTTGAAAAAACCTGTATAGTGAACACCCATACACCCACCTCTTAGGTTGTACATATTACTATTAATATGTTGTCTTATTGTGTATCTTCCCATCTATCTGTCCGTTACCTTTTTTTTTTTTTGATGCATTTCAAGCTATAGGAATCCGTAATCTTTTTTAAACAGCTTTATTCAGATATGAGCATCAGTGATTTCAGTATATCCACAGGTATATGCTGCTACCATAATCAGTTCAGGACATTTTTATGAGTCTGTAATCTTTTCATCCCTGCCCAAGCCCCTGGCAACCATTCACCTTTCTGTCTCTCTAGCCTTGCCTATTTTGAATATATCGTATGTGTGGAATCCTACCATTTTCATTTCTTTATTCCTGGCACCCTTCACTTAACAATACTTCCAAAGCTCATGAGCCCACCTGAGTTACAGAAAACAAGTGGAAACCTTTCTTGTCAGCTGTTGAGTCACTTTCGTGACCAGGGTTGGTGGGAAGGAAAGCAGCACAGACATTGTTATCGAGGACACGGAAGAACGAAATAGGATCCAGGAACAGCACTGCTGTCTCCCCGTACCGACCTTCTCGGGCTTCCTAACCTGCACCTGCAGTCTTCTTGGTTTTCTCGCCTTCCGCCCTGACAGCAGAGCGTGACCTCCTGGGGGCAAACATCCTATCTTGCTTACCACCACGTTCCCAGAACTGTGAGCGTACCGGGCACACTGCAGGCTCTCAGTAAACTATCTGTGGACACCGTCCCAGATGCTGTGCTTGGCCACAGGGACAGTGGGCTCTGGATGACGAACATCCAGGTGAGTGACCTGCCCGGTCCGAATACGCTCATGGTGATCGCCGGTAGGTCGGTTTCCATTTACGTGTTGTTGTATGTTCTGATGAGGCTGCTTCACGTTACTCAGGTTTTCCCTCTCCCATGTGCTGCTCAGAGCAGAATCAGATCGGCCTTGTGTGTAACGGGTGTGCTCACAGCTAACCAGGGCTGACGGCCTCGCTGCAAGTACTGTGTGTTGAGAAGAATGCCGAAGATCCACGTTGCTGCTGTGAATACGGCTGTGTGACCAGTTGTCTGTTCCTGGGACTGAGGGCTATACCCACGAGCCTGCCCTGTTACCCCAGGCCACTCACTCAGTTTCTCTCTGCTTTTATTTTCTGCCTTTACAGAATGGATTTAGGGGATCAGGTATGAATAATACCAGCCAAAACACAGAATGCGTAACACATGTAACTCTTCCCTCTCCTTAGATGCGAGCGATTAGAAGAACAGCTCAATGACCTAACGGAGCTCCACCAGAATGAAATCTTGAACTTGAAGCAGGAATTGGCTAGCATGGAAGAGAAAATCGCCTATCAGTCCTATGAACGGGCCCGGGACATCCAGGTTAGCAGGACGGACCAGGTGCCAAAGCCAAAGGCTCACAGAACGTAGAATGGTGCTCTCCAGGGGCCTGGGGGTGGCGGATGGGGGGGTGATTGTTTAACGGGTGCAGTTTGTTTCGTGAAATGAAAAGAGGTGTCGAGCTGGACGGTAGTGACGGCAATACTTCCAAAGCTCATGAGCCCACCTGAGTTACAGAAAACAAGTGGAAACCTTTCTTGTCAGCTGTTGAGTCACTTTCGTGACCAGGGTTGGTGGGAAGGAAAGCAGCACAGACATTGTTATCGAGGACACGGAAGAACGAAATAGGATCCAGGAACAGCACTGCTGTCTCCCCGTACCGACCTTCTCGGGCTTCCTAACCTGCACCTGCAGTCTTCTTGGTTTTCTCGCCTTCCGCCCTGACAGCAGAGCGTGACCTCCTGGGGGCAAACATCCTATCTTGCTTACCACCACGTTCCCAGAACTGTGAGCGTACCGGGCACACTGCAGGCTCTCAGTAAACTATCTGTGGACACCGTCCCAGATGCTGTGCTTGGCCACAGGGACAGTGGGCTCTGGATGACGAACATCCAGGTGAGTGACCTGCCCGGTCCGAATACGCTCATGGTGATCGCCGGTAGGTCGGTTTCCATTTACGTGTTGTTGTATGTTCTGATGAGGCTGCTTCACGTTACTCAGGTTTTCCCTCTCCCATGTGCTGCTCAGAGCAGAATCAGATCGGCCTTGTGTGTAACGGGTGTGCTCACAGCTAACCAGGGCTGACGGCCTCGCTGCAAGTACTGTGTGTTGAGAAGAATGCCGAAGATCCACGTTGCTGCTGTGAATACGGCTGTGTGACCAGTTGTCTGTTCCTGGGACTGAGGGCTATACCCACGAGCCTGCCCTGTTACCCCAGGCCACTCACTCAGTTTCTCTCTGCTTTTATTTTCTGCCTTTACAGAATGGATTTAGGGGATCAGGTATGAATAATACCAGCCAAAACACAGAATGCGTAACACATGTAACTCTTCCCTCTCCTTAGATGCGAGCGATTAGAAGAACAGCTCAATGACCTAACGGAGCTCCACCAGAATGAAATCTTGAACTTGAAGCAGGAATTGGCTAGCATGGAAGAGAAAATCGCCTATCAGTCCTATGAACGGGCCCGGGACATCCAGGTTAGCAGGACGGACCAGGTGCCAAAGCCAAAGGCTCACAGAACGTAGAATGGTGCTCTCCAGGGGCCTGGGGGTGGCGGATGGGGGGGTGATTGTTTAACGGGTGCAGTTTGTTTCGTGAAATGAAAAGAGGTGTCGAGCTGGACGGTAGTGACGGAATACCACGGAACCATGCGCTTACAAATAGTTAAGATGGTCAACATTACGTGATATGTATTTGACCCCAATAAAGAAGGAATGGAGTTCGGACACACACTACAACGTGGGTCCACCTTGAGAACGTTAAGCTCAGTGAAAGAAGCCAGTCACAAATGGCCACATAGTGTGTGATTCCATTTATATGAAAGGTACAGAATAAGCCAGTCCATGGAGAAGGTGGAGGAGTGGTTGCCGGAGAGTCGCGGGGAGGGGGCAGGGAGTGACAGCTAATGGGTAGGGGGTTATTCTGGAAATGATGAAAATGTTGTGGAATTTAATAGTAGTGATGCTTACACCACACTGCGAACTTACTAAATGCTTCTGAAGTAAGCCTCTTAAAATGATTAAATGGTAAGTTTTATGTTGTGTGTATTTTACACACGAAAACACACACACACACAAAAACCCCAGAAAAAAATGTTTAGGTGCAAAGATGGAGAGGGTGGAACATTAAAGAGAAGCTCAGACCAGCTCTAACACACCTGCTCTTCAGATGAGGTGCATTTCTCCAAGTGAGAGTGTTAGTAGCTCAGTCATATCTGATTCTTTTTGACTCCATGGCCTGTAGCCCACTGGGCTCCTCTGTCCGTGGGATTCTCCAGGCAAGAAGGCTGGAGTGGGTGGCCATTCCCTTCTCCAGGGATCTTCCTGATCCAGGGCTTGAACCTGGGTCTCCCGCACTGCGGGCGGATTCTTTACCGTCTGAGCCACCAGCATTTTCACAAGTGTGTACCATTTGGAGGCGGTGTGCTTGCTTGGTTTCTTGAGAACTGTTTCTGAGGAGCACAATAGTTTCAGTAGATAGAGAAGCACATGCGTTACGTCTGTGGTTACTGCTTCCGGAGCTGCTCTGACACATCCCAGGGCCATCTTATCCATCTTCCTCTGTGGGAAAGGCCTCGCTGCCAAAGCCAGACCTTGAACAGGTGCACTGCGAGGCCATGTGCAGCAACAATGGTAGGCTGCCCCACTGCTGAGTGAAAAACGCAAGGCATGGATCAGTCCTGTGATATGGTACTATTTGTATTAAGGTAGAAATATTTTAAATAATTCCATGCATTTCCCCAAGGACATATGTGTATAGACTTAAACACAGGAAGAAGGGTACACACACCCCCAAACTGGCAGTCCTTTCAAGGACAGGGACTGACATTGAGGAAGGAAGATACCGAGAGAGACTGTATGTCCTACTTGAAATGTCTTTGTGCTGAAATGTGTGTCCTGTGCAACTTAAATGAATATTTTTTAAGTGGAAAGAAACCCAATTATATATTTGAGGTCTTGTGATGAAAGTGTTCATCACCCAATCAGACTGTGGCTACCGCCTCCGGCAAGCTGTCCCACAGGAATGCAGCAGACGGCAGCTTAGGTGATGAGTTCCTTGAATCGTGGGTTTCGCCTATGGCCTCTTACGCTTCAAAGGTGGCATACTGCATAAGTCACCAGCGCGCTTCAGGATGCAGCTGGCTGGCCCGCGGGGCGCGTCAGCTGCTCGGAGCGCAGTGAGCGGAAGGCTTACCTCTCCCCTGTCTGGCCCACAGGAGGCCCTGGAGGCGTGCCAGACCCGCATCTCCAAGATGGAGCTGCAGCAGCAGCAGCAGCAGGTAGTCCAGCTGGAGGGGCTGGAGAACGCCACTGCCCGGAACCTGCTGGGCAAGCTCATCAACATCCTCCTGGCGGTCATGGCAGTCCTCCTGGTGTTTGTGTCCACGGTCGCCAACTGCGTGGTCCCCCTCATGAAGACTCGTAACAGGACGTTCAGCACTTTGTTCCTCGTGGTTCTCCTGGCTTTTCTCTGGAAGCACTGGGACACCCTCGTGGGCTACGTGGAGCGGTTCTTCTCCCCCAGATGATGCCGGCCCCACGGCCGTGCTCCCTCCCCTCCGGCGAGTGCATGCGGCGACGACCTAGACAGCAGACTATTAACTACTGGGAAGTTTTCTACAACAACAAAAGAGTTGAGTGAATCTGTTTACATTTAGAATAATGTTTTTTTTTTTTCTTCTTCAAAAGACACAATTGCAATAGTATTTTTTAGATTTTATCCAAGAAGTTTTTTGGGCAACCATCTTGGATCATTTTTATGTAGCATGATTTTTCCTTGGGATGCAAATCTTAAAAACAGTCCTTTAACAGGAACCAACGACAGTCTGGAGCACACGGAAGGGCCTTCTAAATTGTGGCTTGAAGGACTGCACTAAAAACCCGCTAAAAAGATGCGAACGCCTGACTAGGGAAACCAGTTAACACCCTGCCTTGGTCTGGGCTCACCACCTCTCCCCGCTCCCAGACTAACTCTACTGTGAAGTCCTACCACGTTCCAGGTCTGAGCTTTGGCGTTCAGGGTGGATGGTCCTTGTCCGGTGCAAGGACACGTGGATCTCCCTGGCTTTCTCCCCCACGTGGGCCACTCACGCTAACCCTGGAAGTGGGATCGCTCTGGAACCTGGTCCCCTTAACCTTGGCTAGGATACAGAAGTGAGAACATCACGCCTCTGAAGGATCGCTGTACAGTCCTCCTACAGTATTTTGAAGTAGCCCTCTCACGACTTCCTTTTAAGCAGATCCCATGGCCGCACTTTTAAGGTTTTTTTTAAAGATGTGTATAGTCACCGATTTAAAACACACACACACACACATACAAAATCCGAACAGCATACTTGAAGAATGTAATACTCAAACTCTCAGTGCTTCCTTATGGTTTCTAATAGGATTTTTTATTATTGTTATCATTATTATTATTGGGTTTTTTTGGAAAGGGTTGGGAGGGTCTTTTATTTTTTTTTCCTTTGAAATAAAGAAGTGATGTTTTTAAATGAAGAAATGTGTGGATATTTAAGTGTGCTGCTCCCTCTTGTCCTGAAACAGTTTGAGTACAGAAGAACTTGCTGTAAATGCCGCCCTCTGACGCCCTTGTTCTGAGACGTAGCTCCCCCTCTCTGGCTGCTGCTGCTGCTTTTTGGCGTCCTGGCGCCCCCACGCCACCACCTGACGGGCTTGGCTTGGTTGGAGAGGAAGCAGGTGTGCAAGGAGAAGGCGAGGCTGTCTACACAGACCAGCGCGATAGGAGAGATGTGTCTGCCCCACACATGGGTTCACCCCGTGGCTGGGCCGGGGTTGTCTTCAGGGACATCTGAGATTGTTATTACAAGAGTCATAAAGCATCCTTGTGCTTTCTTCATTTATTTTTTTAACACCTGTCTGATGACTGAGACCAAAGGGATATGGAATCGTCTGTCTGCATTTTGGTCCCAGCCTCCTTAACTTCACAGCTTTATTCTGTCCACCCGAGAGAAACAACGGAGGGTGATTCTCCCTAAAGAACAGAGAAGGAAACGTCAGGTTAGAAGGACCCAGGTTTGGGGTGTGAAATGTTGCCAGCTTCCTCTCCATCCAGACTGACTTATTAACTGCGTTCAGTGGCCCTTGATAGAGAGTTTAGAAGGAGGGACGGAGCCCTCGTCCCCGTCTTACCCCCAGTCCTCCCTTCTCGGTGGAACTTGGGCTTTAAGAGCCTGTCTAGAGAGCTTGGTCAGCATTTTGATGTTCATAGTATTGAATCACAAATGCTGTTCCCTCTTGGCCTCTGTCCTGTGTGACCAGGTGATGGACAAGGGACACATACTCTGCCCTGAACAGAACACGGCACGCTGTGCCCGTCCCCCCACGCCGGTGACTGCTCTGGCAACCAGATCGGCATCACCTGTCTGTCTGAGACAATGGCTTACCTGATGGCTCTGGCCTCCTGAGGCTTGGCGGGCAGGCCTTCCCCAAGCCAGCGTGTATTGTTTCCTTAATCATGTTGATGTTTTAACTCAGGTACCCCAGCCTTCATCCCCCATCCCCAGATGATGATAGTGCACCTGTTAGCTCTGTGGACCTCTCAAAATCTCTACCCATTGCAGAGACCACGGGGATGAACTTTCTTTTCAAAAAATGATTGGAACCAATTTCTGTCCTGGCCCCAAATGAATTGTTCCCATGCCTGTGTGTCTAAAATATTGGGACTTTTCCCGGCAGTCCCACTTCCCATGAAGTGGGTGCAGGTTCGATCCCTAGTCAGGGAACAAAGATCCCACAGGCCGTGCAGCACAGCCAAACAATAAAAATATGCATAACAAAATGTTCACTTTGTCTCAAGATATTGCAGTGACTGTAGGCCGAAGTACCAGAGGACATCATGACCTTGTCAAACTAGTACAGTGTCTCCTCACTCTCTGCTTTAGCTTAGTCTCTCAGAAGAGAAGAGAGCCCCACAGAGTTTTTGGAAATAACTCTAGCCACAATCCTCCAGTTTTTCTAAGGTAGAACTTCTGAGTCCCCTGAACTGTGGAGAGGCGACCGAGTTGGGTGAGCACCGGACGTCACTGGCTAGGTGGCTTGAAATTGTTCCCATTTTTGCCTTGGGACAATTTCCATCAAAGGAAGGTTTTCACCTCCGGAAGCCCCCTGAGCTCCCAGCCAAACAGGCCCACACTCCCTGTCCATCCTTTTCTCTCCCTCTGTCCCCAGAAGGACCTCTAGGCCAGGTCAGGCACAGCTACGGCTCTCCAGCTCTCCTGTCCTGCGGTCATTCCCCGGGCCCGGCGGCCGTCTGCATCTGAGGCTGTTTGTAACCATGCCCCCGTCCTCTTGCCGTCCCTCCACTGTGCTGCCCGCACCTGTTGCCTTCGAGTTTCTTTGCGTCGCGGCTGTTCCTGGGTTCTCATACCTGTTCAGGGTTCCGCTGTAACATTGCACTCATAGTTTAACAGTTCTGTGGGTGGAGACTTCTCCTCGCTCTCACGCTTCTTCTCTTCTAATGACTGGGTGCATTCCCTTGGAAATGAAGCCTTCCTGAATTACTGGTGAGCGCCAGTGTGTGACACTGACCGTGACAGAAGCCTGGGTGACTCTGTTCAGCTTGTAGAGCGACTAACATGTTACCTTTTTTATGATCATTGAAGGGCACTTCTGTCTGCTCCAATTTCCATTCTTTGGAAAGATACTCCATGCATTCTAACAAAGAAGGCTTTCTATCCCACTATCGCCCAAAGAAGCAAAAGCTGGTTAAATTTTATACGTCCCTGACTGGGTAGGGTCTTCCCTCCCCCGTGTACCCCTCTCCCCACAACTGAGGCAAAAATCTGATACCAGGAAAAACTGGGATCTAGCCTTCCTTGCTAGCCATGCTGTGCTAATGAGCGTCATTTTCATGTGGTTTTTGCTGCCTTTGGTTTTGTTTCTGATTTCATATTCCTTTGAGGTACCGTCGGACGAAAGGCGGAATTTCACGTGAGTTCCGGCGAGGGGCTTGCCTTTCAGCTTCGGGAAATATGCATCCAAAACAAAACCAAATATTCTGATCCAAAAATATTGATGCAGGTCAAAGTCCGGTTCCCACCCCCACGTGAAGCTGTGGGTTTTGAATGTGGTTCTAAGAGGTCACCTTGCTGTCCAGGTGTCGCGTATGCTGGGTGATGCTCTCCAGTAGGATGGACTAGTAGACTGTAAGTGTGTTTTATCCAAGTGTGTAAGAATAAAAAGTCAGTTGCACGAATTGAAACGTACCGAAATGACACTTGTGAACGTGTGAACATTGACACTGTAGTTGATAGACCTTACGCTGCTAACTGTTGAGAGAGAATTACATTTCTGTTGTGTCTGGTGGCTGCCGGGCGTCGGCCGCTCTCTTCCTGTACATACAAATTGAAATAAAGACCTCAGCTATTAACGAGGTGGTCGGACTCGGGTTTGTTCGGCTGTTTTCTTTCTCCATATTCAGTTCCAGTGACGCG
Source organism: Tragulus kanchil (assembly GCA_022376925.1). NCBI lineage: Eukaryota > Metazoa > Chordata > Mammalia > Artiodactyla > Tragulidae > Tragulus > Tragulus kanchil. The sequence goes on along the minus strand of JAIOJX010000030.1, from coordinate 224,188,477 downwards.
TTCGTCCGTCTGAAAGCTTTCCAGTAGTTTCTGCATTAGAAAGGCTGTGTGTGAGTGAGTGAGTGGAGTGTGTTTATGTGTGTGTTTAGCCAGTGTCTTGAACGCATAACTGAGAACTCACAGCTGGACGGCTGTCTCCTGGATTGTACGTACTTCATTTCAGAACGGCACTTGGCCACCGTTCCTTTAGACTTGTCATCGGACTACAAACTTACTTAGTACAACGGGTCATGTCTGAAGGTCTCCATTCGCACAAGAGGTCATCTTATAGCTCATCTCCTTCTGTGGTTTTGTGACCGATGTAGGCAAGAAGACTGGAGTGGGTTGCCCTCCTGCATGGGATCGTCCCTGCCTAGGGATTGAACCTACAGCTCTTGTGTCTCCTGCATCGACAGTCAGGTTCTTTACCACTGCCGCCACCACGAAGCCCTGCAGCTGCTTGACATACGGGTCCGCCTGCCTTGCTAGCCATGCTGTGCTAATGAGCGTCATTTTCATGTGGTTTTTGCTGCCTTTGGTTTTGTTTCTGATTTCATATTCCTTTGAGGTACCGTCGGACGAAAGGCGGAATTTCACGTGAGTTCCGGCGAGGGGCTTGCCTTTCAGCTTCGGGAAATATGCATCCAAAACAAAACCAAATATTCTGATCCAAAAATATTGATGCAGGTCAAAGTCCGGTTCCCACCCCCACGTGAAGCTGTGGGTTTTGAATGTGGTTCTAAGAGGTCACCTTGCTGTCCAGGTGTCGCGTATGCTGGGTGATGCTCTCCAGTAGGATGGACTAGTAGACTGTAAGTGTGTTTTATCCAAGTGTGTAAGAATAAAAAGTCAGTTGCACGAATTGAAACGTACCGAAATGACACTTGTGAACGTGTGAACATTGACACTGTAGTTGATAGACCTTACGCTGCTAACTGTTGAGAGAGAATTACATTTCTGTTGTGTCTGGTGGCTGCCGGGCGTCGGCCGCTCTCTTCCTGTACATACAAATTGAAATAAAGACCTCAGCTATTAACGAGGTGGTCGGACTCGGGTTTGTTCGGCTGTTTTCTTTCTCCATATTCAGTTCCAGTGACGCGTTCGTCCGTCTGAAAGCTTTCCAGTAGTTTCTGCATTAGAAAGGCTGTGTGTGAGTGAGTGAGTGGAGTGTGTTTATGTGTGTGTTTAGCCAGTGTCTTGAACGCATAACTGAGAACTCACAGCTGGACGGCTGTCTCCTGGATTGTACGTACTTCATTTCAGAACGGCACTTGGCCACCGTTCCTTTAGACTTGTCATCGGACTACAAACTTACTTAGTACAACGGGTCATGTCTGAAGGTCTCCATTCGCACAAGAGGTCATCTTATAGCTCATCTCCTTCTGTGGTTTTGTGACCGATGTAGGCAAGAAGACTGGAGTGGGTTGCCCTCCTGCATGGGATCGTCCCTGCCTAGGGATTGAACCTACAGCTCTTGTGTCTCCTGCATCGACAGTCAGGTTCTTTACCACTGCCGCCACCACGGAAGCCCCTGCAGCTGCTTGACATACGGGTCCGCCTGCCATGTGCAGGCTGTACGCTGGCCAGTCCCAAGGGGCCATAATGAGGCTACCCTGTGAGTCATACGTCCTAAAATGTCACAGGGAAAAAGTGGGCCCCCAGAGCGGCCCTGACTGCAGAAGATGGATCGTTTCAAAGCTCGATTGATTAAAAATTGATTGATCCATTAAACACTTGGGAGAGTGAAAGACTGGAGACGCACATCTGTGAAGCTATGGTATAGAAAACAGACCGGGGAGGGAGGGGATGTATGTGTGGCCGGCTGGAACGTGTCTGCCTCACCTACGAGAGTCACTCTTGGTATTTTGTAGCTCTGTGATGAGCTGAACTAGACTCCCAGCCAACCTGGGACCCCAAATCGAAGTAATGAAAAATAGCTAACAATTACGGAGTCCTTACTGAATGCTGGGCGTCACGTTTGGTACTTGACACGCACCTGTCACTTAATTCCTCCCAAGGTTCTTCCGCAGGCCTTGTCCTCCTCCCTGTCGAGCTCAGGAACCAGACTTGAGTGACGTGGCCTGCCCAGAGTTACACTGTTAGGAAGGGATCAGTGAATGGGCTGGAAAATAGGTCTGTGGAACGGATGTAACCAAAGACGTGTGTCCACAAAGGGTCTATGCAAACCGAAGACAGTCATCGAAGTAGAAAATAGACCCAGAGTCGTAGAAGAAATGAATCACCCATAAACATTCAGTAGAAAATGTTCAGCTCCCTCTGGAAAGCGGCGCTTTAAATGGGGGTAGGAAATAGAGGTGAAATAGAACATTGTTTCCGTTCAAAGTACTGGGTTGGGGCTTCCCTGGTGGTCCCCGCCTTGCAGTGCAAGGGGTGCTGGTTCGATCCCTGGCCTGGGAAGATCCCACGTGCCGCAGAGCGGCTGGACCGATGTGTCCAATTACCAAGCCGGAACTCTGGAGCGCATGCACCCAGAGCCAGTGCTCTGTAACAACAGAGGCCACTGCGATGGGAGGCCCACACGGGCCAAAGAACAAAGATGAATGAAAACAGATAAATGAAAGACTAATAGAAGTGGATCGCCCACCCACAAAGTTCATTCAGGTCTTTCTGCACAAACTTTTTGGCCAGCCCAGTAGTTTTCTTTGCATAAATAGATGTGTGTAAGTATATAGAAACGAACCCATATTAAACTGTTCCTCGTAATTACTTCTGGGAAAAGGAGTGGGCGGCGTGGAGTGAAATCGGACTTTCATGCTTGACTCCTGTAAAGCATGAATCTCTTAGCATAAATGTATGTGTGTACTTTACATTTCAAAACTCAACACTTCTAAAAAAGAAAACAATAGGTCCATCAAGGAGAGGTGACAAAGAGTTGATGGTGTTCTTCATACCAGATGGTAATAGACCGTGTGTTGCCGTAGAAGGCACTCCGAGCCAAGTTTGGACCTCTCATTGGGCTTTCCTCCTACCCTGGGTGTCTAGGTGTGGTGGTCAGATGGCCGTCGCGCTGCCTGAGGGGACATGGGGCGGTGGGCATGCAGCAGCTGGGGCCGCCTGCTGCGTTCAGCCCTTCGTTCATCTGCCAGCACTTGAGAGCCACCCTGTTACCAGACCCGGCTGTGGCCATGTGCTCAGTCAGGGAGTGGAGCCTGCGTCATCGTAGGGCCAGGTGGGAGCCGTGTGTGGGGGCCAGAAGGAGGAAGCACTTCTGACTGGGCCGTCGGGAAAGGCTGAATGGCGGGGGCGGCCTGTCTGGGCGGAGAGACGCTGGGTTTCTGGTGGGTGGAGATGAGCAAGGAAAGGCCTTGCATGCTGAAGGAACAGCATTGGCAACACCACGGAGGTGACAAAGGCCAAGGTGAGTGATCTCAGCTACAGATGAGAGCCTTAGATGGCCGGGAGCGTGCCTGGAAGAATGGGTGACTCAGGGACAAAGTGAGCAATAATTGTGAAAAATTCTGAATGCCCTGCCTGAAGCTTTACCCCGTAACTGCAGGAAGGTGTCAGGACCTCCCTGCCCTGTGTTTAAAGACAGTTGTAGCCCTTTCGCAAAGAAACAGTAGCTTCCTTTTCACGGCATCCGAGGCCCTTGGCTGGCTGAGGAACGCTGTCCAAGGCGTTGGGTCATTTGTCTTTTGATCCTGTAATGGAAGGAGCTCAACTTTTCATTCAATCTGTGGGGTGCAGGTACGGTGGGAAGACAGGGCGCTCACAGTTCAATTCCTATGTATAAGTGCACGTCACTTCTGGCCTCAGAATCTTTCAATTCTACCGCAAGAGCCCCTGAAAACTCCCTGAGGCTTCTGCCTTCACGACTGCTTCAGGTAGTCCAAAGAAATACTCTTTCAGAAGACTGTTTCCGTAATGAGTGAGACTACTCAAATCTGCAACAGGAGCTTCCCTGGTGACTCAGTGATTAAAGAATCCACCTGCCAGTGCAGGAGACACAGGTTCGATCCCTGGTCCAGGAAGATCCCACGTGGCTCAGAACAACTAAGGTCCCGAGCCACAACTGCGGAGCCTCTGCTCTAGAGCCCGGGAGCCACAGCTACTGAGCTCACGGGCCCTAGACCTAGGCCCAAGCTCTGCAACAGGAACAACCACTGCAGTGAGAAGGCCACGCACTGCAACTGGAGAGTAGCCCCCACTCACCACAACTAGGTGACAGCCTGGCAGCAATGCAGACCCAACACACTCAAAAATACATCAATAAAATTATTTTAAAAATCGGGCTTCCCCTGGTGGTCCAGTGGGTAGGGACACCGCCTTGCAGCGCAAGGGGCGCCCGTTCGAGCCCTGGCCTGGGAAGATCCCACGTGCCGCGGAGCGGCTGGACCCATGTGTCCAATGACCAAGCCGGAGCTCTGGAGCGCATGCGCCCAGAGATGGCACTCGACAACGACAGACGCCACCGCGATGGGAGGCCCACAGGAGCCAAAGAACAAAGACGGATGAACATAGAGAAACGAAAGACCAATAGAAGTGGCCCGCCCGCTCCCCTCCCTCCTCAACCTGACCCCCGCCCAGAATAAATAAATAAACCTTTAAAAATAATAGTAATAAAATAATCTACAGCAAACCATGAAGAAAACCAATTATAATAACCACCATTCCTTAGAGATGATGATTATTAAATGAAATAATCGTGCAGCGCCTCCCTCACCTCCCCAGGTGGTCTCGATAATTCATGTTCTTATTAATAGACTGAGAGCTGGAGGACACAGACCTGTGCCGCTCGTCCGGATCCCTTCCGGGTGTATCACGGCTCTCATCCGTGCCTGGTGAAGGACTCCGTGGCCAGAGGTTTGGCCGTCTGTCGCCAGCTCTGGCTCTTGAGTTGATTCGAAAAACCAAAGAAAAATCAATCTGTGTCCACAGTACTGTGACCGTAGAACCAACAAGAGGGAGCATCCCGACCAGAGCGAACAAAACGTGGCAAATGGACGCACATCCCCCTGGGCCGCGGGGCTCACGAGAGATTCGACTGGGGACTTGGTGAGCACAGGTAAGGATGTTGTGTTCGTGGGCGTGTCCTCAGTGCCCGCAGCGGCGCCTGGCACAGGACGGGGGCTCTGTGGAAAGTGGAGTTTTAGGTCATTCCACAGAGGGCTGCTGGGACCAAATCCAGGCGCTCTTAGCGCTGTGACCAAAGATCGGAGTTCTCCACTAGATGCCATCGTCACTCCATCGGGCTCTGTTTTCCTGATGGAGATTCAGAAGGCCACTCATATCCATGACTGGCCACGGGGGAAGAGTGAAAATGAACGTAAACCTCTCCCCAGGTCAAAAAACAAGTGGGGATTTTAAACTGTATTGAATCCCTGGCCTGTGCCGGGCACAGAGCCCCTTGTGTGACCTCTAATTCTTACCGTTGCTCTGAAGAGGCGATGGTGTAATTTCCATGCCGCAGACAAAAGCACACTCAGGTAGGTGCCTAGGTTTTATCCTCGGGGCCAGCACTTCATCTGTAAATGGCAAAGGCAGGATCTGCACTCTGACACTCTGAATCTCACTGCTTTCACACGCGGAAGGCATTTTGTTTTCCTCTTCCATTTTCAGTAGGTGTCTTCCAGACTATAAAAACACCTCCTGCTGGAATTCTTTTCATCGTCGTGACCAGGTTGCCCGCCCAGAGAAGCGGGCATGGGTAACTGGAGTGTCACGCTGTCTGCCCCACGCCGCCCTAAAACAACCCAGACCACTGCACTTACTCTGTTTTGAAAATAGCAGCTTTACCAAGGTAACATGCAGATCACTCGTGAGAAGTGTTCTACACAGGGGGTTTGGGTCTGTGGACAGTGGTGTATACAACATCACTTAGATTTTTAGCCCCACGCCAACCTAGAACCACTCCACAGACATCATCCGTGCCTGGTGAAGGACTCCGTGGCCAGAGGTTTGGCCGTCTGTCGCCAGCTCTGGCTCTTGAGTTGATTCGAAAAACCAAAGAAAAATCAATCTGTGTCCACAGTACTGTGACCGTAGAACCAACAAGAGGGAGCATCCCGACCAGAGCGAACAAAACGTGGCAAATGGACGCACATCCCCCTGGGCCGCGGGGCTCACGAGAGATTCGACTGGGGACTTGGTGAGCACAGGTAAGGATGTTGTGTTCGTGGGCGTGTCCTCAGTGCCCGCAGCGGCGCCTGGCACAGGACGGGGGCTCTGTGGAAAGTGGAGTTTTAGGTCATTCCACAGAGGGCTGCTGGGACCAAATCCAGGCGCTCTTAGCGCTGTGACCAAAGATCGGAGTTCTCCACTAGATGCCATCGTCACTCCATCGGGCTCTGTTTTCCTGATGGAGATTCAGAAGGCCACTCATATCCATGACTGGCCACGGGGGAAGAGTGAAAATGAACGTAAACCTCTCCCCAGGTCAAAAAACAAGTGGGGATTTTAAACTGTATTGAATCCCTGGCCTGTGCCGGGCACAGAGCCCCTTGTGTGACCTCTAATTCTTACCGTTGCTCTGAAGAGGCGATGGTGTAATTTCCATGCCGCAGACAAAAGCACACTCAGGTAGGTGCCTAGGTTTTATCCTCGGGGCCAGCACTTCATCTGTAAATGGCAAAGGCAGGATCTGCACTCTGACACTCTGAATCTCACTGCTTTCACACGCGGAAGGCATTTTGTTTTCCTCTTCCATTTTCAGTAGGTGTCTTCCAGACTATAAAAACACCTCCTGCTGGAATTCTTTTCATCGTCGTGACCAGGTTGCCCGCCCAGAGAAGCGGGCATGGGTAACTGGAGTGTCACGCTGTCTGCCCCACGCCGCCCTAAAACAACCCAGACCACTGCACTTACTCTGTTTTGAAAATAGCAGCTTTACCAAGGTAACATGCAGATCACTCGTGAGAAGTGTTCTACACAGGGGGTTTGGGTCTGTGGACAGTGGTGTATACAACATCACTAATTCCAGACCATTTTCATCAGCTGAAAACAGAACCATTGACTCGCAGCCTCCTAGTCTCCCAACCCTAAGAACACACATCCACAGACTTGCCTTTTTTGCAGATTTATATAGATGGAATCGTGACAAATAGTCCTCTGTGACTGACTTTTTTCATGCAGGATGTTATCAAGGGTCATCCATATAGTAGCATGTTACAGTACCTCATTCCTTTTCTCTTATTTGTTTATTTCTTTTTTGGCTGTTCTGGGTGTTCACTGCTGCTGCAGGCTCTTCTCTAGTTGCAGGGAGTGGGGGCTCCTCTCTAGTGGAGGTGAGCAGGCTTCTTGTGGCGGTGACTTCTCTTGTTGTGGAACTCGGGCTCTAGGGCACACGGGCTTCAGGAGTTGAGGCACACGGGCTCCATAGTTGTGGCTCCGAGGCTTCGTTGCTCCGCAGCATGTGGGATCTTTCCAGATCAAGGATCGAACCCATGTCTCCTGGCCTGGCAGGCGAACTCTTCACCACTGAGCTCCCAGGGAAGCCCTCATCCTTTTGATTGATGAATAATATTGCATTGCATGGGTACACGTTTTGACCCATTCATCAGTTGGTGGATATTTGGGTAGTTTCTAAATTTTTTTAATAGGCTTCCCAGGTGGCTCAGTGATAAAGAAGCTGCCTGCCAATGCAGGAGATACAAGTTCGATACAAGTTCCCTGGGTCGGGAAGATCCCCTGGCGGAGGAAACAGCAACCTGCTCCAGTATTCTGGCCTGGAGAATCCCATGGATGGGGTAGCCTGGTGGGCTACAGTCCATGGAGTTACAACGCTGGACATGACTGAGTCCAAACTAAGCCTGATGATCAGTGTTGCCATGGACATTTCCGTACAGGTTTTGAAATATAAAATAGGTTTCAAGACAGCCCTTCCTTCCAGGACATGACTGAGTGTCACGCTGTCTGCCCCACGCCGCCCTAAAACAACCCAGACCACTGCACTTACTCTGTTTTGAAAATAGCAGCTTTACCAAGGTAACATGCAGATCACTCGTGAGAAGTGTTCTACACAGGGGGTTTGGGTCTGTGGACAGTGGTGTATACAACATCACTAATTCCAGACCATTTTCATCAGCTGAAAACAGAACCATTGACTCGCAGCCTCCTAGTCTCCCAACCCTAAGAACACACATCCACAGACTTGCCTTTTTTGCAGATTTATATAGATGGAATCGTGACAAATAGTCCTCTGTGACTGACTTTTTTCATGCAGGATGTTATCAAGGGTCATCCATATAGTAGCATGTTACAGTACCTCATTCCTTTTTCTCTTATTTATTTATTTTTATTTTTGGCTGTTCTGGGTGTTCACTGCTGCTGCAGGCTCTTCTCTAGTTGCAGGGAGTGGGGGCTCCTCTCTAGTGGAGGTGAGCAGGCTTCTTGTGGCGGTGACTTCTCTTGTTGTGGAACTCGGGCTCTAGGGCACACGGGCTTCAGGAGTTGAGGCACACGGGCTCCATAGTTGTGGCTCCGAGGCTTCGTTGCTCCGCAGCATGTGGGATCTTTCCAGATCAAGGATCGAACCCATGTCTCCTGGCCTGGCAGGCGAACTCTTCACCACTGAGCTCCCAGGGAAGCCCTCATCCTTTTGATTGATGAATAATATTGCATTGCATGGGTACACGTTTTGACCCATTCATCAGTTGGTGGATATTTGGGTAGTTTCTAAATTTTTTTAATAGGCTTCCCAGGTGGCTCAGTGATAAAGAAGCTGCCTGCCAATGCAGGAGATACAAGTTCGATACAAGTTCCCTGGGTCGGGAAGATCCCCTGGCGGAGGAAACAGCAACCTGCTCCAGTATTCTGGCCTGGAGAATCCCATGGATGGGGTAGCCTGGTGGGCTACAGTCCATGGAGTTACAACGCTGGACATGACTGAGTCCAAACTAAGCCTGATGATCAGTGTTGCCATGGACATTTCCGTACAGGTTTTGAAATATAAAATAGGTTTCAAGACAGCCCTTCCTTCCAGCTGTAGGTGGCATTAGATGCCATGACAGGGACTCCAGATGTTTAAACAGGAATGGGACTAAGGGTCATCGTTGCCTCCGGCCCAAGGAGCAGCTGGCTTTTGGCCGGATTTCTTAATTCCGCCCGTGCCCAGGGGGCCTTTCCCTGAAGCCTTCGCTTTCAGCTCCTCCTCCTGGTTCTGCTTGAATGCCCTATCTTCCTCGTCTGTCTCCTTGGCTTGCTTCTTGGGCTGTTTCAGGGGCTTTCTCTTGCCGCCTTCATGGCCCAACATGGCGCCTGCTGCCCAAACGAGCCATTTTAAAGTGAACCCCTTCGTGGCGTCTGGTGGAGGCACAGTACTGTGCAACCGCCACCTCCCTCTAGTTTGACAGCAGTCCCGTCACCCCAGAAGGAAACCCCCGACCTGATGGGTGAGTGCTCCCCACGTCCCCCTTCCACTCGCTGCACCCACCATCCTGGGCTGTCTCTCTGCATGAATTTACCAGTCTGGATGTCTTCTACAAATGCAGTCATCCAAAGCGTGACCCTTTATCTGGCTTTGTTCACTGAGAATATTTTCAGCGTTCGTGTGGTCGGGTGGATCGGCACTTGCTCATTTCCACGGCTGAGTCACATACTATCCTAGGGGCAGGCCACGTTTCATTTATCCCTTCTTCAGTCGATGGCCATTGGGTTCCACCGTTTGGGGACTACGCCTCATGCAGCTGGGGACATAGGTGTGTGTCTGTGGGTGTGAGTACCTGTTTTCAGTCCTCTTGGAGGGGTACGCCTATGAGGGACTTTGCTGGAATTGTCACGTGGCAATTCTGGGTGTAACCGTCTGAGGATGTGACTTTCAGAGGACCCCAGCATTGCCCGCCTGTCTGTCACAGCGCTTTCCTCACTGAATGGCGTCTTTGGTTTACGCGTGGTTTTGCCACACTGCATTCCTTCCTCTGGTAGCTGAGCCCTGTGTCAGGGAACACCTTCCCCTGTTCCCGCGCTCTGTCATTCAGGTGAACTAATCCCATGATCCTGGCTCAGGAGACAGACAAGTAATTCCTGTCAGTCCAGTCAGAGTCATCTCGAGGCTCTCGCTGGCTGAGATGGGCAGAGAGGAACTCTTCCCTCTGTTTGTTGCCAACAAGGACCCTGTGTACCCAGGGTTGCCGGGAGCACAGCCCGAGGTCCCTGGGGAGGGAGGCAATGCCAAGACGTGGACGAGAGAAACAGGTTCCTGATGAACCGGTCTGACTCCTGGAGGCTGCCATGCTTGAAGCCAGTTTTGTTTCTTGAAGCTCCCGTTTCATGAGCCAGTGCGCATGGGCTCGGTCCCTCAGTTGTGTCTGGCTCTTTGTGACCGCAGGGACTGAAGCCCACCAGGCTCCTCCGTCCGTGGGATTTTCCAGGCAAGAACACTAGAGCGGGTTGCCATTGCCTTCTCCAGGGGATCTTCCCGACCCAGGGATCAAACCCGCGTCTCTTACGTCTCCTGCATTGGCAGGCAGATTCTTTACCACTCGTGCCACTTGGGAAACCCTCGTGACCTAGTAAATTCCCTTTACGGCCGAAGCAGGTTTGAGTTGGGTTTTGTCACCAGCAGCCAGTAGACGTACATGATGGTGGGCTCATGAGAGACGGGCTGCCAGTCCCCTCCCTCCCAGGACCACACTGCCCCTCACTTCAGCCTGTCTGCATAGGCGTGGACATGTTGTCACAGTCGAATGAGGGACCAGAAAGAGGGTCAGTTCTAGTTCTCGGGGCATGGGAGCGGGTACGTGTGGAGTTGGTGAGAGCTGTCGGCAGGGAGAAACCCCACCCGGACCAGGTGAGGTGAGACGGTGTGCCCCAGCAGCCCGGGCCCCGGCCCAGTTCTGCAGCTGGCCATGTGGTCCTCAGCCGGGTTCGGTTGTGTAAGACATGCCCGTGAGCCTCTAACTAGTCACTCTTTGGGGGCCCAGTCTAAAGTGGAGCCGTGTGGAATCTCTAATAGTCACTTGTTTTTTTTGAGGTATGAACACGGCCATTTCACATGGCGCGGTATCACGTGAATGACATTCTGCCGAGGAGGTCAGAGAGGTAGGGGCTTTGCCCAGGGGACAGCGTGTGTGTTCAGTCGTGTCCAGCTCTTCGTGACCCCATGGACGGCAGCCTGCCAGACTGCATTGTCCATGGGATTCTCCAAACAGGAATACTAGAGTGAGCTTCCATTTCCTTCTCCAGGGGATCTTCCTGTGACCCAGGGAAGGAACCCACGTCTCCACCACTGGCTGGAAGATTCTTTACCACTGAGTCTCCTGGGTAGAAAACAGTGGAGCTGACGGCAAGGTGAGGCCTTGACATTTGGATGGAGTAAAAATCATCCAAAGAGAGAGAGGGGCAGGCGGGAGCCATCTCAGAGCAGAGCCTCAGCCCTGCCCACCGGCCCTTGGCTCCCTGGGCAATGAGAGCTGAGGCCAAGGGCACACGGGTGCTGCAAGGCTGGGCGGGGCGACCAGGCTCCCTCCCTGCCTGGTTGGTTTTGCAAAGTCCCTCTGAGTGGGCCGGAAGGGCAGCACATCTCCAGGGAGACCTCAGGGACATTTCTCCACCTGTCACCACCACCTTAACTCCGCTGAGAAGAGGTAGTAACAAGGGCACCAGCATCAGGAGTTGTTAGGAGGGAGGGAGGGTGAGGCCGGAACAATGAAAATGAACAACTATAGGTGATCTGCGAGCAGATCCTGGATTTGGAACAGGGCGTGGGGGTACAGGAATGCTATAAAAGGTCTCCTTGGGACAACTGGCAATATTTGAATACTGTTTTGCAAAGTAAATAATAATGTTGCATCACGATCACATCGCCTGATCTTGAAAGCTCTGCTGTGGTTGTGTAAGAGAATGTTCTTGTTCTTGGGAAATGCACACTGAAGGATTTCGGGTTCAAGGGACAAAGCACATATGCAGTATACTCTCCGGATGCTTGGAGGGGGGCTTGAATAGGCAGAAAGGGAGGTCAGAATGCTAAAACTTGATGAATCGGCGTTAAGGAAGAGGTCCGAGTTCTCTGTCATATTCCCAGAATGTTTCTGCAACTTGGAAACGAGTCAGAAAGGCTCTGGCGCTGCAAGCCCGGTCTCTGTCGCCACCTGGTGGCTGATCCGGGGAAGCGCACCCTCCGTGTCGGAAACCTTTAAACTCCCCGCCTCTGGCAGCGGCGCGGACGTTCCCGGTCCGGCGTCCCAGCGGACCCGAGACTCCCGCCCTGCCGTGCCGTCGCCCAACATGGCTAGAACCGAAGCCGTACTGACTTCTCTATTCTCAGCAAGCTGCTGGCCCGAGCCCTGCCGTCTCCTCAATGGATCTGACTCAGACACAGCCCTTAAAAGTCTAGGCTCCCGGGAGGCTACTCTCTGGCTTCACTCCCTCCCGCCACGCGCCTGCCCTACTCTCCTCTCCGGTCTCTGTCCACGCGGTCCCTCTGCCCCCCGACGCCCCCGGGGCTGCCTCTTCGTCGCGTGCTTTCTGCCAGGACATCACCTGCCCAGAGCCTTCGTGAGCACCTCACTCCCGCAGCCTTCCCTCATCCGTCTCCTGGTGTGGGCGACCGTGCACACTCACTTATTTGTCCCCTAACTGTCGCTCTCCGCTCTTCTGGTTCCCACTGGAGTGGGGGCCCCTGCGAGTTTGGGGCCCGACTAGTTAGCCCACCTTAACTCCGCTGAAGAGGTAGTAACAAGGGCACCAGCATCAGGAGTTGTTAGGAGGGAGGGAGGGTGAGGCGGAACAATGAAAATGAACAACTATAGGTGATCTGCGAGCAGATCCTGGATTTGGAACAGGGCGTGGGGGTACAGGAATGCTATAAAAGGTCTCCTTGGGACAACTGGCAATATTTGAATACTGTTTTGCAAAGTAAATAATAATGTTGCATCACGATCACATCGCCTGATCTTGAAAGCTCTGCTGTGGTTGTGTAAGAGAATGTTCTTGTTCTTGGGAAATGCACACTGAAGGATTTCGGGTTCAAGGGACAAAGCACATATGCAGTATACTCTCCGGATGCTTGGAGGGGGGCTTGAATAGGCAGAAAGGGAGGTCAGAATGCTAAAACTTGATGAATCGGCGTTAAGGAAGAGGTCCGAGTTCTCTGTCATATTCCCAGAATGTTTCTGCAACTTGGAAACGAGTCAGAAAGGCTCTGGCGCTGCAAGCCCGGTCTCTGTCGCCACCTGGTGGCTGATCCGGGGAAGCGCACCCTCCGTGTCGGAAACCTTTAAACTCCCCGCCTCTGGCAGCGGCGCGGACGTTCCCGGTCCGGCGTCCCAGCGGACCCGAGACTCCCGCCCTGCCGTGCCGTCGCCCAACATGGCTAGAACCGAAGCCGTACTGACTTCTCTATTCTCAGCAAGCTGCTGGCCCGAGCCCTGCCGTCTCCTCAATGGATCTGACTCAGACACAGCCCTTAAAAGTCTAGGCTCCCGGGAGGCTACTCTCTGGCTTCACTCCCTCCCGCCACGCGCCTGCCCTACTCTCCTCTCCGGTCTCTGTCCACGCGGTCCCTCTGCCCCCCGACGCCCCCGGGGCTGCCTCTTCGTCGCGTGCTTTCTGCCAGGACATCACCTGCCCAGAGCCTTCGTGAGCACCTCACTCCCGCAGCCTTCCCTCATCCGTCTCCTGGTGTGGGCGACCGTGCACACTCACTTATTTGTCCCCTAACTGTCGCTCTCCGCTCTTCTGGTTCCCACTGGAGTGGGGGCCCCTGCGAACGGGACCCTCTCTGGTTTCCCGGTGTATCCCCAGTGCCTGGTACAAAGCAAGGGCGCTGGCAAAGCCAGGGATGTTGTCTCGTCTCCTCGATCCCCGCTCTTTGCACCCATGTGACCATCGGCGAGGGAATGTCCCCTGCCATGCCCTACCGGCGTCTGTCATTTCTGAGTGGCTTAAACCTCCAAGGGGACATTGGGGGAGCGGGTGGCTCAAAGGACCCTGGCTTCAGGGAACAGCGTGCTGGCCGGAATCTGGAGCGAGGGGCGCGGAGGGGGACGCTGGGCTAGGGCCTGGGGAGGCTCCGCCAGGCAACCCCGGGGACCCCAGCCCTGGCCCGGGAGGGGAGGGTCCACCCCGGGGACAATGCGGGGCTCCCGGCGGGGCTGGGAGCGGACGTGCGGACAATGGCCCCGGCGCACCCAGCGCTGCTTCCGGCCTTTCCCAGTCTGGGCGGGCGGGACTGGGCACCATGCAATAGCGCGCGGCTCGGGGCACCACACGTCCGTGCAGAGCGGGAGCCAGGCTGCTGTGCCCTTGGGACCCTTGACCACCCGGCCCCATAGGCAGCCAACAAGGGAAGCGGTGGCTTAAAAAGAGATTTGGGGCCTTCCCCGGTGGTCCAGTGGGTGAATAGTCCGCCCTGCAGGGCAAGGGGCACCTGGCCCAGGAAGATCCCACGTGGGCTGGTGTGTCCAACTATGAGCCGGTGCCCTGGAGCGCATGCGCCCAGAGCCGGTGCTCTCTAGAGAGGCCATTGTGATAGGAGGCCACACATGCCAAAGAATATAGAAAAAACGGAGATGGGCCCTTAAGAAGTTTAGACTCCCTCCTTGGCTTCACTCCCTCCCGCCACGCGCCTGCCCTACTCTCCTCTCCGGTCTCTGTCCACGCGGTCCCTCTGCCCCCCGACGCCCCCGGGGCTGCCTCTTCGTCGCGTGCTTTCTGCCAGGACATCACCTGCCCAGAGCCTTCGTGAGCACCTCACTCCCGCAGCCTTCCCTCATCCGTCTCCTGGTGTGGGCGACCGTGCACACTCACTTATTTGTCCCCTAACTGTCGCTCTCCGCTCTTCTGGTTCCCACTGGAGTGGGGGCCCCTGCGAACGGGACCCTCTCTGGTTTCCCGGTGTATCCCCAGTGCCTGGTACAAAGCAAGGGCGCTGGCAAAGCCAGGGATGTTGTCTCGTCTCCTCGATCCCCGCTCTTTGCACCCATGTGACCATCGGCGAGGGAATGTCCCCTGCCATGCCCTACCGGCGTCTGTCATTTCTGAGTGGCTTAAACCTCCAAGGGGACATTGGGGGAGCGGGTGGCTCAAAGGACCCTGGCTTCAGGGAACAGCGTGCTGGCCGGAATCTGGAGCGAGGGGCGCGGAGGGGGACGCTGGGCTAGGGCCTGGGGAGGCTCCGCCAGGCAACCCCGGGGACCCCAGCCCTGGCCCGGGAGGGGAGGGTCCACCCCGGGGACAATGCGGGGCTCCCGGCGGGGCTGGGAGCGGACGTGCGGACAATGGCCCCGGCGCACCCAGCGCTGCTTCCGGCCTTTCCCAGTCTGGGCGGGCGGGACTGGGCACCATGCAATAGCGCGCGGCTCGGGGCACCACACGTCCGTGCAGAGCGGGAGCCAGGCTGCTGTGCCCTTGGGACCCTTGACCACCCGGCCCCATAGGCAGCCAACAAGGGAAGCGGTGGCTTAAAAAGAGATTTGGGGCCTTCCCCGGTGGTCCAGTGGGTGAATAGTCCGCCCTGCAGGGCAAGGGGCACCTGGCCCAGGAAGATCCCACGTGGGCTGGTGTGTCCAACTATGAGCCGGTGCCCTGGAGCGCATGCGCCCAGAGCCGGTGCTCTCTAGAGAGGCCATTGTGATAGGAGGCCCACACATGCCAAAGAATATAGATGGATGAAAAATAAACGATGACTTAGAAGTTAAAATAAGAAAAGAGACTTTGGTTTTTGTCTATTGAGATGTAATTTACCTAGCAGAAAATGGACAGACCTCAAATGCAGGAGATTTAATGAATTTATACTGGGTTATACGGTAGAGACGGAAATGGCATCCCACTCCAGAATTCTTGCCTGGGAAATCCCACGGACAGCGGAGTCTGACGGTCTACAGTCCGCGGGGTCACAAAGAATCAGACACGATGTAGTGACTGAAAACGAGCAACAGCAGTCCCATTCATGAGGGCTCCACCTTCATGACTACTCACCCCCAAAAGACTCCCCTCCTAATGCAATCACCTTGTGGGTTAGGGTTTGATTTGAGGGGGACACACTCAGCCTTTAGCAGAGCCTCGGGAAGAAGCCTTAAAAGACAGCTGAGGAAAGAGAACACAGGTGCTGTGTTTGGAAGCCGAGGATGTGGGAGGCAGGCACCTGGCAGGCAGGCAGTTCTCACGGCTGGACCACTGGGGGCCGCCTCCTGAGCCCATGGGGCACCAGGGGGTCGGGTTCTGCCTCCGAGCCCCACCCCGATCTGAGTTTTGAAAGGTGGGGAGGTGACGCCAGGAAGAGCTACCCCTGCCTTCAGCACGTCTTTGTGATCGCGAGCCTGGCACAGAGCCCCAGCCACTGCCTTAGTGGAGGTCCCAGTCTGGCAGGAGAGATGGCTGACAGCCGCCAACGAGCACGTTGGGCCAGGAGGACCCCTGTGAAGGGAGACATGTGAGCAGACACGTGAGGAAGAGGCAGAGGGGACAGCAAGGGCCAAGTTCAGGGGGTGGGAACACGCCAGGTGGACCCAACAGAGAGCAGAGGGGACGGCGGAGGGAGCCAGCGCTGGCGTCTTGATTGGCTTCGGCCACAGTGACAAAGCGCTGCCACTCAATCACAGAAATTTCTTTTCTTACAGTTCTGGAGGCTGGAGGACTTCCCTGGTGGCTTCAGACAGTAAAGAATCTACCTGCAATGCGGAAGGCCTGGGTTCCATCCCTGGGTCAGGATGACCCCCTGGAGAAGGGCATGGCAACCCCCTCCAGTATTCTTAGCTGGAGAATCCCACGGACAGGGGAGCCCGGTGGGCTACAGTTCATGGGGTCGCAAAGCGTCAGGCACTGCTGAGTGGCGGAAGCGCACCGGAGGCCAGAATTCCAAGAACAAGCCGCCAGCAGGTTTGGTCTCTCCCGAGGGCTCGCTCCTTGGCCTGCAGATGGCGCCCTAGTCACCAAGTCCTCCCAGGGCCTCTCCTCTGAGGACTTGTCCGTGTCCCAATCTCTTCGCAGAAGAACACAGTCCCGTTGGCCCAGGGCCCACCCACATGACCTCAGTTTAGCTTAATCACCCCTTGACAGGCCCTATCTCCAAATGCAGCCGCATTCCGAGGAGCTGGGGGTTGGGACTTCAGGATATGAATCTGGGGACAGAACTCAGCCCATAACAGATGGCTTTGGCTCTCGGGGAGGCGGGGCCTGGGTGAGGGTTGAGCAAGAGGAGACAAGATCTGATTTGCATATTAATAAGGATCCCTCTGGCGCCGAAGCGAGAGAGGGACAGACTGTGGGGAGGGGGCTGTCGGGGGTGGCGAGGAGGAACCAGGCAGGCAGCGACTGCTCGCTGCTCCAGGCTACAAGCTGGGGCTGGACCTGGGTGGCGGGATGGGCGGGGAGCAGGAGTCAGACTCCCGTAGGTCTTGGGAGGCGGGGCCTGTAGGTTTCCCAGAAGATGGATTTGGGAGGGTGGAGGATAGGAGGGGGCGGAGGTTGAGGCCCTGGCTGCTGGAGGCGCTCGCTTCCTCGTGCTTCCTTATCCAGCAGGTGCCTACTGTGTGCAGCCCTGCCCCCCGGGAGAGGCAGGCGAGGCCCTGGGCGTGCTGACTCGGGCCTTCTGCTCCTGCAGCACTTCCTCCCAACTCCTGGCTGGAGAGCCTGACCCCCACTTGGACAAACATCTTGCGGCCGTTTCCTCCTGGCCTGCCCGGAGCCCCAGCCTGGCCTGAACAAACACTCGGGACCTGTGCTTCCGGCCTCAGCGCTGGGAAAAGCCCGGCCAGGGGCCGCTGAGGTCAGCCCTGGAGGGAAGTGGGAAGGAGGCGCTGGAGCCCCGACATGGGGTCCACCCTGCCGGCCTTGGGGGCCTTCTGTGGCTTTGGTACTGGGCTTCAGTGTCCCCATCCATAAAACTAGATGAATCACACCCGTCTCAAAGGACCCTAGGGAGACAAGAAGCACCCTCTGGGCCTGGCACAAGAGAGGGGACACTGCCCACGGGACTGTGAGAGGCCTGGGGAGGCTCAAAGGGACCCTAAAAGGAAAGTTACGGCCTGCAGATGGCGCCCTAGAATCTCCGGGCCCCAATTTAATCTCTTCGCAGAAGAACACAGTCCCGTTGGCCCAGGGCCCACCCACATGACCTCAGTTTAGCTTAATCACCCCTTGACAGGCCCTATCTCCAAATGCAGCCGCATTCCGAGGAGCTGGGGGTTGGGACTTCAGGATATGAATCTGGGGACAGAACTCAGCCCATAACAGATGGCTTTGGCTCTCGGGGAGGCGGGGCCTGGGTGAGGGTTGAGCAAGAGGAGACAAGATCTGATTTGCATATTAATAAGGATCCCTCTGGCGCCGAAGCGAGAGAGGGACAGACTGTGGGGAGGGGGCTGTCGGGGGTGGCGAGGAGGAACCAGGCAGGCAGCGACTGCTCGCTGCTCCAGGCTACAAGCTGGGGCTGGACCTGGGTGGCGGGATGGGCGGGGAGCAGGAGTCAGACTCCCGTAGGTCTTGGGAGGCGGGGCCTGTAGGTTTCCCAGAAGATGGATTTGGGAGGGTGGAGGATAGGAGGGGGCGGAGGTTGAGGCCCTGGCTGCTGGAGGCGCTCGCTTCCTCGTGCTTCCTTATCCAGCAGGTGCCTACTGTGTGCAGCCCTGCCCCCCGGGAGAGGCAGGCGAGGCCCTGGGCGTGCTGACTCGGGCCTTCTGCTCCTGCAGCACTTCCTCCCAACTCCTGGCTGGAGAGCCTGACCCCCACTTGGACAAACATCTTGCGGCCGTTTCCTCCTGGCCTGCCCGGAGCCCCAGCCTGGCCTGAACAAACACTCGGGACCTGTGCTTCCGGCCTCAGCGCTGGGAAAAGCCCGGCCAGGGGCCGCTGAGGTCAGCCCTGGAGGGAAGTGGGAAGGAGGCGCTGGAGCCCCGACATGGGGTCCACCCTGCCGGCCTTGGGGGCCTTCTGTGGCTTTGGTACTGGGCTTCAGTGTCCCCATCCATAAAACTAGATGAATCACACCCGTCTCAAAGGACCCTAGGGAGACAAGAAGCACCCTCTGGGCCTGGCACAAGAGAGGGGACACTGCCCACGGGACTGTGAGAGGCCTGGGGCCGGGGAGGCTCCAAGGGACTCCCCCCAGGGACCACAGTGCCAGAAAGGGACAGAATTAACCTTCCTCTAGTGGCCTCCCCTTTCGTGTTCACACCTCTGAAAAGTGTCTGACTGGGCTGAACCTCCAGTCCCGTCTCCCTCCCTGCAGAGCCTCCAGGTCTCGGCCTTGCTGTCGGAGATTAGAAATCAGGCCAAGGCTGGGGCAGGAATGGGCAGGCGCTCTGGGCAATGCAAATATGTGAAGATGATTGATTGTGAGGAGCGAGCTCCCCGTCGCTGGCCCTATGAGCAACAGAGGCAGCAGGATGTGCCGAAGACAGCCTCGCTAACACTTCCTCTTCATTACTGATCCAGTGCCCTGTGGCGTGGGGATGAGCTAGTGCATTCTGGGGTCAGAAAGATCCAGAGTCAACCCGCAGCTCTGCTGTGTGACCAGCTCCTCAGTTTTACAGTTGTGAAGGGGAGGTTGCTTGGGGTTGGAGGATCTGGCTAGAGAAGAACCCCGACCAGCACCCGCAGCAATCACCCACCACAGGGTCTGGCTAGGGGCCACGGCCAAGGCCCACTGGGCCTCCGGCTTCATTTCACCGGAGCGGGGTGGCGTCCGGGCCACTCCTCCACCCAACCCCCTACTTGCACGCTTTGCCAGAGAAAGCCTCCCAGCTGGGGTTTGATTTTGATTTTATTTTTGTTTTTCAGGCAGGATTTGGGAGTGGAAACAATGGAATTAATATGTGTAAGGGTTTTGGTTTTTTTTTTTTTTTTTTGCCTCTGGAGCCGGTTCTCCTCATCGGAGTGCTGTGGGGTTGGATTCCCACCTCAACTTCCGGCCCTTGGAGGGGCCCCCAGGAGAGGATGGGCGTAGGCAGGGGGGGGGGGGAGGTCAGGAAAGGGAGATCTGGGTGGGGAGGTGAGGAGGAAGGAAGGGCCAGGCAGGGCAGCAGGAGAGAAAAAGGGCTGGGCTCCTTCTTGCCTCTGGGGTCGTTGCACCGGTTGGCCCCTCTCAGCCCGTGACCCTGTTGGTAGCCCCTGACTTCCCCCACCAGGGTTGGGGGGAAGGGGGCTCAGCACCTTCCGGCTCTCCTTCATCTACACCCATCTTTCACCGTGGGCTCGTCCTGTTGGCTTACAGCCCTCTCCTCTGCCTGAGATTCCGCTGTGGACCCAAGGGATACCAGCGGAGTAGAGAAGAGAAAGGGGTACCTGGTCCCTACCCTGCGGTCCTCACTGTGCGCTAAGGGTCTTGATCTAGGAGGGCGAAGGCAACTGGGGAGAAAGCAGAGGGAGAGGCAGCCTCAGATGTGAGGCCAGGGGTGTGGGGTGGTCGGGGAGGAGGTACGGGCACAGAGGCAGCATGGATGGGCCAGTGCACAAGGGCTGGACTCCCACGACCCTGGCTGTCCACTGGGGCAGTGATGTCTCCCTGAGCCTCCGTTTCCTTCTCTGTAAAATGGGGGTAAAAGGACTATTTGGCGAAACTCACTCTAAGGGCCCCAGCACGGGGTCCAGGAGGCACCCTCTAACCAGCTTAGCAGGGTGGGGAGCTGGGGTCGGTGCTCAGGTAGTCTGCTCTCGTGGCTGTGGGGTTCAGGGCATGAAGTGGTACCGCAGAGCCCCAGAGCCTAACTCACAGTGACCCGTTCAGCTACGACTGCTAAAACCAGTGTGACCAATCCCCCGGTCCGCCGCCTCCTCGCCTTCTCCCAGCATCCTCCGGGAGGCCAAGGGCCTGCAAATGAGAGCGAATTTACTCCGGGCCACTCCTCCACCCAACCCCCTACTTGCACGCTTTGCCAGAGAAAGCCTCCCAGCTGGGGTTTGATTTTGATTTTATTTTTGTTTTTCAGGCAGGATTTGGGAGTGGAAACAATGGAATTAATATGTGTAAGGGTTTTGGTTTTTTTTTTTTTTTTTTGCCTCTGGAGCCGGTTCTCCTCATCGGAGTGCTGTGGGGTTGGATTCCCACCTCAACTTCCGGCCCTTGGAGGGGCCCCCAGGAGAGGATGGGCGTAGGCAGGGGGGGGGGGGAGGTCAGGAAAGGGAGATCTGGGTGGGGAGGTGAGGAGGAAGGAAGGGCCAGGCAGGGCAGCAGGAGAGAAAAAGGGCTGGGCTCCTTCTTGCCTCTGGGGTCGTTGCACCGGTTGGCCCCTCTCAGCCCGTGACCCTGTTGGTAGCCCCTGACTTCCCCCACCAGGGTTGGGGGGAAGGGGGCTCAGCACCTTCCGGCTCTCCTTCATCTACACCCATCTTTCACCGTGGGCTCGTCCTGTTGGCTTACAGCCCTCTCCTCTGCCTGAGATTCCGCTGTGGACCCAAGGGATACCAGCGGAGTAGAGAAGAGAAAGGGGTACCTGGTCCCTACCCTGCGGTCCTCACTGTGCGCTAAGGGTCTTGATCTAGGAGGGCGAAGGCAACTGGGGAGAAAGCAGAGGGAGAGGCAGCCTCAGATGTGAGGCCAGGGGTGTGGGGTGGTCGGGGAGGAGGTACGGGCACAGAGGCAGCATGGATGGGCCAGTGCACAAGGGCTGGACTCCCACGACCCTGGCTGTCCACTGGGGCAGTGATGTCTCCCTGAGCCTCCGTTTCCTTCTCTGTAAAATGGGGGTAAAAGGACTATTTGGCGAAACTCACTCTAAGGGCCCCAGCACGGGGTCCAGGAGGCACCCTCTAACCAGCTTAGCAGGGTGGGGAGCTGGGGTCGGTGCTCAGGTAGTCTGCTCTCGTGGCTGTGGGGTTCAGGGCATGAAGTGGTACCGCAGAGCCCCAGAGCCTAACTCACAGTGACCCGTTCAGCTACGACTGCTAAAACCAGTGTGACCAATCCCCCGGTCCGCCGCCTCCCTCGCCTTCTCCCAGCATCCTCCGGGAGGGGCCAAGGGGCCTGCAAATGAGAGCGAATTACGGGCAGGTGGGGACTCAAAGCTGAGGTCAATCACGCTGTGATTGTGGAATTTACGAGCCTTGGCCCCTCCCCTATCACGCACGGACGGCGCTGCGTGGGCACAGGGGCGCCCGAGAATCGCGGCCTCTGCTTCGCAGGTGCAGGCCTTGAGGTTCAGTAAAGACAGACGGACAGGGAAAAAACACCCGCGCTTCTGGGCTAGATAATAAAAAGGGGCGCTGAGCTCCGCCCATAACTGCAGATACTGGGCACCCGCAGAAGATGGTACGTGCCGCCCCGCCCAGCCTTAACGCATGTACGTAGCACTGGGTTTCCCCCCACGTCTGTCCAATGGTCGAGCCCACGCGTGCGTGCCCAGCGTTTGCCTCGCTTCGCTCGGGGTTTGATGTTTTGGGGCCGCCGGGAGAAACTGAGGCACGGTGACTTGCCGGGAGGCAGCAGAGCTGGGGTTCCACCAGTGCTGCCTTGGAAAGGGGAGTCCAGCCCTGGAAGTTGTGTCTGAGGGGAGAGTCTGGGGTGAGCAGACTTTCCTGGGTCGGTGACCCTCGACGGGTGGCCAGCTGTGCTGGGCGTCAGTCTCCCCGCTACGGTGGAGTTGAGCCTCTCTCTGTGGGTTGTGGGGCGGCGAAAGGGCCTGTGCTGGGCCAAGGTGCTCTGAGTGCCCCCCACCCCCAACAGTGGTTCAGGCTGCCAGCCCCACCCCCTCTTCCTTTTGTAGGTGCAGCTGCGCTTTCCGTCTCTCTCTCTTTTGTTTTGTTTTTTGTTTGTTTGGTTGGGTTTTTTTTGCCCCTTCTATTGGTCTTTCATTTATTTACATCTTTGTTTTTTGGCCTGTGTGGGCCTCCCATCGCAGTGGCACCTCTCGCTGCAGAGCGCCGGCTCTGGGCGCATGCGCTCCAGAGCTCCAGCTTGGTAGTTGCACACATCAGTCCTGCTGCTCTGCGGCACACGGAATCCTCCCAGGCCAGGGATCGAACAGGCGCCCCTTGCACTTCAAGGCGGTGTCCGTACCCATTGGGCCACCAGGCAAGCCTGTCGGTCTCTTGATTCTCAACAAAAACCCACTTGAACCGACGTCCCCCAACCCATGGCTCTTGTCCCTTAGTGCTTTTAACACTAATAACACACATTCTGTCTCTGATGAAACTGACAAAATTTAGACTAGAAAGTAAAACTTCAAACTCCCCCCTCCCACCCAGCATAGCATCAGAGTTCCCCCTGCCTGATTCTGCGTCTCTCCGCCAACCCGTGATCCGGGGCGCACACCCTCGGTGGCGGGATCGCAGAGCGCCCCTTGGTAGCTGCGTGGCCGTCCAAGCTCAGGTCATGGGGTGGAGTGTGGGCTGAAGAAGCCTTTGATTCCTGTAGGGGCCGGGGATGCCCAGCCCTACAGGTGGCACGGAGGAGGAAGTGAGACGGAGGGGCAGGGATCCAGGGGTCCGGTTGAGGAAGCGAAAGTTCTCCTGAGACTCCCCGCCATCCTGTTGCCTCGCCGCTCGGGGTTTGATGTTTTGGGGCCGCCGGGAGAAACTGAGGCACGGTGACTTGCCGGGAGGCAGCAGAGCTGGGGTTCCACCAGTGCTGCCTTGGAAAGGGGAGTCCAGCCCTGGAAGTTGTGTCTGAGGGGAGAGTCTGGGGTGAGCAGACTTTCCTGGGTCGGTGACCCTCGACGGGTGGCCAGCTGTGCTGGGCGTCAGTCTCCCCGCTACGGTGGAGTTGAGCCTCTCTCTGTGGGTTGTGGGGCGGCGAAAGGGCCTGTGCTGGGCCAAGGTGCTCTGAGTGCCCCCCACCCCCAACAGTGGTTCAGGCTGCCAGCCCCACCCCCTCTTCCTTTTGTAGGTGCAGCTGCGCTTTCCGTCTCTCTCTCTTTTGTTTTGTTTTTTGTTTGTTTGGTTGGGTTTTTTTTGCCCCTTCTATTGGTCTTTCATTTATTTACATCTTTGTTTTTTGGCCTGTGTGGGCCTCCCATCGCAGTGGCACCTCTCGCTGCAGAGCGCCGGCTCTGGGCGCATGCGCTCCAGAGCTCCAGCTTGGTAGTTGCACACATCAGTCCTGCTGCTCTGCGGCACACGGAATCCTCCCAGGCCAGGGATCGAACAGGCGCCCCTTGCACTTCAAGGCGGTGTCCGTACCCATTGGGCCACCAGGCAAGCCTGTCGGTCTCTTGATTCTCAACAAAAACCCACTTGAACCGACGTCCCCCAACCCATGGCTCTTGTCCCTTAGTGCTTTTAACACTAATAACACACATTCTGTCTCTGATGAAACTGACAAAATTTAGACTAGAAAGTAAAACTTCAAACTCCCCCCTCCCACCCAGCATAGCATCAGAGTTCCCCCTGCCTGATTCTGCGTCTCTCCGCCAACCCGTGATCCGGGGCGCACACCCTCGGTGGCGGGATCGCAGAGCGCCCCTTGGTAGCTGCGTGGCCGTCCAAGCTCAGGTCATGGGGTGGAGTGTGGGCTGAAGAAGCCTTTGATTCCTGTAGGGGCCGGGGATGCCCAGCCCTACAGGTGGCACGGAGGAGGAAGTGAGACGGAGGGGCAGGGATCCAGGGGTCCGGTTGAGGAAGCGAAAGTTCTCCTGAGACTCCCCGCCATCCTCTGCCAGGACTGAGAGCAGACAGCCTGCACCGCCCCTGGTCCCAGAACCATCTTGGGGCCCCGGGCTGGGATGCAGGGAGGGAGAGAGGGGTTCCCCTGGTCCCCAGGGAGCCTCAGCTCAGGGGGACCGTCCCAGCCTCAGACCCTAGACTTTGACTGTGGCCAGGCCAGCCAAGCCTCTTGAGTGAGGACAGGGAACTGGGGGCCCAGGACACCGGGTACGTGATTGGCTCTACTCTTTTCAGGTGGAGGCTGACCTAGGACTAGAGTTTAGCCAGGGCTTTGGACGCTGCCTCCTGTACTGTCTGAGAACTCTCCGTGGTCACACAGAGCCGGGTTCGAGTCCCCCACTGTCCTCTCTGCGGATGTGGCCTTGGCAAGCCAGTGCCTCTGTTGACCTTCCATAAAACAGGCTGAGCGATTCCTTGTGCTCACGAAGGGAGCAGATGAGATAAGTCCAGGCTCCCCGGTGGGCTCGGGATGAGTGTCAGTTAGGTTGGCGGGGCTTGAGCACAGGACGGCTCCTGCCCCACCTACCATCGCCGAGTGTAGCGGGACAGTGGGCTGGTGGCCATATCTATGCAGAGCTATGCCGCTTCCGCTGGGGCCCACAGGGCTGCCTGTTTCACTGGGGAGAGGTTTCCCTCCTATCCTCTTCCTCCAGGCCCCCTTCCTGCTTCCCTAGGTGCAGCCGGCCCTTCCGTCCAGGCGCTCATCAGTCGCACCCGAGGTGCTGAGCGGCCAGCTGGCCTTCTCAGGCCATGACTCACTTCCTGTTTCCTGGAGCTAGAAATAGCTTCCTCTGGATGCTGGGCCGCTCTAGGGGGCTCCCTTTCCGGCAGCGACTTAGAGTCTCTGCAGCCCACCCCTACCCAGGCCAGCGCACCCACCACTAAGTCTGGGTTCTGTTGGACACCAAGCCAGCCCAAGGACCCATTCCTTGCTGGCTTAGGGGTGTAGGAGCACCCCCTGGGTCTGGCCCCGGGGCAGCAGCAGGGAGCAGACAGATGAGGACCTGCCCTTGGGTGTCTGCGGACAGTAACCAACTAATTCTGCAATTAGGGTGCCGCGTGCCCTGTGCAGGGAGGGCATGGGAGCCTCTGACCACTGTAGAGTCCACAGAGGCTGTGAACGAGGGGGAAGGGGCGCAGCTTCACCCTCCAAGAGTTTTGGCAGGGTTTCAGGTTGTAAAGGAACGATATGAACAGGTTCGCCATCAGACAGTCTCCCTCAGGCTGCTTCATGGAGAACTGATTCCAGGAGGGGCAGGAGGAGGCGTCCAGGCAGGAGGGGGCAGGGCTCAGACTGCTGAAGTAGGCTGACAGGTGGGAGGTGATGAGGGGGTGACCTCCGGACGGGTGGGAGGGAAAGACAGGGTGTCTGGGTGCCTCCTGCCTTCTGCCTTGAGTGCAGCGCAGTGGAGGCTTGAGCTGGGTCCACACATTCAGTCCGTGACTGTGGACACATCGTGTAGCTCCACTGGGCCTTCCTTCCCATCTGCAGAATGGGTCTGATAAGAGGGCCTCCCTGGGGGCTCAGAAATGTGCCTGCAATGCAGGAGACCCGGCTTCACTCCCTAGGCTGGGAAGATCCCCTGGAAAAGGGCACGGTAACCCACTCCAGTGTTCTTGCCTGGAGAACCCCACGGACAGAGGAGCCTGGCGGGCTATGGTCCACGGGGTCGCAGAGTCGGACATGACTGAGACGACGAACGCTTTCACTTCCCTCACAGATGGTTGTTGTGAGGAATAAACCTGATAATGGCCCCTTCCTGCTTCCCTAGGTGCAGCCGGCCCTTCCGTCCAGGCGCTCATCAGTCGCACCCGATGTGCTGAGCGGCCAGCTGGCCTTCTCAGGCCATGACTCACTTCCTGTTTCCTGGAGCTAGAAATAGCTTCCTCTGGATGCTGGGCGCTCTAGGGGGCTCCCTTTCCGGCAGCGACTTAGAGTCTCTGCAGCCCACCCCTACCCAGGCCAGCGCACCCACCACTAAGTCTGGGTTCTGTTGGACACCAAGCCAGCCCAAGGACCCATTCCTTGCTGGCTTAGGGGTGTAGGAGCACCCCCTGGGTCTGGCCCCGGGGCAGCAGCAGGGAGCAGACAGATGAGGACCTGCCCTTGGGTGTCTGCGGACAGTAACCAACTAATTCTGCAATTAGGGTGCCGCGTGCCCTGTGCAGGGAGGGCATGGGAGCCTCTGACCACTGTAGAGTCCACAGAGGCTGTGAACGAGGGGGAAGGGGCGCAGCTTCACCCTCCAAGAGTTTTGGCAGGGTTTCAGGTTGTAAAGGAACGATATGAACAGGTTCGCCATCAGACAGTCTCCCTCAGGCTGCTTCATGGAGAACTGATTCCAGGAGGGGCAGGAGGAGGCGTCCAGGCAGGAGGGGGCAGGGCTCAGACTGCTGAAGTAGGCTGACAGGTGGGAGGTGATGAGGGGGTGACCTCCGGACGGGTGGGAGGGAAAGACAGGGTGTCTGGGTGCCTCCTGCCTTCTGCCTTGAGTGCAGCGCAGTGGAGGCTTGAGCTGGGTCCACACATTCAGTCCGTGACTGTGGACACATCGTGTAGCTCCACTGGGCCTTCCTTCCCATCTGCAGAATGGGTCTGATAAGAGGGCCTCCCTGGGGGCTCAGAAATGTGCCTGCAATGCAGGAGACCCGGCTTCACTCCCTAGGCTGGGAAGATCCCCTGGAAAAGGGCACGGTAACCCACTCCAGTGTTCTTGCCTGGAGAACCCCACGGACAGAGGAGCCTGGCGGGCTATGGTCCACGGGGTCGCAGAGTCGGACATGACTGAGACGACGAACGCTTTCACTTCCCTCACAGATGGTTGTTGTGAGGAATAAACCTGATAATCCGTGTGAAGCCCCTGGGCAGCCTCCGTAAACAGCCGCTGCTTTTATTTTCTGCCTTAGGCCCGGTAGCGCTGCTGCCACGTGCCAGAGGCCGGGGAGAAAGGTGATGAGGTGCCTGTGACTCTGAGGGGTGCAGAAGGAGAAACAGAGGCTGGGAAAGAGAAGGACTGTGTCCAGGGCCCCACATGTGGAAAGTGGCGCGGCAGGGTGGCAGCCTGGTCCCTCTGGTGGCAGAGCCTCCCCGCACCGCACGGGGACCCCCCGGTGCCCCTCCCCTGCCTGTGGTCCTGAACTGGGGGACTGGAGCTGAAGCCGGCATCGTCGGCCCAGCCACGGCACGTCCTCATAGGAAAGCCTGTAGCTTTCGGCTCGTAAGTCCTCCCCAGGCTGGGGGAGCGGGGCGCCGGCGTTCCCCTAGCCCATGGGTGAGAGCAGGCTGGGGCATCAGCGGGACTCCGGGGGACGGAGGCCCTGGAGCTGTGTGGAGGGGGACCCCGCCAAGAAAGACAGGAGTGGACATTTGTGCATCTCCCTCATCCCTTCCCTCATTGATTCGTTCCCCTTTGTGAGCCTGCTTGGAGGACACAGGTGGCAGACACAGGTTTGCCCCTAACACAGTCCAGCTCCTGAGATGTTGGTGAGGGTGCCAGATCGGCAGGCACATTGTCCCTGGGTGCGGGTGCTCTGATGGTGGCAGCGTGGGGGCCGTGGGAAGCCAGAGGAGGAGGACTCACCCAGCCTGGGAGATCTGGGGAGGCTGCCTGGAAGAAGACAGGCCGGGGCCGAGTCTTAGAGACCCAGCCGGGGGGGTGGCGCAGGGAGGAAAGTTCAGGGTCGTGGTGAGACTTAAGACTGCTGGGCCCTGGGGACTCGGAGTCAGTGCTGAGGTGGGGGAGGGGCGCGGGGAAGTCCAGGCAGGGACGGTGGCTGGGGACTCCCGGCTTGTGGAGCGTCTGCTAAGTCAGGGCACGGTAACCCACTCCAGTGTTCTTGCCTGGAGAACCCCACGGACAGAGGAGCCTGGCGGGCTATGGTCCACGGGGTCGCAGAGTCGGACATGACTGAGACGACGAACGCTTTCACTTCCCTCACAGATGGTTGTTGTGAGGAATAAACCTGATAATCCGTGTGAAGCCCCTGGGCAGCCTCCGTAAACAGCCGCTGCTTTTATTTTCTGCCTTAGGCCCGGTAGCGCTGCTGCCACGTGCCAGAGGCCGGGGAGAAAGGTGATGAGGTGCCTGTGACTCTGAGGGGTGCAGAAGGAGAAACAGAGGCTGGGAAAGAGAAGGACTGTGTCCAGGGCCCCACATGTGGAAAGTGGCGCGGCAGGGTGGCAGCCTGGTCCCTCTGGTGGCAGAGCCTCCCCGCACCGCACGGGGACCCCCCGGTGCCCCTCCCCTGCCTGTGGTCCTGAACTGGGGGACTGGAGCTGAAGCCGGCATCGTCGGCCCAGCCACGGCACGTCCTCATAGGAAAGCCTGTAGCTTTCGGCTCGTAAGTCCTCCCCAGGCTGGGGGAGCGGGGCGCCGGCGTTCCCCTAGCCCATGGGTGAGAGCAGGCTGGGGCATCAGCGGGACTCCGGGGGACGGAGGCCCTGGAGCTGTGTGGAGGGGGACCCCGCCAAGAAAGACAGGAGTGGACATTTGTGCATCTCCCTCATCCCTTCCCTCATTGATTCGTTCCCCTTTGTGAGCCTGCTTGGAGGACACAGGTGGCAGACACAGGTTTGCCCCTAACACAGTCCAGCTCCTGAGATGTTGGTGAGGGTGCCAGATCGGCAGGCACATTGTCCCTGGGTGCGGGTGCTCTGATGGTGGCAGCGTGGGGGCCGTGGGAAGCCAGAGGAGGAGGACTCACCCAGCCTGGGAGATCTGGGGAGGCTGCCTGGAAGAAGACAGGCCGGGGCCGAGTCTTAGAGACCCAGCCGGGGGGGTGGCGCAGGGAGGAAAGTTCAGGGTCGTGGTGAGACTTAAGACTGCTGGGCCCTGGGGACTCGGAGTCAGTGCTGAGGTGGGGGAGGGGCGCGGGGAAGTCCAGGCAGGGACGGTGGCTGGCCCCGAGACTCCCGGCTGTGGTCAGTGGAGGCTGTTCTTGACTAAGATCAGGGATGGCGTCACCCAAAAGTCCCTAAGGAACCAGCTCCAAGTTCCTCACCACCGGGGACTTTGGCCAGGCTGAGTAATGCTCACAGGCTGCCGGCCCAAGGTGAAGGGCGGGGCCTTCCAAGGCCAGGGGCTGGACCGCTCAAGATCCCAGGCTGGACCCCCCAGGAACAGGCTGAACCCTCCAAAGCAGAAATAGGCTTCCGTAGGGCCAGGACCTGTGGCCTCCAGGGGCCGGAGTCCCAGAGAGAGCCACGCACCGTGAGCCCCTGCGTACGTCCCCTCACACCAGCCCAGTACACAGCCGACCGTAGCTTGCACACTCAGGCCCCCCATATACACACAGCCTGGCATGCACACACGCACACATGTGTTGACGTGCACATCTCCCCCACATCTGTCCTGTGTTCTCCCCACCTTGCCCCTCCCGACCCGTGCGTCCACACGGAGCCAGCCCGCGACAGAGGTGCCTGCGGGCTGGTGCAGGGTTAGGAGGGAGCTTGGTACCCGGGTGCGCCCCGTGGGGCCCCGATGCCTCTCCTCTCCTGGCAGGTGGGCCAGTGGGCTGCGACCCCACCTGTCTGTGAGAAGGCCTCTTTGGAGCCATTGGCCACCGTGGTGCCATCCCATTCATGCCCACGGGGCAGAGTCTGCATCCTGTGGCCACGAGAGGGGCCCCCCTGAGTTAACACCTCCAGAGTGAGCTCTGCCTCTCCCACCAGCTCTCCCCTCTGGAAGAAGAGGCCCTGGGTGAGTGAATTCCGGACCTAGACATTCCCTGCCCTGGGCCCCGCCACTCCTCACCCCAGCCTACATCCTTGTCCCCCCCCCCCGGTCCTGGGGAGTCCCCTCCTAAGTTGCTCGGAAGGTATTCTCGGCTTCCTGAAGTCACTGTGCAGTCAGAGGGCTCTCTCTGGTGCTGTCTGTCCTTCCAGCACTTGGGGGAGCACCCACCCTTCGCCAGCAAAGCCCCCAGCGCACCTTCCCTGCTCCCCACCCACCGTGCGCATTCTGTTCCTCCGGGGTCCGCGCACTGCTCACTGCAGCAGCGTCTGCCCTTGTCTTTGTGCTGGGGGAGCGCTCCCTGCAGACCTCAGCTCAAGAGCCACCGCCCCAGGGAGGCCCTGGCAGACCCTAAGACGGGCACGGGTCCCCCGACAAGGGATCCTCCTGGAACCCCTTGGTGCTGCCCTTTGTCGGCTCCGCAGCCCTTTGTGGTTATGTAGTTGAGTTATTTGATTAAAGACTCTCTCCCCCGTGAGGCTGAGCTGAGGACAGAGCCTGTGCCTGTGGGTCCCCACCCTGTCCCCCGTGCCTGGCGTGGTAGGTGCTTGCTCCGTGGTGGCGGAAGGAAGGAAGGACTCTGTTCGAGCACTTTATTCCACCCAGAGTTTGCCTGGAGGTGGCAGGACCCACAGAACTATCCCAGGAGTCAGGTGTAAGGGGTCACCTTGAGGGCCAGCGCTTACAGGCGGCGGTGCACAGTGCCGACTGGCCCGGAGTGGCCTGCTCTCGTGAAGGCGGGCGGTTGGCGTGGCCGAGGGACAGGATTGGGGTCCTGGAGGCAGCTTTGGCAGAGTCTGTCTGCAGGGGTCTCCAGTGGCCTGTGTGACCATCTCGCCTGCTTGGTGGCTGTCCAGGGGTGGTGACACAGGTGTCCATCCATCCTCGCGTTTGTAGGCAGTGACCATGCGTCCACCCGGAAGACCAGCCAGTCCACCGGGGAGGAGGGAATGCCCTCCTGCCTTGAGGTGAGCGACTTGATGAGGGAAGCTTCCGATGCTGTTCTTGGGCTCAAGGAGGTCGTCTTAGAAGTAAGACCGTGTGGACCTTGAGGGATGCCTGGGAGCTCAGTAGGAAAGACTTTCCAGAGGAAGTTGCATCTGGGCTGGGTTTGGAGAGATGCACACAAGTGGACCAAGAAGAGAGAAGAAGGTGTCCATCTTCTCTGGACACTGGTTCTCTTTAGGAGCCAGCCTCATCCACACCCTATGTGTGACCGAGCGGGAGGGGTGTTTCAGCTGGCCTGTGCTAGAGCCATCGGGACCTTCTGGGTCGTGTGTGTGCCCAGCTGGAGTGGAGGGGATGCCACAATCAGGCCAGACCTGGGAGCGTCCAAGGAGCCACTGAGGAAAGACCCAGCGCTGCCCTGAGCAGGGACTGAACATCACTGGCCAGCTCTGCTGGGAGGCAGATGCATCGTCCCATTTTATGGAAGAGACAACTGAGGCTCAGAGGAGGGTGTAGTCTGGAGAGGACAGAAGGTCTTGAAATGAGGCGCTGGCTGCAGGGGGAGGCAGGGACAGGGAGAAGAGCGGCCTCTGGGCACCTGACACCCAAACCAGCGCTGAGCTCCATCTCGGCAGGGCAGGGCAGAGGCGGAACTTTCCGGAAGCCAGAACTGGAGGGATGATGGGCGCAGCAGTGTCTCCTCCCCATCAGTGACTTCCATGATCCATGTCGCTGATTATTTGCCACAGGCCACAGCTGGCGGATCCACTCTCTCTAGCGATTATCTCGTTTGGCCCCCACGGCCGGGACGGGCAGGGACTCTTAGACCCATTTCACTGATGTGGAGACAGAGACCCGTAGAGCCACAGCGACTCCCCATGGGCCACACAGGTGGGAAGCAGAGGGTTGAGGCCCAAACCCAGATCCCGGGACCATAGAATGACAGCTCCATGGCTTTGACCGGACCTCATTTGTGGAGGAAAGGGAACCGGCCGACCTGGGAGTTCCTGCCCCACCTTGAGCAGCGGGGTGGCCCCGAGCAGGTTACTTGCCTCTTCTGAGTCTCTGTCTCCTCTGCTATCGATGGGCTTCACAGTCCCCGTGGTGTGAAAGGTGAAGTTCATGTTCAGTAGTCAGTCATCCCGTGAGGGCTCAGGCGTCCCTTCCCCTGGGAAGCCTGGCTTGCTGGCTCGCACACTCCTCAGTGTATCATCAGGGCGCTGTCACGGCTGTGTCCTGGGGCACACGGGAGGTGCTCACTCGGCATGCGCTGGAATGAGGAAGGCCACAGGATCACCGTCTTGCCTCTCTGAGCCTCAGTTGACACATCCATCAAATGGGCTCACTAGCAGAGCCCGTCGATGGCTTTTACAGGGGCTGACTGGATGCGTGTGGCGCACAGTAGGTGCTCAGCTCTCGCGACCCAGTGGTCTCTTCACCTCTGGGCTTCCCCTGCCTCCTCGGGGCTCCATTCGTGGGACAGCTGCCCTCCGCTCAGGGATCACCTGCCCCTGCCCGCCAGCCGGCCCCTGGGCAGCAGCCCCCTCTGGAGAGGGCAATAGCGTGAGAATGTGGGTGGAGTCCCCTTAGGGCAGCCCTGCCCCCGCGCCCCCCACCGCAGCTGGACAGAGGCCTCAGTGTGGAGCTGCCGGGGTCCTTTCACGGGCCCAGACCCATGACTGGCCGTCTGAGAATGCCGCCCATTATCCGACTCACAGAGCACAAAGGGGCCACGAGGGGGCTTGGCAGGGCCGGCGCCCGGCATGGGTGCATGGGGGCTCCGGGTCCCCAGCCCGGCCTGCCGCGCCCCCCCCACCCCCCCACAGAGGGCAGGGCTGTGCCCAGCGTCGGGAGAGGGCGTCCCTCGCACGCAGGAATGAGAACCATTTCCTCCAGCCCCTCGGGGAGACAAAGACAGAGAAACCAGCAGAGCCTCATCACAGGCGAGGGCGGGCACCCCCCAGAGCCCTGATTCCAGACCCAGAAGGCCACCCCGCCCCCTCCGCACCCTGCCCCCGGGGGCATCCAGTGGGGCAAGGGACAGACGCCTCCAGAGCCCTCGAGAGGGGACACCCCTGTGGTCTTCCCCAGAGTTGGCCGCAGGCAAACACCCCCCCAGAGCCTCCCCAGCTGCAGTGGCCAGTCGTTGAGACCCAGGATTGTGCACACATCCTGCGTCCCTGTCAGCGCTGCCCCTCGAAGGTCACCCAGCCCCTCCTGGGCCACTCCTGTGGGACACGATGACCAGGACGGGAGACCCAGTGTGGCAGGGCAGGGCTGCCTAGAGGGGGACAGGGGTCGCCTCAGGCCATCACTTGGCTGTGTGACCTCAGGCAGGCTTCTGGGTGTCTCTGAGCCTGGTGTCCATGTTCACGAGAAGAGGTGAGGGAGAGCAAATGGGGGCAGTCTTTTGCATCCAGGCGCATAGTGGCGCTGGCGTGGACAGCATGTCTCAGTGGAAGCTTGCCATGAGGAGGACGTCGTTATCTGGGTCTGGGGGCTCTCCTGAGTGGGGTCCAGGTGATCAGCCAGAGGGGGACGGGGCAGAGGACCCCTGTGATGCAGAGCCGGCAGGTCCGTGGACGCCTTACTTCCTGACCCGCCAGGCCTCTGACGCGTGTTGAGTTCTCCCATTCTCTCAGCCACCTTCTGAGCTGGGATATACTCCCCTTTGCCAGATAACGAGACTGAGGCTCAACACAAGGCTGTGCCACCAAGCCCACCCGGGTGTCTGGGGCAGACAGCGCTGGGCCTGGAACGCAGGTCTCCGACCTCCAGGACAAGAAGTGGAGGGAGGCAGTCGCGCAGGGCAGGGCTTGGAGGCCACTGATCTGTTCCGCTGTGGGCAGCAGGCGGCCTCTCCCTGACCCTCAGCGTCCCCATCTGTCGAGTGGGGCAAAGAGCACCCACCTGTCAGGCTTGTCTACAGGAGAAGTGAGGTGGGCAGAGCCCCCCAGGAGCTGCAGGGCTGGCCTGGCACTGTCGGGGCCGTGCTGGGGAGCTGGGCCGCCCGGGAGGACCCTCTTCCGGTCACCAAGGCAGTGCTTGGAGCAGGGGGCATGTCAGGAGCGCTTCCTGCAGGGGAAGCGTTGGCCGAGGCCAGGCCCGAGGAACAGGAGGGCAGGGGCCCCCTCCTCCCTGTGCTGGCCTGGCCCCACTGTTATTTTTTCCAATTGAAGAAGAAAAACATTTCCTCCTTCTCCTCCTCCTTATACTCCGCCCTGGGCTGCCAGAGAGCAGAGGACCGCTGGGGCAGGATGGGGACGTCCCTGCCCAGGCGACCGTGAAAGCCCGGGCCCTGGCTTCTCTGGGCCAGCCTGGCCACTGGACCCCGGGATGACCAGGCCGCCGTGTCCTCATCCACACACACCCTGCTTGATAGCGATGTTTCCCAAGTGGTAGGCTTTTTGTACCACCTGGATTATGAGCATATTTGTCTTTATATTAACCCACATTTTAAAAACTCAGGTAGATGCATTTATCAAGCAGGCTTGACATCAGTATTGTACTTGGAAAGCCAGCATGGCTTGCCCAAGCCAGAAAATAAGTTGCTAATATTATAAAGAAAACAAGGAGCTATAAGCAAAATTCTAGACTGTTGAGCTTGAGACCTTCTCTTGATTAAAAATGGACAATGACAAATGTTAGGTATTAAAGACACACGGGCCCCAAGCAGATAACTGTCTCGTTGATCTGATCAATCAGAAGTCTAGAACAGACACTGAAAATGGGCTGGATCACCGTGTGACCCCGGTTAGCTGACAGTCACTCCAGGGTGGGTTAATCTGGGCTAGTTAATTCAGTGTGGGTTGAGGATGGGTGCCACCTAACCGGCCCTCTTGGGGACCATCCATCACCCCCTTTCCCCTCTAAAATCCCGTCTGGGAGGATCGCCCCTGCCCCTCACGTCTTAGCATGAACAGAGGAGACGTGGGCCCTTTCCTTCCTTCCTTCTTTCTTCAGACTGGAGTTAGCAGCACCTCTCCACTCAGCCGGGGGTATAATGTGGCTCCCACCACAATCCATGCTGGCCCGAGGGAGCTCCCAGCCAGTGAGAAAGCACATGATCTGGAGACAGATCTCGGTTCAGGTCCTCTCCTTGCTAACGCCTCTCCATTTCTCCATCTGTGAAATGGGCTTGATGATGACCCCTGCCTTTTTAGCAGGCTGTGAGGGTGACACGAGACTGTGCTGGGCACTGCTGGGTACCGTAGTTTGCCTTTGCTGGAAACTGGCTCTGCCAGGGCCCCCATGGGGCCCTGATGTGAGGGAAGAAGCAGACCTTAGCCCAGGGCCTTCTGTGCACCCAGCACAGAAGGTACCTTCCCTTCTTCACGTCATACAACCTCCCGGGGGCTGGTGTGCTATTATGATTCTCCTCATTTTACAGACGAGGAAACAGGCTCAGAGAGGGCACGTGCCTTGCTCAAGGCCACACAGCACTTCCACCTTCAGCTTAGGCGAAGACACTTGGACCCTGGCTGTGGCTTCTGCGGCTGACCTGGCCCTGCGTATCCCAGCTCCTGGCTGTGGCTCCTGAGACCCAGCACTCAGCTTGGCAGGTAGTCTGTGTCCAGACTGTTGAGAACCATCCACCGGACGCCCCCCCCACCCCCCGCTGAAGTTGCAACCACACAGAGCATTATCCTTGTACTTGAAAGCCAGCATGGCTTGCCCAAGCCAGAAAATAGTTATTAAAGAAAACAAGGAGCTATAAGCAAAATTCTAGACTGTTGAGCTTGAGACCTTCTCTTGATTAAAAATGGACAATGACAAATGTTAGGTATTAAAGACACACGGGCCCCAAGCAGATAACTGTCTCGTTGATCTGATCAATCAGAAGTCTAGAACAGACACTGAAAATGGGCTGGATCACCGTGTGACCCCGGTTAGCTGACAGTCACTCCAGGGTGGGTTAATCTGGGCTAGTTAATTCAGTGTGGGTTGAGGATGGGTGCCACCTAACCGGCCCTCTTGGGGACCATCCATCACCCCCTTTCCCCTCTAAAATCCCGTCTGGGAGGATCGCCCCTGCCCCTCACGTCTTAGCATGAACAGAGGAGACGTGGGCCCTTTCCTTCCTTCCTTCTTTCTTCAGACTGGAGTTAGCAGCACCTCTCCACTCAGCCGGGGGTATAATGTGGCTCCCACCACAATCCATGCTGGCCCGAGGGAGCTCCCAGCCAGTGAGAAAGCACATGATCTGGAGACAGATCTCGGTTCAGGTCCTCTCCTTGCTAACGCCTCTCCATTTCTCCATCTGTGAAATGGGCTTGATGATGACCCCTGCCTTTTTAGCAGGCTGTGAGGGTGACACGAGACTGTGCTGGGCACTGCTGGGTACCGTAGTTTGCCTTTGCTGGAAACTGGCTCTGCCAGCCGCCGCCATGGGGCCCTGATGTGAGGGAAGAAGCAGACCTTAGCCCAGGGCCTTCTGTGCACCCAGCACAGAAGGTACCTTCCCTTCTTCACGTCATACAACCTCCCGGGGGCTGGTGTGCTATTATGATTCTCCTCATTTTACAGACGAGGAAACAGGCTCAGAGAGGGCACGTGCCTTGCTCAAGGCCACACAGCACTTCCACCTTCAGCTTAGGCGAAGACACTTGGACCCTGGCTGTGGCTTCTGCGGCTGACCTGGCCCTGCGTATCCCAGCTCCTGGCTGTGGCTCCTGAGACCCAGCACTCAGCTTGGCAGGTAGTCTGTGTCCAGACTGTTGAGAACCATCCACCGGACGCCCCCCCCCCCCCCCCGCTGAAGTTGCAACCACACAGAGCATTATCCTCAAGGCTCAGTGGGGGGAGCTGCAGGATGCGGCAAGATGAGCCCAGAGACAGGAAGGAAGCTAGGAGGGGCCAGACGGGGGGAGAGAGAGGGGTGGGAGATAGGGAGGGAGATTAAGAGTGGCAGAGACGGGGCGAGCAAGAGATACACAAAGCATGGAAGGGTGGGGGGAGAGAGAGACAAAGCGAGCGAGAAACTGGGAGGAGCGAGGAGACAGACAAAACCGGAGCTGGGGTGGGGAAGGCTCGAGAAGGAAAAGATGGGGAGGGAGGTACACAGAGGGATGATGGGGGAGGGCTCCACGGAGGGCAGGGCAAGGTGCAGAGACAGCTTCCTGCACCCCTGGGGCTCCAGGGGGGGCTCCCACAGGTGGCACAGCATAAGGTACCCTCTGCCCACAGATGGAGGTGGGCACATGGGCTCTATCAAGCTGTCTCCTGACCGGCCTTGAGCCCCGGGGGTGTGGGGTGGGGTCGCTGAAGCAGAACCTCTGGCTTCCCATATGGAGTACTCCTGGCCGTGAGCAGTGGTCCGACTGACAGAAAGCTTGGGAAAAGGCAGGCACAGTGGACGCATGCTGAGGGCAGGAAGGCAGGGTGTTTGGGGAAGTGGGGGACTGCTTTCAGCTTGGTCTTTCCTGACTACCCATGGGGCACAAAGAAAACCCTCTGTCGTTCCTTCCTGGTCAGATGGGAACAGGTGAGGGAGACTCTGCCCCTCGGAGCCTGGGCCACGGCCACCACGCGAAGACCCCACTGTGAGTGGCTGGCGCTGGCCAGGGCTGGGGACAGTCAGGGCAGGGTTTGGAGCCGGCAGACTGGTGCTTTCAGATCTCATAGCTCGGCTCCTTATGGGCTGTGCATCTGGGGCCAGTCCCTTCATGATTCTCCTCATTTTACAGACGAGGAAACAGGCTCAGAGAGGGCACGTGCCTTGCTCAAGGCCACACAGCACTTCCACCTTCAGCTTAGGCGAAGACACTTGGACCCTGGCTGTGGCTTCTGCGGCTGACCTGGCCCTGCGTATCCCAGCTCCTGGCTGTGGCTCCTGAGACCCAGCACTCAGCTTGGCAGGTAGTCTGTGTCCAGACTGTTGAGAACCATCCACCGGACGCCCCCCCCCCCCCCCTGAAGTTGCAACCACACAGAGCATTATCCTCAAGGCTCAGTGGGGGGAGCTGCAGGATGCGGCAAGATGAGCCCAGAGACAGGAAGGAAGCTAGGAGGGGCCAGACGGGGGGAGAGAGAGGGGTGGGAGATAGGGAGGGAGATTAAGAGTGGCAGAGACGGGGCGAGCAAGAGATACACAAAGCATGGAAGGGTGGGGGGAGAGAGAGACAAAGCGAGCGAGAAACTGGGAGGAGCGAGGAGACAGACAAAACCGGAGCTGGGGTGGGGAAGGCTCGAGAAGGAAAAGATGGGGAGGGAGGTACACAGAGGGATGATGGGGGAGGGCTCCACGGAGGGGCGGGGCAAGGTGCAGAGACAGCTTCCTGCACCCCTGGGGCTCCGGGGCGGCTCCCACAGGTGGCACAGCATAAAGTACCCTCTGCCCACAGATGGAGGTGGGCACATGGGCTCTATCAAGCTGTCTCCTGACCGGCCTTGAGCCCCGGGGGTGTGGGGTGGGGTCGCTGAAGCAGAACCTCTGGCTTCCCATATGGAGTACTCCTGGCCGTGAGCAGTGGTCCGACTGACAGAAAGCTTGGGAAAAGGCAGGCACAGTGGACGCATGCTGAGGGCAGGAAGGCAGGGTGTTTGGGGAAGTGGGGGACTGCTTTCAGCTTGGTCTTTCCTGACTACCCATGGGGCACAAAGAAAACCCTCTGTCGTTCCTTCCTGGTCAGATGGGAACAGGTGAGGGAGACTCTGCCCCCCTCGGAGCCTGGGCCACGGCCACCACGCGGAAGACCCCACTGTGAGTGGCTGGCGCTGGCCAGGGCCGGGGGACAGTCAGGGCAGGGTTTGGAGCCGGCAGACTGGTGCTTTCAGATCTCATAGCTCGGCTCCTTATGGGCTGTGCATCTGGGGCCAGTCCCTTCACCTCTGGGGCCTCAGGCTCTGAATCTGTAAAGTGGGACAGTAACGGAGCAGCCTCAGAGGGGGCTGTGAGGGCCGAGTGAGTCAAAACACGTGGAGGGCTTGGAACAGTGCATGCCAGGGGGCGACCCTTGTGGGCACCCGCTGGGTCAGAGGCCACGTGGGCCCCCTGACCTGTGATCATCCCTGCCCACCTGCTCATCTCCCATTAAAGGAGAAGCAGGTCCAGCACCAGCTCACCTGTGGCTGGTCTTCCACTAAATCTGGAGGGATTTTAGATCCTTCCAGAGTCCTGAGTCAAATGGGTGGAAGGGCAGCTGGGCCTCCACCAGAGGCAACTGTGGGCCTCCTGGGACCATCGCCCCCCTCCCAGAGCCAAGGCCCTGCTCTGAGTGCCCCGGTTTGGCACAGGGCTGAAGCAGTTCCTCTCCCTTTTCCCCTGACCGGTGGGCTTGACTCTTGAGCTCTGGTCCCTGCCACTTGTCAGACCCCATTCCGGGCTGGAGATCATGGAATCTGAGGGGGAGGTGGCCCCTGCCCAGCTGACCTGAGGCTGCCCGGGCTCTGGAGCTTAAGACCTGGACAGTGTCCTGCGAAAGAGCGTATAGTGTGAAATGGGGAGAGGCAGGGAGGACGGGGCCGGACCAGGAGGGGGGACGCAGGTGGAGGAGAAGGGGCTCAGGGCTCCTGGGAGACAGCGGGTCCGAGGGGGCGGGCGCAGAGGGAACAGGAGAGAAAGGGGAGGCTCCGTGAAACAGAGGAGACTGAGAAAAGGAGAGAGCACGCAAAGAGTTGGGGGCGGAGGTCGGGGCAGACCAGAGACAGAGAGACTCTGAGAAGGAGAGACAGAGATGGGAGAAAAGAGGAAGGAAAAATAAAACAAGCACGAGAGACAGGCCAAGCAGCCAAGAGGGAGAAGGAGCCAGCGACGGGGGCGGAGGCAGCTCCGGGAAAGGAGCCTCGGGCCCCGGGTCCCGCGCGGGAGGGTCCTGGAGGGCGCGGGGCGGACGACCCGCCGACAGCCGAGCAGGGGGTTCCCCGCAGAGCCGAGCCGGTGGGCCGCCGGGGGCGGGCCGGGGTGCGTGCGGAGTTGGGCCCCGGGCGGGGCGGGCCGGGAGGCGGGGCGCGGCCGGGCGGGGCGCGGCGGGGCGGGGCCGAGGGCGTGTCCGTCGCGGAGCCGCCCCGCCCCGCCCCCGGGTTGCGCGGAGCGACTGAGCCGGGCCGGGGCGCCGGGGCCGGGGGCGGCTGGCGCGGGCAGGAAGCGCCTCGCGGCCCGGGCCCGCCCCCCGCCTCCCGCCGCCTCCGGGCTCCCGGCTCCCGGCCGCGCCGCCGCGCCCCATGCACTCGCCGTGCCGCGCAGCCCGCGCACGCCTGGATGGCTCGTCGCGCCGCGGGCGGCGCACCCCTCAGCGCCCGGGCCGCCGCGGCCAGCCCCCTGCCGCCGCCCCGCTGGGGCCCCCCGGTGCCGCCGCAGCCGCTGCCGCTGCCCCGGTTTGGCACAGGGCTGAAGCAGTTCCTCTCCCTTTTCCCCTGACCGGTGGGCTTGACTCTTGAGCTCTGGTCCCTGCCACTTGTCAGACCCCATTCCGGGCTGGAGATCATGGAATCTGAGGGGGAGGTGGCCCCTGCCCAGCTGACCTGAGGCTGCCCGGGCTCTGGAGCTTAAGACCTGGACAGTGTCCTGCGAAAGAGCGTATAGTGTGAAATGGGGAGAGGCAGGGAGGACGGGGCCGGACCAGGAGGGGGGACGCAGGTGGAGGAGAAGGGGCTCAGGGCTCCTGGGAGACAGCGGGTCCGAGGGGGCGGGCGCAGAGGGAACAGGAGAGAAAGGGGAGGCTCCGTGAAACAGAGGAGACTGAGAAAAGGAGAGAGCACGCAAAGAGTTGGGGGCGGAGGTCGGGGCAGACCAGAGACAGAGAGACTCTGAGAAGGAGAGACAGAGATGGGAGAAAAGAGGAAGGAAAAATAAAACAAGCACGAGAGACAGGCCAAGCAGCCAAGAGGGAGAAGGAGCCAGCGACGGGGGCGGAGGCAGCTCCGGGAAAGGAGCCTCGGGCCCCGGGTCCCGCGCGGGAGGGTCCTGGAGGGCGCGGGGCGGACGACCCGCCGACAGCCGAGCAGGGGGTTCCCCGCAGAGCCGAGCCGGTGGGCCGCCGGGGGCGGGCCGGGGGTGCGTGCGGAGTTGGGCCCCGGGCGGGGGCGGGCCGGGAGGCGGGGCGCGGCCGGGCGGGGCGCGGCGGGGGCGGGGCCCGAGGGCGTGTCCGTCGCGGAGCCGCCCCCGCCCCGCCCCCGGGTTGCGCGGAGCGACTGAGCCGGGCCGGGGCGCCGGGGCCGGGGGCGGCTGGCGCGGGCAGGAAGCGCCTCGCGGCCCGGGCCCGCCCCCCGCCTCCCGCCGCCTCCGGGCTCCCGGCTCCCGGCCGCG
This sequence comes from Tragulus kanchil, assembly GCA_022376925.1. Classification (NCBI taxonomy): domain Eukaryota; kingdom Metazoa; phylum Chordata; class Mammalia; order Artiodactyla; family Tragulidae; genus Tragulus; species Tragulus kanchil. Next base: position 224,147,077 of record JAIOJX010000030.1, on the reverse strand, counting down.
CCGCCGCGCCCCATGCACTCGCCGTGCCGCGCAGCCCGCGCACGCCTGGATGGCTCGTCGCGCCGCGGGCGGCGCACCCCTCAGCGCCCGGGCCGCCGCGGCCAGCCCCCTGCCGCCGCGCCCGCCATTCCGGGCCCCGCGGTGCCCGCCGCAGCCGCTGCCGCTGCTGCTGCTGCTCCTGGGGGCGGCGCGGATCGACGCCCTGGAGATCCAGCGCCGGTTCGCCTCTCCCACGCCCACCAACAACTTCGCCCTGGACGGCGCGGCGGGGACCGTGTACTTGGCGGCCGTCAACCGCCTCTACCAGCTGTCCGGCGCCAACCTGAGCCTGGAAGCGGAGGCGGCCGTGGGCCCGGTGGCCGACAGCCCGCTGTGTCACGCCCCGCAGCTCCCGCAGGCCTCGTGTGAGCACCCGCGGCGCCTCACCGACAACTACAACAAGATCCTGCAGCTGGACCCCGGCCAGGGCCTGGTGGTCGTGTGCGGTTCCATCTACCAGGGCTTCTGCCAGCTGCGCCGGCGGGGCAACATCTCGGCGGTGGCCGTGCGCTTCCCGCCCGCCGCGCCGCCCGCCGCGCCCGTCACGGTGTTCCCCAGCATGCTGAACGTGGCGGCCAACCACCCGAACGCGTCCACCGTGGGGCTGGTCCTGCCGCCGGCCGCGGGCGCCGGGGGCAGCCGCCTGCTCGTGGGCGCCACGTACACGGGCTACGGCAGCTCCTTCTTCCCGCGAAACCGCAGCCTGGAGGACCACCGCTTCGAGAACACGCCCGAGATCGCCATCCGCTCCCTGGACGCGCGCGGCGACCTGGCCAAGCTCTTCACCTTCGACCTCAACCCCTCCGACGACAACATTCTCAAGATCAAGCAGGGCGCCAAGGAGCAGCACAAACTGGGCTTCGTTCGCGCCTTCCTGTACCCGCCGGACCCGCAGCCGGGCGCCCAGACCTACGCGTACCTGGCGCTCAACAGCGAGGCGCGCGCGGGCGACAAGGAGAGCCAGGCGCGGAGCCTGCTGGCGCGCATCTGCCTGCCCCGCGGCGCCGGCGGCGACGCCAAGAAGCTCACCGAGTCCTACATCCAGCTGGGCTTGCAGTGCGCGGGCGGCGCGGGCCGCGGCGACCTCTACAGCCGACTGGTGTCCGTCTTCCCCGCGCGCGAGCTGCTCTTCGCGGTCTTCGAGCGACCGCAGGGGACCCCGGCGGCCCGCACTCCCGCCGCCCTCTGTGCCTTCCGCTTTGCCGACGTGCAAGCCGCGATCCGCGCTGCGCGCAGCGCCTGCTTCGAGGAACCCGCGCCCGACGTGGTGGCCGTGCTGGATAGCGTGGTGCAGGGCACCGGGCCGGCCTGCGAGCGCAAGCGCAACATTCAGGTAGGACTCCAGGCAGCGGGGGCGTTGGGGACCATCCCAGAGGGCTGGAGGGAGAGCGTGAGGGTAGCCCGGCAGGTTGTGCCTGAGCCGGTTACTCCTGTGAGCCTCTCGCGACCCAGATGTGCGCGTATGGGGACCCAGGTGCACCTGATCCCCAGGTGCGTTTGCAGGGACCCAGGTGTCTCCCAGGTGTCTGTGGAGGTGGGGAGACTGCCGTGAATATGGCGTGCGAGGAGGGCAGTCAGATGAGTGCTCAGTGCCAGGTGCACATATCTAGGTGTGCAGGGGCGACGCGGTTGTGGATGAGCACCCAGTTGTGCGCTTCTGAAGAGAGCCAGAGGAGCACTCGCACCCTCGTGTGCAAGTGAGGATGGGAACCGCGGGCTGATCAGGCACAGCAGGGGAGTGCAGAGTCAGACAAAGGTGTGTTCTGGGCCCAGCGGAGCTGCCTTTGGGAGCTGGCGGATGTATGCACGGGTGTGGCAGGTGTGCAGGGAGGCATGCAGGCAAGCACCAGACAAGTGTATTCGCCAGACTTGTGTGTCACCGAGCCGGGTGTTGCAGGAGTGGAGCACGTGTGCGCAGCACTGGGACCCTGGTGTTTGGGAACCCGTAGGGGCTCTGGGGAGCCGCTGGGGGCCGTGTGGTGTGTTCCTAAGGCCAGCTTTTATTGGTTCATCGAGTACACCTTTCCTGAGCATTTAGCACGCACCAGGCATGGAGGCTTTGCCTCCTAAGCACATCACCGGGTGTAACTCCACGTTTTAACAGTCCTCTCAAGTAGGCTTTGTTCTCATCCCCATTTTACAGACAAAGAAACTGAGGCACAGAGAGGTTAAGTCACTTGCTCAAGATCACCCCTCAGAACTAGCAGGGCTAGGGTTGGAGGCCAGGCTGCGTGGCCTGGGCATCTGGGTGCTGCCCGCTTCTGCTGCCTTATAGATACAGAGCTCACGGCGCGGTTGACCCCCCCCCCCCTAGCAAGCCGCGATCCGGCTGCGCGCAGCGCCTGCTTCGAGGAACCCGCGCCCGACGTGGTGGCCGTGCTGGATAGCGTGGTGCAGGGCACCGGGCCGGCCTGCGAGCGCAAGCGCAACATTCAGGTAGGACTCCAGGCAGCGGGGGCGTTGGGGACCATCCCAGAGGGCTGGAGGGAGAGCGTGAGGGTAGCCCGGCAGGTTGTGCCTGAGCCGGTTACTCCTGTGAGCCTCTCGCGACCCAGATGTGCGCGTATGGGGACCCAGGTGCACCTGATCCCCAGGTGCGTTTGCAGGGACCCAGGTGTCTCCCAGGTGTCTGTGGAGGTGGGGAGACTGCCGTGAATATGGCGTGCGAGGAGGGCAGTCAGATGAGTGCTCAGTGCCAGGTGCACATATCTAGGTGTGCAGGGGCGACGCGGTTGTGGATGAGCACCCAGTTGTGCGCTTCTGAAGAGAGCCAGAGGAGCACTCGCACCCTCGTGTGCAAGTGAGGATGGGAACCGCGGGCTGATCAGGCACAGCAGGGGAGTGCAGAGTCAGACAAAGGTGTGTTCTGGGCCCAGCGGAGCTGCCTTTGGGAGCTGGCGGATGTATGCACGGGTGTGGCAGGTGTGCAGGGAGGCATGCAGGCAAGCACCAGACAAGTGTATTCGCCAGACTTGTGTGTCACCGAGCCGGGTGTTGCAGGAGTGGAGCACGTGTGCGCAGCACTGGGACCCTGGTGTTTGGGAACCCGTAGGGGCTCTGGGGAGCCCGCTGGGGGGCCGTGTGGTGTGTTCCTAAGGCCAGCTTTTATTGGTTCATCGAGTACACCTTTCCTGAGCATTTAGCACGCACCAGGCATGGAGGCTTTGCCTCCTAAGCACATCACCGGGTGTAACTCCACGTTTTAACAGTCCTCTCAAGTAGGCTTTGTTCTCATCCCCATTTTACAGACAAAGAAACTGAGGCACAGAGAGGTTAAGTCACTTGCTCAAGATCACGCCGCTCAGAACTAGCAGGGCTAGGGTTGGAGGCCAGGCTGCGTGGCCTGGGCATCTGGGTGCTGCCCCGCTTCTGCTGCCTTATAGATACAGAGCTCAGAGCGAGGGTCCGAGGAGTCCCTGTGGCTGGGGCGGGGAGCTGCTGCTCCAGGAGGGGCGGGCAGTGAGCAGGACTGCGTGTAGCACCTGAGCGGGCACTGGGATGTGGAGGGAAGGCGGAGGGCCAGGTACAGGGCCACAGTGGCTAGCGGGGAGGGGGCCCAGGTGTCTGGGGCTGGGCAAGGGCAGGGGAGCAGGGCAGGTTCGGGGGATTGATGTCTGTGTTGATCTTGTGTAGACGAAACACAGGGGTGCAGGCGAGAGCTTTGTGGTTCCTTGCAAGGAAGCCCCCCAGCAAGAGCGGCCTTCTTCACGGAGCCCTGGAGGTGGACCCCTGTGCCTTTCCCCCAGCTGCATCAGGGGACACTCGGCCGCTCGGCTAGGAAGCCTCAGCCCCTCGAAATGCAGAACTCGGCCTTCTCTGGTGATGACGGAGCCCTCCTTGGGGCCAGGCTCCCTAAGGCCCTGCCCATCCCTTCCCTGTGATCCTTGGGCCTCAGGCAAGAAGCCCAGGAGGTGCATTATTCCCCCGTGGGTGTGCCCAACACTACTGGCTTTGAGAAAACACAGATTCCTTAGCCTGCAGCTGGGCCCCCGCACTGCCCACCACCCGGCTGCCCTGAAAGTAAAGGTCACGGTGGACCAACCCGGGAACAGCTCTGCCACTGGGCTGGTTAGGTGGCCGCCCAGCCCCGTGGTTGGGACATTTATTCCTCCCTTCCCTGGAGCCGCACGCCCTAATGGGTTGTATTCGAGCGTACAGGGGCTCTGGGGAGCCGCTGGGGGCCGTGTGGTGTGTTCCTAAGGCCAGCTTTTATTGGTTCATCGAGTACACCTTTCCTGAGCATTTAGCACGCACCAGGCATGGAGGCTTTGCCTCCTAAGCACATCACCGGGTGTAACTCCACTTTTTAACAGTCCTCTCAAGTAGGCTTTGTTCTCATCCCCATTTTACAGACAAAGAAACTGAGGCACAGAGAGGTTAAGTCACTTGCTCAAGATCACGCCGCTCAGAACTAGCAGGGCTAGGGTTGGAGGCCAGGCTGCGTGGCCTGGGCATCTGGGTGCTGCCCCGCTTCTGCTGCCTTATAGATACAGAGCTCAGAGCGAGGGTCCGAGGAGTCCCTGTGGCTGGGGCGGGGAGCTGCTGCTCCAGGAGGGGCGGGCAGTGAGCAGGACTGCGTGTAGCACCTGAGCGGGCACTGGGATGTGGAGGGAAGGCGGAGGGCCAGGTACAGGGCCACAGTGGCTAGCGGGGAGGGGGCCCAGGTGTCTGGGGCTGGGCAAGGGCAGGGGAGCAGGGCAGGTTCGGGGGATTGATGTCTGTGTTGATCTTGTGTAGACGAAACACAGGGGTGCAGGCGAGAGCTTTGTGGTTCCTTGCAAGGAAGCCCCCCAGCAAGAGCGGCCTTCTTCACGGAGCCCTGGAGGTGGACCCCTGTGCCTTTCCCCCAGCTGCATCAGGGGACACTCGGCCGCTCGGCTAGGAAGCCTCAGCCCCTCGAAATGCAGAACTCGGCCTTCTCTGGTGATGACGGAGCCCTCCTTGGGGCCAGGCTCCCTAAGGCCCTGCCCATCCCTTCCCTGTGATCCTTGGGCCTCAGGCAAGAAGCCCAGGAGGTGCATTATTCCCCCGTGGGTGTGCCCAACACTACTGGCTTTGAGAAAACACAGATTCCTTAGCCTGCAGCTGGGCCCCCGCACTGCCCACCACCCGGCTGCCCTGAAAGTAAAGGTCACGGTGGACCAACCCGGGAACAGCTCTGCCACTGGGCTGGTTAGGTGGCCGCCCAGCCCCGTGGTTGGGACATTTATTCCTCCCTTCCCTGGAGCCGCACGCCCTAATGGGTTGTATTCGAGCGTACAGCCTTGGCGTCCAGGGGTCTCAGAGCCTGAGGAAGGAAATGGGGAGTCGGTCCCTGCTCTCTGGAGGCGGCACCCCGTTGGAAGGGCCTTTCTAGGCCTGCTGCCCTCCGTGTGAGGCCGTCTGTGGGATGCCTCAGGCCACAGGCTCCCCTCCCGGAGCTCTCGGGCAGGAGCTGTCCTGGTTCCCACGGTCCCTTGTCCCCGGCCCAGCCTGGCGCAGTGACTCAGTCTGCTGCAGGGGCTGGGGCTTCCCTTTCCTCGGGGAGGGGGCAGGACTTGTTTAGGGACACGGGTTCAGGGACAGAGTGGCCACATGTCCTCCCCACCCCAAGGCCCTTCTTGGCACTCGCCCTGCGTCCTCCACACGCCTCTCCCTTCCCCGGGCCCAGCTGTGGGCGCAGGGCAGGGCCGCTGGGCAGCATCTCTGAGGTGTGTCCAAGGCCCCAGGTCTGGCCCTCTAGCCTCAGGCGGGGCCGGGAGGGTAGTGGTTGTCCTTGTGCGCTCCATGGCTGTTGTTCAGTCGCCAAGTTGTGTCCAGCTCTTCACGACCAATGGACTGCAGCACACCAGGCTTCCCTGTCCCTCACCGTCTCCCAGAGTCTGCCCAAGTTCATGTCCATTGAATCGGTGAGGCCGTCCAACCATCTCATCCTCTGTCCCCAGTTACCAGCTAAGAATCTGGGCTTTGCACCCTGTCTTAAATCCTCCTCTTGCTTCCCAGCTGTGTGACCTAGACAAGTGGCTTAATCTCTCTGAGGCTTAGTTGCCTCCTCTGTGAAGTGGGGACCTTCATTGGGTTTGTGCCCCCATACCCCACCTTCCCTGTGATCCTTGGGCCTCAGGCAAGAAGCCCAGGAGGTGCATTATTCCCCCGTGGGTGTGCCCAACACTACTGGCTTTGAGAAAACACAGATTCCTTAGCCTGCAGCTGGGCCCCCGCACTGCCCACCACCCGGCTGCCCTGAAAGTAAAGGTCACGGTGGACCAACCCGGGAACAGCTCTGCCACTGGGCTGGTTAGGTGGCCGCCCAGCCCCGTGGTTGGGACATTTATTCCTCCCTTCCCTGGAGCCGCACGCCCTAATGGGTTGTATTCGAGCGTACAGCCTTGGCGTCCAGGGGTCTCAGAGCCTGAGGAAGGAAATGGGGAGTCGGGCCCCGCTCTCGGGAGGCGGCACCCCGTTGGAAGGGCCTTTCTAGGCCTGCTGCCCTCCGTGTGAGGCCGTCTGTGGGATGCCTCAGGCCACAGGCTCCCCTCCCGGAGCTCTCGGGCAGGAGCTGTCCTGGTTCCCACGGTCCCTTGCCCCCGGCCCAGCCTGGCGCAGTGACTCAGTCTGCTGCAGGGGCTGGGGCTTCCCTTTCCTCGGGGAGGGGGCAGGACTTGTTTAGGGACACGGGTTCAGGGACAGAGTGGCCACATGTCCTCCCCACCCCAAGGCCCTTCTTGGCACTCGCCCTGCGTCCTCCACACGCCTCTCCCTTCCCCGGGCCCAGCTGTGGGCGCAGGGCAGGGCCGCTGGGCAGCATCTCTGAGGTGTGTCCAAGGCCCCAGGTCTGGCCCTCTAGCCTCAGGCGGGGCCGGGAGGGTAGTGGTTGTCCTTGTGCGCTCCATGGCTGTTGTTCAGTCGCCAAGTTGTGTCCAGCTCTTCACGACCAATGGACTGCAGCACACCAGGCTTCCCTGTCCCTCACCGTCTCCCAGAGTCTGCCCAAGTTCATGTCCATTGAATCGGTGAGGCCGTCCAACCATCTCATCCTCTGTCCCCAGTTACCAGCTAAGAATCTGGGCTTTGCACCCTGTCTTAAATCCTCCTCTCTTGCTTCCCAGCTGTGTGACCTAGACAAGTGGCTTAATCTCTCTGAGGCTTAGTTGCCTCCTCTGTGAAGTGGGGGACAGTACTTCTCTAAGGATTAATAAGGAGCAAATGAATTGAATGTTGGAACCCGGCAGATAGTGGGCGTCTGGGAGGTGTGCGCCATTCCGGGTATCACTACCCCAGGTGTCCTTAGCGCGCATCTGAGCTTGCTCCTGGACCGTAACCTGTGACCTCTTCTGGCTTATTCTGCAACCATGACCCCTGCCTCGGGCGCCAGATGGAAGCCTCAGGAAACATTTCCTAAGCCCCTGCTGTGCGCACGGTGGCCCCCTTCGGTCTGTCTGCTCTCGAGGACTGTGCAGGCGAGCAGAGGGCAGACATGCAGCCAAGGACTGGCCGCTGATGAGAGAGCCAGGCGGAGGGAGCCAGGCGAGGGGCCTCACCTCGAGGCCTCTGGTGTCATCGTGCAGGTGGGTGGGTGAGCAGGAGCTGGCCTCATGAAGATGGCAGGAGAAGAGGAAATTCTCCAGGCAGCCGGAGTGACCTCTGCAGAGGCCTGGAGGTAGGAAACAGCCAGGCGGGCTGGAGCAGCCCAAGGCTGGTCCGTGCCCCTGGGGAGGGGAAGCAGGGAAGTGTGAGCTGGGCTGGGGGAGGTGGGCGGGCCTGCCCTACGCGCGACTCTGTCCAGGGGCGACGGGGAGCCCTATGCAGGGCTTCGCCCAGAGCATCTGATCTGAACAGGCGCCTCAGTTTCCTTGTCTGTAGAATGGGAGCGATAATAAAAGTACCGCCCTCCCAGGACTGTTGTGGGATTAAATAGGATGCTGCAGATGAGGCCCCCAGCAGTGTGTGTGCGGGTCACAGGTGTTTGCCGTTATTATTATTATTTTTTTTTACAGGGAGGGACACTCGGGTTGTTTTTAACAGAGCTAGTTCAGAAAGTCACTAGCTGAGAAGGACAGAGTAGGAAGGAGGCTGGGGCCATCCGGAAGGCGAGTGAGTCATTTCTTCACTTGCAGGGGTCTCTTGAGCGCCTACTGTGTGCCGGGCCCTGTGGTGAGCAGTGGGGGCAGCGGCGGGGGCAGTGGCCGGGCCCTGTTCCAGGGGATATCCGTGACAGGCCTGGCCGGCCTGGCCTGAGGGTGTGGAGGGAAGCAGGGAGTTCTGGACGGGCTCAGATGCAGCGATGTAGCCCCAGAGGTGGGGACGGACGAGACAGAGAAGGGAGCCATCCTGTCTAGCCCGGCACTGGGGGGACAGCGGGGTGAGGGGGATGCGATGCGGTGAGCTTGGTGGAGGCCGGGGGTGAGTACCGGTGGCCTGGAGCCCCTCTCCCACCCAGCCCCCTGGGGCCTGACTGCTCCAGCACCAGGGGGCCTCGGCGGGGCTGGACACAGGGGACAGGACCCTGGCCTTCCATCTCTTCCTCTCCAGGCATGTCTGGCCCCTAAGCGGGGTGACTCCGCCAGGCCTCTGGGCACAGCCTCACGCTCCTGCCCGTGGGGCCTGAAGCTCCAGAACCCTGCAGGGGGTGGCCTTGGGCATTCCAGCTCCTCTCCTGGCCGGCTCTGCCCCTTGCCTGCCACCTTGAAGACAGTAAAGAGATGGGGAGTCCTGGCTCCCCCAAGCCTTCAGAGATTCCCCTAGGTTTGTCCCTGATTGCTTTGGGCCTGTTTGGGGCCTTTGGACTCTGTTTTTTGTTTCTGTTTTTTATTTTACTTTTTGCTTTTAAGGGTTTTGTTGTTTACAGATATGTGTAATCCCGTATTAGTCATATATATATCCCTGACCCCTCCCTCCACTGCCCCCCGTCCAGTCCCCCGATCCCACCCCTCCAGGCCGTCGTATAGCCCCCGTGTAGGATCCCTTTTTCCCACAGCACAGTGACAATAGTTGGCTCTTTTGCACATGACAGTATAGGTTTCCATGTTGCTGTTTCCAGGCCTCTCACCCTGGACTCTGCTTTGAGAGGGAAAGTGAATGAGGGGCGTGAGCCTCTGACTGTTGTATCTCGGACCCCTCACCTCAAGTCGTGAATGAGGGGAAGGTGAGTGGGGACATCGCCTCGTGCTGTCGGTGGGGAAACTGAGGCACCGAGCCACCCAGCAGGCTGAGCCCAACTCCCTTTGCTGGATCTTTCCCTTCCACCTTGTAATGACCAAAAGATCTGTGTTTTTACATCAAAGAGAAAACCAACAGGGAAATGTCAGTGTTGCATTTTCAAGGTGTCTTTTTATAGTAAAGGTGGAAAAAAACTCTCTCGCGGTTTTAAACTGGCATGCAGTGGGTGGGTGCCCGTCGTCAAGAAGGCGTTGTTCTGAACCAATTTAGGGGCTGAAATGCAGGCTGGAGATAGAGGGAGATAAACTTCCAAGATGCCTTTCCACTTGGAGGTGGGCTGGGGGCTGGGAGTACGCTCCCCGTGGTTGAGGGTATGAGCAGAGACACCTGGTGGGACTCGGGAGAGGGGGTTCCAGCGGGGTTGACAGAATGACCTTTTACCTTCAAGAGATGGATGTGGCTTGGACCAGGAGGTGGTTGGCATACCTCCCTGCCCGGGAGTCTCAACCGCCCATAAGCTGTGTGACCCAAGCTGAGTCACTTGCCTTCTCCTGACCTCACGCATTCCCCTTGTTAGATGGGACGGTGTCTCCTTCTGAATTTAACTCTCCCATGAAGCGACCAGGAAATGGCAGGGCGAGGTACCGGTACCGAGAGAAGAGAAACACCTCTGAGAAAAGTGTGCTCAGTGGGTGGAACAGCCGGTGGGGCAGGGAGTGCTCAGAGGCGGGAGGAGATGGGACCAAACCAGGCTCTGAAGGTGAGGGGGTAGTGAGTGGTAGAGGGACAGAGGGGTGAGGCACAGGTGTGTCGGGTGCCCCCCAGCCCAGGCTCCCTGGAAGACACAGGCCAAGATGAGAGCAGGCCTGGCTTCACTACTGCTGGTGGTGTAGATGCCGCACATCTGGTGGGCCCGAGGGTTGTTCGCGGGGAATAACAGCCATGGCCACACTCCCAGTTACGAGCAGAATGCTGTGCGGGCTCATCGCGAGCACCAGTGTGTTTGCTCTCCCAGCACCCCAGCCTCACCCCATGAGACAGGAAGCGTTGTTGTTCCCAACTTTACAGACAGGGAAACTGAGGCCTAGGGTCTCTCACAGCTGGTTGGCAGGGTTGGGGTCTGCAGGCAGGGTGGCCGGCTCTGGAGTCTGCCGTGGGTGTTAGCTGTGGGCTCTCAACTGGACGTCTGCAGTTACCCCCCACCCCATGGAGATTTGGGGGGCCTCCGTACTTGGCACAAAACCCCCTCTGTGACAGCACCTCCCAGCTGGCCCCGGATGGAAGCCGGGAGCTGCCGCTGTGGTGACTCAGTTCCTGAGCGGGGGGAGGCCGGCGAGGGCATCGGCAGAGGCCCGGCCACACGTTGGGGGCGGCGGGGGCTGACCAGGCCTCCTGCAGAAGTCCGGGCAGCAGGGAGGCACCTAGTGACATTCATCTCTGAAAATGGGATCGTCACCCCCTGGCCCTCTGGGTGCGTGAGCAAGCGATGTGGTCGGTTTGGGGGTGACTTGACAAAGCTCTTTCCACGCTGATTCCAGTCCTGGCCCATGCCGTGCACTGTGGCGGGGCAGGCCGCCACCTTCCCTCCAGGGCAGCGCCTTCCGGGCCTGGGGTTCGCTAGGAGGGCGGAGGCTCTGTCGCAACCCAGGCCACACCCAGACCCGCCCATAGCGATGGACGGGCCAGTGCCGGACCCTGGCGCCAACTCCCTGGATTCAGATCCTGCCTCTGCACCTCCTCCTTGTGGCCTCTGGCAAGTCACTGTCCCCTGGGCCTCCATTTCCCCATCTGTAAAATGGGCTCAGCCCAGACAGGAACAGGGCTGCCCGGAGTTCAGTGGAGGGACAGGCTGGCTCGGCCCCTCTGCAGAGACACCATCGCCAGGCATCTGATGTGCCCACTGCCACAGCTGCTGGTTTTCATGGAGGTGAAGGAAACAGGCCAGGTTCCGGGTTCTGGTTTCTGAAGGGTAGAGAACAGGCTCTGTGTACAGAAGAGAAGCCCGAGGGCCTGAGGGCTCTCCTCCACTTTCTGGGCCTCAGTTTCCCAGTCTGAGTGGGGCTCTGGGGTGGCAAGAAAACCCGCACTCTGCCATCAGCACCTGTTCCCTTCAGCAGCAGCACTATTTTACCATTATCGTCGCTTCCTGAGAACCGATCCTGTGTTGGGCACTTTGCCAAGTTACTTGAGCTATAGTGGGTGTCTTAATCCTCCCAGGAACAGAGTAGGGTCACATCACCCCCAGTCTAGAGAAAGGGAAAACAGAGGCCCAGAGAGGGAAAACAGAGGCCCAGAGAGGGAAAACAGAGGCCCAGAGAGGGTAAGTAACTTGCTTGGGGTCGCACAGCAGGTAAAAGGTGGAGCAGGTGTTTGGCTTCAGAGCCCGTGCTCTTCACCCTTTCTCCCTGTTTCTTCTGACAACGCTGACCTGAGGGGTGCGAGCCACACAGGCCCCCAAAGTCATGGTGGGAAGAGATGGGTGGGTGAGTCCCTTTTGAAGGCAAAGAAACTGAGACGCAGGGACGTCTGCTGGGGCTGTACTGAGAACTTCCCAGGGAGGCCAGCAGAGCTGCCAAGCCCTATGCCCAGTGTGGTCCCAGGCTGGGGCCGGGTCCCCTGGGTGCAGGGCTGCTTTTCCCAGGACCCTGCCCATCTCCACCTTCACCCGCCAGAGTCCAGACCTCCTAGGCAACAGCCCCTGCCTGTCTGCGCTCCCGGTGGAGGGTGCCCTGGAGTGTGGCAGGGAGGGCCTCAGGTCTGTTGCCTGACAGACCCTCAGGAGAGATGCGTCAGCCCCTGCCCCTGCCCTCCAGGAACCCCGAGATGGTCGGGGAGGAGATCCAGACAGAAGGAGCTCCGAAGCCAGAGCTGCACGCTGACCCGCCTCGTCTGAGGGAGTCAGGGAGGGCTTCCTGGGGGCGGGGGTGTGGAAGCAGAGCTTTGACTGGCGGGGCTGGAGGAGGCCTTCCAGGTGGAGGGCATGGCTGGAGCAAAGGTCCAGAGACGCAGTAGAGCGTGGCTCGGCGGCCGGCGGAGATGAAGCTGAGTGTCTGTGAAGCCTGGGGTGCAGGCCAAGGGTTTGGACGCTGTCCTGTGGGCTACAGGGAGCCAGCGAGGCCTTGGGGAAAGAGTGAGACACGGGCGATCTGAGTCTAGAGGAGACCCTTGGCTGCCGGCCCCGAGGGAGTCCTCCGGGAGCTGGCGGGAGCTGGAGGCTTTCTCACGGAGCCCCCATTGGGGCTGGACCGATCCTGTGTTGGGCACTTTGCCAAGTTACTTGAGCTATAGTGGGTGTCTTAATCCTCCCAGGAACAGAGTAGGGTCACATCACCCCCAGTCTAGAGAAAGGGAAAACAGAGGCCCAGAGAGGGAAAACAGAGGCCCAGAGAGGGAAAACAGAGGCCCAGAGAGGGTAAGTAACTTGCTTGGGGTCGCACAGCAGGTAAAAGGTGGAGCAGGTGTTTGGCTTCAGAGCCCGTGCTCTTCACCCTTTCTCCCTGTTTCTTCTGACAACGCTGACCTGAGGGGTGCGAGCCACACAGGCCCCCAAAGTCATGGTGGGAAGAGATGGGTGGGTGAGTCCCTTTTGAAGGCAAAGAAACTGAGACGCAGGGACGTCTGCTGGGGCTGTACTGAGAACTTCCCAGGGAGGCCAGCAGAGCTGCCAAGCCCTATGCCCAGTGTGGTCCCAGGCTGGGGCCGGGTCCCCTGGGTGCAGGGCTGCTTTTCCCAGGACCCTGCCCATCTCCACCTTCACCCGCCAGAGTCCAGACCTCCTAGGCAACAGCCCCTGCCTGTCTGCGCTCCCGGTGGAGGGTGCCCTGGAGTGTGGCAGGGAGGGCCTCAGGTCTGTTGCCTGACAGACCCTCAGGAGAGATGCGTCAGCCCCTGCCCCTGCCCTCCAGGAACCCCGAGATGGTCGGGGAGGAGATCCAGACAGAAGGAGCTCCGAAGCCAGAGCTGCACGCTGACCCGCCTCGTCTGAGGGAGTCAGGGAGGGCTTCCTGGGGGCGGGGGTGTGGAAGCAGAGCTTTGACTGGCGGGGCTGGAGGAGGCCTTCCAGGTGGAGGGCATGGCTGGAGCAAAGGTCCAGAGACGCAGTAGAGCGTGGCTCGGCGGCCGGCGGAGATGAAGCTGAGTGTCTGTGAAGCCTGGGGTGCAGGCCAAGGGTTTGGACGCTGTCCTGTGGGCTACAGGGAGCCAGCGAGGCCTTGGGGAAAGAGTGAGACACGGGCGATCTGAGTCTAGAGGAGACCCTTGGCTGCCGGCCCCGAGGGAGTCCTCCGGGAGCTGGCGGGAGCTGGAGGCTTTCTCACGGAGCCCCCATTGGGGCTGGACCAGGTGACTCCCAAGGGCCCCTCTGGTGCCGCCAGCGGCGTGGGGATTGCCATGGAAACCAGCTGGTCCCCGCGTGGGCACAGGTCTGGGAAATCTGGCGCCGGCCGTGTGGATTTGGATCCCGGCTGCCCCCAGAGCTCAGCGGTCTTCCTTCTCTCCAAAGCCCGTGTTGGGCCAGGGCCGAGCCCAGCAGGCCGCCCGGAAGGGCCCTGCACTGCCCCCTCCCCGGCTGCCGTGGGTCCTCGTTGCCGATGCCACCGCCATCGGCGGGCGGCGAGACTTGCCACGCCCCGTCCACCGTCCCTCACCCTGAAATGTGATAAATCACACGCTGGAAGAGGGAGGAAGCTCGCAGCTCCATTACGAGGCCCCGCGAGGCTCCAGCGGGGCGTTAATCACGGAGCACTTTCTGCTCTGATCCGTAAATAATGGCTGGGGGGGGGGGGGGGGGTGCTGTGGGCCGAGGCCTTGACGTGAAGGCTGGCCGGGGAAAGGAGCTCGACAGCCATCGTTGCTCACCGCGACCCCCAGGCCCCTCTCAGAGGCCATCCGCTGCCCGTGTTGGAGGCGGATGAGCCTCTGGGGCTGGCCAGCTCCTTGACAGGCCCCCATGTCCCCAGCTTGCACCCCAGGGCCATTCCAGCTCTGAGTGGCTGAACTCCCAGCAGCTGCTGGCAGCGCCCAACAGAGCATGGGGTGGCGGGGCTGTGGGGTAGGATGAGGGTTCTGGAGCCAGCCTGCCGAGGTTTGAGGCCCACATTGGGCTCTTCTGGCTGCGTGACCCTGGGAAAGTCACTTGACCTCTCTGTGCCTCAACTTCCTTCTCTGTAGAGTAGCAGTAGCCTCTGAGGGTTCCGGGAGGTCGTGCCCGTAGGGCTCTCTCCACACAGGAGCCCGTCGCTACTTGCTCCTGTGTTTTCTGGTGCGACTGCGTCGCTGTTATTGGGAAGCTGCCCCTTCCCCACTGAGGGATGGTCCCTGAATGGGCATGCTGGCAGCGAGAGAGAAGGGACATGTCTCTGTGTCTCCAGTACACGGGATCCGGGCCAGAGATGTTTGCTCAGGGCCCCCCGGCTGCGGTCACAAGCCGTTGTAAGATGACTCTGGGACCCAGGCCAGCACCCCCGGGGCATGGGGAGGAGAGAGTGCGTTCCAGCCTCCAGGGCCCTTCAGCCCCCCCGGAGGAGGAAGGCCCCGTGTCCCCAGGAGAGACAGCTGTGCTCTCAGCGCCTCCTGGCCCGCGTCCCTGCAGGGGAAGGAGCCTGGACCCAAACCGCTTCAGGGTGGGGAGGGCCGGGCTGCCGATGCGCCTGCCACCCAGCCCTCCCCAGAGCTGGTGGAGAGAACCCGCCCTGCCTCCGCCCCCACTGCCCTGGTCGGGAAAGAGCCCCGGCCGCCCATCCCACACTGGGCTCCTCAGGGACCGGGGGAAGGGCTAGAATCGGGGCCAGGCCGGGCTGGAATGAGAAACAGCTTCGAGAAGGGGGAGCCATGTGTTTGGTGCGGGGGGGGGCTGTGTCCAGCTAACAAAACAAGGGCTGCTTGAGTCAGCGGCTGCGGCGGCCGTTCCCAGGCAGGCCCTGGGCAGGCGAGGGCAGCGCAGCTGGGCCAGCCTCTGATGCTTGACTTCGAGAGCAGGGGAGCGGCTGGTTCACGGCCCTGAGCCCTCCTGTCCTCAGGTGTCCCCAGCCTCTACCCAGCCGCTTGCAGAACTGATTGGCAGCACGGAGCCCCCTCAGTGCTGGGGGCTGCTGGGGGCTGAGCCTGTGTGGTGGGTACAGATTGCTCTTCAGTCTCTCAGTTGTGTCCGACTCTTTGCAACGCCATGGACTGTAGCACGCCAGGCTTCCCTGTGGTTCGCTGTCTCCCGGAGTCTTCTCAGACTCACGTCCATTGTATCGGTGATGCCATCCAACCATCTCACTCTCTGTCTCCCCCTTCTCCTTCTGCCTTCCGTCTTTCCCAGCATCAGGATCTTTTCCAGTGAGCTGGCTCTTCGCATGAGGTAAGCGAAGTATTGGAGCTTCAGTTTCAGCATTAGCCCTTCCAGTGAATAGTCAGGGTTAATTTCCTTTAGGATTAACTGGTTTGATCTCCTTGCGGCCCAAGGGACCCTCGAGAGCCTTCTCGAACACCACAGTTCAAAAGCATCAGTTCTTTGGTGCTCAGCCTTCTTTATGGTCCAGCTCAAGTACTGTGCCCGTTTATAGATGAGGAGTCTGAGACTGATTGAGAATGGGGCCGCCCACAGAGAGTTGAGAGGTGTTGGCCCTTCAGGAGCCTCGGTTTCTCTGCCTCTTCAATGGGAACATGACGAGAGTGTGCTCGGTGCCTGCACACCGCGCTGCTTTCCCCTCGGGCTCAGACCCAGGCCTCCTGTCTGGTCCTCGGGCCTGGCTGGCCGTTGTCTCCCATCCTGCCCTGCGCGTCTCCTGTCTTCAGCAAGTGAACGTCTCGATCACCAACAGGAAGGTGCTGGTATTTCCTGGCAGCAGGTAGCCTCCTCCTTGGCTTGGGGGCAATTGCCACAGCCCCCCAAGTCAGAGCCGGATATGTCCTGCCCCCTCCCAGGACCAGCACACAGTAGCCCAGGTTTTCCATGCCTCAGTTTACCCTCAGAGGAGGGTCGCTCATGGAGCCGTAGCCCAGTAGCTGCTGTGTTCAGGCTGACGTGGTCAGGGGGAGTTTGGGTTTGCTGGTGATAGGTGTGGTTTGAAATCTGGAGCTGGTCTGGGCCCTGGGAGACCTCGAGGACACGTCCTCTTTAACCTCAGCGCCTTGGAGGAAGGCGAAGGGAACCTCCGGGCTCTTCAGGAAGCAGAGTTCAGTGCCCCATTTCTAGGCCTGGCTTTTGAGGCCGCGCACATGTGTGTGTTAGTCACTCAGTCATGCCTTTGCAACCCCATGGTCTGTAGCCCTCCACGCTCCTCTGTGCATGGAATTCTCCAGGTACGACTACTGGACACCCGCTACTGCCCCGCTGGGCCCTGTCGGCTCCTAGTTCTCCAGTCTTGCCCCTGGGCCACCCTCCTAGCCTCTCCTCACCTGTCCATTCCCCAGGGAGAAGGAGCTGCTGGGACAAGGGTCGAGGGGAGCCGCAGAGGGGCAGGCCAGGTGGATCTGGGCCTTGAGGACCCCGGGGCAAAGTTTGGGTTTAAGTTGAGGGCACTGGGGAGCCCTTGAGGGCTGTTGAGCTGTGGGAGAGACACAGCCTGCTTTGCACTGGTTTATTTGTTTATGAGCATGCAGCTCAGCATGTGGGATCTTAATTCCCCAACCAGGGATCTAACTTGGGGGGGTGGCAGGCGGCGACCTGCATTGGGAGCTCAGGAGCCTTAACCACTGGGCCTCCTTGCGGTTTTTTGCGTTTTTTCAAGTTAGTGTATTTGTCTGCATTGGGTCTTCTTTGCACCACGCAGGAGCTTTTGTGGCCGTGTACCGACACTCTAGTTACGGCCGTGGGCTCGGCAGGCACGGCACGGGGGCTCAGCTGCTCTGCGGTCTGTGGTGTCTCCGCTCCCTGACTGAGGCTCGAGCCTGACGCCTCTGCATTGCAAGAGGATTCCCTAACCACTGGGCTACCAGGGAGGGTCCCCCTCTTTTTTTTTCTTAAACAGGCTTTTAGTTGGGAGTAACTTTAGATGTATCGGATGTTACGAAGACCATACAGATGGTTTCTGCATACCCTTCCCTTGGGCTTCCCAGGGGGGCACGAGTGGTACAGACCCCGCCTGGAAATGCAGGAGACACAAGAGGCCTGGGTTCAGTCCCTGGGCCGGGAAGATCCCCTGGAGGAGGGCATGCAACCCGCACCAGTCTTCCTGCCTGGAGAACCCCATGGACGGAGGAGGCTGGTGGGCTACAGGCCGTGGGGTCTCAAGGAGTCGGATACGACTGAAGAGACTGCATGGTGCGTGCCTTGCTTTTGATTGTGAAAGCTCCTCTTGACTGCTATGGAAGCAGAGTTCAGTGCCCCATTTCTAGGCCTGGCTTTTGAGGCCGCGCACATGTGTGTGTTAGTCACTCAGTCATGCCTTTGCAACCCCATGGTCTGTAGCCCTCCACGCTCCTCTGTGCATGGAATTCTCCAGGTACGACTACTGGACACCCGCTACTGCCCCGCTGGGCCCTGTCGGCTCCTAGTTCTCCAGTCTTGCCCCTGGGCCACCCTCCTAGCCTCTCCTCACCTGTCCATTCCCCAGGGAGAAGGAGCTGCTGGGACAAGGGTCGAGGGGAGCCGCAGAGGGGCAGGCCAGGTGGATCTGGGCCTTGAGGACCCCGGGGCAAAGTTTGGGTTTAAGTTGAGGGCACTGGGGAGCCCTTGAGGGCTGTTGAGCTGTGGGAGAGACACAGCCTGCTTTGCACTGGTTTATTTGTTTATGAGCATGCAGCTCAGCATGTGGGATCTTAATTCCCCAACCAGGGATCTAACTTGGGGGGGTGGCAGGCGGCGACCTGCATTGGGAGCTCAGGAGCCTTAACCACTGGGCCTCCTTGCGGTTTTTTGCGTTTTTTCAAGTTAGTGTATTTGTCTGCATTGGGTCTTCTTTGCACCACGCAGGAGCTTTTGTGGCCGTGTACCGACACTCTAGTTACGGCCGTGGGCTCGGCAGGCACGGCACGGGGGCTCAGCTGCTCTGCGGTCTGTGGTGTCTCCGCTCCCTGACTGAGGCTCGAGCCTGACGCCTCTGCATTGCAAGAGGATTCCCTAACCACTGGGCTACCAGGGAGGGTCCCCCTCTTTTTTTTTCTTAAACAGGCTTTTAGTTGGGAGTAACTTTAGATGTATCGGATGTTACGAAGACCATACAGATGGTTTCTGCATACCCTTCCCTTGGGCTTCCCAGGGGGGCACGAGTGGTACAGACCCCGCCTGGAAATGCAGGAGACACAAGAGGCCTGGGTTCAGTCCCTGGGCCGGGAAGATCCCCTGGAGGAGGGCATGCAACCCGCACCAGTCTTCCTGCCTGGAGAACCCCATGGACGGAGGAGGCTGGTGGGCTACAGGCCGTGGGGTCTCAAGGAGTCGGATACGACTGAAGAGACTGCATGGTGCGTGCCTTGCTTTTTGATTGTGAAAGCTCCTCTTGACTGCTATGGGAGGGTGCACGGGAGGTCTCAGTCCAGTCCCCGAAGCCCGTTCGGTGAGCGCAGGCTACCCTGCTGTCTGCCGCTTCATACCCCAGAGTGACTCTCTGCTTTCAGCTCCTCAGCCGGGAAACCTCACTTGCCCGGGATCAGGGTTCGATAGCAATCAAAAACCTCGAGGCAGGAAGGTGCCCGCACTTCCCAGGCCCAGAGCCCCCACAGCCGGTGTGTCTACACCAGGGGGCGGAACCGCCGGGGCCTGTAGGTGGCTGTCGACGCCTCAGCCTCCTCGGAGCACCGCCGGTGGCGGGGCTGAGGTTTGGTGGGGTCTGCGGGCAGGAGGCGGGCGGCCTGAGAGGCGGACTCTGGACGCTCTTGCTCCAGCGGGCTTCCTGGGGAGAGAAAGTCAACACAATTACAGTTGGTAGTGAAATCAATATGTCAGAGCTCTAATGTGAGAGTGGGCAGCGCTGAGCTTCAGCCCCGGGAGGCAGCCAGCCTGCCTGGGAGGGCGGGGGTGTTCTGCTCCTAGAGAAGAGCTGAGACCAGCAGCTGCTCGTCGCTCATCCCATGTTCAAGAGGGATAAACTGAGGCTCGCAGAGGAACCAAAAGTAGCAGCCACATGCTGCCTGGTCCTGAGCACCTGCCTCCCCTGTGCGGTCACACACACAGAGCTGACATCCACTTGACCCTTACCTTCTCTTCTGTTCTCCAGGACCCAGCACAGCGGTGGTGTTCTCAATAGTTTCGGCTGGGAAAAGAAGCTGAAGCCAGTCACTCACACTTTAGTCAAAATGAGTTTCCTTTCTTTAGTTAAACACTCACCCCGGAGCACAGGCTCCACCCTGGAGAAGTTTGTGCACCGTGAGAGATGCAAGTGGTGACTAGACCCATGTCGTCTGTCACCGAGGAGGACAGAGGGGTTTTTGTGGGGAGCTGCATGTCGAAGGCTGGCTGGAAATGTGCTGCCTGGGCATGCCAGGTAAGGGGAACAGCATGGTTCAGAGCGAGGGGGACTAGAGAGCCTGGGGGCCATCTGAGTGGCTTAGAGGTGTGGGAAGGCGTTGACTGCCGAGGCGGCGCATGGAGGTTCAGCTGCGCTGGGGGTGGCTTAGAGGGTGTGGGGCTCAGTCCAGTCCCCGAAGCCCGTTCGGTGAGCGCAGGCTACCCTGCTGTCTGCCGCTTCATACCCCAGAGTGACTCTCTGCTTTCAGCTCCTCAGCCGGGAAACCTCACTTGCCCGGGATCAGGGTTCGATAGCAATCAAAAACCTCGAGGCAGGAAGGTGCCCGCACTTCCCAGGCCCAGAGCCCCCACAGCCGGTGTGTCTACACCAGGGGGCGGAACCGCCGGGGCCTGTAGGTGGCTGTCGACGCCTCAGCCTCCTCGGAGCACCGCCGGTGGCGGGGCTGAGGTTTGGTGGGGTCTGCGGGCAGGAGGCGGGCGGCCTGAGAGGCGGACTCTGGACGCTCTTGCTCCAGCGGGCTTCCTGGGGAGAGAAAGTCAACACAATTACAGTTGGTAGTGAAATCAATATGTCAGAGCTCTAATGTGAGAGTGGGCAGCGCTGAGCTTCAGCCCCGGGAGGCAGCCAGCCTGCCTGGGAGGGCGGGGGTGTTCTGCTCCTAGAGAAGAGCTGAGACCAGCAGCTGCTCGTCGCTCATCCCATGTTCAAGAGGGATAAACTGAGGCTCGCAGAGGAACCAAAAGTAGCAGCCACATGCTGCCTGGTCCTGAGCACCTGCCTCCCCTGTGCGGTCACACACACAGAGCTGACATCCACTTGACCCTTACCTTCTCTTCTGTTCTCCAGGACCCAGCACAGCGGTGGTGTTCTCAATAGTTTCGGCTGGGAAAAGAAGCTGAAGCCAGTCACTCACACTTTAGTCAAAATGAGTTTCCTTTCTTTAGTTAAACACTCACCCCGGAGCACAGGCTCCACCCTGGAGAAGTTTGTGCACCGTGAGAGATGCAAGTGGTGACTAGACCCATGTCGTCTGTCACCGAGGAGGACAGAGGGGTTTTTGTGGGGAGCTGCATGTCGAAGGCTGGCTGGAAATGTGCTGCCTGGGCATGCCAGGTAAGGGGAACAGCATGGTTCAGAGCGAGGGGGACTAGAGAGCCTGGGGGCCATCTGAGTGGCTTAGAGGTGTGGGAAGGGCGTTGACTGCCGAGGGAACGGCCGCATGGAGGTTCAGCTGCGCTGGGAGAAGTGTGCACTTTAGGGAAACTGCAGAGACTGGTGTGGCTGGAGCCAGGGGTGGGGCAGAGAGCAGTGAGACTGCAGGCCTGAGCAGCTGGCAGGAGCCGGCTCTCCGAGGCCTTGACTGCCAGCCTGAGCCTCGGGAGGCCACGAGCCAGGGAGGGGCTGGCCAGTCTCGTGCTTGGGGAGGTGGCCCCTGTGGGTTGGAGGAGGCCGCTGTGAGCGTCCGGCCCTCCCTCTGCTCCCTGGGGGAATCTGTGTTTTGAAAGCCCAAGGCCAAGTGAGACTCGAAGGCGGGCCTGTGCTGATGGAGGAATTTCGGCCTGTGTCGCGGGGTCAGGGCAGGCAGTATTTTGGACCTTGGAGCCGACTGCCCCCCGAGACTGAGTTCGGCTGAGGCCGCGCTCTAGACGGCCGTCGGGTCCCAGGAGCCCACCGTCCCCCTTCTCCGGGCCGCATCCCCCAAGAGCGGAGGCCTCTTCCGTCCGCCTGGTGGATGGACGGGTGTCCGGCTTCCGCTTCTGAGTCGTTGCAGCCTCGTGATTTCATCCCCTGGTGGCCGGGGAGCCCGCCTCCCCCCAGATCACAGATCACACAGAGCAGCCAACGGGTGACTTCTCCTTTAAACTTTTTTTTTTTTTTAATTTTATTTTTAGGATAAGAAAAAAAAGTTGGAGGAAAGGCTTTTTAGAGAATTCCTCTGGAGCAGAATTAATGGCTGTGTGCGTGGAGGCGGGTGGGCGAGAGGCAGATTCCCAGGCCGCCCTGTCTCGCCCGCTCTGCCGCCCCTGCCCACGGATCCCCCCAATCTGACCTTTCCCAGGAACCCCCACCCTGCCTGGCTGAGGACCCCCCCGTCACAGGACCCAGCACGGAAAACCCCAAAGCTGTCACCTTGTCCCTAGGTCTTCCTTCCTGCCCCCCCCCGGCCCAGAGCTCAGGGAGGAAGCCTGCGTCCCCTGGGCCAGGGTTTACAATGTTAATTTTAGAACAACATGTTATTTGACGATGCAAGTCATCCATACTCAGGAAAGAAGGGTTACGCAACCCCTGGGGAGCGCGTCCTTGTGGTGGGTCTCGGGTCCGGGTGCCTGGTCTCCTGGCTGCTGGCTGCCTCACCTCTTCCCTGAAGCTGCGGGGTCGCAGGGCGTGGGCCCAGGGCAGGAGAGGTGGCTAGGGAGAGGGGCCGTCCCCCAGCTCGGACCCAGTGATGAGCACAGAGGATGAGTCAGGTAGAATAGGTCTGGAGCTAGAGAATGGGGAACCAGAAGTGATAAGACGGTGACCGCGGCCTCCGAGGCTGAGGGGACAGCACAGGCAAAGGCCCTGAGGCAGCACCAGCTTGGACTGAGGGACAGAGACGAAGCCAGCGTGCCTGGAGGGAAGGAAGGAGGTCAGGGAAGGTAGGGGACACGGCCCAGGCTCTGCAGACCCCAGGGGCCTGATGGGGGTTTAGGATTTCAGGCTTATTATCAAGATCGCATAAGTCACCAGAGGGTCTCAAGCAAGGGGACCTCTGCACCTTTCCAGGGCCGCATCCCCAGGGGGTTCCGCCTGGTGGATGGACGGGTGTCCGGCTTCCGCTTCTGAGTCGTTGCAGCCTCGTGATTTCATCCCCTGGTGGCCGGGGAGCCCGCCTCCCCCCAGATCACAGATCACACAGAGCAGCCAACGGGTGACTTCTCCTTTAAACTTTTTTTTTTTTTTAATTTTATTTTTAGGATAAGAAAAAAAAGTTGGAGGAAAGGCTTTTTAGAGAATTCCTCTGGAGCAGAATTAATGGCTGTGTGCGTGGAGGCGGGTGGGCGAGAGGCAGATTCCCAGGCCGCCCTGTCTCGCCCGCTCTGCCGCCCCTGCCCACGGATCCCCCCAATCTGACCTTTCCCAGGAACCCCCACCCTGCCTGGCTGAGGACCCCCCCGTCACAGGACCCAGCACGGAAAACCCCAAAGCTGTCACCTTGTCCCTAGGTCTTCCTTCCTGCCCTCCCTCCGGCCCAGAGCTCAGGGAGGAAGCCTGCGTCCCCTGGGCCAGGGTTTACAATGTTAATTTTAGAACAACATGTTATTTGACGATGCAAGTCATCCATACTCAGGAAAGAAGGGTTACGCAACCCCTGGGGAGCGCGTCCTTGTGGTGGGTCTCGGGTCCGGGTGCCTGGTCTCCTGGCTGCTGGCTGCCTCACCTCTTCCCTGAAGCTGCGGGGTCGCAGGGCGTGGGCCCAGGGCAGGAGAGGTGGCTAGGGAGAGGGGCCGTCCCCCAGCTCGGACCCAGTGATGAGCACAGAGGATGAGTCAGGTAGAATAGGTCTGGAGCTAGAGAATGGGGAACCAGAAGTGATAAGACGGTGACCGCGGCCTCCGAGGCTGAGGGGACAGCACAGGCAAAGGCCCTGAGGCAGCACCAGCTTGGACTGAGGGACAGAGACGAAGCCAGCGTGCCTGGAGGGAAGGAAGGAGGTCAGGGAAGGTAGGGGACACGGCCCAGGCTCTGCAGACCCCAGGGGCCTGATGGGGGTTTAGGATTTCAGGCTTATTATCAAGATCGCATAAGTCACCAGAGGGTCTCAAGCAAGGGGACCTCTGCACCTTTCCAGGGCTCGCTGAGCAGCTCTGTTCTGGGGGAAATGTCGGAGATGGGAGTCCGCCCAGACAGCAGGGGTCAGGAGAGTCTCCCCCGTGGGAGGTCAACTGCCTTAAGGTGGTCCCAGGGGGTCCAGGTGAGAACGCTTTGGAGGTAGGCATGATTTGCCCCTAAAATCCATTTCATAACAGCGATGTCAGTGAACATCGTATTTGAAACAGTGGTAGCATCCGTTAACACTTCTAGATCGTTTGCTGTGGGCCACGCTTCAAAGCTGGCACCTCTCAATCCTAGTGCTTATGAGGGAGGTGCTGGAGATGCACCCGTGGTTTTTTTTTTAAAGATATTTTTAACAGTGTATTTATTTATTTTTGGCTGTGCCAGGTCTTCGGCACTGCGTGCGGGTTTTCAGAAACTAGTTGAGGTGCTCAGGCTTCTCCCTGCGGTGGCTTCTCTTCTTGCAGAGCATGGGTTCTTGGTGCACAGGCTTCTGTAACTGTGGCTCCTTGGTTCCAGAGCCCAGGCTCAGGAGGCTGCAGAGGGTCAGTTGCTCTGAGGCATGTGGGATCTTCCTTCCTGGTCTAGGAATAGAACCTGTGTCCCCTGCATTGGCAGGCGGATTCTCAGTCATTGCCCCACGAAGGAAGTCCAAGGTGCACCCATTTCACAGTTGAGTAAACGGAGGCTCGGAGGAGGGACGTGGCTTGCCCCGGTTCCCTCTGGCCCTCCTGTGGAAGGCCACCCCGTCGTGGATTGTGCCTCAGGGCATTCTCCGGCCCACCCTGACGCTGGGCTCACGGCTCAGCTGTGTTTGTTTTCCCAGCAATGAAGGACCTGGTGTTTATGGTTTGCTTTTGAAAACCAGCTGAGATTTTGTACAAAACCCATGTGGGTACATCAGCAGTGGCTTTGGCTTGCAGAAAGCACAGATGAGGGAGAAGTCCTCTCTGAAGCCGAGCTGTAAAGCCAGTCCTGCTGCCCACTTCTGTCCCGGTGGCGTGACATCGCAGCTGGTGATGTGCAACAGGCCACGTCCCCTCTGAGCCTCACTTTCCCCGTCTCTCGCGCGGGACCTTAGCGGGAGCCAGGATTCAGCGGGCCGATGCCCAGGGCTGCTATAGGGTCACTTCCCCGTCAGCGGGCTCTGTGTTAGGTTTGCTGTTGTGACCATTACCGTCATGCACCAGTTTCACCAGAAAGGCCCCGTGGCAGCCGGTAAGGTTTCTCGGTCCCGTGTCTCTCTATCATCCGTGCGGATCTGTGGTGTCGCCTGGGCTGGGGTGGCCCTGCGGGATGACGCACAGAGTCCTGTGGACACTGCGGTCGTGTCCGTCCCTAGCATCCACTCTTCTGACCCATCCTTGTGAATTTGCAGTCATGTTCTCAAAGGCACGTCCTGGAGGCCTGTGTTGTATTTTTTGTGCAAACTGCCGAAGAAACCTTAGAAAGGCCGTCTGGTCCTGTGAACTGGAACGGATGTGGGTGGCAGGGGCGTGCGTTTGGACACACCTGGCCTTCGCTTGCCCATCTGTAGTGTGGGCAGATGAAGGCATGTGGGTTGGGGAAGAGGCCAGGGGCCTCAGGTTGGGGAGGCTTCCACCTGGGTCTGGCACGCTGCTGGGAACCTGGCCGTGTTGCTGAGGTTGGAGCGGGGAAGGAACCTCCAGCCGAACAGGAGGGACCCCTCTTGGGTGTCAGCTGGTCAGCTGGGGCAGAGGCTGGCCTCCCAGGGCCTTCTTGCCTCCCTCACACGACTCTTCCTGTCCAGCTCTGGCATCCCCGGAATGTGTCCCATCTGCTCGGGGGAGCTCCATGACCGAAGCTCAGGGCAAGGGTCAGCCTGGGCTTGGAGACGCAGTCCTGCTTGCGCTGGGGCCTGAGCCCAGTGCGGGGCAGACAGAGCAGAAGGAGGACTTTGAAAACACCGACGCGGAGGCCGGAGCCCCTGGCCGACGGTGGGGACAGGGAGCCGGAGCAGCTTCCGGAGCAGAGGTCTGACACAGCCTGTCTCTCTCGCAGCTGCAGCCGGAGCAGCTGGACTGCGGGGCCGCCCACCTGCAGCACCCGCTGGCCGTCCTGCAGCCGCTGAAGGCCTCGCCCGTGTACCGCGGCCTGGGGCTCTCCTCCGTGGCCGTGGCCAGCGTGGGCAACTACACGGTGGTCTTCCTGGGCACAGTCAGCGGGCGGCTGCTGAAGGTAGGGCCGGGGCTGGGGTGCCTGGCGGGGGCGGGGCGGGGGGCGGGGCCAGGCCCCGTGGGTGGGGAGGCGTCCTTCCCGTCCGTTCCTGCCCCCCTTGCTCGCGGCACTAAGCGCCGGTTGTGCCTAGCAGGGAAGCGGGGCTGAGAGGGGCTGTTCTCTGGGGGCTCCAGGACCGGACGGATCTGAGTTCAGGTCTTGGTCTGTGACTTGCAGACTGCTGGCCGCAGCAGTGGCCCTCCTCTCTCCCAGCTTCCGTCTCTCCATCCGTCAGGGCTGCACGTTCAGCCTCTCCAGCCTGTTGTCGGGCTTCGACGGGGTCTGGGGGAGGCCACAGCCTGGCTTGTGGGGGCTCCCTCCCCGATGCCTGGGTTTCCTCCTCTCCTCTCCCAGCTCCCAGCCACGGTGGCTGGTTTCTGCAGGAAATGCCGCCCGCCCCTGAGATGCTGGAAGCTGGGACTAGGGAAGAGGAGGCAGTGCCCCTGCCTAAGGCCCAGGTGAGGGCGCGGAGCTGCGCCCCAGCCACCGCCCACCTCCGGCCTGTCGGGGGCATCAGCCGCCCGGCCCCCGGCTCTCACCTGCACCAGGCCCTGGCCTAATTGATTCAGATCCCATAATCCAGTTCTCCCAGCTGCCCGGGCAGACGCCGCAGGCCAGGGGTGAGCAGTGGGGGTCGGAGTTCCAACCCGCCTGGTCCTAGGACCACTGACATCCCCGGGGGAGATGCCAGGCGCGGGAGCGGGATGGCAGGCAGGTGCTCCTCTACCTTCGAAGCTTCCCTTGGGGGTCCAGAGACAGGATGGGGTCAGAAACTCGAGTGTGGCTCCTGGATCCTGCCCTCCCAGCCGTGTGACTTGGGGTGGTTTCCCCATCTGTCCAGGGGTGTCCCTACCCATGAAGCTGCAGTTATTCAGCACCACTGTTTATCCAGCCTTGACAGGCACGTCACGGGCATCCTCATGTTTAATCCTCGGCTCCCTTCGAGAGAGGCAGATGAGGCCATTTCACAGATGAGGACACTGAGGCTCTGAGAGGGGAACCAAGTGCCCCAAAGTCACACAGCAAGAACTGGGGTTGAGGGCTTCCCTGGTGGTCCAGTGGGTAAGGACACCACCTTGCAGTGCAAGGTGCGCCAGTTCGATCCCTGGCCTGGGAAGATCCCACGTGCCGCGGAGCGGCTGGACCCATGTGTCCAATTACCGAGCCGGAGCTCTGGAGCGCATGCGCCCAGAGCCGGCGCTCTGCGACAACAGAGGCCACGGCGATGGGAGGCCCACACAGGCCAAAGAACAAAGATGGATGAAAAATAGACAAATGAAAGACCAATAGAAGCGGCCCACCCACCCCCCAACCCCCCAAAATAGTTAAATAAATAAATGTTTTAAAAAAAAAAAAAGAACTGGGGTTGAACCGAGGTCCAGTCAGCTCAGACCCTACCTGCCCTCTCAACCCCAAACTCTTCACCCACCACCCTGCTTTCTGCCTCCTGCCTACTCTCACCTTACCTGGGGCTTAGATCATAGCACTCAGCCAGGCCCCAGAGCGCACTAGGTGCTCAGCAGACTTTTGAAGGAGTGGAAGTGTGTCTGCTGCATGCCTGGGGGCGGAAGGGGACCAGGCTGCCCAGGACAGACTCTCAAGAGGCCACTTGGGATGAGGGATGTCGCAGGGGCCGGGACAGCCTGTGGGATCCTTGGCAGAGAGTAATTCCAGGGTGGTGTGTGGAGGGCCTCTGGAGAGGACAGATCCTGGCCCGGGGGGAGAGGAAGGCATTCGAGAAGGGGGCACAGCACGGGGAAGACCTGGAGGCTGGATGTCGAGTCGGGTCGAGCGGATGGAGATGAGGCTGGTGGAGTAAGACGGGATGGACGGTCAGGGCCTCGAATGCAGAACAGATTGATTCCATGAGCAGGAGGAGCCCTTAAAGGCTTTGGAGTCCACGGCGGTGGACTGGGTGACTGGAGGTCGGCCCCAGGGAGCCGGCTCGTCTGGACCCCTGGCCCCAGCCCAGAGCTCGGCAGGGCCTTGATGGGCGACGGGGGTCGTGAGAGCAGCCGGAGGGGAGCAGGCTGGTGGGTCTCTGATCAGCACTGTCGGGTCCCTGGGGGACCTGCAGAGGAGCGCTCGGCCAGAGAAGCTTCCAGACCCCCAGCTCGTCCTGGTCCTCCTCCTGCCTGGACGTTGGACCCCAGCCTTGGATTCTGGGCTCAGACAGGCCTCGGCGTGCTCGTGACCCAGAGGCGTCTTCACTTCGGGATCCTGGCCGAGTCCCTTGGCTTCTCTGGGCCTCGTCTGTGAGATGGGCGTGAGGGGAGGGCTGAGCCGGGCGGCCCGCAGCCTCTCCCGGGCCCGGCCCCAGCCGCTGTGCTCCTGTGTCTCCCTTAGCAGGCCCGTGGCCTGCAGGGCAGACGCCCTCCTCGACCCCGTTAGCTCCCAGGGGACGTGACTCGGACAGCTTGTAAGTGTCAAGGCCAGAATTCAAACCCGAGTCCTTGGGGTTGAACCGAGGTCCAGTCAGCTCAGACCCTACCTGCCCTCTCAACCCCAAACTCTTCACCCACCACCCTGCTTTCTGCCTCCTGCCTACTCTCACCTTACCTGGGGCTTAGATCATAGCACTCAGCCAGGCCCCAGAGCGCACTAGGTGCTCAGCAGACTTTTGAAGGAGTGGAAGTGTGTCTGCTGCATGCCTGGGGGCGGAAGGGGACCAGGCTGCCCAGGACAGACTCTCAAGAGGCCACTTGGGATGAGGGATGTCGCAGGGGCCGGGACAGCCTGTGGGATCCTTGGCAGAGAGTAATTCCAGGGTGGTGTGTGGAGGGCCTCTGGAGAGGACAGATCCTGGCCCGGGGGGAGAGGAAGGCATTCGAGAAGGGGGCACAGCACGGGGAAGACCTGGAGGCTGGATGTCGAGTCGGGTCGAGCGGATGGAGATGAGGCTGGTGGAGTAAGACGGGATGGACGGTCAGGGCCTCGAATGCAGAACAGATTGATTCCATGAGCAGGAGGAGCCCTTAAAGGCTTTGGAGTCCACGGCGGTGGACTGGGTGACTGGAGGTCGGCCCCAGGGAGCCGGCTCGTCTGGACCCCTGGCCCCAGCCCAGAGCTCGGCAGGGCCTTGATGGGCGACGGGGGTCGTGAGAGCAGCCGGAGGGGAGCAGGCTGGTGGGTCTCTGATCAGCACTGTCGGGTCCCTGGGGGACCTGCAGAGGAGCGCTCGGCCAGAGAAGCTTCCAGACCCCCAGCTCGTCCTGGTCCTCCTCCTGCCTGGACGTTGGACCCCAGCCTTGGATTCTGGGCTCAGACAGGCCTCGGCGTGCTCGTGACCCAGAGGCGTCTTCACTTCGGGATCCTGGCCGAGTCCCTTGGCTTCTCTGGGCCTCGTCTGTGAGATGGGCGTGAGGGGAGGGCTGAGCCGGGCGGCCCCGCAGCCTCTCCCGGGCCCGGCCCCAGCCGCTGTGCTCCTGTGTCTCCCTTAGCAGGCCCCGTGGCCCTGCAGGGCAGACGCCCTCCTCGACCCCGTTAGCTCCCAGGGGGGACGTGACTCGGACAGCTTGTAAGTGTCAAGGCCAGAATTCAAACCCGAGTCCTTGGCACGATGCCCGCCGCCTCCCAGAGAATGCCTTCTGAACTGTGAGGCCCCAGCCCTATTCACAGGGCGGGAGGTGCCGTGAGGGCCGGTGGGGGAGCGGGTCCCAGAGGATAAAGCGTCATGGCTGGACCCGCCGCCTGTCCCCGGAGCGCTGGAGAGAGGGGCGGAGACTGGGACTCAAGCCCGGGCAGCCTCACCCCCAGGCCAGGTCCTCTCCCGCCCTCTCTGGGGGATGCCCTCCTGGCGCCCCGGCCCCTGACAGCCCCCCGCCTCCTCCCCAGATCAACCTGAACCAGAGCATGCAGGTGGTGAGCAGCAAGGCCGTCACGGTGGCCTACGGGGAGCCCGTGCACCACGTCATGCAGTTTGACCCCGCGGACCCCGGCTACCTGTACCTGATGACGTCCCACCAGGTGAGGCCGGAGCCTCAGTGAGGTCACAGGTCACGGGACGCACCGAGCCTGGTTGCCTCGGCAGGAGCTTCTCCGTCGACACACGGAGCCCCTCCCCTCGCAGGCGTCCCCTCTGCAGGGGGGCCTCGTTCCCCGTGTTCCCCGGCGTGGCCTCAGTTTCCCCAGCCCCTCTCAGCCCTCACCCTCCTGCGTCCCCCTGCCTCGGGGAGGGGTCGGCTGCCCCGCTGAGCCGGGCCCTCGGCTCTCCCTCCAGATGGCCAGGGTGAAGGTCGCCGCCTGCGCCGGGCACACCACCTGCACGGACTGCGTGGGCGCGGCCGACGCCTACTGCGGCTGGTGCGCCCTGGAGACCCGGTGAGGCCCGTGGGGCGTGGTGGGCTGGGCCCGGGAGGCCGCGGGGCTGGGGGAGCGCCCCCCGCCCTGGTCCTGACCTGCGCCGTGTGCCCCAGGTGCACCCTGCGGCAGGACTGCGCCAACTCCAGCCAGCCGCACTCCTGGACCAGCACCAGCGAGGGCCCCGGCCGCTGCCCCGCCATGACCGTCCTGCCGGCCGAGATCGACGTGCACCGGGAGTACCCAGTGAGTCCGGGGGAGCCAGGACCCAGCTCCAGGCTCAGGGGTGCGGGTGGAGAGACGTCCAGCCCCTGGCACCCTGACCGCGAGAGCCGGAGCCTCCTGGGCGCAGAGCCCCGGGAACCCGGAGGCAGATGATGAGAACGGTGACTGGATGCTCTTGACATCCTCATTTTACAGACGGGGAAACTGAGGCACGGGGTAGCAACGTGACGTGTTCAGGGTCATACAGGGGAGGGGGTGGCAAAGCTGGGATTTGAATTCACGTCCTCCCATAATCCAGGAGACCCCAGTTTGATTCCTGGCTCAGGAAGACCCCCTGGAGCAGGGATAGGCTACCCACTGCAGTATTCTGGGGCTTCCCTGGTGGCTCAGGGGGTAAGGAACCCACCTGCAATGTGGGAGACCCGGGCTCGATCCCTGGGTTGGGAGGGTCCCCTGGAGGAGGGCGGGGCGACCCACTCCAGTATTCCTGCCTCGCAAATCCCACAGACAGAGGAGTGTGGCGGGCTACAGTCCCTGGGGCCGCGAAGAGTCGGACGTGACTGGGCGACGTAAGCCTAGGACGGCGGCCCCCTCATCCAGGTCCAGGAGTGCCTAGGGCTTCCACAGCCTGTCCCCTGCTTGCCTGGAGCAGGCAGCCCCCGGGCAGGGGTGTTCCAGGGGACAGGGGCCGAGGGACAGACAGGCTTGGTTCCCTCCCAGCCCTGCCCTCAGGGACTTCTCTGAGGCACACATCCTCATCCGTCACTCAGGCGAGATGATGGTTGTGAAGACCCAAACAGGGCCTGAGGATGCCCTGCTCCTTCCTCCCCGAGATCACACAGCCCAGTCCTGTACAGACCTCATCGGGCCACGCAGGCTGGCTGGAGGTTTGTCCATCCGTTCTCTCATGTATTTATTCATTCATCAGTAACAGTAAGCGTTACTGAGTACCTGCTAGGGGCCGTGTGCAGTCCTAGACTTGGGGAGACAGCAGGGGACAAGACAAGACAAACCCCTGGCCCTTGAGGGGTCGACACCCTCGTGAGTTCAGTTGCTCAGTCGTGTCCGACCCCAAACACACTCATAGAGGAGGGAAAGCAAGCAGGGTAAGATGCCAAGATGGTGATAAGTACTGTGGCGAAGAAGGAAGCGGAGCCAAGAACGGGGTACAGAGCAAGCAGGTTGGGGGCGGTATTTTTTCTTTTTCTTTTTTTTTTTTTTTTGCTATTTTTGTGTGTTTATTGGGAAATCATTGGAGAGTCTTGCAATTTTTTTTTTCCGCGTTTTTGCTTTTCCAGAGTTTTGTTGTTTACAGATATGTATAATCCCAGATGAGTCATGTGTATATCCCATCCCTGGGGGGAAGTATTGACATTTTAGAGCAGGTTGGGGTGAGGGGCTCACTGCAAAGGTGACATCCCGGCAGAGATAGGAAACCAGTGTGAGTGTATGAGCAGACGAAACTGCCCGTGCAAAGGCCCTGGGGTGGGAACAGGACTCAAGATTTGAGAGCGTGCTAGAGGGTAGTGTCCGTCGTGGAGCCAGATGGGGCGGGGTCCCTGGCGACTGTCAGGAGGTCAGTTTCATTTTGCAGGTGGGGAAGTTGAGGCCCACGTAGGCCGAGCCTCCCTGGCTTGGAGTCATAGCCTCTTCTCCCAGGGTTCCAGGGTGGGGGTGGGGCGGAGCGGGGAGCGGCCTTCCCCCATCCCCCAGCTAAGGGTCCCTGGCCTCCAGGGGATGATCCTGCAGATCTCGGGGAGCCTGCCCAGCCTCAGCGGCATGGAGATGGCCTGTGACTATGGCCACGGCATCCGCACTGTGGCCCGAGTCCCGGGCCCCGCCTTCGGCCACCAGATCGCCTACTGCAACCTCCTGCCGAGGGACCAGTTCCCGCCCTTCCCGCCCCACCAAGGTAAGCAGCTCACTGCCCGGGGCTGTGGGGATGGTGGACGGGGGGCCTCAGACGGTGGACTCTCAGGCACAGGGCTCCTCCATCACAGCCTCTGATGTCAGTGGGGCCCCCATACTCCCTCGTCCTGCTCTCCCCGGACGCCCTGCTCTGTTCCAGACCATGTGACTGTCGAGATGTCAGTGAGGGTCAGTGGGCAGAACATCGTGAAGGCCAACTTCACCATCTACGACTGCGGCCGCGTCGGCCAGGTGTACCCCAGCACAGCGTGAGTGGCGGCGGGGCTTCCTTCCGGGTGGCGGGAGGAGGCTTTGTCCTCCGGGAGACCGTGGGAAGAAAAATGATGGTGTCCCAGAGGCAGACAGGACCCTGGGCTGTTCACCCAACAGCTCATTTGGGCAAGACACTCTTAGCACCCGGTGCCTGGCATCAGTGAGCACCCAGGCCAGTTGAACCTGAGAGAAGCACTTTGATTAGACTTAATTTAGTCTCCTAGAGGCCCTGCTTATCTCTCTTCTCCTTGCATACCCCTTGCATCATGGAGCTCACTACCTTACAAATGCTCAGCCCCCTCTTAGCAGCTTTGATGGTGAGAAGGACCTCCTTTTCGCTGCACCGGGACCTGCGTCCTGGCTCCCGGTTGCTGGGCACCGGGGTTGGGAGCCAGGTAGCTGAGGCGGGCCCCCTTGTCTTCCAGCTGCACCAGCTGCCTGTCGGCACAGTGGCGGTGTTTCTGGTGCGTCCAGCAGCACGCCTGTGTCTCCAACCAGTCTCGGTGTGAGGCCTCACCAAATCCCACGGTAAGCCAGGCCCAGGGATGTCCTCTGCCTCCATTCTTCCTTTTTCTTTTTTTCTCCCCCCCGTTTAGTCTGTTGAGAGCATTTCCGTGTCATTCCGTTGTCTTCCTTGGCTCCAGATTTAACAGCCGTGCTGGGCTCATCATCACAGTGCCATTAGCCAGGCTCCTGTTGTTGGACATGCCGAGCCCTCCTGTTGCTTTCTGGCGTTCTGATACATGCAGAGGGTACGGTGCACGGCCTTGACGGTCCCCTGGAGACCCGTTTTTCAAAATGGCATTTGGGGTGAAAGCCAGGCGATATTTCCACACTTGTGGCTGAGCTGACCCCCAAAGAGCCTGAGCCAGGGTACACTTCCAGCTGTGGGGCCAGGCCCCTTTCCGCACGTCATGCTCGTTTTCAATTTCACCGTCGTCATTTCCAGCAACCTGAGCGGGTCAGGGAGTACCAGGCTGGGCCTTCAGTTGAAGCCCCTCTGGTTTGGAGCCTGCGTTCTCCCCACCAAGTCAGGCACTGGGTGGAAAGACCCCAGCCTCGGTCTCACCTGTATCCTGGGTGTGAACTCGGTGCTGGGAAAGCAGCTGCTTAAACGTGCTTCTGCCGCCTGCAGTCGCGGCCCCTAGAGCCTGAGGTGTGAATGTGGCTGTGTGCCCCTCTGGACGAGCTGCCAGACCTCTCTGTGCCCGTTTCTCCGTCCGTGAAAGCAGGCCTGTCTCAAAGGTCAGGGTGGGGATCTGAAGTGGCATCTGTAAGGCACCAGCTTTGTACTTGGTGCTCTGTAGGTGGTCACTCTGCACGGAGGACTTCTCCGGGAGGGGGGCCTTCTGCCGGGTCCTGACGGATGCATAGGAGCTCACCAGCCAGAGGTGTTTTGGGGCAACGCCCCCGGCACCCCTTTCCTCCAGCTCTGTGGGTCAGGGCTGGGGTAGGGGTACAGAGAGGGCCACTCTCAGAGGATGACAGAAATCCAGTGGGAGAAGAGGCAGCCCCCGCTCCCTGGCCTGAACTGCTGCTTAATCCGGCATTTAAATTAAGTGCCAGTTAGCCTGGTTGGGGCGGAGTCTGCACATCCTCCTGGCCCCCTCGGAAGCCGGAGGGGGGCAGCAGGGCTCAGGCCAGACCAGGGAGGGGTCTCTGGGCAGGCGGATGCCATGCCAGGGTCTGCGTCTCCTCCGACTTCCCATTCCCTCGTGGGCCCCAGAGGAAGGAAGTGGTGAGCGGGGCAGGAAGCTGGAGAGGGGCTCCAGCTTCCCCCCACCTCCCCGAGGAGGGGAGGAATAGAGAAGGACACTGCGTCCTCTCCTTTCACATGTCCCGGAGGGTGTGGCCAGCCCGAGGTGGCTTCCCCAAGGTGGTGTGACTTCAGTCCTTCAAAGCAGGAAGGGTTGGGCAGATGCAGGCGCTCAGGCTCCCTTGGTGTGGGGGGTGTGGGTGGGCGCCTCCTTGAAGGTGGCTTTGTTCAGAGCTGGTAGAGAGGGCCGTTTGGTGGGAACGGGGGAAGGGGGGGTGCGGTGCAGAAAGGCAGGGACGGGACAGGTCAGGTGGGTTCAGGGTCCCGCAGCCACTCAGCGCTCCGTTGGGTTGGGTCCCCAGCTCTCAACCCTTGAACTTGGGAAGACTCTGGGGGAGTCTGTGGACTCCAGCGTGGAGACAGGTGAGCCCCCTGGGGCCTCACGCGGGGCTGCTGTCCGGGCTTTCTGTGGCTCCTGGCCTCGCCGCGCTGGCCTCTGTTCCGCAGCTTCTGGCCTCCCGCCGTCTCGGCTGAGCCCAGCGTCGGGTCGGCGGCCGCGGTTTCTCAAGCCTGGAGGCTGCGCTCTAGCCCAGGGGAGAAGCCGCTCAGCCCCTCTCTGAGGCTTTGATGGCTCCACTTGGGACGGAACACAGAGGCCCCCATGCTCCGTGAACAGGGAAGCCTTGGCCCCGGCAGCGTCCGTTGGCTTGTGTCAGAACAGGATCCAAGGAACGGCAGCCCCTTCAGGTCCAGCTCGATCTGGGGTCCCCACTGGGGTCACCAAGGCCGCCCGCTGCTCTGAGTGGCCTCTGGGCTCAGGCGGGCCCCCTCCTCTCCTGGCAGCATGACGCCTCAGCAGTCCCGGGAAGGCCGTCTTTCTCGTTGGTTCTGCTTCAGTTCTCCAGGGGAACTGGGTCACATTCACTCCCTGAATGTGAGCCCAGGACAGGCCTGGGTGCCCGCCCACCCCGGGGGCTAGGGAGGAGGGTCCGTCCTCCTAAACCACAGGCCTGGGGGTGGGGAGATCCCAGGCCACAGCCAGCTGACTTGGACCAGCTGTGCCCGGCAGGATGGGCGACCCTGGGGGAGGTGCTGGAAGAGGGCAGAGCCACGCCCGCCCTCAGCCTTGCCCGCTCTGTAGAATGGGTACAGGCATCTGTTGGGGGGTGGTTATAAAGATCAAGGAGAGCAGGGCCTCAGGGATGGTCCCATGTCGTTTCCTCTGGAAGCTCCCCCTTCCCTGACCCTCACCCTTCCAGCCCCCACTGTTGGCTACCTATTCCCGGCCGGGGCGGAGCCGGGAGGTTGGAGCTGCAGGGCCCCCAGCCAGCTGTGAAGCGAGCTGGCAGCGGCCGTGAAGCCGATTGGAAACATGTGGGTTCCATTCCCCGAAATTCCACGGGGTTTACACATGGCCGGGCTCGGGACGGCAGCTCAGAGGGGATTGCATGTCACCCGGCCAGCCGTACACCAGCTCCCGCCTCGCAGGCCTGCCGTGTGGCCCGGCCGGGCGGCCTCCTCGGCCTGGCGCCTGTGGCCGGCGCTGCTCCCTGGGAAGCTCATAGTCTGGGCGAGGTTTCTGGCCGGGGGGTCAGCAAAGGGTCTGGACAACGAGAGCCCACTGTGCCGCCCATTGCGTCCGGGTTGAACCACTCGGTTTCCCTGAGCCTCGGGACCCTTGTCTGTCAAGTGGGCGTGATGATGGTTCCCACCTCCCAGGGTTGTTGAGGAAAGGGTTTGGTGAATTAATGCAGCTCGGGATTGTCCAGGCGCAACCAGAGGGCCGTGTGTGCTGGCTGTTGCCTGTTGTCACTCCCGTGGTCATTGCTTAGAGCCGTGGTCAAGGATCATAAATAGGCCACTGGTACCCCTTGAGCTCTGGTTTCCTCAAGGAACTCCCTGTCTAATGAGCAATACTGAGAAAAGTTCCCGGATCCCCGGCCCTCAGTTTCAGACCTCAGTTTCTGGCTTGAGAGTCAGACTGATAAGAATTCAAAGAGCCCCTCCGACCTCAGGTTCGTACCTGTCTCCCCCGTCCGCCACTTCCTTCTTCGGAGTAGCCTCAGTGGCTCCGGATGCTGGGAAAGGCTGAGGGCAGGAAGAGATGCGGGCAGCATGGGTGGGTGGCATCCCCAACTCAGCGGACATGAGTTGGAACCGACTCGGGGAGACGGTGAAGGACAGGGAAGCCTGGCGTGCTGCAGGCCATGGGGTCACAAAGAGCTGGACACGACTGAGCAAATGAGCACCGCCACCAGAGGCTCCACAGCGGACATGGGAATGCAGACGCCCAGGCCCTTCCCCCAGAGGTCCATGGGGAGGGGCGTGAAGCACCAGGGCCCTCACAGCCTGTTTCTTGTTCAAAAGTCTGGGGTTTCTCTTCTCTGAATCATTTATCACGTGTCAGTCTGGAAACTGGAATTCCAGAGCTGGAGGGAGACTCAGAAGCTGGGCTCAATGCCTCGTTTTACAGTTGGGAAAGGTGAGGCCCGGAGATGGGAAGGTCTCCCCTGAGAGGCTTGTAGTGGAGTGGCCATGGGCACCTGGTTCCATGGGGCTTTCTGTGCCTCAGTCTCCTCATCTGTGAAATGGGGCCAGCACATGCCTGCTTGTAGAATCAAATGAAATGGTCTTGTTTTCTTACAGCACACTTCTCACTGCACAGACTGGCCGGGGTGGTCGTGAATCCTGTCTCATCCAGGCTATCCCAAGGTCACCCCCACCTCCTTGTGCTTTGACCGCAGAATCCTCAGGACTGCCCACAGATCCTGCCCTCCTCCCTGCCTCCCATGCCCACCGGTGGCTCCCAGAGCATCCCTGTGCATCTGGCGAACGCTGCCTTCTTCCAGGTAAGTGGAGGCTGGGCGGGGGCAGGACCCACCACCCATGATTTGGTTTTCTAATTTATTTATGTGGCTGCATGGATTTTCGCTGTGGCATGTGGGATCTTTAGTTGCAGCATGTGAGATCTTAATTCCCTGACCAGGGATCAATCCCAGACGCCCTGCACTGGGAGCATGGAGTCTTAGCCGCTGGGCCACCAGGAATGTCCCAGGCTTCGGTTTTCTCCCTCTGAGTTTCCAGGCTCTGCTGGAGAAAGCCCCACCCTGGCTGCACGGAGGTGGTGGGTAGGAAAGTTCTTGTAGAAAAGTCTGGCCAGAATGCCCAGACCCTCTCCCCTCTAAAGTGCCCCCGCCCAGGGCCACAGCTCATGGGTGACATTGTCGGTGTTGGGTCTGCCCTGCCCTGTCCCCAGGCTGAGTTGTGGCCCGGGATATATACTGCCTAGCTTGAGACTGACATGTCTTCATGTCCAGGGTGGAGAGTGGCCTGAGACCCCCTTGGCCGCCCGTCCCCATCGCCCAGGTGGGGAAGTGAGGTCCAGAAAGGGGAAGCAGATGCCTCCAGGGCACACGGCAGCCACACTGAACTTGCACCCTAGCCCTGGACTCCTTGTCCAGTGCTCACCCCTGCGGCCAGCCTCCCCCACCCCGCTGCCCATCTGGGCTCGGGGGAAGGGACGCCGCCCCTCTCTGGGTCCCTGCTGGAGGAGCGTCCTGGGTGGGAAGCGTTGATGAGTCCTGGACGCTCGCCAGCCACCCCCTCCCCAGCTCTCGGGGACTCGCCATCTGTCCCTTCCTCGGGGGAGCTGAGGCCCTTGACGGCTGTCACACGTGGGGGCCACGTGCCGGGCATCTGGGACGCGTCAGGCAGCCTCGTGGCAGGCGCCGTCGCCCCGTCGGGCTGCGGGGCGGTGCCTTAGGCCCTGGGGCTCCTCCCTGCAGCGTTGGGGCAGAGCCTCCGGAGCATCCAGGGACCGTGTGGAGGGCGGCACTGCTCCCCTGGGCGACCGGAGTTTGGCTCGGGGAGGCCCGGGGTGGGGCCCGGGTGTGGGGCCCGGTGGCTGCTTTTGAGTCTGTAGCCGGGGGACACGTGTCTGCCTTCAGGGGGCCTCCTCCCCACAGGCCTGCCTCTAGCCCTGCCTGGGCCCTGCGGCAGCCCGGTCCATGGAGCCCAGGCCCTGCCGAGCCCCAGGGCAGGCTGGCCGGCTGCCCCGAGCCCAGCGATCCAGAGAACAGCCCCACCTGCTCGCTCAGCGCAGCGGGGACGCACGCCCCCAGGCCTGTCCACGGCCACTTTCCTCTGTCAGTTTCAGAGCAAAGGGGGAAAGGGGTGGGGCAGGGGGGTGGCTGACCTCCTCTCCCCTCAGGGTGTCACATCTGCCAGCGACAGGGTCATAAACAGGAAGTCCTGCCACGCGGCTGGCCTGACACTCTGGAAACCCGGGTCCACTCACTCAGCACAGATTGATGGATGCTGCTCCCGGAGCCCTGGACTGAGGGCGAGATGGAATTGGGGAATTGGCCTCGTTTCTCTTTCCCAGCATGCATTTATTGAGCAGTTCCTGCATACTGACCACAGCCAGCAGATATAGGCGCCCGCAGTGTACAGCCCACTTACGCTACATGGTCTCCAGTTTCTTTAGGCTCCTGTAGAGTGGGGTGGTCTGTTCCCACTGCAGAGTTTTAGAAACCTGAGGCTCAGAGAGGAGCAGCCACGGGCACAGGGCCATACAGCTAGGAGGCAGCAGAGATGGGATTCCAGCCTGAGAGGGCCTGTGTAAGGTCGAACCTGGGCTCTTTCAACTGCCGTGTGCTTGGAGGGATCGAGTCCCAGCCCCAGTCCTCGCCCGTGGGTGTGGAGAGGGCTTGGGCAGGGGATGAGGGTGATCCTTGACATGCAGGTCGGGGAAGGCTTTAGGCTTAATGAAGGCCTTGGCACACCCCAAATATTCATTGCCAAATGGATGATCAAGAAGTGAGGGGTGTCCTCGTGATTTGGGGGGAGGTCTGGGATGGCTTTTGGAACTTGGGACATTTGAGCTGGACTCTGAACGCTGTGTTGAGTCCTGCTGGCCGGGCGCTGTGCTGGCCGGCGCCTTGTGTGGCTGGTCCCAGGCCTCGTGGGGCAGCGGTGGGGGGTGTTGAGGTTACAGGGCGGACGGAGTCTCCTGGGACGAACCTTGTAAGCGTCGGTCATGCCAAAGAGTCAGGACTTTGCCAGCGGAGTGCAAGTCCCAGGTTTCGGCCAGGGGAGATGCTGGTGAGGCGTCGAGTGGCCTGGAGGGCACAAGGGCAGCGTTCTCGGTGTTCACGCCCCTGCCTCTGTCAGACCCTGGGCCAGGAGGGACACTCTGCAGGGGATGCCGCCCGGGCCAAGGCCTGAGGGTAGTGGGGCCGGAGTCTGCGGTGTCCTGAGGAAGGTGCAGGGCCCCGGGTGCCGCCCAGACTCTGCCCGACCCCGTCTTCCGCAGGGTGCAGCCCTGGAATGTCGCTTCGGTCCGGAGGAGGTCTTCGAGGCTGTGTGGGTGAATGAATCAGCCGTACGCTGCAACCACGTGGTGGTGAGTGCCGGGGTGTTAAATGGCGGGGGCCGGGGGGAGGCCTGCCAAGTCCAGATACCACCCTCTCTCCGTTCTGCTTCCTCTTTCTAGTCCCCTCGACGGGAACGGGCCCTGCTCTCCTCCGCCCCCCCCCACCCCTTCCCCTGACAGAGCCCCAGACACCGTCCACATGTCTCTCCTGCCTTTCCCCGTCCTTTGCAGCTGCACACCACCCAGAAGAGTCAGGCGTTTCCGCTCAGCCTCCAAGTAAAGGGGTGGCCGGCCCGGTTCCTGGACAGCCCTGACCCCATAACAGGTGGGACCCTCATCCCCGACCTAACATGGCCACAGTGGGTGGGACGCAGCCTTGGGGGAGCTCATTCCAGTTCTCAGGTATCCCCTTGCTGTTCCCTGACACACACACGCTCTGTCAGATCCCAGCTCCACTTGTCTGTGCCTGGTCATTCACTCTGCACCTAATCATGGAGCGGCCCCCGCGGGCAGGCACCCGGCCCTCCGGGCATCCCCATGCTCGGGGCTGGGCCGCCCTAGCCCTTTCTTAGCCTCAGGACCATCCTCTCATGAAGCCAGGGCGCATGCCGGTCGCCAACAGCGGGGCGAGGGTTTGCTGGGATGATGCACGCAGAGCCCTGCCAGGGTGTCTGGGACACAGCCTGTCCCCTGGACGGGGCTTGTTGGTCTTGCTCTTAGACTGAACTCTGCAAGGGCCTGTCTCTCCATGGAGGCATCTCAGACATCCTCGTGCACGTGACCCCCCATCCCCACAGCTGTACCCTAACGTCTCAGACAGAAGCCCCAGAGCCAGCCTGTGCACCCCAGGGCCCCAGAGAACACACCCTTCCGTCGTCCGTGGGCCCGTCTGGGGCTCATAGAGCCCACTTTGCTCAGTGGCTCCCTAGCAGCCCAGGGGGCTCCGGAGACCCACTCAGTCCTGGCTGTGAATCCAGCTCCGCTGCTCACAGACTGCATGGCCCCAGGCAAGTCACTCTGCCTGTCTGAGCGTCTCTTTATCTGTCAACTGGGGCTCATGAACTGTTCCCACAGGGTAGGATCCTGGTGAGAATGACTGTTAACAGGGCTGTGGCTGCAGCTGTGCTTGGCACCCCCCGGGGTGTGAGGTGGGGTTTAGAGAAGGTACCGAGACCTTCACTGGGGTCCTGACCCTAAGAACCGGGACCTGGCTGAGCGGGGCCTCCCCCGTGTCTCCCGCAGTGGAAGTCTACAGCTGTGCCGTGGGCAGCCCCGACTGCTCCCAGTGCCTGGGCCGGGAGGACCTGGGCCACCTGTGCGTGTGGAGCGACGGCTGCCGCCTGCGCGGGGCCCTGCAGCCCCCGCCTGGCACCTGCCCCGCCCCGGAGATCCGCACGGTGAGCACCCCCCCACCCCCGCCTCTCCCCTCGGGGGGCCCGCTGCACCCACACGCCCGAATGTGCACCCGCACAGCGCCCCACACAGGCTCGGGGGCTGTGGCGCACACCCGGCCCCCACGCGCTGAGCGCCGCTGGGCGCCAGGCTCCCCGCCTGCCCCGGTGCTGGAGGCGCAGCAGTGGACACACACGTGCCTGTCTTCACGGAGCTGGTGGTTTAGTTGGGGATGGGGGACAAGGATGAAAAAGGAGATAGTTTATACAGAGAAGGCTGGTGGCGAGCGCTACCAGCGCTCCAGGTGGGAGCACTGGAGTCTGGGGTGGAAGAGGTGCTGGGCTGAGGGTCCTCACAGCGAGGTCGGGAGCCCTTGCTGATCAGGGGAAGGCTGCTTGTAACCCCCAAGCCCGAGTTTCAATTAAGAAAGAAATATCGGGGAAGAGTCTTTGTGGCCTCACCTGGCTCAGGTGCCCATCCCAGGCCCAGTCAGCTCTGCCTGGGATTCAGGGTCACGTCGTGAGACATGGCCACGGGCCGTGGGCCTCCGTGTCCCCAGGAGACGCCCCTCAAAGAGCACGGACTCTGTCCTGTGGACAGGTGTCCCCGAGCACGCTCTGCGTCACATAAAACACGTCCTCACCGGCAGCTCTGGTGACCTGCCTCCCCGGGGCCGGTGACGTCCCAACCTTAGAACCCCATCCACCCCTCTCTCCAATCGCCTGGCAGATTGAGCCCCTGAGCGGCCCCTTGGACGGCGGGACCCTGCTGACCATCCGCGGCAGGAACCTGGGCCGGCGGCTCAGCGACGTGGCCCACGGCGTGTGGATTGGCAGCGTGGCCTGTGAGCCGCTGGCCGACAGATACACCGTGTCCGAGGAGTGAGTGGAGGGCAGCCTGGGGCCATCATCGGGGACCTGGAGGCCCTGCCCACCCGGAAGTCTCAGCTGCACCTTTGCCCCCCCGCCCTCCCCCGCCCTCCCCGGCCCCATCTCGTCCCCAGAACTCGCTCGCTCCCAGGTCTCCTGGACTTTGCTCAGGCCCCTCCCACCACGCGTCCTGCCCTCCCCTGCTCAGGACACCGCTCTTGGGATAGCCTGCCCCCCCGGGAAGCCCTCACAGGTTCCCCTGACCAGCCCTGCTTCCACAGAAGCCTCGCTCTTTTGGAAAAAACTGCTGTTTAGAAAGTGTACGGCTGCTGGAGTGCAGAGATCAGGGCCTGCAGCCGTGGGGCCGGGCCCAGGGGGGTCGAGGAAACCTCGTGGGCAGAGGCTGAGCTCAGTGTCCTTTCTGGAGGCCGTAAGCCGGGCTTGCAGATAAGGACACCAGTCTCCCAGCCCAGCAGATGTTCTCGTGGTTGGAGAACTTTCAGGTATCCCCTTGGGCTTCCCAGGTGCCCCAGGGGTAAAGAATCCACCTGCCAGTGCAGGAGACGTGGGTTCGATCCCTGGACAGGAAACCCCATGGACAGAGGAGCCTTGGGGGGCTACAGTCCGTGGGGTCGCAGAGTCCAATATGACTTAGTGACTAAACAAAAGACCATCCTGGCCACTCCCTTGTCTAGCGGTCACAGGATTGTGGTAGACTGAGGTGGCGGGGCAGGTCCAGAGAGGAGCTTGGCACCGTGGTGACACCTGGGGACTCGGTGGCTGTTCTCCAACGGACAGGGAATTGTTTCCGTATTTTGACAAGGGTGCCACCGTTAGGTGTCCTGGCTAGATGCCAGCCCCAGCCGAGGGCCAGGATGCGCCGCTCACACGCCGTGGGTGCAGAGCGGGGGGCACCATCAGAGAGAGAGACCAGAGGGCGCCTGCCCAGCCCCCTGGCTCTGCCGGCCGCTCTCTGACTGGACTTGCCTCCCCACCCAGGATCGTGTGTGCCACGGGCCCGGCCCCAGAAGCGTTCTCAGACGTGGTGACGGTGAACGCCTCCAAGGAGGGCAGGTCACGGGAGCGCTTCTCCTATGTGGTAAGGGAGGCTGCAGCCTGTCCCCCGCCCACCCCTCCAGCCTTGCCTGGGGCTGGCCTGAGGCCTGACCGGCCTGCCTTCCTCCCACCAGCTGCCCCAGGTCCACTCCCTGGAGCCCACGATGGGTCCCAAGGCAGGGGGCACCCGGATCACCATCCACGGGAGCGACCTCCACGTGGGCTCGGAGCTCCAGGTCCTGGTGAACAACACGGAGCCCTGCACGGAGCTGCTGTAGGTCCCTGGGCCAGCGGGCTGGAGGGCTGGGGGGGATTTTCCTGGCAGCAGCCGTTACCAGGGACGTCACTGGCGGTGTCCCCTGGGGCCGGCCCCTTCCTGACTCTCAGCTTTAGTGTCCTCACCCAGTAAGGACAGTACTAGTGAGTTGTGGGCACTGATGCGACCTTGCCCCCGGTGACAGTGGTGATGAGTGTGCACAGTCTGAGAGCTGCTGCTGGCCCCGGGGTGTGGCAGGTGGCACGTGGCCCAGGCCCTCTTGGTGAAAAGCTCAGCTTTATTATGTGGACCAGGTCCCACGGGTGGGCCCCCACAGTCTCAGCCCTCAGGGGCCCGCAGACAGCCTCGTGGAAGCTAGGACCCACAGCCAGTGGGGTCGGGGTTGGGAGAGGCCCAGGCTTTCAGGGCCGTGGGGGCAGGGCCCTCACCAGGCGTGGGAAGCAGGAGGGCCTCTCTGGGAAGGTCCTCTCGGAGGAGGTGGGGCGGGGCGGGCTCAGAGAAGGGAAGGGAAGGGGTCCCAGGTCGGGGAGGGACAGCCTGAGTGGAGGTGTGGCTGGGGGGCTTCTGTATGGGTGGGGGCTCAGGGCGTGGGCCAGGGCGGGAGGAGGGCCCGTGCTGAGAGCCCCAGCCCTCCTGCAGGCGCTCGGACACCAGCATCAGCTGCACTGTGCCGGAGGGCACCCTGCCGGCCGTCGTCCCTCTGTGCGTGCGCTTCGAGCGCCGGGGCTGCGTGCGCGGCGGCCTCGCCTTCACGTACATGCCGAACCCGGTCATCACGGCCATGAGCCCCCATCGCAGCCACGTCAGGTGAGACCCGGGCGCGACCTTGGGCCGGGGCACGCTCCAGAGCTGCGCGTGGGCTCACGCGGCTTGCTGTCCCCCCGACCCCCCGCAGTGGCGGCAGGACCATCACGGTGGCCGGCGAGCGCTTCCACATGGTGCAGAAGGTGTCTATGGCCGTGCACCACATCGGCCGGGAGCCCACGGTGAGGGAGGGCCCTGGCGGGCAGGGGTGGTCGTGGCCTCCCTCCACCGCGCCCCTGTCTCTCTGCTTCTGTCTCTCTGTCCCCATTTCTCCACTGACTGTCCACGCCGTCCCCCTTGGCCTCCACCCCCGCTTCAGCTCTGCAAGGTGCTTAACTCCACCCTCATCACCTGCCCGTCGCCCGGGGCCCTGAGCAACGCCTCGGCCCCCGTGGACTTCTTCCTCAACGGCCGGACCTACGCAGACGAGGCCGCGGCGGACGAGGAGCCGCTGGGCCCTGAGGAGGTCCAGCGGGGCAGCCGGTTCCGCCTGGACTACCTCCCTGACCCGCAGTTCTCCACGGCCAAGCGGGAGAAGTGGATCAAGCACCACCCCGGGGAGCCCCTCACCCTGGTCATCCACGTGAGCCCCCGTGGGTGCCAGTGGAGGGGGCGGGCGTGAGCAGGCCAGGCTCCGCCCCCCTGGCCCCACACGCGCACCCGCTCTGCTCCCGCAGAAAGAGCAGGACGGCTTGGGCCTGGAGAGCCACGAGTATCGCGTCCGGATCGGCCAGGTGGCCTGTGACATCCAGATCGTCTCCGAGAGAGTCATCCACTGCTCGGTCAACGAGTCCCTGGGCACGGCCGAGGGGCAGCTGCCCATCACGGTGAGTGGGCGTGGCGCTGGAGGCAGGGGTGGCCCCTGGTCCTGCCCCTCAC
Source organism: Tragulus kanchil (assembly GCA_022376925.1). Lineage (NCBI taxonomy): Eukaryota > Metazoa > Chordata > Mammalia > Artiodactyla > Tragulidae > Tragulus > Tragulus kanchil. Next base: position 224,102,340 of record JAIOJX010000030.1, on the reverse strand, counting down.
CCGCTCCTCTCTGCTGAGCACTGTCAGGCTCAGAGGCTTAGATAGTGGAGCAAAGCAGAGCTTTACCTCCCCCCTGGGCAGATGAGGAAACAGAGACCCAAGAACCGAGTGACCTGTTCAGGGTCAGTGACCAGCCCCTGATGGGGCTGGACTTTCAGAGGCCTTGAGAGGTTGTCCCCATTCCACTTTGTGTTCCACCACTGTCTGGGCCGTCAAGGAGGTAAGGGAGTGGGAGGAGTGAAGAGAGGGCCCAGAAAGTGGCCTCTCTTCTGCAGGGTGCCTGATTGCATACCTCCTGGGATGGGGAGCTCACTCCCAGGATGGCTCTGAGTGCAAAAACTTCCTTTCACCTGCACCCAAATCCCAGTTCTGCCATCCGAGTCCTCAGAACTCCCCTGGTCCTTGGACGGCCTGACAGATGCTTTAGGACTTGGCCGGGGTCTGTGCACTCTCCGGCCCCGCCCAGGTTGTACGAGTGAAAAAACTGCCTGTGTTTATGGAATCTCCCTTCCGTGCCAGGCCAGGGACTCGGGGCTTGACCAGCACCAGCTCATCTAGCCCTCCCCGCATCCTGGGAGGTGGCTGGGGTTATCTGGGAACCTCAGTGGTGGTATCTGAGGCGCAGAGAGGTCAGATGACTTGCTCCAGACCACACAGTCTGTGAGGAGAAGAGCCAGGGTGTATGTCCGGGGAAGCCGCAATGCCCTTCCTCCATGCTCCGCAGATCCAGGTGGGGAACTACAACCAGACGCTGGCCACGCTGCAGCTGGGGGGCAGCGAGACCGCCATCGTCGTCTCCATCGTCATCTGCAGCGTCCTGCTGCTGCTCTCCGTGGTGGGTAAGGAGCCCTGCCCTCCTGAGGCCTTGCAGGGGCAGACCTGCCCGCCTGGCCTCAGACCCCGTGAAGATAGGTGGGTTGGAGAGTGGAGAAGCGTGGAGGTGGGAGCGGCTGGGCGCTCAGCGCGGTGTGAGCATGGTTGCAGAAGTCCTCTCTTCAGGGCAGCAGGGAAGTTGGAGCCCACGGGTACACTGCTCATGGGAATTTACACAGTGCCACTGCTGTGGCTCTCTCCAGCAGTTCCTCGACACTTTGTAAACAGAGTTACCTCGGGACCCAGCAGTCCCTCCTCTCGGCATCTGCTCAGGAGAATGAAAACATGTCCACACCAGCCCCTGATGGGGCTGGACTTTCAGAGGGCTTGAGAGGTTGTCCCCATTCCACTTTGTGTTCCACCACTGTCTGGGCCGTCAAGGAGGTAAGGGAGTGGGAGGAGTGAAGAGAGGGCCCAGAAAGTGGCCTCTCTTCTGCAGGGTGCCTGATTGCATACCTCCTGGGATGGGGAGCTCACTCCCAGGATGGCTCTGAGTGCAAAAACTTCCTTTCACCTGCACCCAAATCCCAGTTCTGCCATCCGAGTCCTCAGAACTCCCCTGGTCCTTGGACGGCCTGACAGATGCTTTAGGACTTGGCCGGGGTCTGTGCACTCTCCGGCCCGCCCAGGTTGTAGCAGTGAAAAAACTGCCTGTGTTTATGGAATCTCCCTTCCGTGCCAGGCCAGGGACTCGGGGCTTGACCAGCACCAGCTCATCTAGCCCTCCCCGCATCCTGGGAGGTGGCTGGGGTTATCTGGGAACCTCAGTGGTGGTATCTGAGGCGCAGAGAGGTCAGATGACTTGCTCCAGACCACACAGTCTGTGAGGAGAAGAGCCAGGGTGTATGTCCGGGGAAGCCGCAATGCCCTTCCTCCATGCTCCGCAGATCCAGGTGGGGAACTACAACCAGACGCTGGCCACGCTGCAGCTGGGGGGCAGCGAGACCGCCATCGTCGTCTCCATCGTCATCTGCAGCGTCCTGCTGCTGCTCTCCGTGGTGGGTAAGGAGCCCTGCCCTCCTGAGGCCTTGCAGGGGCAGACCTGCCCGCCTGGCCTCAGACCCCGTGAAGATAGGTGGGTTGGAGAGTGGAGAAGCGTGGAGGTGGGAGCGGCTGGGCGCTCAGCGCGGTGTGAGCATGGTTGCAGAAGTCCTCTCTTCAGGGCAGCAGGGAAGTTGGAGCCCACGGGTACACTGCTCATGGGAATTTACACAGTGCCACTGCTGTGGCTCTCTCCAGCAGTTCCTCGACACTTTGTAAACAGAGTTACCTCGGGACCCAGCAGTCCCTCCTCTCGGCATCTGCTCAGGAGAATGAAAACATGTCCACACCAGCCCCCGGGCGCAAACGTCCATCGCAGCTTGATTCATCAGCGCCCAAAGTGGCAGCAGCCCAAATGTCCATCTGCTGCTGAATGGACAAATAAAATGTAGTTTAGCCATCCAACGGAATAGTACTGAGTCATAAAAAGGAAGTTCTGACACGTACTTCCGTGTGGGTGACCCTTGACGACGTCATGGAAAGGGAACGATGCCCGATGTGAAAGGTCACATATTGTTCACTCTCGTTTATATGAAATGTCCAGCAGGACAGAAAGCAAATTAGTGTTTTCCAGAGGCAGCAGGAAGACAAATGGGGACTAACTACTTGTGGTTATGAGTCCCTAGGGGCAGTAAAAGTGTGATGGTAATACAGCTCAGTGAAGGCACTGGAAGCCAGTGAATCGTGTACTTATTCAATATTAAGTTTAATGTAGGGCATTTTAGGGAAAATGGTGATTGAGTGTATAAATTTCTTTCTGCTAAGAGAACAGAAGTCATCCCTAATTCTCATATCTAGAGAAAGCCACCATTTACCACTATTTTATGTTCTTTGCTCTAGAACTAATTTACTTTTTGAATTAATTTTATTGGAATATAGTAGATTAACAATGGAGTGTTAGTTTCAAGTGTGCTACAAAGTCATCAAATATACATATGCACATATCAATTCTTGTCCAGGTTCTTTTCCCACCTAGGTTATTACAGAGTATTGAGTAGGGTTCTCTGTGCTGTCCAGTAGGTCATCTATTTTATACAGAGTAGTGTGTACATGTCAATCCCCAACTCCTAAATTTACCCCTCCCCTTTCCCCTTTGGTAATCGTGAGTTTGTTTTCTAAGTCTGTGAGTCTGTTTTCTCTTTTATACCTAAGTTCATTTGTATCATTTTTTATAGTGTATTTGTCTTCCTCTGACTTCCTTCACTTAGTAGGATAATCTTCTAGGTCTATCCATGTTGCTGTAAATGGCATTATGTCGTTCATTTTTTATGGCTGAGTAGTATCCCACTGCACCTTCTTTATCCGTGCCTCTGTTGATGGACATTTAAGTTGCTTTCATGTCTTGGTTATTGTAAGTAGAGCTGCAATGAATACTAGGGTGTCTATATCTTTTGAAATTATGGTTTTCTCCACATATAGGTCCAGAAGTAGAATTGCTGGGTCCTATGATAGCTCTATATTTTGTTTTTAAAGGAACCTCCTCCATAATGGTTGTAGCAACTTTCACTCCTACCGAGGGTAGGAGGTTCCCTTTTCTCCACACCCTTTCCAGCATTTATTGTTTTGTAGATTCATGGATGGTGGCTCTTCTGACCAGTGAGAGGTGATACTTGGTAGTTTCAGTTTGCATTTCTCTTAAGAATTCGCGATGTTCATCTTCGTGTGCCTCTTGGCCGCGTGGATGTCATCTTTGGAGAAACGTCTAGTTGGATCTTCCGCCCCTTTGTTGACGGGGTTGTTTGTGGTTTTGAGTCGAGTGAACTACCAGAGGAGCCGAGGGGCCTGGACATTGCAGGTGACAGCAGACACTCCCCGAGGGGGTTTCAGAGCCTGACCCACCTCTCGCTGCCCACAGCCCTGTTCGTCTTCTGCACCAAGAGCCGCCGCGCCGAGCGCTACTGGCAGAAGACACTGCTGCAGATGGAAGAGATGGAGTCCCAGATCCGGGAGGAAATCCGTAAAGGTAGCCGCAGGGGGCGACGGCCACGCAGGACCTCGGGTTTCGGCTTTGCCATTGGATCCACTGACGGCCACCTGCTCGTCCACCAGGCTTCGCGGAGCTGCAGACGGACATGACGGACCTGACCAAGGAGCTGAACCGCAGCCAGGGCATCCCCTTCCTGGAGTACAAGCACTTCGTGACCCGCACCTTCTTCCCTAAGGTCAGTCCAGGCTCCTGGCAGCTGGTGACACCCCCTGAGCTCTTCGACCTCTCCCTGAGAACCCAGAGGGCACCTCTGTGCCCACGAGAGAACTTGATGAGCAGTGGGAAGCTTACGCGGGCTGCCGTGAGTAAGGGCCCGGTTCCCCCACTTCCCTTCTCTGCTCACTTAAGAGTCCCTCCAGAAGCCAGCTGCCAGCCCTGCCTTCCTCTTGGTGTGCTGGGCCTTTCTCCTCTCTGGGCCCTCCCCTTGGGCACCCCCGTCCAGCTCCCAACCGCTGGGCTCAGCGCTGCCCTTCCATGCCTCCTCATGCTGTTCCATGGGCTGCTGCCCTGTCCCCGTCCTCTCTGCCCTGCCGAGAGTATCTGTGGGGGGCCCAGCACGCTCCTCAGGCCCTGGCCACTCTCTTCCCTGCAGCATCTGAGAGCGGACCCTTCTGCCTCAGTTTCCTCCTTACACACAGAGCTGCTTTAGCTTCCTCTCAAGCCTGTGCGCCCCGGCTTCACCACCCGGGACTCAAGCTGGTTCTGCTCCTTTTCCTCGAGGAGGCCCCCCTCCTGGGGACCCTGTCCCAGCCACCCCACCTGGAGTCCTATGGCCCGTGGGCGTGGCCCACTGCCTCTGCTTCCTTTGTCGAGGGGGTCTGTGCCTGGGGGGAGCAGCCCCTGCCTGAGAAGGGAGCATGGCCCTGCTGAGACGCTGGGGGGTCTGCTCCACAGTGCTCCTCCCTCTATGAAGAGCGTTACGTGCTCCCCTCCCAGACCCTCAACTCCCAAGGCAGCTCCCCGGTGCAAGAGACCCACCCGCTGCTGGGAGAGTGGAAGGTGAGTAGCCCCCGACACGCCACACACGCATGGTGGGGTGCCGCGGGCGGCGTTGTGTCTCTCTGGGCCTCACTTTCCAGCACATCCGATCCACGGGTCCTAGTCCTGGCAAGATGGGGGGATCCTGTCTGTGGGTAGTGAGCTGTCCATCCAAGCAGGTATTCAAGTGGCCATCAGGGTGTTCTACCTGCTGACTCCTAGGCCAGAAAGAGGGGGAAGAGGGTGGGGGCCCGCGGGGCATCGCTCTCACCCTGCCGCTTAGAGGACAGGAGGTGAGAGGGCCTCCTACACAGGACCACGGGGATGGCTTTAGGCACCCTTGCCCAATCCCCACTTTTCAGCTCAGCTGAGCCGTTGTTCCTGGTCACAGGGAGTTAGGCAGCATCTACCACTAAGAGGTCACGAGCCCCCCCTCCCAGGAAGCCTTCCAGGAGCCACTCAGGGCATCCCGAGTGCAGACTCCGCACCCTGCGGACGCGCGCTCAGCACGTGCTTCCCCAGATCCCTGAGAGCTGCCGGCCCAACATGGAAGAGGGCATCAGCCTGTTCTCCTCGCTGCTCAACAACAAGCACTTCCTCATCGTCTTCGTCCACGCGCTGGAGCAACAGAAGGACTTCGCGGTGCGGGACAGGTCAGGCTGCCGTGCGGGCCCTGAGAAGAGGGGTGGGGGCCTCCGGAAGCCACTCGGGGTCCTGGCTCTGCCGGGCTCGATCCAGGGCTGGGGCAGTGTGCACGTCACCGTGTCCTCAGGGCAGCAGGAGTCTCCCCAGAGCCAGGCCCTGGGTCCTGGGGCTCTGGAGGTCCTGAGACCGCTGCCCATTCTGTCTCTTCCTGGTCCTGCCTGCTCAGGACAGGGCTCGTGGGCACAGTGGTGGCTGTGGCCGGTAGGGAAGGCAGCCCTTTCTCCCGAGGCATTTCAGCCACACTTGCACGCCTGCATCTCGCAGTGAGGGGCACGGTCCTCAGGGCCTCGTGGTGTGGCTGCTGCTGACGCCCCCTCGCCCACCCGCTCGCCCGCAGGTGCAGCCTGGCCTCCCTGCTTACGATTGCGCTCCACGGCAAGCTCGAGTACTACACGGGCATCATGAAGGAGCTGCTGGTGGACCTCATCGACGCGTCAGCCGCCAAGAACCCCAAGCTGATGCTGCGGCGCACGGAGTCTGTGGTCGAGAAGATGCTCACCAACTGGATGTCCATCTGCATGTACAGCTGCCTGCGGGTGAGGGGGCCGCGTGCGGGGCGGCGATACCACCGCCGCAGAGACCTGACCTCCTTTTATCCTCAGGCCACCTCGGCCAGGAGGAGGACCACATTCTTTGTGCAGATGTGGGAAAGGGAGCTCAGAGAGGCCAGGGACCGGCCCGCAGGATCATTACACACACAGGGCAACGGAGGCTCTGAGCGACCCAGGGACGGAACAGAGGCTGGGTCTGGGGCTTTTGTCAGGAAGGCTGTTTTCTGTCCTCAAGCCCTCCCCAAAGGTGTGGCTCCGAGTCCAGCTCTGGCACTTCCCCTGCTGGGTGGGCCACGAGCAGGCTGCTTGCCCTCTCTGAGCCCTGGCCGTGAGGAAGCCACCCCTGCCTAGAAGGGTTGCTGGTGTGATGAGATGATTGTGGCCGGCCACGCTGGGAGGTATCTGAGCTGGGGGTCCATGGAGACACCCAGAGGGGGAGGGAGGAGCGGAGCCAGGATCAAAAGGAAGGTATGAAGCAGGCCGTTGGCCTCTGCCTCTGACGGGCCTGCTCCCACCCCAGGAGACGGTGGGGGAGCCCTTCTTCCTGCTCCTGTGTGCCATCAAGCAGCAGATCAACAAGGGCTCCATCGACGCCATCACGGGCAAGGCCCGCTACACGCTCAACGAGGAGTGGCTGCTGCGCGAGAACATCGAGGCCAAGCCCCGGGTGAGCCGGGCGGCCGGGCCTGGCTCCACTCCCGACACCCCACCCCACCCCAGAGGCTGTCTCCCCGCCCGGTGGTAGACACCCGCTGACCCCCGTCTCTCTCCTGCAGAACCTGAACGTGTCCTTCCAGGGCTGCGGCATGGACTCGCTGAGCGTGCGCGCCATGGACACGGACACGCTGACGCAGGTGAAGGAGAAGATCCTGGAAGCCTTCTGCAAGAACGTGCCCTACTCCCAGTGGCCGCGCGCTGAGGACGTGGACCTAGGTGGGCTCTGCGCCCCCGGCCCGGCAGCCTCTCCCCTCCCCGCCTCGCAGATGTGGAAGTAGCGGCTCGGGGGCCTGGGGTGGCCCTGGCTCTCTCCCCAGGGGTGTGCCCCGGCCCTCACGCCCCACTCCCCGTCCCCAGAGTGGTTTGCCTCGAGCACGCAGAGCTACATCCTGCGGGACCTGGACGACACCTCAGTGGTGGAAGATGGCCGCAAGAAGCTCAACACGCTGGCCCACTACAAGGTGGGCCCCGGCTCCACCTGCCCCCGCGACGCCACCGTCCCTGATCTCCAGCCTCTGACCTTGGCCTCTCTCCCCTCCAGATCCCCGAAGGTGCCTCCCTGGCCATGAGCCTCACAGACAAGAAGGACAACACTCTGGGCCGAGGTAGCGCTGGTGGACGGGGGGCGGGGGGCCTTCTGAGCAGCCCCACTGGGGAAACTGAGGCTTCAAGGGGTGGGGCTGGGCCAGGTCATGGCCTCTGGTGGGGACAAGGGCCAAGCCAGGCTTCCGCAGTGCTGCTTGGGCCGGGCCCGTGGCCAGGCCTCCTCAGCACGGGGCTCCTGCGGGCAGCAGAGCGGGGTCCCAGGAGGAGGGGACTGGTGGGAGAGGGCTGGTTTTAAGAGGTCTGGGCAGCTGCCAGGCCATCTGGGGTTCAGGCTGTGTCCCTGCCTCTCACCGCCAGCCCTACCTTCGGATGCTCCAAGCCTGCTGTCCTAGGCTTCTTGGGGTCTCAGGGTTCCTCCCCGCAGCTGAGGTGGTCTGGACTTGGGGGGAGTGGGTGAGGGCAGCCCTCCTTGAGTGGGGGGCACGTCCATGTCCATCTGTGATGGTCTTCCTGCGTCTCCTGTCATCTTGTGGCTGGCTGGCCGTCCCTCTCAAGGCCTCTCTCTCTGCTTCATTTTGCGTGTGTTTCTCTCAACTCTTGCTTTGCGTTTTTCCGTCTTCTCTCCACATGTCTGTCTGGCTCTCTCCATCTTGCTCAGTTTCTCTCTCTATCTCTTTGCCTTCATTTCTGGTTCTCTCCCCCCCGCTCCTCTCTCTTGTTTATTTATTATGTGTGTTTCTTCTCACAGTGAAAGACTTGGACACGGAGAAGTATTTCCACTTGGTGAGTGCCCTGCCTCTGGCCCTGGGAGTGCCCGCCCCTCACTGGGTGTGGACCTGGCTTCCTGCCGCCCTGGGCCTCTGGGAGCCATGCTCCCAGGCCTGGGAAGGACTGGGTGCAGAGCCTGTTGGGCCAGGTGCCCACGGCTGCTTGGGTAGGGCCTCCCGGGGCGGCTGAGGGTGGTGCCTGACCCCAGCACTGAGCATCACCCCGGCCTCCCAGGTGCTGCCCACAGATGAGCTGGCAGAGCCCAAGAAGTCCCACCGGCAGAGCCACCGCAAGAAGGTGCTACCTGAGATCTACTTGACCCGCCTGCTCTCCACCAAGGTGGGCTCGGCCCCGGCTCTGCGTCCTCACCCCCAGGGGTCAGCTGTGAGCACACGCTGGGGTGGGGGGGGATAGCCCTTCTTCCCCAAGGGGCCAGCTGGGCTGGGCTCCTGGGCAAGGGGCTGCGGATGGTGGGTCCCACTTGAGGAGGGGTTTGCTCTCAGCATGAAGGGTGCCCAGTGACAACTTCTGTCAGTGCGACAGAGAGGGCAGTAGGAGCCCAGCGATGTCCCCAAGGCCACTCAGCTGGGGCAGTGGAGTGGGCACCCAAGAGCCCACACCCCAGGCCACCCACTCCCTCCCCTGTGTCCCAGTCCTTCCAGTACCCCTGCGGGTGGGTGGGTTTCACTAACCCATTTCACAGACTGCAAAACTGGTCCAGAGAGGTTAGATGGTAGAACTTCTGCCACACAGCTTCCTGTTCACCCAGCACTGCTCAGCGCCCACACGGCGGGCTCCCCACAGCCACCAAAGGTGCCAGCATATCCCCTACACATGGTTCTGGGCTGATGGCAGCCGCCCACCCCCATGCAGGGCACGCTGCAGAAGTTTCTGGATGACCTGTTCAAGGCCATCCTGAGCATCCGGGAAGACAAGCCCCCACTGGCCGTCAAGTACTTCTTTGACTTCCTAGAAGAACAAGCTGAGAAGAGGGGGATCTCAGACCCTGACACACTGCACATCTGGAAGACCAACAGGTGGGGACCAGTGGGTGGGGCTTCAGAGCCTGGTCTCAGCCCACTGGCTTGGGTTCAGTCCCTTGTGCCATCCAAGCTGTGTGGCCTTGGGTAAGAGACTTAACCTCTCTGGGCTTTAGGTCCCCCAGTTGGAAAGCCAGGGCAGTAAAAGGAACCCACCTTAATTGTAAGAATGAACTACAAGTGAGCACTAAGTTTTGCCCCATTGTCCCTCTCCCCCAGCCCTCTTAGTAGGGCACTGTCCGCTCGGTTTTACACATGAGCACGCTGAGGCTCGTGGAGACGTGCCTGCCCCCATCCATCTCTCCTTGGAAACACGTGTTAGCTTTTCAGAGACACAAACCCCAACTGGAAGTGGTTGAAAACTTCAGCCAGAACCTCAAAAAAGAAAAAAAAACCGCACAAATTTCTGTGTAGTTGTAGGGCCGCTCTGAGCCCTTGATGGGGGATGTGTCGCCAGCCCCCCAGTCACGGAGGAGAGGGGTTTTAACAACCCTCCGGCTTCCTCAGGCTAAGGACCCAGGCCTCGCCCACCCTCAGCCGATCTGGTGACCCAGCTGATGATGGGCTCCCACAGGCGGGCGGGGGCAGGAGGAGGAGCCACGGGCTGGCACGCGGGGGCGGGGACTCTAATGAGAACCAGCGCTGGCTCCTGGCTCCTGAGCATGGCGCATGGCGTGTGCATGCCCGCGTGCGAGCAGGAGGCTGTGGGGGTGGGGCCGGCGTGAGGGTCCGCTCAGGCCCCAGTGCCCCAGCCGGGCCCTGCTCCACTCGGGAGACCCGGCTCTCAGCCCCTCTGCCGCCCCAGCCAGCCAAGGCCGGTCGTCGGCCCTATTTGTGGAGGCCACCCCCAGGTTCCCAGAGTTCTGTCCGGCCTCCCTGCCTCGGGGGCAAAGCCAGCCAGTCCTCTGGGCCTGCCGGCCTCCCTGCCCCACTGCCCCGAGCCCCCTCAGCACCTCTCCTCCGCTGCCAGCCCTCGGGCGGGGCTCATGGTGCCGCCTCTGCCCCTCTGCCCCACAGCCTTCCTCTCCGGTTCTGGGTGAACATCCTGAAAAACCCGCAGTTTGTCTTCGACATTGAGAAGACGGACCACATCGACGCCTGCCTCTCGGTCATCGCTCAGGCCTTCATCGATGCCTGCTCCATCTCTGACCTGCAGCTGGGCAAGGTCAGCTGCCCCAGGGCATGGTGGTCTTTCTGGTAGGGAAATAGAAGAAGCTCGGATGTGGGACAAATGGGGTCCGTAGACGGGGTTCCTCCCAGAAGCGGGCACCCACAGTGACAGACGCCAGGGCGGCAGCTGCCTCAGGTGTGCCCAGCATCGCCTCCCAGCCTTGAGGCCCTGGAGCCAGGCGGGGGGAAGCCAGCTGCACCTGGAAAGGCCGTGTGGTCTGGCCCAAGGTCAGTGACGAGCCAGGCTCCAGGTGGCGGCCCTGGTGGCCCAGAGCCGTCCACTGGGCACTGAGTGAAGGTGGGCAGAGGGGGGCCAGGTGAGCAAACACCTCCGAGCACACACAGGAGGGGACCTGAGGGCCTGCCTGCAGGTGGAGGGTGCAGTGGGCTTGAGAGAGGGGAGGAGCGCGCGCAGCATTCCAGGCCGAGGGAGGGGCCCAGGCCCGGCGGGGAGGCCGCGAGCATCACAAGACGGTAGAGTCAGACCTGGCCCCGCGTTCGAAGACGGACCGCGAGAACGTGCCGCCACCTCTCACACACTGCCTCGGAGGGCAGGACGCCTATGGCAGAGACAACCGGCAGCGTGCTTGGCACAGTTCACTCTCAGGCGCAGGAAACATGTGGTGGGAAATATTCCACTGAGACAGCACTCACGCTTCCAGAAATCTTAGCCACCAAGACCCATAACCCTCAGCAAAGACGCACACTGTACAGCCTGCGTGTCAGAGAGCTGGCACGAGCCCAGGCCCTTCCCCTCACAGTGGGTCCCCCTCAAGGTCTGCACCCTGGGAGTCCTGCAGAAGCGAGGGCAGGGGCTATACCAGGGCGGAGCGGAGGGGAGCACAGGTTCAGAGCCCGCGGAGTTGGGGCGCTTGTGTCGGGGTAGAGACGCGGGCTTGTCCAGGAGGCAGCGAACCTGCCGCCTCCACCCAGGCTCTCCCTCCCTCCCTCCTCTCCGCCCAGGACTCTCCGACCAACAAGCTGCTCTACGCCAAGGAGATCCCCGAGTACCGGAAGATCGTGCAGCGCTACTACAAACAGATCCACGACATGACCCCGCTCAGCGAGCAGGAGATGAACGCGCACCTGGCTGAGGAGTCGCGGGTGCGGCCGGCCGGGCGGGTGGGGGCTCTGTGTGAGCAGCAGGTCTCGGTGGGGCCTGGCTCTGACCGCGGAGCCAGCCACCCTCCAAGTCCCGCCTGTCTCTCCTCACAGAAATACCAGAATGAGTTCAACACCAACGTGGCCATGGCAGAGATCTATAAATACGCCAAGAGGTACCGCCCGCAGGTGAGTAGCCCCCAGTGTAGGGCCCTCGACGGCTCCGCCCGCCCTGCCCACCTCCACCTGCTCAGAGAAACCCGGGGTGAGCATCGCTCTCGGGTATCCCTGTCCCCGGGACATTTGGGCGGTGGGTGTGGCCGCCATCAGTCCGTGTGTACTGCCCCACATCTATGCTGGGGCCGGCAGCGGGGTGTCCAGGCGCGGGTCCAGCTCCTCACGCTTCCCCCCTTTCAGATCATGAGCGCCCTGGAGGCGAACCCCACGGCCCGGAGGACACAGCTGCAGCACAAGTTTGAGCAGGTGGTGGCCCTGATGGAGGACAACATCTACGAGTGCTACAGCGAGGCCTGACCTGTGGCTGGTGCACGGCACCTGCCCTCGACGTCACTCTGCCCCCCGTGCCCCCGAAGCCGGCTGGGAGACGATGCCACACGAGGGGCCTGAGCCAGGCAGAGGCGTCCCCGGCCCCTCAGGCACCATCCCCTCCCGCCTGCCTGCAGACCCCCAGCTCTGGGCCGGAGGCTCCAACACCGTCTACTCAGCACAGCCTGGACGGCGCCCCATTCGCTTTGTCCCGGCCAAGAGCCCTGCCTTGCGCGGCCCAGCGCCGGTGAACTCGCCCAACGGGCAAGGAGGCAGCCTGGCCCCCAGGCCACAGTCAGAAACGCTACCTCATCCTGCCTGGCGGAGGGGAGGCCACGTGACCCAGCCTGTGGGTGGGGTCTGCTTCAGCCACCAAGACGCTGCCCCCGTCTCCACTCACCTGCAGAAGGGCCTGGCCCTTTCCAGCGACGTCAGGTTTTCCTGCTGCTCGAGTGGCCGCCAGCGGAGCAGGCGGTGTCCACGGCGCCACGCCGGGCAGCACCAGGCTAGGGGCCGGGGGTCAGTGCTGGGTGATCCTGGTCTCCGGGGCGGGGGGTCGGGGTGGAGTTACACCAAGGCTGTAGCTGGGCTACTTGATCTTGCTGGAAGTGTTTCTAAAGATAGCACCACTTTTTGTTGTTGTTTTTTTAAAAGAAGCTTTTATATATTAAAAAAAAACCCTTATCACGCGTCAACTGTGAATAGCTGCCGCTAGTGCAGAGGACCCGGGAGGGGTCCCCGGGGGCTCCCAGCGCAACACTGGAAATGACTGTTCCAGGGACGGGCAGACCTGGCCGAAACCCCCTGTGCCCCGAGAACATCACCCTGTCCGTGCTGTCTCACCTGGCCGGCGCCGGGGCAGGTTGCGGCCCTTGGGGTGGGGTTGGAGGGGGACGCTGGGGCTCTCTGGAACCTTCTTTATAATAAAAGCCTGATGGGAAAACCTGCCGTGGGCTCCAGCCTTTGTCCTGAGGACGGCCATGCCTGAAGCAGAAAGGAGGGCGGGGAACCTGGCTTAGGACCTCGCCCAGGCCCCTTTGTGAGGGGTGGGCAGACGCTGACCCCCGTCTGAGAAGGTTCAGTAGGGCTGTGCAGGCCAGGAAGACGTCACAGTGACTGTGTGCCCCCTGCCCCTAACCTGCTGACCTGTGTTAACAAGAAGCTGTGAGGAGCAGAGCAGTGTCCCGTGTTACAGATGCAGACGCTGTTAGTCACTCCGACCCCCGTGCCCCCGAAGCCGGCTGGGAGACGATGCCACACGAGGGGCCTGAGCCAGGCAGAGGCGTCCCCGGCCCCTCAGGCACCATCCCCTCCCGCCTGCCTGCAGACCCCCAGCTCTGGGCCGGAGGCTCCAACACCGTCTACTCAGCACAGCCTGGACGGCGCCCCATTCGCTTTGTCCCGGCCAAGAGCCCTGCCTTGCGCGGCCCAGCGCCGGTGAACTCGCCCAACGGGCAAGGAGGCAGCCTGGCCCCCAGGCCACAGTCAGAAACGCTACCTCATCCTGCCTGGCGGAGGGGAGGCCACGTGACCCAGCCTGTGGGTGGGGTCTGCTTCAGCCACCAAGACGCTGCCCCCGTCTCCACTCACCTGCAGAAGGGCCTGGCCCTTTCCAGCGACGTCAGGTTTTCCTGCTGCTCGAGTGGCCGCCAGCGGAGCAGGCGGTGTCCACGGCGCCACGCCGGGCAGCACCAGGCTAGGGGCCGGGGGTCAGTGCTGGGTGATCCTGGTCTCCGGGGCGGGGGGTCGGGGTGGAGTTACACCAAGGCTGTAGCTGGGCTACTTGATCTTGCTGGAAGTGTTTCTAAAGATAGCACCACTTTTTGTTGTTGTTTTTTTAAAAGAAGCTTTTATATATTAAAAAAAAACCCTTATCACGCGTCAACTGTGAATAGCTGCCGCTAGTGCAGAGGACCCGGGAGGGGTCCCCCGGGGCTCCCAGCGCAACACTGGAAATGACTGTTCCAGGGACGGGCAGACCTGGCCGAAACCCCCTGTGCCCCGAGAACATCACCCTGTCCGTGCTGTCTCACCTGGCCGGCGCCGGGGCAGGTTGCGGCCCTTGGGGTGGGGTTGGAGGGGGACGCTGGGGCTCTCTGGAACCTTCTTTATAATAAAAGCCTGATGGGAAAACCTGCCGTGGGCTCCAGCCTTTGTCCTGAGGACGGCCATGCCTGAAGCAGAAAGGAGGGCGGGGAACCTGGCTTAGGACCTCGCCCAGGCCCCTTTGTGAGGGGTGGGCAGACGCTGACCCCCGTCTGAGAAGGTTCAGTAGGGCTGTGCAGGCCAGGAAGACGTCACAGTGACTGTGTGCCCCCTGCCCCTAACCTGCTGACCTGTGTTAACAAGAAGCTGTGAGGAGCAGAGCAGTGTCCCCGTGTTACAGATGCAGACGCTGTTAGCACGGCTGAGGAATCTCCCAGATATTGGCAAAGTGAGGACACACGCCAGCGTGTGCAGGCCCCTCATGCCTCCGCTGCACGCTTCCTCCAGGCCGGAGCGTTCCCGCGGCCCCAGCGTGTGGGGGGAGCTTCGAGGCGACTGCCCTGGAAAAAGAGCCAATGTTTGTACACTCACCCTCAGTTTGTCACCCGTCTTGACAAATGCGCATCGGCTTCCCCATGGCTTGGACGGTCAAGAATCCACCTGTAATGCAGGAGACCCGGGTCTGATCTCTGGGTTGGGGAGATCCCCCGGACAAGAAGATGGCAGCCCGCTCCAGTTTTCCTGCCTGGAAAATCCCACGGACGGAGGGGCCTGGTGGGCTACAGTCCACGGGGTTGCAAGAGTCGGGTATGACGGAGCAACTTAACGCAACACTTTCTTGGTAACTGTGCCCCCAATTCCATTATTCAGATGAGGCAACAGAGGCAGGTTGCCCCAGGCTGGATGAGCCCCAAACTCTTCCTCACCACAGCCCGTGACTTGGGATCAGCAAACACCATGCAGACCCCCAGGCTCCCGCTCCCCGCCTCAGGGGGCTCTGGGTCTGAGCCGTGGCTGAGAGTCACCAAGCCCAGGAAAGGTCACTAGAGGACCAGCTCCCAATTTGAAGCAGTTAAGGGGTTTTTTTCCTTTTAGGAAAGAAAAATAATCACACATTTACCAGGAGTAAGACCTAGGACAGAAAAAAATGCGTACAATTTAAACAAAACCCTACCAACACCAGTTCTAGAATTAATGAGCATAGAAAAGTGAGACGAGAAAAGTAAACAATTTTTAGCTTTAAAAATAGCCTCTTCCTGTAGTGCCTTCTGGGTGGAGAGTCTATCTTTTCAAATTTTCTATTCTGATCACTGATGCCTTTTTATTAAGCAGCAGATTTTCTAATTTGAGTTATTGACACATTTGATGAGTGTTTTGCGGGGGGTGATTCTAGAATGAATATGTGTTTTCTGCAGAACTGTCAGGAAGTACAAAAAACCTGAAGAAAACAAAAGCTCCCCTAACCCACCCATGGTGTGCATCTCAGAGAATGCCTCTCCCAAACCCCAAATTGTGGGCCTGCCTGGGCTGGGGGCTGAGGATCGAGAAGTGGGATCAGGACGTACTCCATTCTGCAGCTGCCTTTTCCCCATGCGGCAAGCCGTCAGTAACATCTTTCTATGCCGTTAAATGTTTCACAGCCTGTGTTAATGCCTGATTAACATGCACTTCCTTTTTAAAGTTTAAAAACGCATTGCAAATGAACTCTTTCTCTCCTTGCTGGGATCATTTCTCAGCAACAAGGTGGCCGCCCTCTGTGAACCACCTCGGTCCTTATCGGGCCCGAAGACTTACCTCGCAGCCACAGGTGTCCCTGGCGCCATCTGAGGGTCGCAGGAGGTAGGAACTTCGACGGTGTGTCTGAGCCAGGGAGCAGGCTTTCCTGAGTCTTGTGGGGGCTCCATGCTCATGGGTCTTCCAGGTCGGGGCTCCTGGCTTGCCCCCAGCTCGTGGAGATGCCCTGTTGTTGCCCACCCTCCACCTCCCAGAGCCTCACCCCCGTCCTGGGGTACCTCCCACAATCCTGTTGGTGGGACGCGCCAGCCCAGCTCCCTGCCGTCTGTGCGCAGTGCCCTCGGGGCTCAGCCAGCAGCCACGTGACAAGAGGCCTCAGGGAAGCCATTGGCATAGCTAGATACAGCCTCTGGTGGGATCCGGCGAGGTGAGGGCGGGGCTGGGGGTGCAGGGCAGGGAGGCAACACCAGCTGCACGCTGCGCTGCCTCACTTTCCCTCTGTCCAACGGCCTAGCCCGCCCGGGTGCTGTCCAGTTCACCTCTGACTCCCTTCAAATCCACTCCATCCGTCGCTGCCTGCCTCCCCGGCTTCATCCCTCATTGGGGCCATCTCTCGGCCGCCTCCTGAACCAGCTGAGATCTCACCCCACGAGGTGGTCGCCCTGCAAGTCCTCGTGTGGACCCCACACTGTGGACTCATCACTGACCCCTATCTATGTGCAGTTCCTCAGCAGATCCCATCCACTCTGCCTGAACATCTACCTAGAACCCAGCACTCCTAACCCCGCCCCCTCCATGGCCGGCCATCTCTCAGCTGGACCACAGCAGGGTCCTCCGGCCTGACTTCCCTGGTGGCTCAGATGGTAAAGAACTCGCCTGCAGTGCAGGGGGCCCAGGTTCGATCCCCAGGTCAGAGAGATGCCCTGGAGAAGGGAATTGCAACCCCCTGCAGTTTTCCTGCCTGGAGAATTCTATGGACAGAGGAGCCTGGTGGGATCACAGACAGTTTGACACAACTTAGCGACTAACACACACACACCGCTCTGGCCTACCTGTTGCTTCCCGTGTCCAACTACCAGCACTCTGCAGCTTAACAGTTTCAAATGGCCATTTATCACAATTAAGACCCAAAGCTCTTACTGTGGCTTACAAGGCTCTTCAGGTTCTAATCCTTGTCATGGTGCCTACTGCTACATACAACCCCCACCCCACCCAGTACATTCATGGGGCTCATGCGTCTGTGATTGGGGCAAGGCTCAAGAAGGCAGGCCCCCCCGTGCCACTTGGTGCCAGAGGGGCTGCTCAACTGGGGTACAAGACCCAGTTCCAAGATGGTCCAGCCCATGGCTGGCAAACTGGTGCTGGCTGGTGCTCAGCTGGGGCTGAGAAGTGGGGTGTCTTGATTCTAACCCAATGGCTGTTTGGGCTTCCCCACTGCATGGTGGCTGAGTTCTAAGTACAAAAAAAAAAAAAACAGGAAAACACTCTGCACGCAGGAAGCAGAAGCTGCCGGTCTCTTGAGGCTAGGGCCCTAATGTCACCTCCCCTGTACCCTGTCCAAGCGATCACAGAGCCCAGGCTCAAAGGGCAGGGACGCAGACCCCAGCTCTCCTCGGGCAGAGTGTCACATATATTTCAGAAAACCCCGGACCTCACCTCCACACCTGGCTACTGGTAGCCCCATAGCCCATGCTACACCCCAAGACCTCTGCCCCTTCTCTTCCTCCTGTGGTTTCCTGCAGGGCCCTGGTCCTACTCAGTGACTAGGTGAACGATCCCTACTTTCGCTCAGCACCTCCAACCCCTACAGAGCTCCTTCTCAACACACACCACGGCCATCTCTCCCCTGCCGGTCTGGCTCCCACTGCCCCCAGGACATCATCTGCCTTCCTTAGTCCAGCCCTCCACACCTTGCTGCCCCTGCCCCGCAGTCCAGGGGCTCACAGCATCCCTCCCCAACCTGTGCTTCTCTCCAAGCCACGCCCCCCTTCAGTCCCCCCTAGCGCTGGGGCCTCTGCTTACAACACCCTTCCTCCCTCCTCTGTCTGGCAATTCCTGCTCATCCTTTAAGACCAAAAGCCGCCTCCTCCAGGAAGCAGGGTGGACTGAGCACCTCTCCTGTGCCTCCACAGGCCCCTGCATGCCTCTGCATGCCTGTCACAGTCTGCCTGCCTCTCCCAGGACAGTAGCTTCTATCTGGGTCCTAGTCCTGGATGGCCCAATCCTTAGACCCCAAGCCTCTTCCCACACCTGTTAGTGGACAAAAAATATAATAATCTTTATTGATAAATAAGTTATAGTGAAATAGAGTGATAGTGTTTAGGGAGTTAAACGTAGACTCTGTCTCCCTCCACCCCGCCTCTAGCTCTTGGCTTCTGCCTTCTTGCTGGTTGCTCTGGCCGCTGAGGACTTGGGGAGGCCAGGCATTCTCGGGCCCTTAGGGGCCTCTGCCTTCCTGGCCAGTGGTACAGGCTCCCTCTTGGACCCACTGCCCTTGGGACGAACAGTGGCCTTGGCCTTGGGCCCCTCCCCAGTAGCCTCCTTAGGGACCTTGCTCCCCATCTTCTTTTTGGCCACGGAAGCTGCACCTTTCTCACCCTGTAAGAGAGCAAACCAGGAGGTGGTGGCAGACCTGGGCACACCACTCAGAGCCAGGAACCCAGGGTTGAAGCCCCAGCTCTGGCTTGCTTTTGACAAGCACCCTCAACTCCCTGAGCCCCAGCCTCCTCTCTAGAAAGTGCAGCTGTGACCCTCAGGGTGCTGGAGGGCCGTGAGGAGAGGGAAGTGAGGTGTAGGGAAATAAGGTACCCTCTTCCTCGGCTGACGCCTCTGGACTTAGGTGGGGACACCGACCCCTGGTCACTGGAGACCTGAACCAGGGCAGTCAGCACCTAGAGCTCCTTTCAACACACCACGGCCATCTCCCTGCCGGTCTGGCTCCCACTGCCCCAGGACATCATCTGCCTTCCTTAGTCCAGCCCTCCACACCTTGCTGCCCCTGCCCCGCAGTCCAGGGCTCACAGCATCCCTCCCCAACCTGTGCTTCTCTCCAAGCCACGCCCCCCTTCAGTCCCCCCTAGCGCTGGGGCCTCTGCTTACAACACCCTTCCTCCCTCCTCTGTCTGGCAATTCCTGCTCATCCTTTAAGACCAAAAGCCGCCTCCTCCAGGAAGCAGGGTGGACTGAGCACCTCTCCTGTGCCTCCACAGGCCCCTGCATGCCTCTGCATGCCTGTCACAGTCTGCCTGCCTCTCCCAGGACAGTAGCTTCTATCTGGGTCCTAGTCCTGGATGGCCCAATCCTTAGACCCCAAGCCTCTTCCCACACCTGTTAGTGGACAAAAAATATAATAATCTTTATTGATAAATAAGTTATAGTGAAATAGAGTGATAGTGTTTAGGGGAGTTAAAACGTAGACTCTGTCTCCCTCCACCCCGCCTCTAGCTCTTGGCTTCTGCCTTCTTGCTGGTTGCTCTGGCCGCTGAGGACTTGGGGAGGCCAGGCATTCTCGGGCCCTTAGGGGCCTCTGCCTTCCTGGCCAGTGGTACAGGCTCCCTCTTGGACCCACTGCCCTTGGGACGAACAGTGGCCTTGGCCTTGGGCCCCTCCCCAGTAGCCTCCTTAGGGACCTTGCTCCCCATCTTCTTTTTGGCCACGGAAGCTGCACCTTTCTCACCCTGTAAGAGAGCAAACCAGGAGGTGGTGGCAGACCTGGGCACACCACTCAGAGCCAGGAACCCAGGGTTGAAGCCCCAGCTCTGGCTTGCTTTTGACAAGCACCCTCAACTCCCTGAGCCCCAGCCTCCTCTCTAGAAAGTGCAGCTGTGACCCTCAGGGTGCTGGAGGGCCGTGAGGAGAGGGAAGTGAGGTGTAGGAAAATAAGTTACCCTCTTCCTCGGCTGACCCCTCTGGACTTAGGTGGGGACACCCGACCCCTGGTCACTGGAGACCTGAACCAGGGCAGTCAGCCCGGCACCTACCGTGTTGACTGTGGGCTTTGAACTCTGACTCCTGGGTTCTGCCTTCCTGTGAGCCCCGGCCTCTGCTGGAAGAGAGGATGACCCGTGAGAAAGACCCCTTTGTGGATGAGCTGCTGCTGTGCAGGGGGCTTCGGGGGCCTCACAGCCCTCCTCCTGTGAGAGGCCCAGGCCTCACTCTGACACTCGCAGGCTGTGTGACTTGGGCAAGCTGTTCAGCCGTGGAGCGTGGAGCCCTTGTCTGCCAACTGAAGGTCGCAGCCTCTCTCCCATGGACAGGAGGAGGATTAAGTGGATGGAGGATGATCAGTTTCCTACCCACCCGCACCAAAGGCCCACGACAGGTGCATCAACCCCTTTAGCCCTTCCTCCACATGGTGGCGGGATACATTTTTTGGAACAGCTCGGGCCCAAGCTGTTCCCTTTTCAGAGTTTTTCTATAAACTGATAAAACCATCATGGAGAACAGTATGGAGTTTCCTTAAGAAACTAGGAATTAAGACTATCATATGATCCAGCAATCCCACTATGGGACATATATCCTAAGTAAACCATAATTCAAAAAGACACATGTACCCCACTGTTCACTGCAACAGTATCCACAACAATTAGCACGTGGAAGCAACACAGATGTCCATCGACACATGAAAGGATAAAGGGGCTGTGGTACCTTTATACCAACATTACTCCACCATAAACAAGGAGTAAATCTGAGTCAGTTCTACGGAGGTGGATGAACCTCCAGCGAGTCACACAGAGTGAAGTCAGACAGAGAAAACCAAATATCATGTATTAATGCTTATGTATATAGAATTAAGACAAATGGTACCGATAAACGTATCTTCAGGGCAGGAAGAGAGAGTCAGACATAGAGAACCAATTTGAGGGCACAGGTGGGGAACCGAGGGAGTAGCACCGACATATATGCACTACCGTGTGTAAGACAGCTAGTGGGGAGCTGG
Organism: Tragulus kanchil; assembly: GCA_022376925.1. NCBI lineage: Eukaryota > Metazoa > Chordata > Mammalia > Artiodactyla > Tragulidae > Tragulus > Tragulus kanchil. The sequence continues at coordinate 224,081,658 of JAIOJX010000030.1, read as the reverse complement.
TGTGCAGCCCAAGGAGTGCGGCTCGGTGCTCTGCGATGACCAAAAGGGTGGGGTGGGGTTGGGTGGGAGGGAGGCTCAACAGGCAGAGGATGTGTGCTAAGGCACTTCAGTCACGTCCAACTCTTCGTGACTCCATGGACTGTAGCCTGCCAGGCCCCTCTGTCCACGGGATTCACCAGGTGAGAATACTGGAGTGGGTTGCATTTCCTTCTCTGGGGATCTTCCCAACATAGGGATCAAACCTGTGTCTCTTATCTCTCTTGCATTGGCAGGAGGCTTCTTTACCACTGGCACCACCTGGGAAGCCCAGGAGGAGATATATGTTGATTCCAGTAGTCATGTGTGATGTGAGCATTGGACCATTAAGAAGGCTGAGTGCTGAAGAATTGTTGCTTTCAAATTGGGGTGCTGGAAAAGACTCTTAAGAATGAATCCCTTGGGGCTTCCCTGGTGGTCCAGTGGATAAGGACACTGCCTTGCAGTGCAAGGGGCTTCAGTTCGATGGCCTGGGAAGATCCCGCATGCCACAGGGCGACTGGACTGATGTGTCCAATTACCGAGCCAGAGCTTTGGAGTGCGTGCACCCTGAGCCGGTGCTCTGCGATGAGAGAGGCCACTGAGATGGGAGGCCCACACAGGCCAAAGAACAAAGAAATAAATGAAAGACCAATAGAAGTGGCCAAAAAAAAAAAAAAATGAATGAATTCCTTGGACCACAAGAGCAAACTAGTCAACCTTAAAGGAAATTAACCCTGAGTACACATTGGAAGGACTGATGCTGAAGTTGAGGCTCCAGTACTTTGGGCAGCTGATGCAAAGAGCCAACTCACTAGAAAAAGAGAGTGATGCTGGGAAAGACTGAAGCCAGAAGGAGAAGAGAGGGACAGAGGAAGAGATGGCTGGGTGGCATCACCTATTCAATGGACATGAACTTAGGCAAAATTAGGGAGATGGTGAAGGATAGGGAGGCCTGACATGCTGCAGTCCAAGGTTGCCAAGAGTTGGATGCAACTTGGCCACTGAACAACAACATAGCTGATTCGTGTCTTTGTATAGCAGAAAAACAATGTAAAGCGATCATACTCAAATTTTAAAAAGGAAAAAACATTTTTTGAATTAATAAGAATAAGAAAACACCTCGGGCCCTGGAGTAGGTCGCCCTTTCCTTCTCCAGGGGGTCTTCCCGACTCAGCGATCAAACCCTAAGGGATCACGCCCTTGTTAAGAGTCTTTCCACAGCTCCTCACGATACAGCCCAGCCTCCCACTGACCTTCACAGCGTTCCCTTTCCGGCCCCAATGCACACAGACAGAACTGTGTGTACTATTTCCACCTTCTTCATGCCTTCTTTGCGCAAGCTGTTGCCTGCCTGGGCCACCTCCAGGAAGCCTCCTCTGACCCCTCTCAGAGCCGACGTCTCCTCCCACCCCACCGGCTACCACACATTCTCTGTGCCTCCAGATCAAGCCAAGTCTCAGGGCACACTGAATGGACACCCCTTCTTTCTCAGACCTGGCCCCTCCATTCCAACTCGTGACCAGCGGCTGCCAGAAACCCCACCCCACGCTCACCCCATTCACATCCATACCTTGGCTGCTCCCTGCGCTTTTGACCTGGGAAGGAATCCCGCAAGGGCTTCAGTTCGATGGCCTGGGAAGATCCCGCATGCCACAGGGCGACTGGACTGATGTGTCCAATTACCGAGCCAGAGCTTTGGAGTGCGTGCACCCTGAGCCGGTGCTCTGCGATGAGAGAGGCCACTGAGATGGGAGGCCCACACAGGCCAAAGAACAAAGAAATAAATGAAAGACCAATAGAAGTGGCCAAAAAAAAAAAAAAATGAATGAATTCCTTGGACCACAAGAGCAAACTAGTCAACCTTAAAGGAAATTAACCCTGAGTACACATTGGAAGGACTGATGCTGAAGTTGAGGCTCCAGTACTTTGGGCAGCTGATGCAAAGAGCCAACTCACTAGAAAAAGAGAGTGATGCTGGGAAAGACTGAAGCCAGAAGGAGAAGAGAGGGACAGAGGAAGAGATGGCTGGGTGGCATCACCTATTCAATGGACATGAACTTAGGCAAAATTAGGGAGATGGTGAAGGATAGGGAGGCCTGACATGCTGCAGTCCAAGGGGTTGCCAAGAGTTGGATGCAACTTGGCCACTGAACAACAACATAGCTGATTCGTGTCTTTGTATAGCAGAAAAACAATGTAAAGCGATCATACTCAAATTTTAAAAAGGAAAAAACATTTTTTGAATTAATAAGAATAAGAAAACACCTCGGGCCCTGGAGTAGGTCGCCCTTTCCTTCTCCAGGGGGTCTTCCCGACTCAGCGATCAAACCCTAAGGGATCACGCCCTTGTTAAGAGTCTTTCCACAGCTCCTCACGATACAGCCCAGCCTCCCACTGACCTTCACAGCGTTCCCTTTCCGGCCCCAATGCACACAGACAGAACTGTGTGTACTATTTCCACCTTCTTCATGCCTTCTTTGCGCAAGCTGTTGCCTGCCTGGGCCACCTCCAGGAAGCCTCCTCTGACCCCTCTCAGAGCCGACGTCTCCTCCCACCCCACCGGCTACCACACATTCTCTGTGCCTCCAGATCAAGCCAAGTCTCAGGGCACACTGAATGGACACCCCTTCTTTCTCAGACCTGGCCCCTCCATTCCAACTCGTGACCAGCGGCTGCCAGAAACCCCACCCCACGCTCACCCCATTCACATCCATACCTTGGCTGCTCCCTGCGCTTTTGACCTTTGACCTCTTGACAGGCCCACTGGCACTGGGAGGGGGCTGTGTAGCCCTGGCCGACTGCTTAGAGGGCTTCTTGGTCTCACCCGGTCTTGCCTCTTGGTCTTTGGTCTGCTTGCTTTTCTTGGGGGCCGTCTTGGCTGCACCTGGTTTGGGAGGAGCTGCCTTTCCCTCTCCGGCCTTCTGGGATCCTTTCTTCACCTCACCGGGGTTGGCAGGGTCCTTCTTTGACTCACTGGGTTTCTTGGGGTCTTTTTCCTCAGCTTGACCAGGCTTACTGGGGGCTGTCTTCTTGGGCTTGATTTCCCTTTTTCCTTTGGGAACTAACTGGCCGTGGAGAGAACAGGGAGGAATTGAGAACAGGGGTTCTAGGTGTCTCAGGCCCCAGGACCCTACGTGAGGCTCAGAGAAGACCCCATTCCCAAGGAAGGGGAGAAGAAGGCAGCCAAGGGCTTGGGGAGAGGACCCACAACCACCTCCTAAAAGCCGAAGCCAGTCGTTCATGCCACCCATCTCTCCTCTGCGAGGGAGGTACTGGCATGTAGGAGCGAAGGGACTCAAGTTTCCAAAACTCACCCAGTGTTCTCCTCCACCCTAGCCAGGCTCAGCGCTGCACCCCTGGGACCCGTCACTGACCCTGTCCTCTGATGCTAACAACCTATGAATCTCCTCGGAGCCCGCAACACCTTCCCGTGGGCTGTGGCTCTGACACCCCGGCCCTGGCAGGTCTCTCTGCCACTGCATCCCCAGGTCTTCGGGCCGCTTCCGTTCCGTGCAGCTGAACAGGGTCATGGAGATCAGACAGCCGAGGGTTCCCGGCTTGCTCCAACTCCAACCCCAACTCTGCAACTCTGAGTCTTCTCCTCCCCCTGGGGCCTTGGTCGTTCCTTCTTTACAATGGGGTCCTCAGGGAGGGTGCGGGCAACAGGCCAATGCAGGGGCTCCTGACACCCGAGGCCTCATGGGTCCCCATGACCTGCCACTACCAGAAACCACCACTACTCCCCGCGCACACACACCCTGACTCTGTGGTACCCGCAACCCCCTTCCCTGCCTCCCCCTCCCCTTGGCCCACTTTCCTTGGTCCCATGCACCCTCTCTGGCTCCCCTTCACCTACCCTGTGCCCTCCGTCTTGCCAGGGCTGCTGTTTAAACTCTGACCCCCACAGTTGGAGTTCTAGGTGGGGGTCTCCCTGTGCTCAGCCACCCTATTCCCACAGGGCCTGGAACGTGTAGGTAGAGAATGTTCCACCACATTCCATGGCGACTGTCAGAGCAACTGCTACGTGCTGGGGCACAGCAGCGACAAGGCAGACCTCATGTCTGGGTCCCTGAGATGTCCCTGGGAGGCAGCTGGCAGTCACGCTCCTGGAGTCTGATTCTGTGCCCAGTGGGCTCTTAGTTCTGGGTGACTCGCCCCTTTGAGAGGAGGATGTGGTGGCTCAGGGAGGTGCCAGACCTGGTTTGGAGACCTTGGTCTAGGGCCAGTGAGCCTGGGGAGCACACCCCAAGGCTGTGACTTTGTAGGAGGCCAAGGCTGGGTCTGTGCTGTCCATGGAAAAGAATTCCAGGAAGAGGTCATGGATACCAAGGACCCAGAGTGAAACAGCTGCGACGGTCTCGGGTCACGGGTCACACTCACAAAGGAAGAAGGTGGCTGCAGTAGGGTGACGGGGGCCATGTGGGGGTTCAGCTCCCCCTGGGGAGGTAAAGAGAGAGGAAGAACAAGAAGAGACAGGAGGAGAGAGGGAACAGGGCGGGGAAACAGCACCCAGAGGTCAGGAAGAAAGAGCCGGAACTGGAGCTTCAGCTCTCAGCGCCTGCCACCTCCCGCCACCCCCAGCCACTCACCTTGAAGCTGCCTGTGGCCCCCCTGGCCTTGGAGTTGACGGGCCGGGTGAGGAGGCCGCGGTGCATGCCTGTGGCCAGGGCCTGCTTCAGCAGGTGCTTGAGCCGGACCACGTCCACGGCCGGGTACTTCTGCAGGATGTAAGCCTTGATGGCCACCACTGAGGTCCCCCGGCGCTGGTCCCCGGCCTGCAGCGCCTCCAGCACCATGCGCAGCACCGGAGGGTGGCGGCGTGGCACTCGGACGGTGCTGCAGGCCAGGCCTGCGGACAGATGGCGAGATGTCACTCAGACCCCAGGCCGTCCCTGGGCTCCAATGAGGACAAACACACCCAGTGAAGCACTCACGACATGCTGGCCAGTTCCCACAGTGGGTAGGCCAGCAGCTTAAAGAGTCAAATACACACTCCCTCAACCCCGCCCTGGGTTGGTGCCACTGCCCCCAACTCCCAGTCTGGGAGCAGAGGCGGGTGCACTGCTCGGCTAGTCATGGTCTGCTAGTACCAGCCCTCCACAAAGGCTTACTGAAACGCATTAAGCTCAGTTAAGTTCTGTCGCTCAGTCATGCATGACTCTTTGTGATCCCGTGGACGGTAGCATGCCGGGCTTCCCTGTCCTTCACCACCCACCAAAGTTTGCTCAAACTCATATCATTGAATCAGTGATGCCATCCAACCATCTCGTCCTCTGTCGTCCCCGTCTCCTCCTGCCCTCAGTCTTCCCCAGCATCAGGGTCTTTTCCAATGAGTCGTCTCTTCCCATCAGGCGGCCAAAGTATTGGACCTTCTTCAGCTTCAGCATTAGTCCTTCCAATGAATATCCAGGGTTGATTTCCTTTAGGAGTGACTGGTTTGATCTGTTTGCTGTCCAAGGGACTCTCAAAGAGTGTTCTCCAACATTATGGTTCAAAGGCAGCAAGTCTTCAGCACTCAGCCTTCTTTACGGTCCAGCTCTCACATCCATACGTGACTACAGGAAAAACCACAGCTTTGACTCTTTGGACATTCATCAGTCAAGTGATGTCTCTGCTTTCCAACACGCCATCTAGGTTTTTCATAGGTTTTCTTTCAAGGAGGAAGCATCTTTTAATTTCATAGCTGCAGTCATCCTCCACAGTGATTTTGGAGCCCAGGAAAATAAAGTTGGTCGCTGTTTCCATTGTTTGCCCATCTATTTGCCATGAAGAGATGGGACTGAAGTGCAATGTCTGATATTTCCTTTGCCTCTGGTCTCCATCTTTTCAATAACTTGTGCTTAGTTGCTCAGTGGTGACTGACTCTCTGTGACCCCATGGACTGTAGCTCATCAGGCTCTTCTGTCCATGGGAATTCTCCAGGCAAGAATATTGGAGTGGGTTGCCAAGCCCTCCTCCAGGGGATCTTCCCGACCCAGGAAGTGAACCCAGGTCTCCCGCATTGAACGCAGATTCTTTACCATCTGAGCCACCAGGGAAGTCCAAAAAGCATTAAAGGGTCCTTTTAATAAACAAAACTGGGGTCTCTCTGGTGGTCCAGTTGTTAAGAATTCACCTGTCAGAAATGCAAATCAAAACTACTATGAGGTATCACCTCACACCAGTCAGAATGGCCATTATCAAAAAATCTATAGACAATAAACTCTGGAGAGGGTGTGGAGAAAAGGGAACCCTCTTGCACTGTTGGTGGGAATGTAAATTGATATAGCCACTAGGGATAACAGTATGAAGACTCTTTTAAAAACTAGGAATAGGGCTTCCCTGGTGGTCCAGTGGGTAAGGACACCGCCTTGCAGTGCAAGGGGCGCCGGTTCAATCCTTGGCCTGGGAACATCCCACGTGCCACGGAGAGGCTGGACCGATGTGTCCAATTACCGAGCCGGAGCTCTGGAGCGCATTTGCCCAGAGCCGGAGCTCTGGGACGACAGGGGCCACCGCGATGGGAGGCCCACACTGGCCAAAGAACAAAGACAGATGCAAAATAGAGAAATGAACAACCAATAGAAGTGGCCCACCCATCCCCCTCCCTCCCCACCCCACCCCACAAAAGATAAATAAATAAATAAACCTGAAGGGGTGGGATGGGGAGGGAGTGGGAAGAGGGCTCAGGTGGGAGGGGTCAAAGATGTAACTATGACTGATTTGGGCTTATATATATAGCAGTAAACAACCAAACTCTGCAAAGCAAAATAAAGACAACAACAACAACAACAAAAAAAACACAGAGAGAATGACAAAGTAAAATATCAAGTCAGCACATACTTTAAAGGATTCACTATCCTGATAATTAACAATTAAAAAAAAAAGAAAAAAGAACCCACCTGCCAATGAAAGGCACTCGGGTTCGATCCCTGGTCTGCGAAGTAAGATTCCACATGTCCTGGGGTAACTAAGCCCTGTATGTCACAACTACCAAAGCTCGTGACCTAGAGCTAGTGCTCTACAACACTAAGAGAAGCCACCTCACTGAGCAGCTCATGCACCGTGACAAAGACCCAGTGCAGCCAAAATAAATAAATACTTTAAAAATAAATAAATAACCCCCTACACAAACAGCTCAGTTGTCTCAATCTAACTAACAGCTTACAGGAAATGCAAGGGTCACAGGCATGAAGTCAGTAAAACCCAGATATGAGGAGCACTCCAGGACACACGGTCCAGTTTCTCCTACAAATACACAAGGAGGAAAAGACAACATGGGAAGGGTCCCAAAGAGGAAGGATCCTAAGAGACCCTTTAGCCAGATGCAAGCAAGGTAGGGGCCTTGCTCAGAATCAGAATATGAACTGAACAATTCAACTGGGTAAAAAAGAAAAGGCAACCAGACAAATGTGAGCACTGGAATATCTGATGATATTATGGATGATTGTGTTTCCAGTATGCTAATGGCACTGCAGTTATTTTAAGAGATTCTTGTCTTTTCAAGTGAACAATTTACAGATGAAATAAGTCTGACTTTGACTCTGAAAAAATGTACTGGTGCAGCACTGGTACCCACGAGCTGTGAGCTGCTGAGGTTGAACGACCGGTGCATGGGGTGGGGAGGGGGCTGTCACTGCACTGTCAGTCTACTTTCATGTCCCTTTGGTAGTTTTCATCATAACAAGTAACAGAAGAATTTCACTCCTGAGTGTATACCCAAAGAGAGAAAAGAAAAAAATATGTCCGTACAAAAATGTATACGCAAATGTTCATAGCAGCGTTATGTATAAAAACCCCAAAGCAGAAACAACTCCAAAGTTCATAAACTAGTGAATGGATAAACAAAACGTGGTACAGCCATAATGCCATCCATCCAACAGGAAGAAAGATGTACTTCCTTGGAAACATCATGCAGAGTGAAAGAAGCCACTCACGAAAACTCACATATTGCATAATTAAGTTGATGTGAAATGTCTCGAATGGGCAAATCAGAGCCAGAAAGTAGATTCGTGGTTGCCAGGGGCTGGGAGGTGGGTAGAGATAGGAAGTGACTACCACCGAGTACAGGTTTTTGTTCAGAGAAGACGAAAATATTCTAACGTTGACAGTGGCGATGTGCTGCAACTGTGAATGTGCTAAAAGCCATTGTACACGTTAAGTGGGTGAATCGTATGCTCTGTGATTCACTGAGATGTCTCAATAAGCTGTTATTTTTAAATAGTTGCAAAAGAGAGTAGGATCCAGGTGAAGAGGGAAACAGGGTAAGACGTTGTCAGTCACCCTAAAGCACAGAAGAGTGGTTTAAATATGAAGCCTGATTTAAACATGGTGATTAGAAATGTTGATTTCTGACCAATCTACAAAAACTGAAAAAAGGAATCAAGTAGCCAGTATTTATTTAAATATGTGTGTGTGTATGTGTATGTCTATGTATATATATAGAGATGATATAGATATATGTATATATATATAAAGATAAATGTGCTCAGTTGTTCAACTGTGTCCAATTCTTTGCAACTCCAAGGTCTGTAGCCTGCCAGGCTCCTCGGTGTCCTTGGAATTTTTATATACTGGAGTGGGTAATCTTCTGCAGGGACTTTCACAGCAAATTTTAAAACCAGAAATTGAAATAAGTCTGACTTTGAATCTGAAAAAATGTACTGGTGCAGCACTGGTACCCACGAGCTGTGAGCTGCTGAGGTTGAACGACCGGTGCATGGGGTGGGGAGGGGGCTGTCACTGCACTGTCAGTCTACTTTCATGTCCCTTTGGTAGTTTTCATCATAACAAGTAACAGAAGAATTTCACTCCTGAGTGTATACCCAAAGAGAGAAAAGAAAAAAATATGTCCGTACAAAAATGTATACGCAAATGTTCATAGCAGCGTTATGTATAAAAACCCCAAAGCAGAAACAACTCCAAAGTTCATAAACTAGTGAATGGATAAACAAAACGTGGTACAGCCATAATGCCATCCATCCAACAGGAAGAAAGATGTACTTCCTTGGAAACATCATGCAGAGTGAAAGAAGCCACTCACGAAAACTCACATATTGCATAATTAAGTTGATGTGAAATGTCTCGAATGGGCAAATCAGAGCCAGAAAGTAGATTCGTGGTTGCCAGGGGCTGGGAGGTGGGTAGAGATAGGAAGTGACTACCACCGAGTACAGGTTTTTGTTCAGAGAAGACGAAAATATTCTAACGTTGACAGTGGCGATGTGCTGCAACTGTGAATGTGCTAAAAGCCATTGTACACGTTAAGTGGGTGAATCGTATGCTCTGTGATTCACTGAGATGTCTCAATAAGCTGTTATTTTTAAATAGTTGCAAAAGAGAGTAGGATCCAGGTGAAGAGGGAAACAGGGTAAGACGTTGTCAGTCACCCTAAAGCACAGAAGAGTGGTTTAAATATGAAGCCTGATTTAAACATGGTGATTAGAAATGTTGATTTCTGACCAATCTACAAAAACTGAAAAAAGGAATCAAGTAGCCAGTATTTATTTAAATATGTGTGTGTGTATGTGTATGTCTATGTATATATATAGAGATGATATAGATATATGTATATATATATAAAGATAAATGTGCTCAGTTGTTCAACTGTGTCCAATTCTTTGCAACTCCAAGGTCTGTAGCCTGCCAGGCTCCTCTCTGTCCTTGGAATTTTCTAGGTAATAATACTGGAGTGGGTAGCAATTTCCTTCTGCAGGGGATCTTCTCAACCCAGGAATAAAACCAGCATTTCCTAAAGTTCCTGTACTGCAGGCATATTCTTTACCACTGAGCCACCAGGGAAGCCCCTTAATACATATTTATAAACATATTAAAGTAGAAAAAATAGAAAACCCTTTAACATATACGGACAGCTATACCAAAATCTCATGGGAACTAATAATAATAATAATAACAACTAAAATAGACACACATATACAAAAGAAAAAGTAACCCAAACACAACAATATGGGCTTCCCTGGTGGCTCAGCAGTAAAGAATCCACCTGCCAAGGCAGGACACATGGGCTTGATTCCTCATATGGGAAAATCCCACATGCTACAAGGCAACTAAGCCTGTGCCCTACAGGCCACTGCTCCCCAATGCGAGTGACCACTATAATGAGAACCCACACACCACAACTAAAGAGTAGCCCCCACTCACCACACTAGAGATTTCCTCATATAGCACTGAAGACCCAGTGTGGTTAAAAACAAACTGTTTTTAAAAATACAACACCAAAAAGAGTCATCAAACCACACAAAAGAAAACAAAAGAAGAAGGGAGGAAAGAAGATCAAAAAAAAAAAATCTAAAATAACTAAAATAGCAAAAGGAACATATATATCAATAATTACTTTAAATGTAAATGGATTAAATGTTCCCACCAAAAGCCACAGACTGGTTGAATGGATACAAAAACAATAACCATTTTATACACTGTCTACAAGAGACACACTTCAGACCTAGGGACAGGAAAAGACAGAAAGTGAGGGGATGCAAAAAGATACTCCACGTAAATGGAAATCAAAAGAAAGCTGGAGAAGCTATACTCCTATCAGACAAAATAGACGCTGAAATAAAGACTTTTGCAAGAGACAAGGAAGGACATTCCACAGTGATCAAGGTATCAATTCAAAAAGAAGATACAACAATTGTAAATATTTATGCACCCAACATAAGAGCACCACCATAAGGCAAATACCCATAAAAGGGGAAATCGACATAACACAATAATAGCGGGGGAAATTAACATCCAACTTACACCAATGAACAGAGGAGCCTGACAGGAAATTAATAAGGAAACAAAGCATGAAAAGACACAATAGACAAGACAGACTTAATGGATATTTATAGGACATTCCATTCAAAAGCAACAGAAAACACGCTTTTCACAAATGCACATGCAACATTCTCCAGGATAAAAATCACATCCTGAGTCACAAATCAAGCCTCAGCAATTTTTTAAAAATGAAAATCGTATCAAGCAGCTTTTCTAACCACAAATCTATGTGATCAGAAATCAATTACAGGGAAAGAGACTAAACAATATAATCACACAGAAGCTAAACAGTATACTACTAAAAACCAAGTGATAACTGAAGAAATCAAATAAGAAATAAAAATATACATTGAAACATATCACAATGCAAACACAGCAACACAAAATCTACCACTAAAAACCTGTGGGATACAGCAAAAGCAGTTATAAGAGTGAATTTATAGCAATTTAGTCCTTCCTCAAGAAACAAGAAACAAAACCTCAAACAACCTAATGTTATACCTCAAGCAACTAGAGAAAGAAGAAATAAAGCTCAAAGTTAGTAGAAGGAAAGAAATTATAAAAATCAGAGCAGAAATAAATGAAATCAGAACAAAGAAAACAACAGTATGAAGTAAAAAGCTGGTTCTTTGAAAAGATAATTGAAATTAGTAAATTTTTAGAGAGACTCATCAGGAAGAAAAGGGAGAGGAACGAACTCAAAATAAAAAACGAAAAAGGAGAAATTACAACTGACACCACAGAAACACAAAGACTCATAAGAGATTACTGCAAGCAACTATATGCCAATAAATTGGACAATCTGGAAGAAATGCACAAGTCCTTAGAAAGGTACAACATTCCAAGACTGAACCAGGAAGAAATAGAAGATATGAACAGACCAATCACAAGTCATGAAACTGAAACTGTAACTAAAATCTTTTAACAAACAGAACCTCAGGATCAGATGGCTTCACAGGTGGTTTCTATCAAACATTTAGAGAAGAGTTAACACCTACCCTAATGAAACTCTTACCAAAAACTGCAGAGGAAGAAGTACTCACTAACTTACTCTATGAGGCCAAGATCACTCTAATTTCAAAAAAAAAAAGAGACAAAGATATCACAAAAAATGAAAATTGCAGGTCAGGATCTCTGATGAATACAGATACAAAAAGAAGTTGCAACAAATACTAGCCAACTGAATGCAACAATACATTAAATGATCTATACACCATGAACAAGCGGGATTGATCCCAACAAAGCAAGGACTCTTCAGTATTGCACACACAAGTCTAACACACCACAATAACAAACTGAAGAATAAAAACCATATGATCATCTTAATAAATGCAGAAAATGCTTGGCAAAACTACAGTCATTTGGGCTTCCCTGGTGGTCCAGTGGGTAAAGAGGCTGCCTTGCAGTGCAAGGGGCGCTGGTTCGATCCCTGACCTGGGAAGATCCCACGTGCTGCAGAGCAACTGGACCAGTGTGTCCAATCAGGAGCCAGTGCTCTGCAAGGAGAGGCCACTGTAATGGGAGGTCAACACAGGCCGACGAATGAAAATGGATGAAAAACAAATAAATAAAAATCAATAAAAAGAGGCCAAATTAAAAAAAAAAAATACAACCACTCATTTTCAATTAAAAAAAAAAAAAAAAAAAACCTCTCCAGAAAGCAGGCCAAGAGGAAACCTAGCCCAACATAATGAAGACCATATAGGACAAACCCACAGCAAACATCATTCTCATTGCTGAAAACCTGAAAGCATTTCCTCTAAGATCAGGAACAAGACTAGGAAGTTTGCTCTCACCACTGTTATTCAACATACTTTTGAAAGTTCAAGCCACAGAAATCAGAGAAGAAAAAGAGATAAAAGGAACCCAAATTGGAAAAGTAAATCCGTCACAGTTTGTAGATAACATGATACTATACATAGAAAATCCTAAAGATGCCACCAGAAAACTACTAGAGCTCAATGAAATTGGAACAATTGCAGGATACAGGATGAATACCCGGAAATCTCTTGCATTCTTTTTTTTTTCTTGCATTCTTATACAATGATAGTGAAAGATCTGAAAGAGAAATTAAGGAAACAATTCCATGGACCACTGCACCAAAAAGAGTAAAATACCAAGGAATAAAACTACCTAAGGAGACAAAAGACATGTACTCGGAAAACTCTAAGACACTGACAACAGAAATCAAACGTAACAGAGATGGAGAGATACACCATGTTCTTAGGATGGAAGAATCAATTTTGTGAAAATGACTACACTACCCAAAGCAATCTACAGATTCAGTGCAACCGTTACCAAATTACCAATGGCATTTTTCACAGAATTAGAATAAAAATTTTATAATTTGTATTAAACAAATGGAGCTATAGTCTAAATCCCTGATTTTAGACTGTACTCGAGGACAGTAATCAAGACAATACGGTACTGGTACAAAAACAGAATATAGATCAATGGAACTGGATACAAAACCCAGAAATAAACCCACACACTTATGGTCACCTAATCTATGACAAAGGAGGCAAGAATACACAACGGAAAAAAGACAGTCTTGCAATAAGTGGTGCTGAGAAAACTGGAGTAACATGTAAAAGAATGAAATTAGAATACTCCTTAATGCCATACACAAAAATAAGCTCAAAATGGATTAGAGTTCTAAATATAAGGCCAGAAACTATAAAAACTCCTGGAGGAAAATATTAGCAGAACACTGACATAAATCACAGCAAGATCTTTTTTGACCCACCTCCTAGAGAATAAAAATAAATAAATGGGACTTAACTAAACTGAAAAACTTTTGCACCAAAAAAAACCCAAAAAACATAAACAAAAAGACAGCCCTTAGAATCAGAGAAAACATTTACAAAGTAACGGAAAGAGGATTACTCTCCAAAATAAACAACAACCCATGCAGCTCAAAATCAAGAAAACAACCCAATCAAAAAATGGGTGGAAGATCTAAATAGATATTTCTCCAAAGAAGACATATAGATGATCAACTAGCATATAAAAAGATGCTCATCATTCCTAATTATTAGAGAAATACAAATCAAAACTACAGTGAGATACAACCTCATACCAGTCAGAATAACCATCATCACAAAATCTACCAACAGTAGATGCTGGCGAGCACATGGAGAAAGGGGAAACCCCTTGCACTGTAAAATGTAAATTAATACAACCACTATGGGGGTTCCTTAAAAAAGCAAAAACAGAACTACCGTGTGACCCAGCAATCCCATTACTAGGCATATACCCTGACAAGACCATAATTCAAAAAGACATATGCACGCCAATATACACTGCAGCACTCTTTACAATAGTCCAGACATGGAGACAAACCATATGTCCATCAACAGAGGAACGGATGAAGAAGATGTGGTCCCTACATACAGCAGAATATAACTCAGCCATAAAATCTGATGAATTGATGCTTTCGGATTGTGCTGCTGGAAAAGACTCTTGAGAGTCCCTTGGCAGCAAGCAGATCAAACCAGCCCATTCTAAAGGAAATCAACCCTGAATATTCACTGCAAGGATTGATGCTGAAGCTGAAGCTCCAATATTTTGGCCACCGGATGCTAAGACTCGACTCGTTGGAAAACACCCTGATGCTGGGAAAGACTGAGGGCAGAAGGGGACGAGAGGCTGAGAGGGTTGGATGGCATCACTGACTCAATGGACATGGGTCTGAGCAGACTCCAGGAGACAGTGAAGGACAGGGAAGCCTGGTGGGCTGCAGTCCCTGGGGCTGCAAAGAGCTGAACATGACTTAGCAACCGAGCAACAAAAGCCGTATAAAGAAATGAAACTGGACCATTTGTAGAAACATAGATGGAGACAGAGACTGTCATACCGAGTGAGGTCAGAAAAACAAGTATCCTGTATTAATGTGTATGTGGAGTCTGAAAAAACTGATATAGAGGATATTATTTGCAAAGAAGAAATAGAGAGACAGACATAAAGAAACAAATGTATGGATACCAAGGGGCAAGGGGGATATGGGATGAACTGGGAGATTGTGATTGACATATATACACAGTTGATACTGTGTATAAAATATATAAAGATGAGAACCTGCTGTAAAGCACAGGGAACTCCACTCAGTGCCCTGTGGTGACCTAAATGGGAAGGAAATCCAAAAAAGGGGGAGATAGATATATACATATAGCTGATTCACTTTGCTGTAGCAACTAACACAACATTGTAAAACAACCATACTTCAATAAAAATTGTAAAAAGAGGGCTTCCCTGGTGGTCCAGTGGGTAAAGAGTCCACCTTACAGTGCAGGGGGCACCGGTTCGATCCCTGGCCTGGGAAGATCCCATGTACTGCGGAGCGGCTGGGCGGGTGTGTGCAATGACTAGCCAGTGCTCTGGAGCCCATGTGCCCAGAGCTGGTGCTCTGCAACAAGAGAGGCCACTGTGATGGCAGGCCGCACAGGACAAAGAATAAAGATGAATGAAAATCAATGATGACTTACAGGCAAAAAAAAAAAAAATTTTTTTTAAGATAAAAATAAATAAATTGGACCTAAATAAACTTAAAGGCTTTTGCACAGATAAGGAAACTGAAATCAAAACAAAATCTTTAGAATGAGAGAAAATGTTTGCAAATGAAGCAACTGATGAAGGGATTAGCCTCCAAAATATACAGACAGCACATGCAGCTCAATATCAAAAACAAACAAACAGCCCAACCAAAAAATGGGTGAAAGACTTAAGTAGACATTTCTCCTAAGACACACAGATGACCCAGAGGCACATGAAAATATGGTCCACTTCACTAATTATCAGAGAAATTCAAATCAAAACTATTTATCTTCACACTGGTCAGAACCGCCATGACCAAGACATAAACAAACAATAAATGCTAGAAAGGGTGTAAACAAAAGGGAACACTCTTCACAATTGGTGGGAAGGTAAATTGATACAAACAGTATGGAGAACAGTATGGAGGTTCCTTTAAAAATTAAAATTAGAACTCTCTTATGAGCCAGGAAGCCCACTACTGGGAATATACAATGAAAAAAACATAATTCAAAATGACACATGCACCACAAGGTTCACTGCAGCGTTATTTATAATTTCCATGTCCTCGTGGAAGGAACTTAGATATCCATTTACACATGAATGAAGAAGGGGTGTGTGTGTGTGTGTGTGTGTGTGTGTATACACACACAGTGGAATATTACTCAGTCATAAAAAGGAATGAAATTGGGTCCTTTGAAGAAACATGATGGAACCAGAGACTGTCATATAGAGAGAAGTCAGAAAGAACAAATACTGTGTATTAATCCATATATGTGGAATATAGAAAAAGTGATACAGATGAACCTATTTGCAGAATAGCAATAGAGACATGATGTAGACAGCAGATGTGTGAACACGGGGGTGGGGGAGGGAAGTGGGATGAATAGGAGATTTGATATTGACATACATACACTACTCTGTGTAAGGTAGATAGTGGAAGCCTGCTATACAACAAACGGAGCTCAGCTCTGTGCTCTGTGGTGACCTAAATGGATGGAGTGGGTGCAGAGAGGTGATATATGTATACAGATAGCTCATTCACTTTGTTACACCGTAGAAACTAACAACATTGTAAAGCAACTATATCCCAATTTTTAAAAGGATAAAGAAGAAAGCTCGGGTAACAATACTCATCATAAAAAAACAGATGGTTAAGTAAAGATTGTTACAAGAGACAAGGAGGGACACTACATAATGTTCAGGGATCCACCCAAGAAGAAATAAGTATACATCTATCCAACTTTGGAGCACCTCAATACATAAGGCAAAGGCTAACCGCCATCAAAGAGGGCATCAACGGTAGCACCATAATGGTGGGGACCTTTCACACCCCCACTGACACCAATGGACAGAACATTTGGGCAGGAAATAAATAAGGAAACGTAAGCCTTAAATGACAAAACAGAGCTAATCGATTCAATTAACAGTCTGAGGGCATTCCATCCAAAATTGGCTTAGATGGGAAAGAATCCACCTGCAATGCAGGAAACCCACGTTTGATCCCTGGAAGATACCCTGGAGAAGAGCATCGTTACCCACTCCAGAGTTCTCGTCTGGAGAATTCCATGGACAGAGAAGCCTGGTTGGGCTACAGTTCAAAAACAGAATACACTTTCTCCTCTACTGCACGTGGAACATTCTCCAGGACAGATCACATCCTGGGTCACAGATGACGTCGCAGAACCTTCTGAAAAACTGAAATCATATCAAGTATCTTTTCTGACCACAACACTATGAGATTAGAAATAAATTATAAGAAAAAATACTGTAAAAAACACAAATACATGGAGGATAAATAATATGCTACTAAACAATCAATGAATCACTGAAGAAATCAAGGAGGAAGTCAGTCACTATCTAGAGACAAATCACAATGAAAATACAACAGTCTGAAAGGAAAATCAGTTCCAACAGGGAAGTTTCTAGCAATGCAGTCTTACCTCGGAAAACAAGAAAAATATCTAATAAACAACTTAACCTGGGAATCTTCCCTGGTGGTCCAGTGGGTAAGGACACCGCCTTGCAGTGCAAAGGGCGCTGGTTCGATCCCTGGCCTGGGAAGATCCCACGTGCCGCGGAGCGGCTGGACCAATGTGTCCAATTACCGAGCTGGAGCTCTGGAGCGCATGCGCCCAGAGCCGGCGCTCTGAGACGACAGATGCCACCGCGATGGGAGGCCCACACGGGCCAAAGAACAAAGATGGATGAAAATGGATAAATGAAAGACCAATAGAAGTGGCCCGCCCCCTCCCCAACCTGCCCCCTCCCTCAAAAACAAAGGAAAAAAAAAAAAACTTAGCCTTACACCTAAAGCAACTGGAGAAAAAAGAAAACCCAGAGTTAATAGAAGGAAAGAAATCATAAAAATCAGAGCAGAAATATATGAAATAGAAACAAAGAAAAATCATAGCAAATAATCAATGAAACTAAAAGCTGGTACTTTTAAAAGGTGGACAAAATTGGTAAACCCCTATCTAGATTCATGAGGAAAAAAGGGTAATGGCTCAAATGAATAAAATTACAATCAAAAAAGGATTTAAAATGGACACCACAGAAATAGCAATAATCATAAGAAGAGTACAAGACAAAGTCAATAAAATGCACAATCTAGAAGAAACAGACAAATCCTTAGAAATGTACAACCTTCCAAGACTGAACCAGGAAGAAATAGAAAATATGAACAGACCAATCACAAACACTGAGAGCAATCCACAGATGACGCAGAACCTTCTGAAAAACTGAAATCATATCAAGTATCTTTTCTGACCACAACACTATGAGATTAGAAATAAATTATAAGAAAAAATACTGTAAAAAACACAAATACATGGAGGATAAATAATATGCTACTAAACAATCAATGAATCACTGAAGAAATCAAGGAGGAAGTCAGTCACTATCTAGAGACAAATCACAATGAAAATACAACAGTCTGAAAGGAAAATCAGTTCCAACAGGGAAGTTTCTAGCAATGCAGTCTTACCTCGGAAAACAAGAAAAATATCTAATAAACAACTTAACCTGGGAATCTTCCCTGGTGGTCCAGTGGGTAAGGACACCGCCTTGCAGTGCAAAGGGCGCTGGTTCGATCCCTGGCCTGGGAAGATCCCACGTGCCGCGGAGCGGCTGGACCAATGTGTCCAATTACCGAGCTGGAGCTCTGGAGCGCATGCGCCCAGAGCCGGCGCTCTGAGACGACAGATGCCACCGCGATGGGAGGCCCACACGGGCCAAAGAACAAAGATGGATGAAAATGGATAAATGAAAGACCAATAGAAGTGGCCCGCCCCCCCCCCCACCCGCCCCCCCCCCCCAAAACAAAGGAAAAAAAAAAAAACTTAGCCTTACACCTAAAGCAACTGGAGAAAAAAGAAAACCCAGAGTTAATAGAAGGAAAGAAATCATAAAAATCAGAGCAGAAATATATGAAATAGAAACAAAGAAAAATCATAGCAAATAATCAATGAAACTAAAAGCTGGTACTTTTAAAAGGTGGACAAAATTGGTAAACCCCTATCTAGATTCATGAGGAAAAAAGGGTAATGGCTCAAATGAATAAAATTACAATCAAAAAAGGATTTAAAATGGACACCACAGAAATAGCAATAATCATAAGAAGAGTACAAGACAAAGTCAATAAAATGCACAATCTAGAAGAAACAGACAAATCCTTAGAAATGTACAACCTTCCAAGACTGAACCAGGAAGAAATAGAAAATATGAACAGACCAATCACAAACACTGAGAGCAATCCACAGATTCAGTGCAATTCTGAGCAAATTATCAATGGCATTTTTAACCAAATAAGAACAAAAATTTTACAACTTGTATAAAAACACAAAAGACTTCAAATAGCAAAAGCCATATTGAGAAAGAAAAACCGAGGTAAGAATCAGGCTCCCTGACTTTAGACTACTTCAAAGCTTCAGTAATCCAAACAGTTCACTGCTGCACTATGTACAACAGCCAGGACATGGAAGCAGCCTAAATGGCCATCAACAGAAGAGTGGATAAAGAAGATGTGGCACATATATAGAATGGGATATTATTCAGTCATAAAAAAGGAAAATACCAATGCCATTTGCAGCAATACAAATGGACATAAAGATTTCATACTGAAGGAAGTAAAATACTGAAAGACAAATATATCACTTACATGTGGAATCTAAACAAAAAGAGTACCAATGAACTCATTTACAAAACAAAAGCAGAAGCACCGATACAAAAGACAAGTATGGTCACCAGGGCATAAGCCGGTGGGGGCTATAAACTGTGAGATTGGGATTGACATGTACATACTACCATTTATAAGATAAATAACTAAAAAGAACTTGCTGTATAGCATAGGGAACACTACTCAACAGTCTGTAATGACCTATATTGGAAAAGAACCTAAAAAAAGAGAGAATATACATATATGTAGGTTTTCTGGATAGCTCACTGATCAAGAATGTGTCTGTCAAGCAGGAGACATGGGTCTGATTCGGGGTTGCGTAAGAAGGAAAATGGCAACCCACTCCAGTATTCTTGCTGGACAATCGTAAGGGCAGAGCAGCCTGCCAAGCTATAGTCCATGGGGTCACACACTCAAACACAACTTAGTGACTAAACAACAACACACATGTAGGTATAACTGATTCACTTTGCTGCACACCTGAAACTAATACAGCACTGTAAATCAGCTTCAGTAAAACTGTTAACAAATAAACAAATAAGACCTACTTAAACTTAAAAGTTTCACATAGCATAAAAATAACTGATATACAAAAGTCTGAACCAAGAAAAAATAGAAAATATGAACAGACCAATCACAAACACTGAGAGCAATCCACAGATTCAGTGCAATTCTGAGCAAATTATCAATGGCATTTTTAACAAAATAAGAACAAAATTTTACAACTTGTATAAAAACACAAAAGACTTCAAATAGCAAAAGCCATATTGAGAAAGAAAAACCGAGGTAAGAATCAGGCTCCCTGACTTTAGACTACTTCAAAGCTTCAGTAATCCAAACAGTTCACTGCTGCACTATGTACAACAGCCAGGACATGGAAGCAGCCTAAATGGCCATCAACAGAAGAGTGGATAAAGAAGATGTGGCACATATATAGAATGGGATATTATTCAGTCATAAAAAAGGAAAATACCAATGCCATTTGCAGCAATACAAATGGACATAAAGATTTCATACTGAAGGAAGTAAAATACTGAAAGACAAATATATCACTTACATGTGGAATCTAAACAAAAAGAGTACCAATGAACTCATTTACAAAACAAAAGCAGAAGCACCGATACAAAAGACAAGTATGGTCACCAGGGCATAAGCCGGTGGGGGCTATAAACTGTGAGATTGGGATTGACATGTACATACTACCATTTATAAGATAAATAACTAAAAAGAACTTGCTGTATAGCATAGGGAACACTACTCAACAGTCTGTAATGACCTATATTGGAAAAGAACCTAAAAAAAGAGAGAATATACATATATGTAGGTTTTCTGGATAGCTCACTGATCAAGAATGTGTCTGTCAAGCAGGAGACATGGGTCTGATTCGGGGTTGCGTAAGAAGGAAAATGGCAACCCACTCCAGTATTCTTGCTGGACAATCGTAAGGGCAGAGCAGCCTGCCAAGCTATAGTCCATGGGGTCACACACTCAAACACAACTTAGTGACTAAACAACAACACACATGTAGGTATAACTGATTCACTTTGCTGCACACCTGAAACTAATACAGCACTGTAAATCAGCTTCAGTAAAAACGTTAAAAAATAAACAAATAAGACCTACTTAAACTTAAAAGTTTCACATAGCATAAAAATAACTGATATACAAAAAGACAAGCCACAGAATGAGAGAAAATATTTACAGACAAAGCAACTGACAAGGGATTAATCTCCAAAATATACAAATAGCTCATGCAACTCAATATCAAAAGCAACTCAATCGGGCTTCCCCTGGTGGTCCAGTGGGTAAGGACACCACCTTGCAGTGCAAGGGGCGCCGGTTCGAGCCCTGGCCTGGGAAGATCCCACGTGCCGCCGAGCGGCTAGACTGATGTGTCCAATTGACGAGCCAGAGCTCTGGAGCGCATGCGCCCAGAGCCAACGCTCTGCAGCGACAGATGCCACCGCGATGGGAGGCCCGCAGGAGTCAAAGAACAAAAACGGATGATAATGGAGAAATGAAAGACCAATAGAAGTGGCTCGCCTGCTCCCCTCCCTCCAACCTGACCCCCGCCCAAAATAAATAAATAAATAAATCTTTAAAAAAAAAAAAAAAAACTCAATCAAAAAATGGGTAGAAGATCTACATAGACAGTACTCCAAAGAAAACATACAGATGGCCAAAAAGTACGTGAAGGTGCTGAACATCACTAACCATTTGAGAAACACAAATCAAAACCAGAATGAGGTATCACCTTACAACAGTCAGAATGGCCGTCATCAGGAAGTCCACAAATAAATGTTGGAAAGGGTGTGGAGAAAAGGAAACCCACCTACACGGTTGGTGGGGACGCAAATTGGTACAACCACTGTGGAGGAGAACAGTATGAATATTCCTTAGAAAACTAAATATATGGGATTTCCATGGTGGCACAGCAGATAAGAATCTGCCTGCCAATGCAGACGACAAGGGTTCGATCCCTGGTCGGGGAAGATTCCACACGCTGCAGAGCAACTAAGCTTACGGACCACAGCTACTGAGCCTGTGCTCCAGAGCCAGGAGCCACAACTACTGAGCCTGAGTGCTGCGACCTCTGAAGCCTTCGCCCCTTAGAGCCCGTGCTTCACAGCAAGAGAAAGCCACTGCAACGAGAAGCCGCTGCGCTGCAACTACAGAAAGCCCACACGCAGCAATCAAGACCCAGCGCAGCTGAAAATAAGTCAAAAAATCTAAATATAGAACCACTGTATGATCCAGCAATCCCACTCTTGAGCATGTACTCAGAGAAAACCATAATTCAAAAAGATACATGCACCCCCAATATTCACTGTGGTACTATTTACAGTAGCCAAGACATGAAAGCAATCAAAATATGCATCAACTGAGGAGCGGATAAAGAAGTGGTGGTACCTGTATACAATGGACTAGGACTCAGCCAGAAAAAGGAACAAACCAAGGACATCTGCAGCAACATGGATGGACTTAGAGATTATCACGTTGAGTGAACTAAGTCAGAGACAGACCAGTACCATATGACAGCTGCTATATGTGGAATATTAAAAAAAAAAAAAAATGGCGCAAATCAACTTATTCACAAAACAGAAATAGAGTCACAGGGGTGGAAAGCAAACTTAGGGTAACCAGGGGAGAAAGGGGAAGGAGATAAACTGGGAGACTGGATTGACATATACTATTGTATATAAAACAGATAATTATGGGGAGGGTGAGAGGTGTGGAAAGAGTAACATGGAAACCAAACTACCATATGTAAGAGACAACCATCGTGAATATGCTGTAAGACTAAGGGAACTTACATGGGGGCCCTGCAACAACCTGGAGGGTGGGATGGGAAGGGATGGGGGCTCAGGTTGGAAACAGAATGAGGTATGACCTTACAACAGTCAGAATGGCCGTCATCAGGAAGTCCACAAATAAATGTTGGAAAGGGTGTGGAGAAAAGGAAACCCACCTACACGGTTGGTGGGGACGCAAATTGGTACAACCACTGTGGAGGAGAACAGTATGAATATTCCTTAGAAAACTAAATATATGGGATTTCCATGGTGGCACAGCAGATAAGAATCTGCCTGCCAATGCAGACGACAAGGGTTCGATCCCTGGTCGGGGAAGATTCCACACGCTGCAGAGCAACTAAGCTTACGGACCACAGCTACTGAGCCTGTGCTCCAGAGCCAGGAGCCACAACTACTGAGCCTGAGTGCTGCGACCTCTGAAGCCTTCGCCCCTTAGAGCCCGTGCTTCACAGCAAGAGAAAGCCACTGCAACGAGAAGCCGCTGCGCTGCAACTACAGAAAGCCCACACGCAGCAATCAAGACCCAGCGCAGCTGAAAATAAGTCAAAAAATCTAAATATAGAACCACTGTATGATCCAGCAATCCCACTCTTGAGCATGTACTCAGAGAAAACCATAATTCAAAAAGATACATGCACCCCCAATATTCACTGTGGTACTATTTACAGTAGCCAAGACATGAAAGCAATCAAAATATGCATCAACTGAGGAGCGGATAAAGAAGTGGTGGTACCTGTATACAATGGACTAGGACTCAGCCAGAAAAAGGAACAAACCAAGGACATCTGCAGCAACATGGATGGACTTAGAGATTATCACGTTGAGTGAACTAAGTCAGAGACAGACCAGTACCATATGACAGCTGCTATATGTGGAATATTAAAAAAAAAAAAAAATGGCGCAAATCAACTTATTCACAAAACAGAAATAGAGTCACAGGGGTGGAAAGCAAACTTAGGGTAACCAGGGGAGAAAGGGGAAGGAGATAAACTGGGAGACTGGATTGACATATACTATTGTATATAAAACAGATAATTATGGGGGAGGGGTGAGAGGTGTGGAAAGAGTAACATGGAAACCAAACTACCATATGTAAGAGACAACCATCGTGAATATGCTGTAAGACTAAGGGAACTTACATGGGGGCTATGCAACAACCTGGAGGGGTGGGATGGGAAGGGATGGGGGGCTCAGGTTGGAGGGGTCAAGGGTCTGCCTATGACTGATTCAGGTTTATGTACAGCAGTAGACAACAAAACTCTGTAAAAGCAAAATAAAAATAATTAATTTAAAAAATCAGATAACTATGCATGAGGCCCCAGGTTCAATCCCCAGAACCTCCACCAAAAACCAAACAAACAAAATCAGATAACTAATAAGGACCTGCTGTATAGCATAGGTAACTCCACTCAATACTCTGTGATCACCTATATGGGAAAAGAATCTTTGAAGGAATGGACGTATGTGTACCGTACACCTGAAAGGCAGGGGCCACCTCGCCTCCACGGGCCAAGAGTTGAGGAAGCCCTCCCACAGTTCACCAGGTTCCTCTCCTTGCTAGGTCTTTGATTGACTATGATTGTTTTCTCCCTTTGGGGCCCTTGCTTGTTTGACCTTCTGGTTAAGTTTGTGTTTTACGCACTCCAGAAGTTTCCAGTAAGACTTGACATGCCTCAGGGAATTCCGTCCAGGCTGAACGGTTTCTCCCCGATGGACACAAACTCCATATAACAGCAGGATGATGGAGGAGGCTGGACCCCACTCAGAGAGAAGACCACACGTGCCTCCTTCTCAAAGCCAAGGAGACCTCCCCGATGACACAGGTGCAGAAAGGCTCCGTGGGGGTCAAAAAGGGAGGGGGTGTCCCCCCGTGGTAAGGACTGTCAGCTAGCCATAGGCCTCCCTGCTGGACTCCATCTCGGAGTCTAAGAGACGCACACGCACACATGGGAGGAGGCGGAGACACGCAAAATACAGACGCAGAACCAGGCAAAGCAAGACGGCTGGCCGAAGGACACCCAGGAAAAATGCCCGACATAGGCGATTCAAACCACAAGGTCGACACTTCCCTCTCAGCCCGCTTGCCTGGGTGCCTATCCACATGTACTTTTTCCTCCTAATAAACACTGCACCGCTTCCCATCTCTATGTAGAACTTCAACTCTACACAGCTGACGAGCCAGGGCCTTGTCACTGGCCACTGGTCCCTGGTGATCTAGTGGCGAGGGTTCGGTGCTCTCCCTGCCACGGCTGGGAACCGAAACCCTGTGTTCAAGCCACTGTGGGCTACCAGGATCACTCCTGCTGCCCGCAGGCTTCTCGGCCTCCATCCCCAGGGCGCGGTCGCTTCCCCTTCCCCGCCACACCTCACAGCCCTCACCCACCACCGCCTTCAGCATGAGGACCAACACACCTGACCTCCACCTTGGAGGCCCAGTCTGATCAGCCCCTGCCCCAACACCGCCGCTCCCCCAACTCTGCCCCAGCTGGAGCGAAGCCGTGCAGCCCCCCAGCGTTTTCCCAGCACGCTCCCTTCAGGCCTTGGCCCGAGTTGTGCTGTGGTCCCTTCGGCCTGGGTGTCCATCACTACCCAGGCTGCTTTCACTCAGCCTCCAAGGCCCACCAGCACTGGGCAGCTCGGCCCCGTGTTCCCGCGACACCAGGACCCCTTCTTTCTTCAAAGATGCCTTTGCGACTATTCTGAACTCATCCCCTGCCCCAACCTGCTCCCCCTGGGTCAGGCTCAGCCCTCCTGCAGGAACCCTCTCCTCTGGGTTACTACGGCCAAACAAGCCAAGGCCGCAGTATCAGGCTAGGCAGCTCTGAGGAGGCAGGCTTGCCTGCCAGACTGGGAGCCCCTGGAGGGGATGAGTCGGGTCTGTGTGCCTCAGTGGACCCCATCCTCAGAGAATCCTGAGGCGCTGTCTGTTGGCTGAAAGCTGGGACCGAGTCTTACAGCCAAAGCCCAGTGGCGCCTCGAGCGCTGGCCCGCCTGTTGCTCAGGGCCCCTTCAATTAGACGCAGCTGGGCTGAGCCCACGCCCATAGCAAATGGGTTTCAGCTGGGGAGGCCCCGCTTGCCTTCTTCCCTGCACCCTCCTCTCCCGCTACCTCTGGCATCGGCTTTTCTGCCCCCTTGGGGGGCGGTTTGGGGCCAGACGGAAGGAGAAGGGGTGATAGGTAGGAAGGGTTCAGGACACTGAGGGAACAGGCTCTCTTGGAGGAGGGAGGAGCCGCTCCTTCTGCTCACCTGGCTTTTTTTTAGACCCAGATGACCCAGACGACCCTTCTGCAGAGGTCAAGGAGGCTGACGAGGCTGAGGAAGCCGAGGAGGTCGGGGAGGAGGTGTCATTGAAGGCGACGCTCCCGGGAGCCATCTCCCAGGCACAGAGACACAGGCGGCCCCCTCCCCAGGCGTGCGGGCCCCTGGCCTGCCTGCTCGCCTTATATAGAGGCGGGCGGGCCCACCACCCCAATTAGCCCCTGATTGGGCTGGAGGCTCTGAGCTGCTGATTGGGCAGGAAGGCTGGGAGGGACACTGCAGCCCCGCCTTGAGTGCTGATGCCTCAGCCCCTTCCCCGCCACCTGCTCCTGTGTGACCTTGGGTGTATCACTAGACTTCTCTGGGTCTCCGTCCTCAGGGTGAGATGAAGGGGGCTCAGATGCTTGAGCCCTCCTCTGTCCTCTGCACAGCAGAGCCTGGAGATGCTGAGGGCAGCTGGTACACCTGGGCCATGGAGGTCGCCTCCACCCCAGTGTCCACCCCTGCTGACAGGCCACTGTTGGCCTCAGTGTTGTGAGAGGTAGCAGGTGGAGGCTGGCCAGTGGACAGGCCCAGGTCAGCCTGTGACCTCCTTTTGTTATATAAGAAAGAGTTGTTAAGGGATGAACGAGCAAGGTTCAAAATTACATAGAAAGTCTCCATAAATAAGGACAACTTCCACTGGGAAAATCAACAAAGAACAGAATTCCCCAGAAAGGCGAAGGAACACAGGGAAATATGCTTGACTTCTTTGGCACTCAGGAAAAATCCAATCAACACCATGGGATACTATTTTCTCATCAAATTGATAAAAACGGAAGACAAAGTGTTGGCAAGGATACAGGAACCAGGCCCCGGCTGCCTCGGCCAGGCTGTAAATTGGGTGCAGCCTACCACGGAAAGATATTCCCTGAAGTCCAGCAACTCCACTTCTCTCTCTTAGGAGCACATGAGTCGGAAAGAAAATAAGTGCTGTGTTATTTGGAAAAGGGAAGAAAAAAAAAAGAACTTCCAAATGAATCACTCAGGGCCTGGCGGAATTACTCTCTTATTGTGGAATACTCTGCAGTCATTTAAAATGACAAGGGGCTACTCTCATAGCTCAGAGTTTGCCTGCCAATGCAGGAGACATGGGTTTGACCCCTGATCCAGGAAGATCCCACATGCTGAGAGGCAACTAAGCCCATGAGCCACAACAATGGAACCTGTGCTCTAGAACCTGCTGCAACAGAGACACAGGCGGCCCCTCCCCAGGCGTGCGGGCCCTGGCCTGCCTGCTCGCCTTATATAGAGGCGGGCGGGCCCACCACCCCAATTAGCCCCTGATTGGGCTGGAGGCTCTGAGCTGCTGATTGGGCAGGAAGGCTGGGAGGGACACTGCAGCCCCGCCTTGAGTGCTGATGCCTCAGCCCCTTCCCCGCCACCTGCTCCTGTGTGACCTTGGGTGTATCACTAGACTTCTCTGGGTCTCCGTCCTCAGGGTGAGATGAAGGGGGCTCAGATGCTTGAGCCCTCCTCTGTCCTCTGCACAGCAGAGCCTGGAGATGCTGAGGGCAGCTGGTACACCTGGGCCATGGAGGTCGCCTCCACCCCAGTGTCCACCCCTGCTGACAGGCCACTGTTGGCCTCAGTGTTGTGAGAGGTAGCAGGTGGAGGCTGGCCAGTGGACAGGCCCAGGTCAGCCTGTGACCTCCTTTTGTTATATAAGAAAGAGTTGTTAAGGGATGAACGAGCAAGGTTCAAAATTACATAGAAAGTCTCCATAAATAAGGACAACTTCCACTGGGAAAATCAACAAAGAACAGAATTCCCCAGAAAGGCGAAGGAACACAGGGAAATATGCTTGACTTCTTTGGCACTCAGGAAAAATCCAATCAACACCATGGGATACTATTTTCTCATCAAATTGATAAAAACGGAAGACAAAGTGTTGGCAAGGATACAGGAACCAGGCCCCGGCTGCCTCGGCCAGGCTGTAAATTGGGTGCAGCCTACCACGGAAAGATATTCCCTGAAGTCCAGCAACTCCACTTCTCTCTCTTAGGAGCACATGAGTCGGAAAGAAAATAAGTGCTGTGTTATTTGGAAAAGGGAAGAAAAAAAAAAGAACTTCCAAATGAATCACTCAGGGCCTGGCGGAATTACTCTCTTATTGTGGAATACTCTGCAGTCATTTAAAATGACAAGGGGCTACTCTCATAGCTCAGAGTTTGCCTGCCAATGCAGGAGACATGGGTTTGACCCCTGATCCAGGAAGATCCCACATGCTGAGAGGCAACTAAGCCCATGAGCCACAACAATGGAACCTGTGCTCTAGAACCTCGGAGCCGCAACTATGGAGCCCGTGGGCTGCAACTGCTGAAGCCTGTGAGCCCTAGAGCCCGGGTTCCACAACAGGAAAAGTCACCACAACAAGAAGCCTGCTCGGGCTTCCCTGGTCCAGTGGGTAAGGACACTGCGTTGCAGTGCAAGGAGCACTGGTTCGATCCCTGGCCTGGGAGGATCCCACGTGCCATGGAGCGGCTTGACTGATGTGTCCAACTACCGAGCCGGAGCTCTGGAGTGCATGCACCCAGAGCTGGTGCTCTGCGACAACAGAGGCCACCGCGATGGGAGGCCCACATGGGCCAAAGAACAAAGATGGATGAAAATAGACAAATGAAAGACCAATAGAAGTGGCCCGCCCGCCCCCCTCCCTCTCCACTCCATCCCCTAAAATAAAAGAAAAAAGAAGCCTGCTCACCTCCGCTAGAAAGTAGCCCCCACTCTCTGCAACTAGAGAAGGGCCTGTGGCAGCAGTGAAAACCCAGAATAGCCAAAAATAAATAAATAAAACAACAGAGCAAAAGGATATTGTTTTTTTAAAAAGTGGCCTGCCATGTTGCAAATGTATTTTTAAAAAATACAAATAAAATGACAAGATGCAGACTTCCCTGGCGGCCCAGTGGTTAGGACTCTGTGCTTCCCTTCAAGGGGTGTGAGTTCAATCCCTGGCCAGGCAACTAGAATCCTAACATGCCATGTGGCATGGACAAAGATAAATAAATAAATATAAATAAATAAATGATGAGGTGGATGAAAACAGGATGAGGTGTTATTTCACATGCAGTAGAATGAAAAACAATTTGGGAGGGGCACACTACACAGTACGCGGGATCTTAACTGCCCCAACAGAGACTGAGGCCACACCCCCTGCACTGGACACATGGAATCTTAACCACTGGACCACCAGGGAAGTCTCCCTAAAATGACAAATTTTTAAATGTCCATTGACACTGAGTGCCCAGGATGTGAAGAAATGCATAGCTGCTGGGAAGCTAAGTTGGCAAGTCATACAGAAAGCAATTGAGGAACATCTATTACAACCAAGATGGATTCGGGCCACACCCACCCATGTCACTCTGGGTATAAATTTGAGAGAAACTCTTACAGGGATACACCAGGATGCTCAGTGCAATCTTGGCAAAATTTAGAACAACGTAAATGCCCCATCAAGGGGAGGTTGGACAAATAGACTGTGATCTGTTCACATGGTGTGCGGGGAGCTGCCCTGTTTCAAGGGGTTTCCTTTAAGGAAACATAGCCCTGGGAGCTGCCCTGGCAACAGGGGCTGATAACAGCATAGCTCTCTGTCCCGCCACCCCAGGTGTTGTGAAGACGTTCCTTAGCTATTATAAGGAACACCTGGAGCCTCTCTACAGGGCTTGAGGGGCATCATGACCCAGAACCATTGTAATAACACACCAGGAGGTAATGATCGACACCTGGCCTAAAGCACGTGTTATGATCAACACCTGGCCTAAAGCACGTGTTATGAGCGACACCTGGCCTAAAGCACGTGTACACAATTACTTGGTGAAGTATAAAAGGGATGAGCGAATTCAATAAACTTGTCAGCAACCTCTAGAGTTGTCTGCCTTCTTGCTGTCCCTCTCAACCCCATCTTTTCTGTCCTTCTTTCTTTTCTTAGCCTATCTGCCACTCTCTTCAGGACCTGTTCGATTGCCGGCGGGCCCGGCAATGGTGGAGTAGTACACAGCAGTGAAAATGGACGAGACAGAAAGTATCTATGGAGTATGTTCCCCACTTCTGAGAAGGCAGAACTCGTGTTTGTGCGTGATGTGTGAAGTTACAGAAGAAGGTCTGAAAGGATTCACACCAAGGTAATAGCAGTGATTATCTCTGAGGAGGGTGTAGGATTTTAAGGGGCAGGTCTAGAACAGACTTGCATTTTTCTCTCTGTGGTCTTACTGCTGAGATTTTTCTAAGGGCCTCTCCAACACCAGAGATCTGGATTGAGTGAGGCAAAGTGGTCTGAAGTGATACCCGGGTACCTCCACCCTGCTTAGCACCCTTCCATGGCTCCCTGCTCCATGGGTCAAGGCCTGACCTCTTCAGTCTGGCTTCAGGAGCCTCCTTCCTCCCTGGAACCCCGCAGTCCAA
Organism: Tragulus kanchil; assembly: GCA_022376925.1. NCBI lineage: Eukaryota > Metazoa > Chordata > Mammalia > Artiodactyla > Tragulidae > Tragulus > Tragulus kanchil. The sequence continues at coordinate 224,051,158 of JAIOJX010000030.1, read as the reverse complement.
GCACACTGAGGCTCTTGGAGCAGGTTATGTGCTGAGAGCTGGGCTTTCCCCTTTGTGTCTCCTCTGTGTGTGTCAGATTGATGTAAAGGGGTGCCAGGTCTCCACCCTGCCCACATCCATGCCCATTTGCGATATCAGTTCGCGGCTCCTTCCACATGCCTTGAATCTGGGCCCACCTTGGGTCTTGCTTTGACCAACCCGGTCTGAAAGAAGTCATGTGTCCGTCCCATGTGAGCTGCCCTGGCAACAGGGGCTGATAACAGCATAGCTCTCTGTCCCGCCACCCCAGGTGTTGTGAAGACGTTCCTTAGCTATTATAAGGAACACCTGGAGCCTCTCTACAGGGCTTGGGGGGCATCATGACCCAGAACCATTGTAATAACACACCAGGAGGTAATGATCGACACCTGGCCTAAAGCACGTGTTATGATCAACACCTGGCCTAAAGCACGTGTTATGAGCGACACCTGGCCTAAAGCACGTGTACACAATTACTTGGTGAAGTATAAAAGGGATGAGCGAATTCAATAAACTTGTCAGCAACCTCTAGAGTTGTCTGCCTTCTTGCTGTCCCTCTCAACCCCATCTTTTCTGTCCTTCTTTCTTTTCTTAGCCTATCTGCCACTCTCTTCAGGACCTGTTCGATTGCCGGCGGGCCCGGCAATGGTGGAGTAGTACACAGCAGTGAAAATGGACGAGACAGAAAGTATCTATGGAGTATGTTCCCCACTTCTGAGAAGGCAGAACTCGTGTTTGTGCGTGATGTGTGAAGTTACAGAAGAAGGTCTGAAAGGATTCACACCAAGGTAATAGCAGTGATTATCTCTGAGGAGGGTGTAGGATTTTAAGGGGCAGGTCTAGAACAGACTTGCATTTTTCTCTCTGTGGTCTTACTGCTGAGATTTTTCTAAGGGCCTCTCCAACACCAGAGATCTGGATTGAGTGAGGCAAAGTGGTCTGAAGTGATACCGGATACCTCCACCCTGCTTAGCACCCTTCCATGGCTCCCTGCTCCATGGGTCAAGGCCTGACCTCTTCAGTCTGGCTTCAGGAGCCTCCTTCCTCCCTGGAACCCCGCAGTCCAAGCACACTGAGGCTCTTGGAGCAGGTTATGTGCTGAGAGCTGGGCTTTCCCCTTTGTGTCTCCTCTGTGTGTGTCAGATTGATGTAAAAGGGGTGCCAGGTCTCCACCCCTGCCCACATCCATGCCCATTTGCGATATAAGTTCGCGGCTCCTTCCACATGCCTTGAATCTGGGCCCACCTTGGGTCTTGCTTTGACCAACCCGGTCTGAAAGAAGTCATGTGTCGTCTCAGTCCCATGTGAATAAGCCTTCTCCATGCGTGGCCCAGTCTCCCCTGCCACCCAGCCCACAGCTGGTCCACCAGCCAGCCCCCCAGCTGACCGCAGATGCTTGAATAAGCCCAGCAGAGATCAAGCCAGCTTGGTCTGGATCACCTGACAGACCCACAGAGTCACAAGCAATAGGACACGGTGCGTTCTCTGAAGCATGAGATTTAGAGGTTGTTTGTCACACAGGATGAGCTAGCTGATACACTCTTCCTAAAAGGCCCTCTTCTATCTACATCTGCCTTCTCTGGGGGGCTTCATGCAAGATGTGCAGGCTCCATCCCTGGGATGGGATTATCCCCCTGGAGAAGGAAATGGCAATCTATTCCAGTATTCTTGCCTGGAAAATCCCATGGACAGAGGAGCCTGACAGACTACGGTCCATGGAGTCAGAGTTGGACTCAACTTAGCGACTAAACAACACAACAACAACCTTCTCACTCATGCTTCTGGCCTCAGTGTAGACATCACGTCCTCGGAAAAGCCCTCCCTGACACCCTAGGGTGTTAGTGGCCCTTCCTCGGGTTTCCAGCGGCCTCCTGCAGCCTAGGTTAAAAGACTTCCTTACCTGTCTCCTTGAGCTTCGGGAGGGAGGGGCTGTGGGTAGGGCTGTGTCTGTCTTGTTTCTGGTGGTGTCTCTTGTGCCCAGCATAACGCCTGCCACGCAGCAGGTGCTCAGCACCCACTGCCGTGGAAGCCCCAGCGCCAGAGCCCAGCTCGGCTTTCCTCTGGGTCTTAGCAGGTTATTGGGGGCAAGTGCAGTAACGGATACCTCCACCCTGCTTAGCACCCTTCCATGGCTCCCTGCTCCATGGGTCAAGGCCTGACCTCTTCAGTCTGGCTTCAGGAGCCTCCTTCCTCCCTGGAACCCCGCAGTCCAAGCACACTGAGGCTCTTGGAGCAGGTTATGTGCTGAGAGCTGGGCTTTCCCCTTTGTGTCTCCTCTGTGTGTGTCAGATTGATGTAAAAGGGGTGCCAGGTCTCCACCCCTGCCCACATCCATGCCCATTTGCGATATAAGTTCGCGGCTCCTTCCACATGCCTTGAATCTGGGCCCACCTTGGGTCTTGCTTTGACCAACCCGGTCTGAAAGAAGTCATGTGTCGTCTCAGTCCCATGTGAATAAGCCTTCTCCATGCGTGGCCCAGTCTCCCCTGCCACCCAGCCCACAGCTGGTCCACCAGCCAGCCCCCCAGCTGACCGCAGATGCTTGAATAAGCCCAGCAGAGATCAAGCCAGCTTGGTCTGGATCACCTGACAGACCCACAGAGTCACAAGCAATAGGACACGGTGCGTTCTCTGAAGCATGAGATTTAGAGGTTGTTTGTCACACAGGATGAGCTAGCTGATACACTCTTCCTAAAAGGCCCTCTTCTATCTACATCTGCCTTCTCTGGGGGGCTTCATGCAAGATGTGCAGGCTCCATCCCTGGGATGGGATTATCCCCCTGGAGAAGGAAATGGCAATCTATTCCAGTATTCTTGCCTGGAAAATCCCATGGACAGAGGAGCCTGACAGACTACGGTCCATGGAGTCAGAGTTGGACTCAACTTAGCGACTAAACAACACAACAACAACCTTCTCACTCATGCTTCTGGCCTCAGTGTAGACATCACGTCCTCGGAAAAGCCCTCCCTGACACCCTAGGGTGTTAGTGGCCCTTCCTCGGGTTTCCAGCGGCCTCCTGCAGCCTAGGTTAAAAGACTTCCTTACCTGTCTCCTTGAGCTTCGGGAGGGAGGGGCTGTGGGTAGGGCTGTGTCTGTCTTGTTTCTGGTGGTGTCTCTTGTGCCCAGCATAACGCCTGCCACGCAGCAGGTGCTCAGCACCCACTGCCGTGGAAGCCCCAGCGCCAGAGCCCAGCTCGGCGGAGTGGAGGGAGGCCGGAAAACCATCTGCGGGAACCACAGGAGCCGAGATGAGGCAAAGAGGCGTGTGGAAGCGGGTGCCAGCGGGGGCAGCAATTTTGATCACGTTTCCAAGAACTGAGAAAGACTCAGTGATACAAACATTCCCACGAGATTCATCTGAAACCCTGCTCCAGGTCTGTGCCAGGACCGAGTTTTGCATTTGGAGGGAAGAAGTTCTAAAATGTGCCGCATGATCTAAAAATTCTTCTAGAGGGTTGCCTTTTCACAGGGAAATGGTAATTGTGAAGATCAGGCTGCTGGAGAGAGGAGGGGCTGCTTCGTGAGATGCTTTTACTGAGGGCTGTACGAAATTTAACTCTTGCCATCTTGGGACAGTGAATGGGGTCCTCCCACGTGTGAACTTACAGTTCTGCAGGTTACAAGCCTACACTCTTCGCGCTCTCCTTCCAGAGGCAAAAATCAGACTCGACCTCCATCAGGTCTCAGCCCAGAGCCTTGCTCCCCCTAGTCCATCTCTGAGACCCCAGCACGTCCTGGCCTAGGGACGCTGGCTGCCCAGAGCTGGGCGATGAGGTGGGTAACAACCTCTCCCAGCCTCACTCAGCAGCTCTTCACCTTTTATATGTGGCGGGTTCCCCACCAACAGTTGTCAAATCAACTGCAAAATAAGGAGGTAAGGCAAAGCTTGTCTCTACTGGGAAAAAGCCTGAGAATGTTCAGGTTTCAGAGTGAAGTTTTTCTCTGGATGTGAGGCTGAATCCTCCCAGTAAGTGGACTGGGTGTGGCAGTGAGGCGCCCCGAACAGTTGAAATGCCAGGGAGGAGCCTGACAGACTACGGTCCATGGAGTCAGAGTTGGACTCAACTTAGCGACTAAACAACACAACAACAACCTTCTCACTCATGCTTCTGGCCTCAGTGTAGACATCACGTCCTCGGAAAAGCCCTCCCTGACACCCTAGGGTGTTAGTGGCCCTTCCTCGGGTTTCCAGCGGCCTCCTGCAGCCTAGGTTAAAAGACTTCCTTACCTGTCTCCTTGAGCTTCGGGAGGGAGGGGCTGTGGGTAGGGCTGTGTCTGTCTTGTTTCTGGTGGTGTCTCTTGTGCCCAGCATAACGCCTGCCACGCAGCAGGTGCTCAGCACCCACTGCCGTGGAAGCCCCAGCGCCAGAGCCCAGCTCGGCGGAGTGGAGGGAGGCCGGAAAACCATCTGCGGGAACCACAGGAGCCGAGATGAGGCAAAGAGGCGTGTGGAAGCGGGTGCCAGCGGGGGCAGCAATTTTGATCACGTTTCCAAGAACTGAGAAAGACTCAGTGATACAAACATTCCCACGAGATTCATCTGAAACCCTGCTCCAGGTCTGTGCCAGGACCGAGTTTTGCATTTGGAGGGAAGAAGTTCTAAAATGTGCCGCATGATCTAAAAATTCTTCTAGAGGGTTGCCTTTTCACAGGGAAATGGTAATTGTGAAGATCAGGCTGCTGGAGAGAGGAGGGGCTGCTTCGTGAGATGCTTTTACTGAGGGCTGTACGAAATTTAACTCTTGCCATCTTGGGACAGTGAATGGGGTCCTCCCACGTGTGAACTTACAGTTCTGCAGGTTACAAGCCTACACTCTTCGCGCTCTCCTTCCAGAGGCAAAAATCAGACTCGACCTCCATCAGGTCTCAGCCCAGAGCCTTGCTCCCCCTAGTCCATCTCTGAGACCCCAGCACGTCCTGGCCTAGGGACGCTGGCTGCCCAGAGCTGGGCGATGAGGTGGGTAACAACCTCTCCCCAGCCTCACTCAGCAGCTCTTCACCTTTTATATGTGGCGGGTTCCCCACCAACAGTTGTCAAATCAACTGCAAAATAAGGAGGTAAGGCAAAGCTTGTCTCTCTACTGGGAAAAAGCCTGAGAATGTTCAGGTTTCAGAGTGAAGTTTTTTCTCTGGATGTGAGGCTGAATCCTCCCAGTAAGTGGACTGGGGTGTGGCAGTGAGGGGACAGGACTGCCCGAAAGGCGGACGACCTGAAATGCCACTGTGCCTACCCACTGCTGCGCCTGGTCCCACACAGTGCCTGGAACAGGAGGTGAGGCTCACAGCAGCGGCTGTGGAAATCCTCTGTCTCCTCACCGCTGTTGGGGGAGGTGGGCTAGCCGGGCATCACCAACAAGGTTGGTTCTAGACCCTTCGACACTGGCCCTCTTCCTTCTGGTAACAACCTCTTCAAGTTTCCTTTGAGCGCCTTCCAACTCACACCGTCAAACCGCTCCGCTTCGTTTACATGCCGTTAACGCCCCCTCGCGCGTCACAGGCAATCATGTGACCCTGGTCAGGCCAATCAGAGGCAGAACCCCCATCCCAGTCTGGTGATTGGCTTCAGAGGCAATCAGGTGACCCAAGCTTGGCCAATCAGAGGATTAATCCCTATCCCAGCCTGGTGATAGGCTTAGGGGCTATCAGATGAACAGGCCTGGCCAATGAGAGCCCTAACTGGAAACTTTTCTGGACCAGATGAAAAAGAGAGGCCCAGTTCCGGCAAGGCTTGTAGAGCTAGGAATTGCTGGTGCCTTTTTTTTTTTTTGGCCACTTATATTGATCTTTTATTTATTTATCTTCATCGCAGTGGCCTCTCTTGCTGCAGAGCACCAGCTCTGGGCGCATGCGCTCCAGAGCTCCAGCTCGGTAATTGGACACATCGGTCCAGCTGCTCCACGGCACGTGGGCTCTTCCCAGGCCAGGGATTGAACCAGCGGCCCTAGCACTACAAGGCAGTGTCCTTACCCACTGAACCACCAGGGAAGCCCTGCTAGTGACTCTTATGCTTACCTCTTGGAAACAGTTAACCTTGTATAAAGCCAACACAAGAGCAAAGTGCAGCCAAAGAGGAGACATAGAAGCCAGATTAACATGGACTTCCCTGATGGCCCGGTGGTTGACAGTCCCCCTGCCAATGCAGGAGACACAGCGTGATTCCTGGTGTAGGACCACAGGCCTGTAGGGCCTCTAAGCAGGTGAGCCACTGCTACCAAAACACCAGTGCCCTGGAGCCTAAGCTCGGCAGCAAGAGAAGCCACCTTAATGAGAAGCCCTGGCACCACAGTAAAGAGTGGCCCCCGCACAGCAACGAAAATCCAGCACAGTCAAAAAAAAAAAAACAACAAAAGAAAACCAAAGCCAGATAATCCCATCTGAGCACCCGCATCGTCAATGCCTGAAGCCCTGAGATTTTCATTTATGGAGCCTATCATTTCTCTCTTTTGCTTCAGTACTATTGAGTGGGATTTCCTATCACTTGCAACTGAAGGAATCCCGACTGACCTCATGTAGGGAGATACAATACAGAGAGGCAATAGACATCCCAGCTATTACCTGCTCCATCCCCTCCATGGCATCGGGGAGCTGCCTTCTCAAGCTCCTGCCGCACTTTCCCACCTTGGCGGATGAGGGTAATTTGGGAGCTACTCTTTCATCCCATCCCCGCCCCCTGCAGATGAGGTCCCTAGTAGGGCCAACTTGGAGCAGAGGCTTCAGCAAATGCCAAAAGTCTCTCAACATCTGCCAAGACCAAGAAGCAGGCTGGCTGCATAAAGCCTGAAATCTCTTCATGGTCAGTCTTAAGATTCCTTTTTGCAGAGAAGGAGGCTTAGAGAGGTGGCAACACTTGCTTGCAGTTTCACAGGTCACCTGGATCTCTGTGACTCCAAGGCTGGAGCTTTTCCCAGCCCCGGGCCTGCTCTCCCAACCTCACACTCCCAGTAGGCTCGGATGATTGGACACATCGGTCCAGCTGCTCCACGGCACGTGGGCTCTTCCCAGGCCAGGGATTGAACCAGCGGCCCTAGCACTACAAGGCAGTGTCCTTACCCACTGAACCACCAGGGAAGCCCTGCTAGTGACTCTTATGCTTACCTCTTGGAAACAGTTAACCTTGTATAAAGCCAACACAAGAGCAAAGTGCAGCCAAAGAGGAGACATAGAAGCCAGATTAACATGGACTTCCCTGATGGCCCGGTGGTTGACAGTCCCCCTGCCAATGCAGGAGACACAGCGTGATTCCTGGTGTAGGACCACAGGCCTGTAGGGCCTCTAAGCAGGTGAGCCACTGCTACCAAAACACCAGTGCCCTGGAGCCTAAGCTCGGCAGCAAGAGAAGCCACCTTAATGAGAAGCCCTGGCACCACAGTAAAGAGTGGCCCCCGCACAGCAACGAAAATCCAGCACAGTCAAAAAAAAAAAAACAACAAAAGAAAACCAAAGCCAGATAATCCCATCTGAGCACCCGCATCGTCAATGCCTGAAGCCCTGAGATTTTCATTTATGGAGCCTATCATTTCTCTCTTTTGCTTCAGTACTATTGAGTGGGATTTCCTATCACTTGCAACTGAAGGAATCCCGACTGACCTCATGTAGGGAGATACAATACAGAGAGGCAATAGACATCCCAGCTATTACCTGCTCCATCCCCTCCATGGCATCGGGGAGCTGCCTTCTCAAGCTCCTGCCGCACTTTCCCACCTTGGCGGATGAGGGTAATTTGGGAGCTACTCTTTCATCCCATCCCCGCCCCCTGCAGATGAGGTCCCTAGTAGGGCCAACTTGGAGCAGAGGCTTCAGCAAATGCCAAAAGTCTCTCAACATCTGCCAAGACCAAGAAGCAGGCTGGCTGCATAAAGCCTGAAATCTCTTCATGGTCAGTCTTAAGATTCCTTTTTGCAGAGAAGGAGGCTTAGAGAGGTGGCAACACTTGCTTGCAGTTTCACAGGTCACCTGGATCTCTGTGACTCCAAGGCTGGAGCTTTTCCCAGCCCCGGGCCTGCTCTCCCAACCTCACACTCCCAGTAGGCTCGGATGATTGCCCAAACCAGGCTGCCCAGGGTCAAGGATCAGGTGGACACTGCCCAGTTTCCATCCATCCTGTAGATAAAGAGCTTGAGAGTGACAAAAACCACCACCGTTAATACCACGTATAGGAGCTGAGCTTTTAATACCCCAATTTGCCTTCGTCTCCAGGCAGAGCTGGGGAGAGGTAGAGTTTCCAGGTTTGGTTACGTGGAGGAGGAGGGCAGTTACTGAGGCAGCTCAATTCTGATGCCCCGGAGTCCCAGCCGGCTTCACGGCCAGGACTCGCCAGAGTGCAGAATGGACTGGAGCTGCTGAAGGCTCACCAGAAAGGGAGCCGAAACCTGTGAACTTCCCCGGGGAAGGTGGGTCCAGCTGGATTTCCCACGCTCTTGTTTTTTAAGCTCTTTGAGACAAAGGTGACATTGGGGACCCAGCTCTTCATTAAGTGTGGGCAGGTGAACATAGCTTCTAGAAGCTCCAGACTGGCTTGGAGATGCTGCAGCCTGGATGCCGGGCAGGAGAGTCAGTGATTTCCAGAAGCTGAGAGAAAGACCTCTCTCTACGGGTTGCATTGGAAGGGAATGGCTCGAATCACAGGGCTCTGTACTGGAGATGAGACTCTGGTCCTCTGACGGTGTTTTCTTCAGTCCTGATGGTTGCATTCTGCATTTCCTTGACTGTCCCTCCCTATGGCCCAACAGCCAGCCCTGGTCTGCCCCTGATGTCTGGCTACAGTTTACAAATCTGCTGAGGCTGGATGCTTAGGTCCTTCCCCAGTTTCAGAATGGTCACTATCAAGAGGAGATCATAGTAATGAATTACTTATATTAATTGATATTATTCATAATGGTATTAACTACACTCTGTCCAGCTCCTTACCATTTACCAAGTGCATACACACACACAAACACAGTCTCATTTGATCTTCACAGCAGCTGTGTAGGGATATTTGGAAATTTCCATTTTATGGAGGAAGAGAGTGAGGCCCAAGGAGGAAACAACCGCTCAAGGGCTCAAGGTCATCAGCCAAGGGTGAGCTGCTGCTGCTAACACAATAGTGAGAGGACTGATATGCTCTCTCAGCCCATTCATTTCTCCATTCGAATCTCCATTCATTCCCTCCTTCCTCCACCTAGCGTATATTAAGCACCTACGGTGTGCCCCACTCTGTGCTACTCACTTATCCCTAAGCTGGGACACTTTTCCAGAGCAAGAGTTCTTATGTGCCTGACAGAGGAGCTGGGGGGAGGGGAGGTACCGATCCCACCGGCCCCTGGGAAATCAGGACTCCAGATCGGGCTGTCCCTGCCAAGTGAGGAGCCTCATTTTTCTCTCATTAATTCTTTTTTGTCTGGTTGGGTTTTGTTTGTTTGTTTGTTTGTTTGTTTAAACTCAGGGAGCCTGTGTGACCTGGTTCCGACAGGCACGTCTCCTGATGGGGCGGCTGTGGCTGGGGGCGGGGTGGGGGCTGGGAGTCTCCTGCAGGTGGCCACAGAGTCCCTGGCGGGGCTTAGGCAGGTGCCACCTGGCTGGTCTCTGTCTTGGAGGCGGTGGTGGAGGCCTCGTCGTCACCCAGCGGGTTCTTGCCACAGCAGAGGGTGGTGACCATGCAGGTCCGGAACTGGAAGGAAGCGTTAGGGTTAGTCAGGGTCGCCCAAAGTATGGGTGGCAACGGGCATGGTCAGAGAGGTCTGCCTCCTCCCCCTTGCTGCTTCTGGCCCTCCCAGCCTCCACTCCCCTTTCAAATGGCTCCCTGAAGGAATTTACTAAGCCTCCACGAGCCCACCCAGAGATGCTGGGACCAAAACCGAAGGGCGCTTGGTCACAGGTGGCCCTCCATGATGCCCTCGGTGTGCCAAGGGCTATCTATAAATTGTCCCGTTGAACCCAAAAGCTTAAGATTTCATCCTTTCTGTGGATGAAGAAACTGTAGCCCAGAAAGGGGAAGTGACTTGCCCCAGGCCGCACAGCTAGAAACTCGCAGAGCTGGGCTTTGAACCCGAGATGTCTGACTCTGTGTTGGCCCCAGTGGATCAAGGAATCTGCAGAGGACCCACTGGTCTATGTTAAAGGACAGCTGTATCCGTTCCTCCCTCAGAACAGGACTGTTCAGCTCCCCGTCCCAGTTTTGTGGAGACTGGCACTGTTCCCAGGTTTGGGGCTTTGACTATCTGATCTTTGAAACAGGCCTCCAGAACCGTCCGGACTGGTTCTTCTCTTTCCTGACCCAGCATCAGAGTCACCTGGGAGGCTTGTTAGAAATGCATGTTCCTGGGCCCACCCTGAGCTTCTGTTCACAAGGTCTGGGAGTTGGCCCAGGAATATGCATTTCTCCTGGACAACTCTGATGCCCCAGGGAGGACCAACTCCCCTCCCCATCTTCCAGGTAGGAAGACTGGCGCCCAGTTACAAATGTGGCTTGTCTGCCTGTGGCCTTGGGGGGACTGGACCCTCCCGCCCCACTAGCAGGCACCTGCTTGTTCATCATGATGTAAATGACGGGGTTGTAGACGGCGGAAGTCTTGGCAAAGAAAGCTGGGATGGTCATGAAGATGGGGCCAAAGTCAGAGCCCTGGTGGGTGAAGATGTAGAAGGCCACACCGGCGTAGGGCAGCCAACAGATCAGGAAAGCGATGACCATGATGATGACCATGCGGTGACTTCCTTCTCGGCCTTCTGGGTGGTGGCCGACTCCTGCTGCTGGGCAGCCGCCTGCGGGGACACAGAGCCTGGTGTCCAGACGGAGAACTCTCTGGGCTGGGGGCCAGCTGAGGCCCACTCCAGGCATGGGTCCCCAGCACCCAGCACAGGCCCCTACCTCCTTGACCGTGAACACCAGCTGCCCATAGCCATGGGGATGGAGAAGTGGACCACGACACCCAGAGATGCTGGGACCAAAACCGAAGGGCGCTTGGTCACAGGTGGCCCTCCATGATGCCCTCGGTGTGCCAAGGGCTATCTATAAATTGTCCCGTTGAACCCAAAAGCTTAAGATTTCATCCTTTCTGTGGATGAAGAAACTGTAGCCCAGAAAGGGGAAGTGACTTGCCCCAGGCCGCACAGCTAGAAACTCGCAGAGCTGGGCTTTGAACCCGAGATGTCTGACTCTGTGTTGGCCCCAGTGGATCAAGGAATCTGCAGAGGACCCACTGGTCTATGTTAAAGGACAGCTGTATCCGTTCCTCCCTCAGAACAGGACTGTTCAGCTCCCCGTCCCAGTTTTGTGGAGACTGGCACTGTTCCCAGGTTTGGGGCTTTGACTATCTGATCTTTGAAACAGGCCTCCAGAACCGTCCGGACTGGTTCTTCTCTTTCCTGACCCAGCATCAGAGTCACCTGGGAGGCTTGTTAGAAATGCATGTTCCTGGGCCCACCCTGAGCTTCTGTTCACAAGGTCTGGGAGTTGGCCCAGGAATATGCATTTCTCCTGGACAACTCTGATGCCCCAGGGAGGACCAACTCCCCTCCCCATCTTCCAGGTAGGAAGACTGGCGCCCAGTTACAAATGTGGCTTGTCTGCCTGTGGCCTTGGGGGGACTGGACCCTCCCGCCCCACTAGCAGGCACCTGCTTGTTCATCATGATGTAAATGACGGGGTTGTAGACGGCGGAAGTCTTGGCAAAGAAAGCTGGGATGGTCATGAAGATGGGGCCAAAGTCAGAGCCCTGGTGGGTGAAGATGTAGAAGGCCACACCGGCGTAGGGCAGCCAACAGATCAGGAAAGCGATGACCATGATGATGACCATGCGAGTGACTTCCTTCTCGGCCTTCTGGGTGGTGGCCGACTCCTGCTGCTGGGCAGCCGCCTGCGGGGACACAGAGCCTGGTGTCCAGACGGAGAACTCTCTGGGCTGGGGGCCAGCTGAGGCCCACTCCAGGCATGGGTCCCCAGCACCCAGCACAGGCCCCTACCTCCTTGACCGTGAACACCAGCTGCCCATAGCAGAAGAATATGATGGTCATGGGGATGGAGAAGTGGACCACGAACATGTAGATGACGAAGGACTCATTGTTGACCTCCGGCTTGAGCGTGTAGTAGTCAATCCCGCACGAGCACTGCATTCCCTCTGGGATGTACCTGAGGACCGGTGCAGGGGAGCCACATGTGAGGGACCTGGGAACAGGCCCCGCTGACCAGAGTCCCCTGCCAACGCCTGCAGTGGGGCTGGTCTCACTCTGGGCCTGACTTTCTCTCTCTGTCAAATGGGGATAATAAACCACTCCTTGGCCATGTACCTGTGACGCTCACATTCACTGAGATAAGGGAGTTAAATGTGTGGAAATGTCCTGGGACCGCAGTCTCTCCCAGTCTTTCCCTCCCAGTGCCCCCACCCTGCTGCCCTGCCTGGCGCTTCTTCACCAGGCCTGCCCCTCCCTAGGGGCTGGAGGCCAGGCCGTGGACCATGCAGGGCAGAGGCTCGTGGGGAGAAGGGAAGAGCTCCCAGTCTCCGTATGGGAGGCAGCCAGGTCTTTCTAGGCCACACAAGGTAATTAAGGGATCTCTGTAGTTTCTGGAAGCGAGAGGCCCCGGGGAGGGCGGTTAGGCTCTTTTGGCGATTTCAGAGGCTGGTGACACTGGACTGACCTCGGAAAACGCAGTGTCAGTTAGCTATGTCTATGAGGATGTAACTAGGCGAGACTGGAGAAGACAGGGAAAGGGGGGGCGGGTGTTTTTGCCCCTTGCTGAATGGCTCAAGGGGTAAAACGCTGGCCCCAGGAAGACTGAGAGAGGAGGGAAGGGGAGAGAGACAGCGGTTTCCTCGGAGCAGAAGGGCACAAAGCCTCCGGGAGCCCACGTTAGTCCTGTTTCTGAATCCACTTTCCACCTCACCCCATCTCATTTCGGCCTGTTTGCAGCTCACGGCCTAGAATCTGACAGGATGGTTTCCCAGGGCCATGTCGTCACACCTGCACAAGGAAGGCTGTGGTTCCTCAGAGGCCGGGGCCTAAGGTCAGAGGAGCCGCTCATGGGGTACTGGACCAAAGAGGATTGGAACCTGGTCTGGCTTAGCTGAGGATTAGGGGCACGGCCAAGGTGAAGGGTTGGGGTGTCTCGGAGTCTCCTTGACATGGGGAGAAGCCCCGTAGCAACAGTAGGAGCTGACCCTCTCCTTCCTGCTAACTCAGCCCTGTGCCAGCTGCCAGCCAGGGGCCTGGGACCAGACAGAAACCCGGGCCAGAGGACCCAGTCACCAGCCTCTGAGACCCTCCGCCCCTTCTGCTCAGTGCCGATACCTGGACCAGCCAAACAGCGGGGGCGCGGCGCAGGCCAGAGCCATGACCCAGGTGAGGACGAGGCCCATGATGGCATGGTTCTCCCCGAAGCGGAAGTTGCTCATGGGCTTGCACACCACCACGTATCGCTCAACGGCCAGGACCACCAGGGACCACAGGGCGATTTCACCTGTAAGGCAGTCAGCTGTCAGTCAACATGCCATGAGGCTGGACATACCTATGGAAGGGGGGCTCCTCCAGGGGATGGGGAGAGGGTGACCAGGAAGGCAACGAGGGGCAGGCCTGGAGCAGGGCCTTAGGGTAGAGAGGGCCAGGACACTGACAAGGGGGTGTGTTGGGGTGACAAGGGGACGATATGTCACACGGAGTGACTCCCAGGAAGGTTAGTTCAGCTAGAGCCCTGGGTTCACAGGGGACACGGAAATCAGGTCACGGGATCATGGCTGGACTGGGAGCCCTGCGGGGAGTTTTTATAGAAGAACATGTCCCTTGTGTGACAACGGGCAGAGTTCCTGTCGCAAGGTTCTGCAGAGGCAGCAGCAGCCAGAGTATGGAGGCTTTCCCTTCCTCCTGGGCAGTGGCCTCTCACCTCCATGGAAACGAATACCCTGGGCATGAGGGGCTCTCTCCTGGAAGCCAGGGAGTTGGACAGTGTTTCGTCAAAGGGAGGAAGAGGACTAATTATGGTGGGGCTCAGACATCTGCTCTGTGCATCATCCCAGGCTCAGGAGGGAGGGTAGCCGTGGGGTTTATCACGCGGGGTAATTCTACGAGTGAAAGGGAACACTAGTGAGGGTTCTAGGATCACCACTGTGGCAGAGATGTGTCCGCCCGTGTGGCACCCTTCTGGCCTGAGACGGGGGATCACGGTCTCTGAAGGTGACACACCCAGCGATGGCCAGGATCCTGGAATGGGGCCGAGACAGGGCCTGGGCATCCGTGGGAGAGAGAAGACAGGAGGCAGAGCCTCCTGTGGCTGGTGCTGGGCTCTCCCCGTCACCCTGGTTTTGCAAGGACAACCTCCCGTGTCTCCCGCTTGCGTGAGAGGCCGTGTGTCCCCCGAGGGACACTCCTGGGCCTGAGCCAGGAGACCCGGGCTCTGGTCACTGTCCTGCCACATCCCTCAGTCACACTTCCCCTTGGCACACCACAGTGTTCTCGTCGGCTAGATGGGATCTATTCGTCTGTTTTTCTATTTTAAAGCATGGCTCACAGCTGCACAGATCCCCTGACGGGCCTACTGCCTCCTGTGAATGGACTCTTCAACATATCAAGCACAGCAGAGAGGCTGAATGAGGATGGGAGGAAGTCAGAGAAAGGCGGCGGGAGGGACTGAGTCTCCTGCCCAGTGTAGACAAAGGCCGGTGACTGGAGGACTGCGAGCCCCCATCACGCCCCAGGCTGGGGCCTGAGCAAAGGCATCCGTCTCGTCAGCTCTGTCTGCGGGACCCAGCACTGCCGCTCCCAGGGGAGCAGCAGACATGGCCTGAGGGGCCGCAGACACAGGGGCTTGACACTCAGCCTTGGCAGAGACTGGGGTGACCCCAACGAGGCTCCTGACGTCTCTCCCCTGTCTCCTTGGTGGAAAGCCAGACAACGACCCCAGCCCCGGTGAGAGCCACAGTGATCAATGCCCGCCCTGCACAGGCACCAGCCAAGCTCGTCATCGCTATGAACGTGTGCGTTGACTGAGTTAGCGATAACGGGCTCTCATCCGCCATCCCCCTGGGCTGGGGACAGTCCCCAGACACCCCTGCACTACCCCGCTGCCACAAGGTCCTGGCTCCCGCCCACCGCACCCCAGCTCGTACCGCCTATGGTGGCAAAGAAGCCCTCCAGGTTGCATCCTGTGGGCCCAAAGACGAAGTATCCGTGCATAGAGGTGTAGAAGGTGGTGGTGAAGCCTCCGAACACCATGAAGAGGTCGGCCACGGCCAGGTTGAGCAGGATGTAGTTGAGGGGCGTGCGCAGCTTCTTGTGCTGGACCGTCACGTAGAGCGTGAGGAAGTTGATGGGGAAGCCGAGTACGATCAGCAGGAACATGTAGGCGGCCAGCAGGGAGAACTGCCACGGCTCCGCCAGGTAGTACTGCGGGTACTCGAAGGGGCTGCGCACCACGCCCGTCTTGTTGGAGAAAGGCACGTAGAAGTTCGGGCCCTCCGTGCCGTTCATGGCTGCGGCCCTGGTGGCGGCCCCGCGGCAGCGCGAACCCAAGGATGCCTCTGAGGCCTGAGCTCAGCCACACGGGGCTCCGGCTGGATGACTCCAGGCTCCGACCCCCCCCAGGCCCTTATAAAGTGACCTCCCCTCCCTAAACTCCCGGCTGAATCAGCACCCGGGCGATTGGGGGCGTTATTAATCATATTAATCCTCGACGCTGCAACTAGGGGCCTAATTGGCTTCCAGGAGGGGCCAAGGTGACTCCAGGTAGACAGCTGTGGTCACGGAAGGGGGGTTGCTGGGGACCCTGGGAAAGGGCTGAGGCCTGCCCCCAACTTTTCCTGTCCCTGGGGAATCTCCGTGATCTCAGTTAATGGCCCTGGCCTGGCCTTGGGAGCTCTGGCTCCAGGCCCACTTCCCTCTGGCTTTCCTCCCGACTGGCCCATGAGCTCCCAGAGGGTAGAGGGCTGGTTATTCTCTTAGCTCCTTACCCATTCCTTCCTCCACCTAAGTCACCTCTGGGCTCATCCAGTCACCAACACACTGACAGCAGCCTGCCTGCCAAGTGATGAGCTGCACAGCGGCAGGGCAGTCTCCGTGCCAGACACAAGCCCAGCACACCCGGGAGCTCAAAGGGCATTTGTTCTATTGAACTGGAATTCACTCATTCACTTGCTCAACATTTACGTGCAGGCCACCGGGGATCCGAAGCTCGAGCAAACAGGAGCTTACAGGCTGAAGAGGACTTTGTGCGGGAAGACTAGCTCCTGGCCCAGGGAGGGGGAGGCCGGCTACCTGTGGAGATGTCCAAGGAGACAACGTTTTGAGGGAGGGGGCACTTGGCCAGGTTGCCAAGTGGGGAAGTCAGCACAGACTGAAGACAAAGGCTGGGCAGAGGCCCGAGGCCTGTCTGGGCTCTGGCCACACGCGGGTGGGGTCAGGTGGCGCTTAGTGCGAGGGGCTTTATCCAGGGGAACTTGGGACGATCTTGGGGACATTAAGGTGGCTCAAAAGCCCTCAAAGATGAGTTGAAGGGAGCGATGACGGAGGAAGGGACCAGGGCAGAGTGACTGATGCAGCGAGGGGAAGAGGCTCCTGAAGCTAGGCCTTATCTCCAGGAGGTAAACTGGGCCCCGCCTGTGCTGGGCGCCCGATCCCAACAGTGAGCGGAGAGGTGTGGTCCAGGGTGCTCCTGTGTGAAGGGCAGGCAGGCCCCGGGAGCAGGACTGGCTGGACGCTACAGCGCACAGGCTGGGGCCGGGGACGTCTGGTCAGGCTGGGCCAGGACCGTGGGCTTTGGGTGCCGTGGGATTGGCAATGCCAAGAGGGTGCATCCCAGGAA
The DNA here is from genome assembly GCA_022376925.1 of Tragulus kanchil. Taxonomy (NCBI): domain Eukaryota; kingdom Metazoa; phylum Chordata; class Mammalia; order Artiodactyla; family Tragulidae; genus Tragulus; species Tragulus kanchil. The sequence continues at coordinate 224,034,374 of JAIOJX010000030.1, read as the reverse complement.
GGCGGGATGAGCTCTGGTGGAGAATGAAGGCTCCCCCCATCTGTAACAGGATTGTGAGGACACCTCTCAGGAGTGAAGTGAGGTGGCAGGGGGCCTGTCCTTCGGGGTCTTCAACGACCATGGTCAAGTTACTAATTTTATCCAGCACTTGACTGTGTTCCACACAAGATACTCAGTTCTGGGGGACACAGTGGACAAGCAAGCCAAACCTCTGGCTGCACGAAGTGTCCTTCTGTGGAGGCTGAAAGGGCCCCCATGAATAATCAAACAAATAAAAACAGGGTAAGGTCAGATGGTGACCACCTCCTGACACACAGTTGCCTAGAACAGCCCGAGAAGGCCTCTCTGAGAACTCAAGGATGGAAAGAGCTCTGGTGGGTAGAGCTGTCCAGGCAGAGAGAGAGGAGCAGGTGCAAAGGTCCTGAGGCTGGGGGTGCAAGGCCGGCCAGGAAGCGTCCCAGGCTCCGAGACCTCCATCAGTGAAGCTCTCTCATGCCGTCTCTCTTCCCACCTGGGATGCCTACACCTGTCTACTCCAAAACGTGCCCCCTTCCCTGCAGTACCCCTCAGGCTCCGACCCTGGTTGTCCTGGGTCAGGCTTTACCCAGAAAGCATGCTGGGATGTCTGCTGGTGGAAGAAGCAGGGGAAGGCAGGCATGGCGGTGGGTGCGGCATAGCCTCTCGAGGTGTAAGGCGCTTGGCCCAGTGATTAGGCCCATCACTAATGAGGTCAAGGTGAAGACTTGATTCTGGCCCCTGGTGGCCAAACAGAGGGACAGACAATGGACTCCCTGGGTCAAGACCACCGCACACTGCCCAGCCCTGGCCAGGCTGAGCCCTTGACCCTCAACCCTCGACGCTCAACCTCACGACCTTGCTTGTTTCCCCCTAATGCTTATGACAACCTGGAAGCTTTCAATTTCTATTCTGTTCATGAGTCTCTCGTCCATCTCCTCGGCTGTAACTCGAGCCCCCGGGGGGTGGGCTGGGGTCTGCCTTGCTCACCCTAGGCCCGCCCCCTACCCACTGAGCCCCGCTCAACACACAGCAGGAGCAGATAAATTGTCATGCCTACTTCAGTGGTCCCTGATCTTTTCTGGCTTCAGGGACCTATTTCGTGGAAGACAATTTTTCCATAAACTGGGGACAGGGGGACGGTTTCGAGATGATTCAGGTGTCTTACATTTATTGTGCCTTTTATTTCTGTTATTATTTTATCAGCACCTCAGATCATCAGGCATTAGATCCCAGAGGTTGGGGCCCCCTGCCCTACTTGAATGAGCCGGGATTTCTGTTTGGTTCGCTCAAACACGCCTGGGACCTGGCCCATAGTATGTGCTCAGGAGTATGTGTGGACTGCGCGGACAAAACCAGGTTACAGCAGGAAGTACTTCGTTTCTCTAGACTCAGGTTCACCCTGTGTGAGAGTCTAACACTCTACCCTTTGAGGACTACTAGGGTGGGAGATGGGAGGTAAAAGATCCTCTCAGCCACGATGGACCCATGCTCTGTGATGCATGATAAAGAATTAAATAAAAAGATGCTCTTTTGTTCAGAAGAACAGGCTCACAGAGGGACAGGAAGGTCGTCAGAGGTCGCCTACTCTCAACCTCCTTGCTGCATTTTGCAGGCGGGGAGACCAAGGCCTCCGGTCCTCGGGGAATCGCCCAGGTCATGTGACACACCTGCCTGGCCACGCCTCCCTCCTGCCCCAAAGGCAGCTCTCAGGAAGACCTTCACCATCCACACCAACAGAGGGTCGCACCGGACCGCTGGATACGGCCCGACGGAGTGGCTCAGACCCGGGCAGGAGTAGTGAGGGCAGCACTGGGCTCAGTCACCAAGAGATTCTGGGAAGGGCTGCTTCCCCTCTCAGTGGGCTGGGACGAGGAAGCTCCGGGGCCCATGCCCGCCCGCAGGGCAGAGCTGCTCGGCTGTCCCCACCAGCGCCCGGCTCACGGACCTACATCCCGAGGTTCCGTCGCCCTGTCCGCCTGCGATGGACTGTGGCTGTCAGCCATGAGGCCGGGGGCAGCCGGCCCTTCCTTCCATGAGCCTCGGGCTCCTGCCGAGATCAGCGAGCCTTGCTCACAGTGTCTCCCTCTCTTGACCCTCGTTCAGGTCCCAGCCATGGAGAGACCTTGCCCGTCATGTGCACTTCCTACTCGGTACTCAACACCGTCAGCCACATCTGACTTATCTCCTAACTGCCTGCCCATCCTGGAGAAGGTGCTCAATAAACAACTGTCCAGGGAAGGGACATCTCCTCCCAGCTCCATGGGGAAGCCTCTGTCCGTCTGACCACTGGGGAAACTCGGTTCCTCAAAAGAACCGAGTAGAGGCCGTGTGTCTATCCCTTCCCCTGAGCTCTTCTGTCCCATGTCAGGCAGTCCAGAGAGAAGCTCAGAGCACAGTGAGGGCCAAGTGTGGTGTGGGTGACCTTCTGAGTCACTGCCCACTCTTGGCCAGGCAGAGAATAAGCCAGTGAGGACTGGTGAGGTTCACCCTGTGTGAGAGTCTAACACTCTTTGGTACTAGGGTGGGAGATGGGAGGTAAAAGATCCTCTCAGCCACGATGGACCCATGCTCTGTGATGCATGATAAAGAATTAAATAAAAAGATGCTCTTTTGTTCAGAAGAACAGGCTCACAGAGGGACAGGAAGGTCGTCAGAGGTCGCCTACTCTCAACCTCCTTGCTGCATTTTGCAGGCGGGGAGACCAAGGCCTCCGGTCCTCGGGGAATCGCCCAGGTCATGTGACACACCTGCCTGGCCACGCCTCCCTCCTGCCCCAAAGGCAGCTCTCAGGAAGACCTTCACCATCCACACCAACAGAGGGTCGCACCGGACCGCTGGATACGGCCCGACGGAGTGGCTCAGACCCGGGCAGGAGTAGTGAGGGCAGCACTGGGCTCAGTCACCAAGAGATTCTGGGAAGGGCTGCTTCCCCTCTCAGTGGGCTGGGACGAGGAAGCTCCGGGGCCCATGCCCGCCCGCAGGGCAGAGCTGCTCGGCTGTCCCCACCAGCGCCCGGCTCACGGACCTACATCCCGAGGTTCCGTCGCCCTGTCCGCCTGCGATGGACTGTGGCTGTCAGCCATGAGGCCGGGGGCAGCCGGCCCTTCCTTCCATGAGCCTCGGGCTCCTGCCGGGGATCAGCGAGCCTTGCTCACAGTGTCTCCCTCTCTTGACCCTCGTTCAGGTCCCAGCCATGGAGAGACCTTGCCCGTCATGTGCACTTCCTACTCGGTACTCAACACCGTCAGCCACATCTGACTTATCTCCTAACTGCCTGCCCATCCTGGAGAAGGTGCTCAATAAACAACTGTCCAGGGAAGGGACATCTCCTCCCAGCTCCATGGGGAAGCCTCTGTCCGTCTGACCACTGGGGAAACTCGGTTCCTCAAAAGAACCGAGTAGAGGCCGTGTGTCTATCCCTTCCCCTGAGCTCTTCTGTCCCATGTCAGGCAGTCCAGAGAGAAGCTCAGAGCACAGTGAGGGCCAAGTGTGGTGTGGGTGACCTTCTGAGTCACTGCCCACTCTTGGCCAGGCAGAGAATAAGCCAGTGAGGACTGGTGAGGGGCTGGGCAGAGGCAGGCAGTCTTGCTTTTCCCAGCCCAGCCCTGCGGGGAGGCCACCGGGATTAGGGCTTAGCGGGCAGTAGCGCGCAAATAGCCCTTAAGCCTCTGCGTGGAGGCGCTGCTTGGTCAGCAGCCTCCTCCTCCCCACCGCCATCTCCCCTCACTGCTTAGCCCACTGCCTGCGTCACCACAGCTGAGTGAGGCCTGAGACGGAGCTGAGAACTCAAGGGGGAAGAGGGAAGGAGAGACCGGCTCCCCTCTCTCTGTCCTCCTCTCCTTCCACCCCACTGAGTTCCTCATTCTTCCTTCCCTCCCTCCCCAACATCTGGCCAGGGCTGGGTGCCGAGGGCACAGCGCCGAATCCGAGACAGTCCCTGTCTTGTCGTCAAGGAGCTACGGTCTTCATGGGCAGCAGATTTGGGGAAAACTGAAAACCAGGAGAGGCGGCAATACGCTCCCACCTCAGTGCTGTAGGAGCCCAGAGGAGAAATGCTGGGACCAGGAGGGAGGGGAAGCTCCCAGGCCTGGGCCAGGGGACCAGGAGGGAAGGGCTGGCTGGTGTAGAGGTGCTGCCACGGCCCGGGATGGGGTGGCAGGGGCGGCCGCAGGCCTAGGAATCCAGGCGCCAGGAGGCTGCCAGCGAGGCCACTGAAGCTACTACAAGCAGGGGAGGGGCAGGGTCCATTCTGGATGTTCTGGGGTCTGGTGGAGGGTACCAGGGTACACCCAGGCAAGCGCTGGGAGCGTCCTGCCCTGGCCTCGCTGCTGGGGCTCCTACCTGCCTGAGGGCAAGGCTGGCCCAAATGGAAGGTCATCTGGTACCTGCCACAGGCAGCAACACTGGAGGAAGGGCGCTAAGGGCTCCCTGACATCAGCAGCCTGGCTGGGGGTAGACATGGACCCAGGCTGGCTGAGGCCGGGGCCTCCTAAGGTCTGCCTTAGGGCTCTTTCTGGCAACTCGGTCTCCACTTCCTTACTCCCTCCTTCCAGGAACAGGGGACAGCGCTGAGGACCTGGAGACAGGAGGTCAGGATTGAGTCTCAGCCTGAACCACGCCAGGCAGCACAGCCTTCGCATGTGGTGTGGGACCTTCTGAGTCACTGCCCACTCTTGGCCAGGCAGAGAATAAGCCAGTGAGGACTGGTGAGGGGCTGGGCAGAGGCAGGCAGTCTTGCTTTTCCCAGCCCAGCCCTGCGGGGAGGCCACCGGGATTAGGGCTTAGCGGGCAGTAGCGCGCAAATAGCCCTTAAGCCTCTGCGTGGAGGCGCTGCTTGGTCAGCAGCCTCCTCCTCCCCACCGCCATCTCCCCTCACTGCTTAGCCCACTGCCTGCGTCACCACAGCTGAGTGAGGCCTGAGACGGAGCTGAGAACTCAAGGGGGAAGAGGGAAGGAGAGACCGGCTCCCCTCTCTCTGTCCTCCTCTCCTTCCACCCCACTGAGTTCCTCATTCTTCCTTCCCTCCCTCCCCAACATCTGGCCAGGGCTGGGTGCCGAGGGCACAGAGACGAATCCGAGACAGTCCCTGTCTTGTCGTCAAGGAGCTACGGTCTTCATGGGCAGCAGATTTGGGGAAAACTGAAAACCAGGAGAGGCGGCAATACGCTCCCACCTCAGTGCTGTAGGAGCCCAGAGGAGAAATGCTGGGACCAGGAGGGAGGGGAAGCTCCCAGGCCTGGGCCAGGGGACCAGGAGGGAAGGGCTGGCTGGTGTAGAGGTGCTGCCACGGCCCGGGATGGGGTGGCAGGGGCGGCCGCAGGCCTAGGAATCCAGGCGCCAGGAGGCTGCCAGCGAGGCCACTGAAGCTACTACAAGCAGGGGAGGGGCAGGGTCCATTCTGGATGTTCTGGGGTCTGGTGGAGGGTACCAGGGTACACCCAGGCAAGCGCTGGGAGCGTCCTGCCCTGGCCTCGCTGCTGGGGCTCCTACCTGCCTGAGGGCAAGGCTGGCCCAAATGGAAGGTCATCTGGTACCTGCCACAGGCAGCAACACTGGAGGAAGGGCGCTAAGGGCTCCCTGACATCAGCAGCCTGGCTGGGGGTAGACATGGACCCAGGCTGGCTGAGGCCGGGGCCTCCTAAGGTCTGCCTTAGGGCTCTTTCTGGCAACTCGGTCTCCACTTCCTTACTCCCTCCTTCCAGGAACAGGGGACAGCGCTGAGGACCTGGAGACAGGAGGTCAGGATTGAGTCTCAGCCTGAACCACGTCCAGGCAGCACAGCCTTCGGCAGCCGCGCCTTTCTCCAGGCCTTGTCTCCGTGTAGCGGGACGGGCATCTCCAGATCCTCCTGACGCCTTCCTCACCGCGGCACGGGAGGGGCTGTCATGGTCACCAACAGAGACTGAGGCTGGAAGCTCAGGGTCAGAGCCCAAGGGGCCTTTTGTACAGACGGGCCAACAGCCGTGGAGAGAGGGCTGGGACCCGTCTGGGTCTGGCTGGAAGGGCAGCAGGACACAGCACTTGCACACAGAGGTCTGCCTGGGACCCTGTTGTGGTCCACAAACATCTGATGATGGGAAGAACTGAGCGTGTCCCCGAGCCTCTGTCTCCGCACGTGTACTGTGGGCATCCTTGAAGACCGCTGAGGGTTACAGCCTGGCAAGTGCTCAGGGCCAGACTCAACGGGAGCTGGACCCAGGCCTCTGGATCTCAGCTTTCCTGGGGTGAGAGGGCCTGGCACAGCACCCCCACCCCCACCTCTGCCTCCTCTGGCTGCGGATGCCTGCTAGAGTCTCAGGCTGGGCCCCTCCCCCGCCTCCAACCGTGAACCATCTGATCTGTCGCTGTGATTGACGCCTGCTAGGTGGCGGGGGCTGTTTGCTCCCTCTCCTCTCTTTCCCAGCCACATGCAAGTGATTTCAGTTCAAGTAATGTGCTAATGGAAATCCTAACACATTAATAAATGTTTAGCGCGAGAGAGAGCATGCATGATCGTAAGTAATTAAGACGCTCAGCGAAGGAGTTCTGTTGGCACAACTGTCTTGGCTCCATTTCTTTATGTTCCTCCATCATCTCCTGAGAGAGACGCAGGAGGAGGCAGGGAGGAGGGGGCAGGCTGGGGTCCAGCCCTGGACTCACCGCTGGGTGGCCGCTCCGGTCTCCTCAGTGTCTCCATCACTCCGATGGGGACATCTGCCCCATTCTGCCCACTTCACGGACGCCCTGTGAAGGATCCACACCTAATCACCAGGGTGGTCTTCCTCACGTGCCCTGGCAGCCAGGTCCCCTTCCTCCTGCTGTCAGGACTTTGCATAAAGCTCTGGAGTGCTCCCTGCCTCCTGAGCCTCAGGGAGGGACAGAGGGGGGCTTCCCAGCCAGGGCCCAGCACCTCCGCCCACCCCATGGCTGCAGAATGGAAGCACCGCCCTCCGTCAGAGTGAGAACAGAGCCACCATGTGAAGCGTGGCTGGCGCAGAAAACGTCCCCAATAAATGTCGGCTCCCTTCCCCAGCTCCCCATCTGCTCTAGAGTTGCCAAATTGGACACAGGCTGAACATCAGGGGACAGGCCCTCCCTGGACCCTCAGATGGGACCCACCTGCTCCAGCGCTGAAGAAAGGGGACACCTCAGGCCAGGTGGGGGCCCTGGGGGCAGGTGGGGCCTGGTCCCAGCTGGGAAGTAGAGCATCGACTCCACAGCCCCTTGCAAGTGGCCCTCCTGGCCATCTTCTCTAGAGCCAGGTATCACATTTTCTCCTTGAGAGGGAGCCCCGTTCCACCAAAATAAATAAATATATTTTTTAAAAAAAGGAAAAAAAACCTGTTCCCCTACCATTCCCATATTGCCATTTCGATTAGATTAAATTTTAAGAGCACACAAACGTAATGTTCCTCTTAGATCAAATTAGAAAAACAGGTGCACTTTTGCATAAGGAAATTAAGTTGCAGACAATATGAAGATTTGCTAAAATGCAGACACTGATGAAAATAAGTAACCCTTTTATTTGTAATTATTGAGGCAATCTGTTCGCAAAGTGTACATGTGAGTGGTCTGACAGATCTGTGGTCTCCAGCAGACTGCCGTGAACAACTCAAGAGCCGTTCCGAAAGTAACAGATTTTTTTTTCTTAGAAAATAGATGTACCGTTCTCTTCTCCATCCCCTGGCGCTATTTACAAGGCATGAAGTGCCATAAATAGGAATTTCGTGGTTATACAAGGCCCCTCCCTAAGATACAAATGCAATCAAGGCAGAAGACACATTCTGACAGTTTGACTCTCCCTTCAACAGCCTGTCTGACTGGGAGGCGGCCGGGAGGCAGCAGAGGTCTCCATGGGGCTGGTCAGGGGCCGGGGTCGTCGATGCGCCTCCGACAGTAGGGACAGCAGGTGTGCTGGAGCACCAGCAGCTCATAGTCCTCCGAGTGGAACATCTGAGGAGAGACAGCGGTGACCCAGAGCGCTCCAGGTGACCCGCAGCCCCGAGCCTGGCAGGGACCACTGCCCTGCTAAGGACAGGTGGCTTAGCAGTGCATCTGGGCTGGAAACACAAAGGCCTGGCCATCTTTGTCTGAGGACAGGGAGGGAGTGGGAGAAGGTCTGAGGCTCCTTTTATCCTAAATAAAGTTCAAAGGTGCATCAAACTGGCCGGTCCTCTTGGATGAAGGGAAGGTGCAGAGGGCACAAGGTCAGGGCACTTCAGGTCCTGACAGCCCAGGGATGCATGGGGCGAGGGCAGGGGACTAAGGATGGCTGAGTCTCTCCTCCCAACTCAGGGAACTCAGGGCCCTGGCCTTAGTCTTGGCCACTGAGGGACATGCATGCTCCTCCCAGATGCTTTGCCTCCTTAAGGGGGCATCTGGGAAGTGGAACAGGAGCTGGGAGAGGGAACTGGGGGCTGCGCATGCGCAGCAGGCAGTGGGCCAGGTACCTGGAAGCAGGAGGGGCACATGGTGATGGAGGCGTCAGGCAGGAGGGAGCGGAAGTACTGCCATCGCAGGGGCGGCGGCCAGCGTTTGATGAGCACGTCCCTCCGGCTCATGGAACGCAGCACCAAGCGGTTCACCACCACAGGTGTGAACTCTGAGCCGCCTTGCTGCAGGGCAGTGGGGAGAAGGGACCGGAGTCCTCATTGAGCCAGGGGGACATGTGATCCCAGAGAGGACCCCAGAGCCCGCCCCCACTCCCCCTTGGAAGAACCCGCTGGCCACCTCCATGATGGGGAGCCCGCACCTCCCTCCCCCGGTGGCCCTAACAGGGACACCACCCTTCCAACAGGCCTTGCGGGTCTCAGCAGCCCATCACTCAGGGACACCCTCACCTCAAAGCTCAGCTTTGCTGTGAAAGGGTCATCGTTCCCTGCAGAGTCCACAGTCTCATCCAGCCTCAGAGTCTGGGAATCTGGAGGGGCTGGTCAAGGACGGAGCCTGAGGTCAAGGGAGAGCCCCCACCCTCCAACCGAGGGAGCTTCCTCCAGGCGCATGTGGGACCCTCCTTAACAGCTCCGGGAAGCATGGCAAGGTCTGTGAGCGGCTTTCTGAATAGAGAAGAGGCCTGCTCACAGAAGGCCCGGTGCACAGGTGGGGATGAGGAGGTGAGGGGCTCTGAGGGCCTCTGCTGCCCACCCCCTAACCAGGCGCTGCTCACGGAGGCTGCCAAGAAGCAGCATGTGAGCCAAGGCCTGCGGGCTGCAGGGGTGGGAGGAGAAATGATGGGCCAGGCAGCAAACCACTGCTGGTAGTTCCTGGAGAGACACACAGGGCAGCCTCACAGACCCGATTCCATGGAGCAGGGTGAGAGCGCCTGTGGACACCGAGGGAAGCCGGACTGGGCTGGAAGTGCCCAGGGAGCCGCCCCCTCTGCCAGGCTGTGGGCCCCAACCAGGAAGGCCCTTGGGAAAAGAGGGCTGGTACTGTCAGTGCGGACCATGGCCCACAGCAGCTCCAGCCCAGCCTCAGCATCTGGTGCATGCGAGTGGACGAGGTTCCTGCCTCCTTTCTTCTGTGGGCATGTGCCGCCCCTCCTGCAGCTCTGCACCCCTGCCAGCTCCCCGCCCGCCCTCGGCCCTGCACCTGCTGCTGCATGGGCCTCACTATCATGCAGAGTGGCCTGCCCTGCCTTCACCTCACCTTGCCCAGCCTAACCACCCGCAAGGCCCTCCTGCCTCCTTGCCCTTGGCCCAGGCTGATGTTCAGCGGCCACGCCCGGCTGTGGCCAGCAACCAGGATACTGTCACCGTGATCTCTTGCCATTTGCTCTCCCGCTTGTGTCTTGGTGTCTCCAGATCAATGAGGGAGACGGCTTCTTCGTCAGTGATCCCCTCCTCCAGGTAGAATTCAACCAGGTGGAGCACCTCTGCAGACACAGGCAAGGGAGGTGTGAGGGGCCCTCTGGGGATCGGAGGCAGCGCTGGGGGGAACAGACGGATTGGGCAGGGGTCCCAGAACGCCTTTCCACCCAGCACAGGCCTTGCTGAAAGCTGGCAGGGGCAGCAGGGCTGCCAGCCGCACGTCCAAGGAAAGCAGGCATGTGTGCACAAGGGGCCTTGACCCTCCTCCGTCACCCTAGTACCTGGATGGACTTCTCCCCGAGGGAAGAGGAGAGGCCTCTGCCCAACTCCTGGGAATGGGCCTCTGATCCCTGTCAACACGAGACGAGCTTGGTCTTGAGAGCCACATGCCAGCTGCCACAATTGAAAGCCTAAACACTGGCTCCTCTTCCCAGGGAACTGGGTCAGGCAAGACCACACTCTGGGCTCTGGGTGCTTCCCCCACCAGGCGCTGCTCACGGAGGCTGCCAAGAAGCAGCATGTGAGCCAAGGCCTGCGGGCTGCAGGGGTGGGAGGAGAAATGATGGGCCAGGCAGCAAACCACTGCTGGTAGTTCCTGGAGAGACACACAGGGCAGCCTCACAGACCCGATTCCATGGAGCAGGGTGAGAGCGCCTGTGGACACCGAGGGAAGCCGGACTGGGCTGGAAGTGCCCAGGGAGCCGCCCCCTCTGCCAGGCTGTGGGCCCCAACCAGGAAGGCCCTTGGGAAAAGAGGGCTGGTACTGTCAGTGCGGACCATGGCCCACAGCAGCTCCAGCCCAGCCTCAGCATCTGGTGCATGCGAGTGGACGAGGTTCCTGCCTCCTTTCTTCTGTGGGCATGTGCCGCCCCTCCTGCAGCTCTGCACCCCTGCCAGCTCCCCGCCCGCCCTCGGCCCTGCACCTGCTGCTGCATGGGCCTCACTATCATGCAGAGTGGCCTGCCCTGCCTTCACCTCACCTTGCCCAGCCTAACCACCCGCAAGGCCCTCCTGCCTCCTTGCCCTTGGCCCAGGCTGATGTTCAGCGGCCACGCCCGGGCTGTGGCCAGCAACCAGGATACTGTCACTCGTGATCTCTTGCCATTTGCTCTCCCGCTTGTGTCTTGGTGTCTCCAGATCAATGAGGGAGACGGCTTCTTCGTCAGTGATCCCCTCCTCCAGGTAGAATTCAACCAGGTGGAGCACCTCTGCAGACACAGGCAAGGGAGGTGTGAGGGGCCCTCTGGGGATCGGAGGCAGCGCTGGGGGGAACAGACGGATTGGGCAGGGGTCCCAGAACGCCTTTCCACCCAGCACAGGCCTTGCTGAAAGCTGGCAGGGGCAGCAGGGCTGCCAGCCGCACGTCCAAGGAAAGCAGGCATGTGTGCACAAGGGGCCTTGACCCTCCTCCGTCACCCTAGTACCTGGATGGACTTCTCCCCGAGGGAAGAGGAGAGGCCTCTGCCCAACTCCTGGGAATGGGCCTCTGATCCCTGTCAACACGAGACGAGCTTGGTCTTGAGAGCCACATGCCAGCTGCCACAATTGAAAGCCTAAACACTGGCTCCTCTTCCCAGGGAACTGGGTCAGGCAAGACCACACTCTGGGCTCTGAGTAGGGGCAGGGGCTTCAGGTCTGGGCAGCACTGGGCCCTGCCTCTGGGAACCCCGAGTGACCCGGTGTGTCAGGTGGGGGGGGTCCTCACTGTGCCCAAGTTCTAAAGGTGCCCCGGCCACATGCAGGCTGCTCCATCCACATGCGGCACTCACCGTAGGAAGAGGCAGAGAAGACGAAGGGCTGGCAGCAGTTGATGCAGACGTTGCCCAGGTTGTTGAGCAGCGGGTTGTTGGTGGAGCAGCGGTAGCACAGGGGCACCAGCTCCTACAAAGCACAGCACGACTGCCGAGGGCCCCACAGGGGTGGGGGCACAGCCCCGTCTCCCCTCTGTGGACTCTGGCCTCAGCTTTCTGGGGGCTGCTGGCTGAGAGGAGAGGCCATCTGGGTGGATGGAGAGGGGGCACTGGAGGGGGGCACAGTGCCTGGGCTCCGGACTGTGGAGAAGCAGGATAAGGGCCTACAGTGAACAAAGAGGCCCTGCCCCCTAGGGCCACTGCCCAGGACACTGCCTTCTCAGGCAGGGCTCAGCAGCAGGGTTCTTCTGGCAGGAACGCCAATGGCCAGAGTCACAGATTAGCAGCCAGTCACTGTGCTCCTTGGATTATGCCAAGCACTTTGCTCACTTCAGTCTCATTTCTCCTCACATTTTCCTGCAGGAAAGCTTTTACCAGCATCCCCATTTGACACGCATTGGGAAATCAAGTGCTCACTTCAGTCTCATTTCTCCTCAACACGAGGCCCGGGAGGGCCTGGGGGAACAGATTGGGCAGGGGTCCCAGAACGCCTTTCCACCCAGCACAGGCCTTGCTGAAAGCTGGCAGGGCAGCAGGGCTGCCAGCCGCACGTCCAAGGAAAGCAGGCATGTGTGCACAAGGGGCCTTGACCCTCCTCCGTCACCCTAGTACCTGGATGGACTTCTCCCCGAGGGAAGAGGAGAGGCCTCTGCCCAACTCCTGGGAATGGGCCTCTGATCCCTGTCAACACGAGACGAGCTTGGTCTTGAGAGCCACATGCCAGCTGCCACAATTGAAAGCCTAAACACTGGCTCCTCTTCCCAGGGAACTGGGTCAGGCAAGACCACACTCTGGGCTCTGAGTAGGGGCAGGGGCTTCAGGTCTGGGCAGCACTGGGCCCTGCCTCTGGGAACCCCGAGTGACCCGGTGTGTCAGGTGGGGGGGGTCCTCACTGTGCCCAAGTTCTAAAGGTGCCCCGGCCACATGCAGGCTGCTCCATCCACATGCGGCACTCACCGTAGGGAAGAGGCAGAGAAGACGAAGGGCTGGCAGCAGTTGATGCAGACGTTGCCCAGGTTGTTGAGCAGCGGGTTGTTGGTGGAGCAGCGGTAGCACAGGGGCACCAGCTCCTACAAAGCACAGCACGACTGCCGAGGGCCCCACAGGGGTGGGGGCACAGCCCCGTCTCCCCTCTGTGGACTCTGGCCTCAGCTTTCTGGGGGCTGCTGGCTGAGAGGAGAGGCCATCTGGGTGGATGGAGAGGGGGCACTGGAGGGGGGCACAGTGCCTGGGCTCCGGACTGTGGAGAAGCAGGATAAGGGCCTACAGTGAACAAAGAGGCCCTGCCCCCTAGGGCCACTGCCCAGGACACTGCCTTCTCAGGCAGGGCTCAGCAGCAGGGTTCTTCTGGCAGGAACGCCAATGGCCAGAGTCACAGATTAGCAGCCAGTCACTGTGCTCCTTGGATTATGCCAAGCACTTTGCTCACTTCAGTCTCATTTCTCCTCACATTTTCCTGCAGGAAAGCTTTTACCAGCATCCCCATTTGACACGCATTGGGAAACAAGGCTCAGAAAGACTGACATATAGCTAGGAAGTGGGGGAGCTGGGATCTGAACCTAGATCTGTCTGATGCCAAGTCTCTGCTCTGAGCTTGAAGGAGGGGACTGCGGAAAAGACAGGAGTGGGTTGGATGGGGGGCACAGATGGAGCTGCAGACACTTGGGGTGATTTGCTGGTGAGTGATAACTTGCTTCCAGAAGAGGGGACCAGGCCAGGGACTCCTAGGATGAGGTACAGGCAGGGACACGGCTCTGGGGCAAGGGTGGAACAGACCTGGAGCCTCTGCAGGGCTGGGAAGCAAGGGAGGCAGGGCCATGTGGCTCAGGGGGCGAGGGCCTGTGGCGAACTGAGAAGGCAGAGAAGGAAGAACAGAAAGAGCTGGACGCAACACGGCTTGGGCAAGGGAGGGGATGCAGTGTCCCAGGAGCACGGCAGCCATCTTTCAATCAAACCCAGATTGGGCATGGAGGTGTGGGGAGAGTTCTCCTGCCCAAGGGGGCCACACCCTCACCTCGCTGTCATGGAACGGCTTGGAGCGGATGGTCAGGCTGCCCAGCTCGATGGGCTTCTGGAACCTGTCAGGGATCTGCAGGCTCTGCAGCTTGTCATAGGCATGCCGGGCCAGCTTGTAGGCGCCCAGGGCTTTGCTCTGCTTGGCCAGGGTGAAGAGCGTGTTCCTGTCGATGACGAGGTTAAGGAAGATAGGCCACAGCAGGCCCAAGCGCTGGTACTGCCCCACTCCAGAGTGAGCCCCCTTCTGGAACGCGCTTGTGCGGGTGCCAGGAGGGCACAGGAAGGAGCCTAGGCCACAAAGCAGGATTTTTCCAGAGAGAGACAGTATAGTTTGCATTAATATTTTAACCTTGCTTAGGTTTCCCTGCCCCTACCTGCCCAGGACACTGCCTTCTCAGGCAGGGCTCAGCAGCAGGGTTCTTCTGGCAGGAACGCCAATGGCCAGAGTCACAGATTAGCAGCCAGTCACTGTGCTCCTTGGATTATGCCAAGCACTTTGCTCACTTCAGTCTCATTTCTCCTCACATTTTCCTGCAGGAAAGCTTTTACCAGCATCCCCATTTGACACGCATTGGGAAACAAGGCTCAGAAAGACTGACATATAGCTAGGAAGTGGGGGAGCTGGGATCTGAACCTAGATCTGTCTGATGCCAAGTCTCTGCTCTGAGCTTGAAGGAGGGGACTGCGGAAAAGACAGGAGTGGGTTGGATGGGGGGCACAGATGGAGCTGCAGACACTTGGGGTGATTTGCTGGTGAGTGATAACTTGCTTCCAGAAGAGGGGACCAGGCCAGGGACTCCTAGGATGAGGTACAGGCAGGGACACGGCTCTGGGGCAAGGGTGGAACAGACCTGGAGCCTCTGCAGGGCTGGGAAGCAAGGGAGGCAGGGCCATGTGGCTCAGGGGGCGAGGGCCTGTGGCGAACTGAGAAGGCAGAGAAGGAAGAACAGAAAGAGCTGGACGCAACACGGCTTGGGCAAGGGAGGGGATGCAGTGTCCCAGGAGCACGGCAGCCATCTTTCAATCAAACCCAGATTGGGCATGGAGGTGTGGGGAGAGTTCTCCTGCCCAAGGGGGCCACACCCTCACCTCGCTGTCATGGAACGGCTTGGAGCGGATGGTCAGGCTGCCCAGCTCGATGGGCTTCTGGAACCTGTCAGGGATCTGCAGGCTCTGCAGCTTGTCATAGGCATGCCGGGCCAGCTTGTAGGCGCCCAGGGCTTTGCTCTGCTTGGCCAGGGTGAAGAGCGTGTTCCTGTCGATGACGAGGTTAAGGAAGATAGGCCACAGCAGGCCCAAGCGCTGGTACTGCCCCACTCCAGAGTGAGCCCCCTTCTGGAACGCGGCTTGTGCGGGTGCCAGGAGGGCACAGGAAGGAGCCTGAGGACTGCTTTGCTCATCTGGGGATGTAAGTGGATTTCTCGGATATCAAGGCCCACAGATTTTTCCAGAGAGAGACACAGTATAGTTTGCATTAATATTTTAACCTTGCTTAGGTTTTCTGGGCCTGCTGATGGCTCATCTTGTACCCTGACTGGGCCAAAACAGCTCTCTCTGCCTCACCCAGCCTGCCAGCCAGGCCCTAGATTGCCTGGCACCAAGTGCCCCCTGCTGCAGCCCCGCCAGGAGGAGCCTGGTTCCAGAGCAGCTGGAGGTGGGTCCCCAGTGCAGAGCACTCCCCTGCCTGGGCTTCACTGAGGCCTCGGCGAGCTGCGAGCCCAGCCTCTGTGGCTCCGGGGCCCTCCTCTGAGCTCCTAGCCTGGCCCTGATGGGCCTTTGTGCTCAATCTCAGGTCACCTCAAATGCTGGCTGTGCCTAGGCCTGGCCTGCCTTCCTCCTCTACCCCTAACCAATAATGCCCTTCCCACTGCTCCCTGATGAGCCTCAGCTAAATAAGGCCCACATTCCAAGCCTCTTCTGCACCTTCCTTCCTGATGGTCCTGATCCTCAGAGCCCCCCTTCCCCATGTGGCCCCTTCTGTAGCCACGTGGAGGCAAGTTTCCTTATCTGTGTCTTCACTGTCCTCCTTGAAGTCAGGGACTCTGTCAGGAGCCATTTCCACGTCCTCAGTGGACACAACGGTGAAGCTCAGACTCTGCTGACTTGAACAGAACTCATTGCAGGGACTGCATGCAGGGTCCAAGCCTCCCTTGATCAGGGCAGCTTCCCCTGAAACTTCACCTTTAAAGAAGCCGATCCTCACTGACAGGCAGCTCGAAGCCCTCTCCTGGGAGGGCCTGTTAACTCACAGAAAGAAGGCAGGGCTGGGGACAGGGGCTTCTTAGGACTTGTATCACTCTCAGGACCTTCAAGACTGGGGGTCATTTCCTGGCAGTTTCTGCAGCAGAGGCCCTCTGGCCCCTCCTCTGCTTATGGTCCCTCTCAGTGGCTCTCACCAGTAGTCAGAGAAAGAGAGGCCAGTTCACAGGCAGGCCATTAG
The DNA here is from genome assembly GCA_022376925.1 of Tragulus kanchil. Taxonomy (NCBI): domain Eukaryota; kingdom Metazoa; phylum Chordata; class Mammalia; order Artiodactyla; family Tragulidae; genus Tragulus; species Tragulus kanchil. The sequence continues at coordinate 224,018,202 of JAIOJX010000030.1, read as the reverse complement.
GCTGCAGCCCCCGAGCCTGGCTCCTCCACAGGAGGATTCAGCTCCTCCCTCCCCCACCTCACTTCCCTCAGGCCCATTCTGTGCACTGGATGCTCCCCTGGACCATCTACTCAGGTCTTTCCTGGTTACTTCAGCCTACAGGACAGATGTCACCTCCTCCAGGCAGCCTTCCCTGACTTTAGCCCTGACCTTAGCGGCATTCCACCCTTGGACATGCCTCCCAGCCCACTGAAACAGGCCCTGACACCTGTCATTTCCCCCAGTTGAAGGCAGTTTGTCGCCTGCTGCCTGGCCAGGCACAGGGGTCATAGCAGGTGCTCATCCACATAGGCTGAACAAATTTCCCCTCGGTCCTAGGTTCCCAGCCCGGAGACCTGGTGCTTCCTATAGTTCAGTCACACCTTAGCTGGGTGTTATGGGAGGTCTGGACAGCGTGTTGGCCAGAGACCCACAGCCAGGCTTCCCTGGCTGAGTCTCGAACAGCAGTGGCAAGGCGAGCTCCCTCACCACCCCTGACCCCGTGCCCTGTCCAGGGCTGCTGGAGAAGGGGAGCTTCTGCTAGCAGAGCACTCTGGAAGTCCTCAGGCCATCAGACAAGAAGGGCAGTACAGGGCGCGGGCGAGAGGATACACTTTGGAGATGCCCAGGGGAGTGTCCTTGGTCAGGCTGTGCAGCAGGAACCTGGAGATGTTGAAGAGCGTCTCGGGAAGGTGGAAGCTGAACGGCTCCTCCTGTCTCGAGGAAAGCACACGGAACTGAATTTCCCACCCGAGCCGCTGCTGGGCCGGCCGAGAGGCAGCTGCCAGGAGCTCTCAGCAACTTCAACACAAGAGCAACCGCCCAGGGAGCACCTGTGGTGTGAGTGCCTGCAGATACCTGGAGCCGCTGCCTCGTGTGGTCCCCAGCCCAGCCCTGGAGAGAAGCACCTTCATCGGCAGTGCACTGCAGCCCTGGGACACCATCCACTCACCACGTCACCAGCTAGAAAGGCGTGGAGCTGGGATAAAAAACCCTCGCAAAGCCTGAGAATGTGTTTCTCTGAAGCTCACTGCCTCAGGGGTGGGTAACGATTCCCTGAGCTCAAGTTGTCTCCAATTAGCTCTAAAAGAGGAGACCTTTATGCAATTGGAGACGTGACCTCCATACAAGCACATCCTTAAGCAGAAACTTAACCCTTTGTAGCCTGCGAGCACAGGCCCCTTCTCCGCTGTCCTGCAGCAGCCAGACAAGCCAGGCGCCAGGGTCCCAGCAGCATCCCTCTGCCCCCTGTGCCCGGCACAGGCCTCCCCCGCCTCAGGCAGGTGCTCAACACATGCGAGCTGAATGAACAGACCTTCTGCGCTGAGAGGCTGCCAGAAGCTCAAGACAGTGGCGTGTGGGGAATTTTCCATCAGGAGGGGTTTATAAAAGGTTAAGAAATCCCTGTTTTGAAGGACTCTGGCACACTGCTTCAGATGACAAGATGAAAGCAAGCCAGCTTTCCCTCCCAGCCAGCACTTAATGGTAATAAACTGATATTTCCTGAGGGGTCCTGCTAGGCCACACTCAGCACTGAGCCACCAGGACTTGGGCCCTAATTGGTCTTGATCTGCGAGGAGGACTAGCTTTATGCCGCTTCTTTGGTCCAGAGCCCAGCATTCTCTCTTTTAGTTCTCACTTAAATTTCTACAGCCTCTGTTTCCAAGAAAACCTGAGACTGCATCCTTTCCTGGGTGACAGCCAGGGAGAGATCTGCCTCTGGTTTTACCACACTAGGTGTGGAGGCTAAGAAGTGTCCCAGAGGGAGGACAGGGGGGTTTCCCCAGGCTTTGCACCTCTCCCCTGGGAAAGGCATCATCATCTCAGGGAAGGTCTGCAGCCTGCTCTGAACCAGAGCTGCTCTGCCGGGCCCAAACCCCAAACCCTGAGACAACGCCCACCTCTGGGCCTCTGCTCACGCTGTGACTTCTGCCACGAGTGTCCTTCCTCCTCCTCCTCTTCACCTGCCTTAGTCTTACTCATCTCCCACCTCTTGGCCTGGGGACCACCTCCTCCAGGCAGTCTTCTTTAGTCCTCTAAGCATGTTCTCTGAGGAAACTGAAATGCAACTGCTTGTTACCAGACCGATGGAAAACTGGCGTGAGGTCTCCTCACAGGGCAGCAGAAAAAGCCAACATTCGCCCAGGGTCACCTGTCCAAGCACTCTCCAATATCAACCCACTGAATCCTCACCATCAGACAGTCCTCAGCCTCTTCTCACAGAGAAGGGGGCTGCAGCACAGAGGAGGGTGAACAACTGCCCGAGGTCAGTGGTCGGCCAGCACATGCGACTTAACCCTTTGCGCTTGGAGCAGCCAGACAAGCCAGGCGCCAGGGTCCCAGCAGCATCCCTCTGCCCCCTGTGCCCGGCACAGGCCTCCCCCGCCTCAGGCAGGTGCTCAACACATGCGAGCTGAATGAACAGACCTTCTGCGCTGAGAGGCTGCCAGAAGCTCAAGACAGTGGCGTGTGGGGAATTTTCCATCAGGAGGGGTTTATAAAAGGTTAAGAAATCCCTGTTTTGAAGGACTCTGGCACACTGCTTCAGATGACAAGATGAAAGCAAGCCAGCTTTCCCTCCCAGCCAGCACTTAATGGTAATAAACTGATATTTCCTGAGGGGTCCTGCTAGGCCACACTCAGCACTGAGCCACCAGGACTTGGGCCCTAATTGGTCTTGATCTGCGAGGAGGACTAGCTTTATGCCGCTTCTTTGGTCCAGAGCCCAGCATTCTCTCTTTTAGTTCTCACTTAAATTTCTACAGCCTCTGTTTCCAAGAAAACCTGAGACTGCATCCTTTCCTGGGTGACAGCCAGGGAGAGATCTGCCTCTGGTTTTACCACACTAGGTGTGGAGGCTAAGAAGTGTCCCAGAGGGAGGACAGGGGGGTTCCTCAGGCTTTGCACCTCTCCCCTGGGAAAGGCATCATCATCTCAGGGAAGGTCTGCAGCCTGCTCTGAACCAGAGCTGCTCTGCCGGGCCCAAACCCCAAACCCTGAGACAACGCCCACCTCTGGGCCTCTGCTCACGCTGTGACTTCTGCCACGAGTGTCCTTCCTCCTCCTCCTCTTCACCTGCCTTAGTCTTACTCATCTCCCACCTCTTGGCCTGGGGACCACCTCCTCCAGGCAGTCTTCTTTAGTCCTCTAAGCATGTTCTCTGAGGAAACTGAAATGCAACTGCTTGTTACCAGACCGATGGAAAACTGGCGTGAGGTCTCCTCACAGGGCAGCAGAAAAAGCCAACATTCGCCCAGGGTCACCTGTCCAAGCACTCTCCAATATCAACCCACTGAATCCTCACCATCAGACAGTCCTCAGCCTCTTCTCACAGAGAAGGGGGCTGCAGCACAGAGGAGGGTGAACAACTTGCCCGAGGTCAGTGGTCGGCCTTTTCTAAATCAGCAGAGTGGGGAGCTAAAGAGGACAGGCTCCAAGTCAGCCTCTCTGGGTTCCAGTCCTGGCTCTCCTACCTATTAGCGGTGGGACCTCGCTGTCCAGCACCTCAGTTTCTCCCTCTGTAAAATGGGATGATAGCACGTATTTCACAGCGTGATCGGAAGGCTGATACAATGAAACCCTCGGCACACAGCCTGGTATGCAGTAAGTGTTCAATAAAGGTCATCTATTGCTATCTTCCTCTGAAGTATCAGCACGGAATAAGCTGCCAGTGTCGAGTGACTGAGAATACACAAAACAAGGAAGCTGATGACAATCTGTCACCCGTTCTCCAATGTCAGGAGGCAGATTTAAAACAGCTTGATCAAAGGATTTGGGAGTAATTACAAAGAGCTATTTGGGGCTCTGGAGATCAAGCTAACCCCTCCCTTTATAGATATGCAAACCAAGGATCAGAAGGGGGAAGTAAGTGGCTCAAGGTCACACAGCACGTCAGTGGCAGGGCTAGGGAGAGACTGCAGGCCTTTGGTTAGCGCTGGACCTTCACCCATCTAGAAGACAGGGCCCCACGAAACGTCCCCCACTTCTCATGTAGAGAGAGCCACCTGAGTGGCTAAGCCAAGTCTGCCTGCATCATGTGAACCTGAAGCAGTCCCCCAGAAGGCCCACTCCAGCTCTGGCTGGCTGGTTCTGAAGCCCATACGCTGACATCAAACAAGTCACCACTCAGGAGAATCAAAGTCCCACCCCGTCTCCCAGGAGGAGGCAGGATTTCACAACAGGCCATCCTGCCCTGTGGGTCTGGGCTCCAACCAGAGGTCTCCAGCTCTGTAGATGTGCCCAGGCCCCCCGCTCAGACCCTCGGGGCCTGTCTCCAGGCCACCTTACCGTGTACCGCTGGATAGCGTGGTAGCCATGGTAGAGCTCAGCCAAGTGCTGGAAGCGGTGGAACTTGCTGAGCATCACCTCCTTCTGGGCAGGGTCTGCAGGAAAGGAGTGGGGAAGGGCTTAGCAGCCCAGGCCAGCTCTCCCAACGCAGGGCCCAAGCCAGGGAGATGGGGAAGGTACTCTGCTATCCTGAAACAGCTGAAGTCCTGGTGGGACCAAGCATACAACAGGACTTCTTTCAGGGTCCTCCCTGGGGGAGGGCCAGCTGTGCGAGAGGCTGATCGCTGACACCCAGATGAGCCACAGCCCCCCAGCAGGGGGACGTCACATGCACATGCAGACGTTAAGTGCATTCATGCTCACCTCATGCCTTTCCCCTCCCTGTCCTTCCTCATCAAAGCACACACCCTGGCCAGAACAGGTATCCCTGTACACCAGGGCTTGGCAGCTTCCTAACTGTAACCATGGTTCTGGGAGGTCGTGAAGGAAGCAGAGAAGGTCACCGCTGCACCACAGACAGGGGGCAGCTCAGAGGAAGGACTGTGCCTTGTCATGAGTCCCCTAGCTGCCCCCAGGCCAGCGTCTCCCCTGCTACCATAGGCTGGCCTTGGCCAAGGGAGAGCATCTCCCGGCCCTGAGCACTTTCAGAACACCTACAGTACATCAGGGGAAGGCTCGTGAAGGAAAGCGACATCAAAATGATCCTCCTGCCTGGGCTAAGTGAGAGTCTGGATACTGTAACGTGCTCTCTTTTCCACCTTTTTGTTCAATTCTTTTTAAGCCAATGCTCAGCCGGCTCCAGTTACGGGCCCCCAGGTAGCAGGGGAGAGACACGTTCTGAATTAGCATTGCAGGGCCGGACCTCCCAACCATAACCCCGGACAGCCCTCATACCATCCTGAAGCTGATGGGCACACTGGAAAGAGATTACACGCGAGATTAGGCTGCTGCAAGACAGGGTTATGGACAATACACCCAATAAACAAGCCCAGGGCTTTAATTAAAGCCTCCCAGCTCTTCCGATGTTTATCTTGGTGCCAGAGCAGGGCTGGGGAAAACAAGGGGCCCGGCTGGTGTTTACTTACCTTGAGCTATATCAAGACACTGCATGGACAGCATCCAGTAATAATAGGCGGCGTCACTAAACCTCCTCTCAAGCACAGCATTGTGTGTGAGCTGCTCTAGCACTCGGACCGCCTCCCCCTGACGTCCGGCCTTGTAGAACGCTGCAGGGGCACAAGAGCACACCCCGTGCAGGGGAGTTGGGAATTGAGGGGTGGGCTTGTGCAGGCCTTGCGGACCGGGGCTCCTGACGTCCTGAAACAGCTGAAGTCCTGGTGGGACCAAGCATACAACAGGACTTCTTTCAGGGTCCTCCCTGGGGGAGGGCCAGCTGTGCGAGAGGCTGATCGCTGACACCCAGATGAGCCACAGCCCCCCAGCAGGGGGACGTCACATGCACATGCAGACGTTAAGTGCATTCATGCTCACCTCATGCCTTTCCCTCCTGTCCTTCCTCATCAAAGCACACACCCTGGCCAGAACAGGTATCCCTGTACACCAGGGCTTGGCAGCTTCCTAACTGTAACCATGGTTCTGGGAGGTCGTGAAGGAAGCAGAGAAGGTCACCGCTGCACCACAGACAGGGGGCAGCTCAGAGGAAGGACTGTGCCTTGTCATGAGTCCCCTAGCTGCCCCCAGGCCAGCGTCTCCCCTGCTACCATAGGCTGGCCTTGGCCAAGGGAGAGCATCTCCCGGCCCTGAGCACTTTCAGAACACCTACAGTACATCAGGGGAAGGCTCGTGAAGGAAAGCGACATCAAAATGATCCTCCTGCCTGGGCTAAGTGAGAGTCTGGATACTGTAACGTGCTCTCTTTTCCACCTTTTTGTTCAATTCTTTTTAAGCCAATGCTCAGCCGGCTCCAGTTACGGGCCCCCAGGTAGCAGGGGAGAGACACGTTCTGAATTAGCATTGCAGGGCCGGACCTCCCAACCATAACCCCGGACAGCCCTCATACCATCCTGAAGCTGATGGGCACACTGGAAAGAGATTACACGCGAGATTAGGCTGCTGCAAGACAGGGTTATGGACAATACACCCAATAAACAAGCCCAGGGCTTTAATTAAAGCCTCCCAGCTCTTCCGATGTTTATCTTGGTGCCAGAGCAGGGCTGGGGAAAACAAGGGGCCCGGCTGGTGTTTACTTACCTTGAGCTATATCAAGACACTGCATGGACAGCATCCAGTAATAATAGGCGGCGTCACTAAACCTCCTCTCAAGCACAGCATTGTGTGTGAGCTGCTCTAGCACTCGGACCGCCTCCCCCTGACGTCCGGCCTTGTAGAACGCTGCAGGGGCACAAGAGCACACCCCGTGCAGGGGAGTTGGGAATTGAGGGGTGGGCTTGTGCAGGCCTTGTGGGGGGCAGGGTGGGGGCACCACAGAAGTAGGACACTCAGCAGAGCAGCTGCAGCCCCGTGTTGCCAGGATGTGCCTCTCAGGCCAAAGGCTATAAATAACAGAGGCTACATCCTGAAAAAGTACAGTGAGATACACTCCTTGAGGGGCTGGGAAAAGGCAACCCACTTTGGAAAGGCATGGGAGACAGAGAAGGCTGGGGGGCAAAGTCTGAGGGCAGAAGGGCTGCTTGCCCTCAGTGGGGTTGCCCACTTTGCCCCATCAAAGCTTAGCAACAGCCCAGGAGGCACTGTCATGGGCTCAGGGGCTCACGGGGGCTTTTATAAGCCCTCACTGGATTGTCCCACCAGCCTCACAGGGACTTTGTGAAATGGGCTCATGAGGAGGAGGAGGTAAGCTGGCATACCCAAGGTCACAGAACTGAGCCCGACTCAAGAACATGGTCAGTCTTCAACTGAGTGCTTTTTTGGGGGGCCTCTTTTCTTGGTTTTTTTATTTATTTATTTTTCATCCATCTTTTATTCTTTGGCCTGTGTGGGCCTCCCACTGCAGTGGCCTCTCTCATTGCAGAGCACCGACTCTCGGGCGCATGTGCTCCAGAGCACTGGCTCATAATTGGACACACCAGTCCAGCCACTCCACAGCACATGGGATCTTCCTGGGCCAGGGATTGAACTGGTGCCCCTTGCACTGCAAGGTAGCCTCTTCACCCACTGGACCACCAGGGAAGCCCCACCTGAGCGTTTTCTGATGACTACCTTGGAAAATCTGCCTTGGTTCTAGCAACCAAACATTTGTGAAAACAAGCAAAAAAATTGCTCAACCGTTCTTATGTCTACTTCACAGAAATTTCTAGACTTCCCATTATGTGGCCAGAGGCTCAGGGCATTGGGGGCAGCTGAAGAGGCACTCATGGCTGTGACACTTGCCTACACACAGGCACTCAGATGATCCAAAGCCTCCGCTTTAGGGAGGAAAAGGTCCGGCCTTTGTTCCATTCTCATCTCCAATCTCTTGTCTGAGCACTGAGTTACTATGGCGATGGATTCTTGGAAGGGCAGACATAGACAGATGGATAGGTTGATGTGTTTTGCCCAGACACGCACATACTTCGGCAACCAGGTGCACTGGAAGTGTCGAAGCTGTGAAGAACACGCAATCCTGCCACGAGGCCTTTCGGCCGAGGAGCTCTGCGGCGAGACATCCTGGAACGTGTCTGGAGTGGCTGTTGTTCCCACAGAGAAGTCCAAATGGGACGCTATGTAAGACGACAGCCCAGCTGCAGACAGAGCACTTCCAGAGAGGCAGCAAAGGCGAGTTGGGAGAACTGGGCGCCCAGTCAGGCAGACCCTGGTCCCACACTGGTTCTGCCGTTCTGTGGCTTTGGGACTTCGCAGGGTATGGTCAGCCGCCGTGTCTCTGCAGGGCTGCCGGCGAGATGCAGGCATGTGTGGTTGGCACCCCGTCGGTGCCAGACACAGAAGGCCGTCACGGTGAAACCTCATAACCAGCTAAAGCACTGGACTTCCTTTCACTCCTGTGTACAGCTGCTTGCCCAAGGGGTGCACTGAGGAGCAGCGGGGACCCCGTTTCCCTGAGCCAGAAACAGAATCCCAGTTTCTCTTCCAGGTGAGGGAAGCAGCAGGTGAGACTGGGCTGGTCACTCTGTGGGAGGTCTCTCGTTCCATCCTCACCTGCTCTGCCTCCAGGTCCCTCTCTGCCACCTCCTTCCTGAGGCACTTCAGACAAATCCTCTACCTCTTCCAACCTGAGTTTTCTCATCTACAGACTAGTACCCACATCACAGGGCCACGGCGAGGAGAACCGTGGGAAGATGCACCAGAGCGCATGGTGCTCTGATACGGAGGAGACAGGACCTGCTGAAGGTCCCGAGGCTCATGAGTGGGGGCCCAGGTGCATCCCACTCAAAGCCCATGTCCTTCTCATGGCCCCGTGGCCTTTTACCACCGAGCCCCTCACATGTGCAGGAGGAAGCTGTCACTTTTGGGCCCACAGTGGGAAGGCTGGACACACTCTGGCTTGGGCGTAGGCGGTGCTTTCTCCCACCCCTCAGGCGCGGTTCCCGTCCACGCAGCCTACCTTTCTGGGCTTCCTCGAAACGATCGTTCTCTGCGAGCCACTGCGCGTAGGGCATGTAGATGTCATCCTTGAACTCGGGGTGCTTCTCGCCCAACGCGAAGGCCTAGAGAAAGGAACAGATGCAGCCTTCATAAAGCGACCCCCATGTCCCCCCGGAAAACATGACACTTGACTGAAGCCATTGGGGATGTCATATTTTGCCAGCCTGACAACTTAGAGGGGGAGAGCGCCTCCCTCCACCCCATCACCACCCCCAGAAATGCAAAAACAAATCAGCTCTTTGAAAACAAAAGGCAATTAACAGCAATATGCAAGCGACTGGATTCAATAACAACACAGTCTGTTTCTGGACCGCAGAAGCGGCACAGAATCGGAAACATTTTATTTTGAGGCTGTGCGTGGGCTCCCGTAGCGCTGCAAACAGATTTCTTTTAATTGCAGGCGACACCTAAGGAAACAGAATTGACATTATCACCATCGCTGCTTATTAGCTGTCAGAGAAGACTGTGGACGTGGTGCCACGCGGCGCCCGGTGAGCGCTTCATCTGAGCTCTGGTACCACCTGTCAGGCCAGAAAAAACCCGGGAAATGAGTCACAAGGGACAGTGTGCCGAGACGGGAAGAAATTCTGCCTGATGCACTAATTTATGCTGCTTGAGAAAACTCATCAAGGCATCTTGAGAAGCCATTACTGCCTCTGTCTTTGCCTCCACCTTTTCTCATCAGTGACCCGGTCACCTCACCAAACAGAGCCACTTAGAGGGAGACAGGGTCAGAGAGTCTTACCAGCAGAGGCCTTGAAACGGCCCTGCAGACCAGACCACAGCGGGTGGGTGGAGTGAGTGAGAACTGTGGGCACAGCTCTGAGCCCCTAGAAAGTGAACTTCAACCCAGGGCACAGGCAGCCCAGGAACTGGAGGGTGGCAGTCAAGCCCCAGGAGGAGGACACCAGCGGCTCCACCAGGGCCCCTGCAGCCATCTTTCCTGCTGTCCTGGCTCATTCTAACCGGCCTTCAGGACAGAGGAGTCGGGGCAGAGGGCAAGGATGGGGAGGAGGAGCCTCTGAAATGGCTCTGGCAGCCTGCGCGTGGCAAGTATGGGTGGCACTTTCTGCCACAGTTTGGCAGAAAACTGCCACCCAGGAGGATCTGAATGTCACAGAGGTGTGGCCTCCGTGTCAGCGATGCATCAGCCAGGACCACCAGCAGGCAGCGGGGGCTGCTACGTTACGCCTGGCATCCCCTGTGTCCATCACAGAGACAGCAGGCCGAAAAGATTTTCTGAATGAATGAATGAGCAAAGACAGAAAGCCAAGTGTGGAGAGGCTGAATTGAATGACCACCCCAGAAATGCAAAAACAAATCAGCTCTTTGAAAACAAAAGGCAATTAACAGCAATATGCAAGCGACTGGATTCAATAACAACACAGTCTGTTTCTGGACCGCAGAAGCGGCACAGAATCGGAAACATTTTATTTTGAGGCTGTGCGTGGGCTCCCGTAGCGCTGCAAACAGATTTCTTTTAATTGCAGGCGACACCTAAGGAAACAGAATTGACATTATCACCATCGCTGCTTATTAGCTGTCAGAGAAGACTGTGGACGTGGTGCCACGCGGCGCCCGGTGAGCGCTTCATCTGAGCTCTGGTACCACCTGTCAGGCCAGAAAAACCGGAAGTGAGTCACAAGGGACAGTGTGCCGAGACGGGAAGAAATTCTGCCTGATGCACTAATTTATGCTGCTTGAGAAAACTCATCAAGGCATCTTGAGAAGCCATTACTGCCTCTGTCTTTGCCTCCACCTTTTCTCATCAGTGACCCGGTCACCTCACCAAACAGAGCCACTTAGAGGGGAGACAGGGTCAGAGAGCTCTTACCAGCAGAGGCCTTGAAACGGCCCTGCAGACCAGACCACAGCGGGTGGGTGGAGTGAGTGAGAACTGTGGGCACAGCTCTGAGCCCCTAGAAAGTGAACTTCAACCCAGGGCACAGGCAGCCCAGGAACTGGAGGGTGGCAGTCAAGCCCCAGGAGGAGGACACCAGCGGCTCCACCAGGGCCCCTGCAGCCATCTTTCCTGCTGTCCTGGCTCATTCTAACCGGCCTTCAGGACAGAGGAGTCGGGGCAGAGGGCAAGGATGGGGAGGAGGAGCCTCTGAAATGGCTCTGGCAGCCTGCGCGTGGCAAGTATGGGTGGCACTTTCTGCCACAGTTTGGCAGAAAACTGCCACCCAGGAGGATCTGAATGTCACAGAGGTGTGGCCTCCGTGTCAGCGATGCATCAGCCAGGACCACCAGCAGGCAGCGGGGGCTGCTACGTTACGTCTGGCATCCCCTGTGTCCATCACAGAGACAGCAGGCCGAAAAGATTTTCTGAATGAATGAATGAGCAAAGACAGAAAGCCAAGTGTGGAGAGGCATTCCAGGACACTCTGGCTCAAAGAATTTTCCGGTGTCTTTCCTGACTGCTAGCCCGATGCTCAAGACCACAAGGAGGGCAGGTGCTCTCCATCCAGACCCTCGAATGCCCGTGACATAGGCTCAAGGAGGGCCACGATGCTCACCTCATCCCATTGCCGGGTCTCCACGTGCAGCTGAACCAAGGACTTTAGGTCCCCAATCTTCAGGTACGTCTCGGCCGCATAGCCAGGGTGATCCAGCTTCTTGAAGTAGTGGGCGCACATCAGCAGGGGCTCCCGCTCGGCCCTGTCCAGCTTGCGGGCGATGTCAATGAGGCTGCAGCAGAAGAGCATGGGGAGGAGACGGGCTCTGGGAAGGGGCAGGTGGGAGGAAGCCCCGTGGGCGTCCGGGTCTCCCTGAGGGCCGCTCGGGGCCCACTACGCTGATGCCCCCGGGCTCAGTACAGTGCCACGGCTCCTGGCACTTGGCAGGAGGTAACTCACTGAGTGAACACCTCACCCAGAAACGTTGCCTGGTGAAGGACACCATCTCCCCCACCTCAGGTGCCTCTCCCGGGAGTTACGCCCCTGTCCAGCAAGCTCTGGGGTAGAACTCAACGACTACTGCTCACCCACGGGCATCGGCTCGGCACTGTGAGCCTTCCCGTGTGTGACCTCACGGGCTCTTCTCCGCCCTCAGGGCTGGCACTGTTATCCTCTCTTTACAGAGGCCAGGGTGAAAGGTGGAGCCATCTGCCCATGCCTCTGTAGCAGGGCAGTGGCAGAGTGCTGTCCCCAGTGCCATCAGAGGAATTCTCAGGGGAGAACGGGGGCCTGGGCGGGGTGCCATCTTTGAGGACAAGACCGCTGGAGGAAGAGGCAAGTGCACTGAATGGTCTGAGAGCTGGGAGCAGAGCCTTCTGGGAACCTGTGCCTCCTCTCCTGGCCATGGTGCTGACCGCACCGAGGGGCTGCATGGAAAGCGCTTGTTCCCTCCGGAAAGGCCAGGGTTTGGAGTCAAAGCAGCCCTCTCCCAGGGGAGATGGGGTTCTATCCAGCCTGCTCTTTATGAGTGAGGAAGGGGAAGCAGCTGTAACAGAGATGTCTCAGAAACAGGCAAGCTCAGGGAGGCCTGTCAATCGTTCCAAGAGTAATAATGGCTCTAAAAATACCACCTCTCAGCAGAGAAAGGACACATTTTTAGGGAAAGGTGGCACAGGCAACCCCTTGGGATCCCTACCTCTGCCCCACCCATTAAACCTAATGTCCCTGGAGAAAGGACAGAACATGTTTCATGTCTCTTTTCTGAACCAGGTAAGTATCCCCAGGGTAACCTGATAATGTATCAGCTGCAAATGACAGTGACGTGAAAAACGAGAGGAGTGAGTGGGGCCAACAGCCGCCTGGCTCTCGCCGGTCCCACCTCTTTTCACAGAAATAAACACTTGGGAGGTGAAATTTGCACCTCTATCATCAAGAAATGTTATTCTTGCACAAGAGAATGACGGGGGAGTGGGCCACCCACCTAGGGGGCTTTGTGAGGACCACACCACCCACGTGACTCCCTCCTGGGCTCCGGCCCACTGCTACTCATGGACCACAGTGTGGTTTCCAGGACGACCAGGAGCCTTTGGGGCTCAGACCAAGCCAACCTCAGGAGCCACTCCCGCACCTCTTCTCTGCCAGCTATGACAGCCTGCACGTGTTCTGTGTGACCTCACGGGCTCTTCTCCGCCCTCAGGGCTGGCACTGTTATCCTCTCTTTACAGAGGCCAGGGTGAAAGGTGGAGCCATCTGCCCATGCCTCTGTAGCAGGGCAGTGGCAGAGTGCTGTCCCCAGTGCCATCAGAGGAATTCTCAGGGGAGAACGGGGGCCTGGGCGGGGTGCCATCTTTGAGGACAAGACCGCTGGAGGAAGAGGCAAGTGCACTGAATGGTCTGAGAGCTGGGAGCAGAGCCTTCTGGGAACCTGTGCCTCCTCTCCTGGCCATGGTGCTGACCGCACCGAGGGGCTGCATGGAAAGCGCTTGTTCCCTCCGGAAAGGCCAGGGTTTGGAGTCAAAGCAGCCCTCTCCCAGGGGAGATGGGGTTCTATCCAGCCTGCTCTTTATGAGTGAGGAAGGGGAAGCAGCTGTAACAGAGATGTCTCAGAAACAGGCAAGCTCAGAGAGGACTGTCAATCGTTCCAAGAGTAATAATGGCAATAAAAATACCACCTCTCAGCAAAGAAAGGACACATCTTTAGAGAAAGGTGGCACAGGCAACCCCTTGGGATCCCTACCTCTGCCCCACCCATTAAACCTAATGTCCCTGGAGAAAGGACAGAACATGTTTCATGTCTCTTTTCTGAACCAGGTAAGTATCCCCAGGGTAACCTGATAATGTATCAGCTGCAAATGACAGTGACGTGAAAAACGAGAGGAGTGAGTGGGGCCAACAGCCGCCTGGCTCTCGCCGGTCCCACCTCTTTTCACAGAAATAAACACTTGGGAGGTGAAATTTGCACCTCTATCATCAAGAAATGTTATTCTTGCACAAGAGAATGACGGGGTAGTGGGCCACCCACCTAGGGTGCTTTGTGAGGGACCACACCACCCACGTGACTCCCTCCTGGGCTCCGGCCCACTGCTACTCATGGACCACAGTGTGGTTTCCAGGACGACCAGGAGCCTTTGGGGCTCAGACCAAGCCAACCTCAGGAGCCACTCCCGCACCTCTTCTCTGCCAGCTATGACAGCCTGCACGTGTGTACATGTGCACAGACACACACATGTGTGTGTGAACACTGAGCCCACTCCCCATGATGGTGGCAGGAACAAACCCCCACCCTCCCACTTGCAAAGGTCTGATGCTCTAAGAATCCTAAGACCGACTCGTCCTCTGTCCGGCCACTCCACCTGAAGCCCCAGAGCTGGTTCTCTGCCGCCTTCAGCGGCATCACTGACCCCCTGGCCAGAGCTCCAGCTACTCAGGCGGCCCCGCCCTGCTGCCCCTGACTCGTTCCTGCCAGTTCAGCTCCTGCACGTCTCTCATTCCCTCTGCCACCACACAGGCCCCTGGTCCTCCAGTTCTCCCTCCATCCCTCACTTGCTGCAGAAGCAGTCCCAGCCAGAGGTCCTCACCACCTACGGACACACCTAAATGCTTCAGTGTGGCCCTGAGGCCCTCCAGGTGAGGCCATACGGCCGCAGCCAGCACCCTCCCCAGTCCATCTCCTGACCTTCACCTAGCCGAGGCCGACCTGTCCTGCCCGCGCTGTTCTGCCAAACATACATCCTTTCCTTCCTGCATTTCCACCTCCTCAGAGTCGTCAAAAGGCCGTCCAGGTGAGGACAGCCACGGCTCCTTCCCCAACACACGTAGGACAGTCCATGTTCTTTTCAGGGCCAACCATCACACAGGTCACGGGCAGAGTTCACCTGGAAACTGCTCCACAACTTCTGGCTGTCTGCCCTTGTACAACTGCTCAGCCCCTGAGACTCAGTTTCCTCATCTGAGGGTGGGCATGGAGACACTGACCCAGAGGGTGTGGGGTGGGGGGCCGACCACAGGCCTGCTAGGTGCTGCAGGGCCAGCTCGTAGGCAGGCCTCAGAGATCAGTGGCCCCAAACCTGGGTCGTTCCTCCCTCCTTCCCTACGATCTCTGCCCCAGGGCCTCACTGAGCACCTCAAAGGCAGAAACTACATTGCCCTGGCTCTGCATCTCCCCAACACAGAGTCACCGTCCTCTTCGACCACATACTTAGAGAAATACTACTTTTTCCCTTGTCTGTCAAAACTGAGAGCTGACATGACATGACACGCTGCCAAATGTCTCCTGGGGCTGAGACTGAAAACCTACACGTCAACCCAGCCGTGGTCGCCGCTGATCTCGATGGCCTTGCCATGCTCGCCCGCCGAGATGTACATCTCCACAGCCGCTTTGGGCTCGTTGATGTTTCGAGCCCAGTCGGCCTGTTTGGTGATTAGCATCTTTGTTTCTTTGGGGTCTCCAGATCCAAGGAAATCCTGAGGAAACACAACAAACAAAAACACTCCGGATTAGAACTTCCTGCTGCCAGCATGATGTCAGAATGCCGGAGGCTGCGGCGAGGAAGGGCCGCGTCTGGCTGCAGCAGGCGGTCAGGATGCAGGCGCAAGCTGAGCCCCGAGGGGCTGACTGGGGGGCAAGCCCAGGTGCCGGGAGGAGGGCTCACCGGCCCCCAACAGATGCACCTGGGGGTGATGGTCAGTGCCAAGGACCAGAGCCCTTGACACTTCCTGCTCATCCCACGAGCAGCCATGTGTGTGTCAGCTAAAGAACACATTCCGGATGCACGGGAGTACCGAACTCAAACTCCACAGTGTGGGAGGCTGAGGGTCGAGGTGCTCTGTTTCTCCATCATCCAGTCTGATGCACGTGTGACTTGTCACACTTGCAGATACTCAGACCTGAAGTCTTAATTCAGAGAGTAACGGTGACATCACATGCCTCAGAGTGAGGCTGAGTATACGGTCCCCTGACCTCAGAGAGGATGGCTTAGAGAGTTCCCGGAGACTCCTCAGCTGCCACCACATGGGAAGGATGCTGGTTTTCTCACTCTGTTCACTTTCTGCTGCCTGAACATGGAGGGCTGTCTCCCTGGGTCTGCCCCGGTTGTTTGCTGGTAAGGAGCAAGACAGGCTCTGAAGAACCACTTCTAAACTGGATTGTATCAGACCCGTCCCAAGATACTGTCGGCAGGGCTGGGGACAACAGGAAACTGAGAAGGATCTGAGGCAGAGGCAAGGGACCTGGAGAGCCCCTGTGAAGGAAAGAGGGGCTTATGGATGGGGGGTCGTTGGGAGGGCTCAGGGGCCTGTGTTCCTTCCACCCCAACGGGGGCCTGTGAGGGGCCATGCCCAGCTTCCCGAGGTTTGGCCTGAGGATCTGTGAGAAACGGCCTCAGAAAATCACCTCTTTTTAGGATACGGTTGCCCAAAATATGTGCGTAGGGGCTGCCAGAGTGGAGGCAGCCTCAGTGCTGACAATTCTAAGGGTGGGGCTTTTCACAAAGGGAAACGGCAAGGACTGAGAGCGCAGCGCTGCAGGCCTCCTCTGAGGCAGTCTGTCTCGGGAATAAAGTGCCCTGCAGAGCCTGTGCTGTGCCGAGCTCACGGAGCCTAAGAAGAAAGCACTCCTTTCCCCTGATTAGCACTCACTTGTCAGAAAAGTGCAGTTGACGTTCACTAAAAACCCACTCGAACAATTAGCGTTCTCTTTTCTTTTTCCATGTGCTTTCAGGGTAATTGGGCAGCCCCTAAAATAAACCATTAGATGGGCCGAAGACGACCGATTCTTTTAAGAGGAAGACGGAGTGTCGTGACCCTGATGCGGAGGCTCACGGAGGAGACAGGCCTGCCTCGCTGGCTGCCAGGCTCGCAGCAGCTCACAAGGGCAGGGGCTAGGAAGGCAGCGGGGGCCACCTGAGATGCCTGGCTTGGGCATCACAGACGTGGCTTCTAAGCTCGGCAGCTACAGAGCATGCTCTTGATGCCAGCACTGAGCCAAAAACTCAGCTGACCTGGTGTGATCAAGCAAGGTAGCAGCGGGAGAAAACAGGCACCGTAAAGGAACAGAAATGTCCTTCAGACTCTGGGGAGTCCGGAGTGTCTGGAGTGAGAAGGGTCTCAGGTCCAGGACAAGCCATAAACGGGGGTGGCCAGTGAGGAGACCGGCCAAGGACGCAGCTCAGAGGCACGACGGAGCCTCCTCCAGCCCCACCGCCCGGCTCCAGCAGCTCTGACCTAACTGAACTTGAGTCTCCATGGTTCTTCCAAGGTTCCACAAAGGGCCTTCCAAAGCCTCTCTGGTTTCATGGCGCTAATTGACCTATTATCTGGGGCCAAGGCAAAGGCTTTGTCCTGGAGTGGACAGAAAGAGGCCGTGCTGAGTGAGGAAGGAGACCAAACAGTGTTCTCATGCTCGGTGATTTCGATAAGGACATGCTACATGAGAGTTGAGAGCATTATAATTCCCTTTATCACCATATAAACATGTCACTCACCCGGAAAGCATACAATTTATTTGTACGTGGGAATGTAATTTAAAAATTTTCCGAAAACCAGATTGAATCCTGGGAAGCAATTTCAAGTAAACAAAAACATGCCACGTTAATAAGCACTGTATCCTACCCCCCGACATAATGTGTATGTACACATTTTCTCAAATTCAGACTGGGGGTGTGGGGGTGGGGATTGAAACGGAACCAACCTAAATGGATCCTGCTTGGAATTTTACCAAAAACGAAAACCAGAAACAACGCCCAGCGTATTTACCTTCACGGAGAGGCAGACCAGATGGGCTGTGTAAATGGCTGCCTTTCTGGGTGGGTGACGACAGACGCATGAAGCTTGCTGCAAGGGATGGGGGCCCTCCTGGCAGGGGCAGGCCTGAGGGGCAACCACACAGTGGTCACACCTGGCCCCACTCCTTTCCCCACCTTCTGACGGCTCGGCCTTGGGAATGGGATTCCCTCATATATTAATTTCTACAGTTCTCAGAACTGAGCTGACCTGGCCAAGGTCAAACTCAGAGAAGGAAACGGAGGCTGAGCAAAGTGAAGCACCTTCCCCAGGTCCCCACAGGAAAGCCAGGCCTCCCACCTGCTCTCTGGACAGCAGGACAAGGTGCTGCCTCTGACACCCTGGCACCCACGGGGACTTTTCAGAGATTCTGGGAGGGGTGGCTAGTCCAGAAAGACCACCGAGGAGCTGATGCTAATGACTACATTCTAGCCTCAGAGATTCATTCACTCCTTTAGTTCAAGGTATCATCCTTGGTTTAAATGTTATTATCCCCAGAAAGAGACAAACTGAGTAAGGTGTTCTCAGTGCGAACGCACTGTGAAACTGCATGTGTGTGTGTGTTTGTGTATGTGTGTGTATGATGGGGTTTGGGGAGAGGGCACAAAAGTTGAGGAGGGCAAAATAGGGGCACCTGAAGCACCCAGATCCGAGGGATGGAGTGAAGGAATCACCAAGGAAGAGACAGACTGAGGTCCAGTGCTCGGCCAGATACTGACGACCAGCAACTCCTGGACTGCATCACAGAGAGCCGACCACCGCCGCTTGCCCCAGGGCCTCACAGATTGCAGAAGATAAAAGAGCACGGCCATCTCCAGAACAGAAAAGCAGGAGAAGACGGGCAGGGCTTTCCATCTTGGGAAGCAATTTCAATTTTACAAAAACATGCCACGTTAATAAGCACTGTATCCTACCCACCGACATAAGGTGTATGTACACATATTCTCAAATTCAGACTGGGGGTGTGGGGGAGGGGATTGAAACGGAACCATCCTAAATGGATCCTGCTTGGAATTTTACCAAAAACGAAAACCAGAAACAACGCCCAGCGTATTTACCTTCACGGAGAGGCAGACCAGATGGGCTGTGTAAATGGCTGCCTTTCTGGGTGGGTGACGACAGACGCATGAAGCTTGCTGCAAGGGATGGGGGCCCTCCTGGCAGGGGCAGGCCTGAGGGGCAACCACACAGTGGTCACACCTGGCCCCACTCCTTTCCCCACCTTCTGACGGCTCGGCCTTGGGAATGGGATTCCCTCATATATTAATTTCTACAGTTCTCAGAACTGAGCTGACCTGGCCAAGGTCAAACTCAGAGAAGGAAACGGAGGCTGAGCAAAGTGAAGCACCTTCCCCAGGTCCCCACAGGAAAGCCAGGCCTCCCACCTGCTCTCTGGACAGCAGGACAAGGTGCTGCCTCTGACACCCTGGCACCCACGGGGACTTTTCAGAGATTCTGGGAGGGGTGGCTAGTCCAGAAAGACCACCGAGGAGCTGATGCTAATGACTACATTCTAGCCTCAGAGATTCATTCACTCCTTTAGTTCAAGGTATCATCCTTGGTTTAAATGTTATTATCCCCAGAAAGAGACAAACTGAGTAAGGTGTTCTCAGTGCGAACGCACTGTGAAACTGCATGTGTGTGTGTGTTTGTGTATGTGTGTGTATGATGGGGTTTGGGGAGAGGGCACAAAAGTTGAGGAGGGCAAAATAGGGGCACCTGAAGCACCCAGATCCGAGGGATGGAGTGAAGGAATCACCAAGGAAGAGACAGACTGAGGTCCAGTGCTCGGCCAGATACTGACGACCAGCAACTCCTGGACTGCATCACAGAGAGCCGACCACCGCCGCTTGCCCCAGGGCCTCACAGATTGCAGAAGATAAAAGAGCACGGCCATCTCCAGAACAGAAAAGCAGGAGAAGACGGGCAGGGCTTTCCATCTTGAGCTTACTAGCTAGCTAATGAAGTCTCCAACTGGTGGTCGCTGGTGACTCAGTGAACGTTCCGGGGCCACTGAGGTTACCGGCAGACAAGTCAGCCAGGGCACCTCTGAGGAAGGGAGGACCCGGCTGCTGCAGGCCCCACCCACTTTCCACCTGCGGTGGGTCAACCTGCAGGCTGCCTGGGGGTCCGGGCTCCTCAGGGGAACTCGCTGTGTCACATGAGCCACCAGGAGCTGTGCCAGGAAGACCCTCGTGTGCCTTTGAAGGCCCAGGTCTGCTGGGGCCTAACCTTACCAGGGCCTCCAAGTCCAAGAGGACATCGACCCCCACACAGGTGAGGGGAGCGTGCGTTCACACAGGGGTCGGAGCCTCCCTCATGGTGCCTCTGAGGCCCTGCGTGCAGCCGAGTGCCAAGTGCAGCCAGCACACAGGAGGCCTTGGCTGGAGAGAACCATGTCAACCCCTGTGACAATGGCTCAGGCCTGAGGACACACATGCTCAGTGGCTTCTGACAAAGGTTTGAGGGAATCTGTGGAAGACAGAACCCCGAGCCCTTAACAAGGAGACACTGCTGGTTAGGACTCTGTCTACCAGGTCCGAACTGGCGTCACCAACATAGGTCCGAGCTGTCTCTGTCCCTTCTGACGTCAGTCTGAAAGGTCAACCGTAGGCCAGCTTTACCCAGTGGCCCCCGATGGTCACCCTCCTGACCAAGCTGCCCACACCCTTTCCCAGGCCATGGCTACCATCCGTCCGCACTGCCTGTGGGTAGAGAGCCTGGAGGCGGTGGCCAGGTTACCTTGGCATACTCGAACATGCGGAGGTCCGTGTACATGTCGAGTGCAAGGTTCTCGTGCCCGCTCCTCTTGTACAGTTTGGCGGCCTCGTGGAACTTCCCTTGGTAGGAAAACACATCTGCCAGAAACAGGTCATTGTTGGTCTCTCCCCGCTTCTTCCTCTCCTGGAAAAATTAGAAGCACAGGAAATGGCCTCAACAGCCACGGCAGGAAGCATCCCTCACAAAGGGTCAACATTGCTATTTCAAGTTAAGCCCCTGGGCCTTCCTATTGGAACCTACACTTGGCTCCTGGGCCGTTGTGTCTCTCACCTAGGTTTCTAGTGGGAATGCTTGAAAACAAAAGCAGACCTTTTTTTTTCCAGATGAGGGAAGATCAAAAGAGACTCAAACTTTTGTTTGTTTAATGGACATTCCTCGCAGAGGCTTCCTCATACAGCCTTCCAAGGAAACGGCTGCATGGTTAGGATGGGGTGTGCTGTTCACTCCTGGGCACCCCCAAGCTCCATGAGCTCCCAAATCCCCAGGCCCGGTTTGGCGGAGCTGTGACTCATGATCATGGTGGACATGGAGACATTTTAGGGTTTCTTCCCCACAAAAAGATCAACAGCATAGGATAAGGAGTCTTACTCTGTTCCTTTCACTAAAGGGAAGGCAAGTGATGCCATGTGTCGAGTATCCGCTAGGGGCCAGGTACACCTCACCCAGGGTCACGCTGCTGGGAGCCCAGCCTCGGAAGAGGGACAGGTGGCAATTACATGTGGCTGGTGCTTGTTCTTGGCTCCAATAATACTGCCTTTGGACACCAGTGACCGTCCCCAGTGACACACCTGTGGCGCGCCTACACCGTGCTGCACATCGATCACACGATTGATGTGTAGACAATCACACACACGCAGAGGCGCAGCAGCTGAGGGCCACGAGCAAGCCGTGCCCTCCTCCCTCCCTCCCGTGTGAGGGAACCGTCATTAGACTACAGATCAAGTATTTGCAAACACTCCACAGCACCCAATCTCTCGTCCTCGGCAGCTTCCCTTTGCTTGCGTTCCAGCAAGCACACTGCAGAGGAGGAACATGAGACACTAAATCAAACTCCTAGACAAGCTGGTGAAAGTTACAACAGCTGGAGGCAACATGCTTCCCCACTGAAAGAAAGAATTTTTAAAAACCAAATAAAAAAAAACCCAAACAAACCCAAACAGCATATAGTTTAGGCTCATCAGCCAAACAAGCTAACTCCTAATAGCAGAAAATGAATTAAAATTTCGAAGTGAGATAAAGAAATAGGTTTCACTAGGTGTGGAATTTAGGCCAAATCCATTCCAAGCCCCAGAACCTCACTAGGATCAGAATTAATGATTCCACGTGCTCAGTAAGGTAAGAGCCATGTGGACTGACTCTCCACCCCGGCTCTCAGCACAGTGGCATCTCTTGACCCGAGAGGAGCCCAGTAAGGAGCCCTGGCTCTCTGGACTGTGAATGCCCAAAAGCATGCCTTTGAGGCCTCTGAGCCAACAAACTGGACCTTGGCTCAAAGGCACTCTGCTCGTCTTTCAGAGACAGTTCTTCCAAGTTTACTTTGCCCAGTTCACAATGCATCAGAAGCTGCACATGTGATCTCAGGAAGACACAACGCATGGTCAGACTTGGTCCTCACAGGGGCCGATTTCTTTTGCACAGAGCATGTCCCAGGGCCTTGTGCCAAGACTCCCAGATCCAGACCTTCTGGTCCATAAATGTGGCTGCTCCGAGCAGTAAGCAGTACTGGCCGTTGTGGGTAGAGGGCTCTGAACAAACCTTGCCCTGTGCAGGTAAGGACAGAAGAGACGATCTGCTGGGGAGGAGGGAGAGGGCATGCAGGGTGAGCTTCAGGAGCAACTTCTTAGAAGGCAGCATGGCCCAGACTAGAGACAGCAGGGGCCTGGAAAACAGAACTGTCTTGAATGCCAATCCAACTTTCTGCCTTGGGGATGTGGCAGAGCCTTTCTGAGTCTTAGCTTTCTTATTTATCAAGTATCGGTAAGAGGAGCGGCTGCCTCGGGAAGCTGTTATGAGGATTTCAAATCGTGTACACACGGATCATGAGAGCAGCACGGAGCAGGCGCTCGACAAATGGCAACGATCATTAGGCCGAGCAGGCTGTGAGCTCTGGCAGGCCTCTCCTCCACTCAGCTCTCTGCCTACCGGGCTCGGCGCATGGCTGGGCCCATGGCAGGTGTTTATTATGTTGAACTGAGGCAAAGGGACAAGACATTTGGATTTCCTCACAGCTTCCATATGTAAATTCCAATGTATCTCACATTCCCAGAACCTCATGGTAAATCTGCTCAGAAGCAGAAATATGTACATCTTTTCACAGACAGACAGCATGGAGAGACACAGAAATGAAGAACACTGATTCCCATCCCCCAGGAGATGGTGCAGGTACAGCCAGCTTCTTCGGGTCCCCACGCCCTCTCTGTGTGGCTGATGAGGCAGGACTGGTAGCTTCAGGGAGGGCTCAGAGTTCGGCGGGTATAGCTCGGTGGCATGCCTCCCTCCACAGGACCTGTCCCAGTGGGTGGATGCAGACCACATGCATTTGGGAAATGCCACCTACACGCGCGTGCTGGGGAGCCCCAGAGGGTGGTAACGAGCCAACAGACACGATGAGGATGGAATCGAGTTCCAATTCTCCCAGCAACTGTGAAGTCAGCCTCATCCCATTTCACAGAAAAGAAACCAAAGCTCAGGCAGATGAGGCGTCCATGGCCTCACCCAGCTCCCAAGTGACAGTCTGTACTGACGGCTCCCATGTGCAGCCCCCTCACGTGGCACTCTGCCCCAACCAGACAACAGTGGGCTCTGGTCACGTGTCCTCCGGGTTCCTGCCCAGAAACCTCTGACAGCGCATGTGCACCACCCTGAGAAGAAAGAACACTTCATCCTTTACCTCAATGCTGCTGATGAGCTCTAAATACCGGAGGTCTTGTACTCTGGTGAAGGCCTATAGGGGAAGAAATGAAAGAAAATTAGCTGCCTTCTGGGCTTCAAAAGTGGGTGATTGGCTGGGGGTGGGAAGTTGAGCTTTATAAAGTGAGCCAGTAAGGAGGGAAAGAAGCAAGCACTGATTAATCACTGTGCATTTGGGAGGGTCCTGCCACTCTTGAAGGCACGGCTTTATGCCTGGGATTAGTCCATATGAAGAACAGCAAAGGAGCTCTGGCTTCATCACTCGCTTTGGGATTAGGTAAACAAAACTCGGAGTCAGTGGTGGGGCTGGCTTAGGGGATTCTCTATTCGAAAGGGAGGACCAACCCCCTCCCCCGAGCCTCCAAAGCAATGGAGTGGGAGTCGGGGGATGTGCCGACCAAGAAGAGACTGCACATCCACCTTAGTGACCAGCACGGAGAGCGGGAGACAGCCATGACTACTGCAGGGCACAAACACAGGATGAGGGGAGGGAGGGAGAGCTGAGAAGAAACAAAGATGGTTTCTGGAAGGAAGGGGGAGGTAGGGAATGAATCACTCTGCATCCCTGGAAGCAAACTCTTATATAAACCCAAAAAGTGCAGCTTGCCTCGGACTCACTGCAAAGCTAGAGATTTTAACCCATGGGCTACTAGAACATTCTAGGCAGCTTTCTGCAGAAGAACTGCTCTTAGCTGGTCCTCTTTGGTGGCTTTCAAATCCTACAAGGGGTGGACAGGTGCACAGCCCACCCGTTAGGAGGCTCCTCACTGGGGCTTTGCTGCTGGCACTCCCTCCCGGACACACTCCTCCGCAGAGTCCCATGGGGAACGGGCTGGCATGCGCCTGCAGGAGGCAGCAGGTCCAGTAGTCTTAGCATTTCAAGCACAGAACAACCACCCTGGCCAAGCGGCAGTGGCACGACAACCTCCATCCTAAAAGGCTGGGGAAGTGAGCAGGTCATCCAGCCTCCGGCTGCCTCTCCGATGACCACAAAGTGACTTCATCTTTCCATCCTGCAGGGCTAAGCATACTGTCAGGGGCTGGGGACCCAGAGATGACTGTGACCTGGCCTGCATCCCTCTGCAATTGGCCCCAATTATGCTGCTGATGAGCTCTAAATACCGGAGGTCTTGTACTCTGGTAAAGGGTGGGAAGAAATGAAAGAAAATTAGCTGCCTTCTGGGCTTCAAAAGTGGGTGATTGGCTGGGGGTGGGAAGTTGAGCTTTATAAAGTGAGCCAGTAAGGAGGGAAAGAAGCAAGCACTGATTAATCACTGTGCATTTGGGAGGGTCCTGCCACTCTTGAAGGCACGGCTTTATGCCTGGGATTAGTCCATATGAAGAACAGCAAAGGAGCTCTGGCTTCATCACTCGCTTTGGGATTAGGTAAACAAAACTCGGAGTCAGTGGTGGGGCTGGCTTAGGGGATTCTCTATTCGAAAGGGAGGACCAACCCCCTCCCCCGAGCCTCCAAAGCAATGGAGTGGGAGTCGGGGGATGTGCCGACCAAGAAGAGACTGCACATCCACCTTAGTGACCAGCACGGAGAGCGGGAGACAGCCATGACTACTGCAGGGCACAAACACAGGATGAGGGGAGGGAGGGAGAGCTGAGAAGAAACAAAGATGGTTTCTGGAAGGAAGGGGGAGGTAGGGAATGAATCACTCTGCATCCCTGGAAGCAAACTCTTATATAAACCCAAAAAGTGCAGCTTGCCTCGGACTCACTGCAAAGCTAGAGATTTTAACCCATGGGCTACTAGAACATTCTAGGCAGCTTTCTGCAGAAGAACTGCTCTTAGCTGGTCCTCTTTGGTGGCTTTCAAATCCTACAAGGGGTGGACAGGTGCACAGCCCACCCGTTAGGAGGCTCCTCACTGGGGCTTTGCTGCTGGCACTCCCTCCCGGACACACTCCTCCGCAGAGTCCCATGGGGAACGGGCTGGCATGCGCCTGCAGGAGGCAGCAGGTCCAGTAGTCTTAGCATTTCAAGCACAGAACAACCACCCTGGCCAAGCGGCAGTGGCACGACAACCTCCATCCTAAAAGGCTGGGGAAGTGAGCAGGTCATCCAGCCTCCGGCTGCCTCTCCGATGACCACAAAGTGACTTCATCTTTCCATCCTGCAGGGCTAAGCATACTGTCAGGGGCTGGGGACCCAGAGATGACTGTGACCTGGCCTGCATCCCTCTCTGCAATTCAGGGCCCCAAATTATAAGAGGGAAGGCAGGCGGACGAAAGAGATCACAAAGCCTCCCTGAGCCAAGAGCTATACAGTGACGAACTGGATGCCCCGGAGAACACCGACTCACTGACCGGCAACGGGCCGTGGTGGAGGGCAGGACTCAGCAAAATACCGCAGGGCAGGAAGCTAACAGACAGTACCCTGAAGGGGGGTCCCCTGAAAGGGTCAGGCAAGCATCACGTGAGCAAAGGGATGGATGGCTCGAAGCCCCCATTCTCCACACAGGAGGCCTTATGAGCAACCTTCTAGATCTGGGCTTCCTGGCAGCAATGTGACAGAGATGTCTAGCCAAGTGGCAGAGAGGAAAGCAGGAGAGTTCTAGGTCTGTCCTGGCTGGGGGACCCTGAACCTACACCGGCCCCGCCTCCAGGCTGCCAACCACTTTCTCTGGAAAGAAGCAAGTTAGGAGGTCTTCTCCGCACCCTTTCTAGTTCTGCTCTGCTAGGATTTCAGGATCTGCCACCGTGAGAAACCTGTCTTCAAGTGTCTTCAGACCGGACACATTCCGCAGAGTCAGGAGTGCCCCGGTCGCCGCGGTCAGCGTCACGAGGCCCCCACGATAACCTCAAGCAGCAGAGGTGTGGGAACAAACAGGGCGTTTGTGGTTCTGCTCAGGCTGCTGGCCTGAGGGCTAAGCAGCTCTCCTGCGCCACCTAGTGGAGACACTGGCCTATTGCAGGAACCCACCCTACATCGTGAGCCTCGAAGTGACCTGGCAAAGCTTCTAGAAGGCTGGGGATTCAGAATCTGGAAAAAATGATCAAGTTCTAGTCCAAGGTTAAAAATCCTATAGACTTCACACAATAAGTAATCTCTATTCTCAGGGATGGTGTGCAGGTAGTTTTTGTCCATTCAGACATTTTCTGAACACCTAATGGTTGAAGGCACCATTCTAGGTAGGTCTCTCCGGTGGCTCAGTGGTGAAGAACTCACCTGCCAGTGCAGGAGACGTGGGTTCCAGGGGGTGCAATCACTGGCTCAGGAATATCCCTCAGGGAAGCAAACAGCAACCCACTCCAGTATTCCTGACTGAAGAATTCCATGCACAGAGGAGAAAAAGCCACTCCTTGGGCTCCAGATAAAACCCATCTCAGAGACATAGCTGGGCTTTTTCTAATGTGTGGAAAGGGGGCAAATGTCTGAAGCATTGCTGGAGTTTTAACAGACTAAGCCAGGAAACGACACTGTAAATCAAGACCATGAAGGTATATGTGGAGTGACACTGGGCCAGAGTCAGAGAACCTGCCCATCGGGTCCAGTGGACTTAGCAGAGTGTCAAGAAAAACAGCCAACACCAGTAAGAAAAAAGAGCCCAACACCAGTAAGTGCCTGTAGCAATAATAAGAGCTACCACTGAGCGCTGACCACGTGCAGGCTTTAGCTGGGCACTGTGTGTGGATGACAGCTAACAGGGCTGACGGCAGGATCTATTGGAGGTCCCGTCTCTGTCAAGCTTTACAGGCATTCGATCTTTTCAACTTCGTGAGGAGGGGGCCTGTCGCCACTCGACTTTTGCACGTGAGCAACCTCGAAAAGGCTGTGACTTGCTGAGGCTCCCTGTCGGGGTCCCAGCCCAGGCTGGCCCGATTCCAAAGCCCCCAACAGCAGGCACTGGCCTCCGCACGGGACCCTGTGAGGACAAGCTCCAGCTCAGACAGACAAACGCTCACCTTCTTTGCTGTTTCAAACTCCAGTCCTTCCAGAGCCTCCATGGCCAGCTCGCGCCAGTCAGTGTCGGTCACACCCAAGCAAGCAATCTGGTAGGCTTCTCGGAACATTTTCCTGTCCAGGTACTGGTACATCGGGGCAGACTAGAAGAGTGTAGCAAAAGGCTCTCAGGGCAGCACACAGAGTCGGACCTGACCCCGCAGAGCCAGGCTGCAGTGACCACCGGTGCCCGGCGCAGCCTCCCCCCGGCCCCGCCGATGGCCTTCCATTCCAACACCCTGTTCACAGCCATCAAACCAACGTGTTCACGGCACAGTGGCTCTCCACTCTCCTTCCCTCCACCGCCGCTGGCTGTCCCCACCTCCAGGGTGGTTTAGATTAAGATGTCACCTTCGTCTGGAATGCCTTCTCCCTTCTGTGCTCTCTGCAAAGTACCTAAGTCACTTAACGTGTTAGTCACTCAGTTGTGCCCGACTCCTTGTGACCCCACGGACTGTAGCCCATCAAACTCCACTGTCTGTGGGAGTTCCCAGGCAAGAATCCTGGAGTGGGTGGCTACTTCCTCCTCTAGAGGATCTTCCTGACCCAGGGATCGAACCTGGGCCTCCTGCATTGCAGGCAGATTCATTACCATCCAAGCCACCTTGGAAGCCCAAGTTACTTCAAAGGCCCTGTTAAAATGCCACCTTTTCCAGAAGGTCCTCAGTGACCCCTCAAGTGAAAGAATCTGTCCTGACCTCAGATTGCACTTTAATTAGAAACCTGCACCCCTCAAGGCTGTGCACAATCTGAGGGTGGTGGTGAGGTCACACTTAGCTCGTCAGCAGGCCCTCAGTCTCCGTCTGCTGAAGAATGAATGACGTTTCTATGAGGAAGGGGCCTAAGATAGCCTTTTATAAAGAGGGCCGAGAAACCTGGTGATCCCATGAAAGGATTCCCTCTCCTGGTCCACAGTGCTGGGAATCTTGCTCCCATCCCTCGCCCTACCACTTATGAATTGTTCCTAATAACTTCTCCTTTTAGGTTTCCGAAGTGCTTTTGGAGTCCCAGAGCTGGTTGGGAGGTGGTGTTACTATTGTTCAGTCACTCAGTCGTGTCCAACTCTTTGCCAGCCTGTGGACTGCCGCATCCCAGGCGCTCCTGTCCTTCACTAACTCCTGGAGTTTTCTCACTCATGTCCATTGCGTCTGTGATGCCATCCAACCATCTCATCCTCTGTCGCCCCCTTCTCCTCCTGCCCTCCATCTTTCCCAGCATCAGGGTCTTTTCCAGTGAGTCAGTTCTTCGCATCAGGTGGCCAAAGTATTATAGCTTCAGCTTTGGCATCAGTCCTTCCAATGAGTATTCAGGGTTGGTTTCCTTCAGGATTGGCTGGTCTGATCTCCTTGCAGTCCAAGCAACTCTCAGGAGTCTTCTCCAGTCCCACAGCTCAAAGGCATCTGTTCTCTGGTGCCCAGGTGATACTGCCCCAATTACTGCCTGGAGACTGAGAGGCAAGCGACCTGCTGAGGACACAGAAGTGGCACGTGGAAGCCCTGGGGTTGGACCAGGGGCAACATAAATGGGTTCTGTGCCTCTCTCTGCTTCGTGTGTGTGTGTGTGTGTATGTGCGTCGTGTGTATTCTCTTGCACACAAGAACCAGTGTGGGTTGGGCCCGGTGTTTTCAACGAAAGGCCAGTCAGTGTGCTAAGGGGTCCGCAGTGACCCCTCAAGTGAAAGAATCTGTCCTGACCTCAGATTGCACTTTAATTAGAAACCTGCACCCCTCAAGGCTGTGCACAATCTGAGGGTGGTGGTGAGGTCACACTTAGCTCGTCAGCAGGCCCTCAGTCTCCGTCTGCTGAAGAATGAATGACGTTTCTATGAGGAAGGGGCCTAAGATAGCCTTTTATAAAGAGGGCCGAGAAACCTGGTGATCCCATGAAAGGATTCCCTCTCCTGGTCCACAGTGCTGGGAATCTTGCTCCCATCCCTCGCCCTACCACTTATGAATTGTTCCTAATAACTTCTCCTTTTAGGTTTCCGAAGTGCTTTTGGAGTCCCAGAGCTGGTTGGGAGGTGGTGTTACTATTGTTCAGTCACTCAGTCGTGTCCAACTCTTTGCCAGCCTGTGGACTGCCGCATCCCAGGCGCTCCTGTCCTTCACTAACTCCTGGAGTTTTCTCACTCATGTCCATTGCGTCTGTGATGCCATCCAACCATCTCATCCTCTGTCGCCCCCTTCTCCTCCTGCCCTCCATCTTTCCCAGCATCAGGGTCTTTTCCAGTGAGTCAGTTCTTCGCATCAGGTGGCCAAAGTATTATAGCTTCAGCTTTGGCATCAGTCCTTCCAATGAGTATTCAGGGTTGGTTTCCTTCAGGATTGGCTGGTCTGATCTCCTTGCAGTCCAAGCAACTCTCAGGAGTCTTCTCCAGTCCCACAGCTCAAAGGCATCTGTTCTCTGGTGCCCAGGTGATACTGCCCCAATTACTGCCTGGAGACTGAGAGGCAAGCGACCTGCTGAGGACACAGAAGTGGCACGTGGAAGCCCTGGGGTTGGACCAGGGGCAACATAAATGGGTTCTGTGCCTCTCTCTGCTTCGTGTGTGTGTGTGTGTGTATGTGCGTGCGTGTGTGTATTCTCTTGCACACAAGAACCAGTGTGGGTTGGGCCCGGTGTTTTCAACGAAAGGCCAGTCAGTGTGCTAAGGCGCTGCCCCTCTCCGGGCCTCCCAGGCAGTGGACATCAATCAGCTGGCACCTCTGTGCTAATGGTTCCCAAATGTGGAGCTGGAGTGCTGTTTTCTCCATTCAGGGGCCTTTATCTTTGAAATTTCCTGTCCTGTTTTTTAGCTTTAGATTGAAGGAAACTAACAGCAAGACTGCCCTGAGAGCTAGACTGCTTCTGAATGCTCACCTTTTCCGCCTGGCTGCTCTTCCCACATCTCCTCCCTTCGAGGAGGGACAGCAGGGTATGAAGCAGGGGTGGTCACGCGAGAACCCTGGCTTGGCCTCACCTAGCTGGGGAACCTAGGGCCAACTGATTAGCTTCTGTTTCCATGTCCCGCCCAGCCCACTGGTGACCAGTACTTTGAAAATCGGAAGGTGCCAGGAGACTGCAAGCCCTCTCCCTCCCCATTGCACTTCTCAGCACAGAACAGACTTGCTGTTCCTCGCCGCCTTTCCAGGCCTTTCTGGGCTCAGATCAAGTGTCACCACCTCACAGACGCTTTCTCAAACTCCCCAAGAACAGGCTTTCCTTTCTAAACTCCTCTGGTGAACAACCTCTGTTTCAATTTAGTTGTTTTGTAGTGTTTGCCATTTAAAGATTGATAATAACAACAATAATAATAGGAACTGGACCAGACCAAACCTGAAAGATGGGCGCACTTTGCTCTGCTGCCCAGAGGAGGGAGGCTCGCAGAGTGAGAGGAGCTGCTGCCCAGAGGTCAGGGCTCAAAGGTTCTTTCCCTCAAGGACCCCCAGGCTGAGCCCCATGAGCGTGCGATTAAAAGGGTGAACTCCAGTCCCCACCCAAGCTCAAAGGCATCTGTTCTCTGGTGCCCAGGTGATACTGCCCCAATTACTGCCTGGAGACTGAGAGGCAAGCGACCTGCTGAGGACACAGAAGTGGCACGTGGAAGCCCTGGGGTTGGACCAGGGGCAACATAAATGGGTTCTGTGCCTCTCTCTGCTTCGTGTGTGTGTGTGTGTGTATGTGCGTGCGTGTGTGTATTCTCTTGCACACAAGAACCAGTGTGGGTTGGGCCCGGTGTTTTCAACGAAAGGCCAGTCAGTGTGCTAAGGCGCTGCCCCTCTCCGGGCCTCCCAGGCAGTGGACATCAATCAGCTGGCACCTCTGTGCTAATGGTTCCCAAATGTGGAGCTGGAGTGCTGTTTTCTCCATTCAGGGGCCTTTATCTTTGAAATTTCCTGTCCTGTTTTTTAGCTTTAGATTGAAGGAAACTAACAGCAAGACTGCCCTGAGAGCTAGACTGCTTCTGAATGCTCACCTTTTCCGCCTGGCTGCTCTTCCCACATCTCCTCCCTTCGAGGAGGGACAGCAGGGTATGAAGCAGGGGTGGTCACGAGAACCCTGGCTTGGCCTCACCTAGCTGGGGAACCTAGGGCCAACTGATTAGCTTCTGTTTCCATGTCCCGCCCAGCCCACTGGTGACCAGTACTTTGAAAATCGGAAGGTGCCAGGAGACTGCAAGCCCTCTCCCTCCCCATTGCACTTCTCAGCACAGAACAGACTTGCTGTTCCTCGCCGCCTTTCCAGGCCTTTCTGGGCTCAGATCAAGTGTCACCACCTCACAGACGCTTTCTCAAACTCCCCAAGAACAGGCTTTCCTTTCTAAACTCCTCTGGTGAACAACCTCTGTTTCAATTTAGTTGTTTTGTAGTGTTTGCCATTTAAAGATTGATAATAACAACAATAATAATAGGAACTGGACCAGACCAAACCTGAAAGATGGGCGCACTTTGCTCTGCTGCCCAGAGGAGGGAGGCTCGCAGAGTGAGAGGAGCTGCTCAAGGTCACGGCTGGTTTAGGCAGCAGAGTCAGGGCTCAAAGCCTGTTCTTTCCCCTCAAGGACCCCCCAGGCTGAGCCCCATGAGCGTGCGATGGGGGCTCGGAGGAACACAGCAGAATTGAGCACAGGACCCACGGCTGACATCAGGGCTTGCCTGGGAGGCACAATCTGAGAACAGGAGCTTTGGAAGTATCCAAACTGAACAAATGCCCTCAGAGTTCTGCTTCATCTCACTGTCGTATTCCAAGTATGAAGTCACTACCACCCCGAGGAGCCCGACCAGGGCTCACTGCCCTACTTGGCAGCCCTGACTAACCAGTTCTTGCACAAGATGATGTAAATTTCGAAAGGAAACCAGAAATCTCCAGAGCGAGCCTGCTGCTTTCCCCCTCCTCCCCAGGCCAAAACCACAGGATGGCGGGAGGCAGGGGCGACAGATAAACAGCCTTTGTCTTGGGGCGGCCTCTCCTAACCCTTGGCAGCTTCGAGCTGCTGCATCAGCAGGACAGCCCTGGGCGGGGGGCCTTGGGGGCCCTGGCTTCTGAAGCTGCAGGGCTTGGCAGAGGGCCCCCTAGGCCCCCTCTGGCTCCTCTGGGCCGGCCAAAATCAGGGAGCAGTGGACAGTGCATATCTCTGAGGCCAGGATGGTAGTGCTGGAGGAAAACTCTCACTCAGCGTGGCCTGCCTGCTAGGTGGAGGAAGACTGGGTTTCTGGTGGCCATGGGGCCGGGGCTCAGGATGGGGACTTCATGAAGACTGGGAGGAAACGGTCCGGCAGGGGCGGTTCTTACCCATCCTCCTGCCCCACTTTCACCCAGCTCTCTCCCTCCTTCCTCCAGCTTTCTTGTTTTCCCTCTCCCA
This sequence comes from Tragulus kanchil, assembly GCA_022376925.1. Lineage (NCBI taxonomy): Eukaryota > Metazoa > Chordata > Mammalia > Artiodactyla > Tragulidae > Tragulus > Tragulus kanchil. Next base: position 223,985,676 of record JAIOJX010000030.1, on the reverse strand, counting down.
TTCCTCTGATCTGAATTTTACTGCTCTACCATTTAACAAACAGTGCTGCTCTGTCAGCACTATTAAATCCTGAAGCAGTAAGAAACAAGGATATCATCAGTTTAGAGGGAGAAGCAGACCCCAGCTCCACCCTATACAAGAAGCCAAGGGACTTCCCTAGTGATCTAACGGTTAAGACTCCATGCTTCCAGTGCAGGGGGTATGCGTTTGATTCCTGGCTGGGGAACTAGGATCTCACATGCCACCCGGCAAAACAACAACAACAAAAAACCCAAGGCAGGGCAAGTGAGTAGAAGTGAGGTGGCTGGAGGGAGTGCAGACTGATGGAGCCCAGCTGAAGGGCAATCTGGAGACACGTCTACAAATCTTGCACATGGATGTGACCTCTGACCCAGCAATGTTCACTCCTAGGAATTTAGACCACTGAGCTTTACTGGGACTGGTGCGAAGAGTAGGAAGAACCCCACCATCTACAACAGCAAAGAAGCTGTAAACAGATGAGTGCCCAACTGGTCAAGTAAGTTGCGGACACTGTGTGACATGACAGAACACAATCATCAAAAACAACGGGGCAGGGCTTCCCTAGTGGCTCGGTGGTAAAGAATCTGCATGCCGATGCAGAAGACACGGGTTCAATTCCTGGTCCAGGAAGATCCCACATGCAGAAGAGCAACTAAGCTTTTGAGCCACAACTACTGAGCCTGTGCTCTAGAGTCTGGAAGCTGCACCTACTGAAGCCTGAGTGACCTACAGTCTGTGTTCTACAACAAGAGAAGTCCTCACACTGCAACTAGAGAGGTACCCACACAGCAAGGAAAATCTAGCACAGCCAAAAATAGAGAAATAAAATTTTCTTTGAAAAAAGAAAAAAAGATTCTCGCGCTGACTGTCCAGTGATTAGGAGTCAGTGCATTCACTGTTGGGGGCCAGGATTCAATCCCTGGCTGGGGAACTAAGATCTTGTGAACCACATCCTGCCCCACATATGGCTCTCAGTGAAACACGCTGTCTGCTACCTAACGACCTTGAATACCTCTTCCTGTCCCTCCCAGGAAAGGGGGATCAGAAAGAAATGGAGGCTCAGTGAGGTTAAGCTTGCCCAAAGATGTGCAGGTTGCAAAGGGTGGAGATGGGCCAGAGCGCCTTCCCACGATCATGGCCGCCACTCTCGACTCTTCCCTCTCTCCTCCCCCCGCCCGCTCCCAGGCTGTCCTGGGCCCGTCTGCCCTGTCCTAGACCGGAGCCGACGGGCTGCCGGCTTACCTGCGGCACCTCCACGGCTGACATGGAGAAGGCGTGGAGGCAGAAGATCTTGGAGCCATTGTAGCCGACCACAAAGCCCTGGAGCTTCTGCTGGTGCACGGGGAAGGTGCTGGCCTTGATGTTGAGGTAGCCTCCGCCGGAGAAGCAGAGCATGTCCTCACACTGGGTGTTCCAGGCCACACTGTTGGCATTCGGCTCCTGCGGGACAGGGACGGTGAGCAGGCAGCCCCTCTCCTACACTCAGCCGAGGACGCTCCTTAAAGCCTGAATCACACTAACCTGCAAACACGGGGTGGCGAGAAGGTCGGGAAAAGGGACAGGGTAAAATGGACAGGACAGAGGGACCAGCTCCTCTCTGGACTGCATGTGCTGGAATTCTTTAGATAAGTAAGCGTCACTTTTGAAAAAAAAAAACACCATCCCCAAATATTAACCATTACATAGGAAGTGAGAAAATCAGCCAAGTGGGTTCTCATTCTACTAAAGAATGAATATACAACGTTAGTCAAGAAAGGTTGAAAGGGATATATTCCAAAGAATTAACAGTGATTATTTCAGGGTAGGTGGGATTGTGCATAATTTTTATTTCCTATATTTTTTTTATTTGCCTCAAATTTTCTTTTGGTCATGAATGTCTATTGTTTTTCATGATAAGAAAGAGAACAGTGAGTTCTTTTTAAAATTAGAAAATAACACATTGTCGCTGCACTGACAATTCACACATGTAAAATCCTTCAAGCTAGGCTTTAGCAGTACGTGAACCAAGAACTTCCAGATGTAGAACCTGGGCTTAGAAAAGGCAAAGGAACCACAGATCAATTTCCAGCATCCTTTGGATCATAGAAAGAGCAAGAGAATTCCATAGGCTCTCAGTCCCAACCATGGTCCCTCCCAGGAAAGGGGATCAGAAAGAAATGGAGGCTCAGTGAGGTTAAGCTTGCCCAAAGATGTGCAGGTTGCAAAGGGTGGAGATGGGCCAGAGCGCCTTCCCACGATCATGGCCGCCACTCTCGACTCTTCCCTCTCTCCTCCCCCCGCCCGCTCCCAGGCTGTCCTGGGCCCGTCTGCCCTGTCCTAGACCGGAGCCGACGGGCTGCCGGCTTACCTGCGGCACCTCCACGGCTGACATGGAGAAGGCGTGGAGGCAGAAGATCTTGGAGCCATTGTAGCCGACCACAAAGCCCTGGAGCTTCTGCTGGTGCACGGGGAAGGTGCTGGCCTTGATGTTGAGGTAGCCTCCGCCGGAGAAGCAGAGCATGTCCTCACACTGGGTGTTCCAGGCCACACTGTTGGCATTCGGCTCCTGCGGGACAGGGACGGTGAGCAGGCAGCCCCTCTCCTACACTCAGCCGAGGACGCTCCTTAAAGCCTGAATCACACTAACCTGCAAACACGGGGTGGCGAGAAGGTCGGGAAAAGGGACAGGGTAAAATGGACAGGACAGAGGGACCAGCTCCTCTCTGGACTGCATGTGCTGGAATTCTTTAGATAAGTAAGCGTCACTTTTGAAAAAAAAAAACACCATCCCCAAATATTAACCATTACATAGGAAGTGAGAAAATCAGCCAAGTGGGTTCTCATTCTACTAAAGAATGAATATACAACGTTAGTCAAGAAAGGTTGAAAGGGATATATTCCAAAGAATTAACAGTGATTATTTCAGGGTAGGTGGGATTGTGCATAATTTTTATTTCCTATATTTTTTTTATTTGCCTCAAATTTTCTTTTGGTCATGAATGTCTATTGTTTTTCATGATAAGAAAGAGAACAGTGAGTTCTTTTTAAAATTAGAAAATAACACATTGTCGCTGCACTGACAATTCACACATGTAAAATCCTTCAAGCTAGGCTTTAGCAGTACGTGAACCAAGAACTTCCAGATGTAGAACCTGGGCTTAGAAAAGGCAAAGGAACCACAGATCAATTTCCAGCATCCTTTGGATCATAGAAAGAGCAAGAGAATTCCATAAGAACAGCTACTTCTGCTTCATGACTACACAAAAGCCTTTGACTGTGTGAATCACAACAAACTGGAAAATTCTAAAAGAGATGGGAATACCTAACCACCTTACCTGCCTCCTGAAAAATCTGTATGCAGGACAAGAAGCAACAGTTAGAACTGGACATGGAACAACAGACGGGTTCAAAATTGGGAAAGGAATAGGTCAAGGCGGTATATTGTCACCCAGCTTTAACTTATATGCAGAGTACATCATGTGAAATGCCAGGCTGGATGAAGCACAAGCTGGAGTCAAGATTTCTGGGAGAAATATCAACAATCTCAGATACACAGATGATACCACTCTAACAGCAGAAAGTGAAGAGGAACAGAAAAGCTTCCTGATGAGGCTGGAAGAAGAGAGTGAAACAGCTGGCTTAAGACTCAACATTCAAAAAGCTAAGATCATGGTATTCATTACCACCAAATCATGGCAAATAGATGGGCAAACAATGGAAACAGTGACACGTTTTATTTTCTTGGGCTCCAAAATCACCACAGACAGTGGTGACTGCAGCCATGCAATTAAAAGACCTTGCTCCAGAGACTTCCCCGGTGGCCCAGTGGTGAAGACTCTGAGCTCCTAGTGCAAGGATCCTGGGTCCGATCCCTGGTCGGGGAACTAGATCTCACATACCGCAACTAAGACCTGGCACAGTCAAATAAAAGTGTGTTAAAAAATAAAAGACACTTGCTCCTTGGAAGAAAAGCTATGACAAACCTAGATGGTATATTAAAAAGCAGAGACATCACCTTGCCAACAAGATCAGTAATAGTCGACGCTCTGGTTTTTCAAGTAGTCATGTATGGGTGTGAGAGCTGGACCTTAAGGCTGAGCCCTGAAGACTTGATGTCTTCAGACTGTGCTGTTGGAAAGGACCCCTGAGAGTCCCATGGACTGAGAGATCAAACCAGTCAATCCTCAAGGAAATTAACCCTGAATATTCACTGGAAGGACTGATGCTGGAGAAGGGGTCAAAAGAGGTGAGACGGTTAGATAGCATCTCACGAACTCAATGGACATGAATTTGAGCAAACTCCGGGGTATACAGGAAGACAAAGGAGCTTGGAGCCTAGTGTAAGGCAGTTCATGGAGTCGCATAGAGTCAGACACAACTTAGTGACTGAACAATTAACAACAAAACTATAGTCACCCTGGGAGGCACACCCCTCCCTGGCCCCGTCCCCTCAGCTCTGCAGCCCCAGGGACCATCAGATGTTCAATTTTGAAACTGTTCAAAGACACAACTTAGTGAGAACTGGACATGGAACAACAGACGGGTTCAAAATTGGGAAAGGAATAGGTCAAGGCGGTATATTGTCACCCAGCTTTAACTTATATGCAGAGTACATCATGTGAAATGCCAGGCTGGATGAAGCACAAGCTGGAGTCAAGATTTCTGGGAGAAATATCAACAATCTCAGATACACAGATGATACCACTCTAACAGCAGAAAGTGAAGAGGAACAGAAAAGCTTCCTGATGAGGCTGGAAGAAGAGAGTGAAACAGCTGGCTTAAGACTCAACATTCAAAAAGCTAAGATCATGGTATTCATTACCACCAAATCATGGCAAATAGATGGGCAAACAATGGAAACAGTGACACGTTTTATTTTCTTGGGCTCCAAAATCACCACAGACAGTGGTGACTGCAGCCATGCAATTAAAAGACCTTGCTCCAGAGACTTCCCCGGTGGCCCAGTGGTGAAGACTCTGAGCTCCTAGTGCAAGGATCCTGGGTCCGATCCCTGGTCGGGGAACTAGATCTCACATACCGCAACTAAGACCTGGCACAGTCAAATAAAAGTGTGTTAAAAAATAAAAGACACTTGCTCCTTGGAAGAAAAGCTATGACAAACCTAGATGGTATATTAAAAAGCAGAGACATCACCTTGCCAACAAGATCAGTAATAGTCGACGCTCTGGTTTTTCAAGTAGTCATGTATGGGTGTGAGAGCTGGACCTTAACGAAGGCTGAGCCCTGAAGACTTGATGTCTTCAGACTGTGCTGTTGGAAAGGACCCCTGAGAGTCCCATGGACTGAGAGATCAAACCAGTCAATCCTCAAGGAAATTAACCCTGAATATTCACTGGAAGGACTGATGCTGGAGAAGGGGTCAAAAGAGGTGAGACGGTTAGATAGCATCTCACGAACTCAATGGACATGAATTTGAGCAAACTCCGGGGTATACAGGAAGACAAAGGAGCTTGGAGCCTAGTGTAAGGCAGTTCATGGAGTCGCATAGAGTCAGACACAACTTAGTGACTGAACAATTAACAACAAAACTATAGTCACCCTGGGAGGCACACCCCTCCCTGGCCCCGTCCCCTCAGCTCTGCAGCCCCAGGGACCATCAGATGTTCATACCTTTCTGCCTAGAACCTGTTACAATGCAAGAATCGTTTACAATGAATACAGATTACTTTTAGAATGAGAAAAAACCAATACTGATATTTTCATTTACAGGAGGCCGGGGCGGAGAGGAGAAATAAAACAGCTGGGAACGTCTGAACCTCCTTGGCAAACTTGGAGAATTACCTCCCTTGGCCTCCTGCTCAGCATGGGCTGGGAAGGACACACCCTTCTGTGGCTTGAGGCTTAGACGGAGATTCCCCACTGGGACTCTGCTAACCTATTAACACCTCCACCAGTGGGTACTGGGTCTAGAGAGAAGAGAAGTAACATTGAGGGCCCTCTTTTGTGCCAGGCACTGAGCTAGGTTCTATGGGATCCTATTTAGCCCTACAACAGTTCTATGAGGGGACAGGTACTAGCTGCAGATTAAATGTAAAGAGAAACTGAGGCTCAGAGAGACTTGCTCAAGATGGCACAGTAAGTGACGAAGGCAGGAGTGGTATCAGGTCAGTCTGAAGGCAAAGCCGTCACCACTCTGGCTCCCAGTGATAGGGGCAAGTGGTGACGAGAGAGCCGCCTTGGGCCAGCGGGAGTCCAGCGTTCCCTTCCCAAGGCCCGATGCAGCACCCCTCTGCCATGCTACTGTTGCTGTCACTGTCAGTCCTGAGGACAAGAGGGAGCCCTGAGGAAGGGACTCCATCTGCCCACCACACAGGGAAAGCCGTAGAGGCTGAGGAAGCCAGTCAGGGGAGCTCTTGGGGGAACTCAGCTCTTGGGGGAACTCACTCCAGGCAAACAGCCTTGACCACGTACAAAGCCCCCAAGAGGCAAAGTGCAGGGCACAGAGCCTGTGGGCCTTTTCAGCTTCCTCCAGCCTAGGCACTGTGTAAGCGATGCCTATCCCCTGAACACTCCACATCTGCTGGCATCTATGGCAGCCCCATGAAATGGAAGAAGGGGAGGTGCCCCATCCCCTCCCCTCTATTAGGAGACAAAACCGGCCCTATTTCCCGACTGTGTCTCAGGACAACTGCAGATACAGGTGGGCCTCCGGTCGGTGAGCAGCAGCTTTTAAGAACCATCTTCACGTTAACCCACATATTGAGAGCCCACACAGGCCCGACTTAGACATTATTACTCATGCATTTCTCACAGTAATCTTGTAAGAAAGTGTAACTTGCCCATCTCACCAGTGAGGACACCAAAGCCCACCAGGCTCACCCTGCTCCTGCAGCTCGCGTGCGAGGGGTGGGCTGGGCCAGGGCTCTGAGACTGTGCTTCCACATGGCCGCATGTCCACACTGCTCCCAAGAGACCTACCTTCAGGGACAGGGAGGCGAGGAGAGGACCCTGTCCTGAGCCCACCGAGGGTCACCTGAAATAGCAGCTCCTTGGTGCGGATGTCGTACACCAAGCAGGTGTCATTCTCATCCACCACGGCCAGCTTGTTGCGGGAGGCGCTCATGTCCAGGCAGCGCACGGCAGTGGCCTGCTTCAGCAGGACAATAGCAAAGAGATTGTCCACAAAGATCTTGAGGATCTGGCAAAATTTCAGAGGGAAACAATGAGTCACCATGGCAACAGCACCCCGGAACACTCCCAGGCCGCTGGAAGCCCACATGCTCGGGAAGCACAACCCTCACTGACTTCACCAGAGGACAAGAGGGAGCCCTGAGGAAGGGACTCCATCTGCCCACCACACAGGGAAAGCCGTAGAGGCTGAGGAAGCCAGTCAGGGGAGCTCTTGGGGGAACTCAGCTCTTGGGGGAACTCACTCCAGGCAAACAGCCTTGACCACGTACAAAGCCCCCAAGAGGCAAAGTGCAGGGCACAGAGCCTGTGGGCCTTTTCAGCTTCCTCCAGCCTAGGCACTGTGTAAGCGATGCCTATCCCCTGAACACTCCACATCTGCTGGCATCTATGGCAGCCCCATGAAATGGAAGAAGGGGAGGTGCCCCATCCCCTCCCCTCTATTAGGAGACAAAACCGGCCCTATTTCCCGACTGTGTCTCAGGACAACTGCAGATACAGGTGGGCCTCCGGTCGGTGAGCAGCAGCTTTTAAGAACCATCTTCACGTTAACCCACATATTGAGAGCCCACACAGGCCCGACTTAGACATTATTACTCATGCATTTCTCACAGTAATCTTGTAAGAAAGTGTAACTTGCCCATCTCACCAGTGAGGACACCAAAGCCCACCAGGCTCACCCTGCTCCTGCAGCTCGCGCGAGGGGTGGGCTGGGCCAGGGCTCTGAGACTGTGCTTCCACATGGCCGCATGTCCACACTGCTCCCAAGAGACCTACCTTCAGGGACAGGGAGGCGAGGAGAGGACCCTGTCCTGAGCCCACCGAGGGTCACCTGAAATAGCAGCTCCTTGGTGCGGATGTCGTACACCAAGCAGGTGTCATTCTCATCCACCACGGCCAGCTTGTTGCGGGAGGCGCTCATGTCCAGGCAGCGCACGGCAGTGGCCTGCTTCAGCAGGACAATAGCAAAGAGATTGTCCACAAAGATCTTGAGGATCTGGCAAAATTTCAGAGGGAAACAATGAGTCACCATGGCAACAGCACCCCGGAACACTCCCAGGCCGCTGGAAGCCCACATGCTCGGGAAGCACAACCCTCACTGACTTCACCAGAGGCACTGTGCAGAGAACAGGACACCTCAAAAGAAAGGGAGAGGGGGCTCTCCACAGGGGACACAGAAGCGTGGCCCATCTGAGGCCGTCAAAGTAATGACAGCCCCCAAGACACAAGCAATTCACGTGAATGTGTGCCTGACTGGGGACGAGTAGCATCACCCAGACTGAAGGTTAAACAGACACCATCTAGCGAGAGCTGAGTCACAAAGCAGGACAGGGAGGGGCTCTTGCAAACGCTGTTGAGACATCTGGTGTAACGAGAGCACGAAGATGAGAATGCTGAGGAGGATGGTGAGGATGGTGAACTCAAGATGGAGACGGCCAGCAGTTACTGACTTTCACAGCCCTGTGAACCATGTGAGATTCTCCTCATTTGTAAAACCTGAGCCTCAGAGCAACGACGAACTTGCTTGGGGCCACACAGCTAGGGAGTCGCTAAGCGTGCACATACACCAGGTCCACCGGCCCACAGAGCCCAAGCTCTCCAGTCTTGCTCTGGAAGAGGCAGCTGATGAGAGGGAGAAGCTGGCTCTCCTTCCCGGTGGAGGTGCTCCTCGGCAGCCCCTGCCCACCGCAGCCCCCGCGACTTCCTGCCCCAGGAAAGGCCCGACAAGCCTCAGTCACAGCCATCTGCCAGACAGCTTGGCTCTCAGGCTAATGCAGTTATATTTTCCCTCTCAAGTTTCCATGCAACCCACTTAGAAGTTTCTTCTTCTGAGCAAAGAACACACACGCACACACAAATCTGTTTAACTTCTTATAACCTAGATTTTCCACATCTTTTTGAGCATAGGGCCCGTTTTTCTTAAAACATCGAGTAACAGCCTGAGGACGAGCACCCTCTGAGACACAAGTGAGGAACACACACCTTGATCCATTCCTTGCTCTCACAGGAACCTGATCTAAGGAACGTGCTCTGCCTCCCGCTCTGGGAAGACACTGAAACTAAACCTCCAACCAGTTCCCCGCCTCCTGGGTGACCTTAAATCCACGGAGCCTCCACGGCAGGGCTGCAGAGCCAACTCTGGCAGAACGCAGCATTCTGCGTGGAGACTGCTGCAGCCTTGGCCTAAAGCTGTCCACCTAAAACAGAACCCCTGCTGCCCGCCAATGCATCTGCGGGGCATGGGGGTGAGGTGAGGCGGCAGAGTCCTCCTCCTGCCCTGGGAACCACCTCAGGGTCGCCGCGAGTCTGGTCACCAACATCGGCCTGCAGATAACCGGCCTGATGGGAGATGCGAGGGCGCACTCACCTGTCCGTTCTTCAGGCCGACTAACAGACCCTCCCTTCCTGGGGGGCCGCCAATGACCTTGATGTAACGAATGAGAGACTCCATCTGCCACTCACGCTCCTTCACGCCACCGAAGGACAGGCACTGCAGCCGCCTCTCCTGGAAAGTAAGCGCAGCTCGGGGTGACAGTCAGCACAAGAGGTGTGCCCGGCCTCTGGAGGAGGTCTGCCTGCGCCTAAGGAGTGAAACACCCCTCCACACTCAGCACCCACTGAACCCCATCTAGACCCTATGCTTTACACTTTCACACCTGCCTTCTCCGCAGAGCCCAGCTCAGCCTCAGGTCTTCAGAAGACCTTCAAGTGGCCACAAAGCAAACCTGCGGGGCCCCTAAACTTGGGTTTCCCAGGTGGCTCAGTGGAACTTCCTGCAACACAACAAACTCGGGATCGATTCCTAGACTGGGAAGATACCCTGGAGGAGGGAATGGCAACCCACCCCAGGATTCTCGCCTGGAGAATCCCATGGACAGAAGGCTGCAGTCCACGGGGTCGCAGACTCAGACACAACTTAATGACTAAACAACCACCCCTAAACTGTTTGAATTCTAGATTTCTAGAGAGATTGGGTTTTTTTAGTTTATTTATTTATTTTTGGCTATTCTGGGTTTTCTCTGCTGCCACAGGGTCTTCTCTAGTTGCAGGGAGTGGGGGCTCCTCTCTAGTTGAGGTGAACAGGCCTCTTGTTGCAGTGACTTCTCTTGTTGTGGAGCTCGGGCTCCAGGGCTCGCGGGTTTCAGTAGTTGCGGCCCATGGGCTCAATAGTTGCGGCTCCAAGGCTCTAGGGCACAAGCTCCATAGTTGTGGCTCACAGACTCAGCTGCTCCTCGGCATGTGGGATCTTCCCGGATCAGGGATGGAACCCATGTCTTCTGCATTGGCAGGCAAACTCTTTACCACCGAGCTACCAGGGAAGCCCATTTAGAGAGAGTTTTTTTGTGAGGGGGGGGTGGTAGGGAGGGAGCAGGGCGGGTGGGCCACTTCTATTGGTCTTTCATTTATCTATTTTCATCCATCTTTTGTTCTTTGGCCCGTGTGGGCCTCCCATTGCCGTGGCCTCTGTTGTTGCAGAGCACCAGCTCTGGGCGCATGCGCTCCAGAGCTCCAGCTCGGTGATTGGACCCATCGGTCCAGCTGCTCCGTGGCACATGGGATCTTCCCAGGCCAAGGATCGAACCGGCGCCCCTTGCACTGCAAGGCGGTGTCCTTACCCACTGGACCACCAGGGAAGCTCTAGAGAGATTTTTAACAGTATCTTACAATCAGTGGTTCCTAAAGGACATCTTCCACTTCATCACTTCCAATAGGCCTAGTAGAGGTGGATTTGTGAAATCAAATATACCTCTACTTCCAGGAAAGCGGCTGGGCTGGCCTTCTCTTGTTACAGTCTTCCCAAACCTTTCTGGCATTGACCTATGCACCTTCTAGGAAGCTCTAAGTTGAGAACTGTTTTCTATGAAAAAAAATTCTCAGGAAGTAAAACTTCCTTTACTATTTTGAGTTGGTATCATACATTTTTTTGTTGTTTAACTGAAAGCTAGCATGTGTATATGTTTACCAAAATGACAATGATCTTCATTTTTGGGGGTATCAATGAATGCTTTAAGTCTTTAAAATATATACAATCCCAGTTTAACAAAGTACTCTGCAATACAAAAAAGTATTCTCTGGGTTTTTTGGTTGGTTTTGGCCTCAAGTCTCGTAGGATCTTATTCCTCCATCAGGGCCCAAATCCAGGCCCTCAGCAGTGAGAGCGCAGAGTCCTAACCACTGCACCAACAGGGCTCAGTCACTTTAGTTGTGTCCAACTGTAGCCCGCCAGGCTCCTCTGTCCATAGCATTCTCCAGGCAAGAATCCAGGAGTGGGCTGCCGTGCCCTTCACCCGGGGATCTGACCAACCCAAGGATTGAACCCATTTCTCTTCCATGTGTCTCCTGCATTAGCAGGCTGCTCTTTACCACTAGCCCTGCCTGGGAAGACCGACAGGGAACTCTCAGCACTCTCCAGTTTATGCTCCATGCCTCTCTGGCAGAGTCTGACCCATCCAGATGCCACTAAGACGAGAGCAATGAACAGCCACTGAGTCTGATGGAAAGGGACTTGCTTCTAGTGACCAATTCTACAGCTGGAAGGTGGGTACCCAGTTCTCGGGGGACGGATGAAGCAGAGGCAGCCCACCCTCTGGGCCACCGCTGCCCACCTGGCAGAGGATGATGTGGTTGGCACACACAACCAGGAGGTTGCATTCAAACTTCCTGATAATCTTCTCCTTTATCCGATACGACATGTCCAATGAGTCCTCTGGGTACAACTCGTAAATAACAATCTTCTCAGGCAGCTGAATCGCTAGTCGATTTTTGTAGATGGCAATTTTCTTGACAAGCTCTCTGCATTTAATCCGAACTGCCAAAGAGAAAAAACAAAAATTCAGCTTTACCAAGAGGTGATTAGGTAAGGAAGAGGGCAGAGAAATTAAAAGCCATCATCTACTTAATGCTACTGGCATTTAAAGGAGACATGTCCATCAAAAAAACCTTTAAGGGTGCCTAATATGTCATCAACTCTGCTAAACACTGCATTGTATACAGTCTTTGTGGCTCCAAGCTTAAAAGTGAGTGTGGAAAGTAAAAGTCTTTGTGCTCCCCTCACTTGCTGAACGTAAATCTCCTCCACATTGCACTAACGGCCCCTGATGATCACCCACACCTCTGGCCACTCTCCACCCGCACCCATGCCAACAGGGAACCCAAGGCCGTTTGTGGCACAGACTAGAGTCTCACTGTCACACTACAGATCAGGTGCAGAACATCCCTCGGCAAGGACAGCAGGAAGCTGCCTGACCGGTTGTGGCCTCAGCATCACAGCGGCCCCCTCTGTCTGCCCATCTTTAGTTGTGTCCAACTGTAGCCCGCCAGGCTCCTCTGTCCATAGCATTCTCCAGGCAAGAATCCAGGAGTGGGCTGCCGTGCCCTTCACCCGGGGATCTGACCAACCCAAGGATTGAACCCATTTCTCTTCCATGTGTCTCCTGCATTAGCAGGCTGCTCTTTACCACTAGCCCTGCCTGGGAAGACCGACAGGGAACTCTCAGCACTCTCCAGTTTATGCTCCATGCCTCTCTGGCAGAGTCTGACCCATCCAGATGCCACTAAGACGAGAGCAATGAACAGCCACTGAGTCTGATGGAAAGGGACTTGCTTCTAGTGACCAATTCTACAGCTGGAAGGTGGGTACCCAGTTCTCGGGGGACGGATGAAGCAGAGGCAGCCCACCCTCTGGGCCACCGCTGCCCACCTGGCAGAGGATGATGTGGTTGGCACACACAACCAGGAGGTTGCATTCAAACTTCCTGATAATCTTCTCCTTTATCCGATACGACATGTCCAATGAGTCCTCTGGGTACAACTCGTAAATAACAATCTTCTCAGGCAGCTGAATCGCTAGTCGATTTTTGTAGATGGCAATTTTCTTGACAAGCTCTCTGCATTTAATCCGAACTGCCAAAGAGAAAAAACAAAAATTCAGCTTTACCAAGAGGTGATTAGGTAAGGAAGAGGGCAGAGAAATTAAAAGCCATCATCTACTTAATGCTACTGGCATTTAAAGGAGACATGTCCATCAAAAAAACCTTTAAGGGTGCCTAATATGTCATCAACTCTGCTAAACACTGCATTGTATACAGTCTTTGTGGCTCCAAGCTTAAAAGTGAGTGTGGAAAGTAAAAGTCTTTGTGCTCCCCTCACTTGCTGAACGTAAATCTCCTCCACATTGCACTAACGGCCCCTGATGATCACCCACACCTCTGGCCACTCTCCACCCGCACCCATGCCAACAGGGAACCCAAGGCCGTTTGTGGCACAGACTAGAGTCTCACTGTCACACTACAGATCAGGTGCAGAACATCCCTCGGCAAGGACAGCAGGAAGCTGCCTGACCGGTTGTGGCCTCAGCATCACAGCTGGACTCTTCAATCAGAGGATACCACCTGACTCTGGATCCCCACACCCAGGCCCACACCAAGGCACGGTGGCCGGCACACCTGAATACGGACGCACTTAAAATAAGGAGACTGTTGGCCCACTTTGACCAGGGTGACCACTTGGGTGGGCAGAGGAGGAGACTGGACATGAGGCCTGCAACCCTGACCTTCTGATCAAGTCTGTGCAACCCACCACCTGCTTCTCACTGTGGGGAGGACCCGCCAGAAGGAAGGCAGACAGGGAGCTGAGTTCTGAGAAGTGTCCCAGGAAGGACTGTGATCAGAGAGGATACAGGTCTCGAGATACAGGTCCCATGCAGGCCAGGCACCCCCTGGCTCTGACTTGTTTTATGTTGTCCTCCTAACCCAGGCAGTTCACTTCCTCTTAGGACCATTTGCAGATATTTTTTGGAGAGAGGGTTTATTGCTTTCAAAGACATCTACATCCTCTCTACAGCCCCACCACACAAAAAAGCAAGACCCAGTGGTCCAACCTGCGTCCAAAAGACCAAGGAAAAACACCTCCTACTGTCTCATTTGCCCTCTGAGCAGCCCTGTCAACCTCTTCCCAGCGTCTGGCGTGGAGGGCCATGCCTGCCTCTTACCTTTCTTCTCGGTGATTAGGTGTTGCACAATGACATCAGTCATGCTGTCCCTGTAGGCATAGCGGTCCTTATAGAGCCCATGGACTGTGTTGAAGATCAGCTGGTAGAAGGAAATGGTGCCATCCTGGCAGCCCACCACCTGCGAAGAAGGCGCATGTCAGTTCTCAGCACTCTGTGGAGACAGACCCTCCTCCTGCCTGTCAGGAAAGAATGCTAGTGATCGAACTGGAGAAACATGGCTGATGTTCAGTGACTGCTTGGGCGGTGACCCCAACATATGAACCCCCCTGCCTTCTTACCACGTAGTTGGAGTCGGGCTTCACTTTACACGTCCACACCCAGGAGGTCTGCTCCCCAACAATCCCGAGCCGCACTCCATCCTTGGTGAAGAGGGACACTTGCTTGTCTGAGCCCCCCAGCAAAATGTACTCCCCTTTAGTAAAGTAGCTCACGCAGCAGGGATCAAAGTTTAGTGAGCGGTCTTTCCCAATCTGAGGAAAGAGAACACAGCCAGGCAAACCCACTTCTCAACTCATGATCATCACAGTACAGTCAAAGGCCTTCCCCTCCACCTTTTATACAGGGAGTTGAGAAGCCTGCGGGGAGCTGGCCGGCTTTCTCCACTGTATGACTGATGCCATCAAGAACACACGCCAGGGCTTCCCTGGTGGTCCAGTGGGTAAGGACACCGCCTCGCAGTGCAAGGGGGGCCGGTTCGGTCCCTGGCCTGGGAAGATCCCACGTGCCGCGGAGCAGCTGGACGGATGTGTCCAATTGCCGAGCCGGAGTTCTGGAGCGCATGTACCAAGAGCCGGTGCTCTGCGACAACAGAGGCCACCGCGATGGGAGGCCCACACGGGCCAAAGAACAAAGATGGATGAAACTGAATAAATGAAAAACCAATGGAAGTGGCCTGCCCACCCCCTCCCTCCCCACCCCCACCAAAATAAATAAATAAATAAATGTTTAAAAAACAAAAACAAAAAACTATTCTTTATGCTGAAACTACACTCATCCTATTTTTCTTTTTTCTTTTTTAAATTTTGGCCTCTTTTTATTGACTTTCTCGTTATCTACTTTTCATTCATCTCTATTCCTCGGCCTGTGTGGGCTCCCCACCACAGTGGCCTCCCTCGCTGCAGAGCACTGACCCTAGGAGCACACGTTCCAGAGCGCTGACTCATAACTAGACACATCGGTCCAGCAACTGTGCGGCAGGCGGGATCCTCCCAGGTCAGGGATCGAACCGGTGCT
This sequence comes from Tragulus kanchil, assembly GCA_022376925.1. Taxonomy (NCBI): domain Eukaryota; kingdom Metazoa; phylum Chordata; class Mammalia; order Artiodactyla; family Tragulidae; genus Tragulus; species Tragulus kanchil. The sequence goes on along the minus strand of JAIOJX010000030.1, from coordinate 223,970,282 downwards.
CCCTGCACTGCAAGGTGGACTCTTTACCCATTGGACCACCAGAGAAGCCTCTCCTATTTCTCTTTATAACAACCTTACTGAGGTATTTCACATACTGTACAATTCACCTACGTAAAGTGCACACACTTCATTAGCTTTTAATACATCTGGAGTTGGGTAACCATCATCACTGATGCCAGTACCGGCAAAAGAAACCTGTACCTGTTAGCAGTCAGTCCCCATTACCCACTCTTTCCATCCCCTGGCAACCACTGAGCTACTTCCTGTCTCTAGATTTGCCCCTTGTGGACATTTTGCAAAAATGGAATCATACGCTATGAGGCCTTTTGTAACTGGTTCACCCTTGCTGTGGTATGTGTCAGTGCTTCATTCCTTTCATTGCTGAATAATATTCCCTTGTAGGGATAGTCCCCATTTAATTCTTCACTCATCAGCCAATGGACACCTGGGTTGTTTCTATTTTTGGCTATTATGAATAATGCTGATATGAGTATTTGTGTAGACATACATTTTTTTCATCTTTCTAAAATATGTACACCTAGAAGATATATAAATACCTATATATATATATATACATATATATATATATATATATATATATATATATATATATATATATATAAAATTGCTGGGTTATATAGTAACTTCATGTTTAGCCTTTTGGAAACTTTCAGACTTTCTTTAAGTGGCTGACTATACCATTTTATATTGTGATCAGTAGTATGCAAGGGTTCCAATTTCTCCATCCGAGTGCACGTGAAGTGCTGTCTCACTGGAGATTTGATTTGCATTTTCCTGATAGTTAACGACGTTGAACATCTTTTCATGTGCTTCCTGGCTACATGTATATCTTGTTTGAAGAACTGTCTATTTAGATTCCTTTTCCATGTTTCAATTAGGTTGTCTTTTTATTATTGAGTTGTAAGAGTTTTTTACGTATTTAAGATGCAAATCCCTTATCAGATAAATCACTAGAAAAAATGCACTTCCACTCTGTGTTGTCTTTTCACTTTTGATGGTGGTGCCTTCCGCTTTTATAGTGAAGATTAAACTCCTGAACCCAGTTTCCAAGACCCTTCTCTTAGCCAAAATGAGTTTCTTAGTTTCCTAAGTGGCCCTTGATCTTTGAACTCTCCATGTCATTACAGGTGCCACTGACCACAGCACCCTAGCCCTGGCCAAGGTGCCCTTCCCCGCTTATTCTACCCCAGGTGTCACCTCCTCCAGGAAGCAGCCCCCCATCTCTCTGCCCACCCAAGGCCTGAGGGACTGGCCTGGCAGCTGCTCATAAATGTTTGTGGGGTGAATAAAGCAACTACAGGAAGGCAGTATCACGACTAGGGCCAAGGTTTTACAGACCAGGCTGCACTTCAGTTCTACCGTTTACCAGCAGCGTGGCAGCTTAGGCATGATATTTATTTCACTGCTCTGGAACCTGTTCTACTCATATCTAAAAACGTCATCATCAAGACTTTCCAGTGGTTAACACTTTGCACTTCTACTGCAGGGGGCACGGATTTTATCCCAACTGGAGGTAGTTCCGCATGCTCCCAGCGTGGCCAAAGAAATGTAAAAAGTTGATCATCAGAGTACCTACTTCACAACGTTTTGTAAGAATGAAAAGAGAGAAAAAACGTACAGCATTGAGCATAGACCCTGGTATCCCACTCCCACCTCAATGTTCACTAAACCAGAGCTAACACAAATAATGAACAATTATTAATAACACAATCTCCCAACAAGAAAATAGACTAAAACAGGCATGACTGAAACGGTCCCTCACTCGGGGCTTGCAGAGGCCTGCATACCTGTTTTCCACTCAGCTGGTAGAAGGAAAGCTTCTGGCCCCAGTCAGCCACAGCCAGGATGTCATTATGTTCCTCTCTAATCAACAGAAGACAAAAGAGGTTACAAGGGGCCAAGGCCTGATGATGAGTGTAGCTCTGAGGGTTTAACAAACAACAGGAAAGAGAAAGCCCTAGTCAGGCTGTCAGACTGCCAAGTCCCGTACAGGAGGATAGAGGCTAGAAGGCTGTGACGTGCGCCTACTCATCAACTGGTACACTGGGAAAGGGAAGGTGAGGTCAGCCTTTCCGGGATCTGCATTTCGACAGGACGCCCTACCACCCGGGTCCTCGTGTTGTGGAGAACCTACCACCATAAAGAGATGTGACCCCTCGTTTCACCGCTTCCTGGGAGCAAAGCTAAGAAAGCAAGGTTGCAGATCCCGGAGGGCTTTTCTCTTACTATACACCATGGGGAGGGGGAGAGACACGTCTTCTGCGGTAGGAAGGCACAGATCATCTGATTTTTTTTTTTTTTTTTGGACAGAGACTCTTTCTTGCTCAAATTAACACCTGCAGCTCGCTTCTCTCACAGCGGGGGTTCTCACACAGGTGGAATGGTTTCTGACCTGGTCTAAAAGAAAAGAACAGAAGTTCTCCAAGACCAACAGCTGTCTCTGAAACTCAGGCACTGCACAGGAGAAACCTCCTTGGCCAAAGCTAGGGTTCAGAGGATCAGGCTCCTCGGGAGGTGAGTTCAAGACAGACACATTCCAGCCTTCGAGTGCTAGTCTGAATCCACCTAATACTGCCTCCTCTTTATCAACTCCAGCGTTTCGAGCCCAGGACCACATGGCCTTCGGACAGCACCATGAAGTACTCAGGCAAAGCAGGGTGCAGTCCTGTCTGCAAAACCCGGTCAAGGGTGACAAAACAGCAGCTCTTATGGGCACCAGTTGATTACCAAGGGGACAAAGATGGGGAGGGTTGAAAGGGACCCACAGGTGAACTCTGTGTGAATGGCAATGAAATCCAAACATGACCCCGGGGCCCAGGCTGCAGCGAGCCCTCTTGGGGAGACCTCAAACAGTTCTGGGTCAGGCTCAGCCCCCATGAGTGGGATGGGTGGTTTTCAACCTCATTTTCTTCCCCCTCTGGCAGTGGGATTCTTTATCAAAACAAAAACATGTTAATACCTAAAGGATCTCCTCTGCTCACTCTTTCCCTATGCTGGGGGAGGGCCCTTCCCAGGAGGGCACTGGGCCCCTCCGGACACACTCACAAGTTGTCGACCTGGTCTTCTTCCTTGGGCTTGTCCTCCTCTGCCTCACTACCCTGACTATCACACACTGCTGACTTCAGAGTGGAAGGGATTTCCTGAAAATATCTGTTGACAAGGACTTCCTCGGCATCATCGTTCCCTCCGATCATCCGAAAGCTCTCCCGTCGGCTGTGGACAGTGAGCAGTTGTTCAATCACGTTGCCTAGAACTGCAGTGGAGCTATAATTTTCAGACTTGTCAAGGAGCCCCTGCCGCCTGCCCGGAAAAGGACAGCAACCAGGTACACCAGGCATCCTGCTTCTCATGAATTAAAAATGGGCCCCCAAAGCCACAGAGTCATCTGTGGCCATAAAAAGCAAACAGCAGGAACTCTGGGGCAGGCTAATGGGCTCTGAAGGCATCAGACATGCATGCTACAGCTTTGGGCTGGACCAAATTATTCAGGAAGGAGTGTAACCATCTGATGTAATAAGAAAGGCCATGAGATTAAACAGCCTTTTCAATCAAGTAGGTACCACCTTTAAAATGACACTGGGTTGGTAAACAATTAAGTCTTTTACCTACAGAGGACTCTGTGGGGGAGAGCAGTGGCTTAATACTATTACAGGATCACACAAAGAGGATCTGAAGCTATTATCCCACTGTCAAAGCCACATGAGTATAGTAAGAATAAGGCTGGAGAAGGCAGATGCCAACTGTTTGTGGAATTGTAGGTTTTGGGGACGTTTATACTTAATACTGATGTTGGGGAGGCAAGGGCAACAGAAAAGGTTCATGAAGAGGCACATGTTCTACTCAGACTTGGAAGAACTGAAAAGGGGAAAAGTCCAACTAAAGCCACAGCAGAGAGGTGAGCTACCAGTTTAAAAGGAAATGGCTCTCCTATATCACGTGCATACACACTTTCTCTCTCACACACACACACACTAGGCTGGCCTAGATAGCTCATCTGCTCAGCTATATTTCTGGGATGCATTCCAAAACTCAAGATGGGCTCTTTAAACATTCCAATCAAATGGAATAGGTTCCAAAACAGATCAGTCAAACGGGGTGAGAAGCCTGTGAATCATGGAGCCTTGAGGAGGAGAGAAACAACCCACCCCACCGAGGAAGCCCTCCTTAGAACTTCTGTCTGAGGGGGAGGAGGAGGAAGAAGAGGAGGGTGGTGTGGTCACCTTGAAGGTTTCCAACAGATGGACCAGATCGGGGACAGGGAGCCCCCAGGCCGCTCGATCTTCACCCTCTCCTCGCCATTCTTGTTGCAGATGCTGATGACTCCGTTGAACATGCCCAGAGCCAGGTACTGCCCATCGTTTGTCCAGCTGTTGAGACAGGCACCAGAGGCCACGGGGAGGGGAAAGGAACACGCGGGAGGTAAAAGCAGTGACGGTGATGCCTTGCTTTAGCCAGGCTGATGAGGCAGCCACGGCTGGACTCATTTGGGCCCTGATGTAAAGCTCAGAGTCCCATGTCTTCCTGGAGTGGAGGGTGGGACGTGCAGGTGGGAGCACCCTCTTCTTGGCACCCGAGTCTCAGGTTGCACCACCACGATGGCCCTGAGCTTTGCCTGCATCACTGGGCCAGCCTCCACTCCCCGCTCGCCGTGTCAACCTCTTCCCACTTCCAGAGCATCTGAAGCACAGAACCCGCTCCGTGGTACCGCCAGCTTCCCGAGCAGGTGCCCACCAGATGCTGAACGGAAGAAAGGCTGTGCTAAGAAGCTGCACAGCAAGAACAGCCACCCTCTGAGAGCGTCTGCCATCTGCAGGAGTAAAAGTAAGAATAAGGGCTGGAGAAGGCAGATGCCAACTGTTTGTGGAATTGTAGGTTTTGGGGACGTTTATACTTAATACTGATGTTGGGGAGGCAAGGGCAACAGAAAAGGTTCATGAAGAGGCACATGTTCTACTCAGACTTGGAAGAACTGAAAAGGGGAAAAGTCCAACTAAAGCCACAGCAGAGAGGTGAGCTACCAGTTTAAAAGGAAATGGCTCTCCTATATCACGTGCATACACACTTTCTCTCTCACACACACACACACTAGGCTGGCCTAGATAGCTCATCTGCTCAGCTATATTTCTGGGATGCATTCCAAAACTCAAGATGGGCTCTTTAAACATTCCAATCAAATGGAATAGGTTCCAAAACAGATCAGTCAAACGGGGTGAGAAGCCTGTGAATCATGGAGCCTTGAGGAGGAGAGAAACAACCCACCCCACCGAGGAAGCCCTCCTTAGAACTTCTGTCTGAGGGGGAGGAGGAGGAAGAAGAGGAGGGTGGTGTGGTCACCTTGAAGGTTTCCAACAGATGGACCAGATCGGGGACAGGGAGCCCCCAGGCCGCTCGATCTTCACCCTCTCCTCGCCATTCTTGTTGCAGATGCTGATGACTCCGTTGAACATGCCCAGAGCCAGGTACTGCCCATCGTTTGTCCAGCTGTTGAGACAGGCACCAGAGGCCACGGGGAGGGGAAAGGAACACGCGGGAGGTAAAAGCAGTGACGGTGATGCCTTGCTTTAGCCAGGCTGATGAGGCAGCCACGGCTGGACTCATTTGGGCCCTGATGTAAAGCTCAGAGTCCCATGTCTTCCTGGAGTGGAGGGTGGGACGTGCAGGTGGGAGCACCCTCTTCTTGGCACCCGAGTCTCAGGTTGCACCACCACGATGGCCCTGAGCTTTGCCTGCATCACTGGGCCAGCCTCCACTCCCCGCTCGCCGTGTCAACCTCTTCCCACTTCCAGAGCATCTGAAGCACAGAACCCGCTCCGTGGTACCGCCAGCTTCCCGAGCAGGTGCCCACCAGATGCTGAACGGAAGAAAGGCTGTGCTAAGAAGCTGCACAGCAAGAACAGCCACCCTCTGAGAGCGTCTGCCATCTGCAGGAGCGGCTTGCTTTCAACTCACGACCTACTGTGCATTTCGCGACAGCCCCATCAAGACAGCATCATTTTTCTTCTATGTACAAAATGGTAATACATTTGATTGTCATTTTTCTATGCTTTATAAACAACTAACTCTTTTCTTTATTAAAAACCTTCACACTGTTCTAAAATGAGAACATTCTGATGCTTGGAGAAAGCATTTATTGAAGGTTAAAATTAAAAATGTGAGTGAATGATTCCACATATTTTAGTGTTAAATGCTACTGCAAATCTGATATTTTTTTTTAGTATGTTTTCTTTTCCTTTTAGCAATTTAATCCACATTTGTCAAATGAGGAACCTCCTGAGGTGACAGACCCTTTCAGTCACTGAATCTGGATTTGAATCCAGATCTAACATGCAAGTCTGAGCTTTTAACAGCGCACATGCTGCCTGGGTAAGGACAGCCTCGTGTCCCCAGAGCCTGTCCTAAGCACAGCCTGAGGCTGGGGATGCCTGCTGCTGGACAACTGCACGAAGCAACCTGAAATTCTCTTTTGCCTGATAATCAAATGCACAAGTTCTTCTCTTCAAGGAGACCAAGACAGAATAAAAGAAGAAATATGTGGCCTGAACCAACTAGGTAGCCCAAGATCTTCTCTACTGTGTGAACTAACCAGATTCTGAGTCTGTTTGAAGAGTAGGGAACAGAAAACCACCCTGAGAGCTGCCCTTAACTCACCTGCAGCATGTGATCTTGCTGCTGGACTTATGTTTAGAGACAGACTTCTGTTCAGGAGACCATAAGCCTTCAATGCAAAAAAATTTTGGTCAGAGTATTACTCAGCACCGAGTGGAGGTGTGGTGACCTGCATGGGCACCCGTGGGCCAGCCTCCACTCCCGGGGCCTCTTCTTGGCACCCGAGTCTCAGGTTGCACCACCACGATGGCCCTGAGCTTTGCCTGCATCACTGGGCCAGCCTCCACTCCCGCGCCGTGTCAACCTCTTCCCACTTCCAGGGCATCTGAAGCACAGAACCCGCTCCGTGGTACCGCCAGCTTCCCGAGCAGGTGCCCACCAGATGCTGAACGGAAGAAAGGCTGTGCTAAGAAGCTGCACAGCAAGAACAGCCACCCTCTGAGAGCGTCTGCCATCTGCAGGAGCGGCTTGCTTTCAACTCACGACCTACTGTGCATTTCGCGACAGCCCCATCAAGACAGCATCATTTTTCTTCTATGTACAAAATGGTAATACATTTGATTGTCATTTTTCTATGCTTTATAAACAACTAACTCTTTTCTTTATTAAAAACCTTCACACTGTTCTAAAATGAGAACATTCTGATGCTTGGAGAAAGCATTTATTGAAGGTTAAAATTAAAAATGTGAGTGAATGATTCCACATATTTTAGTGTTAAATGCTACTGCAAATCTGATATTTTTTTAGTATGTTTTCTTTTCCTTTTAGCAATTTAATCCACATTTGTCAAATGAGGAACCTCCTGAGGTGACAGACCCTTTCAGTCACTGAATCTGGATTTGAATCCAGATCTAACATGCAAGTCTGAGCTTTTAACAGCGCACATGCTGCCTGGGTAAGGACAGCCTCGTGTCCCCAGAGCCTGTCCTAAGCACAGCCTGAGGCTGGGGATGCCTGCTGCTGGACAACTGCACGAAGCAACCTGAAATTCTCTTTTGCCTGATAATCAAATGCACAAGTTCTTCTCTTCAAGGAGACCAAGACAGAATAAAAGAAGAAATATGTGGCCTGAACCAACTAGGTAGCCCAAGATCTTCTCTACTGTGTGAACTAACCAGATTCTGAGTCTGTTTGAAGAGTAGGGAACAGAAAACCACCCTGAGAGCTGCCCTTAACTCACCTGCAGCATGTGATCTTGCTGCTGGACTTATGTTTAGAGACAGACTTCTGTTCAGGAGACCATAAGCCTTCAATGCAAAATAGTATAAAGTGAGAGAGATGGGTCAGAGTATTACTCAGCAACACACTACAATTCAGACGGATCTCCAGGGCTTTATGCTGAGTTTAAAAAGCCAATCTCAAAAGGTTAAACGCTGTATGAGCCCATCTTATATAGAGCTGGAAAGGTGGCACAGTGGCCAAGAGTTTGCCTACCAAGGCAGGAGACACAGGAGACCCGGGTTCAATCCGAGTCAGGAAGATCCCCTGGAGAAGGAAATGGCAAGCCACTCCAGTATTCTTGTCTGGAGGATTCCATGGACAGAGGAGCCTGGCTGGCTACAATCCACGGAGTCCCAAAGAGTCAGACACAACTGAGTGAGTACATCATCACAACATTTACATAAGATGTATCCATGGGGGAGACATGGCGAAGGGTATCTGAGACCGCTCTACTCTTTCCGCAACTTACTGTGAATCTATAACTATCTCCAAAGAAAAAGTGAGCGGAAGATACAATGGTGAGTGTCTAGCCAACTCTTCAGGGGTTTGGCTCAAAGAAATAGCAACTTCAATAATTACTACACTGTAACCAGCATACAACACTAAATTAGTATTGCATCACTTAGTGTCGCATTCTGGTTACAGAGTAGTAACCAAATAACGAATGATGCCTCCTGGAAATCCAGCCTCCTGGCCCCTGGGTGCACCCTTAAGGTGATTGCATCACTTAAAGGTGTCTGAATCTGGATTTGAATCCAGATCTAACATGCAAGTCTGAGCTTTTAACAGCGCACATGCTGCCTGGGTAAGGACAGCCTCGTGTCCCCAGAGCCTGTCCTAAGCACAGCCTGAGGCTGGGGATGCCTGCTGCTGGACAACTGCACGAAGCAACCTGAAATTCTCTTTTGCCTGATAATCAAATGCACAAGTTCTTCTCTTCAAGGAGACCAAGACAGAATAAAAGAAGAAATATGTGGCCTGAACCAACTAGGTAGCCCAAGATCTTCTCTACTGTGTGAACTAACCAGATTCTGAGTCTGTTTGAAGAGTAGGGAACAGAAAACCACCCTGAGAGCTGCCCTTAACTCACCTGCAGCATGTGATCTTGCTGCTGGACTTATGTTTAGAGACAGACTTCTGTTCAGGAGACCATAAGCCTTCAATGCAAAATAGTATAAAGTGAGAGAGATGGGTCAGAGTATTACTCAGCAACACACTACAATTCAGACGGATCTCCAGGGCTTTATGCTGAGTTTAAAAAGCCAATCTCAAAAGGTTAAACGCTGTATGAGCCCATCTTATATAGAGCTGGAAAGGTGGCACAGTGGCCAAGAGTTTGCCTACCAAGGCAGGAGACACAGGAGACCCGGGTTCAATCCGAGTCAGGAAGATCCCCTGGAGAAGGAAATGGCAAGCCACTCCAGTATTCTTGTCTGGAGGATTCCATGGACAGAGGAGCCTGGCTGGCTACAATCCACGGAGTCCCAAAGAGTCAGACACAACTGAGTGAGTACATCATCACAACATTTACATAAGATGTATCCATGGGGGAGACATGGCGAAGGGTATCTGAGACCGCTCTACTCTTTCCGCAACTTACTGTGAATCTATAACTATCTCCAAAGAAAAAGTGAGCGGAAGATACAATGGTGAGTGTCTAGCCAACTCTTCAGGGGTTTGGCTCAAAGAAATAGCAACTTCAATAATTACTACACTGTAACCAGCATACAACACTAAATTAGTATTGCATCACTTAGTGTCGCATTCTGGTTACAGAGTAGTAACCAGAAGTAACGAATGATGCCTCCTGGAAATCCAGCCTCCTCTCCTGGCCCCCCTGGGCTGCACCCTGTCCCCAGCACACTGGTCGCCCTTGACTTGCTCTCTCCTATCACTGACTCAGTGCTGCACAACAAGGGTATGTCTGGCCAACAGGAGCTAATTCTGCTCTGGAACTGAGCCATGAAGTATGTCAAGAAGCTAAGTCCAGGGGAGAAATACATGTACATAACAAGGTGCCACATCAGACAGTGTGTTTCCCTCCTCTCCTGTGCCAGAAGGCCTCCTCCAGCATACCCGCCTGTGCTCCTCTTGTCTGCGCTCCACCGTGCCTCCCAGAGTCCCCAGCCGGAGGAGAGCTCACCCTCCAGGCCCCCGCAGCGGCGCTGACCAGAACAAGCTCTAGATGCAACCACACAGCCTGGGTCCAACCCTTACCCTCTGGGTGACCTCAGGCGAGTCGCTGGACCACCCTGACCTCCAGACCGCCTTCATCAGTGGAACAAGGACGCTATGTTATGTGACCTCAGGGGCTGTCACAGAGCTCACACAGTAAATTCATTAACCCTCAGCACAGGGTCTACCGGGCTTCGCTGGTAGCTTGGTGGTAAAGAATCCACCTGCTAATGCAGGAGACACAGGTTTGATTCCTGAGTCAGGAAGATCCTATGGAGGAGGACATGGCAACTTGCTCCAGTATTATTGCCTGGAAAATTCCATGGACAGAGACTGCAGTGCATGGGGTCTCAAAGAGTCGGATATGACTCAGCAACTGAGCACACGCGTGTGCGCACACACACACACACAGCGTCTACCACCTCACAAACATTCAACAAATATTATTACTTATGAGTGTATTTTTACAAATTCAACCTCCATACCTGCCCCAGACCACCTCTTTGAGCACAGAAACTCTATTTTGTCTTTTTCACTCCAAAAGGCAGCACCCAAACCAGTGCCTCACATAGAGAAAATGCTAAATTTCTCATCAATGACAGTCTCTTCCCCTTTAATGTACACAAGGTATTTTCAATCACATCTTCTCTTTTGATCCTCAGAACTGTATCAGTGGACAGAAGGGATTCAGTCACTTTAGGTCCGGAAGAGAACCTGAGAAGGGTTGGATCTCTCATTCTCTGACTTCAACAACGGCTGTTCTATGTAATCACGATCTCTTAGCAAGGAAAACAGAACTGACACTGAAAGGCAGACCGGACCTTGAACTGAGAACGTGCAAGCCTCTGCCCACTCTCCCCACCTCTCCTCTGCACCGGGACCCCGCCAGTGCCGTGCGTGGGCGGGTGTGCGCCTCGGGGAGGACAGGCACAGCCACGGAACACGGAACAGGGATGCGCCGCACAGCAACACAGTGAAGCTCTTCACACAACCGTGAACACCGGGGACACGGAGATGGGGACAGCGGAACTGTCCCTTCCCAGAGGCGGCCACACCACACTCCGCCTGGGCTCTCCTGTCCCTCTCCCCACCTCTCCTCCGGGGCTCTCCTTGCTGTCTCCCCAGTTTCTGACCAGCACTATGGCATCATTCACTCTCCTAGTTTCTACACAATTTAAAGAACAACTGCCGGCCTCCCTTCAGCCACAGAAGGGAAAGAAGTAGCATTAACTCTCTCAGGACAAAACCACCACATTCTGGATGGATTGCAGCACTTTTGGCCAGTTTTCAGTCATTCCAGGACAAGGGTCTACCGGGCTTCGCTGGTAGCTTGGTGGTAAAGAATCCACCTGCTAATGCAGGAGACACAGGTTTGATTCCTGAGTCAGGAAGATCCTATGGAGGAGGACATGGCAACTTGCTCCAGTATTATTGCCTGGAAAATTCCATGGACAGAGACTGCAGTGCATGGGGTCTCAAAGAGTCGGATATGACTCAGCAACTGAGCACACGCGTGTGCGCACACACACACACACAGCGTCTACCACCTCACAAACATTCAACAAATATTATTACTTATGAGTGTATTTTTACAAATTCAACCTCCATACCTGCCCCAGACCACCTCTTTGAGCACAGAAACTCTATTTTGTCTTTTTCACTCCAAAAGGCAGCACCCAAACCAGTGCCTCACATAGAGAAAATGCTAAATTTCTCATCAATGACAGTCTCTTCCCCTTTAATGTACACAAGGTATTTTCAATCACATCTTCTCTTTTGATCCTCAGAACTGTATCAGTGGACAGAAGGGATTCAGTCACTTTAGGTCCGGAAGAGAACCTGAGAAGGGTTGGATCTCTCATTCTCTGACTTCAACAACGGCTGTTCTATGTAATCACGATCTCTTAGCAAGGAAAACAGAACTGACACTGAAAGGCAGACCGGACCTTGAACTGAGAACGTGCAAGCCTCTGCCCACTCTCCCCACCTCTCCTCTGCACCGGGACCCCGCCAGTGCCGTGCGTGGGCGGGTGTGCGCCTCGGGGAGGACAGGCACAGCCACGGAACACGGAACAGGGATGCGCCGCACAGCAACACAGTGAAGCTCTTCACACAACCGTGAACACCGGGGACACGGAGATGGGGACAGCGGAACTGTCCCTTCCCAGAGGCGGCCACACCACACTCCGCCTGGGCTCTCCTGTCCCTCTCCCCACCTCTCCTCCGGGGCTCTCCTTGCTGTCTCCCCAGTTTCTGACCAGCACTATGGCATCATTCACTCTCCTAGTTTCTACACAATTTAAAGAACAACTGCCGGCCTCCCTTCAGCCACAGAAGGGAAAGAAGTAGCATTAACTCTCTCAGGACAAAACCACCACATTCTGGATGGATTGCAGCACTTTTGGCCAGTTTTCAGTCATTCCAGGACAAGACGCTGGGAATCGGAACCTACCGAAATCACTGGAGGAACAGGATGCCAGCTGGTGGGTGACAGGGTTGTAGGAGACACACTGGATGGAATCATTGTGCCTGGGAAGTGAACAATTGGAAATGATTACACAGCAAACCACAAATGTTTCAGTGGCTCCAGCAGAAGACGGTAATGATGGGCCCACAGTCTCTCCAACTCCAGACTGTGAGCTCTGATGCAAGTGAGCAATGCAAGGCCCAGGGATGAGCTCCCCGCTCCTGGGTTTCCTCTCGGCTGCCATTTCCTCTCCAAGCATTACCCACCCACCAGACTGGCCACCTCCTCCAAGACAAGCACGCTGAACAGCTCTGCTGTGTCAGCTGGTAAAAAGAGTGACGGAAAGCACCAAGCCTAGCACCAAGTACACTGGAAGCGCCGTATTAATGGGCACTACTCTTAAACTTTGTGGCGGCCTGGAAATACATTCATTAACACAGGATGGGGGTACAATGAAGACACTGTCATAGACCAAGATCTGGAAACCCAGGAGATCCTCACGAAGGCTGAGTGCGTCATGCACTGCACATGGCACATTGGTGCAGTGTTGCTCCACTGGTGAGCAGTATTTCACTTGTGATCTCATCCGTTCATTCATTCATTCAAATGTGATTTGTGGATCTGTACACCCATGTTCACAGCAGCATGATCCCAAGCAGCCGAGAGGTGGAAGCAAACCAATTGCCCATCAACAACAGATGAATGGATAAACAAAGTACGGTCTGTGCATACACTAGAATGTTACCCGGCATTAAAATGTAAGGGAATCCTGACACATGCTACAATACGAATAAACCTTGAGGACATTACACTCAGTGAACTAAGCCAGTCACAAAAGAACAAATATCACAGGACTCCAGAGTAGTCCTACAATATATAAGATACCAAGAGTAGTCAAATTCACAGAAAGGAGAATGGTGGTGGCCAGGGCGGGGGAAGGCGTGGAAGTGGCTGTTTCCTGGATATGAAGTTCCAGTTTTGCAAGACGAAGAGAGTCCTTCCTGGAGGTGGGCTTCCCAACTACACGGATGTACTGAGCACTACTGAATGGCACATTTAAAAAGGCTCGGGATGGTGAGTTGCCTGTGATGTGTATTTCACCACACTTCAAAAGAAAACAAGCATTTGTTGAGCACCTACCATGGGCCATGCCTTGCACGAGGCACCAGAGACACAGGGTGAGCAATGCACACGCAGTGTCTGCCCTCATGGAGCTTCCGGCTGACGGAGGTATCAGTCAGTCACCAGAGTGAGAGCAAAACTACAGCTGTGGGGGACCCCATGGTGGTCCAGTGGTTAGGACTCTGCGCTTCCACTGCAAGGGCCGAGGGTTCAATCCCTAGTCGGGCAACTAACATCTTGCAGGACCTCCCCCAACAAAAAAACTACAGCTGTGAAAAGTACAATGAAGGAGACCCAACTAAGCTGGCGGGCAGGGAAGACTTAGCAGAAGAAGCCACATCTGAGGTCTGCAGAGCGAGTAGGGTAACCAGTGGAAGGACCCAGAAGAATCCAAGCAGAGCCTCTGCACTGAGAGGGGCCTGGAGCACATGGACCCCAAATCTTGGGCTGGTAACCCTTAGGTGGATGGGAGGCCCTTCTCTGAGGGGGGGACACTGGAGGGGGACAAGTGAGGGTGCGGGTGGAATGTGCGATGTCAGATTGACTAGACCCAGTGACATACAAACACCTCGCGCCGTGCTGGCCAGGTCAGCAGAGCTCAAAACAGCTCCCTCACTTCCTCATCCCTTCATCTTCCCAGCACCCCCCCAAACAACTCAACTTCACGTTCAGTCACAGAGAAAAATGTCCTTCCTGATATCTTTTCTAAGGGGTTTTTGCTTCGGTTGCTCAATTAGAGCCCAACTAATTACGCCTTGCACCTAATGATCACTTACGTGTACTTTAGAATGCCTTCCAGTTTTGACGTCCAGATAATAACATATTTGTCAGCTGATCCAGAAGCAAAGCGTTTGCCTGAAAGTGTTTTTGAAAAAGAACATAAACGTCACATTTCTTTAGGCCAGCATTTTGCAGAGAGTACTTCTTAGAAAACTGCTTAAGGTCCCTAGGAAGTTTCATTGCTTCTTCTTAGCAGTCCTGGGGGCAGAAGTTTGGAGTCAGGAAGTTTGAGCTCATTTCTGGTTCTGTATGGCACTAACAGAGATGTATGGATGCATGCTGCATGCCAGCATCATGTCCTTGGGTAAGAATCAAGTAGTGATTAAAGCACATGTGATCCCTACCTTCACTAAGTTGTCTGATGAGCAAAGGAGGCATTAAATTGTATTAATCCAACTCAAAAACGGGGAGAATAAAAAGCAGCTCTATGAAAAAGAATACGTAGCAACCTCATTTCAGTGAGGCAGACTTCTCTGAGAATGGGATCTTTCATTGAGAGCTGAAGGCTGAGCAAAGCTGAGCCAGGGGCAAAGAGAGGGGAAAGACCATTCCAAAAGGGTGGAACAGATGTGCAAAGTCCCTGAGGCAGGAAAAACCGGCCTGTCTGAGGGGCTGAGAGCAGTCAGTCTGGAGCTCATGGGCAAACAGTGAGGTGGGGAGGGGAGGGATCTCTTGGGGTCTGAGGGCCACAGTGAGACCCTGCTCTCTGTCTTAGAGAAAGGCTTTAAGTAAAGGAATGACAGATGAGGCTTTTGTTGTCACGTGACTGGAGCTGTGTGACCCTGCTGCAAATGCTAAGTAATGGCAGCTGCTCTTATGTACTCGTTCTGTTGCTGCTCCCGCACACCGGCAGGCGGCATGGGAGGAAGAGAGTGGGATCCAGGCTTAGCCTGAGCTGGAATTCCCAGTGACGTCACCCACCAGCTGCAGGACCCGAAACGAGCTACTGCCCACCTCCAGGCCCTCATTTCCTCATCTGAAAAGAGGAAGCAACAACCGTATTTACCTCACAGTTGTTTTGAGGATGAAACGAGATTACAGTGCTCAGGACTATGCCTGGCCAAGGGTCAACGCTAAACAAAATCAGCTATTATTATTACTACTAGTCCATCACATCGTCTCACACTGGTTTCCTTGAAGGAAAAATGCATTCTTATACACCTCTGTATCATGGCTGCTAACTAAGTATCTAGCAAACCTAAGGGAGAAATCATAAACTAGTAAAAAAGTAATTATTTAAAGAGCAAAACCATAATTCAGTGTTTCCATCCTCACTTCCAGATCCAAGGGGACAGGACTTGGTTATCACTACACGAGGGTCACAGGGGCCGGCACGAGACACTAGGAAGAACGAGGGCTCCACAATCAGAGGACCCCGGCTCTGCCAGTCTCCTGGAATGACTCCGAGCCTGACTGCCCTCCCTTGCCCTGCCTACCGCAGAGGCTGCTGGGAGACGAGACGCGATGAAGCGTACGGCAGGGCTCTGTGAGACACTGACAGATGTCCCGACATCAGGCTTCACTCGGACATCTTCAAGGGCCCTGATGAAGTGCAGGCCAGAGGCCCTGGGTTTATAAATTCTGAGGCCTCAGAATTTATGGTTTTACGTCTCCCCATGATATTACTCAGAACTTGAACTCAAACACACACATAAAAAGACATGACTCCCGTGGGACAGCACACCTGACTATGAGGCAAGAACAAGCACTGTTTTTGCCACTAACTTGCTATCACGTCATGTGACTTCTCCTGGTCATTAGGCAGGTCTAATGTGAAGAGACTGGGCTAGATCACACTAAAATTGTGTGCATGAAACTGAGTGTATACATGAAGTATGTGCAGTTTTTCTAGAGCAGAGTCTATAGCTTTCATCAGATTCTCAAAGAGATCCATCACCTAAAAGAAGTTAAAACCCCACAGCCTGAATGATCACCACGGTTCACTCACACCCTGTAGCCCTGATCCTGTGACCTCCTGACAACAGCCATAGAGGGTCGTCTCTAATCCTACATCCACCAGAAATCAAGACTCAGAGAGTCAACAGCCACCTCAGAGTCAGAGAGTTTGGGGGCTTGGAGCAGTCTCATCCCAAAGCCCATGCTCTTTCCACGAACGCCAAGCTGTGTGAAGCACGGATTTCCTTTTAACTCTCAACATCAGTTTCACGCAGGCAGTATGACAACCCCCTCTCCTCTTTCTCACCCCACCGGGTGCCCTAACTCCAACGACCCTTCAACCCCACTAGAACCTCCCCCTGCACTGCCCCTCACCCTTGTGGTCCTCTCACCCCTCATCACTCAGCCGTACAGCTGAAGGGCAGTGTAGATGATCACTCCTTTACACACATCTTCCGCCCCTGCCCTCTCACTTCATCTTCAGAGGTGCCTGTAAACCTACCTACCACTCTGGCTAAATCCTACTCTGCACCTCCTGTATCTATGCAGCTCAAAGTGGCGGAGAAAAAGACACTACCGCAGCACTGAGCTCAGTTTCAACTCATGATCGCCAGCTTCAAGGGGGCCCGTGGTGTTGCTGAGTCTCGCGCCACCTCGTGAGGCCATTCACTCAGCCCCTCGACCAGGTAGTGATCGACCTTGTCCCTTCTCCCTTCAACTCGTGGGCACCTCCAGCCCCATCCTCCCTCTCAGAGGTTGCTGCTTCCTGCCTCACTGAAAGAATGGGAGAGAATCCCATGACCCCCGCTGGCAGCACCTGCAGTGACCAGCTCCAGCTTCCCGCCATGCCCATCTCTGCCCTGGCTCTCATCTCCTCCTCCCTCTCAACAGCTCTGCTCCGTCAATCCCCTCCACGCTCTCTAATGCACCAGCTTTCTTCAGATTCAGTGCATCTGAAACTGAACTCCTGATCTTTCACAGTAAGTTCCCCTGTTTGCAGCCTTTCTTGCCTCAGGGAAGGGCATCTCCATCCTTTTAGTCACTCAGGTCAAAAAACCTGGGAGGCACCCCTGACTCCTTCCTTCACACCCCACATGCAACTGTCAGGCAATCCTACTGGTTCCACCTTCTGACTCTATCCACTCCTCGCCATCTCCTCTCTCCTGAGATCAACTGAGCTACCATCACGAGTGTTATAAAATCTGCCTGGAAGACGATGCTTCACTTGTCTCTCTGACTCAACGTTACCCCCTGCAGGCTGTTCCCAGTACAGAGAGAGGATCCTTTGAAAACAGAAATCAGATTTCTCCTGTTTAGAGAAACGGAATTTCCTTTTAACTCTCAACATCAGTTTCACGCAGGCAGTATGACAACCCCCTCTCCTCTTTCTCACCCCACCGGGTGCCCTAACTCCAACGACCCTTCAACCCCACTAGAACCTCCCCCTGCACTGCCCCTCACCCTTGTGGTCCTCTCACCCCTCATCACTCAGCCGTACAGCTGAAGGGCAGTGTAGATGATCACTCCTTTACACACATCTTCCGCCCCTGCCCTCTCACTTCATCTTCAGAGGTGCCTGTAAACCTACCTACCACTCTGGCTAAATCCTACTCTGCACCTCCTGTATCTATGCAGCTCAAAGTGGCGGAGAAAAAGACACTACCGCAGCACTGAGCTCAGTTTCAACTCATGATCGCCAGCTTCAAGGGGGCCCGTGGTGTTGCTGAGTCTCGCGCCACCTCGTGAGGCCATTCACTCAGCCCCTCGACCAGGTAGTGATCGACCTTGTCCCTTCTCCCTTCAACTCGTGGGCACCTCCAGCCCCATCCTCCCTCTCAGAGGTTGCTGCTTCCTGCCTCACTGAAAGAATGGGAGAGAATCCCATGACCCCCGCTGGCAGCACCTGCAGTGACCAGCTCCAGCTTCCCGCCATGCCCATCTCTGCCCTGGCTCTCATCTCCTCCTCCCTCTCAACAGCTCTGCTCCGTCAATCCCCTCCACGCTCTCTAATGCACCAGCTTTCTTCAGATTCAGTGCATCTGAAACTGAACTCCTGATCTTTCACAGTAAGTTCCCCTGTTTGCAGCCTTTCTTGCCTCAGGGAAGGGCATCTCCATCCTTTTAGTCACTCAGGTCAAAAAACCTGGGAGGCACCCCTGACTCCTTCCTTCACACCCCACATGCAACTGTCAGGCAATCCTACTGGTTCCACCTTCTGACTCTATCCACTCCTCGCCATCTCCTCTCTCCTGAGATCAACTGAGCTACCATCACGAGTGTTATAAAATCTGCCTGGAAGACGATGCTTCACTTGTCTCTCTGACTCAACGTTACCCCCTGCAGGCTGTTCCCAGTACAGAGAGAGGGATCCTTTGAAAACAGAAATCAGATTTCTCCTGTTTAGAGAAACGGTTCCCCATTTTTAGTGAGAATCAAAGTCCTTTGGCAGCCCACATAATCCAGCCACCCCGCACCTGTTACCCCTCTGCCCTTGTCCCCTACTGTTCCCCGCTGATTCCATGTCCCAGCACCGGGAAGGCACACCCACCTGAGCGGCCCTGCGACGGCCCTTCCTCTCCCTCTACGAGGGGCGCCCTGCTGCTCACTGTCCTTACTTCGCCACCTCCTCAACTTCAGTCTTGGCTTACCGGTCCCTGTCTCAACAAGCCACCCTGACTATCCCGCTCAGCACTGTACCCAGTGCCCTGCACCCCCTAGCACTTTCAACCCCCTCTTATTCTCCCAGTTTTCTTCTAACACTCACCACCTTCCAGCGTACTGTTCGACTTACTTATTTACTACGCTTATTGTGTATTTTCCCTCATATTCTCTCTCCTCCCCGCTGCCCCCAGCATAGATATAAGCTGCACAAAAGCAGGGATCTTTGTTTTGTTCTCTGACGAATTTCAAGCAGCTAGAACAATGCCTGGTGCACAGGCCTGTCTCGATAAATGCTTAAATGACTGAATTAAGCTGAATGACTGAACTAAAGTCTAAGAGACTGTCTGTCTTCCAAAACTGGAAGCTCACCAAACACAGTCAGGGCATAGCCAAGGAGAGAGACAAGCGGCTGTGAGGCCATGACAGGGACTAAATCAGGGCAGCCTCTTACCATCCTTCGCGTACGCCACACAGTACACGGTATCCTTGTGGGCTTTCAGGGGCTGAAGCAAGGTGCCGTCAGATGTGTCATAAACCTAGCAAAAAAGAGCCAAAACTATCGATCACCCACATGGCATCCGTGAGTCAGAAATCATGCAGGCTGCTGCGGATATTTTGCTTTCATAACAGAACAGTCGTCAATATTCTAAGCCTGTGTACCAATTAAGAACTACACCAACAAACCAGACTGAATGTAAAAACTGGGAAACCCAAGAAGCAGAGGCCCCAATTCTGTGTGTTTCATGGCCGGGAAAGTACCATTAATGCTTGAGAAACGAAGTTTACTCTGCGAAACGTTCCTGCCAAGCTTACCCCACTGCATGAATTTGGATCCGTGACCAATCAAGCTAGACACTCCCATAGAAAGGCAGCACAGAGAGCCCAGAGTGGGGTGAAATGACAGCGCGGCCTCTGCCCCTGCTACCAACATCACAGACAGATTTTTCACACGTGTGACCAAGAGTCTGAAAGTCAAAGACCTGAACTCCAGGTATGCAAGTTGGAGGGAGTGTTACAAACCCCAGCTGTAATGTGGATACAGACTTTTACAGCTGAGGGACATCTATACATTCTATGGAGCTTGAAAAAACACACCGTATCGGAGACACACAGGCAAGACCCTCCAGAAAGGAGCAGTGTTGGTGAAGATAATCTACAGGAAAAAGCTAAACGGATATGGATTGTTTACCCTGGAGAGAAGAAGTCTGTGGAACAACTGACCCCGAGCTTTACGATTATGTGGCTACCTCACAGAGAGGGGAGATCAGGCCATCTGCACATCTAGAGACAACAGAGTGAGAGGAAGCGGACTTACGCAGGAGGAAGGGGCAAGCAGACAAAGGTTTTCAGGTCAAACATAAAGCATTCTCCAAAAACCACTTTTATATACTGGGACAGCTTCCAGAGGGAGCTTATATTCTCTGAAAATATGAAAAATAGGAGAGCATCCATATGGAATTGTTTACGAAGGCCAGTGCCTAAGAGTTGGGGTCAAGCTGTCTGGCTTCTCATGGAAGGAGTCCCTTCAGTCCTATAGCGGGCCTCTTACCATCCTTCACGACGCCACACAGTACACGGTATCCTTGTGGGCTTTCAGGGGCTGAAGCAAGGTGCCGTCAGATGTGTCATAAACCTAGCAAAAAAGAGCCAAAACTATCGATCACCCACATGGCATCCGTGAGTCAGAAATCATGCAGGCTGCTGCGGATATTTTGCTTTCATAACAGAACAGTCGTCAATATTCTAAGCCTGTGTACCAATTAAGAACTACACCAACAAACCAGACTGAATGTAAAAACTGGGAAACCCAAGAAGCAGAGGCCCCAATTCTGTGTGTTTCATGGCCGGGAAAGTACCATTAATGCTTGAGAAACGAAGTTTACTCTGCGAAACGTTCCTGCCAAGCTTACCCCACTGCATGAATTTGGATCCGTGACCAATCAAGCTAGACACTCCCATAGAAAGGCAGCACAGAGAGCCCAGAGTGGGGTGAAATGACAGCGCGGCCTCTGCCCCTGCTACCAACATCACAGACAGATTTTTCACACGTGTGACCAAGAGTCTGAAAGTCAAAGACCTGAACTCCAGGTATGCAAGTTGGAGGGAGTGTTACAAACCCCAGCTGTAATGTGGATACAGACTTTTACAGCTGAGGGACATCTATACATTCTATGGAGCTTGAAAAAACACACCGTATCGGAGACACACAGGCAAGACCCTCCAGAAAGGAGCAGTGTTGGTGAAGATAATCTACAGGAAAAAGCTAAACGGATATGGATTGTTTACCCTGGAGAGAAGAAGTCTGTGGAACAACTGACCCCGAGCTTTACGATTATGTGGCTACCTCACAGAGAGGGGAGATCAGGCCATCTGCACATCTAGAGACAACAGAGTGAGAGGAAGCGGACTTACGCAGGAGGAAGGGGCAAGCAGACAAAGGTTTTCAGGTCAAACATAAAGCATTCTCCAAAAACCACTTTTATATACTGGGACAGCTTCCAGAGGGAGCTTATATTCTCTGAAAATATGAAAAATAGGAGAGCATCCATATGGAATTGTTTACGAAGGCCAGTGCCTAAGAGTTGGGGTCAAGCTGTCTGGCTTCTCATGGAAGGAGTCCCTTCAGTCCTATAGCCTGAACTTTTCAGGGCAACAAAAATGTGAACTGACAACAGCTCAGTTTCAAAGGCATTCTGATTATTTTCAACTGGTTTGTTGTGGGTGTCTCCAAGGAAAAAGGGAAAGATTAATGACTCCAAAGGAGGTACTGTTCACAGGCTCCCAGCTGATAGACAGTTTACCTGTTTTAAGTAGCCATTTCCTTCCCTATTAAAAAGTAATGACTGGTTTTTCCACCCTTGCCTTTTTTATCTTAAAAAACGGGTCAAATTTCAGAGCATTTACACGAGGGAGAAGGGGGAAAAAAGCACTTAAGAGGAAACTCAGACAAAAATCCTACCAGTAATCTGTTTCCTGCAGCCAAAATCAGTTGGGTTCCATCAGGCTTGAATGCGAGGTCATATATACTAAACAGGAGACAAGAGAAGAAAAAAGGACAATTAGGAAACAAAATGATGAGGTCAGCTAATGGCCAGGAAGACAAATGTTATATCCATTATAAAGCGCAGCTTGTGTAGGAGGGAGAAAAATAATAGCTAAGAATTGTCCTTGGCTGCAAATTCCATTGACCCACCACACCTTCCAACACAATTCACTTGGCAGCTAGGGCTGTGTACCAGCTGCCAGAAGCCAGACCCCAGACACAATGCAAAAGGTCAACAGTGGGGAGCACTGCCTCGTATAATGAAAAACCATAAACCGTGGGGGTCCAGAAAGGAGCAGTGTTGGTGAAGATGATCTACAGGAAAAAGCTAAACGGATATGGATTGTTTACCCTGGAGAGAAGAAGTCTGTGGAACAACTGACCCCGAGCTTTACGATTATGTGGCTACCTCACAGAGGGGAGATCAGGCCATCTGCACATCTAGAGACAACAGAGTGAGAGGAAGCGGACTTACGCAGGAGGAAGGGGCAAGCAGACAAAGGTTTTCAGGTCAAACATAAAGCATTCTCCAAAAACCACTTTTATATACTGGGACAGCTTCCAGAGGGAGCTTATATTCTCTGAAAATATGAAAAATAGGAGAGCATCCATATGGAATTGTTTACGAAGGCCAGTGCCTAAGAGTTGGGGTCAAGCTGTCTGGCTTCTCATGGAAGGAGTCCCTTCAGTCCTATAGCCTGAACTTTTCAGGGCAACAAAAATGTGAACTGACAACAGCTCAGTTTCAAAGGCATTCTGATTATTTTCAACTGGTTTGTTGTGGGTGTCTCCAAGGAAAAAGGGAAAGATTAATGACTCCAAAGGAGGTACTGTTCACAGGCTCCCAGCTGATAGACAGTTTACCTGTTTTAAGTAGCCATTTCCTTCCCTATTAAAAAGTAATGACTGGTTTTTCCACCCTTGCCTTTTTTATCTTAAAAAACGGGTCAAATTTCAGAGCATTTACACGAGGGAGAAGGGGGAAAAAAGCACTTAAGAGGAAACTCAGACAAAAATCCTACCAGTAATCTGTTTCCTGCAGCCAAAATCAGTTGGGTTCCATCAGGCTTGAATGCGAGGTC
Source organism: Tragulus kanchil (assembly GCA_022376925.1). Classification (NCBI taxonomy): domain Eukaryota; kingdom Metazoa; phylum Chordata; class Mammalia; order Artiodactyla; family Tragulidae; genus Tragulus; species Tragulus kanchil. The sequence goes on along the minus strand of JAIOJX010000030.1, from coordinate 223,947,208 downwards.
ATATATACTAAACAGGAGACAAGAGAAGAAAAAAGGACAATTAGGAAACAAAATGATGAGGTCAGCTAATGGCCAGGAAGACAAATGTTATATCCATTATAAAGCGCAGCTTGTGTAGGAGGGAGAAAAATAATAGCTAAGAATTGTCCTTGGCTGCAAATTCCATTGACCCACCACACCTTCCAACACAATTCACTTGGCAGCTAGGGCTGTGTACCAGCTGCCAGAAGCCAGACCCCAGACACAATGCAAAAGGTCAACAGTGGGGAGCACTGCCTCGTATAATGAAACCATAAAGTGCTAATCATTCAGTCGGGTCCAACTCTCTGAGACTCCATGGACTATAACCCTCCAGGCACTTCTGTCCATGGGATTTCCCAGGCAAGGATACCGGAGTGGGTTTTCATTCCCTTCTTCAGGAGTTCTTCCCAACCCAGGGATCAAACCAGGGTCTCCAAATTGAAGGCAGAGTCTTTACTGTTTGAGCCATCAAGAAGCCCAATGAAACCATAAAGGCTACACAAATAACAGAATGTGTGAGGGCTAGAAAATCCAGAGGTTTCTGAAAAAGTAGTCATTTGTTACAATATCGTTATAATTTCCAATTAATCAGCTACTTATCCAGTGCCTCTTCTGTGCTAAAAATTAAAGATACAAGATAACAAAATTAGTCTCTCCCTGCCCTTTAGGAATTCTCCAGGCAAGAATACTGAAGTGGCTGTGGTTCCCTTCTCCAGGGGATCATCCCAACCCAGGGATCGAACCCAAGTCTCCCACGTTGCAGGCAGATTCTTTACCATCTGAGCTACCAGGAAGAACTGCTTTTAGGAAATGAACACCCTGTAGGAAGGTAAGGCTCAGACACATTCACAAAGAACCACATGTCATCACTTCTAAAGCGCACATTTTTTTTTTCCACATTTTAACATTTCTGATGCTGGGATGTGTCTTAGAATTGATGATGTGTCAGCGTAACTGATAGCAGTTTTTGCTCTCTTAGTCATTTGGAAAATAATATCTTACAATCAGTGACCTCTTAGATTGGTCAGGAGATACACTGAAGCATATATTGTAAGATTCCAAGCCGGAAGACAGAGTGTTCTGAATAAACAGGATCAGAAAAAACTTCATGAAGAAAACAATCTGTGGGCTTCCCCTGGTGGTCCAGCGGGTAAGGACACCATCTTGCAGTGCAAGGGGCGCCGGTTCGATCCCTGGCCTGGGAAGATCCCACGTGCCGCGGAGAGGCTGGACTGATGTGTCCAATTACTGAGCCGGAGCTCTGGAGCGCATGTGCCCAGAGCTGGTGCTCTGCGATGACAGAGGCCACCGCGATGGGAGGCCCAGAGGAGCCGAAGAACAAAGACAGATGAAAATAGATAAATGAAAGACCAATAGAAGTGGCCCGCCCATCCCCCTCCCTCCCCACCCCACCCCCCAAAAAAGATAAATAAATAAAATAAACGTTGAAAAAAAAGAAGAAGAAATCTGTGGAAAAAAGGTAGGGCTTTTGAGACAGGCAGGGGGAGATTGGGTAAACGCAGCATTGCAGGGAGAAAAAACAGGACAAGCAAAGACAGAATGGTGGGAAGGGCAAACATTTAAATAACCTAATTTGACTGACATAGGTGGCTACGTGCAGGGCAATAGGGAGCAGAGAGATAAAGCTGCAGAAAACAGACTGGAGCCATATTACAAAGATTCTCGAATGCCTCCAGGGAGAGGATTTCATTAGTTGCCATTACTTTAGTAAGAATGTGTCAGGTAGCACTGATGATGGCCTACTATAGTAGCTAATCATGGGGTAAACCAACCTGGCACATGTGAGAGATCGAAAACTAGACACCTTGGGGAATTCCTCAGCGGTCCATCAGTTAATATTCCCAATTTCAATGCCAAGGGTATGGGTTCGATCTCTGGTCAGGAAACTAGCTCAGGGGGTAAAGAATCCTCCTGCAATGCAGAAGACAGATTCAATCCTAGGGTTGGAAAAATCCCCTGGAGAAGGAAATGGCAACCCACTCCAGTATCCTTGCCTGGAGAATTCCATGGACAGAGGAGTCTGGAGGGCTACAGTCCAAAGGGTCACAAAGAGTCGGACAGGGGACTTCTCTGGTGGCCCAGTGGCTAAGATGCCTGGTTTCCAATGCAGGAGGCCTAGGTTCGAGCCCTGGTCAGGGAGCTAGATCCCCCATACTGCAACTAAGACCCAGCACAGTCAAATAAATAAATATTGAATAATAAAAAAAAAAGAGTCGGACAGGACTGAGAGACTAAGCACAGGGAACTATGATCCCAGAAGCCTAAAGGTGTGACCAAAAAAACACAGAACACTCTGGTAACTACTTAGAGCATGTACCCCAGAGACACTTCATGCTCATCTCTCCATATATTTTTCTTTTTCGGCTCTGATGGGTCTTTGTTAATGCTTTCTGTAGTTGTGGTGAGCATGGGCTTCTCATTGTGGTGGCTTCCCTTGTTGTAGAGCATGGCTCTAGATGTGTGAGCTTTGGGTAGCTGTGGTTCATGGGCTCTAGAGCGCAGGCCTGGGAGGTGTGGTGCACTCGCTTAGTCGCTCTGAGGCATGTGGGATCTTCCTGGCCTACGGATTGAATGTGTGTCCCTTGCATTGCTAAGCAGATTCTTAACCACTGGACCACAAAAGAAGCCCTATGCTCATCTCTTCAAATGCATTATTTTACATCATTCTCACAACAATTCTATGAGGTAAGAATTACTACTAAATTTTGTGGTTGAGGACACCTTGAGGCAACATAGGGAAAGGCAGAGAGATAAAGCTGCAGAAAACAGACTGGAGCCATATTACAAAGATTCTCGAATGCCTCCAGGGAGAGGATTTCATTAGTTGCCATTACTTTAGTAAGAATGTGTCAGGTAGCACTGATGATGGCCTACTATAGTAGCTAATCATGGGGTAAACCAACCTGGCACATGTGAGAGATCGAAAACTAGACACCTTGGGGAATTCCTCAGCGGTCCATCAGTTAATATTCCCAATTTCAATGCCAAGGGTATGGGTTCGATCTCTGGTCAGGAAACTAGCTCAGGGGGTAAAGAATCCTCCTGCAATGCAGAAGACAGATTCAATCCTAGGGTTGGAAAAATCCCCTGGAGAAGGAAATGGCAACCCACTCCAGTATCCTTGCCTGGAGAATTCCATGGACAGAGGAGTCTGGAGGGCTACAGTCCAAAGGGTCACAAAGAGTCGGACAGGGGACTTCTCTGGTGGCCCAGTGGCTAAGATGCCTGGTTTCCAATGCAGGAGGCCTAGGTTCGAGCCCTGGTCAGGGAGCTAGATCCCCCATACTGCAACTAAGACCCAGCACAGTCAAATAAATAAATATTGAATAATAAAAAAAAAAGAGTCGGACAGGACTGAGAGACTAAGCACAGGGAACTATGATCCCAGAAGCCTAAAGGTGTGACCAAAAAAACACAGAACACTCTGGTAACTACTTAGAGCATGTACCCCAGAGACACTTCATGCTCATCTCTCCATATATTTTTCTTTTTCGGCTCTGATGGGTCTTTGTTAATGCTTTCTGTAGTTGTGGTGAGCATGGGCTTCTCATTGTGGTGGCTTCCCTTGTTGTAGAGCATGGCTCTAGATGTGTGAGCTTTGGGTAGCTGTGGTTCATGGGCTCTAGAGCGCAGGCCTGGGAGGTGTGGTGCACTCGCTTAGTCGCTCTGAGGCATGTGGGATCTTCCTGGCCTACGGATTGAATGTGTGTCCCTTGCATTGCTAAGCAGATTCTTAACCACTGGACCACAAAAGAAGCCCTATGCTCATCTCTTCAAATGCATTATTTTACATCATTCTCACAACAATTCTATGAGGTAAGAATTACTACTCAATTTTGTGGTTGAGGACACCTTAGCTCAGAGAGGTCAAGTATCTTGCCTACATCACACAGTCAGCGAGTGAAATGGGCAAGACTTTAACTCAGATCTGACTCTAGAGTTTGTGCTATACCTCCTTCCACTCTCCTCAAGTATTGTCAATTTTAACAAATCTTGGCTACTCCTCAATACATCAATAATAGTGACTAGTATTTATTAAGCACGTTTATTTACATGTGAGCAAGTGTAAGTAGCTCAGTCATGTCTGACTCTTTGCAACCCATGGACAAGCCATGGAATTCTCCAGGCAAGAATACTGGAGTGGGTGGCCGTTCCCTTCTTCAAGGGATCTTCCCAACCCAGGGATTGAACTCAGGTCTCCTGCACTGAAGGTGGATTCTATACCATCTGAACCACCAGAGAGAATTGCCCAATAAATCAGTATTTTCCCAAATGTATCCTTATATGACTGATTTGTGGAGAGGACATGGCAACCCACTCCAGTATTCTTGCCTGGAAAATTTCACGGACAGAGGAGCCTAGAGGGAATGCAGCCCATGGGGTCACACAGAGTCCGACACGACTGAAAGGACTAAGCAGCATCAGTAGGACAGATTTAGGTGATGAGAACAGAATAAGACATTAAAAAACACAGAGTCATAAAGTGGGAAGGTCATTATCTTTTGAGTCTCTTTCAAACCCTCTAACAAGCCACAGGGCAAAGTCTTGGCTTGCTATTCACCTCAAGCAACTCTGGGACCACACTTAGGACATCTCCAGCTCCAGAGACAGTACCCCTGGGGCTCAAAGGTTCCCTAGTAACAGCATCCAGCCCTTGTTATGACTGTTTTGTTTCTCCCTACTTTAAGTTTTCTCACAGCAATTGGTCTTTGGGTAGCTGTGGTTCATGGGCTCTAGAGCGCAGGCCTGGGAGGTGTGGTGCACTCGCTTAGTCGCTCTGAGGCATGTGGGATCTTCCTGGCCTACGGATTGAATGTGTGTCCCTTGCATTGCTAAGCAGATTCTTAACCACTGGACCACAAAAGAAGCCCTATGCTCATCTCTTCAAATGCATTATTTTACATCATTCTCACAACAATTCTATGAGGTAAGAATTACTACTCAATTTTGTGGTTGAGGACACCTTAGCTCAGAGAGGTCAAGTATCTTGCCTACATCACACAGTCAGCGAGTGAAATGGGCAAGACTTTAACTCAGATCTGACTCTAGAGTTTGTGCTATACCTCCTTCCACTCTCCTCAAGTATTGTCAATTTTAACAAATCTTGGCTACTCCTCAATACATCAATAATAGTGACTAGTATTTATTAAGCACGTTTATTTACATGTGAGCAAGTGTAAGTAGCTCAGTCATGTCTGACTCTTTGCAACCCATGGACAAGCCATGGAATTCTCCAGGCAAGAATACTGGAGTGGGTGGCCGTTCCCTTCTTCAAGGGATCTTCCCAACCCAGGGATTGAACTCAGGTCTCCTGCACTGAAGGTGGATTCTATACCATCTGAACCACCAGAGAGAATTGCCCAATAAATCAGTATTTTCCCAAATGTATCCTTATATGACTGATTTGTGGAGAGGACATGGCAACCCACTCCAGTATTCTTGCCTGGAAAATTTCACGGACAGAGGAGCCTAGAGGGAATGCAGCCCATGGGGTCACACAGAGTCCGACACGACTGAAAGGACTAAGCAGCATCAGTAGGACAGATTTAGGTGATGAGAACAGAATAAGACATTAAAAAACACAGAGTCATAAAGTGGGAAGGTCATTATCTTTTGAGTCTCTTTCAAACCCTCTAACAAGCCACAGGGCAAAGTCTTGGCTTGCTATTCACCTCAAGCAACTCTGGGACCACACTTAGGACATCTCCAGCTCCAGAGACAGTACCCCTGGGGCTCAAAGGTTCCCTAGTAACAGCATCCAGCTACAACTTGTTATGACTGTTTTGTTTCTCCCTACTTTAAGTCCTACAGTTATCTTACGTTCACAGCAATTGCAATGGCGGTTTAGTCGCCAATTGCTACTGGTTTTCATATACGGTTTCCCTGTAGAATGCAAAATCGTATTTAAAGGAAAATCAGTCAGACCATGTGGAGGGAAAGTCAAGTAAGTAGACAAAGGCTATCGGCGACGCGTGGATGTGGTCAAACGCAGTGAAGTTGGAAAAACGCTCATGAGCCGAGGATGGATTTTTGAGCAAGGGAACGATAAGATCTTATTGTGACTACGTGCCTCCGCAGACCACTACCTCCCGCACGGTGCACGGCCTCACTCCCACTCTAGGCCTCCGTGTCTCTCTCCGCGACTCTGCAGTCGCTCAGACCCGGTGCTCGGCGCCCTCAGCCCAGGCCGCAGGCCCGTTGCCGTTGGCAACCACCCGGGTCCCCGCCCCGGCGCAGGCCGACCACACGGGTGCGCAGCCTCCCGCTCCTTCCCGACAGCCCCGCTCCTCACCACTTATCGACTTTATCTCTCCACGTCAACACTGCCTTCATCACGGCTTCCCCGAAGCCTCGGGCCCCTCCTCCCCGCCTCAGCAACAGGCCTCACTCGGTCCTCCACTTTGTCTACCTGGGCTGCCCCTGGCAACGCACATGCGCAATGAGCTCCGTGCGAGCCGGCGCGTTCCGAGTGCGCATGCCTAAACAGGAGGGCCAGGACCGTGGACCGCGAGCCTAGAGGAGTCCGCGCATCGACGACGCGCGCGATTGGTCAGAACGGGAGGCGGGCGGTGCGTCTTCCGCGACGAAGGATTTGATTGGCTGAGCCGTGGAAATGGGTGTTGTGGTCGAGGGGGCGGCCGGAAAGCAGCTGAGGAGGCTGACCGACTTTCACTGCATTCATCTTTGGGTTCACACTCAGATTTCCTAGCGCTCCCGGCTGAAGACAGTTTCACCTCTTCCTCCGCTGCACACGCAGAGCGACGCGCGCTCGCGACCTGTTGCTGCAGCTGGCGCGCCTTCGAGGGCCCGTCTGGGATGGAGAGCCTGAGCCTGCGGAATGGCGGCGCTGCCCCCTCGGTCGTCAGTGAGCGCCTCGTCCCTGACCGGCCGCGTGACCTCCGGTAAGGCATTGCCTCCTTTCGGGCGTCAGCTTCACCCCCTGCCAGATAGGCACGGGGAACAGCAGGTGGGTAGGCCCCTCTCAGCTAGGTTAGAGGGAGACGTGAAGGGCCGCAGGGTTAAGTCCCTGCAAGTTGGGGGCGCAGGTGCTCTTCTGGCGGGGGCGACCTTGGGCTGCCCCCGACCTCGTACCCCGAAAGGACGAGGGAGCTGGGCAGCTCTCTGGTGCAAGGCGACGACTGCTTGGGTTGAAGGATCCGAGGAGGACCTTGCAGGAGATGTCCTGTCGGGCAGCCAGCAGTACCCCGGAAATGGGTTCTGTGAGAAGGAACAGAGGCAGCTACAAGTCATTTATGGAGATGCTTGTGTGTGTGTGCGGCGTGGGGCTAAGACGGTGCACCGACTTTACTTCCTCAAAAAAAAAAAAAAAAAGTATTCTTCAGCACTACCTTGAAAGAGGTGTTACCTCCTTTTCACAGCGAGAGAAACAGGCTTTGAGAGGTTAAGGAGCTCGCTGTTGGATCCCACAGGTAGTCAGTGGCAGAGCTGGGATTTGAATCCAGTCAAATCCCTGTTGATGTGAACATTTGGCCTTTTTTCATAGGATTCTGTTTCCTTATCGCCAACACTGTGGACTGTGCTCAGGATCCACCCAGATCCCCCAAGTTATTTAATCCCAAATTGCCGCAGAAGACCTTGATTCTCATTCTAAGTAGTCACAGACACATGCTTAGTTTCCTTCTTTGTGGAGAAGAAGCTGGCTAGACATCTCTAGAGAAGTGTCCAACCTTGAAAATGTATGATTGAGTGATTAGGAGACCGGAAGGTTTTCAGCTGTAGCACAGGGGGAGAAGTGGTCGACCCAGGTTTTAGTAGACCTGGATTCTGGCATCAGTTCTCAGTCACTCAGTTTTATCAAGAAAATGAAAGGAATCCTAGTCCTACCTGTATCACAAGGTTATCGGATCAAGAACGAATGAGAATTTGGGGCTTTCCTGGTGGTCCAATGGGTAAGGACACCACCTTGCAGTGCAAGGGGCGCCGGTTCGATCCCTGGCCTGGGAAGATCCCATGTGCCGCGGAGCGGCTGGACCAATGGGTCCAATTACCGAGCCGGAGCTCTGGAGCGCATGCGCCCAGAGCCGGTGCTCTGCAGTGAGAGCAGCCACTGATATGGGAGGCCCACAGGGGCCAAAGAACAAAAGATGGATGAAAATAGATAAATGAAAGACCAATAGAAGTGGCCCGCCTGCTCCCCTCCCTCCCCAAACCGCCCCCTCTCCGCAAAAAATAATGAATGAGAATTTGAAAATGCTGTTTCAAAAGTTCTTTATCTTTTAGAGGATTAAAACCAGTGATGAGAGGAATAGACACGGTCCCCCTATGTACGTATATATAGAAATTTTACCTCAGTGATCTGAGGAGAAGGAGGGTGTCACTGATTCCTTTAAGCCCTTCTGTGGATCTCCAAAAACTTGGCTGTTGGTTCATATTTTCCACTTATGCCAAGAGACACCAGGAATCTGTAACATAGCTTGAGTTTTCATTGTGCAGATTTCCAACCCTTTCTAACCTAGGCTGGAGGACAGGAAGGTATCAGAGAGCAGAAAGGTACTCTCACAGCCTGACTGATCCATACTGACTTTAACCTCTCCCATCATACATGTGCTTCCTTCTCTATCATGGAGTGAAATGGAATAAGCAAAATCAAATTAATTTTAAATAAACTAGTCATTTGGACGGGGTTCCCAGGGAGGAAGATGTTGCTAATCCCAAATTGCCAGAAGACCTTGATTCTCATTCTAAGTAGTCACAGACACATGCTTAGTTTCCTTCTTTGTGGAGAAGAAGCTGGCTAGACATCTCTAGAGAAGTGTCCAACCTTGAAAATGTATGATTGAGTGATTAGGAGACCGGAAGGTTTTCAGCTGTAGCACAGGGGGAGAAGTGGTCGACCCAGGTTTTAGTAGACCTGGATTCTGGCATCAGTTCTCAGTCACTCAGTTTTATCAAGAAAATGAAAGGAATCCTAGTCCTACCTGTATCACAAGGTTATCGGATCAAGAACGAATGAGAATTTGGGGCTTTCCTGGTGGTCCAATGGGTAAGGACACCACCTTGCAGTGCAAGGGGCGCCGGTTCGATCCTGGCCTGGGAAGATCCCATGTGCCGCGGAGCGGCTGGACCCATGTGTCCAATTACGAGCCGGAGCTCTGGAGCGCATGCGCCCAGAGCCGGTGCTCTGCAGTGAGAGCAGCCACTGATATGGGAGGCCCACAGGGGCCAAAGAACAAAAGATGGATGAAAATAGATAAATGAAAGACCAATAGAAGTGGCCCGCCTGCTCCCCTCCCTCCCCAAACCGCCCCTCTCCATAAAAATAATGAATGAGAATTTGAAAATGCTGTTTCAAAAGTTCTTTATCTTTTAGAGGATTAAAACCAGTGATGAGAGGAATAGACACGGTCCCCCTATGTACGTATATATAGAAATTTTACCTCAGTGATCTGAGGAGAAGGAGGGTGTCACTGATTCCTTTAAGCCCTTCTGTGGATCTCCAAAAACTTGGCTGTTGGTTCATATTTTCCACTTATGCCAAGAGACACCAGGAATCTGTAACATAGCTTGAGTTTTCATTGTGCAGATTTCCAACCCTTTCTAACCTAGGCTGGAGGACAGGAAGGTATCAGAGAGCAGAAAGGTACTCTCACAGCCTGACTGATCCATACTGACTTTAACCTCTCCCATCATACATGTGCTTCCTTCTCTATCATGGAGTGAAATGGAATAAGCAAAATCAAATTAATTTTAAATAAACTAGTCATTTGGACTTGGTGGGGTTTTTTTTTCTCCCCAGGGAGGAAGATGTTGCTCTGGGATCAGAAAAAGTGGAAGAGGATGAGAAACAAATGGTGTTGAAAAGCAGCAGTGCCTGTAATCCCCCATTACGAGAACCCATTGCTTCTGCTGAATTTGGTGGTAATGAAGAGACAGAGTGCCAAAAGTCTGTATCATGCGGATGGGAAAGAGTTGTGAAGCAAAGGTTATCTGGGAAAACAGCAGGAAAATACGACGTATATTTCATCAGGTGTGCATGCCAGGTGGTAAAGACAGTACAGTGAAACAGTTTTGTCTAGATAGATGGTAGGAAAGCATGGCAGAGTTTTGACTTTTTTCTGTTTTTACCATAAAACCATTATGGATTCTGTTCCTTCAGTGTCACTGGTTAGTTATATCAGGTGAGCTGGGGACAAATATTTACATTTTTTCATACTGTGAATGGTTACTGGTAAGGTTGCACTTAAGTTATATTTGTCAAATTATGTTATCATGAAGTGAAAGAAGGTATTAGTCACTCAGTCGTGTCCAACTCTTTGAGACCCCACGGACTGTTGCCTGCCAGCCTCCTCGGTCCATGAGGTTCTCCAGACAAGAATGCTGGAGTTGATTGCCGTTTCCTTCTCCGAGGGGTCTTCCCAACCTAGGCATCAAACCTGACTTTTCTGCATGGCAGGCAGATTCTTTACCATCTGAGGAAGTTGTTTATATTATCATAGTAGGACTATTTAAAACTATGATTTTATCACTTTTTAATTTTAAATGACAAATGCCCATGACAAAATTTGGAAATTATTCATAAAAAATCCAAAACGTGACCCAGTTCTTTTTTTTAAAAGACATTTTTATTTACTAGCAGTAAGTTTTCTTTAATATCATTTTCCAGCCCACAGGGACAGAAGTTCAGATCCAAAAGTTCACTTGTTAATTATCTTCACGAAAGTGGAGACATGTCTCTTAAGCCAGAAGATTTTGATTTTAGTGTACGTCACAAAAGCAGTATCAAGTCAGAATGTAAAGACCAGAGCACATCAGCTCTGACATGCCAACCGCAAGACAAAAGCAACAGTTCAAACCGCAACCTCAGGACACGAAGCAGGTGGAATAAAGATGCTTTTTCTCTATCAAGCACTAGTTTGGACTTGCAGGATAGCAGACAACTACCTAACTTGACTTCCATTGACGTGCTTTTAAAAGAAGATGGTGGTGCTCTTGATGTTGACCCCAAAAAGGTTAGAAAGTCCAAAAGAAAGGTGACTGTTTCGAAAGAGATTCAAACTAAGAGAACTAAAACAAGGTGCCACAAGAGTCTTCCAGATCCTGTCCAAAGTAACAGAGAAGGAGAATCTACAAGTGAACCTGCTGCACAAGAAAGTCACTTGGAGAGACCTTGCTGCGTCTCCGATGCCAGAACCAGCAACCAGGACCTCGATGTGACCAGTGAAGAGGAGATGCTGGGTAAAGAAAAATCACTGTGTTCAGAACCAAATGTTGAACAGACCCCGTCTGGCATCGTAAACAAATTAGGTTCAGGCAAGAGAGCAGAACACAACAAGAAGCATGAAAATACCTTTTTAGAATCTGAGGAAACAAGAACTGAAGTAGAAGCTGCGGAAAGGAAGGAGCTTCTGCATATGGATGTTTCAGAAGGTGACTCTGAAACAGGCAACAGCTCACAAACAGAGAAAGACTCTGCCTCTGTGAAAATATCTCAAGGTATTCAGTGCACTAGAGTGCTGTTAAACATGTGATGAGATTTTGTACTTCCTTGCCTGTAGCCAGTTAGGATGTGGAAATAGAATGAAGAAATAGGACCAGATTATCAGATATATTCTACCAGTTGGTCCTAGTATCTTGTCTACCTGGTATTTAAGCCCTTTAGCAGGGCGGAGAAGGAATCGTCTGGCTACTACCCTGATGTTCGCAGCAGAGAACAGCTGCGCTGCTAACAGTGACTGCCATGGCTCCCTGGTGCAGCACCTGGGAGTCTGCTCAGCAGTGCTCTCCCTTCTTGCCTGTTGTCCAGCTAGTGATCTTATAACTCTAGGGGCTGGAAAAAGGCTTCACTGGTGACAAACTTTCAGAATGACATTTTTAAATACATAAACTGGTTGAGAAGAGTCAGTATCTTCTCTTTGCACCCCTTCTGTTACTTATTACTGATATGTGACTTCCAGTTTAATTGTGTGTATATCACAGTCATTTTTTATCTTCTGTTGTAATGCTACTCTAAAATGCTTTAGAGCTCTAAATAATTCAAAACTGTAATCACATAGTTCATCTATTATTTGTAATATGCTCTTAATACAGAATTCAGAGCTTAGCAGTTTTACTTTTATGATACTTCAGTGACTAGGAGATGAAAAGGAGACCTTTGAGCAGGTCTGTTAGTTATTCATTATGCCATTATGATATAATGAATAACTCCTTCAAAGAAGAAGAGTAATTTTACTTAAAGTCCTATGGGGAGACAGCGTGGACAGATCAGTAGAGCAGGTAGGTGTTCTGACTTGGTTCCTTCTCTTGGTCCTACTCATGGTTTTATTATGTCTTTGCTGTGCCTGGAATTTCTTTGCCTTAAAGAGAAAATGACCACATACACCTAGGAACTGCATAAAAATCTCTTCAAATCTATCCTCCAAAGACTTGATGTTCCTAAAATCTTGAAGTTTATGTAGATTTATTGCTAGCATAATGGGCAAATAGAATATTAAAAACATCATATAGTGACTAAAATGGAAGTATCCTATTTATCCTATGTATAAAGTCTATTCTAGAACTGAAGTAGAAGCTGCGAAAGGAAGGAGCTTCTGCATATGGATGTTTCAGAAGGTGACTCTGAAACAGGCAACAGCTCACAAACAGAGAAAGACTCTGCCTCTGTGAAAATATCTCAAGGTATTCAGTGCACTAGAGTGCTGTTAAACATGTGATGAGATTTTGTACTTCCTTGCCTGTAGCCAGTTAGGATGTGGAAATAGAATGAAGAAATAGGACCAGATTATCAGATATATTCTACCAGTTGGTCCTAGTATCTTGTCTACCTGGTATTTAAGCCCTTTAGCAGGGCGGAGAAGGAATCGTCTGGCTACTACCCTGATGTTCGCAGCAGAGAACAGCTGCGCTGCTAACAGTGACTGCCATGGCTCCTGGTGCAGCACCTGGGAGTCTGCTCAGCAGTGATCTCCCTCCTTGACTGTTGTCCAGCTAGTGATCTTATAACTCTAGGGGCTGGAAAAAGGCTTCACTGGTGACAAACTTTCAGAATGACATTTTTAAATACATAAACTGGTTGAGAAGAGTCAGTATCTTCTCTTTGCACCCCTTCTGTTACTTATTACTGATATGTGACTTCCAGTTTAATTGTGTGTATATCACAGTCATTTTTTATCTTCTGTTGTAATGCTACTCTAAAATGCTTTAGAGCTCTAAATAATTCAAAACTGTAATCACATAGTTCATCTATTATTTGTAATATGCTCTTAATACAGAATTCAGAGCTTAGCAGTTTTACTTTTATGATACTTCAGTGACTAGGAGATGAAAAGGAGACCTTTGAGCAGGTCTGTTAGTTATTCATTATGCCATTATGATATAATGAATAACTCCTTCAAAGAAGAAGAGTAATTTTACTTAAAGTCCTATGGGGAGACAGCGTGGACAGATCAGTAGAGCAGGTAGGTGTTCTGACTTGGTTCCTTCTCTTGGTCCTACTCATGGTTTTATTATGTCTTTGCTGTGCCTGGAATTTCTTTGCCTTAAAGAGAAAATGACCACATACACCTAGGAACTGCATAAAAATCTCTTCAAATCTATCCTCCAAAGACTTGATGTTCCTAAAATCTTGAAGTTTATGTAGATTTATTGCTAGCATAATGGGCAAATAGAATATTAAAAACATCATATAGTGACTAAAATGGAAGTATCCTATTTATCCTATGTATAAAGTCTATTCTTATGACATGATACATTTACTGTAGGTAATAGGTATAAATAGAGTAGTTGGAGTAGTAAAGACTTTCTCATTGTCTTAGAAATTGCCAGGTAAACACCGAGCTTAATATCCTAGCCATAGAGGAGGCTAGTCAGTAATTATTCATAGGAACCCTCAGAGGAAATGCTCAAGTAGCTAGTAAGAGCAGTTTCTTTTGTTCTAACTAGTTTTATTTTCCACTGGGCTTTGCCCACTAGACTGATTATCTGGAGATATGGATACTTATCCCAGTCTATAGTCAGTCCTACTGTTGTTCAGATAGTTGCTTAATTTGTAAGCCTTAGAGTCTTCATTTTTAAAATAACAATAAGGGACTTCATTGGTGGTCCAGTGATTGGGACTCTATCCCCCTTTTCCGGGAGCCTGGGTTCAATCCTTGGTCGTGGAACTAGAGCCTGTATGGCGCAACTAAAGATTTCACATGCCAAATAAATAAATATTTTTTAAAAATAATATAACCCTTACCTGTCCTGTTTTTCACATCATGAATATTGTAAAGTAAAAAGGGAAGTGAAAAAGATGAGTTCACCCTAGACGAAAGCAAGGTATTATTGACAGACATGCAAATTTAGAGGGTATGGCTATAGGGAATATTAAGTGTGAATGATTTTAGAAACTTGAGAGCGCTAATAATGGTGGTCAAAGAGTTTTGTTAAAAAAAAAAAAAAGTTAAACTTCCCAGTAGATAGTGGCCTCTGGTGTGCTAAGGTCGACATCTTTGGGTTTTTCTGTGGATTCTGTTTTATCTGTATTCTTTTTTCTTTTCTTTTTTTTATTGGCGAAGGTATTCACTGCAGAATATTTGGAAAATACAGAGCGTTAAGAGAAAAATTAGAAACAACCCTTGTACCATTTTGGTTTATTTCATTCTAATATCTATCATATTTTTTCTTTTTCTTTTCTTTTTTTTTTTTTTATCAAATTGGGATCATATGTTAAGTAAAAATAAGTGACATGGGGCTTTCCTGGTGGTCCACTGGGTAAAGAGTCTGCCTTGCAGTGCAAGGGGCACCAGTTCACTCCCTGGCCCAGCAAGATCCCACGTGCCATGGAGTAGCTGGACCAGTGTGTCCAATTATAAGTCAGTGCTCTGGAGCACATGTGCCCAGAGCCGGTGCTCTGCAACCGGAGAGGCCACTGTGCTGGGAGGCCCACACAGGCCAGAGAATAAAGATGGATGAAAATAAATGGATAAAAAAATCAAAAGAGGCCAAAATTTAAAAAAAAAAAGTGACATGGGAAAAATTTCATGATCTAGTCTCAAAATACTTCAGTGATCACATTGTACAAGTGTCATAATGTAACATTCTATATTCCAATTTTTCAATACAGTGAGCTCTGAACATAAATCATAGAGAACTAGTATTAAGAGTGGTCAAAGGTATGGACTCAAAGCCGGAATACCTGGATTAGAATTTCAGCTCCAACC
This sequence comes from Tragulus kanchil, assembly GCA_022376925.1. Classification (NCBI taxonomy): domain Eukaryota; kingdom Metazoa; phylum Chordata; class Mammalia; order Artiodactyla; family Tragulidae; genus Tragulus; species Tragulus kanchil. The sequence goes on along the minus strand of JAIOJX010000030.1, from coordinate 223,932,005 downwards.
ACTAATTAAACAGAACAAAGAAGTATAGCTAATAAGAGAAACAAGAAAAGATTTCCAGTTCTGACACTTAGTAGCTGTGTGACCGTGGGCAAGTTACCTAGCTTCGCTGTACCTCCATTTCCCTATCTGCAAAGTGGAGATAATACCTGCTTAGCTCAAAGGTCATTAGTAGGATTAAATTGGTTCATTTTTGTGAAGTGCTTAGAATACTGCCTGGGACATTCTAAATGCTTTATAATAGTGTATTATTGTTATTTGCTGTCCTGAATATTTAGACTGAACTGTAGATTCTACAAAGTGTTCACTCTTCCTTTCCAGAAGACACCATCCCACGGACACAAATAGAGAAAAGGAAAACAAGCCTGTATTTTTCCAGCAAATATAACAAAGAAGGTATATTCCTTTTCCAATCAGAAGACCAGACTTTAAATCTGTTTCAGGTGTTCAGCTCTGATACAGTATGTTTGTTTAGCTCTTAGCCCCCCACGACGCAAGGCCTTTAAAAAGTGGACACCACCACGGTCACCTTTTAATCTCGTCCAAGAGACTCTTTTTCACGACCCGTGGAAGCTCCTCATTGCAACTATATTTCTCAATCGGACCACAGGTTTGTGGATTCTTCTCATCTTTTTTTTTAGTAGAGACAGTGTGATGAGGCGAGTTGGTTAGGAGGCCTGGGCTCAGATTTTTGACCTCAGGTAAGGCCTTCTTTTAGTCCTCAAGCTCTTCACCTATGAGAAGGTTAGACTGTATGACCTCCAGCAGCTTTTTTCTTTTTTTAATAATTAAATGTATTTATTTTTAATTGAAGAATACTTGCTTTATAATATTGTGTTGGTTTCTGCCAAACATCGACATGAAGCAGCCACAGGTATGCCTATCTCCCTGCCCTCTCAAATCTCCCTCCCATCTCCCTCCTCTTCCCACACCTCTAGGTTGTTACAGGGCCCCAATCTGAGTTCCCTGGGTCATACAGCAAATTTTCATTGGCTGTTTTACATATGGTAATATGTATAATATTTCCATATTATACATATGGTAATATACACATTTCCATGTTACTCTCTACACATCCCACCCTTTCCTTCCTCCCCTGCCCATGTCCATAACTCTGGTCTCTGTGTCTGTGTCTCCATTGCCAGAAGTCTTCTCTTTGCTTATTTATTTATTTATTTTGCAGTAAGGAGCAGATTTTCATTTACTTTTTGCTTCCAGATTACTTTTGGTCATCAGTTAGTATCAGTTCCTTAGTATTCCTCTACTGTCTGTCCTGTATAAAAGCACTTCCTTTTCCATTGGATGCTTTCTTTAGTGTCATTGGCATCTTGTGTTCTGTATGCTTTTACACTGATTATCTGATGATCTGATTATTTAGAAACTGATATCATCCAAGGCTATGCTTCAGCATAATGTGGACTGCTAACCAAATAGGTTACTAACATTGGGTTTTGAGTCTGAAAGTGGTTGCTGATTAGGTAATGTCTTCTCATGTGTGCTTAGTCACTCAGTTGAGTCCAACTCTTTGCAACTCCGTGGACTGTAGCCCGCCAGGCTCCTCTAGCCATGGATTTCTAGGCAAGAATACCGCAGTGGGTTGCCATTTCCTCCTCCGGGGATCTTCTCAACCCAGGGATCAAACCCACGACTCCTGTATCTCCTCCATTAAGTGCAACGCCCTTAATCTCGTCCAAGAGACTCTTTTTCACGACCCGTGGAAGCTCCTCATTGCAACTATATTTCTCAATCGGACCACAGGTTTGTGGATTCTTCTCATCTTTTTTTTTAGTAGAGACAGTGTGATGAGGCGAGTTGGTTAGGAGGCCTGGGCTCAGATTTTTGACCTCAGGTAAGGCCTTCTTTTAGTCCTCAAGCTCTTCACCTATGAGAAGGTTAGACTGTATGACCTCCAGCTGCTTTTCTCTTTTTTTAATAATTAAATGTATTTATTTTTAATTGAAGAATACTTGCTTTATAATATTGTGTTGGTTTCTGCCAAACATCGACATGAAGCAGCCACAGGTATGCCTATCTCCCTGCCCTCTCAAATCTCCCTCCCATCTCCCTCCTCTTCCCACACCTCTAGGTTGTTACAGGGCCCCAATCTGAGTTCCCTGGGTCATACAGCAAATTTTCATTGGCTGTTTTACATATGGTAATATGTATAATATTTCCATATTATACATATGGTAATATACACATTTCCATGTTACTCTCTACACATCCCACCCTTTCCTTCCTCCCCTGCCCATGTCCATAACTCTGGTCTCTGTGTCTGTGTCTCCATTGCCAGAAGTCTTCTCTTTGCTTATTTATTTATTTATTTTGCAGTAAGGAGCAGATTTTCATTTACTTTTTGCTTCCAGATTACTTTTGGTCATCAGTTAGTATCAGTTCCTTAGTATTCCTCTACTGTCTGTCCTGTATAAAAGCACTTCCTTTTCCATTGGATGCTTTCTTTAGTGTCATTGGCATCTTGTGTTCTGTATGCTTTTACACTGATTATCTGATGATCTGATTATTTAGAAACTGATATCATCCAAGGCTATGCTTCAGCATAATGTGGACTGCTAACCAAATAGGTTACTAACATTGGGTTTTGAGTCTGAAAGTGGTTGCTGATTAGGTAATGTCTTCTCATGTGTGCTTAGTCACTCAGTTGAGTCCAACTCTTTGCAACTCCATGGACTGTAGCCCGCCAGGCTCCTCTAGCCATGGATTTCTCTAGGCAAGAATACCGCAGTGGGTTGCCATTTCCTCCTCCGGGGGATCTTCCCAACCCAGGGATCAAACCCACGACTCCTGTATCTCCTCCATTGGCAGTTAAGATTCTTTACCACTGAGCCAATGTCTTCTAATCAGTGGCTTAAAAAGGAAGAATGAAACAAACTCTCTGTATGAGACTGGTAGATAAAGAAGTACCTGCACCTAAAATCAACCCATCTGGAGGCTTCTGATTGCATCCTTATTTTTACTTCCCAGGCAAAATGGCAATCCCTGTGCTTTGGCAGTTTCTGGAAAAGTACCCTTCAGCTGAGGCAGCAAGAAGTGCAGACTGGAGAGATGTTTCAGAACTTCTTAAACCTCTTGGTCTCTACGATCTTCGAGCGAAAACTATCATCAAGTTTTCCGGTACTTCCCCATATACCCCAAGGAAAAAACATAAAGTGTGCCTGTTTAAGAGAGCTACCCCTTAAATCTTAATGTCCTCAGTTGCAACATTAATAGTAGTCATCAGCTCACACTCTGATGGCATTTGAAAGTCGTTTGCTTGCCCCAAACCACAGTATCCCATTGACCCCGGAGATAAAGCTTTGCCCAGCGCTGGGTCAGGCCGGTGTGAGCAAGATTGGAAGTCAGTGAAGCACAAAGCCTCGTTGACCTCAGGGGTGTTACCTCTGTCTAGTTACCCCAGCTCAAAATACTAAGTTAGTGGCAGACAAGCAGTTCAGACAGGTCTGAGTGCTGGAAACTCAAAGAAAGCAATCACCACTGATGCTCTTAGGAGAGATGCTTTCCTGTCCCTTTTCCATTGGATGCTTTCTTTAGTGTCATTGGCATCTTGTGTTCTGTATGCTTTTACACTGATTATCTGATGATCTGATTATTTAGAAACTGATATCATCCAAGGCTATGCTTCAGCATAATGTGGACTGCTAACCAAATAGGTTACTAACATTGGGTTTTGAGTCTGAAAGTGGTTGCTGATTAGGTAATGTCTTCTCATGTGTGCTTAGTCACTCAGTTGAGTCCAACTCTTTGCAACTCCATGGACTGTAGCCCGCCAGGCTCCTCTAGCCATGGATTCTCTAGGCAAGAATACCGCAGTGGGTTGCCATTTCCTCCTCCGGGGGATCTTCCCAACCCAGGGATCAAACCCACGACTCCTGTATCTCCTCCATTGGCAGTTAAGATTCTTTACCACTGAGCCAATGTCTTCTAATCAGTGGCTTAAAAAGGAAGAATGAAACAAACTCTCTGTATGAGACTGGTAGATAAAGAAGTACCTGCACCTAAAATCAACCCATCTGGAGGCTTCTGATTGCATCCTTATTTTTACTTCCCAGGCAAAATGGCAATCCCTGTGCTTTGGCAGTTTCTGGAAAAGTACCCTTCAGCTGAGGCAGCAAGAAGTGCAGACTGGAGAGATGTTTCAGAACTTCTTAAACCTCTTGGTCTCTACGATCTTCGAGCGAAAACTATCATCAAGTTTTCCGGTACTTCCCCATATACCCCAAGGAAAAAACATAAAGTGTGCCTGTTTAAGAGAGCTACCCCTTAAATCTTAATGTCCTCAGTTGCAACATTAATAGTAGTCATCAGCTCACACTCTGATGGCATTTGAAAGTCGTTTGCTTGCCCCAAACCACAGTATCCCATTGACCCCGGAGATAAAGCTTTGCCCAGCGCTGGGTCAGGCCGGTGTGAGCAAGATTGGAAGTCAGTGAAGCACAAAGCCTCGTTGACCTCAGGGGTGTTACCTCTGTCTAGTTACCCCAGCTCAAAATACTAAGTTAGTGGCAGACAAGCAGTTCAGACAGGTCTGAGTGCTGCGGAAACTCAAAGAAAGCAATCACCACTGATGCTCTTAGGAGAGATGCTTTCCTGTCCCTTTCTCCTGGTTTCCCTTTTTAGGGAAAGGGTTTTTTCTAGAGGTTGACCTGATATGTGGGGTTTGTATTTTCAGATGAATATCTGACAAAGCAGTGGAAATATCCGATTGAGCTTCATGGGATTGGCAAATATGGCAACGATTCGTACCGAATTTTTTGCGTCAATGAGTGGAAGCAGGTAAGGCACAGCTCCAGGATGTTTTGTCTCTGAGGCAAAATAAGGCAACCGTTGTGATTAAAACTGTTTCTCGGACACACTCTTGCTATTATGGTCACAAGCAGCTTTGTTCGAAACTTGAGGGGCATTGGTGACTTGGGGTTTATTGATAGCAGGTGTTCCCAAGCCCACAAAGGCTCCCTGGCCTCTGACTGACCTCCATAGGTTTGCTGCTCGTGGGCCTGTTCCTGTCGTTCCCCTTCACGTATGGTCTCTAGGCCTGATGTGGTTTCCACCTGTCACGGTCGTACACGCCTTCACAAGCCCACCCCTGAAGGGAAGCAGGCAGGCTTGGGGTTAGTGGTCCCAGACAGCTCTTATGGTAAGTGGGTCCCACGTCAGCTGCTCATTCTATTGAGCATGCCCAACCTGAAGGCATCCGGGTGGCATCCTGGCTGCTGGTAGGCACTGCCACATAGCCTGGTACACTGCCCTCTCAGACTGAGACTTGCCCTGAAGCATTTAGCTTCTATATCTGGCCAAGCCCAGCCGTGTTTCAATGTTGCTTGTCACTCGAATAGTTCATTTAACTCTCAGGGTCTATAGCCTCCTTTTGGAAAATGACATATTAGTGCTTGACTAAAGTTATCACCACCTCACACTCTGAGTCCTGGTGAAGATCAGTTCCAAACTGGAACGTACCTTATAAAGTGTGAAAGATTCCTTTAATATCAGGTATAATTTTAAACATACATGAATCTGGGTTACAGGTTATAATATTCAGGTATATGATCATAAGGTACTGTTCCCCCACCATATCTTTAAAAAGCCAATTTTTTTTTTTTCTGAATGTTATTCAACTTCTTTTAGGAAGGGAGCTGTGCTGGGTCTTCATTACTGTGCGCATGCTTTCGCTAGTTGCATTGAGTCAGGGTTGCTCTCTAGTTGCGGTGTGTGAGAGTCTCGTTGTGGTGGCTTCGCCTGTTGTGGGGCACAGGTGCAAGGGCTTCAGTGGTTGGGGCTCCCAGAAGCCAGAACACGGGATCAGTAGTTGTGGTGCATGGGCTTAGCTGCTCCTCAGCATGTGGGAGCCTCCCAGACCAGGGACCAAATCTGAGTCCCCTGCATTGGCAGGAGGATTCTTTACCACTGAGCCACCGGGGAAGCCCTAAAAATCCAACTTAAGAAATGCATTTCTAACTAATTTACCTGCGTCTCCTAATGTGTTGTATTTCTTCCAGGTACACCCTGAAGACCATAAATTAAATAAATATCACGACTGGCTTTGGGAAAATCACGACAAATTAAGTCTGTCTTAAAACTCTTCGAAGTTTTCAGACTTGTTTTTTTATGCATTGCTTTGCACTTTGATTCTTAAAAGCTCCAGTAAGCACAACCACCTTTCCAGGCATATAGATTTTAATAAACCCTACTAGAAAAACAAGTAGATCAACTAAAACCTAATGTGTGTTTTCTTAATGTGCATACCACTGGTAGATCTTTGCTGCTGAAAGTGCTAGAGCATGTTTTAAGAGCTGTTTTTTGTTTTTTTTTTAATAAATTGGTACTTGACAACAGTCTTAAAAATATGTATGACTTTTCCAATAACAAAATGTGATTTGAAGTTGAAAGAAACTCTTATTAGTTACCAGCAATACAAAGCAAATTTCTATCAGCCTTGCTTGAGGGAAGATTGTAGACTTTCTATTCTCTTTCTATAGAAAATGATATCGTTGTTTAGTCATGTCCAACTCTTTTGCGACCACATAGACTGTAACCTTCCAGGCTCTTCTGGCCATAGGATTTTCCAGGTAAGAATATTGGAGTGGGTTGCCATTTCCTTCTCTAGGGTGTCTTCCAGACCACAGAATCAAACCTGTGTCTGCTGAACTGGCAGGCAGCGTCTTTACCACTTAGCCACCAGGGAAGTCAAATTAATGAAAATATTTTTATTTAAAAATTCTAATCAAAGAAAAAAACATTCTAACCGAATGTGAGGGTGAACTGGCCATGGCACTTGTCACCCCCTTGATTGCCAGGTTTGATTTGACTGATGTGGTTCGCTAGGTGAGCTGTGTGCTCGGCTGAAGAAGATGACCTTCCCTGATTAAGGAGGACTGTTCTTTGATCAAATATATATAAGTAGCTGCACTCCCCTGCTAGAACGTCCAGACAAACTCTACAGGTCCATTTTTAGGAGAAGGTAAAGTAGTCAGGCTTCCAAGACTCCACACACGTCCACCTCCCCACAAAGAAAACGCTAACCCCCAGGGAAAAATAAGATTATTTTGTCATCATGTGTTTTTCCTTTGTATATATAGAGCCTTTCCTTCTATTCCTTTTGTTGTTGTTATTTAGTTTATTTATTTGACTGTACCAGATCTGGTTGTGGTATGTGGGATCTAGTTCCCCAACCAGGAACTGAACCCAAGCCCCCTGCCAGAGTGTTGACTTCTGATTTATACATTCAACTTGACCCATTTTCCAGGCATATAGATTTTAATAAACCCTACTAGAAAAACAAGTAGATCAACTAAAACCTAATGTGTGTTTTCTTAATGTGCATACCACTGGTAGATCTTTGCTGCTGAAAGTGCTAGAGCATGTTTTAAGAGCTGTTTTTTGTTTTTTTTTTAATAAATTGGTACTTGACAACAGTCTTAAAAATATGTATGACTTTTCCAATAACAAAATGTGATTTGAAGTTGAAAGAAACTCTTATTAGTTACCAGCAATACAAAGCAAATTTCTATCAGCCTTGCTTGAGGGAAGATTGTAGACTTTCTATTCTCTTTCTATAGAAAATGATATCGTTGTTTAGTCATGTCCAACTCTTTTGCGACCACATAGACTGTAACCTTCCAGGCTCTTCTGGCCATAGGATTTTCCAGGTAAGAATATTGGAGTGGGTTGCCATTTCCTTCTCTAGGGTGTCTTCCAGACCACAGAATCAAACCTGTGTCTGCTGAACTGGCAGGCAGCGTCTTTACCACTTAGCCACCAGGGAAGTCAAATTAATGAAAATATTTTTATTTAAAAATTCTAATCAAAGAAAAAAACATTCTAACCGAATGTGAGGGTGAACTGGCCATGGCACTTGTCACCCCCTTGATTGCCAGGTTTGATTTGACTGATGTGGTTCGCTAGGTGAGCTGTGTGCTCGGCTGAAGAAGATGACCTTCCCTGATTAAGGAGGACTGTTCTTTGATCAAATATATATAAGTAGCTGCACTCCCCTGCTAGAACGTCCAGACAAACTCTACAGGTCCATTTTTAGGAGAAGGTAAAGTAGTCAGGCTTCCAAGACTCCACACACGTCCACCTCCCCACAAAGAAAACGCTAACCCCCAGGGAAAAATAAGATTATTTTGTCATCATGTGTTTTTCCTTTGTATATATAGAGCCTTTCCTTCTATTCCTTTTGTTGTTGTTATTTAGTTTATTTATTTGACTGTACCAGATCTGGTTGTGGTATGTGGGATCTAGTTCCCCAACCAGGAACTGAACCCAAGCCCCCCCTGCTTCAGAGTGTTGACTTCTGATTTATACATTCAACTTGATCCCTATGTGAACATTCAAGCATTTACCCATCTCTCATCTTCCAACTGGAGGACAGGACCTTTTTAGTTTTATGCCATTTTCAATACAGGTATTATCATCATATAGCTCAAATACTAAAACATTTACTTTAGGAGCTCACAAAACAAATCTAAGTGATCAAGTTGCAGTTGTCAGTCATTTCAAGGCACAATTTGAAAGTTAAACTGATTGAATAAATGAAAATAAATTGTAAGGGAAACTACCTTTGTTGTAGGGTGGAGTGTGACCAGAACCAGGATACAATGTGCTGGTTGTGCATTGGTTGTTTCCACTTCATGAGTTTCATTTTTTTAGAGAAGGATGGATTTTGACCAGAGAGCAGGAAAGCCAGCCATATATACACTCCCAAAGCAAACATCCACCTCCCATCACATTTTATGTAACAGACACCAGCGTAGTCTATGGCCATATCACCCTGATTGTTCCTGATCTCATCTGATCTCAGAAGCTAAGCAGGATTGGGCTTGGTTAGTACTTGGATAGGAGACACCATAGTAACATTCAGTAAGTGTGAAATTCTGTGCTGTGTAGGGACCTAAAGATGAAAGTGCTATGCAGGGACCCTCGAGAGAGAAAGGTACAGACAATAAGTAAAGAGAACAGAGTGGTTAAGGTGTGGGGACATGGTGCTCAACACTGCAGTGAAGAGTCTAAAGGGGCCTCTGCAACCCTGGGCACAGCTGAGGTGGTAGGGTAAGGCAGGCACCAAACTTGGGGTTCAAGGTGGCAGGGCCTGCTGTCAGGTCCATCTCAGCGTCTCCCATCAGGATTGTGGACCTGTGGACATAGCAGGGGCTCTCAGGCCACAGCCAGTCCCGCCTTTTGCTTTTTCCTGCAAGTGACCTGGCCTCTGTACCTGTTTCTCATCGTTTTAAAATAGAACAGTTATGATTATGAAGTGAATGTATGAAATAATTTACATGGAGCCTGGCTTATTCAAGTGCTGCGTTAATGTAGCCCATAGCAATGGTCTGAGTGAAGACCTCAGGTTGTTGAGAATCACAAAAGTAATGCATTTCAGGCACCTCCCTGATGGACCTGGATTCCATCCCTAGGTTGGGAATATCCCCTAGAGAAGGGAAAGACTACCCACTCTAGCATTCTTGCCTGAAGAATTCCATGGTTCATCCATGGGTCTCAAAAGAGACGCAATGGGTAAAGAGTCTGGCTTGCAGTGCAAGGGACCCCGGTTCAGTCCCTGGCCTGGAAAGATCCCACGTGCCCTGGAGCGGCTGGGCGGGTGTGTCCAGTTAAGACGAGAAAGGCCACTGCAATGAGAGGCTCACACAGGCCAAAGAATAAAGATGGCTGAAAATAAAAACCAATAAAAGAGGCTTAAAAAAAAAAAAGGTAGCCTTTTCCGGGACTGCCTCCCGCCACGTGGCGGCGCCGAGCCAATCAGCGCAGGGCGTCCTTAGTCTTGGCAACAGTTGCCAATCTCTGCGAGTCTCTTGCAAACTTGGTTATTACAGCTTTTCTGATACCCCCATACTCCCGGGCAAAAACACATATACACACACGCACGCGCGCGTCCACACACGCTCTTCAGCATCTGCTCCCAGCGCGGCGACCATGAACGATTCTAATGAAGAGTAAGAGGTTGCGTTCCAGTCATTGCTCCGTAAGCTCACTCTAAGCTCCCGGGAATCGACGCCACCGACAGGAAACCCTCAAGCCCCAGGTGAACGGATGCAGGTGGGGTGAGGGCTAGGATAGGGATGGATATCTCATTGTGCCGTCCCGCTCTGGGTGCGTGGTTGCCAGGGAGTCGGGGAGCACGTCATGCACGTTTCTCAGGTTTAAGTGCCAGGACTGGAGGAGCCGGCCAAGTTGCCTTGGTTTGGAACCTCTGGCTGACGCCTACCTAGACGTTAGTACACTCAGTAGTGGAGAAGGGGCATGAGTCTTCAAACTACTCAAAGTAGCCTGCTGTCCTGTCAGCACCATAACGTCAGAGTTCGTGAAGGACAAATAAGTGGATAATTGCAGAAGAAGGGATGAGCACTCTGTATTTAATAGAACAGTTATGATTATGAAGTGAATGTATGAAATAATTTACATGGAGCCTGGCTTATTCAAGTGCTGCGTTAATGTAGCCCATAGCAATGGTCTGAGTGAAGACCTCAGGTTGTTGAGAATCACAAAAGTAATGCATTTCAGGCACCTCCCTGATGGACCTGGATTCCATCCCTAGGTTGGGAATATCCCCTAGAGAAGGGAAAGACTACCCACTCTAGCATTCTTGCCTGAAGAATTCCATGGTTCATCCATGGGTCTCAAAAGAGACGCAATGGGTAAAGAGTCTGGCTTGCAGTGCAAGGGACCCCGGTTCAGTCCCTGGCCTGGAAAGATCCCACGTGCCCTGGAGCGGCTGGGCGGGTGTGTCCAGTTAAGACGAGAAAGGCCACTGCAATGAGAGGCTCACACAGGCCAAAGAATAAAGATGGCTGAAAATAAAAACCAATAAAAGAGGCTTAAAAAAAAAAAAGGTAGCCTTTTCCGGGACTGCCTCCCGCCACGTGGCGGCGCCGAGCCAATCAGCGCAGGGCGTCCTTAGTCTTGGCAACAGTTGCCAATCTCTGCGAGTCTCTTGCAAACTTGGTTATTACAGCTTTTCTGATACCCCCATACTCCCGGGCAAAAACACATATACACACACGCACGCGCGCGTCCACACACGCTCTTCAGCATCTGCTCCCAGCGCGGCGACCATGAACGATTCTAATGAAGAGTAAGAGGTTGCGTTCCAGTCATTGCTCCGTAAGCTCACTCTAAGCTCCCGGGAATCGACGCCACCGACAGGAAACCCTCAAGCCCCAGGTGAACGGATGCAGGTGGGGTGAGGGCTAGGATAGGGATGGATATCTCATTGTGCCGTCCCGCTCTGGGTGCGTGGTTGCCAGGGAGTCGGGGAGCACGTCATGCACGTTTCTCAGGTTTAAGTGCCAGGACTGGAGGAGCCGGCCAAGTTGCCTTGGTTTGGAACCTCTGGCTGACGCCTACCTAGACGTTAGTACACTCAGTAGTGGAGAAGGGGCATGAGTCTTCAAACTACTCAAAGTAGCCTGCTGTCCTGTCAGCACCATAACGTCAGAGTTCGTGAAGGACAAATAAGTGGATAATTGCAGAAGAAGGGATGAGCACTGGGTCCAGGAGTGACGCCCAAGAGTAAGCGGGTTGCTAAGTGCAGAGGATGAGGAGGAATGATTTCACAATTGTTGGAGAGATCTTTACACTTGAACCTCTCCAAGCCAAAAGGAGGAGGAAAGATATTCCCAACCAGGGAGCAGCAGGCACAAAGACCCAGAGACATGGTGTTTTCAGAAAACTGCTCATAGTTTAAGTGCTGCTGGAGAGGAAAAACGAGAGCGGTCAGAAGGGATAGGATCCCAAGAGATCTTGTGAGCCCGGAGATGGTGAAGCCACTGAGAATGACAGGATTGGAGTGCAAGCATTAGCAAGTGCAGAGGCTAAATTGACAGACTCAGAATGTTGGGAGCAGGGAACTGTCCCAAAGGCCCTAGCCAGCGATCCTGGGAGGCGAGGGAACTGCGCCAGGAGAGGACTTCAGGGACTTCGGGTCTGATCGGATGGGGAACTTGGAAAGGGTAATTGAGGATGATGCTCAGGTTGGTAGCCAGGTTGACCTGGCAGATGGAGGTGCTGCCTACAGAGACGAGGAACCTCCCAGGAGGAACCGAGTAGACAGGAATGTGGAGACAAGTTCGGTTGAGTTTGAGATCCTTGTCAGCCATACAGGTTGAGATGCTTCAGGATCAACTCTATGTAAGAGAGCTGGAGCTAACTGCAAGTCAGAAATATTGGTATGGGTGTCCTCTGCATGTGGAGGGCCACACGGAATGAGTGGAGGAGACTAGGGGAAAAGAAATACAAGAGCAGCCAGGTGTAAGCCTGGAAGCCATCAGCATTTTAGTGGTGGGGAGCTTCCCAAGTAGTGCCAGTGGTAAGGAATGGGCCTGCCAATGCAGGAGAGATCTAAGAGACACGGGTTCGATCCCTGAGTTGGGAAGATCTCCTGGAGAAGGGCAGGACAACCCACTCCAGTATTCTTGCCTGGAGAATTCCATGGACAGAGGAGCCTGGTGGGCTACAGTCCATGGGGTCGCAAAGAGTCAGACGTGACTGAAACGACTTAGCATGCATGCAGGCATGCACATGCAGCTAGAAAGAGGCCCAAGAACAAGTAGCCAGAGAAGTAGGATGGGATGTAAGAAGAGATTTGTAAAAAGCATTGAGTAATTCTCCTTAAATGTTGGTTGGACGAATGACTAAATTCTCTGTCATACCCAGCGTCTTATCATCAAAGAAATGATACATGGGTAGTTGAGAAATGCTTACATCTGTCCACATGGATGTATACACACACTAATTATTTATTGAGTATGAAAGGAACACACGTGCATTGAGACTTAACTCTACCGACTGTTCACTTTGTGCCAGGCTGGGTTCTGGGGATACACAGGAAGTAAGACACTTCTTACCATTGGGAGACTCACAGGCTGTTGGGAAAAAGTATCATCATCCGGAAACACATGGTAAATGCTCCGAGGGGCCTAAGCTTGGGGACTTGGACCCAGAGGGCATGAGGGAAGGGTTCGGATGCTTCTGGGGATTGTGATGCCTGAGCTGAGTCTCAGAAGCCAAGTAGGGAACAACCAAGTGATCCAGGGAGAGAGAAGCTTGTTCCAAAGACAGGAAAGAGGGGGCGGGGCAGAATGGGGACAAAGAACCACAGTCAGCTTAGTCTGAGAACCAATACAAGGTGAGGTAGAAGAGATGAGGAGGAGGAACTAGAGAAATTAGAGGGGTTGATAGAGGTGGGTGGGGCCAAGTTCAAGAGACTGAACTTTATTCTGGAGGCAGCTGGGAGCAACAGAAGGGTTTGAAGCAGGAGAGTTTTGATTTTAGTGGGAAAATGATGGTGACAAGATTTTTCACAATAATGCACTGTCCTGTCTGAATTTTAGGAGATTCCCACATCTGTTACTCTTTTGCTCTTCATAGCAATTTCGGGAGGTTGTTAGAGCAGAGTTTAGACATTTTAGACATAAGAGAATTGGGACTAAGCAGGTTTTGGTCACAGCCTGGGATAATATCAAGAAATGGCTAAGAGCTGAGCTCTGAGGCCAGGCAAGCCAAAGCTCACGTCCCAGCTCGACTACTAGTCGACTGTGTGACCTTGGGCCTCTCTGAGCCTCAGTGTCCTAATCTGAAATGACTGCAATCATGGTGCCAACCTCTTAGGTCTGTCCACTTGTAATTCACTCACTTACCAAATATCTACTAGGTCCCATTGTATGTTGACACTGTGGAGGCACTGGGACTCCAGCAGGAAACATGAGAGGTGAGTTCCTGATTCAGTGTTTTAAGAAAAAATAAACATCAACCAGGGGCTTCCCCAGTGGCTCAGCGGTAACTAATTTGCCTGGTAGTATAGGAGACTCAAGTTCAATCCCTGGGTCAGGAAGATCCGCTGGAGAAGGAAATGGCAATGTACTCTAGTATTCTGGCCTTGAGAATCCCGTGAACAGAGGAGCCTGGTGGGCTACAGTCCATGGGGGTCACAAAGAGTCAGACATGACTGAGCCCGCATGAGCATTAGGAACTGATAAACAGATAATAAACTGAGCTAATTCTAAATATCACTTCCACTCAGTAAGGTAGGTACCATCATTATCCCTGTTTTACAGGTGAAGAGATTGAGACTCAGAAAGGATAAATGATCATACTGCCAGGCTGGGACTCAGGCCAGAGCACTCTGGCTACAAAGCCTCTGCTCTTTACAGCCCTAGGCTGACCTCAGATGCTCAGACTACCATCAAAATGGCATTTTAAATAGATCATTGGGACTGCCAAGGGGTATGGTGGAGGTACAGTGGGGTGGAGTAAGATTAAAACTTAAGAAAGTTCCACAGGTAAGCACAGAAATTCTTTAACACTGTGCCTGCCGCAGGAAGTACATACGTCATGTTAGATGTAATTATTGTCATCATCATTGCAAGGCAACAATGAAGCAGACCTGGAACCCAGACGTCCTGACACCCAGCCTGGTGCTGAAGCATTTCTCCTTCCTGACTCTTTTGGTCCTCTTCCTAAAAGGAACTCACCTTCTAACCCTCTTTCAAGGGTTCTACCAGTCTAAGTCCTTGTCTGAGGATGAAAATGCCAGCAAGGAGCCTGTGTTCGACCCGGAAGTGGTCATCGCTCACTGCTTCAAGCAGTTCAAGCAGAAGGACTTCCACCTGCCCAAGAGCCGCCGGCGGATCATCATCCTGCCTCAGAGGGAGGCTCCGAGGCCCGTCCCTCCGCCCCGCCCCAACCACCAAGGGAGTCGGGATATCCAAGAACAGCAGGAGGACCCCAATGCCTGGTTCCACTGCCCGGAGCACGCCTTGAAATGACTGCAATCATGGTGCCAACCTCTTAGGTCTGTCCACTTGTAATTCACTCACTTACCAAATATCTACTAGGTCCCATTGTATGTTGACACTGTGGAGGCACTGGGACTCCAGCAGGAAACATGAGAGGTGAGTTCCTGATTCAGTGTTTTAAGAAAAAATAAACATCAACCAGGGGCTTCCCCAGTGGCTCAGCGGTAACTAATTTGCCTGGTAGTATAGGAGACTCAAGTTCAATCCCTGGGTCAGGAAGATCCGCTGGAGAAGGAAATGGCAATGTACTCTAGTATTCTGGCCTTGAGAATCCCGTGAACAGAGGAGCCTGGTGGGCTACAGTCCATGGGGTCACAAAGAGTCAGACATGACTGAGCCCGCATGAGCATTAGGAACTGATAAACAGATAATAAACTGAGCTAATTCTAAATATCACTTCCACTCAGTAAGGTAGGTACCATCATTATCCCTGTTTTACAGGTGAAGAGATTGAGACTCAGAAAGGATAAATGATCATACTGCCAGGCTGGGACTCAGGCCAGAGCACTCTGGCTACAAAGCCTCTGCTCTTTACAGCCCTAGGCTGACCTCAGATGCTCAGACTACCATCAAAATGGCATTTTAAATAGATCATTGGGACTGCCAAGGGGTATGGTGGAGGTACAGTGGGGTGGAGTAAGATTAAAACTTAAGAAAGTTCCACAGGTAAGCACAGAAATTCTTTAACACTGTGCCTGCCGCAGGGAGTACATACGTCATGTTAGATGTAATTATTTTCATCATCATTGCAAGGCAACAATGAAGCAGACCTGGAACCCAGACGTCCTGACACCCAGCCTGGTGCTGAAGCATTTCTCCTTCCTGACTCTTTTGGTCCTCTTCCTAAAAGGAACTCACCTTCTAACCCTCTTTCAAGGGTTCTACCAGTCTAAGTCCTTGTCTGAGGATGAAAATGCCAGCAAGGAGCCTGTGTTCGACCCGGAAGTGGTCATCGCTCACTGCTTCAAGCAGTTCAAGCAGAAGGACTTCCACCTGCCCAAGAGCCGCCGGCGGATCATCATCCTGCCTCAGAGGGAGGCTCCGAGGCCCGTCCCTCCGCCGCCCCAACCACAGACTCCCCCCAAGTCCAGCCCCAGCCCCAAAGCCCTGGAAGTCGGGGATATCCAAGAACAGCAGGAGGACCCCAATGCCTGGTTCAGGAAGAGGCTGAAGCTGCGGAAGGACCTGGAGTCATTCGGAAACAGCGAGAGCTGGCTGCAGAACAAGGCCCACCTCACACCATCCGAGGCCAAGGTCCTACGCAACATCCACAAGGAGCACGAGGCCTGGCTGCTGAGCCAGCAGGCCACGAGCAGGGACTCCGAGGTGAGCAGCCCCGTCTGCCAGACGCGGACACTTCGGGTGTAAGGCACGCTCTCCCTTCGCTCCCTCTCTTAGCTTGAGACTCTTTCACCCACGCCCCGCCCATTACCGCCCGCCCCCGCTCCCCGTCCCAGGGAGCAAACAGAAATCCTGAACAGTCGTGTTTGTTATCCACTCCCTGGTGACTCAGGCGATAAAGACTCTGCCTACAATGCAGGAGACCCTGGTTCGATCCCTGGGTCAGGAAGATCTCCTGGCGAGGGAAATGGCAACCCACTCCAGGATTCCTACCTGGAGAATTCCATAGACAGAGGAGCCTGTCAGGCTACAGTCCATGGCAGGCGAGAGTCAAGACATAACTAAGGACACACACATATGTGTTCACAGGGCTGCTGTGAAAATTACAGTTGTGAGAGGGGAAGAAATTTTTTTTACTAATGTATTTGTATATATTATACATGTTGTTCCTTCTATAAATAGGAAGATAGAAGCTCAATGAGGCCATACATTGTCCAAGCCCCTAGGAATAGTAACCGGCCCTCATCTTCCAAATGCTTGCAGTACAGGCACTTGAAATTTCTCCCAGTCCAGGTCAAACTGGTGTTAGAGGTCAGATAACTTGGGTTTAGCCCCAGCTCTGCTACTTCCTCGCCGTATGATCTGGGTCTCAGTTTCCTTAACTGTTAAATGGGGAATTTAAATTGTGCCAGCTTCCTAGGGTTGCTGCGACTTCTAAATGGATTAACTTGTAGATGGTACCTGAGACAATGCTGAGCATATAGTGAGCCCTTGATCAGTGCTTATCATTTTTATCATCATTGCAGAATTGCTGCTTTCATTTGGCTTGGCCCCCAAACTTCGGAGTCAGTCCTTAGCGTAATCATAGTCAAAACCCAACTTTCGGGGTTCTCACACACCCGTTCCTGCCAGCAGCACGACATCTAGGTACAAGCACAGGACTTGGGTTAGAAACCCAGCTCCCCTGCTTACCCACTGTATGACCCTGGGCAAGTCACTTCACCTCTCTGAGCCTGTGTCTTCATTTGTAAAAAAGGGAAACTAAATACCTAATTTTGAATTTACAGCGTGCTTTTTTTTCATTCAGCAAACAATTACTTCCTGCCTGCACAGGGCTGGAGGCTTTGCTTCATACAAGGATAGGAAGTGGGGTACGTGGCTGAATAATATGTGGTCTGGCTCTCAAAAGTGTTCCCATGTTATTGAGGGAGGAAGACACAACAGAATAACGACTCTGCAGTTCGCTCCAGGCCACTAAGACTCTAGGACACTGAAGAGCTAGAAGCTGGGAAACAGCTTTGTAAACTGTCAAGGGCTACACCAAAGTAAAGGAACAGTATTCCCAAGTGCAGTCTACCCTGCTCTCTACTGTAGTGCGAGCATGGATACCAACATCTGAAAATACTTACGTCCCGTACAGAAAAGGGCAGACTTTTTGCATATAACCCACGAGCATCCTCCGTTATACTTTATATCATCTCTCGATTAGCACACCTAATCCTAATATAATGTAAAAGCCATGTAAATAGAAATACAATGGAAGTATTATGTAATTAGTTAACAGCCATGACAAATCCACTTTCGTGGTTTACTTTTTGGAGCTTGCTGGAGGTTTTTCGTTTTTTTGGTTTACTTAATGTTTTCCACCTATGGCTAGTCCAATTCATGGATGTGGAGTCCATGGACATGTGGGACAGACTGTATTCCCCTTCACCTGGAAAGGGAGGAGGAGCAGGATTTGGACAGGAGAGAGAGGAGGAGAGGTCGTCCAGACAGGAGGCCCAGCGGGGCAGAGGCTAGGAGGTGAGGGGAGCGGGGCCCCAGGTGGCTCCAAGCAGGGGCCCATATTTGAATGCTCTGAGAACCCAGTGAGATTATAATACTGACTGGTCTGTTAGGGATGTGGATGAGAATGTCATCATTGCAGAATTGCTGCTTTCATTTGGCTTGGCCCCAAACTTGAGTCAGTCCTTAGCGTAATCATAGTCAAAACCCAACTTTCGGGGTTCTCACACACCCGTTCCTGCCAGCAGCACGACATCTAGGTACAAGCACAGGACTTGGGTTAGAAACCCAGCTCCCCTGCTTACCCACTGTATGACCCTGGGCAAGTCACTTCACCTCTCTGAGCCTGTGTCTTCATTTGTAAAAAAGGGAAACTAAATACCTAATTTTGAATTTACAGCGTGCTTTTTTTTCATTCAGCAAACAATTACTTCCTGCCTGCACAGGGCTGGAGGCTTTGCTTCATACAAGGATAGGAAGTGGGGTACGTGGCTGAATAATATGTGGTCTGGCTCTCAAAAGTGTTCCCATGTTATTGAGGGAGGAAGACACAACAGAATAACGACTCTGCAGTTCGCTCCAGGCCACTAAGACTCTAGGACACTGAAGAGCTAGAAGCTGGGAAACAGCTTTGTAAACTGTCAAGGGCTACACCAAAGTAAAGGAACAGTATTCCCAAGTGCAGTCTACCCTGCTCTCTACTGTAGTGCGAGCATGGATACCAACATCTGAAAATACTTACGTCCCGTACAGAAAAGGGCAGACTTTTTGCATATAACCCACGAGCATCCTCCGTTATACTTTATATCATCTCTCGATTAGCACACCTAATCCTAATATAATGTAAAAGCCATGTAAATAGAAATACAATGGAAGTATTATGTAATTAGTTAACAGCCATGACAAATCCACTTTCGTGGTTTACTTTTTGGAGCTTGCTGGAGGTTTTTCGTTTTTTTGGTTTACTTAATGTTTTCCACCTATGGCTAGTCCAATTCATGGATGTGGAGTCCATGGACATGTGGGACAGACTGTATTCCCCTTCACCTGGAAAGGGAGGAGGAGCAGGATTTGGACAGGGAGAGAGAGGAGGAGAGGTCGTCCAGACAGGAGGCCCAGCGGGGGCAGAGGCTAGGAGGTGAGGGGAGCGGGGGGCCCCAGGTGGCTCCAAGCAGGGGCCCATATTTGAATGCTCTGAGAACCCAGTGAGATTATAATACTGACTGGTCTGTTAGGGATGTGGATGAGAATGAAATTTTATTTATCATATTTTCAAGTCTCTTGTTCCTGATAGGAAATTGAAGGCCCAGAGAAGCAAAGTGTTGCAGGTGACCCGTGGCAGGAAGCCCGTTGCTCCTGGCCCTCCACCCTGCTGTCTGTGGCTTGACCTCTCTCTCCCATTTCTAACTCTTGGGACCTAGCTGCACAGGCCTGTCTCCCCTGAACACACCTCTTTGCCCCACTCTCTTGCCTTTTGCAGAAGAAAAGCGAGCGACCCTCCCACCGGCAGGTGCCCCAGCCCCAACTGCCCCAACCCCCTGCCCTGTCAGCCTTGTTCTCCTACCTACGTTGCCACAAGATCAAGATCCTGGAGCTATTTCACAGGGGGAACTGGGGCGACAACCAGAAGATCTCCAGAGAGGAGTTCATCGTGGCTCTCAAAGCAGTAAGTGTCTGCCCCACCCCTAGGGCTGGACCATGCACACCCCACTGCCCCACTGCGCTGTCTCCAGGTCCCATGCTGACTATCCACCTTATTACTTTAAAAAAAAAAAAAAAATTATTTCATTTATTTATCTTTCTGGGAGGTGGGGTGGGGAGGGAGGGGGATGGGCGGGCCACTTCTGTTGGTCTTTCATTTATCTATTTTCATCCGTCTTTGTTCTTCGGCTCCTGTGGGCCTCCCATCGAGGTGGCCTCTGTCGTCGCAGAGCGCCAGCTCTGGGCACATGCGCGCCAGAACTCCGGCTCGGTAATTGGACACATCCGTCCAGCCGCTCCGCGGCACGTGGGATCTTCCCAGGCCAGGGATCGAACCGGCGCCCCTTGCACTGCAAGGCGGTGTCCTTACCCACTGGACTACCAGGGAAGCCCCACCTTATTACTTTTAAACCTGGACTGGAGTATGTAACTTAACCTGAGGTCCCATCAGATCCTTAAGGCCACCTTGCTCCGGTCTGACCTTGAAAGGCCATACAAATCAGCCACCGTAACCAGCCAGCTGCTTAGGAAATCACTGTCTGCCCCGAGACCCCGGAACGGAGCACAGAGAGAGCTGGGAGGTGAGGGAGCGGGGCCCCAGGTGGCTCCAAGCAGGGGCCCATATTTGAATGCTCTGAGAACCCAGTGAGATTATAATACTGACTGGTCTGTTAGGGATGTGGATGAGAATGAAATTTTATTTATCATATTTTCAAGTCTCTTGTTCCTGATAGGAAATTGAAGGCCCAGAGAAGCAAAGTGTTGCAGGTGACCCGTGGCAGGAAGCCCGTTGCTCCTGGCCCTCCACCCTGCTGTCTGTGGCTTGACCTCTCTCTCCCATTTCTAACTCTTGGGACCTAGCTGCACAGGCCTGTCTCCCCTGAACACACCTCTTTGCCCCACTCTCTTGCCTTTTGCAGAAGAAAAGCGAGCGACCCTCCCACCGGCAGGTGCCCCAGCCCCAACTGCCCCAACCCCCTGCCCTGTCAGCCTTGTTCTCCTACCTACGTTGCCACAAGATCAAGATCCTGGAGCTATTTCACAGGGGGAACTGGGGCGACAACCAGAAGATCTCCAGAGAGGAGTTCATCGTGGCTCTCAAAGCAGTAAGTGTCTGCCCCACCCCTAGGGCTGGACCATGCACACCCCACTGCCCCACTGCGCTGTCTCCAGGTCCCATGCTGACTATCCACCTTATTACTTTAAAAAAAAAAAAAAATTATTTCATTTATTTATCTTTCTGGGAGGTGGGGTGGGGAGGGAGGGGGATGGGCGGGCCACTTCTGTTGGTCTTTCATTTATCTATTTTCATCCGTCTTTGTTCTTCGGCTCCTGTGGGCCTCCCATCGAGGTGGCCTCTGTCGTCGCAGAGCGCCAGCTCTGGGCACATGCGCGCCAGAACTCCGGCTCGGTAATTGGACACATCCGTCCAGCCGCTCCGCGGCACGTGGGATCTTCCCAGGCCAGGGATCGAACCGGCGCCCCTTGCACTGCAAGGCGGTGTCCTTACCCACTGGACTACCAGGGAAGCCCCACCTTATTACTTTTAAACCTGGACTGGAGTATGTAACTTAACCTGAGGTCCCATCAGATCCTTAAGGCCACCTTGCTCCGGTCTGACCTTGAAAGGCCATACCTGAGTGGGAAGTCTGCAGAGCCAGCCCCGTAACCAGCCAGCTGCTTAGGAAATCACTGTCTTGCCCCCGAGACCCCGGAACGGAGCACAGAGAGAGCTGGGCCTTCAGTTCTGCCTCTAGAACCTTCTAGAACTTCTGGAACCTTCATTGGCATATGAATCACATAGGAAACTTGTTAGAAGGCAGCTTCTGTCTCATTACCTCTGTGTGGGGTCCCAAGATACTGCATTGCTTTTTTTGAGCGGGGAGACACCACCCAGTTTGTGGGATCTTGATTCCCCAACCAGAAATCAAACCTGGGCCCCCATCAGTAGAAACATGGAGCCCTAACCACTGGACCACCAAGAAAGTCCCCCAAGATGCTGCATTCTAACATGCTACCAGCGATGCCCATACCATGGGCCACACTTTGACAGGTTATTCAAAAATTCAAATTAATTGTAAATAAAATTAAAAATCCAGTTCCTCAGTCACAGCAGCACACAGAGTACTCAGTAGTCTCATGTTGTGGAGAGCGGTTCCTCCCATCATCATAGGAAGTTCTGTTGGTCTAGCAGAGGTCTGCTAGCTATGGCCCAGGTGTCGAATCCAACTGGTCTCCATTTTGTTGTTGTTGTTGTTTGGCTATTCTGGGTGTTCACTGCTGTTTCAGGCTCTTCTCTAGTTGCCGGGAGTAGGGGCTACTCTCTAGTTGAGGTGAGCAGGTTTCTCGTTGCGATTACTTTTCTTGTGGCACTTGGGCTCTGGGGCACCCGGGCTTCAGTCGTTGCGGCACATGGGCTCCATAGCTGTGGCTCTGAGACTCCAGAACACAGGCTCAGCGGTTGTGGCTCACAGGATTCGTTGCTCCGCAGCATGTGGGATCTTTCCGGATGAGGGATCAGACCCGTGTCTCCTGCATTGGCAGACGAACTCTTCACCACTGAGCCACCAGGGAAGCCCTGATCTCTTATTTTTGTCAAGAGAGTTTTTTTTGGAACTCAGCTACACACATTTTCCTATGTGTCGTTATGGCTGCTTTCATGCCGGGGGTGGGGGCTGGGGGCAGGGTTGAGTTGTGATGACAGAGACCACGTGGCTCCCAGAGATGGCAATAGTTGTTGCCATCGGACCCTTTCTAGAAAATGTTTGCTGACTCCTGGTCTCAGTGAATTAAGCTTTTCTATATTTTGAGTTAAATTTTAGGAAGGAAGGGGAATGCTACATCTTTTTCAATCTTAAATCATCAGCAGTTCTCGGGCTCTCATTTTGTGCCACGTAATTGTCTAAACCATACTTCAAAGCATTTAGAACAACTAAAGATAAAGGGTCCTTAATCAATATCACCAAAAAGGTAAAACATGCAATCCTTTAGCACCAGGGAGCTTCTGTCTCATTACCTCTGTGTGGGGTCCCAAGATACTGCATTGCTTTTTTTGAGCGGGGAGACACCACCCAGTTTGTGGGATCTTGATTCCCCAACCAGAAATCAAACCTGGGCCCCCATCAGTAGAAACATGGAGCCCTAACCACTGGACCACCAAGAAAGTCCCCCAAGATGCTGCATTCTAACATGCTACCAGCGATGCCCATACCATGGGCCACACTTTGACAGGTTATTCAAAAATTCAAATTAATTGTAAATAAAATTAAAAATCCAGTTCCTCAGTCACAGCAGCACACAGAGTACTCAGTAGTCTCATGTTGTGGAGAGCGGTTCCTCCCATCATCATAGGAAGTTCTGTTGGTCTAGCAGAGGTCTGCTAGCTATGGCCCAGGTGTCGAATCCAACTGGTCTCCATTTTGTTGTTGTTGTTGTTTGGCTATTCTGGGTGTTCACTGCTGTTTCAGGCTCTTCTCTAGTTGCCGGGAGTAGGGGCTACTCTCTAGTTGAGGTGAGCAGGTTTCTCGTTGCGATTACTTTTCTTGTGGCACTTGGGCTCTGGGGCACCCGGGCTTCAGTCGTTGCGGCACATGGGCTCCATAGCTGTGGCTCTGAGACTCCAGAACACAGGCTCAGCGGTTGTGGCTCACAGGATTCGTTGCTCCGCAGCATGTGGGATCTTTCCGGATGAGGGATCAGACCCGTGTCTCCTGCATTGGCAGACGAACTCTTCACCACTGAGCCACCAGGGAAGCCCTGATCTCTTATTTTTGTCAAGAGAGTTTTTTTTGGAACTCAGCTACACACATTTTCCTATGTGTCGTTATGGCTGCTTTCATGCCGGGGGTGGGGGCTGGGGGCAGGGTTGAGTTGTGATGACAGAGACCACGTGGCTCCCAGAGATGGCAATAGTTGTTGCCATCGGACCCTTTCTAGAAAATGTTTGCTGACTCCTGGTCTCAGTGAATTAAGCTTTTCTATATTTTGAGTTAAATTTTAGGAAGGAAGGGGAATGCTACATCTTTTTCAATCTTAAATCATCAGCAGTTCTCGGGCTCTCATTTTGTGCCACGTAATTGTCTAAACCATACTTCAAAGCATTTAGAACAACTAAAGATAAAGGGTCCTTAATCAATATCACCAAAAAGGTAAAACATGCAATCCTTTAGCACCAGGGGAGTTCTGATCTTCTTTAAGAAAAGCTCAGTGGGGCTTCCCTCGTAGCTCAGCAGCAAAGAATCCGCCTGCCAGTGCAGGAGACACAGGTTCAATCCCTGATCTGGGAAGATCCCACATGCTGCAGAGCAACTAAGCCTGTGAACCACAAGTATTGAGCCCACATGCCACAACTACTGAAGCTTGTGTGCCCCAGAGACCATGCTCTGCAACAGAAGCCTGAGAAGCCTGCAATGAGAAGCCTGCCAGCTCACTGCAACTAGAGGAAAGCCCTTATGCAACAACAAACACCTAGAACAGCCAAAAATAAATAAATAAATAAAATTAGAAAAAAAAGAAAAGCTCAGGAAATAGTATCTACTGTGTAAAGAAGCTGACCAAATGACATTTTCTTTCAGACCTCTCCTCTTTTTCTTGAATAGTCAGTATTGCTGGCAAGTGTTATATTTCTCCAGAGTTGCTCATCATCCTTAAAAGAGTCACGTACATCAGATTTCTGACTCTATTTTACTTCAGTCAGGCCTATGTGTCCCTCAGGGACGAACATGACAGACGTGAAATCCTGCTTCCAGTCCAGTACAGGAGGACTGCCGGGCCAGCCGGCAGTCGAACAGGTCCTGAAGAGAGTGGCAGATAGGCTAAGAAAAGAAAGAAGGACAGAAAAGATGGGGTTGAGAGGGACAGCAAGAAGGCAGACAACTCTAGAGGTTGCTGACAAGTTTATTGAATTCGCTCATCCCTTTTATACTTCACCAAGTAATTGTGTACACGTGCTTTAGGCCAGGTGTCGCTCATAACACGTGCTTTAGGCCAGGTGTCGATCATAACACGTGCTTTAGGCCAGGTGTCGATCATAAACTAGGTGTTACCTCCTGGTGTGTTATTACAATGGTTCTGGGTCATAATGCCCCTCAAGCCCTGTAAAGAGGCTCCAGGTGTTCTTTATGATAGCTAAGGAACGTCTTCACAACACCTGGGGTGGCGGGACAGAGAGCTATGCTGTTATCAGCCCCTGTTGCCAGGGCAGCATCCAGGGCTATGTTTCCTTAAAGGAAACCCCTTGAAACAGGGGCAGGCTCCCTTGGGGGGAGAGGACTAACAGCCTCTACACTGAGACGGTGGATGGAGAGGTAGCTCAGCAGCAAAGAATCCGCCTGCCAGTGCAGGAGACACAGGTTCAATCCCTGATCTGGGAAGATCCCACATGCTGCAGAGCAACTAAGCCTGTGAACCACAAGTATTGAGCCCACATGCCACAACTACTGAAGCTTGTGTGCCCCAGAGACCATGCTCTGCAACAGAAGCCTGAGAAGCCTGCAATGAGAAGCCTGCCAGCTCACTGCAACTAGAGGAAAGCCCTTATGCAACAACAAACACCTAGAACAGCCAAAAATAAATAAATAAATAAAATTAGAAAAAAAAGAAAAGCTCAGGAAATAGTATCTACTGTGTAAAGAAGCTGACCAAATGACATTTTCTTTCAGACCTCTCCTCTTTTTCTTGAATAGTCAGTATTGCTGGCAAGTGTTATATTTCTCCAGAGTTGCTCATCATCCTTAAAAGAGTCACGTACATCAGATTTCTGACTCTATTTTACTTCAGTCAGGCCTATGTGTCCCTCAGGGACGAACATGACAGACGTGAAATCCTGCTTCCAGTCCAGTACAGGAGGACTGCCGGGCCAGCCGGCAGTCGAACAGGTCCTGAAGAGAGTGGCAGATAGGCTAAGAAAAGAAAGAAGGACAGAAAAGATGGGGTTGAGAGGGACAGCAAGAAGGCAGACAACTCTAGAGGTTGCTGACAAGTTTATTGAATTCGCTCATCCCTTTTATACTTCACCAAGTAATTGTGTACACGTGCTTTAGGCCAGGTGTCGCTCATAACACGTGCTTTAGGCCAGGTGTCGATCATAACACGTGCTTTAGGCCAGGTGTCGATCATAAACTAGGTGTTACCTCCTGGTGTGTTATTACAATGGTTCTGGGTCATAATGCCCCTCAAGCCCTGTAAAGAGGCTCCAGGTGTTCTTTATGATAGCTAAGGAACGTCTTCACAACACCTGGGGTGGCGGGACAGAGAGCTATGCTGTTATCAGCCCCTGTTGCCAGGGCAGCATCCAGGGCTATGTTTCCTTAAAGGAAACCCCTTGAAACAGGGCAGCTCCCTGCAGAGGACTGTCACTGAGACTGGAATGGAGTGGAGAGGGAGGCCAGAGGAAGAACTAACAGCCTCTACAAAGATGGTCCAGGGATTGGAAGGAAGGATGGGAGTTGTTCAGACAGACGGTGGGAAATGCAGAGTCAAGGCAGAGGGTGAGAATGTACAGGGCCGGGGAATGTACAGGACCTTGGGTGTGAGCTAGAAGTGGCTGAGGGAGCGGGGCAGGCAGGGCCAGGCTGCCAGGGCCTTGGCCGTCCTAGCTGGATGTTTGGAGCCTGCCTGCCTGCCTTTGGTCTCCTCTTTTCTCCTCAGATTGGAGTCCTTCTGAAAAACCAGGAGGTGGAAGACATTGTGATCTACCTTAGCTCTCTAGGGAAGCACAACTGCATCACAATTGATAATCTGGCCAGCACCTACAAGAAGTGGTTTTTGGCTCATCAGCAAAGCTCCCTAGCCACTGCAACAGAGTGTACGTATCTGCCTTTGCCCCCCACCTCCCGCCCCGTGTAGGGAGAAAGCTGATGTTCAGAGAGGTTGACTGCCTATGCCCGGTCTCAAACCTAGAAGGTGGCAGGACCAGGATCTCATTTCTAGTTGGGACAGCAGAAACCCGAGGCAGGCCTGGTAAAGCAGGATGCTGGATGATGAGACTGACAACGAGAAAGCTGGGGCCAGGGGCACAGGTGCAGGTGAGGGAGGAGGCGGCCGCAGTGGAGCCCGAAGATGGGACACCTTTGAGATGCCTGCTCTGTGACACTGGTCAACTGCCTGATGGGCTCCCTGACTGGGCACCCTCTCAGCTCCTCTTTCCTCTGTCTCTTCCCTGTGCCCCTAGATTATAGATCGGCCAAGGACAGCGGTTCCCCATCAAGTGCATCCCTGAAGCAGAAGGCGAATTTGTCCCCAGACGCTCCCAAGATGGACCTGCTGACCCTGCCCGTGGTCGACATGGGGACAGAGGCGCGCCCATGAGCCTGGAGGAAATGAAAGACGTGGGCGAGCACTACCTCGAGAGGAAGTGGGAGAACAAGGTGCCCTTGATGATAGCTAAGGAACGTCTTCACAACACCTGGGGTGGCGGGACAGAGAGCTATGCTGTTATCAGCCCCTGTTGCCAGGGCAGCATCCAGGGCTATGTTTCCTTAAAGGAAACCCCTTGAAACAGGGCAGCTCCCTGCAGAGGACTGTCACTGAGACTGGAATGGAGTGGAGAGGGAGGCCAGAGGAAGAACTAACAGCCTCTACAAAGATGGTCCAGGGATTGGAAGGAAGGATGGGAGTTGTTCAGACAGACGGTGGGAAATGCAGAGTCAAGGCAGAGGGTGAGAATGTACAGGGCCGGGGAATGTACAGGACCTTGGGTGTGAGCTAGAAGTGGCTGAGGGAGCGGGGCAGGCAGGGCCAGGCTGCCAGGGCCTTGGCCGTCCTAGCTGGATGTTTGGAGCCTGCCTGCCTGCCTTTGGTCTCCTCTTTTCTCCTCAGATTGGAGTCCTTCTGAAAAACCAGGAGGTGGAAGACATTGTGATCTACCTTAGCTCTCTAGGGAAGCACAACTGCATCACAATTGATAATCTGGCCAGCACCTACAAGAAGTGGTTTTTGGCTCATCAGCAAAGCTCCCTAGCCACTGCAACAGAGTGTACGTATCTGCCTTTGCCCCCCACCTCCCGCCCCGTGTAGGGAGAAAGCTGATGTTCAGAGAGGTTGACTGCCTATGCCCGGTCTCAAACCTAGAAGGTGGCAGGACCAGGATCTCATTTCTAGTTGGGACAGCAGAAACCCGAGGCAGGCCTGGTAAAGCAGGATGCTGGATGATGAGACTGACAACGAGAAAGCTGGGGCCAGGGGCACAGGTGCAGGTGAGGGAGGAGGCGGCCGCAGTGGAGCCCGAAGATGGGACACCTTTGAGATGCCTGCTCTGTGACACTGGTCAACTGCCTGATGGGCTCCCTGACTGGGCACCCTCTCAGCTCCTCTTTCCTCTGTCTCTTCCCTGTGCCCCTAGATTATAGATCGGCCAAGGACAGCGGTTCCCCATCAAGTGCATCCCTGAAGCAGAAGGCGAATTTGTCCCCAGACGCTCCCAAGATGGACCTGCTGACCCTGCCCGTGGTCGACATGGGGACAGAGGCGCGGCCCATGAGCCTGGAGGAAATGAAAGACGTGGGCGAGCACTACCTCGAGAGGAAGTGGGAGAACAAGGTGCCCCTTTGACGGGCGGGTGGGCGGGGCTTGGAGACTGGGCAGGCAGGGTTCACCTGCCCCACCTGCTCCACCTTCTGGCTGGGGGAGCTCTGGGGCGTGGGCATCCTTACCTCCCCTTGGCCTCTTCTGTGTATGAGAACAATACCTGCCTCACAAGGTTTCTGTGAAGACGGATTGATAACGATGTTTCTGAAAGTATCATGGTTCTCTTCCTCCAACTCTTTCATCATGACTGCATCCTGAGACCAGGGTTGCATGTTCATCACAGCCGGGACTCAAGACCTGGCGGGGTCCTGGTACTGAGTCGTCATTCCAAAAACACGTAACGAGTGAAGGAAAGAACCGACTGCGTGAATTAAGTTATCCGAAAATATTTATCGAGAGCCTGTGGTATGTCAGGCACTACTGTTCTAGGTGCTGCCTGGAATAAAATGTTCCCAGTCCCCAGGAAGCTGAGAGACTAGTCAGGGAGGCAGAGACTACCACTATAATATTATCTACCAGTAAATATTTTCTTTTATATAATTTTATAGCATACATGCCTAGTATAATATAATAAAATGTCTGGAGAAGGAAATGGCAGCTCGCTCCAGTATTCCCGCCTGGGAAGTCCCATGGACGGAGATGCCTGGGGAGCTGCAGTTCACCAGGTCACAGAAGAGTCTGACACGACTGAGCCACTATAAACAACAACAACAACAAGGGCCTTGTGTGTGTGTATTCAGGGACGTGTGCGCTTCTGTGTAAGGAGCCTTGTGCACTGACCACTCAGATGGTACTCAGGGGTCCCCTTGACCACGTGTGGTTTCTTCCCTCTGGAGTCACTGACATCGGCACCTGCCTTCACGGGGCCTAGGGGAAGAGGTGCGTGAGGCTCCGCGTCTGCCCTGGGCCGGGAGGGAGGCCAGGAAGAATGAGCGCCGGCCTTGGCTCTCCCCGCAGCTCACCATCCCCTCCATCAAATACTCGGAGCAATGCCGCCTGGTGCGCAGCGGCAACAAGCACTTTGACGAGCACTGCCGGCCGACCACCATTGGTGGGGAGATGGAGGACATCATCAACAGGTTCCACGTGGACACCTTTCTGGTCTACCTGCAGTGCTGGAAGGTCTGCAAGGCCCATGGCCTCCCGCTGACCGAGGACATCCTCGTCAGAGGTACGGGTCTTGGGACTGGTCCTCAGAAAGGCACCAAGGGGGCCCAGAGCTGGGGCCGCGGGGGCAGCCACCTGAGGCTTGTCCTTCCACGTGCAGCCAGCCATGCCACTGTGGCCTGAGGTGGGAACCCTGGGGAGAAGGGGTGGGTGGAAGAACAGCAACACCTGGTTTGCTTTCATGTCTTTATTTTTGGCTGTGCTGGGCCTTCATGGCCACATGGGCCATTTCTCTAGTTGCAGCAAGCGGCGGCGGGTAGGGGGCCCTACTCTTGACTTGCAGTGCTCAAGCTTCTCTGGTTGCAGAGTGCAGGCTCTGGGAGCATCTGTGGCGGGGGTAGGGGTGGGGTTTCCTTTTGCTTCTGGTTGCTCTGAATGGGAGCTTCCCAGGTGGCACGGTGGTAAAGAACCCACCTGCCACTGCAGGAGATATAGGAGATGCGAGTTCAGTCGCTGGGTCTGGAAGATTCCCCTGAAGAGGGAAATGGCAGCCCACTCTAGTATTCTTGACTGAAGACTCCCACAGACAGAGGACACTGGTTGGCTACAGTCCATGGGATCGCAGAGTTGGAGTGAAGGGACTTAGCACTTGGTACACTCTGGATATAAAGACACTAGTTCATGTCTGGCCACTGTCCTGACTATTGTCTGTTGGTTCTCCTTATGACAGAGAACAAAGGCTGTATTCAGGGACGTGTGCGCTTCTGTGTAAGGAGCCTTGTGCACTGACCACTCAGATGGTACTCAGGGGTCCCCTTGACCACGTGTGGTTTCTTCCCTCTGGAGTCACTGACATCGGCACCTGCCTTCACGGGGCCTAGGGGAAGAGGTGCGTGAGGCTCCGCGTCTGCCCTGGGCCGGGAGGGAGGCCAGGAAGAATGAGCGCCGGCCTTGGCTCTCCCCGCAGCTCACCATCCCCTCCATCAAATACTCGGAGCAATGCCGCCTGGTGCGCAGCGGCAACAAGCACTTTGACGAGCACTGCCGGCCGACCACCATTGGTGGGGAGATGGAGGACATCATCAACAGGTTCCACGTGGACACCTTTCTGGTCTACCTGCAGTGCTGGAAGGTCTGCAAGGCCCATGGCCTCCCGCTGACCGAGGACATCCTCGTCAGAGGTACGGGTCTTGGGACTGGTCCTCAGAAAGGCACCAAGGGGGCCCAGAGCTGGGGCCGCGGGGGCAGCCACCTGAGGCTTGTCCTTCCACGTGCAGCCAGCCATGCCACTGTGGCCTGAGGTGGGAACCCTGGGGAGAAGGGGTGGGTGGAAGAACAGCAACACCTGGTTTGCTTTCATGTCTTTATTTTTGGCTGTGCTGGGCCTTCATGGCCACATGGGCCATTTCTCTAGTTGCAGCAAGCGGCGGCGGGTAGGGGGCCCTACTCTTGACTTGCAGTGCTCAAGCTTCTCTGGTTGCAGAGTGCAGGCTCTGGGAGCATCTGTGGCGGGGGTAGGGGTGGGGTTTCCTTTTGCTTCTGGTTGCTCTGAATGGGAGCTTCCCAGGTGGCACGGTGGTAAAGAACCCACCTGCCACTGCAGGAGATATAGGAGATGCGAGTTCAGTCGCTGGGTCTGGAAGATTCCCCTGAAGAGGGAAATGGCAGCCCACTCTAGTATTCTTGACTGAAGACTCCCACAGACAGAGGACACTGGTTGGCTACAGTCCATGGGATCGCAGAGTTGGAGTGAAGGGACTTAGCACTTGGTACACTCTGGATATAAAGACACTAGTTCATGTCTGGCCACTGTCCTGACTATTGTCTGTTGGTTCTCCTTATGACAGAGAACAAACACCGGTCTGTGTCTGAGGCTAGAGCTTGGTGGGCTTAGACTCCAGGCCTCAAGCTCTTGGGCCAGAGTTTTAGAATATCAAGGTATTTCCCCTCCCCAGTGAAGATAGCTTTATTGTTATTCTCCCCCTAATTTTAATTCTTGCTCAGTTACAATTTTTTAAAAATATTTATTTATTTATTTATTTGGGGGGGTGGGGTGAGGAGGGAGGGGAGCAGGCGGGCCACTTCTATTGGTTTTTCATTTATCTGTTTTCATGCATCTTTGTTATTTGGCCCGTGTGGGCCTCCCATCGCGGTGGCCTCTGTTGTCGCAGAGTGCTGGCTCTGGGCGCATGCGCTCCAGAGCTCCACCTTGGTAATTGGACACATTGGTCCAGCTGCTCCACAGCACGTGGGATCTTCCCAGGCCAGGGATCGAACTGGCGCCCCTTGCACTGCAAGGCAGTGTCCTTACCCACTGGACCACCAGGGAAGTCCTCAGTTACATTTTTTAAAACAAAAATAAAATCCCCACAGCCTGAGTTGACCACTGAAAACATTTTTGTGACTGTCCTTTCACAAATTCTCTTTTGTCTTTATTTACTATTCACAACAAAATTATTTCTGTAAATCATTTTTTAAAAAGTCATGTATGGGGCTTTGCAGCGCATGCGCCCAGCGCCGGTGCTCTCGACAACAGAGGCCACTGTGATGGGAGGCCAAAGAACAAAGATCTGGTTGCAGAGTGCAGGCTCTGGGAGCATCTGTGGCGGGGTAGGGGTGGGGTTTCCTTTTGCTTCTGGTTGCTCTGAATGGGAGCTTCCCAGGTGGCACGGTGGTAAAGAACCCACCTGCCACTGCAGGAGATATAGGAGATGCGAGTTCAGTCGCTGGGTCTGGAAGATTCCCCTGAAGAGGGAAATGGCAGCCCACTCTAGTATTCTTGACTGAAGACTCCCACAGACAGAGGACACTGGTTGGCTACAGTCCATGGGATCGCAGAGTTGGAGTGAAGGGACTTAGCACTTGGTACACTCTGGATATAAAGACACTAGTTCATGTCTGGCCACTGTCCTGACTATTGTCTGTTGGTTCTCCTTATGACAGAGAACAAACACCGGTCTGTGTCTGAGGCTAGAGCTTGGTGGGCTTAGACTCCAGGCCTCAAGCTCTTGGGCCAGAGTTTTAGAATATCAAGGTATTTCCCCTCCCCAGTGAAGATAGCTTTATTGTTATTCTCCCCCTAATTTTAATTCTTGCTCAGTTACAATTTTTTAAAAATATTTATTTATTTATTTATTTGGGGGGGTGGGGTGAGGAGGGAGGGGAGCAGGCGGGCCACTTCTATTGGTTTTTCATTTATCTGTTTTCATGCATCTTTGTTATTTGGCCCGTGTGGGCCTCCCATCGCGGTGGCCTCTGTTGTCGCAGAGTGCTGGCTCTGGGCGCATGCGCTCCAGAGCTCCACCTTGGTAATTGGACACATTGGTCCAGCTGCTCCACAGCACGTGGGATCTTCCCAGGCCAGGGATCGAACTGGCGCCCCTTGCACTGCAAGGCAGTGTCCTTACCCACTGGACCACCAGGGAAGTCCTCAGTTACATTTTTTTTAAAACAAAAATAAAAATCCCCACAGCCTGAGTTGACCACTGAAAACATTTTTGTGACTGTCCTTTCACAAATTCTCTTTTGTCTTTATTTACTATTCACAACAAAATTATTTCTGTAAATCATTTTTTAAAAAGTCATGTATGGGGCTTTGGAGCGCATGCGCCCAGAGCCGGTGCTCTGCGACAACAGAGGCCACTGTGATGGGAGGCCCACACGGGCCAAAGAACAAAGATGGATGAAAATAAAATGAACGAAAGACCAATAGAAGTGGCCAAAAAAAAAAAAAAAGTCATGCGTGTTGTGTGTGTGTGTGTGTGTGTGTGTGTGTGTATAAATATTTTTAATGTTTTAAAAAATCATCTAAACCTTTAAAAAACGTTGACATTGCCCTTCTACCCTTCCGCCTGCTCCCTTCTCAACTGTGCGATCTGTGCCCTCCCCCAAAATAACCAACATTGATAACCTTGGATTTCCCTGGCGGTTCAGTGGTTAAAATACTGTGCTTCCAGTGTACGGGGCATGGGTGCAATCCCTGCTCAGGGAACTAAGATCCCACATGCTGCACATGACCAAAAAAAAAAAAAGTAAATAAATCAAAAGTAAAAAAAAAAATGTATATAACAAAAATCTTTTCAAACAAAACTGTGAATTTATTAAAAAAAAAAAAAAAGCCTGCCTCTGCCCTAAAGGCTCAAGGTGGGGAGGGGGCTTGGGCTGACAGGTGTGTTTCTCTTCCTGCTCACAGCCCTGCTGTATCCAGGAGACAAGATCATTTTCCAGAACGACCAGGTCTGCCCGATCTGTCAGCCTGGAGGGTACTACTCAGACCAGAAGACTTTCAGTAAGAACCTGGACCTGCGCAGGCCCCAGGGTGCCTCCATGCCTGTGGTTCAGAAGCTTGACAAGCTGAGTGTCAGCCCCTCCCTTTCTGTCCTGTGGTCCTGCCCCACCACTGCCTCTTGTCTGAGGAGGTGCGGGGTCACCTTGTTCCACTGTGTGTCCTGACCTGGTGTGTCCACCCCAGCTGATCCCCACGACTGGCTGTGTGTCTCCCTGGCTTCTGGCTCCAGAGCCTCCTTGCCTCACTCCGGCACAGCTGCCCTCCTGGCCACATCCTATGTGACCTTAAACTATCTGGAAAAGGTCAAACAGAGGGACTTCTTAGGGCTCACATTTTTCCAGGACAGTCTGGCAGCCCTTCTCTGCCTTTTGTCTTTATTTACTATTCACAACAAAATTATTTCTGTAAATCATTTTTTAAAAAGTCATGTATGGGGCTTTGGAGCGCATGCGCCCAGAGCCGGTGCTCTGCGACAACAGAGGCCACTGTGATGGGAGGCCCACACGGGCCAAAGAACAAAGATGGATGAAAATAAAATGAACGAAAGACCAATAGAAGTGGCCAAAAAAAAAAAAAAAGTCATGCGTGTTGTGTGTGTGTGTGTGTGTGTGTGTGTGTGTATAAATATTTTTAATGTTTTAAAAAATCATCTAAACCTTTAAAAAACGTTGACATTGCCCTTCTACCCTTCCGCCTGCTCCCTTCTCAACTGTGCGATCTGTGCCCTCCCCCAAAATAACCAACATTGATAACCTTGGATTTCCCTGGCGGTTCAGTGGTTAAAATACTGTGCTTCCAGTGTACGGGGCATGGGTGCAATCCCTGCTCAGGGAACTAAGATCCCACATGCTGCACATGACCAAAAAAAAAAAAAGTAAATAAATCAAAAGTAAAAAAAAAAATGTATATAACAAAAATCTTTTCAAACAAAACTGTGAATTTATTAAAAAAAAAAAAAAAGCCTGCCTCTGCCCTAAAGGCTCAAGGTGGGGAGGGGGCTTGGGCTGACAGGTGTGTTTCTCTTCCTGCTCACAGCCCTGCTGTATCCAGGAGACAAGATCATTTTCCAGAACGACCAGGTCTGCCCGATCTGTCAGCCTGGAGGGTACTACTCAGACCAGAAGACTTTCAGTAAGAACCTGGACCTGCGCAGGCCCCAGGGTGCCTCCATGCCTGTGGTTCAGAAGCTTGACAAGCTGAGTGTCAGCCCCTCCCTTTCTGTCCTGTGGTCCTGCCCCACCACTGCCTCTTGTCTGAGGAGGTGCGGGGTCACCTTGTTCCACTGTGTGTCCTGACCTGGTGTGTCCACCCCAGCTGATCCCCACGACTGGCTGTGTGTCTCCCTGGCTTCTGGCTCCAGAGCCTCCTTGCCTCACTCCGGCACAGCTGCCCTCCTGGCCACATCCTATGTGACCTTAAACTATCTGGAAAAGGTCAAACAGAGGGACTTCTTAGCGAAACCGTGGAGGGCTTCTCACAGATTGTGGGTTGGGTGTAGGGCCCCTGCAGAGGACAGTGCTGGCAGCCCCTTCTCTGCCTTTTATAGCAAGAGGTGGGCTTGCACCCCGCCACAGAGCAAAAAGAACTCTGCACTCAGATCAGCTGGAGTCCTCACTAAGTTCATGGGCTCCTTTGTCAGGAGGTGACTGGTGGGCAGGCTGCGAGCCAGCATCGGTGGTGACTGCAGACTGGAGAATGGGCAGCAGCCCTGCGGAGGGCGGAGAAGGGTCAGCTGACCGAATACCATGATGGGGGCGGGACCCAGGACCTGCCCACAACCGTGGATCACTGCCTGATGCTGGCTCAGGTGGTCTGGCCAGACAGCTGGGGTGGGACGCAGCCGAGAATCTGCCAAACCAGGGGTTAAATGGACAAGTTACCTTGCTCACTGAGCCTCAGCATGTCCAGCTGTAAAATGGGCACAACGGCTCTACCAAAGGACCGGTGAGGACCGGTGGGTGAAGCAAGTAAACTTCTTAGCAGTTAGTACCCGAGCGTTGATCAATCATAGCCTGCCCCATCAGGGTGTTCTTCAGTGCAGGAGTCAGTCAGGCCTGCAGGTGGCGCTGTCCACAGCCCTGGTGGGGAAGAGCTGAGCACTGGTCGGGCAGTGTGTTTTCTTACCGCCTAGTGACTGCCTTCCAGCCTAAACTCCTGAGCCATGGACCAAGAGAAGCTGAGGGTACTACTCAGACCAGAAGACTTTCAGTAAGAACCTGGACCTGCGCAGGCCCCAGGGTGCCTCCATGCCTGTGGTTCAGAAGCTTGACAAGCTGAGTGTCAGCCCCTCCCTTTCTGTCCTGTGGTCCTGCCCCACCACTGCCTCTTGTCTGAGGAGGTGCGGGGTCACCTTGTTCCACTGTGTGTCCTGACCTGGTGTGTCCACCCCAGCTGATCCCCACGACTGGCTGTGTGTCTCCCTGGCTTCTGGCTCCAGAGCCTCCTTGCCTCACTCCGGCACAGCTGCCCTCCTGGCCACATCCTATGTGACCTTAAACTATCTGGAAAAGGTCAAACAGAGGGACTTCTTAGCGAAACCGTGGAGGGCTTCTCACAGATTGTGGGTTGGGTGTAGGGCCCCTGCAGAGGACAGTGCTGGCAGCCCCTTCTCTGCCTTTTATAGCAAGAGGTGGGCTTGCACCCCGCCACAGAGCAAAAAGAACTCTGCACTCAGATCAGCTGGAGTCCTCACTAAGTTCATGGGCTCCTTTGTCAGGAGGTGACTGGTGGGCAGGCTGCGAGCCAGCATCGGTGGTGACTGCAGACTGGAGAATGGGCAGCAGCCCTGCGGAGGGCGGAGAAGGGTCAGCTGACCGAATACCATGATGGGGGCGGGACCCAGGACCTGCCCACAACCGTGGATCACTGCCTGATGCTGGCTCAGGTGGTCTGGCCAGACAGCTGGGGTGGGACGCAGCCGAGAATCTGCCAAACCAGGGGTTAAATGGACAAGTTACCTTGCTCACTGAGCCTCAGCATGTCCAGCTGTAAAATGGGCACAACGGCTCTACCAAAGGACCGGTGAGGACCGGTGGGTGAAGCAAGTAAACTTCTTAGCAGTTAGTACCCGAGCGTTGATCAATCATAGCCTGCCCCATCAGGGTGTTCTTCAGTGCAGGAGTCAGTCAGGCCTGCAGGTGGCGCTGTCCACAGCCCTGGTGGGGAAGAGCTGAGCACTGGTCGGGCAGTGTGTTTTCTTACCGCCTAGTGACTGCCTTCCAGCCTAAACTCCTGAGCCATGGACCAAGAGAAGCTGAGAGGGTGACTTTTGTCCTGCTTAGACAGGCCCCAGTTATAAAAGATAGAGGTCCTCCGGGCAGGGATGGGCTGGTTTCACTGGCTACCGGACTGCCTTGTGAAAAATTCTGGAACCCGATGCACGCTTGCTGGGAAAGAGTGCTGCGGCAACTGTCCCAGCAAGCCTGCCAGGCCCCAGGTTTGGGGCCTTAGCTTTTACCGCCCTTGTCTCCAAGGCTGGATTCCTCTTTGGAGGGCAAGAGGGAGTCGGGGCCGCAAACAAGAGATGACTGAGCATGCCTTGTAATCACTTGGGAGGTCACCATGCTAGGGAATGAGAAACCCAAGGCCCCACAAGGGGACTGACTTGCCCCAAGTCGCCCAGTCAACCAGGCCAGGAGCCCAGGGCCATCACCCTGTCCACCTCACCAACAGGGGCCCACAGGTCTAGACACCCCAGCCCTCTGGACCATGCAGACAGAGTCAGGGCCCCACCCAGATGAAGAAGTTCGCTTTTCGGGGCTCTGATTTGGACTACATGACCTATGCCCATTACGATGCCCGCAAGATCTGTCACTCAGAGGTGGGCCCCCCATCACCCTGACCTGCTTACTCCCCGAGGCCCCATTGATCCGGATTTCCCATCTCCTGACAAGATATCCCTCTATTTCTCCTCCTCTAGGAAAATGCCAAAGAAAATCAAGAAAATCACCTTTAAGGAATTTGAGGCATTCACGAGGTCTGTAGCAATCCTGTAATTCTGGGAGGGGGGGCGGGTGGGAGGAAGGGGCAGGGCTGCAGGGTTCAGGAAGGGGCGGTAAAATGACACTTAAGGGTGCCAGGCAGATGTTGCTCTCCCTGCATAAAGCCTCTCGACAATTCTATGAAGTTACTCTTTGCATTCCCATTTCACAGAAGAGGAAACTGACGTACAAGCAGGTTGAATATCTTCCCAAAGTCACAGATCTAGAAAGCACTGGAGCAAGGGCCAGCTGTACTGGCAGTTAGTACCCGAGCGTTGATCAATCATAGCCTGCCCCATCAGGGTGTTCTTCAGTGCAGGAGTCAGTCAGGCCTGCAGGTGGCGCTGTCCACAGCCCTGGTGGGGAAGAGCTGAGCACTGGTCGGGCAGTGTGTTTTCTTACCGCCTAGTGACTGCCTTCCAGCCTAAACTCCTGAGCCATGGACCAAGAGAAGCTGAGAGGGTGACTTTTGTCCTGCTTAGACAGGCCCCAGTTATAAAAGATAGAGGTCCTCCGGGCAGGGATGGGCTGGTTTCACTGGCTACCGGACTGCCTTGTGAAAAATTCTGGAACCCGATGCACGCTTGCTGGGAAAGAGTGCTGCGGCAACTGTCCCAGCAGCCTGCCAGGCCCCAGGTTTGGGGCCTTAGCTTTTACCGCCCTTGTCTCCAAGGCTGGATTCCTCTTTGGAGGGCAAGAGGGAGTCGGGGCCGCAAACAAGAGATGACTGAGCATGCCTTGTAATCACTTGGGAGGTCACCATGCTAGGGAATGAGAAACCCAAGGCCCCACAAGGGGACTGACTTGCCCCAAGTCGCCCAGTCAACCAGGCCAGGAGCCCAGGGCCATCACCCTGTCCACCTCACCAACAGGGGCCCACAGGTCTAGACACCCCAGCCCTCTGGACCATGCAGACAGAGTCAGGGCCCCACCCAGATGAAGAAGTTCGCTTTTCGGGGCTCTGATTTGGACTACATGACCTATGCCCATTACGATGCCGCAAGATCTGTCACTCAGAGGTGGGCCCCCCATCACCCTGACCTGCTTACTCCCCGAGGCCCCATTGATCCGGATTTCCCATCTCCTGACAAGATATCCCTCTATTTCTCCTCCTCTAGGAAAATGCCAAAGAAAATCAAGAAAATCACCTTTAAGGAATTTGAGGCATTCACGAGGTCTGTAGCAATCCTGTAATTCTGGGAGGCGGGTGGGAGGAAGGGGCAGGGCTGCAGGGTTCAGGAAGGGGCGGTAAAATGACACTTAAGGGTGCCAGGCAGATGTTGCTCTCCCTGCATAAAGCCTCTCGACAATTCTATGAAGTTACTCTTTGCATTCCCATTTCACAGAAGAGGAAACTGACGTACAAGCAGGTTGAATATCTTCCCCAAAGTCACAGATCTAGAAAGCACTGGAGCAGAGATTTGGGCCCAGCTGTACTGGCTCCAGGGGCTGCCCTCTAAACAGCAGGTCCAAATGCCTCTGCAGAACAGGTGGTGTGCAGCTAAGAGTCTGGATTTAGAGTCGTGCCTGCGCCCCGCCACTTGCCGGCTGTGTGACTGTGGGGACATCGCGCAGCCTCTCTAGGCCTCTGAATCCTCGCTGGTGAGGCGGACAGAGTGCTCGGCACAGTGCTGCACTCCACACTGCTTCACAGCGGCGGGCTCAGCTGGAAAGGAGCCCCAGCCGCCCCCAGTCTCCATGACGACCATCCCTGTCTCCTCCTCCTCCTCCAGGAAGCTGAAGAAGACGAGGCCCAGAGGTCCGCAGCTAACGCATCCCAACTCCTTCTGGCCGGGGCACCTCCTGGACAAGCTGCGGCTCTACCTGCCCACTGTGACCACGGACCGGAGCCTGGCCATCTTCAGCTGCGTGCAGCACCGGTCCCACGCCTACTCAGCCACCTACCACCCTGACCACTGGTGGCCCACGAAGGACATGAACTACATGACCTATGCCCATTACGATGCCCGCAAGATCTGTCACATCAACTAGAGGGGCCCAGGGGTCACCAAACCTACCCATCCTGGGGCCAGGCACCAGGGCAGCGAGCAGCCCGGAGCTGTAGACGCAGGGGGGGGTGTCAAAGAGGCAGACAAGGGACGTCCTCTCAGTGGGAAGGCCTGGACCAGCTGTCTCCACACTCAGCGTCCAGAGCCTCAGAGGGTGGATGTGTCCAGGGAAACGTGGTGTTTGAGCGTTTCCCTCTCCTGACCTCTATCCAGTGGTTAATAAAACCAGGTTGGAGTTTTCCTCATGTCACCTGTGATCCCGCTGATGTGATTTTCGGCTCAGGAGGTGTGGCCAAAGGGGTGTTGGAAAGCCGGGGCCTGGGTCTGGGAAAAACAGCAGGCACGTTTCCTGGGGTGTGGATGGGGATGCCTGCATGGCACCTCCAGCCTCTCAGCCTCCCGACCTCAGTGCCCGCCAGGAAGCAGCAGGCAGAGTGGGTGCCCCTGGGCCCTCCTCTCGAAATCAGATAAGCAGCAGCATGTCCCTCATCCCCAAAGACTGAGCCCCCTGCATCACTGCTTCCAAAACTCTTGGGGCTTTCACAACGGCAAGCACGCTGTCCATGCTCTCTGGCTCATCAGACCCTTCCCCTGACTCACCCGCCTGACCCCCTCAGGACCTTTCCCTTCTAGACACACACCCTGCGGGCTGCTCTTAGCCTCTATGCTGGGTATCCCAGTTGACCCCCACCCAAGTGGGATTCCTGATGTGGGATGCCAGCGATGTGACCTTGGACAAGGCATTCCCTTCCCAGCTCGCATTTCATGTCTCTGGGTCTCCTCACACTCTCTTTCACAGTCAAAATCTCACCATGGAGTTGTCAACACTTGCTCCCTTCCCTTCTCACCCATCACAGTCAACAACACAATCCATTTCAGCTTCCCTCACCATCTGGCTGTGTAACTACCACACATCACTCATGACAGGACAGCCATATTGTATTCAGGTTGTGAAGATTTTTTTTTTAATTTTGGCCTCTTTTATTTATTATTACTTTTTATTTTTATTTATTTATTTATTTTGGGGGGGGGTGTAGAGGGAGGGGGCGGGCAGGCCACTTCTATTGGTCTTTCCATCTTCGTTCTTTGGCCTGTGTGGGCCTCCCATCGCAGTGGCCTCTGTTGTCGCAGAGCACCGGCTCTGGGCACATGTGTTCCAGCGCTCCAGCTCGGTCATTGGACACATCGGTCCAGCCACTCCGCGGCACGTGGTGGGATGTTCCCAGGCCAGGGATTGAACTGGCACCCCTTGCACTGCAAGGCGGTGTCCTTACCCACTGGACCACCAGGGAAGCCCCCATTAAAAAAAAAATTTTTTTTTTAATGTATTTATTTGGTTGCACTGGGTCTTAGTTATGGTATGTGGGATCTAGTTCCCTGGCTAGGGATTAAACCCAGGTCCCCAGCATTGGGAGCACAGAGTCTTAGCCACTGGACCACCAGGGAAATCCCCCTATTATTTTTTAAATTCATTTTCATTCATCTTTATTCTCTGGCCTGTGTGGGCCTCCCATTGCAGCGGCATCTCTCCTTGCAGAGCACCGGCTCTGGGCGCATGCACTCCAGAGCTCCGGCTCGGTGATTGGACACATCGGTCCAGCCACTCCGCGGCACGTGGTGGGATGTTCCCAGGCCAGGGATTGAACTGGCACCCCTTGCACTGCAAGGCGGTGTCCTTACCCACTGGACCACCAGGGAAGCCCCCATTAAAAAAAAAATTTTTTTTTTAATGTATTTATTTGGTTGCACTGGGTCTTAGTTATGGTATGTGGGATCTAGTTCCCTGGCTAGGGATTAAACCCAGGTCCCCAGCATTGGGAGCACAGAGTCTTAGCCACTGGACCACCAGGGAAATCCCCCTATTATTTTTTAAATTCATTTTCATTCATCTTTATTCTCTGGCCTGTGTGGGCCTCCCATTGCAGCGGCATCTCTCCTTGCAGAGCACCGGCTCTGGGCACATGCGCACCAGAGCTCTGGCTCGGTAGTTGGACACATCAGTCCAGCTGTTCCACCCCATGTGGGATCCTACCGGGCCTGGGATCGAACCAGTGCCCCTTGCACTGCAAGGTGGACTCTTTACCCACTGGCCTACCAGGGAATCCCTCAAGGGCCATTTTTTTTTCCTCGTGAAATTTGGTTTTCACAATGTTAAAAACAAAAGCTAAAATTAAATCAAGAACAATGAAAAACTAGACCATCTAGCATAATGGTTAGACGTGTGGATTTGTGTATGCTTGTGTGTCAAATCTCTAAAATTCACCCTCTACATATGTAAGACGGAGAAACTAATAAAACTGCCTCATGGAACTGCGAAGCCCACCGAATGAGTGTTGCTGCGGTCTCACTGCTATTTATAAATTCATGCAGGAAAATTATTAGGAACTCACTGTTTTGTTCCCTCCTGGCCACTACGGGGCGCACTTCAGAAACGAGGGTGGAAATAACCTAAAAGTTGGGAGTATTTTCCGGAGGAGCGGCTTCAATTCCTGGCGGAAGTGAGTGTGTCCTCCCCAGGCTTCAGAAGCTCAGAAAGAACTCCAAATTTTCACGTGGTCCCAACTGCAGGCATGAAAGATTGTAGTGCTACTCCTAGATAATAACTAGGAAAACACAGGTAGCCTTGACTTTTTTTCAGTATTATTTCTCTGACGTGTCTTCAGGATCTTTGAAGGGCCCCAAACCGGAAGTGCTTGCCTTTTCCCTTCCAGGATCCAAAGGTGACATCCCAGCAGCCCCCGCGCGCCTCCTCCCTCTTCCTCAGCGCTGCCTACCGGGGTGGCAGCCATCTCTTACTCGGTGAGTGTTAATCCTTGGCCATCCGCGTCTCTGCAGTCTGCATCTGACCCCATTGCCTCCTGCCGGGGAAGCCCGTCCTTCCGAGCAGCCGTCTTGGTGGGCATTGCCCTTGTGGGCTGGAGAGCGTAGTGGATCAGAGCGAAGCGGCCCGGCGGGTGATGGAGGCTCACTTCCCAAGGCCGCTTGCTCTCCAGCGGAGGCCGCCTGGGGTCAGTCAGCTCCCGACAGCATGTTTGAGCCCTGGGGCTGCAGGGCCCCGGTTGGAGCCTGATTAAGAGAGTTCCTGGGGGCCGTGGAGCGACTAGGGGGATCTGACATGTAGGCCCTGGGCTCAAGTCCTCGGATCACTTCGCGCAGCGCTGTCTGCCTACGTGCATTCTTCTATTAACTTTGCTCGGCAGTCCCCCAGTTTTTAGTTCTGGGTTTGCTGCTTTGGGCGGGATCGCCGAAAAAATCAAAATGTCGAACTACGAGTCGAGTAGTTGAGTTAACTGAAATTCCGGTGGCGGGTCAGGATCTCTGAGAATGTGAAATAGCATCCTCATCTCCGAGGATGCATCCTCCTTTGAGGGCATTCTTGGCTTTGACGGGGCAGGGTGACCCCTAACCTCCTAGGATCGCATCTGGAGAATGGTTTGTATTCTGCCAGCTTCGGAATCGGGAGGGAAAGCAAGTCTGGCAGAGGTACCCATTCCATTCCCAGTTTGCTCAGTATCTGGTGATTGGAAGACACTCTGCGACAAGAGTTCAAGCCCCGCGGAGGGGCGGGAGCGCCTCCTTCCAAGAGTCCTCTTTGACTTGGTCTCTCGCCTGTTTCTTGAAGGCATCATGGCCGCCCTCAGACCCCTCGTGAAGCCCAAGATCGTCAAAAAGAGGACCAAGAAGTTCATCCGGCACCAGTCAGACCGATATGTCAAAATTAAGGTGGGAGACCCAGGGTGGACGTGTGTGTTGGGGGTGAATATAGGGGTTCCTGCACAGGCTGTTGGGCTTCTGACATCTCCCAACTCTCATGACCATTGTTAGATGAACTGGCCTCTGACTGGTGACAGAGGTGTCTGAAATCCCAAGTGTCT
Organism: Tragulus kanchil; assembly: GCA_022376925.1. Classification (NCBI taxonomy): domain Eukaryota; kingdom Metazoa; phylum Chordata; class Mammalia; order Artiodactyla; family Tragulidae; genus Tragulus; species Tragulus kanchil. The sequence continues at coordinate 223,888,574 of JAIOJX010000030.1, read as the reverse complement.
CTTTGCCTCACTGATTCTCAGTTTCTTGATGGGTGAATGTAAATTTAAATGACATTTAAATGCCTGTTTTCAGGTACCTAGAGGCTTATATTAGTTACACACCAGGGGGATTTATGATAGCATGAGAGATACTACGCTTATTTTATAATTGAGAAAACTTGGGCGTTGAATCTTCACCTCACTTTATACACATTCTTCTTATGTTCCATTAATACACAGTTTTTTGCGGAGGCCGCCTGGGGTCAGTCAGCTCCCGACAGCATGTTTGAGCCCTGGGGCTGCAGGGCCCCGGTTGGAGCCTGATTAAGAGAGTTCCTGGGGGCCGTGGAGCGACTAGGGGGATCTGACATGTAGGCCCTGGGCTCAAGTCCTCGGATCACTTCGCGCAGCGCTGTCTGCCTACGTGCATTCTTCTATTAACTTTGCTCGGCAGTCCCCCAGTTTTTAGTTCTGGGTTTGCTGCTTTGGGCGGGATCGCCGAAAAAATCAAAATGTCGAACTACGAGTCGAGTAGTTGAGTTAACTGAAATTCCGGTGGCGGGTCAGGATCTCTGAGAATGTGAAATAGCATCCTCATCTCCGAGGATGCATCCTCCTTTGAGGGCATTCTTGGCTTTGACGGGGCAGGGTGACCCCTAACCTCCTAGGATCGCATCTGGAGAATGGTTTGTATTCTGCCAGCTTCGGAATCGGGAGGGAAAGCAAGTCTGGCAGAGGTACCCATTCCATTCCCAGTTTGCTCAGTATCTGGTGATTGGAAGACACTCTGCGACAAGAGTTCAAGCCCCGCGGAGGGGCGGGAGCGCCTCCTTCCAAGAGTCCTCTTTGACTTGGTCTCTCGCCTGTTTCTTGAAGGCATCATGGCCGCCCTCAGACCCCTCGTGAAGCCCAAGATCGTCAAAAAGAGGACCAAGAAGTTCATCCGGCACCAGTCAGACCGATATGTCAAAATTAAGGTGGGAGACCCAGGGTGGACGTGTGTGTTGGGGGTGAATATAGGGGTTCCTGCACAGGCTGTTGGGCTTCTGACATCTCCCAACTCTCATGACCATTGTTAGATGAACTGGCCTCTGACTGGTGACAGAGGTGTCTGAAATCCCAAGTGTCTCTTTGCCTCACTGATTCTCAGTTTCTTGATGGGTGAATGTAAATTTAAATGACATTTAAATGCCTGTTTTCAGGTACCTAGAGGCTTATATTAGTTACACACCAGGGGGATTTATGATAGCATGAGAGATACTACGCTTATTTTATAATTGAGAAAACTTGGGCGTTGAATCTTCACCTCACTTTATACACATTCTTCTTATGTTCCATTAATACACAGTCTGCTTTTTCTTAGCTTGGAAGAAGCATGAAAGTGGCTCTGTATTTCTGCTGGTCAAATGTAGGAGCTCCTTTTTTTTTTTTTCCACCAGAAAAATACAATGAAATTATGTTACCCAAAGACAGTTGCTCTTTGGCACATTTCCTTTTCACCTGGTCCTCTTTGTTTTTTTTTCCCCAAAAGGAAGAGTTGGCATTTTCACAGACATTAACTCTGTGCTTTCTTGCAGAGGAACTGGCGGAAACCCAGAGGCATTGACAACAGGGTGCGCCGAAGATTCAAGGGCCAGATCTTGATGCCCAACATCGGTTACGGGAGCAACAAGAAAACAAAGCACATGCTGCCCAGCGGCTTCCGGAAGTTCCTGGTGCACAATGTCAAGGAGCTTGAGGTGCTGCTGATGTGCAACAAGTGAGTTGGGTCCCACCTCTGGGTTCAGGTGTCAGAAGCAGGCCGGTGAGAGGGTTTGGGCGGGCACTCCAGAGCTTCTGGGACGCATCTGGAGGAGGCTTGTGTCCTTGGGAGCTCGGTGGATGCTCACTGGGGACTCCAGAATGCCTGCTAGAGAGACTGGGTGGAGTGCTGGTGTCCTGAAAGTCGAGACCCAGGACCTGAAGAGGATAAATGGCTTTGCTTGACCCTGCGGTGTCCTCTGGCCATTTTGAGAGCGCTGCTTATGTGGGCAGGGGGTGCGGGGATGAAGTGTAGCCTCAGACCCTGGGGCCTTTAGTGCTGTGTCCACAGGGGTCTTCAGAGGCTGCAGGATTGAAACTTAGCTGATGCTTGGAGTAACTCAATATATCACTGGTGAATGGTGGGGGTACAAGCACCAGGTAGGAGGTTGTGCATACATTAAAAACAGTTGTCATATATAGAAAATTCCCAAGCAGAGAGGAAGGTATTTTAAACATGCACAGTGTGATTGGGGGGGTCGGGGGAGGGGGACACTTCTATTGGTCTTTCATTTATCTATTTTCATCCGTCTTTGTTCTTTGGCCTGTGGGCCTCCCATCACAGTGGCCCCTGTTGCAGAGCGCCGGCTCTGGGCGCATGCGCTCCAGAGCTCCGGCTAGGTAGTTGGACACACTGGTCCAGCCGCTCCGCGGCATGTAGGGTCTTCCCATGCCAGGGATCAAACCGGCGCCCCTTGCACTGCAAGGCAGTGTTCTTACCCACTGGACCACCAGGAATGCCCAGTGTGATTTTTAAAGACGCGTGGACTCATTTATGTCTGCACTGGGTCTTTGATGCTACACTGTGGGCTTTCTCCAGTTGCAGTGAGCGAGGTCCAATCTCTAGTTGTGATGCTTGGGCTTCTCATTGGGGTGGCTTCTCCTGTTGCAGAGCGTGGCCTCCGGAGCCCAGGCCCAGTGCTTTGGTGCTCAGGCTTAGGCACTCTGGCATGTGGGACCTTCCAGGACCAGGGTTGAAACCTATGGCCCCTGCATTGGTCGGCAGGTTTATTAACAGTGAACTAACTACCAGGGAAGTCCTTGCCCGCTGCCTTTAGCATCTTAACTCTGAAATTCCTCCAAGGGATCTTGTGTTAATGGCGTCTCTTTGCTGAAGTGTACTCATTAGATTGGATTCGTTGACACCCTGAGATGGGGTGTGGTGTGGCCATGAAGGAATGAGTAGACTAGTACCTGGTACCTGCCTGACACATGTTTGGTGTTGTCATTCACTGTGTGAGTTTCAGCATTGTTACATTTCAGCTTGTCTGCAGCAAACAAAATGTTTATGGTCTGGGCTGGGAAGCCCTTGGCTTAATCAGACTGTTGGATTTTTGCTGTTGGTTACTTTGCAGAAAGTTTACCAAGTCCAAGTTCCCTGAGACTGCCTTGAGCTGGGCCAGTTGGCTCAAAGAACTGAGGGAAGACCTCTGAACCTGGCGTCTGGGGTTGAGCCTTCTGGCCTGGGGGTGGCTTGGGAATTCACTCCCACTTTGTGGGCCCTGGTTTCCTGATCTGTAAAATTGAGTCGATACTTGGGTTACAAGGCTGCTGGGAGGATTAAATGGGAGGACAGTAAACACTTAGAGCCTTGCTGTTAGTCCCATGAACTTAGGGGCGTCAGCAGCCCCAGTCTTCAGTGCTGTAGCTCTAGAAGCAGAGGGCCTAAAGCCCTTGCCTCGCCAGTGGAATACTATATCCCAGATGGGCCTCCTGACCCACGTACTGATTCTCTTCCAGGTCTTACTGTGCTGAGATTGCTCACAACGTCTCCTCCAAGAACCGCAAGGCCATTGTGGAAAGAGCAGCTCAGCTGGCCATCAGAATCACCAATCCCAACGCCAGGCTGCGCAGTGAAGAAAATGAATAGACAGCTCATGTGCACATTTTGTTTGTGGTAATAAAAACATAAAACCCGACTGTCTGGCATCTACCCCCTCGTTTTACTCTTCGGTTTGTTTGATAGTTTGTCAGAGATTATTGTTCTTCCTGTTTGTGCTCTATGGAACCTTCCATTTGGAAGGGGTGTTTGTGAAGAATATGTGATCCTTGGCAAGGCTGGGCCCTCAGGGGCTCAGACCATCCTAGGTTGTGAGACCCCTGCTGGAAAGGACCTTGCACCTTGGAGCAGGCAGTCATTTTCAGTCTCACTTTGTAAAGTTAGAAGTTACCCCATGTGGTTCTTGTGAAGATTGAGAATAGTCAAGTTACCTTTTCAGCCATAGCCGTAGATCTTAGGCAACAGTAGGTAGAATTCAGCTGTTTTATGAGGCCATTTTTCCAAGACATGGTATTCAAGAGGTAGCACAGGTCACATGGGACAGGGCGTGTGGCACTCTGGCACATGATTGGGTTTAAGTCCCCTGTTTCTAGTAGGTGTCTTATGGACCGGGACCTAGTCAAAACCTGATCTGACGTATTTGTTGAATAAATGATTGGTCATTTCACTATCTCTGAAATGCAGCATTCAGATGATCCTGACTACTGAGGAAAGGAAACTGCAGAGAAAAGAGTGATGGTTCAGGATCTGTCCTTTATTTACCTGGGATAGCAGAAAACTCTTCGGCCTGTCGTTTTATGTTTGTGTCCTTGATACTAAAACCAGAAAGAGGATGGGTTCACAGACCACCTGGGCACACCTTGGAGGGGGTACCCGAAAAGGGGGTTTGTACTTTTCCTTTGTACTTTCCTGTTGGCTACCCAAGAGTTTGGGAGTTAGAAAAAATAATGCATCTAATTCATCTTCCCCACCCACCTGGCCCTGCAAAACAGCTTTCTAATTTATTGCTGCCACTTAGAAATCAAGCATTTTTGGATTTTAAAGTGTGAACAGCGAGGAGGTGTCTTGGGTTTTCAGATTCCCAGCCAGATCAGAGTCGCTGAAGTGAGGAAACGGGAGTGCTGAGAGCGGCAGCCAGGACAGCAGTGGGAAGGAAGGCCAGCCCCCTGCCTCCTCACTCTTGCAGCTGTGAGCACAAGAGTATTTCTAAATATTAAATACTTTGTGAGCAGGGACCACCGGCAGGAAGGAAGGGCTAATCTGTATGAGGTCACGTCTGTCGTCCATGGGAGGCTTAGAAGGCCAGTCCCCTCGTTTTACTCTTCGGTTTGTTTGATAGTTTGTCAGAGATTATTGTTCTTCCTGTTTGTGCTCTATGGAACCTTCCATTTGGAAGGGGTGTTTGTGAAGAATATGTGATCCTTGGCAAGGCTGGGCCCTCAGGGGCTCAGACCATCCTAGGTTGTGAGACCCCTGCTGGAAAGGACCTTGCACCTTGGAGCAGGCAGTCATTTTCAGTCTCACTTTGTAAAGTTAGAAGTTACCCCATGTGGTTCTTGTGAAGATTGAGAATAGTCAAGTTACCTTTTCAGCCATAGCCGTAGATCTTAGGCAACAGTAGGTAGAATTCAGCTGTTTTATGAGGCCATTTTTCCAAGACATGGTATTCAAGAGGTAGCACAGGTCACATGGGACAGGGCGTGTGGCACTCTGGCACATGATTGGGTTTAAGTCCCCTGTTTCTAGTAGGTGTCTTATGGACCGGGACCTAGTCAAAACCTGATCTGACGTATTTGTTGAATAAATGATTGGTCATTTCACTATCTCTGAAATGCAGCATTCAGATGATCCTGACTACTGAGGAAAGGAAACTGCAGAGAAAAGAGTGATGGTTCAGGATCTGTCCTTTATTTACCTGGGATAGCAGAAAACTCTTCGGCCTGTCGTTTTATGTTTGTGTCCTTGATACTAAAACCAGAAAGAGGATGGGTTCACAGACCACCTGGGCACACCTTGGAGGGGGTACCCGAAAGGTGGTTTGTACTTTTTCCTTTGTACTTTCCTGTTGGCTACCCAAGAGTTTGGGAGTTAGAAAAAATAATGCATCTAATTCATCTTCCCCACCCACCTGGCCCTGCAAAACAGCTTTCTAATTTATTGCTGCCACTTAGAAATCAAGCATTTTTGGATTTTAAAGTGTGAACAGCGCAGGGAGGTGTCTTGGGTTTTCAGATTCCCAGCCAGATCAGAGTCGCTGAAGTGAGGAAACGGGAGTGCTGAGAGCGGCAGCCAGGACAGCAGTGGGAAGGAAGGCCAGCCCCCTGCCTCCTCACTCTTGCAGCTGTGAGCACAAGAGTATTTCTAAATATTAAATACTTTGTGAGCAGGGACCACCGGCAGGAAGGAAGGGCTAATCTGTATGAGGTCACGTCTGTCGTCCATGGGAGGCTTAGAAGGACTGTCACGTCCCCTTTGAATGACTGTCCTGAGTTTAAGGGCCCAACTGCTGGCAGCTCCGACAAGCCTGTGTTGGGGTCCCTGGAGAAGGTGCTGTAAGCCCCGACCAGGAGCCGCAGGGCCCACCAGTGAGATGGATAAAGGGCAGAAGTAGCGGCCTGCAGTGGTAGGAGGGTTAGGCTCTGGCTTTGACTTCTGGTGGGCCTCCTTGCGAGCTGGGGTCCCCTGGAGGCAGGGGAGTGCTAGCTGAGTTCCATGGAGTCTGTGCTGGGAGTGGAAGCTGAATCCTTTTGGATGCTTTCAAAGAGGGCAGTCAGCTCGGGGTTGGATCGAATTTGGGATGAGAAGTCGGCCATGATGGGGCTCTTGCCCACTTCCGGGATGGTCAGCAGGGCAGCCACTGCTCTCATGGCAGAGCGCTTCAGTTCATCTTGCTTCTCAAACTCCTGTTTCACGGAACCAGCTTTGACCTAAAGTGGAAACAATGGGCATGAGCCTGACCCTGCACTTTTACTGGTCATCTGTCATCTCCGGCTAACGCCCCATCTAGCTTTATATACCGTGCCTAAAGCAAGCTCTTGGCACCGCTGGACTTGATGAATGGGTTGCTCTGACAGCCTGGGAGCTGGTCCCTTCCGCCTCAAGTGCAACCCATTCTGTGGACAGGCCTTAAGTTGCCTGGCCTGCTTTCTGTTGCTTTATCCCTTACCCCGCCCTCCTATTCAGAGAGTCTCCGGAATTTGCCTACCGTACAGATTCTGCTGTGCCCTCAGGACACTCCACGACTCAGCCCAGCCAACACCTAGGCTCTTCCCTGGGGAGGCCAGGGTAGAGGTTACTATAAACTTCGCATTGGGGCTGGGTTCAGACGGCTGTGATCCCTCTTTAAGCTCCAATCTAAAATACTCTGGTCTCTTTTTAGTTAATTTCTACCCTTCCAAAACCCAAGTTAGTTACTGCGCTTGGCTAGTATTTATTGGGTCCCCCTGGGTGTGACAGACTGTTTTCAATGCATAGGTTTCCAGGAACCTTCTGCCTCAGCAGTCAATCAACCAGTGATTTCTGTCTTTCTAAGGCTCTGCCTCAGTTTCCCCATTAGGATGTCAGAGGAGGGAGTCCACCATGTTCAGCATCCCCAGTTGTACCCTGCACCAGGCCTAACACTCAGGAAATGTTTTTTAATAAAGAGAGCTAGGTTTGAATCCCAGCTCTGCAGTTTATTGCGTGGCCTTAGGCAATAACCTCTGAACCTTTGTTCCCCTGTGTATCTAATGGTATGAATAATTACTACTTAAGGCAGTCCGTGATAATGACTGAATACAGTGCTTCATACACCACCTGTATCTCAGGAGATTCTCCCCATAAATGGTAACTATGAACCATTGGCAGAGGACCTAGCAGGTGTGCCCAGGGCTGGGCACAGGGCCTACCTTAGCAGTGCACGTGGCCCTGAGGGGCTCGATGAGCCGGTCCACTCTCTGCAGGACAGGCACGGGACACAGGGTAGCCAGTCGGGCGAGCATGATGAAGGTCAGCATCTGACCAGGGGGAAGGAGACAGTGTTTGGTGAAAAGGCCCAAGTAACAGGCCCCTGGGTGAGAGCCGCGGTCTGAACCCAAGTCCAAACTAGCAGCGGCCTCCCTGTCACACTGATCTCTGCCAGCCCTCCCCAAATAGTTATTGACTGTTCTGGTGCATTTTCTCAGGAAACACAGATTTACAACTGGCTCTAAGTGGAGTGAAACTTTGGGGTGATGATTACCCCTTCTTCATTCACTTTTGTATTGTCTTAGTATGCACTGTGCTCAGTTGTGTCCAACTCTGCGACTCTGGACCGTAACCCGCCAGGCTCCTCTGTGGAGTGGGTTGCCATGCCCTTCTCCAGGGGATCTTCCCAACCCAGGAATCAAACCTGCAACTCTTGGGTCCCCTTCAGTGCATGTGGATTCTTTACCACTAATGCCACCTGGGAAGCCCCTTTTATGTTTTCCATTGACTAGACAAGCATAGTTAATCACTTTTAATTATTTTTATATTGCTTTTTCATTATAGAAGGGATTCATGGCCATTTTATATATATATCTATATAAAAGGCACAAAAAGGACTGAAAGTAAAACCTGACTCCCCAGGTAATAAAATGGCCCAAACTTCTGGAGCTCACTTGCCACCTGATACTGGGTCTGGGCCACCTTCACAGCAGCACAGAGATACCACTCCAATGCAGTCAGGATCCCACAACTAGCGGGACCCAGTTTACTGAGCCAGCTCCCCACGAGCAGACATTTGGAAGCTGCCAGCTTTCCCTCAACTCCCAGAAAGCTGTGGAAAACCACCCTTCACCTAAAACTCTGAACGGATGTTTAGGAGCTAGTCCATGGAGTCCGTTCATGAAGTGTCTAAGAATTCTACATTTTAAAATGTATGTAGGGCTTCCCCGGTGGCTCAGTGATAAAGAATCCACCTGTCAATGCAGAAGACGCTGATCCCTGATCTGAGGTGACGCCACATGCCGCTGAGCAGCTAAGCCTGTGTTCCTCAATTACTGAGCCCATGGGCTGTAACTACATGATTCTAAATTCTACATTTTTCTAGTTCTGGCCAAACCATCCTCCCAAGGCCTTGCCCAGTGTTGGCTCCCACCAAAGGTGTGAGACGTGGGTTCTTTTTCTTATTGCCAAGGAACAAAGCCACCCTTCTCATGCGGGTGCCTGGGGCAAGTATGGAGGACAAACCAGCTGTGGGTCCAGCAGGGCACTCGTCCTACCCGGATATCGTAGTGGTCCTTCAAGCCGTCCTCCACATGGTTCAGGAACTCACAGATGTCCAGCTGGCCGAGGCAGCTCTCGAGCAGCGAATACATGCACTCGAAGGCTGCCTTCCGCACATCCAGCCCGTCGTCCACCGTGTGCTTAAAGGGCCCCATCTCCACCTGCAGGAGGGAGGCAGGAAAATGGGCTGGAGGCTGCAGCCCCAGGGCACAGGGTATCTCCTGGTTCCTGGTGTGCACCCTCCCTTGTTCAGTACTGCACCCTGTCCCCAAATCATGCCTTAGACTCTCAAGTCCCCCATGCCTTTGCTCAGCCCACCATGCCTTTTGATAATGATAAAAGTAACAGTTCTAATGACAATTGTTATACTGGGTTTTTGGGCCACCTTACTACAGCAGCACAAAGAGATACCATTTTTTTCCAATGCCTGACTCCCAGGTAATAAAATGGCCCAAACTTCTGGAGCTCACTTGCCACCTGATACTGGGTCTGGGCCACCTTCACAGCAGCACAGAGATACCACTCCAATGCAGTCAGGATCCCACAACTAGCGGGACCCAGTTTACTGAGCCAGCTCCCCACGAGCAGACATTTGGAAGCTGCCAGCTTTCCCTCAACTCCCAGAAAGCTGTGGAAAACCACCCTTCACCTAAAACTCTGAACGGATGTTTAGGAGCTAGTCCATGGAGTCCGTTCATGAAGTGTCTAAGAATTCTACATTTTAAAATGTATGTAGGGCTTCCCCGGTGGCTCAGTGATAAAGAATCCACCTGTCAATGCAGAAGACGCTGATCCCTGATCTGAGGTGACGCCACATGCCGCTGAGCAGCTAAGCCTGTGTTCCTCAATTACTGAGCCCATGGGCTGTAACTACATGATTCTAAATTCTACATTTTTCTAGTTCTGGCCAAACCATCCTCCCAAGGCCTTGCCCAGTGTTGGCTCCCACCAAAGGTGTGAGACGTGGGTTCTTTTTCTTATTGCCAAGGAACAAAGCCACCCTTCTCATGCGGGTGCCTGGGGCAAGTATGGAGGACAAACCAGCTGTGGGTCCAGCAGGGCACTCGTCCTACCCGGATATCGTAGTGGTCCTTCAAGCCGTCCTCCACATGGTTCAGGAACTCACAGATGTCCAGCTGGCCGAGGCAGCTCTCGAGCAGCGAATACATGCACTCGAAGGCTGCCTTCCGCACATCCAGCCCGTCGTCCACCGTGTGCTTAAAGGGCCCCATCTCCACCTGCAGGAGGGAGGCAGGAAAATGGGCTGGAGGCTGCAGCCCCAGGGCACAGGGGTATCTCCCTGGTTCCTGGTGTGCACCCCTCCCTTGTTCAGTACTGCACCCTGTCCCCAAATCATGCCTTAGACTCTCAAGTCCCCCATGCCTTTGCTCAGCCCACCATGCCTTTTGATAATGATAAAAGTAACAGTTCTAATGACAATTGTTATAATCGATTGAACGGTTATGTTCTGCCAGGCACTGCGCTGAGTACGGGACAGATGACACCTGACTAAATTACCACAGAAGCCCCAAGAAGACAGTATAACTGTTAACTCCGTTTAGTATAGGCGGGAACTAAGGCTCAAAAATGTTAACTCACTTGCCCAGGGAGACTAGCCCAAGCTAGTAAGCACTTCAACAAGAATGAAAAACTCAGGTCTCTGAAGTTCTTATAACCACAAGGCTCTGCTCTTTTCTTTTTTTAAAATTTTTATTTATTTTTGGCTATTCTGGATTTTCACTGCTGCCACAGTCTCCTCTCTAGTTGCAGGGAGTGGGGGCTCCTCTCTAGTGGAGCTGAGCAGGCTTCTGGTTGCAGTGACTTCTCTTGTGGAACTTGGGCTCTAGGGCACACAGGCTTCAGTAGTTGTGGCACGTGGGCTCAATAATAATTGCAGCTCCGAAGCTCTAGACCACAGGCTCCATAGTTGTGGCTCACGGGCTTCGTGGCTCCGCAGCCTGTGGGATCTCCGCAGATCAGGGATGGAATTCATGTCTCCTGCACTGGCAGGTGAACTCTACCACTGAGCTACCGGGGAAGCCCAGCTCTGCTCTTAATGGTAAACTTCTCACCCCTCAAAGCCCACTTCAAATACCCTCTTACTTCAGGGGAACTTTCCTAACCTCTCTAAATAGGTCCTCCTCCAAGATGCTAGGTGGTTCAGACCTTCTCTTTATATCGTGCAAGAACTAGGCTGTTAAGTCAATTTTACCCCCTGCCTCTTAAATCCAAACTTTGCCCCATGGGCTGTAAGTTCAGTAATCAGCTGAGAGGGTGGTCCCTCTCCTTGAGGTGGCCATGAGCTCCCTGGTGGCTCATGTCTGGTCCAGTTGAGTCCTGGCGCCCCTCGAACACCTGCTGAATGCCAAGTGATCACAAGAGTTGCTGATGTTTAGTGAGCACTGATGGCCCAGAGCAGTTCTGAGCACTGACTGTGTACCCAGAGGAGTTATGAGCACTTGCAGGATTTAACTCACTAAATCTCTTCAGCAACCCTATAATGTTGACACCATTATTTCCTTCCTTTTGCCCATGAAGAGAAACTGCAGCTCAGAGGATCTGGGTGGCCCCAGCCAGGTTCACACAGCCAGGAAATGAAAGGGCAGATTTGACCCTGTGGGCCAGCGCTTGGTCTGATGAACTTGACCCTCCCCCTCGCCCTAGCCCAGCAGTCAGGCCTAAGGGCTCCCTACTCTGCTCTCCCCTGGCTTCACCTCTCGGATGAGGTCCCGGCGGATCTTCGTCTCCTGGTAGAGGAAGGGCAGGATGTCGTCCAGCAGGTCACGGACCAGCGAGGGCTTATTGTGCACAGCGGAGTTGAAGAAAGCCAGCGTGGCCCGGCGCACGTTCAGGTCTGGGTCTTGGAGGCTCTCCATGAACTCTCCTAGCAGCAAGACCGGAGCAGGTATGAGGGGTAGCATAGCCACAGCTAAACACAAGCGGCCCCCACCCCACCTCATTTCTGTGGTTAATGGGAGCATCGCAGACCTGGCTGGACTGGTATGGATATATTATGAGCATCTACTTGGCACAGCAAACCTTCAAAGTCCAGATAGAATGCAGACTTGAGTCTGGCCTAGGTTCAAATCCAGACTCGACCACAGCCTAACTGTGGGACCTTGGGCAGCCTCAATATCCTCATCTGTAAAATGGGGGTAATAGCAGTACCCACACTGTAGGACTGGTTTCAGGATCAAAAATGTGGTAATGTCTATGAAACACTTGCCAAAAAGAAAAAGCACATTGCAGAGCACTGAGTGAGGACTCTATAAATGCTACCTTGATTTTATTTCAGATGAGAATTCTGAAGATCAGAGGGCTAAAGAGACTTACACAAAGTCACACAGCACTCTTCTGAGTATACCTTTGTGAGTAGGTCAGACTTTTTAAAAACTATGTTAATGTTTTATATATTCAACAAATAAACAAAATCAACAATGAGAGGGGCCCCTAAAAAAAGCCTGTATTTCAGATGATTAATATCACCAGCCAGGGGCTTCCCTGGTGGTCCAGTGGGTAAGGACACTGCCTTGCAGTGCAAGGGGCGCCGGTTCGATCCCTGGCCTGGGAAGATCCCATGTGACGCGGAGCGGCTGGACCGATGTGTCCAATGACCGAGCCGGAGCTCTGGCGCGTGTGCGCCCAGAGCCGGCGCTCTGCGACAACAGAGGCCACCGCGATGGGAGGCCCACAGGAGCCAAAGAACAAAGACGGATGAAAATAGAGAAATGAAAAGACCAATAGAAGTGGCCCGCCCATCCCCCTCCCTCCCCACCCCACCCACCAAAAAAAGATAAATAAATAAAAAATTAAAAAAAAAAAATGATACAAGGGCTTCCCTGGTGGCTCAGTGGTAGAGAGTTCACTGGCCAATGCAGGAGACACGTGTTTGGTCCCAGATCCAGGAGGATCCCCCAGGCTGCGGAGCAACTAAGCTCGTGAGCCACAACTATGGAGCCTGTGCTCTAGAGCCTCGGAGCTGCAGCGTTGAGCCCACGTGCCGCAACGACTGAAGCCCCTGAGCCCTAGAGCCCAAGTTCCACAAGAGAAGTCACTGCAACCAGAAGCCTGCTCAGCTCCACTAGAGAGGAGCCCCCACTCCCTGCAACTAGAGAGGAGACTGCGGCAGCAGTGGAAACCCAGAAAAGCCAAAAATAAATAAATTAAAATTTAAAAAAGAGAGATACAGATGAACTTATTTGCAAAGAAGAAACAGACTTACAGATATTGAAAACAAACAGATACCAAGAAGAAAGGGGGAGAAGGACAAACACTGGGCGACTGAGATTGACATATACAGGCTACTATATATAAAACAGGAAACTATTAAGAGCCTGCTGTACAGCCTAGGGAACTTTACTTGATACTCTGTAATGAACTGTATAGGAAAACAATCTTAAAACAAAGAGCAGATGTACTATATGTATAACTGATACACTTTGCTGTACACCTGAAACTAACACAACATTGAAAAATCAACTACACGCCAGTAAAAATATTTTTAAAAAAGAAGAAGAAAAATCAGCTCAAGCCCAAGAACAGGGTGGAGAGGACCGAGGCAGGCAGAGGGACGGGTGCTCACCGATGAAGGTCTTCAGGAGGGGGTCGATGGGGTGGGGCTGGTCGGAGATGAGGTGCTTGACCGCCGTGATGACAGTGCAGCGCGTGTGCGGCCGACCTGCAGGACGGGAGGGGCGGCGTTGGCGGGGCGCCGTGGGTCGCAGACCCTGCAGACACCGAGGTTCCCCTCGTCTCTGTGGGAGGGGGAATCACAGCCCCGCCCCATGCAAAATCCGCTCCCTGCCCCCCGATCTTTGGGGAAATCATTGCTACCACTTTCCTTGGCAGCCCAGAATCTCCCCTGAATTCCTGCTGAAGCTGAGACAGTACGGCTGCTGGTTCTCGAGCAACCACACCGAGGACATGAACAGTGAATGAGAACCTGAGACAGAGCTCAACCTGAAGAAAGACCTCTATACAGGCCTTTGAGCCGTGTTCTATTTCTCAGACACAGTATCGCAACTAATCTTCAGGGATAAGAAGAATAAATAATACAATATTAGTTAAAATGATTTATAAAAATCATTCTTAATCTCCACTTTACAAGTGAGGAAAGAGAGACCAGAAAGGTTAAATTCAGGTCTTGGGTCACATAGCCAGGCCAGAATTCACCAGCTGCTTCTGAGCTCTCTCTGGATCCTCCTTCCAGCCTTCATTCTCCAAGGAAGGAGCAGTTGAGCTTCCAAAGGGCTACACTCCCTTAATTTTGCTTTTCTGCTTGCTTTTGAGCAGAGAAGCTTCAGAAAAGGAAGGAAATACATTTCCCATCAGGGTGGAAGAAATGAATGAGCAGTCCTCACTGCTTTCCATGACCCCCCACCCCTCCTAGCACACAGCACTGAATGGGTTAAGGCTTTTTCCATCCACAGACTTTCATTCAAGACTCAGGACAAAGTTTACTAGGGTATGAGCGAGGGAGCTACTGACTTCAAACCTGCAGCTTTTTCCTCTTTCTCTTTCCACTCTGACTGGCTCCTAAGAAGATTCAGGGTGGCTGGTGAAGATAATACACATGGAATAGGATTAAGTGAATTAAGAAAACAATGAGGCCAAGGACAAAGAGAGATGGCAACCAGAGTGAGGGGCATGCAGGGAGAGGCAACTAGGAAGTCCCCAGAACCTTCTAGAAGCGGGTGGCTGATCCAGCTCAAAGCATCCCCCAGCCCGTGGTAGAAAGGAAATGTGGCCAGTTAGCTGATTCAGCAGTGGGCAGGAGACCCAAACAGACCTGAGCTCTGAAAAGGCAGGGCTCAGACTTCCCTGGTGGTCCAGTGGTTAAGAATCTGCCTTGCAATACAGGGGTCATGGGTTCAATCCCTGCTCTGGGAGGATCCCACATGCCACGGAGTATCTAAGCTCCTGTACTACAGAGCCCGTGCTCTGCAACAGAGATGCTGCTGCAATGAGAAACCTGCGCGCCGCACTGAGAAAAAGCCCATGCACACTAACAAAGACCCACTATGGCCAAAACTAAGTGAATTCATTAAAAAATTTTTTTTAAAAAAAGGAAAAGAAAGAAAGGGCAGAGCCGCCCCTCATCCTGAGACCCTCGCCTCCCAAGGCTCCTTGTGAAGAGCCCTGTGTAGTGTCATAGGTGACATCCACAACATGGCCATCCTGTGCACACAGCGGTGAGGGCCAGAGCCGCTGCTTCCACACCAGTCTACCCAGTCAGGACGTGACTCGAACCACTAACATAGCAACAACAGCGGATACTAACAGTACTAATTAGGTAGCAGCCACTGGACCAAGCACGATGTCAGCATTACATCAGCTACCACCACTGATCACACGGAGGCCAGTGACCAGCTCTGGGACTGGAGGCCTTTCATTCGCAGGGGCTTTGACCGCCTCACCTGCCTGCCTTCTCCCTCCCTGAGCGGCGGAACATCCTGACACGCCATGACCCCACGACTTAAGATCCCTGGCCCTGTCTGAATCCCAGGGTCTCGCCTCCACTCTGAGTCCCGATTGACATTTGCTCCTGATCCACGCCAGTCTGAATGAGCAGCATTCTGCAGCCTGCCATTTCTGGCCCCTCAGAATTGCCTTTACCAACCTTCGCCTGGAGCATGTGGCTGCTGTCCACACCCAGCGGCATTGTGAGAAGTCTATTTGTTGGAAGGACACAACAAGAATTCTGTCCCCTCCATCCCAGAGGGTCCCACGGGAAGAGGCCCCTGAGTCTCAGAAAACGTTATTTTTAACAGCTCCTCTGCATTGAATCTTATCAACACCGTGACTCTCAGGCCCAGTCACCTGAACAGGCTCACCCAGTGTGGACCTCTCAGGCACACTGCCCACCTCTGATCTGGGCCGCCCTTTGCCCCATCCTTGGGCCCCTACCTGCAGCGAGTTGCTTCCGGAACCGCGGCAGGAGGAAGGGAGGATTCACGAGGACCAGCTTCCCAATGCACTCGGCCACCACCCCCCGGGTGCCCTCCTCGGCGCCCTCGCAGCGCTGGAACAGCAGAGTCCAGATGTCCTCAGCGTAGGGCTTCAAGCTGTCGGGCTGGGCAGCCCCCAGAGCCTCCCGCAGCGAGTGGAGCAGCAGGTACTGCCGCCGGGGCTCGGCCTCCATCTGCCCCAGCAGGAAGGGCAGGAAGTCGGGCAGGTTCCCCGCGCCCACGCGGCCCAGCGCGTAGGAGGCAGCCACCCTCACGTCCTCGCTGGGCGAGCCCAGGGCTTCCAGGAGCACCGCCTTCAGCTCCCGCTGCGGTCCTGGCCCAGCCACCTGGCCCACCTCGGCCAGCGACAGGAACGCCAGGACCTTGACCCCTGGGCTGGAGCTGGGCGACCTGGCATCGCAGACCAGGCGGGTGGCTGTGCCTGCCGCCTCCTGGGGACAGGCTGTGGCCAGGGCTGCCACACAGCGAGCCAGCGAGTGGAACACCTGCTTGTGCAGGCCGGGCCCGCCGTCTGCCACCTGCTCATACACAGGTGCCGTGAGCAGGCCGATGAGCTCCGCATAGTCCACGCAGGGCGGCCGGGTCCCCACCAGGGCCTGCAGGAAGCCTTCGGCGGCCGCCAGCACCCCAGCTGGCAGCAGGGGAGAGCGCAGCAATCGCAGCAGCTCTGTCAGCACCGGACCGCTGACCTCGGCCATGGAGGCCGGCTGGGCGCGGGTCACGGTGGCGAGGAAGTCCACGGCCAGCTGGGCCACGTGCATGTCGCTCTCGCTGACCAGGGCGGGCAGCTGGGCCAGCACAGCCCGCACAGCGGATGGCGGGAGGCCCAGGCCCTGACTCTGGGCCAGGGCGGCCAGGGCCGCCAGCGTGGCTAGCCTCAGCGCCCGCTGGTTCTTGCGCAGGAAGGAGGCCAGGATGGGCAGCGCCTCGGCCAGAACGGGCTGCAGGTCGATCCGCAGTGGGGACGCGGCCACCAGCGTCAATGCCTTGACGGCCGAGAGCCGGGTGATCTCGTTCCGCAGGCGGTCCAGGAGGAGCAAGAGCAACGGCTCCAGGTCGTCCCCGAGCCGGTCACCCAGGTGGCCCACAAGGTGACCCGTGCAGGAGATGGCCCGCTCCTTCACCTCCTGGTCCAGGTCAGTGGCACGAAGCCGGGCCAGGGTGGCCGCGGACATCTCTCCGACGTAGGGCTCGGGGTCCAGCATCCGTGGCCCGTCCAGTGGCCACAGGGCCCTCACCAGCTCCTGGAGCACCAGCAGGGCCTCGGCTGCGATCCTGGCCCAGCCACCTGGCCCACCTCGGCCAGCGACAGGAACGCCAGGACCTTGACCCCTGGGCTGGAGCTGGGCGACCTGGCATCGCAGACCAGGCGGGTGGCTGTGCCTGCCGCCTCCTGGGGACAGGCTGTGGCCAGGGCTGCCACACAGCGAGCCAGCGAGTGGAACACCTGCTTGTGCAGGCCGGGCCCGCCGTCTGCCACCTGCTCATACACAGGTGCCGTGAGCAGGCCGATGAGCTCCGCATAGTCCACGCAGGGCGGCCGGGTCCCCACCAGGGCCTGCAGGAAGCCTTCGGCGGCCGCCAGCACCCCAGCTGGCAGCAGGGGAGAGCGCAGCAATCGCAGCAGCTCTGTCAGCACCGGACCGCTGACCTCGGCCATGGAGGCCGGCTGGGCGCGGGTCACGGTGGCGAGGAAGTCCACGGCCAGCTGGGCCACGTGCATGTCGCTCTCGCTGACCAGGGCGGGCAGCTGGGCCAGCACAGCCCGCACAGCGGATGGCGGGAGGCCCAGGCCCTGACTCTGGGCCAGGGCGGCCAGGGCCGCCAGCGTGGCTAGCCTCAGCGCCCGCTGGTTCTTGCGCAGGAAGGAGGCCAGGATGGGCAGCGCCTCGGCCAGAACGGGCTGCAGGTCGATCCGCAGTGGGGACGCGGCCACCAGCGTCAATGCCTTGACGGCCGAGAGCCGGGTGATCTCGTTCCGCAGGCGGTCCAGGAGGAGCAAGAGCAACGGCTCCAGGTCGTCCCCGAGCCGGTCACCCAGGTGGCCCACAAGGTGACCCGTGCAGGAGATGGCCCGCTCCTTCACCTCCTGGTCCAGGTCAGTGGCACGAAGCCGGGCCAGGGTGGCCGCGGACATCTCTCCGACGTAGGGCTCGGGGTCCAGCATCCGTGGCCCGTCCAGTGGCCACAGGGCCCTCACCAGCTCCTGGAGCACCAGCAGGGCCTCGGCTGCGATCTTGTAGAAAGGGTCCGCCACGCAGGCCATCACCGGGGGTAGGAGAGTGGGCAGGTGGGGGTGGAAGGCCGCGGCCGGCTCTGTGCCCAGCAGCCCCTGCAGGAAAGCCAGGGCGTCCATCCGGATAGTGGAGGAGCTGGAGCGGTCCGCCAACGAGAACACAATGCCTGAGGGGTGGGTAGCAACATCATTTCCGGGCCACAGACCTTGACCCAACTTGGTCTTCCCTGGATGCAAAGGGAGGCGGAGCATCCACAGATGTCTGATCTGGACCCAGGAACCTAGGCTCTTATGCAGCACATTCTGAGAGGTCAGGGCCTAGCCAGGGCCAGGCCAAGCACCAGGGCAGGCTAAGAAATTTACATGAAAACAGGACATATGGGCTGCCCCCCAGCCCTGGACTCACTGCTGGCTGTGGGGAGCTTCTGTAGGTGGCTGAACAGGGGCACCCTCAGGGATTGGGGTCTGGGTCTAGGAAGCAGCCCAGAGGAGCCGACATTGCGTCCCAGGGCATCCTACCTGGTACCAGCACAGGCATGTGCTCTGCCAGGCTGCCTGGGAGGACGCCCGCCAGCTCGGCGAGGAGGCTGAAGCAGCCCTGGCGGGCCCTGGCACTCCGGTCTTTCAGCTGCCTCTGCAGGGCCTTGATCACAAGAGGCACCTGTGGGCAAGTTGGGGGGTGTAGGCCAGTGATCCCCCAGGAACCCCCACACCCCACCCACCACCTGCCCACCGGAAGACCCTGAGCTCCGCATCACTCGCTCTGTGTCAGACACCTGAGTCCACACTCACAGTTGAAGTGACTAGCTCAAGGTCACCAGGTCAGGGAACTCTCTCCCTTCCTCAGCTAGATTCTCTCCCTGATGAGCTCCGCCACTCCCAAGTTTAGGGTTTCACTGAAACAGACTCCCAGACCAACATCTGACACCAGACTTGTGTGTTAACTGCCCCCACCCAACATCTCAACTTGGGCATACAAGTCATGTTGAACACAGATGTCCAAAACAGGGCCCTCACCAGCTCCTGGAGCACCAGCAGGGCCTCGGCTGCGATCTTGTAGAAAGGGTCCGCCACGCAGGCCATCACCGGGGTAGGAGGTGGGCAGGTGGGGGTGGAAGGCCGCGGCCGGCTCTGTGCCCAGCAGCCCCTGCAGGAAAGCCAGGGCGTCCATCCGGATAGTGGAGGAGCTGGAGCGGTCCGCCAACGAGAACACAATGCCTGAGGGGTGGGTAGCAACATCATTTCCGGGCCACAGACCTTGACCCAACTTGGTCTTCCCTGGATGCAAAGGGAGGCGGAGCATCCACAGATGTCTGATCTGGACCCAGGAACCTAGGCTCTTATGCAGCACATTCTGAGAGGTCAGGGCCTAGCCAGGGCCAGGCCAAGCACCAGGGCAGGCTAAGAAATTTACATGAAAACAGGACATATGGGCTGCCCCCCAGCCCTGGACTCACTGCTGGCTGTGGGGAGCTTCTGTAGGTGGCTGAACAGGGGCACCCTCAGGGATTGGGGTCTGGGTCTAGGAAGCAGCCCAGAGGAGCCGACATTGCGTCCCAGGGCATCCTACCTGGTACCAGCACAGGCATGTGCTCTGCCAGGCTGCCTGGGAGGACGCCCGCCAGCTCGGCGAGGAGGCTGAAGCAGCCCTGGCGGGCCCTGGCACTCCGGTCTTTCAGCTGCCTCTGCAGGGCCTTGATCACAAGAGGCACCTGTGGGCAAGTTGGGGGGTGTAGGCCAGTGATCCCCCAGGAACCCCCACACCCCACCCACCACCTGCCCACCGGAAGACCCTGAGCTCCGCATCACTCGCTCTGTGTCAGACACCTGAGTCCACACTCACAGTTGAAGTGACTAGCTCAAGGTCACCAGGTCAGGGAACTCTCTCCCTTCCTCAGCTAGATTCTCTCCCTGATGAGCTCCGCCACTCCCAAGTTTAGGGTTTCACTGAAACAGACTCCCAGACCAACATCTGACACCAGACTTGTGTGTTAACTGCCCCCACCCAACATCTCAACTTGGGCATACAAGTCATGTTGAACACAGATGTCCAAAACAGGGCTTCCCTGGTTAGCTCAGTGGTAAAGAGTCCACCTGCCAATGCAGGAGACACAGGTTCGATCCTTGATCCAGGAAGATCCCACATGCTGTGGAGCAACTAAGCTCGTGAGCCACAACTATGGAGGCCTGTGCTCTAGAGCCCCGGAGCCGCAACTGTTGAGCCCATGTGCCGCAACGACTGAAGCCCATGAGCCCTAGAGCCGGAGTTCTATAACAAGAGAAGTCACTGCAACAAGAAGCCTGCTCACCTCAACTAGGGAGTAGCCCCCTATCTACCTGCAACTAGAGAAGAGCCTGTGGCAGCACTGAAAACCCAGAATAGCCAAAAATAAAATAAATACATAAATAAATAATTTAAAATGTGCAGAACAGAACTCTGAACATCCTCCCTCCGCCAACACACACATCTTGGGGACTGCACTGCACTGCATGCGTTCGCCAGAGCCCGGAAGTCACATGACACCTCTCTGCCCCTCTGCAAACCTGTAAACTACCTCTCAGGGCTTCCCTGGTGGTGCAGTGGCTAACACTCTGTGCTCCAAGTGCAGGGGGCCTTGGATTCGATCCCCGGTCAGGGAACTAGATCCCACATGCCTCAACTAACAGAGCCCACCTGCAGCCACAAAATGGAAGCTCCTGTGTGCCCTAAGACCCAGCATGGTCAGATAAATACTTAAGTAAATAAATGTTAAAAAAAAAAAAAAATACCCGGCTTCCCTGGTGGTCCAGTGGGTAAGGACACCGCCTTGCAGTGCAAGGGGCGCCGGTTCGATCCCTGGCCTGGGAAGATCCCACGTGCTGCGGAGTGGCTGGACCGATGTGTCCACTTACCGAGCCGGAGCTCTGGCGCGCATGTGCCCAGAGCTGGTGCTCTATGACAACAGAGGCCACCGCGATGGGAGGCCCACAAGGGCCAAAGAACAAAGATGGATGAAAATGGACAAATGAAAGACCAATAGAAGTGGCCCGCCTGCTCCCCTCCCTCCCCACCGTACCCTCCTCAAATAAATAAAAAAAAAAAAAAAAAAAAAAAAAACCTCTTAAGTCCAACCCACCTGGCCAAGGAATTAAGCCCTCTCATCTACACGGCTGCAGCGGCCTCCAGCCCATTAGAATCCATTTCCCACACCGCAGCCAGAGTGAGCTTCCTCAAATGTGCGCAGGGATCCCATAATTCCCCTCCTGTGGCTCCTACCCTCTTAGAATAAAACTAAACCCCCTTCCTGTCACCTGGAACCCTACTTGTACTCTTGGGCCTCTGCCCCAGATTGTGTGGTCCAGGCACTTTATACACAGGGCCCGGCCCACAGCAGGTGCTCAGGGTGCACACTTCAGTGGCTGGAGAGACGGGAGCAGCGCGAGGAGGTAAGGGCTGTGGGCAGGGCAGGGGCAGGCAGGCACACCTGTCCTCGAAGCATCTGGAGGTTGCTGCTGGTCTGGGTGGGCTCCTCCATGGCCTCCAGCCATCCCCTGGGGGGCCGCGTCTGCCGCAGCAGCACGATGTAAGCCCCGAACACGTCGGCCTTGACGTTCTCCTCGCGTTCCTTGAAGCGGTGGATGAGCGCGGGCGCCAGGGTGCAGTGGAAGTCGGGCAGCAGGTCGGGCCGAGAGTCGATCAGAGCCGCCAGGCACTTGGCCGCTGCCCGGCGCACCTTCCAGCTCATGTCCTCGTCATCGCTGTATTCCTCCTCGCTCTCTGGGGCGGGAACCAGACACCTGTGGAGCCCTGTGCGCGAGGCTGGTAGCCTCCAGCCCTACCCTCAGTGGTCTTCCAGGACAGATGTGACAACTGAGGGGCCAGCAAGGAGGGCTTGGGTGGGACTTCACCTTTCCACAGTCACTATTTATAACTGTTAAGAAGTGGCTGCTTAGCGGCTCAGTCATGTCCAAATCTGTGACGCCATGGACTGTAACCCTCCAGGCTCCTCTGTCCATGGGACTGGAGTGAGTTGCTTTTCCCTCCTCCAAGTTAATGCGCTATATA
The DNA here is from genome assembly GCA_022376925.1 of Tragulus kanchil. Classification (NCBI taxonomy): domain Eukaryota; kingdom Metazoa; phylum Chordata; class Mammalia; order Artiodactyla; family Tragulidae; genus Tragulus; species Tragulus kanchil. Next base: position 223,866,540 of record JAIOJX010000030.1, on the reverse strand, counting down.
TGAGGCTCAGAGTGGGGATGGTATTACCTAGGGACAGCCACAGGCTCAAAGTCCAGCATGTTCCTCCTCCACTGCTCTGTAGAGAACTCAGACCCTCAGAGCACTGCATCTGGACAAGCCATGGTGGGCCAGGTGGATGGTCCCCCAAATATGTCTCATCAGCCTAGAAGACATCTCCCTGATGGAGCCTTGTTCTTATCTCCACCCTGCCCACCAGGCTCCTCCAGGCAAGAATGCTGGAATGGGGAGCATTCCCTTCTCGAGGGGATCTTCCCACCCCAGGAATCGAACCCAGGTCTCCTACACCACAGGCGGATTCTTTACCGTCTGAGCCACCAGGGAAGCCCTATATATTTTAAATAAAGGGTACAGAGATGGCAGCATGAGGTGGGGGCGTCTGGCAGACACAGCTCCAAGTCCCAGCTGTGCCACTTCCTAGCTGTGTTATCTCAGGCTAATCTCTTAAGTCTTAGTTGCCTTGTCTAAAATATGGACATAGTAACAAATGTTTGGATTTCCAGGCTAACTGTAAGGAACATGAAATAAGAGGGTGCTTTGGACGTCAGGAGAGACTCAATAAACAACAGCAATTACTACTAGCTGTGACCAGAGTGCAGGGACAAGGGAGGATCTGGATTTCCAAGGGCGGGACTGGAGCCCAAGGAAGAGATGGGATCAGGATGAGGGGGCATGGGAGGTGGTCCCTGTCTGTGGCTGGGGGATCCATGCCGAGGCTGAGCCCATTTCCACCCACCAGCCCGAGGACAGGCTGGCTGCTGACCTTGCTCACTGAACTCACTGTCCTCCGTCTCCATCTGCTTCTCGTCCTCGTCACTATCGTAGTTGTAGTTGGGGTCGTGCTTGATGTACTGGAGGCAGAGGGTGGTCACGTTGGGCACGTGAGGGCCCATCTCCTTGGGGCACCTGGGGGTGGGATGGAGGAGGCTCTGCTGGACCCAGGCAGGACAGGGTGAGGGGGGCGGGGCCCCAGGCTGAGTCCTGAGATCTGACTGCTTTCAGGCCACATCTTGCCCCCACCCCATCCCCACTGACTTCTTAAAGAAACCCCAGTCTTCCAGCATCCCGCTGCACCTACTTCCTCAGGAAGGCCTCAAAGGCCTGGAGGCAGGACTCTCGAAGCTCATCATCATCCAGCATGCTCCTCCTCCACTGCTCTGTAGAGAACCCAGACCCTCAGAGCACTGCATCTGGACAAGCCATGGTGGGCCAGGTGGATGGTCCCCCAAATATGTCTCATCAGCCTAGAAGACATCTCCCTGATGGAGCCTTGTTCTTATCTCCACCCTGCCCACCAGGCTCCTCCAGGCAAGAATGCTGGAATGGGGAGCATTCCCTTCTCGAGGGGATCTTCCCACCCCAGGAATCGAACCCAGGTCTCCTACACCACAGGCGGATTCTTTACCGTCTGAGCCACCAGGGAAGCCCTATATATTTTAAATAAAGGGTACAGAGATGGCAGCATGAGGTGGGGGCGTCTGGCAGACACAGCTCCAAGTCCCAGCTGTGCCACTTCCTAGCTGTGTTATCTCAGGCTAATCTCTTAAGTCTTAGTTGCCTTGTCTAAAATATGGACATAGTAACAAATGTTTGGATTTCCAGGCTAACTGTAAGGAACATGAAATAAGAGGGTGCTTTGGACGTCAGGAGAGACTCAATAAACAACAGCAATTACTACTAGCTGTGACCAGAGTGCAGGGACAAGGGAGGATCTGGATTTCCAAGGGCGGGACTGGAGCCCAAGGAAGAGATGGGATCAGGATGAGGGGGCATGGGAGGTGGTCCCTGTCTGTGGCTGGGGGATCCATGCCGAGGCTGAGCCCATTTCCACCCACCAGCCCGAGGACAGGCTGGCTGCTGACCTTGCTCACTGAACTCACTGTCCTCCGTCTCCATCTGCTTCTCGTCCTCGTCACTATCGTAGTTGTAGTTGGGGTCGTGCTTGATGTACTGGAGGCAGAGGGTGGTCACGTTGGGCACGTGAGGGCCCATCTCCTTGGGGCACCTGGGGGTGGGATGGAGGAGGCTCTGCTGGACCCAGGCAGGACAGGGTGAGGGGGGCGGGGCCCCAGGCTGAGTCCTGAGATCTGACTGCTTTCAGGCCACATCTTGCCCCCACCCCATCCCCACTGACTTCTTAAAGAAACCCCAGTCTTCCAGCATCCCGCTGCACCTACTTCCTCAGGAAGGCCTCAAAGGCCTGGAGGCAGGACTCTCGAAGCTCATCATCATCCAGGTTGCAGAACTCCTCCACCAGGGGCACCAGGCGATCCAGGTGGGCCCCTGCAGGACCAGGTGGGTCACTGAGGCCAGGCCGTCTCCCGGGCTCCCCTAGCCCACAGCATTCAGCCCGTGCCCACCTCTGCCGCCCTGGGCCCTGCAGACTTCACCCAGAGGCTTCAGCCGATGTGGGTTCTAGGCCTGACTCCGCCCCCTGTAAACTCTGGGGCCTTGGGCCCATCACAACACTTATCTAACCTCCAATCACTCATCTCTCCACCCCATGGATAACAATGCCTATCAGCCAGAGATTTTGTCAAGATTACCGGCTAAGATGCAGATAAAGATCTCCCTGTCCCAGAGCAGGCACTGGATAAGTGGCATCTGCTGTCAAAACTATTACTCATGTTCTTGATCATTTCCTGAGCTAGGTTATAACCCTGGGTGAGAAAACTGTGGAGAAAGGCCCTGCTTATAGACCAGGCCAGAGGGGCCCCTGCCTGGTCCCTGGGCTTCAGAAGGGACTCCACCCTAGCCCTTCTCTTCCTGCCGAGTCGAGTCTGTACTCATGTCTAGTCCTGCGCGGGTCTCTTTCCCAGATTCACGGTTCTGAGAGTGGCCAAGGGGTGGAGGACTGTGCACAGAGCATGAACTGCAGGCTGGGGTCTCCATGTGGGCTTGTAAGGTCCCTTGCAGTCAGAAGGGCGAGAGGACAGACTGTGGCCGTTCTGCTTACACTGCCTTGTTCTTGCCCGAACTAGCTCCGAGGTGTTTGAGAGTAAATTCAAACCTGACTGCGGAATTCCACTTCTATAAAACTAATCTGTGACAAAAAGCAGATCGGTGGTTGCCTGGGGTGGGGCAGAGGAGGGATGGATTGCCAAGAGGCGCACAGAAATGTCTGGGAGTGACGCAGATGTTCTGCATCTTGATTGTGGCGGCTGTTTCATGGGTGTACGGAAAGGTCAAAACATACTAAATCGTACACTTTAAGTAGAGTGGCGTATTGTAGATATATCATCCCTCAGTAAAAACGTTTAGAAATGAAAACCTTGTTAATCACCTAGGTTATTATTAAGGTATATTTGTCAAGATAGGATGATAGAATATATTTTTACTTAAATCTGGGAGCATGACTTAACGCTACTCGCGAGAGCCTCCGGGCCCTGCCATGTCGAGCTCAGGGCCCACCTGGTTGCCTCTGCAGCCTACCCTTGTGCTTCCGGGAGCTTCAGCCCCGCCCCTCTTCCAGCACCTCCCCGCCTCGACCACGCCCCCTAAGCAAGGTGGTGGCTCCCTCAAGCCCCGCCCTCTCACCCTGGGTCCCGCCCCCTCAACCCGAATTCCGCCCCCTTACCGAGCCGGTGGCCTGCTTGGCGGCCAATGCTGCCCAGACACTGGATGAGGGTGCGGATCGCCGCGGGGCTGGCTGGCGCGCGTGGGCCGGGCAGCCGGTCCAGCAGGTGGTCGGCGAGCTCCACGAAAAGGTCGGTGCTGCAGGCAGCCGCCAGGTGGCCGAGTGCCCCCACGGCCCTCTTGCGCACGGCCAGGCGTGGACTGCTCAGCTGCGGCAGCAGACAGTGCAGGAGGCTGGCGTGGAAGGCGCCCAGCGGAGCGCCCAGCCTGGGGAGCCGGAGGGGGCGTCGGGCGGGGCCCACCCAGCCAGGCACCTCCCCTCTCCCCATGGGCTCCAGGCCTCCTCCCCGTTAGGAGAACCCAGTGGCTCTTGGTAAACAGAACGGCTGCCCTGCAACTGTGTGAAGTGATTGCTTATCATTACTGGAAAGGAAGCAGAGAGGGGAAAGGATTTGCTCAAGCCTGCTCAGCTCATCTGGGGTAAGGGGGGAAATGGGCTGTCCTGACTTCCCCAGGACCTGGAATTCCACTTCTATAAAACTAATCTGTGACAAAAAGCAGATCGGTGGTTGCCTGGGGTGGGGCAGAGGAGGGATGGATTGCCAAGAGGCGCACAGAAATGTCTGGGAGTGACGAGATGTTCTGCATCTTGATTGTGGCGGCTGTTTCATGGGTGTACGGAAAGGTCAAAACATACTAAATCGTACACTTTAAGTAGAGTGGCGTATTGTAGATATATCATCCCTCAGTAAAAACGTTTAGAAATGAAAACCTTGTTAATCACCTAGGTTATTATTAAGGTATATTTGTCAAGATAGGATGATAGAATATATTTTTACTTAAATCTGGGAGCATGACTTAACGCTACTCGCAGAGCCTCCGGGCCCTGCCATGTCGAGCTCAGGGCCCACCTGGTTGCCTCTGCAGCCTACCCTTGTGCTTCCGGGAGCTTCAGCCCCGCCCCTCTTCCAGCACCTCCCCGCCTCGACCACGCCCCCTAAGCAAGGTGGTGGCTCCCTCAAGCCCCGCCCTCTCACCCTGGGTCCCGCCCCCTCAACCCGAATTCCGCCCCCTTACCGAGCCGGTGGCCTGCTTGGCGGCCAATGCTGCCCAGACACTGGATGAGGGTGCGGATCGCCGCGGGGCTGGCTGGCGCGCGTGGGCCGGGCAGCCGGTCCAGCAGGTGGTCGGCGAGCTCCACGAAAAGGTCGGTGCTGCAGGCAGCCGCCAGGTGGCCGAGTGCCCCCACGGCCCTCTTGCGCACGGCCAGGCGTGGACTGCTCAGCTGCGGCAGCAGACAGTGCAGGAGGCTGGCGTGGAAGGCGCCCAGCGGAGCGCCCAGCCTGGGGAGCCGGAGGGGGCGTCGGGCGGGGCCCACCCAGCCAGGCACCTCCCCTCTCCCCATGGGCTCCAGGCCTCCTCCCCGTTAGGAGAACCCAGTGGCTCTTGGTAAACAGAACGGCTGCCCTGCAACTGTGTGAAGTGATTGCTTATCATTACTGGAAAGGAAGCAGAGAGGGGAAAGGATTTGCTCAAGCCTGCTCAGCTCATCTGGGTAAGAAGTCAGATGGCACTGGTGTGTGAGGGGCTCCAGTGGGCTGTCCTGACTTCCCCCAAGTCTGGACCTGGCCTCAATGCCTATCCTCGCTCACTCCCCCTCACTGAGGCCAAACAGATCTCAAGTGTACCTCTGCCTAACTCCTCCAGTAGCTCCTTAGTGCCCCTGGGATGATCTGAGCTCCAGGCTTGAGGCAAGAGGAACAGCAGCGAATGGTTTCTGCACAGGTAAACACAGCCCCGGCCCACCTTGGCAGCTCCTGTCCCTCCTTCAAACCAGACTTGTGCCTTTCCTGTCCCACATGTGTTCTGAAACCTCTTCTACTTCTCACTCCACACTACACAGCGACCTCGCCCTCCCATCTCTTTGTCCAGCACAGACCTCTGGGCTACATTTGTTCACCTACTAGAAAAGCCATGACAGATCTAGACAGTGTATTACAAAGCAGACATCCCTCTGCTGATAAAAGTTCATACAGTCAAAGCTATGGTTTTTCCCATAGTGAGAGTTCGACCATGAAGAAGGCTGAGCACTAAAGAACTGACACTTTCGAACTGGTGTTGGAGAAGACTTCTGAGTGTTTCCTGGACAGCAAGGAGATCAAACTAGTCAACCCTAAATCAACCCTGAATACTCATTGGAAGGACTGATGCTGAAGCTGAAGCTCCAATACTTTGGCCACCTGATGCAAGGAGCCGACTCACTGGAAAAGACTTTGAAGCTGGGAGAGATGGAGGGCAGAAGGAGAAGCGGGCAACAGAGGATGAGATGGTTCGACGGCATCACTGACACAGTGGAGATGAATTTGAGCAAACTCTGGGAGACGGTGAAGGACAGGGAAGCCTGGGGTGCTGCAGTCAATTAGGTCGCAAAGAGTCCGACAAGACTTAAGAGACTGAACAACAACAGCTATGTGACAGTCCTGGGCTAAAGCTTAGGTGAATAAGACAAGCTGTTTTTGGTTGAACAGGTACCTCCTGGGCCCAACGCTGGAGGAGAACCCAGTGGCTCTTGGTAAACAGAACGGCTGCCCTGCAACTGTGTGAAGTGATTGCTTATCATTACTGGAAAGGAAGCAGAGAGGGGAAAGGATTTGCTCAAGCCTGCTCAGCTCATCTGGGTAAGAAGTCAGATGGCACTGGTGTGTGAGGGGCTCCAGTGGGCTGTCCTGACTTCCCCCAAGTCTGGACCTGGCCTCAATGCCTATCCTCGCTCACTCCCCCTCACTGAGGCCAAACAGATCTCAAGTGTACCTCTGCCTAACTCCTCCAGTAGCTCCTTAGTGCCCCTGGGATGATCTGAGCTCCAGGCTTGAGGCAAGAGGAACAGCAGCGAATGGTTTCTGCACAGGTAAACACAGCCCCGGCCCACCTTGGCAGCTCCTGTCCCTCCTTCAAACCAGACTTGTGCCTTTCCTGTCCCACATGTGTTCTGAAACCTCTTCTACTTCTCACTCCACACTACACAGCGACCTCGCCCTCCCATCTCTTTGTCCAGCACAGACCTCTGGGCTACATTTGTTCACCTACTAGAAAAGCCATGACAGATCTAGACAGTGTATTACAAAGCAGACATCCCTCTGCTGATAAAAGTTCATACAGTCAAAGCTATGGTTTTTTCCCATAGTGAGAGTTCGACCATGAAGAAGGCTGAGCACTAAAGAACTGACACTTTCGAACTGGTGTTGGAGAAGACTTCTGAGTGTTTCCTGGACAGCAAGGAGATCAAACTAGTCAACCCTAAATCAACCCTGAATACTCATTGGAAGGACTGATGCTGAAGCTGAAGCTCCAATACTTTGGCCACCTGATGCAAGGAGCCGACTCACTGGAAAAGACTTTGAAGCTGGGAGAGATGGAGGGCAGAAGGAGAAGCGGGCAACAGAGGATGAGATGGTTCGACGGCATCACTGACACAGTGGAGATGAATTTGAGCAAACTCTGGGAGACGGTGAAGGACAGGGAAGCCTGGGGTGCTGCAGTCAATTAGGTCGCAAAGAGTCCGACAAGACTTAAGAGACTGAACAACAACAGCTATGTGACAGTCCTGGGCTAAAAGCTTAGGTGAATAAGACAGCCTCTGGTCCTTGGGCCTGCCTTATGCTGTTTTTGGTTGAACAGGTACCTCCTGGGCACCTCAAATTCAACATGCTGCCAACTGAACCCCCACTTCCCCCAGCCTGCTTTGCTTCTGGAGCACAGTCAGAGCCAATGGTCCTGTGTGCCCACACTTAGGAAAGCCAGACCCTGGGATGTCAGACTTAAGCCTGTGCCTCTCATCTACGCCAAGCCCTGTGAAGTCTGTCGCCCATATCCAAGCGGATTCACCTGGCTGCAGAAGCCTCCTATGCAGTCCTTATACCCGTTCAACCCCCTCCCATCTTTGTGCACTCTGCAGAGAGAAAGGTCAATCTAAAACACACAAATATGCCCAGGGCACTCCTCATCTCCAGGGGCTCCTCACACCTTCACCAGAATCCTTAGTCACCGACCTCCCCAAGCCCTCTCTACACAAGGCCTTCCTCAGGATACCCCACGACTGCCTTGCACAATCCCCAGGGACTCCATGTCATCTCCCGCCTCTGTTCTCTGGGCCAAGGACAGCCCCCATCCAGAGTCCTTCTTATGTCCACCCGCACCCAGCCAAGTCCTGCCCACCCTTAAAGACCCAGCTGACGGGACTCTGTCTAGGAAGGATTCCCCCCCTCCTCAGCTGGGTGAGGGTCTCCTCCTCCTAGCTCCTACCATTCCTGCTCTTAGCCGTATTGCTGTTCTCACTCCATTCACAGATTTACGTGTCTGTGAGCTTTTCCCTAGGGGCGGCCAAGACCCGGCCAACTCCACATTCCCAGCACTCCCTCAGGCACCTGGTGTTTTTCTGGTAGGAGCTCAAATCGTGAGAGGCTGGCTGAATACTTTAGAAACGTGTGGTGCAACTGTAAACAAAGGCCCAGCTATATTAATCCAAGAGAAAGAAAAAAATGGGAAAGAGGGGTGAGGGAGAAGATGAACACACATGGCCTTCAGCTGTGGCAAGACCTGAATTCAACACCTAGACTTTGCCATGTGCAGACTGTGCCCATGAAACGCTGAGAAACAGGTTCTCCTGGGACAGTGCTGGGACCATTAAAGGGCCAGAGCACAGGGCCTGCTGGACAGGAAGTGCTGGCTCTGGGAATCCCTCCCTGTCCCCTTGTTCCACCTCCCAACCCCTCCACCTCCTGCTCAGGGTGGCCTCCTGCACCTGCTCAGCATGTCAGAAAGGATGTCCAGGGCTTCCAGCTGCACGGCCACGTCCTCCTGCTGGGCGATAGCACTGGTGAGCTGGCCGGTGATCTTCCGGCACACGTTGGAGGCCAGGCTGGAGCCTGCACAGGGCACAGGGTGGGCGCGGTGAGGCCCAGGGCTGGCCTCCACCTGTGGCTGGCCTTTGTTCTGGTTGTGTCCCTGAGCCCGCCTCCCCCCATCCCCCAAATCCTGTTGATCACGGAAGCCGGGACATGCATGGTCCAAGATTTGACCCAGGGTCTGACCCAACTAAAGGAGACACCTGGGGAGCTGAAGAACCCAGGGCGGACCTGCTGGCTGGCCACCTCGCCTCTGACCCCTTTGCCCTCTGCCTTCCAGTGAGGAATCTTTCCCAGACTCCCTTGTAGCCTGGAGGGGCCACATTCTGGCCAGTGAGATACAGGTCAGTGGCTTCTGGGGAAACACATGCTTTTCTTATAAAGGACAAGAGACATGGGCAGAGACGTTAGCCCTGTCCTAACTGAATGAATGAATGAATATCCTAGCCTCTCAATCAATTGCTGCAAAAACGGAGTGGCTGATCCCTTCCGAGTTACATGAGAAAAGCAACCCCTCACTTCTTCAAGCTGCCATTAGTTAGACTCTGTTAACGGCAGTGTCTAAAAGTCTCTCTAGAGGGGGCTTCCCCTGAGGGGGCTTCCCCTGAGGGGGCTTCCCCTGGTGGTCCAGTGGGTAAGGACACCGCCTTGCAGTGCAAGGGGCACCGGTTCGATCCCTGGCCCGGGAAGATCCCACGTGCCGCGGAGCGGCTGGACTGATGTGTCCAATTACCGAGCCGGAGCTCTGGAGCGCATGCGCCCAGAGCCGGTGCTCTGTGACAACAGAGGCCACCGCGATGGGAGGCCCACAGGAGCCAAAGAACAAAGATGGATGAAAATAGACAAATGAAAGACCAATAGAAGTGGCCCGCTCCCTCCCTCCCCAACCCCCCCAAAAGATAAATAATTAAAAAATAATAATAAAAAAAAAATAAAAACCTCTCTGAAACAGGGCCCTGAAGTTCAGAAGATCTGGGTCTGAATATTCTGCCACTTGCTAGCTGGCTGACCTTGGGTAAGTCCCGTCGCCTCTCTGAGCTTCTTCAATAATAAACTAGGACAAATAATGACAGCACCTGGTCCCTGCGAACTGGGTACCTGTGGCTGCCGGGGGGAGCTCCGACAGGACAGTCTTGAGGCCGATGCCCGCAATGTCTCGGAGCTGCTCCTTGTCTGACCGCATGTTGGCACAGAGGGCGTCCACGATGGTCTCCACCTGGTACTCCTTCACTTTGCCCACCAGAGGACCCAGGCTGAGCAGGGAGAGAGGAGTGTGAAAGCACTGATTCCCAGAAGGGGTAATATCACTCCAAGAGGTGTCTGGGAAGTTTACTGGGGCGGAGAGGAGTTTGACATTTTTGGGGACCTGCTGGCTGGCCACCTCGCCTCTGACCCCTTTGCCCTCTGCCTTCCAGTGAGGAATCTTTCCCAGACTCCCTTGTAGCCTGGAGGGGCCACATTCTGGCCAGTGAGATACAGGTCAGTGGCTTCTGGGGAAACACATGCTTTTCTTATAAAGGACAAGAGACATGGGCAGAGACGTTAGCCCTGTCCTAACTGAATGAATGAATGAATATCCTAGCCTCTCAATCAATTGCTGCAAAAACGGAGTGGCTGATCCCTTCCGAGTTACATGAGAAAAGCAACCCCTCACTTCTTCAAGCTGCCATTAGTTAGACTCTGTTAACGGCAGTGTCTAAAAGTCTCTCTAGAGGGGGCTTCCCCTGAGGGGGCTTCCCCTGAGGGGGCTTCCCCTGGTGGTCCAGTGGGTAAGGACACCGCCTTGCAGTGCAAGGGGCACCGGTTCGATCCCTGGCCCGGGAAGATCCCACGTGCCGCGGAGCGGCTGGACTGATGTGTCCAATTACCGAGCCGGAGCTCTGGAGCGCATGCGCCCAGAGCCAGTGCTCTGCGACAACAGAGGCCACCGCGATGGGAGGCCCACAGGAGCCAAAGAACAAAGACGGATGAAAATAGAGAAATGAAAGACCAATAGAAGTGGCCCGCCCGCTCCCCTCCCTCCCCAACCCCCCCAAAAGATAAATAATTAAAAAATAATAATAAAAAAAAAATAAAAACCTCTCTGAAACAGGGCCCTGAAGTTCAGAAGATCTGGGTCTGAATATTCTGCCACTTGCTAGCTGGCTGACCTTGGGTAAGTCCCGTCGCCTCTCTGAGCTTCTTCAATAATAAACTAGGACAAATAATGACAGCACCTGGTCCCTGCGAACTGGGTACCTGTGGCTGCCGGGGGGAGCTCCGACAGGACAGTCTTGAGGCCGATGCCCGCAATGTCTCGGAGCTGCTCCTTGTCTGACCGCATGTTGGCACAGAGGGCGTCCACGATGGTCTCCACCTGGTACTCCTTCACTTTGCCCACCAGAGGACCCAGGCTGAGCAGGGAGAGAGGGAGTGTGAAAGCACTGATTCCCAGAAGGGGTAATATCACTCCAAGAGGTGTCTGGGAAGTTTACTGGGGGCGGAGAGGGGGAAGCTTCTATGACTTATGTTCATCATAGCTAATCAAGGGCTTCCCTGGTGGCTCCACTGGTAACAAAACTGCCTGCTATGACGGAGACCAGGGTCCAGAAGATCCCTGGGTCCAGAAGATCCCCTGAAGAAGGAAATGGCAATCCACTCCAGTATTCTTGCCTGGAGAATCCCATGGACAGAGGAGTATGGTGGGCTACAGTCCATGGGGTCGCAAAGAGTCAGACATGACCCAACGACTAACATGGAGATCACAGCTAATGAGATGGCCCTTTTGGCTTTTTACTGAGGGGAGAGAGGGGAAGCTGGGTGTGACAGAAAGACAATATTTCAAAACCGTGTTCCATGTCCTGCTGGAGTTTCTAACATCCCGCTGGACATTCATATGGGTAAAAAGTCTTTCTATAATTATGAGTCCAAAACCTAATTTCATTTTACATATAAACACAAAAGTCCCTTTTGTACTATCTTAATATGCTCTAAAATTTCCAAGCAATGCAGTTACCAGGTAATATGAAGGAAGACTGTAGTAGTGTTTTTGGTGGGTGGGGAAATTTTACTGGGAGATGATCACCATTGCAGAAGATCTTCTAAGAGTAATACTATTTGTGGTACCTGAGTCCCCAACATCCACACCTGTCTCCAGCTGCTTCCTGCCTCCGTGCTCACAGCAAGCCTACGCTCCTCACGACTTTGTTTCATGTCTACCATCCATGTGCCTGAGCACTCGTGCATTGAAATGCGTACTATCTCACTATCAGCTGCATTCTATTTCTCCTTTATGCTCTGGTTTAGGTATTATATAAAGTGTTTTGTAATCATGTGTTCATGCCTTGTCTGACCGCTGTGCAGGTAGGGCTCCGGGGAGCCCCGACGGGACAGTCTTGAGGCCGATGCCCGCAATGTCTCGGAGCTGCTCCTTGTCTGACCGCATGTTGGCACAGAGGGCGTCCACGATGGTCTCCACCTGGTACTCCTTCACTTTGCCCACCAGAGGACCCAGGCTGAGCAGGGAGAGAGGGAGTGTGAAAGCACTGATTCCCAGAAGGGGTAATATCACTCCAAGAGGTGTCTGGGAAGTTTACTGGGGGCGGAGAGGGGGAAGCTTCTATGACTTATGTTCATCATAGCTAATCAAGGGCTTCCCTGGTGGCTCCACTGGTAACAAAACTGCCTGCTATGACGGAGACCAGGGTCCAGAAGATCCCTGGGTCCAGAAGATCCCCTGAAGAAGGAAATGGCAATCCACTCCAGTATTCTTGCCTGGAGAATCCCATGGACAGAGGAGTATGGTGGGCTACAGTCCATGGGGTCGCAAAGAGTCAGACATGACCCAACGACTAACATGGAGATCACAGCTAATGAGATGGCCCTTTTGGCTTTTTACTGAGGGGAGAGAGGGGAAGCTGGGTGTGACAGAAAGACAATATTTCAAAACCGTGTTCCATGTCCTGCTGGAGTTTCTAACATCCCGCTGGACATTCATATGGGTAAAAAGTCTTTCTATAATTATGAGTCCAAAACCTAATTTCATTTTACATATAAACACAAAAGTCCCTTTTGTACTATCTTAATATGCTCTAAAATTTCCAAGCAATGCAGTTACCAGGTAATATGAAGGAAGACTGTAGTAGTGTTTTTGGTGGGGTGGGGGGAAATTTTACTGGGAGATGATCACCATTGCAGAAGATCTTCTAAGAGTAATACTATTTGTGGTACCTGAGTCCCCAACATCCACACCTGTCTCCAGCTGCTTCCTGCCTCCGTGCTCACAGCAAGCCTACGCTCCTCACGACTTTGTTTCATGTCTACCATCCATGTGCCTGAGCACTCGTGCATTGAAATGCGTACTATCTCACTATCAGCTGCATTCTATTTCTCCTTTATGCTCTGGTTTAGGGTATTATATAAAGTGTTTTGTAATCATGTGTTCAGGCAGGTTCTATTATTTATGAATTTCATTTCATGCTGAGAGTATTTCAGACTACATGTTACGAGCAGGAGTTACTGCTTTTGCTTGTGGGAAACTAATCTCAATTCCCCTGTCTGAGTGACGGCGAGACCACAAGCCTGAGCATGTCTGGTTCCCATGTGAGACTCTTTAATGAATCCCTCTGCTCTTGGGATCAAGCTGAAACTCATTACCAGCCTAGAACACCTGGATCCAACCCACAGAGTACCGTTTTGAGAGACAGTGCCCCGGTTCTCTGTTGACTGCTGCCCCCTGCCATTCCTCAATCGTTTGCCTGTTCCCCCCAACACACATACCCTGGACATACCCCATCTTGTGTTTTTCAACTCTGGGGCAACCAGCAAAGGTCTCAGGGTCACACCTCACACGATGCCAAAGGCAAAGACCCCCGTGTTCTTTCACCCCCATCACCTCTGTGTGTGCCAGCCTGACCTTCCAGCTGCCAGCATCTGCATCCGTATCCAAGGGCTTTCTCTAGCTGGAGATGCCAGGGGAGGCCTAACCCTCCACCTACCCCAGGAGCATCCCTCAGCCAAGGAAAGCTGGCAGGTTCGAACACTCCGAGGGGCACAATGCCCTCTGCTGTGTTCCAGGGACCCCCTCCCCCGCCAGCAGGATTAAGCACCACCTACTCACAGCAATAACCTGCTTGAGAACCTGATTTTCTTCCTTCCCTGTGGCCCCACCAGTCTCCTGGGATCTCCTCCCTAATAAACTTAGGCTTGAATCCCTGCCACAGGGTGTCCTACTGGGGAAACCCCGACCAAGTACTGCCCAGCTCCACTGGTGCTCCAAGAACTTCTCAGCAATTCTTGTCGCAGAAGCTGGACCCCCAAGGGGCAGCGACCCTCCCATCCACAGGGGCCCGGCACTCACCACTTGACCGCCAGGTTCTGCACCTCCCCGTTCTTGTCCTCCAGGAGCCGGAGCAGCATCTTCACCACCTTGCGCTCGCTGTCCTCGTCCAGCTGGATGGAGTCCTTCTGCAGCTCCGACATCAGGTCGCTGGTGGCCATGAACCTGGGCAGGGAGGGCGGGGGGAGCATTGCCGAGCAGCCCCCGGGGCCCTGGGCAGCACCCTAAGAGTTCCCGTGGAAGCAGACCTTGGTAGTAATAATACAGAGGGACAATCAAGAGCAACTGGATTATCTGGGCTGTGGGCACAGCTGGGCTACCACAAGGAGACCTCTGTGTGAGATTGTACCGACTTCCAGCTTCTCTTGAGAACAGACTGTTTGAATACAACTGGGCCTACAGTCTCCGGTGACAGTAACTGGCTCGAGGCCGTAGCAGCTGCCCTCTGGAGGTGGATACACACTCTCCAGATCTGCAGGTTCTCCCCAGGCCCACTGCACCTGCTTACAGGCTCCTGCAGACACTCGATGGCAGCAAGGAGAAAGGCTATTAAGTCCAGATCAAAGCGTGGCAGCCCCAGCAAGAGCCCAGCTTTTCATCCCCTATCAGGCCTTCTCGGGCCAGCCTAGTTTTCTAACTTGAGCAAGTCAACCAAGAACCTCGTCTCGCCTGTACCCCACCTGCCAAGCCAAGCCTCCTGTGGAAACATTGGTCACTGTGGGATTCCAGCCTCATCTCTGCAGGCCCAGACCTGCTGCTGGATGTCACAGTGGGCCCCAGGCCCCTCAGGCAGGAGGGTGCTTGTCAATGTCACAGCTGTTTATCTGTAAAAGCTGGGACGAGCCTCAAGCTGATGAGAGAAGGAAGGAGGCTGACTCGGAGGCAAAGAGGGGCTGCAGCGTTGACAATGCACTCCGAGGCACAAATGCCCTCTGCTGTGTTCCAGGGACCCCCTCCCCCGCCAGCAGGATTAAGCACCACCTACTCACAGCAATAACCTGCTTGAGAACCTGATTTTCTTCCTTCCCTGTGGCCCCACCAGTCTCCTGGGATCTCCTCCCTAATAAACTTAGGCTTGAATCCCTGCCACAGGGTGTCCTACTGGGGAAACCCGACCAAGTACTGCCCAGCTCCACTGGTGCTCCAAGAACTTCTCAGCAATTCTTGTCGCAGAAGCTGGACCCCCAAGGGGCAGCGACCCTCCCATCCACAGGGGCCCGGCACTCACCACTTGACCGCCAGGTTCTGCACCTCCCCGTTCTTGTCCTCCAGGAGCCGGAGCAGCATCTTCACCACCTTGCGCTCGCTGTCCTCGTCCAGCTGGATGGAGTCCTTCTGCAGCTCCGACATCAGGTCGCTGGTGGCCATGAACCTGGGCAGGGAGGGCGGGGGGAGCATTGCCGAGCAGCCCCCGGGGCCCTGGGCAGCACCCTAAGAGTTCCCGTGGAAGCAGACCTTGGTAGTAATAATACAGAGGGACAATCAAGAGCAACTGGATTATCTGGGCTGTGGGCACAGCTGGGCTACCACAAGGAGACCTCTGTGTGAGATTGTACCGACTTCCAGCTTCTCTTGAGAACAGACTGTTTGAATACAACTGGGCCTACAGTCTCCGGTGACAGTAACTGGCTCGAGGCCGTAGCAGCTGCCCTCTGGAGGTGGATACACACTCTCCAGATCTGCAGGTTCTCCCCAGGCCCACTGCACCTGCTTACAGGCTCCTGCAGACACTCGATGGCAGCAAGGAGAAAGGCTATTAAGTCCAGATCAAAGCGTGGCAGCCCCAGCAAGAGCCCAGCTTTTCATCCCCTATCAGGCCTTCTCGGGCCAGCCTAGTTTTCTAACTTGAGCAAGTCAACCAAGAACCTCGTCTCGCCCGGTACCCCACCTGCCAAGCCAAGCCTCCTGTGGAAACATTGGTCACTGTGGGATTCCAGCCTCATCTCTGCAGGCCCAGACCTGCTGCTGGATGTCACAGTGGGCCCCAGGGCCCCTCAGGCAGGAGGGTGCTTGTCAATGTCACAGCTGTTTATCTGTAAAAGCTGGGACGAGCCTCAAGCTGATGAGAGAAGGAAGGAGGCTGACTCGGAGGCAAAGAGGGGGCTGCAGCGTTGACAATGTCAATCTCTGGGCCTGCCCACCGCAGAAGAAGCAGTCAAGGTCAGATGAAGAAAAAAGGCTTCGATCTGAGCCAGGACAAGACCTACGGTATGGGGTTCCCAGGTGCCTCGGTGGTCAAGAATCTGCCTGCCAACGCAGGAGATGCAGGTTCAATCCCTGAGTTGGGAAGATCCCCTGGAGAAGGATTTTTCCCCTTGAGAAGGAAAAATCCTTGCCTGGGAAATTCCATGAACAGAGGAGCCTGGCGGCTATAGTCCATGGGGTCGCAAAAGAGTCAGACATGACTAATGGACTAAACAACAACAAGGCCTGGGGTAGTCTGTATAGCTGAAGGGGTGTTCACAGAAGACAAGCAGGGCCCTAACGTTGAGTCTCTGCTGCAGTTCGTGGAGACCCAGCTCAGTCTAGCAACCCAATGAATGTGTTCCTTTGCCCAAGTGCCTCTTGTTCTCCTCCACTTAATGAACTCCTATTCATCTGTCAAGGGCCCAACTCAAATGTCCCAGTCTCAGGGAAGACTTCTCTCACCATCCTTCCCTATCCTCTACCCACAGTCCCTAAGCACACTGGTGCAGAGTATCTCCTTCTCAGACATTCTGCACCCCTCCATTACAGCATCTCTCACACGACACTGTAAGCCTGGTACCGAGTGTTTCGCCCATGACACTGTGAACCTACAGAGGCCTGTCAGTTCATCTCTGAGGCTCTGAACCCAGCAAGAGGCCCTGAGGGGACAGGGTGAGGGCAGGAGGGTAAGGAAGGTTAGAGTCAGCCCCTCACAGGACTCAGAGTGGAACAGCTCTGTGGAAATCCAAACTCAGAAGCCAATCCATCTGAAATACACCCAAGCACTTCAGACACCCCCAAGTTCCTGCAAACACTCAGCTCTCAGAGGTCTATTAGTATATGTGTCTACATGTATGGTGGTGGTAAGGTGGGTAAGGAGGAAAGGGTATCATTTGGGAAATAAGAGCTGGGGCACTGGGCCTCTCTGGTAGCTCAGGGCTAGAGTTCGGCCCAGACCTGCTGCTGGATGTCACAGTGGGCCCCAGGGCCCCTCAGGCAGGAGGGTGCTTGTCAATGTCACAGCTGTTTATCTGTAAAAGCTGGGACGAGCCTCAAGCTGATGAGAGAAGGAAGGAGGCTGACTCGGAGGCAAAGAGGGGGCTGCAGCGTTGACAATGTCAATCTCTGGGCCTGCCCACCGCAGAAGAAGCAGTCAAGGTCAGATGAAGAAAAAAGGCTTCGATCTGAGCCAGGACAAGACCTACGGTATGGGGTTCCCAGGTGCCTCGGTGGTCAAGAATCTGCCTGCCAACGCAGGAGATGCAGGTTCAATCCCTGAGTTGGGAAGATCCCCTGGAGAAGGATTTTTCCCCTTGAGAAGGAAAAATCCTTGCCTGGGAAATTCCATGAACAGAGGAGCCTGGCGGCTATAGTCCATGGGGTCGCAAAAGAGTCAGACATGACTAATGGACTAAACAACAACAAGGCCTGGGGTAGTCTGTATAGCTGAAGGGGTGTTCACAGAAGACAAGCAGGGCCCTAACGTTGAGTCTCTGCTGCAGTTCGTGGAGACCCAGCTCAGTCTAGCAACCCAATGAATGTGTTCCTTTGCCCAAGTGCCTCTTGTTCTCCTCCACTTAATGAACTCCTATTCATCTGTCAAGGGCCCAACTCAAATGTCCCAGTCTCAGGAAGACTTCTCTCACCATCCTTCCCTATCCTCTACCCACAGTCCCTAAGCACACTGGTGCAGAGTATCTCCTTCTCAGACATTCTGCACCCCTCCATTACAGCATCTCTCACACGACACTGTAAGCCTGGTACCGAGTGTTTCGCCCATGACACTGTGAACCTACAGAGGCCTGTCAGTTCATCTCTGAGGCTCTGAACCCAGCAAGAGGCCCTGAGGGGACAGGGTGAGGGCAGGAGGGTAAGGAAGGTTAGAGTCAGCCCCTCACAGGACTCAGAGTGGAACAGCTCTGTGGAAATCCAAACTCAGAAGCCAATCCATCTGAAATACACCCAAGCACTTCAGACACCCCCAAGTTCCTGCAAACACTCAGCTCTCAGAGGTCTATTAGTATATGTGTCTACATGTATGGTGGTGGTAAGGTGGGTAAGGAGGAAAGGGTATCATTTGGGAAATAAGAGCTGGGGCACTGGGCCTCTCTGGTAGCTCAGGGATAGAGTTCACCTGCCATTGCAGAAGACACGGCTTCGATCCCGGATCCAGGAAGATCCCACATGCTGCAGAGCAACTAAGCCCATGAGCCACAACGATGGAGTCTGTGCTCTAGAGCCTTGGAACCGCACCTGCTGAAGCCCGTGTACCCTAGAGCCTGAGTTCCACAATAAGAGAAGTCACCACAATAAGAAACCTGCTCGCCTCAACTGTAGAGTAGGCCCCCAGTCCCTGCAACTAGAGAAGAGCATATGGCAGCAGTGAAAACCCAGAATAGCCAAAAATAAATAAATTTTTTTAAAAAAAGAAAAAGCTGGGGCACTGGAGTTTGGCTTTAAGTAAATATACTGGTCAGGCCATTTATTACCTGGGTCAACTGATTCCTCTCTCAATTTTTCCATTTACACAAATGGGAATTTACTTTGCCCCACTTCATAGCATCCTTGGGAGGCTAGGACAACCAGCTCTTAGCATGAGGCAGATGAGGCAACTAGGCTCAGAGAGCCTGCGGGAATCACCCAGCGTCACATAGCAAATTGGGAAACAACCAGCCCACCAGTCAAGTCTCCTGGCTCCTCAACCAATACTACTGTTATTGAGATATGATGGAAGGGGTATTTTCCTGGTGGTCCAGTGGCTAAGATTCCATGCTCCCAGTGCAGGGGGTGCCCAGTTCCATTCCGGGGCGGGGATCTAGATCCCACATGCTACAAAGATCCCAAATCCTGTGTGCCCCAACTGAGACCTGGCACAGCCAAATACATGAATAAACGGTTTACAAAAATGATGTAGGAATTCCTGCTAGACTCCTCCGTTTCCTCGTTTCACTGCTGGAGTCGAGTGGGAGCGCTCACAGAGTCGGGGCTGGAAACAACGTGGATTAAAGATTCTCTCCGCCTGCCCAGTACCCCTGCTTGCAGTCACTGCCCGCCCACAGGGGCTGGAGGACACAGTCTCAGTTTCATTCCAAAGAAACCCTAGAGGCGACTCAGCTGAAACACTCGGCCACATGGGTGTCTGGACAGCTGGTCAAGCAGGACCCAGCCCCCCTGGTATTTGGACTTTAAAAATAGACACCATCCTCATACGCTTGGGGGTGGTTTTAAGTGTTCTCAGGGCCGCTGGCAGAGCAGACTGGACGGGCTTCTCTGCCTCTAGTTGGCGAGGCCGATTCCCTCTCCCGGACCTGAGGCCCTAGACAGTGGTGCAGATCCCCTGGGCTACTGGTCGGCTGTGTGACCTTGAGCAAGTCAGTTTACCTCTCCAAGGCTCTGGAGATCCGGAGCAACGATCACTGCCACCCAGGTTGACGGAAGGACTGAATGACATAATACCAGACCGCAGGGAGCCCAGGACACAGAAAACAGTCACTGACACCTACTGTGTACCCAGAACAGCCTCTGGGACACATAAGCAGAGTGTACAGTCCAGCGGTCCAGAAGCTCTGTGTCGCCCAGGCTTCAGAAGTGATGCAGCAGACACATGGGGCGAGAGTGGTGCCCAACTCTTCCTGGGTATTACAGGCATCCTAAGGAAGTGACAACTGAGTAGGAGCTAGCCAGGTGAAGCGGGGAAATGAATGGGGAGACAAAGAACTTCCAGGTAAAGGCCCAGAGCGAGGAGATGCTGGCAGACTTCTGATGTGCACAGAATAACAATAGTGTCCCTGGGGCTTCCCTGGTGGCACAGTGCTAAAAAATCCACCTGCCAACGCAGGGGACACAGGAGATGTGGGTTTGATCCCTGGGGTCAGGAAGATCCTTTAGAGAAGGCAACCCACTCCAATATTCTTGCCTGGAAAATCCCAAGGACAAAGGAGCCTGGCAGACTATAGTCCATGGGGTCACAAAGTCAGACACAACTTAGACTAAACAACAAATTAAGCATTCACCTGGTCCCAGCCACTAGTCTGAGCATCCTGCACATATTAACTCATTTCATCTTCACCTCAACCCTCTGGGTGGGTTCTGTGATTATCCCCATTTCACAGAAACAGACGCTGAGGCTCAGAGGGGTTAAGCAGCTTGTCCGCAGCCACACAGCCAGTAAATGGCTGGAGGCAGGATATGAACCTAGGACTGTGGCTCAGAGGCGCTGCTAAACTGGGGGCTCTTGAGAGGTGTTGAAGAATGAGTTGTGGAAGGCAGGGGTCAGGGCAAGCGGGAAGGGCCTCGGTCTCCTCACATGTCAAGGATCAGAGTCTTGCTGAAATCTCATCCTCTGTGTTAGACTGAGCTGGATGTGGACCCCGATTCTCCACTTCTTAGCTCTACGACTGTACCTGGGCCCTTCCAGTCTCTGAGCCTCACTCTCCCTATCTGTGAAATGGGGTAAAGAGACCAAATGCTCAATAAGTGGGCGTGGCTCTCTCCTCCCTGAAAATTCTTTTCAGCTCAGAGGGTCCAAAACAGGGTGTGTGATCACTGGCCAACCCTCTTCCCTCCCTGAGCCTCAGTTTCCCCAGAGGAGGAGGGGGTTGGACGGAAAAGGAAGTGCTCCATAAAACCTAGAAGCCCCCCATGCCACTCCACCCATCACGTACCTAGGTCTGCAAAGCCCCTCAGCCAGCCCTCTCCCTCAGGCGGTTTTCGTGCAAACCCAGGAGGGTACCCCTATGAAGTGCGGGCAGGAAGCCTGTGGTGAGGTCGATAAGGACCTAAGAGCTGAGGATATCCCTGAAAAAGTCAGGCCTGGGGTCTGGAGTCTCGGGAAGGGAGCGGGTATCAATGCGGAGATGAGGCAGGCGCTGGGAGCCTCAAGCGGAGGCCGAGGGCTTCAGCGTGGGCTGCAGAGGAGAGCCGGGGCCCACGGAATGCGGGCAAGACATGCGGGCTGGGCAGAAACACAGAGAGGAGAGGCAGAGAAGGGTGTGCAGGGCTGAGCTGCGGGACGGGAGGCAGGGGCTGAAGTTTGCGCGGTGGGAGATGCAGCTGGGCTGGAGTGCCGGAGAGGCCCGGGGGCCCGCGCTCCGGCGCGGGGTGCAGAGGCGGGAAGGGGGCGTCGCGGGGGGAGGCGTGGAACCCCGGGAGGGACGCGAGCCGGGGGCTGCAGGGCCCCAGGGGAGGGCCGGAGCTCCGGGCGGGCGGGGAAGGCCAGAGGTGCAGGGCGGGGCGGACCGGCGGGGGCCGGGCCGCGGGCGCACCTGAAGTCCTTGTCGCTGGACGTCATCTTCTCCAGGAGGCTGGAGATGTGGAAGGCCGCGGTGCTCATGGTGGCTGCGCCGCGGGGCCGCCGGCGGGAGGGAATATGGCGGCGCGGGCCGCGTCCCCTGCCGCGCGCGGGCTGCGCTCCGCGGACAGAAATAGCCGCCCCGCCCCGCCCCTCCCCGCGGCGCCGCGCTCGCCCGGGCCTCGGCCGCCGCTGCAGGAGGCGGGAGGGGCCCGCCGAGGGACCCGGGGACCTCTTCTCCGCGCCAGTCCTGCAGACGGCCCATCACGGCCTGCACACTCCCGCAGACTGGGAGCTCCCCGTCGATCCCCGGACCACTCCTCCCCGTGACTGCGGCGGTACCCCTGATCCTGCTAGGGAGACGCAGTCATGGTCCCAGCGAGTCTCAGGTTGGAGCCCCACCTCCAGCCTGCTGCTGCGAAGCCTTGGCCAAGGCCCTTGGCCGCTCTAAGCCTCAGCTTTCTCATCTGTAGGCAAAGACACAGGTGCTGCTATCTGTAGGGCAAGCCAACCAGAGCACTTCCTATGCGCTCCACCCCAAAGCCAGACCAGGCCTTCTGCTTGCTACATTCAACTCTCAGGACATGAGGGCCAGTTTCTTCATTTTATACCAGTGGAGGTCCATAGAGGCAAAGGAATTTGCTGCAGGTCACACACAGCCCGCCCCGCTGGGGATAGAATCAGGACGGACCCCAGACTGGGCAACAATTCTTCAATGACGGTGCACACAGTTTCTCCACAGGTCGGTGCAAGCTCAGGGTTGGAGGATCTGTAGGAAGACAAGGGAGCTCAGCAAAATTTCTCTAGGGCTTCCCTGGTGGTCCAGTGGTGAAGAATCTGCTTGCCACATTCTATGCTCGGGGTCCATGCCTGATCAGAGAAGACCCCACATGCCTTGTAACAACTAAGCCCCTGCGCCAAAACTTCTGAGCTGTTACTCAAGAGCCTGTGCTCTGCAACAAGAGAAGCCACTGCAAGGAGAAGCCTGAGTTCCACAACTACAGAGTAGGCCCCACTCGCTGCAACCAGCAAAAGCCCAAGCAGCAATGAAGACCAAGCACAGTCTAAAATAAATTAATAAGTTATATATATATATATATATATATATATATATATATATCGATTGTATTTTATTATTATTTAGCTTTGGCTATTTTGGGTTTTCACCGCTGCCACAGGTTCTTCTCTAGTTGCAGGGACCAGGGGCTACTCTGTAGTTGAGGTGAGCAGGTTTCTGGTTGTAGTGACTTCTCTTGCTGTGGAACTCAGGCTCTAGGGCACACGGGCTTCGATAGTTGTGGCTCCGAGGCTCTAGAGCACATAGGCTCCATAGTTGTGGCTCATGGGCTTAGTTGCTCCTCAGTATATGGGATCTTCCCAGATCAGGGATCAAACCCGTGTCTCCTGCATTGGCAGGCAAGCTCTTTACCATTGAGCTACCAGGAAAGCCCTGTATGTGTGTGTGTGTGTGTATTTATATATATATATATATATATATATTTTTTTTTTTTTTAAAGAAATTCTCTAAACAGTCCATGTGGTGGCAAAGACTGGGATCTAGCAAGTAAACAACAACAAACTATATATAATATTAAATCACTTCTATGTGGGATGGAGAAAAATCTTTGGGCTTGAAGCAAATAAGGTTAAACTCCTGTTCTGTCACATACTTTGGGAGTGAACTAGGCAGGCAGGTTGCTGGGAGAGAGTGACAACCCCCTCCAGGCCAGTAGGGGGCGCCAAGGATCCAAGCAGTGAGTAGTCTGGTCAATCATCTGTGCGTGGTGGTCAGTTGCTTCAGTCGCGTCCAGTTCTTTGCGGTTCTTAAGGCAAGAATACTGGAGTGGGCTTCCATTTCCTTCTCCAGAGGATCTTCCCGACCCAGGGACTGAACCCACACCTCTTACGTCTCCTGCTTCTCTTATGTCTTACGTCTCTCATGTCTCGTGCATGCGCGGACCACTGTTGCCATCTGGGAAGCCCTGAGTTTTCTGGTCAGTATTTAGCAGAGCTGCGCTGTTTACTAAACACAGGGGTATATGGAGGAAAACTAATAGAGATGTGGTAAAGAACAACTACCTTGTCAGAAGACAGCTGAATTTCAGTTGACTCTAGCTCTGTGACCTTGCGCAAATGACTCAGTCCCTCTGAGCCTCCTTTTCCACATCTATAAAGTGGAAGTAGGAGCGCCCACCCAAAAAGGAATAGCTCTTGGCAGGAAGCCCGGCCCATGTCAAACCTGCAGCCAAGGGTGGCTAGTTGTTGTTTTTGTAATTGTCACACCTTGTGGAGGAGACATATACTGAGTAGGATGGTTAAGGGAAGGATTGTGGAGACAGAGGAGAGAGATGGGACGTGTGAGCCCAGCCTCGAGGAGCAGGTACACCCTTCCGGCCAAGAACCAGGTTGGTGTTCCAGACACGCATGCTTGTCTCCTCACAGCCTCCGCCTCCATTATAGGGCGCCCTGGGTCTGCCCCTCGTACCTGTAGGGCAGGTGTGTCCTGTGACTCCGCCCTGGCTTGAGCCCAGTCAGAGACTGCTCACAGCGGTGTCACTGCCCGGAGCTCTTAGGAGAATTCCCAGGATGAAGGCACTGTGTCCTTCCAGCATGGCTGAGCCCATTCCACACATCGGTCCTTCCAACATGGGCAAGTACTGATCTTCCTACTTCCTTCTTCCCTCCCTCCCTCCCTCTCTTCCTTCTGTTCTTTTTATTCATCATAAAGATTAACAATTTGCATATTTACTAACAGAGATTGGTGGCACCTCCCCAAGAACAGACCTGTACTTGCAAACCTGACAGCAAGTACAGGACAGGATGACCAAGGCTGAAACCATTCGCAGTAGGAGATTCCACAGAGGCAGTTCCAGCCAGAAATCTCCTGATGTCCGATTGCTAAATACTGGCTTCAGACAAAGCAATGGAGACCCCAGTCCAGACACTACGGTAAGATGAGATGAGACCGCTTCTCTCCAGGTGAGTTCAGTAACACTGCATGCTCAAAGACCTCTGTTATGGAAACATCCTAACTTAGACAGGAGTAGAAAGAATAGTAGCGATATAGTAAACTCCCACATATGAATAAACGCGTCACCCAGCTTCTGTTTTTGTCCCCATTGATTGATTGTCCTTCTCTCCGCCTCCCACATTTTTCTCGAGGCTAGAGTGCTTAAGGCACACCCCAGACTCAGTGTCCTGTCGCCAGTCATCACTTCAGCCCGCCGCACCAATGGATGATATTTTAACATAACTGCTGCGCCATCGTCACACCTAACACTAACCCTTAAATAATCTCATAGTCCATATTCAAGTTTTGCAGAGTGTGTTAACGATGTCTGCAATTTGTTTGTTAGAAGAATATTCACAAAGTTCCTTTGGCTCTGAATTCCACAACTATGGTGTGGGAAACGAGCAAGGAGAAGTTTCCGCAGCCTTGGCCGGGCCATGAGAAAATCATCTTGGTGGAGACAGAGGAGAGAGATGGGACGTGTGAGCCCAGCCTCGAGGAGCAGGTACACCCTTCCGGCCAAGAACCAGGTTGGTGTTCCAGACACGCATGCTTGTCTCCTCACAGCCTCCGCCTCCATTATAGGGCGCCCTGGGTCTGCCCCTCGTACCTGTAGGGCAGGTGTGTCCTGTGACTCCGCCCTGGCTTGAGCCCAGTCAGAGACTGCTCACAGCGGTGTCACTGCCCGGAGCTCTTAGGAGAATTCCCAGGATGAAGGCACTGTGTCCTTCCAGCATGGCTGAGCCCATTCCACACATCGGTCCTTCCAACATGGGCAAGTACTGATCTTCCTACTTCCTTCTTCCCTCCCTCCCTCCCTCTCTTCCTTCTGTTCTTTTTATTCATCATAAAGATTAACAATTTGCATATTTACTAACAGAGATTGGTGGCACCTCCCCAAGAACAGACCTGTACTTGCAAACCTGACAGCAAGTACAGGACAGGATGACCAAGGCTGAAACCATTCGCAGTAGGAGATTCCACAGAGGCAGTTCCAGCCAGAAATCTCCTGATGTCCGATTGCTAAATACTGGCTTCAGACAAAGCAATGGAGACCCCAGTCCAGACACTACGGTAAGATGAGATGAGACCGCTTCTCTCCAGGTGAGTTCAGTAACAC
This sequence comes from Tragulus kanchil, assembly GCA_022376925.1. Taxonomy (NCBI): domain Eukaryota; kingdom Metazoa; phylum Chordata; class Mammalia; order Artiodactyla; family Tragulidae; genus Tragulus; species Tragulus kanchil. The sequence continues at coordinate 223,841,118 of JAIOJX010000030.1, read as the reverse complement.
TGCATGCTCAAAGACCTCTGTTATGGAAACATCCTAACTTAGACAGGAGTAGAAAGAATAGTAGCGATATAGTAAACTCCCACATATGAATAAACGCGTCACCCAGCTTCTGTTTTTGTCCCCATTGATTGATTGTCCTTCTCTCCGCCTCCCACATTTTTCTCGAGGCTAGAGTGCTTAAGGCACACCCCAGACTCAGTGTCCTGTCGCCAGTCATCACTTCAGCCCGCCGCACCAATGGATGATATTTTAACATAACTGCTGCGCCATCGTCACACCTAACACTAACCCTTAAATAATCTCATAGTCCATATTCAAGTTTTGCAGAGTGTGTTAACGATGTCTGCAATTTGTTTGTTAGAAGAATATTCACAAAGTTCCTTTGGCTCTGAATTCCACAACTATGGTGTGGGAAACGAGCAAGGAGAAGTTTCCGCAGCCTTGGCCGGGCCATGAGAAAATCATCTTGGAATGAGAAGAAAACAACCATGAGAAGCATAACAGAAAAAACTAAGACCAAAAGAAGTTGGTTCGATTCACGTGGGCTCATTCGCTGGGTCATCCTGACCTGCAAGAACAGGTGGGAGATCTGCTGTGGACTTAGGAATGCCCGGTCAGTGCACGTCAGAACGCCGCGTGTGCGCACACGGAACAGACATCTTTGAACTTCTGGCCGGACTAGTTTCCTCTCAGCTGCAGTACGTCTTTTCCATTAAGGAGCTAACGGAAACGACAAAGTCAGGAGGGTAATCATTGACCAGGGCCGTGACTGAGTCCCAGGTTGTGCTACTTACATCACTTCCTACAAACACCTGGATGTATAAAAGTGGACTGTGTGAACACGTTTGGGGCTCTTGATCCACGAGGTTTTGAGTCCCCCATATGCATCCTTTGTGCGTGTATTTCTTACAGTCTCGCCACATCTGCTCGTCCCCCTCTGCCCGGCTGACATGCTGCAGCACTATGGCACTTCACATGTTTTGCTTCCTGGACAGGCTAGAAGGGGCACAGAGACAGGAAATGCATCCCACCCCTTCTTAAAAGCTCCAGCTGTGTGCTGGACACAGACTAGCTCACCATGGGCCCTCAAGCTGAAGTCAGGTTTCCTTCGACCTTGGCACCTGGTCCAGCAAGGCTGGGTAGGCTGGGCCCTACCTGTGCATCATGGAGTATTCCTCAGCAATGAAGAGGAACAAGCTGCTGATACTTACAACAACCTGAATGAATCCTCAGAGAATTATGCTGAGTGAAACAAAGCCAATCCCCAAAGGTTAGAAATACTATGGTTCCCATTATAGACGTTTCTTGAAATAAAATTGTAGAAACAGAGAAGAGATTACAGGTTTCTAGGAACCTGGGAGGCGAGGAGTGAGAAGAAATGTGGTCATGGCTGTAAAAGGCCAGCCTAATCTCATAGTCTATTGTTCAGAGTGTGTTAACGATGTCTGCAATTTGTTTGTTAGAAGAATATTCACAAAGTTCCTTTGGCTCTGAATTCCACAACTATGGTGTGGGAAACGAGCAAGGAGAAGTTTCCGCAGCCTTGGCCGGGCCATGAGAAAATCATCTTGGAATGAGAAGAAAACAACCATGAGAAGCATAACAGAAAAAACTAAGACCAAAAGAAGTTGGTTCGATTCACGTGGGCTCATTCGCTGGGTCATCCTGACCTGCAAGAACAGGTGGGAGATCTGCTGTGGACTTAGGAATGCCCGGTCAGTGCACGTCAGAACGCCGCGTGTGCGCACACGGAACAGACATCTTTGAACTTCTGGCCGGACTAGTTTCCTCTCAGCTGCAGTACGTCTTTTCCATTAAGGAGCTAACGGAAACGACAAAGTCAGGAGGGTAATCATTGACCAGGGCCGTGACTGAGTCCCAGGTTGTGCTACTTACATCACTTCCTACAAACACCTGGATGTATAAAAGTGGACTGTGTGAACACGTTTGGGGCTCTTGATCCACGAGGTTTTGAGTCCCCCATATGCATCCTTTGTGCGTGTATTTCTTACAGTCTCGCCACATCTGCTCGTCCCCCTCTGCCCGGCTGACATGCTGCAGCACTATGGCACTTCACATGTTTTGCTTCCTGGACAGGCTAGAAGGGGCACAGAGACAGGAAATGCATCCCACCCCTTCTTAAAAGCTCCAGCTGTGTGCTGGACACAGACTAGCTCACCATGGGCCCTCAAGCTGAAGTCAGGTTTCCTTCGACCTTGGCACCTGGTCCAGCAAGGCTGGGTAGGCTGGGCCCTACCTGTGCATCATGGAGTATTCCTCAGCAATGAAGAGGAACAAGCTGCTGATACTTACAACAACCTGAATGAATCCTCAGAGAATTATGCTGAGTGAAACAAAGCCAATCCCCAAAGGTTAGAAATACTATGGTTCCCATTATAGACGTTTCTTGAAATAAAATTGTAGAAACAGAGAAGAGATTACAGGTTTCTAGGAACCTGGGAGGCGAGGAGTGAGAAGAAATGTGGTCATGGCTGTAAAAGGCCAGCCTGAGGAGTCCTTATGATGACGGAATTGTTCTGTATTTTGAGGGTATCAGTGTCAAGAGCGTGGTGGGGAATTGTGCCATAGGTTTTCAAGATGTTTCCATTGAGTGAAGATAGGGAAAGAGAATGTGGGGTCTCTGTATTCTTTCTTTTTCCCCATCATGTCTCTTTTATTTTTTATATTTATTTTCATCGATCGTTTTATTCTTTGGCCTGTGTGGGCCTCCCACTGCAGTGGCCTCTCTCACTGCAGAGCACCAGCTCTGGGCACATGCACTCCCGAGTGCTGGCTCTTAATTGGACACACCGCTCCGCAGCACGTGGGATCTTCCCGTGCCAGGGATCAAACCGGCACCCCTTGCACTGCAAGGCGGACTCTTTACCCACTGGACCACCAAGGAAGCCCCCACCCACTGCTTCTTAAAGAAAATGGAGATGCAAAGGTCAGAGGCAGCCTCTTCAAACATAGATTTAACTGACACATACAGGGGCTTCTAAGCTAGGTTAGCCTGGAGTTTCACCATGGAGGAATGAAAAAGTCCCACCTTTGGGCTTCCCTGGTGGTCCAGTGGGTAAGGACACCGCCTTGCAGTGCAAGGGGCGCCGGTTCGATCCCTGACCTGGGAAGATCCCACGTGCCGCGGAGCGGCTGGACTCATGTGTCCAATTACCAAGCTGGAGCTCTGGAGCGCATGCGCCCAGAGCCAGTGCTCTGCAGCAACAGAAGCCACCGCCATGGGAGGCCCACATGGGCCAAAGAACAAAGATGGATGAAAATGGACAAATGAAAGACTAATAGAAGTGGCCCGCCTGCTCCCCTCCCTCCCCACCCCACCCCCACCAAAATGAATAAATAAATAAATCTTGAAAAAAAAAAAAGTCCCACCTTTGAAGTCAGGGAAACCTGGGTTCAAGTCCTGACTTAGCCACATCTGTGATGTCACCCTGACCAGTCCATGACTCCTCTGCTTCTCACTTTTCTCATCCATGAAATGGGGTGGATAGTCCCTTTTTAGAGCATTCATTTAATAAATGGTTTAAGATGATTAAGACAGGCACAAAAGAGGATTGTTCTAGGAACCGGGAGGAGTGAGAAGAAATGTGGTCATGGCTGTAAAAGGCCAGCCTGAGGAGTCCTTATGATGACGGAATTGTTCTGTATTTTGAGGGTATCAGTGTCAAGAGCGTGGTGGGGAATTGTGCCATAGGTTTTCAAGATGTTTCCATTGAGTGAAGATAGGGAAAGAGAATGTGGGGTCTCTGTATTCTTTCTTTTTCCCCATCATGTCTCTTTTATTTTTTATATTTATTTTCATCGATCGTTTTATTCTTTGGCCTGTGTGGGCCTCCCACTGCAGTGGCCTCTCTCACTGCAGAGCACCAGCTCTGGGCACATGCACTCCCGAGTGCTGGCTCTTAATTGGACACACCGCTCCGCAGCACGTGGGATCTTCCCGTGCCAGGGATCAAACCGGCACCCCTTGCACTGCAAGGCGGACTCTTTACCCACTGGACCACCAAGGAAGCCCCCACCCACTGCTTCTTAAAGAAAATGGAGATGCAAAGGTCAGAGGCAGCCTCTTCAAACATAGATTTAACTGACACATACAGGGGCTTCTAAGCTAGGTTAGCCTGGAGTTTCACCATGGAGGAATGAAAAAGTCCCACCTTTGGGCTTCCCTGGTGGTCCAGTGGGTAAGGACACCGCCTTGCAGTGCAAGGGGCGCCGGTTCGATCCCTGACCTGGGAAGATCCCACGTGCCGCGGAGCGGCTGGACTCATGTGTCCAATTACCAAGCTGGAGCTCTGGAGCGCATGCGCCCAGAGCCAGTGCTCTGCAGCAACAGAAGCCACCGCCATGGGAGGCCCACATGGGCCAAAGAACAAAGATGGATGAAAATGGACAAATGAAAGACTAATAGAAGTGGCCCGCCTGCTCCCCTCCCTCCCCACCCCACCCCCACCAAAATAAATAAATAAATAAATCTTGAAAAAAAAAAAAGTCCCACCTTTGAAGTCAGGGAAACCTGGGTTCAAGTCCTGACTTAGCCACATCTGTGATGTCACCCTGACCAGTCCATGACTCCTCTGCTTCTCACTTTTCTCATCCATGAAATGGGGTGGATAGTCCCTTTTTAGAGCATTCATTTAATAAATGGTTTAAGATGATTAAGACAGGCACTTCCTTCAGAGGCATCCGTTTGGCAAGTAGGTAAAAACTCACATCAAGAACCAGGCTCGCGAGCTTCCCTAGTAGCTCAGTGGTTAAGAGTCCACCTACTGGGGAGAGAGAGGAACCCTGCTGTATCTCACCCTGACCCCTCCCTACCGTCCACCTGCGCTCCTCTGACTCACGTCGCCTCTAGACTAAAAATTTCTGTAAAAACAAAAACAAACAAAAAAGAGTCCACCTGCTGATGCATGAGACAAGGGTTGGATCCCTGAGCTGGGGAGATCCCACAAGCCACTAAGCCTGTGCACCACAACTATTGACCCTGTGCGCTAGAGCTCACAGGCTGCAACTGTTGAACCCTGACTGCTCTAGAGCCCATGCTCCACAAGAGAAGCCACCGCAATGAGATGCCTGCACACCACAGCTGGAGAAAAAGCTTGCGCAGCCACGAAGACCCAGCACATCCAAATTAATTAATTAATTAAAATGTTAATAAAGAACCTGGCTCCAGGGTGCTCATTGTAGGGGCACGTTCTTTGCCCTCCTACACCCACGGGGCATCAGTCTCAGACCCAAGGAGTCTCTGGGGAGTTCCCATCAGCCTGAAAGATCGCAGGGGCTCATCACAAGTGTGTCAAGCCCTAGGGAAGGCTGACTATGTACAGGCACTGCCCCCAAGCACTTCACACAAATAATCTCACCACAGCTTGGGACTGCCCGTCTCCCCCATTTTTATGAAGAGGGAGACTGAGGCCGAGCAGTGTAACTGTGGTCCCCAGAGTTCACGTGCCTGCTGAGTCAGGGGGCCCCCCCACGCCGGCTGTCAGTTCTGGAATGCAGGGAAGCCGGATGCCACGCTCAGCTGCTGAGCTTGCTCCCTGGGGCTGTCAGCTGTGCCCACAGGACGGTGGGAGGCTTTCCCATGAATCACCCCCGGACATACACACAGCAATGAGGTCACCTCAGGATGGAGCTGAGTTGGACTTCCTTATGCCTCTGGCAGTTCTGTGGTGGCCCTGGAGATCCGCCCAAGGCAAAGAGGTAGGAGATACCCTGAGGTCGTGCCTCCACTCCACACCAGATACTGCAGGAGGTCAACTTGCATTTGCTCAGAGAGGGGAAGTACCCTAACCAGGATTGCTGATGTGCTCTCGCTCATTCGAGACTGATTCTTTTTAGACTCTATAGACTGTAGCCCCCCAGGCTCCTCTGTCCATGGGATTTCCCAAGCAAGAATACTGCGAGTTACCATTTTATCCTCCAAGGGATCTTCCTAATCCAGGGATCGAACCTGCATCTCCTGTTTGACAAAGAGAGTCTTTACCACTGAACCACCTGGAACTAGAAGATAGTGAACACAAGGTAGTGACTGAGTTTTATGAGACCTACCATATGCTAGTCATGGAAATCTTTTTTTTTTAGTTTTTGTTCTCCAACCGGGGCCTGTGGGAGATCCCACAAGCCACTAAGCCTGTGCACCACAACTATTGACCCTGTGCGCTAGAGCTCACAGGCTGCAACTGTTGAACCCTGACTGCTCTAGAGCCCATGCTCCACAAGAGAAGCCACCGCAATGAGATGCCTGCACACCACAGCTGGAGAAAAAGCTTGCGCAGCCACGAAGACCCAGCACATCCAAATTAATTAATTAATTAAAATGTTAATAAAGAACCTGGCTCCAGGGTGCTCATTGTAGGGGCACGTTCTTTGCCCTCCTACACCCACGGGGCATCAGTCTCAGACCCAAGGAGTCTCTGGGGAGTTCCCATCAGCCTGAAAGATCGCAGGGGCTCATCACAAGTGTGTCAAGCCCTAGGGAAGGCTGACTATGTACAGGCACTGCCCCCAAGCACTTCACACAAATAATCTCACCACAGCTTGGGACTGCCCGTCTCCCCCATTTTTATGAAGAGGGAGACTGAGGCCGAGCAGTGTAACTGTGGTCCCCAGAGTTCACGTGCCTGCTGAGTCAGGGGGCCCCCCCACGCCGGCTGTCAGTTCTGGAATGCAGGGAAGCCGGATGCCACGCTCAGCTGCTGAGCTTGCTCCCTGGGGCTGTCAGCTGTGCCCACAGGACGGTGGGAGGCTTTCCCATGAATCACCCCCGGACATACACACAGCAATGAGGTCACCTCAGGATGGAGCTGAGTTGGACTTCCTTATGCCTCTGGCAGTTCTGTGGTGGCCCTGGAGATCCGCCCAAGGCAAAGAGGTAGGAGATACCCTGAGGTCGTGCCTCCACTCCACACCAGATACTGCAGGAGGTCAACTTGCATTTGCTCAGAGAGGGGAAGTACCCTAACCAGGATTGCTGATGTGCTCTCGCTCATTCGAGACTGATTCTTTTTAGACTCTATAGACTGTAGCCCCCCAGGCTCCTCTGTCCATGGGATTTCCCAAGCAAGAATACTGCGAGTTACCATTTTATCCTCCAAGGGATCTTCCTAATCCAGGGATCGAACCTGCATCTCCTGTTTGACAAAGAGAGTCTTTACCACTGAACCACCTGGAACTAGAAGATAGTGAACACAAGGTAGTGACTGAGTTTTATGAGACCTACCATATGCTAGTCATGGAAATCTTTTTTTTTTAGTTTTTGTTCTCCAACCTTTTCTCTCTCTCTCTCTTTTTTTTTTTTTTCAGAATTATCTTGTATTTTATTTTACTTTTTCTATGCCAAAAACATTTTTATTCCAGTATAACCAATTAACAATTTTGTGATAGTGTCAGGTGAATAGGCCATACATATACATGTATCCATTCTCCCCCCAAACCCCCCCCATCCAGGCTGGTACATAACATTGAGCAGAGTTCTATGTGCCATCCAGTGTTGTATAGCAATGTACAGAAATGTTGGTTGTTGGTTATCCATTTTAGTCTTGGCAACCTTTAAGTGGCAGTAAATGTTATTTAGTTCAATGGTTCTTAAATGTGAGCAAGCGTCAGAATCGCAGAGGCGGGGGCAACTGTTAAAATACAAACTGCGGGTCCCACCTCCAGAGTTTCTGATTGATTAGGACTAGGGTGGGACTTTGAGAGTTTGCATTTCTTTTTTTGGCGGGAGAGGAGAGGGCGAGTTGGGGAGGGAGGTGGCAGGTGGGCCACTTCTATTGGTCTTTCATTTATCTATTTTCATCCATCTTTGTTCCTTTTTGGCCTGTGTGGGCCTCCCATCACAGTGACCTCTGTTGTGGCAGAGCACTGGCTCTGGGCGCATGCGCTGCAGAGCTCCGGCTCGGTAGTTGGACACATCAGTCTAGCTGCTCCGCAGCACGTGGGATCTTCCCAGGCCAGGGCTCAAACCGGTGCCCCTTGTACTGCAAGGTGGTGTCCTTACCCATTGGACCACCAGGGAAGCCCGAGAGAGTTTGCATTTCTAAAAAGCCTCCGCATAATGCTGATACGGCTGGGCCAGGGACCACATTTTGAGAATAACTCATTAGTTCAACTTCCCTTTGCTTAACGGTAGTTTTTAAGTTTCTTCCTCCAAGGACAGAGGTCTCATGGCTTATTCTGTCAACCTATTTTATTTCTAGATAGTTTTTTGCTAGAAGATATTGCTTGTGGGTATGTACTGTGTTGAGATGGAAAACTAACCCTCTTGGCTCTTCTCTGGCTCATTCTCTCTGCTTCTGGATGGCATGATCTCATCAGAAAGGAGCAGTTGAAGGGAAGAGGAAACTTGCCATTAGACCAGAGTTCTCCTTCACCTGCACAGTCCAGAGCCAACAAGCCCTGTCCATTCTACCTTCTAAATCAGCGATGTCTAATAGGAATATGTTGTAAGGGAATTCCCTGGTGGTCCAGTGGCTAGGACTTTGTGCTTTCTCTGCTGAGGGCCTGAATTTGATCCCTGATCAGGAAACTAAGATCCCTCAAGCTGTACAGCCAAAACAAACAAACAAATATACAGACTCACACAAACACACGCACACAAAATGAACTCTAGACACCCTGGTGCCTCAGCAGTAAAGAATCTGTCAGCAATGCAGGAGATGCAGAGACGTGGGTTGGATTCCTGGGTCGGGAAAATCTCCTGGAGGAGGAAGTGGCAACCCACTCCAGTATATCTTGCCTGGAAAATTCCATGGAGAGAGGAGCCTAGCAAGCTACAGTCCATGAGATCATAAGAGTTGGACATAACTGAATGACTAAACAACAATAATGAACGCTATACCCAAAATTAAAAAAAAATTTCCAGTAGCATCATTAAAAATAGCAAAAAGAAGCAGATGAAACTAATTTTAATAATAGACTTTATTTAACCTAAATGTATTCAAATACTATCTTCTTAACAGGTGATCAATACAAAAATTATTAAGGCGCTATCGTATGTTCTTTTTTTGTTTTCATACCAAAGCTTGGTATGAAATTCTGCCCAGCCACATATCAGAGGCTCCATAATCACACACACGGCTGGTGGCCACTGTTTTGCAGTGTTTTGCCCTGTCTCTAGTCCTCTCCTTTGCCACCGCTCCTGCTCACCATGCTCCTGCCCCTCAGGCCTTGCCCACCAATCCACAGTATGGCAGCCAAATCGTTGTCTGAAATGATCATCTCCCCATCACGCTCAGGATAATGCCTGGTCTCCTTGGTCTGGCTTCCAAGTCCTTTCTCCCTTTCCCCTCTCCCCTCCTCTTGCCCCCAAGGCCCCCACTCTCCCACTTTACTGAATTTATTTGCAGATCCTCAGCACAGTCTTACCTCTAAATCTTTGCACACTTGGTATCCTCTTGGAATGCATCTTGGGCTACCTTTCCAGGTCACTCACTCATTCAGCAAAATTTATTGAGCACCTACTATGTGTCGGACACTGTCCCAGATCTTGGAACAAACAAGTACATAAGAAGGAAACCTATATAACAAGAAAATAGACAATGTGTCAAATAGTGAGAGGTGCACTAGGATACGAGGGAACGGTAGTGCTGGATGTGTGGTGGTACTGTATACGGGATGATCAAGGAAGGCTTCGTGGAGACCGTGACATGTGAGAAAAGAGATCTGAAAAAGTGAGGGAAGAAGCAAGTTGGCTGTCTGGGGAAAAACAGTCTAGGCAGAGGGAACATCCAGGGCAAAGGCCCTGAGGAGGGAGCCTCATTGGAGTGTTTGGGGCATATTCCTGGTGTCTAGGGCAGAGTGAGAGAGGCAGTCATAGGGACTAAGGTCAGAGAGAACAAGGAATGGACGGCTCATAGTTCAGAACTGTGTAAGAACAGGAGTGAGTGAGGGGAGAGACCTGGGAGGGTGCTGAGCAGATCAGGGACGTGAACTGACTTGGGTTTTAACCAGATCTGTCTGACTGTCATGATGAGTACAGATAGTACGTGGTGGGCAGGAGCATAGACACTAGAGCTGTGGTAGCCAGACCAGGGTGGTGGTCCAGGAGATGAAAGGAAGAGCCTGGATTCAGAAGCCAACAGGGTTTTCCAGATAGGTCAGAACCAGAGTATGAGAGACCAAAGAGTCAAGGATGACTCCAAGGATGATTCCTGAGCCTAGATGACTCCTCTTCCGGGAAGTCCTCCAGGGAACCCATAGCTGCCTAGGCCTTGCCCTCCTGGGGACTGTCACAGCCTGTCTCCCTCAAACTGTCCCTTTTCGAGAAGGCAGTGGATATTCTAGCCTTCTTCTAGTTTCTTCACCAAGAAGGCACTGCCAGTCCAACTCACAGGGGTTCCCCAAGGCAACTCCGAGCCCCAGGGCCTCCTCTTTTGCTGCCAAGCTCAACCTCCGGCTTCTGGGGGAGCATCAGGTTGGTCCACATGGCTGGGTCCTGAGTCAGCCTCACCCATGGCGGGAAGGAGGGGGACCTAGGACAGGGCTTGGCACAACCAGGGTGAGGAAACCGTCCGTGGAGTTAGACGGCATGGCCATGGGCCCCCGGGCGGGTCTAGGGGCACAGCGGCCCCATCCTGATGGGCCCTCCTGGCGGGAAGAGCCACGTCAGACAGGAAGGCTTGGGGCCGATAGCACCGCAGGAAGGAATGCCAAGCGGGGCGGGGGGCGGGGCGCGGCGTCAAGCCCCGCCCCCGGTCCTCAGGGGGCGTGGCCTCCCCGTCTCGTGCCCGCCCCTCAGCCGGCGGCCCTCAGTCCACGCTCCCCTCGCCGCCGGCGCGCACGGGCCGCGGGAGCTCAGGTAAGGGACGCCGGGCGGCTGAGGGGCGGCGCGGGGGTCCCTTTAAAAGGACTTGAGGAGGAACAAGCGCTTCAGCAGGCCCGACCTTCTGTGGTTCCCGGGGAGAGCCTCTAGTGGCGTCCCCCTCAGGGGCCTCCCCGTCGGGCGAGCGCCTCTGTCTCCCTCTCTGGAAAATTCGTGGTGGGTAGGGGCGGAGGAAGCTCTCCTCCCGGGTGCTGGGAGGGTCCCTCGGGGTCGGCCGCTCCCCTGCCGCGGGACCTCGACGACCTCAGCCCGCTTGCCTGAGGAAGGAGTGCTGCTGTCGGGGCGGCGTGGGGGCGTCAGGGCGGAATGGAGCCCCGTCCCGAGGGCGGAGGTCGCCGCGGTGCGCGGAGCACCCCGGCGTCTCTGCTCCGGGGCCGGGCGGCTCGGGCCGGGAGCCAGCCCGTCTTCGTTTAAGGGGGGACGGGAGGCGTGGTGGTCTGGGGTTTCACGGTTGTGACCGGGTTTGTTTAGAAACGGAGTCAGGAGGGCGTGTTTGTCCAGTTTGGAGCGCAGACCGAGCAGGTCTGTGCGAACGGACCCCCGCGGCGAGCCACCTGCCAGGACCGGGGACCCTGCTGGCCGCCGTCCCCGTGGAGGCTGTGTCTCCCTTTCGTAACTCTCTAGGGGGCGTTCTCTTAAAAAAAATTAACTTTACAGAGAGTTAATTGCATACCGTAAAATGCACCTTTTGCAGGTGTGCCCGTCAGTGGTTTTCAGTTTGCTCACCAAGTTGTGAATAAAGTGTGTCAGTTTATTCACCACGGTCTCATTGAGGACATTTGCATCTTCCCCCAAATAAGCCCCATACCCTTCAGCTGTCAGTCGCCCCGGCCCCTTCTCCCTGGCAACCACTAATCCGCTTTCTGTTTCTATGGATCTGCTTATGCTGGACATTTCATGTAAATGGAATCATACAATAGGGGATCTCTTCTGACTGGCTTTTTTCACTTAGCATAATGTTTTCTAGGTTTATGCATGTTCTAGTGTGCGTCAGCACTTCATTCCTCTTAGGGTTGAATAACATTCTATTGTATGATGATATCACATCTTGTCCATGGACCGGTAACAGGTAAGGGACGCCGGGCGGCTGAGGGGCGGCGCGGGGGTCCCTTTAAAAGGACTTGAGGAGGAACAAGCGCTTCAGCAGGCCCGACCTTCTGTGGTTCCCGGGGAGAGCCTCTAGTGGCGTCCCCCTCAGGGGCCTCCCCGTCGGGCGAGCGCCTCTGTCTCCCTCTCTGGAAAATTCGTGGTGGGTAGGGGCGGAGGAAGCTCTCCTCCCGGGTGCTGGGAGGGTCCCTCGGGGTCGGCCGCTCCCCTGCCGCGGGACCTCGACGACCTCAGCCCGCTTGCCTGAGGAAGGAGTGCTGCTGTCGGGGCGGCGTGGGGGCGTCAGGGCGGAATGGAGCCCCGTCCCGAGGGCGGAGGTCGCCGCGGTGCGCGGAGCACCCCGGCGTCTCTGCTCCGGGGCCGGGCGGCTCGGGCCGGGAGCCAGCCCGTCTTCGTTTAAGGGGGGACGGGAGGCGTGGTGGTCTGGGGTTTCACGGTTGTGACCGGGTTTGTTTAGAAACGGAGTCAGGAGGGCGTGTTTGTCCAGTTTGGAGCGCAGACCGAGCAGGTCTGTGCGAACGGACCCCCGCGGCGAGCCACCTGCCAGGACCGGGGACCCTGCTGGCCGCCGTCCCCGTGGAGGCTGTGTCTCCCTTTCGTAACTCTCTAGGGGGCGTTCTCTTAAAAAAAATTAACTTTACAGAGAGTTAATTGCATACCGTAAAATGCACCTTTTGCAGGTGTGCCCGTCAGTGGTTTTCAGTTTGCTCACCAAGTTGTGAATAAAGTGTGTCAGTTTATTCACCACGGTCTCATTGAGGACATTTGCATCTTCCCCCAAATAAGCCCCATACCCTTCAGCTGTCAGTCGCCCCGGCCCCTTCTCCCTGGCAACCACTAATCCGCTTTCTGTTTCTATGGATCTGCTTATGCTGGACATTTCATGTAAATGGAATCATACAATAGGGGATCTCTTCTGACTGGCTTTTTTCACTTAGCATAATGTTTTCTAGGTTTATGCATGTTCTAGTGTGCGTCAGCACTTCATTCCTCTTAGGGTTGAATAACATTCTATTGTATGATGATATCACATCTTGTTTATCCATCTGTCCATGGACCGGTATTTGGGTTGTTTCCACCTTTTGGCTGCTATGAGTAATGCTGCTGTGAGCATTCATGTACACGTCTTTGTGTGGACATAGGTTGTCAGTTCTCTTGGCTATAATGCTGAGAACTTGCTGGATCTTATGGTGAAGCTGTGTGTAACTGTGACAAACTCACCCTGGTTTCCAAAGCGGCTACACCATTTTACATTCCCACCGACTATATGTTAGGTCTCCAAACTTTCCATATGCTCTTTAGAACTTGTTATGCTCTGTATTTCATATTTCAGCCATCCTAGCAGGTGTGAACTGGTACGTCATTGTGGTTTTGGTCTGTGTTGCTATAATGACTAATGATGCAAAGCATCTTTCCATGTGCTGTTGTCAATTTGTACATCTTCTGTAGAGAAATGTCTCTTGAAACCGTTTGGCCATTTTGAAATTGGGTTGTCATGTTTTTGTTGAGTTGTAGGTATGCTTATTTCAGGGGAGATTCTGAGGCTGTGAGAACGGGTGAGACTTGTAGTGATCTCATAGTCAGAGGTGGGAAGTGAGTCCAAGTTTGTCTGACATTCAAGAGATGCAAGCTCTTTCTCCGGCACTGGATGCCTTTTTTCTGGTCTTCGCTGTTGCCAGTTGCCAGTTGTGTGTGTGTTTGTGAAAAAGAGAGAGAGAGAGAGAGAGAATGTGAGAGACCGCCAGGAGAAGATGGAGGGGAGAGAGAGGAAATAGAGAAACTGAGAGCAACTGGGATGGGAGGATGAGAAAGAGGCCGGGCTCTGGCTGTTTAACAAGGTATGCACCTTGGGGCTTCCCTGGTGGTCCACTGGGTAAAGAATCCATCTTGCAGTGGAAGGGGCACCAGTCATCCCCGTCCTGGGAAGATCCCATGTACCGCAGAGCGGTGGAGCTGGCGTGTCCAATTACGAGCCAGTGCTCCGGAGCACGTGCGCTCAGAGCCAGTGCTCTACAATGAGAAAGGCCACTGCAATGGGAGGCCCACACAGGCCAAAGAATACAAATATGGATGAAAATAAAAATATTAATAAAAGATGCATGATGGGGAAAAAGAAAAAAGATACCCACTTTGGTGAGGCAGAGTCAGGAAAACCTTTTCAGAGTTTTTGGTTTCTGCATTAATTTTCAAGCATTATGGAACTCCAGCAAGGTTTATTGGCACTTCCCATTAGTTTTTGTTTCTAAATCATATACGTTTATCCATCTGTCCATGGACCGGTATTTGGGTTGTTAGCTGCTATAAGCATTAGGTTGTCAGGTTCTTCTTGGCTATAATGCTGAGAACTTGCTGGATCTTATGGTGAAGCTGTGTGTAACTGTGACAAACTCACCCTGGTTTCCAAAGCGGCTACACCATTTTACATTCCCACCGACTATATGTTAGGTCTCCAAACTTTCCATATGCTCTTTAGAACTTGTTATGCTCTGTATTTCATATTTCAGCCATCCTAGCAGGTGTGAACTGGTACGTCATTGTGGTTTTGGTCTGTGTTGCTATAATGACTAATGATGCAAAGCATCTTTCCATGTGCTGTTGTCAATTTGTACATCTTCTGTAGAGAAATGTCTCTTGAAACCGTTTGGCCATTTTGAAATTGGGTTGTCATGTTTTTGTTGAGTTGTAGGTATGCTTATTTCAGGGGAGATTCTGAGGCTGTGAGAACGGGTGAGACTTGTAGTGATCTCATAGTCAGAGGTGGGAAGTGAGTCCAAGTTTGTCTGACATTCAAGAGATGCAAGCTCTTTCTCCGGCACTGGATGCCTTTTTTCTGGTCTTCGCTGTTGCCAGTTGCCAGTTGTGTGTGTGTGTGTGAAAAAGAGAGAGAGAGAGAGAGAGAATGTGAGAGACCGCCAGGAGAAGATGGAGGGGAGAGAGAGGAAATAGAGAAACTGAGAGCAACTGGGATGGGAGGATGAGAAAGAGGCCGGGCTCTGGCTGTTTAACAAGGTATGCACCTTGGGGCTTCCCTGGTGGTCCACTGGGTAAAGAATCCATCTTGCAGTGGAAGGGGCACCAGTCATCCCCGTCCTGGGAAGATCCCATGTACCGCAGAGCGGTGGAGCTGGCGTGTCCAATTACGAGCCAGTGCTCCGGAGCACGTGCGCTCAGAGCCAGTGCTCTACAATGAGAAAGGCCACTGCAATGGGAGGCCCACACAGGCCAAAGAATACAAATATGGATGAAAATAAAAATATTAATAAAAGATGCATGATGGGGAAAAAGAAAAAAAAAAGATACCCACTTTGGTGAGGCAGAGTCAGGGAAAACCTTTTCAGAGTTTTTGGTTTCGTCGCATTAATTTTCAAGCATTATGGGGAACTCCAGCAAGGTTTATTGGGGGGCGCACTTCCCATTAGTTTTTTTGTTTCTAAATCCCAAACGAATGTGATTAGATTCCTAAACCTGAACGGGGAATAACATCCCCTAGTGTCTAGCTGGGCCCAGGAATCCAGAGCAGTGTTCATCAGACTTTTTGATGATGCACCCTGCTCAGGAAGAATGTTTAGGCACCCCCAACATGCATACATATATACATGTGTGTGAATATATATATATATATATGTATATATATACACACATATATATACATATATATATATATATATATATGTATATACATACACACACACAGATTTAGCAACTATATAGTAGTTGCTGTTCAGTCGTTAGGTTGTGTCTGACTCTTTGTGATCCTGTGCTGCATACCAGGCTCCCCTGTCCTTCACTGTCTCAGAGTTTGCTCAAATTCATGTCCGTCGAGTCAGTGATGCTGTCTATGCATATCATCCTCTGCCGTCCCCTTCTTCTCATGCCTTCAGTCTTTTCCCAGCATCAGGGTGTTTTCCAGTGAGTCAGCCCTTTGCATCAGGTGGCCAAAGTATTGGAGTTTCAATATCAGTCCTTGCAATGAATGTTCAGGGTTGATTTCTCTTAGGATTGACTGGTTTGATTTCCTTGCAGTCCAAGGGACTCTCAAGAGTCTTGTCCAACACCACAATACAAAAGAAAAAATTCTTCAGTATTCAGCCTGCTTTATGATCCAGGCCTCACACCCATACATGACTACTGGAAAAAACATAGCTTTGACTATACAGGCCTTTGTCAGCAAAGTGATATCTCTGCTTTTTAATACGCTGTATAAGTTTGTCATATACAAGTACTGTGACCATTAGATAATATCTCAAGGTCTAATATATTATACTGAGTAAATTTCCATCACCATCAGTAGTGGATAGAAGTCCCCTTTTCAAGGAGTCTTCTTACTGAGATTTCACTCAGGACTTTCCTGGTTGTCCAGTGGGTAAAGAGCCAGTGCAAGGGGCACCGGCTTGATCCCTGGCCCAGGAGCGTGCCGTGGAGCGGCTGGACTAGTGTGTCCAATTAAGAGCCAGCGTTCTGGAGCACATGCGCCCAGAGCCCAGTTCTTTGCAATGGGAGGCCCACACAGGCCAAAGAAAAAAGATGGAAGAAAATAAATAAATAAAACAATAAAAAGGAGGCCAAAAATTAAAAAAAAAGAATATTACAACTCATATAAAAAAAAAGATCTCAGTCAGCAACAGTGTGTATGTAAGATCCTGTTCCTTATTTTCAACATTAGGGTGCTTGCTATAGGACTTGAATTAGGAGCAGTGGCGGATCTGTCCCACACTTTTCCTGTCTCTGGTTTGTACTTTCTTGATTAGCATTATCTCCTTCCGTGGTTTCTTGACAGGGACTCTTTGAAGCTACTCATCCACGCTATGAGGGCTGATTTAGTTAATGCTGCATTGTTTGATCCTCAGTTCCACCTAACCTGCCCCCATCAGGACACAGCAACATAGGGCAATAGGCTGACCATGGAGGAAGGGAAGATGTGGCCACAGCAGACCTTTCTGACCTATGAACTTCCCCACTGGCCTCTAGGGACCCCAGGTAATGGACATGGCATTGCATGTCTGACATATGGCCAAGGGTGCACATCAGAGTTGAATGACATACTCTTAACTGTTTTTAACTAAAGGTTAAGTAGAAATAGGACTTCCCTGGTGACAGTGGTAAAGAATCTGCCTGCTGTTGCAGGAGACATGGGTTCAATCCTTGATCCAGGAAGATTCCATTTGCCTCAGAGCAACTAAAGCCATGCACCTCAGCTGTTGAGCCTGTGCTCTAGAGCCTAGGAACCGCAACTGCTGAAACCCACATGCCCTAGAGCCCATGCTCTGCAACAAGAGAAGCCAGTGCAGTAAGAAGCCTGTGCACCACAACTAGAGAGTATCCCCCACTTGCCACAACTAGAGAAAAACCTACACAGCAAAGAAGATCCAGCACAGCCAAAAATAAATAAATGAATTGTTTAAAAAGCTAAGTAGAAATAGACGAACTAATACATTCTTCCTGTGCTTTGAAGACTATTATTTGAGAGACTCATAGGTTCTGAGCTAAGGGCATGTGAGTCCAGCACTGCCACATATCAGCTTGCTGCCTCACAGCGGGTGCTCAGGGCCACCTGAAGTGGCTGCACATTTATCTTTTGGGGCACCGGCTTGAAGATGGGGTTTAAGAGCCAGCGTTCTGGAGCACATGCGCCCAGAGCCCAGTTCTTTGCAATGGGAGGCCCACACAGGCCAAAGAAAAAAGATGGAAGAAAATAAATAAATAAAACAATAAAAAGGAGGCCAAAAATTAAAAAAAAAGAATATTACAACTCATATAAAAAAAAAGATCTCAGTCAGCAACAGTGTGTATGTAAGATCCTGTTCCTTATTTTCAACATTAGGGTGCTTGCTATAGGACTTGAATTAGGAGCAGTGGCGGATCTGTCCCACACTTTTCCTGTCTCTGGTTTGTACTTTCTTGATTAGCATTATCTCCTTCCGTGGTTTCTTGACAGGGACTCTTTGAAGCTACTCATCCACGCTATGAGGGCTGATTTAGTTAATGCTGCATTGTTTGATCCTCAGTTCCACCTAACCTGCCCCCATCAGGACACAGCAACATAGGGCAATAGGCTGACCATGGAGGAAGGGAAGATGTGGCCACAGCAGACCTTTCTGACCTATGAACTTCCCCACTGGCCTCTAGGGACCCCAGGTAATGGACATGGCATTGCATGTCTGACATATGGCCAAGGGTGCACATCAGAGTTGAATGACATACTCTTAACTGTTTTTAACTAAAGGTTAAGTAGAAATAGGACTTCCCTGGTGACAGTGGTAAAGAATCTGCCTGCTGTTGCAGGAGACATGGGTTCAATCCTTGATCCAGGAAGATTCCATTTGCCTCAGAGCAACTAAAGCCATGCACCTCAGCTGTTGAGCCTGTGCTCTAGAGCCTAGGAACCGCAACTGCTGAAACCCACATGCCCTAGAGCCCATGCTCTGCAACAAGAGAAGCCAGTGCAGTAAGAAGCCTGTGCACCACAACTAGAGAGTATCCCCCACTTGCCACAACTAGAGAAAAACCTACACAGCAAAGAAGATCCAGCACAGCCAAAAATAAATAAATGAATTGTTTAAAAAGCTAAGTAGAAATAGACGAACTAATACATTCTTCCTGTGCTTTGAAGACTATTATTTGAGAGACTCATAGGTTCTGAGCTAAGGGCATGTGAGTCCAGCACTGCCACATATCAGCTTGCTGCCTCTCACAGCGGGGTGCTCAGGGCCACCTGAAGTGGCTGACATTTTTTTTTTTTTAACATGTATTTTATTTATTTATCTTTTTGGGGAGTGGGGTGGGGAGGGAGGGGGATGGGCGGGCCACTTCTATTGGTCTTCCATTTCTCTATTTTCATCCATCTTTGTTCTTTGGCTCCTGTGGGCCTCCCATCGCGGTGGCCTCTGTCGTCGCAGAGCACCGGCTCTGGGCGCATGCGCTCCAGAGCTCCGGCTCGGCGATTGGACACATCAGTCCAGCCGCTCCGCGGCATGTAGGATCTTCCCAGGCCAGGGCTCGAACCGGTGCCCCTTGCACTGCAAGGCGGTGTCCTTACCCACTGGACCACCAGGGGAAGCCCAGCAGCTGACATTTTTAGAAAGTTCTTCTACATATTGAGCTGGCATCTGCCCTGGTTACTCCCCAAGACCCAGACTGCTCCCTCTGGATTTACAGCCCCACCTGGTCCCTCTGTCCTGGAGGAGCCCTGCAGGGACCTGGAGACGATGACCAGGTCTGTTTATACAGTGCTCATCCTTAGGCTGAGCGCCCTGCTCCTCCATCCAGTTCTCTAGAATGTAGTCGCCATATCTGCACTCCGCTTCCCCGCATACTATGAATTATTTTGTTTTGTCCAGACTCTCTTCTGTTCAGGACCCAATATTAAACCTTAGGATAGAAGATGATGAGGTACAGGTCACCTTCCTCACTGTGGACTCTGTGCTTTTGTTAATATGACCTAAATATGTGTTAGGCTTCCATGGTGGCTCAGACAGCAAAGAATCTTCCTGTAATGTGGGAGACCCAGGTTCGATTCCTAGTCATGGAGTAGGAACAGGCAACCCACCCCAGTGTTCTTGCCTGGAAAATTCCATGGACAGAGGAGCCTGGTGGGCTATAGTCCACGGGGTCGCAAAGAGCTGGACATGACTGAGTGACTAACACACACACTAGACTGTATTAGCTTTGCTTTCTTGCTATATCATGCTGTTGACTCATGTTACACCTTAACAAACGTTGGTCATGCACCTCCTATGTGCTAGATGTCAAGCCAGATGCTTGTGCTGACATTTAGTTATCTTTCAGAGTGTGTTTTTAAAATCCTAGATCTTTCTGTATGAACAGCCTCCAGGCTGGGCTCACCCATCCTCTTTCTGCACTGAGTTGACTGTGTCCCTTCTTGTTTCAACCTATGTGCCATCCCCACTCTTCAGGAACAGCCCCAGGCCCTGGCTTGAATGTACTGTGGCCAGAGGATTCACCCAGGTTCATGAGAGGTCCATCCAGCTTGTGAGCAGCTCGCTGGGCAGTTTGGGTTGTTATCTCACCACTAAACTGCCTGGATGGACTTGAGACACATGGCCGCAGAGGTAGAAACAGTGGCATCTTCCCTCTTTGCCTCTGTGCATGAAGTTTAGCCTTAGATCGGAATCCCCATCCCTTGCTGTGTGGCTAGTGGGTGAGCCCCTTTCCCTCTCTGGGCCTTAGCTTTGATCTCCTGACTGCAGCCCTGTGGAATTCAAGCTTGAAGAAAGGAGGAAAGGGCCAAACCTAGGGAGTCGGGGGTGGGGTGTTGTGGGAGGTGAGCCTGGGGCAGGAGGAGTAGGGAGCTGGTGAAGGAAAGGAAAGAGAGCAAGTGGAAGACCTTATGAAGGGAAGGGGGAGATGTAAGACGTTGCCAGCCGAACATTATTTCTCAAAGCTCTTAGATCCAGCACTTTATGACTTCTTTTTATGAAATACTTTGCTCTAGAAGAGCAGTCTCCAACCTTTTGGCACCAGGAACCAATTTTGTGGAAGACAGTTTTTCCACAGACTGGGGAAGGGGGATGGTTTGGGGATGATTCAAGTGTATTGCATTTATCGTGCACTTTATTGTTATTACATCAGTTCCACCTTACATCATCAGGCATTAGATCCTGGCAGTTTGGGACCCCTGCTCTAGAATATAGTAGCAAAAAAATGTGATGTCCAGTCTCAAGGAGCTCAGAATCTTAAGTCTGTTTTGTCTGAATCCTCACAGCAACCCTGCAAGATAGTGACGTGATCCCTATTTTACTGAAAGGAAAACTGAGGCTCAGAGTGGTCAAATTATTTGCCCAAAGTCACTGAATTAGGAAATAAAGTGATAAAGCACAATTTGGAGTGGGTTCTGTCAGCCTTCACTGCTAAAGTGACTAAATCAAGACACTTCTCAGTACAGTGTTTGCTGTTGTTCAGTCTCTAAGTTGTGTCTGACTCTTTTTGTCCTCCTGGACTGTAACATGCCAGGCTCCCCTGACCTTCACTCCCGGAGTTTGCTCAGATTCATGTCCATTGAGTCAGTGATGCTATCTAACCATCTCATCCTCTTTTAGCCACTTCTTTTGCCTTCAGTCTTTCCTAGCATCAGGGTCTTTTCCAGTGGTGGGATCATTTTAGTATGTACCATCCTATCCACAGCCCCAGGTAAGCTCCATAACCCTTGGTGAATTACATTCATCTCTGTCTCAGAGGTGAGAAAAGGGACCTAGAGGAGAGAAACCATGTGCCCAAGGCTTGGTGGAAGGACTCATCCAGGCCCTCAGTCTCACAACAGCCAACTCAGTTTCTTCTCAGCCCCTGCCCTGAGGGTGCCAAGAGGATTTCGCACCCACACCATAGCACTTTCTTTTCCAAGCCCCTGCTTTATAGGGTCTTTTTCTGATTCAACCCCTTCCCCAACTGAAGGGTGGACAAACCCTAGAGCTCAGAAGTTGACATGGTCCAGAGTGGACAGCGAGGGGCCCAGGCCTGGGTGCCAGGATGAAAAGGCTGGCACTAGGCATGGCAGGGATTGGAGCAGATGGCATTTTCCAAAGCTGTGTTGAAAGACATCGAACCACATTCTGGGTAAAAGGATTGTGGTCTCGTGTAGTTTTGGGAAGGATCAGATTGACTAGAGTGAAAGAGCTTTCTCTCCCACAAGCTTTCTCAGAGCCTTTCAGGTATGACCTTGTGCCGCTCCAAGCGGGAGGTCTGTGGAAAGCCGTGTTGCCCAAACTTCTTTGAACATAAAATCCACTTTTTCTTGGAGTGTTTCGAGAACCCCATAAGATGCTATATGAAACTTATACTGTTTTTTCTGAATCCTCACAGCAACCCTGCAAGATAGTGACGTGATCCCTATTTTACTGAAAGGAAAACTGAGGCTCAGAGTGGTCAAATTATTTGCCCAAAGTCACTGAATTAGGAAATAAAGTGATAAAGCACAATTTGGAGTGGGTTCTGTCAGCCTTCACTGCTAAAGTGACTAAATCAAGACACTTCTCAGTACAGTGTTTGCTGTTGTTCAGTCTCTAAGTTGTGTCTGACTCTTTTTGTCCTCCTGGACTGTAACATGCCAGGCTCCCCTGACCTTCACTCCCGGAGTTTGCTCAGATTCATGTCCATTGAGTCAGTGATGCTATCTAACCATCTCATCCTCTTTTAGCCACTTCTTTTGCCTTCAGTCTTTCCTAGCATCAGGGTCTTTTCCAGTGGTGGGATCATTTTAGTATGTACCATCCTATCCACAGCCCCAGGTAAGCTCCATAACCCTTGGTGAATTACATTCATCTCTGTCTCAGAGGTGAGAAAAGGGACCTAGAGGAGAGAAACCATGTGCCCAAGGCTTGGTGGAAGGACTCATCCAGGCCCTCAGTCTCACAACAGCCAACTCAGTTTCTTCTCAGCCCCTGCCCTGAGGGTGCCAAGAGGATTTCGCACCCACACCATAGCACTTTCTTTTCCAAGCCCCTGCTTTATAGGGTCTTTTTCTGATTCAACCCCTTCCCCAACTGAAGGGTGGACAAACCCTAGAGCTCAGAAGTTGACATGGTCCAGAGTGGACAGCGAGAGTGCCCAGGCCTGGGTGCCAGGATGAAAAGGCTGGCACTAGGCATGGCAGGGATTGGAGCAGATGGCATTTTCCAAAGCTGTGTTGAAAGACATCGAACCACATTCTGGGTAAAAGGATTGTGGTCTCGTGTAGTTTTGGGAAGGATCAGATTGACTAGAGTGAAAGAGCTTTCTCTCCCACAAGCTTTCTCAGAGCCTTTCAGGTATGACCTTGTGCCGCTCCAAGCGGGAGGTCTGTGGAAAGCCGTGTTGCCCAAACTTCTTTGAACATAAAATCCACTTTTTCTTGGAGTGTTTCGAGAACCCCATAAGATGCTATATGAAACTTATACTTAGAACATGCTGTTTTGGTCCTTCCTGCAGGTCATATCAACCCTGGGTGCCTTTGCCAGTTGAGTGGATGAACCTTGAAGGCTTTAACAGAAGCAGAGCATTAGTATCCTAGAACGTCAGAGCTGGAAGAACCCTGTAGGGTATAGCTTCTACGTATGGGAGAACTGAAGCTCAGGGCAATCCAGCAGCTTGTTTGGAGGAGGCAGGCCAGAGGCAGGCAAGCCTGCTAGGAGTCTGTTGATAACGCTTAGGGGAGAGGTTCTGGCGGTCTGAGTGGACCACACTCTGCCTAGTATGTGGCACTTTTGTTAACGATAGATTTCCCTGAGCTGCACCCTAACCCTAACCTTGCTCTGAACACCAGACCCTCTGAGTGAGAGGGTCCAGGGCATCTGCACTGTCAACAGTGCTCCCAGGGAAATCTGATCATGAGCTAAGTTTGGGAGACGTTGAGCATGGGAAAGGAAGCTGAAACTCCCGTTTATTGGGTGACAGTATTCTAGGGCTGTCATTCTCCACAACACTCTGGGGGAGAGATATTAATAACCCATTTTATAGAAGTTGAGCATCAAGGGGACAGGGATGGGTACACAGTGATGACCAGCTGCAGAGCCCTCACTACCCTCATAGGATCTTTTGGGAGGGAGGTAGGGAAGATGGTGCCCAGGAGCGAAAATGAGAGGCCCCTGTCACAGGGCAGACCAGTGCCAGCTGATTGAGGGCTCTGAGTCTCTCACATCATAAATCAAATCCCCAGGGGGAGAGGCTGAGGGTCTAGCATGGGTGGAAGGCAGTCACCCCTCCAGAATTCCCACATGCTTGTCCTGGAGCTGCATCTGCATGGCCGGGATGTGTTTGATGCTTGGGTGCAGACTTGTTTGGGGTGTCTTGAGCAGCTGTGGGGAGTTCATCCAGGGTTCTGACTTGCTCCTTTGCTGCAGTTACCAGAAGGGGCTTTGATGCCAGGGCATTTGATGCCAGGCAGGCCAAAACAGTCCACCCCTTTTTGGCTCTCTTTCCTCCAAGCTACTATTTCTACTCCCAGCACACTTCCTATCCCATTTTCTGCCCCGGGTGTGTTTGACTGAACTGGCCTAGCATTGGTGGCCCCAAGGTACAACATTACAGTCCCCCTGCGGGAAAAGTTAGTCATTAGACAAGTTTTCAAGGCCCAGGATGATTACCCAACTTCACATGGTTCTTAGCTAAATGCCAATCCCACTCTGGCCACTGTTGAAAATCCAAGTTCAGGGACTTCCCTGGTGGCCCTGTGACTGAGACTTTCAGCTCCCAGTTCAGGGGCCAGGGTTCGATCCCTGGTCCGGGAACTATATCCCACGTGCTGCCACTAAAGAACCCGTGTGCTACAATGAAGATTGAATATCCTGTGTGCCTCAGCTAAGACCTGGCACCACCAAATAAGTAAATAAATATTTTTTAAAAAATCCAACTTAGTCTTAGTCATTCCCTTCCCTCCTCAGAAAGATAAGCAGCCCTTGAATCAGGAGACAGGGTTCTTGGGCCAGTCATGCCCCTGAATCGCTATGCAGGTTCCTCTCCATGTCTCAGTTTCCCCATCTGTTAGCTCGGACACCAATCCCCAACCCTTGCCGAGTTGATAAAGTGCTGTGAGGCTATGATGATTCCATGTGTCCCCTACTGTCCCTCCCACTTCTGGCTCAGGCCCTTGTAAGAGCAGGAGCTTAGGAAATCTGGGCTGAACTGAAATGGAAATCCAGTTTAGCAAAGCTTGTGGGTGTAGCAGCCCTGGCACTGCTGGTGACTCAGCAGGACTTGGGTTTTCAGAGAAAACTGCTAAACATTGCATTTCCGTGTAGGACAAGCCTCATAATGGCAGGGGACACCTGAAAGAGGGAGGCCTACAGGCTTCTAACCAGGACCAGTGAACAGGGCTTTGTGTTAGGGCAGGGAATGGATCTGAGTCCATCTGTATGCTGAGAGACCTTGGACAGGTCACTTATCTCTATGAACTTCAGTTTCTTCCTGAGTAAAATAAGACTAGCATGCGTGACATAAGATCGTGGGTATCGGGAACTCCCTGGCGGTCCAGAAAGATTCCTTGCTTTCACTACAGAAGGGGCATGGGGGACTTCCCTGGTGGTCTAGTGGGTAAGGACACCGCCTTGCAGTGCAAGGGGCACCGGTTCGATCCCTGGCCTGGGAAGATCCCACGTGCCGCGGAGTGGCTGGACTGATGTGTCCGATTACTGAGCCGGAGCTCTGGGGCGCATGTGCCCAGAGCCAGCGCTCTGAGACGACAGAGGCCACTGCGATGGGAGGCCCACAAGAGCCAAAGAACAAAGACGGATGAAAATAGAGAAATGAAAGACCAATAGAAGTGGCCCACCCGTCCCCCTCTCTCCCCACCCCATCCCCCCAAAAATAAATAAATAAAATAAATGTTTAAAAAAAAAAAAAAAGAAGGGGCATGGGTTTGATCCCTGTTTGGGGAGCAGAGGTCCCTCATGCCGTGGTTCCGAAATCACACCGTGTGCTCTCTCCCCTCTCTTCTTTCTTCACTTCTCCTATCTCACCTCCTTGTGCTTCATCTTGACTCAAAGGAGGTCACATGTTGTGAACTTGACTTTCAGAAGCCAGCCCTTGGCACCAATCCCTCTGCCTGAGGTCCCACCACTCGTGCACTGTCCTTTTGTCTTAAGCATCGACCTACACACTAATCTTAGAGTTTTGCATGTTTATGATTCTGCTTATCCTTTCTTATAGCAGAAATATGGGCAGAGGAGGAAATGAATACAGACATTAAGAGGAGAAACAGGGCTCCCTCAGATCCTGCCTCTGTGAACATTCTGTTTTCCCTCCTGATGGATCGGTATCCTAAAAACTGAGGAAGTTCCTGGGCTCTGGAAACCCTTGCTTAGGGCTCCAGTGGGGACTCAATAACAGTAGAGGCCAAGTCAGCATTATTTGCATAACACTCCTATGACTGTCAATGACTTCTTTCCTGGTGCTAATGACAGAGGCCTGGGAAGAGCTGCCAGCATCAACATGGACTGGGCAAGTACCCTTGCTCAATCACTTACTAGCTCCCTGGCCAAGCTTCTTAGCCTGTCTGTTTCTGAGTGCTCTGACCTGAAGAACTCTGTGAAGTGGCCACAAGCACAGGGAAACCTGATAGAACTGTGGTGAGGCACACTTGAGGCACATGTGTCACGTACTCATATCCTTGCCTGGCAGGTAGGAAGCTCTTATTCATTATTGTCTTCACCGTCGTCAGTATCGTCATTTTTGCTTTCTGCCAGGCCTTGTGCCAGGCACAGGTGACACAGAGGTGAATCAGCCCTAATCCCTGCCCTGGCTGGTTAGTGATCTAGTGCTGGAGACTCGCCCTGGGTGTGTCACACCCTCTCCAGGCCCTGAGCAGAGGTGAATCATGCCTACATCATGGGAGGCCCACAAGAGCCAAAGAACAAAGATGGATGAAAATAGACAAATGAAAGACCAATAGAAGTGGCCCACCCCCCATCCCCCAAAAATAAATAAATAAAATAAATGTTTAAAAAAAAAAAAAAAGAAGGGGCATGGGTTTGATCCCTGTTTGGGGAGCAGAGGTCCCTCATGCCGTGGTTCCGAAATCACACCGTGTGCTCTCTCCCCTCTCTTCTTTCTTCACTTCTCCTATCTCACCTCCTTGTGCTTCATCTTGACTCAAAGGAGGTCACATGTTGTGAACTTGACTTTCAGAAGCCAGCCCTTGGCACCAATCCCTCTGCCTGAGGTCCCACCACTCGTGCACTGTCCTTTTGTCTTAAGCATCGACCTACACACTAATCTTAGAGTTTTGCATGTTTATGATTCTGCTTATCCTTTCTTATAGCAGAAATATGGGCAGAGGAGGAAATGAATACAGACATTAAGAGGAGAAACAGGGCTCCCTCAGATCCTGCCTCTGTGAACATTCTGTTTTCCCTCCTGATGGATCGGTATCCTAAAACTGAGGAAGTTCCTGGGCTCTGGAAACCCTTGCTTAGGGCTCCAGTGGGGACTCAATAACAGTAGAGGCCAAGTCAGCATTATTTGCATAACACTCCTATGACTGTCAATGACTTCTTTCCTGGTGCTAATGACAGAGGCCTGGGAAGAGCTGCCAGCATCAACATGGACTGGGCAAGTACCCTTGCTCAATCACTTACTAGCTCCCTGGCCAAGCTTCTTAGCCTGTCTGTTTCTGAGTGCTCTGACCTGAAGAACTCTGTGAAGTGGCCACAAGCACAGGGAAACCTGATAGAACTGTGGTGAGGCACACTTGAGGCACATGTGTCACGTACTCATATCCTTGCCTGGCAGGTAGGAAGCTCTTATTCATTATTGTCTTCACCGTCGTCAGTATCGTCATTTTTGCTTTCTGCCAGGCCTTGTGCCAGGCACAGGTGACACAGAGGTGAATCAGCCCTAATCCCTGCCCTGGCTGGTTAGTGATCTAGTGCTGGAGACTCGCCCTGGGTGTGTCACACCCTCTCCCAGGCCCTGAGCAGGAATCTGAAAGTGAATAGGAACAGTGGCCTCAGCAGTTGTGCAAGCCAGAGCCTTGAGAAGGAACATTCTGAAACACAACGCAGCTAAAGTAGGCTCAGGAGAGCAAGGTGCCTTCTGGGACTCCCCCAGATCCCGTCCTTCTTTGGAGTTGCTTCCCGCCAACTGTTTCCAGTGTGGGCTAAGGCCCCTCGCTTCTGTGCCTTTGCACACGGCTCCCTCTGGCCCTTCCAAACTCACCCGCAGCATTCCCTCCTGGTCTGATTTTGTCCCTAAGCTCCTGTGAGGCTACTATTCCTGTCCCCCGTAGCCAGGTCTGAGGGCAAGAATGCAACTTATTCACCATGTATTCCCAGTGCTAGCAAACAGTAGGCACTCAATTAATGTATGAAGGTAGGAGAGGGGAAGGGTATCCGTCAGAATTGTTTTCAGCTGCAAATACTGAGAATCCTGAGTGTCAAGGCTTAAACAAAGAAGGGTTATTTTTGTTTCTTCTTAAATAACTAGAAAGTGGGCAGCTGCTGTCAAGGGCTCAGCAGTTCAATGTCCCTGCATTAGCTTTGCCTTTTCCTTATGGCCACAAGATGGCCACTGTAGCTCCTGCCATTACATTCAAGAAAGACATGCAAAGCAAGCGACAGCACCGTTGCTGTTGGCCTCTTTTGTCAGGAGAAGTAAAACTTCTTCCCAGAACCCCATCAGACTTCACATTTCCTTTTGACCCAAACTGGATCATATGGTCACTCCTCGCTGGGAAAACAAGTATCTACTGGATATGAAGGAACAGAATTCAGTTTTGTTAGCAAGAAAGAAGTCTAGGGTGAAGCGGGGAGAAGCATTAAGGGAATGGGGGTTAGGAGAGTGGGCACAGGTTAGACAACCAGCAGAGGGCCTCGTGAAGGAGGCAGTATTTGTACAGTGCCTAGAAACTGACATGCAACTTTGGCAACAAGGAGGAATGGCCTCAGTTGAAGTCTGGAGGCTTGCAAATGTGAGTGTGACCAGGGCCTGCCACGTGAGCGAGACAGCTAGAGCAGACAGGAGGTAGGATCAGCTTGGAGAACTGTTGGTGTATATGGCATCAGCCAGCTCTTGCCCCCAAATGGCCCTGAGTCTCTTCTTCTACCTGAAATTCCACCATGAGGGATGATCTCAGCCTCTGAGACACACTGGCCACCTGCTGTGTAGAAAGAGTCCTCTTCAAAATACAGATACGCCCTAGGGCTCGTGATCATCAGTCCTTCATACCTGGATATCGGTTCCTGTTATTGGCTAGTGATTTCGTAATGCTGAGCTGAGTTCTGCCCTGACTTTTTATTCTAGAAAAGGATAATGGAGCCTGGGGCCTAGGAGATGGGAGGGGCTTGAGCTGAACCCCGAGAGTCATAGGAGATCTGTAGAAGAGGGCACTCATGCTCATGGAGCCCTCCTATGGGCAGGTGCTGGCCGGCTCTCTTCCCCAAGATGCTGCCTCTTCCGTTCACAGTTGAGGTGACTAGAGCTTGTACATGCTGCTGTCCATGGGGGTCTCAAAGAGTCAGACATGACTGAGTGACTGAACTAAACAGAACTGAGAGCTTGGACTCCCCTGCCAAGGTCATCTCATGCACACGTGACGGAAGTGGTGCTGGCTTCTGGACAGTCTGACCTCTCAGCCTAGGCTGTCCGGATGCTGCCCTTCCCATCATAATGATCATCATCTCAGCTGGCACTTCCTCAGCCCCTGCTCTATACCAGGCATTGTTCTGAGTGCTCTCTGGGTTTTAACTCATGCCATTTTCACAACCATACCCTATGACGTAAGCTCCCCATGATTCACTTTTGACCCAAACTGGATCATATGGTCACTCCTCGCTGGGAAAACAAGTATCTACTGGATATGAAGGAACAGAATTCAGTTTTGTTAGCAAGAAAGAAGTCTAGGGTGAAGCGGGGAGAAGCATTAAGGGAATGGGGGTTAGGAGAGTGGGCACAGGTTAGACAACCAGCAGAGGGCCTCGTGAAGGAGGCAGTATTTGTACAGTGCCTAGAAACTGACATGCAACTTTGGCAACAAGGAGGAATGGCCTCAGTTGAAGTCTGGAGGCTTGCAAATGTGAGTGTGACCAGGGCCTGCCACGTGAGCGAGACAGCTAGAGCAGACAGGAGGTAGGATCAGCTTGGAGAACTGTTGGTGTATATGGCATCAGCCAGCTCTTGCCCCCAAATGGCCCTGAGTCTCTTCTTCTACCTGAAATTCCACCATGAGGGATGATCTCAGCCTCTGAGACACACTGGCCACCTGCTGTGTAGAAAGAGTCCTCTTCAAAATACAGATACGCCCTAGGGCTCGTGATCATCAGTCCTTCATACCTGGATATCGGTTCCTGTTATTGGCTAGTGATTTCGTAATGCTGAGCTGAGTTCTGCCCTGACTTTTATTCTAGAAAAGGATAATGGAGCCTGGGGCCTAGGAGATGGGAGGGGCTTGAGCTGAACCCCGAGAGTCATAGGAGATCTGTAGAAGAGGGCACTCATGCTCATGGAGCCCTCCTATGGGCAGGTGCTGGCCGGCTCTCTTCCCCAAGATGCTGCCTCTTCCGTTCACAGTTGAGGTGACTAGAGCTTGTACATGCTGCTGTCCATGGGGGTCTCAAAGAGTCAGACATGACTGAGTGACTGAACTAAACAGAACTGAGAGCTTGGACTCCCCTGCCAAGGTCATCTCATGCACACGTGACGGAAGTGGTGCTGGCTTCTGGACAGTCTGACCTCTCAGCCTAGGCTGTCCGGATGCTGCCCTTCCCATCATAATGATCATCATCTCAGCTGGCACTTCCTCAGCCCCTGCTCTATACCAGGCATTGTTCTGAGTGCTCTCTGGGTTTTAACTCATGCCATTTTCACAACCATACCCTATGACGTAAGCTCCCTTATTGTCCCCATTTTGCAGATAAGGAACCTGAGATACAGAAGAGGTTAAGTCACTGGTTCAGAATCTCACAACTAGAAGTGTCAGCATTCACACTCTGTTTAGCTCTGAGGCATGGGGAAGGATACTGCCTTGTCAGGGTTTTGTGGTGAATTAAAGAGTAAATTCTCTGCTAAAAACAAACTCCCCCACAAACTCATAGATACAGAAAAGAGATTCGTGGTTACCATAGGTGGGTGGGAATGGGCGAAGGGGGTCAAAAGCTACAAACTTGGGCTTCCCCTGGTGGTCCAGTGGGTAAGGACACCGCCTTGCAGTGCAAGGGGCGCCGGTTTGATCCCTGCCCTGGGAAGATCCCACGTGCCGTGGAGTGGCTGGACCGATGTGTCCAATTGTCGAGCCGGAGCTCTGGAGCGCATGCGCCCAGAGCCGGCACTCTGCAACGACAGAGGCCACCGCAATGGGAGGCCCACAGGAGCCAAAGAACAAAGACAGATGAAAATAGAGAAATGAAAGACCAATAGAAGTGGCCCGCCCGCTCCTCTCCCTCCCCAACCTGTCCCCCGCCCTAAATAAATAAATAAATAAATCTTTAAAAAAAAAAAAAAGCTACAAACTTCTAGTTAGACAATAAAAAAGTTCTGGGGATGTGATATACAGTATGGTGACTATAGTTCAAAATGCGCTATTGCATATCTGAAAGTTGCTTAGAGAACAGATGTTAAAATTCTCATCACAAGAAAAATATTTTGTTTAACTGTGTAAGGTGACAGATGCTAACTAGACTTACTGTGGTGATCATTTTGCAACATATACAAATATTGAATCATTTACATTTTACCTCAAAACTAATGTTATAGGAGCATTATACCTCAATGAAAAATTTTAATCAAATTAAAAACAGATTTTTTATGGCCTCCCTGGTGGCTCAGTGATAAAGAATCCATCTGCCTACTTTCAAGTATCCCCTTGGGCTTCCTCGGTGGCCCAGTGGTAAAGTATCCACCTGCTCTATACCAGGCATTGTTCTGAGTGCTCTCTGGGTTTTACCTCATGCCATTTTCACAACCATACCCTATGACGTAAGCTCCCTTATTGTCCCCATTTTGCAGATAAGGAACCTGAGATACAGAAGAGGTTAAGTCACTGGTTCAGAATCTCACAACTAGAAGTGTCAGCATTCACACTCTGTTTAGCTCTGAGGCATGGGGAAGGATACTGCCTTGTCAGGGTTTTGTGGTGAATTAAAGAGTAAATTCTCTGCTAAAAACAAACTCCCCCACAAACTCATAGATACAGAAAAGAGATTCGTGGTTACCATAGGTGGGTGGGAATGGGCGAAGGGGGTCAAAAGCTACAAACTTGGGCTTCCCCTGGTGGTCCAGTGGGTAAGGACACCGCCTTGCAGTGCAAGGGGCGCCGGTTTGATCCCTGCCCTGGGAAGATCCCACGTGCCGTGGAGTGGCTGGACCGATGTGTCCAATTGTCGAGCCGGAGCTCTGGAGCGCATGCGCCCAGAGCCGGCACTCTGCAACGACAGAGGCCACCGCAATGGGAGGCCCACAGGAGCCAAAGAACAAAGACAGATGAAAATAGAGAAATGAAAGACCAATAGAAGTGGCCCGCCCGCTCCTCTCCCTCCCCAACCTGTCCCCCGCCCTAAATAAATAAATAAATAAATCTTTAAAAAAAAAAAAAAGCTACAAACTTCTAGTTAGACAATAAAAAAGTTCTGGGGATGTGATATACAGTATGGTGACTATAGTTCAAAATGCGCTATTGCATATCTGAAAGTTGCTTAGAGAACAGATGTTAAAATTCTCATCACAAGAAAAATATTTTGTTTAACTGTGTAAGGTGACAGATGCTAACTAGACTTACTGTGGTGATCATTTTGCAACATATACAAATATTGAATCATTTACATTTTACCTCAAAACTAATGTTATAGGAGCATTATACCTCAATGAAAAATTTTAATCAAATTAAAAACAGATTTTTTATGGCCTCCCTGGTGGCTCAGTGATAAAGAATCCATCTGCCTACTTTCAAGTATCCCCTTGGGCTTCCTCGGTGGCCCAGTGGTAAAGTATCCACCTGCCAATGCAGAAGACTCAGATTTGATCCCTGGGTCGGGAAGATCCCCTGGAGAAGGAAATGGCAACTCACTCCAGTATTCTTGCTTGGGAAATCCATGGACAGAGGAGCCCAGTGGGCTACAGTCTATGGGATCACAAAGAGTCAGACACAACTGAGTAACTAGACAATAACAAAAATTTATTTTAAGAGTAGATTCTCTTGGGGACTTCCCTGATGGTCCTGTGGCTAAGGGTCCATGCTCCCAATGCAGGGGGCTCAGATCTGGCCCTTGGTCACGTAACTAGATCCCACACATGGCAGCTAAAGAACCCACATACCACAACTGAGACCCGGAGCAGCAAAATAAATAAATTTATTTAAATTTATTTTACTAAATAACTTTTTAAAGTGGGCTCTCTAGATCTGCAGTTCCAAAGTAGGGGTGATCTGTTTCCCCCAGGAGACAGTTGGCGGTGTATGGTGATCTTTTGACTGTCACAGCTGGGGCAGGGTGCTACCTGTATCTAGTGGGAAGACTGCTAAACGCCTTATAATGTGTGCACTGGCAGAGGATCGTTGGTCCCAAACGTGGGGAATTTTAAGGTTGAGAACCCAAGTCTAAGCTAGTCAGAGAGGGGTGCATCTACCTCCTGTCAGAGTTGAGATCCTAGACTCAGTTAGGACAAGACATGGGGTGAAGTGAGGGTCTTCAGAACAACGCGTACTCACCTGGGTTAAGATGCTGTAACAAAGACGTGAATCCTGGTTTCACAGAACAGAGAAGCTCATTCTCTATGCATGTAGTTGACCAGAGGCAGGTCCAGGCGAGTAGGAGGCTCTGAGCCCGAGGCCTCATGGGGCCCAGGTTCCTTTGCCTTATTAATAGCTCAGGGCATCCCTGGTGTGTTGACCAGGCTTACTTAACAAAGGTTGCCCACTCCCCTCACTGCAGACCATCATACTAAAAGCAGGAAGGAGGAAGTGAAAGGTGCAGAAGTTAAGGAGCCCAGTGTTGAAAGCAGGTTCCCACGCAGGAGAGCCCTGGTGGCTCAGTGATAAAGAATCCATCTGCCTACTTTCAAGTATCCCCTTGGGCTTCCTCGGTGGCCCAGTGGTAAACTCTCCACCTGCCAGTGCAGGAGACGCGGGTTTGATCTCTGGATCGGGAAGATTCCCTGGAGAAGGAAATGGCAACTCACTCCAGTATTCTTGCTTGGGAAATCCATGGACAGAGGAGCCCAGTGGGCTACAGTCTATGGGATCACAAAGAGTCAGACACAACTGAGTAACTAGACAATAACAAAAATTTATTTTAAGAGTAGATTCTCTTGGGGACTTCCCTGATGGTCCTGTGGCTAAGGGTCCATGCTCCCAATGCGGGGGGCTCAGATCTGGCCCTTGGTCACGTAACTAGATCCCACACATGGCAGCTAAAGAACCCACATACCACAACTGAGACCCGGAGCAGCAAAATAAATAAATTTATTTAAATTTATTTTACTAAATAACTTTTTAAAGTGGGCTCTCTAGATCTGCAGTTCCAAAGTAGGGGTGATCTGTTTCCCCCAGGAGACAGTTGGCGGTGTATGGTGATCTTTTGACTGTCACAGCTGGGGCAGGGTGCTACCTGTATCTAGTGGGAAGACTGCTAAACGCCTTATAATGTGTGCACTGGCAGAGGATCGTTGGTCCCAAACGTGGGGAATTTTAAGGTTGAGAACCCAAGTCTAAGCTAGTCAGAGAGGAGTGAATCTACCTCCTGTCAGAGTTGAGATCCTAGACTCAGTTAGGACAAGACATGGGGTGAAGTGAGGGTCTTCAGAACAACGCGTACTCACCTGGGTTAAGATGCTGTAACAAAGACGTGAATCCTGGTTTCACAGAACAGAGAAGCTCATTCTCTATGCATGTAGTTGACCAGAGGCAGGTCCAGGCGAGTAGGAGGCTCTGAGCCCGAGGCCTCATGGGGCCCAGGTTCCTTTGCCTTATTAATAGCTCAGGGCATCCCTGGTGTGTTGACCAGGCTTACTTAACAAAGGTTGCCCACTCCCCTCACTGCAGACCATCATACTAAAAGCAGGAAGGAGGAAGTGAAAGGTGCAGAAGTTAAGGAGCCCAGTGTTGAAAGCAGGTTCCCACGCAGGAGAGCCAGTTGTTAAATCTTTAGGAATTTGGGGAGCAGGTTGTTAAACACAACCAGTATTAAATTCTGTAAATGTATAATTAACTAAATCATACTACAAGCAAGGCTAATAAATACTCAAAATGTATCACTTCCTAATTTATTTTACTAATACCTGGGCACTTGGGGTTTTCACATCTGTTTTATTGGTGGAAACACTGCACGGTACTGTGTTCCACTGCCCACCTCTTCCCAACTTTGCACTCTGTGACATCACATTGGTGTCAGTCACAGTGAGAGTATTTGTATCACAGAAGTCAGTAAGCTGTACAAATGAGAGCTTTATAGTTTGCTTTGTTGATGGTCTGAATTTAAGGAAGTGATCAAACAAATGTTAATAATGCAGATTAAATCCCAACCTGTAGGCATCACATTCTACCTGTTGTATATGAAATTCACAATACAAAAGACCATATTTTTACTATTTGTGTCTGTGTGCTACACATTCTTTTTTTAAATTTTGTTAATATTTTTCATTGAGTTGATTTACAGTGTGTCAGGTGAACAGCAGAGTGATTCAGTTCTGCATATATGTTTATAGCTATTCTTTTTTAGATTCTTTTCCATGAGAGGTAATTATAAATATATTGAATATAGTTCCCTGTGCTATACAATAGGCC
This sequence comes from Tragulus kanchil, assembly GCA_022376925.1. NCBI lineage: Eukaryota > Metazoa > Chordata > Mammalia > Artiodactyla > Tragulidae > Tragulus > Tragulus kanchil. The sequence goes on along the minus strand of JAIOJX010000030.1, from coordinate 223,805,980 downwards.
CTTGTTGTTTATCTATTTTACATATAATGATACATATCTATTGATCACAGATTCCTAATTTACTCCCCCCATACATTCTTTTTAAAATTTTTAAAATTTATTTATCTTCATCCATCAATTCTTTGACCTGTGTGGGCCTCTCATTGCAATGGCCTCTCTGATTGCAGAGCACCAGCTCTGGGCGCATGCACTCCAGAGAAGTGGTTCATAATTAGACCGCCCAGCTGCTCTATGGCACATGGAATCTTCCTGGGCCAGGGATCAAACTGGTGCCCCCTGCATTGCAAGGCAGACTCCTCACCTACTGGACCACCAGGGAAGCCCCCATACATTCTTTTCTTTTCTTTTTTTTTTTTAAAGATTTATATATTTATTTTGGGCGGGGGTCAGGTTGGGGAGAGAGGGGAGTGGGCGGGCCACTTCTGCTGGTCTTTCATTTCTCTATTTTCATCTGTCTTTGTTCTTTGGCTCCTATGGGCCTCCCATCGCGGTGGCCTCTGTCGTTGCAGAGCACCGGCTCTGGGTGCATGCGCTCCAGAGCTCCGGCTCGGTGACTGGACACATCGGTCCAGCCACTCCGCGGCACGTGGGATCTTCCCAGGCCGGGGATCGAACCGGTGCCCCTTGCACTGCAAGGTGGTGTCCTTACCCACTGGACCACCAGGGGAAGCCCCATACATTCTTTATATCAGAAAAAATTTATGGCAGACATCTATGTGTGTGTATGTGTGTGTACTTTCCCCTCAGAACCATCAAACATCTGTCAGCTCACCACTCCACCCATCCCATCTACTCTCCATCTAGGGGCAGAAACACAAGTCACATGGTCCCTTGTCCACGACTATAGCATTGTCCCTGGCTAGATGGCCATGTGCCCAGCTAAAATCGAAACTTTGGGGCAGCAGCCCAGCCATGGCAGCTCCACGTGTTTTGCCTAGAGGAGAGGTTCACCACATTGAGGTTCACTTCAGTTCAATCGTTCAGTCATATCCAACTCTTGGCGACCCCATGGGCTGCAACACACCAGGATTCCCTGTGCTTCACCATCTCTCGTTTCACCATCACTCATTTCACAGTTCACAGGTTAGCTGTTTAGACTTTCCAAGGCCACGCTTGCAGCCTTCTTATGGCCTCACCTGAAGGCCCTCTTCGAGTTTCCCCTAGCGCTCACTCAGAATTTCAGGAAAGCACAGAGTATGGTGTTCGGAAAGGACAGGCTCCCAAACCTCATTCTGCAGCTTCAAGTGCTTGCTTCCTGCCCTGGCCTTCATCACCTGCATCTCTAATCCTAACAGGCATCCCAGCAGAGCTTGACTATATGGTGGCCTTCGAGCAGTTTTGTGCTCCAGACCAAGTCACTCTACCTCTTTGAGCCTCAGTTTCCTCTTCTGTAAAGTGGGAATGATAAAACCTACCTTTCAGGGTTATAGAAAAGGTCAAGTGGGACAGTATTTTGCAAAGTTTTGTTGTCTAGAAACTATCATTCAAATGTGAAGTAATTAATCCCAGTTCCTACCAGAATGGCTTGTGATCAGCCTCAGGAAGATTATGGATTTATAAACCATTTGTAAAACTGTTAAGTACTATACTGATGTAAGGTGCCATGTAACATTTTTAAGTTATGAAAAAAATATGGTTATTTTCTTATAACAAAAGCAATACTATTAAAAACTTGGAGAATGCAAAGTGAAAATAAGAAACTAAAAATACCCATAATACTACCACTCAGAGACAACCATATATGTGTGTGTGTTTGTGTGTGTGTGCGTGTATGTATACTGGCCACACCACACAACTTGTGGATTAGAAATCTTAGTTCTTGTGCTCGCTTCGGCAGCACATATACTAAAATTGGAATGATATAGAGAAGGTTAGCATGGCGCAGGTGCAAGGATGACACACAAATTCGTGAATCATTCCATAAAAGAAAAAAAAAGGAAATCTTAGTTCTTTAACCAAGGATTGAACCCTGGGCCCTTGGCAGTGGAAGCACTGAGTCCTAACCACTAGAACTCCAGGAAATTCCTAAGTATCTATCTATATATATATTTTTTTAAATTTTTATTTATTTGTCTTTTTGGGGGGTGGGGTGGGGAGGGAGGGGATGAGTGGGCTACTTCTATTGGTCTTTCATTTGTCTATTTTCATCCGTCTTTGTTCTTTGACTCCTGTGGGCCTCCCATCGCGGTGGCCTCTGTCGTCGCAGAGCGCCAGAGCTCCGGCTCAGTAATTGGACACATCGGTCCAGCCGCTCCGCGGCATGTGGGATCTTCCCAGGCCAGGGATCAAACTGGCACCCCTTGCGCTGCAAGGCGGTGTCCTTACCCACTGGACCACCAGGGGAAGCCCAAGTATCTATATTTTGATATAGCTCCAACAGTTATTAACTCATCATGTTTGTTATATTGGACTCCACCCCCCCAGCCCATGTCCTTCAACTCCCTTATTCAGATAATCAGATTATTTTGAAGCATGTCCCAGGTATCATACAACTTCATCATAAATAATTCGATGATTATCTCTAAAGTGGGAATGATAAAACCTACCTTTCAGGGTTATAGAAAAGGTCAAGTGGGACAGTATTTTGCAAAGTTTTGTTGTCTAGAAACTATCATTCAAATGTGAAGTAATTAATCCCAGTTCCTACCAGAATGGCTTGTGATCAGCCTCAGGAAGATTATGGATTTATAAACCATTTGTAAAACTGTTAAGTACTATACTGATGTAAGGTGCCATGTAACATTTTTAAGTTATGAAAAAAATATGGTTATTTTCTTATAACAAAAGCAATACTATTAAAAACTTGGAGAATGCAAAGTGAAAATAAGAAACTAAAAATACCCATAATACTACCACTCAGAGACAACCATATATGTGTGTGTGTTTGTGTGTGTGTGCGTGTATGTATACTGGCCACACCACACAACTTGTGGATTAGAAATCTTAGTTCTTGTGCTCGCTTCGGCAGCACATATACTAAAATTGGAATGATATAGAGAAGGTTAGCATGGCCCCTGTGCAAGGATGACACACAAATTCGTGAATCATTCCATAAAAGAAAAAAAAAGGAAATCTTAGTTCTTTAACCAAGGATTGAACCCTGGGCCCTTGGCAGTGGAAGCACTGAGTCCTAACCACTAGAACTCCAGGAAATTCCTAAGTATCTATCTATATATATATTTTTTTAAATTTTTATTTATTTGTCTTTTTGGGGGGTGGGGTGGGGAGGGAGGGGGATGAGTGGGCTACTTCTATTGGTCTTTCATTTGTCTATTTTCATCCGTCTTTGTTCTTTGACTCCTGTGGGCCTCCCATCGCGGTGGCCTCTGTCGTCGCAGAGCGCCAGAGCTCCGGCTCAGTAATTGGACACATCGGTCCAGCCGCTCCGCGGCATGTGGGATCTTCCCAGGCCAGGGATCAAACTGGCACCCCTTGCGCTGCAAGGCGGTGTCCTTACCCACTGGACCACCAGGGGAAGCCCAAGTATCTATATTTTGATATAGCTCCAACAGTTATTAACTCATCATGTTTGTTATATTGGACTCCACCCCCCCAGCCCATGTCCTTCAACTCCCTTATTCAGATAATCAGATTATTTTGAAGCATGTCCCAGGTATCATACAACTTCATCATAAATATTTCAGTGTTTATCTCTAAATTTAAGGATTTTAATTAATTAATTACTTTGGCTGCGCTGGGTCTTAGTTGCTGTGTGGGTGCTCCTCTTTGTGGGGATGTGTGGGTTTCCCATTGCAGTGGCTTCTCTTGTTGTGAAGCATGGGCTCTAGGTTTTCTGGCTTCTGTAGTTGTGGCACATGGGCTTGCCTCATGGCCTGTGGAATCGTCCCAGACCAGGGATCAGCCTGTGTCCCCTGCACTGGCAGGTGGATTATTATCCGCTGAACCACCAGAGAAGTCCTGAAGGATATTTTAAACAAATATAACCTCAACTTAAATATCGTACCTAAAAAAATTAATTCTCTTAAATGGAAGATGTTGATAACGGGGAGCTATACATGTTTAGAAACAGGGAGTATATGGGCAGTCTTTATACCTTCCATTTAATTTTGTTGTGTTGTTGTTTGTTGTTTAGTCACTAAGTCATATCTAACTCTTTGAGACCCAGTGAACTGCAACATGCCTTACTTCCCTGCCCTCTACTATCTCCCTGAGTTTGCTCAAACTCATGTCCATTGAGTCAGTGATGCCATCTAACCATCTCATCCTCTGTCCCTCCCTTCTCCTCCGGCTCTCAATCTTTCCCTGCATCAGGGTCTTTTCCAGTGAGTCATCTCTTTGCATCAAGTGTCCAGAGTAGTGGAGCTTCAGCTTCAGCATCAGTCCTTTCAATGAATATTCAGAGTTGATTTCCTTTAGGATTGACTGGCTTGATCTCTTTGCAGTCCAAGGGACTCTCAGGAGTTTTCTCTAGCATCACAGTTCAAAAGATACACCCAACTGAATGCAGAGTTTCAGAGAATAGCTGAAAGCCTTCTTAAATGAACAATGCAGAGAGACAGAGAAAAACAATTTTGCTGTAAACTTCTCTAAAGTTTCTTTTTTTAAAAAAAGTTCTTAATAGTATCAAAAATTGATCATTACTCAGATTTCCCAGTTTTGTATTTCTTTTTTGTAAATTGTTCTTTTGTATCTTTGAATATTGGATTTTTTCTCATTTGTTTGCCAAGCTCTTTATATGTAAGGATATTGGCTAAGGTAATATTCACTACTTCCTCCAGGGAAAGCCATGGAGACTTCAGGATCACTTCAAGACCACAGCCAAGGCCACAGAGAAACAGAAGATCTAATCGGTATGTTTTTTCTCTCCCCTGGGCGCTGGGTCTTAGTTGCTGTGTGGGTGCTCCTCTTTGTGGGGATGTGTGGGTTTCCCATTGCAGTGGCTTCTCTTGTTGTGAAGCATGGGCTCTAGGTTTTCTGGCTTCTGTAGTTGTGGCACATGGGCTTGCCTCATGGCCTGTGGAATCGTCCCAGACCAGGGATCAGCCTGTGTCCCCTGCACTGGCAGGTGGATTATTATCCGCTGAACCACCAGAGAAGTCCTGAAGGATATTTTAAACAAATATAACCTCAACTTAAATATCGTACCTAAAAAAATTAATTCTCTTAAATGGAAGATGTTGATAACGGGGAGCTATACATGTTTAGAAACAGGGAGTATATGGGCAGTCTTTATACCTTCCATTTAATTTTGTTGTGTTGTTGTTTGTTGTTTAGTCACTAAGTCATATCTAACTCTTTGAGACCCAGTGAACTGCAACATGCCTTACTTCCCTGCCCTCTACTATCTCCCTGAGTTTGCTCAAACTCATGTCCATTGAGTCAGTGATGCCATCTAACCATCTCATCCTCTGTCCCTCCCTTCTCCTCCGGCTCTCAATCTTTCCCTGCATCAGGGTCTTTTCCAGTGAGTCATCTCTTTGCATCAAGTGTCCAGAGTAGTGGAGCTTCAGCTTCAGCATCAGTCCTTTCAATGAATATTCAGAGTTGATTTCCTTTAGGATTGACTGGCTTGATCTCTTTGCAGTCCAAGGGACTCTCAGGAGTTTTCTCTAGCATCACAGTTCAAAAGATACACCCAACTGAATGCAGAGTTTCAGAGAATAGCTGAAAGCCTTCTTAAATGAACAATGCAGAGAGACAGAGAAAAACAATTTTGCTGTAAACTTCTCTAAAGTTTCTTTTTTTAAAAAAAGTTCTTAATAGTATCAAAAATTGATCATTACTCAGATTTCCCAGTTTTGTATTTCTTTTTTTGTAAATTGTTCTTTTTGTATCTTTGAATATTGGATTTTTTTTCTCATTTGTTTGCCAAGCTCTTTATATGTAAGGATATTGGCTAAGGTAATATTCACTACTTCCTCCAGGGAAAGCCATGGAGACTTCAGGATCACTTCAAGACCACAGCCAAGGCCACAGAGAAACAGAAGATCTAATCGGTATGTTTTTTCTCTCTCTGACCCTCTGGGCAAAGCTGCTTGGGAGATGAAGTCCAGCAGTGGGTGGGACTGAAGATCCTGGTCAGCTCACGTGGCTCAATGAATGGTCGAAGTTATGGTTGAATCCTCTAGAGAAGTAGTAATTTTATGTAAATGCATAGGTGTGTACTTAGTCTAGTCTGTCTCCCAGCACTCTATCTATGGGGACCCTCAGTTGCTCTCCAAATCTCAGAGGCTCTGGGGGCTTGGACTGGCATTAGGGAGAGTCCCCAGAAAGTGGGAAAGGTCCTTCATGGCCCTGGAATAGGGAATGAAAAGGTTTAAGACTTCATTGGATCTCACCTCCATTGTAATTTTTAAATTGGCAGCTGCTCTATGCAGTATCCCCAGTGGCTTGGAGGTAAAGAATTTGCCTGCAATTCAGGAGATGCAGAAGGCGAGAGTTCAATCCCCAGGTTGAGGAAATCCCCTGGAGGAGGGTGTGGCAACCCACTCCAGTATTCTTGCCCGGAAAATTCTATGGACAAAGGAGCCTGGTGGGCTACAGTCCATTTGGTTGCAAAGAGTTGGACACTATTCAAGCAACTAAGTACTCAGTACACAGTGTAAGGGTCTCTTGGGAAAGATGAGGGCTTAGAAACCCCTCTCTGCGCTCTATATTCAGAGAGATGTCTGTCTTTTGGCCTTTGTAGAGCCTCTAGAACCTCTGAGAGCCCTGGTCTCCAGCACCTCCCATTGACCCTAGGGATTTGGGAAGAGTACCCCATTGAATCCAACCATTCCTGGCTCAAGTAGACCCCTGAGAGGCCTGGGTGGGCCCTGGAATGGGATGAGTGGGGAACACACCTCCTTGCCTATGTGTGCCAACCAGATGGAGAAACAGAGGTCGACAAGCAAGACCAGGAGGCAAGGCTTAGTTCTCAAGAACAAGATGAGAAAGACAAGTCTTCCTCCTCTTCATCTTCCTCCTCATCCTCCTCGTCCTCCTCCTCAGGTAAAGCAATGATTTAGTTAAATGCATATGTTTTAAAATATTATTGAAGACAAGCATTTGCATGGAAAAATCAATTTCCTGGGGCTTCCCTGGTTGTCCAGTGGTTAGAGAGTCTGCCTTGTAGTACAAGGGGCACTGGTTCAATCCCTGGCCTGGGAAGATCCCAGATGCCACGGAATGGCTGGACTGGTGTGTCCAATTGCGAGTCAGTGCTCTACAGCGCATGTGCCCGGAACCAGTGCTCTGCAATGAGAGGGGCCACTGCAATGGGAGGCCCACACAGGCCAAAGAATGACAACGGATGAAAATAAATAAATGAAAGACCAATCAAAGTGGCCAAAAAATTTAAAAAAAAATTGATTTCCTATAATCTCCCACCTCAGTATTGCAGTTCTGTTTTTCCACATACTTTTCCTGAGCCTGCCTCTTTGTACACATAACTTGTACAGTTATTAACTACCATATAAACAATTTTGTCCTCAGTTTTAATTTTTTCACTGTCTAATCCTAAGAATTCTGCCATGTTATTCCATAATATCTTAGCAGCTATTTTTCCCGCTTCCCAAATAGCCCCTCACGTGACTGCCTCTCATGTCAAGGAACATTTTAGTTTCCTATGAGCACTTTGGAGTCGGAGACAGTGCGGGGGGGTTGTTCGAGCAGCTTGCCCGGAAAATTCTATGGACAAAGGAGCCTGGTGGGCTACAGTCCATTTGGTTGCAAAGAGTTGGACACTATTCAAGCAACTAAGTACTCAGTACACAGTGTAAGGGTCTCTTGGGAAAGATGAGGGCTTAGAAACCCTCTCTGCGCTCTATATTCAGAGAGATGTCTGTCTTTTGGCCTTTGTAGAGCCTCTAGAACCTCTGAGAGCCCTGGTCTCCAGCACCTCCCATTGACCCTAGGGATTTGGGAAGAGTACCCCATTGAATCCAACCATTCCTGGCTCAAGTAGACCCCTGAGAGGCCTGGGTGGGCCCTGGAATGGGATGAGTGGGGAACACACCTCCTTGCCTATGTGTGCCAACCAGATGGAGAAACAGAGGTCGACAAGCAAGACCAGGAGGCAAGGCTTAGTTCTCAAGAACAAGATGAGAAAGACAAGTCTTCCTCCTCTTCATCTTCCTCCTCATCCTCCTCGTCCTCCTCCTCAGGTAAAGCAATGATTTAGTTAAATGCATATGTTTTAAAATATTATTGAAGACAAGCATTTGCATGGAAAAATCAATTTCCTGGGGCTTCCTGGTTGTCCAGTGGTTAGAGAGTCTGCCTTGTAGTACAAGGGGCACTGGTTCAATCCCTGGCCTGGGAAGATCCCAGATGCCACGGAATGGCTGGACTGGTGTGTCCAATTGCGAGTCAGTGCTCTACAGCGCATGTGCCCGGAACCAGTGCTCTGCAATGAGAGGGGCCACTGCAATGGGAGGCCCACACAGGCCAAAGAATGACAACGGATGAAAATAAATAAATGAAAGACCAATCAAAGTGGCCAAAAAATTTAAAAAAAAATTGATTTCCTATAATCTCCCACCTCAGTATTGCAGTTCTGTTTTTCCACATACTTTTCCTGAGCCTGCCTCTTTGTACACATAACTTGTACAGTTATTAACTACCATATAAACAATTTTGTCCTCAGTTTTAATTTTTTCACTGTCTAATCCTAAGAATTCTGCCATGTTATTCCATAATATCTTAGCAGCTATTTTTCCCGCTTCCCAAATAGCCCCTCACGTGACTGCCTCTCATGTCAAGGAACATTTTAGTTTCCTATGAGCACTTTGGAGTCGGAGACAGTGCGGGGGGGTTGTTCGAGCAGCTTGCCTGGGTTCACATCCTTTCTTTACCACTAACTAGCTATGTGTCCTTGGATAAATTGCTTAACCTTGTATGCCCTGGGGTCTTCATCCATAATATAGAGACCATAACAACAGTTATTGCCTGATAGGATTTGTTGCGGTTGTTTAGTCACCAGGTTGTGTTCAACTCTTTTGTGACCCCTTGGATTGTAGCCTTCCAGGTTCCTCTGTGCATGGGATGCTCCAGGCAAGAATGCTAGAGTGAGTTGCCATTTCCTTCTCTAGGGAATCTTCCCATCACAGGGAGCAAACCCATGTCTCCTGCACTGGCAGGCGGATTCTTTACCACTGAGCCACAAGGGAAGCCCAGCAACTCAACAGGAAGGGAAGGGTGATGAAACCGAGGCCAGTGAGATTTAGTTCTAGAAGAACTTCCAGACGCAGGGGACATTCCAGCAGGGGATTCTGTCCCTTTGTTTCTCCTGCCTACCTGGAAAGGGATGTTTTGTCTTCTGATTCTGAGTGATCCTCCGGGGATGCTGCTTCTTCACACATATTCTCCGTCAAGTACGGCAGGAGTCCCATCCTTCCAGTCTCCATAGGACACGTGGGACTGGTTGTATCAATAGTTAGAAAAACTGAGCACTAAGAGAAAGCAGTAGGAAACCGAGCACCGGTCCTGGAAGCATCGGCACAGACTGACATCCAGGACTGGTCTCTGATCTTCCCCTGGCCGGCCTGCCTCTGTGACTCAGACCCCGTTAGTCCTCAGGGCCCTGAGTATGGATGCCTCCCGGCTTCCCCCAGTCTCTCTCCACGCAGAGGACCCTAACTGCGAGTCCGGCATCCAGCACCAGTCTCCTTGCATACCCTTTTGTTCTTAATGCATCCTGGTAGTTTTCAATTAAAACGTTTTTGTAAGACTACACATGAGCACATTATAGAAAGTGTGGAACATATAAATAAGTAGAAAGAAGAAAAAAAAATCCTTTGTTCTGTTAAGTAACCACTAAGAACATATTAGTGTATCTCCTTACAGTTTTCAATATATATATATATTAAATTATGTGTGTACACATTATTCAATATATATATTAAATTATATATGTACACATTCATTATCCAATATCTACAAAATTATATACACACATTTATTCATTATTCAATATATATTCAACTATACACACACACACACACACACAGTGTGTGTATTTTTTTTTTTTGACCACACTGCACGGCATGTAGATCTTAGTTCCCTGACCAGGGATAAACCCAAGACCTCTACAGTGAAAGCACAGAGTCCTAACCACTGGACTGCCAGGGAATTCCCATCAATAAATTTTTATTGAGCATCAACTTTGTGCCAGGCTCTCTGATGGTCACTGGGGGCACCAGAAACCAATTTTGATTCTTTCTGCCAGAGTTAATTTTTTAAACAATTAGCACATAGAAAAACCATTCTCATTTTAGATAGCATATAATTCTGTAATATCTTTTATTAAAAATATTTTATAGGAACTTCCATAGTGGTCCAGGGGTTAAGACTCTGTGTTCCCAATGCAGGGAGCCCGGGTTTGATCCCTGGTCAGGGAGCTAGATCCCACATGCCACAACTAAGACCCGGCACAGCCAAATAAATAAATAATTTTTAAAAAATACGTTATATACAGGGAACTCTATTCAATACGTGTAATAAACCATAATGAAAAAGAAAAAATCAATCCTTAAATTTTAAACGGTATGTATTATGAATATATCATGGGGAAAGCTACCTGTTGGGTAGAATTTGGAGTAATTTTGGTTTTCTTATTTTCTATATTCTGTATTTGATATTTTGCAAAATGTGATGAAAAGGCTTTTGGGGGGCATTGATTCATATTTGTAAAATACAGAAAAGAAGAAAACAGAAACCACTCAAAATCTTACCTCCTGAGATGAATACTATCCTTGTTATCTTATTAAAAATATTTATTTATTTACATATATTTAGCTGCACCAAGTCTTAGTTGTGGTGGCATGTGGGATCTAGTTCCTTGACCAGCCATCACGCCAGGCCCCTGCACTGGGAGTGCAGAGTCTCAGCCACTGGACCACCTGGGAGGTTCCTCGTTATCTTCATGTATTTCCTGATACTTCTTTCTCTGTACCTAGTTGAGATCACATACACACTGATATATAAGCACAATTGGCTTGGTTTCCTGGAATTTCAAATTTTATCCATGCTAGACCAGGAGATCCCCAAGCACACTGAAGGACATCAGGACTGCTAGGGCCCTCTTGGTCAGCCTAAAGAAAAGGGACCCAAAGCCAGAAACTCCTAGCCTTGAATCCTCGGAATGCTGACTTATCCAAGAGTGCAGACAATGCAGACCTCTACAGTGAAAGCACAGAGTAAGGACTCAGGGAATTCCCATCAATAAATTTTTATTGAGCATCAACTTTGTGCCAGGCTCTCTGATGGTCACTGGGGGCACCAGAAACCAATTTTGATTCTTTCTGCCAGAGTTAATTTTTTAAACAATTAGCACATAGAAAAACCATTCTCATTTTAGATAGCATATAATTCTGTAATATCTTTTATTAAAAATATTTTATAGGAACTTCCATAGTGGTCCAGGGGTTAAGACTCTGTGTTCCCAATGCAGGGAGCCCGGGTTTGATCCCTGGTCAGGGAGCTAGATCCCACATGCCACAACTAAGACCCGGCACAGCCAAATAAATAAATAATTTTTAAAAAATACGTTATATACAGGGAACTCTATTCAATACGTGTAATAAACCATAATGAAAAAGAAAAAATCAATCCTTAAATTTTAAACGGTATGTATTATGAATATATCATGGGGAAAGCTACCTGTTGGGTAGAATTTGGAGTAATTTTGGTTTTCTTATTTTCTATATTCTGTATTTGATATTTTGCAAAATGTGATGAAAAGGCTTTTGGGGGGCATTGATTCATATTTGTAAAATACAGAAAAGAAGAAAACAGAAACCACTCAAAATCTTACCTCCTGAGATGAATACTATCCTTGTTATCTTATTAAAAATATTTATTTATTTACATATATTTAGCTGCACCAAGTCTTAGTTGTGGTGGCATGTGGGATCTAGTTCCTTGACCAGCCATCACGCTCAGGCCCCCTGCACTGGGAGTGCAGAGTCTCAGCCACTGGACCACCTGGGAGGTTCCTCGTTATCTTCATGTATTTCCTGATACTTCTTTCTCTGTACCTAGTTGAGATCACATACACACTGATATATAAGCACAATTGGCTTGGTTTCCTGGAATTTCAAATTTTATCCATGCTAGACCAGGAGATCCCCAAGCACACTGAAGGACATCAGGACTGCTAGGGCCCTCTTGGTCAGCCTAAAGAAAAGGGACCCAAAGCCAGAAACTCCTAGCCTTGAATCCTCGGAATGCTGACTTATCCAAGAGTGCAGACAATGCAGTCATTGTTCAGGGCTTGATCAGCTTCGTCCCCCAGGCTGGACAACCTTAGCACAGTGATGCCCGGGCCTCGTCCTTCAGGAGCTCAAAGTGGGTGGAGGGACGAGCAGCACCATGTCCACAGCGTCAGGCACAGACAGCTGATACTGTAAACATCCCAGAGCAGGGACTTCTCAACGGTCCAGTGATTACGACTCGGTACTTCCAGTGCAGGGGGAAGGGGGCACAAATTGGATCCCTGGTTGGTGAACTAACATCCCGCATGCTGGGGAGGGCGGGCGAGCTGCATGTGAGCTGGGGCACCTGGGAAAGCCCTTCTCCAGGAGGCGTGACATCCGCGTCACTTCAGGATAAGGGAGCAGGCGGAAAGGGCATTCTGGGGGGAGACCGAGCACTAGCAAATGCAGAGTCAGCATGTCGTTTGTGGCCTCATAAAGATGACGTGGCCCCTGTACTGGGCAGGAGAAGAAGCACCTTCTAACGTACCTCGCGAATCTTGTCTTATGGTCATGAAAGTAGTAATGGAAATGGTAAGTGAATTTGGTCAACACAGAAAGTTTGTGACTGTTCCTGTCCCCCTGCCCTCAAAGCAGAATTCTTTCCCCCAGACCACACTGCTCACATAAACTAAATTCAGAGAACCAACACCAGAATGAGGCATTTCAGGCTCATCCAGGCTGAGGTTCTCCTACAGCTTGTGTTTGTTCTCTGCAGAGAGCAGTGATGAGGACTGGCACCCCCGAGTAACCAGAAAACGTCGGCACAGCCAGGGGGCTGGACTCCCCCACAGGGGCAGCTTACCCGGTAGGCAGTAGGCCTCACCATTTCTCCTTTGCCCGGTCTCCTGACTATTGTTTCCTCAGTGGGACTAAGAGTGTCTGTGTGAAAACGTTCCTTGCAGCATTGTCTATGGTAGAGAAGCCGCAGAAACAACCTCGTGTCCGACAGCAGCAACGTAGATCAGGGATGCTCCACCCTGTTCTGGTCAGAGCTCTGTTCTTCATTCATCTCTAAAGTGAGAAAGAGAAATTCAAATCATAGAATTGGTTTGATCTCATGTACACTTTGTAAAAATGTACGCATATGTGATTGCAAGTAAGACGGGAAGGCAAAATATCAAAACTCAAAATGTTAAGAGTGGTTATCTCTGGATGCCTAAATTATGGATGATTTCTTTTTATTTTTTTTACTTTTTTTTGGCTTATACCGTAGATATTTTGCAATAGGCTTGTTTTACAATCAGACGAATATAATTTTAAAAAAGGTTTAATAAATGTTAGCCTAGGCTGATTGTGGGAAGAAAAGAGCTTGGGGTAAAGAGCCTGGATTAATGCCTAGTACAGATCCTGGTTTACTCAAGGTGTTTAGTAAATGTTCCCATGACTGTTTCTGAGCTCTGGGTTCTATTTCTGGACATAAGAATGACCAGGAAAGCAGGCCTTGGTGACAGACCTGGGTTTGAACCCTGGAATTGCCACTTCGTGGCTGTGTAACCTTCAGGGAATAACAACTGTGTGAGCCTCCATTTCCTTATCTGTAAAATGGGGAAGGAGAGATACTAATACCTTCTTCACAGAATTTCCAAAAGGGCCAAATGAAATATCAACCATAAACTACCTAGTTAGTGTTGGTATATAGTAACTGCTCAATAAATGGTGACTAGGATTACTGACTTTGCACAAGGCCGATGTCCTCTCAGGCCCTCAGTTCTTTCTTAGTCAGTTGAATATGCTCAGCTCAGGATGTATGAGGGGTGTCAGAGTAGCAAGAAATCTCTTGTAAGGCTGAGGTTCTCCTACAGCTTGTGTTGTTCTCTGCAGAGAGCAGTGATGAGGACTGGCACCCCCGAGTAACCAGAAAACGTCGGCACAGCCAGGGGGCTGGACTCCCCCACAGGGGCAGCTTACCCGGTAGGCAGTAGGCCTCACCATTTCTCCTTTGCCCGGTCTCCTGACTATTGTTTCCTCAGTGGGACTAAGAGTGTCTGTGTGAAAACGTTCCTTGCAGCATTGTCTATGGTAGAGAAGCCGCAGAAACAACCTCGTGTCCGACAGCAGCAACGTAGATCAGGGATGCTCCACCCTGTTCTGGTCAGAGCTCTGTTCTTCATTCATCTCTAAAGTGAGAAAGAGAAATTCAAATCATAGAATTGGTTTGATCTCATGTACACTTTGTAAAAATGTACGCATATGTGATTGCAAGTAAGACGGGAAGGCAAAATATCAAAACTCAAAATGTTAAGAGTGGTTATCTCTGGATGCCTAAATTATGGATGATTTCTTTTTTTTTTTTTTTTTTACTTTTTTTTGGCTTATACCGTAGATATTTTGCAATAGGCTTGTTTTACAATCAGACGAATATAATTTTAAAAAAGGTTTAATAAATGTTAGCCTAGGCTGATTGTGGGAAGAAAAGAGCTTGGGGTAAAGAGCCTGGATTAATGCCTAGTACAGATCCTGGTTTACTCAAGGTGTTTAGTAAATGTTCCCATGACTGTTTCTGAGCTCTGGGTTCTATTTCTGGACATAAGAATGACCAGGAAAGCAGGCCTTGGTGACAGACCTGGGTTTGAACCCTGGAATTGCCACTTCGTGGCTGTGTAACCTTCAGGGAATAACAACTGTGTGAGCCTCCATTTCCTTATCTGTAAAATGGGGAAGGAGAGATACTAATACCTTCTTCACAGAATTTCCAAAAGGGCCAAATGAAATATCAACCATAAACTACCTAGTTAGTGTTGGTATATAGTAACTGCTCAATAAATGGTGACTAGGATTACTGACTTTGCACAAGGCCGATGTCCTCTCAGGCCCTCAGTTCTTTCTTAGTCAGTTGAATATGCTCAGCTCAGGATGTATGAGGGGTGTCAGAGTAGCAAGAAATCTCTTGTAAGGCTGTCTTGCCTCTCTTGAAGACCTCCTACCTCACCCCCAACACAAGAACTGTATAACTTTCTTTTTGTAATAGATTTTATTTTACTTTTTACTTCTACAGAGTTTTGTTGTTTACAGATATGTACGATCCTTGATTATCCTGCCCATTCCACCCCTCCAGTCCATCACACAGCACCCCTGCAGAATCCCCTTTTCTCACAGCGCAATGACAATAGCTATTTTTTTGCACTTATGACAGTATAGGTTTTCATGCTACTTCCTTTATGCCTCCCACCCACTGTTCATTCCCCACAATGTCCATATGTCTATTCTCCATGTCTGGTTTTTCATTGCTTCACTACGTGTGTTATCAGTGCCATCCTACTAGATTCCATATATATGTGTTAGTATACTGTACTTGTCTTTCTCTTTTTGACTTACTTCACTTGGTGAAGTAAGTGAAGGTTCATGATAGGTTCTAGATCCAGCCACCTCATTAGGACTAATTCTTCTGCATTTCTTTTTATAGCCAAATAGTTCTCCATTGTATATATGTACCAGAGCTTTTTTATCTATTCATTCGTTAATGGGCATCTAGGTTGCTTCCATGTTCTAGCTATTGTATATAGAGTGCTGCAATGAACATTGGGGTACAGGTGCCTCTTTCAGTTTTGATTTCATCAGGGTATAAGCCTAATAGTAGGATTGCTGGGTTGCATGGTGCTTCTATTTTTAGTTTTTTAAGGACTCTCCATACTGTCTTCCATAGCAGCTGTATCAGTTTACATTCCCACCAGCAATGCGAGTGTTCCCTTTTCTCCGCACCCTCTCCAGCATTTATTGTCTGTTGACTTGTTGATGATGACCATTCTGACTGGCGTGAGATGATATCTCATTGTAATTTTGATTTGCATTTCTCTAATAATAAGTGAGGTTGCGCATCATTTCATGTGTTTTGGGGCCATCTGTATGTCCTCTTTGGAGAGGTGTCTGTTTAGGTCTTTTTTCCATTTTTTGATTGGGTTGAAGAACTGTATAACTTTTGAAGGCTTCCAGTACCAGGAGTTGGAAGCCACTCTGGGGTGTTGTGACTGGGGGGAGCTGACTAACAGGCTTTGTCTCTACCCAGGTGCAGAGCATGGGGAACCTGATGTTTTGAAGGATGAGCTTCAACTCTATGAAGGTAATTGTTTGTCCACTGGTTTGTGGGAAACAGAATTAAATAAAGGACATGGCTTAGGGGTTTGTAGAGAGGAAACAAGGTGATGAGGCTGTTTCATGAGCAGAAAGACATGGTTAGGGTTAGAGTTAGGTTATTAAAGATGTGGCAAGATGCGTGGTTATATCATGGGCAGATGGAGGTGGGGACAGACATTTTCTACCACAGTGAGACTGTGCTGGAATATCTTCTGATCTATAACCCTGACCTTCAGGGTGACTGTGACCAGTCACCTAACCTTTCTGGGCCTCAGCTTTCCAAACAGCAAGATGGAATTCGATCAGTACCTCTCTCTTGGAATACTGGGTTGTTTATGCATGTAAGGGAGAAAGAACTAAGAATTTCATCTCTACAGTACTCAAATTATGGAGTAGTTGTCTCTAAGCATTGTCATTTTTAGAGCAAGCAGATGGAAATACTCTGGCACTTTGCTTGATAGTGCTTTGATGAGCTAGAGGAATTTATAGGAATGAACCAGTTTGCTGAAAAGCCTCACAAGTGCACACTGTCAGATAAGAAAAGCTGTTTAGCTTTGTTTAATTCAACATTTCCACAATCTGCCTAGTCTCCTAACACCTGATAATAATGCAAAACTGCAGCAGGAGACACAGGCAAATTTAAAGAAATGTACATGAAATGTCTGTATTCTGCCTCAAGGTATTACCAATGGATGCCACTGGGTGGCAGCATTGTACCTAATTATACTGGGTTTTTTGGGTTTTTTGTTTTTTGTTTTTTTTGAGTTTTCTGATTTTCTTTGCAACGAAAACAGGCATTATCTAATTTAGAAAAAAATTTTTTAATTACATAGGTAGTGTAAGAAATATTTCACTGGATGTAAAATGAGAAACTTATAAGTATATATGCATATATTTTATGTTATTTCATCAATTCTCTGACAGTTTCTCACATTTGGACATCTGTGACATGGAGGTGGATCATTTTTTTAAACTCCATGAATCACATGATTCTAAAGCACCTTGACAAGGCATAATTGATACATAGTAACATGTACATATTTAAAATGTGCAATTTGATAAGTTTTGACATCACCACATGTGAAACCATTATAGCGGAATGAACATTCCCATCACTCCCAAAAGTTTCTCAGGGTGCATCTTAAAATCATTGGCAACTCACAGTTATACTTGGCAGTAGTTTTCCTTCCATAAAATGGCATCATGCTCACAAACCATGACATCTTTGATTCGATGGAGTATGAGTGGCCAGCTTTTTTACAGCCAAGAAGTTTATGTAAAAACCTGGATTTGTGATCTCTCATGGGACGTTCCTGTAACATGGGGCAGGCATTCCTGTGGCAGCTTTCAGGGACTGCTGCGTGGGGCCCATCCCTTTAGATGGAAGAGGAACCCTCCAGTTTGCTCCAGTGACCTCTGCAGATCAGTGGAAAGTCTCTGGGCGAGACAGTTCCACCTTCCCTGGGATGTAATTTCTCACCACCTAGGGCATACACGTGTGCCGTCACTGATTTCTCTTCTGTGCAGGTGCCGCTGGGGAGCTGGTGCCTTCAGGGGAATCAGGTGAGTGTCTATTAGGGGAGGGGGTCATCTGTGCTGGTGTTGTTGAGATCTGGGCATCATCTTCTCCCCCTGTCACCAAGACGGCTGGCTGCTGTCAGGTGCATGGCTGCGAAAGATGGGACTTCGTATCTGCTCTGGGAAGGGTTCTGAACCTGGGCTCAGCAGGCAGGTAGCGCTGGTTGTGGTATGAGGGACAGGCAGCAGAGGTGAGAAAGGGGGTCCAGGCAAGAGCAAAGAGATTACTGAGAACAGTTTATAGATAGATCCCCTGGGAGCTGGAGAATCTGCGAGGGGCATTTTCAGAAGTCATCGGTGGCATCCCTTAAGGACCCAAGCTGGCCCTGGGCACTAATACTGAGTTTCTAATTTCCAGGACTCCGAAGGAGAGGCTCTCACCCCGAGAGTGGTAAATATGCAAGCACTGAGAGGAGAGCGGGAAATGGCCTGGATTCCAGGGGCTGGGACTGGACCGCAGACAACCTGGGATCGGGGTGGGGAGAGTGATGAAGGGATGCCATCATAAGCCAGCATGTTACACCTCAGGCCCCAGAAGAGGCCTCTGGGCTCAGGGGGCATGGAGCAGAGCAGACTCAGACCTGTAGAGGAGAAGGAGGTTAGTGGGGGTACAAGGAAAGCCACCTCACCTTCCAGCTATGCCCTGACGGGCACTGCAGTGAGCATCCTCTGACCCCAGTAAGTGCTCTCTGACCCGGGAAGTAGAACCAGGAGAATTGTTCTCAGTGAGGCTGAGGAGAGAGGACCTCCTGAGCTGTCTCACATCAGAGTCAAACACCTGTCTCTGTCTCATTCCCAAGGAGAAGTGGAGGCTTCTCAGCTAAGGAGACTGAATATAAAGAAGGACGGTAAGGAAATTGGGGTTTCAGGACTGCCGCAACTGGCTGGTGCCTATTTCTATGGGGAGAAAGTCAGCTGGTGGCCTGAGACAACCGTAATCTTGGCCCACCTCTGTCACCGGCCCTGCAGTGCGCAAACTCCTCAACTTGGAATCACCTTGAAGAGGTGGTCCAGTGAGGCTCATTTTGCAGATATGGAAACTGAGGCTCAGGGTCAGGAAGTGATCTTACAGCTAGTAAGGGTCTTGGACCCTGGCCCCATGCTCTTTCTGCTGTTCATGGAGTCACCAGGATGAGAAACGCTCTCCAGGCCTTACGGCCATGACGGGGAGCAGAGACTGGGCGGACTGGACTCTAGGGAAGGAGTTACAAGAACCAAAAACCAGAGGGACCTCCTCTGTGTCAGGCTTGCAGTTGTGGGGGCCTCAAGGAGGAGGGTAAGGGAGACCATGATTTTATTTATTTATTTATTTAGTGGCCACACTACTGGCAGCACAAAGGCTCTTATTTCCCCAACCAGGGATCAAACCTGAGCTCCCTGCAGCGGAAGCTCGGAGTCTTAACCACTGGACCACCAGGAAGACCCTGGAAAACAGCATCTCTGAATAAAGCTCCCTTTGAGCAGAGACAGGAAAACTGTTAAATTAATTAAAAAGAGAGAAAGAAGCCAACAGTAACTGCACCTCTGCCTTGACAGATGAGTTTTTCCATTTCGTCCTGCTCTGCTTTGCCATCGGGGCCTTGCTGGTGTGCTATCACTATTACACAGGTGAGTCGGGGCGGCACAGGAACCGGAGGTGGGGGCCCAGACCTGCAGGCTGACTATTCTGTCCCCAGCTAAGGGGGTGCTCTCTGACGGCACTGCAGTGAGCATCCTCTGACCCCAGTAAGTGCTCTCTGACCCGGGAAGTAGAACCAGGAGAATTGTTCTCAGTGAGGCTGAGGAGAGAGGACCTCCTGAGCTGTCTCACATCAGAGTCAAACACCTGTCTCTGTCTCATTCCCAAGGAGAAGTGGAGGCTTCTCAGCTAAGGAGACTGAATATAAAGAAGGACGGTAAGGAAATTGGGGTTTCAGGACTGCCGCAACTGGCTGGTGCCTATTTCTATGGGGAGAAAGTCAGCTGGTGGCCTGAGACAACCGTAATCTTGGCCCACCTCTGTCACCGGCCCTGCAGTGCGCAAACTCCTCAACTTGGAATCACCTTGAAGAGGTGGTCCAGTGAGGCTCATTTTGCAGATATGGAAACTGAGGCTCAGGGTCAGGAAGTGATCTTACAGCTAGTAAGGGTCTTGGACCCTGGCCCCATGCTCTTTCTGCTGTTCATGGAGTCACCAGGATGAGAAACGCTCTCCAGGCCTTACGGCCATGACGGGGAGCAGAGACTGGGCGGACTGGACTCTAGGGAAGGAGTTAAAAGAACCAAAAACCAGAGGGACCTCCTCTGTGTCAGGCTTGCAGTTGTGGGGGCCTCAAGGAGGAGGGTAAGGGAGACCATGATTTTATTTATTTATTTATTTAGTGGCCACACTACTGGCAGCACAAAGGCTCTTATTTCCCCAACCAGGGATCAAACCTGAGCTCCCTGCAGCGGAAGCTCGGAGTCTTAACCACTGGACCACCAGGGAAGACCCTGGAAAACAGCATCTCTGAATAAAGCTCCCTTTGAGCAGAGACAGGAAAACTGTTAAATTAATTAAAAAGAGAGAAAGAAGCCAACAGTAACTGCACCTCTGCCTTGACAGATGAGTTTTTCCATTTCGTCCTGCTCTGCTTTGCCATCGGGGCCTTGCTGGTGTGCTATCACTATTACACAGGTGAGTCGGGGCGGCACAGGAACCGGAGGTGGGGGCCCAGACCTGCAGGCTGACTATTCTGTCCCTTGCTGCTCCTGCAGACTGGTTCATGTCCCTCGGGGTTGGCCTGCTCACCTTCGCCTCCCTGGAGACCGTTGGCATCTACTTTGGCCTGGGTAAGGCCCCCCGCGTGCAGGGTCTGGGATGGGGGGTGGGCAGTGGGTGGCCACAGAGACTCGCCAAGGGCCAGAAAGCCACAACCTAAACATTTTGTAAAGATGTCTTTATGCTTGTGTTTGCTTCCTGTCCGCTCTCAAGGTCAATGAGAGGTCGTTGGCACAACCCCATGGAAAAAAATGGGCAGCTCTATAAAAATACAACAGAAACCGTTTAAAGTGGCAAACAAACAGAATCTGCCAGATACTGAAAACAAGGCAGTTAATGGAGTGGGGTGCTGAATTTGCCGAGTTTCCTGGCATTGTTACTGCCGTTCATGGTTGTTTTTAATAATAATAACTCAGTCATATTATCTGAGCTTAACCCGCTGCCTGAAATTCCATCAGGACTTTGTTTGTATGTGTTCGACCTTGCTGTCCAGGAGCGGGCAGGGGGAGGTCTGCCCATGGGGCCCCTCGAGGGGGGCACAGAGCTCCATCACCTTTCTGTTTCTGCCAGTGTACCGGATACACAGCGTCCTGCAAGGCTTCATCCCCCTCTTTCAGAAGTTTCGGCTGATAGGTAACTTTTTCATCTCCCCTATTTTCACCTGCTCCCAACCAAGGTCTTCCTTTGCAAATGAGCTTTAGCATATAGGAAAGAGACGCACCTGGAGTCAAGGGCCTGGGCTCAAGTCCTGCCTCCTCCAGTTTCCTATTTCTAGGGGTGTCTCTTTTAGCCTCAGTTTTCTCAACTGGAAAACGGATGTAATAATATCCACAGCACAAAAGTGATGTGAAAATCGAGCGAGGAATGGATGTAAAAGTTCTTAGGTGTGAACCACTGTAGAAAAGTGGAAGAGACCTGGGTAGTCCTTATTCACTCAGGGGACTTTGTGCCTCTCCAAACAGTATCTTGTCTATGATTGTATTTGCCTAGTAGCAAGTGGGGTTGGAATTGAATTTCTCCTAACACTTGACTGGTGAGGAAGCTAAGGCTCAGAGAGGTAGAGAGACTGGCCCAGAATTGCACAGCTAGAGTGGCCGGGCGGGGCTAAAGGAGAGCCTCTTGACCAGCAACTCTGTGTCTACCATTATGTCACAAAATTCAGAGGCCGGAGGCTGTGTTCTCTGTGTCCGTGTCGGGGACTGCTGTCTCCTTTAATCCATCTGATGTGCAAGGGGGAAGCAAATTGCGATGGCTGTAGGTCATGACTGCCTTATGCCAAGTGTTGGGCTAATTGCTTCTCTGGGGTGACAATGGGGAGGAGGTTGGCTGCATTTGGAATCCCTTGCCATCCTGTGGGCTTTGCCTTCCAGGCTTCAGGAAGACTGACTGAGGCCAGTGCCAGGTGGGCAGCCAGGCCAGGCCCTGGTGTGACCACCACCACATTCTCTCCACCGACACGGACAGAGCGGCGTTCTGGGAGACATGTGGGTGGGCCACCCTAGAGCAATAAAGAGAGCACTTTGCCTTCCATGTGGTGTGAACATTGGCACCAGCCGGGCCAAGGTGTCCCTCGGGCGGTAGTGGCACGTAACCCAGATGCCAAGATGGCAGGAGCAGAAGGGTGCGGGCCTGTGCCCTTCATGGGGCCTAAGCCAGCAGGGCGACGCTGGAACATCACTCCTGTCTGGAGACAGTAAGAGACCCTGGGCCCTGCAAGCTGTCATCTGTCTAGACTTGCGATTTCTCTCAAGTCACCAGGCCATCCCAGTCTGCTGTTCTGAGGCGGGGGAGCACCCCATTGGGCCCCTGGGGTGAACCTGATACAGGTGAGACATTGGGGAGCTAAAGCCACAGCATCAGGCGTCTTCCCTCAGTTCATCATCCATGGCCAGCCCTGCTACCCCTTGGATTTCATGAAGATTCAAATAAACGTTCTCTTCCCTGGACTACAAAGAGTCAGCTAAATATTCCTTTAGATTTCTTGTGTGTGAGAATACGTTTGAGGTCTTCTTAGACCCTGTTGAGTCAGATGGGTACGTTGTCTTACTGGACAAAGTATAGAAGGAAATAAATGAAAAAACCCTCATTTCAGGCTTAAATGCACAGGTTTGAAATAGGAGACAGGGTTTTGCAAATGTGCTTGCGAAGAAGATCTAGAGCTGTTAAGCATTCTTGGCTCAATATGTACCAAAGAAGTGAGATAATAACACACACACACACACACACACACACACTAATCCATGGAAAACTTGGGTTTCATTAATTGGGGTATAGAGTCAAGACTGAAGGAGGTGATGGTAGGTTCTCTTACAGTCAGGTCACACCAATAGAATATGATCTAGATTCACTTATCAAGAGTGACAGTGACAAACTAGGGAATACATGGGAGAAACCAGAGTGGATATAAAGAATAATTGGAGAACAGAGAACTCTTCAACTTGCAGCAGAGAAAACCGGGGACCTCCCCTGAGCTCACAGATTCTGGTGGAGACTTTCTCAAGTGCTTTTCCAGGTCCTAATCCATGCACTATGTGGCTGGATTTTCATGCCAGCCTGCAGATGTGTGCATCCTCATTTTGCAGATGGAGAAACAGAGACTCAAGGACATGGAGTA
The DNA here is from genome assembly GCA_022376925.1 of Tragulus kanchil. Classification (NCBI taxonomy): domain Eukaryota; kingdom Metazoa; phylum Chordata; class Mammalia; order Artiodactyla; family Tragulidae; genus Tragulus; species Tragulus kanchil. The sequence continues at coordinate 223,782,780 of JAIOJX010000030.1, read as the reverse complement.
GCTTTGTCAGGTTCCCACAGCAAGTCAGGGGCAGCGCCGTGAGTGGAACCCAAACCTGTGTTCCCCTGGTGCTATGCTGCCCTACAGAGCTTGGCGAGGCCAGTCCACCCGACAGGTCAGATGTCCCTGAGGTAGCTGGAGTTTTTCCTAGTATTTATCAGCTTTGGGATTTCTCAGAGTTACAGAATATGTTTATAAAGGGAGAAAAGGAAGGCTACCAACTCCTTACCTTGCCAATGAAAGAAATAATAGAAACAAACAAACAAAAAAGGGGGCTTCCGTGGTGGCTCAGTGATAAAGAACCTGCCTCCCAATGCAAGAGACATGGTTTGGTCCCTGATCCAGGAAGTTCGCATATGCCACAGAGCAGCGAAGCCCGTGTACCACAACTGTTGAGCCTGTGTTCTAGAGTCCATGCTCTGCAACAAGAGAAGCCACTACAATGAGAAGCCCAAGCACCACAATTAGAGAGTAGCTGCTACTTGCAGCAACTAGAGAAAAACCTGAGCAGCAGCGAAGACTGCAGCTCAATCAGCAGCGAAGACTCAGCACAGTCAAAAACAGTAAATAAAATTATTTTAAAAAATCAACTGTCAGTGTTGTTTTATAACAGAAAGGATAGTCTTGAATCAAAAAAGCAGGAAAATTGTCATCAGATACAAAATGAGCCTGGAAGAAGAGATGGCAGCCTGCTCCAGTATTCTTGCCTGGAAAACCCCATAGACAGAGGAGCCTGGCAGCTACACTCCATGGGATTGCAGAGTTGGACATGACTTACAACTAACACTTTCATGCTCAGGATGGATTTTCTAGCTTCAAGTCACTCTTTGAGGAACTGCTTCATTGTGTACTTTGTTTAAAAATAGAGACTATTGTTTAAGACAAAAGAAAAAAAAAGAATGAAATGAGCCTTAAAATTAAAAAAATGAAGCCTTCATGAACATGTGACTGTGTGTTCTTTGCCTTTCAGTCACTGTGGTCTGGTGAAACCTTTATCTTTTGGAAACTGTGGGACTAGAGAATAGCTCAGGACTTGTAGGTTTTCTCCTGTCTGGAGTTTTCCAACTCAGCTTCCACACCTCAAGGGATGAAAGCCTTGCTACCTCCCAGAGCACCTTGTACTGCAAGGATTTTCTGCTTTGTTTTAAGAGGCTTCTGTCAATGAAGCTTAAGGCCTTCTTTCAGGAGAATCAAGTGATCCACAAGTAGGGAATGTTCCTGATCGTCACGGGTATGTTCTCTCAACACTCAACTCAGCCCTGACAGCAGCACCTAGGGCCCAGCCCTCCCACCTTGTTCCTTGCTTCCAAGCTTGTTCCGGCTGTTCTGGGTCCCTTGCATTTCCACACAGGCTTTAGGATCAGCTTGTCAACTTCTGCCAAGAAGCCAGTGGGAACTCTGCTGGGATCACTGCATCTACAGATCAGCTTGAAGAAGATTATGCTTCTCTGTGGTTCAATCAGTTAAGAATCTGCCTGCAATGCAGGAGACCCCAGTTCAATCCGTGGGTTGGGAAGATCCCCTGGAGAAGGGAATGGCAGCCCACTCTGATACTCTTGCCTGGATAATTCCATAGACAGAGGAGCCTGGCAGGCTACAGTCCATGGGATTGCAGAGTTGGACATGACTTACAACTAACACTTTCATGCTCAGGATGGATTTTCTAGCTTCAAGTCACTCTTTGAGGAACTGCTTCATTGTGTACTTTGTTTAAAAATAGAGACTATTGTTTAAGACAAAAGAAAAAAAAAGAATGAAATGAGCCTTAAAATTAAAAAAATGAAGCCTTCATGAACATGTGACTGTGTGTTCTTTGCCTTTCAGTCACTGTGGTCTGGTGAAACCTTTATCTTTTGGAAACTGTGGGACTAGAGAATAGCTCAGGACTTGTAGGTTTTCTCCTGTCTGGAGTTTTCCAACTCAGCTTCCACACCTCAAGGGATGAAAGCCTTGCTACCTCCCAGAGCACCTTGTACTGCAAGGATTTTCTGCTTTGTTTTAAGAGGCTTCTGTCAATGAAGCTTAAGGCCTTCTTTCAGGAGAATCAAGTGATCCACAAGTAGGGAATGTTCCTGATCGTCACGGGTATGTTCTCTCAACACTCAACTCAGCCCTGACAGCAGCACCTAGGGCCCAGCCCTCCCACCTTGTTCCTTGCTTCCAAGCTTGTTCCGGCTGTTCTGGGTCCCTTGCATTTCCACACAGGCTTTAGGATCAGCTTGTCAACTTCTGCCAAGAAGCCAGTGGGAACTCTGCTGGGATCACTGCATCTACAGATCAGCTTGAAGAAGATTATGCTTCTCTGTGGTTCAATCAGTTAAGAATCTGCCTGCAATGCAGGAGACCCCAGTTCAATCCGTGGGTTGGGAAGATCCCCTGGAGAAGGGAATGGCAACCCACTCCAATATTCTTGCCTGGAGAATCCATGGACAGAGGAGCCTCGAGGGTTATGGTCTACAGGGTCACAAAAGAGTCAGATATGACTGAAGTAACTTAGCACACATACTTTTTTTTAGTGATGTATTACCTTTTTCTTTTTTTTTTTAATTTAAAAAGCCATTTTGTTAGGAAAAAAAGTTGCTTGAAATCCCAGAACAAAAATCAACCAGAGATGGTATTTTGGTGTTTCCTGTGAGTCTTTTTAGTGCATGAGTTCATTTGTTTTGATTTCAGGCCCTTTTTTCTCTCAGACATAATAAGCATTTTTCCATTACTACATACTCTCCATAAGCATCATTTCCAGTCACTGGGTATTTCATACTTTACAGAATAATCTACCTGTATTTAGATGACAACATCACCAGCTAACATGTCTCCAGTACCTATTAGATGCCGTGTGCAGAGCTGAGCATTTTACACACATCACGTCATCTCATCCTCATCACAGCCCTGGGGTCAGCACCTGTCCACGATCTGCATTGTACAAACAGGAAAACTAAGACACGGAAAGCTGGTTTCTGAGATTTAGATTCCAATTACTTGTGTATCACTCACCATTCTCAAAAGGGAGCCTGGCGTGCACTGATCAGACATTTATCTAATGAACCAACAGGGCACAAGGTTTCACAACAGAAACATGAACTTGCTTACTGGGAGGCGATCCCAGCGTCAGTTTCCTCATCTGTACAATGGGGATCTCAGTAGCACCCACCTCACAGTGGGCAGCGAGAGCTTTGTGAGGTCACTGCCTTTCTGATACAGAGTAAAGGTACTTGTTTCAGGCAGGGCCACATATCAGTGCCCTCAGGGGCAGGCAGAGTCAATCCAGTGGAGAGAAAAGCAGAGCCATGGGACTTCCCTAGTTGTGCAGTGGCTTGAATTCCGTGCTCCCAATGCAGGGCCCAGGTTCCATCCCTAGATCCCACACGCTGCAGCTAAGAGTTGACATGCTAAAAGGAAAGATCCCACGTGGCACAGCACAGATTAGAGATAACCTTATGCCACCATTAGTACACCGCACAGCCAAATAAATAAATGTTTAAAGAAAAAGAAAAATGGGGCGCATGGGAGAGATGGGACCTGTTTTGCCACGCCAGAGCACCAGCTGAGTGGGACCAGCCAAAGCCAGCCAGGAAGACAGAACCACAGCAGATGTTTAACAGAGAGATCCAGTCTAGGATTGTTAAACAGATACAGGGGACGGAAAAGGCACAGAGGGACCACGGAGGTCTCACAGAGCCTAACCAAAGAGGCAGTCATCACTCAAGCAGGGCTGGGGATACAGGAAAGAGTCTGGAACCACTCAGCTTTGGAAGAGAGTCCTATGGAACCAGGACCCAGAGCTCTGAGGAGGGTCCCTGCCTGGAGGGGAGTGGTGCCCAACAAGACTCCTTCTAAGAGTGCAGGATCAGTGATGTCAGACCTCCAGTTTCTCAACCGAAACAGGAAACCCAGATTTTGTTTGGGACAAACGCTGGGAACTAATTTTTTAAAATTTCAAATTCTGCTATGGGAAAAACAGTATAGTGGTTCCTCAAAAAATTAAAAATAGAATTAACTTATGATCCAGCAAGTCTATTTCGGATATATATGCACAAAAGAATTGAAAGCAGGGATGGAGAGAAATATTTGCACATCCATGTTCATAACAGTGTGATTCACAGTAGCCAGAAGGTGGAAGCAACCCAAGTGTCCATCAGTGGATGAATGAATAAACAAAATGTGGTCTTTGTACACAGTGGTGTATTATTCAGCCTTAAAAAGCAAACTTTGGGGACTTCCCTGGTGGAGTCCAGTGGTTAAGAATCCACCTTGCAATGCAGGGAACAAGGGTTTGGTCCCTGGTCAGGAAATAAAGGTCCCACATGCCTAAGGGCAGCTAAGCCTGCAGCTACCGAGCCTGTGAGCTCTGCGACCAAGATCCCAGCCAAGTAAATAAATAAAATTATTTAATAAAAGAATAATGGGGCGCATGGGAGAGATGGGACCTGTTTTGCCACGCCAGAGCACCAGCTGAGTGGGACCAGCCAAAGCCAGCCAGGAAGACAGAACCACAGCAGATGTTTAACAGAGAGATCCAGTCTAGGATTGTTAAACAGATACAGGGGACGGAAAAGGCACAGAGGGACCACGGAGGTCTCACAGAGCCTAACCAAAGAGGCAGTCATCACTCAAGCAGGGCTGGGGATACAGGAAAGAGTCTGGAACCACTCAGCTTTGGAAGAGAGTCCTATGGAACCAGGACCCAGAGCTCTGAGGAGGGTCCCTGCCTGGAGGGGAGTGGTGCCCAACAAGACTCCTTCTAAGAGTGCAGGATCAGTGATGTCAGACCTCCAGTTTCTCAACCGAAACAGGAAACCCAGATTTTGTTTGGGACAAACGCTGGGAACTAATTTTTTAAAATTTCAAATTCTGCTATGGGAAAAACAGTATAGTGGTTCCTCAAAAAATTAAAAATAGAATTAACTTATGATCCAGCAAGTCTATTTCGGATATATATGCACAAAAGAATTGAAAGCAGGGATGGAGAGAAATATTTGCACATCCATGTTCATAACAGTGTGATTCACAGTAGCCAGAAGGTGGAAGCAACCCAAGTGTCCATCAGTGGATGAATGAATAAACAAAATGTGGTCTTTGTACACAGTGGTGTATTATTCAGCCTTAAAAAGCAAACTTTGGGGACTTCCCTGGTGGAGTCCAGTGGTTAAGAATCCACCTTGCAATGCAGGGAACAAGGGTTTGGTCCCTGGTCAGGAAATAAAGGTCCCACATGCCTAAGGGCAGCTAAGCCTGCAGCTACCGAGCCTGTGAGCTCTGCGACCAAGATCCCAGCCAAGTAAATAAATAAAATTATTTAATAAAAAGAATAAGCTTCTGACACATGTGACAGCATGGATGAACCTCAAGGATATTGTGCTCAGTGAGATAAGCCAGACACAAAAGGACAAACTTAGGCGAGGTCTCTAGAGTGGTCAAGGGTGAGAGTAGGGGGAGGTAGGCCAGGGGTTAGCCTTTATGAGGACAGAATTTCAGTTTGGGAAGATGAGAAAGTTCTGGAGCTGGGTGGAGGTAACAGTTGCACAATGGTATGAATATACTTAATGCCACTGAACGATACACTTAAATATAGTTAAGATAGTACATTTTATGTTAGGTATATTTTACCACAGTTAAATTTTTTGTTTGCAGATTATCTGTGATCAAACAAAACTGGATCCTGGGATTTCCCTGGGTGATCCAGTGGTTAAGATTCCATCTTCCAGTGCAGGGGACCCTGGTTTGATCTCTGGTCAGGGAACTGAGATCCCACATGCTGCAGCTAGAGAGCCTTTATGCAGCAATGAGCAGCCTGTGAAGCCCAGAAAAGAAACAGCAGTGGATGTGGTCTGCAGGTCATAGGCAGGGGGAGCTCTCCATAGTGATGAGCTGGGAGGCGGGAGCTGGAGGGAGGTGCACACAGAGTGGGAGAGAAAGCCAGAGCAAAGACAAGGCCATAATTGTTTCTATTCATCTTTCCATTTTCGGCAACCGGACAGCTTTGTGGGGGTGTGAGTTTGACCTTCTTCTGGTAACCTTGGCCTTTCTGGGCCCAGTTGTCAAAGGAGGGGCTCAGGTAGATCAGGCTGAAGGAACCCCTTGTGCCCTGGTAGAGAAAGCACCCCACCTCCGGATCGCAGAGGAGGGTCTCCCTGCCCTGGTGCGCTGTCTCACTAGGTCCCCAGCCCCCAGCATTGCCCTGGGAACCCCTCACAGCTTCTCTGTCCTGTTAGGGCTCAAGGCCAGTGCCAGCGGGGTCTGGTTACACCTCAGGCGTCAAGCAGATTCCAGGGGCCTCAGGCCAACAAGTGATCTAAAGATAGAGCACTGAATCTTGAGTCTGGGAAGGCAGGGTTGCAGAGTAGGGTGGGTGAGAAGGACTTGCATGGGCGAGGGGAGGGAGCATCCGTCTCTGGTTGCCCTGGACACTGTGCATTGGGTTTCTCCTGTGACCACAGCGGAGGGAGGATGTAGATGTGAGAATATTTCGAGGTCATCCAAGCCATCTTGGCTTGGGAAGAAAGGAGAGAAGCCCAGCTGAGCTGGGGCTGTTGTCTCCTTCTGCTGACATGACTCCGGGAATTCTTTGTCTGCTCCAGAGCGGCCAGGCAGAACCAGAGATGAAGGAAGGATACTGCTGACTGAGCCTGGGAAGCTGGGGGAACTGCTTGGTGTGGGGGCTGGGCTGTGTGGGAAAAGGGTAGGAAAGGGCTTTGCAGGCAGAGGGCCCGGGGTGGGCAAAGATGTGGGGAAGTGACAGGATAGCATGGCTGGGGGCAGCAGGTGTCCTCCAGCATGACTGAGGGGGCATGAGGATTAGTGGGCAAGAAAGCACACAGGGCAGATGGCCCCCTTCCCCCGCAGGACCTGGGACTTTAGCCTGAGGATACTGGGGAGCCACGGAAGGTATTTGTGAGTGTTTACTCTCCATGCAGAAGAGTGGCATGGAGATTGCACTTTAGAAAGATCACTCTGGTGGCCTTGAGGGGGCCATGGGAATGAGCGTGACCTCAAACTGTGGGGATCGTCATTGAGCAAGGGCTGCTGTGCTCTGGGTTTGCACTGAGGCCGTGCTCCCTGCGGGATGCTCCCAGCCATTGACTCAGAAGCATACTAAGCAGGCCCTTTCCTGGGAGACGGGACTCCTCTGACACCTGACTTTGCCTTGAGGACTCCTTGACATCTGCCAAACCTTCCCAGCAGAGACTACCCAGCAGAGGGAACCCTTCTACCCAGCCCTCCTACCCTGTCTTCTTCCTCTGGGGCTTGATTTGCATCATCCCCGCCTCCCGCTCCCTTCCTTTTTTTCTCTCCCAAGGGTGTTTTTCTTAAGGAAATCCTTCCATATTTCATCTCATCCTGTGCTGGCTTCCCAGAGGGCCCAGACTAACAGATTGAAACTAGAGGTGGGACCACAGGAGCAGAGAAGCGGGGAAAACTTGATGACTAGTCCATAAGGTCTAGTCCACAGGATGGCTAAAAGTGTGTGCGCACCTGCAGCTACTACCCCCCACCCTTTCCCCGTGGCTTGTTTCTTTTTTTTTTTTTAAACTTTATTTTATTTATTTTTGGCTATTCTGGGTTCTTCACTGCTGCCAAAGGCTCCTCTCTAGTTGCAGCGAGTAGGGGCTACTCTCTAGTTAAGATGAGCAGGCTTCTTGTTGCAGTGACTTTTTTTGTTGTGAACTTGGGCTCTAGGGCACGCGGGCTTCATGAGTTGCGGCATGTGGGCTCAATACTTGCGGCTCCAAGGCTCCAGAGCACAGGCTCAATAGTTGTGGCTTGTGGACTTAATTGCTCCACGGCATGTGGGATTTTCCTGGATCAGGGATCGAATGCATGTCTTCTGCATTTGCAGACAAACCCTTTACCACTGAGCTACCAGGTAAGCCCAGGGCTGGAGTTCTTAACACGTCTGGAAGTCCTCTTTGTCCATACTGGTCTCCCCAACTAGGCTTTGAATCTGTTCAATAAGCAAATGAATGAGTGGCTGAGTGAAGGGGTAAAGAGAGTCTAGGGTGATCCCAAAGCTCCAGTTTGGGCCATTTGGTTGTAGCCAATATTTTTGCTATTTGGCCAGTGCTTTTTATGCAATTTTCCTTTGAAGAATAAACCTGTACTCTTTTGTCCAGCAAAGAAGACTCAGGAAGAAATGACAGGCACTTTCCTTGTGGTCCAGTGGTTAAGAACCTGCTTTTCTATACGCAGGACATAGGTTTGGTTCCTGGTTCTGGAACAAAGATCTCACCTGCCTCAGGGCAGCTGAGGCTGTGTGCCACAACTAGAGAGTCTGTGCTTCACAACAAAAGATCCCATGTGATGCAACGAAGATCGAAACTAAGACAGGACACAGCCAAATAATTTTAAAAAACTGAAAAGACAACCCAAAGAAGGACAGAAATTTTTTGCAAGTCCTACATCCAATAATGGTTTAACATACAAAATATATTAAAAACAACAAACTCTTACAACACCAATAAAAAAAAAGAAAAAGAAAAAACACCTTCCAATTCAAAAATGAGAGGGGGGGGGGGAAAAGACACTTCTCCAAAGAAAATATTTTTTAAATGGCCAGTCAGTACAAGAAAGCAGGTTTTTGGTGCATTTGGATGAGGCTCACTCATGCTGGGGAGGGCAATTTACTTTGCTCAATACCATTAGTCATTAGGGAAAGAAAAATCAAAACCACAATGAGATACCACTTCACACCCATTAGAATGGCTATTACGTAAAAAGAAAAGGAAAATAACAAGTATTGGTGAGGTGGTGGAGAAATTGAAACCCTTGTGCACTGCTGGCGGGGATATAAAAAATGGGGCAACCACTATGGAAAAGTTTGTCAGTTTCTCAAGAAGTTAAATATAGAACCCACTGCTGGATAAATACTCTAAAGAATTGAAAACAGGGATTCAAGTAGGTATATTTACACACTCACATTCACAGTAGCGTTATTTACAGCAGCTAAAATGAGGAAGCAACCCAAGTGTCCATCGGCGGATGAACAAATGGATACACAAAGTGTGCTCTGGACACACAGTGGAATATTGTTCAGCCGTAAAAAGGAATGAAATTCTGACACCTGCTACAATGGACCTTAAGGACATTATGTCAAGTGAAATAAACTCGTCATCAAAGGACCAATATTGTACAAGATACGAGATCCACTTATAGGAGATACTAGAATAGGCAGACTTGTAGAGATGAAAAGTATAAACAGAAGTTACCAGAAGCTGGGGGAGGGTGAGAGAGGGGGTTATTGCATAATGGGGACAGAGTTTGTTTAGAGTGATGGGAAAACTCTAGAAATGGTTAGCGGTGATGGTTATAGAACACTGTGAATTTACAAATGCCACTTAATTAGACACTGAAAATAGTTCAGTGGTAAATTTTATATATATATATATATCTCATTAGTCATTAAGGAAACGAAAATCAAGACCACACTGAGATACCTCTCTTCTTGTGGTACATGTTGTTCAGTTGCTAACTCGTGTCTGACTCTTTGTGACCCCATGGGCTGCAGTACACCAGGCTTCCCTGTCCTTCTCCATCTCCTAGAGCTCGCTCAAACTCATGTTCAATGAATTGGTGATGTCATCCAGCCATCTCATACTCTTATTGCCTTACCTCAATCCTCCCCCTTAAAAAACACACACCTAAGGGATTCCGGAGGGCATTGGTGTGGGTTTTACCCCACTGCTTGCTCTGGCGGTGGGTTCTGAGGGGCCGTAGCCAATTGACACATCCCAGCCGCTGACTTAGGGCTGAGCCTGTGACAGAGGTAATAGCTATTCCCTGGGATCGTTTCTTCCTTTTTACCTTTCTGGGTCTCTCTGACACAGCAACAGAGGCTATAAACTGACAGACCCAGGCTCAGCACTCAATAAAACCCTCGGTCACCAGGCGGGTCTCCCAGGTGGACCCCAATCACCTCTCCCTTCCCTGTGCACATGTGCTGCTGCCCCAGGGGTGGGCGGCTGTGTCTGCTTCCTCAACCCTGACTCTCAGTTGCAATTGTGACTTACCTTGACCAAGGGAATGTAGCAGAAGTGATGAAGTCACTCTCCTGGGCTCAATCTTTGAGAGGCCTGGCGGTTTCTGTTTTTTCTCCTGGAATTCAGGCTCCGCATAAGAAATCTGACTGTCCTAACGCCCTCCGCAGTGAGAAAGCACAAGCTGGCTGTTCAGGGAAGCCAGGCAGAGAGAGGTCTGGCCAGTCCCACGTTTTGCAGCCATCCCAGCCAAGGTACCAGACAAAGTGAGAAAGCATCTTGGATTTTCGAGCCACAGCTGTCACCATATGAAGCAGAAGAATCACCCAGCTCAGCTCAGACCATCTTGAAAAAGGATGAAAGCAATAAATTGTTGTGTTTTAAACCACCAAATTTACAATGGTTTGTTACACTGAAGCAGATCACTGAAAGAGGGGTCTTTGCTGGGTAGATTTGTCAGGGTTCTCCCAAGAAACAGAACCAGTAGGAGACACTAAAAGAAATTTGTTACATTGATTCATGTGATTATGGAGCTGGAGAAGTTCCATGATGTGCCGACTGCAGGCTGGAGCCCCCAGAGAGCCCTGGAGATCAAACCTGTGTCTCCTGCATTGGCAGGTGGATTTTTAACCACTGCGCTACCAAGGAAGCCTCGATCTTGGGATTTAAAAGGATGCTTTGGAAGAAGTTTGTGAATTAAGTTCCTTCCATTTGCAGAGACTGGTTCTGTTCTTTGACCATTAAATAAAGCTTGTGCTGTTCCAGTCTTAAGAAGAAATAACATAAAATAATAATAAAATGATGCGTTGGAACCCAGTATCACTTCTGTGATATTCTTGCCTAAATGCATAAGCTGAATTTGATCATGAAGAAATATTCTAATAAGCCCAGATTGAGGGACATTTGACAAAATAACTGATCCAGACCCTTCAAAAGCATCAATGTCATACAAAACAAAGACAGAGGAGTTGTTACAGATTACGGAGGCTAAAGAGGTTTCATAAATGAGTGTAAACACAATGTTAAATTTTCTTCGATTAAGAAGGACAGGATTGGGAAAATCTGAATAAGGTCTGCAGATGAAATGTTATTAATGTGTCACTATTAAGACACGGCTTGAAAATCAGTATTAGTTTCCTGGTTTTGATCAGTGTAGTGGAGTTACATAAGAGCATGTCCTTGTTTTTAGTAAACACGAGCTGAAGGATTTAGGGTGATGGGGCATCATGTCTGCAGTCTGCTTTCAAAAAGCAGAAAAGGTGTTTACGAGAGAAGGATAAAAGAAAGAGTAATATGTTAACATTTGGGAATCTGGTGAAAGGGATAAAGGATTTTTTGGTTCAGTACTAGCAACTTTTCTCTAAGTCTGAAATTATGTCAATATAAAAAGTGTTTTAGAAATATGTTTACCTAATTGCTGCTCAGATCAGAAATATGGCCAGTTGCAGAAACTGCAAGTTCTGCTACGAACACAGACAACCCAGAGGAAAGTGGATTAAAAAAAAAAAAATTTGTTCTCTGGTAGTGTAGGGTCTTAGAGTCAGTGCTCCCTCTCTGAAGCCCAGAAATGCAAATCAAAACTACAATGAGATGTCACCTCACACCAGTCAGAATGGCTATCATCAAAAAATCTACAAACAATAAACCATGATGTGCCGACTGCAGGCTGGAGCCCCCAGAGAGCCCTGGAGATCAAACCTGTGTCTCCTGCATTGGCAGGTGGATTTTTAACCACTGCGCTACCAAGGAAGCCTCGATCTTGGGATTTAAAAGGATGCTTTGGAAGAAGTTTGTGAATTAAGTTCCTTCCATTTGCAGAGACTGGTTCTGTTCTTTGACCATTAAATAAAGCTTGTGCTGTTCCAGTCTTAAGAAGAAATAACATAAAATAATAATAAAATGATGCGTTGGAACCCAGTATCACTTCTGTGATATTCTTGCCTAAATGCATAAGCTGAATTTGATCATGAAGAAATATTCTAATAAGCCCAGATTGAGGGACATTTGACAAAATAACTGATCCAGACCCTTCAAAAGCATCAATGTCATACAAAACAAAGACAGAGGAGTTGTTACAGATTACGGAGGCTAAAGAGGTTTCATAAATGAGTGTAAACACAATGTTAAATTTTCTTCGATTAAGAAGGACAGGATTGGGAAAATCTGAATAAGGTCTGCAGATGAAATGTTATTAATGTGTCACTATTAAGACACGGCTTGAAAATCAGTATTAGTTTCCTGGTTTTGATCAGTGTAGTGGAGTTACATAAGAGCATGTCCTTGTTTTTAGTAAACACGAGCTGAAGGATTTAGGGTGATGGGGCATCATGTCTGCAGTCTGCTTTCAAAAAGCAGAAAAGGTGTTTACGAGAGAAGGATAAAAGAAAGAGTAATATGTTAACATTTGGGAATCTGGTGAAAGGGATAAAGGATTTTTTGGTTCAGTACTAGCAACTTTTCTCTAAGTCTGAAATTATGTCAATATAAAAAGTGTTTTAGAAATATGTTTACCTAATTGCTGCTCAGATCAGAAATATGGCCAGTTGCAGAAACTGCAAGTTCTGCTACGAACACAGACAACCCAGAGGAAAGTGGATTAAAAAAAAAAAAATTTGTTCTCTGGTAGTGTAGGGTCTTAGAGTCAGTGCTCCCTCTCTGAAGCCCAGAAATGCAAATCAAAACTACAATGAGATGTCACCTCACACCAGTCAGAATGGCTATCATCAAAAAATCTACAAACAATAAATGCTGGAGAGGGTGTGGAGAAAAGAGAACCTTCTTGCGCTGTTGGTGGGAATGTGAAATGATACAGTCACTATGGAAAACAGTATGGAGATTCCTCAAAAAACTAGGCATAGAACCACCATATGACCCAGAAATCCCACTACTTGGCATATACCCTGAGGAAATGAAAATTGAAAGAGGCACAAGTACCCCACTGTTCACTGCAACACTATTTACCATAGCTAGAACATGGAAGCAACCTAGATGCCCATCAACAAATGAACAGATAAATAAGCTGTGGTACATATATACAATGGAATATTACTCAGCCATAAAAAGAAATGCATTTGTATCATTTCTCTAATGAGGTAGATGAATCTCGAACCTATTATGCAGAGTGAAGTATGTCAGAGATAGAAAGATAAATATTGTATACTGACACATATATATGGAATCTGGCAAGATGGTGCTGATAAACGAATATGCAGAGCAACAGTGGAGAGGCGGATGTGGAGAACAGTCTTGGACACTGGGGTGAGGAAGGGGATTATGCTGTAGGGCTAGGGGATCTCAAACAGGGGCTCTGTGGCGACCTGAAGGGGTGGGTTGGGGAGGGGAATGGAGGAGAGGTTTGGTGGCGGGGGACATATGTATACCGATGGTGGATTCAGGTCGACATGGGTAGTAAAGAACAAAACCCTGTAAAAAAAAATGTGATGAGACTCCAAAAAAGAGGAAATCCAGCCGACCAATAAACCTAGGTAAATGTCCTTGATCTTATTAATTATCATGAAATGCAAACTAAAATGACAATGGGATACCGCTGCACATTCATCAGATTGGAAAAATTCACATCTGACACTATCCACTGTAGTCCCATGGAGCTCTGAGAACAAACATCCAATGCCAGGTGGGAACGTCCATTTATTTGTTCAGCTACTTGAGAAAATTATTTGGCATTATCTAGTCAAGTCAGAGATACATATTCTGTTGTCTGACAGTTGGACTCAGTGGGGTACATACCCTTTTCACAGCAGCACTGTTCTTAGAGTCAGTGCTCCCTCTCTGAAGCCCAGAAATGCAAATCAAAACTACAATGAGATGTCACCTCACACCAGTCAGAATGGCTATCATCAAAAAATCTACAAACAATAAATGCTGGAGAGGGTGTGGAGAAAAGAGAACCTTCTTGCGCTGTTGGTGGGAATGTGAAATGATACAGTCACTATGGAAAACAGTATGGAGATTCCTCAAAAAACTAGGCATAGAACCACCATATGACCCAGAAATCCCACTACTTGGCATATACCCTGAGGAAATGAAAATTGAAAGAGGCACAAGTACCCCACTGTTCACTGCAACACTATTTACCATAGCTAGAACATGGAAGCAACCTAGATGCCCATCAACAAATGAACAGATAAATAAGCTGTGGTACATATATACAATGGAATATTACTCAGCCATAAAAAGAAATGCATTTGTATCATTTCTCTAATGAGGTAGATGAATCTCGAACCTATTATGCAGAGTGAAGTATGTCAGAGATAGAAAGATAAATATTGTATACTGACACATATATATGGAATCTGGCAAGATGGTGCTGATAAACGAATATGCAGAGCAACAGTGGAGAGGCGGATGTGGAGAACAGTCTTGGACACTGGGGTGAGGAAGGGGATTATGCTGTAGGGCTAGGGGATCTCAAACAGGGGCTCTGTGGCGACCTGAAGGGGTGGGTTGGGGAGGGGAATGGAGGAGAGGTTTGGTGGCGGGGGACATATGTATACCGATGGTGGATTCAGGTCGACATGGGTAGTAAAGAACAAAACCCTGTAAAAAAAAATGTGATGAGACTCCAAAAAAGAGGAAATCCAGCCGACCAATAAACCTAGGTAAATGTCCTTGATCTTATTAATTATCATGAAATGCAAACTAAAATGACAATGGGATACCGCTGCACATTCATCAGATTGGAAAAATTCACATCTGACACTATCCACTGTAGTCCCATGGAGCTCTGAGAACAAACATCCAATGCCAGGTGGGAACGTCCATTTATTTGTTCAGCTACTTGAGAAAATTATTTGGCATTATCTAGTCAAGTCAGAGATACATATTCTGTTGTCTGACAGTTGGACTCAGTGGGGTACATACCCTTTTCACAGCAGCACTGTTCTGAAAAGTCCCAAGCCAGAAACAGCCCAGTGTCCATCAACAGGAGAACAGATCGACTGCAGCATCGTCACACAGTAAAATGTTCCCCAGCAAGGACAATGAATGCACTTCGGCTGTAGGCAACAACACGGATGAACCTTACAGGCATAATATTGAATAAAACCATGCTGTTTTATTTGTATAAAGTTCCCAAACACACAAACCCAGAGCGCTGTTGTTTTGGGTACATATAAAACCATGGTAATAAAACCATGAAGGGGAAGCAACAAAAGGGATTTCCTAAGCATTGGGAGGGGCTTATCTGTAGAGGGAGGAGTGTGTTGGGGAAGGGCTATTTTAATGTATCCCAGGCGCTGCTGTTTCTTGATGGTGGTAAATATAGTTTTATTTATAACTATTTTTTCACGCTGTGAATGTATCTTGGATACTTTTCTGCGTGTTATACCGCACAATAAAAATGACTGAAATCAAGTATTAAAACCAAAATAGTAGCCTTTGTTCTTTATGCCACTGAAAGTGCTATTACAGGGCATGGACGCAGGAGGGGGCTCTAATCGGTGAGCCTCGGGAAAGCGGGGTTTCCCGGCAACGGAGAAAAACAGCCAGCCGGGCTCCTCCGGAGAGTGAGTAAGTGGTGAATTCTGGCTGCTGCCCTTGCCAGGTGGGCCCGAGGTCTGGTTCGGGCACCTGGAGCGTCTCCGTTGGTTCTAAGAGCGCCCTTGAGACCTTCCCTGACGAGAGGGGCTCTTATTCCAAAAGCAAGGGAGGGTCTGCAGAGCCGGGAGGGCATCGCTGACTCAGGGCTTTGAACAGACCCTTCTCCGGAAAACTCCAGACACGTCGTACTGTTTACCTCAAAAAAAAAAAAAAAAAAAAAAAGGATAAACTTAAGAAAGGTCTTTACCCACAGTCTTCGAAGCAGAAAAAAGAAAACTTTAAATTTGGGCTGTGGTTGGAGGTTTTCTCGGATTATTGACAAAACAGAGCGTTTTAAAATAAGGTTAGTAATAGGTGCGTTTAAAACGGAATGAGGACGGGTAATAAGAACGAATACATGCAGAATACATTGTTCAAAAGCGTCTTCCCCTACTTTGTTTCTCTTGATTTCACAGTCACTCTGGTATCATTCCATTTTGTAGATGAAGAAACTCAAGATCAAAGACGTGGCAATTCCCGAGCTTTCCTCCCAAACTCCACTTACAAAAGAATATTTTCTGTTGATTTTGAAAGAGGAGAGACCGTTGATGGTCTCTAATAAAGAAATGAAAAACAAAACAGCAGGAAGATAACTTATTTTCTCCATTAAATTAGCAAAACTATTTTAAATCATAATCCTTCACCCTGGGGAGGTTGTTTGGAATCTGGCAGTCTTTTCAGTACTTAGTGGCAGTGGAAACCAGTAGCTGCTCTTTGGAAGCCCAGCCTGGCAGCACCTAGCAGGAGCCATAAAAATATTTCTACCCTTGGATCCTACAACCCCATTTCTGAGAACCTCTCTGAATAACATAGTTTGAAATTTGGGGAAAAGTGTGTGAAATATTCGTGGCAGCAATATTTATGACAGCCAAAAAGTCAAAGCACAGAGGAAGAATTATGTTTCCAAAGGAACAATCATAGTTAAGCAACATTAATGCCTGTGTTTTTAATATGATAATTCTGAAGCCTATGTGGCATCATAGTAAATGCTGCCATATAATGTTAAATGAAAAAAAAAAAAAAAAAGCAGCTGCAGAACGGCTTGGACACTAGTCAAGTTTGTAAATACACACCATCCCATTGGTGTGGGTAGACGTAAGGGAAAGAAAAAGTGGAGAGGGGGGCATGATATTTTTATATTTATTTTGTTGAGGTATAGTTGATTTGAAATATTGGGTTAGTTTCTGTACAGCAGAGTGATTTAGTTTGATATATATATATATATATATATATATATATATATAATACATATACAGATGTATATATAGTTTTCATATCTTTTCCCTATGGCTTATCACAGAATATTGAATATAGTTCTCTGTGCTATGTGATATACCTTGTTATTTATCCATTCTGTGTTTAATAGTTTGCATCTACTAGTCTCCAGCTCCTAGTCCATCCCCCCCATGGTTTTTCATAACTTTTTTCTCTTTTCACTTCCAGTGAGAGTTTACTTTTTGTTCTTCTCCATTTTTCATGGATTATTTTTGTCTTACCAGTTGACCGTGTAATGCTGATTTACTCCAGGAAAGTCAGAAAATATAAGAGCACTGAAATATCCCACTCACAAAGAAATAATGTCTCGTTAACATGTGGGATCAGAGGTTCTTAAGCTTGAAGATCAAAGACGTGGCAATTCCCGAGCTTTCCTCCCAAACTCCACTTACAAAAGAATATTTTCTGTTGATTTTGAAAGAGGAGAGACCGTTGATGGTCTCTAATAAAGAAATGAAAAACAAAACAGCAGGAAGATAACTTATTTTCTCCATTAAATTAGCAAAACTATTTTAAATCATAATCCTTCACCCTGGGGAGGTTGTTTGGAATCTGGCAGTCTTTTCAGTACTTAGTGGCAGTGGAAACCAGTAGCTGCTCTTTGGAAGCCCAGCCTGGCAGCACCTAGCAGGAGCCATAAAAATATTTCTACCCTTGGATCCTACAACCCCATTTCTGAGAACCTCTCTGAATAACATAGTTTGAAATTTGGGGAAAAGTGTGTGAAATATTCGTGGCAGCAATATTTATGACAGCCAAAAAGTCAAAGCACAGAGGAAGAATTATGTTTCCAAAGGAACAATCATAGTTAAGCAACATTAATGCCTGTGTTTTTAATATGATAATTCTGAAGCCTATGTGGCATCATAGTAAATGCTGCCATATAATGTTAAATGAAAAAAAAAAAAAAAAAGCAGCTGCAGAACGGCTTGGACACTAGTCAAGTTTGTAAATACACACCATCCCATTGGTGTGGGTAGACGTAAGGGAAAGAAAAATTAGAGAGGTGGGCATGATATTTTTATATTTATTTTGTTGAGGTATAGTTGATTTGAAATATTGGGTTAGTTTCTGTACAGCAGAGTGATTTAGTTTGATATATATATATATATATATATATATATATATATAATACATATACAGATGTATATATAGTTTTCATATCTTTTCCCTATGGCTTATCACAGAATATTGAATATAGTTCTCTGTGCTATGTGATATACCTTGTTATTTATCCATTCTGTGTTTAATAGTTTGCATCTACTAGTCTCCAGCTCCTAGTCCATCCCCCCCATGGTTTTTCATAACTTTTTTCTCTTTTCACTTCCAGTGAGAGTTTACTTTTTGTTCTTCTCCATTTTTCATGGATTATTTTTGTCTTACCAGTTGACCGTGTAATGCTGATTTACTCCAGGAAAGTCAGAAAATATAAGAGCACTGAAATATCCCACTCACAAAGAAATAATGTCTCGTTAACATGTGGGATCAGAGGTTCTTAAGCTTGAATGTGCATCAGCATCACTGTGGAGGGTTTGTTCAAACCCAGTTTGCTGAGCCCTGTGGGGAATTTGTGATTCAGTAGGTGGGGGTGGAGGTTAAGAATTGACATTTTTAACAAGTTTGCTGGGATCTGTGACTGGTCCCCAGACCACACTTTGAGGACCGAGGCCTTAGTACGTGGCCTTAGAAAGTCTATGTGTCACACACCTAGATTCCTTACCAAAAAATGGTGAATATTTAGGTTGTTTGTCCAGGAGCATTCTTGTGGCTAAGTCTTTGGTATGTCCTTAGTTATTAATTATCTGATTAAGATTGTCATCATTATGAATTCATTATCTTAATTATTAAAATTATTAGGGTTACATTTCCAGTTCCAGAAGAGGAAGAGTTGGGTCAGAAGACCTATGTGGGAATTCCCTGGAGCTCCAGTGGTTAGGAGTCTGTGCTTTTTTTTTTTAACTTTCTATTTTGTACTGGGGTATAGCCAATTAACACTTCTGTAAAGTGAACAGCGAAGGAACTCAGCATGTATCCATTCTACCCCAACCTTCCCTCCCATCCAGGCTGCCACATAACACTGAACAGAGTTCTCTGTGCTGTACAATAGGTCATTGTTGGTGATCCATTTAAAATATACCATTGTGTGCACATGTCCATCCCAAGCTCCCTGACTATCTCTTCCTTCTCTCCCTCCATTTTTCCTCAGCACACCATATGTTTGTTCTCTAAGTCTTGTGAGGAATCCATGTTTTAATTACTGAGACCGCAGGTTCAATCCCTGGTTGGGGAATCAAGCTTCCACAAGCCATGGCGCACAGCTAAAAAAAAAAAACAAAACCTGTGTGTTTCATGATTGTAATATACGTTGTCATCTACTAGTCTCCAGCTCCTAGTCCATCCCCCCCATGGTTTTTCATAACTTTTTTCTCTTTTCACTTCCAGTGAGAGTTTACTTTTTGTTCTTCTCCATTTTTCATGGATTATTTTTGTCTTACCAGTTGACCGTGTAATGCTGATTTACTCCAGGAAAGTCAGAAAATATAAGAGCACTGAAATATCCCACTCACAAAGAAATAATGTCTCGTTAACATGTGGGATCAGAGGTTCTTAAGCTTGAATGTGCATCAGCATCACTGTGGAGGGTTTGTTCAAACCCAGTTTGCTGAGCCCTGTGGGGAATTTGTGATTCAGTAGGTGGGGGTGGAGGTTAAGAATTGACATTTTTAACAAGTTTGCTGGGATCTGTGACTGGTCCCCAGACCACACTTTGAGGACCGAGGCCTTAGTACGTGGCCTTAGAAAGTCTATGTGTCACACACCTAGATTCCTTACCAAAAAATGGTGAATATTTAGGTTGTTTGTCCAGGAGCATTCTTGTGGCTAAGTCTTTGGTATGTCCTTAGTTATTAATTATCTGATTAAGATTGTCATCATTATGAATTCATTATCTTAATTATTAAAATTATTAGGGTTACATTTCCAGTTCCAGAAGAGGAAGAGTTGGGTCAGAAGACCTATGTGGGAATTCCCTGGAGCTCCAGTGGTTAGGAGTCTGTGCTTTTTTTTTTTAACTTTCTATTTTGTACTGGGGTATAGCCAATTAACACTTCTGTAAAGTGAACAGCGAAGGAACTCAGCATGTATCCATTCTACCCCAACCTTCCCTCCCATCCAGGCTGCCACATAACACTGAACAGAGTTCTCTGTGCTGTACAATAGGTCATTGTTGGTGATCCATTTAAAATATACCATTGTGTGCACATGTCCATCCCAAGCTCCCTGACTATCTCTTCCTTCTCTCCCTCCATTTTTCCTCAGCACACCATATGTTTGTTCTCTAAGTCTTGTGAGGAATCCATGTTTTAATTACTGAGACCGCAGGTTCAATCCCTGGTTGGGGAATCAAGCTTCCACAAGCCATGGCGCACAGCTAAAAAAAAAAAAAAAAACAAAACCTGTGTGTTTTTCATGATTGTAATATACGTTGTCAAAATGCCACCATGGAATCTAATGTTTGCCATGTGTTGTGCAAATGTACTGTTTCGTTTAGTCTGTAAACTTCGTTAATTCATTCAGCATACATTCATTGCATGTTATTTTGTGCCACGTATTTTATTTTATTTTGTGTGTTTGTGTGTGTGCCAGGTATTTCAGAAGCCCAGAGATGAACAAGAGGCAACAGTCCTGAGAGGTAGAGATTATTACTATTGCCATTGTGCAGATGAAGAAATTGAGACCCCTGCGCCCAGGGTAGTTGTGCCTTGAGGCTGCTTTGTGATTTGCACAAAAAAATCACTGTCAACTCTAGGCAGGCTCATTGTTCCACATGGAAGGGAATATTTTAATTTGGGGTGGCAACTCTTTTTTCTTTTTTTTTTAATTTTCCATCATGCACCTGGAAAAATGAAATGAGGAAACATCCTGGCATCCAGCTTAGGAAATAAAGCTGATCCAAAAGCTGCCAGGAATAAAAGCTAGCAAAACTTTCTCCACTGAGTTTGAGTTTCTGCTCTTAAGAAATTACCCAAAGTTGGCCCCCTCTGATTCCCAAGTTAGACTTGTTAGCAAAAGCTCTAACCAGAGGCCTGATAGACGTGTGTGGACATGTAGAAATTCAGTGAGATCTTGTTTTTCACTTTCCTAAATGAACTCTAATTACAACTGTTGATTGGCTAGCTTAGTGGTTAAGTGCAGATCCTTTGGTTTGACAAAGCAGAAAGTTTTATAATAAGTAAGCTATTGTTTTTTTTAACTCTTTAAGCTTCATTTTCCTCATCTGCCAAGTTGGTGTAAGAATACTTTCCTCAGAGATCTCTACGTTAAAGCTAAAGGATTCAGGGGGTAGTGGTCCCCCTCTGTCCCCCCACCTTTTAATAATTTTATTTATTTTTATCTACTTATTTGGCTATGCCAGGTCTTAGTTGCACCACGCAGGATCTTCCGTCTTTGTTGTGACATGCGTTTTTTTTTTTTTTTAATTTTGGCCTCTTTTATTGGTTTTATATTTATTTATTTTCATCCATCTTTATTCTTTGGTGTGTGAGGGCCTCCCATTGCAGTGGCCTCTCTCGCTGCAGAACACTGGCTCTGGGCGCATGCGCTCCAGAGCAGTGGCTCGCAATTGGACACACAGGTCCAGCTGCTTGCAGCACATGGGATCTTCCCCAGTCAGGGATCAAACTGGTGCCCCTTGCCCTGCAAGGCGGACTCTTTACCCACTGGACCACCAGGGAAGCCCCGTGCGGGATCTTTTATTTGTGGCATGTGAGCTGTTCGTTGTGGCCTGTGGGATCTAGTTCCTTGATCAGGGATGGAACCCTGGCGCCTTGCATGGGGAGCATGGAGTCCTAACCACTGGACACAAGTAGGGAAGTCCCCATCCCGTCCCCCTTTTAATTCACGAAGCTAACCCAGACAAAAACCAGGATGTCCTTGAAGCTGACAATGGCCTACTGCCAACCCAGCTGCTTAGCAACCCCATCTGCAGTTGCCACACTGGATGTGGTAGCTTTACTGGACAGACCAACATAACTTCAAGTTCATGGTGTCCAGCCATTGACCCGTTCCATCCCTAACAGGAATAAGGACCAGAAACAGTTCACTTTTCTGTGGGGCAGACAATAATACACATAGACCATCCAGCTCAGCGTAGGTTAGTTCTCCCACCCACTGTCATAACACAGTCTGAAGGACCGGGATCATCTGGACATTCTGCAAAACAGCACATTGTTTGTTGGTGAAATAGGGTGAGTCAGACTTGATAAACGAGACGTGCTTTCAGAAGGTAGAAACTAGACCCTACGAGAATTCAAGGACTCTAGAAGATGGTCAGTTGACCCTACTAAGTTTCAGGAGCTTACCACATCAGTAGTTTAGGGGGGTTCAGTGGTCTGGGGCACACCGGGACCACCCCTTCCAAGTACAGGATATGTGATTGCATCTTGTACTTCCCACCATTCAGAAGGAAGCACAGCGCTTGGTGGACCTCTGCAGGCTGGAGTCCGAGTATACTTGGAATTCTTGATGCTTCGATACTTGGAATTCTTATCCAACCTATTTTCTGAGTGACGCAGAAGGCTGCCAGCTTTGAGCAGGTCCTAGGCAGAAAAGAGCTCCATGGAAGCTCCGGGCTGTCCTGCAAGCAGTTCTGCCTCTTGGCCATATGACCTGGAAGAACCTGTGCTATTAGAGGGAAAAGATGACACATGTTATGGCAAGTCCCAACGGGATCATTACAACCCAGCTCCCCAGAGATCTGGAGCAAGGCCATTCCTCTGCAGCTGAGCATTGCTACTTACTGAGAAAGTCCTTCTGGAGTCGGCCCTGGCCGAGATGGAGCACCTGACTATGAAACACGAAGTGACCCTGCAGCCCACACAGCCCCTCCAGTGTACGTGCTCGGTTGTGGCCGACCCTTTGTGGCCCCATGAACTGTGCTCCTCTGTCCATGGAATTCTTTAGGCAAGAAGACTGGCGTGGGGCTTCCCCTGGTGGTCCAGTGGATAAGGACACCGCCTTGCAGTACAAGGGGCGCCGGTTCGATCCCTGGCCTGGGAAGATCCCACGTGCCGCGGAGCGGCTGGACCGATGTGTCCAGTCACCGAGCCGGAGCTCTGGAGCGCATGCGCCCAGAGCCGGTGCTCTGCAACAACGGACGCCACCGCGATGGGAGGCCCACAGGAGCCAAAGAACAAAGACGGAGGAAAATGGAGAATTGAAGGACCAATAGAAGTGGCCCACCCGCTCCCCTCCCTCCCCAACCCGACCCCCGCCCAAAATAAATAAATAAATAAATAAATAAATAAATAAATAAATAAAAATGCCTTCTAAAAAAAGAAAAGTTGGGGAAAGTCAATACAAATTTAAAAAAAAAAAAAAAGAAGACTGGCGTGAGTTGCCATGCCATCCTCCAGGGGATCTTCCCAATTCAGGAACTGAACCCGCATCTCCTGCATTGGAGGGTGGATTCTTTACCACTGGGCCCACTGGGAAGCCCACACAGCCCCTCACAAGCTGGCATCTATCAGGCCTACCATGACATGAGGCCAGAAGGGCATGACAACAATCTGAAGTCAGATGGCACGTCTGGGAACAGGCACTAGAAAGACCGAGGGCACAAGTATGCTGCCCAGGCAGGAGGTGGCAGATCCCCTATTTTCTGAGTGACGCAGAAGGCTGCCAGCTTTGAGCAGGTCCTAGGCAGAAAAGAGCTCCATGGAAGCTCCGGGCTGTCCTGCAAGCAGTTCTGCCTCTTGGCCATATGACCTGGAAGAACCTGTGCTATTAGAGGGAAAAGATGACACATGTTATGGCAAGTCCCAACGGGATCATTACAACCCAGCTCCCCAGAGATCTGGAGCAAGGCCATTCCTCTGCAGCTGAGCATTGCTACTTACTGAGAAAGTCCTTCTGGAGTCGGCCCTGGCCGAGATGGAGCACCTGACTATGAAACACGAAGTGACCCTGCAGCCCACACAGCCCCTCCAGTGTACGTGCTCGGTTGTGGCCGACCCTTTGTGGCCCCATGAACTGTGCTCCTCTGTCCATGGAATTCTTTAGGCAAGAAGACTGGCGTGGGGCTTCCCCTGGTGGTCCAGTGGATAAGGACACCGCCTTGCAGTACAAGGGGCGCCGGTTCGATCCCTGGCCTGGGAAGATCCCACGTGCCGCGGAGCGGCTGGACCGATGTGTCCAGTCACCGAGCCGGAGCTCTGGAGCGCATGCGCCCAGAGCCGGTGCTCTGCAACAACGGACGCCACCGCGATGGGAGGCCCACAGGAGCCAAAGAACAAAGACGGAGGAAAATGGAGAATTGAAGGACCAATAGAAGTGGCCCACCCGCTCCCCTCCCTCCCCAACCCGACCCCCGCCCAAAATAAATAAATAAATAAATAAATAAATAAATAAATAAATAAAAATGCCTTCTAAAAAAAGAAAAGTTGGGGAAAGTCAATACAAATTTAAAAAAAAAAAAAAAGAAGACTGGCGTGAGTTGCCATGCCATCCTCCAGGGGATCTTCCCAATTCAGGAACTGAACCCGCATCTCCTGCATTGGAGGGTGGATTCTTTACCACTGGGCCCACTGGGAAGCCCACACAGCCCCTCACAAGCTGGCATCTATCAGGCCTACCATGACATGAGGCCAGAAGGGCATGACAACAATCTGAAGTCAGATGGCACGTCTGGGAACAGGCACTAGAAAGACCGAGGGCACAAGTATGCTGCCCAGGCAGGAGGTGGCAGATCCCCCTGTGTCAGTCACCACCCACAGAGCCACGTGTGCCCTTCATCTCACACCTGTGGCTGCGCAGGGCCCTCTGGAGCCACCCGACAAGGAGAGAAAGGGTCAAACTTGATCCACAGATGGATTCATTTAGTGTGTGGGTAGATGCTGAAAGTAGAGGTGGCTAGCCTCATTCCACAGTGACCCTTAAAGACAATAAATGAGGCAGACTCTTCTCAATAGGAGGAGCTTTGAGCAGAGCACGTGGGCATCCACTCTGTGAACAAGAGAAGCCGTCTAAGGTGAGAATAATCACAGACTTATGGGCAGTAGGAAAAACAGGAACAATAAATATTAGAAGATGGGGAATGAGGAGGTCTGGGAAAGAGGGATGTGTGCAGACCCACAGGAGTGGACCCAAAGAGTGAAGATGATTGCAGCTTGTGTTGGTGTCCACGGAAAGCAGCCATCACTGAAGAGGTCCTAAGAACCAAGAGAAAGAGCGACTCAGTTGGGTCAGCAGTCAGTTTCTTCATTGGTCCCTCCAGTTTTGACACAGTGTGCTCGTGAGGAGGTTATGCAGCCTTGAGAGAAGCTCTGCATTCATGAAGAATGGTCTGGGGATTTCCCCAGTGGTCCAGTGGTTAAGAATCTGCCTTGCAATGAAGAGGACATGGGTTCAGTCCCTGGTTGGGGAACTAATATCCCACATGCTGCAGAGCAAGTAAGCCCACATACCATGACTAGAGTCCACACACTGCAACAAAAGATCCTGCATGATGCAACTAAGGCCCAACATAACCAAATAAATAAACAAATGTGCTTTAAAAAAAAAAAAAAAGAACAATCTGGCTACTGCCACTGTGGAATGTCCAGTTTTCTAGCAACAAAGATGAACATGAAGCTACTAACAATGGTGTCATTCTTCAAGGAACCCAGTATTATCTCATTTCTACCCCACAGACCTGTAAGAAGGCAGTGCATGTGTGCTCTGTTGCTTCTGTCACGTCTGACTCTTTGCAACCCCATGGATTATAGTCTGCTAGGCTCCTTCCCCCATGGGTTTCTCCAGGCAAGAGCACTGGGGTAGGTTGCCATGCCCTCCTCCAGGGGATCTTCCCAGCCCAGGGATCAAACCCATGTCTCTTACCCCTGCATTCATTGGCAGATGGGTTCTTTACCACTAACGCCACCTGGGAAGCCCCAAGGAGACTTTAGTTCTTTAATACTTTATGACTTGTATCCTTTCTCTGTTCCACATGTGCAATAAATTCTGCCTGAAAGCTAATGTACCAGTAGGCTCCCTTGAGGACCATTGGCCAAAGCTTCTTCCCACAGACCTCCCCGGCCTGCCTAGAGGCTTTCTTGGTCAATATCTGGCAAGGCTCCAGCCCTGCTGGGTCAAAGGCTCTGTCATCCTTTCCCCTTCCAAACATCTAGCAGACCACGATACTAGATTTCTAGAGTCACCAGCAAACGTCCTGGCAGGAAGTAGGCTCACTTTCAATTTCAGACTTATGGGCAGTAGGCAGGACCTGGGAAAGAGGGATGTGCAGACCCACAGGAGTGGACCCAAAGAGTGAAGATGATTGCAGCTTGTGTTGGTGTCCACGGAAAGCAGCCATCACTGAAGAGGTCCTAAGAACCAAGAGAAAGAGCGACTCAGTTGGGTCAGCAGTCAGTTTCTTCATTGGTCCCTCCAGTTTTGACACAGTGTGCTCGTGAGGAGGTTATGCAGCCTTGAGAGAAGCTCTGCATTCATGAAGAATGGTCTGGGGATTTCCCCAGTGGTCCAGTGGTTAAGAATCTGCCTTGCAATGAAGAGGACATGGGTTCAGTCCCTGGTTGGGGAACTAATATCCCACATGCTGCAGAGCAAGTAAGCCCACATACCATGACTAGAGTCCACACACTGCAACAAAAGATCCTGCATGATGCAACTAAGGCCCAACATAACCAAATAAATAAACAAATGTGCTTTAAAAAAAAAAAAAAAAGAACAATCTGGCTACTGCCACTGTGGAATGTCCAGTTTTCTAGCAACAAAGATGAACATGAAGCTACTAACAATGGTGTCATTCTTCAAGGAACCCAGTATTATCTCATTTCTACCCCACAGACCTGTAAGAAGGCAGTGCATGTGTGCTCTGTTGCTTCTGTCACGTCTGACTCTTTGCAACCCCATGGATTATAGTCTGCTAGGCTCCTTCCCCCATGGGTTTCTCCAGGCAAGAGCACTGGGGTAGGTTGCCATGCCCTCCTCCAGGGGATCTTCCCAGCCCAGGGATCAAACCCATGTCTCTTACCCCTGCATTCATTGGCAGATGGGTTCTTTACCACTAACGCCACCTGGGAAGCCCCAAGGAGACTTTAGTTCTTTAATACTTTATGACTTGTATCCTTTCTCTGTTCCACATGTGCAATAAATTCTGCCTGAAAGCTAATGTACCAGTAGGCTCCCTTGAGGACCATTGGCCAAAGCTTCTTCCCACAGACCTCCCCGGCCTGCCTAGAGGCTTTCTTGGTCAATATCTGGCAAGGCTCCAGCCCTGCTGGGTCAAAGGCTCTGTCATCCTTTCCCCTTCCAAACATCTAGCAGACCACGATACTAGATTTCTAGAGTCACCAGCAAACGTCCTGGCAGGAAGTAGGCTCACTTTCAATTTCTGTTCTTCTCCCAGGTAGATTTTAGCCCTTTTCAAAGCATCATTCTCTAGGAAACTCCATTCTGTGCCCCCAAAGGCATGATCAGCAGAATATTGAAGAATGATGAGGTTCTTCCCAGTAACACCCACTTTCCTCGTGTTTCCTAACTGGATCTGGTTTTCCGAAGAGGTGGTGATGGTGTCATGTTGGAGGGGCTAGCTGCACTCCGGTCGCCTCAGGGCTGTGTGGTCTCTGGCCTTCTGGCTGAACTGACCTGTCGTCTGTGAAGACCATGTTCTCACAGCCAACAGAGGTGAGGGAAGCAGTCAGGAACCTAAAAACCTGTTCTTCCTCTCTATAACTCCCACCCCATTCTGTAGATACTGTTGTGATGGAACTTTATATATTAAAAGAATTGTTGGGCTTCCCCTGGTGGTCCAGTGGGTAAGGACACCGCCTTGCAGTGCAAGGGGTGCCGGTTCGAGCCCTGGCCTGGGAAGATCCCACGTGCCGCGGAGCGGCTGGACTGATGTGTCCAATTACCGAGCCAGAGCTGCAACGACAGATGCCACCGTGATGGGAGGCCCGCAGGAGCCAAAGAACAAAGACGGATGAACATAGAGAAACGAAAGACCAATAGAAGTGGTCCGCCTGCTCCCCTCCCTCCCCAACCTGACCCCCGCCCAAAATAAATAAATAAATAAATCTTTAAAAAAAAAAAAAAGAATTGTTATGTTACAAATATTTGATGGGTCTAAAGCAAAACACTTTGACTGGAAAAAGAGATGCATCTGAGGCACCAACTTGGGACAAAATACGTCACCTTCATTGGCAGATGGGTTCTTTACCACTAACGCCACCTGGGAAGCCCCAAGGAGACTTTAGTTCTTTAATACTTTATGACTTGTATCCTTTCTCTGTTCCACATGTGCAATAAATTCTGCCTGAAAGCTAATGTACCAGTAGGCTCCCTTGAGGACCATTGGCCAAAGCTTCTTCCCACAGACCTCCCCGGCCTGCCTAGAGGCTTTCTTGGTCAATATCTGGCAAGGCTCCAGCCCTGCTGGGTCAAAGGCTCTGTCATCCTTTCCCCTTCCAAACATCTAGCAGACCACGATACTAGATTTCTAGAGTCACCAGCAAACGTCCTGGCAGGAAGTAGGCTCACTTTCAATTTCTGTTCTTCTCCCAGGTAGATTTTAGCCCTTTTCAAAGCATCATTCTCTAGGAAACTCCATTCTGTGCCCCCAAAGGCATGATCAGCAGAATATTGAAGAATGATGAGGTTCTTCCCAGTAACACCCACTTTCCTCGTGTTTCCTAACTGGATCTGGTTTTCCGAAGAGGTGGTGATGGTGTCATGTTGGAGGGGCTAGCTGCACTCCGGTCGCCTCAGGGCTGTGTGGTCTCTGGCCTTCTGGCTGAACTGACCTGTCGTCTGTGAAGACCATGTTCTCACAGCCAACAGAGGTGAGGGAAGCAGTCAGGAACCTAAAAACCTGTTCTTCCTCTCTATAACTCCCACCCCATTCTGTAGATACTGTTGTGATGGAACTTTATATATTAAAAGAATTGTTGGGCTTCCCCTGGTGGTCCAGTGGGTAAGGACACCGCCTTGCAGTGCAAGGGGTGCCGGTTCGAGCCCTGGCCTGGGAAGATCCCACGTGCCGCGGAGCGGCTGGACTGATGTGTCCAATTACCGAGCCAGAGCTGCAACGACAGATGCCACCGTGATGGGAGGCCCGCAGGAGCCAAAGAACAAAGACGGATGAACATAGAGAAACGAAAGACCAATAGAAGTGGTCCGCCTGCTCCCCTCCCTCCCCAACCTGACCCCCGCCCAAAATAAATAAATAAATAAATCTTTAAAAAAAAAAAAAAGAATTGTTATGTTACAAATATTTGATGGGTCTAAAGCAAAACACTTTGACTGGAAAAAAAGAGATGCATCTGAGGCACCAACTTGGGACAAAATACTTTTTGTGGATGGAGTATCTTCTTCCAGGATTCACCTTAAATTAAAACCATGAAAGGGGGGCTGTCTACAATGCATAGAGGGAGCAGACCTGGGGGATCAGTGGGTAAAGTGAGAGTGGCCTCTGTCCCCATACTCCAAGTGAGCCACGGGGAGAATCTTAGGTCCCCGTACTCACCACTCTAGACTTAACTTTCAGCTATACCTGTGACCTGATTGCTTCAGGTTCCTTGGGCCAAGAGACTAGCAAGCAAGAAGAGAAGTCACCCTCCTGGCAGATGAATTGACCATGACGTCAGGAGGAGACCAGGCTGCTGTTACACCACCAGACAGAGAAGAATGCATTACACCCTCCAGATGAGCCTCGTGAGTGATTCTTGGTTCTTCTGTTGTTTTTAAAAAAATACATCATTTCAGGGCTTCTCTGGTGGTCCAGTGGTAAGGACACCGCCTTGCAGTGCAAAGGGTGCTGGCTTGGTCTCTGGCCTGGGAAGATCCCACGTGCCGCGGAGCGGCTGGCCGGATGTGTCCAATTACTGAGCCGGAGCTCTGGGGCGCATGCACGCAGAGCCGGTGCTCTGCGACAACAGAGGCCGCTGCGATGGGAGGCCCACATGGGCCAAAGAACAAAGATGGATGAAAAATAGATAAATGAAAGACCAATAGAAGTGGCCCACCCACTCCCCTCCCTCCCCACCACCCCCCAAAAAAATTAAAAAACAAATATCGTTTCATTTGGGATCTTTTTATTATTATTATTATTTTAGCTGTGGCAGGAAGGATCTGCCTGAGAATTCTCATTGCAGTGTGTGAGATCTAGTTCCCTGATGAGGGACTGAATTTGGGCCTCCTTCATTGGGAACATGAAATCTTAGCCACTGGACTAGCAAGGAAGTCCCCTAAAATATATCATGTCACTTGTTTATTTATTTTTTGCTGCGCTGGGTCTTCATTCCTGCTTTTCTCTAGTGGTAGCGAACGGGACTACTCTGGCTTTGATGTGCAGGCTTCTCAATGCGGTCGCTTCCCTTGTTGCGGAGCATAAGCTCTAGGGCATGTGGACTTCAGTAGTTGCGGCATGTGGGCTCAATAGTTGCAGTGTACGGGCTTGTTGCCCTGTTGCATGTGAAATCTTCCCAGACCAGTGATTGCACCCACGTCTTCTGCATTGATAGGCAGATTCTTTATCACTGAGCCATCAGGGAAGCCCCCCTGGCATGTGCATTGACCATGGCGTCAGGAAGAGACAGGGCTGCTGTCATACAACAGTAGAGAAGAATACATTCAACACTCCAGGTGACCCTCTTACATGTTTCTTGGTTCTTCTTTGACCGATTTTTATGGTAAATAGACAGATGCCACAGCCATAACTAAGATGAACATGGTGACCGGGGCCTCAGACCTCTCGGGAGTGAAGATCTGGTGTGTCTGGCTAGGCAAGCCAGCTAGACCAGCTGAGGAGCCAGCTGACGGTTAGGAGGTCTAGCAAGCGGAATAAGGAGGAGATAGTGATTGTACTAGCTGGAGCTGATTCCACTAACTGTAAGTTTCCCCAGAACTGGGACGGTAATGGAAGATGGGTGCTGGCTTGGTCTCTGGCCTGGGAAGATCCCACGTGCCGCGGAGCGGCTGGCCGGATGTGTCCAATTACTGAGCCGGAGCTCTGGGGCGCATGCACGCAGAGCCGGTGCTCTGCGACAACAGAGGCCGCTGCGATGGGAGGCCCACATGGGCCAAAGAACAAAGATGGATGAAAAATAGATAAATGAAAGACCAATAGAAGTGGCCCACCCACTCCCCTCCCTCCCCACCACCCCCCAAAAAAATTAAAAAACAAATATCGTTTCATTTGGGATCTTTTTATTATTATTATTATTTTAGCTGTGGCAGGAAGGATCTGCCTGAGAATTCTCATTGCAGTGTGTGAGATCTAGTTCCCTGATGAGGGACTGAATTTGGGCCTCCTTCATTGGGAACATGAAATCTTAGCCACTGGACTAGCAAGGAAGTCCCCTAAAATATATCATGTCACTTGTTTATTTATTTTTTGCTGCGCTGGGTCTTCATTCCTGCTTTTCTCTAGTGGTAGCGAACGGGACTACTCTGGCTTTGATGTGCAGGCTTCTCAATGCGGTCGCTTCCCTTGTTGCGGAGCATAAGCTCTAGGGCATGTGGACTTCAGTAGTTGCGGCATGTGGGCTCAATAGTTGCAGTGTACGGGCTTGTTGCCCTGTTGCATGTGAAATCTTCCCAGACCAGTGATTGCACCCACGTCTTCTGCATTGATAGGCAGATTCTTTATCACTGAGCCATCAGGGAAGCCCCCCTGGCATGTGCATTGACCATGGCGTCAGGAAGAGACAGGGCTGCTGTCATACAACAGTAGAGAAGAATACATTCAACACTCCAGGTGACCCTCTTACATGTTTCTTGGTTCTTCTTTGACCGATTTTTATGGTAAATAGACAGATGCCACAGCCATAACTAAGATGAACATGGTGACCGGGGCCTCAGACCTCTCGGGAGTGAAGATCTGGTGTGTCTGGCTAGGCAAGCCAGCTAGACCAGCTGAGGAGCCAGCTGACGGTTAGGAGGTCTAGCAAGCGGAATAAGGAGGGAGATAGTGATTGTACTAGCTGGAGCTGATTCCACTAACTGTAAGTTTCCCCAGAAGAGGAAATGGATCAGAATCCTGGAGGAGATACTCCTGGGTGAGGAGGCTTATTTCATGAAGAAGGAGATCCAGATAGTACAGAACTGTATTGAATGTTGTGCTGTGCGTTCAGATCACCAGTAGGACCGAGCCACCAGCCGCTGGGAGTCTTGCCCTCTAATGGCTGGGGCTGTCTTGTCCAAGGTTAGGACCCCTCCTTAGGGACAGCCCCAGCCAAATCAGGGATGGTGGTGGTAGAGGTGGTGGTTTACTTCAGTCATGTCTGACTCTTTGTGACCCCGTGCACTGTAGCCCACCAGGCTCCTATGTCCACGGAATTTCCCAGACGAGAATACTGGAGTGAAAAAAAAAAGAATACTGGAGTGGGTTGCCATGCTCTCCTCCAGGGGATCTGCTCAACTTAGGGATCGAACCTGAGCCTCCTGCCTTGCATGGAGATTCTTTACCAGTGAGCTGCTAGGGAAGCCCCAAACCAAGGGTAATAGGGCTCAAAGCCCCACCATCAATTCATGACAGCTCTGAAGGTCTATCGCTTGCAAGTGGTATTCCTGAGAGTACTTCTCAGGAAACCTCCTGCAGGCAAACCTCCTCAAAGTCTGTTTGCCAAGGACCCTGGTCCAGCACACTGGGCCCATCCTCAACCACAGTAGTTAACATCAAACCGTTGCCAAGATGGTCGTACCAACTTACATTCCTACCAGCCATGCCTGAGAGTTCCGTTCGTTCGGCATCCTTGTCAAATCCTGGTATTGTTTGGCTTTTTATTTATAGTTAGTCTGGTGGGTGTGAAATGGAATTTCATTGTGGTTTGAATTTACATTTCCCTGATGACTAACGAGATTGAGCACTTCTTCATGAGTTTACCGGCCATTTGGATTTTCACTCTTTGGGAGCAGCCCCAGTTCCTTTGCCAGGTCTGCTTTCACAGAACCCCCTCATTGAATGCTATCTACTACGGGAGGAAGGGCAGGGTTAAGCCCAAGGAGAACTTTTTTCAAAAATAATTTCATTTATTTACTTTTGGCAGTGCTAGGTCTGCATTGCTGCTCAGGCTTTTCTCTAGCTGCGACGAGCTGGGTCTATTCTCTAGTTGCGGTGCACAGGCTTCTCTTGTTGTGGAGCACAGGCTCTAGGGTGTGCGGGCTTCCGTATTTTCAGCACATGGCCTCAGTAGTTGCTGCTCCTTGGCTCTAGAGCACAAGCTCAGGAGTTGGGGTGCACAGGTTTAGCTGATTTGCATGCTGTGGGATCTTCTAGATCAGGGTTCGAACCCGTGTCTCCTACACTGGCAGCAGATTCTTTAGCACTGAGCCACCAGGGAAACCCCAAGGAGAACTTAAACAGCTTTCCTAAGAGCCAGCAGTGTTGATAAATATTTCCTTCTCTTCTGACTTGACATCTGAGCAGTGTAAGAATTGATGGTTCGTTCCCTCCTCCCATCCCCTCTGCTCTTGGCTTCCCTGACCGTGCACAGACCTAGTACTCTCTGCCTCTCTGGCTGCCTCTCTCTCTGTCCTGGAGGCTCGACCTCTGGGAAAGGTTCTATTGTGAACTCTAGGGATTCCTCAGGGAGTAGTCTCTGGCTCTGTTTCCAGCCTTCTCTGACCATCTCTGTCTTCTCCACATCTGCTCTCCATCCGTCCCTCTGCTCTCTGCCTCAGGAATCTGATTATGTGGCCCCCTCAGGGGGCTTGCTTGTTCTTTAACTTTGCATTGGACTTTACTCACTGCTGAGTAAAAAATTACCTCAACAATTTAGAGGCTTAAGAATGCCACCGTTTTATTATCTCTCATGATTCCGAAGGTTGACTGGGGTCGTCTACGGTCGCTTCTGCTCCATCTGATGTCATGCAGGGGTAGCCCATTGGGTACTCAACTGGAAAATCCAAGATGGTGCTCTCTCACATCTCATGATGCTTCATGGGGAGGGCTACAAGTTTGGCCACAGCAAGACAGGGATGGCTGAAATTGTCTCTTTATGACAGCTCAGAATTCCTCAAACTGCAAAAGCTGAAACTGCCCAGTCCCCTTGATTCATGGGCCCCGAGCTGGTGCTGCATCACACTGCTGCCTCTCTTGGTTAAACCAGGTCTTTGTTGTTCAGTCGCTCACTCATGCGTAACTCTTTGCAGCCCCATGGACAGCAGCACACCAGCCTTCCCTGTCCTTCACTATCTCCTGGGGTTTGTTCCAACTCATGTTCATTGAGTTGGTGATGCCATCCAACCATCTCATCCTCTGTTGCCCCCTTTTCCTCCATCAGGGTCTTTTTCAAGGAATCATCTCTTTGCATCAGATGGCCAAAGTACTGGAGCTTCAGCTTCAGCATCAGTCCTTCCCGTCAGTATTCAGGGTTGAGTAGGTCACTGGACCAGCCCAAATATGACATGGGAGAGAACTCCACAAAGGCGTGAGCACAGGGCACCATGATTCCTCTGGGACCTCTTTGGAGACTAGGCTCTTTGGAGACAGTCTCCTATCTCACCTCCAAGCTCCCCATCTTGTGCAGCAGAAATGTTTCCCTCACTTCCCATAACCCCAAACTCTCATCCCATTTCAGCCTCAAGGGCAGGGCGGAAGTCTGGCTTCTCAGCCCGTGGTTGATGAGACACATGGGCTGAGCTTCCTTGATCCAAGACCTGGGGCCTAGAGAGAAGTTATCTGCCTCCATGTATCTGGCGTATAAAAAGAAAGGAACCGCAGCACCACAGTACACACCCCATTCCAAAGGGGAGACAGCATAGTCATAGGTCCCTCACAATTCCGAAATTCTGCTGGGTACAGTTTTCTGTGCTCCAGTGCTGAGGAATGTGTGTTGACTGGGGCCCAGGTCTGCTCCCTGGGAATGGTTCTCCTTGGTTCCACCCTCTGAGTCATCCTCTTTTTCCTGAAGAAATGGTTCGTGTTTGCCTGATTGCTGCCCTTAGGCAGTTGGGAGTCACAAAGGCCACGTTGTTTTATCCTGTTTCTGCTCCTTTCTTTTTTTTAAATTGTGACCGTATCTCTTTTTTCTTTTGATCCCTTCATCCATAAAATGACATATGTTGCGTGTCTATATGTATATTATATATGTAGACACACATTCCTCCATAAAATGATATTTCATGGGCCCGAGCTGGTGCTGCATCACACTGCTGCCTCTCTTGGTTAAACCAGGTCTTTGTTGTTCAGTCGCTCACTCATGCGTAACTCTTTGCAGCCCCATGGACAGCAGCACACCAGCCTTCCCTGTCCTTCACTATCTCCTGGGGTTTGTTCCAACTCATGTTCATTGAGTTGGTGATGCCATCCAACCATCTCATCCTCTGTTGCCCCCTTTTCCTCCATCAGGGTCTTTTTCAAGGAATCATCTCTTTGCATCAGATGGCCAAAGTACTGGAGCTTCAGCTTCAGCATCAGTCCTTCCCGTCAGTATTCAGGGTTGAGTAGGTCACTGGACCAGCCCAAATATGACATGGGAGAGAACTCCACAAAGGCGTGAGCACAGGGCACCATGATTCCTCTGGGACCTCTTTGGAGACTAGGCTCTTTGGAGACAGTCTCCTATCTCACCTCCAAGCTCCCCATCTTGTGCAGCAGAAATGTTTCCCCTCACTTCCCATAACCCCCAAACTCTCATCCCATTTCAGCCTCAAGGGCAGGGCGGAAGTCTGGCTTCTCAGCCCGTGGTTGATGAGACACATGGGCTGAGCTTCCCTTGATCCGAAGACCTGGGGCCTAGAGAGAAGTTATCTGCCTCCATGTATCTGGCGTATAAAGAGAAAGGAACCGCAGCACCACAGTACACACCCCATTCCAAAGGGGAGACAGCATAGTCATAGGTCCCTCACAATTCCGAAATTCTGCTGGGTACAGTTTTCTGTGCTCCAGTGCTGAGGAATGTGTGTTGACTGGGGCCCAGGTCTGCTCCCTGGGAATGGTTCTCCTTGGTTCCACCCTCTGAGTCATCCTCTTTTTCCTGAAGAAATGGTTCGTGTTTGCCTGATTGCTGCCCTTAGGCAGTTGGGAGTCACAAAGGCCACGTTGTTTTATCCTGTTTCTGCTCCTTTCTTTTTTTTAAATTGTGACCGTATCTCTTTTTTTTTGCCTTTTGATCCCCTTCATCCATAAAATGACATATGTTGCGTGTCTATATGTATATTATATATGTAGACACACATTATATGTGTTTTTATTTTATATAGAGTTGGCCCTCCATATGCACACGTTCTGCATCTGCAGATTCAGTCATCCATGGATTGAAAATATTCGGGAAGAAAATTCCAGGAAGCTTCCAAAGCAAAACCTGAATTTGTTGCAATCCAATATTCTTTTTCCCTGAAAAAAGTTGTATTGTTTCCATTTGGCCAGAGGTTTGGGAGAGGGCGCCAGGGTGGTTAAAAGGCTGCCTGGTGGTTGAAGGCAGAAGCCCTGACACCAGGGGTTAGACCGAGGGCCGTCCAAGGCCGCTGGGCTCCACAGGCTCCTAGTTGTTCTGGAGCATGATCCTTGAAAAGAATAGGCAGGTGGTGGTCCTTCTTCTTGATGAGTTTCACCTCCGCATCCAGGAAGTGGCTCACCAGGAAGTCACGGAGGTGGGGTCTGCGCAGACAGAAACTCAGAACATGCAGATCCCAAAGGGCCCGTTTCAGATTCTACTCTAGGACCGTGGAGGCTTGCAGAGCATCCAGGTTTTTTTTTTGATACCTCACCCTTTTTGGGACGGCTCCTGCATGGGCTGGAAGCATGCGAGGCAGCCATGCTGGTTTTCAGTCTGCAAGAGACACTCTGCAGCCTCACCGTTTCTCTTCCTCCAGCCCTCCCAAGAAGTGGCCCATGCCCAACGGAGACACGTGGTTGCTGGTGGAAACGGAAACCCAGAGAGAGGTGGGTATGGGAGGCCCCCAAATGCGTGTTGACTGGGCAATTGATGGGGCCTTTTCCATGGTGGAGTAATTCTGAGGAATGTGGGAGCCCCATGGACTGGCAATAGAGAGCTAAGCCCAGAGTGGGGTGGCGGCTGGTCTCAGAGGCCAAGGATGGCTGAGAGGTTGGTGCCGAAGGTTGTGGCTGGGACAGAGGTTGGAGGATAGTCTAAGGCTGGAAGAAGGACTGTCCCTGGTTCTGTTGTGTCCGAACACTGTAGAAGCCTGAGACAGAGTCCAGGGACTGAGTTGCACGCCCCCGCCCCCACTATTTACACAGCATGTACCGTTGTGTTTATAAATATTTATACAGCATTGGCATTTTATTAGGTATCATAAGGAATCCAGAGAGGATTTAAACTGTATGGGAGGATGTAAGTTATATGCAAACACTAGGCCATTGGGACTTCCCTGCTGGTCCAGAGGTTAAGACTTGGCCCTCCAATTCAGGCAGTGTGGCTTTGATCCCTGATTGTGGAGCTAAGATTCCACATGCTTTGGGACCAAAACATAAAGCAGAAGCAATATTTACCAAATTCAACATTTGGTAAATTATTTTACCAAAAATTGAAAACTTTTAAAAAATGGTCCACATCAAAAAAACAAAAAAACTAAAAATAAACCCCCACTACAACTACTAAGCCATTGTATGTAAGGGATTTGAGTATCTGGGGATCTTGATATCCACAGGAGTCCTTGAATGAATTCTCCATGGATACTTAGAGACAACTGTGTGCATATCATGTTTCTATTCCTCTCAGTCCAAATCAGTAAAATGAAAGCTTTTGTGCATTTCCTGTGTATCAAATAATCTCCTCTGTTAGGCAAAAGTCACACCTAACATTTCTTCCCAAAACACAAACCCTTGGGTCCACATTGCAAGTTGCTAAGGGACACGCCTTGTGAGAGTCTTAGAAGCATGTTGTCTGGCTCAGAGACACTACCTATGTACTCTGAAATGCATCTGAGACCTCACAAAAGAGTGTTTCGTCTACATCCCTGATCCAATCTTGACCCGAAGGCCACATTTCTCGGGCAGTACCCTGGGTTTGATCTTTGCCACCAGGTTCCTTCCCTCTGCCAGGTTCTTACTTCCTCTGAGATTTTTTGGGGGGTGTAGATGTTGAGAATGAGAAATGGTCTCATTTTCCAACCTAACAAGCTTGAGGTGAGAAGTGTTTCTTTTAGATTCCTCTGGAATATGAAACAGTTCTTTCTTGAGCTCATCTTCTCCATCCTCTCTCCATCCCTTAGTTGTTTCTTATTTTTTTCCTTAGTTGTTTCTTTCAGTGTTCTACCTTGACATTCCCTTAGTCAGAGCCACGAGTCCATGAATTGTATTTTCTGTTTTCTGTGTTATTACAGGGAACAATTTTACTGAATTGTTCTGTCAGTACCTATGTCGGTCGCCTTTCCTCAGGCTCCCATAACAATTTCCTCACAGTGTTCTAGATTCTAATAACAATCTCCTCAAGGCCCCCCAGCCTCTGCCCACCACCCTGTTCCTCAACCAGTGTTACATGTTTTCAGTGCTACTGACTACCTATGGCTGAATAGCAACCCCTCCAAAGTCAAAAAGAGTATCGGTTTATAATCTCTCAATTCTGTGGATTGACTGGCTCAGCTCCCTGTGAAGCTGGCTGAGCCAGTGATCCTCCAGGGCCTCATTCCTGATGGTTCACTCACATGGCTGCACCTTGGTGGGGAAGCTTGAAGACTGGGCTCAGCCGGGGCCCCGGGGTACTGGGCCTCTCTTCTCTCGTACAGCTGTCACCAATGATTCCAGAGCACTTCATCACCCTGCAAAGAAACCCTGCGATCATTACCAATCTCTCCCCTGCTTACCTTCTCCCCTCCCTGTCCCAGCCCCTGACAACCAGCTGATCTACTTTCGGTTTCTGTTTCCCTTTTCTGCACATTTTATACAAATGGAACCTTACAGCATGTGGCCTTCTGTGTCAGCTTCTCTCACTTAGCATAATGTTTTCATGGTTCCTCCATGCTATGGTCTGTGTCAGTACTTTTTTTTTTTTTTCCATATGATATCACTTTTATTTGGACTCTTAGTGTTCACCGTGTCAATACTTTTTACTACCAAATAATACTCTGTTATATGCTGATACCTTCCTGGAGAAGGAAATGGCTACCCACTCCAGTATTCTTGCCTGGAAAATCTCGTGGACAGAGGAGCCTGGCGGACTGTGATTCATGGGGTCACAAAGAGTCACACACGACGGACCAAATGAGCACATACGGTGATACTACATTTTATCTATCCATCAGTTGGTGGATATTTGAGTGGTTTCTACCTTTTGGCTAATATAAGCAATGCTGCTGTGAACATTCTGGGCAAGTTTTTGTGGGGACAGAACATTTTCAGTTCACTTGGGTCAGCACCTAGGAGTGGGATTGGTGGGTCTCCTGGGTCTTATGGGATCCAGGAGAAAGACGCCCTAGTGAAGGAATTACCACCTGTAATGATAATGAGTCCCCCTGTACTGCTGGGCCTCCCCTTGTACTCTGCCGAAGACTGTTCTCAGCCAGGAAGCCCCCAGAGTGTCACCATGATCAATGGCAAAGTTAAAATCTTGACGTCCTGGAGGCAGCCTTGTAGACCGTCCCCTCTGGGGCTGTAAAGCAGACAGACCTGAAATCACAGTGCTCCCTTTCCTGGTTGTGTGAACCTGGGGGAAATACTGCTCTCAGCGTCACTGCTCTTATCTGCCTAATTGGCACAAAGAGCACCTGTTTCTGGCATTTGGTTGCTAACCAGTATGAGAGGCACAGACCCAGGTAGGTTGAATTCCTTCCCCCTTTTCCTCCCTTCAGTTAATCCTGTGTGCTCCCGAAAAATGAACTAGGAGGGAGGGGATTGTGACAACTATCTAATCAACAGATATGCTGTGTTCAGTCAGGTCCGGCTCTTTGTGACCCTATGGAAGGTAGCCCACCAGGCTCCTCTGTCCATGGGATTCTCGCATATCACCCTGAAATCTCTCCTTTGCTTACCTTCTCCCCTCCCTGTCCCAGCCCCTGACAACCAGCTGATCTACTTTCGGTTTCTGTTTCCCTTTTCTGCACATTTTATACAAATGGAACCTTACAGCATGTGGCCTTCTGTGTCAGCTTCTCTCACTTAGCATAATGTTTTCATGGTTCCTCCATGCTATGGTCTGTGTCAGTACTTTTTTTTTTTTTTCCATATGATATCACTTTTATTTGGACTCTTAGTGTTCACCGTGTCAATACTTTTTACTACCAAATAATACTCTGTTATATGCTGATACCTTCCTGGAGAAGGAAATGGCTACCCACTCCAGTATTCTTGCCTGGAAAATCTCGTGGACAGAGGAGCCTGGCGGACTGTGATTCATGGGGTCACAAAGAGTCACACACGACGGACCAAATGAGCACATACGGTGATACTACATTTTATCTATCCATCAGTTGGTGGATATTTGAGTGGTTTCTACCTTTTGGCTAATATAAGCAATGCTGCTGTGAACATTCTGGGCAAGTTTTTGTGGGGACAGAACATTTTCAGTTCACTTGGGTCAGCACCTAGGAGTGGGATTGGTGGGTCTCCTGGGTCTTATGGGATCCAGGAGAAAGACGCCCTAGTGAAGGAATTACCACCTGTAATGATAATGAGTCCCCCTGTACTGCTGGGCCTCCCCTTGTACTCTGCCGAAGACTGTTCTCAGCCAGGAAGCCCCCAGAGTGTCACCATGATCAATGGCAAAGTTAAAATCTTGACGTCCTGGAGGCAGCCTTGTAGACCGTCCCCTCTGGGGCTGTAAAAGCAGACAGACCTGAAATCACAGTGCTCCCTTTCCTGGTTGTGTGAACCTGGGGGAAATACTGCTCTCAGCGTCACTGCTCTTATCTGCCTAATTGGCACAAAGAGCACCTGTTTCTGGCATTTGGTTGCTAACCAGTATGAGAGGCACAGACCCAGGTAGGTTGAATTCCTTCCCCCTTTTCCTCCCTTCAGTTAATCCTGTGTGCTCCCGAAAAATGAACTAGGAGGGAGGGGATTGTGACAACTATCTAATCAACAGATATGCTGTGTTCAGTCAGGTCCGGCTCTTTGTGACCCTATGGAAGGTAGCCCACCAGGCTCCTCTGTCCATGGGATTCTCCAGGCAAGAATACTGGAGTGGGTTGCCATTTCGTTCTCCAGAGGATCTTCCCAACGTAGGGAACGAACCCATGTCTCTTACATCTCCTGTGTTGGCAGGCAGTTTCTTTACCTCTGACCTTGGGTAAATTGCTACCCCTACTCTGCGCCTCAGTTACTCATCTGTGAAATGAAGATAAGGATCCCTATCTAGTTAGCTGGTGCCGCCTCCCTTCAAACAGGGGTATCTGTGACTCATCCTGCCTCTCACTGCTTTCTGCAGGGTGTCAGGGTCCCTTTGTGAAGCCAGGACCATTGAAGTTGGAGGCCCGTGGGATAGAGGCTGCAGGCTGGCAGCCTGAGGCCAAAGGGCTCTGCAGACACTTTTTGCTGCGGTTCAGTTTGTTTCTGTTGTTATTCAGACAGTAAGTCATGTCTGACTCTTTGCAACCCTATGAACTGTGGCACACCAGGCTTCCCTGTCCTTCGCCGTCTCCTGGAGTTTGCTCAGGCACGTGTCCATTGAGTCAGTGATGTCATCCAACCATCCTCTGTCGTCCCCTTCTCCTCCTGGTTTCGATCTTTCCCAGCATCAAGGTCTTTTCCAATGAGTTGGCTCTTCACATCAGATGGCCAAAATATTTGAGCTTCAGCATCAGTTTAATGAGCCAAACGTAAACTTTAAGTGCATGTATGCTGTCATATTCAACACTTTGCGACCCCATGGACTGTAGCCTCCCAGGCTCTTCTGTCCCAGGAATTTTTCAGGCAAGAATATTGGAGTGGGTTGCCATTTCCTTCTCCAAAACATTAAGAAATTTTCAATAAAATCCTGGAGTTACAGCTCTCTCAGTTAATGCTTTGTGTCTTAAAGCACCGGAGCCCAGTCGGCTCTCCCTTGAACTGGCCGGCTGTTCTAGCAGCGTCTCCCACTTTCTCCCTTAGGCCGTCCTGCTGTACTGGCAGCGACTGTCCCTTCCCCTGCTCTAATAAACTGGAATCCACCTGCCAAGGACAGGGGTTCAGTCCTCAGTCTTTGGTCTGAGATGATCCCATGTTCTGAGGAGTAGTCCACCCTACATGCTGCACCTATTGACGCCCTCTTGCCCTCGAGCCCGTGCTCTGCAATTAGAGAAGCTGCCTCAGTGAGAAGCCTGTGCTCCGCAACTAGAGACAACCAGAGCGCAGCCACCAAGACCCAGCAGCACAGCCAAACAAAAGCAAAGAAACCCCTGCAGCCCCTTCCAGCCACAATTTTGTACTCTCCCGATTGCCACAAGCCTT
Organism: Tragulus kanchil; assembly: GCA_022376925.1. NCBI lineage: Eukaryota > Metazoa > Chordata > Mammalia > Artiodactyla > Tragulidae > Tragulus > Tragulus kanchil. Next base: position 223,740,609 of record JAIOJX010000030.1, on the reverse strand, counting down.
ATCCCTTGGAGTACCGGCAGCTGCTGACTCCTCACACTTGCTGGGCCCCTGGAGGCCTTGCTTTTGCATCTCTTTTCCTCTCCTCTGCTGTCTGAGGTGTCAGATAGTAGCAGGCTCCTCTGGATTCTTCTGGCATGCCAGATGCTGCCTCCAGCACTTTTAGCACATTCATCCTCCTGCCAGGCCTGTGAGATAGATGCTATTATTAGCCTCCAATTCCCTGAGTGAGGAAACACACAGAGATGCTGGGTGAGTTACCCAAGGTCACACTGCTGGGAAGCGGCAGTGCTGGGGGCCCTGACTCCTGAGTTAGGGTGCTGTGTTAGCCGAGCTACACAGCACCTCTGCCAGAGACACTGAGTGATTACTCCTGCTTATTTTTCTCAAACTATTGTTTGTCTTTCTGATGATAAAACAATACATGCTCAGAAAAAGAAAAATGAACAGGAACGTTTAAAGAAACAAGTAAACAATATCTGAAACTTTTGACTCCCAGCCCCTCCTTAGAAGCAGCATCTGGGGGTTCTGTTAGCAGAGGGTCACAAGGATGTGTTCTACAAGATGGGATGTTATCATCTCTGTGTACTGAAAAGCTGCTACCATGGATGAGAGACTGATCTAGAGCTCACACTGGGAGCCTTGGCTGTGTTCAGATCTCCCAGTCGACCCTTCTGCCCGTGTAATCCTAGAGAGTTTGAGGCAATTTCAGATTTCTTTTCTGCAAAATGGGACCCTCATAGAGCAGGCTCTGAAACTTCATTGAGATAACAGAGGATAAATGCTTAACACGGTTCCTGGCACCCAGTGAGTGCTCCCTAAAAATCTAGCTGTGATTATGATTCATGCCTGATGGGTGCTCCTTAGGTTGGGAGCCACAGGGCCGTGGAAGATTCACACCCTGGCCTTCGAAAGAAGCCAAGAGTGAAGGTTGCAGGTGGTCTGAGGGCTGAAGGGAGACACCCAACATAAAAGCCAGGCCTGTGGTCATGCCCGGGAGGCCCAGGAGCAGTTTAGAAAGTGAGATGTTAGGGGGGGTGCAAGGGGGGGTGGAGTAGGATATGGATGTGTACTGGGGTGGGGTAAGGGCTGGAGGAGCTCCTGGGGTAAAGACCGAGGACCCTGCCTTCTGATGGTGGGGCCTCTCAGTGCACGGGGTCCCCTTGTCTGCATAATCACCGGGGAGCTGACTCCCTGCAATCTCCTCCCTCTGAGTAAATAGGTGTTGCTATTCTAAGCAGGCCTGCGAGAAAAATACTTGCTTTGCTTTGGAAGAATTTTTTTTTTTTTTTTTTTTTTTAAGCCGTGAAAATAACAGGGCAGTAGGCTGACTATTTTAGGTTGGGGCCTTTGGCTGGCTTTCAGAGGCCCAGCCCAAATGAGATCTATTTAGAAACAGGTCGCGCTGCACACTCCGCACGCGTTGATCGTCCGGTAGAACAAGCCTGGATGGAGGCATCTGAGAGACTGGGGCGCGGACCCGAGGAGCAGAGTTGGAGGGAATTGCTGGTCACTGTTTATCCTGGACTGTAAACGAGCTGGGCCTCTCGGTCTGGGCCTCTGAGCCCTACCCTCACCTGCCCCGCCCCAACTCCTGCGAGTTCTCAGGGGGGCGGAGCCAGCAGTCTGCCTCTCTCTCCACTTGAGGAATCCGGGGTCGGGGTGGGATTGGAATATGGGGAATGTTCCCCACCTTCTCTATAAATCAACGGGGTAGGCGGCAGCGTCGGAGTCAGGGGCGTGTCCTGCCATCCAGTGAGGGCCTGCACTCTGGAACAGGGCTGAAATTTTCCACCTTCATTGGACCTAAGAGTGCCCCTGGGGACTAAGACACTCTGGAGGGGAAGGCCTGAGGTGGAGTGGAAATAACCTGAACGAATTTAACTGGAGTGTTGGCCCAGTCCTTACAAACTGTGTGACCTTAGAGAGGTAACTTAATCTCTCTGATCCTTTGCTTTCTTATCAGTGGAAATTTCAGGAGATACTAAAGCAAAGCTTACAGGACTACGGGGAAGATGAAAGAAGATAATGTATTTAAAAGCATCTAGCACATATAGAGTGGACACCAAATCTGGAAACACAGAGAAATTTTTCACAACAAGTGGCTTATTGATTATACATAATAAATTTTTGTTTACTTCCAGATGTTAGGGTCACCCTGTGGTACTAATAATCGCTAGCACTAGTATGTGCCAGGCACTGTTCTAAGTGCTTTATATATATCAACTCATTAATTCTTCATAATGAGCCTACAAGGTAGGATGATGTAACCATCATCCTCATTTTATAGGTGAGAAAACTGAGGCTCAACATGTAACCACTTACCCAGGATCATACAGCTAGCAAATGGCAGAACCAAGAATCAAACCCGGGCAGTTAACCGTTACACACTTAAGTTAACCATTTGCTAGAGTCGCTTTTTCAAATACAACTGATGGCTTGACCCTCAGATAATGTGAATAGGTTAAAAAAAAGAAAAAGAGAATTATGATGGCCACAGAGTCGCGACACTGCAAAGAATCTTAAGAGAGAACACCTAGCATGGGGAGGGAGATGGACGGGAAGTTCAAGTGGGAGGGGTCAAGTGTGTACCTATGACCAATTCGGGTTTATGTGTAGCAGTAAACAACAGCTCTGTAAAAAGAAAAAAAGGTCACCCAGCAACTGTGGTCTTAACCTTTGCCTTTGTCAGTCAAGAATACACCGAAAACGTTGGGGAGGTAATGAGCACCTTTTTTTCTTTTTTTAAATTTGGTCCAAGCTGGTAGGTAAGAAGTGGTCTCTCCTCTCTCGGTAGAGTTTCTCTTGTTAGGGTGGTGGCTGTATTTTTATTTTTAGTCTCCTGGATTTGTTCCTGCACTCTGGAACAGGGCTGAAATTTTCCACCTTCATTGGACCTAAGAGTGCCCCTGGGGACTAAGACACTCTGGAGGGGAAGGCCTGAGGTGGAGTGGAAATAACCTGAACGAATTTAACTGGAGTGTTGGCCCAGTCCTTACAAACTGTGTGACCTTAGAGAGGTAACTTAATCTCTCTGATCCTTTGCTTTCTTATCAGTGGAAATTTCAGGAGATACTAAAGCAAAGCTTACAGGACTACGGGGAAGATGAAAGAAGATAATGTATTTAAAAGCATCTAGCACATATAGAGTGGACACCAAATCTGGAAACACAGAGAAATTTTTCACAACAAGTGGCTTATTGATTATACATAATAAATTTTTGTTTACTTCCAGATGTTAGGGTCACCCTGTGGTACTAATAATCGCTAGCACTAGTATGTGCCAGGCACTGTTCTAAGTGCTTTATATATATCAACTCATTAATTCTTCATAATGAGCCTACAAGGTAGGATGATGTAACCATCATCCTCATTTTATAGGTGAGAAAACTGAGGCTCAACATGTAACCACTTACCCAGGATCATACAGCTAGCAAATGGCAGAACCAAGAATCAAACCCGGGCAGTTAACCGTTACACACTTAAGTTAACCATTTGCTAGAGTCGCTTTTTCAAATACAACTGATGGCTTGACCCTCAGATAATGTGAATAGGTTAAAAAAAAGAAAAAGAGAATTATGATGGCCACAGAGTCGCGACACTGCAAAGAATCTTAAGAGAGAACACCTAGCATGGGGAGGGAGATGGACGGGAAGTTCAAGTGGGAGGGGTCAAGTGTGTACCTATGACCAATTCGGGTTTATGTGTAGCAGTAAACAACAGCTCTGTAAAAAGAAAAAAAAAAAGGTCACCCAGCAACTGTGGTCTTAACCTTTTGCCTTTGTCAGTCAAGAATACACCGAAAACGTTGGGGAGGTAATGAGCACCTTTTTTTCTTTTTTTAAATTTGGTCCAAGCTGGTAGGTAAGAAGTGGTCTCTCCTCTCTCGGTAGAGTTTCTCTTGTTAGGGTGGTGGCTGTATTTTTTTATATTTGATTTAGTTGCGTGTTTCTCCTGTGGATTGTCTGTTCACATCTTTTGACTGTTTGTCTATTGGGTACCTACCTGGTCTTTTCTTTCTGATTTTTGGAGCTCTCTTTATTAAAGAAGTGAATCTTTTGTCTGTGAATTGAGTTGCAAATATTGTTTCCCAGTGTGTCACTTGAACTTTGATTTTGCTGAAGGTATTTATTATGGTGTTGAAAGATGACTTTTATGTGGTTCAGGGTACTAACATTTTACTGCTTCCAACGTTTATCTATAATGCTTAGAAATGCCTTCACCACACTGAATAAAAATTGTGTTTCACATGTTTACCTCTATGGTTTTGTTGTTAGAACAGTTTAAGTCTTTCAGTCATTTGGGTTTTATTTGTAATTTGCAAGGTGGACATCAAACTTTCCCCCATTTTTCCTAGATGGTCGGGAAAACACCACTTTCCTTCTACATGCCTGGAATGTCCACATTTATCATGGGGTCTTTTCTGCCCTGTTCTCCTTGGGTCCTGAACTTTAACAGGGAAATTTGGCCTTAATTTGGTGTATTTGTTTCCTAGGCTGTCATAACAAAGTGCCACAAACTGGGGGGCTTAAAACGATAGAAATGCACTCTCTCACGTGTCTGGAGACCAGGAGCATGAAATCAGGGTGTCAGTGGGGCTCTGCTCCCTCTGAGTCTCTGGGTTGCTTCTCTCCTTGCCTTTCTCTTCGCTTCTGGTGGTCGTGCGCCAGAATAAATTATTTTGAATAAAGGTTAAAAAGAAAAAAAAGAATTATGATGGCCACAGAGTCGCGACACTGCAAAGAATCTTAAGAGAGAACACCTAGCATGGGGAGGAGATGGACGGAAGTTCAAGTGGGAGGGGTCAAGTGTGTACCTATGACCAATTCGGGTTTATGTGTAGCAGTAAACAACAGCTCTGTAAAAAGAAAAAAAAAAAGGTCACCCAGCAACTGTGGTCTTAACCTTTTGCCTTTGTCAGTCAAGAATACACCGAAAACGTTGGGGAGGTAATGAGCACCTTTTTTTCTTTTTTTAAATTTGGTCCAAGCTGGTAGGTAAGAAGTGGTCTCTCCTCTCTCGGTAGAGTTTCTCTTGTTAGGGTGGTGGCTGTATTTTTTTATATTTGATTTAGTTGCGTGTTTCTCCTGTGGATTGTCTGTTCACATCTTTTGACTGTTTGTCTATTGGGTACCTACCTGGTCTTTTCTTTCTGATTTTTGGAGCTCTCTTTATTAAAGAAGTGAATCTTTTGTCTGTGAATTGAGTTGCAAATATTGTTTCCCAGTGTGTCACTTGAACTTTGATTTTGCTGAAGGTATTTATTATGGTGTTGAAAGATGACTTTTATGTGGTTCAGGGTACTAACATTTTACTGCTTCCAACGTTTATCTATAATGCTTAGAAATGCCTTCACCACACTGAATAAAAATTGTGTTTCACATGTTTACCTCTATGGTTTTGTTGTTAGAACAGTTTAAGTCTTTCAGTCATTTGGGTTTTATTTGTAATTTGCAAGGTGGACATCAAACTTTCCCCCATTTTTCCTAGATGGTCGGGAAAACACCACTTTCCTTCTACATGCCTGGAATGTCCACATTTATCATGGGGTCTTTTCTGCCCTGTTCTCCTTGGGTCCTGAACTTTAACAGGGAAATTTGGCCTTAATTTGGTGTATTTGTTTCCTAGGCTGTCATAACAAAGTGCCACAAACTGGGGGGCTTAAAACGATAGAAATGCACTCTCTCACGTGTCTGGAGACCAGGAGCATGAAATCAGGGTGTCAGTGGGGCTCTGCTCCCTCTGAGTCTCTGGGTTGCTTCTCTCCTTGCCTTTCTCTTCGCTTCTGGTGGTCGTGCGCCATTGTTGGCTTGTGGCTGCACCACCCCAGGCTTTGCTCCTGTTGTCCCCCGGCCTCTCTCTGTGTGTCTGTCTGATCTTCGTCTTCTAAGGACACCAGTCCTAGTGGGCTAGTGCACACCCTGCTCCAGTATGGCTTTATTTCAGCTTGGTTACATCTACAAAGACTCTTTTCTTTTTTTTTTTTTTCTTTAATTATTTTTATTTGACTTTTTGTGTTGACAGAGTTTTGCTGTTTACAGATATGTAGAATCCCACATTCGTCATATGTATGTCCCTGACCCCTCCCTTACAAAGACTCTTTGTTGCTGTTCAGTGGCTAAGTCATGTCTGACTCTGCATCCCCATGAACTGCAGCACGCCAGGCTTCCCTGTCCTTCTCTATCTCCTGGAGTTTTCTCAAACTCATGTCTGCTGAGTCGGGGATGCCATCCAGTCTTCTCATCCTCCATCATCCCCTTCTCTTCCTGCCCTCCGTCTTTCCCAGCATCAGGCTCTCTTCCAATCCGTTGGCTCTTCGCATCAGGTGGCCAAAGGATTGGAGCTTCAACTTCAGCATCAGTCCTTCCAGTGAATATTCCGGGTTGATTTCCTTTAGGACTAACTGGTTTGATTTCCTTGCAGTCCAGGGGACTCTCAAGAGCCTTGTCCAGCCACCATAGTGAAATAAAGCCACATTTGCAGGTTCTGGGGGTTAGGGCTTCAGCATCCTTTTTGGAGGGACTCAGTTCAATCCATAACACTTGATTCCTCAAGAATATTTAACCCCTAGATAAGATAGCTTAACAAATTCTTTTTTACATTTAGGCTTCTTTTATCGATCCTTCATTTATTGGTTTTCATCCATCTTATTTCTTCGGCCTGTGTGGGCCTCCCATGGCAGTGGCCTCTCTAATTGCAGAGCACTGGCTCTGGGCGCATGCGCTCCGGAGCACTGGCTGGTAATTGGACACACCGGCCCAGCCGCTCCGCGGCACGTGGGATCTTCCTGGGCCAGGGATTGAACCGGCGCCCCTGCACTGCAAGGGCTTTCCTAGTGGTCCAGTGGATAAAGAGTCCGCCCTGCAGAGCAAGGGGCACCGGTCTGATCCCCGGTGCAGGAAGATTCCACGTGCGATGGAGCGGCAACACCGGTGTGTCCAATTACGAGCCAGCACTCTGGAGTGCGTGTGTCCAGAGCCAGTACTCTCCAACTCGAGAGGGCACTGCGATGGGAGGCCCACATATGCCAAAGAATAAGTATGGATGAAAATAAATAAATAAGAAACCAATAAAAGAGCCATAATTTTAAAAAAATCATTAAGAAAAACAGCAGAATACAGATGAAAGACTTCTGTGCCTTAAAAACGTCTAAATCGATCACAACAATAACAGCCATAACAACCACAATCACTAAAAGGAAATGAAATGTCTTCAAAATACAAAGTCTTATTTTTACTTATTTATTTTTGGCAGTGTGGTACAGCTTGCAAGATCTTGGTTCCCTGACCAGGGATTGAACCCAGGGGCCCGGCAGTGAAACCTCAGAGTCCTAAACACTGGACCGGCAGGGAATTCCTATCAGCTTCCAAACAAAAAGCAAACAAATGACTAGGACCAAATGTTTGCTTCCAATGTATAAGAAGTTAATTTCTTTATTATAAAAAATAATTCACACATATTAATTAAAAATATGCCAATAAATAGTCAAAGGTCAGAACAAGTAAGCCAGCAAACAGGTAATATAGGCGTGGGGAAATACTCACCTGCTGATTAATGTAAGATATACAGCTTAACACAGTGATAAAGTACTTCTCTTTTTCTAATACCTGAAAAGGAAAAAGTATATAGTCTTTTAAGCTGGCAAAGAAATGGTGAAACTGGAGGTCTCAGGTACTGCCAGTCACCAGACCCTTCTGGAAAACAAGTTGGCAATGCAGATCAGGGATCATATAAATATTTCTTCTAGTTGACCTAATAATTCTATTTCTGTGACTCTATTCAAGAGGAATCATCTGAAGCAGGAAGAAGATATTTGAAAAGGTAGACTTCCCTGGTGGTCCAGTGATTGGGACTCCACATTTCCACTCCAGAAAACACAGGTAGGCGAACTAAGATCCAGAAAGCCAGACCCCATAACCTACTTGGTGTTTCCAAAAAAAAAAGTAGAGAAAAGGGACATTGATTAGATCCCTGCTCAATGCCAAGCGCTTTGGAAGCTTGTCTGATTTAATTCTCTCCATAGGTGGCGCTAGTGGAAAAGACCCCATCTGCCCATGCAGGGGGTTTAAGAGACGCAGGTTCAGTCCTTTCCTCTGGATGAGGAAATGCCAACCCACCCCAGTATTTTAGACTGGAGAATCCCATGGACAGAAGAGCCTGATGAGCTATAGCCCGTGGGTCACAAAAATGCTGGACATGACTGAAGTGACTTAGCACACAGCATGCATAACCTCTTGAGGTCAGCATTCTTAACTCCATTTACTGGCAAGGAAACTGAGATTCTGTGAGGTCAGGCCTTGTCTAAGGTCAGACAACCTCTCAGTGACAGAACTAGGCTTCCACATGGGCGATCCACTTCTAAATGCCCTGGGGTCGCAGCTCCCCATGGCTGCTTAGGAGACAGATCACCCCAGCCGCTCACCCATCTGCTAAATGTGGGAGGTGCGGTGAGGGCTGCAGTGAAGGGGCCCTAAGATTTCTCTGAGCTTTTGTGTATCTATTTATTGCTTTAGGCAAACCTCTGGAAGGATAAATACAGAAATGAGTAAGAATTGTGCAGAAAATATTAGACACCCTTCATTTTGCCCTTCAGCTTTGGGACTTTGAGCCAAGATTAATCTTTGTTTTGGAGTTTCGTTTGGGTTATATTAGTGCTTTCTGAATTAAGATGAGCTATTTGCTATGTTTGAGTACCTATTTATTCACTGGACAAATATATTGTGATGATTAAAAAGGCAGTTTCTATATATGGGAGTTCCTTATGGTATTATTGTGAATTTTCCCTTTGTTTGAAATTATATCAAAAATAAATAGTTATTTTCTTAAAAATAGAAGGAGGTAGAATTGGACTGCTTCAGTTCTGTCCAAGGCTCACCCGCTGTTAGCAGTGTGTTTTTGCCTAAGTTCCCTGTGGGTAACCCCAATGATCCTGGAGCCCATCTCATGGAGTTATTAGAAGATTCATTATGATTTACTACTGTATGTCTTATGGCATCATCATAGTTAGCACTCATAATTTCCTTTCCTTTCTATGTCAGCCAGCTTGCTTTGGAGTTGTTTGCCTTCTGAAATGGTTTCTAAAGCACTGACTTTCCTGATAGAGCAAATGAGGACAGTTCAGCTCAGTTCAGCCGCTCAGTTATATTCCTCAGTTGTGTCTGACTCTTTGCGACCCCATGGACTGTGTCACACCAGCCTTCCCTGTCCTTCACCATCTCCCGGAGGTTCAACTTCAGTATCAGTCCTTCCAGTGAATATTCAGGGTTGATTTCCTTTATGATTCACTGGGTTGATCTCCTTCCAGTACAAGGGACTCTCAAGAGCCTTCTCCAAAACCACAGTTCAAAGGCATCAGTTCTTGGGTGCTCAGCCTTTTTTATGGTCCAGCTCTCACATCTGCATGACTACTGGGAAAATCATAGCTTTGACTATAAGGACCTTTGTCAGCAAAGGGATGCCTCTGCTTTTGAATGGTGTCAAGGTTTGTCACAGATTTTCTTCCAACCCTGGGGTCGCAGCTCCCCATGGCTGCTTAGGAGACAGATCACCCCAGCCGCTCACCCATCTGCTAAATGTGGGAGGTGCGGTGAGGGCTGCAGTGAAGGGGCCCTAAGATTTCTCTGAGCTTTTGTGTATCTATTTATTGCTTTAGGCAAACCTCTGGAAGGATAAATACAGAAATGAGTAAGAATTGTGCAGAAAATATTAGACACCCTTCATTTTGCCCTTCAGCTTTGGGACTTTGAGCCAAGATTAATCTTTGTTTTGGAGTTTCGTTTGGGTTATATTAGTGCTTTCTGAATTAAGATGAGCTATTTGCTATGTTTGAGTACCTATTTATTCACTGGACAAATATATTGTGATGATTAAAAAGGCAGTTTCTATATATGGGAGTTCCTTATGGTATTATTGTGAATTTTCCCTTTGTTTGAAATTATATCAAAAATAAATAGTTATTTTCTTAAAAATAGAAGGAGGTAGAATTGGACTGCTTCAGTTCTGTCCAAGGCTCACCCGCTGTTAGCAGTGTGTTTTTGCCTAAGTTCCCTGTGGGTAACCCGAATGATCCTGGAGCCCATCTCATGGAGTTATTAGAAGATTCATTATGATTTACTACTGTATGTCTTATGGCATCATCATAGTTAGCACTCATAATTTCCTTTCCTTTCTATGTCAGCCAGCTTGCTTTGGAGTTGTTTGCCTTCTGAAATGGTTTCTAAAGCACTGACTTTCCTGATAGAGCAAATGAGGACAGTTCAGCTCAGTTCAGCCGCTCAGTTATATTCCTCAGTTGTGTCTGACTCTTTGCGACCCCATGGACTGTGTCACACCAGCCTTCCCTGTCCTTCACCATCTCCCGGAGGTTCAACTTCAGTATCAGTCCTTCCAGTGAATATTCAGGGTTGATTTCCTTTATGATTCACTGGGTTGATCTCCTTCCAGTACAAGGGACTCTCAAGAGCCTTCTCCAAAACCACAGTTCAAAGGCATCAGTTCTTGGGTGCTCAGCCTTTTTTATGGTCCAGCTCTCACATCTGCATGACTACTGGGAAAATCATAGCTTTGACTATAAGGACCTTTGTCAGCAAAGGGATGCCTCTGCTTCTGAATACGGTGTCAAGGTTTGTCACAGATTTTCTTCCAAGGAGTAGGCACCTTTTAATTTCATGATGGACAGGACACTCACATTCCTAGAAAGAGTCTGAGGAGGAAGATGAAACCAAAGTGGCCCAGAATCATGATGAGGACATGAACTAAGAGAAGACCATCTCTAGAATTTTTTTTTTTTCATCTCTAGAATTTTAAGTGTGCAAACCATTTTTGAGGCGGAGAAATAGGGGTGCACAGATAAGCCTCGTTTCTATGAATCTGGTGTCAGAAGCTGCTTGCTAAGGTTGCCCTCTCATACCATCTCAAGTCCTGCCCTACTGGAGAGGTGGTTGAAGGGGTGCAGATGACCACAGACCACCTATGGGAGTCCCTCAGCTCCCACCTACTCCAAGATATGAGGCTAATGCCTACTTGGAAAAGGATGCAGGTATTGCTAATAATAATTGGATGCAGCTTCCGCATCGTCTGCTGGCAGTCTGAGCCACCATGTAGGATTCCATTGACCTTCAGGCCGCCATGCTGGAAAGGCCAGGAAGTGCTTGGCAGGCAGTCACCCCCTCCCCATCCATCCTTCTGGCCACTCCCTTGGACATACCAGTTATAGGAGCAAGGAAACTATCTTAGAAGTGGAGTCTCCAGCCCCCAGCCATTCAGGGCCCCTCTGGCCAATGGAGTCCCTCCTCCTGAGGTTCCAGACGTCGTGGGACGAGCCGTCCCTGCTCAGCCCTGTCTGCATTCCTCACCCACAGAATCTGCAGGCATAACAAAGTAGTTCAGGTTTACACCCCTTAGTTCACAATGGCTCCTTACACCACGATGGGTGAGTGGAATGATCCTCTGTCATGGAAGGTGCCAGCTGGTGCCAGGGCTGCAGGATAGAACTGCACAATGAGTGCCTCCCCTTTGAATCTCCATCAGCATGCCTCTGGAACCTTGTCTGGGGAGAATTGACAGTTTGTAAGACCCCTCCAGGGCCGTATAACCCTGCTGGCTCTTTCTCCAGGGTCATCTACATAATTTTTGGGGCCCAGTGCAGGGTGACATGTGGAAGCTCTTGATTTTTATGGTCCAGCTCTCACATCTGCATGACTACTGGGAAAATCATAGCTTTGACTATAAGGACCTTTGTCAGCAAAGGGATGCCTCTGCTTCTGAATACGGTGTCAAGGTTTGTCACAGATTTTCTTCCAAGGAGTAGGCACCTTTTAATTTCATGATGGACAGGACACTCACATTCCTAGAAAGAGTCTGAGGAGGAAGATGAAACCAAAGTGGCCCAGAATCATGATGAGGACATGAACTAAGAGAAGACCATCTCTAGAATTTTTTTTTTTTCATCTCTAGAATTTTAAGTGTGCAAACCATTTTTGAGGCGGAGAAATAGGGGTGCACAGATAAGCCTCGTTTCTATGAATCTGGTGTCAGAAGCTGCTTGCTAAGGTTGCCCTCTCATACCATCTCAAGTCCTGCCCTACTGGAGAGGTGGTTGAAGGGGTGCAGATGACCACAGACCACCTATGGGAGTCCCTCAGCTCCCACCTACTCCAAGATATGAGGCTAATGCCTACTTGGAAAAGGATGCAGGTATTGCTAATAATAATTGGATGCAGCTTCCGCATCGTCTGCTGGCAGTCTGAGCCACCATGTAGGATTCCATTGACCTTCAGGCCGCCATGCTGGAAAGGCCAGGAAGTGCTTGGCAGGCAGTCACCCCCTCCCCATCCATCCTTCTGGCCACTCCCTTGGACATACCAGTTATAGGAGCAAGGAAACTATCTTAGAAGTGGAGTCTCCAGCCCCCAGCCATTCAGGGCCCCTCTGGCCAATGGAGTCCCTCCTCCTGAGGTTCCAGACGTCGTGGGACGAGCCGTCCCTGCTCAGCCCTGTCTGCATTCCTCACCCACAGAATCTGCAGGCATAACAAAGTAGTTCAGGTTTACACCCCTTAGTTCACAATGGCTCCTTACACCACGATGGGTGAGTGGAATGATCCTCTGTCATGGAAGGTGCCAGCTGGTGCCAGGGCTGCAGGATAGAACTGCACAATGAGTGCCTCCCCTTTGAATCTCCATCAGCATGCCTCTGGAACCTTGTCTGGGGAGAATTGACAGTTTGTAAGACCCCTCCAGGGCCGTATAACCCTGCTGGCTCTTTCTCCAGGGTCATCTACATAATTTTTGGGGCCCAGTGCAGGGTGACATGTGGAAGCTCTTGATTGTGAAGCAAGAGAAGTTGCCATGAAAGGTTCAAAAATGCAGACAGTTTGCCTTTCTCTGGACCCATTGTGGTGTTCTGCTGTTTTTTTTAATTATTATTTTAAGAGACCAGTTATTTTATTTTTTTAAAGTTTATTTATTTTTGGCTATTCTAGGTTTTCACGGCTGCCACAGGCTCTTCTGTAGTTGCAGGGAGTGGGGGCTACTCTCTAGTGGAGGTAAACAGGCTTCTTGTCATGGTGACTTCTCTTGTTGTGGAACTTGGACTCTAGGGCTCACAGGCTTCAGTAGTTGCTGCACGTGGGCTCCATAGCTGCGGCTCCGAGGCTCTAGAGCACAGGCTCCGTCGTTGTGGCTCGTGGGCTTAGTTGCTTCTCAGAATGTGGAATCTTCCTGGCTCAGGGATCAGACCTGTGTCTCCTGCATTGGCAGGCGAACTCTTCATAACTGAGGTACAAGGGAAGCCCCTGTATCTGCTTTTTAACGTGAGGCTCCCTGAGGTGCAAAGATGCTGGCAGCATGAGCACAGACCCCATGAGGGACCCATGGGTGCCTCCTGGCGGCTGGAGTGTCTCCCCGCCCCCTGGGACTGGAGGACAAGACAGCAAAGGTCAGTTGGTGGGGATGGAGCCCGGGAGGCAGTGCAGGAGGGAAGGGCCAGAAAGGAAGAGGAGCAGGCAGCTGAGAATCCCTGGGAGGTGGAAGCACACCCCCTGTAAGCACAGGCTCGAAACCCCGGGTGGCTGCACTGTCCCATTAGATTCACTGACTGACGCACAAATTCGAAAGTGAAATTATCAAGAATTTCATGGTTTTCTTTTCTTTTCACAAAAAAGGATTTCAAGATAGAGACCACGGAGCATTCAACCCTAAGTGCTGGGTCTTCAGATGCCAGCGGTGCTGTGTGACTGCCCTGATCTCATGTCCACACCACCCACCCTGCCCCTCAGGAGCACTAGATAAGATGCTCCAGTAAGGATGGCGGCTCCACCCAGGTCCTTGTAATAAACCCTGGCTTGGCTCTTTCTCCAGGGTCATCTACATAATTTTTGGGGCCCAGTGCAGGGTGACATGTGGAAGCTCTTGATTGTGAAGCAAGAGAAGTTGCCATGAAAGGTTCAAAAATGCAGACAGTTTGCCTTTCTCTGGACCCATTGTGGTGTTCTGCTGTTTTTTTTAATTATTATTTTAAGAGACCAGTTATTTTATTTTTAAAAGTTTATTTATTTTTGGCTATTCTAGGTTTTCACGGCTGCCACAGGCTCTTCTGTAGTTGCAGGGAGTGGGGGCTACTCTCTAGTGGAGGTAAACAGGCTTCTTGTCATGGTGACTTCTCTTGTTGTGGAACTTGGACTCTAGGGCTCACAGGCTTCAGTAGTTGCTGCACGTGGGCTCCATAGCTGCGGCTCCGAGGCTCTAGAGCACAGGCTCCGTCGTTGTGGCTCGTGGGCTTAGTTGCTTCTCAGAATGTGGAATCTTCCTGGCTCAGGGATCAGACCTGTGTCTCCTGCATTGGCAGGCGAACTCTTCATAACTGAGGTACAAGGGAAGCCCCTGTATCTGCTTTTTAACGTGAGGCTCCCTGAGGTGCAAAGATGCTGGCAGCATGAGCACAGACCCCATGAGGGACCCATGGGTGCCTCCTGGCGGCTGGAGTGTCTCCCCGCCCCCTGGGACTGGAGGACAAGACAGCAAAGGTCAGTTGGTGGGGATGGAGCCCGGGAGGCAGTGCAGGAGGGAAGGGCCAGAAAGGAAGAGGAGCAGGCAGCTGAGAATCCCTGGGAGGTGGAAGCACACCCCCTGTAAGCACAGGCTCGAAACCCCGGGTGGCTGCACTGTCCCATTAGATTCACTGACTGACGCACAAATTCGAAAGTGAAATTATCAAGAATTTCATGGTTTTCTTTTCTTTTCACAAAAAAGGATTTCAAGATAGAGACCACGGAGCATTCAACCCTAAGTGCTGGGTCTTCAGATGCCAGCGGTGCTGTGTGACTGCCCTGATCTCATGTCCACACCACCCACCCTGCCCCTCAGGAGCACTAGATAAGATGCTCCAGTAAGGATGGCGGCTCCACCCAGGTCCTGAGAGGTGGGCGTTGCTATCCTCACGCACAGATAAGGAGACCTTTCAGACAGGTATACTGGCATGTCTGCCTGGCTCAGAGTCACACAGCCGACAGGATGAGACGGAAATTCAGTGTGTGGTATCAGACTATCGAGGCAGTTCAAACTCAGGCCGGACAAGAATTTGCAGATGCAGAGTATTTCAGAAAGGAGTGTGTTTATTAAGAACAAAGAGCAGAGGTGATGTGGGCACTGTGAGCCCAGAGGCCCAACACCTCCTGTCAGGCCAGAGAGAGTCAACAGTTTTTGTGGGTTAGTAACCCATTTTTTATAGCCTCAAGACAAAGAAAATTCATGCTGGAAGGCTGGCATTAGGTGATTGGCTAGGGTGCTGTAGACTGCCTACCTGGATCGGCATTTGTGCCTCATTTGGCATTGGGAAGTCAGCTGGTGACGATCAGGGAGCTTTTAGCCATGGTGACAAAGGGGTTCCGTCAGCTTCAGAGGGGACCAAGCTTCAGCGTCAGTTTCTGTGCTTCGCTTCTGTGGCCTTGGGGCAGGATTCACAGAGACCTCGTGTGTCTTTTGCCAGTTGAAGGGGTGCGAGCCTGAGAGAAGGCGGCCCAGTGAGGTGTGGGCAGAAACTGGAAATGCTCGAAAATGCTGAGCAAGGACAGAACACTAAAGGTTGCAGGCGCCAGGGAAGGTTCCGTGGAGATGGGGCCCTGGAGCTAGGGTGGAGAGGAGGGAGGAGCATTTCCAGCAGGGGAATAGCAGGAGCTGCTTGGGCAGGTGCTCTAGGTCCTGCAGGCTGGAGAGGAGAACAGGCGTCATTGCTGGGACAGGGGGCATTGGGCAGAGGCAGAATGTTAACAGGAAGGGGATGCCCTTTACCAAAGGGCAGCAAAGGGCACTGAGGGCCAGGCAAAGCTCCCTGATAGGAGAGCTCAGTGAGGAGAAGACTCATGGGGCTTAGTGGAGGATGGGTGAGGAAAGGGCTTCCTAGATAGCCCAGTGATGAAGAATCCACCCACCAATGCAGGAGACTTCGATTGGATCCCTGGGTTGGAAAGATCCTCTGGAGGAGGAAATGGCAGCCCACTTCGGTAGTCTTGCCTGGAGAGTCTCATGGACAGAGGAGTTTGGCGGGCTACAGTGCACAGGGCTGCAGAGAGTTAGACATGACTGAGAGACTGAGAATGCACACACGTGCAGGTGAGAAAATTGAGCTTCAGTCTAGACTTATTTTGGATAAATGTGACCCTAGAAGGGAAGAAGGAATTTAGAGTGGTAACTGAAAGGGCAAAAGAGACATTTGAAGGTGCGGGTTTTTTTTTTTTTCCTTTTTCGAGATCTGGTAGACTTGTTCTTTTGGGTTGGAATATGGGAAGTCAGAAAGAGGACAGCACTCTCTGAGCACCCACTGTGTGCTGGGCCACCTCCTGGGTGCCAGGGCCTCTACCTTTCTAGTTTCTGTCTTCCCAGTCACCCTTGAAGGCAAGTGTTTCTGCTCCTCTGTTACCTGAGGGAGAGACCAAGAATCCTGGAGGAGAAGGCAGGCCTGAGATTTGATCTCATATTTCTGCCTGATTTCACGTCCCTTGCCTACTCTTCCACGCAGTTAGAGAAGGAGTTGGGTTCACCAGGGAGAAACTGTGTTTTTCTTATCAGCTGCTGAAATCGGAATGTGGTGGTGAATATGGAATCGAAATATGGCTCCTTATGGAGCCCTGTCTTCAGCCCCAGTTGTGGTCCAGGGCTGGGAGGAAGCGGGCAGAGGTGAGCCTCAGGGGTGGTGGGAGAGGCTCTGGGAGGCTGTGCATTGGCCGCGCTCATAAGGCAGGTGGACCTGCAGGCAGATGCTGTAGGGCGGGCTGTGTAATCAGGACCTTTGATCTCCAGGCCCAGTTGCTGAGGAGCCAGAGTAGAAAGGAAATGTGGAGAAGCTGATCAGGCCTCCAGAGGCCCAGGCATCCCAGAGGGCACAGCCTGAGGCCTAGCCTTGGAGTCCTGGTGTCCTGGTGAGGGTCACGTTGACTTCGTGAGTGGGAAGAGTGTGAACAACTGAGAAGGTGGTGGGGCTGCCAGACACACTGTTGACCCTGCTGCATGTATATATATAATTGAGCAAGTAATTTATTTATTTTATTTTTTTGGCTATTCTGGGTTTTCACTGCTGCCACAGGCTCTTCACTTGCAGGGAGTGGGGGCTACTCTCTAGTTGAGGTGAGCAGGCTTCTTGTCATGGTGACTTCTCTTGTTGTAGAACTTGGGCTCTAGGGCACACGGGCTTCAGTAGTTGTGGCACAGAGACTCAGTAGTTGCGGCTTTGAGGCTCTAGAGCACAAGCTCAAAGGTTGTGGTTCACGGGCTTGGCTGTTCTGCTGCATGTGGGATCCTCCCGGTTCAGGGATCGAACCTGTGTCTCCTGCATTGGCAGGCGAACTCTTTACCACTGAGCTACCAGGGAAGCCCCTGCTCCATCTCTTATTCTGCCATTCCCAATCTCCCATTTCCAGTGTGGACCGTCTATTCGTCCTCTAGGCCTTCTTTTTTATTTTTATTTTTTAAGATTTTTTGAGTGGGTAACAGGTTCACACAGTTCAACGACTTAAAAAATTATCAAAGGTTTAAGAAGAAAAACCAAGTAAACTAAGTAAAAATAAGATATATAAGAGAAACCAAAATATAATTTAAAAAGGGGAAAAAATGAAAAATAAGGAAATAAAAATTATAAAAATCCAGCAAAAGCTCTTTTTCTTTCACTCTGGTACTTCATCTACTGAGATCCCACCCTCCCCCAAGCCTGTGGTCACCATTGGTAGCATGTTGTGTGTTCTTCAGAGTTCGTTTCAGCCTTTACCAAAAAAAAAAAGCCTTTATCAGCAAATGTTTTCCTTCCTTTTCACAAAAAGTGGCACATACAGTTCACCCTGGTTTGTTCCTTGGTCTCCTTTTTTTTGTTCAGCAGTGGGTTTTTTGGATATCTTTCCATACACATATCATTTCCCATGTTTACAAGTCCATCTGTTGGATAAATTCCCAGAAGGAAAATTTCTGGGGCCAAAAGTTTTACCCATTGATAATTCTGGTATTGCCACATTGACTTTGCTTTAAAAAAACCCACACACATATTTATGTATTTGGCTGTGCATTGTCTTAGTTGTGACTCATGAGATGTTTATTTGCACCATGTGAACTCTTAGTGGCAGCATATGGGATCTAGTTCTCAGACCAGGGATCGAACCCAGACCTCCTGCATTGGTAGTGTGGAGTCTTAGCCCCTGGACCACCAGGGAAGTCCCCCAAATTGACTCCCATAGAGATATTCGAGGTTATAAGCCCCAGTAACCTCTGAGAGCTCCCAGGCCTTAACTGTGGCTGGTTTTCAAGATGGCTGCCCTAGGCTTTCTTGCAGGTGACTCCACAGCAAGCATTGTGGTTGACCCACCAGGAGGCAGCCCCACAACCTGCATTACTGTCTGCCCCATTATGGCTTCAGGGAGGTTTGGCCCTCCAGGCCTCCCCTGAACCATCCTCTGCAGGTACTCTGGCCCAGAGATGTCATCTCCCACCCCAGAACTGCCTGCTGGTCCCCAAACACAAGTCACACCTCTATGCTTTTCCCTACGTTGTTCCCACCTACCGCCCGCCCGCCCACCTTCTCAGCCTGGAAAATTCTGACTCCTCCTTTAAGCCTCCGCTGAAAAGCTGCCACTGCAGAGGCCTCCCTGACCCTCCCAGGCAGAACCGGTCCTTCCCCTGCCTCCCCTGGGCACCCTCCTACAGAACATGGGCAGCTCCTGCTATTAGTGCAAGCTGGGGCCAGCTGATGGGCTAATTGTTTGTTTACATGGTCCTGTCTCTCCAGCACCCAGCCCAGGCCAGGCCCACACTTCAAACTCATCTGTGACTAAAATTAAACTCACCGGAGAGGCAGGATGGCATGGAGAGGGCACGGGCGTGGATGTCGGGCTGGTATGACTCCATCCTCTGTCCTCTCCCCACCGCGCCAGCCCCAGCTCGCCCCTCCCTCTCTGGGCTCTGACCACACCCGGTCTGCATGGCTTTCCCACTCATGGCCCCTCAGGAGCTCTTCCAACTGCTTAGAATGCTCTTTCCCTTGCTCTTTCTCATGTCCAGCGGCCAGCTTAACTAGCAACCCCTAAGAGAGGTCTTCCTTGGCTCCTGAGTCTAAAGGCACACCATCCCGCCATTCCTTCACTCTCTGGTCAGTCGCTTCATGATTTAGCACAATCCTCAGTCTCACGTTGATATGTTAGTTTACCTGTTTGCTGTTTGTCTCCCCCAAATTTACAGCATATGGGATCTAGTTCTCAGACCAGGGATCGAACCCAGACCTCCTGCATTGGTAGTGTGGAGTCTTAGCCCCTGGACCACCAGGGAAGTCCCCCAAATTGACTCCCATAGAGATATTCGAGGTTATAAGCCCCAGTAACCTCTGAGAGCTCCCAGGCCTTAACTGTGGCTGGTTTTCAAGATGGCTGCCCTAGGCTTTCTTGCAGGTGACTCCACAGCAAGCATTGTGGTTGACCCACCAGGAGGCAGCCCCACAACCTGCATTACTGTCTGCCCCATTATGGCTTCAGGGAGGTTTGGCCCTCCAGGCCTCCCCTGAACCATCCTCTGCAGGTACTCTGGCCCAGAGATGTCATCTCCCACCCCAGAACTGCCTGCTGGTCCCCAAACACAAGTCACACCTCTATGCTTTTCCCTACGTTGTTCCCACCTACCGCCCGCCCACCTTCTCAGCCTGGAAAATTCTGACTCCTCCTTTAAGCCTCCGCTGAAAAGCTGCCACTGCAGAGGCCTCCCTGACCCTCCCAGGCAGAACCGGTCCTTCCCCTGCCTCCCCTGGGCACCCTCCTACAGAACATGGGCAGCTCCTGCTATTAGTGCAAGCTGGGGCCAGCTGATGGGCTAATTGTTTGTTTACATGGTCCTGTCTCTCCAGCACCCAGCCCAGGCCAGGCCCACACTTCAAACTCATCTGTGACTAAAATTAAACTCACCGAGAGGCAGGATGGCATGGAGAGGGCACGGGCGTGGATGTCGGGCTGGTATGACTCCATCCTCTGTCCTCTCCCCACCGCGCCAGCCCCAGCTCGCCCCTCCCTCTCTGGGCTCTGACCACACCCGGTCTGCATGGCTTTCCCACTCATGGCCCCTCAGGAGCTCTTCCAACTGCTTAGAATGCTCTTTCCCTTGCTCTTTCTCATGTCCAGCGGCCAGCTTAACTAGCAACCCCTAAGAGAGGTCTTCCTTGGCTCCTGAGTCTAAAGGCACACCATCCCGCCATTCCTTCACTCTCTGGTCAGTCGCTTCATGATTTAGCACAATCCTCAGTCTCACGTTGATATGTTAGTTTACCTGTTTGCTGTTTGTCTCCCTCGCTGTGACCCTGAAGTCTTTAAGGGCAGAGACAGTGGTTTGTTGGCTGCTCTGGACTCAGGGCTAACATGAGGCCTGGCAGAAGGCACAACAGAAATCTTTGGCAACTAGATGAGAACAGGTCCAGACTTGGCTTCTCCACTGCCCTACTCTGAGGAGCTCCTCACTTGAAGAACACATCTGAAGGACATGTCTTTCAAGTGATGATGTGTTTTTTTTTTTTTTTCTTTTAATTTTGGTCTCTTTTATTGATTTTTTATGTATTTATTTTCATCCATCTTATTCTTTGGCCTGTGTGGGCCTCCCATTGCAGTGGTTCTCTCACGGCAAGCACCACCTCTGGGTACATGCACTCTAGAGCGCTGGCTCCTAATTGGACACGCCGGTCCAGCCACTCCAGCCTCTCCGTGGCACGTGGGATCTTCCCTGGCTAGGGATCCAACCAGTGGCCCTTGCACTGCCAGGCAGACTCTTTACCCACTGGACCACCAGGGAGGCCCTGTTTTTGGTTTTCACTGCTGCCACAGGCTCTTCTCTAGTTGCAGGAAATGGAGGCTACTCTCTAGTTGAAGTGAGCAGGGTTCTTGTTGTTGTGACTTTTCTTGTTGTGGAACTAAGGTTCTAGGGCTCATGGGCTTCAGTAGTAGCGACACATGGGCTCACTAGTTGTGGCTCCAAGGCTCTAGAGCAACAGGCTCAACACTTGTGGCTTCAGGACTCAGCTGCTCTGCTGCTCTTCCTGGATCAGGGATCAAACTTAAGTCTCCTGCATTGACAGGCAAACTCCCCACCACTGAGCTACCAGGGGTGTTTTTCTTTTTTCAAGATTTCTTTTTTTGAACTCTTTATTGACTTTGTTACAATATTGTTTCTGTTTTTGTTTTTTTTTTTTTCTTTTTTGCTGCAAGGCATGTGGTATCTTAGCTACCTGACCAGGGATGGATCCTACACCCCTCCTCCATCCACCCCCGCCCCACCCCGCCCCACACTATAAGGCGAAGTATTAACCACTGGACTGCTAGGGAAGTCCTTATGATATATGTTGAAGATTGTGGAAAATGCCCAATTACATGAAGAGGTGCCATAAATGGTATCTATTATTTGTAGTTTTTCTTCCTTTTGTCTGAAAAATGCAAACTTTTGGTCAGGTTTAAAGGCTTTCGGTGGCTCAGATGGTTAAGATGAGACCTGGTTTCCATCCATGGGTTGGGAAGATCCCCTGGAGGAGGCCATGACAACCTACTCCAATATTCTTGCCTGGAGAATCCCACAGACAGAGGAGCCTGGTGAGCTGCAAGTCCATGGGGTGCAAAGAGTCGGACATGACTGAGCACAGCACACAGCACATGGCCTGTCCAGTTTCTCTTCTGAGACCTTTCCTAACTCTAGCTCTCCTGACGTCTCCTACCACTAAACCAGAGGTCTCCAGAGTAGGAATGTGCAACCCCGTGAGGTGCAAGATGGCCCAGCAGTCCCACTCCTAGGTATGTGCCCGAAAATATAACAACCTGAAAACAGGTACTCAGACAAGTACATGTACACGCATGCTCACAGCAATACTATCTGCAACAGCCTGGAGATGGAAACCACCCAAGGGTCCCTTGACAGATGATGGATAAACAAATTGTAGTATATACTTATATTTGTTGTTGTTCAGTCACTAAGTCATGTCTGACTCTTTGTGACCCCATGAGCTGCTGCATCCCACCAGGCTTCCCTGTCCTTCACTATCTCCTGGAGTTGGCTCAAATTCATGTCCACTGAGCTGGTGATACTTCTGTGTATGTGTGTGTGTTAGTTGCTCAGTTGTGTCCGACACTTTGAGACCCCAGGGACTGTAGCCCCCCAGGCTCCTCTGTCCATGGAGTTCTCCAGGCAAGAATACTGGAGTGGGTAGCCATTCCCTACTCCAGGGGATCTTCCTGACCAGGGATTGAACTTGGGTCTTGTGCATTGTCGATAGATTGTTTATTATCTGAGCCCCTCTACTTAGCCATGAGAAGGAAGGAAGTACTGCTGCATGCAATCACCTGGATGAACTTTGAAAACATTATGCTAAAGGAAAGAAGGCAGAACAAAAGGTCCCGTATCATATGATTCCATTTGTATGAAATGTCCCAAACAGATAAGTCCATAGGGATAAGACACATATTGGTGATCTATCGGTAGGGGTGGGTGAGGATAGGAGGGGAGAAACTGCCTAAAGGGTAAGGGGTTTGCTTTGATGTGATAGAAATGTTTTGGAACTAGACGTGGTGATTGTATAGCATTGTGAATGTACTGAATGCCACAAGTTGTTCACTTTAAAATGGTTAATTTCATATTATTGTTTGCTCCACCTCAGTAATTATTTTTTATAAAGTTGATATGTTGCATTTTCATTTTTATTTAGTCGAAGAAATCTGTTTTTTTTTTTTTTCTTCTCCTTTTTAGTTTTTCTTTTTTTTTGTTTTTCTTGATGAGGGATCTTAGTTGCCTGACTAGGGGTTGGACACCCCCCTCACCTCCCTGTCCCCTGAAGTGGAAACGAGTATTCAAGTCCCTCAGTAAATTATTTTTGGAAAAATGAGTAGCCACTCTTACTGGTCAGCTGAGAGGTTTGAATGAGCCACAGGCT
This sequence comes from Tragulus kanchil, assembly GCA_022376925.1. NCBI lineage: Eukaryota > Metazoa > Chordata > Mammalia > Artiodactyla > Tragulidae > Tragulus > Tragulus kanchil. The sequence goes on along the minus strand of JAIOJX010000030.1, from coordinate 223,717,689 downwards.
GCTTCAGCCTGTGAAGTGCTGGGCAAATACCAGCTGGGGGTGGCTGAAGAAAGGAATGGCCTAGGGGTCAGCAAGTATGGCTTTGCTGCTGTGCCCTAAGCAGTAAAGATAGGATGATAAGAGATAACTATAATTACAGTTAAGGCTTTATGTTTAATGTGAGCCAGGCACTGGGCCAAATGCTTTACATCCTAAACTCACTAAATCCTTACAACTCTGAAGAGGCAGGTACTATCGCTTTTGCATTATAGATGAGAAAATTGAGGAACTGACGTTTAAAGGACTTGTCCAAGCCTCAGATGAGGAAGTGGCAAGAGTCCCAATCTAAACCTCAATGGTTAGCCCAGGCTCTGCGCTGAGTGTTTTCCATGTTTTTTTCTCACGTGAGGTATGTATTGTTGTAGCTGAGTCAGGCTGGAATCTGGGACCCCTGGCTGGAGTGCTTACACCTGGACAAAATACAGAGAAACAATAAAGGACTAAAAATAACTGCAGTGTGTGAGCAGTTGGGGCAACTTATAGACCACAAGATCCCAAAAGATCAGAAACCCAAGTGCCACTTCTGAGGAGTCTGAAGCAGAAGCAGGGTCCTGTGCAAGCCCCTTGCACCCACCAGCCCCACCAGCCCCACCAGCCCCACCAGCACCACCAGAGAAGGGGTGGGCAAGCCCCTGAAGCCACCCCTCCCGCTTGGCCCTGGATGTGCCCCTACTCTCACCCCATGTAAGGACCCAGCTGCCTTGGGAGGAAGCTTGTTTTCACCACTTTCTGCTGCAATAGGGACCCATTAAAGCTTTGCCTCAATTTCTTATCTGGCCTTTGATCAATTTCTATTGAATAAGGAGGCCAAGAAACCCTTGCAGGTAACAACATTATTCCTCATTAAAAAAAAAACTCCGGGGACTGCCCTGGTGGTCCAGTGGTTAAGACTCTCTGTTCCCCACTCAGGGGGCCCAGGTTCACTCCCTGGTCAGTAAACTAGATCCCACATGCTGCAATGAAGACCCAGTGGAGCCAAATAAATGAATAATTAAAAAAAAAATTTCCCTCATGGTCCTCCATATTCAATGGCTTCCAGTCTTTCCCTTGCATGTATTCATATTTACATATTCTTATGTGTATTTGTGTATTTTATGTATTTGTATTTACATATTATTTTGTTATATATTTATATATTGGTCCACATACTCTCTTTTATAAAAATAAGTTTATTTATTTTTTCATTTTTGGCTGTGCTGGTTCTTTGTTGTGTTGGGACATTTCTCTAGTGACAGCAAGTGGAGGGACTCCTCTCAGGTTGTGGTGCGTGGGCTTCTCACTGCATGGCTTTTCTCCTAGCAGAGCAAGGGCTCTAGGGCATGCAGGCTTCAGTGGTTGCAGTACATGGGCTCAGTAGTCGTGGATCCTGCGTTTCTAGAGCACAGGCTTAATAGCTGCAGCACACGGGGCTTAGCTGATCCTCGACATGTGGGGCTTTCCTGGATCTGGAATCAAACCAGTCCCTCCTGCATTGGCAGGTGGATTTTTTACCACTGAGCAGCCAAGGAAGCCGGCTCTACAAACTCTTGTCATTGTCTCCTCTTCTTGCTCATCTTCATTTCCCTGTATACTGTTCGTATTACTACCTATATTTACTTCTGTCACAAGACAGAGCTTTTGATTATTGCTCACTTCCCAATACCCAGAATAATATATGGTACATAACAGGCTTTCGATAAAAATTTAAATACATGGTATTGGGTAGTTTTGTGTGCCTGTGTTAGAATGAATAAAATCATTCCGTACATGTTCTACTTTTTAAAATGTAATGTCTTAAATGAAAAAAAAACAGTGCATTGATCTAGCTCATTCTTTTAAAATGGATATCCTGTACTGTGGAGATAGCACCTTTTATTTAAACAGTTTTCTATATAACTAATTCCCGTATTTTCCCAGTGTTACCTCTAACGCAAATAACATGGCAACGAACATTTTATCTGGCCTTTGATCATTTCAAAGGAGGCCAAGAAACCCTGCAGGTAACAACATTATTCCTCATTAAAAACTCCGGGACTGCCCTGGTGGTCCAGTGGTTAAGACTCTCTGTTCCCCACTCAGGGGGCCCAGGTTCACTCCCTGGTCAGTAAACTAGATCCCACATGCTGCAATGAAGACCCAGTGGAGCCAAATAAATGAATAATTAAAAAAAAAATTTCCCTCATGGTCCTCCATATTCAATGGCTTCCAGTCTTTCCCTTGCATGTATTCATATTTACATATTCTTATGTGTATTTGTGTATTTTATGTATTTGTATTTACATATTATTTTGTTATATATTTATATATTGGTCCACATACTCTCTTTTATAAAAATAAGTTTATTTATTTTTTCATTTTTGGCTGTGCTGGTTCTTTGTTGTGTTGGGACATTTCTCTAGTGACAGCAAGTGGAGGGACTCCTCTCAGGTTGTGGTGCGTGGGCTTCTCACTGCATGGCTTTTCTCCTAGCAGAGCAAGGGCTCTAGGGCATGCAGGCTTCAGTGGTTGCAGTACATGGGCTCAGTAGTCGTGGATCCTGCGTTTCTAGAGCACAGGCTTAATAGCTGCAGCACACGGGGCTTAGCTGATCCTCGACATGTGGGGCTTTCCTGGATCTGGAATCAAACCAGTCCCTCCTGCATTGGCAGGTGGATTTTTTACCACTGAGCAGCCAAGGAAGCCGGCTCTACAAACTCTTGTCATTGTCTCCTCTTCTTGCTCATCTTCATTTCCCTGTATACTGTTCGTATTACTACCTATATTTACTTCTGTCACAAGACAGAGCTTTTGATTATTGCTCACTTCCCAATACCCAGAATAATATATGGTACATAACAGGCTTTCGATAAAAATTTAAATACATGGTATTGGGTAGTTTTGTGTGCCTGTGTTAGAATGAATAAAATCATTCCGTACATGTTCTACTTTTTAAAATGTAATGTCTTAAATGAAAAAAAAAAAAACAGTGCATTGATCTAGCTCATTCTTTTAAAATGGATATCCTGTACTGTGGAGATAGCACCTTTTATTTAAACAGTTTTCTATTTAACTAATTCACGTTTTTTCCCAGTGTTACCTCTAACGCAAATAACATGGCAACGAACATTTTAGCGAGTGCCTTTTTGAGTTTATGTGTACCTAGTGCTCTAGCATCAGTGTCCAGAGGTGGACTTGCTGGAAGGATATATGCATTAAAATATCGATTTGTTGTTAGTGTTCAGTCGCTAAGGTGTGTCTGACTCTTCTGCGACCTCAAGGACTATATAACGCACCCGGTTCCTCTGTCCATGGGATTCTCCAGGCAAGAACACTGGAGTGGGTTGCCATTCCCTTCTCCAAGGGATCTCCCCGACCCAGGGATCCAGCCCGGGTCTCCCGCATTGCAGGGGGCTTCTTTTTTTTTTTTTTTTACCATCTGAGCCACCAGGGAACTGAGACTCCAAAGATTAGGGACTTTCCCACACATGCTGGGTAAACGACGGAGTCGTGATTTGTCACCTGATGTGTTGGAATCCAGGGAGGACAAGCCAACGCTGGACGCTGCCCGCTACACTCTGAGTCCTCGGGCTCATCTGGTTATCTCTGGGCCTCGTGACGCCAGCAGGCTGGCCTTCCACCTCCCTCTAAGCCTCAGACCCCTTTCGGGAAGCCAAACTCCGGGCCCCCTTGACCATCGCATCTTCGGCCAGTCGGCCCCGGCCCTGGGGCCTTCACGGCTCCGAAATGGCGACCGGCGCGCTCCCGAGGCACGCCCCCTGGGGGGCGGGGCCTGAGCTCAGACCAGAGCGGTGGCTGCCCGAGCCGGAGGTCGGCGGCTAGGCGGGCTCGCGCAGAAGCAGAGAGCCGGTGGCGTCGCAGGTCGGGAGGAGGAGCGCCGAGTGCAGGGCTCGTTTGCCGGGGCCGGTCAGTGCGGGCGCTGGGATTATTGCTCACTTCCCAATACCCAGAATAATATATGGTACATAACAGGCTTTCGATAAAATTTAAATACATGGTATTGGGTAGTTTGTGTGCCTGTGTTAGAATGAATAAAATCATTCCGTACATGTTCTACTTTTTAAAATGTAATGTCTTAAATGAAAAAAAAAAACAGTGCATTGATCTAGCTCATTCTTTTAAAATGGATATCCTGTACTGTGGAGATAGCACCTTTTATTTAAACAGTTTTCTATTTAACTAATTCACGTTTTTTCCCAGTGTTACCTCTAACGCAAATAACATGGCAACGAACATTTTAGCGAGTGCCTTTTTGAGTTTATGTGTACCTAGTGCTCTAGCATCAGTGTCCAGAGGTGGACTTGCTGGAAGGATATATGCATTAAAATATCGATTTGTTGTTAGTGTTCAGTCGCTAAGGTGTGTCTGACTCTTCTGCGACCTCAAGGACTATATAACGCACCCGGTTCCTCTGTCCATGGGATTCTCCAGGCAAGAACACTGGAGTGGGTTGCCATTCCCTTCTCCAAGGGATCTCCCCGACCCAGGGATCCAGCCCGGGTCTCCCGCATTGCAGGGGGCTTCTTTTTTTTTTTTTTTTTTACCATCTGAGCCACCAGGGAACTGAGACTCCAAAGATTAGGGACTTTCCCACACATGCTGGGTAAACGACGGAGTCGTGATTTGTCACCTGATGTGTTGGAATCCAGGGAGGACAAGCCAACGCTGGACGCTGCCCGCTACACTCTGAGTCCTCGGGCTCATCTGGTTATCTCTGGGCCTCGTGACGCCAGCAGGCTGGCCTTCCACCTCCCTCTAAGCCTCAGACCCCTTTCGGGAAGCCAAACTCCGGGCCCCCTTGACCATCGCATCTTCGGCCAGTCGGCCCCGGCCCTGGGGCCTTCACGGCTCCGAAATGGCGACCGGCGCGCTCCCGAGGCACGCCCCCTGGGGGGCGGGGCCTGAGCTCAGACCAGAGCGGTGGCTGCCCGAGCCGGAGGTCGGCGGCTAGGCGGGCTCGCGCAGAAGCAGAGAGCCGGTGGCGTCGCAGGTCGGGAGGAGGAGCGCCGAGTGCAGGGCTCGTTTGCCGGGGCCGCCCGAGAGGCTCTCAAGTGCGGGCGCTGGGCCGCCATCTTAGATGGCGGGAGTCAGACGAGAGGGAGCGTGAGACGGGAAGGCTCTCCTGCGGCTCTCGGGCCCCGAAGCGGGCCAGCTGGCCGGGCTTTGGGGTGTGTGCCCTGAGGCGCGGAGCGCGAGTGGGACGATGCGAGAGCTGCCCGGGGCCCCGTCCCCTGGGCTGGGGACGCGCCGAATGTGATTGCCTCCCGCTCCCTCACCCGCCGCGGGGAGGAGGCGCGGACCAGACGCCGCCGCCGCCGCCGGACGACGGGACGCGGAGGCGGCCGGGCTCCCTCAGGTAGGCTGCAGGGCCGCGCCCGGGGAGTCCGGGGGAGCGGGGCGGCGGGGGCGTCGCTGCCGGGGCGGCCCCGCGGCGGTCGGGCGGAGGGCCGGGCCGGGCCGCTGTCACCCCGGGCGGCGCAGGGCGGGCGGGGGCCCCGGGCCCGGTGTCATGGCCGGCGAGCCGAGTTCCCACCTCCCCACTCCGATTTCCTTGTGTTTGGGAGAAACGCGCGGGCGCCACCCCAGCCCCCGGTGCACATTCCTTGTATTTCGGCCACGGGCAGACCCGCCCAGCGCCGCCCGGGATGCGGGTTGTCACTCAGGTGGGCTGGCGTCGTCGGGGGACCCGGGCTCGCACCTTCTCGCAGATGACACCCTTTTCGGGAAGGGGGGAGCAGTCGGGGCACGAGAGGAGGAAATGGGTCGGTGCCCCACCACAAAGGCACGGGGGCCTCCCCTCGGGGCCCCCCACGGCTCGAAATGGCGACCGGCGCGCTCGAGGCACGCCCCTGGGGCGGGGCCTGAGCTCAGACCAGAGCGGTGGCTGCCCGAGCCGGAGGTCGGCGGCTAGGCGGGCTCGCGCAGAAGCAGAGAGCCGGTGGCGTCGCAGGTCGGGAGGAGGAGCGCCGAGTGCAGGGCTCGTTTGCCGGGGCCGCCCGAGAGGCTCTCAAGTGCGGGCGCTGGGCCGCCATCTTAGATGGCGGGAGTCAGACGAGAGGGAGCGTGAGACGGGAAGGCTCTCCTGCGGCTCTCGGGCCCCGAAGCGGGCCAGCTGGCCGGGCTTTGGGGTGTGTGCCCTGAGGCGCGGAGCGCGAGTGGGACGATGCGAGAGCTGCCCGGGGCCCCGTCCCCTGGGCTGGGGACGCGCCGAATGTGATTGCCTCCCGCTCCCTCACCCGCCGCGGGGAGGAGGCGCGGACCAGACGCCGCCGCCGCCGCCGGACGACGGGACGCGGAGGCGGCCGGGCTCCCTCAGGTAGGCTGCAGGGCCGCGCCCGGGGAGTCCGGGGGAGCGGGGCGGCGGGGGCGTCGCTGCCGGGGCGGCCCCGCGGCGGTCGGGCGGAGGGCCGGGCCGGGCCGCTGTCACCCCGGGCGGCGCAGGGCGGGCGGGGGCCCCGGGCCCGGTGTCATGGCCGGCGAGCCGAGTTCCCACCTCCCCACTCCGATTTCCTTGTGTTTGGGAGAAACGCGCGGGCGCCACCCCAGCCCCCGGTGCACATTCCTTGTATTTCGGCCACGGGCAGACCCGCCCAGCGCCGCCCGGGATGCGGGTTGTCACTCAGGTGGGCTGGCGTCGTCGGGGGACCCGGGCTCGCACCTTCTCGCAGATGACACCCTTTTCGGGAAGGGGGGAGCAGTCGGGGCACGAGAGGAGGAAATGGGTCGGTGCCCCACCACAAAGGCACGGGGGCCTCCCCCTCGGGCCCCGGGACTCTGCGGCTCAGTAACGACCCGTTCGGGGTGCTTATGCTGACGGCTGGCCTCCGGGCGCTTCGGCCCGAAGGTCCGGGGCTCTTTTGTGCGACCCGAGAGCCGCCTGGACGCAGCACTTCTGCAGCTGCAGAGGCTCTGCAGGGCCAGTCGTTGCCCAGAGCGAGGAGTTTGGACCTCGGGAGAGGCGAGGCGGCTGCGTTCCTTCGTTGTTCTCTTTGGAGGGCGCTGGGTGTGCCCACTGGTATTCTTCATTCGCTGGAGGGAGGAATGTTAGGGTCTGCTCTGTCTCCCCGAGATGTGACCGGCTTCTAGAGGCTCGCGTTCAGGCAAAGGAGGGCATGGATTTAGCTCACGTTCTTCCTGCCGGCTTCGTGGAGGTAGGCGGCCCCCCGGGTTCGCTCGCAAGTGTGAAAACAATACGCGGTGATTAGGATGAGTTTACCGAGCGTCGGTGGTCATTTGGAACAGCTGGTTTTGTCTGGGGGCGTTGAGGGAGCTCGTGGTCTAGAGGGTTCTTTCGTGCTGTGGTTTGTGAGTAAATGCTGCTCAGGTGAGGAGGGCAGAGCGGGCTAAGGTGTGGAAACAGCTGGTACAAAGCCGCCCCCCTCCGCGACGTGCAGGCGTTGGGATGAATTTGGGGAGCAGCTAGCAGTCTGGGGTGCAGGAAGGACGTGGTGAGAGACATGGGGGTCGGAAACAAAAGTTGGCTAGTCTGCGAAGGATCTTTTCTTTGTTGAAGATAGCGAACCCGTTGATTTCATTGGAATTATTTTAAAGGAGCGTTGCTAATTTTCTTGCTGATCACCTGTGTCAGCTGTTTTCCCCGTTCTCTTGATGATGTTAAAGCTGATAGCAATTGCACAGGTTGACTTTGTTAAACCCAGTTAAGAACATTTTGATAAGTGCTTTATGTCAGATATTTTGCACTTGCGCCGTGGTGAGTGAACTGAACTCAGATTTCTCGGGATTCTTGGCAAAAGGTTCTTCTGAAGTTATATTTGCTCACAAAACTGTTGATTTTATAACAGACACTCTACCAATACTGCATTTTAAGTCGTCGTGGACAGTAGAAACCATGTTCCCTTATCGTTTAGAAATTGGCAGCTTACAGGAAACAGCTGAAGAATTGTACAGCGCAAGTATTTTTAGTTTGATGTTTTATGTAGTAAACTGTTTCTTTGGATTGATTGTGTGAATTCCAGTTCTGTTACAGAGTCCTCAGGGCTATGAACATAATTTCCCCCAAAGAGATGTATTGTTGTGGTTAATGTTTGTGCTAAAGTGACTATTATGATATTAACAGACTTCATCTAGCAGTTTCTAAATCTGTCTTGGGTTGTGATGATTATATACCACTGAAGGCCATTAGGATGCTTTTGGCTTGTTTTCACTCTTATCACTTCAAGGGCTATGTAGTTTAAAATGCAACAGAAACATTTGACCCAGTTGAACACTGGATACTTGGGAAAATTAACCTGTACTCTTTCTGTTGTAAAAGCTTATCTTTTAGGTTATGCGGTGTTTGTTTATAAGCTGTAATTGGAATTGCTTAGTCTTGTTAAACTCTTGTCGGTAGTTTAAAAGATGTGTATGCTTTCAAAGTAGAAGGCACGAGTGAAATACATGAGGAACATATTTTATGGGATTTGGTTTGCAGGAGAAGATAGCAGGTTAAGCTGGTCATTTATGGTGAAAACTATCTAAAAGATGAAATGGAGAATGGTTAAATATTAAATATTGTATTACAGCTGCTCTGAGAACAACTAGGTGCATTTAGTTTAAAACATGCCATTTGTGAAATCCAAAGTAGAAGTTTGCTCTCAAGATTAAACAACAACTTCTTGGAAGTTAAATTTGACTTCCCCAGAAAAGTACTAGGTCACTTATTAAATGGAAAATATAATTAATGACTTCAAATTACTATTCCAAGGAGCCTGTTAGTAGTAACTGCATAAATCTATCACATTTTGGCTTTAGATAAAACTTTGTTAATAACCTATTGCCTAAAAATAGGAAAAATATTATATGGGAGAGTGTCTTTGTTTGCATGTTAACATATTTTGCACTTGCGCCGTGGTGAGTGAACTGAACTCAGATTTCTCGGATTCTTGGCGAAAGGTTCTTCTGAAGTTATATTTGCTCACAAAACTGTTGATTTTATAACAGACACTCTACCAATACTGCATTTTAAGTCGTCGTGGACAGTAGAAACCATGTTCCCTTATCGTTTAGAAATTGGCAGCTTACAGGAAACAGCTGAAGAATTGTACAGCGCAAGTATTTTTAGTTTGATGTTTTATGTAGTAAACTGTTTCTTTGGATTGATTGTGTGAATTCCAGTTCTGTTACAGAGTCCTCAGGGCTATGAACATAATTTCCCCCAAAGAGATGTATTGTTGTGGTTAATGTTTGTGCTAAAGTGACTATTATGATATTAACAGACTTCATCTAGCAGTTTCTAAATCTGTCTTGGGTTGTGATGATTATATACCACTGAAGGCCATTAGGATGCTTTTGGCTTGTTTTCACTCTTATCACTTCAAGGGCTATGTAGTTTAAAATGCAACAGAAACATTTGACCCAGTTGAACACTGGATACTTGGGAAAATTAACCTGTACTCTTTCTGTTGTAAAAGCTTATCTTTTAGGTTATGCGGTGTTTGTTTATAAGCTGTAATTGGAATTGCTTAGTCTTGTTAAACTCTTGTCGGTAGTTTAAAAGATGTGTATGCTTTCAAAGTAGAAGGCACGAGTGAAATACATGAGGAACATATTTTATGGGATTTGGTTTGCAGGAGAAGATAGCAGGTTAAGCTGGTCATTTATGGTGAAAACTATCTAAAAGATGAAATGGAGAATGGTTAAATATTAAATATTGTATTACAGCTGCTCTGAGAACAACTAGGTGCATTTAGTTTAAAACATGCCATTTGTGAAATCCAAAGTAGAAGTTTGCTCTCAAGATTAAACAACAACTTCTTGGAAGTTAAATTTGACTTCCCCAGAAAAGTACTAGGTCACTTATTAAATGGAAAATATAATTAATGACTTCAAATTACTATTCCAAGGAGCCTGTTAGTAGTAACTGCATAAATCTATCACATTTTGGCTTTAGATAAAACTTTGTTAATAACCTATTGCCTAAAAATAGGAAAAATATTATATGGGAGAGTGTCTTTGTTTGCATGTTAACCGTATAGGCTATACATAATAATCCCGATCTTGGGAGGAGCTTGTTAGATGAGCAGCATGCCTTAATGTTGACTTGTAGAAGAGAATTTTAAATATTGCCTTTGAAAGGCAGTGGACTGATGTGACAGTGGGGGTGGGGGTTGGTTATGAAACCACATATTAAAACTTTGACTTAAAAGATCTTTTGTTTTTTAAATTGTGTGTGTCATGGAAGTCAGGTCTCCGAAACAAATGCCTGTAGTTGGAAAATTGCTCGCCTTGACTAAATTAATTGGGAAATCAAGGAACACTTGGGCTTATTTAGGATGCGGTTGTTTAGGGTTTGGGTTGGAGAGAGAGAGAGAGAGAGAGAGAGAGAGAGAGAGAGTGTGTGTGTTTGTGTATGGATGCATTGCTTGCTTGCTGTCGCTTCAGTTGTGTCTGACTCTGTGACGCCATGGACTGTAGCCCGCCAGGCTCCTCTGTCTGTGGGATTCTCCAGGCAAGAATGCTGGAGTGGGTTGCTGTGCCCTTTTCCAGGGGATTTTCCCCACCCAGGAACATGCCTCTTTTAACATCTACATTGGCAGGCGGGTTCTTTACCACCACTGTTGCCTGGGATATATAAGAATTCTTATTTGTTCAACAAGTGACCAGGTTGCAAATGTGATACCGGATATTTGTGTTACAATTCAGTTAGTATTTCTGGTACAGGGCTTAACTACGTTGCCTGTAATCCTCAGGATATTAATGACGGAGTATTTATTTTTTTTCTTGCCTTAAAGTTGTGAGTGAAAATTCCTTAAGTACATATCAAAAGCTTTCATCTTTAATTTTACAGTGGTGAGTCATTCTGTTCCTCCTTTTCTCCCAGGATATTTGTGTAGCTCGCAATGATTTTTGTCGTCGACCACAGCTCTGTTAGCCTTTCTTCTAAAATTACTCCTAGAATGTCAGTTTAAGCAAGGAAAATGTCAAGTGGGTGTTGTTCCTTTGTTACTGGTTTTGGCCCAGTCTATCTCAAGTCTCTTTGGCAACTCACTCAAGAAGTGTGTTAATTGCTTCACATTCCAATCAGTGTACACAGTCTTTCTTGAGGAACATTTGACACACAGTTTTATTTTTAGATCAGATTCTAAGGGATTTTGCTGGGTGGGGATTACAATCCTAAAACTATCATAATAATCCCGTTTAGATGAATGCCTAAGTTGACTGTAGAGAATTTTAAATATTGCCTTTGAAAGGCAGTGGACTGATGTGACAGTGGGGGTGGGGGTTGGTTATGAAACCACATATTAAAACTTTGACTTAAAAGATCTTTTGTTTTTTAAATTGTGTGTGTCATGGAAGTCAGGTCTCCGAAACAAATGCCTGTAGTTGGAAAATTGCTCGCCTTGACTAAATTAATTGGGAAATCAAGGAACACTTGGGCTTATTTAGGATGCGGTTGTTTAGGGTTTGGGTTGGAGAGAGAGAGAGAGAGTGTGTGTGTTTGTGTATGGATGCATTGCTTGCTTGCTGTCGCTTCAGTTGTGTCTGACTCTGTGACGCCATGGACTGTAGCCCGCCAGGCTCCTCTGTCTGTGGGATTCTCCAGGCAAGAATGCTGGAGTGGGTTGCTGTGCCCTTTTCCAGGGGATTTTCCCCACCCAGGAACATGCCTCTTTTAACATCTACATTGGCAGGCGGGTTCTTTACCACCACTGTTGCCTGGGATATATAAGAATTCTTATTTGTTCAACAAGTGACCAGGTTGCAAATGTGATACCGGATATTTGTGTTACAATTCAGTTAGTATTTCTGGTACAGGGCTTAACTACGTTGCCTGTAATCCTCAGGATATTAATGACGGAGTATTTATTTTTTTTCTTGCCTTAAAGTTGTGAGTGAAAATTCCTTAAGTACATATCAAAAGCTTTCATCTTTAATTTTACAGTGGTGAGTCATTCTGTTCCTCCTTTTCTCCCAGGATATTTGTGTAGCTCGCAATGATTTTTGTCGTCGACCACAGCTCTGTTAGCCTTTCTTCTAAAATTACTCCTAGAATGTCAGTTTAAGCAAGGAAAATGTCAAGTGGGTGTTGTTCCTTTGTTACTGGTTTTGGCCCAGTCTATCTCAAGTCTCTTTGGCAACTCACTCAAGAAGTGTGTTAATTGCTTCACATTCCAATCAGTGTACACAGTCTTTCTTGAGGAACATTTGACACACAGTTTTATTTTTAGATCAGATTCTAAGGGATTTTGCTGGGTGGGGATTACAATCCTAAAACTAGTTTGGAATTAAAACCTTTGTGATTTAAAAATTGTCTTCATTTGTGGTTAATGAGTGGAAAGCCACAGGCAATGGCAGTGTTTTAGGGAAACCAAATATTTCTAATTGCTTCTGAGGATCCTCGTGGGCTGTGTGGGTGACATCTTGGTGTTTCTACCTGTTGGGCTTTATTTACCATCATCCAGTAGCAAGAACAAATACATCTTCACTGTGTTAGTCAACAATTATCTCCTGTTTATTTTCGTCTGACCTGCTAAGGAAGGTAAAAGTGGTCTGATTTCTTTGAAGCTACTTAATCCTAGGCATCACATGTGGACAAAGTATGTACTTTCTTCATCCTTGAACACTTCTGATGGAAGAGTCAGGCTAGTCATGTTTAATTACGTTACTCTGTCTTTGCAATTACGAGTTTTCATTGTTAATTTGCAGTTTGTGGAGGCAGAATTTAAAAAAAAATTTAAAAATTACAATGTAATTGCTTTACAATGTTGTGCTAGTTTCTGCTGTGCAACAGTGGGAATCAGCTTATATGTATACATATGTCCCCTCCTTCTTGAGCCTCCCCCAATTCGCATCCCACCCCTCTAGGCCATCACACAGCACCCAGCTGAACTCCCTGTGCTATACAGCAGCTTCCCAGTGGCTATCTGTTCTCCCCATGGTGTTGTATATATGATTGTGCTTAGTAACTCTCTGGATTCCTCCCACTCCATACTTCTCAATGTCAGATAGCTTTTTTGTGTGTGTGTGTGGTGGGGGTGGGTTGGGGAGCGGGGGCGGACAGGCCACTTCTATTGGTCTTTCATTTACCCATTTTCATCCATCTTTGTTCTTTGGCCCGTGTGGGCCTCCCATCACAGCGGCCTGTGTTGTCGCAGAGCACCGGCTCTGGGCGCATGCGCTCCAGAGCTCCAGCTCGGTAATTGGACACATCGGTCCAGCCGCTCCACAGCATGTGGGATCTTCCCAGGCTAGGGATCGAACCGGCACCCCTTTCACTGCAAGGTGGTGTCCTTACTCACTGGACCACCAGGAAGCCCTCAGATAGCTTTTAGCATCTTTCCTTTACCTAGGTTTAGGATAGATGAAATCCTGAGTTTACCTTAGAAGAACGTGACATATGTTCTCTGGGTGAATCTTATTAGGACGCTCAGTTTCTGGAAGAGGCATTTCCTGGATCCAGATAGATTATTCCAAAAGGAGTCTCCATTTGCATTTAAGAAAGTTTGTGTACAGTAGAAAATACTGGAGAAAAAGTTCAGAGGTTCAACAGTAAGTAAACTGCGGTGCAACCACTTCTGGGGCACAATGCTTTTCATGAACTGTGGCGTGTATGATGCATTTATGACAGAGGAAATGCTTCCGAATGGTTATAGTTCTCTTGAAAAAATACAGCATTTAATACAATGGAATATTATTCAGTAGTGAAAAGAAATGATGAATCTGAACAAACTCCAGCAGATGGTGAAGGACAGGGAAGCTTGGCATACTGCAGTCCATGGAGTCTCAGAGTTGGACACGATTTAACAACTGAGCGACAACAAAATTGCTTTACAATGTTGTGCTAGTTTCTGCTGTGCAACAGTGGGAATCAGCTTATATGTATACATATGTCCCCTCCTTCTTGAGCCTCCCCCAATTCGCATCCCACCCCTCTAGGCCATCACACAGCACCCAGCTGAACTCCCTGTGCTATACAGCAGCTTCCCAGTGGCTATCTGTTCTCCCCATGGTGTTGTATATATGATTGTGCTTAGTAACTCTCTGGATTCCTCCCACTCCATACTTCTCAATGTCAGATAGCTTTTTTGTGTGTGTGTGTGGTGGGGGTGGGTTGGGGAGCGGGGGCGGACAGGCCACTTCTATTGGTCTTTCATTTACCCATTTTCATCCATCTTTGTTCTTTGGCCCGTGTGGGCCTCCCATCACAGCGGCCTGTGTTGTCGCAGAGCACCGGCTCTGGGCGCATGCGCTCCAGAGCTCCAGCTCGGTAATTGGACACATCGGTCCAGCCGCTCCACAGCATGTGGGATCTTCCCAGGCTAGGGATCGAACCGGCACCCCTTTCACTGCAAGGTGGTGTCCTTACTCACTGGACCACCAGGAAGCCCTCAGATAGCTTTTAGCATCTTTCCTTTACCTAGGTTTAGGATAGATGAAATCCTGAGTTTACCTTAGAAGAACGTGACATATGTTCTCTGGGTGAATCTTATTAGGACGCTCAGTTTCTGGAAGAGGCATTTCCTGGATCCAGATAGATTATTCCAAAAGGAGTCTCCATTTGCATTTAAGAAAGTTTGTGTACAGTAGAAAATACTGGAGAAAAAGTTCAGAGGTTCAACAGTAAGTAAACTGCGGTGCAACCACTTCTGGGGCACAATGCTTTTCATGAACTGTGGCGTGTATGATGCATTTATGACAGAGGAAATGCTTCCGAATGGTTATAGTTCTCTTGAAAAAATACAGCATTTAATACAATGGAATATTATTCAGTAGTGAAAAGAAATGATGAATCTGAACAAACTCCAGCAGATGGTGAAGGACAGGGAAGCTTGGCATACTGCAGTCCATGGAGTCTCAGAGTTGGACACGATTTAACAACTGAACGACAACAAAACTGATACATTGTTCAATATGTATAACCTTTGCAAATATGTTAACTGAAAGAAGCCAGTCAGAAAACCCCATGTACTGTATACTGCTTTTTTTTTTTTTTTTTTTAAGATTTATTTATTTATTTTGGGCGGGGGTCGGGTTGGGGAGGGAGGGGAGCGGGCGGGCCACTTCCATTGGTCTTTCATTTCTCCATTTTCCTCCGTCTTTGTTCTTTGGCTCCTGCGGGCCTCCCATCGTGGTGTCCTCTGTTGTCACAGAGCACCGGCTCTGGGCGCATGCGCTCCAGAGCTCGGGCTCAGTAATTGGACACATCGGTCCAGCCACTCCGCGGCACGTGGGATCTTCCCAGGCCAGGGCTTGAACCGGCGCCCCTTGCACTGCAGAGACAGAAAGTAGATTTGTGGTTGCCAGTGACTGCAGGGAGTGGGGTGTGCAGGCTGTGATGTTCACAGGGGGTTTTCCCTTTTTAAGTATTGAAAATGTTTTGAAATTGATTGTTGGGGTGAATGCACAGCTTGGTGAGCCTAATACAAGCCATTGAGGCAGCCACACTCACCCTCTGCGATGACCCATGCTCTGTCTGTGGAGTTGCTTTTCTCCAAATCTGAGTAAATCTACTTCTTACCTTGGGGGGGAAAAAAAAAACATTGACTTAAACACTTTAAATGGCGGACCTGTACGGGATGTAAGTTATACCTCAGGCTTAAAAAACAAAACCCTCGGGCTTCCCCTGGTGGTCCAGATAGATTATTCCAAAAGGAGTCTCCATTTGCATTTAAGAAAGTTTGTGTACAGTAGAAAATACTGGAGAAAAGTTCAGAGGTTCAACAGTAAGTAAACTGCGGTGCAACCACTTCTGGGGCACAATGCTTTTCATGAACTGTGGCGTGTATGATGCATTTATGACAGAGGAAATGCTTCCGAATGGTTATAGTTCTCTTGAAAAAATACAGCATTTAATACAATGGAATATTATTCAGTAGTGAAAAGAAATGATGAATCTGAACAAACTCCAGCAGATGGTGAAGGACAGGGAAGCTTGGCATACTGCAGTCCATGGAGTCTCAGAGTTGGACACGATTTATCAACTAAAGCGACAACAAAACTGATACATTGTTCAATATGTATAACCTTTGCAAATATGTTAACTGAAAGAAGCCAGTCAGAAAACCCCATGTACTGTATACTGCTTTTTTTTTTTTTTTTTTTAAGATTTATTTTTTTATTTTGGGTGGGGGTCGGGGTGGGGAGGGAGGGGAGCGGGCGGGCCACTTCCATTGGTCTTTCATTTCTCCATTTTCCTCCGTCTTTGTTCTTTGGCTCCTGCGGGCCTCCCATCGTGGTGTCCTCTGTTGTCACAGAGCACCGGCTCTGGGCGCATGCGCTCCAGAGCTCGGGCTCAGTAATTGGACACATCGGTCCAGCCACTCCGCGGCACGTGGGATCTTCCCAGGCCAGGGCTTGAACCGGCGCCCCTTGCACTGCAGAGACAGAAAGTAGATTTGTGGTTGCCAGTGACTGCAGGGAGTGGGGTGTGCAGGCTGTGATGTTCACAGGGGTTTCCTTTTGAAGTATTGAAAATGTTTTGAAATTGATTGTTGGGGTGAATGCACAGCTTGGTGAGCCTAATACAAGCCATTGAGGCAGCCACACTCACCCTCTGCGATGACCCATGCTCTGTCTGTGGAGTTGCTTTTCTCCAAATCTGAGTAAATCTACTTCTTACCTTGGGGGGGAAAAAAAAAACATTGACTTAAACACTTTAAATGGCGGACCTGTACGGGATGTAAGTTATACCTCAGGCTTAAAAAACAAAACCCTCGGGCTTCCCCTGGTGGTCCAGTGGATAAGGACACCACCTTGCAGTGCAGGGGGCGCTGGTTTGATCCCTGGCCTGGGAAGATCCCACGTGCTGCAGAGCGGCTGGACCGATGTGTCCAATTACCGAACTGGAGCTCTGGAGCGCATGCGCCCAGAGCCGGTGCTCTGCGATGACAGAGGCCACCACGATGGGAGGCCCACAGGAGCCAAAGAACAAAGATGGATGAAAATAGAGAAATGAAAGACCAATAGAAGTGGCCCGCCCGTTCCCCACCCGAGCCCCGCCCAAAAATACATAAATAAATCTTTAAAAAAAAAAAAACAACAAAACCCCAAAACCTGGGCTTCCCTGATGGTCCAGTGGGTAAAGAGTCTGCCTTGCAGTGCAGGGGGCACTGGTTTGATCCCTGGCCTGGGAAGATCCCACGTGCCGCGGAGCGGCTGGACCGATGTGTCCAATTACCGAACTGGAGCTCTGGAGCGCATGCGCCCAGAGCCGGTGCTCTGCGACAACAGAGGCCACCGCGATGGGAGGCCCACAGGAGCCAAAGAACAAAGATGGATGAAAATAGAGAAATGAAAGACCAATAGAAGTGGCCCGCCCGTTCCCCACCCGAGCCCCGCCCAAAAATACATAAATAAATCTTTAAAAAAAAAAAAACAACAAAACCCCAAAACCTGGGCTTCCCTGATGGTCCAGTGGGTAAAGAGTCTGCCTTGCAGTGCAGGGGGCACTGGTTTGATCCCTGGCCTGGGAAGATCCCATGTGCCATGGAGTGGCTGGACTGGTGTGTCCAATTAAGAGCCAGCGCTCTGGAGCGCATGCACTCAGAGCTGGTGCTCTGCAGTGAGAGAGGTCACTGCCGTGGGAGGCCCATGCACGCCAAAGAATAACAATGGATGAAAAATAAATAAAAAAATCAGTAAGAGACAAAAAAGTAGATTTTTTTAAAAAACAAAAAACAAGCTCAAAACACATACATAAGAAGGAAACACATATAGATATTACCAGTGGTCATTAAATAGTAGACGTTATTTTTTATTATTTTATATTTTCATCATCTTCTCTGAATATTTTGTTTTATATAAAAATAGAGGAGGGGCTTCCCTTGTGGCTCAGTGGATAAGAACCCGTCTGCCAATGCAGGAGTCAGAGGTTTGAGCCCTGATCCGGGAGGATCCCACATGCCGCAGAGCAGCTAAACCCACACATCAGCAAAGACCCAGCACAGCCAAAAATAAATAAATAAAAGTTTTTTTTTTTAAAAAATAGAGGAATATATAAAGTTAAATTCTATTCGTGGTGTGGACCTTTATGCCCTTCAGACATTCAGTCTCAGATTTCATTGTCAGCTTTTTTTGAGATGGTTTCAACTGTTTTCTACATCCTCCAGGTTATTTCAGGCTTTTATTTATTTATTTATTTATTTATTTATTTATTTATTTTGGGGGCGCAGGTTTGGAGGGAGGGGGGCGGGCGGGCCACTTCTATTGGTCTTTCATTTATCTGTTTTCATCCATCTTTTTTTTTTGTCCCGTGTGGGCCTCCCATCGCAGTGGCCTCCGTTGTCGCAGAGCACCGGCTCTGGGCGCATGCGCTCCAGGGCTCCGGCTCGGTAATTGGACACATGGGTCCAGCCACTTCATGGCAAGTGGGATCTTCCCAGGCCAGGGATCGAACCGGCGTCCCTTGCACTGCAAGGCGGTGTCCTTACCCATTGGACCACCAGGAAAGCCCTATTTCTGGGTTTTATTACTATGTTTGCCTTGAGTATTGTTAGAATCTCTGAACTAAACTCCTTTTTCTTATTTCTTACCATGCCAGTTGCATTTTTCACATGACAGCCAGGTTCACTTTGTAAATGTATGCTTTGTGTCCAGTGTGAACCACAGCACACCAAGCTTCCCTGTCCCTCACCAGAATCTTAAAAATTAAGTCTTACTAATTTTTTGTATATACAGTCTCATGCACAGAATTCAAAGGATAAGGAAAGTTATGCTGTTCAGAGTAATTTTATTTTCTCCTTTGTTTCTCAAACCCAGCTTTCTTTCATGGAGGAAAGTGTGTTAAGAGGTTCTTAGGTATCTGCCTGTTTTGTGACATTACAAGAATATTTAAGTGTAGATGTGCTGTCCAAAAAAAACAAGCTCAAAACACATACATAAGAAGGAAACACATATAGATATTACCAGTGGTCATTAAATAGTAGACGTTATTTTTTATTATTTTATATTTTCATCATCTTCTCTGAATATTTTGTTTTATATAAAAATAGAGGAGGGGCTTCCCTTGTGGCTCAGTGGATAAGAACCCGTCTGCCAATGCAGGAGTCAGAGGTTTGAGCCCTGATCCGGGAGGATCCCACATGCCGCAGAGCAGCTAAACCCACACATCAGCAAAGACCCAGCACAGCCAAAAATAAATAAATAAAAGTTTTTTTTTTTAAAAAATAGAGGAATATATAAAGTTAAATTCTATTCGTGGTGTGGACCTTTATGCCCTTCAGACATTCAGTCTCAGATTTCATTGTCAGCTTTTTTTGAGATGGTTTCAACTGTTTTCTACATCCTCCAGGTTATTTCAGGCTTTTATTTATTTATTTATTTATTTATTTATTTATTTATTTTGGGGGCGCAGGTTTGGAGGGAGGGGGGCGGGCGGGCCACTTCTATTGGTCTTTCATTTATCTGTTTTCATCCATCTTTTTTTTTTGTCCCGTGTGGGCCTCCCATCGCAGTGGCCTCCGTTGTCGCAGAGCACCGGCTCTGGGCGCATGCGCTCCAGGGCTCCGGCTCGGTAATTGGACACATGGGTCCAGCCACTTCATGGCAAGTGGGATCTTCCCAGGCCAGGGATCGAACCGGCGTCCCTTGCACTGCAAGGCGGTGTCCTTACCCATTGGACCACCAGGAAAGCCCTATTTCTGGGTTTTATTACTATGTTTGCCTTGAGTATTGTTAGAATCTCTGAACTAAACTCCTTTTTCTTATTTCTTACCATGCCAGTTGCATTTTTCACATGACAGCCAGGTTCACTTTGTAAATGTATGCTTTGTGTCCAGTGTGAACCACAGCACACCAAGCTTCCCTGTCCCTCACCAGAATCTTAAAAATTAAGTCTTACTAATTTTTTGTATATACAGTCTCATGCACAGAATTCAAAGGATAAGGAAAGTTATGCTGTTCAGAGTAATTTTATTTTCTCCTTTGTTTCTCAAACCCAGCTTTCTTTCATGGAGGAAAGTGTGTTAAGAGGTTCTTAGGTATCTGCCTGTTTTGTGACATTACAAGAATATTTAAGTGTAGATGTGCTGTCCGTACTTCTTTTGGCAAATTGTCCAAGAGTCTCCATTGCTTTTCAAACTAAGCACACAGTTCTTGCTTCTGTATCTTGATAGTGTGGGTTTCTCTTACTGTCTTCAGTTGAATTCAGAAGCCTTTTTTTTTTTTTTTAACACCTAAGTAGGTGTAGCAGGCTAGGGTGGTGGAGGGTGAATTAGGCAAGTTCCTGCCCCCGTGACTGTCTACTGAGGAGAGATTCACACGATTTCCTCACTTTTATCTGTTCCTCTTTTAAGAGCCATTTTGAACACCATCTTCTAAATATCATTTCCTGATCTCTTTTCTCTTTTTCTTGCTATGTTTTCTTTCTTGAACCCTACCTTAAAACCGTTGCATTTATTTTTCGAATGACCTTTATCATACAGTTATTTGTGAGTTTTTATCCCATTAGACTGTAAGCTCAAATTAATGCTTTCTATTAAGTGTGCCTTCTTTGTTGATAATTGTGGAAAAATTGCATAAGTTGAGGGACCAGGTCTGTGTGCTTGGTGGCAGCATTAAATCTAAATCACCGCATTTGACACTAGGTTTTATAATAAGACCTTTTATTTAAGCTTAAGTGGTCTGTGTACATACTTTTTTGGTACTGTACACTGTAGAATTTGTGTATTTATTGTGATGTGTATTTTATTTAAGTATTTACTTCTCTCATCTGTTCTCACAGAACTGTATCTTAGTCATCTTTGAATACCCATAGTTTAGCACAGTGGCTGGTGCCCCTGATTTCAGTTCAGTTTGTTGAATGTGAGGTGTGAAATGATGTTTATTGAGTTCTTAATATAGCTCTCTTACATCGCTGGCTAGATTTAAGCTCCTTAGAGCTGAGATGTGTCTTATTTATAAACTTCTGGTTCTTCAAACTTTGTTTTGATTATGTGATAAACATTATTTGCATGAGTAGAAATTCACAGGTTAATCAGCTGTGGATTTAATTTCTTCCTACTGCCCATCACACACTTACAATTAAAAAGATACACTCATTATTAAACTCGTACTCAGAACTTTGTGACCTAGGACATCTGTTGAAGGAATTACTTTGCTTAGGGTCCCCTTCTATTTTGCATGATGAGTGGAGTACTCTGGGCTCTCCGTGCCAGCTTCTCAGGACGTTTGTTCTTCAGCAGCTCGCTGACTCACTCACTGGTTCAAGCTGCTATTAACCACACTGGCTGTTTTCTTCTGTGTTCCTAGGTCTTCTCCTTGGAGGGCATAAATGATACTTTCTTACCTTCCTTGGTCTTAGTCTGGTCTGGAATTAGAGAAATGTGAATATGAGAATAGGCGTCATGTCCTCCGTGACTAGTATTTATCTAGCTGTCTGACAGTGCAAAATGGGCCCTTTTTTGGGGGTGGTACATAACATAAAATTTACCATTTTAACCACATTTGAGTGTATTATTCAGTGATATTAGGAGCATTCATAGTGTTGTGCAAACATGACCACTAATATATTTCTAGGAAATTGTCATCATACCAAACAGAACCCTGTCAACAATTATATTGATGCAGCAATTCCCCATTCCTTGCTATACCTCTAGCCCCTGGCAAACTCTACTTGCCTAGTCCAAGTGTCTGATACAAAGGGAATCATACAATATTTGTATCTGGCTTATTTCACTTTCTGTGTTTTCAGGGCTCATCCATATTATACTGTGTGTCAGAATTTTATTCCATTTTTATGGCCGAATAATATTGCATTGTGTGTGTGCACGTGCATATTTTATTTATCCATTCAACAATTAATGGGCTCTTAGATTCCACCTTTTGGCTTTCTGCTGTGAACACTGGTTTATGAGAGAGAGAGAGAGAGAGAGAGAGAGAGTATATGTGTGTGTGTGTGTGTGTGTGTGTGTCTTTTTTTAAATTTTGGCCTCTTTTATTGGTTTATTTATTTATTTTCATCCATCTTTTTTCTTTGGCCTGTGTGGGCCTCCCATCACAGTGGCCTCTCGTTGCAGAGCACCGGCGCATAATTGGACACACCGGTCCAGTTGCTCCGGGGCATGTGGTATCTTCCCATTCTAGGGTTCGAACTGGCACCCCTTGCACTGCAAGGCAGACTCTTTACCCATTGGACCACCAGGGAAGCCCTATACGTGTCTGTTTGCATCTCTGCTTTCATTTATTTTTAGTGAACTGCTGGATCAGATGTTAATTCTGTTTAGGATTTTTGAGGAACTGCCAAATTATTTGCCACAGCATCTGCATCATTTATATTCCCACTAGCAGTGCATGAGACTTCCAGTTTCTCTGCATCCTTGCTAACATTTGTTGTTTTCTACTTTTTTTTTTTTTTTTAGTGAGCCTTTTTATTGTTGTAGTTTTTTTTGTTGTTTTGTTTTTTAATTGAAGGTCCCTTACTGGTCCTGCTTCCATGAGTGGCTGTGACCAGGGGAAAGGAGGGGAGGGGAAGCAGGCGGGCGAGGAGGTCATCTCACAACACTCCATTTATACACAGAACTAACAGACAAGCACAGAGTCACTATTTATCTAGCTGTCTGACAGTGCAAAATGGGCCCTTTTTTGGGGGTGGTACATAACATAAAATTTACCATTTTAACCACATTTGAGTGTATTATTCAGTGATATTAGGAGCATTCATAGTGTTGTGCAAACATGACCACTAATATATTTCTAGGAAATTGTCATCATACCAAACAGAACCCTGTCAACAATTATATTGATGCAGCAATTCCCCATTCCTTGCTATACCTCTAGCCCCTGGCAAACTCTACTTGCCTAGTCCAAGTGTCTGATACAAAGGGAATCATACAATATTTGTATCTGGCTTATTTCACTTTCTGTGTTTTCAGGGCTCATCCATATTATACTGTGTGTCAGAATTTTATTCCATTTTTATGGCCGAATAATATTGCATTGTGTGTGTGCACGTGCATATTTTATTTATCCATTCAACAATTAATGGGCTCTTAGATTCCACCTTTTGGCTTTCTGCTGTGAACACTGGTTTATGAGAGAGAGAGAGAGAGAGGTGTGTGTGTGTGTGTGTGTGTGTGTGTCTTTTTTTAAATTTTGGCCTCTTTTATTGGTTTATTTATTTATTTTCATCCATCTTTTTTCTTTGGCCTGTGTGGGCCTCCCATCACAGTGGCCTCTCGTTGCAGAGCACCGGCGCATAATTGGACACACCGGTCCAGTTGCTCCGGGGGCATGTGGTATCTTCCCATTCTAGGGTTCGAACTGGCACCCCTTGCACTGCAAGGCAGACTCTTTACCCATTGGACCACCAGGGAAGCCCTATACGTGTCTGTTTGCATCTCTGCTTTCATTTATTTTTAGTGAACTGCTGGATCAGATGTTAATTCTGTTTAGGATTTTTGAGGAACTGCCAAATTATTTGCCACAGCATCTGCATCATTTATATTCCCACTAGCAGTGCATGAGACTTCCAGTTTCTCTGCATCCTTGCTAACATTTGTTGTTTTCTACTTTTTTTTTTTTTTTTAGTGAGCCTTTTTATTGTTGTAGTTTTTTTTGTTGTTTTGTTTTTTAATTGAAGGTCCCTTACTGGTCCTGCTTCCATGAGTGGCTGTGACCAGGGGAAAGGAGGGGAGGGGAAGCAGGCGGCGCAGGGAGGGGTCATCTCCACAACACTCCATTTATACACAGAACTAACAGACAAGCACAGAGTCACTATTGCGGTTAGAAGTTGGCAGCATGGGAAAAGGGAGGAACAGGTGGGGAGCTGGGGTGTCGTTAAAAAAAATACATGCCCCCCCAAACAGGGGTCCCTTGGGGGGGACTTGGTCAGTTTCAACCCAAGAGGTGTCAGATCAAAAGCGGTTTGGGAAGGCCAGAACCGTCAGGGATGGAGGGAGGAGGAAGGTCCAGGGGGTGGGGGGCTGTTTGGCAACTGGGGTAAAGGGATTCCCCTCCCCCTGCTGGGATTCCCCCCAGCCCCTCCGGTCTGGCAGGAAGGGGGCAGCCTGCAACCCCCGTGGGCAGGTCTGGGGCTGCCAGATGCTCCAGGCAGGGGGCTGGAGGGGGCTCACAAGGGCTTGCCCTCCAGGGAGATGACGGCACTGCCCCCTAGCTTCTCTGCAAGGGTGCAGCGGTCCTTGACCTCCTCGTAGCAGTTCGCTTGTAATTCATGCTTGATCCCCGTCAGTTTCTTCTTGATGGCGTCCTTGGAGCTGGCATAGATCATTTTACTCTTAAGGGGTGCACACTCAGGGGCCCAGAAGATGAACACCAGGTCCTCCTTCTTGCTTTCCTTGGTCTCGTACGTGGCATCGTAGAGGGCGTAGCGGCAGTCCTTGTCTGGCAGCATCTTGACGAAGCAAGCGTGAGGGGTCGCCTACAGTCTGGCCCACGCCGCCTACCAGGATCTCCTTGCCCTCCTCCAGGATGATGTTCTTCTTGTCCTCGCTCAGACAGAAGAGCACCGCCTTGTTCTTCTTCTCTATTATGAACTGCTGATCATGTTTTTTTATTTTGAGGAACTGCCAAATTATTTGCCACAGCATCTGCATCATTTATATTCCCACTAGCAGTGCATGAGACTTCCAGTTTCTCTGCATCCTTGCTAACATTTGTTGTTTTCTACTTTTTTTTTTTTAGTGAGCCTTTTTATTGTTGTAGTTTTTTTTGTTGTTTTGTTTTTTAATTGAAGGTCCCTTACTGGTCCTGCTTCCATGAGTGGCTGTGACCAGGGGAAAGGAGGGGAGGGGAAGCAGGCGGCGCAGGGAGGGGTCATCTCCACAACACTCCATTTATACACAGAACTAACAGACAAGCACAGAGTCACTATTGCGGTTAGAAGTTGGCAGCATGGGAAAAGGGAGGAACAGGTGGGGAGCTGGGGTGTCGTTAAAAAAAATACATGCCCCCCCAAACAGGGGTCCCTTGGGGGGGACTTGGTCAGTTTCAACCCAAGAGGTGTCAGATCAAAAGCGGTTTGGGAAGGCCAGAACCGTCAGGGATGGAGGGAGGAGGAAGGTCCAGGGGGTGGGGGGCTGTTTGGCAACTGGGGTAAAGGGATTCCCCTCCCCCTGCTGGGATTCCCCCCAGCCCCTCCGGTCTGGCAGGAAGGGGGCAGCCTGCAACCCCCGTGGGCAGGTCTGGGGCTGCCAGATGCTCCAGGCAGGGGGCTGGAGGGGGCTCACAAGGGCTTGCCCTCCAGGGAGATGACGGCACTGCCCCCTAGCTTCTCTGCAAGGGTGCAGCGGTCCTTGACCTCCTCGTAGCAGTTCGCTTGTAATTCATGCTTGATCCCCGTCAGTTTCTTCTTGATGGCGTCCTTGGAGCTGGCATAGATCATTTTACTCTTAAGGGGTGCACACTCAGGGGCCCAGAAGATGAACACCAGGTCCTCCTTCTTGCTTTCCTTGGTCTCGTACGTGGCATCGTAGAGGGCGTAGCGGCAGTCCTTGTCTGGCAGCATCTTGACGAAGCAAGCGTAGGGGTCGTCTACAGTCTGGCCCACGTCGCCTACCAGGATCTCCTTGCCCTCCTCCAGGATGATGTTCTTCTTGTCCTCGCTCAGACAGAAGAGCACCGCCTTCTTGCGCTTCTTCACTTCCTCTGGTGTGGACGACTTACGCACCTTCATGTCATTGAACACTTTGATGACCCCATCAGAGACAGCCACACCGGAGGCCATGTTTCCGGAAACGTAAAGGCGATAGCAAGGAGAGCCTAAACAGACGAGAGTCGCGCTGCAGCTGCTGCCCGGGGCCCGCCTGAACCTTTGTTTTTTTTTTAATAATAACTGTCCTAATGGATGTGAAGTGGCTCTAGGCTTTTTTTTTTTTTTTTAAATTTTGGCCTCTTTTATTGATTTTTGGTTTTTTATTTTCAGCCATCTTTATTCTTTGGCTTGTGTGGGCCTCCCATTGCAGTGGCTTCTCTCTTTGCAGGGCACTGGCTCTGGGGCGTGCACTCCAGAGCTCTGGCTCGTAATTGGACACACCAGTCCAGCCGCTCTGGGGCAGGTGGGATCTTCCCTGGGTCAGGGATCAAACCAGTGCCCCCTGCACTGCAAGGTGAACTCTTTACCCACTGGATCACCAGGGAAGCTTGATTGTGGCTTTTTTTAAAAATAATTTTTGTGATTTTTTTTTTTTTTTGGTTGCACTGTGTGGCATGAGGGAATCTTCATTTCCCAACTGGGGATTGAACCTAGGCCCTGCAGTGGAAACATGGAGTCCTAACCACTGGAGCACCAGGGAAGCCCCCCCCCTTTTTCTTAACTGCTAATAAGATGAAATGGGCAAACCAGAAGTTTAGGAAGTTGCCTTTATCTCCATCTGTGGATTTTTTTCTCCTTTATAAATGTATTTTTGTACACAGTGTTCTTCAAAGAGAAAAATTAATTACACAATGATTCCTTTTTTGAAAAAAGTAAAGTTTTTTATTAAACTGGTACGTGTAGTTTTTGTTAGTTTCTTTCTTGCTTTTTGGTGCTGGGACCTGGGATATTATTACCTTTCTTAAGGGTGCACACTCAGGGCCCAGAAGATGAACACCAGGTCCTCCTTCTTGCTTTCCTTGGTCTCGACGTGGCATCGTAGAGGGCGTAGCGGCAGTCCTTGTCTGGCAGCATCTTGACGAAGCAAGCGTAGGGGTCGTCTACAGTCTGGCCCACGTCGCCTACCAGGATCTCCTTGCCCTCCTCCAGGATGATGTTCTTCTTGTCCTCGCTCAGACAGAAGAGCACCGCCTTCTTGCGCTTCTTCACTTCCTCTGGTGTGGACGACTTACGCACCTTCATGTCATTGAACACTTTGATGACCCCATCAGAGACAGCCACACCGGAGGCCATGTTTCCGGAAACGTAAAGGCGATAGCAAGGAGAGCCTAAACAGACGAGAGTCGCGCTGCAGCTGCTGCCGGGACCCGACTGAACCTTTTTTTTTTTTTTAATAATAACTGTCCTAATGGATGTGAAGTGGCTCTAGGCTTTTTTTTTTTTTTTTAAATTTTGGCCTCTTTTATTGATTTTTGGTTTTTTATTTTCAGCCATCTTTATTCTTTGGCTTGTGTGGGCCTCCCATTGCAGTGGCTTCTCTCTTTGCAGGGCACTGGCTCTGGGGCGTGCACTCCAGAGCTCTGGCTCGTAATTGGACACACCAGTCCAGCCGCTCTGGGGCAGGTGGGATCTTCCCTGGGTCAGGGATCAAACCAGTGCCCCCTGCACTGCAAGGTGAACTCTTTACCCACTGGATCACCAGGGAAGCTTGATTGTGGCTTTTTTTAAAAATAATTTTTGTGATTTTTTTTTTTTTTTGGTTGCACTGTGTGGCATGAGGGAATCTTCATTTCCCAACTGGGGATTGAACCTAGGCCCTGCAGTGGAAACATGGAGTCCTAACCACTGGAGCACCAGGGAAGCCCCTCCCCCCCCCCCCTTTTTCTTAACTGCTAATAAGATGAAATGGGCAAACCAGAAGTTTAGGAAGTTGCCTTTATCTCCATCTGTGGATTTTTTTCTCCTTTATAAATGTATTTTTGTACACAGTGTTCTTCAAAGAGAAAAATTAATTACACAATGATTCCTTTTTTGAAAAAAGTAAAGTTTTTTATTAAACTGGTACGTGTAGTTTTTGTTAGTTTCTTTCTTGCTTTTTTTGGTGCTGGGACCTGGGATATTATTACCTTTCTTATAACTGTCATTGCCCCACCCCTCCCCCCCACTGTTTTTTTTTTTTTGCGGGGTGGGGAGGGATGGGTGCGGGCGGGCCACTTCTATTGGTCTTTCATTTATCTATTTTCATCCGTCTTTGTTCTTTGGCCCGTGTGGGCCTCCCATTGCAGTGGCCTCTGTTGTCGCAGAGCACCGGCTCTGGGCGCATACGCTCCAGGGCTCCGGCTCGGTAATTGGACACATCGGTCCAGCCGCTCCGCGGCACGTGGGATCTTCCCAGGCCGGGGATGGAACCGGCGCCCCTTGCACTGCAAGGCGGTGTCCTTACCCACTGGACCACCAGGGAAGTCCCTCTCATCCCCTTTTAATCTAAAGTATCCTCAGTTAACCTGTAAGTAATGATTTCAGTTAATCCTGAGTAGTAAGATATATTAGGTGAAAAAAAGGGTACTAAAACATGTACATTAAAATTCAATTTTTATAAAGAATAACATGCCTCTATTAAATTGCTGTCCCTTCAGTTTTCAACTACTACAATGAAATCATCCTTTATTGTCTACCCCTTCTTCCCTCAAGCTACATGAGACCTTTGCACACTCCAGATTCTTACAGTTTTCGTAAGAAATTGCCCCTCTCACCCCATCACCACAGACCCAAAAACCTGTCACTTGTAGTAGGCCTCTTTGTCATCCCGAAAGCTCTTAGCATATAGTCTTTGGTAAGTGATGGTTTTTTTTTTTTTTTCTTGTACTTTAAAAACTCGTGGAAGGCAAGGGCTATTTTTCTGAACTTTATATTCTTCAAAGTCACTAGCAACTGACATAGATTCTTAGAAATTGTCAAGTGATGTGCTCCTTATTCCAGTGTATAGAGAGGCATTCTGGTTTTTGGATTATATATCAGTACTTTCATGTGGTAGGCAGTGATTAAATATTCATGAGAATGGTTTAGGGTAAATATTGTAATTACATCTTTTCTCTATTAGTGTTTTATTCAGATATGTAAGCATCTAATTTTGTGTAAGGTACTGTACTGACTGATGGTGTGTATAACACGATGTAGGAAATACATAACAGTTCCTTTTCTTAAGGCATTCAGACTTTGATGTGTAATTATGTAGGTTACATATTCATATATATATATATTTTTTTTTACTTCTGTGGCAAAGTAGCTGTGTATAATTTAGAGCTTTAATGGTCTAACATGTCCTTGTTTTTTAAAAAAATGCTCTTGAAAAGTTGTTTTAATGTATTTTCTGGGAAACAAATGATACTATCAGTTTTACAGGCATACCTTATTGTAATTCTTGCAAGCTCTTAAAACAAGCAGAATGCTTAGCTTTAGTCGTATCATTGAGAACCAGGGAATCTTTCTGTATGAAAGCCATTGACTCCAGAAGGAATTGGAGAAAATGACTGAATCGGATGGTTACTTCTTGAAATAGCTTTGGCGAGGTTTTAAGCCAGGAGGAGTACTTATCTTGAGGCTAAATTGTCGTGTCTGTCCAAGTGAGAGATGTCAACCAGAGTGCATAATCTTGGATTCACTTTAAGCTGTTTTCTAAATCATCTGTTGATTATGCAGGACTTGCCACTAAAATTGATGCCTTTTATGTGGAGCAGAAATTATTGGTATGGTTGTCAGTGTTTCCAGGTGTTAAATCAGCAGAATGAGATGTTTGGATGGTTTTTTATTTCCTTTCCTTCCCCTTCTACTGTGTAGCAGTTTTTTACTTCATTATTACCCAACCATCAGAGTGATCATACCTAAACCGTATTTTATTTGTGCATTGAATATTTTTATACTTGTGTTTAATGGTATACTTTGTAAACAGCTCTGTTCATTTAAAAATGATCACTTGCTACTTAAATGAAGAGGCAGTGACTGATTTGGAGATGAAAAGTATAACTTGGGTTTAAAAAGAATTTAGTCGAATTGACTTAAAATGAAAATAATGCAGAACTATTAAGAATTAAGTATAACACCGGCTCTAGATGGCTTTCATTGTGGAACTGATTGCTTTAACATAATTGCTTGAATTAGCTGATTAAATATTCATGAGAATGGTTTAGGGTAAATATTGTAATTACATCTTTTCTCTATTAGTGTTTTATTCAGATATGTAAGCATCTAATTTTGTGTAAGGTACTGTACTGACTGATGGTGTGTATAACACGATGTAGGAAATACATAACAGTTCCTTTTCTTAAGGCATTCAGACTTTGATGTGTAATTATGTAGGTTACATATTCATATATATATATATTTTTTTTTACTTCTGTGGCAAAGTAGCTGTGTATAATTTAGAGCTTTAATGGTCTAACATGTCCTTGTTTTTTAAAAAAATGCTCTTGAAAAGTTGTTTTAATGTATTTTCTGGGAAACAAATGATACTATCAGTTTTACAGGCATACCTTATTGTAATTCTTGCAAGCTCTTAAAACAAGCAGAATGCTTAGCTTTAGTCGTATCATTGAGAACCAGGGAATCTTTCTGTATGAAAGCCATTGACTCCAGAAGGAATTGGAGAAAATGACTGAATCGGATGGTTACTTCTTGAAATAGCTTTGGCGAGGTTTTAAGCCAGGAGGAGTACTTATCTTGAGGCTAAATTGTCGTGTCTGTCCAAGTGAGAGATGTCAACCAGAGTGCATAATCTTGGATTCACTTTAAGCTGTTTTCTAAATCATCTGTTGATTATGCAGGACTTGCCACTAAAATTGATGCCTTTTATGTGGAGCAGAAATTATTGGTATGGTTGTCAGTGTTTCCAGGTGTTAAATCAGCAGAATGAGATGTTTGGATGGTTTTTTATTTCCTTTCCTTCCCCTTCTACTGTGTAGCAGTTTTTTACTTCATTATTACCCAACCATCAGAGTGATCATACCTAAACCGTATTTTATTTGTGCATTGAATATTTTTATACTTGTGTTTAATGGTATACTTTGTAAACAGCTCTGTTCATTTAAAAATGATCACTTGCTACTTAAATGAAGAGGCAGTGACTGATTTGGAGATGAAAAGTATAACTTGGGTTTAAAAAGAATTTAGTCGAATTGACTTAAAATGAAAATAATGCAGAACTATTAAGAATTAAGTATAACACCGGCTCTAGATGGCTTTCATTGTGGAACTGATTGCTTTAACATAATTGCTTGAATTAGCTGATGAACTTTAAAATTAATTTATCCTTTAGAAAAGTTCGACTCTTCTCAACTTGGGCAGCTTTGCTTGCTAACTATTAGAAGGGTAGAGTATCACATTTCTTCATGTGCATTTATGCTGGCCAGTCATCTGATGAAGTTACCAGTTTGTGGTCAGAAATTGAGAAAGAGGGATGAGGAAACTCTAAATATTGACACACACTACCTTGCAGTGCAGCTGAGTGCCCTTTTGGACTGGTTGGGAAACTGTAGCTAAGCTGTTTCCAAACTAGACTTATTATTGTTTCCTAGCTTAGATGAGATGACATTTTATTTTTAAGTGTTTGAGTGTGTCTCTTCAGCAGAAACTTTTTATGGGTGAGGGTGGGTTTTTTTCCAGTGTTGTATGACCAGTGAAACATTCCTTAAAGCTTAGAGCCTTCTTGAAAAATTGATCACCCATTCTCGCAGATGGACCTAGGCTAGATTGAATAAAGGAATGAGCTTAAAGGAAGAATGAAGAGTAAAACTGTATCATAAGTACCTTAAAATATGAATAGGGAATACCCTGGCAGTCTAGTGGTTAGGGCTCTGCACTCTCACTGCCGAGGGTCTGGGTTTAAGCCATGTGGTGTTAGGGAGCGGGGGGGGGGTGGGGGTGGGGGGTGGGGAACACCAAAAAACAAAGAAATGAGTATTTAACTGTGTTTTTGTCTTGCCAAAAAAGTCTTTTAATAGTGCAGGCAATTTCAGCCACCACACCTCATAGTACTGAGCATATGTTCTTGTGAGATTATGATTGTTGTTGAAGAAAGTGAATTTGTTCTTTTTCGTTCTCAGTTCTCCCAAGCCTTATAATTTGACCACCATCTCATAATTGAGTGTGACTCTTTTGTCTAAAGATAGTTTTTTTTTAAAGTCTCTAAAGATAATAGCTTACATTTATTTGAATTAAGTACTACATGCCAGGTTCTTTTAAGAATTTAGTCGAATTGACTTAAAATGAAAATAATGCAGAACTATTAAGAATTAAGTATAACACCGGCTCTAGATGGCTTTCATTGTGGAACTGATTGCTTTAACATAATTGCTTGAATTAGCTGATGAACTTTAAAATTAATTTATCCTTTAGAAAAGTTCGACTCTTCTCAACTTGGGCAGCTTTGCTTGCTAACTATTAGAAGGGTAGAGTATCACATTTCTTCATGTGCATTTATGCTGGCCAGTCATCTGATGAAGTTACCAGTTTGTGGTCAGAAATTGAGAAAGAGGGATGAGGAAACTCTAAATATTGACACACACTACCTTGCAGTGCAGCTGAGTGCCCTTTTGGACTGGTTGGGAAACTGTAGCTAAGCTGTTTCCAAACTAGACTTATTATTGTTTCCTAGCTTAGATGAGATGACATTTTATTTTTAAGTGTTTGAGTGTGTCTCTTCAGCAGAAACTTTTTATGGGTGAGGGTGGGTTTTTTTCCAGTGTTGTATGACCAGTGAAACATTCCTTAAAGCTTAGAGCCTTCTTGAAAAATTGATCACCCATTCTCGCAGATGGACCTAGGCTAGATTGAATAAAGGAATGAGCTTAAAGGAAGAATGAAGAGTAAAACTGTATCATAAGTACCTTAAAATATGAATAGGGAATACCCTGGCAGTCTAGTGGTTAGGGCTCTGCACTCTCACTGCCGAGGGTCTGGGTTTAAGCCATGTGGTGTTAGGGAGCGGGGGGGTGGGGGGGGTGGGGGGTGGGGAACACCAAAAAACAAAGAAATGAGTATTTAACTGTGTTTTTGTCTTGCCAAAAAAGTCTTTTAATAGTGCAGGCAATTTCAGCCACCACACCTCATAGTACTGAGCATATGTTCTTGTGAGATTATGATTGTTGTTGAAGAAAGTGAATTTGTTCTTTTTCGTTCTCAGTTCTCCCAAGCCTTATAATTTGACCACCATCTCATAATTGAGTGTGACTCTTTTGTCTAAAGATAGTTTTTTTTTAAAGTCTCTAAAGATAATAGCTTACATTTATTTGAATTAAGTACTACATGCCAGGTTCTTTTAAGAATTTACCTTAATTCATTTAATCTTCCGTTAAGCCTGATGATGTAGGTACACCGTGATCTTTATTTTAAAGAGTAAGAAACACTGAGAGAGATGGAGTAAATACCCTAAATATAGGCCATCTACTTAACAAGAGATTAAAGGGATTTTGGATTTTCTAGGTTAATTTTGACTTCATCCTACATCCTATCTGAACCTTAGAATTTAACCCGTAGATATGATACAAACTTACTGTTTTTGTTAGGTTTCTGGGAATGCTGTTTTATATTTTTCTTTATGAGTTAGAATAGTTCCATCTCCTTATAGGCCTTATCTGGTTAACCCTACCTTGTCCTTGTCTTACTTCTTCATTTAAATTGCACGTTTATTGAGGACTCGAATCAAGTCTTAATCTAACTTGCCTCTCCAGGTCCTTATTTTTCATAGAGCCCTCAGAAATATCCCCTCCTCCCGTTTTTTGGCTTCCCCCCTGCCTGCAGTGTCTTAGCTCCCCCCCAGGGATCGAACCCCCACCTCTTTGCAGTGGAAGTGCGGAGTCTTAACCACTGGACCACCAGCAGAGTCCTGAGATAACCCTTTTGAAGAGTTGTCTTTCCTAAACTGTGTTTTGACTTAAATAGTAATAATTACTTCCATTACCTCCTTTTTATTTCCCTGTAAGATGATAATAAATCAATCATTTTGCTATGACTTTGTATGTGAAAACTTCTTCAAATCTTACCTATTTAATTTAGGGAATTAGTTTAAAATAGCACTTTAAAAAGTATCCTTTCCAGGCTTCCCTGGTGGTCCAGTGGGTAAGGACACCGCCTTGCACTGCAAAGGGCACTGGTTCGATCCCTGGCCTGGGAATGATCCTATGTGCTGCGTAGTGGCTGGATTGGTGTGTCCAGTTACGAGCCAGTGCTCTGGAGCGCATGCATCCAGAGCCGGTGCTCTGCAACAGGAGAGGCCACTGTAATGGGAGGCCCACGCAGGCCGAAGAACAAAGATGGATGAAAATAAATAAAGACCAATAAAAGTGGCCAAAAATCAAAAAAAGAAAAAGTATTCTTTCCAAATATATTTCCCTTCACACTGATCAATATTTCGTAAACTTCTAGGGAACGTTTAATCATGTAACATATGCCTTTAAAATTTAGATGGTTCAGGGTACCCACCTAAGGCTTTATTTTAAACATTTACTGTTTAGTGGAGGGACTTCCCTCTTGGGAAAGTTTTCTGTGCAAATTTTGCCAGTTGTCATGAGAATATTTAAGATGCTTAGACTTCTGTTATGATTGGTAATACTCTGAAAAGTGAGCTCAGTGGAAAGATTCCTAAAATGATGTACTGACTTTTGTAGTTTTAAAGGTTCATTATACAATTAAGTAATGAGAACTGAGTTGACACAGTCTTTAGAATAATGTTAGTGTTTTGATCAGAATGGCTGTTGGAGTTACGTTCATGCACTAATTTAAAGCACTCATTGCTAACATTTTTTGTATTTTGTGCTCTCAACCTGTTTTCTGATTTATCAGGAAGATACAGAGTTTGAGTATTTTAATAGGTTGCATTGTTTTGATTATAATAAAATTGACATATACTTCTAATAAACTTGTATACCATATTTAGTGAATGGAGCTGCCTTTAACTGTATTTTAATTTAAGAACAGTGAATTAGTATATTTTACATGTCTTGTAAGCATTGTCATTATAAGTTGTACATAGCGTTAGGTTTATTTCTTTTTGATAGTAAACCTTGTCTAATTTCTCATATTATGGAAGAATAAAAATAAGAAGCTATTTGAGGAAATGATAAATCTAAGCAGAGATAGAGGTATTTTCCAGAAAGTAACCTTGGTCAGTTATTTGTAGGTAGGAGTGTGTTGATGCTATTCACAGGTTCCAAGTTACAGACTAATGGTACGTCATCTAGCATTGTTACTGCAGGCTCTGCAGAAGATCTCTGGCAATATAGAGACCATTTGCAGAGATCAGATGAACTATAGCCTGGCCTGTAGCCGTGTTGTTCCCCGCAGTGGGATTCCCGGGTGGCATGAGTGGTAAGGAATTCTCCTGCCAGACTATAAGAGACTTGGGTTTGATCCTTGAGTTGGGAAGATCCCCTGGAGTAGGAAATGGCACCCTGCTCCAGTATTCTTGCCTGGAAAATTCCATGGACAGAAGAGCCTGAAGGACTACAGTCCATGGGGTCACAAAGAGTCAGACACAACTGAGTGATTAAACTCACAGCATACATTACCCCACATAATGGGAGAGCTAAACGGTTGATGCGTATTTTGGAAATAGGATTTGGAAGACAGTAACGGTAGTGGGGAAAGAGCATTAGCCTTTGGATTCAGAAAAACCCAGGCTGGAGGTTTATGGCTAGCTAGAGGAGTTCCTGATTGCAGTACATCATGGTAATGGTGAACATTTACTGTGTCAGGTCAACACTCTGTGCTTTCACATTTTATAAAACTTGCTGAGTAGAGGAGAATGAAATACAAGTCCATCCTAAATTTAGATATCATAAGTAAAAGGCTGTGTAAACCTTAGTATTCAGGTCATTTATAGTAATCAGTCTTTTAAAGTTCTTGCTACAAGTTTTTCCTTATTGCTCTGCTTTCAAACCAAGGAGAAACTGACAGCATCTAGGTAATACTACAAGAGAATTTTAACTCTAGGGCAGTGCCCAGGTTATTTAGATGTATAGGAATTTTTTTGTATTGACTACTATTCAGAAATAGTCATGGTTTGTAGTTCAACAGTCTTCTAATTACATGGAGAATTTCTTTTACCTAACCTATGTTTGTTACTGACTCTGGGAAGAAAAGTTTTGCAGTGAAAAGAAGAAAGAAATGACTTAAAAGACAGTTTACGAGGGACTTCCCTGGTGGTCCAGTGGATAAAAATATCGCCTTGCAGTACAAGGGGCGCCGGTTCAATCCCTGGCCTGGGAACATCCCATGTGCCGCGGAGCGACTGGACTGATGTGTCCAGTTACCGAGCCAGCACTCTGGAGCGCATGCGCCCGGAGCCAGTGCTCTGCAGCAAGAGAGGCCCCTGCGGTGGGAGGCCCACACAGGCCAAAGAACAAAGATGGATGAAAATAGATGGATGAAAGACCACTAGAAGTGGCCCAAAAAAAAAAAGGTTTATGAGACCAGTGCTCTAATTCCTGAGCTACAGAGTCATTACAAGTAGTTTAGACTTCATTATGTTTGTCTTAAATCCTTATTATTCGCTGCAGATTCTAAGAGTTAGCTTCCTGAATAAAAAATATCAACATATTTTAAATATTTATTTATTTGACTGTGCTGAGTCTTTGTTGCAGCATTTGAACCCTAGTTGTGGTGTGTGAGGTCTAGTTCCCTGACAATGGTTGGAACCCAGGCTCTCTGCATCGTAGGTGCAGAGTATTAGCCGCTGGACCACGCACAAAGTCCCAGGACTATATTTTTGATACTCTTGTGTTTCTGTATCACTTAATGGATAAGTAAAGCTATGTGAGAAAAGCATTGGGAATACAACTGCTCTAAGTGAACATTTACTGTGTCAGGTCAACACTCTGTGCTTTCACATTTTATAAAACTTGCTGAGTAGAGGAGAATGAAATACAAGTCCATCCTAAATTTAGATATCATAAGTAAAAGGCTGTGTAAACCTTAGTATTCAGGTCATTTATAGTAATCAGTCTTTTAAAGTTCTTGCTACAAGTTTTTCCTTATTGCTCTGCTTTCAAACCAAGGAGAAACTGACAGCATCTAGGTAATACTACAAGAGAATTTTAACTCTAGGGCAGTGCCCAGGTTATTTAGATGTATAGGAATTTTTTTGTATTGACTACTATTCAGAAATAGTCATGGTTTGTAGTTCAACAGTCTTCTAATTACATGGAGAATTTCTTTTACCTAACCTATGTTTGTTACTGACTCTGGGAAGAAAAGTTTTGCAGTGAAAAGAAGAAAGAAATGACTTAAAAGACAGTTTACGAGGGACTTCCCTGGTGGTCCAGTGGATAAAAATATCGCCTTGCAGTACAAGGGGCGCCGGTTCAATCCCTGGCCTGGGAACATCCCATGTGCCGCGGAGCGACTGGACTGATGTGTCCAGTTACCGAGCCAGCACTCTGGAGCGCATGCGCCCGGAGCCAGTGCTCTGCAGCAAGAGAGGCCCCTGCGGTGGGAGGCCCACACAGGCCAAAGAACAAAGATGGATGAAAATAGATGGATCAATAAAAAGGTTTATGAGACCAGTGCTCTAATTCCTGAGCTACAGAGTCATTACAAGTAGTTTAGACTTCATTATGTTTGTCTTAAATCCTTATTATTCGCTGCAGATTCTAAGAGTTAGCTTCCTGAATAAAAAATATCAACATATTTTAAATATTTATTTATTTGACTGTGCTGAGTCTTTGTTGCAGCATTTGAACCCTAGTTGTGGTGTGTGAGGTCTAGTTCCCTGACAATGGTTGGAACCCAGGCTCTCTGCATCGTAGGTGCAGAGTATTAGCCGCTGGACCACGCACAAAGTCCCAGGACTATATTTTTGATACTCTTGTGTTTCTGTATCACTTAATGGATAAGTAAAGCTATGTGAGAAAAAGCATTGGGAATACAACTGCTCTAAGATAATGAATTTGAACTAAATCATTATTTAGAAAGGAAGTAAAAAATCTCTTAAATATGAAGGAAATTTAAATTGCTTATGTTATACACAACAAATATTTTCCCTTTTTCCCATATGTCACATTACCTACAAACACTATCTATTTCCAAGTAGTATAATAGCAACAATGTTAAGCAATTACCTTTTTTTCTTAAATCAGTGTGTTAACATAGAACTGTAATTTAGAGTCTGAGGACCTGAAGTTTTTGTTTTGCTTCCCTTATTTTCAGTAAACCTTTTGAACTTCACACAGAAGAGCTAGGAATAATATCTGCTTTTAACATGTTTAATTTCAATAGCACTGTGAGATAGTGGAGAGGAATAAATTCCTAAGTTATGTAAAATTTAAAATTCTCTAGATGATTGAAGTAAATATTGTGCAGTCATTCTGAAGCACAGAATGCATTGCTGCAGTCTTAGAAACTAGGCTTTTAGGTAGCTTGATTTCTTAAAAAATCTCATTTAACACCAAAGTGCTGGCTGCCTTAGATATTTGTGCTCCACCACTTCAGTATTCTTTTTTTTTTTTTTTAAAGATTTATTTATTTATTTATTTATTTTGGGTGGGGGTCGGGTTGGGGAGGGAGGGGAGCGGGCGGGCCACTTTTTTTAGGCTTTCATTTCTCTATTTTCATCCGTCTTTGTTCTTTGGCTCCTGTGGGCCTCCCATCGCAGTGGCCTCTGTTGTCGCAGAGCACCGGCTCTGGGCGCATGCGCTCCAGAGCTCCGGCTCGGTAATTGGACACATCGGTCCAGCCACTCCTCAGCACGTGGGATCTTCCCAGGCCGGGGAATGGAACTGGCGCCCCTTGCACTGCAAGGCGGTGTCCTTACCCACTGGACCACCAAGGAACCCCCAAGATGGTAGTATTTGAATGAAAACTCAAAAAGTGAGGTTTTTTTTTTTCCTTTTCTGGAATATATGTCTTTTCTGAGTTTCTAGTGTAGTTGTTCTTTTTTAAAAGTTTTTATTGTTTTACACTTTTTTTTGTTTTAAATTTTGACCTGTTTTATTGGTTTTTTAAAAATTTTTATTTATTTTCATCCCTATTTTTTCTTTGCCTTTTGTGAGCCTCCCATGTGGTCAGGCTGTCTGTGTGAAAAGTTACGTTGTTGTGTGTGTGTGTGTGTGTATCTGTGTGTGTGTTTCCTTACTCAGAAAGGAATGGTACAGTTTATTTGGCTGCTTGGCTTAGCCGAGGTAGGGAGGACAAAGTCGTCCTCAGTCCCAAGTTTGCGCAACTGCTTCTTTTTAGGCCTATGTCTTAGGACTTTTTGGTTTTTGTACACTGAACTCCTGAAGAGCTTCCTGGATTAATCAGGGTTAGGATTTGTTTTACTTACCATGGTCCAAAGGTGTCTAATCCTTCAGGAGAGTAATGGACAAGACAGTCGATGAGGAATGTCGAGTCAGTGCTCTGCTGAGGTCTGTGTCTCAGAAGTTGATAGGACAGTATTTCCAGTCAAACATTTATGCCTCAAATTAGCCTCTTCGGTGGAAGGTGGACCTCCAACATTGGACTCAAATCACTAAAATTATACCCTGAGTACTGGCAGGTACATTTTCATGATTTTGCCTCATTTGTCTTCTCTTGGGGCTGTTTAATACTACCTTGAATGTGTGCTGCTCTCTAATAATCTTGCACCTGAAACAGTCTTGCTTTCAAGCATTTTTTTTTTGGGTAACATCTGATAAACTAAAAAAAGCAAAAGAACAAGAAGATTCTCCCAGGGTAATTAATTTTTGGTTAAATACTATTTTATTAATCTGGTGTTATTCATTATTAGAAATGTCTGTCAGTGCAGCAGTTTGTTGAAATTATTGCTAGAGCTGAGTAACAAACAGGGTGAGAAGGTTGAATTATGACTTTTAGAGTAAATTGTTTCAGTGTCCTTTGTAATAACACTTCTCAACAGCTTGTTAGGAATTGACTAGGAAACAACTTGGTTTCTCTTACAAATTTTTGAGCAAGTCAGTTTTCACAGACATAGTATGGCCCCTGTATTTACTACCCTCTTGCTTTGTTTGCATAGCCAAGAGGGTGCCTGCCCGCTCTAACCAGCGTCTCAGTCAGTGGTCTTTTGTGTAGATCGGGGCACGAGGATTGTGGGGCGAGTGCTCAGAACTCTGCAGATTGTGGAAATACTATAATGTTTTTTGCTTTAGCCTAGAGGATGTTTGTGGCTTCTCTGCTAATGCCTGGGGCTTGCATGGTAGGTACTGTGCTCTTATGGGCTGTTTGATTTGTTGTCTGAGGACAGAAGTTATTATGGAGAGGCTTTATACCTGGCTTTACCAGTGTTTAGATGTTGAAAAAGATAATCTTATTTCTTGAAAGTGTGAGCTGAAACTCACTGGCTCCTGCTTCTGTTCCTTTTCTTTAGAGTTTGCTTGGCCATCCTGGTGCATATTCATGGAAATTCATGGGTTCTTGATTGTAAAGAATACATATATAAATTTGCTGTGAAATTTGAGTTCTTCTTAATATTTCTGTTTCAGATATTTAAAAACGAGTTTGAGAAATTTATCATTTTAATCATCTAATTAGCTGTGGCCTGTAAAACTTGCTGATACCCAGCAGTCCCTTGTTTTTATTCATGGAGAAATTGATTTCATGATTTTTACTGAGATGGAGACTTATTTTTAGGGATACAGCATTCTGGCCTATGGAATATGTTCCATAGCAAAGACAGAGAAAGTATCTGATTCTAGAATCATTTGTAAATCTGATGTGAAAATATAACAGTTTTCCCATATTTTAGCTTTTGTATGTTCTGAAATTGGTGAAAACTATAATAAAACTTTAAACTTGTTTTTCTCTTTAATTTTGCTGATGAGTTTCATGGCTCACAACTTATGTATATGAAGAATATTTTAGATTAACATCCAGTAATCTAAACTGTAACTACTGTTATTTGGTTATCCTTAAGAAAGCATTCTTGTTTTTGGACATGTGCCCCAAATACTTGTTAATTATTGTATTTCCTTTAGGCTGAGTAACAAACAGGGTTGTTAGCTTTGAAATTGATTTTTATAACACTTCTCAACAGCTTGTTAGGAATTGACTAGGAAACAACTTGGTTTCTCTTACAAATTTTTGAGCAAGTCAGTTTTCACAGACATAGTATGGCCCCTGTATTTACTACCCTCTTGCTTTGTTTGCATAGCCAAGAGGGTGCCTGCCCGCTCTAACCAGCGTCTCAGTCAGTGGTCTTTTGTGTAGATCGGGGCACGAGGATTGTGGGGCGAGTGCTCAGAACTCTGCAGATTGTGGAAATACTATAATGTTTTTTGCTTTAGCCTAGAGGATGTTTGTGGCTTCTCTGCTAATGCCTGGGGCTTGCATGGTAGGTACTGTGCTCTTATGGGCTGTTTGATTTGTTGTCTGAGGACAGAAGTTATTATGGAGAGGCTTTATACCTGGCTTTACCAGTGTTTAGATGTTGAAAAAGATAATCTTATTTCTTGAAAGTGTGAGCTGAAACTCACTGGCTCCCTGCTTCTGTTCCTTTTCTTTAGAGTTTGCTTGGCCATCCTGGTGCATATTCATGGAAATTCATGGGTTCTTGATTGTAAAGAATACATATATAAATTTGCTGTGAAATTTGAGTTCTTCTTAATATTTCTGTTTCAGATATTTAAAAACGAGTTTGAGAAATTTATCATTTTAATCATCTAATTAGCTGTGGCCTGTAAAACTTGCTGATACCCAGCAGTCCCTTGTTTTTATTCATGGAGAAATTGATTTCATGATTTTTACTGAGATGGAGACT
This sequence comes from Tragulus kanchil, assembly GCA_022376925.1. Lineage (NCBI taxonomy): Eukaryota > Metazoa > Chordata > Mammalia > Artiodactyla > Tragulidae > Tragulus > Tragulus kanchil. The sequence goes on along the minus strand of JAIOJX010000030.1, from coordinate 223,676,446 downwards.
TATTTTTAGGGATACAGCATTCTGGCCTATGGAATATGTTCCATAGCAAAGACAGAGAAAGTATCTGATTCTAGAATCATTTGTAAATCTGATGTGAAAATATAACAGTTTTCCCATATTTTAGCTTTTGTATGTTCTGAAATTGGTGAAAACTATAATAAAACTTTAAACTTGTTTTTCTCTTTAATTTTGCTGATGAGTTTCATGGCTCACAACTTATGTATATGAAGAATATTTTAGATTAACATCCAGTAATCTAAACTGTAACTACTGTTATTTGGTTATCCTTAAGAAAGCATTCTTGTTTTTGGACATGTGCCCCAAATACTTGTTAATTATTGTATTTCCTTTAGGCTGAACCTCCTATCTGAAACGCTTCTCTTTGTACGCATTCTTTGCATTCTGTATGATCTTAAGCATGTTTAAAAACACATGTCTGTGTTTCTTCAGTAGGAGCACTGTGGTTTAATACCACCTTTTATTTTCAGCAGTGTATGTTTAGGACAAATGGATGTGTGTGTTAGTGGAACATGTTTGTAGTTCGGTGTAACAGAGCAGGTGAGCAAGAATGGTGCTTGACTTTATTTTTAAACTAAAACAGTTGTGAAGAAAAATGCCAAACAACATTAGGAAATCAGACTTTGGAAATAGCTTAAGCATGGTTGAATTCCATAATGGCTTCAACTGGCTAATATCAGCTGGTTCTTGTCTGTCTGGAATCTGTCTGGTAGAGCTGTTATAATGATTGGCTGACTGCCAGCCAACAGTTACACTGCGTTGCTTCTACAGTTGCAGAAATCCACAACTCTCAGTGTTCTAGTCCTAGAGTGTAGTGTCTCTACATGTGTTAGTTGCTTAGTCATGTTTGACTCTTTGGGACCCCTTGGACTGTAGCCTGCCAGACTCCTATGTACTCGGATTTTCTAGGCAAGAATACTGGAGTGGGTTGCCATTTTCTTCTTCAGGGGATCTTCCTGACCCTGACCCAGGGATCGATCCCAGGTCCCCTACATTGTAGGCAGACTCTTTATCCTCTGAACCACTAAAATCCCCAGCATAGTGTGGTTCATAAATGATTGGACTGAGTTTCTTTTAGAACTCAGAACTGACTGGACCTAGATGCCAGCCTTTATTATTCATTCAGGAAGTGTCTTAATGGCCAGTTATATGCTAGACACTGTTAAAAGTGGTGGGATTTTTAAGGTGAAATGAACTTAGATTCTTGGAGCATACTGTCTCACATAGACAGTCACTGGGTAGGCAGATACCTAATATAATTTCAAAGTATTATAATGGATGATATAAAATACGGTGAAGAGTGAAGCTCAGTAAAGAGAGAAAGATGATGGGGAGGGGCACGGTACACTGAAGCAGAGTGGGCAGGGAATTCCCTTTGAGGAGTGACATTTGAGTGGAAACAGGATTGACAAGCTAGCAACAAGAAGGCCAGTATGCAGAAATAGATGAACACAGAGAAGGATAGGAGATAAGGTAGAGAATGAAGATAGAGGCCAGGTCATCATTGCAAGACCTTGTAGGTCATAGTTAAAGAATTCAGGTTTTATTTTGAATATGATAGGGAACCAGTCACACTCAAAATAAGGACTTAAGCAGAGCAGTCTTGTGACCAGATGTGTGCTTTAAGGTCCTCGGTAGAGAGTAGATTCAGTGGTTTCAAGAGTGGACATAGCGACACCTGGTGTAATCTAGGCAAGAAATGATGGTGCTCCAGGTTGGATTGGTTGGATTGGGTTAAAGTGGTTGGATTTTGGAGGGTCTGACAGTAAGTGTTGAGTGGTTAAATATGGTAGGTGAGGAAAATAGTAAAGGAATCAAGGATCTTATCTAGGTTGCTCTGTTGGGTGCATAAGCACTGTTACTATCAATAATATAATACAACTGTCATGTTGTAATAGCTGTTATGGATCAAGTGCCCATTGGGTACCAGACAGTGAATTTTGCATTCTTTATAGCTTTTCATTTGCATCACATAACCACTCCACCTCTTAAAATATAGTTGTGCTTTTTTTACAGATGAAGAAATAAAGGCTTAGATGTTCTTTGCTCAGGTCCACACGGCAAAGGTTATTCATCAACAGGTCTCTTTGACTTCAGAGAGCAAGCTCAGTTTAATTAGTCATTCAGGAAGTGTCTTAATGGCCAGTTATATGCTAGACACTGTTAAAAGTGGTGGGATTTTTAAGGTGAAATGAACTTAGATTCTTGGAGCATACTGTCTCACATAGACAGTCACTGGGTAGGCAGATACCTAATATAATTTCAAAGTATTATAATGGATGATATAAAATACGGTGAAGAGTGAAGCTCAGTAAAGAGAGAAAGATGATGGGGAGGGGCACGGTACACTGAAGCAGAGTGGGCAGGAATTCCCTTTGAGGAGTGACATTTGAGTGGAAACAGGATTGACAAGCTAGCAACAAGAAGGCCAGTATGCAGAAATAGATGAACACAGAGAAGGATAGGAGATAAGGTAGAGAATGAAGATAGAGGCCAGGTCATCATTGCAAGACCTTGTAGGTCATAGTTAAAGAATTCAGGTTTTATTTTGAATATGATAGGGAACCAGTCACACTCAAAATAAGGACTTAAGCAGAGCAGTCTTGTGACCAGATGTGTGCTTTAAGGTCCTCGGTAGAGAGTAGATTCAGTGGTTTCAAGAGTGGACATAGCGACACCTGGTGTAATCTAGGCAAGAAATGATGGTGCTCCAGGTTGGATTGGTTGGATTGGGTTAAAGTGGTTGGATTTTGGAGGGTCTGACAGTAAGTGTTGAGTGGTTAAATATGGTAGGTGAGGAAAATAGTAAAGGAATCAAGGATCTTATCTAGGTTGCTCTGTTGGGTGCATAAGCACTGTTACTATCAATAATATAATACAACTGTCATGTTGTAATAGCTGTTATGGATCAAGTGCCCATTGGGTACCAGACAGTGAATTTTGCATTCTTTATAGCTTTTCATTTGCATCACATAACCACTCCACCTCTTAAAATATAGTTGTGCTTTTTTTACAGATGAAGAAATAAAGGCTTAGATGTTCTTTGCTCAGGTCCACACGGCAAAGGTTATTCATCAACAGGTCTCTTTGACTTCAGAGAGCAAGCTCAGTTTAATTAGTCATTCAACAAATACTCTTCTGGGAATTAAGTCTGCAATGGTTATCAAAGCTGAATGTGTTCTCATGGAGTTTAAGAATTTAGTTTGGGTGTTTTTTTTGTTTTTTTTTTTTAACCGTAAGAGTCTATACAGTTTTGTGGACCAAGTGTGTAGGAGGACCTTGCTTACCTGAGTGTTGGATTTTTGGTAGCCTTAATCTTCTGGACTGTAGGTTTGACCTTCAGGATAAGCCTATACTGAAGCCTTTTCATCACTCAGTAGCTTAGGGCCTCTCTAGCCTCATAGACTAGGTGCTTTCTCTTCCTCTTGTGCTCCTTAATACTCAGACTTGATTTTCTCTCTTTCTCGTATTGGATTGTTAATAGCAAATGCTGAAGAGGAGAAGAGTCAGCAGAGGTAAATACGTTCGAATCCAAAGTGATACAGAGTGCAGGAAGGGTCTGAGAGGTAGAAAGGAGACAGAGGACTCTATTGTCTTACATTCATATCATTACTGTTTTGAAACTTTTTTTATCAGACTGCCACTAATATTAGATTAAATGTCTGCTCTTTAAACCCGAAAGTTCTTTTAAGTTTCATCTTAAATCTTTGGTTTTGAATTTTACTCCGTAATAGGTATGTTATAAAAATATTTAAATTTACCTTATTAACCTCCCTGACTCATGTCTGAATAAAAGGATTGTTTTAGGAAGATCTGTATTTACATTCTGTAGATAACCAAAGGTTGCTCATTATAGTAACTTATAAATCATTATAAGTTATGATAGAGGATGAAATGATTGGATGGCATCAATGACTCAATGAACATGAGTTTGAACAAACTCAGAGAGATAGTGAAGGACAGGGAACCTTGGCATGCTGCAATTTATTGCAAAGAGTTGGACACGACTTAGTGATTGAACAACAGCAATAAATCAGTAAGAGAAAGTTGCCATATAGTCTGTTTGGAAAGCTAGGGAAGGATATTTTGTACCAAAGTATTTTAATATTTGTTAGACTTTTATGACCCTAGAGTGATCTTAAGGTGTTAAAGTTAAAAGAATCATTGTAGGTCATCTCTTTCAATTTCTTTGCTCAGGTCCACACGGCAAAGGTTATTCATCAACAGGTCTCTTTGACTTCAGAGAGCAAGCTCAGTTTAATTAGTCATTCAACAAATACTCTTCTGGGAATTAAGTCTGCAATGGTTATCAAAGCTGAATGTGTTCTCATGGAGTTTAAGAATTTAGTTTGGGTGTTTTTTTTTTTTTTAACCGTAAGAGTCTATACAGTTTTGTGGACCAAGTGTGTAGGAGGACCTTGCTTACCTGAGTGTTGGATTTTTGGTAGCCTTAATCTTCTGGACTGTAGGTTTGACCTTCAGGATAAGCCTATACTGAAGCCTTTTCATCACTCAGTAGCTTAGGGCCTCTCTAGCCTCATAGACTAGGTGCTTTCTCTTCCTCTTGTGCTCCTTAATACTCAGACTTGATTTTCTCTCTTTCTCGTATTGGATTGTTAATAGCAAATGCTGAAGAGGAGAAGAGTCAGCAGAGGTAAATACGTTCGAATCCAAAGTGATACAGAGTGCAGGAAGGGTCTGAGAGGTAGAAAGGAGACAGAGGACTCTATTGTCTTACATTCATATCATTACTGTTTTGAAACTTTTTATCAGACTGCCACTAATATTAGATTAAATGTCTGCTCTTTAAACCCGAAAGTTCTTTTAAGTTTCATCTTAAATCTTTGGTTTTGAATTTTACTCCGTAATAGGTATGTTATAAAAATATTTAAATTTACCTTATTAACCTCCCTGACTCATGTCTGAATAAAAGGATTGTTTTAGGAAGATCTGTATTTACATTCTGTAGATAACCAAAGGTTGCTCATTATAGTAACTTATAAATCATTATAAGTTATGATAGAGGATGAAATGATTGGATGGCATCAATGACTCAATGAACATGAGTTTGAACAAACTCAGAGAGATAGTGAAGGACAGGGAACCTTGGCATGCTGCAATTTATTGCAAAGAGTTGGACACGACTTAGTGATTGAACAACAGCAATAAATCAGTAAGAGAAAGTTGCCATATAGTCTGTTTGGAAAGCTAGGGAAGGATATTTTGTACCAAAGTATTTTAATATTTGTTAGACTTTTATGACCCTAGAGTGATCTTAAGGTGTTAAAGTTAAAAGAATCATTGTAGGTCATCTCTTTCAATTTCATATTTTGCAGAAGAGGCAGGTAACTTGAGGTTATGTGAATAAAGTGAAATAGCATTTAAACGCCTATTATGCTCAGGGCCTAGCTCATAGTAGATGTGTAAAAGATGCTTCTATTTTTTTCCCCTATGGATTTGCTTTCTTTTTTTTTTTTGCCTCTAAGTCATCATTTATTTTTCATCCATCTTTATTCTTTGGCATGTGTGGGCCTCCCATCGCACTGGCCTCTCGTTGCAGAGCACTGGCTCTGGGTGCATGCGTTCCAGAGTGCTGGCTCGTAATTGGACACAGCGGCCCAGCCACTCCTCAGCATGTTGAATCTTCCTGGGCCGGGGATCAAACCGGTGCCCCCTGCACTGCAAGGCGGACTCTTTACCCACTGGACCACCAGGGGAGGCCCCCCCCTCCTTTTTTTTTTCCTTAATCTGTCAAGTCTGTTCCTTATTTCAGTGTCTAGAAATTTTATTTTCTTGGTCCTAGTGATGGATGTGTTCCAGAGAAAAATTGAACAAGAAAACATCTGGTATTTTGTCCCCTGCCTGTTCTTGGATCTTCCCTTGAGATTTGTTGAAGAACAGAGCGACAAGGGCTTAAGAAAACCCGTGTTGCTGGCCTGGTTTGTTGTGTGTATGTGTTTTATAAATAATGGAAATATCTGAGAAGCTTGAAGTTAAATGTATCACCTGAGTGCTTATTGTACCTTTAAGAGTATATATAATAGGTCATTTTTTATTTTTTTTGAAAGATTTATTTATTTATTTATTTTGGGCGGGGGGTCGGGTTGGGAAGGGAGGGGAGCGGGCGGGCCACTTCTATTGGTCTTCCATTTCTCTATTTTTCATCTTTGTTCTTTGGCTCCTGCGGGCCTCCCATCGTGGTGGCATCTGTTGTCGCAGAGTGCCGGCTCTGGGCTCATGCGCTCCAGAGCTCCGGCGTGCTCCAGAGCTCCGGCTCAGCGATTGGACACATCAGTCCAGCCGCTCTGCGGCACGTGGGATCTTCCCAGGCCAGGGATCGAACCGGCGCCCCTTGCACTGCAAGGCGGTGTCCTTATCCACTGGACCACCAGGGGAAACCCAATAGGTCATTTTAAAGATATTTCTCTAATATGTATAGTTCTTTCCTTTAATACCTTGACTTGGTGATCGTTCCCTGTAAGTCAGTGAAGTGGACACCTGTTGTTTGTTTCTGTTACCCTCTTTCATTGTAACTTTGCCCATGTTTTTTTCTGAGGAACTGTCAGCCCTTATTCCCTATTATATAACCATTCAGTTTTAATGAGTTTGACTTCATCTTCAGCTCTAGTGGAGAGCCTTATCAGCTTCATGCAGTCAGTAAAGGTCAACCCTTTGGATGTAATGGTTTGTCCACAGTGACTTACTGGAGGCCAGAGAGATGTGAAGTCATGTGCGAGGGCTCCTTATTCTGAAGAGCTTCCCTGGGAAATGCTGTTTACTTGAAGGCATTACCAGAATGGTCCAAAAAGCAGATCTGAATTTGTCCCCTGTCAGGGGAACTATTTACATTGTATTTACATTATATTAGGTGTTATAAGTAATCTAGAGATGATTTAAAGTGTATGGAAGAATGTGTGTACATTATATGCAAGTATTATGTCTTTTTTTTTTAAATTAATTAATTTATTTTTTTACATGTATGTTCCAGATCATTCATATGCATATCCCTGGGCCCTCCCCCCCCCCCCATCCCTCCAGACCATCGCCCCAAGTGGTTGTAGGTACTCCTATTCCCTTAGCACAATGACAATAGCTATCTTTTCCACACATGACAGTATAGGCTTCCATGTTACTCCCTCCATGCCTCCCTCCCACTGTTCGGTCTCCACAATGTCTTTATGTCTGTTCTCTGTTTTTTCATGAGTTCACTGCGTATGTTATCATGACCATCTTACTAGATCCCATATATATGAGTTAGTATACTATACTTGTCTTTCTCTTTTTGACTTACTTCACTTTTTATGATAGGTTCTAGAGCCAGCCACCTCATTAGGACTGAGTCTTCTGCATTTCTTTTAACAGCTGAATAGTATTCCATTGTATATATGTACCAGAGCTTCTGGATCCATTCATTTAGGTTGCTTCCATGTTCTGGCTATTGTATAGAGAGCTGCAATGAGCATTGGGGTACAGGTGCCTCTTTCAGTTTTGATTTGATCAGGATATAGGCCTAATAGTGGGATTGCTGGGTCATAGGGTGCTTCTATTTTTAGTTTTTTAAGGAATCTCCATATTGTCTTCCATAGAGGTTGTATTAATTTACATTCCCACCAGCAATGCAAGAGGGTTCCCTTTTCTCCACACCCTCTCCAGCACTTGTTGTCTGTCGATTTGTTGATGATGGCCATTCTGACAGGTGTGAGGTGATCATGTCGTTTTTTTTTTTGTTTTTAATTTTTTATTTATTTTTTTACTTGCGGCGGGGGTGGGGTGGGGGGGGGGAGGGAGGGGAGTGGGCGGGCCACTTCTATTGGTCTTTCATTTCTCTATTTTCATTTGTCTTCGTTCTTTGGCTCCTGTGGGCCTCCCATCGCGGTGGCGTCTGTCATTGCAGAGCACCGGCTCTGGGCGCATGCGCTCCAGAGCTCTGGCTCGGTAATTGGACACATCAGTCCAGCCACTCCGCGGCATGTGGGATCTTCCCAGGCCAGGGATCGAACCGGCGCCCCTTGCACTGCAAGGCGGTGTCCTTACCCACTGGACCACCAGGGGAAGCCCGATTATGTCGTTTTATATAAGGTACTTGAGTGTCCTTGGACTTTGTTATCCAAAGAGGGTCCTGGAACCAATCCCTTACAGATACCTAGGATGACTATACCACATTTTATTTATTCATTTATTATTGGAAGAGCATTTGGCCTGTTTCTGCTTTTTGACTATTAGGAATAATGCTGCTGTGAACTTTTGATGTCCTGAGGTTCTAAAATGGACTTCCCAAGTGGCTGAGGTAAAGAATTCACCTGCTAAGCAGGAGACTTGGGTTCGATCCCTGGAAGAGGAAATGGCAACCCAGTTGAGTATTCTTGCTTGGGAAAACCCACGGGCAGCGAACCTGGTGGACTACAGTCCATGGGGTCCCAAAGAGTCAGACACAACTGAACAACTAAACGACAGCAGCCACTAAGGGTCTAACAACCTGCAAGTCTACCCTGAAGTCCTTTAGTTTGAGACTAGGAGAGCCAGCCACCTCATTAGGACTGAGTCTTCTGCATTTCTTTTAACAGCTGAATAGTATTCCATTGTATATATGTACCAGAGCTTCTGGATCCATTCATTTAGGTTGCTTCCATGTTCTGGCTATTGTATAGAGAGCTGCAATGAGCATTGGGGTACAGGTGCCTCTTTCAGTTTTGATTTGATCAGGATATAGGCCTAATAGTGGGATTGCTGGGTCATAGGGTGCTTCTATTTTTAGTTTTTTAAGGAATCTCCATATTGTCTTCCATAGAGGTTGTATTAATTTACATTCCCACCAGCAATGCAAGAGGGTTCCCTTTTCTCCACACCCTCTCCAGCACTTGTTGTCTGTCGATTTGTTGATGATGGCCATTCTGACAGGTGTGAGGTGATCATGTCGTTTTTTTTTTTTTTTTTTTTTAAAGATTTTATTTATTTATTTACTTTCGGCAGGGGTTGGGTTGGGGAGGGGAGGGAGGGGAGTGGGCGGGCCACTTCTATTGGTCTTTCATTTCTCTATTTTCATTTGTCTTCGTTCTTTGGCTCCTGTGGGCCTCCCATCGCGGTGGCGTCTGTCATTGCAGAGCACCGGCTCTGGGCGCATGCGCTCCAGAGCTCTGGCTCGGTAATTGGACACATCAGTCCAGCCACTCCGCGGCATGTGGGATCTTCCCAGGCCAGGGATCGAACCGGCGCCCCTTGCACTGCAAGGCGGTGTCCTTACCCACTGGACCACCAGGGGAAGCCCGATTATGTCGTTTTATATAAGGTACTTGAGTGTCCTTGGACTTTGTTATCCAAAGAGGGTCCTGGAACCAATCCCTTACAGATACCTAGGATGACTATACCACATTTTATTTATTCATTTATTATTGGAAGAGCATTTGGCCTGTTTCTGCTTTTTGACTATTAGGAATAATGCTGCTGTGAACTTTTGATGTCCTGAGGTTCTAAAATGGACTTCCCAAGTGGCTGAGGTAAAGAATTCACCTGCTAAGCAGGAGACTTGGGTTCGATCCCTGGAAGAGGAAATGGCAACCCAGTTGAGTATTCTTGCTTGGGAAAACCCACGGGCAGCGAACCTGGTGGACTACAGTCCATGGGGTCCCAAAGAGTCAGACACAACTGAACAACTAAACGACAGCAGCCACTAAGGGTCTAACAACCTGCAAGTCTACCCTGAAGTCCTTTAGTTTGAGACTAGGAGAGAGAGAAGCCTGATGATTTTTGTTGCACTGGGCAGACTTTTGAAAGGTAGCAGAATAGTTTATTAGGTTTTATTTTGGAAATATTGAAAGTAACCAGAATGGTTTATTTTTATGGCCACACAGTTTTTGGAATCTTAGTTTCTCAGCTGAGGATTGAACCTGGTCCCCCAGCAGTGAAAGTGCAAAGTCCTAACCACTGAACCACCAGAGATTTCCTGGAGGAGTTTTCCTTTTTTTTAAAAAAAAATGGGTTGGCCGAAAAAGCTCATTCATGTTTTCCTGTAACATAACAGGAGAAACCTCAGTGAACTTTTATTTTTTTAAAATTTTGGCCTCCTTTGTTGGTCCCTTTACTCATTTATTTTCATCCATCTTCACTCTCTGACCTGTGTGGGCCTCCAGTTGCAGTGGCCTCTCTCGTTGCAGAGGCTCTGGGCACATGCACTCTATAGCACTGACTCACAGTTGGACATACTGGTCCAGCCAGTCCGCGGCACGTGGGATCTTCCCGGGGTCGAACTGCACCCCTTGCACTGGCAGGTGAACTCTTTACCCACTGGTCCACCAGGGAAGCCTCCCAGTGAATGTTTTGGCCAACCCGATATTACATTTGGAGTTCACAGGGGTCCTAAATTCCAAGTTAGAGACAGGTCTGATTTAGTCGTTTGTACCTCATTTTTAAGATGAAGCCACAAGGTCCAAGGAGATGCGCAGGCTTTCCGGTGCCTCCAAATGTAGTATCAGTTACTTTAATGGTGTTTTGACCATTAATGATCAACATTCTATCTTTTAAAAAAAGAAAACAAAGACATGGTAGGTTTAGACAACTATAAACATTCTTCGTGAAAAAAATTATTGTGTTTGATAATAACTAGAATTGGCTGAGGTAAGAATTCACCTGCTAAGCAGGAGACTTGGGTTCGATCTGGAAGAGGAAATGGCAACCCAGTTGAGTATTCTTGCTTGGGAAAACCCACGGGCAGCGAACCTGGTGGACTACAGTCCATGGGGTCCCAAAGAGTCAGACACAACTGAACAACTAAACGACAGCAGCCACTAAGGGTCTAACAACCTGCAAGTCTACCCTGAAGTCCTTTAGTTTGAGACTAGGAGAGAGAAGCCTGATGATTTTTGTTGCACTGGGCAGACTTTTGAAAGGTAGCAGAATAGTTTATTAGGTTTTATTTTGGAAATATTGAAAGTAACCAGAATGGTTTATTTTTATGGCCACACAGTTTTTGGAATCTTAGTTTCTCAGCTGAGGATTGAACCTGGTCCCCCAGCAGTGAAAGTGCAAAGTCCTAACCACTGAACCACCAGAGATTTCCTGGAGGAGTTTTCCTTTTTTTTAAAAAAAAATGGGTTGGCCGAAAAAGCTCATTCATGTTTTCCTGTAACATAACAGGAGAAACCTCAGTGAACTTTTATTTTTTTAAAATTTTGGCCTCCTTTGTTGGTCCCTTTACTCATTTATTTTCATCCATCTTCACTCTCTGACCTGTGTGGGCCTCCAGTTGCAGTGGCCTCTCTCGTTGCAGAGGCTCTGGGCACATGCACTCTATAGCACTGACTCACAGTTGGACATACTGGTCCAGCCAGTCCGCGGCACGTGGGATCTTCCCGGGATCGAACCGGTACCCCTTGCACTGGCAGGTGAACTCTTTACCCACTGGTCCACCAGGGAAGCCTCCCAGTGAATGTTTTGGCCAACCCGATATTACATTTGGAGTTCACAGGGGTCCTAAATTCCAAGTTAGAGACAGGTCTGATTTAGTCGTTTGTACCTCATTTTTAAGATGAAGCCACAAGGTCCAAGGAGATGCGCAGGCTTTCCCGGTGCCTCCAAATGTAGTATCAGTTACTTTAATGGTGTTTTGACCATTAATGATCAACATTCTATCTTTTAAAAAAAGAAAACAAAGACATGGTAGGTTTAGACAACTATAAACATTCTTCGTGAAAAAAAAAAATTATTGTGGTAAAATATAGATAATAAACTGACCACCATGTACCACGTACATTAAATATAATCTACTGCACAGTTCATTGGGATTAAGTACCTTTACACTGTGTCACAGTTGTCACCACTGTCTCTAGAACGTTTTCATCGTTCCATACTGCGACTCTGTACCCCTGACTCCCCCCCTCCCCCCACCCAGCTCCCCACTCCTGTCCCTGCCAACTGCCATCCTACTTTCTTTACAAATCTGACACTCTAGGTATGTCGTGTAAGTGGAATCATAAACAGCATTTGTCCCTTTGTGACTGGGTTAGTTCACTTTGTAATGTCTTCAGGGTTCATGTAGCATGTATCAAAATCCCCTTTTTAAGACTGAACGATACTTCCTTGTATATATGTATGTATATAGCATATTTTGTTATCGATTCATTTGTCAGTAGACACTGAAGTTGTGTCCATCTTTTTTTTTAATTTTATTTATTTTTTAAAGGCCTTTTTTTTTTTTTTGGCCACTTCCATTGGTCTTTTAGTTATTTGTTTTCATCCATCTTTGTTATTTGGGCTGGGTTGGTCTCCCATCGCAGTGGCCTCTCTTGTCACAGAGCACTGGCTCTGGGCGCGTGCGCTCCAGAGCTCCAGCTCGTTAGTTTGTGTCCTTCTTTTGGCTGTTGGAAATAGTACTATCAACTTGGGTGTGCAAATACTTCTGAATTCCTGCTTTCAATTCTATTGGGTCTGTATCCAGATGTGGACTTGCTGGATCATATAGTAATTCTAATTTTAACTTTTTGAGGAAGTACTATACTGTTTTCTGTAGAGGCTATCCCATTTTACATTTCCAGTGGCAATGTACAAGAGTTCCAATTTCTTTATATCCTTGCCAACACTTCTGTCTCTTCATTCCTGCCTCTCTTTTTCTCTGTTTGAAAATAGTCCTGTGAAGTGCTGTCCCATTGTGTTGTTGATTTTCATTTCCTTAAAGATTAATGATGTTGAGGACATTGTCATGTTCTTCTTGACTGTTTCTGTATCTTTTTTGGAAAAATGTCTATTCATATCCCTTTGCCTATTTTGAAATTGGGTTGTCTTTTTTGTTATTGAGTCCTAAGAATTACTATTATTATTAAAATTTATTTGTTTTTTGTTTGGTTGCTCCAGGTCTTAGTTACAACATGTGGGGTCTACTTCCCTCACCAGGGATTGAACCTGGGCCCCTGGCACTGGGAGCGCAGAGTTTTAGCCACTGGACCACCAGGGGAGTCCTCTAAAAATTCTTTAGTCTGTATTCTATAGAATGTTTATATTCTAGATGCAATTCCCTTATCAGATACATAATTTGTAAATTCCACCCCCCCCCCCCGTTATTTGGGTTTTTAATTTTCCTGATTGTGTTCTTTTAAGCATATAAGGTTTTAATTTTGATAAAGTTCAGCTTATCTGTTTTTCTTTTGTTGTGCCTTTAGTGTTTTTTCCTCAAGACCACTGCCAAATTCAAGGTCATCCAGATTTACTCTTTTTTTTTTTTTTAAGTGTTTTATTGTTTTAGCTGTTGAAGAATTTAGGTCTTCATCGATTGGTTTAACTTTTGTATGTGTTCTGAAGTAGGGGGGCAGGTCTACTCTTGTGCATGTGGACGTCTGAATTGGTTGGCCCCCTTCTCAGTTCTGTTGATCCACATATCTGTTGTTATGACACCACCATGTTGTAATAAGTTTGTGTAATAAGTTTTGACTTTGGGAATTATGATGCCTCAAACTTTGTTCTTTTTCAAGATTATTTTGGCTATTCTGGGTCCCTTGAATTTCCATGTGCATTTTAGGGTTAACTTGTCAAAATCTACGAAGAAACTGGCAAAGAAGCCTCTTCCGTTAGAGATTATGTTCAATCTGTAGGTCAGTTTGCAGAATATTGCTCTCAATCGTAATTTGCTTTGACTGTTTTGAACATACATGAGCCAATCACGGGAGCCAATGCTTTATATGCCAGTTTCTGTAGAGGTATCCCATTTATTAGTGCATCTTTTTTTTGCCAACACTTCTGTCTCTTCATTCCTGCCTCTCTTTTTCTCTGTTTGAAAATAGTCCTGTGAAGTGCTGTCCCATTGTGTTGTTGATTTTCATTTCCTTAAAGATTAATGATGTTGAGGACATTGTCATGTTCTTCTTGACTGTTTCTGTATCTTTTTTGGAAAAATGTCTATTCATATCCCTTTGCCTATTTTGAAATTGGGTTGTCTTTTTTGTTATTGAGTCCTAAGAATTACTATTATTATTAAAATTTATTTGTTTTTTGTTTGGTTGCTCCAGGTCTTAGTTACAACATGTGGGGTCTACTTCCCTCACCAGGGATTGAACCTGGGCCCCTGGCACTGGGAGCGCAGAGTTTTAGCCACTGGACCACCAGGGGAGTCCTCTAAAAATTCTTTAGTCTGTATTCTATAGAATGTTTATATTCTAGATGCAATTCCCTTATCAGATACATAATTTGTAAATTCCACCCCCCCCCCCCGTTATTTGGGTTTTTAATTTTCCTGATTGTGTTCTTTTAAGCATATAAGGTTTTAATTTTGATAAAGTTCAGCTTATCTGTTTTTCTTTTGTTGTGCCTTTAGTGTTTTTTCCTCAAGACCACTGCCAAATTCAAGGTCATCCAGATTTACTCTTTTTTTTTTTTTTAAGTGTTTTATTGTTTTAGCTGTTGAAGAATTTAGGTCTTCATCGATTGGTTTAACTTTTGTATGTGTTCTGAAGTAGGGGAGCAGGTCTACTCTTGTGCATGTGGACGTCTGAATTGGTTGGCCCCCTTCTCAGTTCTGTTGATCCACATATCTGTTGTTATGACACCACCATGTTGTAATAAGTTTGTGTAATAAGTTTTGACTTTGGGAATTATGATGCCTCAAACTTTGTTCTTTTTCAAGATTATTTTGGCTATTCTGGGTCCCTTGAATTTCCATGTGCATTTTAGGGTTAACTTGTCAAAATCTACGAAGAAACTGGCAAAGAAGCCTCTTCCGTTAGAGATTATGTTCAATCTGTAGGTCAGTTTGCAGAATATTGCTCTCAATCGTAAATTTGCTTTGACTGTTTTGAACATACATGAGCCAGCATTCACCAGGGAAGCCCAGGATCAGTCTTTATATGCTCTCAGTTTCAAATCAAGTTTCTGCTTGGATCCTTGCTCCACTCAGTTGTTGTGGGGCTTCAAGGGGGCAGGATCATGAATATAAACAGATAAACATTGCTGCTTGGGACTTATTCCTGTGGGTGAAGGAAGGAAATTTTCGTAAGAGGAGTGTGGGATTAAGAGACAACATAGGGACTTCCCTGGTGGTCCAGTGGGTAAGGACACCGCCTTGCAGTGCAAGGGGCGCCAGTTCGATTCCCGGCCTGGGAAGAGCCCACGTGCCGTGGAGCAGCTGGACCGATGTGTCCAATTACCGAGCTGGAACTCTGGAGCGCATGCGCCCAGAGCCGGTGCTCTGCGACGACACAGGCCACTGTGATGGGAGGCCCACACGGGCCAAAGAACAAAGATGGATGAAACTAGATAACTGAAAGACCAATAGAAGTGGCCCGCCTGCTCCCCTCCCTCCCCACCCCACCCTCCCACCCCCCCAAAAAAATCTTTAAAAAAAAAAAAAAAGAGACAACATAGGCATAGTTGTTCACCATGCTTTTCATTGATGGAGGCAGTATATGTTGGCCAGCGTGGACAGGCTGTGGAACACTTGGAGAGTATAGTGACTTAGAAGCCTTGAGGTGCATCTGCGGTTGGGGCAGGAGGAAGCATAGAAGCCAGCAAAGCAGGTGCAGGAGATACAGCTGGAGACAGAAGAAAGCCCTGGAAGTGTAGTATAATGAAAGTCTTATAGGAGGAAGAGAGGAGGATCTTTAGGCCCAGAAATACTCTGGCTTTAATTCCTAGGATTTTATCGATCAGACTTGCTTAAAAGCTTGACAGATTAATGGCAGAGTACAGGTCATTTATTTAAAGAATGCATTAAGGTCCGTCAAAGCTGTGGTCTTTTCAGTAGTCATGTATGGATGTGAGTTGTACCATGAAGAAGGCCGAGCACCAAATAATTGTTGCCTTTAAACCGTGGTGGTGGAGAAGACTCTTGAGAGTCCCTTGGACTGCAAGGAGATCAAACCAGTCAGTCCTAAAGGAAATCAACCCTGAATATTCTTTGGAAGGACTGATGCTGAGGTTCCAGTATTTTGGCCACCTGATGCAAAGAGACGACTCATAGGAAAAGACCCTGATGCTGGGAAAAAGTGGGGTCAGAAGGGGATGACAGAGTGCAAAATGGTTGGATGGCATCACAATGCAGTGGACATGTGTTTGAGCAGGATCCAGGAGATGGTGAAGGACGGGGAAGCCTCGTGTGCTGCAGTCCATGGCGTTGCAAAGAATTGGGCACGACTGAGAGAACCGAACTGATTGGCTTTGCTAGACTGGTGTTTCACCAGTTTCAGTCTTTGAAGTACCGTCTTCCTGACTTTTACTAGAACAGAGAACCACCTGTAGTGTGCTTATTTAATATTTTTTCTTAAAATAACTTTTTTTTTTTTTCCTGTGCTCTATGTCTTGTAGGATCTTAGTTCCCCAACCAGGGATCAAACCACTGGGCAGACCGCCTGGGTTTTCCTTAGAAGTTTAATTTTTAAAAAGGTACAAAGTAGTTTAAGGCTGTTGAGTTATAGAGAGAAGGACTGGGTGCTAATAGCATCAACTGCAGGAGCAAAGCCTTAAGGGTGGATGATGGTTACTCTCCTGTGTTGACTTCTTTTGCACAAAAATGTTATAAGGACTTCCGAAATACACAGTCCAAATGAACCCAGAAGAAGCTGCCAGGAAAATAGGGATTACATACAGTATTATATTCCTTTGCTAATTTCTTTAAATATAATAAAAACAGTATTAAATTTTAGTTAGATATTAGAGTTTGTCAGTAGCTTTGAATTTTGTTTCTTTTTAAATGAATATTAAGAAGTATTAAAGATACCAAACTGGTAATTCTTTATTCCTAGGATGAGCTTGAAAACCAGATTAATGGCAGAGTACAGGTCATTTATTTAAAGAATGCATTAAGGTCCGTCAAAGCTGTGGTCTTTTCAGTAGTCATGTATGGATGTGAGTTGTACCATGAAGAAGGCCGAGCACCAAATAATTGTTGCCTTTAAACCGTGGTGGTGGAGAAGACTCTTGAGAGTCCCTTGGACTGCAAGGAGATCAAACCAGTCAGTCCTAAAGGAAATCAACCCTGAATATTCTTTGGAAGGACTGATGCTGAGGTTCCAGTATTTTGGCCACCTGATGCAAAGAGACGACTCATAGGAAAAGACCCTGATGCTGGGAAAAAGTGGGGTCAGAAGGGGATGACAGAGTGCAAAATGGTTGGATGGCATCACAATGCAGTGGACATGTGTTTGAGCAGGATCCAGGAGATGGTGAAGGACGGGGAAGCCTCGTGTGCTGCAGTCCATGGCGTTGCAAAGAATTGGGCACGACTGAGAGAACCGAACTGATTGGCTTTGCTAGACTGGTGTTTCACCAGTTTCAGTCTTTGAAGTACCGTCTTCCTGACTTTTACTAGAACAGAGAACCACCTGTAGTGTGCTTATTTAATATTTTTTCTTAAAATAACTTTTTTTTTTTTTTCCTGTGCTCTATGTCTTGTAGGATCTTAGTTCCCCAACCAGGGATCAAACCACTGGGCAGACCGCCTGGGTTTTCCTTAGAAGTTTAATTTTTAAAAAGGTACAAAGTAGTTTAAGGCTGTTGAGTTATAGAGAGAAGGACTGGGTGCTAATAGCATCAACTGCAGGAGCAAAGCCTTAAGGGTGGATGATGGTTACTCTCCTGTGTTGACTTCTTTTGCACAAAAATGTTATAAGGACTTCCGAAATACACAGTCCAAATGAACCCAGAAGAAGCTGCCAGGAAAATAGGGATTACATACAGTATTATATTCCTTTGCTAATTTCTTTAAATATAATAAAAACAGTATTAAATTTTAGTTAGATATTAGAGTTTGTCAGTAGCTTTGAATTTTGTTTCTTTTTAAATGAATATTAAGAAGTATTAAAGATACCAAACTGGTAATTCTTTATCATAATCCTTATCTGATTGGTTCAGTGTGGGTTTTTTTGAGGGGGGGGCATTTCTATTGATCTTTCATTTATTTATCTTTGTTCTTCGGCCCGTATGGGCCTCCCATCGCAGTGGCCCCTGTCGTCGCAGGGCGCCGGCTCTGGGTGCATGCGCCCCAGAGCTCCAGCTCGGTGATTGGATACATCGGTCCAGCCGCTCTGCGGCACGTGGGATCTTTCCAGACCAGGGATTGAACTGGCACCCCTTGCACTGCAAGGCAGTGTCCTTACCCACTGGACCACCAGGGAAGCCCCATGCTCTGCTTTCTTGATGGTCCAGTTCTCACAACTGTATGTGACTACTGGAGAGACCATAACCTTGACTTATACAGACTTTTGTCGGCAAAGTGATGTCTTTGCTTTTTAACACACTGTCTAGGTTTGTCATAGCTTTCATGCCAAGAAACAGTTTTCTTCTAATTTCCTGGCTGCCGTCACCATCTGCAGTGATTTTTGAGTCCAGAAGAGGAAATTTGTCACTGCTTCCACCTTTTCCCCTTCTATTTGCTTTGAAGTGATGGGACTTGATCCTTATGATCTTAGTTGTTTCAGTATTTAGTTTCAAGCTGTCTTTTTCGCTCTCTTCCTTCACCTTCATCAAGAAGTTCTTCAGTTCCCTTTGCTTTCTGCCATTAGAGTAGTTTCATCTGCATATCTCAGGTTGTTGATACTTTCCCCAGGAATCTTGATTCCAGCTTGTAACTCATCCAGCCTGGAATTTCTCACGATGTGCTTTGTGTATAAACATGGTGACAGTAAACAGACTTGTTCTACTCCTTGTAGCCATGTGAGCAGAGTTGCTGTATGACTCAGCAATCCCACTCCTGGGCAGATACCAGGACAAAGCTATAATGCAAAAAGATATGTGCACCTCTTTGTTCATAGCAGCACTATTCACAGTAGCCAAGACATGGAAACAGGCTAGATGTCCTTTGGTAGATGAATGGATAAAGAAGATGTGTACACACACATTGGAATATTATGTAGCAGTAAAAACATCTTCCATTTTCAGCAACATGGATGGATTTAGAGATGAAGTAAGTCAGAAAGAGACTAATACCTACCATATGATATCACTTACACGTGAAATCTAAACTGTGACAAATGAACTTCTCTATGAAACAGAATCAGACTCCCAGACAGAGGACAGACCTGTGGTTGCCAAGGGATGGGGTTAGGGGAGGGATGGAGTCAGGGGAGGGGGGGCGTTGCAATTATCAGATGCAAATTCATTATGTATAGAATGGGTAGACAGGGTCCTATTATATAGCCTAGGGAACTATATTTAATATCCTGTGATAAACCATAATGGAAAAGAGTACAAAAAAGAATACATGTATAACTGAATCATTTTGTTTTATAGCCAGAAATTAACACAACATTGTATATCAGCTATTTCAGTTAAAACAATGGAAGGTATAGATCATGTATAACTTAAAAATGTGAGCTCTTTCCTTGCATCTCTTCTCCCCCTCTTTCTTTCCTCCCCATATATCCTCTCCCCTCTCTCCTCTCTCAGTCGCTGAAGAAAATGAAAAGCCATCACATAGGTGAGTGTTGTTGGTGACAGAGGTTGCTCGGAGGGGTCACAAAATTACAGGTTCTTGTCCCTGATGGACAGGTGTCACCCAGAGATATTCCTCCACTGGCCTCCTGGGGATTTTGTTTGCCTTTTTCTTGTGTTGGATACCCTTTTTGCTATATTGCATCTCTTTCTTGATTTATTCTTATTCATGTAACAAATTCCTTGAGACAGAGATTGTGAAGGGTAAAATATTTTTGGTAATGTCAGAAAGATCTCTCCTTTCTACTGTAGTTTTGCTGATTGTTCTAAATTGGAAAGTTTCCTTTTGAATTAGAAGTCTTTTCATTATATTTCTGGCTTCCAGTGTTGAGATATTTGAAACCATTCTGATTTCTAATCCCTTCTATTTTTTTTTTCCCTCTAGAAGTTTGTAGAATTTTCTGTTTCCCCATCACAGTAAAATTTAATTTAATGAGCATTTGATGGGCTCTGTTCTGATAATTCTAGTTAATCTGATAGTTCAGGTCATGCAGGGGTGTGAGTTCAAGTCATGCAGGGGTGTGCGTGTATGTGTGTGTGTGCTTCTAATGTATTTTGGCCCTTAACCATGTTAACATAACTAGTAGTCCTTGGCAGTCTGTCTATTTCTAGAAGGATAGGACTAAATACCTGATTGGAACCTTTGAATGCTTGAGTTAGGCTTGTTGTCTTTGAACTTCACTTTAAGGTAGGGGATTTGATGTTGATTTTTTTGTTTGTTGATCTGAGCCTGGTTGCCCAGCTATGGAAGAGGCTCTTTGGTCTCTGCTTTCAGGCATTCAGTTAGTGTAGTTTTCAGAACAGCTCCCATGCTCTCAACTGTACATGAAGCCCCTGGTTTTTTGCCCAGACTTTTTAAATGGAAGAGGCTCTTTCTCATACAGCTATTTTTTGCCAGAAATTAACACAACATTGTATATCAGCTATTTCAGTTAAAACAATGGAAGGTATAGATCATGTATAACTTAAAAATGTGAGCTCTTTCCTTGCATCTCTTCTCCCCCTCTTTCTTTCCTCCCCATATATCCTCTCCCCTCTCTCCTCTCTCAGTCGCTGAAGAAAATGAAAAGCCATCACATAGGTGAGTGTTGTTGGTGACAGAGGTTGCTCGGAGGGGTCACAAAATTACAGGTTCTTGTCCCTGATGGACAGGTGTCACCCAGAGATATTCCTCCACTGGCCTCCTGGGGATTTTGTTTGCCTTTTTCTTGTGTTGGATACCCTTTTTGCTATATTGCATCTCTTTCTTGATTTATTCTTATTCATGTAACAAATTCCTTGAGACAGAGATTGTGAAGGGTAAAATATTTTTGGTAATGTCAGAAAGATCTCTCCTTTCTACTGTAGTTTTGCTGATTGTTCTAAATTGGAAAGTTTCCTTTTGAATTAGAAGTCTTTTCATTATATTTCTGGCTTCCAGTGTTGAGATATTTGAAACCATTCTGATTTCTAATCCCTTCTATTTTTTTTTTCCCTCTAGAAGTTTGTAGAATTTTCTGTTTCCCCATCACAGTAAAATTTAATTTAATGAGCATTTGATGGGCTCTGTTCTGATAATTCTAGTTAATCTGATAGTTCAGGTCATGCAGGGGTGTGAGTTCAAGTCATGCAGGGGTGTGCGTGTATGTGTGTGTGTGCTTCTAATGTATTTTGGCCCTTAACCATGTTAACATAACTAGTAGTCCTTGGCAGTCTGTCTATTTCTAGAAGGATAGGACTAAATACCTGATTGGAACCTTTGAATGCTTGAGTTAGGCTTGTTGTCTTTGAACTTCACTTTAAGGTAGGGGATTTGATGTTGATTTTTTTGTTTGTTGATCTGAGCCTGGTTGCCCAGCTATGGAAGAGGCTCTTTGGTCTCTGCTTTCAGGCATTCAGTTAGTGTAGTTTTCAGAACAGCTCCCATGCTCTCAACTGTACATGAAGCCTCCCAATCTCGAGACCCTCCATTTTACCTTTTCCAGGCATGAAGACCTGAGCCACCTTATTAGAAGAGTTTTAGAGACCTCTTTGGGATTTAGGCAGTTGAGTTCTACTTTTCCTACGTGGAGTATAAAAAACACAAACTAATCTTACTCAATACCCAGCCTGCTGATGGAGAGCTGACCTAATGTGAAATTCTTAAGAAAGTTACACCCATGGTGTTGGCTTTATCAGTCGGTATCTTTACCCTCTCTGAAAGTTTAGAAGCCTTTGTCACTTCTAAGAAATTGAAATAGCACAACCCTCCTTTTCCGGGTTAAACCTACCCTACTTCCCCTTCCCTCTCCACTCTCCCACCCTCTTAAAAAAAAAAAAAAAATCAGAGAAAATATAGATAGCCACCAACTGCTTCAGAAAATAAGCTTATCTTAAAGACAAAAATTCATTCCAGAGCAATTTTCAACTATTAAAAACATGACAGTAGCAGCACTCATACAGAATTCTTACTTTTTGACCTAGTAATCTCATAGTTTGGTTGTTAAGCAAAATATATATGTGATAGTGTTCATTTCAGGTTCTCTGTTAGGACAGATAAGGCACAGCATGGTTTTATGATATTTTTGATTTCAGAGATTTTTAGTTCTGAAAAAGTACACAACTAAAAAATAGTTTCAGGATGAATTACATACAACTCAACGGGGTATGATTAGGTAAAGAATTATCAAATATTTAAAATTGGAAGGAGAATAATGTAGCATAGTGTTCGGATTGAGATTGCAATTGTAAGGTACACATATGAATTAAGAATTAAGGCCATGATTAACCCCAAAATACACCATTGCTAAGCAGCAAAAAGTCCATAGCTCAGCTCATAAGAATGCCCCCTTGGGCTTCCCCTGGTGATCCAGTGGGTAAGGACACCGCCTTGCAGTGCAAGAGGCGCCGGTTTGATCCCTGGCCTGGGAAGATCCCACGTGCCGCGGAGCGGCTGGACCCATGTGTCCAACTACCAAGCTGGAGCTCTGGAGCGCATGCGCCCAGAGCCGGCGCTCTGCAACGACAGACGCCACCGTGATGGGAGGCCCACAGGAGCCAAGGAACGGGGATGAATGAAAATAGAGAAATGAAAGACCAATAGGGGTGGCCCGCCCGCTCCCCTCCCTCCCCAACCCAACCCCCGCCCAAAAATAAATAAATAAATAAATAAATCTTAAAAAAAAAAAAAAAAAGAATGCCCCCTTCAGGGGATTTAGGAGAATTCCCTACTGTCAGGCTGGTGCTGTCTGTGTACACGGCACACTGAGGCATAGACTCATTTCCTGCCCTCTCTGTGCTGAGTGTCTTTGCTAAGGCAGAGCTACAACAGTATCAGTGTCAGGCATAGCTGTTTACAAAACATTGAACAATATTCTTGACAACTCAGTGAATATTCTTATCCGTTTTTACAGTTAGTCCTTTAGTGCAGGCGTCTTCTGAACTTCATAATTGAGTGTTTTCTATGTAGTTTATTTGTAGTGTAGCAGCTGTACTACTCCTTTTAAGACCTTAGTTGCATGTCTTCTCTGCTGAAAACTTTTCCGTGGCTTCCCATTTCACTCAGTAAAAGGCAGCATCCTTATGGCGGTCACCGAGGTTGACCACCTGGTCCTCCCTCCCCCAACTGTACTCTCACTTCACTGAACTCCATGTGCACAGAATGTTCTTGCTTTGGGGGTTTCATTAGCTGTTCTTTTTGGCTTCACTGTCCCCACTGCAGCTACTTGGAAGTCTAATTCCCTGACGTCCTGATTCAGCTCTTAACTCCTTGGTAAGACCGACTCTGACCTCATTATATAAATTGCAATTTGTCTCCCTTCTCCCAGCACTTATCACCCAATATTGTGTTACATAATGTACTTTGTTGTGCGTCCGTCTACTAGAAAATAATACTTCTCCTGAGATCAGTGGTCTTGGTCTTCAATTCATTGAGTTAGGCATCTAGAGTAAAACAGTGTCTGTCACATAATAGTTGGTCAGTAATGGTTTGATTGTATGAGAGATTGAGAGCACTGATAATAGGGAAAACGAAGCAGTTTGCAAAAGGTCACACAGTTAATAAAAGATGCAAGTAGATTTTGAACAAATATCCATGTGTCATGCTTTTAATATTAGGAGATAATATCCAAGAAATGTTTTGTTAAGGTGAATAAGGATATGGGTAACTTTTCTTTTTTATCCCCCCTCATATTTAATTATATTTTAAATAAAAGTATAATAAAAGCAAATGACTGGAGAGGAAGCAAAGAGCCAGAGTCAGGAAGCTAGAGCATGCAGCCACAGGGGTGAAATCTGGTGCTTCATCTGAGTTAACAGCCTGTCACACAAATGCACTGATCTTATCTGCCTTGAAAATAAAGAATGATGATATGATAAAGCTCTGACAAAACTTGTGAGTGCTTTAGATCTTAGATACTCTGTAAGTAATCTTGGCTCTCTATCTTACTGTGTAACCTTGGACAGTTTTTTTTTTTTTTTGGACAGTTTTATGTAACATTTTTTTTTTTTTTAAGTTTTTTTTTTTTTTTAAACCTTTATTTTACTTTTAACTTTTACAGAGTTTTGTTGTTCACAGACATGCATGTTCTCAGATTAGTCACATGTATATCCCCCCCTTCCCTCCCCTCCCGACCATCACACAGCACCCCTGAAGGATCCCCTTTTCTCACAGAGCATTTATGTAACATTTTTGTCTTCAGGTTCTTTATCTCCAAACTAGCATAATAGTATATCTCATAGAGTTCTTGGGAGGCTTAAATTAGATTAGTATATTTAAAGAACTGATACTTACATAATGAAGTGTGAAAAATTCAGTATTCTGCATATTGTAGTCTACTCAGTAGTATTGTTCATACTGAAATGTCACGTACTCAGTAACAATTAACTAATATTATTATCATCCTTGGTACAGAATTTTAAGAAATTCATTTTTCGGTGAATATATCTTGTTTCTTAGTTTTTGGCAGGTGTCAAAATTGTTGTTGTTCAGTTACTCAGTCGTGTCGGACTCTTTGTGAT
Organism: Tragulus kanchil; assembly: GCA_022376925.1. Taxonomy (NCBI): domain Eukaryota; kingdom Metazoa; phylum Chordata; class Mammalia; order Artiodactyla; family Tragulidae; genus Tragulus; species Tragulus kanchil. The sequence continues at coordinate 223,652,047 of JAIOJX010000030.1, read as the reverse complement.
TCCATGGGCTGCAGCATGCCCGGCTTTCCTGTCCTTCACCATCTCCCAGAGCGCATTCAAACTCATGTTTATTGAGTCAGTGGTAACATCTGACCATTTCATCCTTTGTCCCCCTTCTCCTCTTGCCTTCAATCTTTCCCAACATTGGGGTCTTTTCCCAGGAGTCCTCTCTTCACATCAGGTGGCTCAAATATTAGAGCTTCATCTTCAGCATCATCCTTTCCAATGAATATTCAGGGTTGATTTTGAAATATCCTTCCCAAGAAATGTTTTGTTAAGGTGAATAAGGATATGGGTAACTTTTCTTTTTTATCCCCCCTCATATTTAATTATATTTTAAATAAAAGTATAATAAAAGCAAATGACTGGAGAGGAAGCAAAGAGCCAGAGTCAGGAAGCTAGAGCATGCAGCCACAGGGGTGAAATCTGGTGCTTCATCTGAGTTAACAGCCTGTCACACAAATGCACTGATCTTATCTGCCTTGAAAATAAAGAATGATGATATGATAAAGCTCTGACAAAACTTGTGAGTGCTTTAGATCTTAGATACTCTGTAAGTAATCTTGGCTCTCTATCTTACTGTGTAACCTTGGACAGTTTTTTTTTTTTTTTGGACAGTTTTTTGTAACATTTTTTTTTTTTTTTATCTTTTTTTTTAAACCTTTATTTTACTTTTAACTTTTACAGAGTTTTGTTGTTCACAGACATGCATGTTCTCAGATTAGTCACATGTATATCCCCCCCTTCCCTCCCCTCCCGACCATCACACAGCACCCCTGAAGGATCCCCTTTTCTCACAGAGCATTTATGTAACATTTTTGTCTTCAGGTTCTTTATCTCCAAACTAGCATAATAGTATATCTCATAGAGTTCTTGGGAGGCTTAAATTAGATTAGTATATTTAAAGAACTGATACTTACATAATGAAGTGTGAAAAATTCAGTATTCTGCATATTGTAGTCTACTCAGTAGTATTGTTCATACTGAAATGTCACGTACTCAGTAACAATTAACTAATATTATTATCATCCTTGGTACAGAATTTTAAGAAATTCATTTTTCGGTGAATATATCTTGTTTCTTAGTTTTTGGCAGGTGTCAAAATTGTTGTTGTTCAGTTACTCAGTCGTGTCGGACTCTTTGTGATTCCATGGGCTGCAGCATGCCCGGCTTTCCTGTCCTTCACCATCTCCCAGAGCGCATTCAAACTCATGTTTATTGAGTCAGTGGTAACATCTGACCATTTCATCCTTTGTCGTCTCCTTCTCCTCTTGCCTTCAATCTTTCCCAACATTGGGGTCTTTTCCCAGGAGTCCTCTCTTCACATCAGGTGGCTCAAATATTAGAGCTTCATCTTCAGCATCATCCTTTCCAATGAATATTCAGGGTTGATTTCCTTTAGGATTGATTGATTTGATCTCCTTGCTGTCTAAAGGACTCTCAAGAGTCTTCCCTAGGACCTCCTGGTAGCTCCGTGCTTTGTAAAGAGTTCACCTGCCAGTGCAGGGGGCACGAGTTAGAGCCCTGATCAGGGAAGATCTCACATGTTGCGGAACAGCTAAGCCCATGAGCCACAACTATTAAGCCTGTGCTCTAGAGCCTTGGAGCCACAACTACGGAGCCCATGTGACTGAAGCCCGAGTGCCCTAGGGCTTGAGTTCCACAACAAGTCATGGCAACAAGAAGCCTGCTCACCTCAACTAGAGAGTAGCCCCCACTCCTTTCAAGTAGAGAAGAGCCAGCCAGCAGCAGTGAAAACCCAGGATAGCCAGGGAAAAACAAACAACAAAAATAAATGTAGCGTTAAAAGAAAAAAAGAGTCTTCTCCAGCACCACAGTTCAAAAGCATCAGTTCTTTGGTGCTCAGTCTTCTTTATGATCCAACTCTCCCATCTGTACAGGACTACTGGAAAAAACCATAGCTCTGTCTATACAGACCTTTGTCGGCAAAGTGACGTGTCTGCTTTTTAATATACCGTCTAGGTTTGTTGTGACTTTTCTTCCAAGGAGCAAGTGTCTTTTAATTTCATGGCTGCAGTCACTGTCCAGTGATTTTGGAGCACAAGAAAATAAAGTCTGTCACTGTTTACATTGTTTGCTTATCAATTTGCTATGAAGCTACCGGACCGGATGCCGTGGTCGTTTTTTTTTTTTTTTTCCCTTAATATTTACTTATTTATTTATTTTTGGCTATTCTGGGTTTTCACTGCTGCTGCAGGCTCTTCTGTAGTTGCAGGCAGTGGGAGCTACTCTCTAGTTGAGGTGAACAGGCTTCTTGTTGCAGTGACTTCTCTTGTGGAACTCGGGCTCTAGGGTACACGGGCTTCAGTAGTTGCGGCACATGGGCTCCGTAGTTGCGGCTCCGAGGCTCTAGAGCACAGGCTTAATAGTTGTGACTCATGGGCTTAGTTGCTCCGCAGCATGTGGGATCTTCCCAGATCAGGGATTGAACCCGTGTTTACTGCATTAGCAGGTGAACTCTTTACCACAGAACTACCAGGGATGCCGCATGATCTTAGTTTTATGAATGTTGACTTTTACAGCAGGCTCCTCTTTCACCTTCATTAAGAGGCTCTTTAGTTCCTCTTCACTTTCTGCCATAATGGCAGTATTATCTGCATGTCTGAAATTATTGATATTTCTCCCTGCAATCTTGATTTCGGCTTGTGATTCATTCAGCCTGGCATTTGGCATGAAGACTCTGCATGTAAGTTAAATAGGCAGGGTGACAATATATAAATAAACCTTTTTCCAATTTTGAACTAGTTCATTGTTTCACACCTGGTTCTAATTATTGCTTCTTGACCTGCACACAGGTTTCTTAGGTGGCACGTAAGGTGGTCTGGTATCCGCATCTCTTTCAAAATTTTCTAGTTTGTTGTGATGCACACAGTCGGAGGCTTTTGGGTAGTCATTGAAACAGAAATATATGTTTTTCTGGAATTCCTTGCTTTCTTGATCCAGTGGATGTTGGCAATTTGATCTCTTGTTCCTCTGCCTTTTCTAAATCCAGCTTGTGCATCTGGAAGTTCTTAGTTCAAGTACTGCTGAAGCTAGCTTGAAGGAGTTTGAGAATAACCTTGCTAGCATGTGAAATGAGTGCAGTTGTACAGTAGCTTGGACATTCTTTGACATTGCCCTTCTTTGGCTTTGAAATGAAAACTGACCTTTTCTAGTCCCGTGGCCGCTGCTGAATCTTCTAAATTTGCTGGCATACTGAGTGTATTAATATTTACTTATTTATTTATTTTGGCTATTCTGGGTTTTCACTGCTGCTGCAGGCTCTTCTGTAGTTGCAGGCAGTGGGAGCTACTCTCTAGTTGAGGTGAACAGGCTTCTTGTTGCAGTGACTTCTCTTGTGGAACTCGGGCTCTAGGGTACACGGGCTTCAGTAGTTGCGGCACATGGGCTCCGTAGTTGCGGCTCCGAGGCTCTAGAGCACAGGCTTAATAGTTGTGACTCATGGGCTTAGTTGCTCCGCAGCATGTGGGATCTTCCCAGATCAGGGATTGAACCCGTGTTTACTGCATTAGCAGGTGAACTCTTTACCACAGAACTACCAGGGATGCCGCATGATCTTAGTTTTATGAATGTTGACTTTTACAGCAGGCTCCTCTTTCACCTTCATTAAGAGGCTCTTTAGTTCCTCTTCACTTTCTGCCATAATGGCAGTATTATCTGCATGTCTGAAATTATTGATATTTCTCCCTGCAATCTTGATTTCGGCTTGTGATTCATTCAGCCTGGCATTTGGCATGAAGACTCTGCATGTAAGTTAAATAGGCAGGGTGACAATATATAAATAAACCTTTTTCCAATTTTGAACTAGTTCATTGTTTCACACCTGGTTCTAATTATTGCTTCTTGACCTGCACACAGGTTTCTTAGGTGGCACGTAAGGTGGTCTGGTATCCGCATCTCTTTCAAAATTTTCTAGTTTGTTGTGATGCACACAGTCGGAGGCTTTTGGGTAGTCATTGAAACAGAAATATATGTTTTTCTGGAATTCCTTGCTTTCTTGATCCAGTGGATGTTGGCAATTTGATCTCTTGTTCCTCTGCCTTTTCTAAATCCAGCTTGTGCATCTGGAAGTTCTTAGTTCAAGTACTGCTGAAGCTAGCTTGAAGGATTTTGAGCATAACCTTGCTAGCATGTGAAATGAGTGCAGTTGTACAGTTCAAAATTCTTTGTTATTGCCCTTCTTTGGAATTCAAATGAAAACTGACCCTTTTCTAGTCCCGTGGCCGCTGCTGAATCTTCTAAATTTGCTGGCATACTGAGTGTAGCACTTTAACGTCAGCATCTTTTAAGATGTGAAATAGCTCAGCTGGAATTTCATCATCTCTGCTAACTTTGTGCATAGTAATGCTTTCTGAGGCCCACTTGACTTCACGTTATAGGATGTCTGACTCTAGGTAGGTGACCACACCATCGTAGTTATCCAGATCACCATTAACACCTTTTTTGTATAGTTCTTCTGTGTATTCTTGTCTCCTCTTGTTAGTATCTTCTGCTTTTGTTAGGTTCATACCGTGTCTGTCCTTTATTGTGCCCATTATTGTGCCCATCCGTGCATGAAATGTTCCTTCAGTATCTCAGATCTTTTTGAAGAGATCTCTAGTCTTTCCCATTCTGCTGCTTTCCTCTGTTTCTTTGCTTTGTTCACTTAGGAGGACTTTCTTATCTCTCCTTGGTATTCTTTGGAAGTCTGCATACAGATGAGTATATCTTTCTTTTTTCTCCTTTGCCTTTCGCTTCTCTTCTTTTCTCGGCTATGTGTAAGCCCTTCTCTTGCAACCATTTTGCTTTTTCGGATTTCTTTTTCTTGGGGATAATTTTGATCACTGCCTCTTGTACAGTGTTAGGAACTTCTGTTCATAGTTCTTCAGGCTCTCCTATCTTTCAGATCGAATCCCTTGAATCTGTTGGTTACTTCTACTGTACAGTCCTAAGGGATTTGATTTAGATCATACCTGAATGGTCTAGTGGTTTTCTCTACACTCTTCAGTTTTAAGTCTGAATTTTGCAATAAAGAAGTTCATGATCTGAGCCACAGTCAGCTTGGTCAGAATTGAGAACAAACAATATTGTACGATGTTTGATGGAGTCATGCGAATAGCTCTTTTTGATCCAGTGGATGTTGGCAGTTTGATCTTTTGTTCCTCTGCCTTTTGTAAATTCAGCTTGTACATCTGGAAGTTCTCAGTCTGTGTACTGTTGAAGCGTAGCTTGAAGGATTTTGAGCATAACCTTGCTAGCATGTGAAATGAGTGCAGTTGTACAGTTCAAAATTCTTTGTTATTGCCCTTCTTTGGAATTCAAATGAAAACTGCCCCTTTTCTAGTCCCGTGGCCGCTGCTGAATCTTCTAAATTTGCTGGCATACTGAGTGTAGCACTTTAACGTCAGCATCTTTTAAGATGTGAAATAGCTCAGCTGGAATTTCATCATCTCTGCTAACTTTGTGCATAGTAATGCTTTCTGAGGCCCACTTGACTTCACGTTATAGGATGTCTGACTCTAGGTAGGTGACCACACCATCGTAGTTATCCAGATCACCATTAACACCTTTTTTGTATAGTTCTTCTGTGTATTCTTGTCTCCTCTTGTTAGTATCTTCTGCTTTTGTTAGGTTCATACCGTGTCTGTCCTTTATTGTGCCCATTATTGTGCCCATCCGTGCATGAAATGTTCCTTCAGTATCTCAGATCTTTTTGAAGAGATCTCTAGTCTTTCCCATTCTGCTGCTTTCCTCTGTTTCTTTGCTTTGTTCACTTAGGAGGACTTTCTTATCTCTCCTTGGTATTCTTTGGAAGTCTGCATACAGATGAGTATATCTTTCCTTTTCTCCTTTGCCTTTCGCTTCTCTTCTTTTCTCGGCTATGTGTAAGCCCTTCTCTTGCAACCATTTTGCTTTTTCGGATTTCTTTTTCTTGGGGATAATTTTGATCACTGCCTCTTGTACAGTGTTAGGAACTTCTGTTCATAGTTCTTCAGGCTCTCCTATCTTTCAGATCGAATCCCTTGAATCTGTTGGTTACTTCTACTGTACAGTCCTAAGGGATTTGATTTAGATCATACCTGAATGGTCTAGTGGTTTTCTCTACACTCTTCAGTTTTAAGTCTGAATTTTGCAATAAAGAAGTTCATGATCTGAGCCACAGTCAGCTTGGTCAGAATTGAGAACAAACCAATATTGTTACTGTTTGGGTAACTAGTCTTATGTTCAAGTATTTGTGTTTTTCATGGATGCTTGTGTATGGTTATTACATATTAAAAATAGCCATTTCCCTTAATAATTTACATAAATTTATGTTTAATATATTGTGGATTCTGCAGCTGCCATCACATTGTTTTTGAAGTCTTGGTTGAATAACTCCTGTGAGTCAGGTGTTGTGCTAATAATAATTTCTTAGGAAATAAAGAACAGAGGCATGTGTGTACTCTAGCCTCAAGGAGCTTAAAGTCAAGTAGGAGATAGATATGTAAATAAATAATTATAATGCAGGTGGGAAGGGGTATTAATAACCATGTGGTGTTGGTGTTTGGCAGTAAACAACAAAACTCTGTAAAAAAAAAATAAAAAATGACGTTCATGTGAATAATATCCATATAGTAAACAGGAGTGAGTGTTAAATTCTTTATGAATAGGGAACAAAGAAGGGAGGATTTGGGCTTGCGTGGTTGTCCAGTGGGTAAAGAGTCTGCCTTGCAGTGCAAGGGGCACCAGTTAAATTCCTGGCCTGGGGAGATCCTACGTGCAGTGGAGTGGCTGGACTGGTGTGTCCAATTAGAAGCCAGTGCTCTGGAGCACATGCGCCCAGAACCAGTGCTCTGCAACGAGAGAGGCCACCGCAATGGGAGGCCGACACAGGCCAAAGAATAAAGATGAAGGAAATTGAATGAATGGAAAAAACCAATAAAAGAAGCCCAAAAAATTAAAAAAAAAAAAAAAGAAGGCGCCAGAATTTATGGGAAGACTTTTGCCTGAAGGACATCACAAAAGAGGTAGAGGCATGTAGAATTCTTCTGCTCAAGGACTCCCCTCAAAAACTTACAGAAATCTACTTGGTTTGTACATTTTGAGGTTCTCATGCTTGCTTACAGAGGCTTGATCTCTGAAACTGTCCAGAAGAGAAGATTAAAAAGAAGTTACAAGACTGTGAAAGAGGATAAGCTTTCTCTTGTCCACTTGGAGAAGGGTTTAAATTTGGAGTGGAATGTACATTAAGTTCAGTGAAATAGATTTAACACCACATTCTTAGTTGGTATTCCTTTAGAATACCACCAGAGAAGAATAGGAAGCAGAAGACCTTACAGCAGCAAAGATCTTTATAAGAAATGATAAATGAGACGGTAAAGAGGAGGGGCAATTTTTAGAGAGAATGAACTATTACAACTTCACTCTAAGAGTAAAATAATTTAGTAAATGAGACTTCATAGGAACTTCTTCTGTGGCCCAGTGGTTAAGATCCCACACTCCCAATGCAGGGGGCCAGTGTTTGATTTCTGATCAGGAAACTAAGATCCCACATGCTGCAACTAAGACGCGGCACAAACAAAGAAATAAATATATATATATATATATATATATATGTTTATTCATATATATTTAAATGAAATTTCGTAGTGTGAGACCCTTGAGTGTGTAAGTTTTGTGCCTTAAAAATACCGTAATATGTAAAAGTCAGTTAACCATGTAGCCTGATCAGTGTTAGAGAATGGTCTTAGGTTGCTGGTAGTAAATCCAGTACAGTAGAATCTTCAGTAAGTTTGAATGGTAAATAAGCTCACAAAATAACTAACGGAACCTGAGAAAAGAATGAAAGCTTAATATATTGAGAGTTTTTGTTTGTTTGTTTTTGAGAGACTGCTTGGCAATGAAATGGATGAAGACTGGAAGACTAACATGAAGTAGCAGAAATGACAGTTTTCACATAAGGTAGAATTAGCACACACATGGAGAGAGTTCACTGGTAGAACGAAGGAAGACAATCTGAGACTAGATGGATACTTAAAAAATTGATCATTCAAGTGCAGAAGGTGTATTCCATGTAGATAAGTGCATTTGAGAACTGGGTAGGTACTCTGATAGGGATTCTGAGCTTTAGAATTAGAATTAGCGTTAGAAACCAGTAGCTTTCAGACTTAGTAGTGGTCTTACTAAGGAATATATTTTATAATGTGTGTGTACCTGAGCCAAAGATTTCTCAAGATAGTACTTATTGTACTATGTGGGTGCATTCTGCTCTGCCTTACTTGAGAAAGCGGTTCATGACTCACCAGAATGATATTCTGAACACTTCATGGCTCACTCTCCACAGTGTGAAAAAGTGCTGAGTTACAGTCTAGGAGAGAAAGAGGCTTGAGTTTTAGAAGTCTTCCTTGAAGAAGCTGCCTATTAAGAAGGTACTTACTCTGTCCTTGTTGGAAACATAGTGGGTGCTATTCTAGTTACACAGTCGTACCCCCTTACCTGAAAGGGATACTTTCTAAGCTTACCCCTGTGAATGCCTGAAACTACAGATAGTACTGAACTCTTGCACTGTTTTATCCTACACTTGCATCGCTATGATAAAGTTTAATTTATAAATTAAGCACAGCAAGACAGTAGTTGAATTGCGAGCATCACGACTCTTGGACTTTTAGGACATTGCTAAGTAAAATAAGGGCTCCTTAAACACATGCACTATCATACCGAGACAGCCCACCTAATAACCCAGAAGCCTCCTAAATGGGTAACCTATACAATGAGGGTATACAGGACAGAGGGATGATTCAGATTTGGCTGGATGGAGCAGGTCGGGGTGAGATTGCATTACACTACTCAGAAATCGAAAGACTGAGAAAGGTGTGCAATTAAAAGCTTAGCAATGGTTCATTCTGAAAATTTCTGTTTAATATTTTCAGACCATGGTTGACCATGTGTAATTGAAACTGCGGAAACCTGAACTTTCTAAAATGGGGCATTACTGTACCAACCAGCAGGGCCCAGATAAGGCTGCTGAAATGCATCTCAGGATAGAGCTTATCAGATTTTTCTGGGCTTTAGCCTTCGGCTCTTCCTGGAGTCCCCTTGTTGTGTAATTCAGAACTGTGTGCTTTCTAGTGTGCTTATTTGGTTTGCTCCCAAACTCCCTGGTGGCTCAGTTGGTAAAGAACCTGCCTGCAATGCAGGAGACCCGAGTTCCTTCCTTGGGTTGGGAAAATCCCCTGGAGAAGGAAAATGCAACCCGCTTTAGTATTCTTGCTGGGAAATCTCATAGACAGAGGGCTACAGGCCATGGGTCGTAAAGTTGGACATAACTTAGTGACTAAACCACCACCCACCAAATTCAGTGCTATTTGAAATTATAAACCACTTTTTAGCTTAGATATAGAAGCACTGTCATTCTCTAATTTTCTAAAAAGGCATATCTATGCAGAGAATAAATGAAGTTGAATGATCCTGACAAGTGAACTATGATAATAAAAACAAACATTTTGAAGCAGGAAGATACAGCTTTAAGAAAAGTTTAGATTATAAAATCTTAAATTCCAGTGTGACAGATGAAGCATGTCAGTTAAAAGGCAAGCTTTTTGGTGAGCCCATGGAACCTGCCAGCCTCAGATATTACACTAGAAGTAATAGATTGAGGGAAATTTTAATCAACTAATGATTGACAAATACAGAATAGGTGACTAAGGAAAGGTAAGATATCTAGCAATTAATGGATTGTCTCTTTTTCTTTCATAAAATATCCACCCCTGTGGGTCTTGCAAGCACCGTAGTTGAATTGCGAGCATCACGACTCTTGGACTTTTAGGACATTGCTAAGTAAAATAAGGGCTCCTTAAACACATGCACTATCATACCGAGACAGCCCACCTAATAACCCAGAAGCCTCCTAAATGGGTAACCTATACAATGAGGGTATACAGGACAGAGGGATGATTCAGATTTGGCTGGATGGAGCAGGTCGGGGTGAGATTGCATTACACTACTCAGAAATCGAAAGACTGAGAAAGGTGTGCAATTAAAAGCTTAGCAATGGTTCATTCTGAAAATTTCTGTTTAATATTTTCAGACCATGGTTGACCATGTGTAATTGAAACTGCGGAAACCTGAACTTTCTAAAATGGGGCATTACTGTACCAACCAGCAGGGCCCAGATAAGGCTGCTGAAATGCATCTCAGGATAGAGCTTATCAGATTTTTCTGGGCTTTAGCCTTCGGCTCTTCCTGGAGTCCCCTTGTTGTGTAATTCAGAACTGTGTGCTTTCTAGTGTGCTTATTTGGTTTGCTCCCAAACTCCCTGGTGGCTCAGTTGGTAAAGAACCTGCCTGCAATGCAGGAGACCCGAGTTCCTTCCTTGGGTTGGGAAAATCCCCTGGAGAAGGAAAATGCAACCCGCTTTAGTATTCTTGCTGGGAAATCTCATAGACAGAGGGCTACAGGCCATGGGGTCGTAAAAGTTGGACATAACTTAGTGACTAAACCACCACCCACCAAATTCAGTGCTATTTGAAATTATAAACCACTTTTTAGCTTAGATATAGAAGCACTGTCATTCTCTAATTTTCTAAAAAGGCATATCTATGCAGAGAATAAATGAAGTTGAATGATCCTGACAAGTGAACTATGATAATAAAAACAAACATTTTGAAGCAGGAAGATACAGCTTTAAGAAAAGTTTAGATTATAAAATCTTAAATTCCAGTGTGACAGATGAAGCATGTCAGTTAAAAGGCAAGCTTTTTGGTGAGCCCATGGAACCTGCCAGCCTCAGATATTACACTAGAAGTAATAGATTGAGGGAAATTTTAATCAACTAATGATTGACAAATACAGAATAGGTGACTAAGGAAAGGTAAGATATCTAGCAATTAATGGATTGTCTCTTTTTCTTTCATAAAATATCCACCCCTGTGGGGTCTTGCAGAGACTCAATTTGGAGTTAAGCTGTTGTGGCACATCTTTAATGGAAGAGTCTTTTAAGAAGCAAAGCAGAGTAGGATCTAGGCTTTTTGATTTCTGTGGTGTTCTGTAAATGGGGGTGGTTGGAAGCACAGGGGTCTGAATGCAGAAGGAAGCAGCAGTTGAGCCTAGCCTGTTCAACAATGAATATTCTAGAGTATCTATTCTAGAATAGGCTAGAAGAATTCATGTTAAGTAAATTGTAGGCTTCCTAAATTTATAGAATTTTGCTATCATAATAAATTAATGTGCTTTGCCCTTTTTGGTAAAAGGTCAGCGTTTAACTTGTCAAATACACATTCTTAGGCTGTCTCACTATATATGTATAAACATGTAAGTGTTTTAAGGTCAGGGAACTTTTGTCATAATAAAGCTACTGCTTTGTATATGTGGAGAGGGTTATCTAAAAAGTTACCTGTTAATCACTGGACAGAAAGAAACTTTTAAAATTAGATTCCATATAAGCTTTTTGTTACCAAAGTTATCTTCAAATGGCACACTGAAAAGTCCTCTTTTAAAGCATTCACTTTTATGTAAGGGTTGAAAAGCTTAGATGAATACCAAGAAATACTTTATGAACATTTTTTTAAAGATTTATTTATTTATTTTCTTTGGGCGGGGGTCAGGTTAGGGAGCGGACGGGCCACTTCCATTGGTCTTTCATTTCTCTATTTTCATTCGTCTTCGTTCTTTGGCTCCTGTGGGCCTCCCATCACGGTGGCGTCTGTCGTTGCAGAGCACCGACTCTGGGCGCATGCGCTCCAGAGCTCCGGCGCGGTGATTGGACATATCAGTCCAGCTGCTCCGCGGCACGTGGGATCTTCCCAGGCCAGGGCTCGAACCGGCGCCCCTTGCACTGCAAGGAGGTGTCCTTATCCACTGGACCACCAGGGGAAGCCCCTTTATGAACATTTTAAATTTATTTTTATAAATGTTTGGTTTGCTTTTGATATTACACAGTGTGTATAGCCCTTTGAAGTATTTTTTTAAAGATGGTATCATTGACCCCATCTTGAAAAGCGTGAAAGTGCTAGGCACTCAGTCGTGTCCAACTCTTTGTGACCACATGTACTTACTAGAGCTGGCCAGGCTCCTCTCTCCGTGGATTTTCCCAGGGAATAATACTGGAGTGGATTGCCTTGCCCTCCTCCAAGCAGTCTTCTGACCCAGGGATCAAACCAGGTCTCCTGCATTGCAGGCAGATTCTTTACCATCTGAGCCAAGGAAGCCCCATCTTATTGATGAGTAATTTTCAATTTTAGCAATAATGTCCAATAGTTTTTCTACTTAAATATGATATGAAATGCTCCCTAATTAATCTGTAAAAGTTTTCTTATTAATTTTCAGGAGTTCTTTGTAAGGAATGATAATCCTCTTATTATTATATTCCCATCCTATTGTAGGGAGGCATGCTATATCTTGTTTTACTTTTCATGATAGTGCATTTCTCTATTCATAAGAGAATGCATTTGTTTTGAAACTTTTCTTGGGAACTGTGAAAGAACTTTTTCTGTCAGAAGTAGATTTCTACTTTTGGACTATCTAATTTTTTATCTTTAGGTGGGTACCCATGGGTATAAATATGTGTGTGTGTGTGTATACATACATACATACATACATACATACATATATGTGTATATATACGTATATATATACACATATATATATATAAATATAAGCATTTGGTTAACAGATCAGAGGGAGGGTTTCCCCTGGTGGTCCAGTGGGTAAGGACACCGCCTTGCAGTGCAAGGGGCGCCGGTTTGAGCCCTGGCCTGGGAAGATCCCACATGCCGCGGAGCGGCTGGACCGATGTGTCCAATCACCAAGATGGAGCTCTGGAGCGCATGCGCCCAGAGCCGGTGCTCTGCGACAACAGACGCCACCGCGACAAAGATGAATGAAAATAGAGAAATGAAAGACCAATAGAAGTGGCCCACTGCTCCCCTCCCTCCCCAACCCGACCCCCGCCCAAAATAAATAAATAAATCTTTATTATTTATTATTTTTTTAAAGATTTATTTATTTATTTTGGGCGAGGGTCAGGTTGGGGAGGGAGGGGAGCAGGAGGGCCACTTCCACTGGTCTTTCATTTCTCTGTTTTCATCCGTCTTTGTTCTTTGGCTCCTGTCGGCCTCCCATCGCGGTGGCCTCTGTCGTTGCACAGCACCGGCTCTGGGCGCATCCGCTCCAGAGCTCCGGCTCGGTGATTGGACACATCCGTCCAGCCACTCCGCAGCACATGGGATCTTCCCAGGCCAGGGCTCGAACCAGCGCCCCTTGCACTGCAAGGCGGTGTCCTTACCCACTGGACCACCAGGGGAAGCCCTAAATAAATCTTAAAAAAAAAAAGGAAAAAACAAATCAGAGGGAGAGATCACAATATTAGAAATTAGATTTATATTTACATTATACATACATTTACGTTTGGGAGTAGTGTCAATGGGGTTTCCAAATGTCTCCATTTGAGATTGAAGTATGTTGTTGCTGTATGGTTTTTAGATGATAACGTCTTTCTTGTTTTTAAATGTGTATCCTTTCTTGTTGATTGATTATGGAATACCTTGGCTTAGAGCTTCCTGTGATACACAGGTCAGCACTGGGGCAACTGGTATGGCCTCTGGCTTTTCTGAGGTTGTCTGCTTATCTAGACATACCTTTACAATTGTTGTTCAGTCGCTCAGTCATGTCCAACTCTTTGGGACCCCATGGACTGCAGCATGCCAGGCTTCCCTGTCCTTCACCGTCTCCCAGAGTTTGCTTAAACTCATTGAGTCGGTAATGCCATCCAACTATCTCATCCTCTGCTGCCCCCTTCTCCTCCTGCCTTCTGTCTTTCCCATCATCAGGGCCTTTTCCAAGGAGTCAGCTCTTCGCATCAGGTGGCTGAAGGATTGGAACTTCAGCATCAGTCCTTCCAGTAAATATTCAGGGTTGATTTCCTTTAGGATTGACTGGTTTGATCTCCTTGCAGTCCAAGGGACTTTCAAGAATCTTCTCCAACACCAGTCTGGAAGGGCATCGGTGCTCATGGACAACAGACGCCACCGCGACAAAGATGAATGAAAATAGAGAAATGAAAGACCAATAGAAGTGGCCCACTGCTCCCCTCCCTCCCCAACCCGACCCCCGCCCAAAATAAATAAATAAATCTTTATTATTTATTATTTTTTTAAAGATTTATTTATTTATTTTGGGCGAGGGTCAGGTTGGGGAGGGAGGGGAGCAGGAGGGCCACTTCCACTGGTCTTTCATTTCTCTGTTTTCATCCGTCTTTGTTCTTTGGCTCCTGTCGGCCTCCCATCGCGGTGGCCTCTGTCGTTGCACAGCACCGGCTCTGGGCGCATCCGCTCCAGAGCTCCGGCTCGGTGATTGGACACATCCGTCCAGCCACTCCGCAGCACATGGGATCTTCCCAGGCCAGGGCTCGAACCAGCGCCCCTTGCACTGCAAGGCGGTGTCCTTACCCACTGGACCACCAGGGGAAGCCCTAAATAAATCTTAAAAAAAAAAAGAAAAAACAAATCAGAGGGAGAGATCACAATATTAGAAATTAGATTTATATTTACATTATACATACATTTACGTTTGGGAGTAGTGTCAATGGGGTTTCCAAATGTCTCCATTTGAGATTGAAGTATGTTGTTGCTGTATGGTTTTTAGATGATAACGTCTTTCTTGTTTTTAAATGTGTATCCTTTCTTGTTGATTGATTATGGAATACCTTGGCTTAGAGCTTCCTGTGATACACAGGTCAGCACTGGGGCAACTGGTATGGCCTCTGGCTTTTCTGAGGTTGTCTGCTTATCTAGACATACCTTTACAATTGTTGTTCAGTCGCTCAGTCATGTCCAACTCTTTGGGACCCCATGGACTGCAGCATGCCAGGCTTCCCTGTCCTTCACCGTCTCCCAGAGTTTGCTTAAACTCATTGAGTCGGTAATGCCATCCAACTATCTCATCCTCTGCTGCCCCCTTCTCCTCCTGCCTTCTGTCTTTCCCATCATCAGGGCCTTTTCCAAGGAGTCAGCTCTTCGCATCAGGTGGCTGAAGGATTGGAACTTCAGCATCAGTCCTTCCAGTAAATATTCAGGGTTGATTTCCTTTAGGATTGACTGGTTTGATCTCCTTGCAGTCCAAGGGACTTTCAAGAATCTTCTCCAACACCAGTCTGAAGGCATCAATTCTTTGGCGCTTGACCTTTTTTATTGTCCAGCTCTCACATCTGTACATGACTACTGGAAAACCCATAGCTTTGACTGTATGGACCTTTGTCAGAAAAGTGATGTGTATGCTTTTTAACATGTGCCTAGGTTTGTCATAGCTTTTCTTCCAAGAAGCAAGTGTCTTTTATTTCATGGCTGCAGTCACTGTCCACGGTGACTTTGGAGCCCAAGACAAAGTCTGCCCATTATTTCCACATCTATTTGCCGTGAAGTGATGGGACTGGATGCCATGATCTTCGTTTTTTAAATGTTGAGTTTTAAGACAGTTTTTTCACTTGCCTCTTTCACCTTCATCAGTAGGCTCTTCTGTTCCTCTTCTCTTTCTGCCACAAGCGTGGTGTCATCTGCATATATGAGGTTATTGATGTTTCTCCCTGCCATCTTGATTCCAGCTGTGCTTCATTTAGGCTGGCATTTCACAAGATGTACTCTGCTTAGAAGTTAAATAAGCAGGGTGACGCTATACAGCCCTGACAGTATTCCTTTCTCAATTTGGAACCAGTCCATTGTTCCATGTCTGATTCTAAATGTTGCTTCTTGACCTGCATACAGGTTTGGCTGGAGGCAGGTAAGGTGGTCTGGTATTCCCATCTTTTTTAGAATTTTCCACAGTTTGTTGTGATCCACAGAGTCAAAGGCTTTAAGCACAGTCAGTGAAGCAGAGGTAGATGTTTTTCTGGCATCCTTACTTTTTCTCTTGTAGGTGCTGGCAGTTTGATCTGTTTCCTCTGCCTTTTCTAAACCCAGCTTGTGTATCTGGAAGTTCTTGGTTTATACACTGTTGAAGCCTAGCTTGAAGGTATGTGAAATGAGTGCAGTTGTGCAGTAGTTTGAACATTCTTTGTCATTGCCTTTCTTTGGTATTGGAATGAAAACTGACCTTTTCTGGCTCTGTGGCCACTGCTGAGTCTTCTAAATTTGCTGGTGTATTGAGTGCAGCACTTTAACAGCATAATTTTTTAGGTTTTGCAGTAGCTCAGCTGGAATTTCATCATCTCCACTACCTTTATTCTTAGTGATGCTTCCCAAGGCCCACTTGATTTCACACTGCAGCCTTACAAGTTAGGACCCATCATTTTCTATGAGTGACATGGAAAAGGTTGCAAGGCACTGCTTTAGCGTGCTTCTTAGCCTGTGAGTGGTCTTGATGTAGACATGGAAACTTAAAAGTTAGGACTGGTAAAATAATCAAGCACCTGAGAATTAGAGTAATTTGCTTTTATTTTGTCAGTTTCTATTAACAGTTATTGTAGTGTGTTCTCTACTAAGCCACAGGGCTTCCTTTCTAAGTGCCTGGAAGACATGGAATTTGTCGTAAACTAACTATGATCTTGGACTTAGGCTGCAGTTAAGTCTTGTAAGTCGGTTCTTAGCCAATAGATTATAATAGTCTTCCCCCACAGTGAAATACAGAACGTAGTTTATTGCAGTCTGTCTTTTGCCGAATAATGTTTAGTAGTTCTTGACAGGTCTTTTATTGTAAAAAATAGTTTTTGCAGCATTATTCTGGTTCCTAATTGAATTCATTTAGTAAATATTTGAGAGTGCTTTTGTGTTCTGTGTACTGTAGTAGGGTACTCGTGAGATTGTCCTGGAGCAGAAAGAGGGTGGGAGGTGCTGACCAGAATCCTTAAAGAGTTAACGTAAGTGGTTGAGGGCATTAAGAAAGTAAGATGGAGTTATTTGATGGGGTAGGGGAGTGGGCTTTTAGGATGAGGGTGAAGACAGTGTCTTTAAAGGTATCTTTTCAGTATAGAGCTTAATGATCTGAAAAGGACAATTTGCTTGTTTCTGGAGGTTTTGGCTTTCTAGGTGAAGGGACCAGCAGGTGCAAAATTGCTGAGGTATGAAGCTTGGCATGGGAGTTTACCTTTTGTTCTGAGTCTTAAACAGGGACAGGAATTGATGCGTTGTCTTTTTAAGATGATTCTGGCTGCACCGTGTCTGTAGATCATATGATCCATGTCATTTCAGTCTGCTCAGATCCTCAGATAAGTTTTCTTATTTATTTGGGGAAAAAAGTCTTAAGAGGGAGAAGAAGCGGTCAGTGCCCCTAAAAAGTGACCTCATGGTAACCAAGGGGATAGAATCGGGAATGTGTTAGAGGTGGGGTGGTGTAGGTGGCAGAAATGGGAGGCAGTGTGTCATGGCCCTTCCACTTGAGGGGTGTAGGATCTATTCCTGCCCTTCCCCCTTTTATGAATAAAATAAGCTTAGAGATGCTTACAGTGTGATAGTAAAATATAAAAAGCAAACAGTAGACATATAGAAAGTAAAAATTTCCTCACCATTTTGGTGAAATAATCGTTATTGGCACATCATTACTCTAGACTTTCTCACCTTAAAATAATGATTTTAGGGCTTCCCTGGTGGTCCACTGGGTAAGGACACCACCTTGCAGTGCAAGGGGCGCTGGTTCGATCCCTGGCCTGGGGAGATCCCACGTGCCGCGGAGCGGCTGGACCGATGTGTCCAATTACCGAGCCGGAGCTCTGGAGCGCGTGCGCCCAGAGCCAGTGCTCTGTGACAACAGAGGCCACTGCGATGGGAGGCCTACACCGGCCAAAGAACAAAAATGGATGAAAATAGATAAATGAAAAGACCAATAGAAGTGGCCTGCCCGCCCCCTCCCTCCCTAGCCCCCCCCACCCCCCAAAAGATTTTAGATTTCTCTCCCTCTTTCTAGATTAGTATGAAAGAGGTTCACACTACATTCTTTATTTTGTTTTGGGTAGCTTTTTCTGTCTTTGCACATGCAGATTGACTCCGTCATTTGGGAATTAACATGATTTGTTTAGTTCTCTATTTGTTAAGTAGTCTTTTCCCCAGTTTTTCAAGGATATGACAGGACTTCCCCTGGTGGTCCAGTGGGTAAGGGCACCACCTGGCAGTGCAAGAGGCGCCGGTTCGATCCCTAGCCCAGGAAGATTCCACATTCTGTGGAGCAGCTGGACTGATGTGTCCAACAACCTAGCTGGAGCTCTGGAGTGCATGTGCCCAGAGCCAGTGCTGTGCAGTGATGGAGGCCACTGCGATGGGAGGCCCACACAGGCCAAGGAACAAAGATGGAAATGAAAGACCAATAGAAGTGATCAAAAAAAAAAAAAAAATGAAAAAAAGGATATGAACAACACTGTAATAAAGCTTATGCACATATTTTTTTTTATTTCCTTAGCTGCGCCATATGGGATCTTAGTTCCACAACCAAGGATTGAACCCATGTTCCCTGCATTGGAAGTGCAGAGTCTTAAAGACTAGAGCACGCAGGGAGGCCTATACATGTGTTTGTATACTTCTGTAGGATGAATTGCTAAAGTGATATTGAATTACCAGTCTTTAAGAATGTTTCAAAATTTTAATAATTTTTACCATATTCTCCTCCAAAAGAGTTGTGTCAAGACTTTGTGAGAATAATGCCAAGTAGTCATCCTAAGTCTCTAAACTTCTCTAGTTTTCTCAGCTGTCAGCTCAGAATAATTAGTGTCTTGTTCCCTTATGATTCAGGCATGTGATAAGAGAAAGAGCTTATTAGCACGTAGAGGGCAGACAGACAGAATCTTCTGGTTAAGAGCAAGGTGTTTGAATTAAATGGTCTTTAACTTGGGGGCATTTTAGCTAAATAATTTCAAGTGAGCTTGCTCAAATTCATGTCCATTGACTCAGTGATGCCATCCAGTCATCTCATCCTCTGTCATCCCCTTTTCCTTCTGGCTTCTGTTTTTCCCAGCATCAGGGTCTTTTCCAGTGAGTCATCTCTTTGCGTCAGGTGGCTAAAGTATTGTAGCTGCAGCTTGAGCATCAATCCTTTCAACCAGTATTGAGGATTGATTTCCTTTAGTATTGACTGATTTGATCTTCTTGCTGTCAAAAGGACTCTCAGGAGTCTTCTCCAGCACCACAGTTCAAAGACATCAGTTCTTCGGCACTCAGCCTTCTTTATGGTGCAATTCTCACACGCACTGTATACTCGCATAATAGTAGGCATCTAGTGGTAACTTATGCTAATAATGCTGACAGTAAGATAAAACAACTTCCTGAAGGAGGAAGGCTTGAGGACGATGGGTTTCTTGTCACTGTTCTCTAAGAAAGAAACACCTCTCACTTGTGATAGATTTGGACGCGTTCAGGGTGGTATGGCTGTAGACCAGCTCTCACTTCTCCGTAGTTGCCGACTCCCTGTTGGCATCAGGGCATCGCACATCCTCACTGCAGAGTATCCGACTTTCATTGTGTGACTGACTGTGGACTTCAAGTGCAGCTTTCTTGTTGCTCTATTAAAATATTTGATTATATTTTGTTAGGTAACTATCTCTGTTTGGTTCTGTTCATAAGCTGTGTTTCTGCCCTAAAACTGAACTCCAGTGAATGTGTTATGTTGGAAAGTTCATGCAGTTAAATGTAAACACAAAAAGAATCTGGTTATTTTATCTGTCACCTAGACGTTCTTGGGCAAGTAGCATGATTTTCCTGTGCCTTACCTGGTTAAAATGAGTTGTGTCAAGACTTTGTGAGAATAATGCCAAGTAGTCATCCTAAGTCTCTAAACTTCTCTAGTTTTCTCAGCTGTCAGCTCAGAATAATTAGTGTCTTGTTCCCTTATGATTCAGGCATGTGATAAGAGAAAGAGCTTATTAGCACGTAGAGGGCAGACAGACAGAATCTTCTGGTTAAGAGCAAGGTGTTTGAATTAAATGGTCTTTAACTTGGGGGCATTTTAGCTAAATAATTTCAAGTGAGCTTGCTCAAATTCATGTCCATTGACTCAGTGATGCCATCCAGTCATCTCATCCTCTGTCATCCCCTTTTCCTTCTGGCTTCTGTTTTTCCCAGCATCAGGGTCTTTTCCAGTGAGTCATCTCTTTGCGTCAGGTGGCTAAAGTATTGTAGCTGCAGCTTGAGCATCAATCCTTTCAACCAGTATTGAGGATTGATTTCCTTTAGTATTGACTGATTTGATCTTCTTGCTGTCAAAAGGACTCTCAGGAGTCTTCTCCAGCACCACAGTTCAAAGACATCAGTTCTTCGGCACTCAGCCTTCTTTATGGTGCAATTCTCACACGCACTGTATACTCGCATAATAGTAGGCATCTAGTGGTAACTTATGCTAATAATGCTGACAGTAAGATAAAACAACTTCCTGAAGGAGGAAGGCTTGAGGACGATGGGTTTCTTGTCACTGTTCTCTAAGAAAGAAACACCTCTCACTTGTGATAGATTTGGACGCGTTCAGGGTGGTATGGCTGTAGACCAGCTCTCACTTCTCCGTAGTTGCCGACTCCCTGTTGGCATCAGGGCATCGCACATCCTCACTGCAGAGTATCCGACTTACTTTCATTGTGTGACTGACTGTGGACTTCAAGTGCAGCTTTCTTGTTGCTCTATTAAAATATTTGATTATATTTTGTTAGGTAACTATCTCTGTTTGGTTCTGTTCATAAGCTGTGTTTCTGCCCTAAAACTGAACTCCAGTGAATGTGTTATGTTGGAAAGTTCATGCAGTTAAATGTAAACACAAAAAGAATCTGGTTATTTTATCTGTCACCTAGACGTTCTTGGGCAAGTAGCATGATTTTCCTGTGCCTTACTGGTTTAAAAATTAAAGCGTGGTTGGAAGAAGGTGTTTAAAATCTTTTGAGGACCTTATTACAGATTAAATGAGATCACTTATGTATGAAGATTAACAAATACTTGAGGCAAATAACAAAAATCTTAGATACTAATTTCTTTTCCTTCCTTAAAGGCAGAAATTTTGGCTAGCACTATTGTATTTCTTATAGTACTAATGTATTACTAATACTCAAGTGTAGTTGCTCGTTCTTAATATACAGTAACAAAAGAAGTGGAATTGAAAAAGAATTAGACTACAAGTCAGGAGACCTGGACTCGTGTTCCAGGTTGGCTTTTACCTGGTGGTTTAACCGTTGATGGATCTTTTGATTTCCAGTCCCCATTTTGCTCATTGTTATCTATGAAATATTCTATGCAAATCCACTATAATAGAAGTTTTGTGAATAATTAAGCAGAAGATGTCACAAGAAAACCCACATAACCACTGTTTTCATAGTTACTCTGTATATATTGTATTGTTGAGCTAATGAATTTTACTCAAGAATTAAAACGATGATTTCCTTTTGTTTGTGTTACCAGGTTGAAGTATTGTGTAAGTTGCATCAATGGAGCACATCCAGGGGGCCTGGAAGACGATCAGCAACGGTTTTGGATTCAAAGACACGGTGTTTGATGGCCCCAGCTGCATCTCCCCCACAATAGTTCAGCAGTTTGGCTATCAGCGTCGGGCGTCAGATGATGGCAAACTCACGGACCCTTCGGTATTTTCCAAAGAAGATGGGTTTCTTGTTGCGCACTCGGGGCATTCGCACCATTCTCCGTAGTTGCCGACTCCCTGTTGGCATCAGGGCATCGCACATCCTCACTGCAGAGTATCCGACTTTCATTGTGTGACTGACTGTGGACTTCAAGTGCAGCTTTCTTGTTGCTCTATTAAAATATTTGATTATATTTTGTTAGGTAACTATCTCTGTTTGGTTCTGTTCATAAGCTGTGTTTCTGCCCTAAAACTGAACTCCAGTGAATGTGTTATGTTGGAAAGTTCATGCAGTTAAATGTAAACACAAAAAGAATCTGGTTATTTTATCTGTCACCTAGACGTTCTTGGGCAAGTAGCATGATTTTCCTGTGCCTTACTGGTTTAAAAATTAAAGCGTGGTTGGAAGAAGGTGTTTAAAATCTTTTGAGGACCTTATTACAGATTAAATGAGATCACTTATGTATGAAGATTAACAAATACTTGAGGCAAATAACAAAAATCTTAGATACTAATTTCTTTTCCTTCCTTAAAGGCAGAAATTTTGGCTAGCACTATTGTATTTCTTATAGTACTAATGTATTACTAATACTCAAGTGTAGTTGCTCGTTCTTAATATACAGTAACAAAAGAAGTGGAATTGAAAAAGAATTAGACTACAAGTCAGGAGACCTGGACTCGTGTTCCAGGTTGGCTTTTACCTGGTGGTTTAACCGTTGATGGATCTTTTGATTTCCAGTCCCCATTTTGCTCATTGTTATCTATGAAATATTCTATGCAAATCCACTATAATAGAAGTTTTGTGAATAATTAAGCAGAAGATGTCACAAGAAAACCCACATAACCACTGTTTTCATAGTTACTCTGTATATATTGTATTGTTGAGCTAATGAATTTTACTCAAGAATTAAAACGATGATTTCCTTTTGTTTGTGTTACCAGGTTGAAGTATTGTGTAAGTTGCATCAATGGAGCACATCCAGGGGGCCTGGAAGACGATCAGCAACGGTTTTGGATTCAAAGACACGGTGTTTGATGGCCCCAGCTGCATCTCCCCCACAATAGTTCAGCAGTTTGGCTATCAGCGTCGGGCGTCAGATGATGGCAAACTCACGGACCCTTCTAAGACAAGCAACACTATCCGTGTTTTTTTGCCAAACAAGCAAAGAACAGTGGTATGTGAACATTTCTCTCAGAAAATGTAGTTGTCCATTACCCTGTAAAAACATTTTGGATCATGTTGTCCATCTTGTAAATCAGACAAATTTTCACTGCCATTTAAGAGTCTTTATTTTTAAATGTTAGTGTTTTATAGTTGCACTTTTTTTTGATTGAGGTATTGTTGACTTGGTATACAGCAAAGTGATTCTGGCGTATATATATTTTAGATAGTTTTCCATTATAGGTTATTACAAGATATTAAATTGTTCTCTGTGTTATACAGTAAATTCTTGTTTCTGATCTAATGTATAGTAGTTTGTGTCTATTAATCCCACACCTTTTTTTTTTTCTAAAATTTTTTTTTTAAAGATTTATTTATTTATTTATTTTTGGGGGGTGGGGTAGGGAGGGAGGGGAGCAGGCGGGCCACTTCTATTGATCTTTCGTTTATCTATTTTCATCCATCTTTGTTCTTTGGCCCGTGTGGGCCTCCCATCGTGGTGGCCTCTGTTGTCGCAGAGCACCAGCTCTGGGCGCACGCACACCAGAGCTCTGGCTCAGTAATTGGACACATCAGTCCAGCCGCTCTGCGGCACGTGGGATCTTCCCAGGCCAGGGATCGAGCCAGCGCCCCCTGCACTGCAAGGCGGTGTCCTTACCCACTGGACCACCAGGGAAGCCCCCACACCTTTAATTTATTGTACCTTTCCCCTTTGGTAACAATAAGTTTAGTTTCTCTGTGGGTCTGTTTCAATTTTGTGTGCAGGTTCATCTGTTATTTTTAGATTCCATATTTAAATGATATGTACATAATATTTCCTTTTCTTCTTACTGACTGATTTCACTTAGTGTGATACTCTTTTTTTTTTTTGGCCACTTCTATTGATTTTTCATTTATTTAGCTTTGTTCTTTGGCCTGTGTGGGCCTCCCATCGCAGTGGCCTCTCTTGCTGCAGAGCACCAGCTCTGGGCACATGCGCTTCAGAGCTCCAGCTCAGTAACTGGACACATTGGTCCAGCTGCTCCGCGGTGCATGGGATCTTCCCAGGCCAGGGATCGAACCAGTGCCCCCTGCACTGCAAGGTGGTGTCCTTACCCACTGGGCCACCAGGGAAGCCCCCACACCTTTAATTTATTGTACCTTTCCCCTTTGGTAACAATAAGTTTAGTTTCTCTGTGGGTCTGTTTCAATTTTGTGTGCAGGTTCATCTGTTATTTTTAGATTCCATATTTAAATGATATGTACATAATATTTCCTTTTCTTCTTACTGACTGATTTCACTTAGTGTGATACTCTTTTTTTTTTTTGGCCACTTCTATTGATTTTTCATTTATTTAGCTTTGTTCTTTGGCCTGTGTGGGCCTCCCATCGCAGTGGCCTCTCTTGCTGCAGAGCACCAGCTCTGGGCACATGCGCTTCAGAGCTCCAGCTCAGTAACTGGACACATTGGTCCAGCTGCTCCGCGGTGCATGGGATCTTCCCAGGCCAGGGATCGAACCAGTGCCCCCTGCACTGCAAGGTGGTGTCCTTACCCACTGGGCCACCAGGGAAGCTCTTAGTATGATATTCTTAAATGACATTGTTGAGGCTGAGTAATATTCCGTTGGTTGGCTCTGGGGTTGTTTCCATGCCTTGACTATTGCACACAGTGCTGCAAACACTGAAGTGCACGAATCTTTTTGAATTAGAGTTTTTGTCTTTTCTGGATATGTGCCCAGTAATGGGATTGCTGGATTACATAGTAATTCATAGTAAGTTTTTTAAGGAACCTCCGTACTATTTTTCATACTGTGTGGACTAATTTACATTCCCACCAGCATTCGCACCTAAGAGGGTTCTACTTAGGGTCTTTGTTAATTGGAGGTTTTATTACTTTATGTTCCTTTCACACCCCTTGCTTTTTCCGAGCCCTTGGGCTTCTTCTGTTTAGTCTTGCCTAGCATGTCTTCTTTTCTGACAATTCATCCAAACAGTGCATTTTAAAGAACATTTTATTGGAGTATACTTGAGTTACAGTATTGTGTTAGTTTTGGGTGTACAGCAGAGTGAGTCATTCATACATACACATAGATCCACTCTTTTTCATAGTCTTTTCCTATATAGGCCATTATAGAGTGCTGAGTAGAATTCCCTGTGCTGTGCAGTAGGTCCTTATTCGCTACCAGTTTCAGATATTGTAGTGTGTATATGTCAATCCCAACCTCCCAATTTATCTTTTCCCCTTGGTAACAGTAGATTTGTTTTCTACATCTGTAATTGTTTCTGTTTTGTAGATAAGCTCATTTGTACCCTTTTTTTAGATCCCACATGAAAGTGATATCATGATGTTTGTCTTTCTCTGTCTTCACTCAGTATGGTAATCTCTGTGTCCATCCATGTTGCTGCAAATGGCATTATTTCATTCTTTTCTTTTATGGCTGAGTAATATTCCATTGTATATGTGTACACATCTTTATCCATTTGTCTGTTGATGGACATTTAGGTTCCTTCCATGTCCTGGTTATTTTAAGCAGTACTGCAGTGAATATTGGGGGCCTGTATCTTTTGGAATTACGTTTTTCTCCAGATACATGCCCAGGAGTGACAATGATGAGTCCTATGACTCCCAGTGCCCCTGCACTGCAAGGTGGTGTCCTTACCCACTGGGCCACCAGGGAAGCTCTTAGTATGATATTCTTAAATGACATTGTTGAGGCTGAGTAATATTCCGTTGGTTGGCTCTGGGGTTGTTTCCATGCCTTGACTATTGCACACAGTGCTGCAAACACTGAAGTGCACGAATCTTTTTGAATTAGAGTTTTTGTCTTTTCTGGATATGTGCCCAGTAATGGGATTGCTGGATTACATAGTAATTCATAGTAAGTTTTTTAAGGAACCTCCGTACTATTTTTCATACTGTGTGGACTAATTTACATTCCCACCAGCATTCGCACCTAAGAGGGTTCTACTTAGGGTCTTTGTTAATTGGAGGTTTTATTACTTTATGTTCCTTTCACACCCCTTGCTTTTTCCGAGCCCTTGGGCTTCTTCTGTTTAGTCTTGCCTAGCATGTCTTCTTTTCTGACAATTCATCCAAACAGTGCATTTTAAAGAACATTTTATTGGAGTATACTTGAGTTACAGTATTGTGTTAGTTTTGGGTGTACAGCAGAGTGAGTCATTCATACATACACATAGATCCACTCTTTTACATAGTCTTTTCCTATATAGGCCATTATAGAGTGCTGAGTAGAATTCCCTGTGCTGTGCAGTAGGTCCTTATTCGCTACCAGTTTCAGATATTGTAGTGTGTATATGTCAATCCCAACCTCCCAATTTATCTTTTCCCCTTGGTAACAGTAGATTTGTTTTCTACATCTGTAATTGTTTCTGTTTTGTAGATAAGCTCATTTGTACCCTTTTTTTAGATCCCACATGAAAGTGATATCATGATGTTTGTCTTTCTCTGTCTTCACTCAGTATGGTAATCTCTGTGTCCATCCATGTTGCTGCAAATGGCATTATTTCATTCTTTTCTTTTATGGCTGAGTAATATTCCATTGTATATGTGTACACATCTTTATCCATTTGTCTGTTGATGGACATTTAGGTTCCTTCCATGTCCTGGTTATTTTAAGCAGTACTGCAGTGAATATTGGGGGCCTGTATCTTTTGGAATTACGTTTTTCTCCAGATACATGCCCAGGAGTGACAATGATGAGTCCTATGACTCTATTTCTAGTTTTAAAAGGCACTTCCATACTATTATCCATAGTGGCTGTATCAGTTTACATTCCCTCAGCAGTGTAGGAGGGTTCCCTTTTCTCCACACCCTCTCTGGCATTTCTTATTTGTACTAGATTTTTTGATAATGGCCATTCTGACTGGTGTCAGGTGAAAATAGTACATTCTTTTTTTTTTTTTTTTTTTTAACTGGCAGAACAGGCCTTTGTTTTATTTTATTTTATTTTATTTTTATTTCGGGGCGGGTTGGGGAAGGAGAGGGGCGGGCGGGCCACTTCTATTGGTCTTTCATCCATTTTCATCCATCTTTGTTCTTTGGCCCACGTGGGCCTCCCATCGTGGTGGCCTCTGTTGTCGCAGAGCACCCGCTCTGGGCACATGCGCTCCAGAGCTCTGACTCGGTAGTTGGACACATCGGTCCAGCTGCTCCGCGGCATGTGGGATCTTCCCAGGCCAGGGATCAAACCGGCGCCCCTTGCCCTGCAAGGTGGTGTCCTTATCCACTGGACCATCAGGGAAGCCCGAAAATAGTACATTCTTATTGAGATTTATTTCAGAGGGTTCTTTGAATAATTCCCTTAGATACTTCTGGCTAATTGAAACAATTTTTTTGTTCTGAATATTAAAAGCAAACTGTTCACTTAATTTTTTTTGATATTACAGTTAAGTATATCGAAGAAAATAAAATTATCTGCGAAAAATAATTTTTCTAGATTTTCTAGGACCTGGGGCAAAGCTTTTGCATTCCAGTCTCCAGTGATGAACAGGATATCGACTTTTGTTATTAGTTCTAGGCGATATTGTAGTCTTCATAGAACCAATCAGTTGCTGAAAATGCCCATCCATGTTGCTGCAAATGGCATTATTTCATTCTTTTCTTTTATGGCTGAGTAATATTCCATTGTATATGTGTACACATCTTTATCCATTTGTCTGTTGATGGACATTTAGGTTCCTTCCATGTCCTGGTTATTTTAAGCAGTACTGCAGTGAATATTGGGGGCCTGTATCTTTTGGAATTACGTTTTTCTCCAGATACATGCCCAGGAGTGACAATGATGAGTCCTATGACTCTATTTCTAGTTTTAAAAGGCACTTCCATACTATTATCCATAGTGGCTGTATCAGTTTACATTCCCTCAGCAGTGTAGGAGGGTTCCCTTTTCTCCACACCCTCTCTGGCATTTCTTATTTGTACTAGATTTTTTGATAATGGCCATTCTGACTGGTGTCAGGTGAAAATAGTACATTCTTTTTTTTTTTTTTTTTTTAAACTGGCAGAACAGGCCTTTGTTTTATTTTATTTTATTTTATTTTTATTTCGGGGGGGGCGGGTTGGGGAAGGAGAGGGGCGGGCGGGCCACTTCTATTGGTCTTTCATCCATTTTCATCCATCTTTGTTCTTTGGCCCACGTGGGCCTCCCATCGTGGTGGCCTCTGTTGTCGCAGAGCACCCGCTCTGGGCACATGCGCTCCAGAGCTCTGACTCGGTAGTTGGACACATCGGTCCAGCTGCTCCGCGGCATGTGGGATCTTCCCAGGCCAGGGATCAAACCGGCGCCCCTTGCCCTGCAAGGTGGTGTCCTTATCCACTGGACCATCAGGGAAGCCCGAAAATAGTACATTCTTATTGAGATTTATTTCAGAGGGTTCTTTGAATAATTCCCTTAGATACTTCTGGCTAATTGAAACAATTTTTTTGTTCTGAATATTAAAAGCAAACTGTTCACTTAATTTTTTTTGATATTACAGTTAAGTATATCGAAGAAAATAAAATTATCTGCGAAAAATAATTTTTCTAGATTTTCTAGGACCTGGGGCAAAGCTTTTGCATTCCAGTCTCCAGTGATGAACAGGATATCGACTTTTGTTATTAGTTCTAGACGATATTGTAGTCTTCATAGAACCAATCAACTTCAGCTTCTTTGGCATTAGTGATTGGGGCATAGACTTGGATTACTGTGATACTGAATGGTTTGCCTTGGAAATGAACAGAGGTCATGCTGTTGTTTTTGAGACGGCACGCAAGCACTGCATTTTGAACTCTTTTGTTGACTATGTGGGCTGCTTTGTTTCTTCTAAGGGATTCTTGCCCTCAATAATAAGATATAATGGTCATCTGAATTAAATTCACCCATTCTGTCCATTTTAATTCACTGATTCCTCAAATGTCAATGCTCATTCTTGCCATCTCCTGTTTGACCACTTCCATTGACTCATGGACTGACATTCCAGGTGCCTATACAGTATTGTTCTTTGCAACGTTGGACTATTTTCAGTACCAGACATACCCACAGCTGGGCATTGTTTCTGCTTTGGCTCAGCCTTTTCATTCCTTCTGCAGCTATTTCTCTGCTCTTTTCCAGTAGCATATTGGGCACCTATTGACCTGGGGAATTCACCTTTCATATCTTTCTGCCTTCTTGTACTGTTCATGGGGTTCTCAGGGGAAGAATGCTGATGTGGTTTGTCATCCTTTCTCCTGTGGACCACGTTTTGTCAGAGCTCTCCACCATGACCTGTCCGTCTTGGGTGGCCCTACAGGGCATGGCTCATGGGTTCATTCAGTTAGACGAGGCTGTGATCCATGGAATCAGTTTGGTCAATTTTCTGTGGTTGTACTTTTCATTCTGCCCTTTGATGTGGAGGCTTTCTGATGGGAGGGACTGGCTATGGGGAAAACTGGATCTTGCTCTGGTGGGCAAGGCTGTGTTCGGGAAATCTCTTTCTTTTTTTGTAAGGAAATCTTTATTCCAGTTATCTGCTGATGTGTGGGGCTGTGTTCCCTCCCTAGGCCTAACTATCATAGGGGTAATGGTGACCTACAAGATCTTCTAGAATTAACACCCCCAAAAGATGTCCTTTTCATCACTGGGGACTGGAATGCAAAAGTAGAAAGTCAAGAGATAACCTCTCTGAAAAATAATTTTTCTTTTGCTAAGTTTCCAGTCTCCAGTGATGAACAGGATATCGACTTTTGTTATTAGTTCTAGCGATATTGTAGTCTTCATAGAACCAATCAACTTCAGCTTCTTTGGCATTAGTGATTGGGGCATAGACTTGGATTACTGTGATACTGAATGGTTTGCCTTGGAAATGAACAGAGGTCATGCTGTTGTTTTTGAGACGGCACGCAAGCACTGCATTTTGAACTCTTTTGTTGACTATGTGGGCTGCTTTGTTTCTTCTAAGGGATTCTTGCCCTCAATAATAAGATATAATGGTCATCTGAATTAAATTCACCCATTCTGTCCATTTTAATTCACTGATTCCTCAAATGTCAATGCTCATTCTTGCCATCTCCTGTTTGACCACTTCCATTGACTCATGGACTGACATTCCAGGTGCCTATACAGTATTGTTCTTTGCAACGTTGGACTATTTTCAGTACCAGACATACCCACAGCTGGGCATTGTTTCTGCTTTGGCTCAGCCTTTTCATTCCTTCTGCAGCTATTTCTCTGCTCTTTTCCAGTAGCATATTGGGCACCTATTGACCTGGGGAATTCACCTTTCATATCTTTCTGCCTTCTTGTACTGTTCATGGGGTTCTCAGGGGAAGAATGCTGATGTGGTTTGTCATCCTTTCTCCTGTGGACCACGTTTTGTCAGAGCTCTCCACCATGACCTGTCCGTCTTGGGTGGCCCTACAGGGCATGGCTCATGGGTTCATTCAGTTAGACGAGGCTGTGATCCATGGAATCAGTTTGGTCAATTTTCTGTGGTTGTACTTTTCATTCTGCCCTTTGATGTGGAGGCTTTCTGATGGGAGGGACTGGCTATGGGGAAAACTGGATCTTGCTCTGGTGGGCAAGGCTGTGTTCGGGAAATCTCTTTCTTTTTTTGTAAGGAAATCTTTATTCCAGTTATCTGCTGATGTGTGGGGCTGTGTTCCCTCCCTAGGCCTAACTATCATAGGGGTAATGGTGACCTACAAGATCTTCTAGAATTAACACCCCCAAAAGATGTCCTTTTCATCACTGGGGACTGGAATGCAAAAGTAGAAAGTCAAGAGATAACCTGGAGTAACAGGCAAGTTTGGCCACGGGGTACAAAATGCAGCAGGGCAAAGGCTAACAAAAGTTTTGCCAAGAGAATGCCCTGTTCATGGTATACACCCTCTTCCAATAAGACAAGAGCCGACTCTACACATGGGCATTACCAGATGGTCAGTACTGAAATCAGATTGATATAGTCGAGAAAAACAAGACCTGGAGGTGACTGTGGCTCAGATCATGAACTGCTTATTGCAAAATTCAGAGTTAAATTGAAGAAGATAGGGAAAACCACTAGGCCATTCAAGTATAACCTAAATCAAATCCCTTATAATTATAAAATGGAAGTTACAAATAGATTCAAGGGATTAGATCTGATAGAGTGCCTGAAGAACGGTGGACAGAGGTTTGTAACATCATACAGAAGGCAGTGATCAAAACCAGGCACAAGATAAAGAAATGAAAAACGGCAAAATGCTTGTCTGAGGAGGCCTTTGAGGAAAGAAGAGATGGAAAAGGCAGAGGAGAAAAGGAAAGATACACCATTCTGAATGCAGAATTCCAGAGAACAGCAAGGAGGAATTAAGAAAGCCTTCTTAAGTGAACAATGCAAAGAAATAGAGGAAAACAGCAGAATGGGAAAGACTAGCGATCTCTGCGAGAGAATTAGAGATACCAAGGGAATATTTCATGCAAAGACAGGCACAATAAAGGACCAAAACAGTGTGGACCTAACAGAAGCAGAAGATATTAGAAAGAGATGGAAAGAATACACAGAACTGTACAAAAAAGATCTTAATGAGCCAGATGACCATGATGGTGTGATCACTCACCTAGGGCTGAATATCTTAGAGTGGGAAGTCAAGTTAAACCTAGGAAGCATGACTACAAGCAAAGTTAGTGATGGTGATGGAATTCCAGCTGAGTTACTTCAAATATTAAAACAAGATGCTGTTAAAGTGCTGCACTCAGTATGCCAGCAAATTTGGAATACTCAACTGGGGTAATGGTGACTACAAGATCTTCTAGAATTAACTCCCCCAAAAGATGGCCTTTTCATCACTGGGGACTGGAATGCAAAAGTAGAAAGTCAAGAGATAACCTGGAGTAACAGGCAAGTTTGGCCACGGGGTACAAAATGCAGCAGGGCAAAGGCTAACAAAAGTTTTGCCAAGAGAATGCCCTGTTCATGGTATACACCCTCTTCCAATAAGACAAGAGCCGACTCTACACATGGGCATTACCAGATGGTCAGTACTGAAATCAGATTGATATAGTCGAGAAAACAAGACCTGGAGGTGACTGTGGCTCAGATCATGAACTGCTTATTGCAAAATTCAGAGTTAAATTGAAGAAGATAGGGAAAACCACTAGGCCATTCAAGTATAACCTAAATCAAATCCCTTATAATTATAAAATGGAAGTTACAAATAGATTCAAGGGATTAGATCTGATAGAGTGCCTGAAGAACGGTGGACAGAGGTTTGTAACATCATACAGAAGGCAGTGATCAAAACCAGGCACAAGATAAAGAAATGAAAAACGGCAAAATGCTTGTCTGAGGAGGCCTTTGAGGAAAGAAGAGATGGAAAAGGCAGAGGAGAAAAGGAAAGATACACCATTCTGAATGCAGAATTCCAGAGAACAGCAAGGAGGAATTAAGAAAGCCTTCTTAAGTGAACAATGCAAAGAAATAGAGGAAAACAGCAGAATGGGAAAGACTAGCGATCTCTGCGAGAGAATTAGAGATACCAAGGGAATATTTCATGCAAAGACAGGCACAATAAAGGACCAAAACAGTGTGGACCTAACAGAAGCAGAAGATATTAGAAAGAGATGGAAAGAATACACAGAACTGTACAAAAAAGATCTTAATGAGCCAGATGACCATGATGGTGTGATCACTCACCTAGGGCTGAATATCTTAGAGTGGGAAGTCAAGTTAAACCTAGGAAGCATGACTACAAGCAAAGTTAGTGATGGTGATGGAATTCCAGCTGAGTTACTTCAAATATTAAAACAAGATGCTGTTAAAGTGCTGCACTCAGTATGCCAGCAAATTTGGAATACTCAGCAATGGCCACAGGACTGGAAAAAGTCAGTTTTCATTCCAATACCAAAGGACAGTGACAAAGAATGTCCGTACTGCTGCACAGTTGCACTTATTTCAGATGCTAGAAAAGTAATGCTCAAAATCTTCCAAGCTAGGTTTCAATAGTACATGGACCGAGAACTTCTAGGTGTACAGGCTGGATTTAGAAAAGGCAGAGGAACCAGAGATCAAATTGCCAACATCTGCTGGATCATAAAAAGACCAAGGAAATTTCCGAAAAACATCTACATCTGCTTTGTTGATTATGCTAAAGCCTTTGATTGTGTGTATCACAACAAACTAGAAAATTCTGAAAGAGATGGAATCCCAGACCACCTTACCTGTCTCCTGTGAAACCTGTGTGCAGGACAAGGAGCAACAGTTACAACTGGAAATGGAACTGCAGCTCCACATTGGGAAAAGGGGACATCGGGACTCTATATTGTTATCCTGCTTATTTAACTTACATGCAGATTACATCATGTGAAATGCCGGACTGGGTGAAGCACAAGCTGGAATCAAGATTGCTGTGAGAAATATAAATAACCTCAGATATGAGGGAGGGTTCCAAGCCTGGGAAATACAGTCCAGAGTTTTCTAACAGTTCCGCTCTCTACTCTTTAGTAAACTTTCTTTTCACCTCTTTTGTGAACTTGAAGAGCTTCCCACGTACAATGTTTTATATTAAGATACATTTTGAACCGAAGGCCAAACTCAGAGGCATTTAAAGTTTGAGTAAATTTATTTTTGTTTCCTTTCCTAAAAATGTAAGGTTAATGGCTGGCAAAATATATAATAATAATAATCGTCCCCTTATATTTCAACAGTAATCTCATTTGGAAAGTGATTTTACTTGCTTTTTTCTCATTTATTTTCTGATCTTAAGTGGGCAGTGGGAATATGATGGGAGCTGAGGACCCTTCTACTTTGGGTGCTGCTTCTGGGTGTGGCTACCCCTGTCTTCTCCACCCTCATCTACCCGTTTGCATGAAGCCTGGGAGCCTTAGGTTGGTGTAATAAAGAGTATGGGCCTTTAACGAGGCCCAAATTTAAATCCCTGTATTGCCTTTTATAGACTCTATCTAGACTGGTTACATAATACGTTGAGCCTCTGTCTCTAACCTTTATGACATGAGGCTAATGTGAGCTACAGTGATGAGTTTCTTAAGTAACACGGTAGTTACGATCCTTTCTGAGTGGTTTCTTTATTCGTGTATCCCTGACAGCCTTCAGTTGAGCACCGCTGGTGTCTGGGGACCACTGATTTGGAAGTTTGACCGAGAACTTCTAGGTGTACAGGCTGGATTTAGAAAAGGCAGAGGAACCAGAGATCAAATTGCCAACATCTGCTGGATCATAAAAAGACCAAGGAAATTTCCGAAAAACATCTACATCTGCTTTGTTGATTATGCTAAAGCCTTTGATTGTGTGTATCACAACAAACTAGAAAATTCTGAAAGAGATGGAATCCCAGACCACCTTACCTGTCTCCTGTGAAACCTGTGTGCAGGACAAGGAGCAACAGTTACAACTGGAAATGGAACTGCAGCTCCACATTGGGAAAAGGGGACATCGGGACTCTATATTGTTATCCTGCTTATTTAACTTACATGCAGATTACATCATGTGAAATGCCGGACTGGGTGAAGCACAAGCTGGAATCAAGATTGCTGTGAGAAATATAAATAACCTCAGATATGAGGGAGGGTTCCAAGCCTGGGAAATACAGTCCAGAGTTTTCTAACAGTTCCGCTCTCTACTCTTTAGTAAACTTTCTTTTCACCTCTTTTGTGAACTTGAAGAGCTTCCCACGTACAATGTTTTATATTAAGATACATTTTGAACCGAAGGCCAAACTCAGAGGCATTTAAAGTTTGAGTAAATTTATTTTTGTTTCCTTTCCTAAAAATGTAAGGTTAATGGCTGGCAAAATATATAATAATAATAATCGTCCCCTTATATTTCAACAGTAATCTCATTTGGAAAGTGATTTTTACTTGCTTTTTTCTCATTTATTTTCTGATCTTAAGTGGGCAGTGGGAATATGATGGGAGCTGAGGACCCTTCTACTTTGGGTGCTGCTTCTGGGTGTGGCTACCCCTGTCTTCTCCACCCTCATCTACCCGTTTGCATGAAGCCTGGGAGCCTTAGGTTGGTGTAATAAAGAGTATGGGCCTTTAACGAGGCCCAAATTTAAATCCCTGTATTGCCTTTTATAGACTCTATCTAGACTGGTTACATAATACGTTGAGCCTCTGTCTCCTAACCTTTATGACATGAGGCTAATGTGAGCTACAGTGATGAGTTTCTTAAGTAACACGGTAGTTACGATCCTTTCTGAGTGGTTTCTTTATTCGTGTATCCCTGACAGCCTTCAGTTGAGCACCGCTGGTGTCTGGGGACCACTGATTTGGAAGTTTGACACTTGTGACAGCTTTTGAGAAGGTTCTGCCAGAGACAGCTAGTCTCTGTTGTTTCTTTGCCCAAAGCTGCACTGTGTGCCTCTGGAAGAACCACGTTCACGAGGGACCCAGCTCCAGGGGTGCCTTGAACGAGGATGGCGTCATGTGCTGGCAGCGTGGTCAGTCAGCTGTTGCTAGTCATCCCCGGCTTGCTTCCCTGCCGGAGCCCAGAATGACTGTCACGGTCACTTAGTGGTGGGCTCCAGAGATGAGTCAGACGTAACTGGTCACAGCATGTATCCATGGGGGTGGCCGAGAGAAGAGAGAAGGAGGATGGATGCATGTCTGATTGAAATCATTTTTAGAGTAATTAGTCGTTGCTTGGTTTTTGATTGGTTCTTGTCATTGTTTTGTAGATGTGTCTCTTTGACTCACGCTGCTGTTATTTATTAGATGAGTAACTGGACCAGAGCTGAGGCCCTTTAATTAACATTGGAATCACCTCAGAAGCAGTTTAAACTACAGATTCCTGAAATTCATTCAGGGTGAACTGAATCAGATAGATGTGTTAGAGGGGGCAGGCTGGGAGAACACATTT
This sequence comes from Tragulus kanchil, assembly GCA_022376925.1. NCBI lineage: Eukaryota > Metazoa > Chordata > Mammalia > Artiodactyla > Tragulidae > Tragulus > Tragulus kanchil. The sequence continues at coordinate 223,616,568 of JAIOJX010000030.1, read as the reverse complement.
TCCCAGGCTCCTCAGGTGACTCTAATACCAGCCATGTTTGGGAACCATGCTGGATTAGAGGATATTTAAAGAACTGTCTAGCTCTTGGAGCTCTGATTAAACAGCATAGGTATCACTTGTCTGTTTCAGGTCTACCTTTTGGGAATATGATGGGAGCTGAGGACCCTTCTACTTTGGGTGCTGCTTCTGGGTGTGGCTACCCCTGTCTTCTCCACCCTCATCTACCCGTTTGCATGAAGCCTGGGAGCCTTAGGTTGGTGTAATAAAGAGTATGGGCCTTTAACGAGGCCCAAATTTAAATCCCTGTATTGCCTTTTATAGACTCTATCTAGACTGGTTACATAATACGTTGAGCCTCTGTCTCTAACCTTTATGACATGAGGCTAATGTGAGCTACAGTGATGAGTTTCTTAAGTAACACGGTAGTTACGATCCTTTCTGAGTGGTTTCTTTATTCGTGTATCCCTGACAGCCTTCAGTTGAGCACCGCTGGTGTCTGGGGACCACTGATTTGGAAGTTTGACACTTGTGACAGCTTTTGAGAAGGTTCTGCCAGAGACAGCTAGTCTCTGTTGTTTCTTTGCCCAAAGCTGCACTGTGTGCCTCTGGAAGAACCACGTTCACGAGGGACCCAGCTCCAGGGGTGCCTTGAACGAGGATGGCGTCATGTGCTGGCAGCGTGGTCAGTCAGCTGTTGCTAGTCATCCCCGGCTTGCTTCCCTGCCGGAGCCCAGAATGACTGTCACGGTCACTTAGTGGTGGGCTCCAGAGATGAGTCAGACGTAACTGGTCACAGCATGTATCCATGGGGGTGGCCGAGAGAAGAGAGAAGGAGGATGGATGCATGTCTGATTGAAATCATTTTTAGAGTAATTAGTCGTTGCTTGGTTTTTGATTGGTTCTTGTCATTGTTTTGTAGATGTGTCTCTTTGACTCACGCTGCTGTTATTTATTAGATGAGTAACTGGACCAGAGCTGAGGCCCTTTAATTAACATTGGAATCACCTCAGAAGCAGTTTAAACTACAGATTCCTGAAATTCATTCAGGGTGAACTGAATCAGATAGATGTGTTAGAGGGGGCAGGCTGGGAGAACACATTTTCCCAGGCTCCTCAGGTGACTCTAATACCAGCCATGTTTGGGAACCATGCTGGATTAGAGGATATTTAAAGAACTGTCTAGCTCTTGGAGCTCTGATTAAACAGCATAGGTATCACTTGTCTGTTTGCAGGGTACTACTTAGTGCACAGTGTTGATACAGGTCATGACTCTCTCTGTGTGTGATTACTTTTCATTGTCCTCATTCTTTGTGTCTTCATAGTTCAGATCTGTCTGTCTCTCTCCCTTTATGTAGTTATTCTGTTTCTGAAAAGCTGGAAGTTGGTGGGATATTGCTAAGAGTGTCACTACTTCTAGAAACATTTATTAAAGTTTAATAAAACTTGATGTGAAACACTAAAAATGAGTATTTAAAAATATTGTAAGCCTTTAAAATAAATGCATCGCTTTCCTCTCTGCGAAGGGGCTGGGTTGACCAGTGCCGACTGTCAGTCAGAAGGACTGTGCCCGCGCACGGACTCCAACTGTGGGCAGGTGGCAGGCATTGCCGAGCTCATTCTGCTCTCCCTACTGTCCACACTGAGTCTAGTCGCCTTACTTTTGGCGGTTTACTGACTTTAAAAACAGTGTATAAGGGTTTTATTGAAATGCTTAAGATCTTAGTCGAAATGTTTATATAGCTGCCATAATTAGCACCCTGGCCACTCACCCTGTCTTGAGGCTCTGAAGTGCCTGCTGAGCTCCTGAGGACTGGGTGCAGGGGCCTGTGACGGGGCCTGCGCTGCTGGGGCACCTGGCTGGGTGCACCCTCAGTTAAACCAGCAGTGACGTTTACCCTAGCTGCAGGGCAGACTTGATTCCCGCCGCTTCCTGCTTGCTCTCCCTGCTGTGCAGTGTATATGAGATGGATTTTTGGTTAGGAAGATCAACCATTTTGTTGAAAATAAGTTGACATCCAAGTTTTTGGTCAGAAGAACTCATGTTCTAGATTGGATTAGTTACTTGTTTCTGGTGGATGTTTATGTTTGCTTGACTGTTTCATTGAGTCAAACAAATTAGAGATGTAGAAAGGGAAAGTCAGTCATTTTCTCTCTCCTAATCCCTTTCTCGTGGGCTTCTCTGGTGACTCTGTGGTAAAGAACCTGTCTGTCGTTTCAGGTGATGTGAGTTTGATCTTTGGGATGGGAAGAGGCCCTGGAGAAGGGAATGGCAACTCACTCCAATATTTTTGCCTGGGAAATCCCACGGACAGAGGAGCCTGGCAGGCTACCTCCCATGGGGTTGCAAAGAGTCGGACGTAACTTAGTGACTAAACAACCACCACCACTTTATTGTCTGGGGTCAGAGCTAATGTCTTGTCTTTTCACACTCATATGATATATATAGATAAACATGTGAGGGTTTCTCATCTTTAATATTTAGTTGTTGTTCAGTTCAGTCACTCATTTGTTCAGTTGCTAAGTCATGTCCAACTCTTTGCATCTTCATGGACTATAGTAAGCCAGGCTCCTCTGTCCTGTTAGTATCTCCCGAACTTTGCTCAGACTCATGTCCATTAAGTCAGTGATGCCATCCAACCATCTCATCCTCTGCTGTCCCCTTTTCTCTTGCCCTCAGTCTTTCCCTGCGTCAGGGTCTTTTCCAGCGAGTCCACACTGAGTCTAGTCGCCTTACTTTTGGCGGTTTACTGACTTTAAAAACAGTGTATAAGGGTTTTATTGAAATGCTTAAGATCTTAGTCGAAATGTTTATATAGCTGCCATAATTAGCACCCTGGCCACTCACCCTGTCTTGAGGCTCTGAAGTGCCTGCTGAGCTCCTGAGGACTGGGTGCAGGGGCCTGTGACGGGGCCTGCGCTGCTGGGGCACCTGGCTGGGTGCACCCTCAGTTAAACCAGCAGTGACGTTTACCCTAGCTGCAGGGCAGACTTGATTCCCGCCGCTTCCTGCTTGCTCTCCCTGCTGTGCAGTGTATATGAGATGGATTTTTGGTTAGGAAGATCAACCATTTTGTTGAAAATAAGTTGACATCCAAGTTTTTGGTCAGAAGAACTCATGTTCTAGATTGGATTAGTTACTTGTTTCTGGTGGATGTTTATGTTTGCTTGACTGTTTCATTGAGTCAAACAAATTAGAGATGTAGAAAGGGAAAGTCAGTCATTTTCTCTCTCCTAATCCCTTTCTCGTGGGCTTCTCTGGTGACTCTGTGGTAAAGAACCTGTCTGTCGTTTCAGGTGATGTGAGTTTGATCTTTGGGATGGGAAGAGGCCCTGGAGAAGGGAATGGCAACTCACTCCAATATTTTTGCCTGGGAAATCCCACGGACAGAGGAGCCTGGCAGGCTACCTCCCATGGGGTTGCAAAGAGTCGGACGTAACTTAGTGACTAAACAACCACCACCACTTTATTGTCTGGGGTCAGAGCTAATGTCTTGTCTTTTCACACTCATATGATATATATAGATAAACATGTGAGGGTTTCTCATCTTTAATATTTAGTTGTTGTTCAGTTCAGTCACTCATTTGTTCAGTTGCTAAGTCATGTCCAACTCTTTGCATCTTCATGGACTATAGTAAGCCAGGCTCCTCTGTCCTGTTAGTATCTCCCGAACTTTGCTCAGACTCATGTCCATTAAGTCAGTGATGCCATCCAACCATCTCATCCTCTGCTGTCCCCTTTTCTCTTGCCCTCAGTCTTTCCCTGCGTCAGGGTCTTTTCCAGCGAGTCGGCTCTTCATTTCAAGTGGTCAAAGTATTAGAGCTTCAACATCAGTCCTTCCAATGAATATTCAAAGTTGATCTCCTTTAGGATTGACTGGTTTGATCTCCTTGCTGTCCAAGAGATACTCAAGGGTCTTCTCCAGCACCACAATTCAAAAGTGTCTCTTCTTTGCCACTCAGCCTTCTTCACGGTTCAATTCTTGAATCCATACAAGACTGTTGGAAAAAATCATAGCTTTGACTATATAGACGTTTGTCGGCAAAATGACATCTCTGCTTTCTAATGTCTAGGTTTATCATCGCTTTTCTTCCAAGGAACGGGTGCCTTTTAATTTCATAGCTGCAGTCACTGTCCACAGTGATTTTGGAGCCCAAGAAAATAAAGTCTGTCACTGTTTGCACTCTCCCCCCTTCTGTTTCCCATGAAGTGATAGGACCAGATGCCATGATCTTTGTTTTTTGAATGTTCAGGTTTTTTCTTTAAATATATTTATTTATTTACTTATTGCTGGGGGAGGGAGGGGGAGGGCGGGACACTTCTATTGGTCTTTCATTTATCTATTTTCATCCATCTTTGTTCTTTGGCTCCTGTGGGCCTCCCATAGCGGTGGCATCTGTTGTCGCAGAGCACTGGCTCTGGGCGCATGCGCTCCAGAGCTCCGGCTCGGTAGTTGGACACATCGGTCCAGCCGCTCCACGGCACGTGGGATCTCCCCAGGCCAGGGATCGAACCAGCGCCCCTTGCACTGCAAGGCGGTGTCCTTACCCACTGGACCACCAGGGAAGCCCGAATGTTCAGTTTTAAACCAGCCTTTTCACTTTCCTCTTTCACCTTCATCAAGAGGCTCTTTAATTCCTCTTCACTTTCTGCCATTAGAGTGGTTATTATCTGCATGTCTGGAGCTTGTTGATATTTCTCCTGGCAATTTTGACCTCAGCTTATGCTTGCAGCCCGGCTTCACTTAAGCATCCACACTCTTGTCCCCTTCTGTCCTGTTAGTATCTCCCGAACTTTGCTCAGACTCATGTCCATTAAGTCAGTGATGCCATCCAACCATCTCATCCTCTGCTGTCCCCTTTTCTCTTGCCTCAGTCTTTCCCTGCGTCAGGGTCTTTTCCAGCGAGTCGGCTCTTCATTTCAAGTGGTCAAAGTATTAGAGCTTCAACATCAGTCCTTCCAATGAATATTCAAAGTTGATCTCCTTTAGGATTGACTGGTTTGATCTCCTTGCTGTCCAAGAGATACTCAAGGGTCTTCTCCAGCACCACAATTCAAAAGTGTCTCTTCTTTGCCACTCAGCCTTCTTCACGGTTCAATTCTTGAATCCATACAAGACTGTTGGAAAAAATCATAGCTTTGACTATATAGACGTTTGTCGGCAAAATGACATCTCTGCTTTCTAATGTCTAGGTTTATCATCGCTTTTCTTCCAAGGAACGGGTGCCTTTTAATTTCATAGCTGCAGTCACTGTCCACAGTGATTTTGGAGCCCAAGAAAATAAAGTCTGTCACTGTTTGCACTCTCCCCCCTTCTGTTTCCCATGAAGTGATAGGACCAGATGCCATGATCTTTGTTTTTTGAATGTTCAGGTTTTTTCTTTAAATATATTTATTTATTTACTTATTGCTGGGGGAGGGAGGGGGAGGGCGGGACACTTCTATTGGTCTTTCATTTATCTATTTTCATCCATCTTTGTTCTTTGGCTCCTGTGGGCCTCCCATAGCGGTGGCATCTGTTGTCGCAGAGCACTGGCTCTGGGCGCATGCGCTCCAGAGCTCCGGCTCGGTAGTTGGACACATCGGTCCAGCCGCTCCACGGCACGTGGGATCTCCCCAGGCCAGGGATCGAACCAGCGCCCCTTGCACTGCAAGGCGGTGTCCTTACCCACTGGACCACCAGGGAAGCCCGAATGTTCAGTTTTAAACCAGCCTTTTCACTTTCCTCTTTCACCTTCATCAAGAGGCTCTTTAATTCCTCTTCACTTTCTGCCATTAGAGTGGTTATTATCTGCATGTCTGGAGCTTGTTGATATTTCTCCTGGCAATTTTGACCTCAGCTTATGCTTCGTGCAGCCCGGCCTTTCACTTGAGGTACTCTGTAAAGAAGCTAAATAAGCAGAGCGGCAGTACACAGCCTTGACGTGCTCCTTTCCCAATTTTGAGACAGTCTGTTCTTCAGTGTTTTAATTGTTGTTTCTTGACCTGCAGACAGGTTTCTCAGGAGACAGATAAAGTGATCTGGTATTCCTGTCTCTTAAAAAGTTTTCCATATTTTGTTGTGATCCACACAGGCCAAAGGCTTTTGGGTAGTTAGTGCAGCAGAGCGCATGGAGCCAGGATGGGGTAGGAGGGGCCGGCGGTAGATGTTTTCTTGGAATTCCCTTGCTTTCTGTATGATCCAGTGAATTTTGGCAATTTGATTTCTGGTTCCTCTGCCTTTTCTAAATCCAGCTTTTGCATCTGGAAGTTCTTGGTTTAAGTACTGCTGAAGCAAGCTTGAAGGATTTTGAGCATAACCTTACTAGCATGTGAAATGAGCGCAGTTGTACAGTGATTTGAACATTTTTGGCATTGGGATTTCTCTCTGTTATTCCTATGGCCATTAACTGAGTTTTCCAAATTTGCTGATATACTGAGTACAACACTTCAACAGCATCAACTTTCAGGATTTGAAATAGCTCAGCTGGAATTCCATGACCTCCACTAGCTTTGTTCATAGTAATGCTTCCTAAGGCCCACTTGACCTCACGCTCCAGGAGGTCTAGGTCTAGGTGAGTGATCACACCTTTATGATTATTTGCATCATTAAGACCTTGTTTTTTTTCTTTTTCCATAGTTCTGTGTATTCTTTCCACCTCTTCTTAATTTCCTCTGCTTCTGTTAGGTCCATACCATTTCTGTTCTTTACTGTGCCCATCGTTCTGTGAAACGTTCCTTTGACGTCTCCAGTTACCTTGAAGAGATCTCTAGCGATTCCCATTCTACTATTTTTTCCTCTATTTCTTTGCATTGTTTGCTTAAGACCTTTTTCTCTCTTCTTGCTTTTTTCTGGAACCCTGCATTCACTTGGGTATGTCTTTTGCGTCTCTTCTGCCTTTCGCTTCTTTTCTTTTCTCATCTATTTGTAAAGCCTCCTCAGACAACCACTTTGCCTTCTTACGTTTGTATTTTGTTGCAGTGGTTTTGGTCACTTCCTCCTGTACAGTGTTAGGAACCTCTGTCCATAGTTCTTCAGACACTTTGCCTACCAGATCTAATACCTTGAATCTAACATGACTCTCTGTGTTATTCTGAAAAATATTTTCCCCCAGTAGAGTCAAACACTTTGTAACAGGTGATTATAAGTAATAAAGTAACAGCCCAGCGTGACACACACAGACGTTCTATACTTTATTCAGGCCCTCACCTGTTGCTGGACTTTCTGGTTGTTTCCTCTGTGTATATGTTTGCTGTTATAGTTGACCCTTGACTCAATGGTTATGAGCGCCCATGCTGTGTGCAGTTGAAAATCCAAGTGTAACGTATAGTCAGCCCTTGCTATGTGGTTGCTTTGTATTTCCTGTTCTGTCTCCTCGTATTCAACCCACCGTGTATCACATAGCACTGTAGTAGTTACAGTCGAAAGGAATCCACGTGCAAGTGGACCAGTGCAGTGTAGAGCTGTGGTGTTCCAGGGTCACTGTGCCAGCAATGTTGTCATGTATTTCCTGCCTCCACCTTTACAGACTGATGCGTTCATTTCTTTTTTTTAATTGTGTCTACTTTTCTCTTTTTTTAATTTTGACCTCTTTTATTGGTTATTTATTTTCATCCATCTATTCTTCGACCTGTGTGGGCCTCCCATCACAGTGGCCTCTCTCATCGCAGAGCACCGGCTCTGGGCACATGTGCTCCAGAGCGCTGGCTCGCAGTTGGACACACTGGTCCAACCCGTCCGCGGCATGTGGGATCTTCCCAGGCCAGGGATAGAACCGGTGCACCTCGCTGTGCAATGTGTACTTTACCCACTGGCCCACCAGGGAAGCCCTGATGCGTTCATATCTGTGCTGAGTTTCCAATTGCTGTGCTTGTGCAGCCTGTGTTGGTTCTAATGGTGGTCCTTTGTTTGTAGGTCAATGTGCGGAATGGGATGAGCTTGCATGACTGCCTTATGAAAGCTCTCAAGGTGCGGGGCCTGCAACCAGAGTGCTGTGCAGTGTTCAGACTTCTCCACGAACACAAGGGGTAAGAACTCAGCAGTCAGCCGTGTCTTCCTTCCTACCAGTCAGGACTTCCTCGCTTCAGATAATAACTGTTTCCATTAAAAAAAAATTGTACTGGTTTCCTGCAGGGTAGTGAATACTTGAATATCATTATTTATAAAGAGACAGTTTAAATAAGTAAGATACCAAGTAGTTGAAAATTTTGCTTGAACATTGCGTTAGAAAATGCAGTACGTGGTAGGTGTTGGATACTGTTTCCACAGAAGGGAGCAGGAATGTCAGATGGTATGTTTCTTGAGAGCAAGAGTTCTGTGTTTGCTGTAAGCTGGCTAACATAGTGGATACTCAGAAAGCGTCTGCCGTATTGTTTATAGTTAAAGAACGCTGTCTTGAGAGATTAACTTTTATAATTCAGTCATTTTTATTCAGATTTACTGAATCCCAGCAGTTTGACAGACACAGGGCTAAAAAATGCAGGAGAATTTCTGCTTCAAGGACGATCCATAGGCCATCCTGTTTCTAATGCTGGTGGAGAGATAGGGACACCGCCTCACAGTCTAGCAGTAACATTAATAAGCACCCCAGAGCATCAGAGCCGTCTGTTATCGTCCCCCCAGAAGTCTGGGATGATACCTTCTTTTTCAGCTTACTTGTGTTATTTTTCAAGGGACTGCCTCATTTGAGAGACTAGCCTAGGGAATGAGTCCACTCAGAAGGGTGAGCATAAGTTCATCTGTGGATGATACTCCTCTCAGCTTAGGAGGTTGTTGTTGAAGTGCAAATCTTTGAGGCAGATGCCAGCTTTCTCTGGGCACTCGTAGGTGGGTTCCCACGCCAGTGCACAGGGCTCCTTAGAGACAGGAGACGGAGGCAGTGGCGAGCTCGAGCCCCTCTCGGCCCGGCCGCCTTTGTGAGGAGCTTCATATCTGTGCTGAGTTTCCAATTGCTGTGCTTGTGCAGCCTGTGTTGGTTCTAATGGTGGTCCTTTGTTTGTAGGTCAATGTGCGGAATGGGATGAGCTTGCATGACTGCCTTATGAAAGCTCTCAAGGTGCGGGGCCTGCAACCAGAGTGCTGTGCAGTGTTCAGACTTCTCCACGAACACAAGGGGTAAGAACTCAGCAGTCAGCCGTGTCTTCCTTCCTACCAGTCAGGACTTCCTCGCTTCAGATAATAACTGTTTCCATTAAAAAAAAATTGTACTGGTTTCCTGCAGGGTAGTGAATACTTGAATATCATTATTTATAAAGAGACAGTTTAAATAAGTAAGATACCAAGTAGTTGAAAATTTTGCTTGAACATTGCGTTAGAAAATGCAGTACGTGGTAGGTGTTGGATACTGTTTCCACAGAAGGGAGCAGGAATGTCAGATGGTATGTTTCTTGAGAGCAAGAGTTCTGTGTTTGCTGTAAGCTGGCTAACATAGTGGATACTCAGAAAGCGTCTGCCGTATTGTTTATAGTTAAAGAACGCTGTCTTGAGAGATTAACTTTTATAATTCAGTCATTTTTATTCAGATTTACTGAATCCCAGCAGTTTGACAGACACAGGGCTAAAAAATGCAGGAGAATTTCTGCTTCAAGGCGATCCATAGGCCATCCTGTTTCTAATGCTGGTGGAGAGATAGGGACACCGCCTCACAGTCTAGCAGTAACATTAATAAGCACCCCAGAGCATCAGAGCCGTCTGTTATCGTCCCCCCAGAAGTCTGGGATGATACCTTCTTTTTCAGCTTACTTGTGTTATTTTTCAAGGGACTGCCTCATTTGAGAGACTAGCCTAGGGAATGAGTCCACTCAGAAGGGTGAGCATAAGTTCATCTGTGGATGATACTCCTCTCAGCTTAGGAGGTTGTTGTTGAAGTGCAAATCTTTGAGGCAGATGCCAGCTTTCTCTGGGCACTCGTAGGTGGGTTCCCACGCCAGTGCACAGGGCTCCTTAGAGACTGGAGACGCGGAGGCAGTGGCGAGCTCGAGCCCCTCTCGGCCCGGCCGCCTTTGTGTAGAGCCACCCTCGGTTCTCTCTCGGGTGGACTGACTTGAGGGCTGACCTTGTGCTCTGCCTCAGGGTGAAACAGGACTTTGGAGCAAAGTTGAGTTTCTCAGACCCTGGACAGGAAATTTTTTTCTTTTTATATTGACTGTATATATATATATATATGTGTGTGTGTGTGTATATATATATATATATATATATATATATATTTTTTTTTTTTTTTTGGTGGCTATTCTGGGTTTTCACTGCTGCCACAGGCTCTTCTCTAGTTGCAGGAAGTGGGGTCTACTCTCTAGTTGAGGTGAGCAGGCTTGTTGTGGTAACTTCTTTTGTGGAACTTGGGCTTTAGGGCACACGGGCTTCAATAGTTGTGGCACAGGGGCTCAACAGTTGCAGCTCCGAGGCTCTAGAGCACAGGCTCCATCATTGTGGCTCATGGGCTTAGTTGTTCTGCAGCATGTGGGATCTTCCTGGATCAGGGATCGAACCCGTGTCTCCTGCATTGGCAGGTGGATTCTTTACCATTGAGCTACCAGGGAAGGCCCTGGACGGGAAATTTTATTAAGGGGTGGATTATTTCCTGTTAAACAATCAGAAAAATGGTTCTGTAGGCTTCTCATGATTGTAGGGAGAAGTTGGTATGTGGTGTTCTCTCCCTGCCTGGGGATGTTATTCCTTCAGGAGGTGGCCTAGATGAACTAGATAGGACCCAGGAGAGGAATAGGGCAATAATTTCTGGTTAAAGGTACCTGTTTTTTCTGTCTTGTTCAGAAGCAGAAAGAGTAGTTTCAGAGTACATATTAAAAGACAATTAAGGGCTTCCCTGGTGGTCCAGTGGGTAAGGGCACCGCCTTGCAGTGCAATGGGTGCCGGTTCGACCCCTGGCCTGGGAAGATCCCACGTGCCGCAGAGCGGCTGGACCCATGTGTCCAATTACCGAGCCGGAGCTCTGACTCGCGTGCGCCCAGAGCTGGTGCTCTGTGACAACAGAGGCCGCCACGATGGGAGACCCACACGGTTCAAAGAACAAAGATGGATGAAAATAGATGAATGAAAGACCAATAGAAGTGGCCTGCCCGCCCCCCCCCAAAAGACAATTCTTTTTTTTTTTTTAAAGATTTATTTGTTTATTCATTTTGGTGGGGGTGGGGTGGGGAGGGAGGGGAGCAGGCAGGCCACTTCTATTGGTCTTTCATTTCTCTGTTTTTATCCGTCTTTGTTCTTTGGCTCCTGTGGGCCTCCCATCACGGTGGCCTGTTGTCACAGAGCACCGGCTCTGGGCGCTTGCGCTCCAGAGCTCCGGCTCGGTAATTGGACACATCGGTCCAGCCGCTCCGCGGCATGTGGGATCTTCCCAGGCCAGGGAACGAACCGGCGCCCCTTGCACTGCAAGGCGGTGTCCTTACCCACTGGACCACCAGGGAAGACCCCCAATTAATTCTTTACTCAATTTATATTTATAGACTGCAGACAGTTCTACACATGAGAGCTCATTATTAATATAAAAGTGCATTTCATTTGTGATTCCTTTCCACTTACATGTTTCAAAACTGAGGTAGTCTGGGTGAAAGTTAAATTTTGCTGCTGGTAGCAATATTTATAACCCATTTTATGGGATTTTCATAGGATTTTATTGTTTAAAACATCCAATTTATTGCAAATTTCCTTTCTCATGAGATTGTTTTATTCTGTTGTTTACAGAAAACTTTATTCTGACAGTACATATTTGGACTCTGATTGATCTAGATTCCAAATTGGCCCTTAAAGTCTGTGTGACCTTGAGTCAAGTTACCTTGAGCTCCATTTCTCTCAGTTTTAAGATGGGGATAAGAATGCTTGCTTTATAGGGTTGTTGTATGAATTAAATGTTAGTTTGGTAGGGGACTTGATGTTTCTCTGCATGAGCTAAATGGTATTTATTTTTTATTGATATTCAGCTCTTTTATCTAGTTTATTTTCCTTTTGTGTTATGTTTCTTAAAATCCTCTTTAGTAAAAAAGCACGTTTAGATTGGAATACTGATGCTGCCTCATTGATTGGAGAGGAACTTCAAGTCGATTTCTTGGATCACGTTCCGCTCACGACACACAACTTTGTAAGTGTTCTCTTCTCTTTTTGCCGTATGTTGGGTGCTTGGGCTGGCACAGGAGGAATTTCTCAAGAGTGAACATATATGTTGTTGGACTGGCTAAAGCTGTGCCGTTGTTTATAGTACAGCAATTCAGGTTCCATTAGATCACAGGCACACTGTAGTTTCTGTGTATGAATATTGGTACAAATGTTGGCAGTATGATTCTTAATTCTAATAAAACCTCTTGGGGGCCAAGAAGGAAGTTACTTTGTCTTTCATCCAGCATAACAGACCTGTGTTCTCGTTCCAGGCTCGGAAAACCTTCCTGAAGCTTGCCTTCTGTGACATCTGTCAGAAGTTCCTTCTAAATGGATTTAGATGTCAGACGTGTGGCTACAAGTTCCATGAGCATTGTAGCACCAAAGTACCCACTATGTGTGTGGACTGGAGTAACATCAGACAACTCTTGTAAGGCATTGTTTTTTTCCAAGGAATACAAAGGGATAGGGAGGTATGGACCTCCTTTGAGGGCTGCATATTGCATATTTGACTGACAAGTCTGGGTTTTAGACTTAGTACATGAATTATCATGATCTGGAAATGATCTGCTTTAGAAACATGACAGTTCTGAAATTAGCAAGTTTTAGTGTGGCTGTAGGGTAGGACTACTTCCTGTCAAACAGAGGTTGATGTACTATGATTCTGCAGGGCAAAGAGCACCGCGATATGAAAAAAACCCCAGATTTTTTACTAGGTTGCTAGTAGACACTACTCTGTTTTCTTGAAGAACACTGAACGTAGTGAAGAGGAATAGAAAGTATGGTTGGTTTATTTTTCTTCACTTCAAACTAGGGAAAACAGTAGTCTTAAAATGATTTTACAGTAAACCATAAGCATATGTATCACTTAGAACACAAGCCAGTTATTCAAATACATTCCATATAGACAAACTTTTTTTTTTTTTTAGTAAGGGTTAAAGTCAAAATTACGTATTCCAAAATGCCTCTTTTTGGGGGTGGGGTGGGGTGAGGCGGGGAGGGAGGGGAGCAGGCGGGCTACTTCTATTGGTCTTTCATTTGCTATTTTCATCCATCGTTGTTCTTTGGCCCGTGTGGGCCTCCTATCACGGTGGCCTCTGTTTTCTCAGAGCACCGGCTCTGGGTGCATGCGCTCCAGAACTCCAGCTCGGTAATTGGACACTTGGGTCCAGCCACTCCGCGGCACGTGGGATCATCCCAGGCCAGGGATCGAACCAGCGCCCCTTGCACTGCAAGGCAGTGTCCTCACCCACTGGACCACCAGGGAAACCCTCCAAAATGCCTCTTAAAACTGTTAACAGGTGGGCTTCCTTGGTGGTCCAGCGGATAAGGCGTCTATGTTGCAAAACAAGGGGCACTGGTTCGATCCCTGGCCCGGGAAGATCCCACGTACCGTGGAGTGGCTGGACTGGTATGTCCAATTATGAGCCAGCACTCTGGAGCACATGCGCCCAGAACCAGTGCTCTGCAACTAGAGAGGCCACTGCAGTGGGAGGCACACACATGCCAAAGAGCAAAGATGGATGAAAATAAATAGATAAAAAACAATAAACGAGGCCAAAATTAAAAAAAGAAACAAAAACCAGCCGTTAACAGGTATGTGAAGTCAGATTTGCACTTTTATCTCCTTTTGACGGTACTATAAAAACTTGGACTCACTGGAAAAGATGGGATGCTGGGTAAGACTGAGGGCAGGAGGAGGAGGAGACGACAGAGGGTGAGCTGGTGGGAGATGCTTCACTGACTCGGTGGACGTGAGTCTGAGCAAGCTCCGGGAGAGAGTGAAGGACAGGGAAGCCTGGCGTGCTGCGGTCCGTGGGGTCGCCGAGAGTCGGATATGACTGAGCCACGAAACAAGAACAACAGAAGAGCGTAGGGAGTGTTAGGATGAAACCACCACGGGAGCATCTTTTTTGCTTTTGTAGCAGCCACATGTAGCTTTTGCAAAGAGAGCTTGGGTAACATAAGCAGCAGAAGCTTGGCAGCCCAGCCGATACTGGTCAGGATCTCCCTGTTGTCCTAACTGACTGGAATCACCTCTGAGCCTGGGCTCACTCGTCCCGTGGCTGCAACAGTCTCGCGAGGCGTACCTGAGGTAACACATCAGCTTGCCAAGTGCCAGCTGCTCATCTCATGGAGGGAAGATGCCCAGTTAGTGTGAATGCCATTTTTCCTTTTATGTATGACTTTTGGTGCTGAAGGTCATCTTTTCTTCATATTTCAGTCTTTTCATTTGTGTGTTTCCAAGACAGAATATTTCCAGTAAAGCGCTATGTGATTTAGGTTATAAAGTGCCCTACTATAGATTTAAAAGAAACATTATTTTGATACAGCTGGACGTTATTGGGCCTGTATTTCCTAGAAATGCAACTAGAGACTCTTTGTTCATTGGCAGATCAAGATTGTTTACGTTCCATAGTCATTGAAGCCTGGTCACTTGGGTTGGTAGTCCAGTTACCCTGGGTGGGCTTTCCTGGTGGCTCAGTGGATAAGAGCCCACATGTGATGCAGGAGACCTGGGTTTGATGCCTGGGTTGGGAAGATCCCCTGGAGAAGGAAATGGCACGCTACTCCAGTGTTCTGGCCTGGAGAATTCCATGCACAGAGAAGATACAGTCCACGGGTCACAATGAGTTGGACACGACTGAATGACTATCACCACCTACCTTCGGTAGCCTAAAATGGTCCAGGAAAACGTGACAGGGAAAAGTTGAGTTTGAAAAGCCAGGTAGACTGACTCAAAAACCATGTACTACAAGTCTGTAAACCAGCCTTTCTCTTATTTCCTTTAGATTGTTCCCCAATTCCACTGTTGGTGATGGCGGGGTCCCAGCGCTGCCTTCTTTGACGATGCGTCGGATGCGAGAGTCTGTTTCCCGGATGCCTCCTAGGTACTTTTTCCTCCTACTTTTCTTTTGGGAAGTTGTACTGGGGCAGGTGGGATTGAGAGTACGAAGACAAAAGACAGGCGTTCCCTTGGGTTACCTCCTCTCTCCGTGGAAACCCTTTGCTGCCTCTGTGGGGCTCAGCACTGGTGTTAGAGCAGAACGTAGAACTTTGTTTTGGTGATCCTGCAGTTCTTCCATTCTGGGAAGTGATGCTGACTGCAGTGAACTCTGGTATCGCAGTGTCCCTTGTATGTTGTTTGAGTTTTAAAATGTTTGATTGGGGTCTAACTGCCTTTTCATGCCCTGTAAGTGGGTTTCCAAGACCAGCTGCTCATCTCATGGAGGAAGATGCCCAGTTAGTGTGAATGCCATTTTCCTTTTATGTATGACTTTTGGTGCTGAAGGTCATCTTTTCTTCATATTTCAGTCTTTTCATTTGTGTGTTTCCAAGACAGAATATTTCCAGTAAAGCGCTATGTGATTTAGGTTATAAAGTGCCCTACTATAGATTTAAAAGAAACATTATTTTGATACAGCTGGACGTTATTGGGCCTGTATTTCCTAGAAATGCAACTAGAGACTCTTTGTTCATTGGCAGATCAAGATTGTTTACGTTCCATAGTCATTGAAGCCTGGTCACTTGGGTTGGTAGTCCAGTTACCCTGGGTGGGCTTTCCTGGTGGCTCAGTGGATAAGAGCCCACATGTGATGCAGGAGACCTGGGTTTGATGCCTGGGTTGGGAAGATCCCCTGGAGAAGGAAATGGCACGCTACTCCAGTGTTCTGGCCTGGAGAATTCCATGCACAGAGAAGATACAGTCCACGGGTCACAATGAGTTGGACACGACTGAATGACTATCACCACCTACCTTCGGTAGCCTAAAATGGTCCAGGAAAACGTGACAGGGAAAAGTTGAGTTTGAAAAGCCAGGTAGACTGACTCAAAAACCATGTACTACAAGTCTGTAAACCAGCCTTTCTCTTATTTCCTTTAGATTGTTCCCCAATTCCACTGTTGGTGATGGCGGGGTCCCAGCGCTGCCTTCTTTGACGATGCGTCGGATGCGAGAGTCTGTTTCCCGGATGCCTCCTAGGTACTTTTTCCTCCTACTTTTCTTTTGGGAAGTTGTACTGGGGCAGGTGGGATTGAGAGTACGAAGACAAAAGACAGGCGTTCCCTTGGGTTACCTCCTCTCTCCGTGGAAACCCTTTGCTGCCTCTGTGGGGCTCAGCACTGGTGTTAGAGCAGAACGTAGAACTTTGTTTTGGTGATCCTGCAGTTCTTCCATTCTGGGAAGTGATGCTGACTGCAGTGAACTCTGGTATCGCAGTGTCCCTTGTATGTTGTTTGAGTTTTAAAATGTTTGATTGGGGTATAATTGCTGTACAATGTTGTGTTACTTTCTGTTGTATGATGAAGTGAATTGGCCATGTACACACATAGACCCCCGCCCCATCACCCCGTCTTGGAGCTCCCTCCCCCTCCCCCATCCCAACCCCCGGGATCCTCACAGAGCTGAGCTCCCTGGGTCATATGGCAGCTTTGCACTAGCTCTCTGGTGTACACACGGTCAGGTGAATGTGCCAGTCCTTAGCTCCTGGTTCACTGGCCCCTTCCCTTCCCCTTGCTTTGTCCGTAAGACTGTTCTTTATGTCTGCATCTCTATTCCTGCCCTGCAGAAAGATTAATTGGTACCATTTTTTCTAGATTCTGTATATATGTGTGTTAATGTACAGCATTTGTTTTTCTCTTTCTGACTGACTTACTTGCTATGACAGACTCTGGATCCATCCAGGGCTCTATAGATGACCCTGTTTTGTTCCTTTTATGGCTGCATAGTATTCCTTTATATATGTATCACATCTTCCTTATCCACTTGTTACATTTTAAACAGTTTGAGATTTGCCTTCCTGGGTATGCAGTAAGCCTCAGGGAAAGGGTCCCAAACAACAGACAGTGATTTAGTAAAAATAAAACCCTCGACTTTGATATGCTTATTATAGACTTGCATTGCTAAAACTGTGGAGTTTGATAAACTGCTATCTTGAAAAGAATCTAATTAGAGTCTTACTATAAATAATCTGTTTTAATGTGCCTGTGAGTTTGCACATAATTTGTCTTTACTCTGTTTTTTAGCTTTAAAACCAGAGTTTTGTTGAATTTGCATGCCCCACTCAGTTTTACACGTGAATTTGGAACCTAAAATAAGTCTACATCTTTGCCCAAAATATCTGAATTTAATTTATATGTAGTCATATAATATGTAATGGCCTTTGTAAAACTACCATGGAAGTTGTTGAAGGCAGTTTATCTCAGGACAAGGAATTAGTATTGAAATGATTCTTGGATGTATTGGTGTATGACTTCTATTTTTCTTGATAATTTGAAAAGCACGTCTGACTAAAACCTGCTTGCTTCTGAAAGTTTAGATAGAAGGATGCAGGCCTCTGAGGACATGAAAGGTGCTTTTCAAGACAGTCGAACAGTTTCTCTTAGAAAAAGTCTTTCACACCTTGCGTTCATGCAGTTGTGCTAACGTTGTCTGAACACAGCTCAGAGTGAACTTCTGAGCATATAATGAAAATGTTATACTGAATGCATGTTCCCAGTTTGCCTGGTAAAAGAAGTCAGTGAAACATGCTACAGTTTAAGTAAATTCACGGTGATTGATTTTGTGAGTTGTTCATGAGGAAAGAGGATGAAATGCTGCCTGTGTGCAGACACACTTGGCAGGTCTAACCATCTATTGCAAAAAAATCTTCCTTCAGGTTTTCTAATTTAGTCTTTAAATTAATCTGGGCAAGTTCTAACTGGCTTAATTAGTAGGGGTAGTATTGGTTGGCAGATGGTAATCAGTTCTTTCCCGGAGATGGTCTGAAAATTTGGAGTGTTCTGTAGATGTGATTTATTGAACTGAGAAAAACTTAACGATGGTATCATTTCTTTTCCCATGGATTCTGAGCACATATAGTATTTCCTTTTTAAAAACTTGGAGGCAAGGGCACCTCAACAGAAGAAAGATTTTAAATGGTGCATATTTAGATTGACAAAGGAACACTTTTGTCAAAGGTCAGAGTATCAGTGGGGTTTGCCCCGAGTATTTTCATGAAGTGGTTGAAAGATTCCAGCAGTCCAGAAGCCTGAGTGTCACCCATGGCCTTTTCCTTCTCCTTGTCGCCCAGTTCCCAGCACAGATACTCCACACCCCACGCTTTCACCTTCAACACCTCCAGCCCCTCCTCGGAAGGTTCCCTCTCCCAGAGGCAGAGGTCGACGTCCACACCTAATGTCCACATGGTCAGCACAACCCTGCCTGTGGACAGCAGGATGATTGAGGTAAAGGGGCCCCTTGTGCGTGATGGAGAGCACCAGGCAGTTACACAGAGGGTTGGTTATGGCCTCAGAGAGTTTGGGGTTCGAGCTTGGTAAGGAATGTTGCAGCATTTTCTCAGGTCCCTGAACTGCCTGAATTTCGTATTCAGTAACACCTTCAGACTGACCTGATAGTCCTGTTGGTGTACCATTCAAAGGGAGGACTGATATTAATATTTAATATTAATATTTGAGCTCACTTTTTCCAGGTTAGATTTGAAGAAGAGTTCAGTGAGCTAGTGGATAAGATACATAGAGAGCAGTTTTTATTTGTTTTATTTTTGGTGGGGAAAAGAAAATAACAGTGATAGAGAACTATAAGCTCTCTGAAAGACTGTGATTTTATTTAGAAATCAAAGGGTGGAGTCCTAGGATTTTATAAGCAGGTATTTAGGGAGATAGGATAGCACCCAAAACTAGTGTTTTCAAACTGCTTTTTCTTTGCTTTGCTTTTTTCTGTTTGTTTGGTTTGCTTTCTGGGTCATTTTTATTAACAACTGAGTACACTTAAAATACTTCCTTTGTTCTTCACTCTTCTTATTTCTCTTTGCTTTGGACTAGAATAACAGCGTGAATGCTTCTCCCAGGGCGTGGTCCAGACGGTTTTGTGTGAGGGCAGGAGTAGGTATTCTTCTTCATGCCTTTGCTTTCTTGTGAACTAACAGGATTGCTAAGATCGTCAGACAGTGGACTGTGAAAAACCAGACACTGCATTTTATATTTCTCATCAGACTAGTTTTCATGTTTTCTTTTTTGGCAGTAGCATATTTAGGAGTTAAAAACAACATTATGTGGTATGGCTGATGGGGAAAATCAGTTTTTCAGGTGAGATTTTGAGACTAAGGGTATTAAAAATTGTTTTTTAAAAATCATTTTTGGGACTTCCCTGGTGGTCCAGTGGCTAAGACTCCTCACTCCCGATGCAGGGGGCCTCAGTTGGATCTCTGGTCAGGGAACTAGATCCCACATGCTTCAGCTAAGACCCAGCGACCCAGCACAGCCAAATAAATAATTTTTTTTTTTTTTTGAAGTCATTTTCAACCAGAGACCAGTGCTAGTTTATTTAGTTGCTACTCAGCAGTATCAGTCAATATTCTATTTACATTTTGTTTAGAAACAAAGTGTGTCAGTTTGGTTGGTATGCCCTGAAAATACTCTGGTAAGAGGTTTTATTGATTGATTGATTGATTTTTGTCTTTTCTGGGTGTTCACTGCTGCTGTTGGCTCTTCTCTAGTTTCAGGGAGTGGGGGCTACTCTCTAGTTGAGATGAGCAGACTTCCTGTTGTGATGACTTATTTTGTTGCAGAACTTGGGCTCTAGGGCACACGGGCTCCATAGTTGTGGCTCCGAGGCTCTAGAGCGCAGGCTCCATAGTTGTGGCTCATGGGCTTAGTTGCTTCACAGCCTGTGGGATCTTCCTGGATTAGGGATTGAGCCCATGTCTCCTGCATTGGCAGGTGAACTCTTTACCACTGAAGCCCGGGTAAGAGGTTTTTAATCAGACAACTCTGTCTGCCTCCTGAGTTATTCCTTCCAAGACCTCAGGGCCATCTGTGACCTCAGGCACAGCTTACCTGGCTCAGACCTCAAGTCATTTTTGACAACTTGTTCTTTGAATGTGGGGCCTAAAACTGGTCACTTGGGGGCACTTTGGTTATCACAAGATAACTGTCAGGAGGTCGTGTGTGTGTGAACTGTGGCTCTCACTATTTCTGTTTTATTGTGATGAGCCTGTATCATCATAGAGTAATATACCAGTTAGTTTTTTTCTGATATATATATAATCGCTTCCTGTGTTAATAATTTACAGGGAACATGAAAAGTGAGAATTACTGAATTTTGTTAAAGAGTAGCACTTCCATTGTACTGAATCCTGTCTGTGCTTTAGAAACGGAGCAGGTTTTGATTCCTGGGTTTTAAAATTTTGATTTGATATTTCCAAAGTACACTTTCTCAGTTTATAGAAACCATTTTAGTTCTCTTTAATATTTAGATTTCAGGATGACGATAAATCAATCCAACAGTAGAAAGTAGCACAGAATAAATGGGAGAAAATTGCTATGACATTAAGAAAAAATCCTAGGGCATGAGGATATACAGTTCTGGTCAATAAGTACTTTGTGCCATGCTTTTGACTAAAAACAGTGAATTAGCTGAGTGATAAGGCTACAGCTGCTGAATATTCTGCTGAGGTTCAAGTTAGGTTTGGACAAAGGTTTGTTTACCTGGCTGTCACCTTGTCCTACTTAAAAAGCATACAAGTTCCTGGGTTTCCTGTTTGCCTCCAAGAGACCATCTTAAGTCAGCTCTAGTAGGGTGGAAGGGCTTGGGAATCTGTTCTTAGACACCTTACCAGGTGATTCTGAAGACTGGCCAGGTTTGGGAGCCCCAAAACCAGGCTGTATTTTATTGGTGCAGTCTCAGCCTGCTTGGGTATGGCTGCCAGAGAGTGGGGCTTGGCCTCTGTGTCTTCTCCTCTCTTGTGAAGATGTCACAGAGCGCACACCGGCTGGTAACAGTTCTGTGAAAAACGTATCTTGTGGTTACAGAAAGGAAACAGTAGGATTTCCAAGAAAAATAGCCTGGCTGAGGATATGGGGATGAAGGGGTTTTATGTTGTTGTTGTTTATAAACTCCCAAGTGAGCATTTATAAATGAAGACTTAACCCTCATGGAGGGCTCTGTGATTTAGACTGTCCCAACTAAACAGTTTCTAATAAATTCTAAAGGTAGCCTTTGACCTCTCACCTGAGTAAAAGTTACTGATTTCTGAGCTCACCCTCAAGATCTGAGGAGCATTTTGTGATGAAGGAGCTTGTGACCGAGATCATGGGTGGTGACTCTAGTTCTGCTTCTGCTTCTGCCACCCACTGGTTACGTGACCCTTGCCATGTCCCTTTGCCTGGTCACGTGTCCCTTTGCCTGGTCACACAAGTTTTCTTACAGGTAAAATGTAGGTTTTAGAGGAGGAGGGTTTGCGGTGCTTCCAGCTTTCCCTGATATTAGACTTGGCTAACGTGTGCAGTCATGCTGTTTTCCCTAAGCTGATCTGACTCCTAGAGGAGGAGCGTGAACTTCCCATGAATCCCTTGCTAAATAGTATTCTATTATTATTTTTTTGAGCTTCAGTGGAGCAGGATCCCCAGCCATTGGAAAGCTCTCACCTTGATGGTAACTTTGCTAGCCTTGGGTCAGTTCTGGTCAATAAGTACTTTGTGCCATGCTTTTGACTAAAAACAGTGAATTAGCTGAGTGATAAGGCTACAGCTGCTGAATATTCTGCTGAGGTTCAAGTTAGGTTTGGACAAAGGTTTGTTTACCTGGCTGTCACCTTGTCCTACTTAAAAAGCATACAAGTTCCTGGGTTTCCTGTTTGCCTCCAAGAGACCATCTTAAGTCAGCTCTAGTAGGGTGGAAGGGCTTGGGAATCTGTTCTTAGACACCTTACCAGGTGATTCTGAAGACTGGCCAGGTTTGGGAGCCCCAAAACCAGGCTGTATTTTATTGGTGCAGTCTCAGCCTGCTTGGGTATGGCTGCCAGAGAGTGGGGCTTGGCCTCTGTGTCTTCTCCTCTCTTGTGAAGATGTCACAGAGCGCACACCGGCTGGTAACAGTTCTGTGAAAAACGTATCTTGTGGTTACAGAAAGGAAACAGTAGGATTTCCAAGAAAAATAGCCTGGCTGAGGATATGGGGATGAAGGGGTTTTATGTTGTTGTTGTTTATAAACTCCCAAGTGAGCATTTATAAATGAAGACTTAACCCTCATGGAGGGCTCTGTGATTTAGACTGTCCCAACTAAACAGTTTCTAATAAATTCTAAAGGTAGCCTTTGACCTCTCACCTGAGTAAAAGTTACTGATTTCTGAGCTCACCCTCAAGATCTGAGGAGCATTTTGTGATGAAGGAGCTTGTGACCGAGATCATGGGTGGTGACTCTAGTTCTGCTTCTGCTTCTGCCACCCACTGGTTACGTGACCCTTGCCATGTCCCTTTGCCTGGTCACGTGTCCCTTTGCCTGGTCACACAAGTTTTCTTACAGGTAAAATGTAGGTTTTAGAGGAGGAGGGTTTGCGGTGCTTCCAGTTTTCCCCTGATATTAGACTTGGCTAACGTGTGCAGTCATGCTGTTTTCCCTAAGCTGATCTGACTCCTAGAGGAGGAGCGTGAACTTCCCATGAATCCCTTGCTAAATAGTATTCTATTATTATTTTTTTGAGCTTCAGTGGAGCAGGATCCCCAGCCATTGGAAAGCTCTCACCTTGATGGTAACTTTGCTAGCCTTCCTTTAGAGGATCAGTCTGCTGTGTGCGTGGCTTTTCCCAGAGAAAAAAAGTACGTGCCATTCACTGTGTGTGAGAAACTAGCATCAGTCCTCCTAATATTCAATGATAACAATCTTGGAGATGTTGGCCACAGACATTTGATGAATTTAATCAAAGAAAGGTTAGCATATGTCATTTGATCTGTTGTGATGTAGAGGTTTCATAATCTCCTTTGCTCTTGTAAATCCCTTCTCCTCCTTTCCCCTTTTCTGGGGCAGAAATTGACCAGCTTTCCTTTTCTGTTTCAGGACGCAATCCGAAGTCACAGTGAATCAGGTACTTGTCTCCGTCATCTAGCGGTTAGTAATGGGCTTTCTCTCTTGACGCTGTTGTGTCTTCTGTTGGCTCATGTGAGTGCGTCCTGTCTGTCTGGTCTCTGAAGGCTCCCCTTCAGCCCTGTCCGGCAGTCCCAGCAATCTGAGCCCAACGGGATGGTCACAGCCCAGAACCCCAGTGCCGGCCCAGAGAGAGCGGGCGCCGGGCTCCAGCACCCAGGAGAAGAACAAAATTGTGAGTGTGGCCAACAGCATGCCCTGCGTGTTTGGGTTCAGCAAGAAAAGCCTAGTCAGAAATGAGACTGCCTTTAATTTGGGGGGCAGGGGTGCTAATTAGATGAATGTGTTATAAGTGTCAGGGCTGTTTTTGGCATGCTCACATTTTGAAACCTGCTGGTTTGTTGCAAGGCGGGGCACAACTAAAATGGTGTTTTCTCAAAGGACAACAACTAGAATTATAGTTAATATGTATCTTTAAGAGATATGGGAATGGATGGAGCTGGGTAGATCCTCGTTTGACACCCTTGTTAAACTGACACTTAAGAGACTAGGAAATATATTCATTGAAATATATTAATGAACCATCTGTGCTTGTCGTAGAGGCCTCGTGGGCAGAGAGATTCAAGCTACTACTGGGAAATAGAAGCCAGCGAAGTGATGCTCTCCACGCGGATTGGGTCAGGCTCCTTCGGGACTGTTTTTAAGGGCAAGTGGCATGGTGAGTGTGGGCCCTTCCCCCCAGGGTGAGGTCGTGTTTCCGTCCAGAGAGGGCCAGGCAGGCTCACAGCAACACCGTCCACGGGCACCGGAGACATCTCAGTGATATTTCATGCTATTCTTTTTAAGACTTAGCAGTCCTATAGTTGGTACCAAAAAGTTTTCAGGATTATTAGAAATCAGTAAACAAGGGTTGAACACTGTCGTCCAATGTCACAGTCTCTTCTTTCTTTCTTATAAACTGAGTAAATAGTGTGCACCTAGGAGTGACATGGGCGCCCCTTGTTCAGGCAGTAAAGAATCTGTCTGCAGTGTAGGAGACCCAGCTTCAGTTCCTGGGTCGGGAAGATCCCCTGGAGAAGGAAATAGCAACCCACTCTAGTATTCCTGCCCGGGGAACCCCACGGACAGAGGCGCCTTGAGGGCTACAATCCCTGGGGTCGCAGCAGCTGGACACGATCTAGCGACTGAACTACTTCTCCTCGGAGGGACACGCTTTGAATGGAAGCTCCTTAAATGTGTTTAAGAGTCTGCTGCTACTAGGAGGGCCGTGGGTTCCAGCCCCTTAAACCTGGCACGGCCCTCACGGGTCTTACATGCAGAAAACCAGGGTCCCAAGAGGGGAAACTGCGCTACGCAGGCTCAGACGGCCGGGCACCGCAAAGCCAGGAGCCTCCTGAGGCCGGATCTCTTTGCTCTGCCCTGGACCTGGCTGTGGGAACCTCCGTCAAACAGGAATGCACAGGCTTGGTTCTTGAATCCGTGTGGAGTTGCTGTCCTTATTTTAATGGAAACACTTTGTCACTTGGAAGAAACTTTCTATTTTAAGGTCTGTAGCCACAGCTTCTTTACTTTGGCAGCACACTTACCATTTCTGTGTCAGGGTTTTAATGCCTCTGGCTTTCAGATGTCAGCAGTTACAGTATTTTCTTGAAAATGCTACACGTTATCCTGAAGACATCTCTTCTAAAATGAGATTTTCGTAAAGCAGAAAAGCAAGCAAGCAGACAGACAGGCCCCAGCAGACCACACACAAACCCGGAAGTGCGTGTTTCTCCTCCGGTTGCCCTTACTTTAAAAGCAAATGGTGAGGTCGCTCGTCCAGAGAAGGGCCCAGCGGATTGGGTCAGGCTCCTTCGGGACTGTTTTAAGGGCAAGTGGCATGGTGAGTGTGGGCCCTTCCCCAGGGTGAGGTCGTGTTTCCGTCCAGAGAGGCCAGGCAGGCTCACAGCAACACCGTCCACGGGCACCGGAGACATCTCAGTGATATTTCATGCTATTCTTTTTAAGACTTAGCAGTCCTATAGTTGGTACCAAAAAGTTTTCAGGATTATTAGAAATCAGTAAACAAGGGTTGAACACTGTCGTCCAATGTCACAGTCTCTTCTTTCTTTCTTATAAACTGAGTAAATAGTGTGCACCTAGGAGTGACATGGGCGCCCCTTGTTCAGGCAGTAAAGAATCTGTCTGCAGTGTAGGAGACCCAGCTTCAGTTCCTGGGTCGGGAAGATCCCCTGGAGAAGGAAATAGCAACCCACTCTAGTATTCCTGCCCGGGGAACCCCACGGACAGAGGCGCCTTGAGGGCTACAATCCCTGGGGTCGCAGCAGCTGGACACGATCTAGCGACTGAACTACTTCTCCTCGGAGGGACACGCTTTGAATGGAAGCTCCTTAAATGTGTTTAAGAGTCTGCTGCTACTAGGAGGGCCGTGGGTTCCAGCCCCTTAAACCTGGCACGGCCCTCACGGGTCTTACATGCAGAAAACCAGGGTCCCAAGAGGGGAAACTGCGCTACGCAGGCTCAGACGGCCGGGCACCGCAAAGCCAGGAGCCTCCTGAGGCCGGATCTCTTTGCTCTGCCCTGGACCTGGCTGTGGGAACCTCCGTCAAACAGGAATGCACAGGCTTGGTTCTTGAATCCGTGTGGAGTTGCTGTCCTTATTTTAATGGAAACACTTTGTCACTTGGAAGAAACTTTCTATTTTAAGGTCTGTAGCCACAGCTTCTTTACTTTGGCAGCACACTTACCATTTCTGTGTCAGGGTTTTAATGCCTCTGGCTTTCAGATGTCAGCAGTTACAGTATTTTCTTGAAAATGCTACACGTTATCCTGAAGACATCTCTTCTAAAATGAGATTTTCGTAAAGCAGAAAAGCAAGCAAGCAGACAGACAGGCCCCAGCAGACCACACACAAACCCGGAAGTGCCCGTGTTTCTCCTCCGGTTGCCACCGTGTTTACCTTTGTACATAAGTGGACAAAAATGCATCAGAGCGTTAAGATTCAAGTTGCTTACATGCGAGAAACACCTCCAGTAGTCTGAGTAGCTTATGTTCAGTAACATCTGAGTTTTCCAATTATGACTAATCATCTGACAAATTTCTGGTTCTTTGCCAGAACTGGCAGAGGATTGGACATTGGTAAACTATACGCAGGGTGATTCCTTTTGAAAATTGCATCTGATATACTACATGCTTGCCTCCTGGCTCACTGAGAAATTATACTATCGCTGAGTATTTTCTAAGTAGATGTCATAAATGTCTTGGTGATCCCTGAAGAAAGAAAAATACCATTTTGTGAGATAGAGTGCTTGTATCTGAGACAACAAGGCTGTGTGAGTAATTGCAGGAAGTGGAGCAGAAAATACTGCTTTTAATGCTTCCATTAGGAGCATTTTATCATTTTCATACATTTTAAAGCCTCAGCTAAAAGCCAGTTCATGCAGTTTAAGTGTTGCCTGAATTTAAGCTTCCTCTGATTGAGCACTTTGACTTGGGGGTTCATAGTTTTTCAGAGCATTAGATCTGCCATCGTTATTGCCTTTGAGCTGGTGTTTCTCTCAGTTGTGAGCTTCCAGGTTGTGGTGAGGAGGTGTCTTGTTCTGGTGGCCCCTCCATGAAGACAGCTGTTCGAATGCAGAGACCCTCTCATGCTGTCAAGGTTCTAGATTTTCTGAGTTAAGAGTCTCCAGAGTCAGGGACTTGAGCAGTGAGCTGTGCCGTCAGCCCCGCCGAAAGCAGCCCCCGTCTGAGTGAAGAGGGCGAGCGAGGAGGGTAGGGAACCCAGAATGTCTAGATTGAGTGTTTTGAGCTATACTTTCTTCCTTTTTTTTTTCTCCTTCATTGCTTTTCTGATTGTCTGTAATATAATGTTTTATTCAATTGCTTAAAAAATACAGTTGTTTTGGTGGTGGTATTCTGCCCAGTGGCAGAACAAAAATAAAAAATAAAACAGGGTCTTAAAGCAGCCAAGGTGGAGGTCTCAGATCTGTGAGCCGACTGAGCCCACGAACTTCACGTACAGAAGAGACCCTTTGGGCCCAAAAGCCGAGTCTCCTTTTGAGTAGGAATTTGGAGTGTGGTTTGCCAGCCTCTGCTCATTACAAATCACTCGTTAAAAGCGATGAAGACAGCGGCCGAAGCTGTCAGACTGTTAGCAGCAAGATCAGTCACAGATCGATCTTGAGAAGAGGCAGCAGACCCCTCAGAGAGCTCCCCAGGCCTGAGGACCCCTCTTGGGTCGCAGTGAAGCCAGCAGCTGGCGGAGCCATGTCCGGGGTCCGCAGCCCAGCCGCCGGCCGAGGCTCATCATCTTAACTGAGTCGCTAGGAGGAGGAGGAACAGCGTTCATTCTGTTTCTGTTCTAGAAAGCAGGGCATGTGTGGTAAGTTTTCGACCATCCCAGATAATTAAGCAGGGAAATTAATTGGTGTTTAAAATACAAACCAACCAACCAAAAAAACACCACTTCAAAATCACCAGTGATGGTACCTCTTTCTTTTTCAGTGGTAGATAAATCATAGTTTTGAGGTCCGTGTGTGGGTTGGAAAAGAATTTCCAGACACGAGGCAGAGAGGAAAGTCAGGTTTATTAGAGCGGGGGAAGGGAGAGTCGCTGCGGGTACAGTGGGCCGGTTTAAGGGAGAATCGGAGTTGTTAACCTAGGAGACAATGCCTCAAAGGAGAACCGACATTAAGCAGGGGTCTTTGATTCCTTTTATAGCTCGGGTCTAAGGAGTGGCACGGGGGTCTTAAGGATCATTGCTGATTGGACGATGTACTGGGTGGGTAGAGTGATGACTACAGCATGCAGTAGGGCCCAAGGAATGGCACCAGGGTCTTAAGGATTGGGCGGTGTCCTACAGCCCAGGGGAGGGGAGGACAGTAAGGGTCTTGGCTTCCAAGATCCTCCTTGTTTGACTTGTTCTTTCATGCTTGGGCACCACACATAGCAACTTAGTATCTTTCTAAAGCCGTGATAGTAGCAGTGTATGGTAAATTGCTTGTACTTTGCCTCTGGCTTCACTGTGGACGGAAAGGAGGAAGTTCTGTCTTGATGAGTGGTTACTCACCCTGTAGTTATTCAGCAGGGCGCTGAGCCTGTTGCCTGAGTGCTGGGAGGCGGACGTGGTCCTGGGGACCTGCTTGGCCCCGAGGACCATCCAAGGCCCCCTGCTCCCAGCCAGAGACTGTGCCAACCTCTCGCTCCAGAGCTCCAGACAGATGGCTTTTGTTTTTTTTGGCCACTTCTATTGATCTTTCATTTATTTCCACTTGAGAAGAGGCAGCAGACCCCTCAGAGAGCTCCCCAGGCCTGAGGACCCCTCTTGGGTCGCAGTGAAGCCAGCAGCTGGCGGAGCCATGTCCGGGGTCCGCAGCCCAGCCGCCGGCCGAGGCTCATCATCTTAACTGAGTCGCTAGGAGGAGGAGGAACAGCGTTCATTCTGTTTCTGTTCTAGAAAGCAGGGCATGTGTGGTAAGTTTTCGACCATCCCAGATAATTAAGCAGGGAAATTAATTGGTGTTTAAAATACAAACCAACCAACCAAAAAAACACCACTTCAAAATCACCAGTGATGGTACCTCTTTCTTTTTCAGTGGTAGATAAATCATAGTTTTGAGGTCCGTGTGTGGGTTGGAAAAGAATTTCCAGACACGAGGCAGAGAGGAAAGTCAGGTTTATTAGAGCGGGGGAAGGGAGAGTCGCTGCGGGTACAGTGGGCCGGTTTAAGGGAGAATCGGAGTTGTTAACCTAGGAGACAATGCCTCAAAGGAGAACCGACATTAAGCAGGGGTCTTTGATTCCTTTTATAGCTCGGGTCTAAGGAGTGGCACGGGGGTCTTAAGGATCATTGCTGATTGGACGATGTACTGGGTGGGTAGAGTGATGACTACAGCATGCAGTAGGGCCCAAGGAATGGCACCAGGGTCTTAAGGATTGGGCGGTGTCCTACAGCCCAGGGGAGGGGAGGACAGTAAGGGTCTTGGCTTCCAAGATCCTCCTTGTTTGACTTGTTCTTTCATGCTTGGGCACCACACATAGCAACTTAGTATCTTTCTAAAGCCGTGATAGTAGCAGTGTATGGTAAATTGCTTGTACTTTGCCTCTGGCTTCACTGTGGACGGAAAGGAGGAAGTTCTGTCTTGATGAGTGGTTACTCACCCTGTAGTTATTCAGCAGGGCGCTGAGCCTGTTGCCTGAGTGCTGGGAGGCGGACGTGGTCCTGGGGACCTGCTTGGCCCCGAGGACCATCCAAGGCCCCCTGCTCCCAGCCAGAGACTGTGCCAACCTCTCGCTCCAGAGCTCCAGACAGATGGCTTTTGTTTTTTTTGGCCACTTCTATTGATCTTTCATTTATTTCCATCTTTGTTCTTTGGCCTGTGTGGGCCTCCCATCGCACTGGCCTCTCTTGCTGCAGAGCACTGGCTCTGGGCGCATGTGCTCCAGAGCTGCAGCTCGGCAGTTGGACACATCGGTGCAGCCGCTCCCCGGCACGTGGGATCTTCCCAGGCCAGGGATTGAACCGGCGCCCCTTGCACTGCAAGGTGGTGTCCTTACCCACTGGACCCGACCAGGGAAGCCCCAGATAAGCTTTTCAGTACACGACCTGGCTCTAGGATGTACTCATCTCTTCAGTCAGTGTTTCCTGAGCACTTTTTTCTAGGGACTGGGAATGAAGCCCTGACCAAAACGGGTATAAATTCTTTCCCTTAGGGTTGATATCCAGATAGGAACAATAACCAAGCACAGTGGACGGTATGTTCTGCGGGCTGAGGAGAAGCAGGGAGGACGGCAGGCATGGAGTGGCAGGCTTGGTTCAGGGTTTAGCAGATCAGTAGGTGGGGTGTCGGCTGAGAAGGTGGCGTTTGGGAAGCAGCAACAGCAGGTGCAGAGTGGGCCGCTCACCTGGCGGCTCCCAGGAACTCCAGGAGGTCTGAGCGGCTGTGGTAGGATGTGCGAGGGAGAGGACGCGAAGTGAGGTCCAGGGGTGTGGCCATAGGGTCCCTTAAGGACTCTGGGCATCCTTGGATGAAGTGGGGGGTCCCAGGTTGTACATGGCCTTTAGGAGATCTGGCCAGCCCAGAAACCAGTGACAGGGAGTTCATGAGTCTCCCGAAAGCTCTGTCTTGCTCTGGGCAGTTCCTGCCAGTAGAGAACCACTCCGTGGGACTCGAGGTCGGTTTTCCTGTGACGTTTGCCCATTGTTCCCTGCAGACGGGGTCCTTGTGACGGCCTCCGTGGGGGTGCACGCAGTGATGCCGTGACCTAGACTAGTGTCTGACGCACAGTCTGTTTGCAGAACCATTTGTGTGGGCGGGCTGGCCTTTGGGTCCCTGTCTTCCCATCAGTGACATGCAGGACGTGCACGACCAGGCGTGTGTGTGACTCTCACAGCCCGGCGGCCCACAGACCTGGAGAGCAGGGTTTGGTTCAGAAAGGTGGGAGGATCTCACGTGCTGTGGTGACGGAACAGAGGAAAGATGCGTGTTTAACAGGAGTCAGTCTTGAACATCTGCCAGAAACTGGCGGATGTTCAGCTGACTGCAGGTCAGAGGGCGTCTCTGGCAACAGGCTTGGCCTCTGACTGCTCTGAGCTTGCATTGCTGAGCGGTCCATGGTGCGTAACGTGAGGGTGAGTGAGTTGAGGACTGGAGCGTGCCCGGGGAGCCGTGATAGAGGGCGGGGCTTGGGAACTGGGAAGCAGCCCCTCCCGAGGGCAGCCAGCCCCTCCCTGGCATGACTCCTGCATCCTTCCCCTGCCCGGCCTTTGGAGCCCCGACCAGTGCTGGCCACCCCCTGCCCTGCCTCTCAGCTGACTGCCAAGACCAGCCGCCTCAGCGTCACGGGTTTCTGCTCTCCATCCCCTCCTCTCTGGCCTGCCTGCCCCTCTGCGCCTGCCCTGCACCTGGGCTCCCGCAGCAGGCTCCTCCCGGGCTCGCTCCTGTCCTGCCGGGTCACAGCACACGCTGGCCTGTGAAGCAGACGCAACTGGCGTCTCTTCCCGCCCGCGTGCCTGGGCTTCCTCGTCCAGCACTGCCTCCCCTTGGCTGACGTCCTTTCCCTCAGGACAGCCTTTCCTTTCTCACTGCTGACATATTTGCTCCCCTCTTCTGCCGCGCCCCCCTTCCCTCCCCCCGCCCCCATTCTCTGGTGGCTCTGACTATTTCAGCATGGGCAGTGATGCAGGAGACTCCTGTCCCTCTACTTGGTCATGAGGACCTGGGCTCGGGGCTGCCGTTTCCTGGCTCCCTCTGCCCAGATAGAAGGCGGCTCAGCACAGCGCGCGGCCCTGCTGTCCAGGGCAGCCTGGGCCTCCGCAGACTCATGTGGCAGGAAGTTGGTAAGAAGCAGAATGGAGGCTGCTATTGGGAGGGGATTCTAGCTTTGGAGGATCACAGGGCAGCAGCTTGGGACCTATCGTGAGAACCGTGTCTCTACCATTTGCCCACAAGTAAAACGAGTGTCCTGTGGAGGTGCAGGGCGTGCTGCCAGGGCACAGGCTCAGTATGTGGACTGCAGTCACCTCCGAGGTGCCGCTGAACCTGAGGGGTACCTTAGATCACTGTGTTTAGTGACGTCATTTGTCCTGACAGCTGAGGTCCTCACAGGCCTTCAGGTGAGTCACCGTCATCCCTATGGTGAGGCGACACAATGCCTCTGAAGGTGGCTTCTCATCAGTCACACCTGTAAGGCAGAATGGCTCTCTGGATGCTTCTCTGGAAGTCACATGACGAGGCTGGTTTTGCCCACAGTGATCTTAGTTACTAACTTGAGTCAGAAGCAGCTATTGGCGTCACGGTGGGGTTCTAATCATGGCTCTGGCACTTTGTTTTTTTTGGCGATATGACCTTGGGCAAGACTAAACCTCTGTGTTGCTTGCGAGGTGAGGACAAGAGTGCTAGCATCCTCGAGCAGCTGCGTGGACTGAAGGAGGCTGTACCTGTGAGGGCAGACAGGCCAGGTGTGCCAGGCACCCAGGGTTCACCACCAGGATGCCTGCGTAAGGACTGAGGGCACAGGAGCTCCCTCAGCGTGCCTCTTGGACGGTGGCATCTCGCGGCTCGCTGAGACGTGGCCACTGAGTTTAGCAGCAACTG
Organism: Tragulus kanchil; assembly: GCA_022376925.1. Taxonomy (NCBI): domain Eukaryota; kingdom Metazoa; phylum Chordata; class Mammalia; order Artiodactyla; family Tragulidae; genus Tragulus; species Tragulus kanchil. The sequence goes on along the minus strand of JAIOJX010000030.1, from coordinate 223,584,527 downwards.
TCCACTCACCGGCCTGCTCCTGGGCACGGCCTTCGGGGCCCAGAGACTCGGCGTCTGCCTGCTGCTGTGCTCACGGGCCCTGGTTGTGAGCTGTCTCTTAGGACCTCCCTCCTGGGAACATAGGACTCGAGTGGAGCCAAGCCAGTTCAAGGCCTGGAAAGCAGAATTACTATTTATTTCCTAACACAAAAAACATTTTTATTGGGGTATAGCCAATTAATAGTTTTGTGATAGTTTCAGGTGAACAGTGAAGGGCTCAGCCATACCGAGACATGTATCTGTTCTCCCCCAAACCCCGCTCCCATCCGGTAACATCGAGCAGAGTTCCATGTGCCGTACAGTAGGGTTTTGTTGGTGATCCATTTCAAACATGGCGTGGAATTTTAAGGATAGTAGCATGACCTGTTTTTTTCAGCCACTTGAATAATTCTGAAATTGGTATAGCATTTGTTCTGTCTGTGTAGGTAGGTAGGTATATGGTTTTAAGTGGTTCACTGCATCTTCCTCTGAACGCACGTGCGTGGACAACAACAGAGCAGTCCGCTGACTGACTGCAGTCTGGTTTGCAGGGGACGTAGCAGTGAAGATCCTGAAGGTTGTTGACCCCACCCCAGAGCAACTGCAGGCCTTCAGGAACGAGGTGGCTGTCCTTCGGTGAGTGGAGCGCTGCCTGGCCAGCCCCGTGGAGTGGCGGGGGGGAGGGGAGCATGCAGACACCGCGGAGGAAGGGGGCTGAGGGTAGGCCCTCGCTCAGAGGGCATTGGCTGGACTGGCCGTGAGCGCCTGCTCCAAGGAGCCCCCTTTAGCGTGGAAAGGGGTGGAAGGTTTCTCCCCCAGGTGCCCATTGAGCCTTTAGACGAGCCCGCTGAGGAGCAGCCTGCCTTCCTCTGCCTCAGCGCTCTAGGCTGACTACACGCAGCAGATCAGGTCCTGCCACTGGCTTTTGGTTTGAGGTAGGGAGAAATAGGTTCCATTTTCACACTTATTTCCACGAACTCTTGATAGCTAAGTTGCCTTCCTTTGGACGTCAAAACCATCAGCTTTTCAATCTTCTGAATCACTATTAGACGTGTAGGAATAAATGGCAGAGTGGTGGACTCCACAGAGGAGGGCTCTTGGTGGCCTCCCTGGGGAGAGCGGTGGGCATGTGCTGATGAAGTGAATGATCCCCCCCCCAGCAAGGCCAGCAGCGAGGGCAGCCCCTTTGCCAGCTCAGAGCGGCAGCTGGGTCGGCAGCAGTCTGCCGTGTTCACTTTGCGAGCCCCGGCGGTGTCAGCAGCACACAGGAACCACTTGGGGGCAGAGAGAAGATGGAGTGGCTCTCCCAGTCCTGCATCAGTGGAAGCTCAGAGCCCCTTCTCTCCTCCCCTCTCCAGCAAAACCCGGCATGTGAACATCCTGCTCTTCATGGGGTACATGACCAAGGACAACCTGGCGATAGTGACCCAGTGGTGCGAGGGCAGCAGCCTCTACAAGCACCTGCACGTGCAGGAGACCAAGTTCCAGATGTTCCAGCTGATCGACATCGCCCGGCAGACGGCGCAGGGGATGGAGTGAGTGAAGGGTTTGACGTGGGGGACGTCTGGGGTCTGTGCCTCACCCCATCCCTAAATCAGAACCACGGTCAGGAACAGCTCAGTCTGTGTATTTTTGCACGCCGGAGGGGACCCTGCGGGATGGACTGAAGGAATGAGAAAGTCCGGTGTCTTGCCAGAGCTGAGGCTGCCCTCTCGGGGCTCAGATTCAGGTTCCATCTACTGCCCTCAGAATTCCTCCAGACGCCTTGAGCACAGTGTGGTCGCGCCTTCTGGTGTGCTTTCGAGGTGTCGCTGTCCAGTGTGCTCACTCCACCTGAGGTTCTGACCAGAATGTTTGAAGGTGATCCACAGCACCTCCATTAAGTAACTATCCTTTAAAAACAACAAAAAAAGTAACTATCCTTTTGGGTCTTTGTGCTTGACACGTATCTCTGTGAAAGAGCTGTGTGTGTTGTGTGATTTCTGTCTTGCCCAGGGTAATGCTTCACAGACTTTTCCTTTGAAGTTCTTTCAACTAAAGCTTTGCTTGCAAGTAGGTGAGATCTATGTTGTGCTCATAAAATTCATATGGAACTTGTATTATATACCTTTTAAGAATGACTAGTCATTTTTTAGACATGAAAGTGACATAAATTCATCCCTTTAGTTTTTTTTTTTTTTTTTTAGTATATTCAGAGTTGTACAGCCATGACCACTGTCTAACTTCTAGAACATTTTTAAGATACGAGGTGAAGTCTGTGTCTGGCTTCTTTCCCTGGTGTGTGTGTGAGAGGGTCACCACGCTGCAGCGTCTGTCAGGACTCCAGTCCTTTCTGTGCCTGAAGAACATCCCGTTGCATAGATTCACAGGTCTGTTTGTTCATCAGCTGATGGACATCTAGGTGGTCAGAATTAACTTTTTAAATAAAACTGACGCTAAAAGAGGCCCCCCGCTGTTGGTGCTGTGGCCTCACTTTCGGGCCTCAGTCCTCTGTGGACCTGGCTGAGCCAGGGCAGGGCCAGTTTCCGGAAGTGCTGGGGAGGCCAGGATGTTCAGCCGGGCTTTTCTGTACGGTGCGACCGGAAGTCTGGACTGACTTTTGACCAACCCAGGAGCCCTCAACTAGGAGTCAGGCCTTCACGTGGTTCACTTCTTAGATGTAGTTTGAAGGAAGCTGCCTTTAAGGAAGGAAGCAGTGTCTCTCAAACTGGTTTTAACAGATTTGTTTTCCCTTTGCAGCTATTTGCACGCAAAGAACATCATCCACAGAGACATGAAATCCAACAGTATCCTTTGGTGGTGGTTTCACCAGCCTGCTCAGTCCTAAATTTAGGAGACTTTTAAAGCTCACCTAAGCCAAAGTGACTTAGAGTTCCACAAAAGCTGTGACACTTGTTTCAGTTATGCTTGAAACAAGCCCAATTTTAAATGCTATTTATCACTACATGTAATGTGGGGGAGTGGGCCTTTTGTCTCTTAGTGTATTTCTGGCTTGTGGATTGTCTATCTGGTCAGAAAGGAGCTGCAAGACAAAAGTTGCGACATTTTAAAAATTAGTGCTTGAGAGCGTCTGTCTTGAACACACAGAAGCGATGTGCTTTTGCAGGAGGGGAGTGAGTAAAGGCGCTTCCTGCTCCGGGGCACAAAGCGTAACAGGGCTACACGGGCTCGCCTTCCCCAGGCTTCCTCTTGGAGGAGTGGGCACTGCTGCCCAGCTTTGCCTCTTGGCCACTGGGGGCACAGCAGTCGTGTCGGGCTGGATTTCGAAATGTGACAGGCATGTGTCCGAGGCAGGAAATACCTTTCAGTGGTGAGGTTTGGGGGATCAGCACATCACACCATGAAAGCAGACACCGCTGGGTTAAGCAGGTATGGATTACTGGGCACCAGCAGATCACACACGTCCGCCTTAGACCGCCTGGCATCTTTACGCGGAACTGAAGAAGGTTCGACTCCGGCTTTGAAGGCACCAGGTGGTTGGTACCTGCTCTCTTGAGGGTTCTCTGGAAGCACTCAGGGCATTTCCGTTAATCATGGGAGGGCCGAGTGCAGCATCCCGCAGGCCACGCTCAGAGCCTAGGGGTTTGAGGAACCTGCAGGATGTGGGAGGCGACCTGATGTTACACAGTGGAGGGCGCGGCTGCAGGGCCAGGCTGGCTGGCTTGTGGCTGGAGCCAGAGTCTGTCCCTGAGCTCACCTCCTGGAAGGAGCCGTGTGCTGAAGCGGCTGCAGGTGGGAGGCCGAGAGAGGCGGTGCTCCTAGAATTTGGGGAGTTTTCAAAATTAACTCGACCATTCTTCTGAAACTATAGTGTCCTTAACAAGCATTGAGATATATTTCTCCATGAAGGCCTGACGGTGAAAATTGGAGATTTTGGTTTGGCAACAGTGAAGTCGCGCTGGAGTGGTTCTCAGCAGGTTGAGCAGCCCACCGGCTCCATCCTGTGGATGGTGAGACGGCTAGGCTCCCCCTGCAGGGTGCAGGGCCGCCGGGCGGGCTGCGTGCAGACTCACAGCAGAGCCCACGCCCCTCAGTTGACCCTTGTGTTGTCAGCCCCAAGGCACATGGTGCTTCCGGGAGGAGACTGGTGGCAAGGCCCTGCCGTGGCAAGCTGGGAGTTGTGGGGTGGGGTGCTTGTTGAGCCTGAGCGCGGGAGCCTTGGGGACGGGCACACCCAGCCCCAGGGGCAGCCTGGCTCCGGGGTGGCTGCGGGCCCAGGTGCTGACACATGCACTTCATCCCGCAGGCCCCAGAGGTGATCCGGATGCAGGATAATAACCCGTTCAGCTTCCAGTCTGACGTCTACTCCTACGGCATCGTGCTGTACGAGCTCATGACGGGGGAGCTGCCCTACTCCCACATCAACAGCCGAGACCAGGTGCGCCACAGGAGCCCTGGCGCCGGCCCCCGGGAAGGCCCCGGGTCCCGCCTGCTGGGGCAGCAGAGAGGTGGAAGGTGCCACGCTGGCTGCTCGCCCACCTGCCCCTTCCGTTTTCCTTCCCGCAGATCATCTTTATGGTGGGCCGAGGGTACGCCTCCCCAGACCTCAGTAAGCTCTACAAGAACTGCCCCAAGGCAATGAAGAGGCTGGTAGCTGACTCTCTGGAAGCACTCAGGGCATTTCCGTTAATCATGGGAGGGCCGAGTGCAGCATCCCGCAGGCCACGCTCAGAGCCTAGGGGTTTGAGGAACCTGCAGGATGTGGGAGGCGACCTGATGTTACACAGTGGAGGGCGCGGCTGCAGGGCCAGGCTGGCTGGCTTGTGGCTGGAGCCAGAGTCTGTCCCTGAGCTCACCTCCTGGAAGGAGCCGTGTGCTGAAGCGGCTGCAGGTGGGAGGCCGAGAGAGGCGGTGCTCCTAGAATTTGGGGAGTTTTCAAAATTAACTCGACCATTCTTCTGAAACTATAGTGTCCTTAACAAGCATTGAGATATATTTCTCCATGAAGGCCTGACGGTGAAAATTGGAGATTTTGGTTTGGCAACAGTGAAGTCGCGCTGGAGTGGTTCTCAGCAGGTTGAGCAGCCCACCGGCTCCATCCTGTGGATGGTGAGACGGCTAGGCTCCCCCTGCAGGGTGCAGGGCCGCCGGGCGGGCTGCGTGCAGACTCACAGCAGAGCCCACGCCCCTCAGTTGACCCTTGTGTTGTCAGCCCCAAGGCACATGGTGCTTCCGGGAGGAGACTGGTGGCAAGGCCCTGCCGTGGCAAGCTGGGAGTTGTGGGGTGGGGTGCTTGTTGAGCCTGAGCGCGGGAGCCTTGGGGACGGGCACACCCAGCCCCAGGGGCAGCCTGGCTCCGGGGTGGCTGCGGGCCCAGGTGCTGACACATGCACTTCATCCCGCAGGCCCCAGAGGTGATCCGGATGCAGGATAATAACCCGTTCAGCTTCCAGTCTGACGTCTACTCCTACGGCATCGTGCTGTACGAGCTCATGACGGGGGAGCTGCCCTACTCCCACATCAACAGCCGAGACCAGGTGCGCCACAGGAGCCCTGGCGCCGGCCCCCGGGAAGGCCCCGGGTCCCGCCTGCTGGGGCAGCAGAGAGGTGGAAGGTGCCACGCTGGCTGCTCGCCCACCTGCCCCCTTCCGTTTTCCTTCCCGCAGATCATCTTTATGGTGGGCCGAGGGTACGCCTCCCCAGACCTCAGTAAGCTCTACAAGAACTGCCCCAAGGCAATGAAGAGGCTGGTAGCTGACTGTGTGAAGAAAGTGAAGGAAGAAAGGCCTCTCTTCCCCCAGGTAAGACTTGCTCAAGGAGCTAGAGCTGATGGAAGCATGTCTTAGTGATACAGAGGAGGAGGGACGTTTGGTTTTTTTCTTTTCTTTTTTTTTTTTAAAGACTTATTTATTTATTTATTATTGGTGGGGGGTGGGGTGGGGAGGGAGGGGAGCAGGCGGGCCACCTCTACTGGTTCTCCATTCATCCATTTTCATCCATCTTTTTTTGTTCTTTGACCCGTGTGGGCCTCCCATCGCGGCGGCCTCTGTCGTCGCAGAGCACCGGCTCTGGGCGCATGCGCTCCAGAGCTCCGTCTCGGCAATTGGACACATCGGTCCAGCCGCTCCGCGGCACGTGGGATCTTCCCAGGCCAGGGATTGAACCGGCGCCCCTTGCACTGCAAGGCGGTGTCCTTACCCACTGGACCACCAGGGGAAGCCCGGGACGTTTGTTTTTTCTTCTGTCAGGAGGGACCTGTGTTCTGCACACCATGTTGCCGGTGCGGTGGGGAGGAAGGGCCCCTGTCCTTGGGCCTGAGTGAAAGGCTCCAGCGGCCTCCTCACAAAGCAGTCCCCTCACCGTGAGCGCGTCTTGGGGCCTCATTTCAGATCCTGTCTTCCATCGAGCTGCTCCAGCACTCTCTCCCGAAGATCAACCGGAGTGCTTCAGAGCCCTCCCTGCACCGGGCGGCCCACACCGAGGACATCAACGCCTGCACGCTGACCACGTCCCCGCGGCTGCCTGTCTTCTAGCGGCTCCGCGCCTGCCCTCAGGCCACCAGGCACCACCTTTCTGTTCCCTTTCTGTGGGGACAGCTTGTCCTCCGAGAAGCTGCTGCTAAGGACCTTCTAGACCACTCACAGGGCCTTAACTTCACGTTGCCTTTTCTTCCCTTTCTGCCCTGGGAGGAGGAAGCCATTTGCCATGCTGGTTTGTCCTGCTCCCCCGGGGTCCCCCAAGCTCATGAGCCGAGCCTCCTCCAGACGCACTGGTGGCTGCTGAGGGCGACCCAGGCCCTGGGCCCAGCTATTGGTAAATGAGTGTTGTTAGGGCGACAAAAGCACTCAGAGGGGAAATGAAGGCAGCAGGCAAACCAGCAGTGACGTGTGGATTTCTGAATTCAGCTCCTATGAGGAACGCTCTCACAGGAGGACTTCTCTGCAGACACGTGGTGTGGCGCCCAGCAGGTAGTTTTGCACATAACGCACCAAACGGCCCAGGACTGTCGAGAGTGCGGCGGCCTAGAGGAGCCCGTTTTGGTACTAGGGACTTGGACCTGGGGACACTTACTTTTCTTGAAGGTCTCCAGGGCTCGGGGCTGGTTTCTCCCAGAGGCCCGGCCTGGCCTCGCCCTCGGGAGCAGTCTTCAGCCGGCAGAGCCATCATCTTCCACGAGCTGCCCCTGTGGGGCGGCCCGCCAGCCTGGTCTCTACATCACATCGTGTGTGTGCTCCAGGAAGCCAGCATTGAACCGGCGCCCCTTGCACTGCAAGGCGGTGTCCTTACCCACTGGACCACCAGGGGAAGCCCGGGACGTTTGTTTTTTCTTCTGTCAGGAGGGACCTGTGTTCTGCACACCATGTTGCCGGTGCGGTGGGGAGGAAGGGCCCCTGTCCTTGGGCCTGAGTGAAAGGCTCCAGCGGCCTCCTCACAAAGCAGTCCCCTCACCGTGAGCGCGTCTTGGGGCCTCATTTCAGATCCTGTCTTCCATCGAGCTGCTCCAGCACTCTCTCCCGAAGATCAACCGGAGTGCTTCAGAGCCCTCCCTGCACCGGGCGGCCCACACCGAGGACATCAACGCCTGCACGCTGACCACGTCCCCGCGGCTGCCTGTCTTCTAGCGGCTCCGCGCCTGCCCTCAGGCCACCAGGCACCACCTTTCTGTTCCCTTTCTGTGGGGACAGCTTGTCCTCCGAGAAGCTGCTGCTAAGGACCTTCTAGACCACTCACAGGGCCTTAACTTCACGTTGCCTTTTCTTCCCTTTCTGCCCTGGGAGGAGGAAGCCATTTGCCATGCTGGTTTGTCCTGCTCCCCCGGGGTCCCCCAAGCTCATGAGCCGAGCCTCCTCCAGACGCACTGGTGGCTGCTGAGGGCGACCCAGGCCCTGGGCCCAGCTATTGGTAAATGAGTGTTGTTAGGGCGACAAAAGCACTCAGAGGGGAAATGAAGGCAGCAGGCAAACCAGCAGTGACGTGTGGATTTCTGAATTCAGCTCCTATGAGGAACGCTCTCACAGGAGGACTTCTCTGCAGACACGTGGTGTGGCGCCCAGCAGGTAGTTTTGCACATAACGCACCAAACGGCCCAGGACTGTCGAGAGTGCGGCGGCCTAGAGGAGCCCGTTTTGGTACTAGGGACTTGGACCTGGGGACACTTACTTTTCTTGAAGGTCTCCAGGGCTCGGGGCTGGTTTCTCCCAGAGGCCCGGCCTGGCCTCGCCCTCGGGAGCAGTCTTCAGCCGGCAGAGCCATCATCTTCCACGAGCTGCCCCTGTGGGGCGGCCCGCCAGCCTGGTCTCTACATCACATCGTGTGTGTGCTCCAGGAAGCCAGCAACACAGGTTTTCTTGATAATTTGGTTTTAATTTTGTTTTTATTGCGCCTGACAAAATACAGTTATTCAATTATGTTATTTTAATAAAATAAATTAAATGTAGGTTAAATGGCTGTTTCCTCCTTTTAAAGTAATCCTGAGCTCACAGCTTGAACTCTGTCTGTTCACCCCTTCCGGAGCAGAACTCAAGCAGGAAATGGGCCCAGAGCCTCTGCCTGGAGTGAACTCAATCCAGCCTCTGCCCACCCTTCACTAAAGAGTTAACTCTAGAAATTATGCAAAAAAAGCACTCTAAACTCAGGTAAGAGTAGCAGTTCTACCCATACTTGAGAGTAATATATTTTACAAAATATTTGGTATCTACAGCTGTCTATAAAAATAGGTAATTCAGGCTTGGAGTGAGTTCTGGGACTCACAGTGTTCTTAAAATCACAACTGATGACAGGATTTGTACTCAATTTTTCCTCAAGTCCACCTGTTTTCCACAGAACCAGAAGCTACTCTTAGGTGCTGTTACATTTTTATAAAGTTTCAAATCAAACCCAGGTTTTGACAGTGGACAGGAGCCCTCGGGGCACAAGCAAGCAGGTGAGAGCCAGGTGTGGGCAAGGTCACTCCACTGGCGGCCCTAAACGAGGGCCCTATCGTCTCCGCTCTGCCCCGTGGACTTCCTGCTACTCGAGAGTCCTCTGACTGGGGGCTCTGGAGCACCCTAAGCCACGCTGTGTGCTGAGTAACGTGTACAGCGCCCATATTGTATTTTGAAAAACAAGGTACAAATCCAGTGTTGGCCACATGCTAGTTCAAGACACTGGGGACACTCACCACACAAGACGGTCCTCAGGGGTGGAGGCAGGCGCAGCTGCGGCTGAACCACTAGAGCACATGGCGACCAGCTGCTCCCCCGAGGAACTTGAGGTGCCACTAAAATAGCAACTAGAAAAGCAGAGACCCCATCTATGTGTTAGGTTATTTTATATCCTGCACGCTCCCCACGGCTGTCACAATGCGGGGGAGAAGACGCTGAAGTACAGCCTCACTGGAATCCAGCACCACGCAGCCCGGCGCGGCCACGGAGGGAGCTCCGCACACCGGGGCCGGAGGTCGGCTCGGCCGGAGAGGCGAGACGCGGGGCGCCGGTCCGCTCTTCAGGGCTCCGATGAGTCCACTCCAGACAGGTGCATGAAGAGGTCCCCGAGCTCCGTCACGTCGACGTCGTCACTGCTGGGGATGTGCCGGCTCTCTCGGTTTTCGATGAAGTCCCAGAGTCGCACAGAATTAAAGAACTGCAACAGCCAGCGAACATGCTGGTTACTGCCGAGGAACCGTGAACGCAGAGACGCTTACATTTCAGTGGCCTCCCCGCCCCGCTGCCCAAGCTGGGAGACGAGGCCAAGAGCGGCCCTGAACTGCCCTCGGGTGTGCAGCCTTACCCTCACGGTGCCTTCAGAGCTGAGCTGTTTCCGAGGTTTCTCAGGCTCTGCCAGCCGCCCGTCAGGGTAAGCATGGCGGTAAAGGCATTTGCTTCCAAATGGACAGGTCCCTTTGCCTTGCTCAAAGTACTTACAAGCTTTTTTCCTGAAAAGCAAGAGAGGTCAGTGTGAAAACCTAGGGTGCAGATGGACCAGTGTCCTCGGCCATTCCCTGGCTGGAGCCAGCCAGCCTAGGCCTCCTGTTGGGGGAGGTGACAATGGAGGCCCATCTCCACACTGGACAGGAGGTGCGCCATGAACTGGAGCCTCACACACACGGGGGGCCCAGGGTCTGGAGCCTGCACTGCTCTAGGGGGCAGCCGGCCCCGGCTCCTCCGGGACAGCTTCCCTTCCTCCTGGCCAGCAGTGATGTCAGGGTGGCCACATGAAGCATGGACTTAAGCAGCCTCAAGCAACAGGTCTCATTCCAATTTTCCTTGGTCCCCACCCTCCAGAGCCGGGCTCTGCACTCTGTGCCTCTATGGTAAGAATCCCTTCTCCTGGAACTCAAAACCGAAGGCAGTTCCTCTCATTCCTTGCTGAAATGAAGTTTGGCTTTTACGTGATAGAACAGAAAAGCAGAGACCCCATCTATGTGTTAGGTTATTTTATATCCTGCACGCTCCCCACGGCTGTCACAATGCGGGGGAGAAGACGCTGAAGTACAGCCTCACTGGAATCCAGCACCACGCAGCCCGGCGCGGCCACGGAGGGAGCTCCGCACACCGGGGCCGGAGGTCGGCTCGGCCGGAGAGGCGAGACGCGGGGCGCCGGTCCGCTCTTCAGGGCTCCGATGAGTCCACTCCAGACAGGTGCATGAAGAGGTCCCCGAGCTCCGTCACGTCGACGTCGTCACTGCTGGGGATGTGCCGGCTCTCTCGGTTTTCGATGAAGTCCCAGAGTCGCACAGAATTAAAGAACTGCAACAGCCAGCGAACATGCTGGTTACTGCCGAGGAACCGTGAACGCAGAGACGCTTACATTTCAGTGGCCTCCCCGCCCCGCTGCCCAAGCTGGGAGACGAGGCCAAGAGCGGCCCTGAACTGCCCTCGGGTGTGCAGCCTTACCCTCACGGTGCCTTCAGAGCTGAGCTGTTTCCGAGGTTTCTCAGGCTCTGCCAGCCGCCCGTCAGGGTAAGCATGGCGGTAAAGGCATTTGCTTCCAAATGGACAGGTCCCTTTGCCTTGCTCAAAGTACTTACAAGCTTTTTTCCTGAAAAGCAAGAGAGGTCAGTGTGAAAACCTAGGGTGCAGATGGACCAGTGTCCTCGGCCTTTCCCCTGGCTGGGGCCAGCCAGCCTAGGCCTCCTGTTGGGGGAGGTGACAATGGAGGCCCATCTCCACACTGGACAGGAGGTGCGCCATGAACTGGAGCCTCACACACACGGGGGGCCCAGGGTCTGGAGCCTGCACTGCTCTAGGGGGCAGCCGGCCCCGGCTCCTCCGGGACAGCTTCCCTTCCTCCTGGCCAGCAGTGATGTCAGGGTGGCCACATGAAGCATGGACTTAAGCAGCCTCAAGCAACAGGTCTCATTCCAATTTTCCTTGGTCCCCACCCTCCAGAGCCGGGCTCTGCACTCTGTGCCTCTATGGTAAGAATCCCTTCTCCTGGAACTCAAAACCGAAGGCAGTTCCTCTCATTCCTTGCTGAAATGAAGTTTGGCTTTTACGTGATCAAAAGTAATCCCAAGCTGAAGAGGGGAAAAGATGCCCAAGAAGCTGAAAGCTGTCTGGAGAAGGTGCAGAAATGAGGTCCAACCCAGCAGACAAGGAGATGGGAGGCAGCACGGAGAGCGGCACCCCCCAGCTGTCCACTCCCACCAGGTCTGACTGGCACAGGTGCCTGGGCAGTGAAAGTGAGCAGGGGTTTGTGAGACACTGGCTTTTTAACACTTGTCAGGTTCTAGACATTGTCCTCTGGCCCCAACCCCAGCCTTACCTGGTCACCATGGACATAAGCCTCCAGTCTGACTCCATCTTCATTCGCAGCGCTCACATCCTGTTAACTCTGTCTACAGTGCACCTGCCCTGGTGAGCCTCCTCTCGGTTCCCACATCGCCAGGCCAGCGTGCTCAGGGCGCCACCCCCTGGTCAAGGTCCTGTCTCACTCGGCTCCCCTCCCATGAAGGTCCACCCTCCTCACACACAGTGCATTCTGTGTTCTCCTCTTAAAGACGTCAGGCTGAGGTTCTAGGCATTTCAGGATGTGTGTCTGTTTTCCACACGTCTTTCACCCTGGGGACTGATCCACAAACATGAACTCTGCACCACTCTGCACCCAGGTCATTCCACCTGCGCCCACCCCACTCAGATAGGCTATTCAAGCATTGCGGCTCAAGCTCCTGTTCACATTTTCCTTTTCCTGACGTTGCCTGGTGGGTCCTCCTACCCTTCTGTGTTGTGACCTCTCGTGAGGAATCTGTCACCAGAAAACCTGTATCATAGCAGGCCTTCTGTAATTTCCCATGAAATCTCTTACCAATTCTATATCCTGTTTTGGGATTCAGCTTAAAGAGGCCTGGCCCACAGCTCAGCACAACCTTGTGCAATGCATAGAAACACTGTCATCAACAGAAAGCAACGTTAAGAAGCCCAACAATAATGTGATTTTTCAGTCAATTGTAGCAGAGCTTTCTACAAGGTGGGCCACTCCTGCCCTCTGGTGGACACACAAGAACATGACAGGAGGTAAAAATAAAGACTTCAAGTCTTTTAGTAACTCAAAACCGAAGGCAGTTCCTCTCATTCCTTGCTGAAATGAAGTTTGGCTTTTACGTGATCAAAAGTAATCCCAAGCTGAAGAGGGGAAAAGATGCCCAAGAAGCTGAAAGCTGTCTGGAGAAGGTGCAGAAATGAGGTCCAACCCAGCAGACAAGGAGATGGGAGGCAGCACGGAGAGCGGCACCCCCCAGCTGTCCACTCCCACCAGGTCTGACTGGCACAGGTGCCTGGGCAGTGAAAGTGAGCAGGGGTTTGTGAGACACTGGCTTTTTAACACTTGTCAGGTTCTAGACATTGTCCTCTGGCCCCAACCCCAGCCTTACCTGGTCACCATGGACATAAGCCTCCAGTCTGACTCCATCTTCATTCGCAGCGCTCACATCCTGTTAACTCTGTCTACAGTGCACCTGCCCTGGTGAGCCTCCTCTCGGTTCCCACATCGCCAGGCCAGCGTGCTCAGGGCGCCACCCCCTGGTCAAGGTCCTGTCTCACTCGGCTCCCCTCCCATGAAGGTCCACCCTCCTCACACACAGTGCATTCTGTGTTCTCCTCTTAAAGACGTCAGGCTGAGGTTCTAGGCATTTCAGGATGTGTGTCTGTTTTCCACACGTCTTTCACCCTGGGGACTGATCCACAAACATGAACTCTGCACCACTCTGCACCCAGGTCATTCCACCTGCGCCCACCCCACTCAGATAGGCTATTCAAGCATTGCGGCTCAAGCTCCTGTTCACATTTTCCTTTTCCTGACGTTGCCTGGTGGGTCCTCCTACCCTTCTGTGTTGTGACCTCTCGTGAGGAATCTGTCACCAGAAAACCTGTATCATAGCAGGCCTTCTGTAATTTCCCATGAAATCTCTTACCAATTCTATATCCTGTTTTGGGATTCAGCTTAAAGAGGCCTGGCCCACAGCTCAGCACAACCTTGTGCAATGCATAGAAACACTGTCATCAACAGAAAGCAACGTTAAGAAGCCCAACAATAATGTGATTTTTCAGTCAATTGTAGCAGAGCTTTCTACAAGGTGGGCCACTCCTGCCCTCTGGTGGACACACAAGAACATGACAGGAGGTAAAAATAAAGACTTCAAGTCTTTTTAGTAACTTAAATGGAACTGGTTTTGCTTTTACTACCCTTTTTGCAGATAAACTAGAAATATAGATACAATTAAAAGACCTGAAGGTGGACTTCCCTGGTGGTCCAGTGGGTAAGGACACCCACCGCCTTGCTCCAAGGGGCGCCGGTTGGATCCCTGGCCTGGGAAGATCCCACGTGCCACGGAGCGGCTGGACCCAAGTGTCCAATCACCGAGCCGGAGCTCTGGAGCGCAAGCGCCCAGAGCTGGTGCTCTGCAGCAACAGAGGCCCCTGCGATGCGAGGCCCATACGGGCCAGAGAATGAAGATGGATGAAAACAGAGAAATGAAAGACCAACAGAAGTGGCCTACCTGTCCACCCCCCCTCCCCCCAAAAAAGACCTGAAGGCACTGGAGAATGAACAAAAGCAGGATTTTTCAAGAGATAAGACAGACACCTGGAAGAATGGAATGGTAAGACGTTGAGTACCTCGGCAGGTGAGCTAAAACTCCAGTGGAAAACTGTATTTTGGGGGCCTGAAGAACAAAAAGATGAACCTGATGGAAATTTGAGGTGAGGCAACAGTCCCCCTCCACGCGCAAAGGGCCTGAGTGGGACCCATCCACAGAGTGAGTGTGAACTCCACCCAAAGCCCAGACAAGCCCTTGACCACACTCGCGGCAGCAGGCTCAACGCAGCTCAGCTACATACAGAAGAGCTCCACTGAGGCGGGGCCTGCTGCCCAAGAGTCTAGGAGAGACAGATGAACACTTCACAAATGATCTTAACACCTCAGAGCCTCCACAGGTGGGACTTACAGTATCTCGGCTATAATCCAAAGTGATACAACATAACAGAGAATCAGTAACAGATGACCCATTCTTAAAAAAGACAGAGGCTAACTTCAAGAAGATGAACAGAATGGAAAAGACTGGGAAAAACCCACCAGATCTGCCCTTGTGGGGCAGAAAAACATACGTGATGAAACAAGGGTCCAGATTTACCCCACTCGTTTCTAACAGTAATTACTCATTCCATGACAGAAATAAAGCATTGCTGGTGTCGATCACAATGTTTAGCCCTTAAGTGGAAGACTGCTTGGGATTGGTTTCTTTTGCAGATTTCCCTAAGCTGAAGTAGATGGTCGGTGAGGATAAGACCTAAGTTATTCTCTCCTTTATTCCACCACTCTCTAACACATTAACAGGTTTAAGTTCTTGTTGACTTACTACGACCACGCTGACCACCTGCACTATTTCTCCTGAGGTCCAAACACTGGAATGTGTTGAGTGTGTAAAAAAGAAAGTTCAGTGTGTGCTGAGTAATACACTAATAATAAACACACTGTGCATGTGTGCTACAAAACAGGTAAAATCTCTGGCTTGCCTGTTACTTAATAGTTGCATCATGGCTCTATTTGAAATGTTCGCCTTCCTTTTGATGCTTCCAGTATTCATCTGAACTTCAGGAGGCTTCTTTGCTAGCAGAAAGGTACCTGACTTGGTTAAGTAACTAGTATCCATACCTAAGGCCCCAGGAGCAGTGCCTGGGATGTCATCAGTGTCCAGCAGACGTTTCTTCTGCCTCCTTGCCTTTAGAATGGAGGTCACCACGTGGGGAAAATAGTGGGTTGCATTATCCATACTACCAAAAGTTCTCTATTTCCACAGTCAGTTAATTAAATCAGACTGACTTCTTACTCCGCTCCAATCTTTGTGCTTTTTTTTTTCCCTCAGAATCTCTAGATATAATTCTAGAAGAAAAATCAAGGTTTAATTTCTAGTTTTGACAAAGTCCCAATGGCAAAACTTAGTAACAAAAGTTCTAATATCCTTCACACGTTACACTCATGTGAACACAAAGGCCCCTTTATTTCCTTTGGAAAAAGTTAAATATTCATTCTTCATATTCGTGGGACTTACAGTACTCGGCTATAATCCAAAGTGATACAACATAACAGAGAATCAGTAACAGATGACCCATTCTTAAAAAAGACAGAGGCTAACTTCAAGAAGATGAACAGAATGGAAAAGACTGGGAAAAACCCACCAGATCTGCCCTTGTGGGGCAGAAAAACATACGTGATGAAACAAGGGTCCAGATTTACCCCACTCGTTTCTAACAGTAATTACTCATTCCATGACAGAAATAAAGCATTGCTGGTGTCGATCACAATGTTTAGCCCTTAAGTGGAAGACTGCTTGGGATTGGTTTCTTTTGCAGATTTCCCTAAGCTGAAGTAGATGGTCGGTGAGGATAAGACCTAAGTTATTCTCTCCTTTATTCCACCACTCTCTAACACATTAACAGGTTTAAGTTCTTGTTGACTTACTACGACCACGCTGACCACCTGCACTATTTCTCCTGAGGTCCAAACACTGGAATGTGTTGAGTGTGTAAAAAAGAAAGTTCAGTGTGTGCTGAGTAATACACTAATAATAAACACACTGTGCATGTGTGCTACAAAACAGGTAAAATCTCTGGCTTGCCTGTTACTTAATAGTTGCATCATGGCTCTATTTGAAATGTTCGCCTTCCTTTTGATGCTTCCAGTATTCATCTGAACTTCAGGAGGCTTCTTTGCTAGCAGAAAGGTACCTGACTTGGTTAAGTAACTAGTATCCATACCTAAGGCCCCAGGAGCAGTGCCTGGGATGTCATCAGTGTCCAGCAGACGTTTCTTCTGCCTCCTTGCCTTTAGAATGGAGGTCACCACGTGGGGAAAATAGTGGGTTGCATTATCCATACTACCAAAAGTTCTCTATTTCCACAGTCAGTTAATTAAATCAGACTGACTTCTTACTCCGCTCCAATCTTTGTGCTTTTTTTTTTCCCTCAGAATCTCTAGATATAATTCTAGAAGAAAAATCAAGGTTTAATTTCTAGTTTTGACAAAGTCCCAATGGCAAAACTTAGTAACAAAAGTTCTAATATCCTTCACACGTTACACTCATGTGAACACAAAGGCCCCTTTATTTCCTTTGGAAAAAGTTAAATATTCATTCTTCATATTCTTCTTTTGCAAGATAACTGGGTATTAATTTACTGTTTGTCTTACACTTAACCTAAAACCCTATTTTTAAAGACCTACTATGCAGATGGGGCAACTTTGTTTAGTTGACTGACCTAATCATGGCCAGATTTCCATAGAAATCTTAGCTATTTATGAAGAATCTCTCTACTGTTTATACAACCACACCCCTATTACAAGGTACAAATAACTTACCCAGAAGAAAGTAATCCATTCTGCAAGTGTCTGCCCATGTGAAATCCAGTCTCCTCTGGTGTGCTATACTTTACTTTTTAAGATGAAAAACTATTAACTACATTTAAGTATTTCTTGTGGGACCTGAAAAATTGCTTGACTGTATTTTTATCTCTTTGGCTATCTTGAAGTGAGGAAGGTTCAGTTTTGTATTCCTGATTGAGCATGTACTGAGATTATATACTAAGAAAGAAAAACTGAGAAGAAAATCGGACATGGAAAAGTTTTGGGAAGGGAAACATGATAGTAAAATACAAAGATGATTCCTTAGAGAAGCAAGCTTCATAAAATTAGAATAAAATGGGTAAGACTAGATGTAACCTAATGAAAAATATGTATGTCTCAAAAGACACCTCAGGCACAGAAAGTGCCCTCAACAAGAGGCCCAATGTATGCATTTGGTGTTGGAGAAAAATTTCCTAGGAAGCAACAGCAGACAGACAAAAGCCCTGATTGGCTAGTATCCATACCTAAGGCCCCAGGAGCAGTGGGATGCATCAGTGTCCAGCAGACGTTTCTTCTGCCTCCTTGCCTTTAGAATGGAGGTCACCACGTGGGGAAAATAGTGGGTTGCATTATCCATACTACCAAAAGTTCTCTATTTCCACAGTCAGTTAATTAAATCAGACTGACTTCTTACTCTGCTCCAATCTTTGTGCTTTTTTTCCCTCAGAATCTCTAGATATAATTCTAGAAGAAAAATCAAGGTTTAATTTCTAGTTTTGACAAAGTCCCAATGGCAAAACTTAGTAACAAAAGTTCTAATATCCTTCACACGTTACACTCATGTGAACACAAAGGCCCCTTTATTTCCTTTGGAAAAAGTTAAATATTCATTCTTCATATTCTTCTTTTGCAAGATAACTGGGTATTAATTTACTGTTTGTCTTACACTTAACCTAAAACCCTATTTTTAAAGACCTACTATGCAGATGGGGCAACTTTGTTTAGTTGACTGACCTAATCATGGCCAGATTTCCATAGAAATCTTAGCTATTTATGAAGAATCTCTCTACTGTTTATACAACCACACCCCTATTACAAGGTACAAATAACTTACCCAGAAGAAAGTAATCCATTCTGCAAGTGTCTGCCCATGTGAAATCCAGTCTCCTCTGGTGTGCTATACTTTACTTTTTAAGATGAAAAACTATTAACTACATTTAAGTATTTCTTGTGGGACCTGAAAAATTGCTTGACTGTATTTTTATCTCTTTGGCTATCTTGAAGTGAGGAAGGTTCAGTTTTGTATTCCTGATTGAGCATGTACTGAGATTATATACTAAGAAAGAAAAACTGAGAAGAAAATCGGACATGGAAAAGTTTTGGGAAGGGAAACATGATAGTAAAATACAAAGATGATTCCTTAGAGAAGCAAGCTTCATAAAATTAGAATAAAATGGGTAAGACTAGATGTAACCTAATGAAAAATATGTATGTCTCAAAAGACACCTCAGGCACAGAAAGTGCCCTCAACAAGAGGCCCAATGTATGCATTTGGTGTTGGAGAAAAATTTCCTAGGAAGCAACAGCAGACAGACAAAAGCCCTGATTGGTTTTTACTACATTCTCATTATCTAGACTAGTTCAGGATGGGATCACAGTCTGTAAATCCAAGAGGGCCTTCCAACAGCTGAAGCAGGTCACTGTCTACTCCTCTCAGAGCTCTGAAAAGGCACAGTGTCCTGGTGAACGTTCCTCTTTCCACAGAGTCATCCCTCCTGTCCTGCCCCCCCCCCCCCACCTCCCTGCAGGACAGGACCCTCAGCAAAGAGCTCTTCCGCGGGACTGGGGGGGGGGGGGTTGGGGTTGGGTTTTCCTGCCAGTGAGGGGAAGGCGGGAATGAGACACAA
The DNA here is from genome assembly GCA_022376925.1 of Tragulus kanchil. Taxonomy (NCBI): domain Eukaryota; kingdom Metazoa; phylum Chordata; class Mammalia; order Artiodactyla; family Tragulidae; genus Tragulus; species Tragulus kanchil. Next base: position 223,565,847 of record JAIOJX010000030.1, on the reverse strand, counting down.
GCCCTCAGCTGCTTCCACTGTCACGCCCCATGCTCACCCACCACCCAGGAAGTGGCCTTCCACTAGGGCTCTCCTTGCCTCAGCCACCAGAAGAGAAAATGAGAAGTGCTGCCACCTGGTGGGCATTTCCTGGCACTACACCTTGACAATCTCTTCTGGGAACTTCAAAGACCTAAGGCCAGAGGGGCTGCCCATGCCACACGCTACAAAGGAATGTCTGGGAGTGGTCATCAAGAATTCAAAACATACTAGCCTCTCAAGTACAATCTCGAGTGGTGGATTCTACAAAGAGCATTTTTGTTTTTCAAAAGAGAGGGAAAAACTGGCCCACCCCACTGATCTTTTGACGCAGGTAAAGAAATATTACAATGAAGTATGCTTTCTCTATGCTGGCTGCCTGAGCAACTAAAGAACCAAATGCAAAAGGGCTCTTGCCTGTGTTCGTCTCGGCACCACACCGTCAAATCAGGTGCTGAGGGCCCTTCCATGAAGATGGGGGTGGACCTGACACGTGGGCTCGAGCTCAGTTTCTGACTCTGTGATCCATGCAGCGTTGTCCTGTCTCCTCTGTGCAAGGAATTTTGTATGTACGAATATTTGGGTGGGTTTCTATTTCCTTCCCCAAGTTATCGTCCAGATCCCCTGACTGAACCTGTGCTTCCTGCACTGGCAGGCGGGTTCTCACCGCTGACCCACTTGCAGCACACGTGCTAGGTCGCCTCTGTCGCAGGAGGATCTCTGCGATTCTCGGATTCCGGCCTGCAGGCTCCTCTGTCCGTGCGCTCTCCAGCCAAGAACTAAGGAGCGGGCTGCATTCCCTCCTCCTGGGGTGCTTCACGACCCAGGGACTGGCTCCTGTCTCTTACATCTCCTGCCTTGGCCTTTACTACCAGCGCCACCTGGGAATGCCCCTGAGCCACCAGGCAAGTGTTAGAAGACCCCCGCAGAAGAAAGAAGGAAATCTTGCCACATGTGACAGCCTGGATCGACCTGGAGGGCATCATGCTAAGTGAAATAAGCCAGGGAAGACTAACGCTGCAGGTCATCATGTACACGTGGGAATCTTAAAAAATAATAATAAATTCAAAGAAATAGCAGAATCATGACTGCCCTGACCACAGTGCTAAACAGTAGGACAGCTGGTGAAAGGTTTCAAACTTTTGCCTGTAAGATGAGTAAGTATTTAATGTACAGCACACTGACTGGTTGAGAATAGTGTAGTGTACAACGGAAACTGCCAAGACAGAACTTAAATTGTATCTGTTAAAAAAGATAAATTTGGGGAAGGGGGGGATATGCATATGACTAATCTGGGAACATGCATATCTGTAAACAACAAAACTCTGTAAAAGTTAAAAGTAAAATAAAGGTTTTTTTTTTTTTTTTAAAAGATACATTTGTTAGGCAATGGATGTGTCAATTAGCTAGATGGGGGACTTCTTTCACAATGGCCCACCCCACTGATCTTACGCAGGTAAAGAAATATTACAATGAAGTATGCTTTCTCTATGCTGGCTGCCTGAGCAACTAAAGAACCAAATGCAAAAGGGCTCTTGCCTGTGTTCGTCTCGGCACCACACCGTCAAATCAGGTGCTGAGGGCCCTTCCATGAAGATGGGGGTGGACCTGACACGTGGGCTCGAGCTCAGTTTCTGACTCTGTGATCCATGCAGCGTTGTCCTGTCTCCTCTGTGCAAGGAATTTTGTATGTACGAATATTTGGGTGGGTTTCTATTTCCTTCCCCAAGTTATCGTCCAGATCCCCTGACTGAACCTGTGCTTCCTGCACTGGCAGGCGGGTTCTCACCGCTGACCCACTTGCAGCACACGTGCTAGGTCGCCTCTGTCGCAGGAGGATCTCTGCGATTCTCGGATTCCGGCCTGCAGGCTCCTCTGTCCGTGCGCTCTCCAGCCAAGAACTAAGGAGCGGGCTGCATTCCCTCCTCCTGGGGTGCTTCACGACCCAGGGACTGGATCCGCGTCTCTTACATCTCCTGCCTTGGCCTTTACTACCAGCGCCACCTGGGAATGCCCCTGAGCCACCAGGCAAGTGTTAGAAGACCCCCGCAGAAGAAAGAAGGAAATCTTGCCACATGTGACAGCCTGGATCGACCTGGAGGGCATCATGCTAAGTGAAATAAGCCAGGGAAGACTAACGCTGCAGGTCATCATGTACACGTGGGAATCTTAAAAAATAATAATAAATTCAAAGAAATAGCAGAATCATGACTGCCCTGACCACAGTGCTAAACAGTAGGACAGCTGGTGAAAGGTTTCAAACTTTTGCCTGTAAGATGAGTAAGTATTTAATGTACAGCACACTGACTGGTTGAGAATAGTGTAGTGTACAACGGAAACTGCCAAGACAGAACTTAAATTGTATCTGTTAAAAAAGATAAATTTGGGGAAGGGGGGGATATGCATATGACTAATCTGGGAACATGCATATCTGTAAACAACAAAACTCTGTAAAAGTTAAAAGTAAAATAAAGGTTTTTTTTTTTTTTTTTTTTAAAAAGATACATTTGTTAGGCAATGGATGTGTCAATTAGCTAGATGGGGGACTTCTTTCACAATGTATATCAAATTACCTTGATGTACAGTTTAATTCAGTATTCCTGGTGGCTCAGAGAGTGAAGCATCTGCCTGCAGTGCAGGAGACGCGGGTTCAATCCCTGGGTCAGGAAGATCCCCTGGAGGAGGGCATGGCAGCCCATCCCAGTGTTCTTTCCTGGACAATCCCATGGACAGAGGAGTGTGGAGGGCTACAGTTCATGGGGTCTCAAAGAGTTGGACATGACCTAGCAACTGACACACACACACCCCACGCACAGTTTAACAGAAGACGGAAGAGTAAAGATTGACATTTTAGAGATCAACAAACTAAAGTGGATGGGAATGGGTTAATTTAATCCAGATGAGCGTTATATTCACTGCCCCAGGCAAAAATACCTTAGAGGAAATGGAGGAGCCCTCCTTCAACAAAGAGTCCTCAACGCAGTACTTGGGTGCAATCTGAAAACTACAAGACAAACTGTTCAATATCACAGTAATCCAAGTCTACGCGTCAACCACTAATACTGAAGAAGCTGAAGTCTAATGGTTCTATGAAGATCTACAAGACCTTCAAGAACTAACACCAAAAAATGATGTCGTTTTCATCACTGGGATAGGAATGTGAAAGTAGGAAGTCCGGAGTAACAGGCAAGTTTGGCCTTGGAGTTCACAATGAAGCAAGGCAAAGGCTAACAGTTTTGCCGAGAGAATGCACTGGTCACAGCAAACATCCTCTTCCAATAAGACAAGAGACAGTTCTACAGCAGATGGTCAATATCAAAACCAGATTATATTCTTTGCAGCCAAAGATGGAAAAGTTCTACACGGTCAGCAAAAACAAGACTTGGAAATGACTGTGGTTCAGATCATGAGCTCCTCATTGCAAAATTCAGAAAATTGTATCTGTTAAAAAAGATAAATTTGGGGAAGGGGGGAATATGCATATGACTAATCTGGGAACATGCATATCTGTAAACAACAAAACTCTGTAAAAGTTAAAAGTAAAATAAAGGTTTTTTTTTTTAAAAAGATACATTTGTTAGGCAATGGATGTGTCAATTAGCTAGATGGGGGACTTCTTTCACAATGTATATCAAATTACCTTGATGTACAGTTTAATTCAGTATTCCTGGTGGCTCAGAGAGTGAAGCATCTGCCTGCAGTGCAGGAGACGCGGGTTCAATCCCTGGGTCAGGAAGATCCCCTGGAGGAGGGCATGGCAGCCCATCCCAGTGTTCTTTCCTGGACAATCCCATGGACAGAGGAGTGTGGAGGGCTACAGTTCATGGGGTCTCAAAGAGTTGGACATGACCTAGCAACTGACACACACACACCCCACGCACAGTTTAACAGAAGACGGAAGAGTAAAGATTGACATTTTAGAGATCAACAAACTAAAGTGGATGGGAATGGGTTAATTTAATCCAGATGAGCGTTATATTCACTGCCCCAGGCAAAAATACCTTAGAGGAAATGGAGGAGCCCTCCTTCAACAAAGAGTCCTCAACGCAGTACTTGGGTGCAATCTGAAAACTACAAGACAAACTGTTCAATATCACAGTAATCCAAGTCTACGCGTCAACCACTAATACTGAAGAAGCTGAAGTCTAATGGTTCTATGAAGATCTACAAGACCTTCAAGAACTAACACCAAAAAATGATGTCGTTTTCATCACTGGGATAGGAATGTGAAAGTAGGAAGTCCGGAGTAACAGGCAAGTTTGGCCTTGGAGTTCACAATGAAGCAAGGCAAAGGCTAACAGTTTTGCCGAGAGAATGCACTGGTCACAGCAAACATCCTCTTCCAATAAGACAAGAGACAGTTCTACAGCAGATGGTCAATATCAAAACCAGATTATATTCTTTGCAGCCAAAGATGGAAAAGTTCTACACGGTCAGCAAAAACAAGACTTGGAAATGACTGTGGTTCAGATCATGAGCTCCTCATTGCAAAATTCAGACTTAAACTGAAGAAAGTAGGGAAAGTCACTAAGCCATTCAGATATGACTGAAATAAAATCCCTTATGGTTACAGAGTGGAAATGACACATAAACTCAAGGGATTAGAGCTGATGGATGGGTGCCTGAAGAATTACGGATGGAGGGTTGTAACAATGTACAAGAGACAATACCAAGGAGAGATAAGAAAGCCTTACGTGAAAAATACAAAGAAATAGAGGAAAGTAATAGAACAGTAAAGACTGGAGATCTCTTCAAGAAAATCAGAGATACCAAGGGAATGTTTCATGTAAAGATAGGCACAATAATGGAGAGAAATGGTAAAGACCTAACAGAGGCAGAAGATATTGAAAAGACACGGCAAGAATACACAGAAGAACTGTACCAAAAACCTCTTAATGCCCTGGATAACCACGACGGTGTGGTCACTCACCTAGAGCCAGGTATCTTGGAGTGCGGAGGCAAGCAGGCCTTAGGGAGCATTACCATGAACAAAGCTAATGGAGGTGATGGAATTCCAGCTGAGTTACTCAAGATGTTAAAAGATGCTTTTGTTAAAAGTGCTGCACTCAATATATCACCAAATTTGGAAAACTCAGAAGTGGCCACAGGACTGGAAAAGGTACCGCCCTAATGGCACAAAGTAAAGAGGAACTGAAGAGCCTCTTGTGAAGATGAAAGAGGAGAGTGAAAAAGCTGGCTTGAAACTCATCCAAAAACTAAGACCATGGCATCTGATCCCATCACTTCACGGCAAATAGATGGGGGAAGAAAATGGAAACAGCGACAGAGTTTATTTTCTTGGGCTCCAAAATCACTGGATGGCTATACCGTCATAAAATTAGAAGACCCTTGCTCCTTGGAAGAAAAGTTAGACAGCATACTATAAAGCTGAGACATCACTCTGCCAACAAAGGTCCACACAGTCACAGCTATGGTTTTTCCAGCGGTCACATACAGATGTGAGAGCTGGACCATAAGAAGGGTGAGCACCAAAGAAAAACCCCTAATGCCAGATCATGAGCTCCTCATTGCAAAATTCAGACTTAAAAACTAGCAAAAACAAGACTTGGAAATGACTGTGGTTCAGATCATGAGCTCCTCATTGCAAAATTCAGACTTAAAAAAAAAACCTAAGCCATTCAGATATGACTGAAATAAAATCCCTTATGGTTACAGAGTGGAAATGACACATAAACTCAAGGGATTAGAGCTGATGGATGGGTGCCTGAAGAATTACGGATGGAGGGTTGTAACAATGTACAAGAGACAATACCAAGGAGAGATAAGAAAGCCTTACGTGAAAAATACAAAGAAATAGAGGAAAGTAATAGAACAGTAAAGACTGGAGATCTCTTCAAGAAAATCAGAGATACCAAGGGAATGTTTCATGTAAAGATAGGCACAATAATGGAGAGAAATGGTAAAGACCTAACAGAGGCAGAAGATATTGAAAAGACACGGCAAGAATACACAGAAGAACTGTACCAAAAACCTCTTAATGCCCTGGATAACCACGACGGTGTGGTCACTCACCTAGAGCCAGGTATCTTGGAGTGCGGAGGCAAGCAGGCCTTAGGGAGCATTACCATGAACAAAGCTAATGGAGGTGATGGAATTCCAGCTGAGTTACTCAAGATGTTAAAAGATGCTTTTGTTAAAAGTGCTGCACTCAATATATCACCAAATTTGGAAAACTCAGAAGTGGCCACAGGACTGGAAAAGGTACCGCCCTAATGGCACAAAGTAAAGAGGAACTGAAGAGCCTCTTGTGAAGATGAAAGAGGAGAGTGAAAAAGCTGGCTTGAAACTCATCCAAAAACTAAGACCATGGCATCTGATCCCATCACTTCACGGCAAATAGATGGGGGAAGAAAATGGAAACAGCGACAGAGTTTATTTTCTTGGGCTCCAAAATCACTGGATGGCTATACCGTCATAAAATTAGAAGACCCTTGCTCCTTGGAAGAAAAGTTAGACAGCATACTATAAAGCTGAGACATCACTCTGCCAACAAAGGTCCACACAGTCACAGCTATGGTTTTTTTCCAGCGGTCACATACAGATGTGAGAGCTGGACCATAAAGAAGGGTGAGCACCAAAGAACCAATGCCTCTGAACTGTGGTGCTGGAGAAGACTCTTGAGAGTCCCTTAGACTGCAAGAGCAAACCAGTCCATCCAAAGGCAATCAACTCTGAATAGTCACTGGAAGGACTGATGCTGAAGGTGAAGCGCTAATACTTTGGTCAGTGATGTGAAGAGCTGACTCACTGGAAAAGACCTAGATGCTGGGCAAGACTGAGGGCAGGAGGAGAGGGGGCGACAGAGGATGAGATGGTTGGATGCCATCCCTGACTCAAAGGCCATGAGTTTGAGAAAACTCTGGAATACAGTGAAGGCCAGGGAAGCCTGGTGTGCTGCAGTCCATGGGGTCACAAAGAGCTGGACATGACATAGTGACTAAGCAACAAGAAACTGCAGTTGTCAATGACACCTCAATCAAGCTGAAACTTAAATGACCACCCTGGGTAGTTCTTATGTATGTAAACATAATGCATATGTATTATATCTGTAACACAAAATGCTAATGAAGTAACTGCATTTTCTGTATGGCAGTAAGAATATTAACTGCCGAAAAGATTAGGAGCATGTTCTAATTCCCTCCAAAAAGAAAACATTAAAAAAAAAGGAGAAGCTAAAGATACCAGTTAAAAAGGAATTGCAAGAAAAATATTCAAAATAGCTATTAGTGGGAAGCAGCAGAGGTATGCATCATGAGCAGAACAGACCAAGGATTAAAGAGGCAGCCCTTGTTTTGCAGGGTTTTGATGTTGATACGTTTTAGTTACCACGCGTCATGGTCTCAGAGTGTTATTTTCCTGCCATCCTTTCAGGCAGGATGAGCAGCAGACAACACCGAAGTCCTGAGGGCAGGGCCGCAGGAGCGGGGCTAGCGCTGCTTCCCCCACCAGCACGCGAGACGCAGGCAGAGCGGCCCTCACTAGACCCGGACCCTGCTGGCCCCTTGACCTCGGACTTCCCAGCCCCCAGAACTGTGAGGAATAATGCCTGCTGTTGGGGCTTCCCTGGTGGTCCAGTGGGTAAGGACACCGCCTTGCAGTGCAAGGGCGCCAGTTCGATCCCTGGCCTGGGAAGATCCCACGTGCCGCAGAGAAGCTGGACCCATGTGTCCAATTACCGAGCCGGAGCTCTGGAGCGCATGCGCCCAGAGCCAGTGCTCTGCGACAACAGAGGCCACCGCGATGGGAGGCCCACATGCGCCAAAGAACGAGGATGGATGAAAAATGGACAAGTGAAAGACCAATAGAAGCGGCCCGCCTGCTCCCCTCCCTCCCCACCCCACTGCCCCAAATAAATAAATAAATCTTAAAAAAAAAAAAAAAGCCAATAAAAGAGGCCAAAATTTAAAAATGATGATTTAAGTAAAAAAAAATGCCTGTTGTTAAGTCCCCCCGCCTGTGGTACTTTGTTACAGCATCTGAAACAGAGACACCACGTGCAGGGAGATGCCGCCACCAGACAGGCCCAAATCCTAGCCCTGGTTCCCGTGAAGGTGACCTCACTTGGAGAAATGATCTCTCTGGGGTAGGGAAGGGGCTTGAGAAAGGGTCATCCTAGATTCATGGGAGGTTCTCACAAGAGACCCCCAGGTGAGCCAGAGGGAGAGAGAGAGAAGACCAAGGCAGAGATGGAGTTACGTGGCCACGGGCACCTGAAGCCGGGACAGGGGCCTGGACCTGATTCTCCCTCAGGCCCGAGGAGGAGCTGCGCCTGCTCACACCTGACTCTGGCTTTCCTGTCTGCAAAGCGAGAGAGAACCCTACGGCTGTTACTTTTAGCCATGCAGTCCATGGTAATGCTGCAGTGTTAGGGCAGCCACAGGAAACAAAACCACCACGGTTTCCTTAAGTACCCCTGGTCCCCCACAACAGGGTTCAAGTTCCATCCCACAACAGCTGTGAGTGGCGCGTGAAGACACTGCCAGCTCTCCAGTCCAGTCCACAGCACCACAGCACCGCCGCACGCACGGGCGCCGCCTGACCATCTGGGCGCTCCTCTCCAGGCTGTCGGGGACCCCGCTGCGCCTGTTGTTCGGTGGTGCTGTGCTGCCTCCTTGTTTCCCAGTGTCAGTCCTCACGAGACTTTACAAAAACTGCTAACTGAAAAGATGACACTGGGCAACAAAGAAAGCAGCACGGGAGCTGTTGGGGCTTCCCTGGTGGTCCAGTGGGTAAGGACACCGCCTTGCAGTGCAAGGGCGCCAGTTCGATCCCTGGCCTGGGAAGATCCCACGTGCCGCAGAGAAGCTGGACCCATGTGTCCAATTACCGAGCCGGAGCTCTGGAGCGCATGCGCCCAGAGCCAGTGCTCTGCGACAACAGAGGCCACCGCGATGGGAGGCCCACATGCGCCAAAGAACGAGGATGGATGAAAAATGGACAAGTGAAAGACCAATAGAAGCGGCCCGCCTGCTCCCCTCCCTCCCCACCCCACTGCCCCAAATAAATAAATAAATCTTAAAAAAAAAAAAAAAAGCCAATAAAAGAGGCCAAAATTTAAAAATGATGATTTAAGTAAAAAAAAATGCCTGTTGTTAAGTCCCCCCGCCTGTGGTACTTTGTTACAGCATCTGAAACAGAGACACCACGTGCAGGGAGATGCCGCCACCAGACAGGCCCAAATCCTAGCCCTGGTTCCCGTGAAGGTGACCTCACTTGGAGAAATGATCTCTCTGGGGTAGGGAAGGGGCTTGAGAAAGGGTCATCCTAGATTCATGGGAGGTTCTCACAAGAGACCCCCAGGTGAGCCAGAGGGAGAGAGAGAGAGAAGACCAAGGCAGAGATGGAGTTACGTGGCCACGGGCACCTGAAGCCGGGACAGGGGCCTGGACCTGATTCTCCCTCAGGCCCGAGGAGGAGCTGCGCCTGCTCACACCTGACTCTGGCTTTCCTGTCTGCAAAGCGAGAGAGAACCTACGGCTGTTACTTTTAGCCATGCAGTCCATGGTAATGCTGCAGTGTTAGGGCAGCCACAGGAAACAAAACCACCACGGTTTCCTTAAGTACCCCTGGTCCCCCCACAACAGGGTTCAAGTTCCATCCCCACAACAGCTGTGAGTGGCGCGTGAAGACACTGCCAGCTCTCCAGTCCAGTCCACAGCACCACAGCACCGCCGCACGCACGGGCGCCGCCTGACCATCTGGAGCGCTCCTCTCCAGGCTGTCGGGGACCCCTCGCTTGTGCGCCTGTTGTTCGGTGGTGCTGTGCTGCCTCCTTGTTTCCCAGTGTCAGTCCTCACGAGACTTTACAAAAACTGCTAACTGAAAAGATGACACTGGGCAACAAAGAAAGCAGCACAGAGAGAAACATGCCAATGGGCAACACTGGAAGAGAAGCTGGACTCCTCGAGCCGGGCCTCAGCCCATCAGCAAGGCCATCCGATGTTCCTGAGCAGACCCAGCCCCCGCCCCCGCCCCACCCGGGCCCACAGCACGCCCGCCTGGCTTGTTTCAACAGGTCGACCGGCCTCCCCATTTCCACTCTGCCTCCTTTCACTCCATTCTCAGCGCTTCAGTCACAGTGGTCCCTTCAGAATACCTGTCAGATCGCCTCACCCTTCGGGTGACGCCCGGCCTGTCCCGCACCCCCCAGCCCTGCACGATGAGCCCCATCCCCGCCCTCGTCTCTGGTGTCAGCCACCGGCTCCTCTCGTCCGGCCCCGCTGCCGCTCCCCGCACGGCAGCCTCGCCCCGGCCTCAGCCCTTCTCTGCGGTGACGCTCCCTCTCGCCCTGCTGAGGTGTTCTCTGGGCTCCAACAGACACCGCGGCCCCTCCTTTCCTGTCCCCACTCCCAGGCTCATTCCATTCCTTAGCCCCACCACCGAATAAATATTTTCCTGTTTATCTCGTTTGTCTCTTCTCATTATTTATTTCCCTCCAGTGGAACGTGACCTGTGTGAAGGCTGAGATGTCTGTGTGAGTTGTTTACTGCTCTATCCCCAGCAACTAGAATCTTCTGATCTGTCATCAGACGCATTATCCATCGCCACTGGCCCCCTTCCCCAGCAGCTAGGGAAGGCCCGTCACAGAGATCTTTCATTGCCATCTGTCGAATGAATGAGATAACAGGTCCACCGGAGCATTACAAGTAGGGTTGCGAGGGAATACTGTTCAGCCTAAGAACCAAGCAGCAAGCCCACTTCACCATGGCCTTGTTCATCTCTGCACCCCTACGTGTCTCCTGCTGGCCGAGAGGAAGCAGACCAGGCCCGCATGGAGGAGGCCCTGCACACAGCAAAGATGGAAAGGAGAGCCAGGCCACACTAGACCCCGCTGAAGTCTCAGTACTTACCCCATTCCCTGCTTGAAAGCTTCAATCAGCTCGTTCTTTTTGTCCTGATCTTCAACCCAGTACACACTTGGGATTACAAACTCTGATATCACCCGGCATTCTGGACAAGACCTGCAAGAAGCGGCAGGTTAGGAAGGGAGAACCTCAGTTACTGTCCTCTGCTCACTCCACCACTAAACCTCGTGCTCAGGGCCTGACCACTGCAGATGCCTCCCACCCATGAATTCTCCTCTAAACCTAGTTTATAGTTAAAACACACTCTTTTCAACAGGAAAAAGACAAGCTTATTTTAAATGGGGAAAGGAGGGCTTCCCTGGTGGTCCAGTGGGTAAGGACACCGCCTTGCAGTGCAAGGGGTGCCGGTTCGAGCCCTGGCCTGGGAAGATCCCACGTGCCGCGGAGCGGCTGGACCGATGTGTCCAATTACTGAGCCGGAGCTCTGGAGCGCATGTGCCCAGAGCCGGTGCTCTGTGACGACAGAGGCCACCGCGATGGGAGGCCCACACGGGCCAAAAGAACAAAGATGGATGAAAATAGAGAAATGAAAGACCAATAGAAGTGGCCCGCCCACTCCCCTTCCTCCCCATTCCCACCAAATAAATAAATAAATAAATCTTTAAAAAACAAATAAATAAATAAATAAATAAATGGGAAAGGATGTGAGCAGACCTTTCTCCAAAATGGCCATAAGCACAGAAAACACTGTTTAGTGCCACTGGTTATCAGGGAACTGCAAATCAAAACCACACTCGGCTATCACTTCACCCCGGCTACGGTGGCTGACATCAGAAATCGAGACAGCTCCAAAACAAGCACTGCCAAGAGCATGGAGGACCTGGAACCCTTCCACGCTGCTGAGAGGCACGTCAGATGGTGCAGCACCTTTTCTTTCTGTGAAGGTCAAGAGTGGCGGGTTTGCTTGTGCGGCTGTGACGTGAGGGCCCCTCCCTGCAGCGCACGCGCTCTCTAAGCGGGGCTCGCGGGCTCGGAGCGGCAGCGCGCGTCCTGTGCCGGCCTGGCTGCTCCAAGGCACGTGGGATCTCAGTTCTGACCTGGGATCAAACCCGTGTCCCCGGCTCTGCAAGGTGGATTCCTGACCACTAAACTACCAGGGAAGCCCCTGGCTCAGCCGCTCTGGAAGGCAGTCTGGCAAACGCTGAACACAGAGCCTCCACACGCCCAGCGATGGCACTCCTCTAAGCGTGGATCCAGAAGTACTGAGACTAAGTATTCAAACAAATACACAATGTTCACGGGGCACTTAGCTCTTAACAGCCTAAAGATGGAAACAACCCAAACTGTCCACCGACTGATGAATACATAAACAAAATGTGGGCCAGCCACGCGGTGGACTATTTATTACTCAGTCACTAAAAAGGAATGGTGTACTGATTCATGCTACAATACAGGTGAACTCTTGAAAACATGCTGAGCAACAAGTCAGACACCAAAGGCTGCTTACTGTATGATTCCATTTACATGAAATGTCCAGAACAGGCAAATCCAGATGGAAAGACTGATTTAACTGACTGATCAGTGGTTACCAGGGGCTGGAAAGAGGGAAGAAGAGGCACCTGACTCCAAGCAGAGCTTTCTTTCTACGATGATGAAAATATTCTAAAATTAGACTCTACTGACAGCTGCACTCTGAACATTACACAAATCCACCGATCCGTACATTTTGTCTCAATAAAGCTGTTATTTTAACCACACAAACGTGTGATTCAGACAAGTTACTAGACCTCACCAGTCCTGAGTTTCCCTCCACATAAAATGAGCTGATGACCGTGGGGTCTCTGAGAGAATTATGACTGAACACATGTGAAGCTTCCCACAGGACATGACTCGTGGTGACTTCTCACTGTGAGTGAGCTTTTCTCCCTCCTGCTGCCGAATTTAAGACTCCCACGTTGGGGCTTTCCCTGCTGGTTCAGTGGCTAAGAATCTGCCCTGCGATGCCAGGAACATGGGTTCTATCCTTGGTCCAGGAAGATCCCACATGCCTTGGAGCAACTAAGCTCAGGAGCCACAACTACCGAGCCCCACGCTCTAGAGCCCACGAGCTGCAGCTGCCAGAGCCCACGCTCCACAACAAGAGAAGCCACCGCAACGACGGGAGAGCTGCCCACGCTCGCCACATCTGATGGAAGCCCACTCCCAGCAACCAAGACCCAACACAGCCACAAACAAAATAAATAAGTAAGTAAATTATAAAGAAGAAAAAAAAGACGCCTACGCTGTTAAGTGTCAGTCATCTCTCAAGAGAGCTAGGGAACAAAGCCCTGTGTTGGCCCACGGAGGAGATTCCATGTGCCAGAAACTATGTGAAATGTGCCACATGCACTATTCCATTCAGACTTCACATTACCCCTACTCAGGAGACGAAAACAACAGACAGGCTGCTGGTCTAAGGGCGGACAACCAGTAACTGTGGGTACCAGGGTCCAGCGGGCCTTCATCCCAGAGGATCCCGTGAGTGTCGCCCCAGAAGCCTGAACACCTGGCAGGGACTGCCACCCACGTGTTAAAGGACACGGCACGCGGGCTCGGGGGGGCTCTGCAGCTTGCTCAAGGCCCCGCGGCCTTGAGACGAGAGAAGCCGTCCCCGCGGGTGGAAGAAGGCCCCAGGTCAGAGCTCCTCCCGGCGTCTACAGCTCAGATCCCTGCTGTACTTACTTGATGATCGGGTTCTCAAACTGCTTGGCGCAGCGCCACTGCCGGATGCAGGACAGGCAGTACGTGTGGTTGCAGCTGGAAAGGATGCCGAACCTCCGCTCCGAGGCTGAAGCCTTCTCCAGAATCACCTCCATGCAGATGCTGCACACTTTGTCCTGACTCGCCTGGAAGGCGAAGGCCTTCTCCATCTCATGTTCGAATGTTGACATGCAGACCTGGAGTACAGGGAGGGAGCAGGGACACTGTAGTTTCTGGGCTGGGGAGAAGCGAGAGCCGGGAGCAGCTGCGGCCACAGCCCACAGCCCAGGTCGGGAAGGAGGGGGGCCCGGGGCTGTGGGGCAGACTCGCCCGCGGGCCCTGCAGCTCGCGCAGCCACTGGCTCAGCACCTGGCCCAGCAGACGCTGGCCTGGCTCCACAGTCGCCTCCAATTTCAACCCGAGACCAGAGGCCCAGGAAGGTTACAGGGCCTATGTGCAGTCACGGAGGTCACAAGGGCTGGGACCCTGGTCTCCTGGACCCCCTGGGCACTGCCTTTCCCCAGACCAACACCAGACACACTGCATCATCCTTAACCTAAAACATTAGGCAACGGCCAGGGTCAGAGGTCAGTAGCATCACTTCGTCCCAGGAGAACCAGTTACTGAACGCACCGCTCCATTCAGGAAGCAGGGGAACATGGCCCACACGTGGCAGCACGCACCAGGAGGCAGTCAACGAGGAGGAGGCAGACCTAGGCCCCGGCACAGCGGATGCGCACAGGAGACGTGCCCACACGCGCACCAGGCATCGCAGCCGTGGGGAGGAGGGCAGCTCTCCTCTGCACTCATCTCAGTGCCCCCAGGGCACGCAGGGTGAGACCACCTCCAAAGCCTGGGCTCAGCAGAAGCCTCCACAAACACTGCAGCCCAGAGACCCGCGAGGTCCCTTCCAACACTTCCAATCCTCTGGAACTCGGCCTGTCTGGCCAGGTTCAGAATGCAGGCCCCGCTGGCTGTAAGATGCTCACAGAACTGCCAACCATCAGTGCGCTAAATTCCTTACGACGAGTCCACGTACCTTCTCATGAGCTTTCCTCTGCTCTGGATCGAAGGGGTGCAGGACGCGTAGCCTACAGATCTCACACACCTCCCCGTGCAGGTAGACACAAGCGTCTCCAAACCGGCACTCCCCAGCGGCCGCGTAGGGGCACAGCTGCTGCTCGCTGCTGTAGGAGCTGCTGGCCTCCAGGTCGTCGAGGCCACTCCTGATGGCGTCCAGGTAGGAATGCGGCTTCATCTCCGGGCTGCTCAGTGCATCGCTACAGCCTCCGGGGCTACTCCCCACACCCAGGCAGATCTTTTCTTCCGCCATGCCGGAGAGGTCTGAAGACAAAACACACAGCACTTAGACGTCTGAAAACTGGCCCAAACTTCCTGGTAATAAGCAGTCAGTCAAAACCTGACAAAGTAACACAACTTTGGGAATTTCACTCTTGGGAATGTATGGGGGGAGAAAAACGCCAGAGGGGAAAAATAAAAGGAAAAATGTGCAGAGTGATATTACTTAAAATCTTCAGTTCAGCTCAGTTCAGTCACTTAACCATATCTGAACCTGAATCTATGGACGGCAGCACGCCAAATCTTAACAAAGCCCAGAAAGTCATAATTGGCGGCACAGGGAAACAGCAAAGCAGATGGTGATGTATTTATATAAAAGAATGCTAAAACTGCTTTATAAAAATGGCAAGTATGGAAATATCAACACATGGGCCAGTCACATTTTAAATAAAAAACAAAAAGCGTTTCGCTGGTAGCTCAGTGGTAGAGTTCACCTGCCAATGCAGGGAAAACGGGTTCAATCCCTGATCCATGCAGATCCCACAGGCTGCAGAGCAACTAAGCCCGTGAGCCACAACGATGGAGCCTGTGCTCAGCAGAAGCCTCCACAAACACTGCAGCCCAGAGACCCGCGAGGTCCCTTCCAACACTTCCAATCCTCTGGAACTCGGCCTGTCTGGCCAGGTTCAGAATGCAGGCCCCGCTGGCTGTAAGATGCTCACAGAACTGCCAACCATCAGTGCGCTAAATTCCTTACGACGAGTCCACGTACCTTCTCATGAGCTTTCCTCTGCTCTGGATCGAAGGGGTGCAGGACGCGTAGCCTACAGATCTCACACACCTCCCCGTGCAGGTAGACACAAGCGTCTCCAAACCGGCACTCCCCAGCGGCCGCGTAGGGGCACAGCTGCTGCTCGCTGCTGTAGGAGCTGCTGGCCTCCAGGTCGTCGAGGCCACTCCTGATGGCGTCCAGGTAGGAATGCGGCTTCATCTCCGGGCTGCTCAGTGCATCGCTACAGCCTCCGGGGCTACTCCCCACACCCAGGCAGATCTTTTCTTCCGCCATGCCGGAGAGGTCTGAAGACAAAACACACAGCACTTAGACGTCTGAAAACTGGCCCAAACTTCCTGGTAATAAGCAGTCAGTCAAAACCTGACAAAGTAACACAACTTTGGGAATTTCACTCTTGGGAATGTATGGGGGGAGAAAAACGCCAGAGGGGAAAAATAAAAGGAAAAATGTGCAGAGTGATATTACTTAAAATCTTCAGTTCAGCTCAGTTCAGTCACTTAACCATATCTGAACCTGAATCTATGGACGGCAGCACGCCAAATCTTAACAAAGCCCAGAAAGTCATAATTGGCGGCACAGGGAAACAGCAAAGCAGATGGTGATGTATTTATATAAAAGAATGCTAAAACTGCTTTATAAAAATGGCAAGTATGGAAATATCAACACATGGGCCAGTCACATTTTAAATAAAAAACAAAAAGCGTTTCGCTGGTAGCTCAGTGGTAGAGTTCACCTGCCAATGCAGGGAAAACGGGTTCAATCCCTGATCCATGCAGATCCCACAGGCTGCAGAGCAACTAAGCCCGTGAGCCACAACGATGGAGCCTGTGCTCTAGAGCCTCGGAGCTGCAACTATGGAGCCCATGGGCCACAACTCCTGAAGCCCGTGTGCCCTAGAGCCCGAGTTCCACAAAAAGAGAAGTCACCGCAACAAGAAGCCAGCTCACCTCCACTAGAGAGGAGCCCCCACTCCCTGCAACTAGAGAAGAGCCTGCAGCAGCAGTGAAAACTCAGAATAGCCAAGAATAAATAATTTTTTTAAAAAAAGAAAAAGTCAAATGGAATCTGGAATGAAGTCAACAGAATACAGAGGTCTCCTTTTCACCAGTCACTTTAGGGTGAAGGAGAACACAGATGCGGAGCAGGTCTCTGCCCTCCGGCCACCCACCCGCCTCTCCCACGGGAGCTGCTGCCACCCCATCACCCCTCCTCCCGTCCTCACAGGGGATGTATCTCTGGGATGGCTTTTCTGTTTGCTTAGGAGGG
The DNA here is from genome assembly GCA_022376925.1 of Tragulus kanchil. NCBI lineage: Eukaryota > Metazoa > Chordata > Mammalia > Artiodactyla > Tragulidae > Tragulus > Tragulus kanchil. The sequence continues at coordinate 223,548,906 of JAIOJX010000030.1, read as the reverse complement.
AGTCTGCTCTCTTATGCTGAACTATTTCCAGAAGTATAACCAGCCAATAAAAACAAGTACGCTGTGTAGCCGTCGACCTGAGCAAACCCTGCTGCTCCAGCGGCAGACTATCCCCTAAGCACCAACAGGATGCTCTGTTTCGAAAAGGGCAACTGGTTCAGCATGAGAATTAAGATGATGAACTGACTGAGCAGACAGTGAAACACCAGCTTCATCAAAATACGCAGCTTTGAAATGAGCGGCCTGCTGCTTCTCCGAGCTGGGAAGCCACGCCGTGCAGGGGAGAGCAGGCGGGGACAGGAAGCTCTCTTCTAAAGCTTTGTCCTCCAAACCTGGGGCTCTGCCCCTCCCAGAACAAGGAGGCCAAATGCGTCATCTGAACGCTCTTTGACCAGATGAAGTCGGTTCTCAGGACAGTTCTGGGTATGAGGTGAGAAGCCCTCTTGACAACAGAAGGCCAAGGAAAGCAACAGTGCTTTTAAAAGGAGACAGAAAGACTGTGCTCACTCACTTGGTCTTCTAACCAGGCAAGTATGGAAATATCAACACATGGGCCAGTCACATTTTAAATAAAAAACAAAAAGCGTTTCGCTGGTAGCTCAGTGGTAGAGTTCACCTGCCAATGCAGGGAAAACGGGTTCAATCCCTGATCCATGCAGATCCCACAGGCTGCAGAGCAACTAAGCCCGTGAGCCACAACGATGGAGCCTGTGCTCTAGAGCCTCGGAGCTGCAACTATGGAGCCCATGGGCCACAACTCCTGAAGCCCGTGTGCCCTAGAGCCCGAGTTCCACAAAAAGAGAAGTCACCGCAACAAGAAGCCAGCTCACCTCCACTAGAGAGGAGCCCCCACTCCCTGCAACTAGAGAAGAGCCTGCAGCAGCAGTGAAAACTCAGAATAGCCAAGAATAAATAATTTTTTTAAAAAAAGAAAAAGTCAAATGGAATCTGGAATGAAGTCAACAGAATACAGAGGTCTCCTTTTCACCAGTCACTTTAGGGTGAAGGAGAACACAGATGCGGAGCAGGTCTCTGCCCTCCGGCCACCCACCCGACTCCCCCGGGAGCTGCTGCCACCCCATCTCCCCTCCTCCCGTCCTCACAGGGGATGTATCTCTGGGATGGCTTTTCTGTTTGCTTAGGAGGGAGTCTGCTCTCTTATGCTGAACTATTTCCAGAAGTATAACCAGCCAATAAAAACAAGTACGCTGTGTAGCCGTCGACCTGAGCAAACCCTGCTGCTCCAGCGGCAGACTATCCCCTAAGCACCAACAGGATGCTCTGTTTCGAAAAGGGCAACTGGTTCAGCATGAGAATTAAGATGATGAACTGACTGAGCAGACAGTGAAACACCAGCTTCATCAAAATACGCAGCTTTGAAATGAGCGGCCTGCTGCTTCTCCGAGCTGGGAAGCCACGCCGTGCAGGGGAGAGCAGGCGGGGACAGGAAGCTCTCTTCTAAAGCTTTGTCCTCCAAACCTGGGGCTCTGCCCCTCCCAGAACAAGGAGGCCAAATGCGTCATCTGAACGCTCTTTGACCAGATGAAGTCGGTTCTCAGGACAGTTCTGGGTATGAGGTGAGAAGCCCTCTTGACAACAGAAGGCCAAGGAAAGCAACAGTGCTGTTCAAAAAGGAGACAGAAAGACTGTGCTCACTCACTTCGGTCTCTCAGTACCAAGGTCCTCTTTTCACGTTTCCCAGGCTCGTGTAAGTTAGTTTTCACGATTGACGCAGTAAGTTCGGAAGGAGGGCGAGGGCTGTGGAAACCTGGGGACGGCACACTGTGAGGCATGGAGCCCACGGCCCCAGCAGCCGCGGCGGAGGGCCTCGTGTGATCGTACCTGGACAAACCACACGGCATAAGCATTAGAAACACACAGCAGCACACGCACGTGCCCCCAGCACACCCCAGGTCCGGAACATCCCCCTCCTGCCCCATCTGTGGACATGCATGAGACACTCTTCAACTGTACTTTAACTGATAAACTTCTCATCAGTTAGTAAGAACTGCCTGGCAATTCCGAGTGAGTGGTCCACAGCAGTCTATTTCTACCACTGAAGTGTCCTCGTGGAACTCGAGTGGGACAGATGTGCTGCCTAGAGCACACAGAGAGCTGGAGATGCTGACTTATCGGCCTGTCCTGGACCCCCAGGGGTGCCCACTGGCAGGTGGAGGGCAGAGTGGGCCAACTGCCTGCATGCTGGGCAGTGCACAGGAAGGACATGAAGGAGACCTACAGGCAAAGAAAGCTGACCAGCCCTTCACTACGACAGTGCAGGGACAGGCTTTAGGATGGTCTCCCGCCTAAAAGTTATAAACTTGCCTACATACGTCAGTAAAAAAGGAAAATCCTATATGCACATAGATATTTGCTGCCTGGGGACTCAAAGTAAGAAACTGGGAGCCACTTATGTCTCTGAAAGGATCAGTTCAGAAATAGTTAATAAAACGACGATGCGTCAACCTTATGAAGAATTAGCTAATGACAGGACATAAAAACAGCAGTATGGGAAAAAGTTTATGGCACGTTCAAAAAAAAAGGCAAGATGTAAAATCCTGGATATACCATTAGAGCAAACTTACAACAACAGAATCCTAAGAACAGGCCTGATAAGTGACTTTGGAAAATTAAAATTATTTTTCGGGCACTAAGTTTGAGGTTTCACAATTATTTGTGTCCACTCCTTTTCAAGTTCTCCCTTCAACAAGACCCACGCTCTGAATGAAGGATTTAAAGCCCCGGAAGCAGCCAGCTCTGTGGAAGTGTCAACGCAGACACGAGTGCTTACCTGCAACGAGTCCCATAGGCGCAGCAGCCCTTCTGGTAGTACTTGCAGATGGTGGACGGCTTGCTGTTTGCCAGGTCATGGGAGAACAGGCACTGGTTTCCTTCCCGACACACACCGTGCATAAAATACCTGGGGAGACAAGCAGAGGCACAGAACTTGTAGAAGCAAACACTAGTTTCCCAAATCACCTTATTCCTGAACCCAGCATGTGCGTGCACACACTCTCTCTCCACACACTATGTGTCAAGGCTCTACTAGACAACGGAGATACATGTGTGTCCCTGACTTGAAGACAGTGATTTCAGACTCATCACAACTATTTCCGTGGTAGCTTTTCTGCAAAAAAAAAAAAAAAGATCTAATTCTATCATTTCTTTAAAAAATGATCTGATTCTACCATTTCTATCTTAAGATGTACCCTCTTGGGCTTCCCTGGGAGCTCAGTGGTAGAGAGCTTGCCGACCAATGCAGGAGACGCGGGTTCGATCCCTGAGCCGGGAAGAGCCCACACGCTGCAGAGCAACGAAGCCCGTAAGCCACAATTGTTGAGCCCGTGCTCTAGAGCCTCGGAGCTGCAACGATGGAGCCCATGCCATGAGCCCTAAACTCGAGTTCTAAACTTGCCTACATACGTCAGTAAAAAAGGAAAATCCTATATGCACATAGATATTTGCTGCCTGGGGACTCAAAGTAAGAAACTGGGAGCCACTTATGTCTCTGAAAGGATCAGTTCAGAAATAGTTAATAAAACGACGATGCGTCAACCTTATGAAGAATTAGCTAATGACAGGACATAAAAACAGCAGTATGGGAAAAAGTTTATGGCACGTTCAAAAAAAAAGGCAAGATGTAAAATCCTGGATATACCATTAGAGCAAACTTACAACAACAGAATCCTAAGAACAGGCCTGATAAGTGACTTTGGAAAATTAAAATTATTTTTCGGGCACTAAGTTTGAGGTTTCACAATTATTTGTGTCCACTCCTTTTCAAGTTCTCCCTTCAACAAGACCCACGCTCTGAATGAAGGATTTAAAGCCCCGGAAGCAGCCAGCTCTGTGGAAGTGTCAACGCAGACACGAGTGCTTACCTGCAACGAGTCCCATAGGCGCAGCAGCCCTTCTGGTAGTACTTGCAGATGGTGGACGGCTTGCTGTTTGCCAGGTCATGGGAGAACAGGCACTGGTTTCCTTCCCGACACACACCGTGCATAAAATACCTGGGGAGACAAGCAGAGGCACAGAACTTGTAGAAGCAAACACTAGTTTCCCAAATCACCTTATTCCTGAACCCAGCATGTGCGCGTGCACACACACTCTCTCTCCACACACTATGTGTCAAGGCTCTACTAGACAACGGAGATACATGTGTGTCCCTGACTTGAAGACAGTGATTTCAGACTCATCACAACTATTTCCGTGGTAGCTTTTCTGCAAAAAAAAAAAAAAAGATCTAATTCTATCATTTCTTTAAAAAATGATCTGATTCTACCATTTCTATCTTAAGATGTACCCTCTTGGGCTTCCCTGGGAGCTCAGTGGTAGAGAGCTTGCCGACCAATGCAGGAGACGCGGGTTCGATCCCTGAGCCGGGAAGAGCCCACACGCTGCAGAGCAACGAAGCCCGTAAGCCACAATTGTTGAGCCCGTGCTCTAGAGCCTCGGAGCTGCAACGATTGAGCCCATGTGCCGCACTGCTGAAGCCCGTGTGCTCTAAAGCTCGAGTTCTACAACAAGAGAAGTCACCGCCACAAGAAGCCTGCTCACCTCAACTAGAGAGTAGCCTCCACTCCCTGCAACTAGAGAGGAGCCTGTGACAGCGGTGAAACCCAGAATAGCAAAAACAAATAAATAAGTAAAATTTAAAAATAAGGTCACCTTCTGTTCCCCTTTCTCATTATAAAAAAAAGATGTACCCTCCTGATGTAAGATCTGTCTCACGGAGGTAAAGGGTCTGGCTGTAAAGGCGTTGGAGACCTAAGCTGCAGTTGTGCCTCCTACTGGCACGTCCCAAGACCAGCTCCCTGGGCCTTGCTACTTTCACCTGCCAAACAAAAACTCTAGTACCTACTTTACTAAACTGTGGTGAGGATCAAATAAGACCATGCAGTACCATGAGGTTCACAAATAAGAATGTTCCACCACGTTGTCCAACTCTGGCCCTGAAGGAACCACCGTGGACACATTCTAGCTCTCTCCAGTCAGAGCGGAGAGGCTGAATACTCAGAGCAAACTGGAGAGGGGCATGCCTTGGTGCTTTAAGGGTAAGCAAGTTTCCAAATAAAGACATTTTAGACTTCCCCTAATAGAGATAAAAAAAAAAACCAAACAAACTTTAAAACAATCTAAGGTGACAGCAAATAACTGTCAACTAAAAAAACACACTTTAGGGCTTCCCTGGTGGTCCAGTGGGTAAGGACACCGCCTTGCAGTGCAAGGGACACTGGTTCGATCCCTGGCCCAGGAGCATCCCATGTGCTGCGGAGCAGCTGGACCGCTGTGCCCAATTACCGAGCCGGAGCTCTGGAGCGCATGCGCCCAGAGCCGGTGCTCTGCAGCGACAGAGTCCACTATAGAGGGAGGCCCACACAGGCCAAAAAACAAAGATGGATGAAAACAAATAAATGAAAGACCAATAGAAGTGGCAAAAACAAACAAACAAACCAGAATTATCATATGATTCAGCAATTCCACACTCAGGAAGGTATACATACAAATGAATTAGAAGCAAAACCTCCAGTATTGGTACACCCCTATTGATAACACATTATTCACAGTCGCCTAAAGGTGAAAACCGTTCAAGTGTCCCTCGATGGATGGATGGACAGACAGATGTGGTCTGCACACACTAGGAAGGAATGTCTGACAGCCGCTACCGCCTGGAAGGCCTGAGGATGGTATGCCAGCTGACAGAAGCCAGAGACACGGAGACAAGCCCCCTGGCACTCCACCTGCACGAGGCGCTGAGAACGCTCACACCCACAGAGGAAACCCACTGGCTGCTGCTCGGGCGTGGGGAGGCCGACTGAGGAGAGTTCTGGAGCTGGATGGTGGAGACGGCTGCCCCAGTGTGAGCGGCTGCACACCTTACTACTGAACAGCACACGTAAAAGTGTCACTGTGGTCAATTTTTATGATGTGCACTTTACTGCGATTAAAAAACTTCAGCTCTCATTTTGATATAAAGACATGATATACATACACATCTGTATCTTAAAAATATAGGTATTTCTACCATGAACCGACACTATTTCTGACCATAAATGGTTGCTTTAGTTTTAAAGAATTATAAAAAGTACTGAATACTGGAGAGAGTGTGTTTAAAAAACAAAACATAAATGCTCTGTATAATACCTATCTCACCTAACCCTCAAAGTTCAGCTCTTATTAAAGCTGAGTAAAAAACGCTGACAATTAAGTGTTCAGTTAGTTACAGGACGGACGAGGTGGGGTGGGGACGCCCATGGGTGGGAGGAGTGTGTCAGAAAAGACAGAAAGGCAAAACTGTCCTAAGGGCTTCCCTGGTGGTCCAGTGGGTAAGGACACCGCCTTGCAGTGCAAGGGACACTGGTTCGATCCCTGGCCCAGGAGCATCCCATGTGCTGCGGAGCAGCTGGACCGCTGTGCCCAATTACCGAGCCGGAGCTCTGGAGCGCATGCGCCCAGAGCCGGTGCTCTGCAGCGACAGAGTCCACTATAGAGGGAGGCCCACACAGGCCAAAAAACAAAGATGGATGAAAACAAATAAATGAAAGACCAATAGAAGTGGCAAAAACAAACAAACAAACCAGAATTATCATATGATTCAGCAATTCCACACTCAGGAAGGTATACATACAAATGAATTAGAAGCAAAACCTCCAGTATTGGTACACCCCTATTGATAACACATTATTCACAGTCGCCTAAAGGTGAAAACCGTTCAAGTGTCCCTCGATGGATGGATGGACAGACAGATGTGGTCTGCACACACTAGGAAGGAATGTCTGACAGCCGCTACCGCCTGGAAGGCCTGAGGATGGTATGCCAGCTGACAGAAGCCAGAGACACGGAGACAAGCCCCCTGGCACTCCACCTGCACGAGGCGCTGAGAACGCTCACACCCACAGAGGAAACCCACTGGCTGCTGCTCGGGCGTGGGGAGGCCGACTGAGGAGAGTTCTGGAGCTGGATGGTGGAGACGGCTGCCCCAGTGTGAGCGGCTGCACACCTTACTACTGAACAGCACACGTAAAAGTGTCACTGTGGTCAATTTTTATGATGTGCACTTTACTGCGATTAAAAAACTTCAGCTCTCATTTTGATATAAAGACATGATATACATACACATCTGTATCTTAAAAATATAGGTATTTCTACCATGAACCGACACTATTTCTGACCATAAATGGTTGCTTTAGTTTTAAAGAATTATAAAAAGTACTGAATACTGGAGAGAGTGTGTTTAAAAAACAAAACATAAATGCTCTGTATAATACCTATCTCACCTAACCCTCAAAGTTCAGCTCTTATTAAAGCTGAGTAAAAAACGCTGACAATTAAGTGTTCAGTTAGTTACAGGACGGACGAGGTGGGGGTGGGGGACGCCCATGGGTGGGAGGAGTGTGTCAGAAAAGACAGAAAGGCAGAGAAGAGCGGGTACGCTGGCCTGCTCAGACAGACGGGAGGATCACGGCAGACTGTGCGGCTGGAACAGTGCCGAGGGGGCCTCCCAACAAAGGGCGAAGGCCGGACAGACACGACATCCCTTCCCAGGCCTTTCCCGGAGAGGCTAGTGGAGCTGCAAGGAGAAGACAGGCTGCAGAGGCTGGAGCAGTGAGGAACCTCAGAGGTTCCCCAGTAAAGAGGCCTCATCTGTAAGCCCGTGTTTTACCTGACTTAAAAAACATATGGGGCTTCCCTTGTGGCTCAGTGGATAAGAACCCGTCTGCCAGTGCAGGAGACACAGGTTCAATCCCTGGTCCGGGAGGATCCCACATACCACAGAGCAGCTAAACCCACACACCAACAAAGACCCAGCACGGCCAAAAATAAATAAATAAAAGTTTTAAAAAAAAAAAAAAAAAAAAACATACTACGGAAAACCTCAAAACACACAGAAGCAGACAGAGTGGCAGGTAACTACCCAGATACCATCCATCAGCGTTCATCGTGTCAACTCCAGAGGCCCAGCCTCCCCTCTCGTGGATGGCTGTGACAGTGCGTCTTTTTTAAAGAGGGAGAACACATTCCTCTTCAGCGAAGACTTTCGGCAAAGAAGGCCTCTCTCCTCTCAGAACAAATTATGAGAAATACAAGAAATGATTCAATAGATTCAACAAGCAGTGCTGTCAATACTCTGTCTAGCTCTTTACCTCTGTATCTTACTTAACCCTGACCCTACGCTGAGGATTAGCTCCACGCTCACGATGCTGACAGGAAAGCTGAGGCCCAGAGAGGTGTGAGACATAGGGAAGATCTCACTGCTGGGAAGGGGATCCCAGCTCTAGTCTTCGCACATAACCAGGACCTTTTCTTACCCAAACTGAAGGAATTCCCCCAGCCCCCCCCACCCATCACTCTGCCTCTGTCCAAATCATGGCGCCTGTCTACAACACTGTACTCCATCTTTTACTGCACTAAACTGTGGCAACCCACCTTCCTTCATGACCAGTACAGGTCACAGCTGGACTCAGACACCGTTCCACACCTCCAACCTACCGTGTGCTTTCCAGGCAGCTCCACAGTGTGGTGCTTCCCTAGGCAGGGCCCCTGAACCAAGAGAGCTGGCGCTCTTGAACCCATGGCTGGGAACACCTGCTTAACACATACACAAAAATAAACTCCAAACGGAGTAAAGACCTAAATGTAAGACTGGAAACCACAGAACTCCCAGAGGAAAACATAGGCTAAACACTCTTTGACATAAATTATAGCAATACTTCTCTGGCTCTGTCTCCTAAAGCAAAGGAAACAAAAGCATAAATTAACAAATGAGACCTAATTAAACATGAAAATTTTTGCACAGCAAAAGAAACTGTCAACAAAATGAAAATACAACCTCCTGAATGGGAGAAAACATTTACAAATACTTTGACTGAAAAGGTAAGTACCCAAAATTATAAACAGCTCATACAACATCAAACAAACAACATGATTTTAAAAAGATGGGCAAAAACCTGAACAGACATTTTTTCCAAAACTACGGAAAACCTCAAAACACACAGAAGCAGACAGAGTGGCAGGTAACTACCCAGATACCATCCATCAGCGTTCATCGTGTCAACTCCAGAGGCCCAGCCTCCCCTCTCGTGGATGGCTGTGACAGTGCGTCTTTTTTAAAGAGGGAGAACACATTCCTCTTCAGCGAAGACTTTCGGCAAAGAAGGCCTCTCTCCTCTCAGAACAAATTATGAGAAATACAAGAAATGATTCAATAGATTCAACAAGCAGTGCTGTCAATACTCTGTCTAGCTCTTTACCTCTGTATCTTACTTAACCCTGACCCTACGCTGAGGATTAGCTCCACGCTCACGATGCTGACAGGAAAGCTGAGGCCCAGAGAGGTGTGAGACATAGGGAAGATCTCACTGCTGGGAAGGGGATCCCAGCTCTAGTCTTCGCACATAACCAGGACCTTTTCTTACCCAAACTGAAGGAATTCCCCCAGCCCCCCCCACCCATCACTCTGCCTCTGTCCAAATCATGGCGCCTGTCTACAACACTGTACTCCATCTTTTACTGCACTAAACTGTGGCAACCCACCTTCCTTCATGACCAGTACAGGTCACAGCTGGACTCAGACACCGTTCCACACCTCCAACCTACCGTGTGCTTTCCAGGCAGCTCCACAGTGTGGTGCTTCCCTAGGCAGGGCCCCTGAACCAAGAGAGCTGGCGCTCTTGAACCCATGGCTGGGAACACCTGCTTAACACATACACAAAAATAAACTCCAAACGGAGTAAAGACCTAAATGTAAGACTGGAAACCACAGAACTCCCAGAGGAAAACATAGGCTAAACACTCTTTGACATAAATTATAGCAATACTTCTCTGGCTCTGTCTCCTAAAGCAAAGGAAACAAAAGCATAAATTAACAAATGAGACCTAATTAAACATGAAAATTTTTGCACAGCAAAAGAAACTGTCAACAAAATGAAAATACAACCTCCTGAATGGGAGAAAACATTTACAAATACTTTGACTGAAAAGGGGTAAGTACCCAAAATTATAAACAGCTCATACAACTCAACATCAAACAAACAACATGATTTTACAAAGATGGGCAAAAAACCTGAACAGACATTTTTTCCAAAAAGGACATGCAGATGGTCAACAGGCACATGAAAAGATGCTCAACATTACTGCCTATCAGAGAAATGCAGATCAAAGCCACAGGGCACTTCACACTGGTCAGAACAGGCATCATAAAACAAAACACATGTAACAAGTGCTGGAGAGGATGTGGGGAAAAGGGAACCCTCGTACACTGCCCGTGGGAATGGAAACTGCAACAGCCACTGTGGAAAACAGTATGGAGGTTTTCCAGCTAACCAGACATGAGCCATCAATTCCACTCCATATTAAATTAAAAAAAAAAAAAAAAACTACCACCACTAAAACACTAATTTGAAAACGCACATGCGCCCCAATGTTCACAGTATTAATTACAATTGCCAAGATATGGAAGCAACCGAACTGTCCATCAACAGACACATGGATAAAGAACACGTGGTGCATATATACAGCAGAGTATTCCTCAGCCATAGAGGAGAAGAGTGAAATCTTGCCATTTGCAGCAACATGGATGGACTAGGAGGGTATTATGCCAAAGCGAAATAAGTCAGACTGAGAAAGAAACACTGTATGTTATTATCACTTATATGTATAATCTAAAAAATACAACAAACTAGTGAATGTAACAAATAAAAGAAGTAAATTCACAGATACAGAGAACTACTGGTTACTAGTAGGAAGAAGGAAGGGGGAGGGCAATATAGAGGTAGGGGACTGAAAAGAACAGACTACTAGGTCTAAAACAAGCTTCAAACATATACTGTATAACACTGAGAAGACACTCAATATTTTACAGTAAATACAAATGCAGTACAATCTTTAAAAACTATGAATCACTATATTATACAGCTAACTTTTATAATCTTGTCTATCGCAGGTAAAAAAAAAGCCCAGAATAACTTGAGGAAGGCACAGATAGAACATCACTAAATGAATGTGACAAAGCAGAAAGCCTAAACCCAACCAGCTCCGTGGTTCCGCCTGGAGCTGGAGAGCGCCTGACAAGAAAGGCAAGGGAGTGGTCTCTAAGGAAGGCCAGGAGGCCCTGACTGCTCTTCTTGGGAAAAGCACACCAGACCATCTGGTAGCCAAAATAAGAAACACAAGTGAGAGCCTAATTAAACTTAAAAGTTCCTGCACAGTAAAGGAAACCACAGACAAGACAAAAAGACAAACTTCAGATGGGAGGAAATATTTGCAAACGAAGCAACTAACAAGAGATTAATTTCTAAAATATACAAACAGCTCATGCACAATACCATAAAAGCAATCAATCTCATCAAAAAAAATGGGCCAAAGACCTAAACAGACATTTCTCCAAAGACATACAGATGGCCAAGCACATGAAAAAGGTGTTCCACGTCGTTCATTATTAGAGAAACGCAAAACTACAATCGGGTTGGAACGACCACCATCAAAAAATCTACAAACATGACTTCCACTGGTGGTCCAGTGATTCAGAATCCGTTTACCAATGCAGGGGACACGGGTTCAATCACTGTGCCAGGAAGATCCGGCATGCTGCGAGGCAGCTAAGCCCACGTGCCACAACTACTGATGCCCGAGTGCCTAGAGCCTGTGCTCCACAACAAGAGACGCCATTGCCATGAGAAGCCTGCACACCGCAACTAGAGAGTAGCTCCTGCTCATCGCAACTGGAGAAAGCCCTTGCATAGAAACGAACACCCAACACAGCCAAAAACAAATACATAAGTTAAAAAAAAAAAATCTACAAAAAAACGCTAGAGAGGGTGTGGATAAAAGAGACTCTTTTACACTGGATTAGAATGTAAACTAATATAGCCACTATGGAGAACTGTATGGAGACTCCTTAAAAAACAAAACTAGAACTACTGTATGACCCAGAAATTCCACTCCCAGGCATATACCTGGAGAAAATAATTCCAAAAGATACATGCAACCCAATGTTCACAGCAGCACTATTTATAACAGCAAGATATGGAAGCAACCTAAACGTCCACTGAAAGAGGAATGAATAAAGATGTGCTACATATATACAACAGAATATTATTTGGCTATTAAAAAGCCAAACTGTACCATTTGCAGAGATAAGGATGGACCCAGAGACAGTCATACAGAATGAAGTAAGTCAGAAAGGGGAAAACAAATATATTCACATATATGTGGAATCTAGGAATAAATAGTACAGACAAACCTATTTACAAAGCAGAAAAGATACACAGAGAACAAAAGCACAAGGACACCTCGGGTGGGTGGGGTGGGGAGGAAGGAGGGGTTAACGTAGAAGATTGGGGCTGACATATATGTACTACTACATATAAAACAGGTAACTAACGAGGGCCTACTGCAAAGTGTGTGTGTGTGTGGGGGGGGAACTACACGAGGGTTCCCTGAAAGCAGTTGTTTAATGTTTTGTTCTGTTTCCTAGATTTTCATAGTGGAAGGGCAAGTTCCGTGCTCCTCCTCAGTTCAGTTCAGTTGCTCGGCCATGTCTTACTCCGCGACCCCACAGACAGGCTTCCCTGTCCTTTACCATCTCCCGGAGCCTGCTCAAACTTGAGTCCACTGACTCAGTGACGCCATCCAACCATCCCATTCTCTGTCTCCTTCTCCTTCTATTTTTCCCAACATCAGGTTCTTTTCCAGTGAAAAAGAGGTGGCCAAAGTATTGGAGCTTTAGCATCAGTCCTTCCAATGAATATTCAGGGTTGATTTCCTTTAGGATCGACTGGTTTGATCTCCTTGCAGCCCAAGGGACTCTCAAGAGCATTCTCCAACGCCACAGTTCAAAGCTCAATTCTTCAGTGCTCAGCTTTCTTTATGGTCCAGTTCTCATATCCATATATTACAACTGGGAAAACTGTAGCTTTGACTATATGGACCTTTGTTGGCAGCTATAAACCGCGAGAGAGGGTGTGGATAAAAGAGACTCTTTTACACTGGATTAGAATGTAAACTAATATAGCCACTATGGAGAACTGTATGGAGACTCCTTAAAAAACAAAACTAGAACTACTGTATGACCCAGAAATTCCACTCCCAGGCATATACCTGGAGAAAATAATTCCAAAAGATACATGCAACCCAATGTTCACAGCAGCACTATTTATAACAGCAAGATATGGAAGCAACCTAAACGTCCACTGAAAGAGGAATGAATAAAGATGTGCTACATATATACAACAGAATATTATTTGGCTTTTAAAAAAGCCAAACTGTACCATTTGCAGAGATAAGGATGGACCCAGAGACAGTCATACAGAATGAAGTAAGTCAGAAAGGGGAAAACAAATATATTCACATATATGTGGAATCTAGGAATAAATAGTACAGACAAACCTATTTACAAAGCAGAAAAGATACACAGAGAACAAAAGCACAAGGACACCTCGGGTGGGTGGGGTGGGGAGGAAGGAGGGGTTAACGTAGAAGATTGGGGCTGACATATATGTACTACTACATATAAAACAGGTAACTAACGAGGGCCTACTGCAAAGTGTGTGTGTGTGTGGGGGGGGAACTACACGAGGGTTCCCTGAAAGCAGTTGTTTAATGTTTTGTTCTGTTTCCTAGATTTTCATAGTGGAAGGGCAAGTTCCGTGCTCCTCCTCAGTTCAGTTCAGTTGCTCGGCCATGTCTTACTCCGCGACCCCACAGACAGGCTTCCCTGTCCTTTACCATCTCCCGGAGCCTGCTCAAACTTGAGTCCACTGACTCAGTGACGCCATCCAACCATCCCATTCTCTGTCTCCTTCTCCTTCTATTTTTCCCAACATCAGGTTCTTTTCCAGTGAAAAAGAGGTGGCCAAAGTATTGGAGCTTTAGCATCAGTCCTTCCAATGAATATTCAGGGTTGATTTCCTTTAGGATCGACTGGTTTGATCTCCTTGCAGCCCAAGGGACTCTCAAGAGCATTCTCCAACGCCACAGTTCAAAGCTCAATTCTTCAGTGCTCAGCTTTCTTTATGGTCCAGTTCTCATATCCATATATTACAACTGGGAAAACTGTAGCTTTGACTATATGGACCTTTGTTGGCAAAATGATGCCTCTGCTTTTTAATACACTGTCTAGGTTTGTCATAGCTTTTCTTCCAAGGAGCAAGTGTCTTTTAATTTCATGGCTGCACTGCCTATTCACAGTGATTCTGGAGCCTGAGAAAATAAAGTCTGTCACTGTTTCCACTGTTTGCCCATCTATTTGCCATGAAGTGATGGGACCAGCTGCCATAATCTTAGTGTTCTGAATGTTGAGTTTTAGGACATACATTAAGTTAACTTTAAAAATGCATTCCAGGGCTTCCCCTGGTGGTCCAGTGGGTAAGGACACCGCCTTGCAGTGCAAGGGGCGCAGGTTCGAGCCCTGGCCTGGGAAGATCCAACGTGCCGCGGAGCAGATGGACTAATGTGTCCAATCACTGAGCTGGAGCTCTGGAGCGCATGTGCCCAGAGCCAGTGCTCTGCAACGACAGACACCACCGTGATGGGAGGCCCACAGGAGACAAAGAACGAAGACGAATGAAAATAGAGAAATGAAACACCAATAGAAGTGGCCCGCCCACTCCCCTCCCTCCCCAACCCGACCCCTGCCTAAAGTAAATAAATAGATAAATCTTAAAAAATAATAAAATAAAATAAAATAAAAATGCATTCCAGGGTTTCCCCTGGTGGTCCAGTGAGTAAGGACACCGCCTTGCAGTGCAAGGGGCGCCGGTTCAATCCCTGGCCTGGGAGGATCCCACGTGCCGCAGAGCAGCTGGACTGATGTGTCCAATTACTGAGCTGGAGCTCTGGAGCGCACGCGCCCAGAGCCGGTGCTCTGCGACAACAGAGGCCACTGTGATGGGAGGCCCACACGGGCCAAAGAACAAAAATGGATGAAAAATAAATGATGGGCTTCCCTGGTGGTCCAGTGGGTAGGGACACCGCCTTCCAGGGCAAGGAGTGCCAGTTCGATCCCTGGCCTGGGAAGATCCCAAGTGCCGCAGAGCGGCTGCACCGATGTGTCCAATTACTGAGCCGGAGCTCTGGAGCGCATGCGCCCAGAGCCAGTGCTCTGCGACGACAGAGGCCACCGCGATGGGAGGCCCACACGGGCCAAAGAACAAAGATGGATGAAACTAGATAAATGGAAGACCAACAGAAGTGGCCCACCCGCCCCCTCGCTCCCCACCCCACCCCGCCCCACCCCACTTCCAAAAATAAATAAATAAATCTTAAAAAAAAAAACAACAGTGTATGCTCTTTTCAAAAAAAAAAAAAGAAAAATAAATGATGACTTAGCGGCAAAAAATAATAATAATTTTAAAAAGCATTTCAATATACAGTAGGTGCAGACAAATACTGTTTAATACCACTTACATGAGGTACCTAGAACAGGTCATCAAATTCATAGTCAGAAAGTAATGATAGATTGGTAGATGCCAGAGGTGGGGGGATGGGGCAGGATGGGGAGTCAGTGTCTAGTGAGGCGTTTCAGCTTAGCAAAGTGAAAAAGATTCAAGAGACAGACAGTGGTGACAGTCGTACATGGCGGTTCAGTGGAAAACTCTGCCTGCCAGTGCAGGAGGCGTGAGAGACGAGGGTTCTAACCCTGAGTCAGGACAATTCCCTGGAGAGGGAAATGGCAGCCCACTCCAGTATTCTTGCCTGGAGAATTCCATGGACAGAGGAGGCAGGTGGTTACAGCCCGTGAGGTTGAAAAGAGGTGGACACGACTGAACAAGTGAGCATGCACACACACACAAAGTTGTACAGTATGAATGTACTTAGTGGCACTGAAATGTACAGTTAAATGTGGTTAAAACAGTACATTTATATCATGCGATTTTTACCACCAAGAGCAAAAATAAGCAAGGAAGGGAACCAGAGAACACAGCTGGCCGTTCGTGCTGCGCTGCGGCCCTACAGTGGGCCTGGGAGGCTGCTCAGCCGGGGTGCTGCGGCCCCGCCACTCCTCCTGGCTGTGCACACATACTTCTGTTTCTTCCACCTGTCCATCTTCCCAGCAGAAGATGTGCTGACCAGGACCGCCAGACAGTTTTTCTCCCAGGAAACACTGAAAGGGTATTCTACTCTAGATGTCAGTGTCTACCGAGTTTGGGCAGCATGTGCTCAGTTGCTCACGTCCACTTCTTCTGCAACCGCGTGGACTGTATGTAGCCTGCCAGCTCCTCTGTCCATGGAATTCTGCAGGCAAGAACACTGGAGTGGGTTGCGATGCCCTCCTCCAGGGGCCTTTCCCGACCCCGGAACTGAACCGAGTGTCCTGAGGCTCCTGCACGGGCTGGCGGATTCCTTACCACTAAGCCACCTGGGAAGCCCCTGGGGTAGCATGAGCCGCCTCTAAATACACCAGCACAATCAAGTTTCTAGAGATGACGGGACCTGTGATGAGAGTGACTACGCTGAGGTGGTGTCTTATAGGGTCTTTTCTAGGTGGTCAGCTAGGGTTTTCTCAGGCAATTACCCTCCCCCCCTCCACTAGACCACAGACTGTATAGTAACTTGCTGTAAGGCTGCTGTAGATTTACCTAAAAACAAAGACAAAAGGCTTGGAATCTGGCAAACTAAGGGTTAGAAAAGGCCTATATGAATCTTGTTATTCACAATACTGATTTTAAAAGGGTTTACGCAGTTAAAGCTTACGTTTCAGAGAAAGTGAAGCAGACAGATGGTGACAGTCTGGGGGAAATTCCGAGTGCAGGAGGCGTGAGAGACGAGGGTTCTAACCCTGAGTCAGGACAATTCCCTGGAGAGGGAAATGGCAGCCCACTCCAGTATTCTTGCCTGGAGAATTCCATGGACAGAGGAGGCAGGTGGTTACAGCCCGTGAGGTTGAAAAGAGGTGGACACGACTGAACAAGTGAGCATGCACACACACACAAAGTTGTACAGTATGAATGTACTTAGTGGCACTGAAATGTACAGTTAAATGTGGTTAAAACAGTACATTTATATCATGCGATTTTTACCACCAAGAGCAAAAATAAGCAAGGAAGGGAACCAGAGAACACAGCTGGCCGTTCGTGCTGCGCTGCGGCCCTACAGTGGGCCTGGGAGGCTGCTCAGCCGGGGGTGCTGCGGCCCCGCCACTCCTCCTGGCTGTGCACACATACTTCTGTTTCTTCCACCTGTCCATCTTCCCAGCAGAAGATGTGCTGACCAGGACCGCCAGACAGTTTTTCTCCCAGGAAACACTGAAAGGGTATTCTACTCTAGATGTCAGTGTCTACCGAGTTTGGGCAGCATGTGCTCAGTTGCTCACGTCCACTTCTTCTGCAACCGCGTGGACTGTATGTAGCCTGCCAGCTCCTCTGTCCATGGAATTCTGCAGGCAAGAACACTGGAGTGGGTTGCGATGCCCTCCTCCAGGGGCCTTTCCCGACCCCGGAACTGAACCGAGTGTCCTGAGGCTCCTGCACGGGCTGGCGGATTCCTTACCACTAAGCCACCTGGGAAGCCCCTGGGGTAGCATGAGCCGCCTCTAAATACACCAGCACAATCAAGTTTCTAGAGATGACGGGACCTGTGATGAGAGTGACTACGCTGAGGTGGTGTCTTATAGGGTCTTTTCTAGGTGGTCAGCTAGGGTTTTCTCAGGCAATTACCCTCCCCCCCTCCACTAGACCACAGACTGTATAGTAACTTGCTGTAAGGCTGCTGTAGATTTACCTAAAAACAAAGACAAAAGGCTTGGAATCTGGCAAACTAAGGGTTAGAAAAGGCCTATATGAATCTTGTTATTCACAATACTGATTTTAAAAGTGCACAGACAAGTACCCTTACATACAGCAGGTTTTAACTTTAACTGCTCAGAGGGCAGGCCCCTGCCTATAGCCCCTGGGACTCAGCTGGTAAGCAGCTCCCTACACTGATATAACTTGCCTTTAAGTGATGAAAAAGGCTCACTGTGCTGATCCTGTGTACTATCTGGTTTGTACTATACATGACTTTCCTCCTGGGAGTCTGGCGTGGGTCCAGGCACGGAGTCTCTAATGGGCCTTCCTGGGCACACTGTGCCTCCTTTCTGCCCCGAGAGGAAAGGTGTGGTGTGATCCTTCACAGGAGGCAGTGAGGGTAGGCAGCGTGCCAGTGGGCCCCCCAGGGGTCGCCCGTCCTTCTTCCTTAGGATCCAGCCATGACCCCTCACTACTTACTGTAATCAATCTTAGCCTTGAATACAACTGTACGCGGAGTCCCACAGGTCATTCTAGGGGTTAGTTTTGGGATCCCAGACACAAAAGTGTATCACTAAACAGTTTGTTAACTCTTCTGGACAAATGTTATTCAACACTGTGACATAATTCTGGGACTTTGCTGGTGGTCCAGCAATCCTGTTTGCAGTGCAAGGGACGCAGATTCAATCCCTGGTCAGGGAACTGAGATTCCACATGCCACAGAGCAACCAAGCCTGTGGGCCACAACTACTGAGCCCATACAAGTGAAGATCCTGCATGCCACAACTAAGAGTCAACTTTTATTTATTAAGTGAAATAAATAAAAAGAAAACAAATATTGTAACAGATTTCTTCAAGTATGGTAATCTCTGAAGGTGTACAAAAGCCAAGAGCCAAGTCCGGTTATCAGAATTAGTACACTCCTTAACAGTGGAGAACAAAAAGAGAGGATTCTAGAGATGACGGACCTGTGATGAGAGTGACTACGCTGAGGTGGTGTCTTATAGGGTCTTTTCTAGGTGGTCAGCTAGGGTTTTCTCAGGCAATTACCCTCCCCCCCTCCACTAGACCACAGACTGTATAGTAACTTGCTGTAAGGCTGCTGTAGATTTACCTAAAAACAAAGACAAAAGGCTTGGAATCTGGCAAACTAAGGGTTAGAAAAGGCCTATATGAATCTTGTTATTCACAATACTGATTTTAAAAGTGCACAGACAAGTACCCTTACATACAGCAGGTTTTAACTTTAACTGCTCAGAGGGCAGGCCCCTGCCTATAGCCCCTGGGACTCAGCTGGTAAGCAGCTCCCTACACTGATATAACTTGCCTTTAAGTGATGAAAAAGGCTCACTGTGCTGATCCTGTGTACTATCTGGTTTGTACTATACATGACTTTCCTCCTGGGAGTCTGGCGTGGGTCCAGGCACGGAGTCTCTAATGGGCCTTCCTGGGCACACTGTGCCTCCTTTCTGCCCCGAGAGGAAAGGTGTGGTGTGATCCTTCACAGGAGGCAGTGAGGGTAGGCAGCGTGCCAGTGGGCCCCCCAGGGGTCGCCCGTCCTTCTTCCTTAGGATCCAGCCATGCCCCCTCACTACTTACTGTAATCAATCTTAGCCTTGAATACAACTGTACGCGGAGTCCCACAGGTCATTCTAGGGGTTAGTTTTGGGATCCCAGACACAAAAGTGTATCACTAAACAGTTTGTTAACTCTTCTGGACAAATGTTATTCAACACTGTGACATAATTCTGGGACTTTGCTGGTGGTCCAGCAATCCTGTTTGCAGTGCAAGGGACGCAGATTCAATCCCTGGTCAGGGAACTGAGATTCCACATGCCACAGAGCAACCAAGCCTGTGGGCCACAACTACTGAGCCCATACAAGTGAAGATCCTGCATGCCACAACTAAGAGTCAACTTTTATTTATTAAGTGAAATAAATAAAAAGAAAACAAATATTGTAACAGATTTCTTCAAGTATGGTAATCTCTGAAGGTGTACAAAAGCCAAGAGCCAAGTCCGGTTATCAGAATTAGTACACTCCTTAACAGTGGAGAACAGGAGAGGAGATTAAGGGGAGAAGGAAGTGTACTCATCTCTTGCCATAGCACCAAGACCACAACTAGTGGTGGAACAGGCATCGACAGGACGGCACAGGAACCCCCAAGAAAAGATAGCCACATCCAAAGACAAAGGAGAAGCCACAACGAAGCAGAAGAAGGGTAGCAACTGTGATAAAAATAAAATCCTGGGGCTTCCCTGGTGGTCCAGTGGGTAGGGACACCGCCTTGCAGTGCAAGGGACGCTGGTTTGATCCCTGGCCTGGGAAGATCCCACGCGCCGCGGAGCGGCTGGACTGATGTGTCCAATCACCGAGTCGGAGCTCTGGAGCGCATGCGCCCAGAGCCGGAGCTCTGCAGCGACAGAGGCCACCGCGATGGGAGGCCCACAGGAGCCAAAGAACAAAGACAGATGAAAACAGAGAAATGAAAGACCAATAGAAGTGGCCCGCCCGCCCCCCTCCCCGACCCCCGCCCAAAATAAATAAATAAATAAATCTTTTAACAACAACAACAAAAAATCAAATCCTATGACTGCCAGGTAGGCAACTCATGAGCTGGAGAACAGTATCACTAACGAAGTACTCGCACTGCTGTGAGGTTCTAGGCCCCCACATGAGGCCCCCCAGCCTAGGAATTTGGCCAAAGGGCTAGGAATCCCCAGAGAATCTGACTTCGAAGGTCAGCGGAATTTGATTCCAGAGCTTCCATAAAACTGGGGGAATCAGACTCCTGGAGGGCACAAACAGGATCTTTTGCACCCCAGGACCAGGGCAAAGGAGCAGCGACCCTACAGCACACTGCGCCACATCTACCTGTGAGTGTCTGAGGGTGGGAGGTATGAGTCGGCGGTGGCCCGCCACAAGGACGGGGGCAAGGACGGCAAAAGTACTGGGAGCTGTCATGGTGTGGGCCCTCTTGGAGGGGACCCAACTACAGAAGCCTAGAGCCTCCAGAACTGAGCTGCCTCAGAACAAACAACTAACGGGAGGGACACAGCCCCCAGCGCCGCCCCGTCCCCCATAACTGGATTAGCTTTACAGAGCTCAGCCCAGCCCGTCACAGCAAGACACAGCTTCCCCCACAGCGAGCCCCGCCCTAAGGAAACAAGCCTCTGACCCTCTCCAGAAGGCAAGAACTACAGTCCCATCAGCCTTCAGAACTAATAGCATCATCATAGAAAGCCACCCAAAATGAAAAAAAAAAGGATTATGTCCCAGATGAAGGAACAAGATAAATTCCCAGAAAAATGACTAAATGAAGTAGAGACAGGAAACCTCTCAGAAAAAGAATTCAGAACAATAATAGTGAAAATGATGCAGGATATTAGAAACAAAACAGAAAAGAAGCAAGAAGCATTTTCAAAGGACTCAGAAAATCTATACAACAAGCAAAGAGAGATGAACAATACACTAGAAGGAATCAATAGCAGAATAATTGCAGCAGAAGAATGGATAAGTGGCCTGGAAGACAGAACAGTGGAAATCAGTGCTGTAAAACAGAATATAGAAAAAAGAATGAAAAGAAATGAAGACAGTCTAAGAGACCTCTGGGACAACATTAAACACACCAATATTCACATTACAGGGGTCCCAGAAGGAGGAGAGAGAGAGAAGGACCGAGAAAATATCTGAAGAAATAATAGCTGAAAAATCCCCTAGTATGAGAAAGGAAATAGTCAACCATGTCCGGGAAGCACAGAGTCCCAGGCAGGATAAATCCAATGAGGAACACGTTGAGAGACACATGGTAATCAAACTGACAAAAACTAAATACAGGCCACTGGATTTGCTCTGCCATGGCCCACACTCTGTTTGTGGAGCGTGCTTTCTCTGAATCTGAATAAATCCATTTCTTACCTATCAAAAAAAAAAAAACTAAAGACAGATATAAATTATTAAAAGCAACAAGAGAAAAAAGATGAATTACATACAGGGGAAAACCCATAAGATTATCAGTTAATTTCTCAACAGAAACTCTACAAGCCAGAAGGGAATAGTATGATATATTCCAAGTGATGAAAGGGAAGAACCTACAACCAAGAATACTCTACCCAGCAAGACTCTCACTCAGATTTGATGGAGAAATCAAAAGCTTTACAGACAAGCAGAAGTTAAGACAATTCAGCAGCACTAAACCAATTTTACAACTTCTCTAGGCAGCAAAACACAAGAGAAGGAAAAGATCCTCTAAAAATAAACCCAAAACAATTAACAAAATGGTGATAGGATCATACATATTGACAATTACCTTAAATGTAAATGAATTAAATGTACCAACCAAAGGACATAGATTGGCTGAGTGGATATAAAAACAAGACCCGGGGGGCTTCCCTGGTGGTCCAGTGGGTAAGGACACCGCCTTGCACTGCAAGGGGCGCCGGTTGGATTTCTGGCCTGGGAAGATCCCATGTGCTGAGGAGCGGCTGGACCGATGTGTCCAATTACCGAGCTGGAGCGCTGGGCGCATGCGCCCAGAGCCAGTGCTCTGTGACAACAGAGGCCACTGCGATGGGAGGTCCACAAGGGCCTGGAAGACAGAACAGTGGAAATCAGTGCTGTAAAACAGAATATAGAAAAAGAATGAAAAGAAATGAAGACAGTCTAAGAGACCTCTGGGACAACATTAAACACACCAATATTCACATTACAGGGGTCCCAGAAGGAGGAGAGAGAGAGAAGGACCGAGAAAATATCTGAAGAAATAATAGCTGAAAAATCCCCTAGTATGAGAAAGGAAATAGTCAACCATGTCCGGGAAGCACAGAGTCCCAGGCAGGATAAATCCAATGAGGAACACGTTGAGAGACACATGGTAATCAAACTGACAAAAACTAAATACAGGCCACTGGATTTGCTCTGCCATGGCCCACACTCTGTTTGTGGAGCGTGCTTTCTCTGAATCTGAATAAATCCATTTCTTACCTATCAAAAAAAAAAAAACTAAAGACAGATATAAATTATTAAAAGCAACAAGAGAAAAAAGATGAATTACATACAGGGGAAAACCCATAAGATTATCAGTTAATTTCTCAACAGAAACTCTACAAGCCAGAAGGGAATAGTATGATATATTCCAAGTGATGAAAGGGAAGAACCTACAACCAAGAATACTCTACCCAGCAAGACTCTCACTCAGATTTGATGGAGAAATCAAAAGCTTTACAGACAAGCAGAAGTTAAGACAATTCAGCAGCACTAAACCAATTTTACAACTTCTCTAGGCAGCAAAACACAAGAGAAGGAAAAGATCCTCTAAAAATAAACCCAAAACAATTAACAAAATGGTGATAGGATCATACATATTGACAATTACCTTAAATGTAAATGAATTAAATGTACCAACCAAAGGACATAGATTGGCTGAGTGGATATAAAAACAAGACCCGGGGGGCTTCCCTGGTGGTCCAGTGGGTAAGGACACCGCCTTGCACTGCAAGGGGCGCCGGTTGGATTTCTGGCCTGGGAAGATCCCATGTGCTGAGGAGCGGCTGGACCGATGTGTCCAATTACCGAGCTGGAGCGCTGGAGCGCATGCGCCCAGAGCCAGTGCTCTGTGACAACAGAGGCCACTGCGATGGGAGGTCCACAAGGGCCAAAGAACAAAGATGGATGAAACTAGATAAATGGAAGACCAATAGAAGTGGCCTGCCCGCCCCCCTCCTCCCCAATCCCCCTCTCAAAAAAAGAGAAAAAAACAAGGGGCAGGGATAGAGAGGGGAAAATCCAGTAACAATAGGAACTCACAACAAGCTGACATGGTACAAGGAACATAAAACATTAAAACTACACACATTAAAAAAAATAAAAATAAAGAAAAGAAAAATAAGACCCATATATGCGCTGTCTACAAAAGACCCACTTCATACTAAGAGACACAGACTGAAAGTAAGGGGATGGGAGAAGGTATTTTAATCAAATAGAAATCGTAAGAAAGCTGGAGTAGCAATACACATATCAGACAAAACAGATTTTAAAACAAAGTCTGCTATAAGAGACAAAGGACACTACACAATAATCAAGGGTTCAATCCAAGAAGAAGATTGTAAATATATATGCATCCAACATAGGAGCACCTCAATAAGTAAGGCAAATACTAACAAACATAAAAGGAGAAATCAACAGTAACACAATAATAGTGGAGGGACTTTAACACCCCACTTTCAAGACAGAAAAATGAATAATGAAACCCAGGCCTTAAATGACGCTTTAGATGAGTTCAACTTAACTGATATTTATAAATCATTCCAGCCAAAAGCAGCCGACTACACATTTTTTTCAAGTGCACACGGAACATTCTCCACGACACAACACATGTTGTGTCACAAAGTGACCCTTGGAAAATCGAAATAATACCAAGCATCTTCTCTGATCACAATGCTATGAGATTAGAAACAAACTACAAGAAAAAAACTCTTAGAAAAATGACGTCAGCATAAAGGGCTTTAAGTCCTAGGCAAAGCATGATTTTTGATCCATCTGCTTATTAATGATTCTCAGTTGTTTCTTTTTCTTTTCTTCTACCTGTCTCTCTCTTTTTAACTGATGTTAGGAATTCTTGCTTTGTGCAAAAGATTTTGTGGATCCCTTACATGATGGGGTTTAAGTTACATGCTGGTGGTAATTAGTTGGTGATGGGATGTCATTAGTAACCACTTAGCAATCGATTTTCCAAGTTATTATGAAAAACAGTTTTGTTAATTGTAGGCAGTAACTTGGTATTCAAAAGAGGCAAAGTTTCGGAGACAAAACTGAATACATAGTAATACATAGTAATAGAGTACACAGTAATAGAGCATTGAATATATAGCAATACTGTACACAGTAATAGAGTATTGAATACATAGTAATACACAGTAATAGAGTATTTCTATAAATTCTTGAATACATAGTAATAGAGTGTTTCTATAAATTCTGGACACTTTAAGCTTGCGTTTTTATTAACTGATATCTACATAACCATTTTAGACAAAAGAGCTGTTGAGCATACGTCTGAAATATTTCAGGGACTTCTGTGGTGGTCCAGCGGTCAGGACTCTTCACTCCCAATGCAGGGAACACAGGTTCCATTCTTTGTCAGGCAAAGAGGGCCCACATGCCACAACTAAGAGCCGGAGAAGTCAAATTAAGAGATGTTTTACACCTCACATGCAGCATTTGGCACATTTAGTGGATTCTTTACCTTGACTTTAGTCTAACGTCTGAGTTTTATACCTGAGGACCACGGTGAGATTTTGAGCAAGACGGTAACACTAAAAGTCTAATTCTTGCATGATTATTAAAGGTCGATTCCTCTTGAAGGTTTAGAGAAAGCCTGTGCAGAAGCTGGCTCAGCAAGAATGTCTCTTCGGACACTGGTGTTCATGTTTTTTACCAGTGGTTGTTGTTGGGGCTTTCGTATTTAAAGATTTTGTGACCCTTGGAAAATCGAAATAATACCAAGCATCTTCTCTGATCACAATGCTATGAGATTAGAAACAAACTACAAGAAAAAAACTCTTAGAAAAATGACGTCAGCATAAAGGGCTTTAAGTCCTAGGCAAAGCATGATTTTTGATCCATCTGCTTATTAATGATTCTCAGTTGTTTCTTTTTCTTTTCTTCTACCTGTCTCTCTCTTTTTAACTGATGTTAGGAATTCTTGCTTTGTGCAAAAGATTTTGTGGATCCCTTACATGATGGGGTTTAAGTTACATGCTGGTGGTAATTAGTTGGTGATGGGATGTCATTAGTAACCACTTAGCAATCGATTTTCCAAGTTATTATGAAAAACAGTTTTGTTAATTGTAGGCAGTAACTTGGTATTCAAAAGAGGCAAAGTTTCGGAGACAAAACTGAATACATAGTAATACATAGTAATAGAGTACACAGTAATAGAGCATTGAATATATAGCAATACTGTACACAGTAATAGAGTATTGAATACATAGTAATACACAGTAATAGAGTATTTCTATAAATTCTTGAATACATAGTAATAGAGTGTTTCTATAAATTCTGGACACTTTAAGCTTGCGTTTTTATTAACTGATATCTACATAACCATTTTAGACAAAAGAGCTGTTGAGCATACGTCTGAAATATTTCAGGGACTTCTGTGGTGGTCCAGCGGTCAGGACTCTTCACTCCCAATGCAGGGAACACAGGTTCCATTCTTTGTCAGGCAAAGAGGGCCCACATGCCACAACTAAGAGCCGGAGAAGTCAAATTAAGAGATGTTTTACACCTCACATGCAGCATTTGGCACATTTAGTGGATTCTTTACCTTGACTTTAGTCTAACGTCTGAGTTTTATACCTGAGGACCACGGTGAGATTTTGAGCAAGACGGTAACACTAAAAGTCTAATTCTTGCATGATTATTAAAGGTCGATTCCTCTTGAAGGTTTAGAGAAAGCCTGTGCAGAAGCTGGCTCAGCAAGAATGTCTCTTCGGACACTGGTGTTCATTTTTTTTACCAGTGGTTTTTGTTAGGGTTTTCGTATTTAAAGATTTTCCTCAGCTTAGTGAAGAAAAGAGTGACTGTGAAGGTTCCAAGAGATATAGATGATGCCAAAGCCCTAGGAAAAAGTTTTATTCAAATATAAGGACACCTTTGATGCATAAGTACTTATAGCTTATTTTGCTACATACACTCTGTATCCTTTTAACTGAAAAATGTTTTCTAGTTTTGTTTAAGAAAAAGGTTTTAAAAGATCTGTTGCTCAATTATACCTATTTTCCCTTTCAAAAACTGCTAATACAATATAACATTAAAATATTGGGAAAAGAGAGGAAAAAAACTAAGAAACACAAGAATGTGGTGGCTAAACAACCACTGCATCACTGAAGAAATCAAAATAGAAAAAAATATCTAAAGACAAATGAAAATCAAAGCAAAACAGTCCAAAATTTATGGGATGCAGCAAAAGCAATTCTAAGAAGATAAGTTTACAACAACACAATCTTACCTCAAGAAACAAGAAAAATCTCAAATACAAATAACCTAACCTTACACCTAAAACAACTAGAGAAAGAAAAATCAAAACCTAAAGTTAGGGCTTCCCCTGGTGGTCCAGTGGGTAAGGACATCGCCTTGCAGTGCAAGGGGCGCCGGTTGGATCCCTGGCCTGGGAAGATCCCACGTGCTGTGGAGCGGCTGGACGGATGTGTCCAATCGCCGAGCTGGAGCTCTAGGGCGCATGCGCCCAGAGCCGGGGCTCTGCAACGACAGATGCCACCGCAGTGGAAGGCCCGCAGGAGCCAAAGAACAAAGACGGATGAAAAATAGAGAAATGAAAAGCCAACAGAAATGGCCCGCCCGCTCCCCTCCCTCCCCAACCCGACCCCTGCCCAAAAATAAATTAAAAAAAAAAAAAACAACCCTAAGGTTAGTAGAAGAAAGGAAATCATAAAGATCAGAGCAGGAATCAATGAAATAGAGACACCGAAAACAATCCCAAAGATCAATGAAACTAAAAGCTCGTTCTTTGAAAAGATAAACAAGATTGATAAATCTTTATTCACTCATTAAGAAGAAAAGGGAGAGGACTCACATTAGACATGAAAAAGAAGTTATGACTCCACAGAAATACCGAGAATCATAAGAGACTGCTATGAATAACTGTGTGCCAATAAAATGGACAACCAGGAAGAAATGGAGCATTTCTTAGAAAGGCACAGTCTCCCTCAACTGAACCAGGAAGAGACAGAAAATATCAACAGACCAATGTCAAACACTGAAATTGAAACTGTGATTAAAAACCTCCCAAACAAACAAAAGTCCAGGACCTGATGGCCTCACAGGTGAATTTTACCAAACATTTAGAGAAGAGTTAACACCTTTCCTTCTGAAACTGCTCCAAAAAGTCGGAGAGAAAGGAAAACTTCCCAACTGTTTTTATGAAGACACCATCATCTGGATACCAAAAGATACCACAAAAAAAGAAAATTACAGGCCAGTATCACTGATGAACACTGATGCAAAAATCCTCAACAAAATACTAGCAATCCATATTCAACAATACATTAAAAAGATCATACACTGGGGCTGCCCTGGTGGTCCAGTGGATTGAGAGTCTGCCTTAAAGTTCAAGGGGCACTGGTTCGAACCTCAGCCTGGGAAGATCCCATATGCTGTGGAGTGGCTAGACCGGTGTGTCCAATTGTGAGTCAGTGCTCTGGAGTGCATGTGCCCAGAGCCAGTGCTCTGCAATGAGAGATGCCACTGCGATTGGAGACCCACACTGGCTGGGGAGTAAAAATGGATGAAAATAAATAATATTAAAAAAAAAAAAAAGATCATACACCATGATCAAGTGGGATTCATCCTAGGGATGCAAGGTTTTTCCAACATCTGCAAATCAGTTAAAGTGATACACCATAGCAACAAATTGAAGAATAAAACACCATATGATCATTTCATCAAAGAGGCAATCCCCTTCACCATTGCAACCAAAAGAATCAAATATCTAGGAATGAACCTACCCAAAGAAACAAAAGAACTGTACACTGAAAATTACAAGACACTCATGAGAAAAATTAAAGAAGACTTAAACAGATGGAGAGATATTCCATGCTCCTGGGTCGGAAGAATCAATATTGTGAAAATGACCATACTACCAAATGTCATCTATAGATTCAATCCGATCCCTATCAAACTTCCAATAACATTCTTCATAGAACTAGACCAAAGAATAACACAGTTCATATGGAAACACAAAAGACCTCAAATAGCCAAAGCAATCCTGAGGAAGAAGAATGGAGCTGGAGGGATCAGCCTCCCCAACTTCAGACTCTACTACAAAGCAACAGTCCTCAAGACAGTATGGTACTGGCACAAAAACAGAACTATCGACCAATGGAACAAGATCGAGAACCCAGAGATAAACCCACGCACCTATGGGTACCTTATTTTTGACAAAGGAGGCAAAACTATAAAATAGGACAAAGACAGCCTCTTCAACAAGTGGTGCTGGGAAAATTGGACAGCTACATGCAAAAAAATGAAGTTGGAACATTCCCTGACACCATACAAAAAGATAAACTCAAAATGGATTAAAGACTTAAATGTAAGGCCAGAAACCATCAAACTTTTAGAGGAGAATATAGGCAAAACCCTCAAGGACATCAATCAAAGCAAGATTTTCTCTGACCCATCTACTAGAACAGCGGAACTAAAAAGACAAATGACATGTGGGACCTCATGAAACTTAAAAGCTTTTGTACAGCTAAAGAAATTACAAAAAAGCTGAACAGACAGCCCACAGAATGGGAGAAAATCATAGCAAATGAAACAACAGACAAAGAATTAATCTCCAAATCTACAAGCAACTCAGACAACTCAGCACCAGAAAAATGAACAACCCAATCAAAAAATGGGAAAAGGACCTAAACAGACACCTCTCCAATGATGACATACAGATGGCCCAAAAGCACATGAAATGATGCTCAACTTCACTAATAATTAGAGAAATGCAAATCAAAACTACAATGAGATATCACCTCACACCCGTCAGAATGGCCGTCATCCACAAATCGACAGACAATAAATGCTGGAGAGGCTGCGGAGAAAAGGGAACACTCCTGCATTGCTGGTGGGAGTGTAAATTGATACAGCCTCTATGGAAGACAGTCTGGAGATTTCTTAAAACACTAAAAATAGAAGCACCATACGACCCAGCAATCCCACTCTTAGGCTTACACGCTGATGAAATCAAATCTGAAAGAAGCACCCCAATGTTCATTGCAGCTCTCTATACAATAGCTAGAACATGAAAGGAACCTAGATGCCCATCGACGAACGAATAGATCCAAAAGCTCTGGTACATATATACAATGGAATACTACACAGCTGTAAAGAGAAATGCAGAAGAATCAGCCCTCATGAGGTGGCTGGATCTAGAACGTATCCTAAAAAGTGAAGTCAGTCAGAAAGAGAAGGACAAATACAGTATATTAACACATATATATGGAATCTAGTAGGATGGTGATGATGGCACATGCAGTGAAGCGACAGAAAGACAGACATGGACAGTGGACATATGGACATTGTGGGGAAGGAACAGTGGGTGAGAGGAGTAAAGGAAGTAGCATGAAGGCCTGTACTATCATAAGTGAAGAAAATAGCTCTAGTCATTGCTCTGTGAGAAAAGGGGATCCTTCAGGGGTGCTGTGTGATGGTTGGGAGGGGTGGGAAGGGGGGATATACATATGACTAATCGGGGAACATACATATCTGTAAACAACAAAACTCTGTAAAAGTTAAAAGTAAAATAAAAGTTAAAAAAAGAAAACCGGGCTTCCCCTGGTGGTCCAGCGGGTAAGGACACTGCCTTGTAGTGCAAGGGGTGCCGGTTCGATCCCTGGCCTGGGAAGATCCCACGTGCCACAGAGCAGCTGGACTGATGTGTCCAATGACCGAGCCAGAGCTCTGGAGCGCATGCGCCCAGAGCCGGTGTTCTGCGACGACAGAGGCCACCGCGATGGGAGGCCCACAGGAGCCGAAGAACAAAGACAGATGAAAATAGAGAAATGAAAGACCAATAGAAGTGGCCCGCCCATCCCCCTCCTCCCCACTCCACCACCCAAAAAGTCTAAAAAAAAAAAAAATGTTAAAAGTTGTCTTTTAAAAGACAAAAAAAAAAGAAAACCAACATATGATCATTTCAATAGATGTAGAAAAGGCTTTTGACAAAATTCAGCACCCATTTATGACAAGAAAAACTCTCCAGAAAGTGGGCATAGAAAGGTCATATATGATAAACCTACAGCTAGCATCATGCTCAATGGTGAAAAGCTGAAAGCATTTAAGATCAGGAACAAGACAAGGATGTCCACTCTCATCACTTTTTAAAAAAAATTTTTAAAGTATATTTATTGTTTATTTAACAAGAGTCTAGTTATAAGCAGTCGGAGGACTGACCAGTATTAGGGTTCTGGGTCAGCATCTTTTTTATTTTTCGCCACTTCTATTGGTCTTTATTTATTTTCATCCGTCTTTGTTCTTTGGCCTGTGTGGGCCTCCCATTGCAGTGGCCTCTCTCATTGCAGAGCACCGGCTCTGGGCGCATGCGCTCCAGAGCTCCGGCTTGGTAGTTGGACACAGCGGTCCAGCCACTCCATGGCACATGGGATCTTCCCAGGCCAGGGATCGAACCTGCATCCATTGCACTGCAAGGCAGTATCCTTACCCACTGGACCACCAGGGAAGCCCACTCTCATCATTTTTATTCAACATAGTTCTGGAAGTTTTAGCTACAGCAGAGAAAAAAAAGAAATGAAGGGAATCCAAATTGGAAAAGGAAAAGTTAAAGGTGTCACTGTTTTGCAGACGACATGACACTATATATACAAGATCCTAAAGATGCTAGCAAAAAACCACTAGAACTCAACAATGAATTTAGTAAAGTTTCAGGTTACAAAATTAATACACGGAAGTATGTTCCATTTCTATATACTAATAACGAAAGATCAGAAAGAGAAATTCGAGAAGCAATTTCATTTACCACCGCATCAAAAAGAATAAAATAACTAGGAATAAGCCTATCTAAGGAGACAAAAGAAAGACCTGTACTCCAAAAACTATTAAGGTGCTGATAAAAGAAATCAAAGAGAGGGCTTCCCTGGTGGTCCAGCGGGTAAGGACACCGCCTTGCAGTGCAAGGGGCACTGGTTCAATCACTGGCCTGGGAAGATCCCATGTGCTGTGAAGCAGCTGGACTGATGTGTCCAATCACCGAGCCAGAGCTCTGGAGCGCATGCACCCAGAGCCGGTGCTCTGCAACGACAAACGCCACTGCGATGGTAGGCCCACACGGGCCAAAGAACAAAGACAGATGAAAATAGAGAAATGAAAGACCAATAGAAGTGGCCCGCCTGCTCCCCTCCCTCCCCAACCCGACCCCCACCCAAAACAAATAAATAAATAAATCTTTAAAAAAGAAAATCTAGAAAAAAGCTCATGCACCTGTAGTCAATATAAGACAAAGGAGGCAAGACTATACAATGTTGGAAAGGCAGTCTCTTCAACAAATGGTGCTGGGAAAACTGGACAGCCACATATAAAAGAATGAAATTAGATCCTTCTTTCACTCCATACACAAAAATAAGCTCAGAATGGATTAAAGAACTAAATGTCAGAGTCTTGGTAGTTGGTTACACATTTCCCCAGGTCCAGTTTTCTTTGGCCTGTGTGGGCCTCCCATTGCAGTGGCCTCTCTCATTGCAGAGCACCGGCTCTGGGCGCATGCGCTCCAGAGCTCCGGCTTGGTAGTTGGACACAGCGGTCCAGCCACTCCATGGCACATGGGATCTTCCCAGGCCAGGGATCGAACCTGCATCCATTGCACTGCAAGGCAGTATCCTTACCCACTGGACCACCAGGGAAGCCCACTCTCATCATTTTTATTCAACATAGTTCTGGAAGTTTTAGCTACAGCAGAGAAAAAAAAGAAATGAAGGGAATCCAAATTGGAAAAGGAAAAGTTAAAGGTGTCACTGTTTTGCAGACGACATGACACTATATATACAAGATCCTAAAGATGCTAGCAAAAAACCACTAGAACTCAACAATGAATTTAGTAAAGTTTCAGGTTACAAAATTAATACACGGAAGTATGTTCCATTTCTATATACTAATAACGAAAGATCAGAAAGAGAAATTCGAGAAGCAATTTCATTTACCACCGCATCAAAAAGAATAAAATAACTAGGAATAAGCCTATCTAAGGAGACAAAAGAAAGACCTGTACTCCAAAAACTATTAAGGTGCTGATAAAAGAAATCAAAGAGAGGGCTTCCCTGGTGGTCCAGCGGGTAAGGACACCGCCTTGCAGTGCAAGGGGCACTGGTTCAATCACTGGCCTGGGAAGATCCCATGTGCTGTGAAGCAGCTGGACTGATGTGTCCAATCACCGAGCCAGAGCTCTGGAGCGCATGCACCCAGAGCCGGTGCTCTGCAACGACAAACGCCACTGCGATGGTAGGCCCACACGGGCCAAAGAACAAAGACAGATGAAAATAGAGAAATGAAAGACCAATAGAAGTGGCCCGCCTGCTCCCCTCCCTCCCCAACCCGACCCCCACCCAAAACAAATAAATAAATAAATCTTTAAAAAAGAAAATCTAGAAAAAAGCTCATGCACCTGTAGTCAATATAAGACAAAGGAGGCAAGACTATACAATGTTGGAAAGGCAGTCTCTTCAACAAATGGTGCTGGGAAAACTGGACAGCCACATATAAAAGAATGAAATTAGATCCTTCTTTCACTCCATACACAAAAATAAGCTCAGAATGGATTAAAGAACTAAATGTCAGACTGGACACTATAAAACTCTTGGAGGAAAACATAGGCAGAACACTCCCTGATGTAAATCACAGCAAAATCTTTTAAAATCCACTTCCCAGAATAATGGAAATAAAAGCAAAAATAAACAAATGGGACCAACGTAAACTCAAAAGGTTTTGCACAGAAAAGGAAACAATAAACAAAACAAAAAGACAACCCACAGACTGGGAGAAAATATTTGCAAATGATGTGACTGATAAGGGATCAGTCTCCAAAATTTACAAACAGCCGATGATACTCAGCATCAAAACAAACAAACCCCTCAAAAAGAGGGCAGAAGACCTGAATCGACATTTCTCTAAAGAGGATATACAGATGGCCAACAGGCACATGAAAAGACATTCAAAATTGCTAGTTATTAGAGAAATGCAAATGTATACTACAATGAGGTACCATCTCATACCAGTCAGGATGGCTATCATCAACAAATCACAAACAACAAATGCTGGAGAGGCTGTGGAGAGAAGGGAACCCTCCTGCACTGCTGGTGGGAATGTAAACTGGTACAGCTGCTATCGAGAACTGTGTGGAGGTTTCTTAAAAGAATAAACATAGAGCTATCATACAACCCTGCAATCCCATTCCTGGGCTATATCCAGAGAAAAACGTGGCCCAAAGAGATACATGCTCCCAGTGTTCATCGAGCACTGTTTCAATCACTGGCCTGGGAAGATCCCATGTGCTGTGAAGCAGCTGGACTGATGTGTCCAATCACCGAGCCAGAGCTCTGGAGCGCATGCACCCAGAGCCGGTGCTCTGCAACGACAAACGCCACTGCGATGGTAGGCCCACACGGGCCAAAGAACAAAGACAGATGAAAATAGAGAAATGAAAGACCAATAGAAGTGGCCCGCCTGCTCCCCTCCCTCCCCAACCCGACCCCCACCCAAAACAAATAAATAAATAAATCTTTAAAAAAGAAAATCTAGAAAAAAGCTCATGCACCTGTAGTCAATATAAGACAAAGGAGGCAAGACTATACAATGTTGGAAAGGCAGTCTCTTCAACAAATGGTGCTGGGAAAACTGGACAGCCACATATAAAAGAATGAAATTAGATCCTTCTTTCACTCCATACACAAAAATAAGCTCAGAATGGATTAAAGAACTAAATGTCAGACTGGACACTATAAAACTCTTGGAGGAAAACATAGGCAGAACACTCCCTGATGTAAATCACAGCAAAATCTTTTAAAATCCACTTCCCAGAATAATGGAAATAAAAGCAAAAATAAACAAATGGGACCAACGTAAACTCAAAAGGTTTTGCACAGAAAAGGAAACAATAAACAAAACAAAAAGACAACCCACAGACTGGGAGAAAATATTTGCAAATGATGTGACTGATAAGGGATCAGTCTCCAAAATTTACAAACAGCCGATGATACTCAGCATCAAAACAAACAAACCCCTCAAAAAGAGGGCAGAAGACCTGAATCGACATTTCTCTAAAGAGGATATACAGATGGCCAACAGGCACATGAAAAGACATTCAAAATTGCTAGTTATTAGAGAAATGCAAATGTATACTACAATGAGGTACCATCTCATACCAGTCAGGATGGCTATCATCAACAAATCACAAACAACAAATGCTGGAGAGGCTGTGGAGAGAAGGGAACCCTCCTGCACTGCTGGTGGGAATGTAAACTGGTACAGCTGCTATCGAGAACTGTGTGGAGGTTTCTTAAAAGAATAAACATAGAGCTATCATACAACCCTGCAATCCCATTCCTGGGCTATATCCAGAGAAAAACGTGGCCCAAAGAGATACATGCTCCCCAGTGTTCATCGCAGCACTGTTTACAATGGCCAAGACATGGAAACAACCTAAATGTCCATCAACAGAGAAATGGATAAAGAAGATGTTGGGGGGGTGTGTGTGTGTGGGTGGGTGGGTGTGTGTGTGTCTCTGTGTGTGTGTGTCTGTGTGTGTGTATATATGTAATGGAATACTATTCGGTCATTAAAAAAGAATGAAATAAGGCCATTTGCAGCAATATGTATGGACCTAGAGAGTATCATACTGAGTGAAGTCAGACAGAGTATCACATGACATCTCTTTTATGTGGATTCTAAAACAAATGATACAAATGAACTTATTTATAAACATAAAGAGACTCACAAAACGAGCTCACAGTTGCAGGAGGGAGGGGATGGTGCGGAACTTTGGGACAGTCATGTACACACTTTCATGTTTGAAATGGATAACCAACAAAAATCTATTGTATAGCACATGGAACTCTACTCAATCAAAAAAAAAATACAGGTTCATAAGCTAAGGAAAAAAAAAACTAGTTTCCCATTGCTATTCTGTACAACTGGAAAAAAGAAAAGAGTGGAAGAGAAGTTCAAACTGGATACAAAAACAGTCCCACAAAAGTGAGCTCTAACAAATATTTCATTAACAGTTTCTTTTGGGTACTTCCCTGGTGGTCCAGTGGCTAAGACTCCTCGCTTCCAATGCAGGGGACCAGAGTTCAACCCTGGTCAGGGAACTAGATTTCACAAGCTACAATTAAGACCGAGTGCAGCCAAATAATTAAAAATAATAAATATTTTAAAAAATATTTCTTGGTTTCTTTTAGAAAAACTAGACAAGACTTCCTGAAAGAACCAGGGCAAGAGACTACCAGAGCTCCCCCACCAGATACCATCAAAATTGCAGTTAAGAGAAATGCAAAGTATATGAGGTACCATCTCATACCAGTCAGGATGGCTATCATCAACAAATCACAAACAACAAATGCTGGAGAGGCTGTGGAGAGAAGGGAACCCTCCTGCACTGCTGGTGGGAATGTAAACTGGTACAGCTGCTATCGAGAACTGTGTGGAGGTTTCTTAAAAGAATAAACATAGAGCTATCATACAACCCTGCAATCCCATTCCTGGGCTATATCCAGAGAAAAACGTGGCCCAAAGAGATACATGCTCCCCAGTGTTCATCGCAGCACTGTTTACAATGGCCAAGACATGGAAACAACCTAAATGTCCATCAACAGAGAAATGGATAAAGAAGATGTTGGGGGGGTGTGTGTGTGTGGGTGGGTGGGTGTGTGTGTGTCTCTGTGTGTGTGTGTCTGTGTGTGTGTATATATGTAATGGAATACTATTCGGTCATTAAAAAAGAATGAAATAAGGCCATTTGCAGCAATATGTATGGACCTAGAGAGTATCATACTGAGTGAAGTCAGACAGAGTATCACATGACATCTCTTTTATGTGGATTCTAAAACAAATGATACAAATGAACTTATTTATAAACATAAAGAGACTCACAAAACGAGCTCACAGTTGCAGGAGGGAGGGGATGGTGCGGAACTTTGGGACAGTCATGTACACACTTTCATGTTTGAAATGGATAACCAACAAAAATCTATTGTATAGCACATGGAACTCTACTCAATCAAAAAAAAAATACAGGTTCATAAGCTAAGGAAAAAAAAAACTAGTTTCCCATTGCTATTCTGTACAACTGGAAAAAAGAAAAGAGTGGAAGAGAAGTTCAAACTGGATACAAAAACAGTCCCACAAAAGTGAGCTCTAACAAATATTTCATTAACAGTTTCTTTTGGGTACTTCCCTGGTGGTCCAGTGGCTAAGACTCCTCGCTTCCAATGCAGGGGACCAGAGTTCAACCCTGGTCAGGGAACTAGATTTCACAAGCTACAATTAAGACCGAGTGCAGCCAAATAATTAAAAATAATAAATATTTTAAAAAATATTTCTTGGTTTCTTTTAGAAAAACTAGACAAGACTTCCTGAAAGAACCAGGGCAAGAGACTACCAGAGCTCCCCCACCAGATACCATCTAGCAACTAGGTAGGTGAGCAGAGCACAGATGCTCAGTGGTGGGCCTGCAGATGTCTTTTATTTCTGAGTCATTCTACCACCACCTCCCTTAAGTCCTGTTTAGAAAACGTGTCTTCCAAACTGCACTAATTATCTTTCCCATCAAAAATTGAAAATATTTCAGCACAACCCAAAATTCCCAGTGTTTTCACTTAGAACCTGGTGTCTTGATGCAAGGCATTTCACCTCTGTGACTAAACTGAAATTTAGACAGTTTCAAAAAATAACTCTACAAAAAAAATAAATAAGTAACTCTAGGCCTCCATCACTGCCTTCAGCCAAGGCCAAGTGTGAAACAGTGTTATGAGAAGTGGAGCCAGTCCAGCCCTATTTTTGTAGCGGATGTCACCACTGCCACTCACAGAACTTCCCTGAGCGCATCCTGCCTGTCCTTCCAGGGCATCTTGGGCATCTGCTTCCAGTGATTCCTCACCATCTAGCTTAGACTAAGCTTAATCCAGGCGTCTTTCATGTTATATCCTGTAATGCATTTCCAACTGCTCACCCTTCTTGACGGCCAAACCATCCTCTGGATACCTTCCTAGAGAGAAGACTGAGGCAGGAGCTGGAGAGGACTGTGGGGTGCTGGTGCACGAGGGGAGAGTGCATGGCTAGAGACTCACAGCGGGGAGGTTCTTTCTAGGAGACACTCCAAACTCATGCGTTATCCTGGGTGACCCTAAAGACTGTTTCAGATGGTGTGGCTATTATCTGTTGCAAAGGATATCAGGTGCACTGCTAGCTACAGAACTGCCAACAGATGTGGCTGAGGGCTGAGCTAAAGAGAATCCATCCGGTTTCCAGCAGGTCTTTCCATGATGCTGGCTCGGGCAGAACATTTTTGCAAATCCTTTCCAAGTATATGGGTAATTTGCATTCTCAGCGTCATCTTCCTTCACATTTTCCCACAGGCTTTCACAGGCTTAAATCTTATGGCTGTACTGCTTGTGACAACAGATCCACCAAGGGGCGACACAGCTTGGGACTTCCCTGGGGGTCCAGTGGCTAAGACTCTGAGGTCCCAATGCAGGGGACCTGGGTTCAATCCCTGATCAAGGAACTAGATTCCACATGCCACAACCAAAGAGCCTGTGTACTGCAACTAAGACCCACCACAGCCAAATAAATAAAAAGAAAAGAAAAAGGGAGAGGGAAGCAGCTAATGGGAGGCATGGCAGTAGGTTTGAAATAACTGATTAGAGATGGGGACGAAATCCAGTGCAGTGGAGTGCTGAGAGGAAGACTGTGAAGTTAGCGTCCTATAAAACCTCGAGTAAATTATTTAAATCTCCAAGTCTTTCCTACCTGTAATATGATCATAACTGTGTATCACAGACTGTACGGCAGTGCTTAGTCTAACATTATATCCTAAATGGTTTTAGGATTATTTGTTGTTATGATGTAATCCCTTAGCTAAACCTGCTGGTTGGACATTACCACCCCCATTTTACTGAGGAGACTGCGGCACAGGTGACACCAGAATCAGAATCCAAAACTGCCCGCGTCTGGAGCTCAAGTACTTCCTACTGCTCACTGGCCACAAGGTGCCCCGTTTTTGTTTGTGCCTTTCAATGAGTCACAAGCTCCAGGCCTGACTCTCTAGCAACTGTAATTACTAGGTCTTCTACTAGTGATTATAGAACAAAGGGACCGCTATCACGTGAGGAGGAGGACAAACAAACTGGTTACCAAGCCATAATAAAGACCTACACCAGCGCTGTGAAAACTGACTGCAAGACACAGGAAGATGATTTGGAAAGACAATCAGCAACAAAGGATCCCCAGACTGAGACCCTGGACAGAGGGCAATGTCAAGGAAGAAGGAGCTGACTGACAGCAGAGGGTGGGAGTGACCTTTCTTGCTTTCTAGGCAAGAAACATGGAGTGTCCTTGTCATTAAGTCTGGGAAACCTAGCACTTAGTTTGTATTATAATGCAAGCAAAACA
This sequence comes from Tragulus kanchil, assembly GCA_022376925.1. NCBI lineage: Eukaryota > Metazoa > Chordata > Mammalia > Artiodactyla > Tragulidae > Tragulus > Tragulus kanchil. The sequence goes on along the minus strand of JAIOJX010000030.1, from coordinate 223,510,000 downwards.
AATACTCTGTCCCACTGACACTCAGCATAAGCCCGTATATCACATCTCACAGCCAGGACTAGCGTCATCTTCCTTCACATTTTCCCACAGGCTTTCACAGGCTTAAATCTTATGGCTGTACTGCTTGTGACAACAGATCCACCAAGGGGCGACACAGCTTGGGACTTCCCTGGGGGTCCAGTGGCTAAGACTCTGAGGTCCCAATGCAGGGGACCTGGGTTCAATCCCTGATCAAGGAACTAGATTCCACATGCCACAACCAAAGAGCCTGTGTACTGCAACTAAGACCCACCACAGCCAAATAAATAAAAAGAAAAGAAAAAGGGAGAGGGAAGCAGCTAATGGGAGGCATGGCAGTAGGTTTGAAATAACTGATTAGAGATGGGGACGAAATCCAGTGCAGTGGAGTGCTGAGAGGAAGACTGTGAAGTTAGCGTCCTATAAAACCTCGAGTAAATTATTTAAATCTCCAAGTCTTTCCTACCTGTAATATGATCATAACTGTGTATCACAGACTGTACGGCAGTGCTTAGTCTAACATTATATCCTAAATGGTTTTAGGATTATTTGTTGTTATGATGTAATCCCTTAGCTAAACCTGCTGGTTGGACATTACCACCCCCATTTTACTGAGGAGACTGCGGCACAGGTGACACCAGAATCAGAATCCAAAACTGCCCGCGTCTGGAGCTCAAGTACTTCCTACTGCTCACTGGCCACAAGGTGCCCGTTTTTGTTTGTGCCTTTCAATGAGTCACAAGCTCCAGGCCTGACTCTCTAGCAACTGTAATTACTAGGTCTTCTACTAGTGATTATAGAACAAAGGGACCGCTATCACGTGAGGAGGAGGACAAACAAACTGGTTACCAAGCCATAATAAAGACCTACACCAGCGCTGTGAAAACTGACTGCAAGACACAGGAAGATGATTTGGAAAGACAATCAGCAACAAAGGATCCCCAGACTGAGACCCTGGACAGAGGGCAATGTCAAGGAAGAAGGAGCTGACTGACAGCAGAGGGTGGGAGTGACCTTTCTTGCTTTCTAGGCAAGAAACATGGAGTGTCCTTGTCATTAAGTCTGGGAAACCTAGCACTTAGTTTGTATTATAATGCAAGCAAAACAAATACTCTGTCCCACTGACACTCAGCATAAGCCCGTATATCACATCTCACAGCCAGGAAAACAACCCAAAAAACAGTGTGCACCTTGATATAAACCCACAACAGCAGACCATCCAGTTTTAGATCTGGTCCCCCAAACAAACCAAACCTTGAACTTTTCGTGTAAGTTGCCAAGGTCTGGAAATAAGATTTCAGTGAACAGGGGCTTCCCTGGTGGTCCACTGGGCAAGAGTCTGCCTTGCAGTGCAAGGGACTCTGGTTGGATTCCTGTCCCAGGAGGATCCCACGTGCCACAGAGCAGCTGGACCCGTGTGTCCAATTACGAGCCAGAGCTCTGGAGCGCATGCGCCCAGAGCCAGTGCTCTGCAACAAGAGGCCGCTGCAACTGGAGGCTGACACAGGCCAAAGAATAAAGATGGATGAAAATAAATAAAAGCCAATAAAAGAGGCCAAATTAAAAAAAAAAAAAGAAAGATTTCAATGAATAAAATAATTAAGTAAGAAACGCTTTTCCACCACGGGTGCACCAATGTTAACCTAGTACTCTTGGTAATATTCCTATTTTTCCTGTTTAACTATGTCTTCTGCTTCTCATTTGGCGAGGCGGATCTTGTGAGGCCTGACTCACACCTCTTTCCAAATAAGCTTTTTTTTTCTAAGTTTTTTTTTTTTTTTTTGATGTGGACTATTTTAAGGTCTTTGCTTCTGTTCCTTATGTGCTAATGAGGTATGTGGGATCTTAGCCCCCTGCACTGGAAGGCAGTCTTAACCACTGGACTGCTAGGCAAGTCAAACTTTCTTCATAGGTTTGGATAAGTTTTCCTTTCGTATAAGCACTTTGCAAACTGACTGCAAGACACAGGAAGATGATTTGGAAAGACAATCAGCAACAAAGGATCCCCAGACTGAGACCCTGGACAGAGGGCAATGTCAAGGAAGAAGGAGCTGACTGACAGCAGAGGGTGGGAGTGACCTTTCTTGCTTTCTAGGCAAGAAACATGGAGTGTCCTTGTCATTAAGTCTGGGAAACCTAGCACTTAGTTTGTATTATAATGCAAGCAAAACAAATACTCTGTCCCACTGACACTCAGCATAAGCCCGTATATCACATCTCACAGCCAGGAAAACAACCCAAAAAACAGTGTGCACCTTGATATAAACCCACAACAGCAGACCATCCAGTTTTAGATCTGGTCCCCCAAACAAACCAAACCTTGAACTTTTCGTGTAAGTTGCCAAGGTCTGGAAATAAGATTTCAGTGAACAGGGGCTTCCCTGGTGGTCCACTGGGCAAAGAGTCTGCCTTGCAGTGCAAGGGACTCTGGTTGGATTCCTGTCCCAGGAGGATCCCACGTGCCACAGAGCAGCTGGACCCGTGTGTCCAATTACGAGCCAGAGCTCTGGAGCGCATGCGCCCAGAGCCAGTGCTCTGCAACAAGAGGCCGCTGCAACTGGAGGCTGACACAGGCCAAAGAATAAAGATGGATGAAAATAAATAAAAAGCCAATAAAAGAGGCCAAATTAAAAAAAAAAAAAGAAAGATTTCAATGAATAAAATAATTAAGTAAGAAACGCTTTTCCACCACGGGTGCACCAATGTTAACCTAGTACTCTTGGTAATATTCCTATTTTTCCTGTTTAACTATGTCTTCTGCTTCTCATTTGGCGAGGCGGATCTTGTGAGGCCTGACTCACACCTCTTTCCAAATAAGCTTTTTTTTTCTAAGTTTTTTTTTTTTTTTTTGATGTGGACTATTTTAAGGTCTTTGCTTCTGTTCCTTATGTGCTAATGAGGTATGTGGGATCTTAGCCCCCTGCACTGGAAGGCAGTCTTAACCACTGGACTGCTAGGCAAGTCAAACTTTCTTCATAGGTTTGGATAAGTTTTCCTTTCGTATAAGCACTTTGCAAACTCTGAAAATTCCTATAGTAAAGAAATAATTTAGCAGTTCCCGAACTTATGTGGGGGGCTAGAGAGCCTACAAGAGGACAAGCTCTGATGCTACCTGGAAGCTGAATAACCTTGGCAAGTCACTTCAGCGCTGAAGCTTGGTTTCGTGATGTGTGGAACGGTGTGTGTTGCTGGATCACACATAACATGGCAGGTAAACAGCCTCAAAGAGCACCAAGCAAAACAAGCCCCCGCAACAAACACCACTCAGTGCTTAAAACAGAACTGATCCCTTCCCAACATTCCAAATGATGTTAGTTTCTCTGCACCAACTTCCTGCAGGACACTTCCATTTGGGCAAAACAGAATTAAAGCTTTTAAGTCAAGCCATCTCCTAAGACAGAAAGAAAACAAACCCAAGATGATCCCGATTTACATTTTCGTCCCTGCAGTTAGAAGTGAACTGGGGACAAGCTTCAAGTCTGAGCATAAAGTTTCTTTATCTGTAAAATCAGCCACCATACAGAGTTGAGATTCAATTACAAGGCATCATATAAATGTGCACCATTATGTGGGCGCATCTTAGGAGCAGTAACCAGACTTTGCTATACATTCACAAAGACTGAGAATATTGTCCAACAGGGGGAACTTTATACAAATAAACACAGGCACAGGTCCTCACAAAAGACCCTCTAATACAAACAACCTAGTAAAACTCTCTTCTAGCGACACAAAGTGCAAATTTCTGACAACCGCTAAATAGTAAGGCACCTAGGCCCTGGATAAACTGGTTGAACAGTTAATAGAGACGAATACTAGAGACGAGTACTAGTAGGAATCTTTATATTACACTTTTCCAACTATTCATAGTAACGAAGAAAAGTGGCAACACAGATGATACTTATTCATTACCTAATTAAACCGTACAACTGTGGGCCGGGTCCCCCACCCAATCAATTCTCCCATACAGGTGTGACTCACACCAACTATTAAAATGAACACTGGGGGGGCTTCCCTGGTGGTCCAGTGGGTAAGGACACCGCCTTGCAGTGCAAGGGGCGCCGGTTCGATCCCTGGCCTGGGAAGATCCCACGTGCCGCGGAGCGGCTGGACTGATGTGTCCAATCACCGAGCCGGAGCTCTGGAGTGCATGCGCCCAGAGCCGGCGCTCTGCGACAACAGACGCCACCGCGATGGGAGGCCCACAGGAGCCAAAGAACAAAGACGGATGAACACAGAGAAATGAAAGATGAATAGGAGTGGCCTGCCTGCTCCCCTCCCTCCCCAACCTGACCCCCGCCCAAAATAAATAAATAAATCCTAAAAAAAAAATAAAATAAAATAAAATAAACACTGTACTTTGCAGGTTCAACAAGTGTTTTGGAGCCACACGCTTGCCAGGGAATAAGGGTGTTAACACACCAAGCGACTTCTATTTAACAGCAGCGGGGTAGCCACCCGGCTTTGAATTTTCTACAACCTTCCATCCGTTACTGTAGCATTTCTCCGCGGAAACGGGTCTCTCAACCCCACAGCCTGCGCTCCCTGCACTACCAAACAGGAATGCTGTCTGCCTCGTGATGGTACTGTACAAAAGCCTCGGGAACATAAGGAAACTCACGGTAAATGCTATTTTCCACACGGAATTTCTTACTCGCCAACTCCGCAAGTTCACGTTGCACGTTTGTTTCTCCAAACTCTGAAGACCCGAAGGCGGCCCTCGCGGGCCCTGACTCGTCGAGGCCCTCATCAACGGTTAGCACCCTACACCTGAGTGGTATCTCCACCAGGAAGCGCCCTCCTCGGGCCCCTCGGCTCAACTCCCTACACCTGGGCCAGCCGAACCCTGCGCCCCAGCGGCCCGCCCCTCCGCCTGCACGGCCCCGCCAGCACCCCTGCCTTCTAGCCGCACGGGCGGCGCCGGGAACTCGCCGCGCAGCCCCCGCGAGGGTCCGACACGCACCGCCGGGTCCTGGGCTCCGGCCGCCGCGGCCGCTCCGCCCGGGTAAGCCGGACCCCGAACTGGGAGCCACTTCCCACGAACCCGCTCCGGCTTGCTTCGCGGGAGCAGGGCCTGGGCGGGCCCGGGGAGGGATCCGCGGCACCGTGCACTGACCTGCAAGTGACCTGCTTGGTGCTCATGGCGGTGGGTTCGGAGGGCCGTAGTTGAGAGGCCGCTTCTCGCTCCCGCCTCTCGCTCCCGCTGCCGCCGTCGCCGCCGTGGCCCTGCCCATCCCGCGGGGCCGCGTCACGCCGGCGCACGCCGCCGTCTCCGTGCCGCACCCTTGCGGCGCCGGCAGGAAACCTCGCCGCCGTCACAATTGGTTCCGGCCCAGGGAAGAGGCGGAGCCGGCCACCGATCGTTGCACTCCTAAGTTGGGTCTTCCCAAGCGTCCTGGCTAGCCTCCCAGTCCTGCGGGTTTTATCCGGGGCGCCGGCTGTTAGTCCTTACGGTCTGTCCCTTTCTCCATCTGCATTCCTTAGCGACTTCTTGCGGCCTAGAATCACCTCACCCCTCCCGAGGCAGAGCTGCCTCTCCTCTGCGCAACTCCATCCCAAACACTCCCACCACCCACAAGTGCACCCGCTGGACCCCTTACTCAGGCCTGGCCTCAACGGTTCCCGCCAGACCTCACCTCCCACTTAAGGAACTCCTTGGCCTCTCTCCCAGTTACTGTTTTTCAAAATCTCTGCTCTCAGCCCCAGTGCTGGACCTCATTTTCTTTCCATCCTCTATTTCCCGTGGCGGAAACCCAAAGGCGCATTCGTGATACTTTCCTGGGGTTGTCTACAACCGGCTGATCCGCTTCCACACCCGTCTCCAACGCGTCCTTTTCTCTCCGTGTCCATTGCCGCGGTTCCTGTCTGAGCAAACGTCACTCCTTGTCCATGCAGTGGCCACCTAACTCGTCTTCGGCTCCTGCCCTTTTCTAGTCTGCCACACAAAACCTGTTTTTAAAACATAAAAATCGATCTTGTTATTCACCTCTTATTGACCCTTCAATGGGTCAATGGTTTCCCATTGCTTTTTTCAAGATTTAGTTTTAAATTGTAAACTTCTGAGATACCATAAACTGTGCACAAAATTACAGGTATGCCTCTAAGAAGTTTTTTTTTTTTTTTTAAATTTTGGCCTCTTTTAGTTCTTTCTTTTTTTTTCATCATTGTTTATTCTTTGTCCTTTTGGGCCTCCCATCGCAGTGGCTTCTCTCGTTGCAGAGTACCGGCTCACGGTGCATGTGCTCCAGAGTGCTGGCTCATAACTGGACACACCTGTCCAGCTGCTCCACAGCACGTGGGATCCGGGCCAGGGATCCAACCAGTGCCCCTTGCATTGCAAGGCGAACTTACTCACTGAACCACCAGAAGCCCCTGCATTTTTAGGCTCAATCGCCGCCGTCACAATTGGTTCCGGCCCAGGGAAGAGGCGGAGCCGGCCACCGATCGTTGCACTCCTAAGTTGGGTCTTCCCAAGCGTCCTGGCTAGCCTCCCAGTCCTGCGGGTTTTATCCGGGGCGCCGGCTGTTAGTCCTTACGGTCTGTCCCTTTCTCCATCTGCATTCCTTAGCGACTTCTTGCGGCCTAGAATCACCTCACCCCTCCCGAGGCAGAGCTGCCTCTCCTCTGCGCAACTCCATCCCAAACACTCCCACCACCCACAAGTGCACCCGCTGGACCCCTTACTCAGGCCTGGCCTCAACGGTTCCCGCCAGACCTCACCTCCCACTTAAGGAACTCCTTGGCCTCTCTCCCAGTTACTGTTTTTCAAAATCTCTGCTCTCAGCCCCAGTGCTGGACCTCATTTTCTTTCCATCCTCTATTTCCCGTGGCGGAAACCCAAAGGCGCATTCGTGATACTTTCCTGGGGTTGTCTACAACCGGCTGATCCGGCTTCCACACCCGTCTCCAACGCGTCCTTTTCTCTCCGTGTCCATTGCCGCGGTTCCTGTCTGAGCAAACGTCACTCCTTGTCCATGCAGTGGCCACCTAACTCGTCTTCGGCTCCTGCCCTTTTCTAGTCTGCCACACAAAACCTGTTTTTAAAACATAAAAATCGATCTTGTTATTCACCTCTTATTGACCCTTCAATGGGTCAATGGTTTCCCATTGCTTTTTTCAAGATTTAGTTTTAAATTGTAAACTTCTGAGATACCATAAACTGTGCACAAAATTACAGGTATGCCTCTAAGAATTTTTTTTTTTTTTTTAAATTTTGGCCTCTTTTAGTGCTTTCATTTATTTTCATCCATCTTTATTCTTTGGCCTGTGTGGGCCTCCCATCGCAGTGGCTTCTCTCGTTGCAGAGTACCGGCTCACGGTGCATGTGCTCCAGAGTGCTGGCTCATAACTGGACACACCTGTCCAGCTGCTCCACAGCACGTGGGATCCGGGCCAGGGATCCAACCAGTGCCCCTTGCATTGCAAGGCGAACTCTTTACTCACTGAACCACCAGGGAAGCCCCCTCTAAGCATTTTTACCTACGTATATGCTCATGAAACCACCACCTAGATCAATATAAAGAACGTTATCAACATCCCAGAGGCCTTTATGCCACTATCCAGTCAGTACTTCCCACCTTAATTCTCACTTCTACCACCAGGAATGTCTATTGTTCTGACCTTTATGTAAATGAAGTAATTCAGCATGTACTCTCTTGTCTATCTTCTTTAGACCAACATTCCATGAGACCTACCCATGTTGTTACAGACAGTTGTATGTCGTTCAGTTGCAAAGTCTGACTCTGCGACCCAATGGACTGCAGCACACCAGGGGCCCCTGTCCTTCATCTGGAGCTTGCTCAAACTCACGGTCCATTGACTCAGTGATACCATCCAACCATCTTGTCCTCTGTCGTCCCTTCTCCTGACCTCGATCTTTCCCAGCAACAGGGTCTTTTTCACTGAGTCAGCTCTTCACATCAGGGGGACAGAGTATTGCAACTTCAGCATCAGTGCTTCCAATGAATGTTCAGGGTTGATTTCCTTTAGTATTGACTAGTTGGATCTCCTTCCTGTCCATGGGACGCCCAAGAGTCTTCTTTTGACTACTGTAAAAATATTGTCCTCCGATGAATGAACATAGTATATACTTCAGTTACTTAGAACTTTGAAATTTCTTTCAGAAACTTAGGAAGAATATTGGAAAATTTGTGGTTTTCAGTGTACAAGTCTTCAGCAACTTTTATTATGTTTATTCTCACATACGTTGGCGAGATTTGTGGATGCATTTTAAGTGATAGTTTTTAAAATGTCCTAATTGTTAGTTGCTTGTTCCATGCTACATTCACCTATTAGTTCTAGTGTTTGTCTTGGATTTTATACACACAATCATGCCATCAACAAATAATGACAGTTTTGTTTTCATTCTGCACATACTTTATTTCTCTTTCCTTACTGCACTGCCTAGAATATTCAGGGGAACCATGAATAGAAGTGGTAATAGGGGACACCTTTGTCTTATTCTTGAGTTCAGGGAAAATAATATTTCATCACTAGTTAAAATGTTGCAGACCACCATAGATCATATATAAAGAAGGGGTTTATCAAGGCGAACTCTTCCTCACTGAACCACCAGGGAAGCCCCCTCTAAGCATTTTTACCTACGTATATGCTCATGAAACCACCACCTAGATCAATATAAAGAACGTTATCAACATCCCAGAGGCCTTTATGCCACTATCCAGTCAGTACTTCCCACCTTAATTCTCACTTCTACCACCAGGAATGTCTATTGTTCTGACCTTTATGTAAATGAAGTAATTCAGCATGTACTCTCTTGTCTATCTTCTTTAGACCAACATTCCATGAGACCTACCCATGTTGTTACAGACAGTTGTATGTCGTTCAGTTGCAAAGTCTGACTCTGCGACCCAATGGACTGCAGCACACCAGGGGCCCCTGTCCTTCATCTGGAGCTTGCTCAAACTCACGGTCCATTGACTCAGTGATACCATCCAACCATCTTGTCCTCTGTCGTCCCCTTCTCCTGACCTCGATCTTTCCCAGCAACAGGGTCTTTTTCACTGAGTCAGCTCTTCACATCAGGGGGACAGAGTATTGCAACTTCAGCATCAGTGCTTCCAATGAATGTTCAGGGTTGATTTCCTTTAGTATTGACTAGTTGGATCTCCTTCCTGTCCATGGGACGCCCAAGAGTCTTCTTTTGACTACTGTAAAAATATTGTCCTCCGATGAATGAACATAGTATATACTTCAGTTACTTAGAACTTTGAAATTTCTTTCAGAAACTTAGGAAGAATATTGGAAAATTTGTGGTTTTCAGTGTACAAGTCTTCAGCAACTTTTATTATGTTTATTCTCACATACGTTGGCGAGATTTGTGGATGCATTTTAAGTGATAGTTTTTAAAATGTCCTAATTGTTAGTTGCTTGTTCCATGCTACATTCACCTATTAGTTCTAGTGTTTGTCTTGGATTTTATACACACAATCATGCCATCAACAAATAATGACAGTTTTGTTTTCATTCTGCACATACTTTATTTCTCTTTCCTTACTGCACTGCCTAGAATATTCAGGGGAACCATGAATAGAAGTGGTAATAGGGGACACCTTTGTCTTATTCTTGAGTTCAGGGAAAATAATATTTCATCACTAGTTAAAATGTTAGGCAAACCAAGAGTTTTTGAAACTATTCTTTATCAAAGAAAGGCAGTTTCTTTATCATTCTAGTTTTTTAAAGACTTTAATAATCAGTGTCTTATTTTCTAAATCAAATCTGTTCCCCCTTTATTGAGAGAATCATACTCTCTCATCCTTTAGTTAATGTATTGAATTATATCGATTAATTTTTGAATGTTAAACTAACCTCAGATTCCTTAGAAATACCCCCGTTAACCATGACATTCTTTCTATAAATCATCAGAGTCTATTTGTTAATACTGTGATTAGGAATTTTGCATCCTTATTCATAAGAAATATTGTTCTATAGTGTTCCTTTGTGACGTCCATGTCAGATCTTGCACTTCAGATATGGTGGCTCATAAAACAAGTTTGAAAGTCTGATCTCTCTTCTGTTCTTTGGAAAAGTCTGTGTAATACAGGTGTCAATTTTTCCTCAAATATGTGGAAGCATTTACCACTGAAGCCATCTCAGCCTGCAGTTTAGGTCATAAGCAGGTTTTTAATTAAGGTTTAATTGCTGTATTACATAGAGGGCTGGGCTTCTGGGGTAGCTCAGTGGTAAAGAATCTGCTTTCCAATGCAGGAGACACAGGTTTGATCCCGAGGTTGTGAAGACCCCCTGGAGTAGGAAATGGCTATTGGCTCCAGTATTCTTGCCTGGGAAATCCCATGGACAGAGGATCCCGGAGGGCTACAGGCTATGACGTTGCCACGAGTTGGACATGACTGAGTATGCATGCACACACATACAGGGCTATTCAGATTTTATCTTCTGTCAGGTTTGGAAAGCTTTTCTTCCCAAATAAAATAGTCCATTTCATTTAAATTATTAAATTTGTTGTCATGGAGTTGTTAGTCTGTTCTTTAAAAAATGATCTGTAATCTCCTTTCATTGCTGTTATTAATGGTATTTTATCTCTTTTTTAAAAATTCATTTTACTAGAAATTTATCAATTTTGTTAATCTTTTCCAAAGAGAAGCTTTTGACTTTGTTCAGTTCCCCTACTGTACATGTTTTTCTGTTTCACTGATTTCTGCTCATACCTTTACTACTTCACTTTTCTATGTTCTTTGAATTCATGTTACTATTATTTAGATCACCAATTCTCAAATGTTCTTCTTTTTTAAGTATTTAAAGCTATAATTTTCTCTCTAAGCACATTGAAACTGTGGTCCACACAAGCTGTCATATTTTCCTTATCATTCAGTTCAAATATTTTCTTTTATTTTTTAATGTATTGAATTATATCGATTAATTTTTGAATGTTAAACTAACCTCAGATTCCTTAGAAATACCCCCGTTAACCATGACATTCTTTCTATAAATCATCAGAGTCTATTTGTTAATACTGTGATTAGGAATTTTGCATCCTTATTCATAAGAAATATTGTTCTATAGTGTTCCTTTGTGACGTCCATGTCAGATCTTGCACTTCAGATATGGTGGCTCATAAAACAAGTTTGAAAGTCTGATCTCTCTTCTGTTCTTTGGAAAAGTCTGTGTAATACAGGTGTCAATTTTTCCTCAAATATGTGGAAGCATTTACCACTGAAGCCATCTCAGCCTGCAGTTTAGGTCATAAGCAGGTTTTTAATTAAGGTTTAATTGCTGTATTACATAGAGGGCTGGGCTTCTGGGGTAGCTCAGTGGTAAAGAATCTGCTTTCCAATGCAGGAGACACAGGTTTGATCCCGAGGTTGTGAAGACCCCCTGGAGTAGGAAATGGCTATTGGCTCCAGTATTCTTGCCTGGGAAATCCCATGGACAGAGGATCCCGGAGGGCTACAGGCTATGACGTTGCCACGAGTTGGACATGACTGAGTATGCATGCACACACATACAGGGCTATTCAGATTTTATCTTCTGTCAGGTTTGGAAAGCTTTTCTTCCCAAATAAAATAGTCCATTTCATTTAAATTATTAAATTTGTTGTCATGGAGTTGTTAGTCTGTTCTTTAAAAAATGATCTGTAATCTCCTTTCATTGCTGTTATTAATGGTATTTTATCTCTTTTTTAAAAATTCATTTTACTAGAAATTTATCAATTTTGTTAATCTTTTCCAAAGAGAAGCTTTTGACTTTGTTCAGTTCCCCTACTGTACATGTTTTTTTCTGTTTCACTGATTTCTGCTCATACCTTTACTACTTCACTTTTCTATGTTCTTTGAATTCATGTTACTATTATTTAGATCACCAATTCTCAAATGTTCTTCTTTTTTAAGTATTTAAAGCTATAATTTTCTCTCTAAGCACATTGAAACTGTGGTCCACACAAGCTGTCATATTTTCCTTATCATTCAGTTCAAATATTTTCTAATTTTAATTCTTTGACCCATAAGTTATGTAGAAGTGTTCTGCTTAATTTCCAAACAACTGAGATTTATCTAGTTATCTTTTCCTCACTGATTTCTAGTGAGGAATTGTCTGTTCTCCTTTTGGTTTGGTCAACACTTGATTTCTACATTTTGAAGCTGTGTTTTTAGGCTCAAATTTAAGACTGTGTTCTTTTTTGTGTGTCATTCATCACTGAGAAGTGTCCCTCTTTGTGCTTAGCTGTATGTGTTAACCTGGGCAGTGTTATATCTGTGAAAAAAAAATGTGTGAGAATGTGTCTAGAAATTCTCCTGTTTAAAAGTAATTAGGGCTTCCCTGGTGGTCCAGTGGGTAAGGACACCTTGCAGTGCAAGGGGCGCTGGTTTGATCCCTGGCCTGGGAAGATCCCATAAGCCGCAGAGTGGCTGGGCCGATGTGCCCAACTACTGAGCCGGAGCTCTGGAGTGCATGTGCCCAGAGTTGGTGCTCTGCAGCCAGAGAGGCCACTGCGATGGGAGGTCCACACAGGTCAAAGAACAAAGAAATAAATGAAAGACCAACAGAAGTGACCAAAAAATAAAAAGAAAGAAAGAAAAAAGCCTGTTCACTTCAACTAGAGAGTAGTCCCTACTCCTTGCAACTAGAGAAGAGCCTGTGGCAGCAATGAAAACCCAGAATAGCCAAAAATAAAAATAAATAAACAAAACTGAAAAAAAAAACCAAAACCAACCATAAAAGTAATTAGAATAAGAGCCTGGAGTGCTGTTCTCATCATATTCTGTAAGGACTGGACATACAAACTACCGACACTGACTCAGCAAGTAGAAAATATGAACAGACTGCCATCAGGAGATTGAATTAGTCATCCAAACACTTCCCATGAAAAGTGCAAAACCAGGGGCTTCACAATGTGTGCATGCTCTGTCGTGTCTGACTCTTTGTGACCCCATGGACTATAGCCCACCAGGCTCCTCTGTCCATGGGATTCTCCAGGCAAGAGTACTGGAGTGGATCGCCATTTTCTTCTCCAGGGGCTCTTCCCAACACAGGGATTGAAACTGCGTCTCGTGCATTGGCGGGTGGATTCTTTACCACTGTCAAGCCTCACTGGTGAATTCTATTGAGTATTCAAAGAAGAATTAACAGATTCTTACAAAAAACAGAAGAGGAGGGACTACCTCCCATTCTGTGAGGCCAGATCTATGCTTTGATACGTAAGAGAACTACAGACCAATATACTTTATAAATAGAAATATTAAAAGCCCTCAGCAAAATACTAGTCACTGGAATGTAGCAGCACAGAGAAAGGATTATACACAATGGCCATGTTAAATTTATCCCTAGACTGCAAGACTGGTTCAACATATGTAAATCAAGCAATGTAATTCACCAAGTAAATAGAAAAAAATAATATGCTCATTTAAACAGATGTGGGAAAACATTTGACAAACTCCAATATCCTTTCATAATAAAAACACTCAAAAGTACTAGGAAGAAAAGACTCCTCTACCAAAGCCCCACAAGTAACATCAGACTCAATGATGAAAGACTGGAAGTCCTCCATCTAAGATCCAACAACAAATAAAGGATGCTCACTCTTAACACATCTATTCAACATTATGCTGGAGTTTCTCAACAGACAATTAAGTAAGAAAAAGAAATAAAATTATTCCGACTGGAAGGGAAGAACTAAAACTATCTCTACCTGCAAATGATATGATCTTGCGTAAAACTCTCAGGACAAAGTACAGTCCTAAGTTTTCATGACACTGAATTAGGCAATAGATTCTTAAATAAAACACTAAAAGCATAAAAAACAAAATAAAAAATGGATAAATTTGACTTCATCAAAATTTTAACAATTTGTGTTTCAAATAATACCATCAATACACAGTTTTTAGAATTTATATAGGATATGGAATATATATATGATATACACCCAGAATATATAAAGAACAACAAAAGTACCCAAAATGATAAAATATATAAAGAACAATTATAAACTCAACAATTTAAAAAAAATGGGTGGGTTTCCCTGGTGGCTCAGGGGTGAAGAGTTTACCTGCCAATGCAGGAGACACGGGTTCAGTCCCTGATCTGGAAGGATCGCACATGCTGTGGAGCAGCTAGGCCTGCGGGTAAAAACTGTTGAGCCTGTGATCTAGAGCCTCGGAGACACAACTATTGAGCCCATACGTTGCAACTACTGAAGCCCGTGAGCCCTAGAGTTTGCAACAAGAGAAGTCACCGCAATAAGAAGCCTGCTCACCTCCACTAGAGAGGAGCCCCCCCTCCCTGCAACTGGAGAGGAGCCTGCAACAGCAGTGAAAACCTAGAATAGCCAAAAATAAAACAAATAAATGAAATGCATTTCTTTAAAAAAAAAAAATGGGCAAAACACTCCAAAGAAGATATACAAATGGTCAACAGGCACGTGAAAAAATGTTCAACATCATTGGTCATTAGGGAAATGCAAATCACAGTGAGGGACATCCCTGGTGGTCCAGTGGCTAAGACTATGCACCCAAATACAGGGGGCTACTGCAGCACCTGGTTGGGGCACTAGATCCCACAGGCTGCAACTAAGAGATCACAAACCACAACTGTAAGATCCCTTGTGCAGACACTAAGACGTGGAGCAGCCAAATAAATACATAAATAACCCACAATGAGACACTACTTTGAAACCACTAGAGTGGTTAAAACAAAAAATACGGACAATAACAAGTGATGATGTGTAGAAATGGGAACCCTCTTCAATTGCTAGTAGGACTGGAAAATGATGCATCACTTTGAAAATAACTTTGAAGTTCCTCGAAATATTACACACAGTTAATGTGTGACCCAGAATTTCTACTCTTGGACGTAATCAAGAGAACTGATAACATATCCCCAACAAAGCATCAAAATAAAAATGGATAAATTTGACTTCATAAAAAAAAATTTTAACAATTTTGTGTTTCAAATAATACCATCAATACACAGTTTTTAGAATTTATATAGGATATGGAATATATATATGATATACACCCAGAATATATAAAGAACAACAAAAGTACCCAAAATGATAAAATATATAAAGAACAATTATAAACTCAACAATTTAAAAAAAATGGGTGGGTTTCCCTGGTGGCTCAGGGGTGAAGAGTTTACCTGCCAATGCAGGAGACACGGGTTCAGTCCCTGATCTGGAAGGATCGCACATGCTGTGGAGCAGCTAGGCCTGCGGGTAAAAACTGTTGAGCCTGTGATCTAGAGCCTCGGAGACACAACTATTGAGCCCATACGTTGCAACTACTGAAGCCCGTGAGCCCTAGAGTTTGCAACAAGAGAAGTCACCGCAATAAGAAGCCTGCTCACCTCCACTAGAGAGGAGCCCCCACTCCCTGCAACTGGAGAGGAGCCTGCAACAGCAGTGAAAACCTAGAATAGCCAAAAATAAAACAAATAAATGAAATGCATTTCTTTAAAAAAAAAAAATGGGCAAAACACTCCAAAGAAGATATACAAATGGTCAACAGGCACGTGAAAAAATGTTCAACATCATTGGTCATTAGGGAAATGCAAATCACAGTGAGGGACATCCCTGGTGGTCCAGTGGCTAAGACTATGCACCCAAATACAGGGGGCTACTGCAGCACCTGGTTGGGGCACTAGATCCCACAGGCTGCAACTAAGAGATCACAAACCACAACTGTAAGATCCCTTGTGCAGACACTAAGACGTGGAGCAGCCAAATAAATACATAAATAACCCACAATGAGACACTACTTTGAAACCACTAGAGTGGTTAAAACAAAAAATACGGACAATAACAAGTGATGATGTGTAGAAATGGGAACCCTCTTCAATTGCTAGTAGGACTGGAAAATGATGCATCACTTTGAAAATAACTTTGGAAGTTCCTCGAAATATTACACACAGTTAATGTGTGACCCAGAATTTCTACTCTTGGGTACGTAATCAAGAGAACTGATAACATATGCTCACACAAAAACCTGTACAGTAATATGAAACTTGTTTATAGCAGCATTATCCATATAGCCCCACAGTGGAAACGAGCAACCCAAATGTCCACCAACTGAGGCAAGGATACATAAAATGTGGTACCTCTGTACGGTGGAATATTGTTCAGCCCTAAAAACAGATGGACAACCAGTACATGCTATAACATGGATGGACTTAAGCAGTGGTCACTGGGCTGGTGGGAGGGGAGAATGGGGAGTGACTGCTAATAGGTACAAGCTTTCTTTTAGGGGGTGATAAAAATGTTCTAAACTTAGATCAGGTAAACACCACAGAACTGTACACTGTAAATGAATGAAATTTACATGTAAATTTTATCTCAATTTTTTTTAAAGTAAGGAGTATTGAAGACAAAGGAATCCAGCATACAGAGAAAAAGAATTTCATGAAGAAGAAAACCAAAGGAAACAGAGCAAATCCTCAAATTATAATTTATGAAAAATTTCCTGAAATATAAGATACAAAAGTACTCAAAGACCACTCCACAAAATATAACAATAAAAAAGCCAACTCACACAAAACAGATAACAAACCAGTGGGGAGAGGGAAGGGGACAGAATACAATACAAAGGAAGGGGACTAAGAGCAACAACCTTTCAGATATAAAATAACCTGTAAGAAGGACTTCCCTGGTGGCCTAGTGGATGAGCATCCACCTGCCTATGCAGGGGACATGGGTTTGATTCCCGGTCCTGGAAGACTGTACCAGTCGAGGAGCAACTAAGCCTGTGGGCCACAACTACTGAGCCTGTGCTCTAGAGCCCACAGGTGGCAACTACCAAGCCCACAAGCCTAGAGCCCATGCGCCGCAACAAGAGAAGCCACCACGTTGAGAAGCCTGCGCACTGAAAGGAAGAGCAGCCCCCGCTCGCTCAGCAAGAGGAAGCCTTGGCAAAGCAATGAAGTCCCAGCCAGTCAAATAAAACTAAAATAAAGCTATAAGAAAGTCATGGGCTAAGCCTTTTGTTTTGGCCAAACAAAAAAATACTGAGCCTATGCTCCTAGTTACTCAGAAAAAATTTTCTACTCTTGGTACGTAATCAAGAGAACTGATAACATATGCTCACACAAAAACCTGTACAGTAATATGAAACTTGTTTATAGCAGCATTATCCATATAGCCCCACAGTGGAAACGAGCAACCCAAATGTCCACCAACTGAGGCAAGGATACATAAAATGTGGTACCTCTGTACGGTGGAATATTGTTCAGCCCTAAAAACAGATGGACAACCAGTACATGCTATAACATGGATGGACTTAAGCAGTGGTCACTGGGCTGGTGGGAGGGGAGAATGGGGAGTGACTGCTAATAGGTACAAGCTTTCTTTTAGGGGGTGATAAAAATGTTCTAAACTTAGATCAGGTAAACACCACAGAACTGTACACTGTAAATGAATGAAATTTACATGTAAATTTTATCTCAATTTTTTTTAAAGTAAGGAGTATTGAAGACAAAGGAATCCAGCATACAGAGAAAAAGAATTTCATGAAGAAGAAAACCAAAGGAAACAGAGCAAATCCTCAAATTATAATTTATGAAAAATTTCCTGAAATATAAGATACAAAAGTACTCAAAGACCACTCCACAAAATATAACAATAAAAAAGCCAACTCACACAAAACAGATAACAAACCAGTGGGGAGAGGGAAGGGGACAGAATACAATACAAAGGAAGGGGACTAAGAGCAACAACCTTTCAGATATAAAATAACCTGTAAGAAGGACTTCCCTGGTGGCCTAGTGGATGAGCATCCACCTGCCTATGCAGGGGACATGGGTTTGATTCCCGGTCCTGGAAGACTGTACCAGTCGAGGAGCAACTAAGCCTGTGGGCCACAACTACTGAGCCTGTGCTCTAGAGCCCACAGGTGGCAACTACCGAAGCCCACAAGCCTAGAGCCCATGCGCCGCAACAAGAGAAGCCACCACGTTGAGAAGCCTGCGCACTGAAAGGAAGAGCAGCCCCCGCTCGCTCAGCAAGAGGAAGCCTTGGCAAAGCAATGAAGTCCCAGCCAGTCAAAAATAAAACTAAAATAAAGCTATAAGAATATACTGTACAATGTGGGACTAGAGCCAATATTTTAGAATAACTATAAATGGACTACAGCCTTTAAAAAGTAGTTCTGTAAGTTAAAAAAATATGAGAACATACCACAAGCCTGAATTGTGCTCGGTCACTCAGCCATGGCGACTCTTTGCAGCCCCGTGGACTGCAGCCCGGCAGGTTCCTCTGTCTTTGGGATTCTCCAGGCGAGACTACTGAAATGGGTTGCCATGCCCTTCTCCAGGACAAGCCTGCATGAATCCATCCAAAAAAACAACATCATGACATATAATAATAAAATTATGAACCTTTGTAAGGAAAGAAATATTCTTTGGGCGTACCCAAAGCAGAAGCATGTGTGTTTAGGCAGAAAAACACACGAGTCATAGGAGAAAAGACAATAAATTAGTTTGTCATCGGACTTTTGACAGCAGTGCTTTATACTAGGAGAAAATGGAATAACACGTTAAAGAAAATGTGAGCCAAGGGTTTCCTATCCAGCAAACCTGAGCTGCAGGTATAAAGAGCAGAGATAAATCATCGACATACAAGAACTGAGAATGTTCCTCCTAAGAGTGCTTCCTGCAGAACTTTCTCTAGAATCAACTTCAGACAGTCCTAATCGCTAGAGAGTGACGAAGGACGAACACAGAGCACGGGGAGAGGCTGGTGGGTAAGACGAAGCCTCGGCGAGGGGCAGAGGGGAGATGCGATTGTTACTCCGGTGGATGCTCCGACAGCGAAGATACAGGACCAACCATGTGAGTGCAAGACTGTACAAAAGTTCGAGGATTGGGCCTAGTGGATGCGCATCCACCTGCCTATGCAGGGGACATGGGTTTGATTCCCGGTCCTGGAAGACTGTACCAGTCGAGGAGCAACTAAGCCTGTGGGCCACAACTACTGAGCCTGTGCTCTAGAGCCCACAGGTGGCAACTACCGAAGCCCACAAGCCTAGAGCCCATGCGCCGCAACAAGAGAAGCCACCACGTTGAGAAGCCTGCGCACTGAAAGGAAGAGCAGCCCCCGCTCGCTCAGCAAGAGGAAGCCTTGGCAAAGCAATGAAGTCCCAGCCAGTCAAAAATAAAACTAAAATAAAGCTATAAGAATATACTGTACAATGTGGGACTAGAGCCAATATTTTAGAATAACTATAAATGGACTACAGCCTTTAAAAAGTAGTTCTGTAAGTTAAAAAAATATGAGAACATACCACAAGCCTGAATTGTGCTCGGTCACTCAGCCATGGCGACTCTTTGCAGCCCCGTGGACTGCAGCCCGGCAGGTTCCTCTGTCTTTGGGATTCTCCAGGCGAGACTACTGAAATGGGTTGCCATGCCCTTCTCCAGGACAAGCCTGCATGAATCCATCCAAAAAGACAACATCATGACATATAATAATAAAATTATGAACCTTTGTAAGGAAAGAAATATTCTTTGGGCGTACCCAAAGCAGAAGCATGTGTGTTTAGGCAGAAAAACACACGAGTCATAGGAGAAAAGACAATAAATTAGTTTGTCATCGGACTTTTGACAGCAGTGCTTTATACTAGGAGAAAATGGAATAACACGTTAAAGAAAATGTGAGCCAAGGGTTTCCTATCCAGCAAACCTGAGCTGCAGGTATAAAGAGCAGAGATAAATCATCGACATACAAGAACTGAGAATGTTCCTCCTAAGAGTGCTTCCTGCAGAACTTTCTCTAGAATCAACTTCAGACAGTCCTAATCGCTAGAGAGTGACGAAGGACGAACACAGAGCACGGGGAGAGGCTGGTGGGTAAGACGAAGCCTCGGCGAGGGGCAGAGGGGAGATGCGATTGTTACTCCGGTGGATGCTCCGACAGCGAAGATACAGGACCAACCATGTGAGTGCATGAGAGGGAGATGGGGAGAGTCTGCGCAAAAATAAAAAGATAAAACCTCTGATTGTGATGAGAGGTGGGGGTCTTGTTACTCTTGAGATCGTGTCAAGCGGGATACAGCTACACCTGCACCCTCGAGATATTCAGTGTGGAGGAGAGATGCATGTGTACAGAAGAGATTAGGCAGGAACACTCGTCCTGAACTTGAAGTGGAAATAGCATTAGTCTTTGCTTTGCATGTGAGTGTGCACCTGTTTTATCCTGAAAACATCAAGAAAAGATCAAGAAACCATAAAGGAAAACTTTAGAAAAGAATGCTAGCATATTATTAAAAATGTTTATTAAGACATGGTTCCTCCATTTCTCTCCGTGGGGCTAAAACCAGCTACCTCTTGGTACTGGGGTCATCAAGAGGAGCATGTTTCCAGTGAACGGGGGCGGTGGCCTATATGAATAATGAACAATCTCAGATCCCTGTCACCTGAGCTAGGTGTTTAGCTATAACCTGGCTGCCTTCACTGTAACAGGAGAAGGTTGACTGAAATGATTTCTGTGAGTCTGCTGATCATTCCGTACTATGACAGTGAACGTGTGCTTTTCTGCATTTCAGCATGCTGTAATGTTTCTGAATGCAACGGTAGAGCACTTTTCTGAAGCACTTTTACCTGCCACACCACCTTCTCTGTGAGTCTTCTGTCTACGATGGCTCTTCTGTGAATCCACAGGCATCAGTAAAGGGCTGGCTGGCTGAAGTATGTTGCAACCAAACTCTGGAATCCTCTGCAGGCATCTGGTATGCTGAGCTGGACCCAGACAAGTGATGCTGTGAAGAAGTTTCCAAGGCCCTTTAAGCAATATACAGTAAATAGATTATTAACAAAACCTGGTATAACTGTCTAGCTAACATCGACATACAAGAACTGAGAATGTTCCTCCTAAGAGTGCTTCCTGCGGGAAATCCTCGATTTGGACGAACACAGAGCACGGGAGAGGCTGGTGGGTAAGACGAAGCCTCGGCGAGGGGCAGAGGGGAGATGCGATTGTTACTCCGGTGGATGCTCCGACAGCGAAGATACAGGACCAACCATGTGAGTGCATGAGAGGGAGATGGGGAGAGTCTGCGCAAAAATAAAAAGATAAAACCTCTGATTGTGATGAGAGGTGGGGGTCTTGTTACTCTTGAGATCGTGTCAAGCGGGATACAGCTACACCTGCACCCTCGAGATATTCAGTGTGGAGGAGAGATGCATGTGTACAGAAGAGATTAGGCAGGAACACTCGTCCTGAACTTGAAGTGGAAATAGCATTAGTCTTTGCTTTGCATGTGAGTGTGCACCTGTTTTATCCTGAAAACATCAAGAAAAGATCAAGAAACCATAAAGGAAAACTTTAGAAAAGAATGCTAGCATATTATTAAAAATGTTTATTAAGACATGGTTCCTCCATTTCTCTCCGTGGGGCTAAAACCAGCTACCTCTTGGTACTGGGGTCATCAAGAGGAGCATGTTTCCAGTGAACGGGGGCGGTGGCCTATATGAATAATGAACAATCTCAGATCCCTGTCACCTGAGCTAGGTGTTTAGCTATAACCTGGCTGCCTTCACTGTAACAGGAGAAGGTTGACTGAAATGATTTCTGTGAGTCTGCTGATCATTCCGTACTATGACAGTGAACGTGTGCTTTTCTGCATTTCAGCATGCTGTAATGTTTCTGAATGCAACGGTAGAGCACTTTTCTGAAGCACTTTTACCTGCCACACCACCTTCTCTGTGAGTCTTCTGTCTACGATGGCTCTTCTGTGAATCCACAGGCATCAGTAAAGGGCTGGCTGGCTGAAGTATGTTGCAACCAAACTCTGGAATCCTCTGCAGGCATCTGGTATGCTGAGCTGGACCCAGACAAGTGATGCTGTGAAGAAGTTTCCAAGATGAGAGAAAAACACACATTTCAAAGCAATATACAGTAAATAGATTATTAACAAAAACCTGGTATACAGCACAGGGAGCTCTATCCAATACTCTGTAATGGCCTATATGGGTTAAGAATCTAAAACCGAAAAAAAGAACAGTAGACATATGTATTCATATATGGACAACTGATTCATTTTGCTCTGTACCTGAAACTAACACACTTATAAATAAATCAACTATACTCTAATAAAATATGTAAAAACCCAGTATACAGTATAACAACATTAGGGTTTGAAAAAAGTATGTGGAAATATTCATTTATTTTACCTTTGACTTTTCTCCTGGGACTACAATACCGTGGGTGGAAAAATGTCATGAGAAACGGGGACATTCCTTTATTTTCTGTATGTTTTGTTCGTCTGCTTAAAATTATTTTAAAGCTGAAGAAGAATAAAGTGCACAGAGTAAAACGTACGGAGTCACGAATTTTTACAAACTGAACACTGTCAGGTCGACACCACCTAGATAGTGTATCAGCACAACCCCAGACCCCGCCTCACGCCCTCCCCCAGGCGGGAGTAGTCACCACCTCAGGTAATAACTACCCCTATTCCTGTGCTGTCAATTTTTTATGAGCAAGATTCCTTCCGCAATATTTATTTTCTGCAGAAAAATAACCTCAGCGTAAGGATTCCGTGTATTTATTCAAGACCTAAACAAGATAATAACCTATTCTAGAAAACCAAAAGTAAAAATTGGTTCCCTAACTCTAAGAAGCTCACAGACGTGAAGTCACAGCTCTGGTGGAAACAAATCGTGTTCAGTCGCTCAGCCGTGTCCAACTCTCTGGGACCCCAAGGACAGCAGTGCTCCCTGTCCTTCTCTGTCTCCTAAGGGTTGCTCAAACTCCTGTCCTCTGAGAAACAGATACAGTGCTGCCAACACAAGGGAGCCCTGGCGGAAGCTGAGGAAGGTTTCAGAGAAAAGCAGGGCTTTGCAGAATAAAGAGGAGCTGGACATGGACAGCTGAAAACATCCACAGGCTAGAAAGACACGTTGTGAACACAAGTAAAGTAGCTCTTTAAGACACTGGCTTACGGGGAGGCCTGGTTACAGGTTAACCCTAGAGGCTTGGCTTGAAGCCGCTGTCACAGTGACATCATGGCTATCAGGTTACTCAGATGCAGGGCATTTGCTGGGTGCCTGATGAGGAGAAGGAAGTTCTGGGGCGCTGGTGCCTGCCTGCCCGGCAGAGGTGGAGGGGAGCCATGCAGTGCCCAGAGGCCAGGAATCCGCCCATCATTAAGTTCAACCACTGTCAGAAGTGCATCTACTGCTTCGCCATGCCGCGGCGCTGCCCCCTCTGCCAGCAGGACGTGGGCTCTGGGAAGCTGGAGGAAGCACCCGTCAGCATCTCTGATCCGTTCAGCAACGGCCATCAGGAAAAGTGCTCCTTCCTCCTCAGGCCGACTCAAGGGACGTTTCTCAGGTACAGGGTTATAAGGCCTGCCTGGGACTCTGCCAAGTTTCCCTTTTCTCTGTTTCAGGCACTTCGACTGTCTTCTTCTAACATGTATTGTACAGTGGGAGACTGGGTGGATAGTCTTTTCAGTGTTTTGCTGTTAAATCCTAAAATGTAGGCCTATTTATTTCATAAGGATAGAAGGCTGCACACTTTCCTGGGGGCTTCTCAGGCGGCTCACGGGTAAAGAATCCACCTGCCAATGCGGGAGACAGGACGATCCCCTGAAGGAGGAAATGGCAACCCACTCCAGTATTCTAGACTGGAGAATGCCATGGACAGAGGAACCTGTCAGGCTACAGTCCAAGGGGTCACAAAGAACTGAACACTCAAGTGTGAGGGGTCAGAAATATACCTATGACTGATTTGGGATTATGTATAGCTGTAAACAACAAAACTCTGTAAAATACGTATAACAATAACTTCGCTGTACACCTGAAACTAATGTAACATTGTAAACCAAGTATATTCCAATTAAAAAAAAAAAAAAGAATTGGACACAACTTAGTGTCCACGACTCAGCAACAACATACTTTCCTGGAATGGTAAGTGCAAGAATATAGGAAGGTCAAACCTGTTACACAATTTTAAGAGAGAAGAATCGATAGACTGGAGATTTCTTTTTAACTCATAGATTCCATGCTAAGAGGCTCAGTGGGGAAATGACCCAGTAACTCATCTCATGAAAATAATGACTTTGAGTTAGTTTGTAACATTTATGACAAGAAAGTACCCTGCACAGAGCCTGAGGAATGCACACTTACAAACCATTTTCCAGGGAGGAGCATGAAATTGAGAGACACTGGAGATGCCACCTGGATTTAAGATCAAAACACATGATGGTGCCTTCTCGGGGTCCCGAGTTCACAGGTGGAACTGGAACTGGCCCCACACAAGTCAGGGTTCAAGAGAAGAGCGGGGCTGCATGACAGGGTGAGATTGGGAGCTGTGTCCTGCCCACCGTCGCCGAACAAGGCCCAGACACGCCTGCCTCCTGAGTCCCTCATGCCTTCAAAGGCTGGTTTAGGATTAGAAAGCTGGAGTTGACTGTTACTTTGCTTGCTAATTCCCTTAATCAATGTCCCTCCTGTCCCTACGAGGGCGGAATGAGCTGACGTGTGTAAGAGGCAGTGGTCACACCTGAGGGGCATAACAGTCTGCACCCCGATCCTTCCTCGGCGGGGCTGCGGGATGCAGAGGGGAGCGGGCAGCCAACGACACCAGGGAGCCCCTGATTTCTCCTCTTGATTCAGACCAGCTCCAGGACCGTCTCCCAGCCTCTGGCCCCTCATCTGTAAAATGAGGATCCCTTGGCCTTGCAGAGTTCTGGGCGTCTGGATAAGGCCTGGAAAGCTGGCCCAGGTGGCAGGCCCGGTGCTGAACCCCACACCCCTTCCCGTCCCATTCTCTTCACACTCAGCTTGGAATGTGACTGCCAGAACCTTCCTCTCTGCCTTAACCCGAATTATGAAACCCAGTGAACAAGCTGCAGTGGTGCTGCCCAGAAATGACACAACTCGTGGCAGGCTTCCAGGCCGGCCCCTGAAAAGCCTCCATGTCTTCTGTGATGTGGCGTGACCACGACGGGCCTGGCCTCCCTTGGCCGCGGCAGAGAGGAGCTGGTGGTGGGGAAACAGGTCATATTAGAGGCACCTTCCTATCTCCTCAGGCTCTCAGGCCAGGAACTGAAGAACCCAAGGAGCCCCTGCCCACCAGGCCCTCCAAGGCCACAATCCAGACGACTGCCTTCCCTCCCACCCTATTTCTAAACCATCAAGGTCGGCTCTCACAGCTCGCCTTGAGACAGTTTCATCTGCTTGATAAAAGAGAACCAGCAGTGACTCCAGGAGTCGCTGAGGCTCTGTTCTCGCCAGATGAAGCTCCCCAGGGCTGCCGCATATGGCTGTGCAGGCTGCGGACTGCACAAGGGCCCCTGCCAAGGCACGGGAACGCGGCCTGTGTTCCACTCATCCTGGGCAGAGCTGCACCTGCAGGAAGAAGGGTCACTTTTTCTTCCTTTGTACAAAAGTGTCCTATGGGGTAGGGGTGGCCCTGGGCCTGGCCCTCTCCCATGCTTCTGTGACACTTCGACATCTATTGAAAACCTATTCAGCTATAAAGGTTCTCTCTGGAAGCAAGCAGGGTGAGATTGGGAGCTGTGTCCTGCCCACCGTCAACAGCCAGGTGAGCCCTCTGAACTTTTTTCCTCTTGATTCCCAAAGGACGGCGGAATGAGCTGCGTGTGTAAGAGGCAGTGGTCACACCTGAGGGCATAACAGTCTGCACCCGATCCTTCCTCGGCGGGGCTGCGGGATGCAGAGGGAGCGGGCAGCCAACGACACCAGGAGCCCCTGATTTCTCCTCTTGATTCAGACCAGCTCCAGGACCGTCTCCCAGCCTCTGGCCCCTCATCTGTAAAATGAGGATCCCTTGGCCTTGCAGAGTTCTGGGCGTCTGGATAAGGCCTGGAAAGCTGGCCCAGGTGGCAGGCCCGGTGCTGAACCCCACACCCCTTCCCGTCCCATTCTCTTCACACTCAGCTTGGAATGTGACTGCCAGAACCTTCCTCTCTGCCTTAACCCGAATTATGAAACCCAGTGAACAAGCTGCAGTGGTGCTGCCCAGAAATGACACAACTCGTGGCAGGCTTCCAGGCCGGCCCCTGAAAAGCCTCCATGTCTTCTGTGATGTGGCGTGACCACGACGGGCCTGGCCTCCCTTGGCCGCGGCAGAGAGGAGCTGGTGGTGGGGAAACAGGTCATATTAGAGGCACCTTCCTATCTCCTCAGGCTCTCAGGCCAGGAACTGAAGAACCCAAGGAGCCCCTGCCCACCAGGCCCTCCAAGGCCACAATCCAGACGACTGCCTTCCCTCCCACCCTATTTCTAAACCATCAAGGTCGGCTCTCACAGCTCGCCTTGAGACAGTTTCATCTGCTTGATAAAAGAGAACCAGCAGTGACTCCAGGGAGTCGCTGAGGCTCTGTTCTCGCCAGATGAAGCTCCCCAGGGCTGCCGCATATGGCTGTGCAGGCTGCGGACTGCACAAGGGCCCCTGCCAAGGCACGGGAACGCGGCCTGTGTTCCACTCATCCTGGGCAGAGCTGCACCTGCAGGAAGAAGGGTCACTTTTTCTTCCTTTGTACAAAAGTGTCCTATGGGGTAGGGGTGGCCCTGGGCCTGGCCCTCTCCCATGCTTCTGTGACACTTCGACATCTATTGAAAACCTATTCAGCTATAAAGGTTCTCTCTGGAAGCAAGCAGGGACTTCACTTGATTTCCTGCTGTGTCACGGGCCCTTTACTACAAACGACAGGCCCGTGGTTGACATCTGTTACTTGACTGAGACACAGCTGAAAGACAGGAAGGAGGCTGGGGGTGGGGGCCGACGCTGGGTATTCAGGCGGAAACCGAAGCTGCACACACAGGCAGCGCACATCTGGGGCCAGTGCCGTGACCGGCCACCCAAGGCATAACTGTCTTTCCCAGCTTCCTTCTCAGCCTCTGAACTTGCAGGGTCACAGAAAACTCAGTGGCTGCAACGACACGACCTGGGGAGACTGCTCGGAAGAAGAAAGTGAAAGTGCTAACGTGCTAGTCGCTTAGTCGTTGCCCAACTCTTTGAGACCCCTTGGACTCTAGCCCACCAGGCTCCTCTGTCCGTGGGATTTTCCAGGCAAGAATATTGGAGTGAGTTGCCATTTCCTCCTCCAGGGGATCTTCCCAACTCAGGGATGAAACCCAGGTCTCCTGCATTGCAGGCGGACTCTTTACTGTCTGAGCCACCAGGGAAGACACACTGAAGAAGCCGGGCGGCCATCTGTGTCCTTGGGCATTTTAAAGCCCAGGACGGCCTGCGTTTATCCAGCCCTGTGTTCTAACAAAGGAGCTCTGCCATTGAAAAATGACCTGGTTCACATGACAGCGCCATGTGGTAGCACTCAATAGGCATTTTATTCTAACAACTAGCTTGCTAGGAGGCTTTTGCTATTTCTATCTTAAAAGTGAGAAAATCTCAGGGAGAGTGAGTGATGACTGGTACCATACCTGGAGCTTAAATTACCTGGAGTTGAGACCCTGATGCTGGGAAAGAGTGAGGGCAGGAGAAGGGGGCAACAGTGGATGAGATGGTTGGATGGCATCACTGACTCAACGGACGTGAGCTTGAGCAAACTCCAGTGAAGAAAAGAGGAGCCTGGCGTGCTGGAGTCCCAGGGGTCACAGAGTTTGACATGACTAAACAATTGAACAACAAAATGTCTAATGCACAGTGTTGGGTGAAGAATAATTTCAGGAAAGAAGGGCTGCCCAGGAAAACCAACTGTGGCCACAGGCTTCAAGCAATGGGCTGAATTAGTTTCAGAGGTCCCACTCGAGACCTTCTCACCCATGCTGGCCTGAGGAACAACAGGCTGCCTCCTCACACCCCAGGAGGAAGGAGCAAGGCGCTTCCTCGACAGCTGCCCCCGGGTAGGCCCCTCTGCCTCAGAGCCAGGTGTCAGGCTGACCACATGCCCCAGCAGGGCTGGCCTTCCAGCACACTGACCTATAGAACTGGAGGCCAAGACAATCCAGAGCGGGCACGGGGCAGTGGTTTCCACCTCACGTGTTTTCTCAGTGTTTCCACTAACCTGGCTGCTGGTGCCGAGTTCTGGCACCAACCAAGGGGCAAGGTTCATCGCTCTTCACCTACCTTAAATATCAACTCTACTGGCTAAACATGTGCTCATGAGAGGACTGGAACACACTTGTTTCTTTCAGGGAGTACGACGGAAAGTCTGATCTTCACGTGGGAATAACCAACACGAACGGTAAGTGCATTTTCACGGCTTAACAAGTTCCCACGATGCCCAGTTAAGAGCATAGTGTTACTAGAGAAAAAAGCACTGTGGGAGCATTGCTCCGTCGCTGAAAGCTCTCAAATACCTTAAAACATGAACACCATCACCAACCCTGTATGTGTTTTGTTAGTTTTTAAAACTAACAAGTTTCAGACGTCCAGAGGTTGAGTTGTCCAAATCCTTATCCTGCAGTAGAAGCACACGCTCCTTCTGCTCCCAAAGCTATAGTTGGTCCATTGCCACTGGGTGCTCACTGTCCAGGGTTTCCAGGGGCTAGGGATAAACCAGGTGGCGGGGCATAGCACCTCAACATGTGGTGGGACCTCGGAAGGTCTGCTTTAAAAAACTGAAAAGGCTGACGTGATGAACAGACACTGAGGACTGGGTTTTGCATGCGGTGACTGGCATGAGCAGTCAAGTCTGCACCGGTCTTTGTCAGGAGAAATCTGCCACTCATTTAAGGAAACCAGACAAACTCCTCTGCAAATAGAGAACTTCAACAAAAATCCGTGGAGCTGGTCACCCCAAGCCCTCTTACCGTCTGGTTTCTCTGGGGCAACCTCGGGTGCTGAGGGCAGGGGAGGCAGAGCCTCCCTGAACCAGGGGCGTGCAAGAGCTCAGGGACAGCCGACAGGAAGTGCGGCCTGGGTTTCTGTGGGGTGAGGGTACCAGGGGGCTGCAGTCCCCCTGAAGTTACCGGTGCGGTGACGCTGTCCTGATGCCCCTGCATGACTGGTTTTGGTGGCAGGAGTTGTGTATAACTATACGGTACACGGTGTCCAGAGAGACGTGGCGGGCTGGGAGCAGAGTGTGAGTGTCCCACTCCTGAGGCCGGACCTGCTTGGACTGCTGGACCAGTGGGACAAGTACCTGGAGGACTTCTCCGCCACAGGGGCCTGGCTGCCTCACAGGTAGGACAGGGCCCTCTCTCAGCACCGGGGCGATCCCGGCTCACGGAGGACGCTGAGCTGCACCAAGATCCATGCTGAGCCCCCCAGGCAGGAGCATCTGTAATAGAATTAAGCAGGGGTTGAATGACTCGGGTTTTCGGCAGAGGTGAGCCAGCACACGACGACCCGACCAAACCACAGCACCCTAAGAGCTTGGAAGAGGACCAGACCTTAGCACTCGAGGTATTGTACTTATTGGACTAGGTGTTTTTACCCACTTGATGTTTAACGGGCTTCCCTGGTGGCTCAGTGGTAAAGAATCCGCTCGCAGTGCAGGAGACGCAGGAGATGTGGGTTCAGTTCCTGGTTGGGGAAGATTATCTGGAGGAGGAAATGGCTACCCACTCCAGTATTCTTGCCTGGGTGACCCCATGGACAGAGGAGCCTGAGGGGGCGGGGTTCTAAGGTTTACGGATGGCAAGATATGACTGAGCAACTAAACACACACAAGATATTTAATACAAACACCAAAATCCACTGTCTTATGTTTCCTTAAAACAAAAAAATTTAAACGACGTTCAAAATGCAAACCCATGTAAAGCTCCCCTCTTTTAACTTTCAGCTCTTTTTAAATTAGCTTCTCGATTCTTTGCCCTGTCATCGCTGTAGAAGAGGTACAGCAATGCTTGTAGACTTAAACTGATCTGACGTGTCCCTTGAAATAAGTGTAGGTACTACTGTTTAGTTGCTCAGTTGTGTTTGCCTCTTTGTGGCCTGCTGGGCTGTAGCCTGCCAGGCCCCTCTGTCCATAGGATTTCCCAGGCAAGCATACTAGAGGGGTAGCTATTTCCTTCTCCCCAGGCTCCTCCCCACCCAGGGACTGAACTAGTGTTTCCTGTCCTGGCAAGTGGATTCTTCACCACTGAGCCACCTGAGAAGCCCTTAGACACTGTGAGGTATCCTAAGATACAGAATTCTACTTCTGAAATCTAGAATTTCAGGGCAGTTAAGTTCCTCAGACTGGGGCTTAGTTGCAAGCTAAGTCACCACTCTGGACAGTGAGTCCCATGGCCCCAGATATGCCCAGTGTCCCTCAGAACCGCCCCTCTGGCGGCTCTGCCGTCAAGGGGGCCAGCCCAGGCAGGGGCCCAGCTCGCAGAGTGGCGAACGCGCCAGAAGGCCTCGGGCAGCTCCGGGCTAACCCTGTCTTCTCGACACCCTTGCCCGTAAGGTACGAGGAGGAACACCACAACTGCTACACCTACGCCCTCACGTTCGTAAACTGCGTCCTGGCCACCGAGGGCGAGGCGCGGCTGGGCCGAGACGAGTTCACCGAGAGGTTCGTGGTCCCGAGGACGAGGAAGGCTTCCAAGTACATCACGCTCTACCGCGCGATAGAAGAGCGGGGCTTCTATGTCACCGACCCTGTGGCTCCCCACAGCTCGCGTCCGGGAAGTGGCGGGTGCTGAGCGAGCGTGGCACCTGAGAGCAGACGGGACATCAGGGGGTTCCTGTCTAGAAGAATCACTCGGTCTCTATATGCCTCCAACTGAGGTCAATAAAAAAGAGGTGTGGATGGATGAAAATAGAAAAACGAAAGACTAATAGAAGTGGCCTGCCCGCCCCCCTCCCTCCCCAACCCGCGCCTCCATTGTTTTAACACACACAAGATATTTAATACAAACACCAAAATTGTTAAACTTGACGTTCAAAATGCAAACCCATGTAAAGCTCCCCTCTTTTAACTTTCAGCTCTTTTTAAATTAGCTTCTCGATTCTTTGCCCTGTCATCGCTGTAGAAGAGGTACAGCAATGCTTGTAGACTTAAACTGATCTGACGTGTCCCTTGAAATAAGTGTAGGTACTACTGTTTAGTTGCTCAGTTGTGTTTGCCTCTTTGTGGCCTGCTGGGCTGTAGCCTGCCAGGCCCCTCTGTCCATAGGATTTCCCAGGCAAGCATACTAGAGGGGTAGCTATTTCCTTCTCCCCAGGCTCCCCCCCACCCAGGGACTGAACTAGTGTTTCCTGTCCTGGCAAGTGGATTCTTCACCACTGAGCCACCTGAGAAGCCCTTAGACACTGTGAGGTATCCTAAGATACAGAATTCTACTTCTGAAATCTAGAATTTCAGGGCAGTTAAGTTCCTCAGACTGGGGCTTAGTTGCAAGCTAAGTCACCACTCTGGACAGTGAGTCCCATGGCCCCA
Source organism: Tragulus kanchil (assembly GCA_022376925.1). Classification (NCBI taxonomy): domain Eukaryota; kingdom Metazoa; phylum Chordata; class Mammalia; order Artiodactyla; family Tragulidae; genus Tragulus; species Tragulus kanchil. The sequence continues at coordinate 223,478,723 of JAIOJX010000030.1, read as the reverse complement.
GATATGCCCAGTGTCCCTCAGAACCGCCCCTCTGGCGGCTCTGCCGTCAAGGGGGCCAGCCCAGGCAGGGGCCCAGCTCGCAGAGTGGCGAACGCGCCAGAAGGCCTCGGGCAGCTCCGGGCTAACCCTGTCTTCTCGACACCCTTGCCCGTAAGGTACGAGGAGGAACACCACAACTGCTACACCTACGCCCTCACGTTCGTAAACTGCGTCCTGGCCACCGAGGGCGAGGCGCGGCTGGGCCGAGACGAGTTCACCGAGAGGTTCGTGGTCCCGAGGACGAGGAAGGCTTCCAAGTACATCACGCTCTACCGCGATAGAAGAGCGGGGCTTCTATGTCACCGACCCTGTGGCTCCCCACAGCTCGCGTCCGGGAAGTGGCGGGTGCTGAGCGAGCGTGGCACCTGAGAGCAGACGGGACATCAGGGGGTTCCTGTCTAGAAGAATCACTCGGTCTCTATATGCCTCCAACTGAGGTCAATAAAAAAGAGGTGTGGATGGATGAAAATAGAAAAACGAAAGACTAATAGAAGTGGCCTGCCCGCCCCCCTCCCTCCCCAACCCGCGCCCCTCCCCCATAAACAAGAGGTGTGGCTTTCCTTTATGTGTATTTCAGCTTACTGCAGTATACGAATTTACAAAACTATTAAAAATGGTTCTGGGTTTTCAAAACTGTAGGTGCTACTACTAATACCCCTTCCCTAGTAGCTCAAGGTCCATGTTACAGCATAACATGGCAGCAGCTGAGTTTATCCGCAGAGCAGTGAAAACTCTTACTATAAATAAACTGGCGCTGAACGAATTGACCTTCAAATGTGAATCCAGAAAGTGGGGATGGTACAGGAGACCTGTACAATTTATTCAGTAAAGAGCTTCATCTCTTCATCTCACTTTTTTTAATAGAAAAAGCACATGGTAACCTTTTAGCAATCAGTATTAGTTTAAAAAAAAAAAAAGAAAAGCAAAGAAAGAAAAAAGATCTCTGAAGCTGGAATTGGGCAGCCTCCTGAACCAGCTTTTCCATGTCTGTGCACACAAATGGGTTGGAAATTCCTCTGTCAGTACGTTTTCCTCTCATCTCCTGGCCTGATGCGAGGAGCTGGGGTCCTGGGGATACCACAGCAATGCACCTCCTCTGCCCACAGCAAGTGCAAAATTCACAAAGGACACAACCAAAGTCTGTCTTCTTTCTCCAGTACCTTCGAGAGGAGGAAGGGACAACCGGGATAGGTAACCATAATGATTGTTAACGAGCACATCAGAATTTTTATACCCAACTAATTCGACTTCAGCCAGTGAGCAAAACATTTCAAAGTTCGTCTCTGGGAAATACTTCTAGAACTCTTTGTTCTTGACCAAACCTGGTATACTATCCACCTAATCTTTTTCCCCAGTGTGGGCAACAACAATGTCTAATTTCTAAAAATACAAACCCATCCTCAAAGTGCCATAATTACTCGGTAATAAAGTCAGTGAAGTGCTGCATTCACTATGCCAGCAAACGTGGAAAACTAGCAGAGGCCACAGGACTTGAAAAGGTCAACCTTTGCTGGATCATGGAGAAAGCCAGGGGATTCCAGAAAATCATCTACTTCTGCATCACTGACTATGCTGAAGCCTGTGAATGTGTGGATCACAACAAGCTGTGGGAAATTCTTCAAGAGATAGAACTATCAGACCATCTTGCCTGTCTCCTTAGAAACCCATATGAGGGTCAAGACACAACAGTTATACCTGGACATGGAACAAATGCCTGGTTCCAGACTGGGAAAGGAGTACATCAAGGCTGTTATATTTAAGTTGCATGCAGAGAACATCATGTGAAAGGCCAAGATGGATCAATCACAAGCTGGAATCAAGATTGCCAGAAGAAATATCAACAACCTCAGATATGCAGGTGACACCATCCTTATGGCAGAAAGGGAAGAGGAACTAAAGAGACTAAAGATGAGAACTAAAGATGCAGGTGAAAGAGAAGAGTGAAAAAGCTGACTTAAACACAACATTGAAAAACTAAGATCATGGCATCTGGTCCCATCACTTCATGGCAAATAGATGGGCAAACAGTGGAAACAGTGACAGACTTTATTTGGGCTCCAAAATCATTGTGGACGGTGATTGCAACCATGAAATCCAAAGATGCTTGCTTCTTGGAAGAAAAGCTATGACAAACCAAGACAGTATTAAAAAGCAGAGACATCAGTTTGCTGACAAAGGTCATATAGTCAAAGCTATGGCTGTTACAGTCGTCATGTATGGACGTGAGAGTTGGACCATAAAGAAGGCTGAGCACCTAAGAACTGATGCTTTCGAACCGTGGTGCTAGAGAAGAGTCTTGACAGTCCACTGGACTGCAAAGAGATCAAAGTAGTCAATCCTAAAGAAAGTCAACCCTGAATATTCACTGGAATGACTGATGCTGAAGCCCCCATACTTTGGCCACCTGATGCAAAGAGATGGTTCACTGGAAAAGAGCATGATGCTGGGAAAGACGGAGGGCAGGAGAAGAGGACGGCTGAGAGTGGGATAGCTAGCATCAATGGATACAAGTCTGAGCAAACTCTGGGAGACAATGAAGGACAGAGAAGCCTGGTGTGCTGCAGTCCATGGGGTCACAAAGAGCTGGACACGACTTAGTGACTGAATAGCAACAAAGATATTTAGATCCTCAAGGCTTGTTTCTAGAGAGGCACTGGTCAGCGCTCCAGACGTGGTGACCTCAGTGGGAAAACACGCTGGCAGACCAACATGTATATTTGTGAAGTTTCAGGGCTGTTCCTTAAGAGACACAAAGCTTCCTACCTCGAGAATGAGACCAACTCAAACAACTGGGCCTGCTGTTGTGTGTGTTCAGGCAACCACAAGGCCTCAGGGCCGAAGACGAGAGAACACTGAGTGTGAAAGATATGGCAGCCTGCCCCTTGCTCCTCATGCCCTGGGCCTAGCTCTTTACCCGACCACTAGTCATTAAACAGCGGCATTTGATGAGGACTCATAAAAGACTCCACACCGGGGTACGTGCTTCTTACTCTTCCCTTTTAGTCCCTAAGATCATCCTGAGAGGCAGGCCCTTACGTCACACCCATTTTACAGATGTGAAGGGAGACTGACTTGCCCAAAGGCACTCCGTGGCAAAACCAGGGCTCAGACCAGATTTGATTTCAAAGCCTGTGCAGTCACCTCCAGCACCCAGGGCACCCGCGATACACAGGGTGCACGGCAACTGGGTCAGCAGTCTGCCGTCACGTGGGGAGACAGGGAAGATGAGGATATTGTTTTCATCAGCATTCAAATAGGACCAGGAGATAAGACACGGGTTGAGAGACAATTAAAATAAGAACTGTTAATATGAGAAACACTAATGTCAACTACTTTCTCTTAAGTGCTTTGTGACCTTGATTTTCAAAGCAACCCACCCCTTTCGGGTCAAAGTAACGGCGCTGGGATAGCAAAGTAGTCAATCCTAAAGAAAGTCAACCCTGAATATTCACTGGAATGACTGATGCTGAAGCCCCCATACTTTGGCCACCTGATGCAAAGAGATGGTTCACTGGAAAAGAGCATGATGCTGGGAAAGACGGAGGGCAGGAGAAGAGGACGGCTGAGAGTGGGATAGCTAGCATCAATGGATACAAGTCTGAGCAAACTCTGGGAGACAATGAAGGACAGAGAAGCCTGGTGTGCTGCAGTCCATGGGGTCACAAAGAGCTGGACACGACTTAGTGACTGAATAGCAACAAAGATATTTAGATCCTCAAGGCTTGTTTCTAGAGAGGCACTGGTCAGCGCTCCAGACGTGGTGACCTCAGTGGGAAAACACGCTGGCAGACCAACATGTATATTTGTGAAGTTTCAGGGCTGTTCCTTAAGAGACACAAAGCTTCCTACCTCGAGAATGAGACCAACTCAAACAACTGGGCCTGCTGTTGTGTGTGTTCAGGCAACCACAAGGCCTCAGGGCCGAAGACGAGAGAACACTGAGTGTGAAAGATATGGCAGCCTGCCCCTTGCTCCTCATGCCCTGGGCCTAGCTCTTTACCCGACCACTAGTCATTAAACAGCGGCATTTGATGAGGACTCATAAAAGACTCCACACCGGGGTACGTGCTTCTTACTCTTCCCTTTTAGTCCCTAAGATCATCCTGAGAGGCAGGCCCTTACGTCACACCCATTTTACAGATGTGAAGGGAGACTGACTTGCCCAAAGGCACTCCGTGGCAAAACCAGGGCTCAGACCAGATTTGATTTCAAAGCCTGTGCAGTCACCTCCAGCACCCAGGGCACCCGCGATACACAGGGTGCACGGCAACTGGGTCAGCAGTCTGCCGTCACGTGGGGAGACAGGGAAGATGAGGATATTGTTTTCATCAGCATTCAAATAGGACCAGGAGATAAGACACGGGTTGAGAGACAATTAAAATAAGAACTGTTAATATGAGAAACACTAATGTCACACTACTTTCTCTTAAGTGCTTTGTGACCTTGATTTTCAAAGCTTTAGAGAGCCCTACTCCCTGTTTTCGGGGCTGCTCTGCCCCCGGAGGTGACCCGGGCAGCAGTCAGCCTTGTATTCCTTCTTTCACTTCCCCTGCTCACAGACTCGCAGCCGGAGGCTTTACCCCCATAAGGAAAACATCAGAACAGCACCGACAGACGGCAGTGCAGCTCACCTTTACAGAATGGTGGACCGAAGAGTCCTTCAGGTCTCCTTGATCCTACTGGCTGATTGCTAACAGAAGGACAGGGAGATTCTGAGCTGAGCCGACTCCGCCCCATGTGAGTGCCAGACGTCCCCTGGGGACCCCAAGCACACTCCTCCTCAGCATCAGTGAGCCCACCCCTGGCTCTCCCCTGGCTCTCCTCCGTCGCCCTCAGGCGTCCCAGGATGGGAGATGGCCTGGCTCCTGCTCACAGCAAGGTCACGGACTCGCCACCAGGGTCGCCGATTCTCAGGACTACACATGCCCCCACAGAGGTATTCTTCCAAAGCCTCTAAGACTGCGCATGGATTCCTCTTAAAGCCAGGAAAAGCCAATCAACATTATAGATGGAGGTGGGGGATGGGGGATGAGAAACTCGTTCTTTTCAGTCATAAATGCTTTCCCCACAGGGGAAAACTGAAAACCACATTCAAGGAAAGAACAACATTTAAGAAAAAAACACAAGAAAATGAAAACACTTTAATAAGAAGGTCAACATACATGAAGATACAATAAGTTTATTCACAAGTAACACTGAACTTTCAGATCTGTATACGATGCTCAGAAATGCTGGGGGACCTAACCAGGCCGAGCCTGGTCACCCTAAAATGGAGTCCCACTCACAATGGTTTAATCCCTGCTGAGTGTCACATATAAACTAGCTTTTTTTTTTTTTTTTTTTTCAGAAGTGAACCATCTCTCTCTGAGGAAGGTCTAGGACGGGGACAGGGAAGGCAAAGTCTGGGGCTGAGATGAGGAAAGACACCCCTAGAACTGCAGCTAGGACAATCAACCTACGACCACCGCTGGCACTGTAACTACCGTCATGGACGGGGCGGGCTGCGGCTCCACGGACGCGGTGCTGCCCCCTCTGCCCATAATGAACCCTCCCAGCTGCCAAGGACTGAAGGGTGATCTGAGCCAGGCTCCGAGTAAAACCATCTTGTAAGGATTAACCTCCCGCATCCTCCTGTGACCCCCTGGGGTCAGTATGGTTATTGCTGTTATTTTTGGCCACTGTGTGTGCTGCTTCCCAGATCTTAGTTCCCCAAGTGGGGACAGAATCCAGGCCCATGGCCGTGAAAGCGCCAATTGGGGGATTCCCTGGGTAACATCATATCAGTATTTCTACTTTCTTGTATTGAGGTGAGCCGACTCCGCCCCATGTGAGTGCCAGACGTCCCCTGGGGACCCCAAGCACACTCCTCCTCAGCATCAGTGAGCCCACCCCTGGCTCTCCCCTGGCTCTCCTCCGTCGCCCTCAGGCGTCCCAGGATGGGAGATGGCCTGGCTCCTGCTCACAGCAAGGTCACGGACTCGCCACCAGGGTCGCCGATTCTCAGGACTACACATGCCCCCACAGAGGTATTCTTCCAAAGCCTCTAAGACTGCGCATGGATTCCTCTTAAAGCCAGGAAAAGCCAATCAACATTATAGATGGAGGTGGGGGATGGGGGATGAGAAACTCGTTCTTTTCAGTCATAAATGCTTTCCCCACAGGGGAAAACTGAAAACCACATTCAAGGAAAGAACAACATTTAAGAAAAAAACACAAGAAAATGAAAACACTTTAATAAGAAGGTCAACATACATGAAGATACAATAAGTTTATTCACAAGTAACACTGAACTTTCAGATCTGTATACGATGCTCAGAAATGCTGGGGGACCTAACCAGGCCGAGCCTGGTCACCCTAAAATGGAGTCCCACTCACAATGGTTTAATCCCTGCTGAGTGTCACATATAAACTAGCTTTTTTTTTTTTTTTTTTTTTACAGAAGTGAACCATCTCTCTCTGAGGAAGGTCTAGGACGGGGACAGGGAAGGCAAAGTCTGGGGCTGAGATGAGGAAAGACACCCCTAGAACTGCAGCTAGGACAATCAACCTACGACCACCGCTGGCACTGTAACTACCGTCATGGACGGGGCGGGCTGCGGCTCCACGGACGCGGTGCTGCCCCCTCTGCCCATAATGAACCCTCCCAGCTGCCAAGGACTGAAGGGTGATCTGAGCCAGGCTCCGAGTAAAACCATCTTGTAAGGATTAACCTCCCGCATCCTCCTGTGACCCCCTGGGGTCAGTATGGTTATTGCTGTTATTTTTGGCCACTGTGTGTGCTGCTTCCCAGATCTTAGTTCCCCAAGTGGGGACAGAATCCAGGCCCATGGCCGTGAAAGCGCCAAGTCCTAGCCACTGGACCGCTACGGAATTCCCTGGGTAACATCATATCATTATTTCTACTTTCTTGTATTGAGGTGAGAGTCACATCATTTGGGGGATATTTAACTTTATTCTTATATAAAACACAAAGCTATAAAAACGTCTTTGAGGGGAACAGCTCAGGGGTGTTGAGCACATTCACAGAGCTGCGTCGCCAGCACCTCTATCCAGTTCCAGAACATTTCATCGTCCCAGAGGAGGGTCCGCGTTCTCTGGGGGTTTATCTACGGGGCTGTATGACTGGAATCACACAGCGTGGGGCCTTCTGCGTCGGCTTCTCCCACTCGGCGTGATGTTCCCGAGGCCCACTGGCGTTGGAGCGGGCGTCAGTGCTCATTCTTCTTTGTGGCGGGACAGTCTATTCCACCACGCATGTGTGCTGGTGACATGAACCTCGTGTAACAGATGAGGAAACGGACGTTAGGCGGCGCAGCCAGCGAGGGGTCGAGTTGTGTGCAAACAGGTGTGACGCCGCTGAGCTCCTGTGGGTACAGGGAGGCTGAGAAAAACGCTGGGGAGCGAGGATCTGGGGACGGACTCTGGTTTTAAACCAAGCCTGGGAGGCCAGTGAGATTTAAGAACCATGTACGTCTGACGCTTTGAAGTGGGGGGTGGTGAGGCTGCAGGGGTGAACCCCAGCAACTGCTGAAGGTGGCTGTGTCTCTTCCGGAGCTGGGCCCTCCCGGGATGCTCGGAGCCTACGGTCTGCTACCTGGTGCTCACACCGAATACGATGGAGCAGAACCTTCCTCGACGTTGCAGGTATCCTCGGGAGCGGTCTGTTACAAGCAGCAGCCGTGGTCTTCACACTTGTCTACACCTTTATTCCAGAGTCTCCATGGCCTCTGAGACGACGAGCTCGTGATACTGTACCCAGAGAGCTGAGAGGCCGAGGCCCTCTGGTGAAGGCTTCGTGGCAGAGTGTCCACCGTAAAGGCATTTGCTTCCATCGATTAGGCTTGGAAGAAACGTCCTCACAAAGGACGAAGNAAATAGGAGAGAGGCGACTCTGGAGATTTTTGCAGATTTGTCCTTTAACAAGATGGGCAAGGGGAAAGTCCTAGCCACTGGACCGCTACGGAATTCCCTGGGTAACATCATATCATTATTTCTACTTTCTTGTATTGAGGTGAGAGTCACATCATTTGGGGGATATTTAACTTTATTCTTATATAAAACACAAAGCTATAAAAACGTCTTTGAGGGGAACAGCTCAGGGGTGTTGAGCACATTCACAGAGCTGCGTCGCCAGCACCTCTATCCAGTTCCAGAACATTTCATCGTCCCAGAGGAGGGTCCGCGTTCTCTGGGGGTTTATCTACGGGGCTGTATGACTGGAATCACACAGCGTGGGGCCTTCTGCGTCGGCTTCTCCCACTCGGCGTGATGTTCCCGAGGCCCACTGGCGTTGGAGCGGGCGTCAGTGCTCATTCTTCTTTGTGGCGGGACAGTCTATTCCACCACGCATGTGTGCTGGTGACATGAACCTCGTGTAACAGATGAGGAAACGGACGTTAGGCGGCGCAGCCAGCGAGGGGTCGAGTTGTGTGCAAACAGGTGTGACGCCGCTGAGCTCCTGTGGGTACAGGGAGGCTGAGAAAAGCGATGGGGAGCGAGGATCTGGGGACGGACTCTGGTTTTAAACCAAGCCTGGGAGGCCAGTGAGATTTAAGAACCATGTACGTCTGACGCTTTGAAGTGGGGGGTGGTGAGGCTGCAGGGGTGAACCCCAGCAACTGCTGAAGGTGGCTGTGTCTCTTCCGGAGCTGGGCCCTCCCGGGATGCTCGGAGCCTACGGTCTGCTACCTGGTGCTCACACCGAATACGATGGAGCAGAACCTTCCTCGACGTTGCAGGTATCCTCGGGAGCGGTCTGTTACAAGCAGCAGCCGTGGTCTTCACACTTGTCTACACCTTTATTCCAGAGTCTCCATGGCCTCTGAGACGACGAGCTCGTGATACTGTACCCAGAGAGCTGAGAGGCCGAGGCCCTCTGGTGAAGGCTTCGTGGCAGAGTGTCCACCGTAAAGGCATTTGCTTCCATCGATTAGGCTTGGGAAGAAACGTCCTCACAAAGGACGAAGGAAATAGGAGAGAGGCGACTCTGGAGATTTTTTTTTTGCAGATTTGTCAAGGTTTTGAGAACGTGATGATTCAAAGCCAAGTCTCTGCGTAAGGAGCCTGGAGTAAACAAGGGGGACAGTCAAAAGGCTGCCCAGCTCTTCTGGTCACTGACGAGGAGCAAAGCTCCATCATCCGGAGGCCAAATCTTTTAAGATACAGATGTCACCATCTGGCTGCGAGAGCAGGACCGTGAGGACAGGAGCAACGAGCTGAACCCACACTCGAGCAGAACTGAAGCCGTCAGGAGCTCTAAGACCAGGGGCGTGGGAGGCAGACAGGCCCGTCCTGGCTTGTCCACCTGGTTTTTCCACCTCATAGCTTCATCAGCTGCTTCTGAGGGATTTAGCGCCAAGGGGAAGCCTGCCCCGCTGTGGCATGCTGGTGGACCAGACACCGTCTCCCTCTACTTGCCCTGAGCCGCCTCCCTCCTCTCGCCCTCAGGCCGCTTTCTGCTGGCATCTGAACACTGTGGAAAGGGCTTTGTTGACTGCGTCTCACCCAACAGGAACTGCACTTGCTGTATGTCTCCCATGTATTTTTTCACCACAGATTTTTATTGTATAACAAGCTCCATGAAGCAGTGTACAACTCTGATCTAATCCAGGACCATCCTGTTGCGTGTCCCACACCACGTGCCTACCCACAAGGTCACTGAGAAATCATGAGGTACGTGTTTTAAAATGCTTCCCGTGACACAGCAATCCTTGGCAGACCACATATGGAGGTTCCTGTGCTGGGGTGACTGGCTGAAGTTTCCGGTGAGCTGAGAGCTGCGGACAGAGACCCTCCTCCCGGACAGACTGGACGTGGGTAACGAGAGGCAGGCGCACACAGGCGCGCCCTGGATCCGAGAAGCCGCCTGGTGGGAAACCACCGTTTCAGGTAAAATAGGAGAGTAACAGAAGTTCCACGCTCATGGGAGAGTCCGCCTCCCAGAACGGCCGAGGCGCCAGGGGAGAGGCTCAGAGCCAGTGAGTGACCATCCGAGGACAGAACCTGTGGTCCCCGCACAGGGCTGGTCTCCCCTGTGAACTGCAGCTTTTAAAAGAACACCACTTTCTGGTGCTGGGAGCACCAGACCCTTTACGACGTCTACCCTCAAGAGGTGTTTACCCTAAGAGGTTCCCCACCTCGCCCTGAACTCGGCTTACGCAGGAGGCTCAGTGACACCTGCCGGTGAGGTCGGACACCTGAGGCTGAGCTGCTACAGTTCGTCCTGGTCGCTCCTCTCCCGTGAAGAGACCCAGCGGCTGAGGATCACCTCCTGTAACCAATCACAACACAGAGGCGGCTGACTTTTGAAACCAAATACATGAACATGCCAGAAACGCGGCATCACGGTCATGTTTCACAGCCTCCAGCCTGTACAAGGAAGACGCCCCTCCTGTTCGTTGTAACTAAACTCGGGGAGAACCATGAAGGCAGCAGACGCAGCACGGAGACTGCGTCCCAGTCATCACCCCAGGATTCTGGGAGCTCCCCGGCTGCAGCTGGGGCTTTCTGCCACCACATTTCAGGAACAGGAGCGCCGGCGTGAACCCAGCGCTGACCTTGGAACGGTGTCTGTGACAGCGCTGGTGTGACTGGGTCCGCGTGGGGCAGGGAGACGTGGGTCTGGACCAGTACTTTAGGAAAAGCTAACCCAGGATAACTGGGGGGGATGAGGCCCTGGAGACCAACCGCAGGCCTGCCAGGGACCGGGTGGGGCCCCCAAGGAGGAAGGATGGAGGGACTCGCAGACACTGGGCGACTGGAAGATGGGTCAGCAGGAAGACGGGGGAGCCTCCGTGCAGCCCAGGCCCCAGGAGCCGGACCAGAAGTTCAGAGAGGCAGCGAGTGGACAGCAGCCCGTGTCCCAGGGGAGGAGACCCAGGAGAGGGTGGCACCGAGGGAGGTTCTGTCCGAGTTGGTGGAGACAGAAGCCAGAGGGCGTGGAGGACAAGGGGCTGCGGGACCGGGATGGGGGTAGGGGGCGGGGTGCAGCGGGAAGGGCCTGAGAGGGCCGGGGCCAGACACCTTCCTATCCAGAGCCGGGGCCACCCGCTCCAGAGGGTGCACACAATGGGCAGAGCCTGGGGGACGACCTGAACCTGGCTCTGAATTCACCTACCTGAACTTTAATGTGCTTCATACACTCTGGTGACTCCATTTCTTTGTCAGTCATGGCAGAGGGCTTAATCAGATAGCACAGCATAAGTTCCTATTGAGACATGGAAAATCATCTCCACACTGCACAGAACAGAAATATAAATCCAAGTGCGTTTACAAGAAACATGGGCCACCTCTGCCCCCTCCACTGTGTGCTCCTCGCAACTCACAAGCATGCCTGTCTCCTCTTGGGAACGTCACTGGGCCTCCATTCTGGACTAGAGACCTGCCATGTTGTCACTGCTGACGTGGCAGGCGAACACCAACAGAACACACGAACTTACTCCAGACACAGGGATGAAAACACTCAATTCTGGAGTCAGCACAGACTCCCTATCTCTATAGCACAAAGACACTTTCACAGGCTCAAGGCTAAGCAACTCAGCCTGCACCCAGGCAGCTGCCGCCGGGTCCCTGCTGGCCCTTCCATCAGGGCCACCCACACCTCCAGTTGCAGGACGGGGAACTCAGAATTACTGAGCAACAGAGAACACACAAAACTCGGCTTTGAGTCCTAGTTCTGCACACAGGCTGCGTGATCTCGGGTTTGCCACCTGCCCTCCCCAACGCTGGTTCCTCGCCCTTCGGATAATAAGAGGGTGCTGAGAGAAGACAGAGGTGTTCACTGATAAATATCAATTTCCTTTCTCTCTCTGAGAGACCTGTGAACACCAACATGTCAATGTTTTCTGAGTCGTCTGTGAATGTGTGGGAGTGGACTTCGAGCATGTGTTGGCAGGGCCCGCCCCAGGGAAGGGAGGCAATGCCCACTGACACCCATGTCCCAGGAGCCTTGGGGCTCTGTGCCTGGAGCTATGCACCCATGGATGGGGGTAGAAGAGGGGGCAGGGGAGACACCAGGAGCCTTGGGGCTCCGTCCCTGGAGCTGTGCATCTGCTGGAGGGGGCAGAGAGACAGGGGAGACGGGAGCTTGGTGCCACGCCTACTGAAGACTTTCATGTTTATACCACAGGCAAGTCGAGAAACCCAACCACTGGCGCTGTGTTACCTTGGAGACACTGACGGAGACTCTGCTCAAGGCAGCCAGGGACCTCCAGCTGAAAGGCCGGCGAGGCGCACCCTGGAAACGGTCGTCCACCAGCTCCACGACGACGGAGTAACTAGAGAACGAGGCAGGGGCGGTCCAGAAATGAAAAGTGTGTAAAAAGAACATCATCCTACCAAGAGCGCACATACAGAAAACAGAACATATGTCCTCTGATCCTGAATTCCCCTAGGCTACTCCTGGGAAAGATATCAATGAACAACTCACATTTCACAAACTGTCAGCTTGATTTCAGCACTTACAGGAAAGGAACAGAAATCTCTGTCCCAACACGAAAGCTGTGAATTCACTCAACTGGTTAGATACTAATATTCACTGACATGGAGGTGAACAATTACTCTCCAGTAGCAACTACACAGATTAACTCCGTGTTTACTGCTGGAACATACAGCGTCATGGGCTATTTGTTTTATAGTGTGGTTTTGTAGCTAAGTCGTGTCTGACTCATGCGATTCCATGCACTGTAGCCCGCCAGGCTCCTCTGTCCATGGGATTTTCCAGGCATTAATGTATGAGGCTAAGATGTATAGTATCAATTCCTATTAGGCCAGGAAGAATTTGACTCATCTATATGCCTCTGAAAATTAAACTGGAGCTCAGAACTGTCCCCCTGTCCCTTTAAGCCATTAATTGATTTAAAAATTACTCTGATAAATCAGGAGCTTGGGATGAACACAGACCCACTACCATTAATATGTATATAACAGACAACCAACAAGGACCTTCTGTACAGCACAAGGAGCTCTACTTAATACTCTGTGGTAACCTGTGTGAGAGAAAAATCTAAAAACTCAAGAATATATGTGTATGTATAACAACTACTTTGCTGTATACCTGAAACTAATACAACACTGTAAATCAACTTCACTCTAATTAAAAAACAAAATCATTCCAAACCTTGCATGGTAAAATGGAGGGCCTTTTCGATACAGCACTGCAAAGAAAAAAGAAAGTATATAACCACTCGAAATCAAATTCTTATTTTATTACTTGATAAAGTTTTTTCTATCCTCAAATCAAATTCAATTGAAGACTTTCATGTTTATACCACAGGCAAGTCGAGAAACCCAACCACTGCCTGACCAGCTGACGGAGACTCTGCTCAAGGCAGCCAGGGACCTCCAGCTGAAAGGCCGGCGAGGCGCACCCTGGAAACGGTCGTCCACCAGCTCCACGACGACGGAGTAACTAGAGAACGAGGCAGGGGCGGTCCAGAAATGAAAAGTGTGTAAAAAGAACATCATCCTACCAAGAGCGCACATACAGAAAACAGAACATATGTCCTCTGATCCTGAATTCCCCTAGGCTACTCCTGGGAAAGATATCAATGAACAACTCACATTTCACAAACTGTCAGCTTGATTTCAGCACTTACAGGAAAGGAACAGAAATCTCTGTCCCAACACGAAAGCTGTGAATTCACTCAACTGGTTAGATACTAATATTCACTGACATGGAGGTGAACAATTACTCTCCAGTAGCAACTACACAGATTAACTCCGTGTTTACTGCTGGAACATACAGCGTCATGGGCTATTTGTTTTATAGTGTGGTTTTGTAGCTAAGTCGTGTCTGACTCATGCGATTCCATGCACTGTAGCCCGCCAGGCTCCTCTGTCCATGGGATTTTCCAGGCATTAATGTATGAGGCTAAGATGTATAGTATCAATTCCTATTAGGCCAGGAAGAATTTGACTCATCTATATGCCTCTGAAAATTAAACTGGAGCTCAGAACTGTCCCCCTGTCCCTTTAAGCCATTAATTGATTTAAAAATTACTCTGATAAATCAGGAGCTTGGGATGAACACAGACCCACTACCATTAATATGTATATAACAGACAACCAACAAGGACCTTCTGTACAGCACAAGGAGCTCTACTTAATACTCTGTGGTAACCTGTGTGAGAGAAAAATCTAAAAACTCAAGAATATATGTGTATGTATAACAACTACTTTGCTGTATACCTGAAACTAATACAACACTGTAAATCAACTTCACTCTAATTAAAAAACAAAATCATTCCAAACCTTGCATGGTAAAATGGAGGGCCTTTTCGATACAGCACTGCAAAGAAAAAAGAAAGTATATAACCACTCGAAATCAAATTCTTATTTTATTACTTGATAAAGTTTTTTCTATCCTCAAATGGACACAAACACCCAAGTGTTCTGAGTGTGGGTAATCTGCAGTATATGCCCTGTGGTCTGTTTTTTTTTTTTTTTTTATTTAGGGCGGGGGTTGGGTTGGGGAGGGAGGGGAGCGGGTGGGCCACTTCTATTGGTCTTTTATTTCTCTATTTTCATCCGTCTTTGTTCTTTGGCTCCTGTGGGCCTCCCATCACGGTGGCCTCTGTCGTTGCAGAGTGCCGGCTCTGGGTGCATGCGCTCCAGAGCTCCGGCTCGGTGACTGGACACGTCAGTCCAGCCGCTCCGCGGCACGTGGGATCTTCCCAGGCCAGGGATCGAACCGGCGCCCCTTGCACTGCAAGGCGGTGTCCTTACCCACTGGACCACCAGGGGAAGCCCCCCTGGTCTGTTTTTAAAACCCAAACTGTCTTTTCCCCTGAACAGAAAGCAATTAGCGAGTCTGTTGCCGAGACCCTAATGCCCTCGTCCGGCCTGCAGCCCACAAGTCCAAGCAGGGCAGGGTGTGGCCATCTGCCCACCTAGCCCGTCTCCCCTGTCTTGGATACGTGACAGACCCATTTCAGCCTCCTGAGCACGTGGCTGGGCGTGGCTGGGCATCCCGGGCCCTTGCAGGCAGGCCCTGAAGCCCTTGCAGGCCACAAGCCTAGGCCTGTGCCTGTCCCTTTGTGAAGCCACGTGAAGCCCAGGGGGCAGGTGAAGAGGCCTGTCTCCTGTAGTCCACCTGGGAGTTGGTGCCCACCACTCAGACACAGGCTCTGGATTTCACAGGAACAGAATTAACTTCAAGTGTTCACTAAGTTCCTGAAATTGGGGTTTGTTTGCAACTACAACTACAGAAATCACCTTAACTAACACACAGTTCTCTCTGTGAGGTCTTGGGAAAACCATGGCAAACAAAAACCTCTGGGGCCTTCCTGAGGACTGGTAGAACTTTTCCTTCTGGGCCACGTTGAACTTCACTCTAATTAAAAAACAAAATCATTCCAAACCTTGCATGGTAAAATGGAGGGCCTTTTCGATACAGCACTGCAAAGAAAAAAGAAAGTATATAACCACTCGAAATCAAATTCTTATTTTATTACTTGATAAAGTTTTTTCTATCCTCAAATGGACACAAACACCCAAGTGTTCTGAGTGTGGGTAATCTGCAGTATATGCCCTGTGGTCTGTTTTTTTTTTTTATTTAGGCGGGGGTTGGGTTGGGGAGGGAGGGGAGCGGGTGGGCCACTTCTATTGGTCTTTTATTTCTCTATTTTCATCCGTCTTTGTTCTTTGGCTCCTGTGGGCCTCCCATCACGGTGGCCTCTGTCGTTGCAGAGTGCCGGCTCTGGGTGCATGCGCTCCAGAGCTCCGGCTCGGTGACTGGACACGTCAGTCCAGCCGCTCCGCGGCACGTGGGATCTTCCCAGGCCAGGGATCGAACCGGCGCCCCTTGCACTGCAAGGCGGTGTCCTTACCCACTGGACCACCAGGGGAAGCCCCCCTGGTCTGTTTTTAAAACCCAAACTGTCTTTTCCCCTGAACAGAAAGCAATTAGCGAGTCTGTTGCCGAGACCCTAATGCCCTCGTCCGGCCTGCAGCCCACAAGTCCAAGCAGGGCAGGGTGTGGCCATCTGCCCACCTAGCCCGTCTCCCCTGTCTTGGATACGTGACAGACCCATTTCAGCCTCCTGAGCACGTGGCTGGGCGTGGCTGGGCATCCCGGGCCCTTGCAGGCAGGCCCTGAAGCCCTTGCAGGCCACAAGCCTAGGCCTGTGCCTGTCCCTTTGTGAAGCCACGTGAAGCCCAGGGGGCAGGTGAAGAGGCCTGTCTCCTGTAGTCCACCTGGGAGTTGGTGCCCACCACTCAGACACAGGCTCTGGATTTCACAGGAACAGAATTAACTTCAAGTGTTCACTAAGTTCCTGAAATTGGGGTTTGTTTGCAACTACAACTACAGAAATCACCTTAACTAACACACAGTTCTCTCTGTGAGGTCTTGGGAAAACCATGGCACAAAAACTCTGCTTCCTTGAGGACTGGTAGAACTTTTCCTTCTGGGCCACGTTGATCCCAGAGTTAACCACGTTTCCCTTTGGCTCGGGCACCACGAGGTCGGAACTGGTGAAGGACCCCCTGGATGATACAGCAACCCTTCAGCTCTACTTCCCACAGCCGTGTTTCCTTTTTATGAATAGATTTCCTATTTAAATTGCATTTTAAGTATTTGACAAGCGGGCTCAAATTCACTGGGCAAGGGCCCAAATTGAGGTAAACATCTAAACACCCATTTCTCAACTTCGGGGCTGTGGTGCAGTGGAAGGAGACTCCTCCCTACTGGGAAGAGTGAATTCGGGGCTCTGCTTCACCCGGATCTCTGCCACTTTCAGCTGTGTGACTTTAAACACGTTATTCACTTCTCGATATGCCGAGACATAAAATGAAGACAAGAGGGGAAACTGAGATCTCACCCAGCCCTCAAATGCCACCATCTCTGATCAGTTACACATCCCTCATGCGAGATGCAACTGAGACAGGACACAGCTTGAAAGGAACTCCAACCCCCTCAACTCGGGCCCTTCAGATGCCTGACTACAGTGAGGTGCTGCTCAGCAGTTAAAAGCATGAACACAGCATCCGCCAGGTCCCAGTTCAGGCTCAGCAGAGCCAAGACCTTGTGATGACACCTGTGTTCCAATCTCCTTGTGGAAAGTGGGGGAAATAATACAGGGGGAGGTGCTCAAAAAGTTACCTGCGATAACAGTGATTACGATGGTAACAGTGTATTCAGAGCGAAAAAACTGGAAGAGTTTTACAGAAACGCCTCCCAAGTAGAGGAGACATTTCTATAAAATGCCTTCAGAAGCCAAAGGGATATTGAGTATTCAAAAATAAAGTCTGAAGGGACTGAGAGAGGAGCGGAAAAGGCCTTGCTTACGTGAATGCCAGACGTGATGTGCGGAATGAACGACGGAGTCAGAAAACGGTGGGGTACAATAATCTGCTCAGGCAACCACTTACTACTGGGGAGCCAGATACTTGATCTCTCCCTACAAACCTCTTGAGAACCACGAAAGGAAAAACACAGACGTCTGACCATGGCCGCCTCAGCCAACGGGCAGCATCACCAACAGCAGGACAACCTGACATCACGTACCCTGGATGTGGCCTCTAAGGACACATGTCACCCACACCGGACGAAAACTGGTGAGCCCGAGTCTGACCATAAGAAGCGATCAGACCTACCCAGACTGTGGGACGATCTACAGAACATTTTAAAAACAGTCAACATCACACAAAACAGACAGGTGGAGGCACTCTTAGATGAAGGGAGACCGAAGAGACTGCTGTGCTGGTCGAATGGTGGCCCCGAAAGACACGCCCTCCTCCCAGTCCTGAGAAGGTGATCTTGTTTGGAAGAAAGAACTTTGCAGAGACTGAAGCGATGCAGTCACAGCCAAGGAACGCGTGGTGCCACCGGAACCTGGAAGAGGGGAGGGGCGGAGGCAGCACGGTCCTATCCACCCCTCGGTTCCAGGCTGCCGGCCTCTCGAGCTGCTGCTTTACGGCCCCGGTCTGCGGTCATTTCTCAGGGCCTCCCTGGGAACCCATGCAAGTGACAAACGCACGCAGTGTGATACGTGAACCTCGAGTGGAGCCTGTCAAAAACTCAAAAGACACTGCGGGCACCAGGCAGAAACTTAAAAGGTGGACTGGATATTTAGATGGTGTTAATGGGTAACTCCAGGTTCTCTTAGGTGTTATCTAGTGTTATAACTATGGAGGAGACTATTCTCAGGAGCTTCGTACAAAAAGTTACACATTAATAGGGATTAATCCTGTGCCAACGTGGAAAATGTTAACAAAAGCCTATGTAAAGTCTGTAGGAAAAACAAGCTGAGAGGGTGGCAGAGGAAAGAAGAGGTAATGAGATGGGATGAAGGGGCACCTCCCTGCTCGGCGAGGAGCCTCTCCCCGGGGCCGGGCCGCCAGCTCGGGGCTGGGCACCGTGATGGGCGACGGTTCTCACGGCTCTGGACAGCCTGAGACGGCCGGCTTCTAACGCCTCCCAGCCCTCTCTACCCGTCTGCCAACTTCTCACTTGCAGGGAGCTGTGCAATCACATGACCAAACTTAGTCAAT
The DNA here is from genome assembly GCA_022376925.1 of Tragulus kanchil. NCBI lineage: Eukaryota > Metazoa > Chordata > Mammalia > Artiodactyla > Tragulidae > Tragulus > Tragulus kanchil. The sequence continues at coordinate 223,460,192 of JAIOJX010000030.1, read as the reverse complement.
GCAACTCCAAAAGTGGAATGGGTGAGGCGGCGGCTCAGGAGTGACTAGAACTTTGGGTTAAATCAAGTTAAATCGACCAGGAGCTGCAAGCCTAAGACAAAGATAAAAACCTGGAGTTGGCTTTTGGCTTTCTGGCTGGAGATGTTAAGTAGGTTGTGGTGGGAAGCGCATGGAGCTGGGACCCAAACAGACCTAATCTCTGTCCTCAGCAGCTGTGGGCCCCTTGGTAACTCCCCTGGCCTTTCAAAACCTCAGTTTCTTCAGCTGTAGACGGAGGGGAGGGCCACAGGCCTCATAGAGCATGACAGAGAAATAAGATGGGACGACAGGAGCACCGGGAAGCGGCTGGGAAGCCGGCAGCCGCGGGAGCTCTCGTGTGTGTGTGGGGGTGTCGGTGAGGAAAGGTTCCCGAGCGGCTCCTGGCCCGGCGTGCAGCGGTGGGCATGTGTGGTCCGCTGGCCTGGCAGCCACGCCTGGCCTGAGACCGCACCGCCCGTTCCGCCTGCTGTTCCTGGAACAGAAGTGGACCAACACCACTCAGTCAGGGAAGAGTTTCCCAGGAGACGTGCGTTTCCAGGCAGCTCTCTGTCATGTGTCGCTGCCCCTGTGCGCAGGACAACTGTGCAGGGAGTGTGTGCTGAGTGCAACCCGTGCCGGCAGCCCTGGCGCATGTGTGACCACGGCGCGGGCTTTCCACGTTCCCAGGACCCTGAGAGACACCGGCAGCACCTTGCCGCTGCGCCTGGAGCGGGGTCCGGGGCAGGCAGCCGCTCCCCTCACTGCAGGCCAGCGCAGCTCCGTCCCGCTGAAGCCAGAGATGTGAAGGCCAGGGACCTGGCCTCACCGTCACCACACAAGCGGCTCCACCTGCACAGTACACACACCCCGACGGCAAAGGCCCTGGGGAGCTGGGCAACAGGCGTGGGTGGGTTTCCTTGTCTATAAAGAGTCTGACCACCCGGGCCATCCTTACAAGGCAGTTTCTTTTCAAATGAGGACATTCACCCTCCACACCCTCACTTGGGCGACGGTTCTCACGGCTCTGGAAGGACCCCTGTCCCCCCACCCATCACTTGCAGGAGCTGTGCAATCACATGACCAAACTTAGTCAATGCAACTCCAAAAGTGGAATGGGTGAGGCGGCGGCTCAGGAGTGACTAGAACTTTGGGTTAAATCAAGTTAAATCGACCAGGAGCTGCAAGCCTAAGACAAAGATAAAAACCTGGAGTTGGCTTTTGGCTTTCTGGCTGGAGATGTTAAGTAGGTTGTGGTGGGAAGCGCATGGAGCTGGGACCCAAACAGACCTAATCTCTGTCCTCAGCAGCTGTGGGCCCCTTGGTAACTCCCCTGGCCTTTCAAAACCTCAGTTTCTTCAGCTGTAGACGGAGGGGAGGGCCACAGGCCTCATAGAGCATGACAGAGAAATAAGATGGGACGACAGGAGCACCGGGAAGCGGCTGGGAAGCCGGCAGCCGCGGGAGCTCTCGTGTGTGTGTGGGGGTGTCGGTGAGGAAAGGTTCCCGAGCGGCTCCTGGCCCGGCGTGCAGCGGTGGGCATGTGTGGTCCGCTGGCCTGGCAGCCACGCCTGGCCTGAGACCGCACCGCCCGTTCCGCCTGCTGTTCCTGGAACAGAAGTGGACCAACACCACTCAGTCAGGGAAGAGTTTCCCAGGAGACGTGCGTTTCCAGGCAGCTCTCTGTCATGTGTCGCTGCCCCTGTGCGCAGGACAACTGTGCAGGGAGTGTGTGCTGAGTGCAACCCGTGCCGGCAGCCCTGGCGCATGTGTGACCACGGCGCGGGCTTTCCACGTTCCCAGGACCCTGAGAGACACCGGCAGCACCTTGCCGCTGCGCCTGGAGCGGGGTCCGGGGCAGGCAGCCGCTCCCCTCACTGCAGGCCAGCGCAGCTCCGTCCTGCTGAAGCCAGAGATGTGAAGGCCAGGGACCTGGCCTCACCGTCACCACACAAGCGGCTCCACCTGCACAGTACACACACCCCGACGGCAAAGGCCCTGGGGAGCTGGGCAACAGGCGTGGGTGGGTTTCCTTGTCTATAAAGAGTCTGACCACCCGGGCCATCCTTACAAGGCAGTTTCTTTTCAAATGAGGACATTCACCCTCCACACCCTCGACCCCCCCCCACAAATACAACTCGACCACTGAAAACACAGGCGATGACAGACCTGCGCACACAGCCTCAACAGGGCTCCCCTCTGCAACTTCCTGGTTTTACTTTTTATAAAGAAGAGGCTGCTTTATAAAGATGAGGTGGTCCATGCTATAGGGTGAGTGCACAGAAGCTCAGAGAGGAGCCGCGGCCTCCCTGACGTCACACAGGCAGTAAGACCTAGAGCTGGCTGTGAGTGTAGCGGGCTCTCTCCATCACCCTGGCTGCCTCTGAGCGCATACCATGGCCTTGCTGACTGGAACACCCTGCTCAGGTTTCACCCACGCACGGAGCGCGCGGGCTGAGGCCTGCCAAGCGTGCAGCCGGGCGGCTCCTCTTACCTGGGTTGGAGGAGAGCAGGCGGGAGCCAGTGCCGGCGATGCCAGAGGCACCCCTCACTGAACTGCTGGGACCTGTGGGTGACTCCGTCACCTGCAAACCTAGCAAACGAGCTCAAGATCATCCTGATCATTTGTGTGGTGACCGTGAGTTAGGACTTCTCTACCTGAACCCCAGGCCTGGAACAGACAATGGCAGCCTTTATCTTAGAGGGGTGGCCACTCCGTAAGCATTATCTACACTGCTGACCCACTGAGAATTTAATGAAAGCAGAAGTGGGTGGCAGAGGATGAGATGGTTAGACAGCATTGCTGACTCAATGGAATGTGAGCAGATTCTGGGACCTAACAGGGGAGCCTGGCGTGCTGCAGTCCACGGGTTCAGAGTCGGACACGACTCAGCCACTGAGCAACGACCACCCATTCCTGACACAGAACAACACACCCACCTACAAACATGCTATTTTGAATAAAATTCTGGGTGGGCATGGAGCCCCCTGAAGACCATTCTGTGATTCCTGGACACCCGATTTTACAGCACTTACAGATTTAAAAGACTGACCTGGCTTTCTTTATGCATTGAGGAAAGACTCAAAACTGCATGGAACACCTTCAACCTGACTCACAGTTCTCAGAAGCACCCAGGTAGCATCCCACTGGGCGGATGTGGGAAATTGCAGGGAGTTACCAGGGAAGCAGGACTGGAGCTGGGGGGCAGTGGTCACCAAATTTTCTGGCACCAGGGATTGGTTTCACGGAAGACAATTTTTCCATGGACCAGTGGGTCTTGGGGACGACTCCCGTGTGTGACATCTATTGTGCACTTCGTGTCTATTACCATTACATCAGCTCCACCTCAGATCATCAGGTGCCACATCCCAGGGCTTGGGGAGCCCTGCTGGCCTGTGCACAGGCCTAGTGACGCCACCACTCCCCTCCCAAGAGCACACCTCTAGGCTCTCCTGGCCTCCAGAACTGTCTATCTTCACAGTACTTCCCTCCCAGAACCTCCCACTGACTATGTCCAAAACACGAGTCCAAGTCTAGGCGTGATCCTGCATTCCCCTCTTACCCACAGACCCTACGTCCAGCCATCCACAGGGCCGGTCAGCTCAGCTGACCTAACTACTCTCTCTGCATCCATTTTTGTTCCCCCTCTCCACCCCAAACCCACCGTCTATTAGTAAGAGAAAGTCCTATCAAATCAGGTCGTTAAACATAAGTCACTCCTTGCTCAAAATCCCCCAAGACTCCATTAACCAAGAATAATATCGCATGTCTTAGCCAGGTCCCACATGATCTCCCCCACCCTCACTCTCCCCTGGGATCCCTAGGCCCTGGACGCACTGCCCCTCTGCCGCTCCTAAGACCTGCCAGGCCTGCTCCTGCCTCGGGCCCTTGTGCTTTCTGCTCCTCTCTGCCCCTGGGCCTCTTCCTCAGACTGCCAGGTGACCTGTGCCCTCACTGGGGTCACACCTCTACTGCGGCTCTTGGGGACACATCTTTTCAGATTCCTCTCCCAATCACCCTACCTTCCTTTCACTCTCTGTCCCTTTATTCTGCTTTCTTTTTCTTAGTATCCTGAAATCACAGAGCGTGTTTATGTCTTTGCTTGCTCACAAGAGACACTCAGCTATTATCCGGTGAATGAGGTGCTTGCTTGGTCCCGACACCTTCCTTTCAGTAAAGAGTAGAGAGGCAGTGCCATGTGCCTGTTTCCAAGAGCCTGAGCTCCAGCATTCAGAGCCCAGCACTAGGACACTCACCCTGGAAACTTCGTGGCAAATGACCCTTTCTCTCACAAGTGCAGTCTCTCCGTCAGAGAAATGAGGATCGTGAGCATCCGTCTTATAGAAAGGCTCTTAGGATTAAGTGAAGTCATGACTGTCACATGCCTGCCACTTGGTCAGGGCTCAGTAAATGACATCTGTCACTATCATGGCAGTTACATAAGGATTATTATTTTGTCAAATGAAACTCTCCCAGAAGACACGGGGCAGCCTTACATCACATGATCCAAACTAATGAGAGAGGGGCTGGGGGGCTGTGTTCTAAGACCTCACAGCAGACAAGAGGAAAAACACACCCTCCACCCTCATCCAAACCTTCCTACCCAAGCCAGAAGGAGGGCAGCAGGTCAGGAAAGAACAGCAGCAGCACAGACAACCGAGCTGATGATCCCCCTGGTTCTCGCGCCGGCCATGCCAAGGATCACTTACGCAAGTCTGTTCCGTACTTAAGTCCGGGCTTGGGCACCCAGCCCTTGCTGCGGAAGTGATGGTACGCCATGTATGTGGTCCTGAACGTGGGCTGAACTGCGGTGAAAGCGTTCCAGAGCTGCACAATCGTCAAAGGCTCCTACAGTTGTAGGGAGGACATAAGGCATCACTGTGTGTGCCCAGCCGTCACCCGGCTGGTGAGTCAACACATCTCTACCAAGTGTGAGCTGGACACGGGCAGGCATGGGGCCCACAACAGTCCTGGAGGACCTGGGAGAGGCCCCCTGAGACAGCCACTTGAGAAGTGGGAAGCCACCAAGTGAAGGTGGGAAGGGCGGTGGGTGGGGTGTGGGTGGGAGAACAGCCCAGGCGGAGGAATGGTAGGCGGGGGGGCTGGTGGCCCACCAAAGTCACAAGCACACGTTCCAGCACACACAGCGCCTAGCAGGGAGCTGCAGAGCGGTGGGCCACATTCAGAAGAGCCAAAAGTCAATGCTGGGAAAGCTTTACAAAGACGCTCCATTTAGTGTCTGTGGCTCAGACGACATTCTCATGGATCAATCCAAAACCACAACAGGAAAAACCAGGTCAGTTGGGAAGGTTTTCCGCTTCATTTCAGTGCTGAGTAAAATAAGCAGTTCTTTAGTTGGTTTACGTGTCAGTCACTCAATGAGATTTGCTCAGTTTGTCTCAGCCTGAAACTTTAACACCATAAATATGAGCTGGAGTTGGAGCTTTCTTTCCTTCTTAACAAACAAAGCCCCAAACAGCTGTTCTTAAGGTGAAAACTCCGTATGTGTGTGGTCTTCAAATTCATCAATCCATTCCTACACAAAACAAGCAACAGTCTGGTAGAGAAGGCTGGACTCTGATTTGGCAGCCTGCTGTTTCAGAGGCTGAGGATGCTATGGAGCAGCGGGAATGTTCTGACAAGTGTCAGCGAGGGCCCAGGGAAGGGGGCACCATCTGAGAAAATGAGTCATCCACCAGCCAGACGCCCAGAGTTAGAATTTGTTGAATTATAAGCTATGTACTCCCAAGGACAGAATAAAACACATTTTCTCTCTTCCAATGTTCTGTTCACCTTTTTCATCTTAATTTTAACTTTATTTGAATTATTTTGAATAGGTATTATATTCACAGGGTCCAAAATTCATAAAGTACAAAAGTGTATGGTGAACTCTTGCCTCCTACCCCCAATCCCTCCAGCAGAAGGCAAGTGACGGGATTAATGTTTTTCTAAGGGTAGCAGGCTACAGCACAAGACTGTGGGCTTTGGAGCTGCCCTGACATCGGTTCAAACACTAATTCTCACCAGACCAGCTACATGACCCTGCGTGGATGCCTTGTTTCCTGAGCCTCAGTTACCTGATCTTCAAAAGCCTTCACAGTCAGAGGTAGGGACCAGAAGTACTGCGTATAAGGATGTAAGGTCCTTTCCCCTCCCTTCCCCCTCCATTTTGACCTGTTTTATTGGTCCTTTATCTATTCATTTTCATCCATCTCTATTCTTTGGCCTGTGTGGGCCTCCCATCACAGTGGCCTCTCTCGTTGCAGAGCGCTAGCTCTGGGCGCATGTGCTCCAGAGTGCCGGCTCCTAATTGGACACAGCAGTCCACTGCTCTGCGGCACGGGGGATCTTCCCAGGCCAGGGATCAAACTGGCGCCCCTTGCACTGCGAGGCGGACTCTTTACCCACTGGACCACCAGGGAAGCCCCCATGTAAGGTCCTTGACGCGCCACCTTCACCCAAGTGGGTGCTAAACACGGAGAGTTGTCATTTCTGCTGTTGATTTTCAGTACCATTCTTACAGATTTTCTGATCATTAGATAAGACACTGCTCTTCTAGCAGCTGGGAATGAAATCTAGTCTAATAGGGTCAAAGTTGGCTTTCTGCCTAAACAGTCCCAATTCAGGATCCAAAGACTAAACTTAGGAAACAAAAATTCAATTCCAGTTTTATCTGGTGAAAGTAGACACACTTGTAATAAACCAAGGTGGATATTACTACAGTGTGCTTTTAGTGTCAGGGAATGTTAAGTCGATGGTGTGTGAGTAAAACATCTTACCTTCTCATAGTAAATACTCAGACATCCCAGAGCATAGACCAGGAAGAAGGCCTAAAAACAGGGTAAACAGAAAGTGCTCATCAGAAACTGTTCCTCGTTCTCAACAAACTATTCCATAGATTAATTTCTCTTCGCTTTAAACATAAATTAATGTCCTTATCACCGTCTAATTGGTCACATATGGTCAAACATGAATGGTTCATTCAAATTCAGGGGCTAAAATATGAATATCACAAAATGGTTCAGAATCAGTAAGAAACAATATAAAACAAATAAACAAAAACTTATGGGGACTTCCCTGGTGGCTAAGATCCATGTTCCCAGTGCAGGAGGAGTGAATTTGATCCATGGTCAGGAAACTAGCTCCCACATGGAACTAAAAAATCCTACATGCTGCGACTAAGACCCACTGCAACCAAGTAAATAAATAAATATTTAAAAAAAAAACCCAAAACACAACTTATGTGAAAATTTCCATGTATTTTTTTCTTTAAATAAACACACTGCTAAACTGAAAAATGATGTAAATAGTATTAACAATAGAAATCTTTGCTCACTGGATTTTCCTCTGTAAAATAACTGGAAGAAGATCAGAGAAGAAAAAAGTAGAAATCTATGGAAAGTGAGCAATGCATACTTGGTTTGCAAAACCAAATGAGCTTCTTGGTCACCTGCTGTAAAGTGATCTCCCATCGAGTAAACCCCATCTTTCCATTAGCTTCATCATACGGCACCATTGTTCCCTCACATGGGCACACTGGGGGAATGACAGAAGAAGTCAGTCCCAGCTCAGTAAGATCACACTGATGTGGAAATCAAAGCAACTTTGGCAAAATGACATGATGCCAGGCACTGACTCAAGCAAACAGGCCCCGCTGTTTGCTCCGCCCACGGAAAGGGGTTAGGATCTGAGTTTACCCCTGAAAAGGCTCTGGAGAGGCTGGGGTATAGCAGACAGTGCCTGAACGGCCTCTCTACGTGCTACTTTCTTTTTAAGCCTGAGGAAGGAAGACAAGACTTCTAACTAAACAACAGGTACCCTGGAGGGCCCTCTGGTGCAGGTGGCAGAAGGCAGTCCCTCTCCTGAGCCCTCGCGCTTCTATCCTTGGTGCTGATGCCTTTCTCGTCCCCGACAGGCTGTGAAGGTGCAGGGCTTTCACTCAGCGACAAGGTTCTGCTGAGCAAACACCTTCCTGACTCCTGGGAACTGCCTCAGTCTATCCCGCTGTCACCCTCTCCTGGCCACCTGATGGCACTTCTGTTTACAGCAGCAGTCCTCGAAGCAAGGCTGGTCAAGGGATCCTGGGGTCCCCAAGACCCTCGCACGAGACCTCAAGGTCAAAACCATCTCCTGCAGTTACAGCTCATGGTCGGCAGAGGCTCCCACACACGCGATACCACAAGACGCTGCTGCAGACGTGAGCACCCCAGGTGCTTCCCTTCAGCAGACCTGACCGTCTCCACAAAAAGGAAACGACCAGGCTGTTCTCACTGGATGTGATGTGCTTTGAAAGAACACGGTCATTTTTTTATAAACATACTATTTTAGTGGGTTTATGACTGCTTAGAATGAAATGTGGTAACATCGACAGACATAATCCACACAAAACGCTCCTCAGGGACACTTGATTGTTCTTAAGAGTAGAGCGGTTGGAGAACTGCTTTAGTTTCACCTGGATCCAGACAGAGAACTGCTCTGAAGTGTCTGGACTTCTGCAAAGACCCCGTGCTCTGGCCCCACAGCTCCCAGGGGGCAGCAGCAGCCAGCTTTCCAACACAGGAAGAGCCCCTGGCTCCCAGGCGCCTGGCTGCACACCTGCCTTCACCGCCTCCAGGCCCACGGCTCTTCCTGGCCAGCTGCCTCACTTCTCCTTGGACACAATGAGCTCATTCCTGCCTTCGCTTTTGTAACTGCTGCTCTCACAGCTGGAGTCAAAGGTCACTCCTCAGATAGGCCTTCCCTGACCACCTCGTTTAAGTAATCCGCATCCCAATCAACTTATTATAGACGGGGAAGATCTTCATCCAGCGTGTTTGGCTTCATTTAGAATTAAGTCAGCAATGGCGAAGAGGCTTGCGTAACTCAGTGAAACTCTGAGCCATGCTGTGCAGGGGTCATAGTGAAGAGACCCAAGTGAAGAGACCCATAGTGACCCAAGAGAGGGGTCATAGTGAAGAGTTCTGACAAAACATGGTTCACTGGAGGAAGGAATGGCAACCCACACCAGTATCCTTGCCGTGAGAACTCCATGAACAGTGTGGAAAGGCAAAAAGATATGACACTGGAAGCAGTCCCCAGGTTGGAAGGCATCCAAAAGGCTACTGGGAAGAGCAGAATCTGAGACCCCACGGACTGTAGCCTGCCAGGCTCCTCTATGCATGGGATTCTCCAGGAACTAAATGACCTACATCAAATCTCTTATGATTATACAGTGGAGGTGATGAATAGATTAAAGCGATGAGATTTAGTAGACAGAGTGCCTAAAGAACTATGGACAGAGGTTAATAACATTGTCCAGGAGGCAGTGACCAAAACCATCGCAAAGAAAAAGAAACGCAAGAAGCCACATGGTTGTCTGAGGCGGCTTTATAAATTGCTGAGGAAAGAAAACAAGAAAGGCAAGGAAGAAGGAAAAGATATGCCCTTTATAAATTGAACTGAGGAAAGAAAAAAGCAAAAGGAGAGAATCACAAAACGCTCCTCAGGGACACTTGTTTCTTAAGAGTAGAGCGGTTGGAGAACTGCTTTAGTTTCACCTGGATCCAGACAGAGAACTGCTCTGAAGTGTCTGGACTTCTGCAAAGACCCGTGCTCTGGCCCCACAGCTCCCAGGGGGCAGCAGCAGCCAGCTTTCCAACACAGGAAGAGCCCCTGGCTCCCAGGCGCCTGGCTGCACACCTGCCTTCACCGCCTCCAGGCCCACGGCTCTTCCTGGCCAGCTGCCTCACTTCTCCTTGGACACAATGAGCTCATTCCTGCCTTCGCTTTTGTAACTGCTGCTCTCACAGCTGGAGTCAAAGGTCACTCCTCAGATAGGCCTTCCCTGACCACCTCGTTTAAGTAATCCGCATCCCAATCAACTTATTATAGACGGGGAAGATCTTCATCCAGCGTGTTTGGCTTCATTTAGAATTAAGTCAGCAATGGCGAAGAGGCTTGCGTAACTCAGTGAAACTCTGAGCCATGCTGTGCAGGGGTCATAGTGAAGAGACCCAAGTGAAGAGACCCATAGTGACCCAAGAGAGGGGTCATAGTGAAGAGTTCTGACAAAACATGGTTCACTGGAGGAAGGAATGGCAACCCACACCAGTATCCTTGCCGTGAGAACTCCATGAACAGTGTGGAAAGGCAAAAAGATATGACACTGGAAGCAGTCCCCAGGTTGGAAGGCATCCAAAAGGCTACTGGGAAGAGCAGAATCTGAGACCCCACGGACTGTAGCCTGCCAGGCTCCTCTATGCATGGGATTCTCCAGGAACTAAATGACCTACATCAAATCTCTTATGATTATACAGTGGAGGTGATGAATAGATTAAAGCGATGAGATTTAGTAGACAGAGTGCCTAAAGAACTATGGACAGAGGTTAATAACATTGTCCAGGAGGCAGTGACCAAAACCATCGCAAAGAAAAAGAAACGCAAGAAGCCACATGGTTGTCTGAGGCGGCTTTATAAATTGCTGAGGAAAGAAAACAAGCAAAAGGCAAGGAAGAAAGGAAAAGATATGCCCAAATGAATGCAGAGTTCCCGAGAATAACAAGGAGAGACAGGAAGGCCTTCTACAATGAACTATGCAAAGAAGCAGAGGAAAACAATACAATGCGAAAGACTAGAGCTCTCAAGAACACTGGAGATCCTAAGGGAACATGCAAAGACGGGCACAAAAAACGTTATGGACTTAACAGAAGCAGAAGATATTAATAAGAGGTGGCAAGAATACACAGACCCATACAAAAAAGGTCTTAAAGGCCCGGATAACCATGATGGTGTGGTCACTCACCTAGAGCCAGACATTCTGGAAGTCAACTGGGTCTTAGGAAGCATGACTATGAACAAAGCTAGTGGAGGTGTCAGAATTCTAGATGAGCTATTTAAAATCCTAAAAGATGACGCTGTTGAAGTGTTCCCCTCAATATGCCAGAAGAATTGGAAAACTCAGCAGTGGCCACAGGACTGGAAAAGGTCAGTTTTCACTGTAATCTCAAAGGAGGGCAGTGTCAAAGAATGTTCAAACTATAGACAATTTCTCATGCTAGTAAGGTGGTGCTCAAAATCCTCCAAGCTAGGTTTCAGCAGTACGTGAACCCAGAATGTCCAGATGTACGAGTCCAGAAAAGGCACAGGAACCAGAGATCAAATTGCCAATGTCCGCTGAATCATTGAGAAACCAAGAGAATTCTTGAAAGATATCTGCTTCATTGACTACATGAAAGCCACCGACTGTGTGGATCACAACAAAATTCTCCAAGAGATGGGAATACCAGACCACCTTACCTGCCTCCTGAGAAACTTGCAAGCAGGTCAAGAAGCAATAGTTAGAAGCTTACATGGAACAAAAGACCTGTTCAAAATTGGGAAGAGAGTATGTCAAGGCTGTTTATTGTCACCCTGCTTATTTAATTTATACGCAGAGTACATCATGCGAAATGCCAGGCTGGACGAAGCATAAGCTAGAAGCAAGACTGTCGGGAGAAATATCAATAACCTCAGATATACAGATGACACCACCCTAATGGTGAAAGTGAAGAGGATCTAGACAGCCTCTTGATGAAGGTGAAAGATGAGAGTGAAAAACCTGGCCTAAAACTCAACATTCAAAAAAACTAAGATCATGGCATCTGGTCCCATCACTTTATGACAAAGAGACGGAGAAAAAATGGAAACTGTGAGAGAATTTGATTTCTTAGGCTCCATAATCACTGCAGATAATGACTGTAGCTATGAAATTCAGATACTTGCTCCTTGGAAGAAAAGCTATGATAAACCTAGACAGCATAATAAAAGGCAAAGACATCACTTTAGCAACAAAGGTCTGTACAGTCAAAGCTATAGTTTTCCCAGGAGTCATGTATGGATGTGAGAGCTGGACCATCAAGATGGCTGAACACTTAAGAAATGATGTTTTTGAATTATAGTTTTGGAGAAGATTCTTGAGAGTCCCTTTGAAGTTAGATCAAAGCAGTCGATCCTAAAGGAAATCAACCCTGAATGTTCACTGGAAGGACTGATGGTGAAGCTGAAGTTCCAATACTTTGGCCATCTGACGTGAAGAGATGATTCATCAGAAAAGACCCTGATGCTGGGAAAGATTGAGGGACAAAGGAGGAAGGGGACAACAGAGCAAGAGATGGTTAGAAAGTATCACCAACTCAGTGAACGTGAATCTGAGCAAACTCCAGGAGATGCTAAAGAACAGGGAAGCCTGGAGTTCTGCAGTTTATGAGGTCACAAGGAGTCAAACATGACTCAGCAACTGAATAAACGACCACAAGCCCAGGGAGGTCTGTGGGGGATGTCGATGACGTTGCTTGAAATCTCACCAGTAAGTCTTCACTCGGATAGCAGTAATTTGGTTGCTGGCTGAGCCTAATGATGGTTTTAAGGCCATATCACCAGATCTGGTCAGGGCCTAGAGCACTGAAATGAAGAATAGCCCTCCGAGAGAGATCTCTCAGACAGCTCGGTGTCACCGTTCTCACAGCCCGAGAACTGCCCTGAGCCAGCACGGCAGGGCTGCCCACGTTCCTCATGGACATCTATGGAAGCATGCTGAACTGCATGGGTGGCACTGCTAAACACAGTGATTCATCCGAGGAAAGAAGGTGAGACAGAGCTGGGCAGCAGGGCCGGGTTGAACTGTGAGCAGCCTGGAGACTTCTGCAACCTATGCCTGTAATCTCTCAGGGACCAAGAAGCCTGCAGGAATGAGAGCCACCTCACTGCCTATCTCCTGTTCCTCCAGCATTTCTTCGGCAGGGGTTTGGGAAAGGGGAGTCAGTGGAAAGCACCAGCAGGTCACCTGCCCAGAGCAGAGGTCGAGCCCCAGTTCCTGACCCCCCCGCTGCAGCCCCCGGGTCTGAGAGGCTGGCTCCTGAGGGCCCAGCCCAGCCTCTCTGCTGCCAGCTCTGGTCTCCACCACTTCCCACCGTCACCGGCAGTGCCCCAGCGCCACTAGGACCGACCAGGCTAGACCCTGGTAGACACGCCCTCGGTGACCTCATCTCCTGCATGGCCATGCCCAGGACCACCCCGCATCCATGTGGCAACCTCCTATTTGTCCTGCCATGCCTGCTGGTGCCACCACCCCGGGGAAGGCTTCCCTGAGGGCCCTCGTCCCTTCAGACTCCATGAGTTTCCATGCCAAACCCAGAGCTCACAAACACCCATTAATAGATTATCATCAAGCACTTTATGGATGTCACGCCCTGGGGTGCAGGAGGGACATCCCCTCCCCACACTGCACCCATCGTGCTGGACCACAATCCTGGGCTACCTGAGGACCACGGCTGCATTCTGTTTATCTCTCGGCTGTCAGGACTCAGTCCAGCGCCTGGACATAAAAAGCACTCGACGAATAATTCTGCTCAACATCAACTGCAAAAGACAGTGTTCCAACCAGCCACGGACGAACTTTTCCAAGTGACTTAATAACAATGGTAACAGCAGGAGCAGCAGGCACCCCACTTGCTGAGCACCTATGACACACTATTTGCCTTGCCTAAGCCATTACGTGCACTATTTAATTCCAGAACACCTGATGAACACAGTGTCACATGACCCTTACCTCACAGAGCAGACGCCCGAAGCTCAGAGAAATGAAGAGCTGCAGAATGGGGTCCCCAGCACTGTCCAACAGAGTCTCCAAGGGTGCCTACTGAGCATCTGAAATGCGGCGGGCACTAGCGAAGCAAGTTTTTAGGGCAGTGACTGCTGTATTCGACAGCAGACTCAGTGGTTTTGTGTGTAGAATGGGTACATGAAGTGAATAAACCCCGACATCCTTTCCTGCCTTGAGAGCTGTTCTGTGCCCTGCTGAGCTCCCTGTGAGGAAGGAGAAACCCACTGTTGCTTATCTGTGAGCTCATATGTGAAACGACAGTGTGGATGTGCTCAACAAGCACTCCTCGATAACCACAGAGACGCCGAGGTCTGAGCCAGATGCCAAGAGAGCCGTCCAGACAGGTAGGGGAATCCCTGGAGAATGGCAAAGCCAAGGACACAGGAAGAGAAGGGGGTGTTATCCTCAAATCTGGGTATATGGACAGAAGCAAAAAAAAGAGGGAGCCGAAGGCTGTGGGAACACAGGACAAAGGAACCCCAAATCAGAGGGAAAGCACAAGGCGGGCTTAGAAAGCTGCTTGCACCCACTTCTGAGGCTTCGGTAAAGGTGATACGTTAACAATTCTGCCGAAGGAAATACCTAGAATCCACTCACACAATCAGCTGTCTGCTGTCACTACGTGACCCAGAGCACACATCACGGCTTCCAAAAAGCTGGTGAAGTGCCAGGAATACGCTAAAAACCACCACACAGAGGCTTTCCTGACGCCTCAGGAACACAGGAGACGCGGGCTTGATCCCTGGTCCGGGAAGACCTCACTCGCCACGGAACAACTAAGCCCATGTGACACAACCACTTGGCCTGTGCTCTGGAGTCTGTACTCTGCAACAACTAGAAAGCAGCCCCGCCCCCACCACAACTAGAGAAAAGCCTGTGCAGCAACAAATATTCAGCAGTCAGATAAACAAGGGAAATTTTATAAACATGTATATACACACACATGTGTAAACCACTGCACACTTTAAATGAGTGAATGGTACTCATGTGCTCTGTGTCTCAATGAGCCTGTAATTTTTTTTTAAAAGCTAGTAAGAAAGAATAACACAGTATTTGCACAGTCTGAAACCCTGATGTAAGAAGATGTGCCAGGAAGACTCCCTGAGACCTCTGGGATGAACTGGGTGGGCCCCACAAATGGACCTCCTAGAATGGATGGAGTGAAGGCTGAGGAGTGAAAGGCTCCGGGCCAACTGTGGGCGCCGCCGGTGGTGCTCTCGGTTCTGATCCGCAGGCAGAACTGCATACTGAGCCAGACGCATCTATACCATGTTCTCCAAGCCCAGAGACCCACAGCTGAGAAACATACCTCTTCTAGGCCGAGCTGCAGATATTCAAAGATCCTAAAGGGATTTCTTCGGCATATCAGTCTCTTCTGTGGCAACACCTGCGGAGAAAAATAAAATACGTACAGGACAAATGTAAGCACTACATGTTATATGCAGGAGGCTTCATTCTAAAATAGACATATTTTTTCTCAATTCCCAGTCACATTTGTTGGATTAAAAAGTTAAAGATTTTTTATTATTTATGTAGGAAAAGATGTTTTCATTTTCCTGCTATAGCTGACCCTTGAACAACATGGGGGTTGAGGTGCCGACTCTCCAGGCAGTAGCAAGTCTGTGTGTAATTCCTGGTTGGCCCTCCAGATCCTCACTTCCTGTGGATCTGTGTATCCAGCAAACCTCGGACCATGCAGCGCGGCACTTACTCCTGAAAACACATTCTTCCAAGGGGACCCACACTCCAGCCCGTTTTGTTCAAAGATCAAGGTTAACATTCTAACGTCTTTCCGTTCTTTTTATCCTCCGTGACATTTTCTTGCAGTTGTGACCGTTTTGGTCAATTTTATGTGCTGCTGTTTTTCACCGATGGCACCTCACAAGCAGACGCCTGGGTTGTTAATGAGACTCTGTTCTAAAGCCAAGATAATATTTCTTCACATATTTCACACACAACTGAACCACTAGACTCTTTCTCACTTTCAGCTGCTACAGACAATTCTGGGGCAACTGGGGCAACTCTGGGGCAACTCTTCCCTTAATGAAGTGGCTCCAATTCTGCACAGCCACGCTCTTCTTGGGACGGCTCCCATGCACCTGAGCCCACACCCACCGCTCCACGCAGGACTTCCTGGCTACACTGTGTCTCTCCTCCCCGCAGGGAAGCGTAAAGTGTTACCAGATCTACTTTGTTTTATGCAATTGTTCTAAAGTCAGGTTATGCACAGACTTTGAGGTTTCTGTTGAAACAGCCCTCCCGACTACTGAGCCCGTAGGGCGGGCTGGTGTCTGCAGAGGGGCTGCAGGGTGTGGGCTGTGCCAGCTCTCACAGGCGCTGAATTCAGGCCCACAACCAGGTCCCAGGAAGGGACGTCCCCACTGGCCAGCATCTTCTCTGGGCCAGGAGCAGATGTCTCTGCACAAAGTGGTCTCCTTTCTTCTACTTACGTCCCCACCTGGGGCCTCTTCCCTCTTACTCCCGACACACACGTCCTCCTCCACCAGCACGTACTGAGGCCCCCGCTCTCCGGATGGGACCAGACCGGCGTGCTGGTCGCTGTCCGCAGGCTGACTGCTGGATGGTGGGAGGACAGCATCTTGTCTGCCGTGGTGGGCGTGAGGGAGAGGAGCGGTGATGTCCGCCACACGTTCACCTGAGCCGTCTGGGGCTCGGGGGTCAGGCCCGGAGCCCTCCGGCGGGCGGTCTGATTGCTTGATGGACTCCTCCAGGTCACACGGCTTTCCCGTGACTCCATTCATGGCAGAGGGTTCCTTTTTGTTTGCTGTGTCGTCCAACTGGGCACATCTCAGGGTCCAGCGCATCCTGAAACAGGACTTCTTCTGTCCTTTCCCGAGGGGACGCCACATTCTAACGCTTTCCGTTCTTTTTATCCTCCGTGACATTTTCTTGCAGTTGTGACCGTTTTGGTCAATTTTATGTGCTGCTGTTTTTCACCGATGGCACCTCACAAGCAGACGCCTGGGTTGTTAATGAGACTCTGTTCTAAAGCCAAGATAATATTTCTTCACATATTTCACACACAACTGAACCACTAGACTCTTTCTCACTTTCAGCTGCTACAGACAATTCTGGGGCAACTGGGGCAACTCTGGGGCAACTCTTCCCTTAATGAAGTGGCTCCAATTCTGCACAGCCACGCTCTTCTTGGGACGGCTCCCATGCACCTGAGCCCACACCCACCGCTCCACGCAGGACTTCCTGGCTACACTGTGTCTCTCCTCCCCGCAGGGAAGCGTAAAGTGTTACCAGATCTACTTTGTTTTATGCAATTGTTCTAAAGTCAGGTTATGCACAGACTTTGAGGTTTCTGTTGAAACAGCCCTCCCGACTACTGAGCCCGTAGGGCGGGCTGGTGTCTGCAGAGGGGCTGCAGGGTGTGGGCTGTGCCAGCTCTCACAGGCGCTGAATTCAGGCCCACAACCAGGTCCCAGGAAGGGACGTCCCCACTGGCCAGCATCTTCTCTGGGCCAGGAGCAGATGTCTCTGCACAAAGTGGTCTCCTTTCTTCTACTTACGTCCCCACCTGGGGCCTCTTCCCTCTTACTCCCGACACACACGTCCTCCTCCACCAGCACGTACTGAGGCCCCCGCTCTCCGGATGGGACCAGACCGGCGTGCTGGTCGCTGTCCGCAGGCTGACTGCTGGATGGTGGGAGGACAGCATCTTGTCTGCCGTGGTGGGCGTGAGGGAGAGGAGCGGTGATGTCCGCCACACGTTCACCTGAGCCGTCTGGGGCTCGGGGGTCAGGCCCGGAGCCCTCCGGCGGGCGGTCTGATTGCTTGATGGACTCCTCCAGGTCACACGGCTTTCCCGTGACTCCATTCATGGCAGAGGGTTCCTTTTTGTTTGCTGTGTCGTCCAACTGGGACACCATCTCAGGGTCCAGCGCATCCTGAAACAGGACTTCTTCTGTCCTTTCCCGAGGGGGACGCTCCAGGGGCTTCGTGTAGTCCTCGAGGATGCTACGCACGGTGCTCTCATCCTGGCCTTGTCTTTGCAAGAGCTCGGCGGCCCATGCCACGCTACGCTGATACCTGCCAAGAGGGAATGCTGTTATGTAACAACACTTAAATTTCAGTAGTTAAAAAAGACAGCAGACAATTAAAAAAAACTGAGAAAAAAAAAAAAGGAGGTAAAAAAAATTAACTTCTTTTTAAGATCAACATCCTCAGTGCCACTCTTGCTTTTTTTCCACTTACTTTTTTTTATCTCCATTAGTTTTAGGTGATTATAATGGAAGACACTGGGTTATTTGCATTCCTAAAGTGATGAATAGTCAAATGACATGATTATCATTTTTTCTTAAGCAACAGTAATGTCATCTGCACATTCTCGTGTGTCTATAGCGACTGCTATCATCAACCCCTGGATCACATTAAAGCCTTATCTTCTTAAGCTAAGGGCTAATAATTATGTTAATTATTTAATAATAATTTTTCCAACGGTAACCTAATTTTCCTTGATGTTACTCTGGGCTCTCTCATCTTAGCTGTTTCCTGACACCACACTTTCTGATTGAACATTTCAGTGCTGTGCTTCTGTATGAACTGTTTTTGTTTTTTTTCCTACTTCAAATATTATTCCATTGAGGGTGCCTTTCCCACAGATCCAATATTAGAAGTAAATTCACTTGATGAGATTTCAGTAAAATAAAGCCTTTGAGTGAAATCCATTTTTTTATTTGAATTTCATTATATTTTAAAATAAGAATATATCAAAATGATGTCAGTCCATTTTTCTGCCAAGATGGCTGTTTCTCCAATAGTGTTTTACAGCTGCATAGTCCTCATGGCATGAGTGTGGCAAAATATATTAGGATACAAAAGAGTAAATCACATAGGTCAACACATGGAAAAAATGTTCACCAATTGTTAAACTGTATAATAACTTTAAAACATTTTCAAATGAATGAATGAATAAATAAGACTAGCAATTAAAAAAAAAAAGGAAAAAAGAAAAAAATAGACAGCAGCAGAACGTGTGAAAACAAAGGGAAAGTTGAATGTCAAAATGGCTCTAGCTCCCCTCGATGACAGGCTATACGTAAATGATTTTTTCTTCACACCTCTGCATTTTCTAACTGCTCCGTGATAATTGCTGTTGCTTTACCTGTTTTTATTACAGAGCTTCACCTAATTTGCATAATTTGAACAAAATTATCTCAGCTTAACAAAGGGTGAAAATGGACAGAATTTAAAACTGAGGCACCAGGGACTTCCTTGGTGGTCCAGTGGCTAAGACTGGGCTCCTAATGGACAGGTGACCAGGAGTCCATCCCTTCAAACAAATCTCACAAGAGCAAAATTCTCAGCACAAAGCCTGAAATATAATGGAAGACACTGGGTTATTTGCATTCCTAAAGTGATGAATAGTCAAATGACATGATTATCATTTTTTCTTAAGCAACAGTAATGTCATCTGCACATTCTCGTGTGTCTATAGCGACTGCTATCATCAACCCCTGGATCACATTAAAGCCTTATCTTCTTAAGCTAAGGGCTAATAATTATGTTAATTATTTAATAATAATTTTTCCAACGGTAACCTAATTTTCCTTGATGTTACTCTGGGCTCTCTCATCTTAGCTGTTTCCTGACACCACACTTTCTGATTGAACATTTCAGTGCTGTGCTTCTGTATGAACTGTTTTTGTTTTTTTTCCTACTTCAAATATTATTCCATTGAGGGTGCCTTTCCCACAGATCCAATATTAGAAGTAAATTCACTTGATGAGATTTCAGTAAAATAAAGCCTTTGAGTGAAATCCATTTTTTTATTTGAATTTCATTATATTTTAAAATAAGAATATATCAAAATGATGTCAGTCCATTTTTCTGCCAAGATGGCTGTTTCTCCAATAGTGTTTTACAGCTGCATAGTCCTCATGGCATGAGTGTGGCAAAATATATTAGGATACAAAAGAGTAAATCACATAGGTCAACACATGGAAAAAATGTTCACCAATTGTTAAACTGTATAATAACTTTAAAACATTTTCAAATGAATGAATGAATAAATAAGACTAGCAATTAAAAAAAAAAAGGAAAAAAGAAAAAAATAGACAGCAGCAGAACGTGTGAAAACAAAGGGAAAGTTGAATGTCAAAATGGCTCTAGCTCCCCTCGATGACAGGCTATACGTAAATGATTTTTTCTTCACACTCCTCTGCATTTTCTAACTGCTCCGTGATAATTGCTGTTGCTTTACCTGTTTTTATTACAGAGCTTCACCTAATTTGCATAATTTGAACAAAATTATCTCAGCTTAACAAAGGGTGAAAATGGACAGAATTTAAAACTGAGGCACCAGGGACTTCCTTGGTGGTCCAGTGGCTAAGACTGGGCTCCTAATGGACAGGTGACCAGGAGTCCATCCCTGGTCAGGGAACAAGATCTCACAAGCAGCAAAGATTCTGCACGTCCCAGCAAAGCCTGAAGATCCAGTGTGCCAGAAGACCCAGCACAGCCAAATAAATACATATATGTTAAAATAAAAACAGGGCTTCCCTGATGGTCCAGTGGGTAAAGAGTCCACCTTGCATTGCAAGGGGCACCGGTTCGATCCCTGGCCCGGGAAGATCCCAGGTGCCACGGAGCAGCTGGACCAGTGCATGCACCCAGAGCTGCTGCTCTGCAATGAGAGAGGCCACTGCAATAGGAGGCCCATGCATTCCAAAGAATAAAGATGGATCAAAAAAAAAAGAAACCTGGTAGACCAAATGATTTAGGTAAATATAAAAAGAAAAGTGGCCATCCTTGATCAGGGCTTGTTTTGTATTATTTTTCATTTTAGATATCATGGCATTTTCATAAATATATCCCAGTCAAAAAAAAAAACCTCTTTGTTAAGTGTTGGAAAGCAAAAAGAGAATTTCAATGAACATTTTTCACAGGACCTACTAAAATCTGCACCACACGGGTTAAGAAATGATTACAGTTAGGATCTGCGTAAAAAATGGGTCTTCCCCTGACAATATTTGCAAAGTATGTTTTAATGAAGAAATACATGCTTAGTTTCTTAAATCTGAAGGCAATCCCTAAACACGTCCCAAGTTACAGAAAGCCCCAAGTCTGTCTAGTAAAGCAGGGGCAACGCCTGACAAGGGTGCAGGCGTGAGTTACAGAACATCAGAAGCCACACGGGTGCAGCATCTGCTCAGGGAAGGGGAGGGACGTTGCGAAACTCAAGCACTGAGCGATCCGCCTACAGCGATCAGTCTGGAAAGCACAGGAGAAGACGACAGGTGGCTTGTGGGAAGACTGTGGTCACGCTTCTCTTCACCTGAGTACCCTGCCTGTGCGTGGATGATGGGATGTGTCATGCTTTGTAAACTGCTCACGACACACGGGGAAGCAGGGGAGGTGGGCTTCTGCTGTCTTTGAAGAGAGCTGTGGCTGCTTTGTCATGATCCAGCTGTCCACACCGTGTCTGTTTTACATGGGGGTGGGCAGGTGGTCCTGTCCACTGCCAACGGCATCGCAGACGGGAAGGTTAAGACCTGGCAAGGCTGCACAAAAATTTTTGTGTCGTGTGTGTTTTCCTGGGGAAGGGATCCACAACTTTCAACAAACCCTGACGAAAACATCCTGCACTGTCCCGGCACCACAGCGGTCAAGACAGACGCGGGTCCAGCTCCTCCTTGTGTGCCTGAGGCCCCCGCACCAGCTAGGCGCTTTCCCTCCAGGTCTCAGGGCCGCTGGTACCTGTCTCGGGGAGCTGTGCACGGGTTCGAGGAGACCAGAAGTGTGACGTGCTCGGCACACAGGAAGTGTCTGACAAATACTTGTTAGCCTACGACTGTGGGCTCTTGGAGGGAGGCTAGAAAAGCAAAATCATTTTGACTCGAGACATATTATATTTAACAATACAGAGGACATTGTAATGGCAGGAAACGCGCGCCTTAGTGGGCCGCTGTTTGGGACCAGGGCGGCCGTGTGGGTCGAGCCTTGCACCCAACAACCCGGCCCCCAAACTGGCTCTTCCCTGTGCCTCCGAGCTCAGCCACTCAGCATTCTACTCCTCCCTCTGCTCTCCTGCCATGGCCAGGATCACGCCTGCGTTCCTGCCTCTAATGACCTCACGTGTCTGCGTACAGACAGCAGCTCCTGAAGCACGTGGGAGAACGCCTCCGAGCCAAACTGGCGACTGACAGATGGCAGAGGGCCAGCGGACCCGAAGAGAAGGTATCCTCTCGCGGAAAGGGCAATGCTTTAAAGAGGCTGCTATGATGAACCCTGAACGCTGCTGGAGAGGCAACGGAAAGTGCAAAGTAAAAGCTGGAAAACATATGGGGAGAGTGGCAGGAGGGGACGGCGCCAGCTGTGACTGGAGGCGGCACCGAGGCTGGTGACAGACCCATCCTGGGGCCACTTGAACACGCCTCGGCTTCCCAGGCACCTGCCTCGGACGCATGTCTCCCACCTGCAGAGGACATGCTGTGCTCCCTCTCTTACTGACGAAGGCTTACTTATAATTAGAAATTATCATCAAAAGGTTTTCTAGTCAGTCTGCTCAGGTCTAAGTAGGGAGGTGGGCGGGGGGCTTTGTCATGATCCAGCTGTCCACACCGTGTCTGTTTTACATGGGGGTGGGCAGGTGGTCCTGTCCACTGCCAACGGCATCGCAGACGGGAAGGTTAAGACCTGGCAAGGCTGCACAAAAATTTTTGTGTCGTGTGTGTTTTCCTGGGGAAGGGATCCACAACTTTCAACAAACCCTGACGAAAACATCCTGCACTGTCCCGGCACCACAGCGGTCAAGACAGACGCGGGTCCAGCTCCTCCTTGTGTGCCTGAGGCCCCCGCACCAGCTAGGCGCTTTCCCTCCAGGTCTCAGGGCCGCTGGTACCTGTCTCGGGGAGCTGTGCACGGGTTCGAGGAGACCAGAAGTGTGACGTGCTCGGCACACAGGAAGTGTCTGACAAATACTTGTTAGCCTACGACTGTGGGCTCTTGGAGGGAGGCTAGAAAAGCAAAATCATTTTGACTCGAGACATATTATATTTAACAATACAGAGGACATTGTAATGGCAGGAAACGCGCGCCTTAGTGGGCCGCTGTTTGGGACCAGGGCGGCCGTGTGGGTCGAGCCTTGCACCCAACAACCCGGCCCCCAAACTGGCTCTTCCCTGTGCCTCCGAGCTCAGCCACTCAGCATTCTACTCCTCCCTCTGCTCTCCTGCCATGGCCAGGATCACGCCTGCGTTCCTGCCTCTAATGACCTCACGTGTCTGCGTACAGACAGCAGCTCCTGAAGCACGTGGGAGAACGCCTCCGAGCCAAACTGGCGACTGACAGATGGCAGAGGGCCAGCGGACCCGAAGAGAAGGTATCCTCTCGCGGAAAGGGCAATGCTTTAAAGAGGCTGCTATGATGAACCCTGAACGCTGCTGGAGAGGCAACGGAAAGTGCAAAGTAAAAGCTGGAAAACATATGGGGAGAGTGGCAGGAGGGGACGGCGCCAGCTGTGACTGGAGGCGGCACCGAGGCTGGTGACAGACCCATCCTGGGGCCACTTGAACACGCCTCGGCTTCCCAGGCACCTGCGCCCTCGGACGCATGTCTCCCACCTGCAGAGGACATGCTGTGCTCCCTCTCTTACTGACGAAGGCTTACTTATAATTAGAAATTCTCATCAAAAGGTTTTCTAGTCAGTCTGCTCAGGTCTAAGTACTGTCCTTGAGCAAGTTCATTAACTTCCTTGGGCTCTGTCTCCTTACCTCCCAGGACAGACAATGACAGGACTGACCACCCAGGGGTGGTGAGCGGATACAAGGAGCTAACC
Organism: Tragulus kanchil; assembly: GCA_022376925.1. Lineage (NCBI taxonomy): Eukaryota > Metazoa > Chordata > Mammalia > Artiodactyla > Tragulidae > Tragulus > Tragulus kanchil. Next base: position 223,436,750 of record JAIOJX010000030.1, on the reverse strand, counting down.
CATAAAGCTGCTGGGAGCACAGGACTTGTCGCCAGCACGTGCGAGTCCACAATCACCCCCAGGTCCCGGCACTGTGCAGCCTGGTTAGAGTTCAAGTGCTCTTGTGCAGTGCTCTGCAGGTTCCCTCTGCAGCGGATGGAAATATCCACATCCACCCCAAAGATTTCTTGAGAGGATGAACCAGGATGATACAGGGAGGTGGAATGCCACAGCTACGACTCATGATGATAACGATGCTGACAGTGACGGGGACAGCTCATCACGATACCCATCACACCCAAGCCGGCTGCCGCCACCGCCTCCTCTACGCTGACTAGACTACAAGCCCCCAGGAGAGGACTCAACGTGCTCCTCCCGCTGCGTCTCCAGCACCTTCCCAGTGCCTGACGTACGTCATCTTTGGCCCATGGCCAAAGTCCTCCAAAACTTACTTCTTTGACGTGATGACGGGCAGGTCTACCTTCATATCTGCAACAACAAAGAAGCTCTGTTAGTTTCCACCGACAGCCTGGAAAAGAAGAGAATTTCAAGGGTCACAAACTAATCCTGCCCAAGCAGCTGCAGCAAACACTTGCTTCATAAATGACCACTATCTGCGCCTACACACCTGTGGGCGCTGCTGACCCATCAGGGCTCTTGCTGGGCTCACACATGACTTCGGGACCCTGCTTGACACTCCGGCCAAGCAGCGGCGGCAAGGAGGGGGGACTCTGTCACCTCCAGATGCTCAGGCCCTCAACTTCCCTACTGTCACCTCCCAGATCACGGATCAAACTCCTATCCCTGCACTGCAAGGCAGATTCTTAACCTCTGGAGCATGAGGGACGCCCCAGGCCCTCGACCTACTGAGAGTGCCAAGGCCCTCAAGGTACACACTCTGCCCTCATGATGTGTACACTACAAAGACTCTTCAGTGACAGCTCCTCACACACACCTAAGGAAAGCGGATGTCACAGTGGTGTGAGTTCTGCGTGTGGGTTCGGGAGCTCTGAGTTGACCAGGTCACCTCATGGAGTGGGTTTTCATCTTGGTCCTCCCTGACCCTGCCTCTGGGGAACTCACTGCTCTATTTCTACACTCAGACTCCTCCCCGGTGCTCTGAACACCCGGAGTCTCTGGCTTTAAAATCCTAGGGTAGCCATGACATAGACTCCTGTCTCCTGAGTTTTTCTGGGTGTCATGACCGCCCTCTTCTGGTAATTTAACAGCATCAACAGATTGGCAAGTGTCAACCAACACCCTTTCACATGCCAACCACAAAGAAATACAGAAGTAATCACGCAACTCCCATCTCCTTGAGAGACTCACACTCGAGCTGGGGAGACAGACCAGACACATGACTGGTTTGAACCCCAGCTGATACATGGCAAGAGAAGTACATGTTGTAGAGGGGTTGGTTGGCCTTACCTGCAAGGGTTAGGAAAAAACACAAAGGAGAAGGAATCATTGAGTGGGGCTCTGAAGAATGAGTAGGAGTTTGCCAGACAGACCATGGGAGAACTTAGAGGGACCCATGCACAAAGGCTGGGAGACGGCAAACACACGGCAGGTTCACACAACAGCCAGCTGCCCACAGTGGCTGCGATGCCAACAAGTACACGAGGGTGGATGGAGCGGGGGGGGGGGGCCGACGATCAGGCTGAAGCGAAGATACTGAAGGACACCCTAAAATGGACATTTGAGATCTACCTCCTGAGGACAGTCTGCAGCCTTAATCTCTGTTTCCTTGGCCTAAATACATCTCCTTCACAGTTTTTTAAAGTCTGTAATTCTTTTTTATTAAATTAATTAATTATTATTATTATTTTTTATGGCTATTCTGGGTGTTCACTGCTGCTGCAGGCTCTTCTCTAGTTGCAGGGAGTGGGGGTTCCTCTCTAGTGGAGGTGAGCAGGCTTCTTGTTGCAGTGACTTCTCTTGTTGTGGAACTTGGGCTTCAGGGCACACGGGCTTCAGCAGCTGCAGCACAGGGGCTCCACAGTTGTGGCTCCGAGGCTCTAGAGCACAGACTCAACAGTTGTGGCTCCTGGGCTTAGTTGCTCCGCAGCATGCGGGATCTTCCCGGATCAGGGATCGAACCCATGTCTCCTGCATTGGCAGGTGAACTGTTTACCACTGAGCTATCAGGGAAGTGCTGCTTCACATTTTGATCACTATTTAAAACTTCGCTACTGCACAGATCAGAAAAAGGTTCTCAATAGTTAAGACCATCACACTATTTGAAAATGTTCTCTTCTTTTGTGGCCAAGTATCAGTACCTGCAGATGCTGGGTGATGGGGATGGACAGAGTCATGATGCAATTTGCTCTACTTTTTTTTTCCTTCCCTTTTTAAAAATTAAAGTTCTATGAAAAAATTTAAAAGTGTACTCAGACACTTGAAAAAAAAAAGTGTACAAAAGTAGGGAGAACAGCATAATAAATTCCCATGTTCCCATCACTCAGCTGCTAACTCACGGCCAGTCTGGGCTTCCCAAGCGGTACGCTGGTAAAGAGTCTGCCTGCCAATGCAGGAGATGTGGGTTGGATCCCTGGGTCAGGAAGATCCCCTGGAGGAGGACATGGCAACCCACTCCAGCATTCTTGCCCGGAGAATCCCACAGACAGAGGAGCCTACTGCGCTACAGTCCTTGGGACTGCAGAGTCAGACACGACTGAGTGATTAAACTACTCATGGTCCATGTCTTCGGCCCACGCCTCCAGCCCCCTGACTATCTGAAACAGATCCCTCCCATCACTCCATCTCTAATGGCTCAGTGAGCGCCTGCGCAGTTGCTCAGTCGTGTCCAACTCCTTGCAACCCCACAGACTAGCTCGCCAGGCTCCTCTGTCCGTGGAGCTTCCAAGGAAAGAAGACTGGAGTGGGCTGCCATTTCTTCCTCCAAGGGATCTTCCTCTGTGTCCACAATAAGCAGAGGCTCAATGCCCAGGCTGAGTAACATGGCTGCTGTTGGACGTCACTGAATTTTGGGGTGGTTTGTTCAAGACATTGTGGCAGGAGATACATAGTCTATCCCATTAGGACTGAACAATCAAATTACCATGTTTTTGTTTCTGGCCGTGCCACATGGTGCGTGGGAGCTTTTAAAATAATTCTATTTATTTATTTTTGGTGGTGCTGGGTCTTTGCTGCTATGTGGGATTTTCTCTTGTTGTGGAGCAGTGGCTCTAGGGCTCTTGGGCTTCAGCAGTTAAGGTATGTGGGCTCAGCAGTTAATGGTGTGCAGGTTTAGTAACTTCTCAGCCCATGGGATCTTTCCAGACCAGGAATCAAACCTGTGTCTCCTGCATTGGCAGGCCGGTTCTTCACCACTGAGCCAAGAGGGAAATCCCTACCATGTTTTAAAGTAATAGCGTCCCCATGTAGATTCTTTCTTTTCTCAAGTTTTTGTGCTTTTCTTTTTAAGAAATGTACTTTTTAAAATTTAACTTTGTCTTGTAGCCATGTAATACACTGACAAGTTTCCAAGGTCAAATCTAGAGTCTCACTTCTCTCTCCATCCTATCCCATCCTTCCCGCATAGGCATTTAAACAAACACATGGTTCATCCTTTTTTACATTTTGAAAACACATGTGTATTCGCTCCCCACTTAGGTAACCCATGGCACACTTTCCTTTCCTTTGCTTTCGCTGCTGAGAAATAACAGCCTAGTGAGCCCCCATTCCCACTGCAGCCCCACAGCACGCCCTTATGAGATGCTTGATACTTCATTCAGCTGGTACCCGCATGGATAGCTGAGTTATTTCTAGTCTCTTAACATTAGAACCAGTGTTGCAATGAATAGCCCTGGGCACTTTCTTTTCATATTTTTGCCTGCATTTATCTTTAAGATAAATTCACGGAAGTGGAACTGCTGAGTTTAAATCAAGCACATACACTGGACAACGGGTATTCTGTGTGCAAAACACTGAAGCTGGACCCGGGATCGCCCCCAGGCTCCTCTGTCCGTGGAGCTTCCAAGGAAAGAAGACTGGAGTGGGCTGCCATTTCTTCCTCCAAGGGATCTTCCTCTGTGTCCACAATAAGCAGAGGCTCAATGCCCAGGCTGAGTAACATGGCTGCTGTTGGACGTCACTGAATTTTGGGGTGGTTTGTTCAAGACATTGTGGCAGGAGATACATAGTCTATCCCATTAGGACTGAACAATCAAATTACCATGTTTTTGTTTCTGGCCGTGCCACATGGTGCGTGGGAGCTTTTAAAATAATTCTATTTATTTATTTTTGGTGGTGCTGGGTCTTTGCTGCTATGTGGGATTTTCTCTTGTTGTGGAGCAGTGGCTCTAGGGCTCTTGGGCTTCAGCAGTTAAGGTATGTGGGCTCAGCAGTTAATGGTGTGCAGGTTTAGTAACTTCTCAGCCCATGGGATCTTTCCAGACCAGGAATCAAACCTGTGTCTCCTGCATTGGCAGGCCGGTTCTTCACCACTGAGCCAAGAGGGAAATCCCTACCATGTTTTAAAGTAATAGCGTCCCCATGTAGATTCTTTCTTTTCTCAAGTTTTTGTGCTTTTCTTTTTAAGAAATGTACTTTTTAAAATTTAACTTTGTCTTGTAGCCATGTAATACACTGACAAGTTTCCAAGGTCAAATCTAGAGTCTCACTTCTCTCTCCATCCTATCCCATCCTTCCCGCATAGGCATTTAAACAAACACATGGTTCATCCTTTTTTACATTTTGAAAACACATGTGTATTCGCTCCCCACTTAGGTAACCCATGGCACACTTTCCTTTCCTTTGCTTTCGCTGCTGAGAAATAACAGCCTAGTGAGCCCCCATTCCCACTGCAGCCCCACAGCACGCCCTTATGAGATGCTTGATACTTCATTCAGCTGGTACCCGCATGGATAGCTGAGTTATTTCTAGTCTCTTAACATTAGAACCAGTGTTGCAATGAATAGCCCTGGGCACTTTCTTTTCATATTTTTGCCTGCATTTATCTTTAAGATAAATTCACAGAAGTGGAACTGCTGAGTTAAAAGCAAGCACATACACTGGACAACGGGGATTCTGTGGGCAAAACACTGAAGCTGGACCCGTATCGTACATCAAAGAAAACTTAAGTCAAAATAGATCAAAGAGCCAAACTTGAGGGCTGTAACTGGTGACCTCTTGGAAGAAAACGCAGGGAAAATCTGCAAGCGCTTGGATTTGGTCATGGTTCCCTACAGAGGACACCAAAAGCACATGCAAGAAAAGAAAAGAAAGGGTAAATTAACTTAATTAAAATGAAAAACTTTTACTCTGTCAGAGCCAGTAGAATGGCTATTATTCAAAAAAAAAATAAAAGTGTCGGTGAGGATGTGGAAAAATTGGGAAACTTTAGGCACTGCTGGTGGTGCAAGTGTGCTGGAAAAACAGTTTGTGGCATCCCAAAAAGTTAAAATAGAATTGTCATATGATCCAGTAAGTCCAATCCTACGAATATACATAAGAGAAAAGAAATCAAATGTCCACACGGGAACCTATACGTGAATGTTCAGACCAGCACAACTCATAACAACCAAACCCGTGAAAAACAATCAAAATATCCATCTTTGGATAAATGAAAAAACAAAGCAAAGCATATCTATTCCACAAAAGGGCACACGCTAAAATGTGGATAAACCTCGGAAAAAATTATCCCATGTTTTAAGGACACAAAAGATTTCCACATATATAGAATATTTACAATGGGCAAAATCAAGGGCACAGAGAGCAAGTTAAGGTTACTAGGGGATCGGGGGAGAGGAGGATGGGGCTGGGGGGAGTGAGGGTATGTATGAATTTTTGAGACATCGAACTCCGCTCCTTAACCCCTATATCACCTGCACCCTGACCTGCAATGCATGAGAGTGTGTCTCAGGGCTCACCAACGGGGCACATGGTGACACTTTCAGACTCCTGTCATTCTGATTACAGAAATGGTATCTCATTGCAGTTTTAATTTGTATTTTTTTCTTGAAATAAATTTTTTAAATCATTTCTAAGTATGTATTAACCTGCTGTTATTGGTCACATACTTACCATGAGACTCCCTTAGAAAAACATACCAAGATGAAAGATTTATAAAATAAAGAGGAAGAAGGACTGAGAACTACGCACTTTAGTATGTTTTAACAAATACATCAATGTCATGGTTACTGTTGTAAATTCCAATTCTAAAACTAAAATACAAAACTCACCTCGCACATAGGTGAGCGAACACTTAGTCACTAGTACCTTCCACATGCACAGGACTCTGCTAGACATGCTTAACAACAAAATGGCCCAAATAACACTTTGGATAATTCTAGAGATTAGATAAAGCACATTTTCACCAATTGTTAGGAACCCTTTCACCGTGATGAGAATTATTCTAGTTGCTAGTTTTAGCAGTAAAATTGCTAATGGCGTGGTACTTCTTCAGAATTTTAGTGTATCATCTGGTGCTAGAGCTAAAAATGAAGAAAAAGGTAATTTTCCAAAAGCAGCCAATGTTCTACAAGTTTACCTTTCCATTTAGCAGCCAGCTTAGGATCTGAGATTGTGAAGTTTGGTCGGCTTCTAGACAGGATGCCTTTTCCAAAATAACCCTTTGAGGAAGAGAAGGAACAGAGTTAGTTCATGTTCAGTTACCAATTCTATAGCTGAGGGAGAGTAACGATTCGAGTTAACCAGAGAGTCACTGCACTTTCCACAGCCTGACATCTTCCCTCTGACTGTCCAACAACTGCTAGTCAAGACTGATTGTAGCATTTTTCTCTCTCCCACCGTGTGAAGGGAGCTGGGAAGTTTCCAGGGCACCTTGTTGTCCCAGGGGTAATGGTTCTAGTCCAGGCCCAGGGAGCTGAAGGTGAAGGGCAGGCAGAGGCAGGGTGTTCCTCGCACACGTGGGTCAAGATCAGTGGCCACGTCTACCTGGGTCAACCTAGAATTGATGATATTCCTCTCCTTCCTGCTGATCCTACAACACTGACTCCCTCCCCCAAGACTTCTTCAAATCAAAAAATATTCAAACCCGTAGACAACTGAAACAACCACCAAATGAACACCTTATACCCTCCACTCAGATGTAACAGTCAGGACAAGTCATGGGTACAGCGCTTCGCAAAACCTCTGTGGAGTGTTACGTGTTGAGAAGGTGGGAGAGAGCCCGCTCTCTGCCTGGACCTGATTCGCCAGGGTCCACACCGCACTTCGGGAAGCTGGCTGCAACATGGATCTCACAGACACCATCGAGAGAAGCCACGTGGACAGAGATAGGAAGGGCTTCAGGAGTGGCTGGGCATGGGGCCGGGGATCCAGCACCCCGGGCACCGGGGAACCACCTGCGGCCCTGGGGATGCTCTACGACCGGATGGTGGTAGTGGTTGCACAACTCAGTGAATCTGTTACAACCGCTGCAGCGCACACTTAAAAGGGTGAACTTTAGGGCTGTAAATTATACCTCTATAAAGCTGTCTTAAAAATGCCTCTGGTGTTGAACTGGCTACGGGCCAGAAAATAAGGAAGCTTCCCTTGTCAACCCACACCTATCAGTGATGGAAAAAAGCAAAAACTGGAACGCAGCCTCATCTAAGGAGAGGTGCTCAACCAGGAGAGCGAGCAGATAAGGAGCCAGAGGACAAGCTGAGGCCTCATCTGGCTTGCCCCGCGGCAGAACCTGCTGCTGCACGGCTGCCCCTGGGGATGGAATGGGGATGAGAGCCACATTCTTACTTTTCACCCATTACTTACTTCTGTAAGCTGTTAGCATTTTGTTTTTCAGCAATGAACATATGTTGCTTTTATAACCAAAAGCGAGAAAGGTCAATGCAGTGCCCCAACGTCATTGCTGAAATATGGGTTCGTGGGTAGGGGACACAGTCCTCTGGGCTGAGGCCTTTGGTGCACCTGACTCTCTTCCGCACTGGACCAGACCTCAAGGTGAAGGGCAGGCAGAGGCAGGGTGTTCCTCGCACACGTGGGTCAAGATCAGTGGCCACGTCTACCTGGGTCAACCTAGAATTGATGATATTCCTCTCCTTCCTGCTGATCCTACAACACTGACTCCCTCCCCCAAGACTTCTTCAAATCAAAAAATATTCAAACCCGTAGACAACTGAAACAACCACCAAATGAACACCTTATACCCTCCACTCAGATGTAACAGTCAGGACAAGTCATGGGTACAGCGCTTCGCAAAACCTCTGTGGAGTGTTACGTGTTGAGAAGGTGGGAGAGAGCCCGCTCTCTGCCTGGACCTGATTCGCCAGGGTCCACACCGCACTTCGGGAAGCTGGCTGCAACATGGATCTCACAGACACCATCGAGAGAAGCCACGTGGACAGAGATAGGAAGGGCTTCAGGAGTGGCTGGGCATGGGGCCGGGGATCCAGCACCCCGGGCACCGGGGAACCACCTGCGGCCCTGGGGATGCTCTACGACCGGATGGTGGTAGTGGTTGCACAACTCAGTGAATCTGTTACAACCGCTGCAGCGCACACTTAAAAGGGTGAACTTTAGGGCTGTAAATTATACCTCTATAAAGCTGTCTTAAAATGCCTCTGGTGTTGAACTGGCTACGGGCCAGAAAATAAGGAAGCTTCCCTTGTCAACCCACACCTATCAGTGATGGAAAAAAGCAAAAACTGGAACGCAGCCTCATCTAAGGAGAGGTGCTCAACCAGGAGAGCGAGCAGATAAGGAGCCAGAGGACAAGCTGAGGCCTCATCTGGCTTGCCCCGCGGCAGAACCTGCTGCTGCACGGCTGCCCCTGGGGATGGAATGGGGATGAGAGCCACATTCTTACTTTTCACCCATTACTTACTTCTGTAAGCTGTTAGCATTTTGTTTTTCAGCAATGAACATATGTTGCTTTTATAACCAAAAAGCGAGAAAGGTCAATGCAGTGCCCCAACGTCATTGCTGAAATATGGGTTCGTGGGTAGGGGACACAGTCCTCTGGGCTGAGGCCTTTGGTGCACCTGACTCTCTTTCCGCACTGGACCAGACCTCAAGAAGAGCGCACAGGTCGCTCGACATCTGTTTCTAGGGGTGGTTAGTGGGGGGACGACTGACTTGGCTGTCGGGAGCAGCAGGGGGACTGAGCTGCCCGCACCCACCTTCCCGTACAGCTGTTCCATGGCTTCCAGGCTCCTCACAATCACGTTGCTGTTTATCATCTCGGCCTGGAAGATCCTGAAGTCCTTCTTGGGACCGTGGCCCTGACCGAAAGGGATGGGCAGGGGGGACTCGTAGCTCTCATGCACTCTCCTCTTCCTCTTTGGGGGATGGAACACCGCCTCTGCCATTTTCCAAGGTGACTGGTCTCGCAGGACTACAACAGGGAGAAAGAAACAGGTCAGTGAGCTACCACGCTGATCAAACAAGGAGTAACTGTACCCCCAGCCTCAGAAAACCTCGTGGTATGTGGGAAAAATATTCAAAAGAGAAAGAAGAAGATGCCACGGGAGCGGTACAAACCCCACTCACCTAGGGGACCATGGTCAATTGCCACAGCAACGCCCCAGGGGTCGTGGGACCAGCCCCGATTGCAGCTTCTGAGACTGAGCCTAGAGACAGGTCCACGGGCACAAGGCTGCTCGAGGGCCTCCTGCCAGCGAGCACTGAGGTTTTCCGCCCCTGAGGTTCCTCCCACCCTTTCCTGTGGTCGACAGACATTTACCAAGCGCCCACTAGAGGCTCCACATCACCAGAGGTGTTGGGGACACAGAGAGAAAACCAAAAGGACCTTGTCCGCAAAGAAGTACACTTCATGTTTCAAAAAAGGAGCTTAACAGGTACTCCAAACACTCGGTCAGTCACCTCCTGGTTTTTCAGGTCAATTGGTAACAATGACAATGACAGCAGGAGTGATCATGTCAGGGCCTGCTCCTCGGGACCAAGTGTGAGTGGCCAAGAACGGGAAGCGGGGACTGGAATCAGCTCCCCACTGACCGACTGTGTGACGTGGGGCAAAACTTATTCCGTCCCTCCATGCTGTGGTTTCCCCACCTGCAAAATAAGGCTAAAAATAGACTCCGTCTTCTAGTTAAGACCTACAAGGTGCCTCGAACGGCTCTTGGCACTTGGCACGGAGTGCTATGTGTTGCCTACGGCTATTTCTGCGGGCCGAGTGCCACCAACACCGCTGATGGACGAGGAGCAGGGCCGGGTGAGAGAAGCGCTGTCAGAGGCCTGGAGGGTGGGGCTCTGCTTGTCCCTCCGGGTTCCGCTGGGAGCACGAGAGGCAGCTTTCCCTCTCTTTGGATGTCTCACTGCTTCTCCAGGTTAGGGGGCTAAGGGTTATGGAGGATCCTGGAATTTCTTGGCACCCAGCACTACCAGAGTCCCTTCGTCAGCAAGGAAATCTAACTAGTCTAAAGGAAATCAATCCTGAATTTTCATTGGAAAGACTGATGCTGATGCTGAAGCTCCAATTCTTTGCCACCTGATACATAGAGAGGACTCACTGGAAAAGACCCTGATGCTAGGAAAGACTGAGGGCAGGAGGAAAAGGGGGCGGCAGAAGACGAGATGGTTGGACGGCATCACTGACTTGATGGACACGAGTCTGAGCAAACTTCGAGAGATGGTGACAGACAGGGAAGCCTGGCGTGCTGCAGTCTACGGGGTTGCCGAGAGTGGGACATGACTGAGTGATGGACGACAACAACAGTGCTACAAGGAAGGAAAGGAAGGCAAACTGGGGATCTTTCCTTCCTCAGCCTGAGGAGACAAAACACAGACAACACACACACAGGCTACAGTTCAAAAATGGCTGGAGGAAGGAAGTCCAGCGGGTGCACTGTGTGATAAAGACAGAGGGCCACAGCAGATGTATTCAGCTCAGGAAAACTCAACCACGTGCAAGGGGGCAAACACAGGGAGTGCAGAAGGCTGGGCCAGGCACCCCACTCGCTGGGCAGGTGCACTGGAATGAGATGGCAGACCTGAATCGGCTGCTCTCCCGGCTCTGCCTCTGGACCCGACTGACGCTGAGGGCATGTCTGGAGCTTGAAGATCCAGTGACGCTGGACCACCCATGTGTTTAGCCCCCAGACTTCCAAACTTTCACAGGGAAGAAAGCACCACTGATTACTTGGGAGGGCCCTGCACTCAATACCTGCGTCTGCTGGGCAAAGGATGTGCTCAAGCCTGAAACAGCTAATGCAGGCAGTGAAAGCGGAGGCAGGAAGCCAAGAGGCTTTCAGGAGGTTGTTTCCATGAAAAAGAAATCAAGGAACTTCCCTGGTGGTCCAGCGGCTAAGACTCTGCGCTCCCAAGGCAGGGGGTCTGGGTTCAATCCCTGGTCAGTGAACTAGATTCCACATGCCACAACTAAGAGTTTGCATGCTGCAACCAAAAAACCTGCTGCCGCAACTAAGACTTGGTGCAACCAACAAATAAATATTAGGGTGAAAAAAAAAAGCTTTATTCAATGTGTAATGATTCCTTTGGCCACTCTCCAAAAGATGTTGAGGAATTAAATGAGGATGAAGAAAAACAGAGACCAAAGAAGTTGGAGATGTTGAGAAACCAATTACAAAAAGTAACTGTAAAAAGTAAGCAGCAGCAAGTTGGAACCTTTCTAAGATTGCTTTCAAGCATTTCAAGCAGCAAAATGCTAAGATAATTTCATTTCTAAATGGAATAAAGTACCAAGCATGACCATATATATTTTATACACACACAGGTGTGTATCTATATGCACACATACTGCTATATAGTGTTTATAACAAAACTATATATACCACATGTTAATGGGCAATTAAGAGATTCCCTGTCAAGGGCATTTTAAGTAGACTTTCACTTGCTAATTTATCACTTAACCCAAGCGACTTCAGTTGACTCCTCAACATGGAAGTTAAGTGGAAAAAGAAAAGTCCAAAAGCGGGGTGCACTGTGATAAAGACAGAGGGCCACAGCAGATGTATTCAGCTCAGGAAAACTCAACCACGTGCAAGGGGGCAAACACAGGGAGTGCAGAAGGCTGGGCCAGGCACCCCACTCGCTGGGCAGGTGCACTGGAATGAGATGGCAGACCTGAATCGGCTGCTCTCCGGCTCTGCCTCTGGACCCGACTGACGCTGAGGGCATGTCTGGAGCTTGAAGATCCAGTGACGCTGGACCACCCATGTGTTTAGCCCCCAGACTTCCAAACTTTCACAGGGAAGAAAGCACCACTGATTACTTGGGAGGGCCCTGCACTCAATACCTGCGTCTGCTGGGCAAAGGATGTGCTCAAGCCTGAAACAGCTAATGCAGGCAGTGAAAGCGGAGGCAGGAAGCCAAGAGGCTTTCAGGAGGTTGTTTCCATGAAAAAGAAATCAAGGAACTTCCCTGGTGGTCCAGCGGCTAAGACTCTGCGCTCCCAAGGCAGGGGGTCTGGGTTCAATCCCTGGTCAGTGAACTAGATTCCACATGCCACAACTAAGAGTTTGCATGCTGCAACCAAAAAACCTGCTGCCGCAACTAAGACTTGGTGCAACCAACAAATAAATATTAGGGTGAAAAAAAAAAGCTTTATTCAATGTGTAATGATTCCTTTGGCCACTCTCCAAAAGATGTTGAGGAATTAAATGAGGATGAAGAAAAACAGAGACCAAAGAAGTTGGAGATGTTGAGAAACCAATTACAAAAAGTAACTGTAAAAAGTAAGCAGCAGCAAGTTGGAACCTTTCTAAGATTGCTTTCAAGCATTTCAAGCAGCAAAATGCTAAGATAATTTCATTTCTAAATGGAATAAAGTACCAAGCATGACCATATATATTTTATACACACACAGGTGTGTATCTATATGCACACATACTGCTATATAGTGTTTATAACAAAACTATATATACCACATGTTAATGGGCAATTAAGAGATTCCCTGTCAAGGGCATTTTAAGTAGACTTTCACTTGCTAATTTATCACTTAACCCAAGCGACTTCAGTTGACTCCTCAACATGGAAGTTAAGTGCTTGGGTCAACTTATAGCTAGGTTTTTTTTAACATTAAATGTTACAGTAGTACCACACCACGCACAGTTGGCTGAATCTGCGGATGTAGAACCTTGGATGTAAAGAAACCAGGGATGTGGAGGGCTGACTATAAATTATGCTCAGATTTTTGACTACACAGAAGGTTAGCGCCCTGACTCCTATGCTGTTCAAGGGTCAACTGTGCTGCATTCAGCATTCAATTGAAGAAACGGCAATTTATTCTAAAAATTAAAATAACGTTGTGCTGGCTTTCAGGCAGGATGTTGGTCTCTAGTGAAGATTTCCAGGAATAATCCAGACTTTTATAACTTAACCTCTGGCTAGTATTTGACTCATATATATTAAAAAAAAATTTTTTTTTGGCCGCTTCTATTGGTCTTTCATTTATCTATTTTCCTTGTTCTTTGGCCTGTGCGGGCCTCCCATCGCAGTGGCCTCTTCCGCTGCAGAGCACTGGCTATGGGCACAAGCGCTCCAGAGCTCCGGCTCGGTAGTTGGACACATTGGTTCAGCCACTCCGCAGCAAGTGGGATCTTCCCAGGTCAGGGATTGAACTGGCACTTGATCGAACTTGCACTGCAAGGCAGTGTCCTTACCCACTGGACCACCCAGGGAAGCCTGAAAAAAAAATTTTTTTTAAAACAAAATGTTTAATGGCTAACTTCAAGCACCTCCAATTAAATTCTCTCAAACAAGTCAAAAAGGAAGTTTCTGTTTTAATTTGTTACAGGACTTTCCCTTTCAGATTGCACTTACACTCTTTTATACAAGTCTAGAATGAGCTTGACACTCCATGGCAAGAACTGTGTACTCCCATACAAGTTTGTGTGATAGGAGGCTCCTGCCACAAGACTCCCTCTTTTTCACAAGACCTCAAAACTCAGCGGTCTGGTGGGCTTCCCTGGTGGCTCAGTGATAAGGAATCTGCCTGCCAATGCAGAAGACACAGGTTCATGATCTGGGAAGATCCCACATGGCTCAGAGTAACTAAGCCAATGAGCCACAACTACTGAGCCTGTGCTCTAGAGACCAGGAGCAAAATCTCCTGAGCCCATATACAGGAACTACTGAAGCCCTCAGGTCCTAGAGCCTGTGCTCTGCAACAAGAGAAGCCACTGCAATGAGAAGCCCATGCACTGCAACCACAGAATAGCCCCTGCTCCCAGTAACTAGAGAAAAGCCCATGTAGCAACGAAGAGCCAGCAAGGGCATAAATAAGTAAATGTTAACCAACCAAGACCTGGTGCAGCCAAATAAGTAAATAAATAATAAACATTAGGGGAAAAAACATGCTATATATAGGCTTCCCTGGTGACTCAGTGGTAAAGAATCTGCCTGCCAGTTCAGGAGACACGAGTTCGATCCCTGGGTCCGAAAGATCCTCCAGAGATGGAAATGGCGACCCCACTCCTCTAGTAGCTTTGCCCGGACAATACCAAGGACAGAGGAGCCTGGCAGGCTACAGTCCACGGGGTTGCAAAAGAGTCAGACACGACGTAGCCACTAAACAAAAACATATCCATATGTAGGAATATTACCAGCAATTAACAGAGGAATGAAGGTTAAGAGGGAATTCTGTCTTTCCCTTGACTAAGACTCTGGGCTTTCACTGCCAAGGGCCCAGGTTCAATTCCTGGTCGGGGAACAGTTCCTGTGTTTGGCTTCCTATCAGCCATGTACCGTGTCCAAAAAAAAAAAAAAAAAAAGCTTAAAAGGTTAAGAAAATGCACCTGGGTCTCAAGACAGTGGCTCTTAAGTTTGGCTGCTTTTAGAATCACCTGGAGAAATTGTTAAACTTCCAACGCCCAGGCCTTAACCTACAATTACATCAGGAGGTCAGAGGTGGGACTCAGGTGATTACAGTATGTAGTCAACGTTTCCAACCACGAGTGAAAGGACGGCCTATTCCAACTCAATGCCAACAGCCATCCCCACTGCAGACATAAGGAAAGGGTCTCTGGGGCCAAGTGCCATGGACCTATAAGGAGCTGTTATTTCTCCTTTTTGAAATCTGGGCATACCGGCTCCCATTACACACAGTGCTAAGCACAGTATCTTTACTTTTCTGTCAAAAGCAAGGCTTGCGGCTTCCTTAGTGGTCCAGTGGGTGAGGACACTGCCTTGTAGTGCAAGTGGTGCCAGTTTGATCCCTGGCCTGGGAAGATCCCACGTGTCGCAGAGCGGCTGGACCGATGTGTCCAACTACCAAGCTGGAGCTCTGGAGCGCATGCGCTCACAGCCAGTGCTCTGCGGTGACAGGGGCCGCTGCGATGGGAGGCCTACATGGGCCAAAAGAACGGAAGATGGATGAAAACAGATAAATGAAAGATCAATAGAAGTGCCCCCCCCCCAAAAAAAAAAGCAGGGCTTGTGTCTAATTCTCCCCCTGAATAGACAAGCTAACACCTTATTCCAAACAAAACAAAGTCAGACAAAAAGGGGAGGCGGGTAGGTGCCTTCCGTTAATTTTCCAACTCGATGGGCCCACCTTGCCAAACCAGCTGGTTAAAGCCTCCCACTCAGAAAAACTCTCATCCTCCCAACTAAGGGCAAAAAACAAAACAAAACAACGCTTGAAGCTCCACGTGTTTGGGAACTTGAGCTAGGGGAGGGAAGCAAGGATTAAAGGGAGAAGGCAAACAATTCTGCCTCTGGGGGAGCTTTCAGGTTAGAACCCGAGACTGAGACACACAAAGTTAAACCGTTGAAGAGTGATGGGTAATCGTGCAAAGGAGGCTGGTACTGGGCCGACTTTGTGAACTGAGAGCCAGGCGGAAGCTGCAGCTGCAACTAATGAGCAAAAGTGTTGAGGTCTCAACAGACCCGCAGCTCCCTGTCCTAGCTTGTCCCTTCGGTGGTTTCCCACCAACCCTACCGGCGACTAAGCCTCCTCTCCTGACAGTCGCTGTCAGGTGCACCCTGACCTACTCTGCCCCCGGCACTGAACGTGGCGACAATGTTTCCAGAGAGACCACAAAAGAGAGGGTTACAGGTTACACGCCGAAGGGGGAAGGGGCTAATTCCGGCAGAACTAGGAAGCCACGCCCGGAATCCCGGCCCCGTCTCCTGTGGCTCGGGGACCTGGAGGGGGGGACGTCTCTGGGTCCCGTTTCTCCTTTTGAAATCTGGGCATACCGGCTCCCATTACACACAGTGCTAAGCACAGTATCTTTACTTTTCTGTCAAAAGCAAGGCTTGCGGCTTCCTTAGTGGTCCAGTGGGTGAGGACACTGCCTTGTAGTGCAAGTGGTGCCAGTTTGATCCCTGGCCTGGGAAGATCCCACGTGTCGCAGAGCGGCTGGACCGATGTGTCCAACTACCAAGCCGGAGCTCTGGAGCGCATGCGCCACAGCCAGTGCTCTGCGGTGACAGGGGCCGCTGCGATGGGAGGCCTACATGGGCCAAAAGAACGGAAGATGGATGAAAACAGATAAATGAAAGATCAATAGAAGTGCCCCCCCCCCAAAAAAAAAAGCAGGGCTTGTGTCTAATTCTCCCCCTGAATAGACAAGCTAACACCTTATTCCAAACAAAACAAAGTCAGACAAAAAGGGGAGGCGGGTAGGTGCCTTCCGTTAATTTTCCAACTCGATGGGCCCACCTTGCCAAACCAGCTGGTTAAAGCCTCCCACTCAGAAAAACTCTCATCCTCCCAACTAAGGGCAAAAAACAAAACAAAACAACGCTTGAAGCTCCACGTGTTTGGGAACTTGAGCTAGGGGAGGGAAGCAAGGATTAAAGGGAGAAGGCAAACAATTCTGCCTCTGGGGGAGCTTTCAGGTTAGAACCCGAGACTGAGACACACAAAGTTAAACCGTTGAAGAGTGATGGGTAATCGTGCAAAGGAGGCTGGTACTGGGCCGACTTTGTGAACTGAGAGCCAGGCGGAAGCTGCAGCTGCAACTAATGAGCAAAAGTGTTGAGGTCTCAACAGACCCGCAGCTCCCTGTCCTAGCTTGTCCCTTCGGTGGTTTCCCACCAACCCTACCGGCGACTAAGCCTCCTCTCCTGACAGTCGCTGTCAGGTGCACCCTGACCTACTCTGCCCCCGGCACTGAACGTGGCGACAATGTTTCCAGAGAGACCACAAAAGAGAGGGTTACAGGTTACACGCCGAAGGGGGAAGGGGCTAATTCCGGCAGAACTAGGAAGCCACGCCCGGAATCCCGGCCCCGTCTCCTGTGGCTCGGGGACCTGAGGAACGTCTCTGGGCCGTTTCCGCTCTCGCGCCTTCGGACAAGGCGACGTCTCCCCGCGCCGAGGAACCTCCTGCGTGAGAAGGTCACCGAACTCGGCGCCTCAAGTCGCCACCCGCTCCCCAGCCCAGAACCTTACCTTCCTCCGCCCCACGCGCTCGCGTTACCCCGGCAACGCCGGCCGGAGGGCAAACAGCGCTGCCGTCAAGCAGTGCTGCCGCAAAGATGAACGACTGCGCAGCAGAGCCCGCGGGCGGGCCCGCTGGTCTTTGCGAGGCGCGCCTGCGCAGGGCCTGCGGGCGGGTCCCGGGTGTGTAAAGTGCATCTCTCGCCGGGTGTAAGGCGGAAGCGGCGCGTCCTTCTTCCTGCCCTTCCCGCGATTGTACCGACAGCCCCCTGCACAGATGCTGTTCTCGTTTAATCCCCACAACAGTTTCGCAAGATCCATTTGACAGATGAGATCTAAGTTACTCATCCAGTGTCACGTAGCTGGGCGGTATTGGAGTGAAACTTGGGGGTCTTCGCCCCCTGGGGAGATGGGATGCTTGAGGCGGCTGCGGTTGACATGATGCAAGCCCTGAGGAAGCAGGTCCGTTGAGCTCAGACCGCAGACCTCAGCCCTCTCGATCCTTTTGGATAAGAGCAACATGCACAGAACCTGTAAGGAAATGGCCCCTCGCAGAAGGCACTGATCAGAAGCCACTGTGGGCACTGGCCACCCTGTGCAGCGTCCAGGACAACAGGCCTGGAGTCAGACCTGCGTTTGTGTCCCCACGTTCGCCCTCACTGACTGTGTGGTCTTGAGTGAGTGACCACCTTTCTGAACCAGTTTTCTCTGCTGAAAAATGGGTGGTCAGGATCATGAGGGATGAGTGAAAACAAGGGTGCAAGAATGGTGCCTTAGGAATTGCAAACATTTCTCCTAGCTGGTTATTTTAAAGGAGGCCTCAGACGGATTCCAATATATGTACTTTCCTAAAGAGGAATCTCAGAGTCTCTTGCCCACACACCACATGTGTTGGGCAGGTGGGAAGGCAGATGACAAGGAACAGTGGCAGATAATGCCAGAGAGATTTATGAGGCTGAGTGTGACAGGTTCTGAAATCTTGACCTTCCCTGATCTTCTCTTGTCTCCAGGCCTTTGCAAACACTGTTGCCTCTACCTGGAACATCTTTCTCCCTGGTCTGCAGCAATGGTTCCTGGCCACCCTTTAGGGGAGGCCGACTCAGACCTCTCTTCCTCAGGACACTGGCTCTTGCTTCCCCAGGCTGGCCTGGGAGACATTCCTCTGTGTTCCTGTGGCAGTCTGGTGCCCTCTGTGTATCCCTAATTTCTGTATAGATAGAGTGAAAGTCACTCAGTCGTGTCCGGTTCTTTGCGAGCTCGTGGATGAGCCATGGAATTCTCCAGGTAAGAATAATGCAGTGGGTTGCTGTTCCCTTCTCCACGGGATCGTTCCCTTCTCCACGGGATCTTCGCAACCCAGAGATCAAACCCAGGTCTCCTGCATTGCAGGTGGATTCTTTTAAGTCCTCCTTAATTGGATGGGCCGGGAAGTCCTGGCAGAAAGAGCGCCAGACGCTCGGTAGGTGGTCTGCCTGCAGAGGCCTTGATGGCTCAGTTCAGGCGTTCAGACTTTAGAGAGATGGAAATCAGAACAGCTTCCTGGTTAGAACTGCTACAAAACAGGGAGAACTTCACAAGGTTGACAGAACAGTGGTGTCGGGATGGACTGGGTTGGGAAAAGAAAGCTGGAAGGAGGCTGTAATATGGCACCCAAACACGCCGATGGGGGGAATACTGGAGTTAGAAGGAGAGGGTTTTTAAAATGAAAGGGAACACAGAGGTTGTTCAGTTCGACTTCCTTATTTAATTGATCAGGAAAAAGTCTCAGAGGCAGTGAGTTGCCAGAGATAGCAAGTCTGAAGGGGAGCTGAGACTAGAGCCAGGTCTAGGCAGCCTCGGGGGGTGCTCTGAGCTCAAGGGCTTGGGATGCGCTCCTGATGGGAGCTCAGGGGCCACGATCTGGAGTCCTGTCGCCACAAAGGGTCCAGGGTAAAAGCTGACAAACAAGATATTCTTCCCCCAAGATTTCCTCCTTGGTAGCTTGTTCCTCCTCTCCCTGTCTCTGCACACCACGCAGCTTGCAGGATCTGTTCTGACCTTCAGAGTCAGATTCCCTAGGGATTCCCAGGACTTTGCCCCAATCCTGAGGCTGCAGAGCTTGATGCGGGCGTCTAGAACCATCACAACAGTGTGAAAGCTTCTTTAGTGCCGTGGATCTCCAGCCCAGGAGTCGCCCAGCCGGCAGGCGTAGGGTTTGATTTTTATCACAATTGCTCCCCTCCTACCACTTCGTTGTGGCTTCTCCTTTGTCCTTGGATGTGGGGTATCTTTTGTTTTGGTGGATTCCAGTTTCTTCTTGTTGATGTTTGTTTGGCCGCTAGTGATCTCGATGCTCTGGCAGGAGAAGCTGACTGAGCACAGGTCCTTCTACTCTGCCATTTTCATCTTCTCTCCAGCTGTCCTCTTAGTGTAGGTCTGGTTATCTCAGGAAAAGTCCACTCTTACAGCTTCACTCGCAGGTTGCCAAGTGCCCGTGGATTCTTGTTATTCACAGTAGTTCTGTAAGTCACATTAGAGAACACTGAATCACTGCTTCTAGGAATCACTGAGTCACTGCAGGTAGGTTCCTACCAGCCTCTGGTCACAACATTTTCATCAACCAGTTGATACACAATCTTGGTTTTTGTTTGTTTATGTTTAAAACTCCTTTACTTAATGTCTACTCTAGACCAATCAACATCGAACTCCTGGCCCACCTCTGTGTAAGTCATAACTCAACCAAGATTATCCAACACGCTTATTTTCTCTGTGAGACACAGCACAGCCTTCTTGCCTTAGGACACTAGACTGCACTGCAGCACTTCGCTTGGGGGTCCATTTTAAAATCACCAACACAAAGCCCACAAATATGGAAAGCATGGCACTAAAGAGATGGCCAAAAGCACCCTCGTTTACTATATGAGAGCTGAAACAAGACGGAGTATCACCTACTAACGTCAGAGGAGAACACGCCGGTTGGGAGACAAATTTTTCTCTCCTCTCTACATATGGGTGTTTGTAAGAGATCTTGTACTGTGAATACTGGTTTTTACATTACAAATAAATTTTAGCAAATGCACAATCTGCCAATAATGAAGAATGATACATACATATATATATATATATATGTATATATATATATATACATGAAGTCAGTCTTCATTATGTGTATATATATATTCCCAATATCATTGTTGTTCAGTCACTCAGTCGTGTCCAACTCTTTGCGACCCCATGGACTGTAGCCCACCAGGCTTCCCTGTCTTTCACCATCTCCCGGAGCTTGCTTAGACTCATGTCCATGGAGTCGGTGATGCCATTAGCACATCTAACAAAAGGAACAATAAACCTTAACATCATGTATCTATGAAATGTAACAGAGAAGTGGCATGTACTATTTGGAATATATGGACACTGAAAAAAAAATCATTGATCTGAAATTCAAATTCAGCCGGGTACCCTGTATTTTATCTAACCACTCTAACAATGTATCAGCCAGCCAATTGGCATCCGATCTTGACTCTCATGACAGTCTTGTGAGACTGGTTAGAACACTGGTATTTCACCAATGAGGTTCCCTCCCCGCCCAGGTTTTCAGAGCTAGCAAGTAGTGGAAGCCAGGAGAGGCTCCACGGGGTTATTCATTTTCATCCATCCTCTTAGACAGGGGAGGACAGTGCACTGAGAAAGCCCAGCTCTCAGCGAATGTGTGCTAAGTCGCTCAGTCATGTCCCAGTCTTTGCACCCCACGGACTGTAGCCTGCCAGGCTCTGTCCATGGGGATTCTCCAGGCAAGAATACTGGAGTGGGTTGCCCTGCCCTTCTCCAGGGGATCGTCCCAACCCAGGGATGGAAAAAATGACCCACAGCAAGAGTTAGTGGGAGGTCAGGGAAGATCCAGACGAGTTGAAGAACCCAGGAGGCTTCCCGGAAGAGGTGGCCTTTGTGCTGATCCTGGAGAAGGGTGTGCGTGGAGGAACAGGGTGAAGGCAGACAGTCTGAGGCACAGGGCAGGCCCACGTGCCAGGAGGAGCCGGGCCTGGCCTGGCCGGAGGTCGAAGCCGTCGATAACGTCCGATAGGCAGGGCGGGGTCCGGTCTTGCTGGCGCTCGAATTCCAGGCTCGGCGTTTGGACTTTACCCGGTAGACAATGGGGAGCCACCGGTGTTTCTGAGCTGGGTAGGGCGGCCCCAGCTGTCGCCTCATTGTTTTCCTCAGATGGGTTGAGAGTCCCGCAGAATTTCAGCGTGGCCACTAGATGGCGATAGTTTAGCAAAATTAAACCACCCGGCCTCCAGTTTCCAGCGAGGAAAGGAAACCCAGCGACCTCCACGCAGCAGAAAACACGGGGGCTTGAAACGAAAATCAATCGAGGGACGCTGCCTCACAGCAGCCCTTCGGAGTAGGTGCTATCATCCCGTTTTAGAGGCGAGGAAACTGAGACGCTGAGGGATACATTTGCTCAGTGATTTACGGAGCTGACACCAGGCTGGGTCAGGAAATAGAGCTGGTAGCAGGTGGAAGGGGTGCGCGCTGAGAGAGCTGCCAAGGCTGCGCTTTGCTGGGCCCAAGGTCCCTAGCGCAAAGCGCCGGTGTTTGCTTTAGATCCTTCTTTGGCTGCTAGAAAAACCTGTAGCGTGGGTGGTGGGAGCTGCTGGACTCCTACCATTTGCCCAATTCCAGCTGCTTTTTAGAGGTGGTCTCAGGTAACTCTTTGACAGCCGCCCAGTGAGTTAGGGGTTATCACACACCTTTTACAAGTAAGAACACATTCAGAGAGGGACATAACTTGCCTAAGGTCACACTGGGGTTCAGCCCTGCCTGGACTCCTCCATATCCACCAATCCACGTCTGCCTTTCAGAGGTGAGACGTTCTCCAGTCAAGAATACTGGAGTGGGTTGCCCTGCCCTTCTCCAGGGGATCGTCCCAACCCAGGGATGGAAAAAATGACCCACAGCAAGAGTTAGTGGGAGGTCAGGGAAGATCCAGACGAGTTGAAGAACCCAGGAGGCTTCCCGGAAGAGGTGGCCTTTGTGCTGATCCTGGAGAAGGGTGTGCGTGGAGGAACAGGGTGAAGGCAGACAGTCTGAGGCACAGGGCAGGCCCACGTGCCAGGAGGAGCCGGGCCTGGCCTGGCCGGAGGTCGAAGCCGTCGATAACGTCCGATAGGCAGGGCGGGGTCCGGTCTTGCTGGCGCTCGAATTCCAGGCTCGGCGTTTGGACTTTACCCGGTAGACAATGGGGAGCCACCGGTGTTTCTGAGCTGGGTAGGGCGGCCCCAGCTGTCGCCTCATTGTTTTCCTCAGATGGGTTGAGAGTCCCGCAGAATTTCAGCGTGGCCACTAGATGGCGATAGTTTAGCAAAATTAAACCACCCGGCCTCCAGTTTCCAGCGAGGAAAGGAAACCCAGCGACCTCCACGCAGCAGAAAACACGGGGGCTTGAAACGAAAATCAATCGAGGGACGCTGCCTCACAGCAGCCCTTCGGAGTAGGTGCTATCATCCCGTTTTAGAGGCGAGGAAACTGAGACGCTGAGGGATACATTTGCTCAGTGATTTACGGAGCTGACACCAGGCTGGGTCAGGAAATAGAGCTGGTAGCAGGTGGAAGGGGTGCGCGCTGAGAGAGCTGCCAAGGCTGCGCTTTGCTGGGCCCAAGGTCCCTAGCGCAAAGCGCCGGTGTTTGCTTTAGATCCTTCTTTGGCTGCTAGAAAAACCTGTAGCGTGGGTGGTGGGAGCTGCTGGACTCCTACCATTTGCCCAATTCCAGCTGCTTTTTAGAGGTGGTCTCAGGTAACTCTTTGACAGCCGCCCAGTGAGTTAGGGGTTATCACACACCTCTTTTACAAGTAAGAACACATTCAGAGAGGGGACATAACTTGCCTAAGGTCACACTGGGGTTCAGCACCCAAGGGGGAAGTTGATCCTACAAATGCCGACTCCTCCCTGGGAGTAATCAACACACAATCCACGTCTGGATAAATTTCCTAGAAAAATTTGGGCAGAGGTGAGACACAAAGACTTTTTCTTTTTAATCAAAGCATGATGGTTTATGGGGCAGTGGAGGGGAGGGGGAAGGGCTTCCTAGTGGCATCAGTGGTAAAAAAGCCACTTACCAATGCAGGTTGACAGAACAGGTGTGGGTTTAATCCCTGGTGTGGAAGCATCTTCTGGAGGAGGGTATGGCAATCCACTCCAGTATTCTTGCCTGGGGAATCCCATGAACTGAGGAGCCTGGCAGGCTACAGTCCATGGGGTTACAAAGAGTAGGGTATGGCTGAAGTGACTTAGCACACATGCATGATGGTTTATAATTAGAAAAGGAAACAGTCTAAATGTCCATCCCTAGAAGAATGGAGATATAGAACATGGTACAAAGGATTTGTAAAGTGGAAAAGTAGTCGGTCAGGAAAAGTCAGCTCTTCTGTGCTTATCAGTATGGATAGATTTCACAAACACGCTCGCTGACGAAGACATGAAGCAGAATAATATGAATTCTCTGATACCTTTTATGAAGTCAAAATACACCCCAAAGGATATCATGTCCTTAGTGTATGTATAGGAATGCTGAACTATTTTAAAAAGAACAGGAAGGTTATGCACCAAATCCATTAGTTACTTGTGGACCTTGGGTAGTAGAGAAGGGGTTATCAGCTTTACATTTTATTTCTTAAAAAAAAATAAAATTATAGAAGCAAATATATGGGTAGAAATATAGCTGATGGTTAATTTGTTATATTGACTTCTCTATTTTAGTTTTTGCACAGAAAAAGAGGTTTCAGGAAAACACATACATACAAAGATAGGAAATGACAAAACCTGTACCATTTTCCTGTTTAGGATGAGCATTTGAAGATGGTGGCTGCCAGTCCTCTGGGAGGGCCAAAGAGGACCCTGAGAGAAGGTGACTGGAAGAAGGGGCGGAGGGGTTCGGCCGGACATGCACAGGCCGGGCTCTGGTGTTCTGGGCATGTGGCTGGTGGGGTCCAGGTCACTAGCGATTCCAGACTTAGAGCTCCCCCTGGCATTGGAGAGGTAGTCCCACCATCCTGCGATGGTTGTGCCTGCCAGGGAGCAGCAGGCGGCCAGGGAGGCCGTGGAGAACTCCAGGAGGGGGACTGAGGGGACCAGCAGAGATTGTAGGGACCCTGGGAAGATGCGGCTCCTGGGCAGCCCGAAGTAGCTGCACCCTCTGGCTTCTCTGCCTCCCTCCCTCCCTTTTCTCTGGTCATTTCCTCTGGACTCCCAGTCACATGGACTATTTAACGTGTTGCCCAGAGGGGTCACACCCACCTCCAGACAGCAGGTGCTGCAACCAGAAACTAAAGGCAGCTTTTGCTCTTCCTGTCTCCCGGGGCTGCAGTGACCACCGTGGGAGGTCATGAGTACTTTGCAAACGGTCCATCACTACACAGAAATGACAAGACATAAAGTCTTCTCACTTCTCGTTCTTTACATTTGGCATATTACACAAACTAAATGAAGATACAGGTAGAGCCTCTCATTTTCCTTGCATGGGCTTATTTTCCCACTCACTCATTCCTCCCAACAGCCCTGTTAGTGAATACTTTTAGTCTCCCCTTTCCGTCAATGAGGAGACCGAGTCAGAGAAGTTAGGTAACTCACTGAAGGTCATCCAGCTAAGCACTGGCAGAGGTAGGATTTAGACCCAGCTCTGCCTGATGGCTTCCCTGGTGGCTCAGATGGTAAAGAATCTGCCTGAAATGCGGGAGACTCGGGTTCCATCCCTGTGTCGGGAAGGTCCCCTGGAGAAGGGAATGGCAATCCACCCAGGTATTCTTGCCTGGAGGACCCCATGGACGAGGGGCCTGGCAGCCTACAGTCCATGGGGTCTCCAGGAGTGGGACACAACTGAAGCGACTTGGCTCGACGCTGCCTGAGGGTAGAGCCGCTGTGCTGTACTGACCATCTTCTTGATGGTCTTATGTCCTAAAATAAGGAGAACATCTGGTGTTTTGTCCTGTGCTTCATTTTCTGTTATTTCTTTTCTGTCTCTTCCACACGGCCGGACATGCACAGGCCGGGCTCTGGTGCCATGTGGCTGGTGGGGTCCAGGTCACTAGCGATTCCAGACTTAGAGCTCCCCCTGGCATTGGAGAGGTAGTCCCACCATCCTGCGATGGTTGTGCCTGCCAGGGAGCAGCAGGCGGCCAGGGAGGCCGTGGAGAACTCCAGGAGGGGGACTGAGGGGACCAGCAGAGATTGTAGGGACCCTGGGAAGATGCGGCTCCTGGGCAGCCCGAAGTAGCTGCACCCTCTGGCTTCTCTGCCTCCCTCCCTCCCTTTTCTCTGGTCATTTCCTCTGGACTCCCAGTCACATGGACTATTTAACGTGTTGCCCAGAGGGGTCACACCCACCTCCAGACAGCAGGTGCTGCAACCAGAAACTAAAGGCAGCTTTTGCTCTTCCTGTCTCCCGGGGCTGCAGTGACCACCGTGGGAGGTCATGAGTACTTTGCAAACGGTCCATCACTACACAGAAATGACAAGACATAAAGTCTTCTCACTTCTCGTTCTTTACATTTGGCATATTACACAAACTAAATGAAGATACAGGTAGAGCCTCTCATTTTCCTTGCATGGGCTTATTTTCCCACTCACTCATTCCTCCCAACAGCCCTGTTAGTGAATACTTTTAGTCTCCCCTTTCCGTCAATGAGGAGACCGAGTCAGAGAAGTTAGGTAACTCACTGAAGGTCATCCAGCTAAGCACTGGCAGAGGTAGGATTTAGACCCAGCTCTGCCTGATGGCTTCCCTGGTGGCTCAGATGGTAAAGAATCTGCCTGAAATGCGGGAGACTCGGGTTCCATCCCTGTGTCGGGAAGGTCCCCTGGAGAAGGGAATGGCAATCCACCCAGGTATTCTTGCCTGGAGGACCCCATGGACGAGGGGCCTGGCAGCCTACAGTCCATGGGGTCTCCAGGAGTGGGACACAACTGAAGCGACTTGGCTCGCACGCTGCCTGAGGGTAGAGCCGCTGTGCTGTACTGACCATCTTCTTGATGGTCTTATGTCCTAAAATAAGGAGAACATCTGGTGTTTTGTCCTGTGCTTCATTTTCTGTTATTTCTTTTTCTGTCTCTTCCTCACAGAAATTTCCTTTGCTCCAAGTTGCTTTTGTCTTGTGTCACCCCCTCCTGGCCCCCTCTCTGAGCTCAAGATTGTAATTTCCTGGGTGGCTGAAGAATTGGCTGGTCTGCTCATGGGAGAGACAGGAGAAGGAGCCCAAGGTGTGCCAAACCTGGCGTTCCTCTCTCCTGGGCACATCCGCCTCAGATGTCAAAAGGCCTGAATTCCAGACAAACCAGAAATAATGCCCCAGTCATCAGATTTGAAACCAAAATTCAGCAAAGACATGTATTTGCTGCCAGAAAGCAAAGAGCTGTTTCTTTTCTCTCTCATTTTTTTCGCCCAAACAAAACATCCTCTTATGAAATATGTCCAATTTGCAATATTTACTTTCCCTTTATTTAATAACAGGAAAGGGTTTGCTGGACTTTTGTTGATTTTTGCATTTCTTATTAAAATTCTTAAGGGGGTTTTGGGGGAACTTAATCAGCAAAAAACGGAGAAGGAAAAAAAATCTCATCTGCATTCCACAGGCCTTATTAATGGAGGAAAATTGCTGTTTGTTTAAGAGCATTTTCTGATGGGAGAAGGCACATGGTCACATGTTCCAGCTCTGACTTCTAGTCTTCTGTGCCTCAGTCTCAGCTCTGTCCAGAGCGCTGAGTCCCTTGTCCTAAGCTTCCTGCCTGAGAAGATGCCCCCCGCCAGGCCAGGAGGGAGGTTAACATTCACTAGAGATCCCAGGGGAATTCTCAGTACCCACCATCTCATGTCACCTCAAGTCAGCCTGCCTGGGAACCCTGGCTCAACAGACGAACAAACAGAGGTTTAGAACAATGAGGTCGCACGTCCAAGCTCCCTTTCCGTGTAGCTTACATTCCTTGGAATGAAAAGGAAAAGAGTTCCAGGATTCACGGAGTCCAGCTGAGTCCTCACAGCCACTCTCTGGGATAGCTAGAGGATCCCTCACTTGAAGGCTCAGAGAGGTAACGTGCCTTGCTAAAGGTCACACAGCAAAAGGGTTGCAGAGCTGAGGTATAAGCTGTGCTCTGACTCGCCTGTCCACCTTCACTTTGCTTTATCATACCTACTTTCTGGGGCCAAGAGCAGTGTCGTGTTTCTTGTAATGAAATACCTCGCCCTCCTCAGATTAAAACCCTCTCATCCTGAAAGGTCTGGGTCCTGCCTCTTCTTTGATTCTAGAATTAGACTGCAAGTAACCTTAAGGGCTTTGTTTCAATATTTTCCTTCTACCAGACATAATTACGTACAGGCTTATTACGTCTATTATATAATTTTTGTAATATGTTTATCTCTAGAATAGTGCCTCACGCAGGATCTTTTTTCTTTCTTTCAATAATTGTATTTATTTAGTTTTGGCTGTGTGGGGTCTTCGTTGCTGTGTGGGCCCCTTCTCCAGTTACGGGCAGTGGGGGCCACTCTTCAGCTGTGGCAAGAGAGCTTCTCACTGTGGTCGCCTCTCTTGTTGCGGAGCACAGGCTCCAGGGCGCGCACATTTCGGTCGATGCGGCACGTGGGCTCATGATTTGCAGTTCCTGGGCTCTCGTGCACACTCTCAAGCGGTGGTGCATGTGCTTGGTCACTCCACATCATGGGGCCTCTTCCCAGATCGCAGATCAAATTCATGTCTCCTGCGATGGCAGGCAGACTCTGCACCACTGAGCCACCAGGGAAGTCCCCATGCAGGTTAAGTCTTAACAGAAGGCCTTGCCGACAGTTGGAACTCCATGGACTCCTTCTCCACGGAAGGGAACTAAGGTCTCGAGAAAAAAGCGTTCGTGGTTAGTCATGCCTGACGCTTTGTGACCCGGTGGACTATAGCCCACCAGGCTCCTTTGTCCATGGGATTTCGCACTCCCTGGAGTGGGTATCCATTTCCTTCTCCAGGGCATCTTCCTGACACAGGGAGAAAACCCAGGTCTCTGTCTTGAAGAGAGAAGGAATTGTGCAAGGCGTGGAGGCCAGAGCCAAGTCGCCAGCTCCCTGTCCTCTAGGCATGGCGCTTCCTCAGGAGTGCGTCTGCCACAGCCACCTACTCGTCCATCCAGCCCCTGCCCTGCGCCGCCCGAGATGGAGGTGAGGACGTCCAGATAAACCACACGTGGTATGCGACCTCCAAATTCTGAGGGTCCAGCAGGAGCGGGTGCTTGGAAAGGTTCCTCTCATACACCTGGCACATGCTCCAACCAAGGCTTTCGGGGTGGGGGAGGGGGCACCGGAAAGACATCGGGGAGGAGTGGGTGCTTGAGCGGGGCCTTAAAGAGTGAGGATGGACTGGCCAAGTCGGGAAGGGCAGAAGGCCCAGCAGAAGGCCCCGCCTGAGCAAAGGCCCGGTGGTGTGAACCCACAGGGAATATTCAGGATTGATTCAGCGGTCTGCTGGAGACGAGAAGTGGGGATGGAAGGGAAAGTGGGGGCCAGGCTGGGAAAGGCTTTGAGTGCGATCCAGGCAGACGCAGGAAGGGCTGAAGGAGGGGAACGACTTGGTCAGATGTGGATTCGGAAGATCCCCCGAGGGCCCAGGGGGCAGAAAAGGATACAGAGGTTCTGAGAAGCCCCAGGAAGGAGGCAGCTCCATGTTCCTGGCCAGAGATCCCCAGGCCTCCCCACCTAAATCCTCGATCTCCTCCCACCCTCAAATGAAATCCTGCTGTCCAGTGGCTCCAGGCACCCCCAACCCCCGACCTCGGACCACACGCCTGCCTGGAGCCCCTCTCACTCGTGCCTGCTCTGCACTGTCAAGGTCTTCTCTGCCCGTGGACCTTAACCTTGCAGAGGTCAGAGCCTCCAGGAGAGCCGGGAGGAAAGCCCTGAAACATTGCACAAGGACACAGAACCGTTCCAAATACCGAATACGTGTGTGTGTGCGTGCATGTGTGTGTGTGTGCGTGTAGTCTGGAAGATCCCCTGAAGCTGCTTTCACTTGGGGGAGGGGGCGACTCCAAGACAACACCCTAAGGATCCTCAGCTCCGCTCTGTGAATTCCTGAGGAAGACAGAGGCCGTCCAAAGAGGCAGAGGAATGAGGAGCTGAAGACCGCCTTCAGAGTTCAAGCAGCCACCCAGGAGGGCTCCCAGGCCAGGGGGAGCCAGAGGTGAACGTAGTGAGGTTTCTAAAGAGAGAGCCTGTCCATCGGAAGGAAGGTGGCCGGGGACGCAGTGGACAGAGAAAGGGGGACGCTGTCCCAGCCAAGGGTTTTTCGGGGGCACCCTGGCGGGAGGTCTAGCTTGCTCCGACGCCCTGAAACCCTGCAATCACATAACCAGCCCCTCCAGTCTCTCATTCTGTGCTCACCAAGCATCGTTCTGATTAGAATTTGGCCTCCCGTGCAGAGCGCCTACAGGGAGCTGGGGTGTTTGGCTGGGGGACACGTGTATCCGGTCCCTTTGGCAGTTGTATGTCTCGTTGGCAATTAGTAAATTGAGAACAGACACTTTACAGAAGAAGCAATGCGAATGACTAAGAAACACATGAAAAAAAAAAAAGTTCATCCTTACCAGCATTCAAAGAACTGTAGACTCAAACCAAAACCGAGATTGTTTTCTAGCTATTTTAAAGTAGAAAGGATTTCTTTAAGTTAATACATACTGCTGGGAAAGGGTGATGCAAGATGTACCCTCAGGGCTGCTGACGAGCATCAGGCTACCTGCTGGGCCGGGCAAGTCGTACCTTTTAGACTCTTGCCGCAGAGAACCATGTAATCCCTGTGTGGAAGGAGTGGCTGGGAGGCTTGCATGAATCTGTTCACCAAATGTTTAGGGAGTATCTAGTATGTGCCCGGCTTCCCTGGTGGCTCAGATGATACACAATTCGCCTACAATGTGGGAGAATCAAGCTCGATCCCTGGGTCGGCAAGATCTGCTGGAGGAGGAAATGGCAGCCCACTGCAATATTTTTGCCTGGGGAATCCCACGGACAGAGGAGCCTGGTGGGCTACAGTCCAGGGGCTCGCAGAGTCAGACACGACTGAGCGACTAACGATAGTATACTCCAGGCTGCCGAGACATGTGGGGGGGCCACACAGAGGTCTTATCCCAAATGCCAAAGGGTCCCAGACCAAGAGGGAGCCCGGAGGCCAGTTTCTGGTAGGCTGGAGGAGGAGGAGAGGTGGAGGGGAAGGTGAAGGAGAGACCAATTACCTGACCTCTGCCTCCCCTCTACCCCACAATTCAATTCTCCCCTTATTCCAGGTCCGCTGCAGGCTCCTTTTGGTGGATCACTGGGCATTTCCTAGAGCCAAGTCTGCCCTCGTGAGCTCCTGAAAACCACTCCTGAAAACGGACTGAACTGGCTTGGGCTGGGCCCAGCTAGTATCCTGGGCATTTCAGATGTGCCGCTGGGGCCGCGAACCACTGAGAAAATGGAAAATAAGAAACTCATACAAGTCACAGAGAAGAGCTCCGACTTTAGGGCCCCAGAGCGCCTACAGGAGCTGGGGTGTTTGGCTGGGGACACGTGTATCCGGTCCCTTTGGCAGTTGTATGTCTCGTTGGCAATTAGTAAATTGAGAACAGACACTTTACAGAAGAAGCAATGCGAATGACTAAGAAACACATGAAAAAAAAGTTCATCCTTACCAGCATTCAAAGAACTGTAGACTCAAACCAAAACCGAGATTGTTTTCTAGCTATTTTAAAGTAGAAAGGATTTCTTTAAGTTAATACATACTGCTGGGAAAGGGTGATGCAAGATGTACCCTCAGGGCTGCTGACGAGCATCAGGCTACCTGCTGGGCCGGGCAAGTCGTACCTTTTAGACTCTTGCCGCAGAGAACCATGTAATCCCTGTGTGGAAGGAGTGGCTGGGAGGCTTGCATGAATCTGTTCACCAAATGTTTAGGGAGTATCTAGTATGTGCCCGGCTTCCCTGGTGGCTCAGATGATACACAATTCGCCTACAATGTGGGAGAATCAAGCTCGATCCCTGGGTCGGCAAGATCTGCTGGAGGAGGAAATGGCAGCCCACTGCAATATTTTTGCCTGGGGAATCCCACGGACAGAGGAGCCTGGTGGGCTACAGTCCAGGGGCTCGCAGAGTCAGACACGACTGAGCGACTAACGATAGTATACTCCAGGCTGCCGAGACATGTGGGGGGGCGGGCCACACAGAGGTCTTATCCCAAATGCCAAAGGGTCCCAGACCAAGAGGGAGCCCGGAGGCCAGTTTCTGGTAGGCTGGAGGAGGAGGAGAGGTGGAGGGGAAGGTGAAGGAGAGACCAATTACCTGACCTCTGCCTCCCCTCTACCCCACAATTCAATTCTCCCCTTATTCCAGGTCCGCTGCAGGCTCCTTTTGGTGGATCACTGGGCATTTCCTAGAGCCAAGTCTGCCCTCGTGAGCTCCTGAAAACCACTCCTGAAAACGGACTGAACTGGCTTGGGCTGGGCCCAGCTAGTATCCTGGGCATTTCAGATGTGCCGCTGGGGCCGCGAACCACTGAGAAAATGGAAAATAAGAAACTCATACAAGTCACAGAGAAGAGCTCCGACTTTAGGGCCCCCAGACCTGGGTCACGGGCAAGCTACTCAACGGCCTGGGTCACCTGTGGCAGGACGTGTCCCCTCTTGGGGCTGTGGTTCTCTTCTCTGTCAGAGAGAGAGCAAGTATGCTGTGGGGTGTGGATCGCAGGAGAGTGTGCACCAGGCTGGCTGGTATTCACGGTCACGGTCATGGTGCCTGATCAGCCAGATAGCATCGCTTGTTCCGTCCAGCAGGGACCAAGGACACAGGGCTCCCAAGGCTCCTGAAAACTGCATGGAAGAAAGACCTGAGACGGAAACAGCTCTGACCAATGACCTGGACTTTTTCTGCCATCTCAGAGACCATCCCCGCGGTTTTACTTTGGTTGCTGTTGTGTTAGTTGCTCAGTTGTGTCCGACTCTTCGAGCCCATGGACTGTACAGCCTGCCAAGCTCTTTTCTCCATGGAATCCTCCAGGCAAGAATCCCGGAGTGGGTAGCTACTCCCTTATCCCGGGAATGGTCCCAACTCAGGGATCGAACCTAGGGCTCCTGAACTGCAGGCAGATTCTTTACCGTCTGAGCCACCGGGAAAGCCCACGGGTTCACTTGAGTCGCAGGGATTCCTGTTCCCGCTGACTGTGGAGTCCTGCTTCAGGAAGGGAAGCAGTTGGTTTTCCACGCTGAGATCTACTGGCTCCACTTCTGTGAACATAACCCCCTAGTCTTCCGATCCAGCTCTGCTGATTCCACCTCTTACTAGCTGTGTGATCTTGGGTGAGCAACTTCACCGCCTGCGCCTCAGAGCTTCCTCTTGCGGAGGAGAGGTGGAGGGAAGGTGAAGGAGAGACCAATTACCTGACCTCTGCCTCCCTCTACCCACAATTCAATTCTCCCCTTATTCCAGGTCCGCTGCAGGCTCCTTTTGGTGGATCACTGGGCATTTCCTAGAGCCAAGTCTGCCCTCGTGAGCTCCTGAAAACCACTCCTGAAAACGGACTGAACTGGCTTGGGCTGGGCCCAGCTAGTATCCTGGGCATTTCAGATGTGCCGCTGGGGCCGCGAACCACTGAGAAAATGGAAAATAAGAAACTCATACAAGTCACAGAGAAGAGCTCCGACTTTAGGGCCCCCAGACCTGGGTCACGGGCAAGCTACTCAACGGCCTGGGTCACCTGTGGCAGGACGTGTCCCCTCTTGGGGCTGTGGTTCTCTTCTCTGTCAGAGAGAGAGCAAGTATGCTGTGGGGTGTGGATCGCAGGAGAGTGTGCACCAGGCTGGCTGGTATTCACGGTCACGGTCATGGCGCCTGATCAGCCAGATAGCATCGCTTGTTCCGTCCAGCAGGGACCAAGGACACAGGGCTCCCAAGGCTCCTGAAAACTGCATGGAAGAAAGACCTGAGACGGAAACAGCTCTGACCAATGACCTGGACTTTTTCTGCCATCTCAGAGACCATCCCCGCGGTTTTACTTTGGTTGCTGTTGTGTTAGTTGCTCAGTTGTGTCCGACTCTTCGAGCCCATGGACTGTACAGCCTGCCAAGCTCTTTTCTCCATGGAATCCTCCAGGCAAGAATCCCGGAGTGGGTAGCTACTCCCTTATCCCGGGAATGGTCCCAACTCAGGGATCGAACCTAGGGCTCCTGAACTGCAGGCAGATTCTTTACCGTCTGAGCCACCGGGAAAGCCCACGGGTTCACTTGAGTCGCAGGGATTCCTGTTCCCGCTGACTGTGGAGTCCTGCTTCAGGAAGGGAAGCAGTTGGTTTTCCACGCTGAGATCTACTGGCTCCACTTCTGTGAACATAACCCCCTAGTCTTCCGATCCAGCTCTGCTGATTCCACCTCTTACTAGCTGTGTGATCTTGGGTGAGCAACTTCACCGCTCTGCGCCTCAGAGCTTCCTCTCTAATACGGAAATAATGCTCTTCCCTGCCCTAAATGTCTTTGGGGGGAGGGGCCAATGGGCTTGAGGGGTTCCCTGGTGGCACTAGTGGTAAAGAACCCGCCTGCCGATGCAGGAGACATAAGAGACCTGGGCTCGATCCCTGGGTCAGGAAGACCCCTGGAGGAGAATATGCCAGTATTCATGCCTGGAGAATCCATGGACAGAGGAGCCTGGTGGGCTGCACTCTGTGGGGTCCCAAAGAATGGGACACAACTGAGGGACTGAGCACGCACGCACGAACGGGGTTGATGCGGGTATGGCTCTGAGCCTGGGATCCGGCCCCTGTGAGGGCCTCTGTTGATGGCTGCCACACACGATTCTCCCCTGCGAGGACCAGGCCTTGCCACGGCAGCGTGACTCCCTCGCAGGGCTCGCCCCACACATGACAGCAGGGGCCAATTCACGCGTTCCCCTCGAGTCCACGGTTCACCATCACATCTGGCTGCTGCTCAGGGAACGGAACTGACCCCTCTTCCTTCCCAGAGAGGACAGGCGAGGTTTACAGAGGAGTGAGGTCAGCGTAGCTGAGTTCACATGCTCGGCTTGCTGGGTGGGCAAGGCGTCCCCAAGGGGATCTTACCTGGGCAGGAGGTGGGGCCTTCCACAGCCTTTCTGGGCGGTGAACTTCAATAGAAGGGGGTGGGCGGGTGATGGAGCGCAAGGTGACCGTGGACACCCCCGGAGTCACCAGCCAGCGGGGGTGAGGCTTGGCGGGTGGCCCAGCGTCAGGGGGAGCAGGGGGAGCAGGGGGAGGGGGAGGGGCCGAGCAAGTGAACTTGAGGCTGTTACGGGCAGGGTGACTCATCTGTGCCAACCGGCGGGTGAGACATAGAGAAACCCGGGGGACAGGAAGATGGATGGGATAACGCGTTTGAAAGCTCTCTGAAAACGGTAGGTTGACCCGAAGAGCGAGGGTTCTGGCTTCAGACAGAGTGGGATTCACAGCCCGCTTCTGGAATTCTGTGACCTCGGCTTAGCCTCGTGGGGCCTCAGTTTGCTCATCTGAAAGGAGTGGGCGGCGGCCGGCCTGCCTCAGTGGGTAGGCAACGGGCTGGACATGCACGGGGCCTGGCCCAGTACCACCCTCGGCAGCTGCAGTGCTGGTGAGGAAGCCGTGGGGCCCTCAGCAGGGAGGGGTGTCTGTCTTCCCCGAGTCTCTCTGTCCAGTTTGTCCCCGTCCTTCAGCCTTGCTCGATTCCCTCACCGCCTGCACGGAAAGGACTTCCCGCTTTTGCACACTCTCACAGCCTTTCCTCTCCATCTTTCCCATGGCCTAGGGCTGGCCTGCACGGCTGTTTAGGGAGTGTGCTTTACCACCCCGGCGGCCTGGGGCTTCCTCATCTCTGTGCCCACTGGGCCCAGCACACGGCCTCCGGCCTCCCCAGACAGGCTTCGGTGGACGCTTGTGGACTGCTCAGGAGGCAGAAATGGCAGCTGAGTGGTGACAGTCTGGGTCTGGATACCAGGAAACAGTATGCCCTTCGCAGTACGAAAAGGAGGAGGCAGGAACGTGTACATCCATTTCCAAAAATTCCACAGACTTTTTTGGATGGTTTCACCTGAGCACATCTTCCAAGCGAATATGCCTTCCTGCGTCTTTCAGGCTTTGGTATCAGCTAAATGATCGAGAGCTTCCTGCAGGACCTGTGGGATGAAAGGTCCAGCTGGAATGTTTGTTAAAGAGCTGAGCAGGAAAACTTGGCCCTCATGCAGAAAGCTCTATTGCTCACCATCAGCAAAGGCTGAAACAGATGAGAAGAGAAAGCACCCACTCTCAAAGTCTGGAGAATTCTGGGGCCTGCACCTGTGTGACCTTGTGTGACATGACCCCCTGAGCCGGGGGCAGGGCAGCAGAGTGCCCTTGTGAGGACATCAATGTGCAGAGCCTCGGGCAACCCCGGGCAGATAGTGAGCGCTCAGGGATGCCCTCTAGGCTTCCCCTCACTGCCTGGCAAAGGCTCGCCAACTTATCTTATGCACTTACTCCATGAGGTTCAAAGTGACTTGCACACAGAACAATGGCCTGAATCAACCTCTAAGAGCAAGCCCAGCCCAATTCCCTCCTAAATGGATAAACCTCGATTTCGAGTCTTTACTATAAATAGGAGGTAAGTGGAAAATGCTATTGAGGAGGGAGCCAAGAAGTGAGCCAGTCAGGATCTAGGGAAGCTAAGCGCCAGGCCGCCGGGGATTTCTTTAGTAAGAAGGTTCCAGAACTACTTTGAACAGACCTGGATGATCATTGTGTGCTCAGTCACTCAGTCGAGCCTGTCTCTCTGCAATCCCACGGACTGCAGCCCACCAGCCTCCTCTGTCCATGGGATTCTCCAGGCAAGAATACTGGTGTGGGTTGACATTTGATGTCTCCAAAACCAACCAGCCAGGAAATAAAAACACTCATCTACCCAATATTCACTGAGCTGAGAAGACTTCCTTCCTTCTTTTCTTCCCTCTTCTCCAGCCTCCCTCCCTCTCTACCCCTCTCTTCCTCTCATCTTTTCTGCCAGTGTGATAATTTTCTGCCTAGTGATTTTCTGAGTTCAGCTCTTCAGGTCAGAAATACCCGTGACAGTGGCGGATACCAGGAAACAGTATGCCCTTCATGTACGAAAAGGAGGAGGCAGGAACGTGTACATCCATTTCCAAAAATTCCACAGACTTTTTTGGATGGTTTCACCTGAGCACATCTTCCAAGCGAATATGCCTTCCTGCGTCTTTCAGGCTTTGGTATCAGCTAAATGATCGAGAGCTTCCTGCAGGACCTGTGGGATGAAAGGTCCAGCTGGAATGTTTGTTAAAGAGCTGAGCAGGAAAACTTGGCCCTCATGCAGAAAGCTCTATTGCTCACCATCAGCAAAGGCTGAAACAGATGAGAAGAGAAAGCACCCACTCTCAAAGTCTGGAGAATTCTGGGGCCTGCACCTGTGTGACCTTGTGTGACATGACCCCCTGAGCCGGGGGCAGGGCAGCAGAGTGCCCTTGTGAGGACATCAATGTGCAGAGCCTCGGGCAACCCCGGGCAGATAGTGAGCGCTCAGGGATGCCCTCTAGGCTTCCCCTCACTGCCTGGCAAAGGCTCGCCAACTTATCTTATGCACTTACTCCATGAGGTTCAAAGTGACTTGCACACAGAACAATGGCCTGAATCAACCTCTAAGAGCAAGCCCAGCCCAATTCCCTCCTAAATGGATAAACCTCGATTTCGAGTCTTTACTATAAATAGGAGGTAAGTGGAAAATGCTATTGAGGAGGGAGCCAAGAAGTGAGCCAGTCAGGATCTAGGGAAGCTAAGCGCCAGGCCGCCGGGGATTTCTTTAGTAAGAAGGTTCCAGAACTACTTTGAACAGACCTGGATGATCATTGTGTGCTCAGTCACTCAGTCGAGCCTGTCTCTCTGCAATCCCACGGACTGCAGCCCACCAGCCTCCTCTGTCCATGGGATTCTCCAGGCAAGAATACTGGTGTGGGTTGACATTTGATGTCTCCAAAACCAACCAGCCAGGAAATAAAAACACTCATCTACCCAATATTCACTGAGCTGAGAAGACTTCCTTCCTTCTTTTCTTCCCTCTTCTCCAGCCTCCCTCCCTCTCTACCCCCTCTCTTCCCTCTCATCTTTTCTGCCAGTGTGATAATTTTCTGCCTAGTGATTTTCTGAGTTCAGCTCTTCAGGTCAGAAATACCCGTGGTGTTTCTGTTCTTTCTTCTTGCCTATCGCAGGGGAAAGAACCCTGCTCCTCGGAGCTCCTGATCTGCAGCCAGTATAACCGGCCTGTGGGTCACGGGGGCGAACAGCCCAGCTCTGCCTGTCTGGCCTCGGGCAAGCCCTGTGTCCGCCCCACTCTTGGCTCTCCCCTGGTGCAGGTGCGGCAGGAGCAGGTGACCCGCTGGCCCATCCGGCTCAGCCGTTTTGACCCCAGCGAGGCCAGCTGTGGGTCTAGAATCTGGGCGACTCAGGTCCCCTCCCCACTCCACACGTACGGCTGGTGGCTTTGAGCGAGACACACAACCACTAGTGGGTACGCGGGGGTCCTACTGGGGCGTCCTCTTTAGAGTCACGGTGGGAACTGAGATGTTTACAGGCTCAGGTTTCTACTGGTGCTGGTGCAGGAAGTCCCCCACAAAGGGTCTCTCTCTGTCATGCATGCCAGAGCCATCTCACGCTGACCGTGGGGCCCGGTTGAAGGTCTGCTCCCCGCCGAGTCCTACATGCAGCGGCCCTACTCGCCAGCCTCGGGGCATCGCATGGCCAGACAGCCGTGAAAGCACGGAGTGCAGCAGGTCTCAGAGGCACTCGGGCTGGGTCAGGGCTGTGTCCCTAAAACCCTGAGCAGCCAGAGGTCTCCCAAGCTGGTTGCAAGGGTGGACACATTAGGCCAAACAGGTTGAATAAAAAGTCAATCCTGGGGCTTCCCTGGTGGTCCACTGGGTAAGGACACCGCCTTGCAGTGCAAGGGGCGCCGGTTCGATCCCTGGCCTGGGAAGATCCAGCGTGCCGCGGAGCGGCTGGACCCATGTGTCCAACTACCGAGTCAGAGCTCTGGAGCGCATGCGCCCAGAGCCAGTGCTCTGCGACAACAGAGGCCACTGCGATGGGAGGCCCACGCAGGCCAAAGAATAAAGATGGAAATGAAAGCCCAATAGAAGTGGCTGAAAGAAAAAAGTCAATCCCGAGTGCCTAACTGGGGGACTGGAGAGCACGTGCCCAGCCCACAGGCAGAGAGATTAAATAAGGTTTCTAAACACTGCCTGTCAAGCAGGATTCCACAGCCCGATTGGATCTGCGGGCCTAATTACGGGGCTCCTCATGCTGGGGGCATGCCTGTGTTGGGCTGGAGTCCTGGTCCTTCCCACCACTGTGCGCCCGTGTTACTGAGACAGAATTCACATGCCCCTGCAGTTCACTCTCTCAAGGTGTCTGACTGGGGGACTTCCCTGGCTGTCTGGTGATTTGGACTCTGCCTTCCAATGCGGAAGGCATGGGTTCAATCCCTGGCCAGGGAACTATGGTCTCATGTGCTGTGGGGTGCAGCCAATTATTTTTATTTTTTGGCTATACAATAGGTCTTTTTGGTTACAGCAGTGTGTTCATGACCTTCCTGAAGTCCCTAACTATTCCTCCCCCTTCCCGGCAACCGTAACTTTTTTTTAAAAAAAGTCAAAGACTGTGATTGTTTGTTAAATATATTCACAGAGTTGTGCAACTATGACCACACTCAATGGGAGAGCATTTCAGCACCCTCCAAAAAAACTTCCTACCCCATTAGTTAAATCATTCCTCATTCTTTCCTCCCTCCTGGCAACGAGGACTTTACTTCCCGTCCGAATAGACTTGGCTACTTTTGGACACTGCATATAAATGGAGTCCCAAAGAACATGTCGTCTTCTGTCAGTCTCCTCTCTCACTTGGCATAGCATTTTCAAGGCTCATCCATGTAACCGAACATCTGTCAGGGCTTCATTTTTTATGGCCAAATAATATTCTCTCTCTCTCTCTCTTTTTTAAAGATTTATTTATTTATTTACTTTGGGCGGGGGTCGGGTTGGGGAGGGAGGGGAGTGGGCGGGCCACTTCCATTGGCTTTCATTTCTCTATCTTCATTTGTCTTAGTTCTTTGGCTCCTGTGGGCCTCCCATCGCAGTGGCCTCTGCTGTTGCAGAGCACTGGCTCTGGCGCATGAGCTCCAGAGCTCTGGCTCGGTGATTGGACACATCAGTCCAGCCGCTCCGCGGCACGTGGGATCCTCCCAGGCCAGGGCTCGAACCGGCGCCCCTTGCACTGCAAGGCGGCGTCCCCACCCACTGGACCACCAGGGGAAGCCCTCTCTCTCTTTTTTTAAAAAAATATTTATTTATTTTTTTGGGGCAGGGGGTGGGTTAGGGAGGGAGGGGGCCACTTCTATTGATCTTTCATTTATCTATTTTCATCCATCTTTGTTCTTTGGCCCCTGTGGGCCTCCCATCACAGTAGCTTCTGTTGTCGTAGAGCACCGGCTCTGGGCGCATGCGCTCCAGAGCTCGGGCTCCGTAATTGGACACATGGGTCCAGCTGCTCTTCGGCACGCTGGATCTTCCCAGGCCAGGGATCGAACCGGCGCCCCTTACACTGCAAGGCGGTGTCCTTACCCACTGGACCACCAGGGAAGCCCATGGCCAAATAATATTCTCTTTTACAGACAGGCCACCTTTGGCTTATCTGTTCATCTGCTGAATGGTGAACCTTCAGTCATTTCCACCTCTTGGCTACTGTGACTGATACTGCTCTGAACAGTTATGTATGCACATGCCTTTGTGTCGAGAGATGTTTTCACTTCACTTGGGAAAGCACCCAAGAGTGGGGGGCTTCCCTGATGGTCCAGTGGTTAAGAGTCTGCCTTGCAATGCAGGGGACTCTGGTTCGATTCCTGGTCTGGGAAAATCCCCACATGCCACGGGGGAACTAAGCCTGTGCACCACAAATACTGACCTTGTACTCTGAAGCCCAAGACCACAAATAAATATATAAATATATATATATATATAAAAGAAAGCACCCAGGAGGGAGTGGCTGGGTCACATGGTAAAGTATATATTTAACATCATAATAAACACCGTGCTTCCTAAGGTACCATTTTGCATTCCTATCAGAAGTATAAGGACGATCTGGCGGCTCCACACCCTCACCAGCACTTGCTACGGTCGGTCTTTTTAGGTTGAACCATTCTGATGGAGGGAGAGGGGCAGCTGTCCTTTTACCTTGCATCTCCCCGTCCTCACTCTGCATCACCTGGCCAGCTGCCTGGCGCCGAGTGAGATGTGGAGTGAGGAAGAGGGACCACCAGCCCTTGAGGGTCTACACTTGGTGTCAGGGCCTGGGGGACTGCCCTAACCTCACCTTCAAAGGTTGTCTCCCCTGATCCCTCGGGGTACACAGAGGCGGGTAGGTGAGGGTGGTGGAAAACCAGGCAAAGAAGAGAGCCTCCGGTAGGTGGGTGGGCGGGGGAGCCGGACGGACGGAAGTGGCCAGCTGACTCAGCTCCTGGTTTCCAGGTTGGCTGCCTTTGTTTTTTCAGCGTGTTGGAATCTCCTGGCTACTAGTCTTTTATTTCCTTTAATTAGCCTCCCCCACTGACAGCGACGGGTCAAGATTTCTAGGAAGTGCTCTAGACGACGCGGCCCGACGGACATCCATCCCAGAGTTCACTCCCGGGGGCTGGAACGCATCCTCTCCCTCGTCCTAGGAGCTAGCTGACTGAGGGGCTGGCAGAACAGCTGTGCTTTGGTGCTCCGACTTCTTCTTGACACGTTACCTCCAATACACATAGAAGCGTTTTATTTACAAAATATCCCTGTGACCGACAAAGAACGTCTCCTTGGGAAGAATTACACAGTTACACATTAAAGCCTCTTAAAAATGCCAGCAGCATTTTTAAGATGCCTGCCTGGCATCTGTTTGGTAGAGAAACAAGCTTCTAGAGCTTGAAGGTGACTGTCTCCCCTGGAAGGACACTGGGTTGTATGTGCGGGCATCCTCAGACACTCCTTACAGAGCAACAACCCACAGCGTCACCATTTTTGAGAAGGCCATTTCCTTCTGGAGATCCAGTGGGATTGAGGAAATTTTGAGTTTGGAGCAAAAAAGAAACTCAGAAATCAATTCCTAACGGACTTACCTTCTATTCCCAAGTGTGAGACGTCTATAAAGAAGTAACTGATCAGATAGGATGATAGTTGTCACACCAGAAAGAAGGACAGGTCACCGTGGAAGCACAGAACAGAAACTAACTGTTTGCAGGAGGTTTAGGGCTGTCAGACACTAAAAGGGGACACTGAGACTGGGCTTTGAAGGATGAATAGGAGTTTGTTGGAAGCTAAGCGATGGAGAATTCTACAGGTTAGAAACACATACCTAAGGCACCAACATGTGAAAGCATGTCCAGGACTCAGCTGAGACTACAACAACCCAAACACTGCAGGCAGCACCTCGTGGTACGCACACCCCTCCTGACCCAGTGTCCTAAGCCTGATTGACAACCCAGCTCTCCTGTCAGCTCCATTACACCCTAGGAGGCAGGCAGGTTAGGGCTGGTTAGGCCTTTGCTTTTCCAGAGGAGGAAACCAGGATTCAGAGACGGGCGGGGGCTTGCCCACACTCCCAGGATCAAGAAAGGGCCGAGGCAGGACTCAGATGAAGGTCTTCAGATCCCCAAGTCCCTTTTCCAAGGCGCTTCTCACAAAGGGTCAGGAAAACAAATGCCGCGCTGTGTGTTAAACGCACATTTCCTTACATGAAGTCGCAAGGCGGCTCCCACTTTGCAGATGAGGGGACTGAGGCTGAAAGCAAGTAGATGACAGGTAGCCAGGGGCCTCTGTTTGCCCGAGATCTCGCACATGCACCAGACTGCCTTTCCAAATCTGAGAACACCCTGGGCCCTCTTTCTACCCTGGCAAACGTCAAGCCCGCGGGGCTGAGCAAGGACTGATGAAGACACAGGCCTCTGGAGACGGTCCTGTTTTCTGCACTGACACGGCACCTCACTTGCAAAACACCATGCTACCGAGAGAGGTTTTTGCAACACCGCTCCTGTGACAAGGCAAGGAGGACGTAACGTTCTGGGACTTGTGCTTCTTTCGAAAAAAAATGATCATTTTTTTCCCTCTTTTTGACAAATAAGTCAGATCCCGGGCCAGCGTCAGCGCGGCAGGGGAAGCTGCCCTCCCCACGGGCGGCACCCACTTCCTCCGGGGCCCAGGAGAGAGCTGTCTCCCGGGCCGCCGCTCTCTGAGCTGGCCCCAGGTACGGGGGGTTTGTTTTATGGATGGGTCTGTCGTGAGTCAATATGATCATGTTTCCTGTGAGAACTTTATTTCCCTGCATTGTTTGCAGAGTCTGCGCGTGTGTGTCTGAGCACGTACTCCCGAGGGCCGCAGACTCTGTGCCCCGGTTGGAGGGACACCTCTCGGGGTGGGGGGTAGGGGCCCGGGGAGACCAGATGCGGCTCTCCCCGCCGCCTCTGGTGGCACGGAGAGGTGGGGTGACTCACCCGGGGCTGGCCTCCTGCCTGTGCCGGGCTGGCTGTCCCCTTGCTGAAAGCCACTTCAATCAGACGTCTCCAGCGGAGGCGGCCTCACCGTGGGCCCAGGCTCGACGGGGCTGCACCTGCCCGGGGCCTGGGCCCTCCTGGGTCACCCGGGATGCTCCTGAACAGTCTCACTAGGGCTGCAGAGGACCTTCCTTGAGCTTTCAGCTCCCCGATCGTCAGATGGAGAAACCCAGAGAAGTCACAGGACTTGTCTGAGCTGACGTGACCAGCGGGGAGGTACACATACAGCGGGGAGCTTGCTGGTCCTGGGTTCAGATCTTGACTTGGAGACACATCCCTCTCAGCAGCACAGACTGTCCCGTGGGGTTAACATCAGCCCCGTGGACCCTCAGTGAGCGCTACACCAGAAAACAGACGGACAGCAGGTGCCAAAGGAGGCTTCTGGAAGGCAGCTTTCCTCTCTCATCTCATTTGAAGTACAAGCTGGAGCTACAGCAAGTGCGACCCAGCAAACGACTCAGGTGGAGGCCCGAGGGCCAGAGAGGCCTCAGCGTAACCTGGCCCGGAACCGGCCTCCTCCTCGGACCGTTTCACCAAAGCCGGCAGACTCCGGAGCTTCCCAGAACACAGAGGAAACGGCCTGAGTGCTGAGAGATGGCTATCAACATGTCAGTAGCTTGGCCAAGAGTTCTAAAGAAGAAGACACTATAAGTTTCCCTGCTTCTCCTTAACTCCCTCGCCCACTGCCCACTCCCTTCTCTGCCCACTGGCCCCCACAACGACCCCTGGCACTCAGGGACGGCCCCACACTCATGGTGCTGAGCTCCCCTTGCCTTGGCAGATTCTCTGTTAATTCTTTCAACTTGTATTTTCGTCTTTTGGAATTAGGGAAAATTTCCAGCGGACATCAGCTGTTTTGACCTGCCCAGCATGTATCTCGCTTTCTTCTAGAATCAGAACCCACTTTGGGAGACTTCCCTTATGGTCCAGTGTCTAAGACTTCAAGCTCCTGATTTAGGGAACTTGAGTTCGATCCCTCATCAGGGAGCCAGATCCCATATGCAGCAACTAAAGATTCTGCTCGCCGCTGCAACTAAGAAAGATTCTGGCATACTGCAACTGAGACCCAGCACAGCCAAACAAATAAAAATTAAAAAAAAAAACCCAGTTTGGGGTTTGAGCCCCTCTTCCCTTAATTAAATGCAATCTG
Organism: Tragulus kanchil; assembly: GCA_022376925.1. Taxonomy (NCBI): domain Eukaryota; kingdom Metazoa; phylum Chordata; class Mammalia; order Artiodactyla; family Tragulidae; genus Tragulus; species Tragulus kanchil. The sequence goes on along the minus strand of JAIOJX010000030.1, from coordinate 223,392,764 downwards.
TCAGCAGAAGGACCCAAGCGCAGGCTTCTGACCTGGGCTGGTCGATCATATGCCCTTCCTCTGGGATTTGAATCTCTCTGGGGAGAAACACAGGGACAGAAATGGTTACAGCGGCCTTTCCCCATACGGGCTTTCTAAAGAGATGAGCTGGGTCTGCTGATGCTATGGATCAAAAGCAGCTTCCATCCTTCCCATGGCATGAGCTCTGGGCCTCCCTTAATCCATCCTTCCTGGAAGCTGCTTTTGATCTGGATCTCCCTTGTGCCTTCTCAGTAAATTTCCTCTGCCCTAAAGTTACAGTCCTAGGGACTTCCCTGGTGGTCCAGTGGCTAAGACTCCGAGTTCCCAGTGCAGGGGTCCTGGGTTCGATCCCTGATCAGGGAACTAGATCCCACTGGCCACAACTAAGAGTTTGCATGCTGCAATGAAAGATCCTGTGTGCCACAACTAAGGCCTGGTATAAATAAATATTCTTTTAAAAAAGAAAAATACATAAAAAAAATAAAGTTAGGTAATATACAGTGTGTGTATATACACAGATGTTTTGCCCCCTCAACTTATCCCATGAGTAGGGACTGAGCCATTTGTTCATTCACTTCTTCAATTTATTCAACAATCATTACCACGTACCTGCTCTATGCATCAATGTTGGGAACTGGTTCAGATAGGAAAACACAGTGCCCGCCTCCAGCACCCCATGTCGGGCAAACACTGTGAGAATGAACATGGGTCCCCCTCATCACACACCCACTCATCTCACGATGCCCAGGAGGGCCTGCTGTGGTCCGTGTGCTGTGTGGGACTGGGCTGGACGGCACCCCTGTCCACACGGAACCCAGAGCTGGCTGCAGAGAGTGAACTAAAATGACCTCAGAATCCCATAAGGTCAGAGTCTGAAGGCCATCCAGAGTCCACATGGCCCAAAGGGTTTTTCAAACAATCCTGTGGGGTCCTGGGGGTGAATGTCGCTATTTCATGAAACAATATAATTCTTTACAGCTTGATTGAGGCATCATTTACATACCATAAAATTCACCCCGTGAGTGTCCAAGTCAAGGCTTTTTAGAAAAGCCATCACCACAAGGCACTTTGAGAATGTTTCCCTCATCCTACCAAGTTCGCTCCTGCTTGAAGCATTCTTTATTTTTTTTTTTAAAAGCTAAAGGAACATTTGAGAACCACTGATCAATTGGCCACAGTGGTAAAGAATCCACCTGCCAGTGCAGGAGATGAGGGTTCGATCCCTGGCTGAGGAAGATCCCCTGGAGTAGGAAATGGGAACCCACCCCAGTGTTCTTGCCTGGGAAATCTCATGGACAGAGGAGCCTGGTGGACTACAGTCCACGGGGTCACAAAGAGTCGAGACAAGACTGAGCGACTGAGCATGCATTCACAGGATCTGTTCCAACCCACTTTTTCTTCAGGTGGGGAAACTGAGGCCCAGAGAGATGACAGGACCTTCTGGGGATCCAGACACCGCTGAGATTCAACCCAGAACAGACAGACCGCCAAACCCAGGTTCTCTGTCCTTGTGGGGGGCAGCATGGAGCATCCGGGAAGAGAGTCCTGCAATAGGCAGGGAGAATTTGCATCCTGCTCCCCGACCTTTCCCCCACCATTTACAAGCTGTGTGACTGCAGGCATGCCGCTTGACCCTCTGGAAGGCAGTTCCTCCGCAGGTGACTGGACCCACTGTGAGGGTCGCGGTATGGGCCTCGTCCATACAGCCTCCTTCTCAGCACAGGGCAGGGTGCGGGGGTGGGGGGGGGAGCGCTCAGGGGAAGTTGGCTAATCAACGATCCTTTCACCATATCGCTGTCGCCCAGTCTGCCCTCAGAAATTTGGAAGTGAAAAAGACACTGATTAAACAAAACTGGGCTGGGCCCCAGATGGAAATGTGCGTACAGAGGCCGCTTTCTAAGAACGTGGTGCAACCCGGCACCCTGGGGCATCGTCGCCCTGTTTGCAGATGGAGCAACGGTCAGGGGCATGGGGTGGGGGTTGCTCAAGCTGCCGGACCCGCCGGAGTGGCGGCAGTGGGGGCGCAGCCGCGGCTGCTTCACCTTCCTCTCCAGGCTCGACGTTTCCCAACAGGCCCGCCACAGACCCATTTCATCAGGAACCAGGGGGCCTGGCTCCCGTCCACTCCCCCCCATTCCCCACTCTTGGGGACCCAAATGTGTGATTCTAGGGGAACCTCAGGAAGGACCAAGCCCCGCCTCCTACCCTGCCCCAGCCAGCACTGCTCGTGGAGACAGGGCAGGGCACGGCACCTGGGAAGGAAGTGGGCTTGTCAGCGGGCCCCACGCTCTGTGTGCATTATCTCCATCAGCCTAAGAAGGGAGCGATTAACACCAAGCCTCTTAACAGTGGAGGAAATTTGAAATTTCAGAAAAGAGGGGGTGTCTGTTCAGGTAGGGAGGTCCCAAAGAAAACCCTCACCGTCCTGTGAGAGGTTGGGATTAGTCCAGGTAAGGTTGCCCTGGTGAAGCAGAGTCATGTACTATTAGTGCTGTTTGCATTCGGGACACACTGGAAAGCGCTCTGCCCTTGGAGCTCAGTGGATGCAGAGTTGGGGCAAGTGGCTCAACCTGAGAGTTCATTTTGGAGAAGGTGCAGTCCCGATGGCAAGGTTACCATGGTGATTAGATTTCTCCAGGTGGCACAGTGCTAAAGAATCTGCCTGCCAGTGCAGGAGATGCAAAAGGACGTAGGTGTGATCCCTGGGTCGGAAAGATGCCCTGGAGGAGCGAATGGCAACCCGCTCCAGTACTCAAGCCTGGAGAGTCCTAGGGACAGAGGAGCCTGGCGGGCTACGCTCCACGGCCTCGCAGGAGTCGGGCATGAGGGAGAGACTGCGTGCGCGGGCACACGTGGCAGTCAGAGCTCCTGTGTGTAAAAGGTGTCTGACGCGGTGACTGGGCATTTACTGAGAGCAGGACATGAACGATTCTCAGCTAAGACACCCCTTCAACCCCAGGAAGGTCCAGTCTCTGCGATGGATGGACCCAACTCTGTGGGAATTGAAGTTCCAATTTGAGAAGGCTTTGTGGCCCCGTGCGGTTGGAGTGGGAGGGGTGACTGGAGAAGCCAGCTGAAGTCAGACTGTGAGGATCTCTGATGATGGTTAAGGTCTGCAATCCTATCCTGTAGGTCACCAATGGGAGCCACAGAAGGTGAGTGAGCAAGGGAGGGACAGGACTCGAGGGGCCTTGATCTGCTGGCAGTCCCACTGGAGTCAGTGGGAAATGAGTCTCTCTAGGCCCCTTCCCCGAGCTCTCCGACTGAATGAAAGCACAAAGGCCGAGTGAGAACCTGAGTCGTGCTGGGCACCTGTTGGATGTGGAAATCAACATGGGGGCGCAAAGAGTCGGCCACGACCGAGTGACTGACTACACAGGAATCAACAGGCATGAGCACATGCAGACAGGTGAGGAGGACCTCTCGGCTGGTTTACTGGCTAAGGGGACGCGGGCTTGGTTCCTGGTCCGAGACCTAGATCCTGCATGCCATAACTAAGAGCCCACATCCTGCAATGAAGATCCAGAGCAGACAAACAAAGAAGCAGAAGAAGAAAAAAGAGAGACAAAGTGATAAGAGCAGTTCCTTCCCGCAATTTTGGAAAGGCGCTCTGCCCTTGGAGCTCAGTGGATGCAGAGTTGGGGCAAGTGGCTCAACCTGAGAGTTCATTTTGGAGAAGGTGCAGTCCCGATGGCAAGGTTACCATGGTGATTAGATTTCTCCAGGTGGCACAGTGCTAAAGAATCTGCCTGCCAGTGCAGGAGATGCAAAGGACGAGGTGTGATCCCTGGGTCGGAAAGATGCCCTGGAGGAGCGAATGGCAACCCGCTCCAGTACTCAAGCCTGGAGAGTCCTAGGGACAGAGGAGCCTGGCGGGCTACGCTCCACGGCCTCGCAGGAGTCGGGCATGAGGGAGAGACTGCGTGCGCGGGCACACGTGGCAGTCAGAGCTCCTGTGTGTAAAAGGTGTCTGACGCGGTGACTGGGCATTTACTGAGAGCAGGACATGAACGATTCTCAGCTAAGACACCCCTTCAACCCCAGGAAGGTCCAGTCTCTGCGATGGATGGACCCAACTCTGTGGGAATTGAAGTTCCAATTTGAGAAGGCTTTGTGGCCCCGTGCGGTTGGAGTGGGAGGGGTGACTGGAGAAGCCAGCTGAAGTCAGACTGTGAGGATCTCTGATGATGGTTAAGGTCTGCAATCCTATCCTGTAGGTCACCAATGGGAGCCACAGAAGGTGAGTGAGCAAGGGAGGGACAGGACTCGAGGGGCCTTGATCTGCTGGCAGTCCCACTGGAGTCAGTGGGAAATGAGTCTCTCCTAGGCCCCTTCCCTGAGCTCTCCGACTGAATGAAAGCACAAAGGCCGAGTGAGAACCTGAGTCGTGCTGGGCACCTGTTGGATGTGGAAATCAACATGGGGTCGCAAAGAGTCGGCCACGACCGAGTGACTGACTACACAGGAATCAACAGGCATGAGCACATGCAGACAGGTGAGGGAGGACCTCTCGGCTGGTTTACTGGCTAAGGGGACGCGGGCTTGGTTCCTGGTCCGAGACCTAGATCCTGCATGCCATAACTAAGAGCCCACATCCTGCAATGAAGATCCAGAGCAGACAAACAAAGAAGCAGAAGAAGAAAAAAGAGAGACAAAGTGATAAGAGCAGTTCCTTCCCCTGGGTCCCCCATCTTGCCTCCCAGCTGCAGCCTGAATTAGGCTTCAGCTACAGCAGGTTGCTCAGACAGTAAAGAACCTGCCTGCCTGCAATGCAGGAGACCCAGGTTTGATCCCTGGATCAGGAAGATCCCCTGGAGAAGGGAATGGCGATCCACTCCAATATTCTTGGAGAATCCCATGGACAGAGAAGCCTGGCAGGCTACAGTCCAAGGGGTCATAAAGAGTCAGATATGACTGAGTGACTAACAAACCAGGTCAACTGGGTGAAGCCACAGGCGAGTCTAGGGCACGGAGGCCACTCTTTCGCTGTTGGGGTTGGGCACTGTCCACCCATCGTCCATCTTTACTTCCTCCAGATGCTTCAAGACCTCCCCTCTCTGTACCACCTGGTCGTGGGCCACTCTGCACAAGTGTTCTTGCCACTAACCAGGATGCTGGCTGCCGGCTGCCAGCCATGGGCCTGCCCGTGCGAAGCTTCTCTGGGTCTCCCCCACTGCTCCATGGTCGCAGGCTTATCCTTAAGTGCAAGCTGCCACTTGCTTCTCTGGCCCCTTGGAGTCACCCTAGAAGGAGCCTTACCCTAGATGAGCTTTGGGGACAGGTGTCTTCAGTCCAGTTTCGTACTTCTTGGTCAAGAGTGGCTCCTACCTAGACCCCCACTGCTTCCTCCTGGGCTCCTCCAAGGGCAGGCATGGCCCCCGAGCCCATGGTGCCTGAACACCAGCCAAGCTCAGTGCGCACAGCAGCCCCCCGAGTCACCCCATCCTCAGTCCCAAGATTCAGGATCCCACAGCCTTAGAAGCGCAAAAGAGGGCGAGGCTCCTGAGGGATGGAGTGGCCAGGAAAGGGGGTAAGAAGGAGAAAAGCCTGGATAGGAGAGAAAACATGAAGAGAGAGGATGGGAAGAGGTTACAACAGAGTGCTTCTAGGTCTGTTTACTCTTGGCAGTTGCTTCAGGGAGGATAACGTGTTGGCCCATTAACTCCTGACTCGTTCTTGCTCCTGTTAAAAGACAGGAAGAGAGACTGCATCTCCGTCCCTCCACAGCAGAGAGGTGATGATGGGGATGATGCTGGACGGTTCTTGATGAAAGGGTGGGGAGGAAGAGGCTGCATCTACGGAGACTGGGGACCTGGGAGGGGGTCTAGAGGTGGCTGAGCTGCTGACGGGCCTATGGCACGGAGGCCGGGAAGGAAGGGTAGGTGCAGGAGCCATGACGGTGACCGAGGACCAGGGACCTGGGTAAGGAAGCCCTCTGCACCCAGTCTGCCTCTGAGAGGCCAGCGAGTCCTGCGGACGTGAAGACCAGAGGTTCTGCTTCAACCCCCTCTCCTGAAAACATCCGGATCCAATTTAGAAAGAAAACATGCTGACTGTCCCTGAGCGCTGGGCGCAGCCAGGCCTGCATCATCTACAGCAGAGAAATGTCATCGGAGAGGAAGTCCCCACCAGACGCCGGCCGTGGTGGCTGCCTTTGCTCCCGTCCTGGGTCATCCACAGTCTGTGCTTTGTCTCTCACCAACAGGAGTTATTTTTCCTCTGAAACCTTATTTTAAAGATGATAAGAAGCAGTTTCCAAACAGCATTTTGGTCAAAAAAAAAAAAAAAAAAGTCAAGGTACACATGTCACTTGGGCTTCTCCAGTGGCTCAGCGGTAAAGAATCTGCCTGGCAATGCAGGAGAAGCAGGCTTGATCCCTGGGTGAGGAAGATCCCCTGGAGGAGGGCACAGCAATTCACTCCAGTATTCCTGCCTGGAAAATCCCATGGACAGAGGACCCTGGTGGGCTGCCATCCATGGGGTTGCCGACAGTTGGACACAACTTTGTGACTAAACACCACCACACATGTCAGTTAAAGGGTAGTGTGGAAGATGTTAATGGCTCTCTGTGTTCTACTGTGGTTGATTTCTTAACTCTTCTGTCTCCATTTTGAAATGACTATTTGAAATAGAGAATTTCATTCTCTATGAAGTACATTTTTTTTTTTTTTTGCTAAAATAAAATGAACTGCTTAGTAAAGAAAAATGAATGAAAGGTTCCCCCCTCCCAGCTCCGGATGAAGGACACGGGGCGGGGATGCTCTGAGCCCAGGTCTGGAGGTGATGCGGAGCCTGGCTAGGGCAGAAGCGGACGGGCTCCAGGGGAGCCTGTGTGAAGCACGGGGGCTGGGCGGGGCAGGGGCACCGGATTCCAGAGGCTGTGTGTCCAGCTGCCCTCATCCATCCCGGCAGGAGCATTTGCAGCAAACCTGGAGGAGGGCCCTTATCTGCCCTGCAAAGTCCACAGCCCCGAGGCCTAAGCAGACCCCCTTCTGAACGTCACGCTTCATGGCCTGAGCCTGGATGTTGATAATCCATCAGCAGGCCAGCGAGTCCTGCGGACGTGAAGACCAGAGGTTCTGCTTCAACCCCCTCTCCTGAAAACATCCGGATCCAATTTAGAAAGAAAACATGCTGACTGTCCCTGAGCGCTGGGCGCAGCCAGGCCTGCATCATCTACAGCAGAGAAATGTCATCGGAGAGGAAGTCCCCACCAGACGCCGGCCGTGGTGGCTGCCTTTGCTCCCGTCCTGGGTCATCCACAGTCTGTGCTTTGTCTCTCACCAACAGGAGTTATTTTTCCTCTGAAACCTTATTTTAAAGATGATAAGAAGCAGTTTCCAAACAGCATTTTGGTCAAAAAAAAAAAAAAAAAAGTCAAGGTACACATGTCACTTGGGCTTCTCCAGTGGCTCAGCGGTAAAGAATCTGCCTGGCAATGCAGGAGAAGCAGGCTTGATCCCTGGGTGAGGAAGATCCCCTGGAGGAGGGCACAGCAATTCACTCCAGTATTCCTGCCTGGAAAATCCCATGGACAGAGGACCCTGGTGGGCTGCCATCCATGGGGTTGCCGACAGTTGGACACAACTTTGTGACTAAACACCACCACACATGTCAGTTAAAGGGTAGTGTGGAAGATGTTAATGGCTCTCTGTGTTCTACTGTGGTTGATTTCTTAACTCTTCTGTCTCCATTTTGAAATGACTATTTGAAATAGAGAATTTCATTCTCTATGAAGTACATTTTTTTTTTGCTAAAATAAAATGAACTGCTTAGTAAAGAAAAATGAATGAAAGGTTCCCCCCTCCCAGCTCCGGATGAAGGACACGGGGCGGGGATGCTCTGAGCCCAGGTCTGGAGGTGATGCGGAGCCTGGCTAGGGCAGAAGCGGACGGGCTCCAGGGGAGCCTGTGTGAAGCACGGGGGCTGGGCGGGGCAGGGGCACCGGATTCCAGAGGCTGTGTGTCCAGCTGCCCTCATCCATCCCGGCAGGAGCATTTGCAGCAAACCTGGAGGAGGGCCCTTATCTGCCCTGCAAAGTCCACAGCCCCGAGGCCTAAGCAGACCCCCTTCTGAACGTCACGCTTCATGGCCTGAGCCTGGATGTTGATAATCCATCAGCAGGCATTTCTTGGGTTCCTGGGATGCAGAGATGAACGGGATAGGTTCCGTGGGAGGAGCTGGGCTCAGAGGACCAGTTCCGTCTCTTTGTGGTGGGCGTCCGTCGGCAGGTTACTTCATCTCTCTGGGCTACAATGCATTTCTCTGTAGGAATGACGAGAATGCCACTGGTCAGCAGGGTGGAATGAGATCACAGCCTACGAAGCCCCCGGCTGGAGATGGGCGCGTAACAGATGACCAGCCTCCTCTGTCCTCCTGGGTTTCCTGCACCTTCAGAGCCGCAGGGAGTGATGAACGGACAACAGAATGTTTACACATAAACAGTTACAGTGACAGCACCAATGGCGGCACTGATAGCATTATTGTTGCTCAGTTGCCAAGTCGCGTCCGACTCTTTCTGGCTCCATGAACTGTAGCTTGCCAGGCTTCTCTGTCCTTCGCCATCTCCCGGAGTTTGCTCAAGCTCAGGTCCATTGACTCAGTGATGCCATCCAGCCATCTCATCCTCTGTGGCCCCCTTCTCCTCCTGCCCTCTATCTTTCCCAGCATCAGGGTCTTTTGCAGTGAGTCGGCTCTTCCCATCAGGTGGCCAAGTATAGGAGCTTCAGCTTCAGCATCAGTTCTTCCAATGATAGCATTTATTACCCAGTGAAGAGCATTTCATTCTCATAATTACCTTGGGAGGTAATTATGGGCTGCCATTCCTATGTTCAGGAAAGGATGTTGATGATCAAGGAAGTGGAGTTACTTGTCCAGGGTTTCATAGTTAAAAAGACAAAGGCAGATGGTTGCTCTTTGCCAAAATCTGAGCCCAGGTCTGGAGGTGATGCGGAGCCTGGCTAGGGCAGAAGCGGACGGGCTCCAGGGGAGCCTGTGTGAAGCACGGGGGCTGGGCGGGGCAGGGGCACCGGATTCCAGAGGCTGTGTGTCCAGCTGCCCTCATCCATCCCGGCAGGAGCATTTGCAGCAAACCTGGAGGAGGGCCCTTATCTGCCCTGCAAAGTCCACAGCCCCGAGGCCTAAGCAGACCCCCTTCTGAACGTCACGCTTCATGGCCTGAGCCTGGATGTTGATAATCCATCAGCAGGCATTTCTTGGGTTCCTGGGATGCAGAGATGAACGGGATAGGTTCCGTGGGAGGAGCTGGGCTCAGAGGACCAGTTCCGTCTCTTTGTGGTGGGCGTCCGTCGGCAGGTTACTTCATCTCTCTGGGCTACAATGCATTTCTCTGTAGGAATGACGAGAATGCCACTGGTCAGCAGGGTGGAATGAGATCACAGCCTACGAAGCCCCCGGCTGGAGATGGGCGCGTAACAGATGACCAGCCTCCTCTGTCCTCCTGGGTTTCCTGCACCTTCAGAGCCGCAGGGAGTGATGAACGGACAACAGAATGTTTACACATAAACAGTTACAGTGACAGCACCAATGGCGGCACTGATAGCATTATTTGTTGCTCAGTTGCCAAGTCGCGTCCGACTCTTTCTGGCTCCATGAACTGTAGCTTGCCAGGCTTCTCTGTCCTTCGCCATCTCCCGGAGTTTGCTCAAGCTCAGGTCCATTGACTCAGTGATGCCATCCAGCCATCTCATCCTCTGTGGCCCCCTTCTCCTCCTGCCCTCTATCTTTCCCAGCATCAGGGTCTTTTGCAGTGAGTCGGCTCTTCCCATCAGGTGGCCAAGTATAGGAGCTTCAGCTTCAGCATCAGTTCTTCCAATGATAGCATTTATTACCCAGTGAAGAGCATTTCATTCTCATAATTACCTTGGGAGGTAATTATGGGCTGCCATTCCTATGTTCAGGAAAGGATGTTGATGATCAAGGAAGTGGAGTTACTTGTCCAGGGTTTCATAGTTAAAAAAGGCAAAGGCAGATGGTTGCTCTTTGCCAAAAAAGTGTATTCTTCTCCAACCTGATAAACGCCAACATAGAGGTCTATCCAGGGTGTTAAAGGAATGCAGAATTGAGATCATGATGAAGAGAGCTGCTGGAATCAAGGGCAGCTTCTTAGAGGCAGTGACATTTTGGGAGAGCCATGAGCCCAGGGTTGGAGTGTGCCGGGCTCTGTGTTGAGCAGTGGCAAAGGTTAATTCCGTGGTGACTGTCCTGCTAAGGAGTTTCCAGGCTCTCGTGGAATTCAAGATGCCGGCTGTGGAGTTCCTGCTCTCCCACTGGCATTTCAGGACAGCCTGAAGCATGGATCCTTCGCTGGTTCTAGGCTGGAGGAAACTAAGACTCACCCGGGCCAAAAGGTTTGTCCAGAGCCACAAAACGTGCAAGTGGCAGGACCTGAATGCTGGCCCATCAGACACGTAACGCCCCCTGTTTAACCCCTTGGCAAAACAGCAAACCTGGACGGTTGCTGCATGAAGGATCCTGTCGTAAGCACAAAGAAAGGGTCTCCCCTCTGATCACCCACCCTCAGCCCTGAGAGCCCGTCCTCAGAACAGAGGCGGCAGCCTAGAGTGGGAGCCTGAGAGTCATGTAGCCCCGAGCTCCAATGCTGACTCAGGGCCTCAAGAATTGTGAGTGTGGATGCCATTTCCCGCTTCAGCCTCACTTTCCTCATCTGGAAGAGAGATAACGATGCCTACCCCCAACCCAGGAATGCTGTGAAGACATGGAACAATGTAGATCCTGCCTCTCCCGGAGTTTGCTCAAGCTCAGGTCCATTGACTCAGTGATGCCATCCAGCCATCTCATCCTCTGTGGCCCCTTCTCCTCCTGCCTCTATCTTTCCCAGCATCAGGGTCTTTTGCAGTGAGTCGGCTCTTCCCATCAGGTGGCCAAGTATAGGAGCTTCAGCTTCAGCATCAGTTCTTCCAATGATAGCATTTATTACCCAGTGAAGAGCATTTCATTCTCATAATTACCTTGGGAGGTAATTATGGGCTGCCATTCCTATGTTCAGGAAAGGATGTTGATGATCAAGGAAGTGGAGTTACTTGTCCAGGGTTTCATAGTTAAAAAAGGCAAAGGCAGATGGTTGCTCTTTGCCAAAAAAGTGTATTCTTCTCCAACCTGATAAACGCCAACATAGAGGTCTATCCAGGGTGTTAAAGGAATGCAGAATTGAGATCATGATGAAGAGAGCTGCTGGAATCAAGGGCAGCTTCTTAGAGGCAGTGACATTTTGGGAGAGCCATGAGCCCAGGGTTGGAGTGTGCCGGGCTCTGTGTTGAGCAGTGGCAAAGGTTAATTCCGTGGTGACTGTCCTGCTAAGGAGTTTCCAGGCTCTCGTGGAATTCAAGATGCCGGCTGTGGAGTTCCTGCTCTCCCACTGGCATTTCAGGACAGCCTGAAGCATGGATCCTTCGCTGGTTCTAGGCTGGAGGAAACTAAGACTCACCCGGGCCAAAAGGTTTGTCCAGAGCCACAAAACGTGCAAGTGGCAGGACCTGAATGCTGGCCCATCAGACACGTAACGCCCCATGTTTAACCCCTGGGCAAAACAGCAAACCTGGACGGTTGCTGCATGAAGGATCCTGTCGTAAGCACAAAGAAAGGGTCTCCCCTCTGATCACCCACCCTCAGCCCTGAGAGCCCGTCCTCAGAACAGAGGCGGCAGCCTAGAGTGGGAGCCTGAGAGTCATGTAGCCCCGAGCTCCAATGCTGACTCAGGGCCTCAAGAATTGTGAGTGTGGATGCCATTTCCCGCTTCAGCCTCACTTTCCTCATCTGGAAGAGAGATAACGATGCCTACCCCCAACCCAGGAATGCTGTGAAGACATGGAACAATGTAGATCCAATGTAGTGCCTTGGCCTGTGGCTGCCACCCCAATGGACACCCAACGAAAGCTTGTTGTGTCCGTAGCTAAGGAACTCGGCATTGTTTATCGGGGCCTCTGACTGGCAAACCCTTGACCCAAGTCGTTGCACAACTTCGGTGCTGATCATCTGAGCCTTTGCACCAGAGCTCAGGTCCCCTGAGTCCCCACGGCCTTATTCTGGGATGCTGAGTCCCACACATGTGGCAATCACGGTCTCACATGGCAGCCACCCTTCTTGCCATGGGAGCCGTGGGCAGCCAAGAGCCCCATGGTGTTACCACCTCGTGCTCAATCCCAGAGTGGCCGGCTTCACTGGGGATTGCTAAACACGGCCGCGTGTCCCTGGCACTGTGCAGGGAGCTCGCGCCAGGGCTGGAGGGGCTGGAGATACACAAGGTCCCCAGAGCCCACTGGTGGTAGGGGCACGGACGCCCAAGTCAGCCATCTCCATCTGTCTGCCTCTCCCCTGCCAGGCCTTCAGCGTCAGAGAGGCCAGGGTTCAGATCCAGGCCCCACTGCTTCTTAGCTATAATCCCAGACAGTTCATTTCTCTTCCTTAATGGGGGTTTATCATTCCTGTAGTTCATGGTTGCTGTAAATGGCCCGATGGGGGTGAAGGTTCCAGCATAAGGCCCAGCTCAAAGTGGGTGTCGAGTGTGTGTTAGTTTCCCAGGGGCCTTAGATCACCCCCATTGCTCTCTGGACTCGTGTCAGATGTGGGACCTGATGGCCCCTCAGGGCCTGTCCAGTTCTCAGCCTCAAGGCATGTCCCAACCCAGAGCAACTGTCTTGGGTGGTGTTGGCCCCCAGGCAGGAAACGGGGGCAGAACCAGCTCACCATCACCCAGACCCTCGGCTAGAGGTCCAAGGCCTCCTGCAACCAACTCCCAACCAGTAAGGAACTTGCCTTTGAGGTGAGAACAGGGGCTCAGCCGGTTCTCTGCTTGCCATGAAGGTGTCTCAGGGGCCAAGTGGAGCTCCTTGAGTCTATTCAGTTATGGATATCTTGAGCACTAGCTCGCACTGGCCTCTGGAGATTCCATCCACCTTAACTTTCCAAGAATCATATAAACCCTTGGGGGTGGGGACCGTGTCAAGCCTCACACGGCTGCGAGACAGTCAGCCCTCGCCAGACAGTAGCGGGCAGCTGGCCCTGCCAGGCTCTGTGCAAACACGGGGTGGCAGCCAGACTCAAGGTGACAGTAGCCTCCGGGGGCCCGTAGCCCTCTCCACCGTGAATCGGGCTGGCCTGACCAATAGGCTCTTCTGTGCGGAGTCCCACACATGTGGCAATCACGGTCTCACATGGCAGCCACCCTTCTTGCCATGGGAGCCGTGGGCAGCCAAGAGCCCCATGGTGTTACCACCTCGTGCTCAATCCCAGAGTGGCCGGCTTCACTGGGGATTGCTAAACACGGCCGCGTGTCCCTGGCACTGTGCAGGGAGCTCGCGCCAGGGCTGGAGGGGCTGGAGATACACAAGGTCCCCAGAGCCCACTGGTGGTAGGGGCACGGACGCCCAAGTCAGCCATCTCCATCTGTCTGCCTCTCCCCTGCCAGGCCTTCAGCGTCAGAGAGGCCAGGGTTCAGATCCAGGCCCCACTGCTTCTTAGCTATAATCCCAGACAGTTCATTTCTCTTCCTTAATGGGGGTTTATCATTCCTGTAGTTCATGGTTGCTGTAAATGGCCCGATGGGGGTGAAGGTTCCAGCATAAGGCCCAGCTCAAAGTGGGTGTCGAGTGTGTGTTAGTTTCCCAGGGGCCTTAGATCACCCCCATTGCTCTCTGGACTCGTGTCAGATGTGGGACCTGATGGCCCCTCAGGGCCTGTCCAGTTCTCAGCCTCAAGGCATGTCCCAACCCAGAGCAACTGTCTTGGGTGGTGTTGGCCCCCAGGCAGGAAACGGGGGCAGAACCAGCTCACCATCACCCAGACCCTCGGCTAGAGGTCCAAGGCCTCCTGCAACCAACTCCCAACCAGTAAGGAACTTGCCTTTGAGGTGAGAACAGGGGCTCAGCCGGTTCTCTGCTTGCCATGAAGGTGTCTCAGGGGCCAAGTGGAGCTCCTTGAGTCTATTCAGTTATGGATATCTTGAGCACTAGCTCGCACTGGCCTCTGGAGATTCCATCCACCTTAAATTTCCAAGAATCATATAAACCCTTGGGGGTGGGGACCGTGTCAAGCCTCACACGGCGCTGCGAGACAGTCAGCCCTCGCCAGACAGTAAGCGGGCAGCTGGCCCTGCCAGGCTCTGTGCAAACACGGGGGTGGCAGCCAGACTCCAAGGTGACCCCCAGTGACCCGAGCCTCCTGGGTGTTCATGCCCCACGTAGCCCTCTCCCACCGTGAATCGGGCTGGCCTGGATGACCAATAGGCTCTTGTGGAAAGGATAGACTATGACTTCCAAGGCGAGGTGATAAAAGGCAGTGTGGGTTCTGCCTTGCTCTTTGGGATCCCTTCCCTGGAGGGGGGAAGCCAGCTGCCATGTGCGGAGGACACCCGAGCAGGGAGGTCTACATGGTGAAGAGCCCAGCCTCCTGCCGACTGCCGTGTGAGCGCGCCATCTTGGAAGTAAACCCCACAGCCACAGTCAAGCCTTCTGAGGATGCAGCCCCAGCCAGCATCGGATGTACGTTGTGGAAACTCCAAGATGAAACCTCCCCATTGAGTCGCCTGGAAATCTGACCCACAGACACCGCATGAGATGACCTATGATCACCATTGTTTCAAGTCACCAGATGTTTTGGGGTAACTTGTTATGCAGCAGTGGATAATGGATACACCCAAGGTACAAAACGATCCATCAGCACAATCTCCCTTTTCTGAGGGACTTTGACTGACTCACAGCCCCTGGCACCTAGAACAGAGTACTTCGTTCTCCTTGGAAGTTTGCCCCGTTGTGGTTTACCGACCCCCTCTTTCAGGGGCCCTCAGGATGTGCTCCTACAGTGCTGGTTTGGGGCTCCACGCCACACTCAGATGCACAGGCCCCTGGTGCCCATGTCACATCCCAGGCTCCCTTCTTATCAGCCACAGCAGGAGGGGTGGTTTGGAGCAGGGTCTGGCTCCCCTCGAGGGGTCAGGGTCCCATGCCCAGTCCACGCAGCACCTCTTTCCATATTCTGCCCCAGGACCTCCTCCCAGGTTGTGGGAGGCTTTGAGGCCGACAGGCGAACATGGAAGGTCAGGACGACTCACAGGGTCAACCCTCAACCACTGGCGGGTGTGGACTGTCCTTGAGGCCAGCCCGGCCGTCTCTCTCTCACACACACACTCTCTCTTCCCCCTTTCCTGTCTGGTTCTCCTCACGCTCTCACATCTCCTTCCCCTTCTCACGGCATCCACCTGCCCCCGATCCCCCCCGCACCCTTGGGTGAACACGGTCTAAGACATACTGAATCAGAGTCTGGAAGTGTGCCGGGAAACTGCCCTTGTGCACATTCCTTGGGTGGTTTCCAAGCCCTCTGAACACGGAGAATGCTGCCGGCAGTGGAGCTTCCCAGCGTGAGGACCAAGGGCCCTGCTTTCAAGAGTGGCTGAGCCGTCCGCATTCTGGATACCTTCCATCGCCTCCCTCCTTCCATACCCTACCTTTCTTAACGCCAGAGGCTGACGTGTATGGTTGGCACGAACAGATGGCCTCGCCATGTGGTTTCCAGCTGGCCGCAGTCAATGGAAGACACACCTGAGACAGAGGGGGAAAGAGAGCAGGATTGGGGCCGACTCCCCGGACCCCTAGCCTGTCAAGGCCCCCTGAGCGGGCCACCTCCCCGGATCAACGCGCTCTCCTCTCAGGCTGTCTTCTCCCCTCAGCTGACTCTTCCTCTAGATTCTGGTCACTGCTCTCTGTCTCTCCCTAGGTCTCACCCGTCTCTTCCGGTCTTCTACATCCTGGTACAAAACGATCCATCAGCACAATCTCCCTTTTCTGAGGGACTTTGACTGACTCACAGCCCCTGGCACCTAGAACAGAGTACTTCGTTCTCCTTGGAAGTTTGCCCCGTTGTGGTTTACCGACCCCCTCTTTCAGGGGCCCTCAGGATGTGCTCCTACAGTGCTGGTTTGGGGCTCCACGCCACACTCAGATGCACAGGCCCCTGGTGCCCATGTCACATCCCAGGCTCCCTTCTTATCAGCCACAGCAGGAGGGGTGGTTTGGAGCAGGGTCTGGCTCCCCTCCGGCGGTCAGGGTCCCATGCCCAGTCCACGCAGCACCTCTTTCCATATTCTGCCCCAGGACCTCCTCCCAGGTTGTGGGAGGCTTTGAGGCCGACAGGCGAACATGGAAGGTCAGGACGACTCACAGGGTCAACCCTCAACCACTGGCGGGTGTGGACTGTCCTTGAGGCCAGCCCGGCCGTCTCTCTCTCACACACACACTCTCTCTTCCCCCTTTCCTGTCTGGTTCTCCTCACGCTCTCACATCTCCTTCCCCTTCTCACGGCATCCACCTGCCCCCGATCCCCCCCGCACCCTTGGGTGAACACGGTCTAAGACATACTGAATCAGAGTCTGGAAGTGTGCCGGGAAACTGCCCTTGTGCACATTCCTTGGGTGGTTTCCAAGCCCTCTGAACACGGAGAATGCTGCCGGCAGTGGAGCTTCCCAGCGTGAGGACCAAGGGCCCTGCTTTCAAGAGTGGCTGAGCCGTCCGCATTCTGGATACCTTCCATCGCCTCCCTCCTTCCATACCCTACCTTTCTTAACGCCAGAGGCTGACGTGTATGGTTGGCACGAACAGATGGCCTCGCCATGTGGTTTCCAGCTGGCCGCAGTCAATGGAAGACACACCTGAGACAGAGGGGGAAAGAGAGCAGGATTGGGGCCGACTCCCCGGACCCCTAGCCTGTCAAGGCCCCCTGAGCGGGCCACCTCCCCGGATCAACGTCGCTCTCCTCTCAGGCTGTCTTCTCCCCTCAGCTGACTCTTCCTCTAGATTCTGGTCACTGCTCTCTGTCTCTCCCTAGGTCTCACCCTGTCTCTTCCGGTCTCTCTACATCCTGCCTCCTTCTTCAGAAATAACCCCTTTATTAAGCTGTCTTCAAATAACCCAACCTGAGTGTGTGGGCTGCTTCCTGGCGGGACCCTGACACAGTTCTGTATGAGCTCCATACCTTGGGGTGGATGGAAGACACCACGTTTCCCTCATACAACTGGAGCCGTGGCTGGGAATTCGCTTCTCCACAACCCACTTCCTTTTCCTCTAGCAACAGTCTCCAGCTTTTGTGTGAAGCTGTTCTCACCTTCCCAAAGTGCTGGAGGGGGCTCCATCCCCTGCTTCAGGGGAGGGCATGAGACACACGGGCCTTCTGCACCCTCCTGGAAACAGGGATTGGACAGGTAGTGCATCATGTGACTTCAGTAGACCAATCAGGTTGAGGTCCTACAGCCCTGCAGGTGCAACCGGCAAAAACTGGCTGCTCCTGGTCTGGGGGCTGCCTGATGGCACTGGGCCTCCTGGCGGGAGGGTTGTCAGACCTGCATCTGGGGCTGAGATGCCGTGTGGGAAGTTGGTTACCCCCTTTTCTGTCAACTTAAAATTGTCCCCTCGGGCAAATGACTCAGCAATTCTAAGCCTTACTTGTGAAGTGAGAAAGTGTTAGCCACTCAGTTGTGTCTGACGCTTTGCAACGCCGTGGACTGTAGCCCCAAGGCTCCTCTGTTTGTGGGATTCTCCAGGCTAGAATACTGGAGTGTGTTGCCATTTCCTTCTCCAGGGGATCTTCCCCACCCTGGGATGAAACCCAGGTCTCCTGCATTGCAGGCGGATCCTTTACTGTCTGAGCCACAGGGAAGCCTACCCACTCTGAAAAGGGGCATAAGAGGACTTTCCTGGTGGTCCAGTGGTTAAGACTCAGTGCTTTCACTGCAGAGGGCTGGGGTTTGATCCCTGGTCAGAGAATGAAGATCCCACCTGCCACAGGAGTGGCCAAAATAAAAATAAAAGAGGTGGGCAAAAATACTCCCGGTAGCGAAGGCCCTGAGCCACCTCCCGGATCAACGCGTCCTCTCAGGCTGTCTTCTCCCTCAGCTGACTCTTCCTCTAGATTCTGGTCACTGCTCTCTGTCTCTCCTAGGTCTCACCCTGTCTCTTCCGGTCTCTCTACATCCTGCCTCCTTCTTCAGAAATAACCCCTTTATTAAGCTGTCTTCAAATAACCCAACCTGAGTGTGTGGGCTGCTTCCTGGCGGGACCCTGACACAGTTCTGTATGAGCTCCATACCTTGGGGTGGATGGAAGACACCACGTTTCCCTCATACAACTGGAGCCGTGGCTGGGAATTCGCTTCTCCACAACCCACTTCCTTTTCCTCTAGCAACAGTCTCCAGCTTTTGTGTGAAGCTGTTCTCACCTTCCCAAAGTGCTGGAGGGGGCTCCATCCCCTGCTTCAGGGGAGGGCATGAGACACACGGGCCTTCTGCACCCTCCTGGAAACAGGGATTGGACAGGTAGTGCATCATGTGACTTCAGTAGACCAATCAGGTTGAGGTCCTACAGCCCTGCAGGTGCAACCGGCAAAAACTGGCTGCTCCTGGTCTGGGGGCTGCCTGATGGCACTGGGCCTCCTGGCGGGAGGGTTGTCAGACCTGCATCTGGGGCTGAGATGCCGTGTGGGAAGTTGGTTACCCCCTTTTCTGTCAACTTAAAATTGTCCCCTCGGGCAAATGACTCAGCAATTCTAAGCCTTACTTGTGAAGTGAGAAAGTGTTAGCCACTCAGTTGTGTCTGACGCTTTGCAACGCCGTGGACTGTAGCCCGCAAGGCTCCTCTGTTTGTGGGATTCTCCAGGCTAGAATACTGGAGTGTGTTGCCATTTCCTTCTCCAGGGGATCTTCCCCACCCTGGGATGAAACCCAGGTCTCCTGCATTGCAGGCGGATCCTTTACTGTCTGAGCCACAGGGAAGCCTACCCACTCTGAAAAGGGGCATAAGAGGACTTTCCTGGTGGTCCAGTGGTTAAGACTCAGTGCTTTCACTGCAGAGGGCTGGGGTTTGATCCCTGGTCAGAGAATGAAGATCCCACCTGCCACAGGGAGTGGCCAAAAATAAAAATAAAAGAGGTGGGCATGGGAATTTTACAAGAGCCTTATTAGATTCTTATAAGACTAAACCAGAGAACCCACGAAAAGAACTAGGAACAGAAGTTTTATCACAGAAGGTCTTTAATCTCTACCCAGAGGTCTCTTCCTTCCTAGGATCCAAATGTAAGTCTGTTCTGTGGAGCCAGGCCAGGCCCCTGCTGGGCTCAGTACCACACTTCCCCCAGCTGAAGTCTTTGTTACTCAGTCAGGCTCTGACCCGGCTTCCCAGGCCTCTCTGCTGCACAGGGAACTGACGCTCTTGTGGCTCCAATCCACGGGCTCACCTGACCGGCCCAGGAATGTCTGAATCACCCCTCCTGCATGCCCCCACATATCATCATCCAAATCTGACTTTCCCATATTTCCAATCGACGGGCATCTTCAGAAGAGTGGGAACAAGGCCCCTGCAGGAGGGACTTTCTGGGCTGGCTTGGGCTGGCTGGAGAAGGGAGCCCGCTTGCTTCCTTCTGCTCTCCTCTGTCCACAGCCTGAGGTCCCTCTGCACACGGCCATCCGGTCACAGCCAGGCCTGGAGCAGCAGTGAGGCAGGATGGGGAGCAGCTGAAGGGCCCTCGTTTGGCACAGCTGCTGCTTGGAAACCTAGCCGCATGACAGCTTCATTTCCCGAGGTTTAAACACTGACCTGTTCAGGTGCTCTTTTAAAAATGCAAACGTTGGAAAAATCAGAGGCCTTTTAGGCTTTCTCTGGTGGCTCAGACAGTAAAGGGACCTGCTAATGCAGGAGATGTGGGTTCGATCCCTGGGTCGGGAAGATCCCCAGGAGAAGGAAATGGCTACTCACTCCGTTCTTCTTGCCTGGAGAATCCCATGGACAGAGGAGCCTGGTGGGCTACAGTCCATGGAGTCCCACAGAGTCAGACACGACTGAACAGCTAACACACTCACACACACACCAGGATCATTTCCCACTGCTCTTTCTTATGAGTCAAATCCCAACCCGTGTGAACTCCTTATTGTTTCTGGAGACAGCCCATGCACAACTCCACCTTCATCCACACCTTTCCTCGCCTGGAACACCCTTCCACGCACTTTCCTGCTGGACTTTTCAAGACCTGTGCTAGTGGTGGCCTCTCCCACCAGCTGGGTCAGGGGCTCTCCTCCATGCCCTGCAGCAGGCTGGACCATGTTCCCTCCCTTGCCCACCTCACCCTGACTGGTAACCGCTGCCTTACTTGTCTCCCTTCCTCACTAGACAGTGTGTTTCTTGAAGGCAGAGCCCAGGACTAGATCCACCCCCACTCCAAGTATCCCCAGCACCCAGTCTGGTGTTCAGTAGGTGCTCATGGTGTTCTCGCTGACTGGACAGATGTGTGAGTGTCCCTACTCTAACCACAGTTACTGCTAACTGGGTGCCTTAGTGTGGGCTTCCTGACAGACAGATGCTGGGCAGAGCTCAGGGTGGACGTGGGTTACTGGGAGGTGAAGAGAACACCTCAGGTGGGGAGGAATTGGGACATGAAGAGAAGCCAGCCCCCAGAAGCTGTGTTTTCAAGCTGTTCATCATGGTGGGAGACGGGCTCCTAATTCCACTGGGAAACTGGGACTCAGCAAAGATTGTGCCCTACTGGAAGGGTGAGCGAGCTGGGTGTTTGCCCCTGACTCCCATTGTCAGGTCAATCCTAAAGGCAATCAACCCTGAATATTCACTGGAAGGACTGATGCCGAAGCTGAAGCTCCAATACTTTGGCCACCTGATGTGAAGAACTGACTTCTTGCGAAAGACCCTGATGCTGGGAAAGACTGAGGGCAAGAGAAGAAGGGGGCGACAGTGGATGAGACGGTTAGATGGCATCACTGACTCAATGGAGATGAGTTTGAGCAAGCTCTGGAAGATGGTGAAGGACAGGGAAGCCTGGCATGCTGTAGTTCATGGGGTCACAAACAGCCAGACACGACTGAGTAACTGAACAACAACAACCCGTCACCCTTGGCTTTGGGCTGCTCCCGGGAGCACGCTGATCACAGCAGATCCCAACAAGTGAAGCTGGCAGCCGGGTACAGGCAAGGGGTGAGGATGAGGGAGGGATGTGATGGGACTCCTTGGCTTCTCTGCTGCAACAGCACCCCCCTCCCCATGGTCCACCTGCCCCCTTCAAATCGTGATTATGCATTCCCCAAGGGCAGCGACTGCTCATTCATCTCTGTCCCCAGCAACAGGGCCTAGCTCAGAGCATGCTGGCTGAGCCCTGAGTGAATGAATGAGTGAGTGAGTGAATGTCAGGTGCCCTGCAGCAGGCTGGACCATGTTCCCTCCCTTGCCCACCTCACCCTGACTGGTAACCGCTGCCTTACTTGTCTCCCTTCCTCACTAGACAGTGTGTTTCTTGAAGGCAGAGCCCAGGACTAGATCCACCCCCACTCCAAGTATCCCCAGCACCCAGTCTGGTGTTCAGTAGGTGCTCATGGTGTTCTCGCTGACTGGACAGATGTGTGAGTGTCCCTACTCTAACCACAGTTACTGCTAACTGGGTGCCTTAGTGTGGGCTTCCTGACAGACAGATGCTGGGCAGAGCTCAGGGTGGACGTGGGTTACTGGGAGGTGAAGAGAACACCTCAGGTGGGGAGGAATTGGGACATGAAGAGAAGCCAGCCCCCAGAAGCTGTGTTTTCAAGCTGTTCATCATGGTGGGAGACGGGCTCCTAATTCCACTGGGAAACTGGGACTCAGCAAAGATTGTGCCCTACTGGAAGGGTGAGCGAGCTGGGTGTTTGCCCCTGACTCCCATTGTCAGGTCAATCCTAAAGGCAATCAACCCTGAATATTCACTGGAAGGACTGATGCCGAAGCTGAAGCTCCAATACTTTGGCCACCTGATGTGAAGAACTGACTTCTTGCGAAAGACCCTGATGCTGGGAAAGACTGAGGGCAAGAGAAGAAGGGGGCGACAGTGGATGAGACGGTTAGATGGCATCACTGACTCAATGGAGATGAGTTTGAGCAAGCTCTGGAAGATGGTGAAGGACAGGGAAGCCTGGCATGCTGTAGTTCATGGGGTCACAAACAGCCAGACACGACTGAGTAACTGAACAACAACAACCCGTCACCCTTGGCTTTGGGCTGCTCCCGGGAGCACGCTGATCACAGCAGATCCCAACAAGTGAAGCTGGCAGCCGGGTACAGGCAAGGGGTGAGGATGAGGGAGGGATGTGATGGGACTCCTTGGCTTCTCTGCTGCAACAGCACCCCCCTCCCCATGGTCCACCTGCCCCCTTCAAATCGTGATTATGCATTCCCCAAGGGCAGCGACTGCTCATTCATCTCTGTCCCCAGCAACAGGGCCTAGCTCAGAGCATGCTGGCTGAGCCCTGAGTGAATGAATGAGTGAGTGAGTGAATGTCAGGTGAACGGCTTCAATGGTCATCAGGCTTCCTCCCTCTCTGGCAGGAGACACACAGGGTCTGGAGATCCCTGGGGCTGAGAGAGAAGGTAGGTGTGGGGTGAGGGAGGGAAGGGGATAGGAGGGCTGGCCGGCCAGTGGTGGTGGTGAAGAAAGATCGGGTTCATGCACTTGTCGGGGTGGGGAGGCTCCCCAGGCCTCGCTGCTGTGGGAGTGGCTTCCGCCCGGCCATGGGGTTGCGTGACTCCGGGAATGCTGGGCTCAGGGCGTGGAAGCGAGCAAACGCCGTCAGGCGTATCAGTGATCTCCCGGCGCAGATATGGAAGTTTGAGGAGGCCCAGCCGGCTCTGCCCGACTATAAAGGCGGGTCACAGGGAGGTGGCGGGGATTAA
This sequence comes from Tragulus kanchil, assembly GCA_022376925.1. Classification (NCBI taxonomy): domain Eukaryota; kingdom Metazoa; phylum Chordata; class Mammalia; order Artiodactyla; family Tragulidae; genus Tragulus; species Tragulus kanchil. The sequence continues at coordinate 223,370,019 of JAIOJX010000030.1, read as the reverse complement.
GGGGGGCTGAGGCCTGCGGACTTCCTGCCCAGCAGGTACTGGCGGGCCAGGGAGGGAGCAGGGCATTAGTCATAGAGTAAACCCGCTCTGAGCTCATAAACCTGGGCAGAGGCCGGCCTTCTATGGCCTCAGGGACTAAAGCTGACTCCCTGGGGTGGAACAGTAGCCCCTGGGCTTATCTTCCTGACTGAGACCTAAGCGTCTGGCTGGAGTCTTAAGGGAGCCTGGGGCCCGGCTCAGGGAGGCACCTGGGGACACGGCTCTGAAAAGAGTACCAGTAGCTCGGTGGCCCCACGGTTTCTAGTTTACAGTGTTTGTAAAGCACTTCCTTCTCCCATTACCTCATTTGAGTCTCCAAACAGCTTTGCGCCCTCCTGTAACTGGGCTCTCACCTCCATTTTATTGATGACACAACTGAGGCCCCAAGGTTTCTGGCCTGGAAAAACTGGGGTGGGAAGAATACCCAGGAAGTAAGATCAGGGGCTGAATGTCAACCACGCAAAATCTCCTCTGGGGCGCCAGTGGAGGTCCGGGGACACAGGCAGGGGTGAGGCTGGAAGGGGCGTCTCCTAGGCTGGGAACCGGAGGCAGAGGAATCTAAGAGTGAAAGGACTCTGGCCCTGGGCCCCACCATCTGTCTGGACCACTGCTTCCTGATAATAAAACCCTCTCTATAAGGAGAGCTGGGACCTCAGGGGCGGTTTCTGTTGAGCTGTAGGAAAGAACTGAGCCCGACAAAAGAGCCAGAAATGAGTACCCATTTACTGGTGTGTCTGTGTGCAGACGCCCCAGGAGACACCCATGAGGGCCATGCCTGAGCCTCTGGTCCCATTCCTGGAGGTGAGGGTGAAATGGAAAGAATACTGCTTGTCCCCAAAGGTGACCATTAGGAGAAATCGGATGGCATGTAGCTTTGTCCAGACTTCCCAGGTGACGCTAGTGGAAAAGAACTGGCCTGCCAATGATGTGGTTCGATCCCTGAGTGGGGAAGAGCCCATGGAGGAGGGTATGGCATCATACTCCAGTATTCCTGCCTGGAGAATCCCATGGACAGAGAGCCTGGTGGGCTATGGTCCATGGTGTGGCAAAGAAGAAGTGACGGAAATGACTTCCTGCCCAGCAGGTACTGGCGGGCCAGGGAGGGAGCAGGGCATTAGTCATAGAGTAAACCCGCTCTGAGCTCATAAACCTGGGCAGAGGCCGGCCTTCTATGGCCTCAGGGACTAAAGCTGACTCCCTGGGGTGGAACAGTAGCCCCTGGGCTTATCTTCCTGACTGAGACCTAAGCGTCTGGCTGGAGTCTTAAGGGAGCCTGGGGCCCGGCTCAGGGAGGCACCTGGGGACACGGCTCTGAAAAGAGTACCAGTAGCTCGGTGGCCCCACGGTTTCTAGTTTACAGTGTTTGTAAAGCACTTCCTTCTCCCATTACCTCATTTGAGTCTCCAAACAGCTTTGCGCCCTCCTGTAACTGGGCTCTCACCTCCATTTTATTGATGACACAACTGAGGCCCCAAGGTTTCTGGCCTGGAAAAACTGGGGTGGGAAGAATACCCAGGAAGTAAGATCGGGGGCTGAATGTCAACCACAAAAATCTCCTCTGGGGCGCCAGTGGAGGTCCGGGGACACAGGCAGGGGTGAGGCTGGAAGGGGCGTCTCCTAGGCTGGGAACCGGAGGCAGAGGAATCTAAGAGTGAAAGGACTCTGGCCCTGGGCCCCACCATCTGTCTGGACCACTGCTTCCTGATAATAAAACCCTCTCTATAAGGAGAGCTGGGACCTCAGGGGCGGTTTCTGTTGAGCTGTAGGAAAGAACTGAGCCCGACAAAAGAGCCAGAAATGAGTACCCATTTACTGGTGTGTCTGTGTGCAGACGCCCCAGGAGACACCCATGAGGGCCATGCCTGAGCCTCTGGTCCCATTCCTGGAGGTGAGGGTGAAATGGAAAGAATACTGCTTGTCCCCAAAGGTGACCATTAGGAGAAATCGGATGGCATGTAGCTTTGTCCAGACTTCCCAGGTGACGCTAGTGGAAAAGAACTGGCCTGCCAATGATGTGGTTCGATCCCTGAGTGGGGAAGAGCCCATGGAGGAGGGTATGGCATCATACTCCAGTATTCCTGCCTGGAGAATCCCATGGACAGAGAGCCTGGTGGGCTATGGTCCATGGTGTGGCAAAGAAGAAGTGACGGAAATGACTTAGCATGCCCACGCGTAGTTTTGTCTGCTAGAAACTCTTGAAGAACTGGCCGTTGAATAGAATCCTATCCAACAGCCCACGACACGTAGAAGACACTGCATAAATATTATACAAACAACTGAGAAGAGAAAATTGAGAAACCCAAACCTCCTATTGACCTTGGTGAGAAAATAGGGCTTAGGACTCAAAACAGATTTGGGGAATATTGGCTGGGCTTCCCTAGTGGCTCAGACAGTAAAGAATCTGCCTGTGAGACAGGAAACCTGGGCTCAATCCCTGAGGTGGGAAGATCTCCTAGAGGAGGGCACAGCCACTCACTTCAGTATTCTTGCCTGGAGAATTCCATGACGCGTGCACAGGGTCGCAAAGAGTCGGACACGACCAAGTGACTCTCACCCTCTCGCTTCTGCTGTTGGATCGGAAGCACTGGTGGGGAGAGCGTGGCTGTCCTCTCCGGCCAGAGGCACCGCCCTCCAGCCCTGTGTTTCTTACTGTGAAAGACAACGACCCAGTCCACGTGCCATCAGTGCAAATGCTGCCACGCGCCACCCTATGCTTCTTCCCAGTAGCTTTATGAGGTAGGTGTGAGCCTGCCCAGTTATAAAAGAGGACTACACGACCTAGGAAGCTTGTACAACTTGCCCAAAAGGTCACAGAGCCTAGAGAGGGCAGGGATGGGACTCTGAACCCATCTGCCTGTCCCCCCAGCCCTTCTACTTCTGGGCACTTGCCAGGTGGGAGCCACAGGGCCAGACTCTGTGCCCGTCTCCTCGGGAAGTGTGACCTCCCGGAGGACATGAGCCTCTTCTCGCTTCTTGGGGTGGCTTCCCAGAGCTGGGCACTGAGAATCCAATGGATACGTGTGCTGACACTGAGCTCAAACCTTGTACCCGCCAGGCCCTCTGAGGTGACACTGGTGACCTGTTCCCCTTTAGAGACTCTCTTCTGGGGTCCATTTGTCCAGATTTCCCTTATGTCGGCCATGCAGGGAACAAGGTCGTGGAGTCCAAGTATGATGATTAACTGTGTGATGTTGGGCAAGGAACTTCTTTCCTAAAGGACTTCCCTGTGACTCACAGTGTGGTACATAGCCTTTTAGGGACCTGAATCCAGATAAAAGTGTTGCACCAGTCAGTCCCTTGAGGGTCTTTTGTCCTTGAAACTAGATAGTGTATTAAACGACTCACTTTGCTGACAAAGGTCCATATAAAAATGAAGACACTGCATAAATATTATACAAACAACTGAGAAGAGAAAATTGAGAAACCCAAACCTCCTATTGACCTTGGTGAGAAAATAGGGCTTAGGACTCAAAACAGATTTGGGGAATATTGGCTGGGCTTCCCTAGTGGCTCAGACAGTAAAGAATCTGCCTGTGAGACAGGAAACCTGGGCTCAATCCCTGAGGTGGGAAGATCTCCTAGAGGAGGGCACAGCCACTCACTTCAGTATTCTTGCCTGGAGAATTCCATGACGCGTGCACAGGGTCGCAAAGAGTCGGACACGACCAAGTGACTCTCACCCTCTCGCTTCTGCTGTTGGATCGGAAGCACTGGTGGGGAGAGCGTGGCTGTCCTCTCCGGCCAGAGGCACCGCCCTCCAGCCCTGTGTTTCTTACTGTGAAAGACAACGACCCAGTCCACGTGCCATCAGTGCAAATGCTGCCACGCGCCACCCTATGCTTCTTCCCAGTAGCTTTATGAGGTAGGTGTGAGCCTGCCCAGTTATAAAAGAGGACTACACGACCTAGGAAGCTTGTACAACTTGCCCAAAAGGTCACAGAGCCTAGAGAGGGCAGGGATGGGACTCTGAACCCATCTGCCTGTCCCCCCAGCCCTTCTACTTCTGGGCACTTGCCAGGTGGGAGCCACAGGGCCAGACTCTGTGCCCGTCTCCTCGGGAAGTGTGACCTCCCGGAGGACATGAGCCTCTTCTCGCTTCTTGGGGTGGCTTCCCAGAGCTGGGCACTGAGAATCCAATGGATACGTGTGCTGACACTGAGCTCAAACCTTGTACCCGCCAGGCCCTCTGAGGTGACACTGGTGACCTGTTCCCCTTTAGAGACTCTCTTCTGGGGTCCATTTGTCCAGATTTCCCTTATGTCGGCCATGCAGGGAACAAGGTCGTGGGAGTCCAAGTATGATGATTAACTGTGTGATGTTGGGCAAGGAACTTCTTTCCCTAAAGGACTTCCCTGTGACTCACAGTGTGGTACATAGCCTTTTAGGGGACCTGAATCCAGATAAAAAGTGTTGCACCAGTCAGTCCCCTTGAGGGTCTTTTTGTCCTTGAAACTAGATAGTGTATTAAAAAGCAGAGACATCACTTTGCTGACAAAGGTCCATATAGTCAAACCTGTGGTTTTTCCAGTAGTCATGTATGGATGTGAGTTGCACCATAAGGAAGTCTCAGTGCTGAAGAGTTAATGCCTTTGAACTGTGGTGTTGGAAAAGATTCTCAAGAGTCCCTTGGAAGCAAGGAAACCAGTCAATCCTAAAGAAAATCAACCCTGAATACTCATTGGAAGGACTAATGCTGAAGGTGAACCTCCAATACTTTGGTCACCGATTGTGAAGAGACATCTCATTGGAAAAGACCCTGAGGCTTGGAAAAATAGAAGGCAGCAGGAGAAGGGGACAACTGAGGACGAGATGGTTGGATGGCACCACTGAGCCAATGGACATAAGTCTGAGCAGGCTCCAGGAGATGGTCAAGGACAGGGAAGCCTGGTGTGCTTGGCGTCACATGGGATTACAAAGTCATGGGGTCACAAAGAGTCGGACACGACTGAGCGACTGAATGGAACTGAGAAATGAATTCAGTAATTTTTAAGTGACATTTTAAACAATTTAGTGAGGTGGATAAACTCAGAGCCTGTTGCAGAGTGAAGTCAGAAAGAGAAAAAACAAATATTCACGGAGTCTAGAAGAGTGGAAGGAAGAGAGCGCAGGCGTGAGAATGGACTTCTGACGCAATGAGGGAAGGCGAGGGTGGGATGAACTGAGAGAGGAGGAGTGAAATACATACATTACCATATGTAAAGTAGACAGCTGATGGGAAGGTGCTGTATAGCGCAGGAAGCTCAACCAGGTGCTCTGTGACAACCTAGAGGGGTGGGATGGGGTGGGGATGGGAGGGAAGTTCGAGAGGGAGGAGACATGTGTACACTTATGGCTGATTCACCCTGTTGTGTGGCAGAAACCAACACAACGTTATAAAGCAATTATCCTCCAACTAAAAATAAATGAAATATATATATATTATTATTATACATTAATATATATTATATATATTATATGTATATAATAATTATATATATATTATATTATATTATATATTTTATATATATATATATAGTGGAGCAAACTATAAAACTTACACTAATTTTAAGGATAAAACATGCAGGGGCTGCTTGAAGCCAGGCCTCCTCAGGTCTGCAGGGAATATAATGCCAACAGGGGAGAGGCACCCTTTGAGATGAGGCTGGTCCCCTGGTGAGGAGTCATGTATGGATGTGAGTTGCACCATAAGGAAGTCTCAGTGCTGAAGAGTTAATGCCTTTGAACTGTGGTGTTGGAAAAGATTCTCAAGAGTCCCTTGGAAGCAAGGAAACCAGTCAATCCTAAAGAAAATCAACCCTGAATACTCATTGGAAGGACTAATGCTGAAGGTGAACCTCCAATACTTTGGTCACCGATTGTGAAGAGACATCTCATTGGAAAAGACCCTGAGGCTTGGAAAAATAGAAGGCAGCAGGAGAAGGGGACAACTGAGGACGAGATGGTTGGATGGCACCACTGAGCCAATGGACATAAGTCTGAGCAGGCTCCAGGAGATGGTCAAGGACAGGGAAGCCTGGTGTGCTTGGCGTCACATGGGATTACAAAGTCATGGGGTCACAAAGAGTCGGACACGACTGAGCGACTGAATGGAACTGAGAAATGAATTCAGTAATTTTTAAGTGACATTTTAAACAATTTAGTGAGGTGGATAAACTCAGAGCCTGTTGCAGAGTGAAGTCAGAAAGAGAAAAAACAAATATTCACGGAGTCTAGAAGAGTGGAAGGAAGAGAGACGCAGACGTAGAGAATGGACTTCTGACGCAATGAGGGAAGGCGAGGGTGGGATGAACTGAGAGAGGAGGAGTGAAATACATACATTACCATATGTAAAGTAGACAGCTGATGGGAAGGTGCTGTATAGCGCAGGAAGCTCAACCAGGTGCTCTGTGACAACCTAGAGGGGTGGGATGGGGTGGGGATGGGAGGGAAGTTCGAGAGGGAGGAGACATGTGTACACTTATGGCTGATTCACCCTGTTGTGTGGCAGAAACCAACACAACGTTATAAAGCAATTATCCTCCAACTAAAAATAAATGAAATATATATATATTATTATTATACATTAATATATATTATATATATTATATGTATATAATAATTATATATATATTATATTATATTATATATTTTATATATATATATATAGTGGAGCAAACTATAAAACTTACACTAATTTTAAGGATAAAACATGCAGGGGCTGCTTGAAGCCAGGCCTCCTCAGGTCTGCAGGGAATATAATGCCAACAGGGGAGAGGCACCCTTTGAGATGAGGCTGGTCCCCCTGGTGAGGAGATGCTGAATGAGTCCAACCTGCCAGCCTCTTGCCTTGGTCCCCTGTGTCTGCTCCTACAGCTGGTCAAATACAGTGGAAAGAACGAGCGCTTTGGAACTGGACACACCAGAGTTTGCATCCCAGAAGGGACAGTTACTGTTTTGTGACCTCAGATCTAAGAGTCTCTGCTTCCTGTCCAAGTACTACGTGTGGGCTTGGCGACACCTCCTACGTCTGATGGATCCCGCCTGCCCTGCGGAGTCCCCCCCACCCCAGCCTCCTCCACCCCATTTGTGGTCAGAGGCTGAATGAATCAGAGGGATCAAGGGTCCTATCAACTGGATTTTTTGTTCTCTGGCTTCTGGTAGGATTGTGGCCCACGGGAGACTGAGAAGAGAGGATGGGAGGAGAACGGGGGACAGGGTATCCACCCCTTCAGATCCCCTCCTGCAGGGAGCCCTCTTCGATGGCTGCATCCCTGAGGTTCTAGAACCACCCCATCTCCCCTCACCCTCGGCATGTGGGGCAGGCCTTGGGGTGTTTGCCCTGGCTAGCCCTGAGGTGTCTCACCAATCTTCCTTAGTTTGTCTCAACACCCCCACCTCCCCAACTCTGCAAACAGTCCCAAACTATAATAAATGAGATGGCTGGATGGCATCACTAAATCAATGGACATGCGTTTGAGCAAGTTCCGGGAGATGGTGAAGGACAGGGAAGCCTGGCGTGCTGCAGGCCATGGGGCCGCAGAGTTGGACACGACTGAGGGACTGAGCTGAACTGAACTGAACTGAACATAAACTCTCCCTCAGGGTGCCTCCTGACTGAGCCGATTCTCTGCTGGGGCCCCGACTCATAAACTAGCTCCCTGGGTTTCTGGAAGGAGTCAACGGCTGCAAAGCGGTTTATAAGGAAAGCTTGTATTGGTGTTCGAGAGAAGTAATGACCATCATTAGGGGACCCGGCCGGGAGGGAGGGCAGAGGCAGGCCTGGCAGGGGATCCCGCCCGAAGCAGGCGGCTCCTTCACCCACAGCGGTGGTGCCTGGAGCCCTGGGAGGCCTGGCCGGGAAGCGGCTTTATCGGGCAGCAGGAAAGCGTCATCCATCGCAGCGGGGCTCCCGGAGGGCTCCTGGCCGGGGCTCAGCTGGCAGGCAGGGCGGCCAGGGAGCCCCAGCTGCAGGGCTGCCAGGCGCTGACTCAGCACAACGCCCCACCTCCCAGGATCGCCCGGTGGGAACCGGCGCCTCCGCCGCTCCAGCCCTCGCTCCTCGCCGGCGCTGCCTCCGCTGGAGTGGCCCAGCCCAAGGAGCGCTGGCTGCCGCGGGAACACAGGCTCTGAAGGTCGGCCAGGCCTCCGCCTTTCCGGCTTCCCTTCCCTCTGCCCCGAGGTCCTGGGGCAGGGGAGCCTCGGACAATGTAGATGGGGAAACTGAGGCTCAGGGAAAGCGCCTTTCCAAGGGCCTGGGCAGATTGCAGTTAGAACCCTGGCCAACACTAAGCCTCACAGGCTGCAGCAGGCAGGGTTTCTTTCTCCTCTGACTGAGAAGGAACCATCCAGCCACCAGCGAGCCCTGGGGGTTAAATTGGAAGTACTTGTCTTCAGAAGATTCTAACTGCTCAGGAGTTAATACAATGTAAGCCTCAAGGATCCACACTTGGATGGCACCTTTCTAAATAAATCTCAACTTTCATAACTAAAAAAGAAAAAAAAAAAGACTTCTGCAGAGGTCTCGCGGTTAAGACTCCACACTCCCAATGCCTGGGGCATGAGTTTGATAACTGGTCAGCTAAGATCCTCCATGCATGGGCAAGGCCAAATATATATAGAGAGAGAGACTTCCCGGGTGATTCTGTAGCTAAGAATATGCTGGCTAATGCAGGGGACAAGGGTTCAATGCCTGGTCCAGGAAGATCCCCCATGCCTCGGAGCAACTAAGTCCGTGTGTCTCAAGTATGGAAGCCCAGAGGCCCTAGAGCCTGTGCTCCACAAGAGAAGTCACTGCCGTGAGAAGCCTGGGCCCCACGACTCGAGAGTAACTGCTGCGTACCACAACTAGAGAAAGTCTGGGCCACGAAGACCCATCACAGCCACAGATAAGTAAGTACTATAAAAACCAGAAAGATTCTAATCACTTACAAACTCTAGGGATGTCTCCCCTATGAGACCACCCCTCATCCTCACAACCTATAGGAGCTGGGATCTTCACAAGTTAGATGCTAAAGCTGAGGCCCAGAGACAGGAAGCAACCTACCTGAGGTCGCACAGCTCGTAAATGGCAGGGCCAGCAACAACTGTTGCCATTGGTGCTGTAAGCGTGCGCTCTGTCAACCGGGCAACACCACCATTCGTTCTCCCAGAGACAGCTTTGTTGTTCAGTGGTTACGTCCAGCTGGACTCTTTGCGACTCTGTGGACTGCAGCACGCCAGGCTTCACTGTCCTTGCCTATCTCCTGGAGTTTGCTCAAATTCATGTCCATGGAGTTGGTGATGTTATCTGATCATCTCATCCTCTGCCGCCCCCTTCTCCTTCTGCCTTCAATCTTCCCCAGCATCAGGGTCTTTTCCAGTCAGCTGTCTCTTTGCATCAGGTGGCCCAAGCACTGGAGCTTCAGCTCAGCAGGCAGGGTTTCTTTCTCCTCTGACTGAGAAGGAACCATCCAGCCACCAGCGAGCCCTGGGGGTTAAATTGGAAGTACTTGTCTTCAGAAGATTCTAACTGCTCAGGAGTTAATACAATGTAAGCCTCAAGGATCCACACTTGGATGGCACCTTTCTAAATAAATCTCAACTTTCATAACTAAAAAAGAAAAAAAAAAAGACTTCTGCAGAGGTCTCGCGGTTAAGACTCCACACTCCCAATGCCTGGGGCATGAGTTTGATAACTGGTCAGCTAAGATCCTCCATGCATGGGCAAGGCCAAATATATATAGAGAGAGAGACTTCCCGGGTGATTCTGTAGCTAAGAATATGCTGGCTAATGCAGGGGACAAGGGTTCAATGCCTGGTCCAGGAAGATCCCCCATGCCTCGGAGCAACTAAGTCCGTGTGTCTCAAGTATGGAAGCCCAGAGGCCCTAGAGCCTGTGCTCCACAAGAGAAGTCACTGCCGTGAGAAGCCTGGGCCCCACGACTCGAGAGTAACTGCTGCGTACCACAACTAGAGAAAGTCTGGGCACAACGAAGACCCATCACAGCCACAGATAAGTAAGTACTATAAAAACCAGAAAGATTCTAATCACTTACAAACTCTAGGGATGTCTCCCCTATGAGACCACCCCTCATCCTCACAACCTATAGGAGCTGGGATCTTCACAAGTTAGATGCTAAAGCTGAGGCCCAGAGACAGGAAGCAACCTACCTGAGGTCGCACAGCTCGTAAATGGCAGGGCCAGCAACAACTGTTGCCATTGGTGCTGTAAGCGTGCGCTCTGTCAACCGGGCAACACCACCATTCGTTCTCCCAGAGACAGCTTTGTTGTTCAGTGGTTACGTCCAGCTGGACTCTTTGCGACTCTGTGGACTGCAGCACGCCAGGCTTCACTGTCCTTGCCTATCTCCTGGAGTTTGCTCAAATTCATGTCCATGGAGTTGGTGATGTTATCTGATCATCTCATCCTCTGCCGCCCCCTTCTCCTTCTGCCTTCAATCTTCCCCAGCATCAGGGTCTTTTCCAGTCAGCTGTCTCTTTGCATCAGGTGGCCCAAGCACTGGAGCTTCAGCTTCAGCATCAGTCCTTCCAGGGACTATTCAGGGCTGATTTCCTTTAGGATTGACTGGTTTGATCTCCAAGGGACTCTTAAGAGTCTTCTTCCACATCACAATTTGAAAGCGTCATTTCCTTAGCACTCAGCCTTCTTTATGGTCCAGCTCTCACATCAGTATATGACTACTGGGACAACCATAGCTTTGATCAGATGGGCCTTTGCTGGCAGAGTGATGGCTCTGCTTTTTAACACGCAGTCTAGGTGTGTCATACCTTTCCTTCCAAGGACCAAATTTCCTTTAATTTCATGGCTGCAGTCACCATCTGCAGTGATTTTGGAGCCCAAGAAAATACTGTCCTATAAATGAAGCATAGATGGGGTAGTCCTCAATAAGCTGGACATCTAGCCCCAGCTCTGCCCCTCTTTTTCTTTCTGCAGCTTTGGGCTAACTCCTTCACCTCATGTTCTTATCCGTGAATAATTGTGACCATGCCTGCCCTGCCTCCTTCCTGCAATATTCCATAAGATATGCACCTAGGTACTATTATTCCCATTTTATAGATGGGGCAACTGAGACCCACTCATTCCTTTATTCATGATGAATCAATTAGATGTAATCTGCTGAGGGGCTTCTAGAGGCCAGATACTATGTCCCTAGAGAGGTAAGTGGCTTGCCTAAGCTGAACCTCAAACTGACAGTGGAGACTCTATAGGCACACTTCCCGGACTCTAAGGTTGTGGACAAGTGGCCAGAGGATCACAGCTTTCAAAGCCACTCAGATCCTCCTCAAGCCCCAGCCCACGGCACTAAATAAGAGACCAGAAAGGAACCCTCTCCTGGGAACTTCTGGCCTGGAATATATTTACAAAACCCTGGAGGGGATGAAACTATCCCAGCCCACTCCCTACAGACCCAAGTTAGCAATTTTCTTATACTTTATAACCCCTCTGGAAATGCAAACTATGTAATATTAGTCTAAAATTAGGAGCATAAGTCACAAGAGAAAAGACCCATTACTTCTGGAGAAAATGTTTTCCTAAGCCTCATCCTGGCATGTGTTCTAAATCAGAACACAGCGGTTGCGTTTCAAATAATTATTTTTTCCTAGTACTTACGGATTGGGGGGCAGGATACTTCTGAGAGAACATATTTTTATGATACTACCAAATGCAGAAGCCCCAATCTCTTTACGTGACTTTTGGATATGCAGGAAGAGCCTGGATGCTTGAACCCGAATAGCCTGTCCTGTGGACCCAGGATGTCCCCTTAAATGAAGGGCACTTTAGTAATTATAAGGGTAGCCGTGTTACGGGTAGCCAACACTACCTTAATCAACTGGTTAAGATGTGCCAAGAAACTATGTGAAGTGTTTTACAACTCCTATTACAGCTGGTCCTTGCGATCACTCTGTAAGATGAGTATTATGATCCCATTTTACATGTGAAGGTAATTAAGGCCTAGAGAGGTTAAGAGATTGGCCCAAAGCCATGGGATTATACAGCCAGCAAGCAGTGGAGTTAGAATGTAAACCCAAGTCTGCCTGACACTGAAGTTCCATACAAGGGGGAGTTCCCCTGTGGCCTAGTGGTTAGGATTTGGTGCTTTCCCTGCAGACTCTGGGTTCAGACTCTGCTCAAAAACCATCCTGGATGTTGTGCAGCACAGCCAAAATATAAAGCATTAACAAATGCTATTGTCTCTCCTTAGAGCTGTGCTTTCCAGGTGCAAGGCACAGTCCTAAGTGACTTACACAATACTTAACACTAACACGATTCGTCACAAGAAGCCCTAGAAGGACTGGGTTGCCTCCCTTTCCTTTGCTCCCCAGTGCAGACACTCATACTAGCTTCGTGCTTGAGCTTCTCTGGTTAAACTGTGTGATTAAGCACCTCTGAGTAATTTAATCCTGGCCTCCTAGAACCTTGGGCCTGTTGCTTAATGTCTTTGACACTCAGGGTTTTCATCTGTTGTTTGAGTCGGTTGGTCCCTGTATCTCTAATTTTCTAGAATTCCAGGACAAACACAGAGCCTTGTCTGGATGTGGGTGTAGGATGTACATGTGGGGGTGGAAATGACCCCACCGAGGTGCAGGCACTCTGCGGTGAGGGGGATGTGAGGTCTGGCTCCTGAGCAGACACGGGGAGAGTGGTGGGGTCCTTGGGCCAAACGGTTGTAACCGAACCCCAGGGAATGTGATGAGTCAGGACCTCCAGATATGTGTGACCCCAGGGGCAGAGCTATGCCTAAGAGGTGGAAAATCCTGGGGCGGGGTTGGGGGTGGGTATCTGGAAGGGAGAGAGCTTCCCGACCCTTCAGGTGGCTGTTCAGGGATGGACGTCACTGGAAGCAGGTAGAGGGGATCTGACTTCTAGAGACTTTTTTTTTTTAAATGCAAATCTGATCATGTCCCTCAACCGCCTACAAATACAGTCCCAGGAGGCTCCTCAGAACAGTGCATGAGGCTGTCCCAAGCCGACACCGACTCAGCCACACTCATCTCACCCCTTAGGCTAGGGTGGTGGTCCCTAACTTCTTGTTTCCTGGACACATTCTGTACTGTCACACTTCTGTGCTCCTCAAAGGGTCCCCATGAATCCTTATTCCCCTCTCTAGGCAGGTCACCACTTGGGCTGGGTTGTGATGACACATCTGACCTCCTCAGCGTACAGTGGTCCCCTCAAGAGCAGGGCCTCGCCACGGCCATCTCCACGTGGACTGGAGGAGCCACCATGTACAAGCAGAGTGAAGGCTGGGGATACACAGAGACTCGGAGGGATAACTATGGAGGCAACCAGGGGCCAAGGAACAGGACGGGGTGAGGGAAGGGGAAAGAGAGGGAAGGGCGGCCACCTCGTCATGACAGGCATCTTGGTCCCTGAGTCTTGTAAGCCCAAACGGTTCTAGCAAGCTTGAACGAGAATGCAATGGCATGATCCTCCTGGAAATGAACGCTGGGTCTTTCTCGCAGGATCTAGAGCTGAAATGAGCTTTCTTGAGGAGGCCCCACCCCCAACCCAGGTCCCCAGGAGGTTGTGGCCGCAGTGTCTGTGGTTCTAGAGGGCTGAGCTCAGAAACTGCTTCTCCTCAAAGGCTCAGAGATCCTACATTTCTAGGGGCTCATTTCTGGAACCTGACTCTTTGCAAAGGAATAGGTACCCGGGGGCCAATTTCCAACCCCTGTCACCTCGCCCTGCTTTATCAGTGACACAGCGCAGGAGATACCCGGCAAGTTTGGGCCTGCCCACAAGAAGGATTCGCCTGGTAGCCTCGAGGGAGTCAAGGAGAATGCACTGGAATCCAGGAGCTTCTAAGTAAATCTACACAGCAGTCTGATGCCCCAGCCCTGCCATCCTCAGCTGAGTTGGGGTGGGTATCTGGAAGGGAGAGAGCTTCCCGACCCTTCAGGTGGCTGTTCAGGGATGGACGTCACTGGAAGCAGGTAGAGGGGATCTGACTTCTAGAGACTTTTTTTTTTTAAATGCAAATCTGATCATGTCCCTCAACCGCCTACAAATACAGTCCCAGGAGGCTCCTCAGAACAGTGCATGAGGCTGTCCCAAGCCGACACCGACTCAGCCACACTCATCTCACCCCTTAGGCTAGGGTGGTGGTCCCTAACTTCTTGTTTCCTGGACACATTCTGTACTGTCACACTTCTGTGCTCCTCAAAGGGTCCCCATGAATCCTTATTCCCCTCTCTAGGCAGGTCACCACTTGGGCTGGGTTGTGATGACACATCTGACCTCCTCAGCGTACAGTGGTCCCCTCAAGAGCAGGGCCTCGCCACGGCCATCTCCACGTGGACTGGAGGAGCCACCATGTACAAGCAGAGTGAAGGCTGGGGATACACAGAGACTCGGAGGGATAACTATGGAGGCAACCAGGGGCCAAGGAACAGGACGGGGTGAGGGAAGGGGAAAGAGAGGGAAGGGCGGCCACCTCGTCATGACAGGCATCTTGGTCCCTGAGTCTTGTAAGCCCAAACGGTTCTAGCAAGCTTGAACGAGAATGCAATGGCATGATCCTCCTGGAAATGAACGCTGGGTCTTTCTCGCAGGATCTAGAGCTGAAATGAGCTTTCTTGAGGAGGCCCCACCCCCAACCCAGGTCCCCAGGAGGTTGTGGCCGCAGTGTCTGTGGTTCTAGAGGGCTGAGCTCAGAAACTGCTTCTCCTCAAAGGCTCAGAGATCCTACATTTCTAGGGGCTCATTTCTGGAACCTGACTCTTTGCAAAGGAATAGGTACCCGGGGGCCAATTTCCAACCCCTGTCACCTCGCCCTGCTTTATCAGTGACACAGCGCAGGAGATACCCGGCAAGTTTGGGCCTGCCCACAAGAAGGATTCGCCTGGTAGCCTCGAGGGAGTCAAGGAGAATGCACTGGAATCCAGGAGCTTCTAAGTAAATCTACACAGCAGTCTGATGCCCCAGCCCTGCCATCCTCAGCTGAGCTCACGCGGCCGACCCTTCAGTTTCTGCCTCCAAGCTGACGGTGGAGCATTTGCAGGGTGGCACCCACAACACTGTGAGCTTCCCAGAACCCACCTGCCACTGCAGGAGACGTAGATGACATGCGGGTTTGCTCCCTACATCGGGGAGATCCCCTGGAGGAGTGCATGGCTAACCCACTCCAGTATTCGTGCCTGGAGAATCTCATGGGCAGAGGAGCCTGGCGGGCTACAGTCCAAAGCGTCGCAAAGAGTTGAACATGACTGGTCCGATTTAGCACACACCACACCAGCCATGCTTCTTAGCTTGAGTTCTTACTGAAGACCCCTGTCCTCCTGCACCTCACCCACAATTTGAAAAAGAAACCTTGGGTCACCCCCATTTCTGATCATGTCTAAAGAAACAGAGTGCGCAGTCACTGTTTCCGCAGTAGGTGACCTGCCGTTCCACGGACAGCAGGGAGATGGGAGAGAGGAGCTAGGTGCTGGGGCAGGGCCCTTGTGGGAGCCTCAAATGCTTTTTCGTTCTTCCTTCCCTTTTTTTGGCCCTTGACCAGTTACTTTTCTTCCTATTTTTGTGAACACAAATCCCTAAGTGTGTTTGTGTCCGGGGAAAGTGCTATGAATAACGGATGATACATTTGTTGATGAACTTGTGAATCATCCTAGGGGAAAGGGAGTCCAGAGAAGGGAGAGGGAGCTCTGGAGGCTGCATATGACGTGTCGTAAAATATTTAGCAAATGATGGTCCAAACCACAGGGAAAAAGTCATAGAGAGATGGGAATTTGAAAGCTGCCAGGACTTAAAAGCTGTTTACTGCTAACCATCAGTGCCAAAGAGTTGAGAGCGGCTCCCTTCCTCCCTGCACTGGCCCCCGAGGACACGGAGAGGGTTGGGACCAGCGTGGCAGCGCTGAAAGGCTCTTTGTTCGAGCCCTCCTGTAAACAAGGGATCTCCTTGGAGGTGGACTCCTCACCTGATCTACTGCCCCACACTCCCTCTTTCTCCGTGGGGAACGGCCGGGAAGCCACTGGCTGCTTGGCGTCAAAGAGGGAAAAAACAGTCCCCCATGATGGACTGAATCGGTCCCTTCCCTTTCCAATGTTCTGATGTCACTTACACAAGGAGCTTAGACCGCTGGTCCCTAGATGACATGGCTGTGTCTTTGGTTCTCAAGGTCTGAGTTCTGAAGCTGTCTCTCCTAAAGGGTTAGGGACTTTGCCTGTTTCGGGCTGGGGTCAGGACTCACTTCTCCAAACGTGATTTTTTGGAGATCTGTTTATTTGGGGGTAAAGGATGAAAAGGTTTGGCTTGAAAGCTTCAAATGTAGTTATGTTCTCCTCAGTATCTACATCAGGAGGAAAGATACACTAAGGGAGAAGCAGCAGGGGGACAGTTCAAGTTGGTAGAAACAGTGATCTTGGAGAAGAGAGACCTCAGCATGGTTTCATGATGAAGCATTCTCCGTAGCCATGGTGTGTGTTCACAGCTAAGCAATGCTAAGGAACTTGGCGGCTTCCATCACCGAAATCTGTTCGTGGTGCCAACAAGGTCTCTGCTTTTAGGGAACATGTCATCTGTTTTGCTGGGGAGCCATGCATGACCTAAACAGATAATTAGCCTTTGACATCACAAATATCCATGCTCCTGGGCAAGGTGGTCCCAAGGGGAGTGTAGGAAAACCTGGCAAAATTGCTCTACATTCGTCGGGACCAGAATGTGGCCCTTTCCTCTCATTCGTGTTTGGTTTTGTTTTTGTTCCGGTCCGTTGTCATTATTCCTGTAATTTTGCTTTCCTGGCATGTCTTCTCTTCCACTCGCTACCTATCCCAAGTCCAACACATCTCTGAGGCCCACTTGAGTTTACAGTCACTCACAACTTTCCAGCCTTTGTTACTTGGAACTCCTATAGTACTTGGCGTCTGAACCCTTCATTTGGCACAATTACACTGTGTACTTAAACCTGCTTTTAGGAAGGATTCATCTCTTCTCCTCAATTCAATGGTAGGTTCTTTTTGGCAGGGACCACGTCTTATAACACTTCTGTGTTACCACTCCATCTAGCCTTTCATATTTGCCTACTCCCCAAAATCTGGAGGTGGACTCCTCACCTGATCTACTGCCCCACTCCCTCTTTCTCCGTGGGGAACGGCCGGAAGCCACTGGCTGCTTGGCGTCAAAGAGGGAAAAAACAGTCCCCCATGATGGACTGAATCGGTCCCTTCCCTTTCCAATGTTCTGATGTCACTTACACAAGGAGCTTAGACCGCTGGTCCCTAGATGACATGGCTGTGTCTTTGGTTCTCAAGGTCTGAGTTCTGAAGCTGTCTCTCCTAAAGGGTTAGGGACTTTGCCTGTTTCGGGCTGGGGTCAGGACTCACTTCTCCAAACGTGATTTTTTGGAGATCTGTTTATTTGGGGGTAAAGGATGAAAAGGTTTGGCTTGAAAGCTTCAAATGTAGTTATGTTCTCCTCAGTATCTACATCAGGAGGAAAGATACACTAAGGGAGAAGCAGCAGGGGGACAGTTCAAGTTGGTAGAAACAGTGATCTTGGAGAAGAGAGACCTCAGCATGGTTTCATGATGAAGCATTCTCCGTAGCCATGGTGTGTGTTCACAGCTAAGCAATGCTAAGGAACTTGGCGGCTTCCATCACCGAAATCTGTTCGTGGTGCCAACAAGGTCTCTGCTTTTAGGGAACATGTCATCTGTTTTGCTGGGGAGCCATGCATGACCTAAACAGATAATTAGCCTTTGACATCACAAATATCCATGCTCCCTGGGCAAGGTGGTCCCAAGGGGAGTGTAGGAAAACCTGGCAAAATTGCTCTACATTCGTCGGGACCAGAATGTGGCCCTTTCCTCTCATTCGTGTTTGGTTTTGTTTTTGTTCCGGTCCGTTGTCATTATTCCTGTAATTTTGCTTTCCTGGCATGTCTTCTCTTCCACTCGCTACCTATCCCAAGTCCAACACATCTCTGAGGCCCACTTGAGTTTACAGTCACTCACAACTTTCCAGCCTTTGTTACTTGGAACTCCTATAGTACTTGGCGTCTGAACCCTTCATTTGGCACAATTACACTGTGTACTTAAACCTGCTTTTAGGAAGGATTCATCTCTTCTCCTCAATTCAATGGTAGGTTCTTTTTGGCAGGGACCACGTCTTATAACACTTCTGTGTTACCACTCCATCTAGCCTTTCATATTTGCCAGTGGGTTATTTGTATATGCCTTGGTATCTTGTTAGAGGGCTGTTGTTGGTGAGCAAAAATCTTGGTCGGGATTAGGGAAGAAGATTAAACTCCTGGTAGGCCTAGGGATATGCCTCATATGAGTACATCCAGGTTAAGAAACACGTGCTCTGAACAGTTTTCGGCCCTGGAGTCCCATTCTTAGCTGTGACGTTTAAAGCAGATAGAGGTTCATAAAAGTTGTAAATTGAGTAAAAAAATGATTGGACTGAGAGTGAAAATTGATCAGCAATTCCATTCATACTGTTTCACACCTTTAAGAAAGAAAGGAAAACGAACAGTAAAGGAGGAAGGAAGGAAGGAAAGGAGGGAGAAAGGGAGGGGGAATGAGAGGAAAAAACTTGGAGGGTAGAGTGGGGAACACAACAGACTCAGTCTTCAAATAAAAACAGCAATTTTATGATGTGGTAATTTTTAATATTAAAAGTAAATTGTACATGTATCTTTATAAACAATATGCATAAAATAGATCTATTATTCTAAAACCTTTTCTTTGTCAAATGCTTCTTCACAGTAATTTTTTTTAGGTGTCAGATTTTTCCCTCAAAATAATAGTGCAATTGGAAGAAGGAAAACATTGTCAGTGAGCTCGGACTTCTCGGCTAATACAAGTCCTTGTAGATTTCCTGTAGGAGCGGGTGGAGACTCATGTCTGTCTCTGTTTTCTTTATGACTTGCAGCAGCTGCACGTGTTCTGTCACAATCTGCCTGAGGTCTGTCATTTTCTGGAGCAGCTTGGCAAAAAGCTGGGAGGACTCGGGGTGGTTCAGCTTGAGCTGCAGCTCCAAGGCTTGCAGCAAGTTGTCTTGTATGTCCTCAATGGGCTTCACATTCAGCAAACCTGGGCGGTCTAGGGGAGCAGAAATGGAAGACAGAACAGGAGGTTGAGTTACACAATTCTCTGGTCCCACAGCTGAGGCATATTCAGCCACAGGACTTGGGTTCTTTTGGTTTTGCTTTGGTTCAAAAACAGCGGGTGGAGAGAAGGAAAGCAGAGAGCAGGCCAAGAACTGAATACAAGGAGGATGGAATGAAAGTCAAGACTACCAGAGTTCTCTTTCCAGGGCCATTCTCTGCCTGGCCAAGACCACAGCTGTGTGACCAATTGACAGAACATGGCGGCAAGGCACTTGTCACCCCAGACTGGGGACTTTTCTGCTGGCATATTTCTACTCATTCAGATATGTCATTTTCAACTTGTTGTTGTGTTTCATCAAACATTTTTAAGTTCTTCTACCTACAGTGATGAGCATATGGTTTTCTGTTAATCTAGTGTAGTGACTTAGAGTCATAGATTTTCTTATAGTCTTGCATTCATTTGTTATTTTATTTTAGGGCTTTTAAAGTGATGAGACTGGTCCAGAGTCGTCGTCTTTTGTGCCATCTTTTGCCTATTGGTAATAAATATTAACTAGCCTTATAGATTGAGTTGAGACATCTTCTGTTTCTACAGTGATGATCTATGCCTTGACAATTTCTTGGAATTCATTCGCAGAACCATCTGAGACTGGTGGTAAAGCTCTGACTATCTTTAACTTTCATCCTATAGCTACTTTATTCAGGCTTTCTTCTACTTATAAACAAAAATTTCAGTAATTTACATTGGAATAATATACATAATATTCTCTTAGAATCTGAGTATCTTTTTTTTTAAAGTCATACCTCCTTTAATTGAATGCTTTTTATGTATTCTCTCACTTAAAATGTTTATTTGCCAAAGGTTTATCCATTTTTCTGCTTTTTAAAAAGGTACAACTTTTGGTTTTACTGATGAACTCTGTCTTTGAAAACTGCCTTTTGTTTTCAATTTAGCTAATTCATTCTTTTAACTTCCTTTAGGTTGATTTTTTCCCTCTTTTTCTCATTTCTTGGGTTGAATGCCTCATTCACTTAGTTTCACTATTTCTTGTTTTCTGATAGATGAGCTTAAAGCTCTAAAATGTCCTCTGAAGGTCACTTTAATTTCACCCCACAGGCTTTGGTAAATCATCCTCTCCCAGGTCTTTTCTAAATAGTCTGTTTTACTATTTGGATTTCACTTTTAATATAAGAGTTACTTAGAGACATTTGTGGATTTTTCAAGTGGAAAGTCTGAGTGTTTTTTTTTTTTTTCCTTCTAATTTCTGAGTCTGTTGCACTGTGGTGAGAATCTAAGGTTCTCTCACTGAGGCTCAGCAGAGGGGTGCAGAGATTATGTACAACATTTAGGACACTCACTTGATACTTTATACTGGTTCCAAAGCTTAGCTCCTGAAGGCCACTCACCTTCTTTTTCTTGTTTTTAACTCTTCTGCCCTTGGCAGTAAACTAAAGCACTGGATAAGAATTTTTACTTCCCTTTTAATGTCCCTCATCATCTTGCCTCCATTCATCACTGTTCCTCTGCTGTGGCCACAGTAAGCTCTTTCTATATCGAGGCCTTCCACGGTCCTATGTTCTGTCATAATTCTGCTGAGGCAGATTCTGTCCTCCTGCTGGGTGCAGTCTCCCCTCCCCTCCATCCATCCTGACTTCAACCTATTCTTCACAGTCTTGCCTGTGTGCTTCTGTTCTGCAGGCCTCCTGGAGATCATCCCTTCCTCTCCCGTGTTCTTTCAGTCTCCTTCTCTGGACCCGGTGGCATCTACAGACACCTCAACTGCTACTATACTAGTAGATTACATTTATTCAATGGCTGTCATTTTCCAAAAACTGTACTGAGGGCTTTAAATATAACACATCATTTGATCTCCACAGTAACTCTGTGAGGTCAGTGCTTTAAGGAGGGAAAAATGAAGATTTAATTAGAGAAAGGAGCCCAAGATCTGTCACTTGCTGGTAAAGAGCAGAGATCAAAGTTGAATCTGATTCCAAATGCTCCACTCCTAGTACGTTGTATTATAGGTACAGATGTTCTTGTTTATCTGCCCTAGTTGGCCATGTTGGACCAGAGGGCACAGACTTTGTCTTGATCGTCTCTGAGGCTCCCGTGGAAACAGGAAGCCCTCAGCTGGCTGAGTTAATGAGTGAGAAGGCTGTCCTGGCTAAGAGTCCTGGATTGTGAAGTATAATTCTTCTGGTTGGTGAACAAGCCTAAAGGCAGGATCAATGCACAATGAAGAAGTCTCTCGGAAACAGTGTTTTCCTGTATTGAATAAACTCGAGTAACCTTTATCCATTGAGGTGAGACACAGGAAAGCAATGTGAGAATGGTCTTGGGTGGGCTTTTCAGACCTCTAAACATGCTCTTCAGATTTTTTTCTTTTTTAAATTACAGACAGAAAGTTTGACTGTTTGTTTCTGTTTTCTTGATCTTTTGTGTGTGTGGTTTGGTTTTTTTCCCCCCTTAACTCTTCTAACATATCCTATTGAGTGATTTTTGTTTGTTTGTTTGTTTTAATTTCAGCACTTAATTTTGGAGCCGTCAACAGGCACCTCAGATTCCGAGAATGAAAGAGATGATCCAGTCCTGGCCTGGAGAATCACACCCTGGAGGAGTCGTCCTTTCTCACAGTTGCTGTGCACTAATGAAACCCCCTGACACTTGAAGGAAGAGCAGATCCTGGACCGGTGCCTTTGGTTCAATGGCTGCCAATCCTCCCCCTGAACAGATGCGCCAGATTTCAAAGGTCTGGACAGCACCCGCTTGTGCCTCAGAAGAGGCAGCGCTTTCCTGGAGATCATCCCTTCCTCTCCCGTGTTCTTTCAGTCTCCTTCTCTGGACCCGGTGGCATCTACAGACACCTCAACTGCTACTATACTAGTAGATTACATTTATTCAATGGCTGTCATTTTCCAAAAACTGTACTGAGGGCTTTAAATATAACACATCATTTGATCTCCACAGTAACTCTGTGAGGTCAGTGCTTTAAGGAGGGAAAAATGAAGATTTAATTAGAGAAAGGAGCCCAAGATCTGTCACTTGCTGGTAAAGAGCAGAGATCAAAGTTGAATCTGATTCCAAATGCTCCACTCCTAGTACGTTGTATTATAGGTACAGATGTTCTTGTTTATCTGCCCTAGTTGGCCATGTTGGACCAGAGGGCACAGACTTTGTCTTGATCGTCTCTGAGGCTCCCGTGGAAACAGGAAGCCCTCAACTGGCTGAGTTAATGAGTGAGAAGGCTGTCCTGGCTAAGAGTCCTGGATTGTGAAGTATAATTCTTCTGGTTGGTGAACAAGCCTAAAGGCAGGATCAATGCACAATGAAGAAGTCTCTCGGAAACAGTGTTTTCCTGTATTGAATAAACTCGAGTAACCTTTATCCATTGAGGTGAGACACAGGAAAGCAATGTGAGAATGGTCTTGGGTGGGCTTTTCAGACCTCTAAACATGCTCTTCAGATTTTTTTCTTTTTTAAATTACAGACAGAAAGTTTGACTGTTTGTTTCTGTTTTCTTGATCTTTTGTGTGTGTGGTTTGGTTTTTTTCCCCCCTTAACTCTTCTAACATATCCTATTGAGTGATTTTTGTTTGTTTGTTTGTTTTAATTTCAGCACTTAATTTTGGAGCCGTCAACAGGCACCTCAGATTCCGAGAATGAAAGAGATGATCCAGTCCTGGCCTGGAGAATCACACCCTGGAGGAGTCGTCCTTTCTCACAGTTGCTGTGCACTAATGAAACCCCCTGACACTTGAAGGAAGAGCAGATCCTGGACCGGTGCCTTTGGTTCAATGGCTGCCAATCCTCCCCCTGAACAGATGCGCCAGATTTCAAAGGTCTGGACAGCACCCGCTTGTGCCTCAGAAGTGGCAGCGCTTTGTATGGAGGTGCTGGTGGAGCTCCCCCAAGGGCTGGGGTCTCACAGACTTAGGTGGGACCCTCTGCTCACAGGCACCCCAACTCCTTAGTGCCTTTCCCCTTCCTCCTTCCTCCAGAGCCACGTCCTTGGGGGTCAAGACTTCTGCAGAAGAGATTATGTGAATCGACTAGGTTTCATTTATCAACACAGTTCAACTAGCAAAGCCTCCATGGCAGCTGACGGGGCCTGCTGGAAACACTTGGCTGCAGCGCAGGGCAGCGGAACGGCTGCCTCCAAGAGGGGAGAAGGATCTGGTTTGGATTTTCAAGCCTCTCCTTGGCAAGTTATTTTTTTTTATGATGTGACGGATGAAGGTTGGCTGAAACTTTGTGGCCACTGATTTATATTTTCTCTAGTGACGAGTTAGATCATTTACTGAGCTGTCCCGCTGTCGCCCTTACTGGGCCTCAGTCGAGGCAAAGACAGAGTGCAGGGGAGTGGGAAAAGTATTCGGCTCGGCTTCTAGGTCTCTCAGGAACCAGTTCTGTGACCCTGGGCAGATGGATCAAGGTCACTGTACCTTGATTTTCTCCTCTGTAAGTGAGAGGTGATCCCTACGATTCTGGTTCAAAAGTTCTAAGCTTTCTCCTTATTTGTAATTCCCTTTACAGAATTCACATAATTAAACTAGGGGAATAAACTCAAAATTCAATTAGAAAAGCATATTAACAGGCTTACACTTTAAACTTAGAACACTTGTCTTATTTGAAAAGCAAAAAAAAAAAAAAAAAAGTTTCCTTTGGTCTTAAGCACTCCCTAGGGTCAAGGGCAAAAGGGATTTGTCAGGGTTGCCCCCTCGTCCTACCCTCCAGTCTGCTCCAAGGCCTCTCCTGCTCCCCCATGCTGTCTTTCTCCGTCCACTTTCCTTCCACTCACACTCAAACCCTTACTGATCTAAGCTGGGGACCACAAGTGTGCCACTGAAATCTGGCTAAAGATCCAGCCTTCCTGGGTCCCCTTCTCCCTTCTCATCAGGTCCAGACCTGCTAAAGTAGTGTTCTTAGCAACCTTCTGAGGTCCTCTCCTTCCACCTTGCTGAGGGGTGGAGCTGGGGTCTGGAAGAGGATCAGGGTCAAGGGAACCCCCTTCACTAGCCTTAGATTGCCTAGAAATCCCTTTGGGCAAAGTGTGTGCTGACTCAGACTCCAGGATCCAACCTTCAAGGAAGCTGGAGTCAATTACAGGTTCCTTACTCCCCAGGCTGCAAAGAATTGGGAAAGAAAGCTTTCCGGTCCCCATCACACAGCACTGGAATTGATTAGAAAACGCTGTTGATTGTGGGCAAATCTACAAAGCTCCCATCTTACCCTGATCTGGTTCTGTTAAGAGCTTATCTGAAGCAGATTCAAGTCTCTGCCCACCTGGGCCAGGCCTCTCTCAGCCCTCACTTTCTCAGGAGATGTTTCAGTTAGAGGGCCAGATGGCCATGGCGGTGTCTCCCGACGGAGGGGCAGAAACACCAAAGTGGATGGATGGTTTTGTCTCTTTTCTAGCTGCTGCTGTTATGGCGCTCCCAGTCCTTTCTGACACTGACTTTTTGATGGAGATGAATCAGAAAAGGACTGTACCCAGTACATCTAGGAAAAATAAGTTGCGAGAGCTGGGCAGCTGTACATTGATCCAAAGGCAATGACAGAATTGAGCTCCAATGAAACTGAAGGGAGGGAGGTGTGGCTCCTTAGAGAGCTCATGCTTTGCATTTCACTTCCTCTTCCTTTCCAATTTCCTTTATTCCATTGCTTTCTAAGTTTACAGATGTGTTAAAAAAAAAAAAGAGCAGTGGATGCTGTTAAAATGAATACCCAACAAGGACGTACTGCACAGCACACAGAACTCTGCTCCAGGTCACGTGGCAGCCTGGATGGGAGGGGAGTTCGGAGGAGAAGGAATGCATGTTTATGTGCGACTGAGCCCCTTTGCTGTATATCACAACACTGTTCATCAGCTATTGCTGTTGAGTTGCTCAGCTGTGACCGCCTCTTTTGCCACCCCCTGGACTGTAGCCCACCAGGCTCCTCTGTCCATGGGATTTCCCAGGCAAGAATTCTAGAATGGGTTGCCATTTCCTTCTCCAAGGGATCTTAAACTATCCCAACATTATTAATCAGTTATACCCCAACACAAAAAAAAATTTTTTTTTTTTTTAACAAAAAAGAGCAGTGGATGTGGAAACTGAAGACTTGATCCTGTCTCTCCTCTATTCAGCTTCCATGTGACTGTGGATCAGTCATCTTATCTTTCTGGGTTTGCCCTCCTCTTTAAGACAACAGTGGTATTTCTTTCCTTAAGGTCGCGGTGAGGAGTCAGGGAGAGGAGCTTTACCACATACTGCTGGTCTCTGTGTTTGTTCAGGTAGACGCAGTTTCCACAGGGATGGGGTCTGGAGAGTAAGCAGGGGTGGGGTGGCTTCTATGCAGCTGTGGGATGGGAGGTTTCTGAGCTGTTTTTGGTAGGACATTCAGGAGCACGAGAAAATGGTTTCTGATGCAGACACACACTGAGAGTTTGGAGCAAGTTCTCATTCTTGTAGTTGAACGCAGGTAGGCAAGACTGTTTAAGGACAACTACGAAACAAAAAAGCCCCCATGCCCGCATTCACTTCTTTCTGAGAGATGGTGTTGGGGTTCTGCAGTCCTTTTCTGATATAACCAGCAGAATCGTGGTGCCCACCGGGCAAACCTCTGAATTCATCCAAGTCTGTCTCTGATAAATTGTGGTATGGTCTGTAGCAGTTCTCTCTCACCATCCTACCTTTAAGAGAAAGTAACCTAAAAAAACTTTCACATGTGTTCTTTTCAAATTTAAATCTGAAGTGGGGCTTGATTGAGGGAAGTGATTCTCAACTTTGCCTCCACATTGAAATCATCAGGGTAAATAAAAAACATGCCAACTAATACCTGGGTCCCCTCTTCAGAGACTGACAGACGTGGCCTGGGGTATGACCGCTGTTGTTCCTAAAAGCTTCCAGGTGATGGGAAGCCGAGAGCCAACACCATTGGTGTGGTGAGCAGCAGCTGGAATGTTAACCTCAAGGCTTACTTGCTGGGTAACCTCGGGCAAGTTCCTTCACTTCTCTGTACCTCAGTCGTTTCATTTAAGAGACAGAGACCTGACATTAATCTGGTTCCTAGTGTCCTCGAGAGGATAAATGGAGTGACTAGATGGAAAGCCTGGAGCAGCGTCTGACGTGTGGAAAGTTAGCTGGTGCTGGTTGCTTTGTGCAGCGCTACACTCCCACATGCCTCTTCTCTTCTTACCTTCCTGCCTCCCTCACTGCTCTGCTGCCCCGGAGTCTTCTCTGTATCTTTCCTATTCTTTCTCCTTCAACTGCTCCCTTCTTCACCCTGCCTGCGAGACGCTTTTCTCTTTCCACTTCTGCAACTGCACCTTGCTGGTGACACGGTGGCAGCAATCCTAGCAAGGCCAGCCCACGTTAATCAAAAGTGTGAACAATGGGTGATGTGGGGAGACATGTGGTCGACCACAGCTAGGGGGGGAAGGGAACAGCAGAGCAGATACAGCCCATCTGGGACGAGCATGTCAGCTGTGAAGGCGCCGCTGCTGGTGGTGTCTTCCCCTCTGCAGTGGATTTACATAAATGGGGGGGCACGGAGAAAAAATGGTTTCTGATGCAGACACACACTGAGAGTTTGGAGCAAGTTCTCATTCTTGTAGTTGAACGCAGGTAGGCAAGACTGTTTAAGGACAACTACGAAACAAAAAAGCCCCCATGCCCGCATTCACTTCTTTCTGAGAGATGGTGTTGGGGTTCTGCAGTCCTTTTCTGATATAACCAGCAGAATCGTGGTGCCCACCGGGCAAACCTCTGAATTCATCCAAGTCTGTCTCTGATAAATTGTGGTATGGTCTGTAGCAGTTCTCTCTCACCATCCTACCTTTAAGAGAAAGTAACCTAAAAAAACTTTCACATGTGTTCTTTTCAAATTTAAATCTGAAGTGGGGCTTGATTGAGGGAAGTGATTCTCAACTTTGCCTCCACATTGAAATCATCAGGGTAAATAAAAAACATGCCAACTAATACCTGGGTCCCCTCTTCAGAGACTGACAGACGTGGCCTGGGGTATGACCGCTGTTGTTCCTAAAAGCTTCCAGGTGATGGGAAGCCGAGAGCCAACACCATTGGTGTGGTGAGCAGCAGCTGGAATGTTAACCTCAAGGCTTACTTGCTGGGTAACCTCGGGCAAGTTCCTTCACTTCTCTGTACCTCAGTCGTTTCATTTAAGAGACAGAGACCTGACATTAATCTGGTTCCTAGTGTCCTCGAGAGGATAAATGGAGTGACTAGATGGAAAGCCTGGAGCAGCGTCTGACGTGTGGAAAGTTAGCTGGTGCTGGTTGCTTTGTGCAGCGCTACACTCCCACATGCCTCTTCTCTTCTTACCTTCCTGCCTCCCTCACTGCTCTGCTGCCCCGGAGTCTTCTCTGTATCTTTCCTATTCTTTCTCCTTCAACTGCTCCCTTCTTCACCCTGCCTGCGAGACGCTTTTCTCTTTCCACTTCTGCAACTGCACCTTGCTGGTGACACGGTGGCAGCAATCCTAGCAAGGCCAGCCCACGTTAATCAAAAGTGTGAACAATGGGTGATGTGGGGAGACATGTGGTCGACCACAGCTAGGGGGGGAAGGGAACAGCAGAGCAGATACAGCCCATCTGGGACGAGCATGTCAGCTGTGAAGGCGCCGCTGCTGGTGGTGTCTTTCCCTCTGCAGTGGTTCACATACTCACACATCTCTGTCACCCACCAGTGGCATAAATGCTTTCTCTGTTTGTGTTCAAATGGCAACTGCAAAGGATGCAGCAATGACAGGTGCAATCTGGCTAGGATGGAGGGCAGGAGGACCACCACGAGGAAACCAAGTCCAGGTCCCTGTTTCTCTCATCAGCCTGTTAAGTAGTAACTGCAAGCCAAGTCCCCTCATCTCAAAGCTCAACTACCGGACTTCCCTGGTGGTTCAGTGGTGAAGAGTTCGCCTGCCAATGCAGGAGACATGGGTCCGATCCCTAATCCAGGAAGATCCCACATGCTGCAGAGCAGTGAACCCCGTGAGCCACAATGATGGAGCCTGTGCTCTAGAGCCTCGGAGCCACAACTATGGAGCCCGTGTGCCATGACTACTGAAGACCGTGTGCCCTGGAGCCCGAGTTCCACAATAAGAGAAGTCACCGCGACAAGAAGCCTGCTCACCTCAACTAGAGAGTAACTCCCACTCCCTGCAACTAGAGAAGAGCCTGTAGCAGCAGTGAAAACCCAGAATAGCCAAAAATAAATAAAATAATATAAAAAAGCTCAACTACCATCTTCAATAGACCACAGCTTGGAATACAAAGGCATCTGGTAACAACGTGGGGGGGCTTTCCCCTGGGCTGCGTTCAGAGCTGTTACATCTCTTGAGGGCACCTGCAGTGAAAGGAGTGCAGGCCCTGTTTTATTCCCAGCTCTTTCAGAAAGGAAACAGGACCGGATACTTCTACCCTGTCCTTGGGAAGTTCTGTCTTTTCTAACTCCTTTCACCAGGTGTTTGGGTCCCCTCGTTCTGAGTATTCGAGGTCACTAAAGTAAGACTCAGCCTTGGGGTTTGCTCCCCTTCTCTGTGTCTGGACCAGGGAAGCAGTGGGCTCTCCTCAAGCCCAGAAATGTAGATCAGTTTCTGCCCCTTCTATGTCCCATGCCAGCTCTGACTGGGAAGGGCGGGGCAGAGGAACCAGGCTGGAGTGGAAGTGGGGAGAATAGCTTCTTTTTCCCCATCAAGACTGATACCGTCTTGCTCCGAATCCAATAACTCTTTCTTGCTTCTTCAACCTCTGGAAGTGCCAAGAGCAAACCAAAGGGAGTCAAGAAAAAGAAAGGTGGCCAAGGGTTCGTTCTTCACAACTCTCCCCTCCCTGTCCACGTTGTCCTTGCCAACATCTCTCAGAAGAACCTGTGATCTCAAAACGTAGGAGTGACCTCCAACCAACTGCTAAGGACAACCTCTCAACACCTAGTGCTCCCTCAGGCTTCACGGAATTCTACCCTCCCTGACTCCTGCTTAGTCCTGCCTCCCTCAGGGCCAGCGGGCCCAGCAGTCTCCCCTCTCCCACTCTCCCCAGGATCTTTCTTCTTTGGGGTTTTGTTCTCAATTCAAAACTAATCCCCTTAAAGTGATAGCTGATAAACAGATTAGCTGCTATTTCCCTGGGAGTATTTATACGGTACTAAAGGGATTTTAAGACAGACTATTGGTGACATTTCAAGCGACCTGACTGGCAGGGTCGCGTGGAGTTACTTCAAATGATATCACACAGGGGAAGAGGGAAAAGGAGTGTTTTGTGTGTGCCTGCCACGTCCTGGGCACCCTGCCAGAACCGCCACATCATGTTAGTTCATTTACTCAGGGAACTGATAAGGAAACTGAGGCTCCGGCAGGTAAACAATGACCTGCAATCACACGCCTAGTAAGTGGTGGGGTGGGGGGTGGGGGGAGTCCACAGCCTCCCACCGCCCCATCCAGCCTCTTCCTGGTCCACAGATGGGCGAGGCGGGCAGGACCCTGGGCAGGCGCTCTCCCCTCGCCCCCGGCGCTGGCCTCTGGAGCCGGCGGCAGTTTCATTCTTCCTCACTCGCGCAGGATCTGTCTGAGTGTCGTGGCGAGCCGTGCCAGTCTGGAAGGCTGCCCGGGGTCACCCAGAGTTTGAACACACATTGTGAGAACCCAAAATGATAAAGTGCTCCCCAAAGTGGATCACTGACTGGCTGATAGGGCCTCTTCCACGATGCCTGTGTGGGGACAGGAATGACTCAGCAGTGTGGCTTTCAAGCTCCTGTCTGTCTCTGGGGTCAAGGGCGACGACAGACCCCAGCCTAACCGAGTCTGGGGTGGAGAGGGGATTTTACCTCTGAAGCGGTCACAGATAAAGATGCTTAAGTGTTCTACTGCAAATGACAGAAGCCTCTGTGTACGCGAGTGCATACAGGGGTGGTATTTAAGTTATTCAGATGATTCTAGTGTATTTCTTTTCTCCCTGGCCACCCCAACCCCAGAGTCACTGGTTTTTCAGAATTTGAATGCCAGTTGAGAAGTGATAAATACGCCTCCCTCTGTCTGAACCAAGTCGTTCATGGGACATTTCTAGAAAACCCACATGGAGTCACTAGTCGAAGCCATCCCTGTCACCTAACAGGGCTTGCCTGCCGGTCATGGCTGCACCGTGGGGAGACCAGAACGTCGGGAGCAGAGAGTGGCGTTACACACCATGTGGGCACAGTGCAGGTGCCCGTCGGTATTTTTCAATTAGTAAATGAAAGCAATTACTCTCTGACACAACCATGGCCCAGATGGGGGACATGACTCATGTCATTAATACTCTCCCACTGTCGGGCTCAACCTTGGTCATATGAGAAATCAGATGTCTGAGTTTATTCTCAATATCACGAAGTAGTCAGAAAACCACTTTCCCCTTAGGGACCTGCCTAAGTCTTGTACAGATAAAGTAGCTGAATATTTAACTGCCACAGGAGAAAGGAAGAATTTTTAAAATAGTTTTATTTTTCCCTTGATAAGGCATGGGGTCAATGCATCACGCCTAGTAAGTGGTGGGGTGGGGGGTGGGGGGAGTCCACAGCCTCCCACCGCCCCATCCAGCCTCTTCCTGGTCCACAGATGGGCGAGGCGGGCAGGACCCTGGGCAGGCGCTCTCCCCTCGCCCCCGGCGCTGGCCTCTGGAGCCGGCGGCAGTTTCATTCTTCCTCACTCGCGCAGGATCTGTCTGAGTGTCGTGGCGAGCCGTGCCAGTCTGGAAGGCTGCCCGGGGTCACCCAGAGTTTGAACACACATTGTGAGAACCCAAAATGATAAAGTGCTCCCCAAAGTGGATCACTGACTGGCTGATAGGGCCTCTTCCACGATGCCTGTGTGGGGACAGGAATGACTCAGCAGTGTGGCTTTCAAGCTCCTGTCTGTCTCTGGGGTCAAGGGCGACGACAGACCCCAGCCTAACCGAGTCTGGGGTGGAGAGGGGATTTTACCTCTGAAGCGGTCACAGATAAAGATGCTTAAGTGTTCTACTGCAAATGACAGAAGCCTCTGTGTACGCGAGTGCATACAGGGGTGGTATTTAAGTTATTCAGATGATTCTAGTGTATTTCTTTTCTCCCTGGCCACCCCAACCCCAGAGTCACTGGTTTTTCAGAATTTGAATGCCAGTTGAGAAGTGATAAATACGCCTCCCTCTGTCTGAACCAAGTCGTTCATGGGACATTTCTAGAAAACCCACATGGAGTCACTAGTCGAAGCCATCCCTGTCACCTAACAGGGCTTGCCTGCCGGTCATGGCTGCACCGTGGGGAGACCAGAACGTCGGGAGCAGAGAGTGGCGTTACACACCATGTGGGCACAGTGCAGGTGCCCGTCGGTATTTTTCAATTAGTAAATGAAAGCAATTACTCTCTGACACAACCATGGCCCAGATGGGGGACATGACTCATGTCATTAATACTCTCCCACTGTCGGGCTCAACCTTGGTCATATGAGAAATCAGATGTCTGAGTTTATTCTCAATATCACGAGAAGTAGTCAGAAAAAACCACTTTCCCCCTTAGGGACCTGCCTAAGTCTTGTACAGATAAAGTAGCTGAATATTTAACTGCCACAGGAGAAAGGAAGAAATCCACCCTATTATTCTTCACAGTATTTGGAATACCTCAATTTTCAACTATTTTTGGTTTTGTCTCCTCCCAGTTCACTAGGAAGGAGGATGCCAACAGACAGAGGAGAGGTGGGGACCGCTGGGCTGTGGAGAAGCAGAGGCAGGCACGTGGCCTCTGTCTTATGTTCCCGAGGAGAGGGAGGCCGTCCATTTCAACATGAAAGGGTTCTGCAGGAAAACCAGAGGACCAGACACACGCTGTCAGCATCTGATAGGTTCTGAAGCTGCAGTGAGGGGTGGGGAGGAGAGCCGACCCTCACAAGCCCCTCCTGCCCTGAGCCTGGGGACCTGGCTCCTCTGGAGAAGGGTGGTCGCCATAAAACAAAGCGGGGAGTGACGTGTGCATCATCCCCGATGGTCAGCAAGACATTAAGTTACGTATTTTAAAAGGTTTACATTTCTTTCACAAACTTCCCCGCGACCACTCCTCTCTGTCAGAAGCTGCTGTAAGATGCTCTTTAAGCTAGGACATATTTATTTAGGCACTTCAAGTTTATGATCAGATTCTTGGGGGGAGGGGAGCTCTGAGAATGGGGACTGTGCTACCTGAACAAATGGAAGCTCCAGCACCGGTTTTGGGGTTAACACTGGGGTCCACTTCTTCCCAGAGCAGTCCTCACACCTGGGGCATAATTTTGTTAGACAGCAGGGTACTAACGGTATCTTGAGAAGGGCTCTGGAGGGTAGAAGTTAAATCCTTGATTGAAATGCTTGGAGTCAATATGGAGATGGTAATTTTGGATAAGTGCCAAAGAACCCCCCAAAACCAAGGTAAGTAACTGGGATGGTTCCACATCTTAATACACAAAAGGTATCGGCAGTTCAAGGCATTAGTTTTAAGGTCGGGGTGGGTCTGCCCTTGGCCTTCTCAGTTAGCAGGAGCATGGTGACCTTGGGGCAAATTGCTTGATCTTGCTAAGCTTCTATTTTCTCCATCTGTAAACTGGGCACAGTGCAAGATTTTCTAGAATTGCAGGAAAAATGAAAGATTCAGGACGCAGGTCAAGGGCTTACGATCTATTCTGGCTTCCAGTGATGTATTCAATACATGGCAGCTCTTATTATTAATATTTGGTTACTATTTATTCAATAGGCATTTATTAAGGACTTACTCTGGGCCAGGTACTGTGCTCTGATTCTAACTCCAACAAATTAAAAAGTGTGTATTATATCTATGGGATCCTGGCAGTCCAGTGATTACGACTCTGCCCTTTCCTGGCTGGGGAACTAACTAAGATCCTGCATGCCCTGAGGTGGAGCCATAAATAAATACATAAAATCAAAAGCATATATCTATACACATGTTAAGCCATGACCAAGGGTACAAACAGAGCTCTGGGGTATTGATCTGAGTGGGTACTGATCCACCTTTTCTTCACTGACAGATGCAGAGTTATGAACAATCCCCCTTCTAGTTGCCTGTGTTCGCTGCCCACTCAAAAGCAGAAACGCACATGATTGCTCCAAGAGCAGCTGTCCAAAACTGCTTCACGGAGAAAAGAACATGGCCGGGTGGCTGGAAACAGGAGGAGCTGCTATACAGGAGGTTTGCACAACCCAGCCAAACCCGAGAGGGTCAATGAGGAGGCTGGGTGGCTTGCCATCTGTGGATGCTGCACCAGCACTTACAGCTTCTCTGTCATTAGGATGGCGATGACAATCTGCCTCAAGAAATATAGTGTAAAATCCAGTGAATTTCCTCCCCCAAATCGTGAAAGTTTGGGAAGAACCATGATGGATTCCAAACTGTTTTGAATTAACTGAAAGAGCTTTTTCCTGTTGCCGAGTTCCAGCTGGAACCCTCCTATGGTTTTTCTCCTCCGAACAGCAAACTCTGCTGAGGGGGCAGAGTGTTCAGTGGAGTGTCCTGGGGCTTCTCAGCTTTACTGAGCTTTCCACTTGGCCTTGGCTGCCGGTAGGTTCTGGGAGTTTGATGGTGTGGCTGGCATGACGCTGTGGCGCCAGTTGCAAACATGCCCTTGCTGGAGGCAGTTTTATTACTCTCGACGCCACCCATCCAGGCAATGAGTCTAGAGGGAGCAAGGGAAGCTCTTCTCTTATCATGACTCCCGAGGAAGCCTTCCTTTTGGACTCTGGGCCCTGGCCTTCAGCAGAACAGTGACGGGAGCACAGACTGGGGCCACCAACCCAATAAGGGAGTTGACCACATTGCCAGCCAAGTGGCAGAGGGGCCCCGGGGAGGTGACAGTCAGGACACCCGAGCTTCCCTCCTAGTTCCAATGCTCACGAGCTGTCAGACCTTAGACCCAACCCTTGCATCTCTGACTCTCTCTTCTCTTTCTATGGAATAAGAATAAAGGACCTAATGAGATAAAGGAAGGGACAAAGTGCTGTCCTTTGGTTCTGGAACGGTGTCCTTTTTAGTCTTGCTCATCTTGCCTGACGCTTGGCGGAGAAAAGAGGGAGAGAGGACAAAACCCTGAGAAGAACTAGGTCATCTCCCTCGGCAAGCGTGCTCTGAGAGCTGAATAAATAGTAGAGATGCTGAGTGCCAGGCCAATCTAAGGACCAAATCTAACAGCATCAGCAGTTTCTAGGGTTGAAGCCATGTGACCGTGATCTTCACGACTGCAACTCCAGTTTCCCCAGCAAGTACTTAGTTGGGTCAAAATGCGGTACTTTCATCCAAAAACCCCCTCTGGGTCCTCCGGGGATCCCCCGCCTTGATCCTCCCCAATTCCTCCCCACAGCACTCTTACATAAGCCCCATCTCCCCTTCAGTCTAGGGTCATAGCCAGGACAAAGCTCTTTTGTGAGTCTAAGGCCAGCTTAGAATGAGGTCACCAAGATTCCTACCCATAGCTCTACTTTCTCAAGTCATTGAAGCTATCTGCAGACTTCAGAATAAACTGCAGAGGAAAAAATTACCCCTCTTGTTAAGAACAGGTAGGATCAGAAATCCGTTTACTGGATCAAAGCCTCTCGCTTACACAAATCCTTCTGTAAAACCCAGGATGGGAATTGAGAAGTTATATGTTGTATGAGAAATTATATGTTACACTCTGGTAAATCACAGTCTGGGATGGTGATTCCACCATCTATGATGACTAGGAAGCTCATGTCACGGGGATCCAGCCTTTGGATCCAGAATGACCGGAGGAGTTCTCTCTCTGGCCTCTACCCAACCAGCTTCTCTGAGTAAAGAAGAGCTTCAGACTCCTGAGTGTTGAACAAACACAGGGTCCAGTCTGTCCATTCTTATCTAGTGCCCACAGGCTGGCTTCATCTATGAACACAAACTCTGCTCAGGGAAGAGAAGAATTTCCCTTTTGTGATATGGGAACTAGCCAATGTTTTTTTTTTTTTAAAGGAAGTGCCAAATGATTCACTGGGTTTTCTCCTCATTAATAAACCACAGATACAAGATTTTAAGATGCTATGGCTGAAAAGAAAAAAAGTACAGTAAATAAATGTACCTACCAATCTACCAGATATATTTGGGGAAAAAATGCTATGGCTGAAAGTTACCTTCAGATTTCTTTTTACTGTTGTGAGGAGCTAACAAACTCTGGAAACTGGCTACTCTGAAGGCAGTCTGGGAAACGCTGAAAGGAACATGTTTACAGAGTATCAACATTTAAACAATACTATCTTTAATTTTCATAATTGAAAGGCAAAGTCTGCAGTATCTATTAAATCCAATCAAGTTATTCTCAGGGCTTATTTTCGACCAGGTCATTTTAAAAATGGGCAGGGTACTTTCATCCAAAACCCCTCTGGGTCCTCCGGGATCCCGCCTTGATCCTCCCCAATTCCTCCCACAGCACTCTTACATAAGCCCCATCTCCCCTTCAGTCTAGGGTCATAGCCAGGACAAAGCTCTTTTGTGAGTCTAAGGCCAGCTTAGAATGAGGTCACCAAGATTCCTACCCATAGCTCTACTTTCTCAAGTCATTGAAGCTATCTGCAGACTTCAGAATAAACTGCAGAGGAAAAAATTACCCCTCTTGTTAAGAACAGGTAGGATCAGAAATCCGTTTACTGGATCAAAGCCTCTCGCTTACACAAATCCTTCTGTAAAACCCAGGATGGGAATTGAGAAGTTATATGTTGTATGAGAAATTATATGTTACACTCTGGTAAATCACAGTCTGGGATGGTGATTCCACCATCTATGATGACTAGGAAGCTCATGTCACGGGGATCCAGCCTTTGGATCCAGAATGACCGGAGGAGTTCTCTCTCTGGCCTCTACCCAACCAGCTTCTCTGAGTAAAGAAGAGCTTCAGACTCCTGAGTGTTGAACAAACACAGGGTCCAGTCTGTCCATTCTTATCTAGTGCCCACAGGCTGGCTTCATCTATGAACACAAACTCTGCTCAGGGAAGAGAAGAATTTCCCTTTTGTGATATGGGAACTAGCCAATGTTTTTTTTTTTTTAAAGGAAGTGCCAAATGATTCACTGGGTTTTCTCCTCATTAATAAACCACAGATACAAGATTTTAAGATGCTATGGCTGAAAAGAAAAAAAGTACAGTAAATAAATGTACCTACCAATCTACCAGATATATTTGGGGAAAAAATGCTATGGCTGAAAGTTACCTTCAGATTTCTTTTTACTGTTGTGAGGAGCTAACAAACTCTGGAAACTGGCTACTCTGAAGGCAGTCTGGGAAACGCTGAAAGGAACATGTTTACAGAGTATCAACATTTAAACAATACTATCTTTAATTTTCATAATTGAAAGGCAAAGTCTGCAGTATCTATTAAATCCAATCAAGTTATTCTCAGGGCTTATTTTCGACCAGGTCATAAGCATTTTAAAGACCTAACTGAATCACAAATTTAAATAATCTAGCTTGTATGTTGTGGGCAGTAAATGATATTTTTCTAGATGAAATCACATTGTTATCTCACATGCCAATAAAACAGCATTGCTCAGGTTCTAAAAACACCCTGAATTACCATGATAACTTCTTGCCTAAACCTTTTCTGGATAGAAACTAAGCATCTTAGAATGGGCTTATGATTTCAAATGTCTCCCTTAGAATCTGTGGTAAGAAGATTCGCTGGCACAAACTTTATGGAAAACCAATTTGGCTATAATGAAGCAAAAGACTTAAAAAAATTCATGACCATCCACTCAGTAATTTCACTCCTGGTAATTCAGAGTGAGAAGATAATCTGAAATGTTAACAGAAATTTAACATAAGAGGAATCACTGCCATAGACTTTATTTTATGTATTTATTTTTTTAAAACATTTATTCATTTATTTATCGGGGGTGGTGGTGCGGGTTGGGGAGGGAGGGATGCAGGCGGGCCACTTCTATTGGTTTTTCATTTATCTATTTTCATCCATCTTTGTTCTTTGGCCCGTGTGGGCCTCCCATCACGGTGGCCTCTGTTGTCACAGAGCACCGGCTCTGGGCGCATGCACTCCAGAGCTCCGGCTCGGTAATTGGATACATCGGTCCAGCTGCTCTGCAGCATGTGGGATCTTCCCAGGCCAGGGCTCGAACCAGCACCCCTTGCACTGCAAGGTGGTGTCCTTACCCACTGGACCACCAGGGAAGCCTACTGCCATAGACTTTAGAACACATTTTCCATGATTTGTTTTATAACATAAATCAATCATAATTTGATATTATAACATAAATCAACCTAAACATAAATAGGGAGATATATTTGGGGAAAAAATGCTATGGCTGAAAGTTACCTTCAGATTTCTTTTTACTGTTGTGAGGAGCTAACAAACTCTGGAAACTGGCTACTCTGAAGGCAGTCTGGGAAACGCTGAAAGGAACATGTTTACAGAGTATCAACATTTAAACAATACTATCTTTAATTTTCATAATTGAAAGGCAAAGTCTGCAGTATCTATTAAATCCAATCAAGTTATTCTCAGGGCTTATTTTCGACCAGGTCATAAGCATTTTAAAGACCTAACTGAATCACAAATTTAAATAATCTAGCTTGTATGTTGTGGGCAGTAAATGATATTTTTCTAGATGAAATCACATTGTTATCTCACATGCCAATAAAACAGCATTGCTCAGGTTCTAAAAACACCCTGAATTACCATGATAACTTCTTGCCTAAACCTTTTCTGGATAGAAACTAAGCATCTTAGAATGGGCTTATGATTTCAAATGTCTCCCTTAGAATCTGTGGTAAGAAGATTCGCTGGCACAAACTTTATGGAAAACCAATTTGGCTATAATGAAGCAAAAGACTTAAAAAAATTCATGACCATCCACTCAGTAATTTCACTCCTGGTAATTCAGAGTGAGAAGATAATCTGAAATGTTAACAGAAATTTAACATAAGAGGAATCACTGCCATAGACTTTATTTTATGTATTTATTTTTTTAAAACATTTATTCATTTATTTATCGGGGGTGGTGGTGCGGGTTGGGGAGGGAGGGGGGCGGGCGGGCCACTTCTATTGGTTTTTCATTTATCTATTTTCATCCATCTTTGTTCTTTGGCCCGTGTGGGCCTCCCATCACGGTGGCCTCTGTTGTCACAGAGCACCGGCTCTGGGCGCATGCACTCCAGAGCTCCGGCTCGGTAATTGGATACATCGGTCCAGCTGCTCTGCAGCATGTGGGATCTTCCCAGGCCAGGGCTCGAACCAGCACCCCTTGCACTGCAAGGTGGTGTCCTTACCCACTGGACCACCAGGGAAGCCTACTGCCATAGACTTTAGAACACATTTTCCATGATTTGTTTTTATAACATAAATCAATCATAATTTGATATTATAACATAAATCAACCTAAACATAAATAGGGAGATAATTTAGCAAGTAATGGTCTTTTGTAAAATGAAATATGTTATAGTCATTAAAAATACTAGTGCATATCACGGAAATGCGAATCAACACTACAATGTGGCACTACCTCAGAGTGGTCAGAATGGCCATCATTAAAAAGTCTACCAATACCAAATACCGAAGAGGATGCAGAGAAAAGGGAACCCTCCAATGATGTTGGTGAGAAAGTAAGTTGGTACAGCCATTATGGAAAACAGTATGGGTTCCTCAAATAAGCTAAAAATAAGAGTTGTCACATGATTAAGCAACCCCACTACTGGGCATATATCCAGATAAAACTACAATTAAAAAGATACCTGGGGGATTCCCTGGTGGTCCAGTGGGCAAGGAGTCCACCTTGCAGTGCAAGAAACACTCGTTTGATCCCTGGCCTGGGAAGATCCCAAGTGCCGTGGAGTGGCTGGACCAGTGTGTCCAATTGTGAGCTGGTGCTCTGGAGCGCATGCGCCCACAGCTGGTGCTCTGCAACGAGAGAGGCCACTGCAATGGGAGGCCCACACATGCCAAAGAATAAAGATGGATGAAAACAAACAAACAAAACAAAAATGATGACTTAGAGGCAAAAAGGAAATAAATAAAAATAAAAAAGAGTAAAACAATGCCATCTGCAGCAACATTACTACAACTAAAGATTATCATACTAAGTGAAGTAAATCAGAAAGAGAAAGACAAATACCATTATCATGTCACTTATATGTGAAATCGAAAACATGACACAAATGAAACGATCTACGAAATAAGATTCACAGACATAGAGAACAGGTTTCTGGTTGCCAAGAGGGGCCAGAGGTGGGGGAAGGATGGGAGTGGGAGGTTGGGGTTAGCAGATGTAAGCTATTACCTAAAGACAGGCTGCAAAACAAGGGCCTACTGTATAGCATAGGTAAATGCATTCAATATTCTGTGATAAATTATGGTGCAAAAGAATAAAAAAAGAATACAAGAATGTATATACCATAGCAAAAGCAAAGGAATTCCAAAAAAACATCTGCTTCATTGACTACACTAAAGACTTTGACTGTGTGGCTCACAACAAACCCTGGAAAAGTCTTAAAAAGATGGGAATACCCATCCATATTATCTGCCTCCTGAGAAACCTGTATGCAGGACAAGAAAGCAACAGTTAGAACGGGACATGGAAGAACGGATTGGTTCCAAATTGGGAAAGGAGTACGTCAAGGCTGTATTAACTTCTATGCAGAGTACCTTATACAAAACGCTGACATGGATGACTCACAAGCTGGAATCAAGACTGCTGGGTGAAATATCAGCGATCTCAGATATACAAATGATGCCACTTTAATGGCAGAAAGTGAA
The DNA here is from genome assembly GCA_022376925.1 of Tragulus kanchil. Taxonomy (NCBI): domain Eukaryota; kingdom Metazoa; phylum Chordata; class Mammalia; order Artiodactyla; family Tragulidae; genus Tragulus; species Tragulus kanchil. Next base: position 223,330,203 of record JAIOJX010000030.1, on the reverse strand, counting down.
AGGAACTAAAGAGCCTCTTGATAAAGGTGGAAGAGGAGAGTAAAAAAGTTGGCTTAAAGCTCAACATTAAAAAAACTGAGATCATGACACTGATTCTATCATTTATGGCAAACAGATGGGGAAAATGTGGAAACAGTGTCAGATTTTATTTTCCTGGGTTCCAAAAATCAATGGGGACAATGACTGCCGCCATGAAATTAAAAGACACTTGCTCTTTGTAAGAATAGCTATGACAAACCTAGGCTGTATTAGAAAGTGGATGCAGCACTTGGTCTACAAAGGTCCATACAGTCAAAGCTGTGGTGTTTCCAGTACTCATGTACAGATGTGAGAGGTGGACCATAAAGAAGGCCGAGGGCCAAAGAATTGATACTTTTGAATTGTGGCACTGGAGAAGACTCTTGAAAGTCTCTTGGACTATAAGATCAAGCCAGTCAATCCTAAAGGAGATCAACCCTGAATATTCATTGGAAGGATTGATGCTGAAGGTGAAGCTCCAATACTTTGGCCACTTGATGTGAAGAGCTGACTCATTAGAAAATGACCCTGATGCTGGGAAAGACGTAGGACAAGAGGGTAAGGGGACAACAGAGGATGAGAGGGTTGGATGGCATCACTGACTCAATGGACATGAGTTTGAGCAAACTGCGGGAGATAGCGAAGGACAGGGAAGCCTGGCATGTTGTAGTTCATGGGGTCACAAAGTGTTGGACAGGACTTAGTGACTGAACAACAGAAATGAACACAACACTGTAAGTCAACTGTACTTCAGTTAAAACTTTTTTAAATGGCAGTATATATATACCCACACACATACATATATACATATCTGCTAGCCACATGCATAGAAAATTTTTAGTAGGAGAAATAGGCTGCTATTAATCCCATTTTATTTTGAGGATAAAGAGCTTTACTTTTAGCTTATACCTTTCTATACTCTTTGAATTAGAAAATGATCATATATTACTTTTATTTATAAAATTAATAAAAAATTACTAAAGAGTATTAATGACATGAGAAATGATTAAATGAAAAAAGGAATATAAACACAGTATGTGCTCAGTTGTGCCCAGTTCTTTGTGACCCCACACACTGTAGCCCGCCAGGCTCCTCCATCTCTGGGATTTCCCAGGCAAGAATAGTGTAGTGGGTTGTCATTCCTTCCTCCAAAGAACCTTCCCCACCCAGGGACTGAACCTGTGTCTCCTACATTGCAGGTGGATTCTTTACTGTTGAACGATTGGGGAAGCTCATAAGCATGGTGTATATAGTATGATTAAGAATAATCTTAGGGCTTCCCTGGTGGTCCAGTGGGTAAGGACATCGCCTTGAAGTGCAAGGGGTGCCGGTTCGATCCCTGGCCGGGGAAGATCCCACATGCGGGGGAGCAACTGGACCGATGTGTCCAACTAAAAAGTGGATGCAGCACTTGGTCTACAAAGGTCCATACAGTAACTTTCAGATGTACAGATGTGAGAGGTGGACCATAAAGAAGGCCGAGCCAAAGAATTGATACTTTGAATTGTGGCACTGGAGAAGACTCTTGAAAGTCTCTTGGACTATAAGATCAAGCCAGTCAATCCTAAAGGAGATCAACCCTGAATATTCATTGGAAGGATTGATGCTGAAGGTGAAGCTCCAATACTTTGGCCACTTGATGTGAAGAGCTGACTCATTAGAAAATGACCCTGATGCTGGGAAAGACGTAGGACAAGAGGGTAAGGGGACAACAGAGGATGAGAGGGTTGGATGGCATCACTGACTCAATGGACATGAGTTTGAGCAAACTGCGGGAGATAGCGAAGGACAGGGAAGCCTGGCATGTTGTAGTTCATGGGGTCACAAAGTGTTGGACAGGACTTAGTGACTGAACAACAGAAATGAACACAACACTGTAAGTCAACTGTACTTCAGTTAAAACTTTTTTAAATGGCAGTATATATATACCCACACACATACATATATACATATCTGCTAGCCACATGCATAGAAAATTTTTAGTAGGAGAAATAGGCTGCTATTAATCCCATTTTATTTTGAGGATAAAGAGCTTTACTTTTAGCTTATACCTTTCTATACTCTTTGAATTAGAAAATGATCATATATTACTTTTATTTATAAAATTAATAAAAAATTACTAAAGAGTATTAATGACATGAGAAATGATTAAATGAAAAAAGGAATATAAACACAGTATGTGCTCAGTTGTGCCCAGTTCTTTGTGACCCCACACACTGTAGCCCGCCAGGCTCCTCCATCTCTGGGATTTCCCAGGCAAGAATAGTGTAGTGGGTTGTCATTCCTTCCTCCAAAGAACCTTCCCCACCCAGGGACTGAACCTGTGTCTCCTACATTGCAGGTGGATTCTTTACTGTTGAACGATTGGGGAAGCTCATAAGCATGGTGTATATAGTATGATTAAGAATAATCTTAGGGCTTCCCTGGTGGTCCAGTGGGTAAGGACATCGCCTTGAAGTGCAAGGGGTGCCGGTTCGATCCCTGGCCGGGGAAGATCCCACATGCGGGGGAGCAACTGGACCGATGTGTCCAACTACTGAGCCAGAGCCCTGGAGCGCATGTGCCCAGAGCCTGTGCTCTGCATCAAGAGAGGCCACTGCGATGGGAGGCCCACACAGGCCAAAGAACAAAGATGGATGACAGTGGATAAATGAAAGACCAATAGAAGTGGACCAAAAAAAAAAGAAAAAAAAGAATAATCTTAGAAAAAAAAAAGAATAATCTTAGAAACAGATCCCATGTTAATAATTATATTTCCATCTTTCAATAAAAACAGAACAGCCTTAAAATATTAGCTACTTAAAACAATACCAACTTGCTTTCTAATCTGGTTTTCCAAAACAGAGTCTTTTCCTCCCAATGGACCTAAAATAAACCAATATCACTCTTTTTTGTTGACTTAATCACAGATTCCAGGGATTGAGGATCAACTTCAGAAGGACATATTAAAATACATTGAATACTGTATTTTTGTTATACTAAAGATAACACAGCAAAGGGCTTGCGACTTTAGAGTTAACCTGTGCTGTGCTGTTAATCTATTTGCACCCTGGTCATGTAAAGGGGGGCATCAGTTAGACTCTGGAGCCGGCCAGATCACCTTAGTTCATCATCCTGTCTCCATCTCTTTTCTGGCTGGGGATCCTGGGCAAGTGACTGAACTTTTTTGTGTTTTGGTTTCATCATTTGCAAAACACAAAATCATTTACCTCATTGGGGTTGCTGGAATTAAATGAATGTGCGTGACATGGTTAGAACACTTCCTTCACACAGTAAGTACTCCCTAAGTGCCTGCTACTATTTTCATCGCTAATGCACTGTGCCTGACTTCCAAGCACTCACTGTAGCCCGCCAGGCTCCTCCATCTCTGGGATTTCCCAGGCAAGAATAGTGTAGTGGGTTGTCATTCCTTCCTCCAAAGAACCTTCCCCACCCAGGGACTGAACCTGTGTCTCCTACATTGCAGGTGGATTCTTTACTGTTGAACGATTGGGGAAGCTCATAAGCATGGTGTATATAGTATGATTAAGAATAATCTTAGGGCTTCCCTGGTGGTCCAGTGGGTAAGGACATCGCCTTGAAGTGCAAGGGGTGCCGGTTCGATCCCTGGCCGGGGAAGATCCCACATGCGGGGGAGCAACTGGACCGATGTGTCCAACTACTGAGCCAGAGCCCTGGAGCGCATGTGCCCAGAGCCTGTGCTCTGCATCAAGAGAGGCCACTGCGATGGGAGGCCCACACAGGCCAAAGAACAAAGATGGATGACAGTGGATAAATGAAAGACCAATAGAAGTGGACCAAAAAAAAAAGAAAAAAAAGAATAATCTTAGAAAAAAAAAAGAATAATCTTAGAAACAGATCCCATGTTAATAATTATATTTCCATCTTTCAATAAAAACAGAACAGCCTTAAAATATTAGCTACTTAAAACAATACCAACTTGCTTTCTAATCTGGTTTTCCAAAACAGAGTCTTTTCCTCCCAATGGACCTAAAATAAACCAATATCACTCTTTTTTGTTGACTTAATCACAGATTCCAGGGATTGAGGATCAACTTCAGAAGGACATATTAAAATACATTGAATACTGTATTTTTGTTATACTAAAGATAACACAGCAAAGGGCTTGCGACTTTAGAGTTAACCTGTGCTGTGCTGTTAATCTATTTGCACCCTGGTCATGTAAAGGGGGGCATCAGTTAGACTCTGGAGCCGGCCAGATCACCTTAGTTCATCATCCTGTCTCCATCTCTTTTCTGGCTGGGGATCCTGGGCAAGTGACTGAACTTTTTTGTGTTTTGGTTTCATCATTTGCAAAACACAAAATCATTTACCTCATTGGGGTTGCTGGAATTAAATGAATGTGCGTGACATGGTTAGAACACTTCCTTCACACAGTAAGTACTCCCTAAGTGCCTGCTACTATTTTCATCGCTAATGCACTGTGCCTGACTTCCGAAGCACTCAGTTCTTGAGTAATTGGACCACAAAGGACTACAGAGTAGACCGTGCTCATTGCAACGTGCTGTCTAGTTACCCACAGCTTACATTCATAGAATACTGTCCCCCTACACATCAGTTTTCCGACACAGAGGGTATTCTGCAGAGCATACCTGAAGAAGCTCACCTGAAGTTCACCTCAGTAATGAAAACCGGTCGCTTGAAAACAATTTTTCTCTAGAGAAATGACACTAAAACTTTGACTCACGCGGGAAACATACGAGGCACCAGAGCGAAAGTAGCATTTAGTGTAAAACCTGGCTTTCGGAGTTGGTTAGTGAGATCACGTCCTTGCAAGGCCAAAAGTACAAGGAATGCCTAAACGACTCAATTTATTTCTCTGCTGGGTGTTCTCTGGTTCAGACTGCCTTCTTGATCACAGGCACCCACCTCACCAAGGTACTTTAAGGGGAGCTCTCAGAGGACTCCACAAGGGAGAGGAGGCCAAGGCCAGGAGATGTGTGTTCTCTGATTCCCAAACCTGAGAAAGCCATTCTAAGTAACAGCTTGCTGATGGTAGCGCCAGACCATAATCTGAGCACAGACACAGTGGGGCTTTCTCTATGTCAAGTGAGCATGGTTTCATCAAGTTATATATGTCATTACTTAAATTGGCCTTCTGGAAAGGAACAGAAAAAGACAAAGAAAAAGAAAATAAAGTGAAAAATAATAAAGAAAAAAAAAAAGAAGAAGGCATTTGTCTTCCATGTTTGGATTTGACCAGAAAAGTCATTTTGAAGAATAAAAAGAAAAGTATGCGAGTTACCCACAGCCATCAAACAGGAAATCAACATTCTTTCTCGGTATCAGTTAGATGGACCGGCCAGATCACCTTAGTTCATCATCCTGTCTCCATCTCTTTTCTGGCTGGGGATCCTGGGCAAGTGACTGAACTTTTTTGTGTTTTGGTTTCATCATTTGCAAAACACAAAATCATTTACCTCATTGGGGTTGCTGGAATTAAATGAATGTGCGTGACATGGTTAGAACACTTCCTTCACACAGTAAGTACTCCCTAAGTGCCTGCTACTATTTTCATCGCTAATGCACTGTGCCTGACTTCCGAAGCACTCAGTTCTTGAGTAATTGGACCACAAAGGACTACAGAGTAGACCGTGCTCATTGCAACGTGCTGTCTAGTTACCCACAGCTTACATTCATAGAATACTGTCCCCCTACACATCAGTTTTCCGACACAGAGGGTATTCTGCAGAGCATACCTGAAGAAGCTCACCTGAAGTTCACCTCAGTAATGAAAACCGGTCGCTTGAAAACAATTTTTCTCTAGAGAAATGACACTAAAACTTTGACTCACGCTGGAAACATACGAGGCACCAAAACGAAAGTAGCATTTAGTGTAAAACCTGGCTTTCGGAGTTGGTTAGTGAGATCACGTCCTTGCAAGGCCAAAAGTACAAGGAATGCCTAAACGACTCAATTTATTTCTCTGCTGGGTGTTCTCTGGTTCAGACTGCCTTCTTGATCACAGGCACCCACCTCACCAAGGTACTTTAAGGGGAGCTCTCAGAGGACTCCACAAGGGAGAGGAGGCCAAGGCCAGGAGATGTGTGTTCTCTGATTCCCAAACCTGAGAAAGCCATTCTAAGTAACAGCTTGCTGATGGTAGCGCCAGACCATAATCTGAGCACAGACACAGTGGGGCTTTCTCTATGTCAAGTGAGCATGGTTTCATCAAGTTATATATGTCATTACTTAAATTGGCCTTCTGGAAAGGAACAGAAAAAGACAAAGAAAAAGAAAATAAAGTGAAAAATAATAAAGAAAAAAAAAAAGAAGAAGGCATTTGTCTTCCATGTTTGGATTTGACCAGAAAAGTCATTTTGAAGAATAAAAAGAAAAGTATGCGAGTTACCCACAGCCATCAAACAGGAAATCAACATTCTTTCTCGGTATGTCTCATACATTCCCGGGGCACTATTCCACTGGCATTTTCCGTACGAAAAGTGTGGTAAGTGCAGAGAGAAAAAAGGCACAAAGCCTAACGCTAAAGTAAGTTGAGATTCTTTCAGGGATCCCACCCCCATCCCAAACTCCTTCACGGAAGGTTGAAAGAAGCCACTTACCTCCACTGAGAATAATGACAGCTATAAATATTGCCAAGTCACTGTCATCTAATTCCAGTGCATTGAACTTCACAGCAAACTCGAACTTGGGCTCCATAAAGTCACCAAAGGGCTTTCGCAGGCTCTTTAGAAACTCCCTCGTCATGAATCCTTGGCCCTCGGAGATGAGGACCCCATCCTTATTCATCAAGGAGGCCAGCATCGTATAGATGATCTCATGCACACCGTATTTTAGAAGAGTTACTTGGTCATTCAAGTCAAGGTTTACAAACCCAGGGATATTCTTGGCGTACTCTGTGATCTCCTGCACGGCTTCCACGGAGCGGAACTGACACCCCTGGAAGATGCGGATGGCCACCTCTTTGCTGGGCTCCTGCAGAGGGGTAATGTGCTTGAACTTGATTTTATCTTCTCCCATCATTAAGGAATTCATGTCGTAGATCACAAATGGCTATGAAGAGAAATGGGACAAAGTGGCTGAGCTGGAGATTCCTCACGCAAGGTCAACACTATCTCAGGTTCTTTATACACATTTGCTTTGCTAACTAAAATCTTTAAAGTCAAAAGTCTTTAATAATGAGAAAACACTCATGTTTGATCCTTCAGATTTTCTTCTGGAACCAAACATATTTTACCAACATTGGTGAAATTATACTACAACCCGTGGCCAGCTAGTAGTTCCAATTCCTGTTGTTTGGAGGGTCTTTGTTGTTGATTTTAAAAATGATACAAAATCTATGTTTTGGGCTTCCCTGGTAGCTCAGTGGTGAAGAGTTTGCCTGCTGATGTGGGAGACATGGGTCTGATCCCTGATCTGGGAAGATCCCACATGCTGTGGGATCACTAAGCTAGTGAGCCACAAATGTTGAGCCTGTGCCCTAGAGAGTCAGAGCTGCAACTATTGAGCCCGTGTACTGCAACTACTGAAGCCCATGTGCCCTAGAGCCCGAGTTCCACAACAAAAGAAGTCACCGCAACCAGAAGCCTGCTCACCTCAACCAGAGAGTAGTCTCCACTCCTGCGACTAGAGAAGAGCCCGCAGCAGCAGTGAAAACCCAGAATAGCCAAAAATAAATAATAAAATAAATAAATAAAATTAAAATTTAAAAAAATCTACTGTTTTATGCTGGCTTTCAGTGGGATATGCTTTTTTTTTTCCCTTGGCCTCTAAGTCATCATTTGATTTCATCTGTCTTTATTCTTTGGCATTTGTGGACCTCCCATTGCAGTGGCCTCTCTCGTTGCAGAGCACCAGTTCTGGGCATGTGTGTTTCAGAGTGGCAACTCGCAACTGGCCCAGCTGCTGTGTGACACGTGGGATCTTCCCAGACCAGGGATTGAACCAGTGCCCCTTGCACTGCAAGGCAGACTCTTTACCCACTGGACCATCAGGGAAGCCCTGGAATATGTTTTAAACACTTTTTCAATAATAAAAAAAAATACTTTAGCAACTCTGGGTTGAATAGACCTGCTTGAACATAAAGTAATCTTGAAGTTTTAGATTAAATCTACTCAGATCTTAAATGAAACCCAATGTACATGGAAAGTGTACTTCACTGTAGAAAAATCAGTCTGAAAGCAGATTAAAACTTTCGTGCCAAGAAAATGTCTATTTCTGTCTTTTTAAAAATGCTCTGGAAGGAGTCTGTTTCAGAAAGAGGAGCTGTATAAGCCCTGTGGGTAAACATTGCAAAAGTGGCAAATTAAAAAAGGGTTGGAACTTATTTTTCAAAGTATCTATCTGTCCTTAAAGGTCAAGGATCAATAAAAACACCTTTATCAGTTATTCCGGTTTGCAATAGGCTGCTTTCAAAAGCACGTTGTGTTTGTCATGAACTAATCTTTCTCTTTCATTTCCTTGTATAGATTTAACCAGAGGTTTGTGGTCCTTGTGAAAGTCTCAAGGCTGCTCTGAGTAAGTCACCACAAGCACACACACACACACACACACACACACACACATATATATATATCTGATTTCCCAGGTGGATCAGTGGTAAAGAACCTGCCTACCAATGCAGAGGACATGGGTTTGATCTCTGGGTCTGGAAAAGCCCCTGGAGGAGGGCATGACAACCCACTCTAGTAATCTTGTCTGGAGAATTCCCATGCACAGAGGAGCCTGGTGGGCTATAGTACACAGGGCTGCAAAGAGCCAGATAGGACTGAAGTGACTTTTTTTTTTGGAGGAGGGTGGGGTGCAGGTTGGGGAGGGAGGAGGGCGGGTGGGTCACTTCTATTGGTCTTTCATTCATCTATTTTCATCCATCTTTGTTCTTTGGCTCCTGTGGGCCTCCCATCGCGGTGGCCTCTGTTGTCGCAGAGCACTGGCTCTGGGCGCATGTGCTCCAGAGCTCCAGCTCGGTAATTGGACACATCGGTCCAGCCGCTCCGCAGCACGTGGGATCTTCCCAGGCCAGGGATCGAACTGGCGCCCCTTGCGCTGCAAGGTGGTGTCCTTACCCACTGGACCACCAGGGAAGCCCCTGAAGCGACTTTACATGCACACACGCCATATGTGGAGATACCAAACTCTATAGGGAGCTATCCCCCAATCCTAGTTGCATAAGTGTTTACCTAAACACACAGGAATAAGAGTTGAGGGTATATGGGCTCTGGCTTTGGTTCTGTGGTTAACTCTGTGACTTTAGAAAAGCCATTTATCTTTCCTAGGTCTCTCATTTCGCATGAGGGGAGTGGATTGTGTTGGAGATTTCCAACTCTTCTCTTGAGGATATGCTAGTTGCATTTCTTAGAAGTAGTGTCTGTGATGTGTCTGTGTGTGCGCGTGTCTGTGAGCATGCATGTACACATACATGTGATGTACTAAAAATAAAGTGTCTTCTGAGCAGAGAGGTTGTGAGTTCTCTCACTGGCAAAAGGAAGCAGACCCATTGGGTTCAGACAGTCTATTAACGTCTACAGGAGTTGATGATTGTCACCAAACTTTTTTTCTCTTTTTTTTTTTTTTGGCCACGCCATTCGTCTTTCAGGATTTTAGTTCCCTTAGACTAAGCTTGGTCCCTGCGGGTGAAAGTACCGAATCCTAACCACTGAACTGTCAGGGAATTCCCTTCACCAAACTATTAATCTATTCTGCACTGAAGCCAATAACATTAATACTACGGGATTTTAGATGCTGAGGAGATTTCCAAACTTGCCTCTTATTTCAACACCATTGTCTGGAGTTGTTCCAGAAACTGTTACTTTTTTAAACCAAAAAAATTCACTTCAATTGTATTGTTTAGCAAATATAAAACCACAAAGTAGGATAGGGGAGAGTAACTCAAGAGTAAGCTCGCCTGCCGACTCTTAAGTCTTCAAGTACACTAGGAGTGAACAGGGCCTACTTCTGGGGGGCATTTTGCTTTCTTCCCTCTCTACTTCAGACTTATATTATTAATGTGAGAGGAGAAAAAAAAAGGCAGAGTGGATAGACAGTTCCATTAGTTAATGCGTGCTGGGTTTCTTTAGAATGCCAGATTTTAATTCTGACAAACAGAGGCTTTTAAAGAATCTAGGACAAGATGGTTTCTGTCCTCTAGGAGTTTTGTGGCATAGGATATTTTATGCTAACAAGAGCCTGGGGCTTCCCTGGTGGTCCACTGGGCAGAGTCCTTGCAGTGCACGGGGTGCTGGTTCAATCCCTGGCCCAGGAAGATCCCATATGCCGCGGAGCGGCTGGACCGGTGTGTCCAATTACAAGCCCGCACACTGAAGAGCATTCGCCCAGAGCCGGTGCTCTGCAAGGAGAGAGGCCACTGCAATGGGAGGCCCACGCAGGCCAAAGAATAAAGATGGATGAAAATAAATAAATAAATAAACCAATAAAAGAGGCCGAAATACAAAAAAACAAACAAACAAGAGTCTGGCTTTTTTTTTTTTTTTTTTACAGCTATGAGAATCTGAAGCTACCTGAAAAGTTCACCTGCGCCTGCAGAAACACAAATAACGAGGATATAAAATCATGACCTCTTCACATACGGAAAGCCAGTACCCTAATCTGTCCACTTCAGCTTCTGGATGACCTCAGTTACTTGACTTCTTGGCACAGAATAGATGCATAACGTTCTCCCACCTCCATGTAAGCAATTTCTCTGGAACTATGCCCTGATAAATCATCCTGTGACTCTTCCCCTTGACTTCCCCTGTCCCCTCATATAAAGCCCTGGGTTCCTGTTTTTGAAACTCTGTGATAGTTGCACAGAAGGCACAAAATCCTGCTAATTTTCTCTCCCAATTTAACAACAATGTGACTTGGTAACCCCTTGGCAATCGACGTTGGTCAGGATTTCCTGGCAGTGAACACTCAAGGACAGAGAAAGGAATTGGCAGCCACCACCAGTATGCCAAACCATTCTAGTTTTTTCTTTCTTTCTTTTTTTAAGAAAAGACCCCTTCAGCATTTTCAAAATGTGTACTGGCAAAGGATTCTGGGTATGGACATGCAAATGAATCCCAGGTGGGTTTCTTTGTTTTTCATTGTCCTAACTGATGATGCTGTTTTCGTTACACCTTTTTTTTTTTTGGCCACTTCTATTGGTCTTTCATTCATTTCCATCTTTGTTCTTTTGGCCTGTGTGAGCCTCCCACTGCAGTGGCCTCTCTCGTTGCAGAGCACTGGCTCTGGGCGCATGTGCTCCAGAGCGCTGGCTCGGTAATTGGACACATCAATCCAGCTGCTCCATGGCATGTGGGATCTTCCCAGGCCAGGGATCAAACTGGCACCCTCTGCACTGCAAGGCGGGCTGTTTATCCACTGGACCACCAGGGAAGCCCCTCGTTGCACTTTTGAAGTCTGCATAGATCCTTGCAGCCCCCAATCAGAGCGATCAAATTGCAAGAATGATCCAGATGCGGCCTGCCTGGAAATCTGCCTTTCTTTGCCACCCACTCACCAGTTCTTCAGACTGTGAACAGTTAACCCACACCTTTAAAAAAAAGAAGTTATTTATTTGGCTGCATGGGGTCTTAGCTGTGGCATGTAGGATCTAGTTCCTTGACCAGGAATTGAGCCCGGGCCTCCTGCACTGGGAACAAGCAGTCTTAGCCCACTGGACCACCAGGGAAGTCCCAACCTGCACATTTTACACTGAGATTCCACATCCAGAAACAGCAGACGACAGGGGCCCACCTGGTGTACAGAGAGCTGAACTCCTAAAACCATGGGTAGAGTTCAGCCTGTGGAGTTCATCTTGAATCACGGACTTCACATTATACTTCCCGTAAGACAGTCCACATAAAGTGTACTTCACTTGCATGTTTTTTCTCCTCTGCAAAGCAAAGGGCAGCCTTACGGGCTGTCGGCTTGCATGGTATCTGACATTGTCAGAGCGACCATATTCTCTTCAGATTTGGTCTTAATGATTTTACACTTCTAGTTTGGGGCTAACAAGGTATTTATCTTCAGATACTATATCAAGTGGCTAGATAGGCATCTCTCCTTAACAGGAAAGACTTAACTATATCTAGGACATTATCAGGGCGAGATTCAGGCTTTGTGGGGCCTGAAAGGTACACAGTCATTGAGTACATTGACAACAAGTGTTGGGTTCGGTAATACAAATCATAAGGACAAATAGTTCAGGCCTTTCCCTGAGCACTGGAAGGGGTTCTTCCCTGAAGCTTCCTTAGCTTCATGGTGAATCAGCCTCTGGCTGTTATAAATGCTTGTACTTCTACAGACCACAAAAAGGTCAAGATGGAATGAAGAAAATTGCACTCGAACACTGTCTAACCAGAGGAACAAAACGATTTCAGTAAGAGGAAGTTAAGTTTTCTCTGGAGGGATAAATCAAGTGTAATTTATGTTGCTATCTTTTGATTTCCATAAATGGCTCCACATATCAAGACTGGAATGGGATGAAGGTACTGTTTTTTATAGATAATTAAAATTACTTCTAGATCTATTGCATAGCTCCTATGTATAACACAAAGATCACAGGAAAAGCTGGCTTAGTAATGAAGACAAAGTAGAGTAATAGAAGTTTACTTTTTTGAATGGACAGATATAACATATTGTTTCTTAGCAGCCCAACATCAGCATTTTAATATACAAGTTATTTCAGTGATTATACATGAATACTCTAAGCTTACAGCTCCTTTTGAATAATAAAATGGCAAGCTAGCAGAGAAAAATGAGATCAACCAAGACAGCATGGATTATTCTGGTGTTAGGCTTCCCAGGTGGCTAAGTGGTAAAGAATCCGCCTGCCAGTGCAGGAAACATGGGTTTGACCACTGGATCAGGAAGATCCCCTGAAGAAGGAAATGGCAACCCACTCCAGTATTCTTGCCTGTGAAATTCCATGGACAGAGGAATCCAGCAAGCTACAGTCCATGGAGTCACAAAGAACTAGACACAACTTAGTGACTAAACAACAAAAATTCTGGTGGTATTTCCAAGCTGGGAGACTGAAATTAGTGCAGTAGACAACTCCACTCCCTCACCGTCACTTGGCAACCACCTCAGGGCTAAAACTGGCCTGGAAAATTGTGTGCCCCATCCTATGGGGCTCTCCTGCTGGTCTTAGTTTTCTTGACAGATTAGAGCAAAGGCTCAAGAAAGAAAACTGACACTCAGGACCTGTCTTCTTCATCTTGTTTTCTTCTTCCTCCTTTGTGTACTTCTGACCTGCATCCTCTGAGGCACACATGTGTGTGCCTGATTAGCTTCAGTGTGTGAATGTTAATCCGGAATGCACTGGTTAAATTTCCTCAGTTTCTTCCTGGTTTCTCCTCTGTCGTTCCCATTTTCCTCTTGTTGAGAATCATGGGGTTTAGAGAACTAACAAGTCTTTAGGAAGAATCTGCATCATCATCCTCTGACTAGGAACGAATAAACTGAAGCTAAGAGACTTTCTAAAGTCAAACAGCTATTTATAGCAACCACCAAACCAGATCTCCTCACTCGTGACTAATTCTTTTCTCTTTCTGTTACTTTCTATGTGATTTCCCCACTTTTGCTTTTTAAAAATAAAATTGACAATTCTGGGGGGAAGTGGGGCTTCTAAACTATTCCACACTGGGGTCTTGGTGGTAGTGCCCTTTGAACTCTTCCTTCCTAGAGGTGCCATTTAAGTGCTAAAGACTGAGGGCAGGAGGAGAGCAGAAGATGAGATGGTTGGGCAGCATCACTGTCTCAATGGACATGAGTGCTCAAACTCCAAGAGAGAGTAAAGGACAGAGGAGCCTGCTGTGCTGCTGCCCATGGAGTCACAATGGATCGGACGCGACTTAGTGACTGAACAATAACATGGGATCAAAGTTAAGTTTGAAAGTCTCTCAAATGTAATCTCGTTTTCCTGCACGGTTTAGAGATTTAAGACAAAGACCTAACAGGAAGAATTACTGCCACTTTAATGACCCAGCACATAGCCTCATCTCTGAAATAAACATCTACGACTGGCAAAAATGTGACTCTGCTCACAAACAAGGATACACTGGCCAACTGAGTCGATCATTAAATGAAAAAAAAAAAATAACACGCCTTTCTTCTTAACTGCCTACTTTAATGACCGACAGTATCGTGTTTGGTATTTCCAAGCTGGGAGACTGAAATTAGTGCAGTAGACAACTCCACTCCCTCACCGTCACTTGGCAACCACCTCAGGGCTAAAACTGGCCTGGAAAATTGTGTGCCCCATCCTATGGGGCTCTCCTGCTGGTCTTAGTTTTCTTGACAGATTAGAGCAAAGGCTCAAGAAAGAAAACTGACACTCAGGACCTGTCTTCTTCATCTTGTTTTCTTCTTCCTCCTTTGTGTACTTCTGACCTGCATCCTCTGAGGCACACATGTGTGTGCCTGATTAGCTTCAGTGTGTGAATGTTAATCCGGAATGCACTGGTTAAATTTCCTCAGTTTCTTCCTGGTTTCTCCTCTGTCGTTCCCATTTTCCTCTTGTTGAGAATCATGGGGTTTAGAGAACTAACAAGTCTTTAGGAAGAATCTGCATCATCATCCTCTGACTAGGAACGAATAAACTGAAGCTAAGAGACTTTCTAAAGTCAAACAGCTATTTATAGCAACCACCAAACCAGATCTCCTCACTCGTGACTAATTCTTTTCTCTTTCTGTTACTTTCTATGTGATTTCCCCACTTTTGCTTTTTAAAAATAAAATTGACAATTCTGGGGGGAAGTGGGGCTTCTAAACTATTCCACACTGGGGTCTTGGTGGTAGTGCCCTTTGAACTCTTCCTTCCTAGAGGTGCCATTTAAGTGCTAAAGACTGAGGGCAGGAGGAGAGCAGAAGATGAGATGGTTGGGCAGCATCACTGTCTCAATGGACATGAGTGCTCAAACTCCAAGAGAGAGTAAAGGACAGAGGAGCCTGCTGTGCTGCTGCCCATGGAGTCACAATGGATCGGACGCGACTTAGTGACTGAACAATAACATGGGATCAAAGTTAAGTTTGAAAGTCTCTCAAATGTAATCTCGTTTTCCTGCACGGTTTAGAGATTTAAGACAAAGACCTAACAGGAAGAATTACTGCCACTTTAATGACCCAGCACATAGCCTCATCTCTGAAATAAACATCTACGACTGGCAAAAATGTGACTCTGCTCACAAACAAGGATACACTGGCCAACTGAGTCTGATCATTAAAAATGAAAAAGAAAAAAAAAATAACACGCCTTTCTTCTTAACTGTATAGAATACTATCTTTTAAATGTATTTATCTAAAAGAACGCCATTGGTTCAGATCTGTTATATCCTTAGTGGTTCTGACAGTATCGAAAATAAAGAAATTTATTTTTAAAATATGAATCTTTAGTTGATGATTCCAGGAGCCCAATTCCTTCAATAGCCACTGAAACATATCAGCATTATCATCCTGCTCCTTATTTATGCTACAGTCCCTAAGTCTCTCTTTTTCTGAGGGTCTGTCTGCTATCTTCCTTCTCAGGGGAGCGAATTCTAGCTCACTCAGGCTTTTCCACAGTGAAAGGGGGAAAGAGACCACACTTTGTTTAGCTGTTAAGCATAGGATTTCAAAGGACAGGTATCTTTCCAACAATCTGAGTTACTAGATTTGAAGGCCCTTATAAATTCTAGGATGCGAGAAGTTAAATGGGTACAGAACTGTTTTCACAAAAGTTTGTATTTCCATCCTAGTTTTTACCATTCGTTTGTTTCGTATTTCATACACTACTTAGAAGAATCATTTTTACGATGGCACCAGTTTGCTCCTGCCATTATAAAATCAGTGATTTCACATATACGTAGTCTAAGCAGTGGGATGCTTTGGGACCCAAAGTCCAAGACAGTACAAATAACAAGCTTTATTCCTTATTTGCAGACAGACTGCAGCCAGGAGGGCCTCACCAATCACTCAGATATGGAGTGAAAAGTTGGCAGACACACCAAGGGTTTTCCTATTTATTGTTTTACGACAAAGCATGGCACTGAAATGATTTTTTGAAAACCACTCTCTGTTTATTTTCATCAACAAATATGGGATCATGTGACAACGATACACCCAATGTGATCATTGCAGCAGGGTAATAGTCAAACACTGGGGACTTCCAAAGTTCACTGAGTTCTGAGGTTGCCTTTAGGGGACAGAGCACTTTCTTTCTGGCGTATTTGTGATTTTTGGAGTTATGCAAAGTCTCTCAAAGAAAGCACCTGGACTGGAACAAGCCACGGACAGGGACAGAAACTATGAGGACAATCAGTTCCTTTCCTTTAAATGTATTTATCTAAAATGAAAAGAAAAAAATAACACGCCTTTCTTCTTATGTATAGAATACTATCTTTTAAATGTATTTATCTAAAAGAACGCCATTGGTTCAGATCTGTTATATCCTTAGTGGTTCTGACAGTATCGAAAATAAAGAAATTTATTTTTAAAATATGAATCTTTAGTTGATGATTCCAGGAGCCCAATTCCTTCAATAGCCACTGAAACATATCAGCATTATCATCCTGCTCCTTATTTATGCTACAGTCCCTAAGTCTCTCTTTTTCTGAGGGTCTGTCTGCTATCTTCCTTCTCAGGGGAGCGAATTCTAGCTCACTCAGGCTTTTCCACAGTGAAAGGGGGAAAGAGACCACACTTTGTTTAGCTGTTAAGCATAGGATTTCAAAGGACAGGTATCTTTCCAACAATCTGAGTTACTAGATTTGAAGGCCCTTATAAATTCTAGGATGCGAGAAGTTAAATGGGTACAGAACTGTTTTCACAAAAGTTTGTATTTCCATCCTAGTTTTTACCATTCGTTTGTTTCGTATTTCATACACTACTTAGACGAATCATTTTTACGATGGCACCCGTTAGCTCCTGCCATTATAAAATCAGTGATTTCACATATCGTAGTCTAAGCAGTGGGATGCTTTGGGACCCAAAGTCCAAGACAGTACAAATAACAAGCTTTATTCCTTATTTGCAGACAGACTGCAGCCAGGAGGGCCTCACCAATCACTCAGATATGGAGTGAAAAGTTGGCAGACACACCAAGGGTTTTCCTATTTATTGTTTTACGACAAAGCATGGCACTGAAATGATTTTTTGAAAACCACTCTCTGTTTATTTTCATCAACAAATATGGGATCATGTGACAACGATACACCCAATGTGATCATTGCAGCAGGGTAATAGTCAAACACTGGGGACTTCCAAAGTTCACTGAGTTCTGAGGTTGCCTTTAGGGGACAGAGCACTTTCTTTCTGGCGTATTTGTGATTTTTGGAGTTATGCAAAGTCTCTCAAAGAAAGCACCTGGACTGGAACAAGCCACGGACAGGGACAGAAACTATGAGGACAATCAGTTCCATTCCTATTTGAGGGTGACTACAAGAAAGGCCCAGCGCTCCTAGAATTTCTTCTCTGGTGACCCACATCCCGTCATTCCCTTTTCCCATCTTTCCCTAAGCCCAGAGCCTGAAGTTCATAAATATTATTCTTTGAGGCAAGACCATAAAAGTAGAACCAACACACCCCAAAGTTAGGATGTCTAACTTTAAAAGACAGGAGGGGAGCCCCTGGTGGTCCAACGGTTAAGAATGCACCTTGGGATGCAGGGAACACAGGTTCAATTCTCGGCCAGGAATGAAGATTCCACATGCTGTGGGGAAACTAAGCACATGTGCCACAGGGAGGGAGTCTGTGTGCTACTAAATGAGAGCTGCGTGAGGTGACAAAGATCTCACATGCCCCAACTAAGACCCGAGGCAGCCAAATAAGTGTTTCTTTATAAAGGAGCATTTAATTTATCTGTTCATTTACCTGTTCTGCAAGGTGCAAGTGGCACCGGGGTGCAAGAGGTAGAAGAGGGTTGAGTGGGGAAGGGAGAAGCCCTGGTTGGCCTGGAGGCAAACACTGGAGCTGGGCCTACAAGTTAGCAGGGCTTCATAAATGAGACAGAAGAGGTCATGGGTAAATTGAGCAGGAAGATGAATTTAATAAATGGCCTCTTCAATAAAGCCACTTCCTTTCCCGAAGGTCCTGGGTAACTGAACATCCACTCTGTTGCCGTAGCCACCCCACCCTGCCCCGGCTTGATGGAACCAACCCTCATGATAGCAGTTCCAGGAGGAGGTACGATGGGAGCCCGAACCGCTCTATGGCACCAGCCACGGCCCCTTTTCCACGCCCTCCCACACTCTCAAGAGTCCACACTTCTGCAAAACTTTTCCTATCAACACAAATCTTAACTTTCAAAAGTCCTGGCCAAGAGATAACGTAACAGCCCTGAGATAGACGCTATCAAATGAATAATATGACTATGTAAGATAAAGAACAAATCTCTAGTCTCATTGGCAATCACATTCTGATTTTTCCCCCTTTCCCATTTTCCTCTCTGCACTCTTTCTTTAAAAAACCCGGGGGGATGAGGACAATCAGTTCCATTCCTATTTGAGGGTGACTACAAGAAAGGCCCAGCGCTCCTAGAATTTCTTCTCTGGTGACCCACATCCCGTCATTCCCTTTTCCCATCTTTCCCTAAGCCCAGAGCCTGAAGTTCATAAATATTATTCTTTGAGGCAAGACCATAAAAGTAGAACCAACACACCCCAAAGTTAGGATGTCTAACTTTAAAAGACAGGAGGGGAGCCCCTGGTGGTCCAACGGTTAAGAATGCACCTTGGGATGCAGGGAACACAGGTTCAATTCTCGGCCAGGAATGAAGATTCCACATGCTGTGGGGAAACTAAGCACATGTGCCACAGGGAGGGAGTCTGTGTGCTACTAAATGAGAGCTGCGTGAGGTGACAAAGATCTCACATGCCCCAACTAAGACCCGAGGCAGCCAAATAAGTGTTTCTTTATAAAGGAGCATTTAATTTATCTGTTCATTTACCTGTTCTGCAAGGTGCAAGTGGCACCGGGGTGCAAGAGGTAGAAGAGGGTTGAGTGGGGAAGGGAGAAGCCCTGGTTGGCCTGGAGGCAAACACTGGAGCTGGGCCTACAAGTTAGCAGGGCTTCATAAATGAGACAGAAGAGGTCATGGGTAAATTGAGCAGGAAGATGAATTTAATAAATGGCCTCTTCAATAAAGCCACTTCCTTTCCCGAAGGTCCTGGGTAACTGAACATCCACTCTGTTGCCGTAGCCACCCCACCCTGCCCCGGCTTGATGGAACCAACCCTCATGATAGCAGTTCCAGGAGGAGGTCGATGGGAGCCCGAACCGCTCTATGGCACCAGCCACGGCCCCTTTTCCACGCCCTCCCACACTCTCAAGAGTCCACACTTCTGCAAAACTTTTCCTATCAACACAAATCTTAACTTTCAAAAGTCCTGGCCAAGAGATAACGTAACAGCCCTGAGATAGACGCTATCAAATGAATAATATGACTATGTAAGATAAAGAACAAATCTCTAGTCTCATTGGCAATCACATTCTGATTTTTCCCCCTTTCCCATTTTCCTCTCTGCACTCTTTCTTTCCACTAGTGCTTAATTTGATTTAGCAAGATAAGGAGAAAAGAGAGCGCCAAACAATTCCCTGTCAGTTTTGTGTAATCAGGGTGGATTATTCTAATTTGGCCCAGTCTCTCTTTCCTTCCCACACCCCAACAAGAGGCAGTTCTCCCTCCATCCAGATCTTTAATGACGTCCAGGTTGGTGAGCAAATCTTGGGCGAGAGGCCTTCTGATCTAAGTTCAGAATTTCGAAGGGCATAGGCAGCAGCTTTTAATTCAATGAAGTAAACACGTTTTGAGAAACTATAACAGACCCAGCACAGTCCCAGTTACTATAGGGAGAAAAAGGACCAAATTGAGAAGCTTATAATCAAGCATTTTGCAGCCCCTCCCCTTAAAATAGCTTAATACTTATTTGCCCCATAAAGATTCCCTGGAGAAAGAAATGGCAACCTACTCCAGTATTCTTACCTGGAGAATCCCACGGACAGAGAAGAGGAGTCCGGCAGGCTACAGTCCACCGGGCCCCAAAGAGTCTGACACGACTGAGTGACTGATACTAACACTCCATAAAAAGAGTCTGCAATTAACCTTCATTTTAACTCAAAGATTTAGAACCAGAGTCAGTTGCAGTGAGCTTTTAAGGTGGTTTACGGTGGATCAGGTGCTGGACCTCTCAGTTAACACACAGAACAAGTGTGCTGGCCATTGCAAGTGAAAGTTTTAAATCTCGACTACTGCAGAATTTTTTTTTTTTTAAATGCTTTGCTTTTATCTTTCAGGTACTATTCAATTAATGGGATTTCCAGCATGGATTGCAGGTGTGGATGGGGAGATAAAGAGAAGGAGGGAAAGCAGCTCCTGGAAACTGAATGGCCCAAGGCAAACTGCGGAGTGAGTGGTGTGCTCTGGGCTCTCCTTGGTCGCCAAGCTTCCAGCAGCTCAGGGTCTGCTGCTTGGCTGCTCGGCTCCCTGTCACACGTGAGCTTTCAAAGAGCTGGCACGAGCCGCCTTCAATTGTTAACCCTATTTAGCCAGATCACTCTGATGTTCCTTTTGTTTCTCTAACCTTTAGATGGACACAGTTTACTTTCCATAGTCAAATCAGCTATGGAGAGGCCATTTGCTTTTGTTTTGATGTGCCTTGATTTTTTTTTTCCCCTTTATTTGAAGAATACATAGACTCAGCTTTGGATTGTTTAGTTGCTAAGTCTGATTCTTTTGCAACCTAATGGACGATAGCGTGCCAGGCTCCTCTGTTCATGGAATTCACTATTTCTATCTGACACAGAGATCAAACCCAGGCTCCTGCATTTGCAGGGGGATTCTTTACCCGTGAGCCACCAGGAAAGCCCTAGACTCAGCTTTGGTGGTGTCAGTCACTCAGTCGTGTTTGACTCTTTGCAGTCTCATGGGGTGTATGCAACCTGGCAAGCTCCTCTGACCATGGAATTCTCCAGGCAAGAATACTGGATTGGGTAGCCATTCCCTTCTCCAGGGGATCTTCTGGAACCAGGAATTGAACCTGGGTCTGTCTCCTGCGTTGCAGGCAGATTCTTTACCATCTGAGCCACTAGGGAAGCCCTAGACTCAAATGTCCCATGACCTGTATGTAACCTGTCACCTGTCTTATGGAAGACAGTAGCTCTCCTCACTAGAATTTGAGAAGAACAAAACAGCACAGGGAAAATTTCCTGACTGGGACAGCCGAACAAGGTGGGAAATTCCTGCTATTCTAAACATTCATAAAAATAAATCATCACTTAGCAGGCTTTCTCACAGTGAACATTCCACAGTGTGTCAGCCGGGCCACTGGTGGTCAATGGCAGGACTGGCTTCTGAGAGGAGAATGCACTTAAGTGGAGGCCCAGGGCCTGCATTCTGCTTTTGCTTCCACCACATGCTAACTCTGTGACCTCAGGGAACAGCGTTCAACCTCTCTGGACTGTGGTTTGTGTGCATGTATGCTAAGTTGCTCCGGTCATGTCCAACTGTGCCATCCCCTATGGACTAGAGCCTGCCAGGCTCCCCTGTCCAAGGGATTCTCCAGGCAAGAACACTGGAGTGGGTTGCCATTCCCTCCTCCAGGAGATCTTCCTGACCCAGACCTGGGGTCTGGGGCGGGGATGGTGGGAAGGGGGAAAAGGGAGGGAGGGCTTAGGTGGGAGGAGTTACGGATATACCTATGACTGTTTGGGGGTTATGTATACCTGTAAACAAGAAAACTCTGTAAAAGCATATAGCAGTATCTTCGCTGTACACCCCATACCCTGGGCTTCCCTGGTGGTCCAGTGGGTGAGGGCACCACCTTGCAGTGTAAGGGGCGCTGGTTTGATTCCTGGCCTGGGAAGATCCCACATGCCGCATAGCAGTTGGACCGATGTGTCCAACTAATGAGCTGGAGCTCTGGAGCACATGTGCCCAGAGCCAGTGCTCTGCGGCAACAGAGGCCACCGTGATGGGAGGCCCACACAGGCCAAAGAACAAAGATGGATGAAAACAGATAAATGAAAGACCAATAGAAGTGGCCCCGCCCTCCCTGCAAAACAAATATACACCAATTAAAAAAAAAAGGAATCCCCTGGGGTAGCTCAGGCTGCTCAGTCTTTGCAAAGAGAAGATTCACACACACAATACGAGGACAGAGCTCCCAGCTCCGTAGAAATAACCAAGACAATGCTACAAGGAAAGAAAGGCGATGTCATACCTGAAATGTATTTTTTATGCTCTGCAGATAACTTCTAAGAGGTAACTCTAGCAGTTCTGCATGATACAATTGTGGGATCGACCACCTTTTCCAAACCTACCTAGGTCAGGCCCCACCCAGAGAAAAACAGGGCTACTTGAAGGCATACAGATGTGGCCAGTTATTTTGATGCTAAGAAAAGCTATGGATACTGAAAGAGCATGGTGGCATGAGAGAGGCCGGAGTTCATTTGTTCAAGCGAAGATGACCTGTCACAAAGAGTCGGACATGACTGAATGACTAAACCACTACCAAAATGACCTGTACCTTTTTATACTATTCTCAAAAATTTTATGAGGAGAACTTCAAGTTTTTCCTTATTCAGAATAATGTTTACTTATCCTCTTGAAAATACTTCCTTTCCTCTGTTTCAGACTGCAGTGGGGTAGGTACCAGCCAACTACGGAACACTACTCTGTGTGTGTGTGTGTGTGTGTGTGTGTGTAATATGCACATGTGCATGCTTAGTTGCTCAATTGTGTCCGACTCTTTGTGACCCCATGGACTGTCACCCACCAGGCTACTCTGTCCATGGGATTCCGCAGGCAAGAATACTGGAGTGGTACCTATTCCCTTCTCCAGGAAATCTTCCCAACACAGGGACTGAACCTGGGTCTCCCACTTTGGAGGCAGATTCTTGACCACGCCTGTGTGGAACACACTTAAGTCATTTATTCAAAGGGAAAACAACAATAACAAACCCAGCCACCCCAAATGAAGACAGGAGAAGAGAAACTAACTGATTTGTCTGTCGTCTTCCCCGTCAAGATCGCCCTCGCTTTGGCTTTGGTCAGCGGGAAGGACTTTATGTACGAGTCATACAAGTGTTTCGCCAGGGCCCGGAGGTCAGCAGACTCTGGGTTCATTTGGTCTATATCACTGGAGATCTCCGCCAACAGCTTCTCCTTCTCGGCCTGTGGCATGCGCCCAAACCTGATGGCTGCGGAGGAAGAGAGAGGGCAGGATGAGTTAGTGCGTCCCTGTATATAAACACACGCCATGACTTCTTTATCTTTTCACCCATCATTGGACAGCCCTATTGTGAATAAGGCTTACTCCGAAAAACCTGCTACAAGGAAAGAAAGGCGATGTCATACCTGAAATGTATTTTTTATGCTCTGCAGATAACTTCTAAGAGGTAACTCTAGCAGTTCTGCATGATACAATTGTGGGATCGACCACCTTTTCCAAACCTACCTAGGTCAGGCCCCACCCAGAGAAAAACAGGGCTACTTGAAGGCATACAGATGTGGCCAGTTATTTTGATGCTAAGAAAAGCTATGGATACTGAAAGAGCATGGTGGCATGAGAGAGGCCGGAGTTCATTTGTTCAAGCGAAGATGACCTGTCACAAAGAGTCGGACATGACTGAATGACTAAACCACTACCAAAATGACCTGTACCTTTTTATACTATTCTCAAAAATTTTATGAGGAGAACTTCAAGTTTTTCCTTATTCAGAATAATGTTTACTTATCCTCTTGAAAATACTTCCTTTCCTCTGTTTCAGACTGCAGTGGGGTAGGTACCAGCCAACTACGGAACACTACTCTGTGTGTGTGTGTGTGTGTGTGTGTGTGTAATATGCACATGTGCATGCTTAGTTGCTCAATTGTGTCCGACTCTTTGTGACCCCATGGACTGTCACCCACCAGGCTACTCTGTCCATGGGATTCCGCAGGCAAGAATACTGGAGTGGTACCTATTCCCTTCTCCAGGAAATCTTCCCAACACAGGGACTGAACCTGGGTCTCCCACTTTGGAGGCAGATTCTTGACCACGCCTGTGTGGAACACACTTAAGTCATTTATTCAAAGGGAAAACAACAATAACAAACCCAGCCACCCCAAATGAAGACAGGAGAAGAGAAACTAACTGATTTGTCTGTCGTCTTCCCCGTCAAGATCGCCCTCGCTTTGGCTTTGGTCAGCGGGAAGGACTTTATGTACGAGTCATACAAGTGTTTCGCCAGGGCCCGGAGGTCAGCAGACTCTGGGTTCATTTGGTCTATATCACTGGAGATCTCCGCCAACAGCTTCTCCTTCTCGGCCTGTGGCATGCGCCCAAACCTGATGGCTGCGGAGGAAGAGAGAGGGCAGGATGAGTTAGTGCGTCCCTGTATATAAACACACGCCATGACTTCTTTATCTTTTCACCCATCATTGGACACTCAAGGCCTCAGCTATTGTGAATAAGGCTGTAATGAACATGGGAGGGGTGGCAAATGACTTAGGTTGAGTCTAAGTAAAAACGTGCTTGTTCTTTGACGTCTAAGAGGCGAACACGCAATCATATCAGGCCTTCGACAATGAGTAAGGCTTCGTCTCAGGGCCAGTTTTTCCACGTTTAACATGTTTATTTTGCAACAGCTGCAGCCTGTAAGCGAGACTTGTATAACTACTGCTTTTCATATGACTGTTGCCAATAAGTGATGTTTTTCCACCTCTCTTTCTTGAGGGGGAAAAAAATGTGTGCATTTGGACATTTTGCAGGACTTGGCACCCACCCTACTAACTATCATTGTATCTTTTAGCTTATGAAGTAATTTTTAAGTTGGGGTAACGTTTTTCAATCTATCTGTAGAGGACGTTTAAACATTTGTCCAGGTATACTCTCCAAAGCTGAGATGAACAAGACACCACTGCCTCGTCTTCCGACTCTGAAGTCTTACTTGACATCATTCAATTCATTCACTGAACACCTGTTTCACTGATTCAACACACTGGACTGTTGAGTGGACAGACACAAGGATGGAAAGGATGTATCTGGTAGATTCTAAGTATAAAAGAGAGCGTGGATTATTAATTAACACACGTGAATTATTCTCTCTCTCCCTCTCTCCTGTACTGCTCTCTACCAGCTCCTTCCTTTCCACCTGAACAGAGTTTATGGTTCTGACCCTAGTACGACCCCACTGCAACTAGTGTTTCCTCATTTAAATTCACCAAATTTCACTCTTAAAAGGCCCTAAAGTTCCTCTCATGGTCACATCTAGGGGCCTCTTCTAAGTGCCCCTTCTGCTTGAGCTCCCAGCTTCCTCCCAGCCCTTAACACTGTTGACCTTCCCAGCCTCTTATTTCAAGGGGTCCTGATCAGGAAGAGAGAGGGCCGGGGGATCAGCAGACTCTGGGTTCATTTGGTCTATATCACTGGAGACCCCGTTCTCCTTCTCGGCCTGTGGCATGCGCCCAAACCTGATGGCTGCGGAGGAAGAGAGAGGCAGGATGAGTTAGTGCGTCCCTGTATATAAACACACGCCATGACTTCTTTATCTTTTCACCCATCATTGGACACTCAAGGCCTCAGCTATTGTGAATAAGGCTGTAATGAACATGGGAGGGGTGGCAAATGACTTAGGTTGAGTCTAAGTAAAAACGTGCTTGTTCTTTGACGTCTAAGAGGCGAACACGCAATCATATCAGGCCTTCGACAATGAGTAAGGCTTCGTCTCAGGGCCAGTTTTTCCACGTTTAACATGTTTATTTTGCAACAGCTGCAGCCTGTAAGCGAGACTTGTATAACTACTGCTTTTCATATGACTGTTGCCAATAAGTGATGTTTTTCCACCTCTCTTTCTTGAGGGGGAAAAAAATGTGTGCATTTGGACATTTTGCAGGACTTGGCACCCACCCTACTAACTATCATTGTATCTTTTAGCTTATGAAGTAATTTTTAAGTTGGGGTAACGTTTTTCAATCTATCTGTAGAGGACGTTTAAACATTTGTCCAGGTATACTCTCCAAAGCTGAGATGAACAAGACACCACTGCCTCGTCTTCCGACTCTGAAGTCTTACTTGACATCATTCAATTCATTCACTGAACACCTGTTTCACTGATTCAACACACTGGACTGTTGAGTGGACAGACACAAGGATGGAAAGGATGTATCTGGTAGATTCTAAGTATAAAAGAGAGCGTGGATTATTAATTAACACACGTGAATTATTCTCTCTCTCCCTCTCTCCTGTACTGCTCTCTACCAGCTCCTTCCTTTCCACCTGAACAGAGTTTATGGTTCTGACCCTAGTACGACCCCACTGCAACTAGTGTTTCCTCATTTAAATTCACCAAATTTCACTCTTAAAAGGCCCTAAAGTTCCTCTCATGGTCACATCTAGGGGCCTCTTCTAAGTGCCCCTTCTGCTTGAGCTCCCAGCTTCCTCCCAGCCCTTAACACTGTTGACCTTCCCCAGCCTCTTATTTCAAAAGTTTCTCACGCTGGTCTCTGCCTTTTTGGCTCCCCCATCTTTCTGCCTGCTGTTTTCCAGACCTCACTGATGGCCCCTTTGCCTTCACTTATATTCTGTTATTCTTAGTTCGATCTTCTCTCTAATTCAAGAAATGTGCTAATGACTCCTGAGCTCACTTCCCTGAGATTTGGATCTTTACTTTTCACTTCTTGCTGTGTCCCTTTGCCTGTGGATGCTGGATATTTCATAAGCACCTCAAGTTAGCCACTCAGACCCCATAGACTGTAGCCTGCCAGGCATGTCTGTCCATGGGATTTCCCAGGCAAGAATACTAGAGTGGGTTGCCATTCCCTTTTGCAGGAGATCTTCCCAACTCAGGGGTTGAACCTGAGTCTCCTACATTGCAGATAGACTCTTTACCGAGCCACGATTTAATGCCACAGAAAATCAAACTTTGCATTTTCCCCTCCAAACTGCCTCCTCCTCCTATTTTCCCTTCTTGATTAACTCACACAATCACCCAAACTAGACACCTCAAATAATCTCTGACAACCTCTCTCCCCTTGGACATGTGCATTCATTAGTCTCGGCTGTGATGTTCCTTTCACTGCCATTTCTTCGAGTCATTCCTAGTGTCACAATATTGCACTGGTCTTCTGATGGATTTCCCTTTCCCTCTCTAATTTCTCCTTTTTACTGTTGTCAGTAGTTTGGTGTTGGGAAATACACGTCTGATTGCTCCCTTGCTTTTGGGGAACGTGGTGTTTACAGGACAAGTAAGACATGTAGAAAAGGGGAAGAAGGGGGAGTTAGAAATTGGATGGAACAGAAGGCGTTTTGAATTGCACCTTCACAGGTAGGATTCTAACAGGGAAGGAAGGACACAGGCAGCAGAGCCCCAGAAGTGTTCAATCCCAGAGAAATTTGCAGCATCATCAAAGGACACAGTTTGTCTGAAATGAAAGTGGAAAGCATAGCACTGGAAAAGGAGGTAGAGGCTAGGCCGTGGGCAGTGATGAGCCTCCTGCTGGTTTGAGTACCACAGCTGCCATCTGCTTTAGGACTTACATTTTCTGAAAGTGACCGTTTAGGTAGATTTCCCTCACACCATAAAGACTAAAGAAGACTAAACTAAAAGTAATATGTTGCAGTTTAAATTCATGTACCATTCAGACTTTTTTTTTTTGCAGCATACCCTGGTGCTTCTGTTTGCGAGAAAGGAGAGAACTACCTTAATAGTCATGTGGAGAGACACAGACATTTGGGAAACAATTTTTCTAGAATTGTATGAAACTGCTAAGATATTTGGAAAGTTGTCAGCTTATTTTTTTTTTTTTTAAATAAAGGAGTTGTACAGTTCTACACAGAGCAGATGTAATCAATTGTTGAGAAAAGTTGGACCAAACTTCCATCCTGTCTAATGTAGTTGATTCAAAACACAGTCTTGCCCTTAGAGGAAATGACCCCATATTAACGATACAAATATAATTTTGTATGCTATACTGAAAGGGTAGAAGATCCATTCAATTAGTGATTCCCAAATATCTTAATTTCTGCTCCCCAAACCAAACATCTGCATGATGGGACAAAATTCACTTTTCATAGACGTTGGGAGCTCCCAAAGATGATGAGTGACTGCAAGGATATCTTTTTACCAGGTCAGTTTTGAGAGAGGAAAAGGTAAAAGAAAGAGAAGACATAGAGTCTAGGATGACATGAGACTTCAGACTTAATTTGATTCCTTTGGCATTTTATCATTATATCTCTAGCCTCTAATAATTTTTGAAAGAACTGATTAATACTTGAAAAACACAATATTATCCGGTTCCATCAAAAATTTGTTTTGTGAGCCAGTCAACCAACAAGAGCCAAATGGTCGTTAAGAACTATTTCTTCAAACAGGGCTGTCTTCTATGATTGTACGGAGTTAGTTCTACAATTCATGAAAACATGGGTCTTCATCAGTCCTGTCCTTAAGCTGACATTCCTAATCATAAGCTTGACTTAAGATATAGGTTTAAAAACTAGAAAATTTTACTCTCCTATTGAAATTTTGTGGAATTTCAGAATACCTGCTTAATCCACAAATGGTATGCTGTACAAAGTCAAGGAGAGGGTTCCACTCATTTTTTTGCATAGTAAAGAGAAAAAAGGGACTTATATCTAAATTCTGATGTACCACTTAAGTTCCATATCTATAAATCAGAATTTTCTTATACTTAAAGGAGAAACTACTGCTTATAAAACAGATATTGAATAGTAACCTCCTATATAGCACAGGGGACTGTACTTAATACTCTGTAATGGCCTATATGGGAAAAGAATCTAAAATAAAAGAGTGGCTGAATGTATATGCATAACTGAGTCACTCTGCTGTATACCTGGAAAGTAACCCAACTTTGTAAATCAACTATGGTTCAATAAAAGCTAAAAAAATAACGTTAAACTATTTATACATATAATTCTATTTTGAATACTATTAAAGCAACACAAAAAAGTAATCACAACTATCACATTACATTTGTTTCAGAATACGACAATTACTTCCATTACCTCCCAGAATTCCCAGTCCTTTCTCCCATCGTGGCAGATGCTCAACTACATGTAAGACAGAAGGATTCACATTTAAAGCTGAACAACTCTGAGAAACGTTTTACTGGCATGCAATATTCTGAAAATCTGGCCATCTCTGGAAAAACGGACACATTTGCAGCCATGGCCCTCCTGTCTATGGATCTGGCAGCCACGATGAGAACAATCAAGCATGTGGCACTGAGCGCTCACTTACCATTATGAGACATCCCCACCGCAAGGCATTTCTGAAACCGACAGTACTGACATTTATTTCTGCTTTTTTTGTGGATCCGACAGTTAAGATCACACCTATCATAAATAAGCTTCAATCTGATTGTCCTCCGGAAGAAACCCTACAAAGGGATATGGAAAAAGAAAAAAGAAGCAAGTGTTAAGTGTTTGTGGCAATGGCTTAAAAGCACACTGGCCTGGGTACTAGAAAAGGTAGGCTCTTGATACATTGTGTCCCTGGTGACCTTAGACAAATTACTTAACCTCTCAGTTTTCTCTGCTCTAAACTAAAGAACCAGAGGACCTCCAGGGTTCTTTTTTAGCTCTTAGTGACCACAACCCACTGATGTCATTCAGTGGATCTCGGCTCCACATCTGGATTTCAGCAAGCTCTAAGAAGTGCTCTGGATTTAATGTAACGCAAATAAAACACCATGTAATCAGTTTAGCCTCTCTGTAAATCATTCCAACAGCATGCCCTACCCTTATGATTGTGCTAAGCACTTTGGCAAACTTATAGTCATTTCATTCTAAAACATGAGCAGGGCCAATAAAAATCCACATGTGGATAATTTTTTGGAATTCTCAGTGTTGCATAATTTCCTAAAGAATTGGTTTTATTTATTTCTACATTTGAAAGCATGCTCCATAATTGTTATAGCCTGCAAAAAAAAAAGAGAGAGATAACAGAAAATAACAGAATATACAAATTCTCAAAAACTTGACTGCTATCTCAAAACAGCAACTATGTCAATCTGAAGCTGACTGAATTCTATATTTATGTAGTTTTGGAAAGCCTGAAACACTATAACGAGAAATGTTTTCTAACTCCATTTTGTTGCTGTTGAAAATATTCCTACTGATTTCTATTGTACTCATTTTCATGACACTCGCCTTTTAATTATTTCAAATTTATCCAGCCTTGTTAGGTATAAAAAGCACTGAATTAGGACTGATTCCTACCAATGACATGCATTTTGACTTGCTCCAGATTTCTACTTTGAACTCAAGACGAGTATGTTCAGCTGCTGACTTGACCACTTTACTTGGAAATCTAACATCATCTCTAACGCTGCACATCCACCACTGAAGTCCTGGTCCTACGCTACAAGCTTATTTCACTGCGACTTTCCCGTCTGATACAACTCCGGCCTGGAAGGCACTCTCGACTTCCTTCTCTCATGTGGAAAGCTCGTACTCTGAAGACACAGTTGCCTGTTTCCCTCACTGCCGTCAAGCTGTGTTAACATCTCAACTGCTTACTGAGGCTTATCTACCTTATTTCCTACTGTGGCCTGTCCCTGTCTCCACCTCTCCTTGGCAATTCTTGCTCTCCTTTACTCTGCCCTTGTTTTTTTTTTTCCCCATCAGCATTTATGACTTCCTAATGTGCCACATAATGCAGTTTGTTTTCTGCCTCTCCTTCACTGCCTAATTACAACTGTGTGCGCTCCCTGGGGGCAGAGAGGGTCTCTAATGCCCCTGGATATAACCCAAACACTAACAGTAGTCTCCCATTAAAATGCTTTGTTGAATAAATATGTGTCATTTGATATCCTTTCTGGGCCATCTCTTGATATTTTGACTGAGACAGTACAAGGTCATTGGCACCTTCTTTTCCTTTCAGTTTCTGAAAGTCTCTTACTAAATGTAATAATTACCAACAAGTAGGAAACACAAGTAACTGTAAAATATAATTATCACACATGAGCCCACTGTCCAATCCAAGATATAAAATCATAACCAACCATATGCATACTCTTCTGTGTTCTTCCCTTACCCAGATTCTGCCCCTGTGGCCCTTGACAGTATAATCACTACCCTAATTTTGAGCTTATCATTTCCTTAACCTTTATGAAAACATAGTTTTATCATACAGCCTATAAACTAAATAATATATTGCTTAGGTATGCTTGTTTGAGGACTTTTTCTTTTCTTTTATTATTTATTCATTGGTTGTGCCTAGTCTTAGTTGTGGCATGTGTGATCCTTCCTAGACCAGGGGTTGAACTGGGCCTGTGGCTTTGGGAGCTCGGAGTCTTAGCCCACTGGACTACTTAGGGAAGTTCCTAGGGGGGGCTTTTTAAATAGGATCATACTATCTACAGGTTTTGCAAATGGATTTTCCTCTCTGTGGCTTGTTATCCTTGAGGTTTACTATTTCAGTCTTCTTCTTTTTTTTGTTTTTTTTAACTTGTAAACCTTTTCATTTTGCTCCCATTCTTGAAAGTCATGGTGTACTCAGTTTTTCCTCTTGACACTCTGGGTTCCACTGTCCCTGTGCTTTCATTGTTTCTGTTGAGATGTCTCCTGAAAATTGGCTTTGATTGCACTTAACTCTTTATTTTGTGTAGTCTGCAGTTTTACTGCAGTGAGTTTAGCCTAACCATGGATTTCTTTCATTTATCTTCCTGGACACATTGCCTGCATCTCGGTTTCATCACTTGTTCATTAGCTCCTGCACTCCAGTTAGGTTAAGTGTTAGACTTTCTTTTCATGCCTTCAATATTTCTGAACTTCTCTTTTATATTTTTCATCTTCCTGTCATTAATTACTCATAATGCTGATCACAAAGGTAAAGATCAGAACAGTCCAATAAGATGACAAAAAATACAATGACAGTGGAAAAAGTAAGGAAAAGCAAACATTTCTCACCAAAGTTAATCCATGAGAAGAGTTCTGTACATTAATCTTCATTAGTAAGGAAGACATATACTTATTCAAAGATCCTTTGAACCCTTCAAGACTAAAAGGAGGCTCACACAATTAAAGTCTCTTACTAAATGTAATAATTACCAACAAGTAGGAAACACAAGTAACTGTAAAATATAATTATCACACATGAGCCCACTGTCCAATCCAAGATATAAAATCATAACCAACCATATGCATACTCTTCTGTGTTCTTCCCTTACCCAGATTCTGCCCCTGTGGCCCTTGACAGTATAATCACTACCCTAATTTTGAGCTTATCATTTCCTTAACCTTTATGAAAACATAGTTTTATCATACAGCCTATAAACTAAATAATATATTGCTTAGGTATGCTTGTTTGAGGACTTTTTCTTTTCTTTTATTATTTATTCATTGGTTGTGCCTAGTCTTAGTTGTGGCATGTGTGATCCTTCCTAGACCAGGGGTTGAACTGGGCCTGTGGCTTTGGGAGCTCGGAGTCTTAGCCCACTGGACTACTTAGGGAAGTTCCTAGGGGGGGCTTTTAAATAGGATCATACTATCTACAGGTTTTGCAAATGGATTTTCCTCTCTGTGGCTTGTTATCCTTGAGGTTTACTATTTCAGTCTTCTTCTTTTTTGTTTTTTTTAACTTGTAAACCTTTTCATTTTGCTCCCATTCTTGAAAGTCATGGTGTACTCAGTTTTTCCTCTTGACACTCTGGGTTCCACTGTCCCTGTGCTTTCATTGTTTCTGTTGAGATGTCTCCTGAAAATTGGCTTTGATTGCACTTAACTCTTTATTTTGTGTAGTCTGCAGTTTTACTGCAGTGAGTTTAGCCTAACCATGGATTTCTTTCATTTATCTTCCTGGACACATTGCCTGCATCTCGGTTTCATCACTTGTTCATTAGCTCCTGCACTCCAGTTAGGTTAAGTGTTAGACTTTCTTTTCATGCCTTCAATATTTCTGAACTTCTCTTTTATATTTTTCATCTTCCTGTCATTAATTACTCATAATGCTGATCACAAAGGTAAAGATCAGAACAGTCCAATAAGATGACAAAAAATACAATGACAGTGGAAAAAGTAAGGAAAAGCAAACATTTCTCACCAAAGTTAATCCATGAGAAGAGTTCTGTACATTAATCTTCATTAGTAAGGAAGACATATACTTATTCAAAGATCCTTTGAACCCTTCAAGAACTAAAAGAGGCTCCAAATTCTAGCAGAGTCTGGGTAGGGTATATTCTTTAAGACATTGCTGGTTTCATTCTTAGGAATTTATTTGCATATATCTTTCAGTCAGGTAAACCTTTCTTTGGCTGTGTCCTGTATGCTACTTAATCCTTGCACAGAATTTTATTTCAGTGGTTGTATTTTTCACTTTTAGAAGTTTCGCTTATTTTCAAGGCTGCTGGTCATTCCTTATAGTGCATTATTGCTCATTCATTGCTATGATTATGCCCTCTATATTTAAACAACTCATTCTGTATCAGGCAGTTTCAGTATCTGCATTTCTTCAGTAGAAGTTGTTGTTGTTCAGTTGCTCAGCTGTATCCAACTCTTTGCAATCCCATGGACTGCAGCATGCCAGGCTTCCCTGTCCTTCACTCTCTGCCCAGAGTTCGCTCAAATTTATGTCCATTGAGTCAGTGACATTATCTAACCATCTCATCTTCTGTGGAGAACCTTTTGCCTTCAGTCTTTCCCAGTATCCATGTCTTTACCAGTGAGCTGTCTCTTCACAACAGCTGGCCAAAGTATTGGAGCTTCAGCTTCAGCATCAGTCCTTCTAATAAATATTCAGGGTTGAGTTCCTTTCCTAGGAAGTCTGTGATCTTTCAGTTACTGCAAGTTACTATACAATACTGTTAATTTTCTTCTACTGCTTTTGTTTATCTCTGGTAGGTGAAGGACTCGCCTGGATTCATCAGGTTTTAAGTGTTACTTTTCTACCTCTGCCTTAGAATATTTCTCTTTGTAATCAGAGGGCAGTTGGGTTTTCTCCTCCTTCTTTTCTCTTCTTTTGGCTACTTTTCCTCTTTGCTTGCTTTTATCTTCTAAGTTTTTATGCCCTCAGAATTTAGCTTTGACACTATAAGCAACTGTTCAGAGTATTTGTTTTTGAACTTTTGGTTGGTTGGTTAGTTGCTAAGTTTCCATTCAATTTTTAGCTCTTCTCAGATATGTTAACTCTCCACAAATATCTAATGAAACGGTGAAACTATTTCCTTAAACTTTCTAGTTTTCTAATTGCTTTACCAGTCCATAAAAAACAACGTAATTTATTGCGGAGACTTAACCAACCATACTTTATTTATCAACAAGAATTACCAGGATGATCAAAACTGAATGATTTCTTTCAAGTACTTTTCCAAATTTAGCCACAATTTGCTCAAAATTATATAAATCTAACTCAACAAGATGACATGTCTTTATTATTGAGAACATAATGATTTCATATAAGATCACATATATTTTAGTTTGGTTTCAATCACAGAATGAATGAGTTTTCATGTTTTAAATTAAAGTATCTCTTGCCAGGAATAATTATGGAATTTTAGACCTAGAGATGAATCAGAAGCCTTTTGACTAGCTAATCTAAAAAAGTGTTTTACACATGAGCTACTGAGGGCTCCTATGAGGGCTTAGGGACCGTAGACAAGAGGCCAGGTGATCACTAGCTTCTTTTTTTCACTTTATTAGATTGCTTTTAGAGTAATAGACTTTTGGATTGAAGTGGCTTTAGGAATCATCTAAATCAACACCATCGTGTTATAGGTATGAAAACTTGGGCAAATGTGGTTAAAAAACAATACATGCAAAAGCATCTTGCACAATATCTGGTGCATAGCAGAAATTCAATAAATATTAACTTCCTTTTTTGGCTCATGGTTCAGTTAGGAACACAGATCTTCTAACATCTACCTAACTGCTGTCACATATCTTTATTCTGAACAAAAAGCCCACTGATGCTTGAACCTGATCTGATCTTACACAAGTATCATTATTTTATAAGGTAAATATTTATGAACAATTTATTCTGAGCTCTGGAGCACACATTAAGCCCTATTCAATTACTGTTTTATTCACTGAGCCTATTAGAATTAATTCTTTTAAGAGGCTACACTTTAAAATGCGAGTCGATTAACATTTTCTTAGTAGTTGGACAGAATATCACTAAATGAACTTTCCAAAATAGCTTTTTTTCACAAAGAAAGGAGAGGAAGAGGAAGAGTATTTCTTTTCCAAAATAGCTACATCTCTTTGCCTGACCATAACACATGGCTCAAGCTGATGCTGAATAAAACACAGACCACTGGTTTGGGAGTCAGAAGACATATTCTGGAATGGATGACCATGGGCAAGTCTCACTGACACATGCTTTTTACATCAGGAAAGTGGCCATAAATAAACTCAATCTTATAGGACTGTGGTAAGGTTCAACTGAAGATTATCTATCTATCTATCTATCTATTCATCTACATACAGAAAATATCACATGGTATAGTGGAAAGAAAAAAACACGAGGAGATTCAGGAATTCTGGGTTCTGTTAAGGGTAAGCTCATCACTGTCATGACATGATACCCTGAAAAGCGATTTTTCTTTTTTTGTAATCTTCAAAAGGAACAATCAGATAAGGGCTGCAGAGGACCAATTTGGGAAAAGGGCAGAGAAGCACAGTAACCTTGCCTTTTATCCATTTTCTTAGGCTTTCAAGTATTACACCAGTTGAAGAACATGTTTTACCAAATATATTTAAAAGCTTATTGAAGGAATCATCTAAATCAACACCATCGTGTTATAGGTATGAAAACTTGGGCAAATGTGGTTAAAAAACAATACATGCAAAAGCATCTTGCACAATATCTGGTGCATAGCAGAAATTCAATAAATATTAACTTCCTTTTTTGGCTCATGGTTCAGTTAGGAACACAGATCTTCTAACATCTACCTAACTGCTGTCACATATCTTTATTCTGAACAAAAAGCCCACTGATGCTTGAACCTGATCTGATCTTACACAAGTATCATTATTTTATAAGGTAAATATTTATGAACAATTTATTCTGAGCTCTGGAGCACACATTAAGCCCTATTCAATTACTGTTTTATTCACTGAGCCTATTAGAATTAATTCTTTTAAGAGGCTACACTTTAAAATGCGAGTCGATTAACATTTTCTTAGTAGTTGGACAGAATATCACTAAATGAACTTTCCAAAATAGCTTTTTTTCACAAAGAAAGGAGAGGAAGAGGAAGAGTATTTCTTTTCCAAAATAGCTACATCTCTTTGCCTGACCATAACACATGGCTCAAGCTGATGCTGAATAAAACACAGACCACTGGTTTGGGAGTCAGAAGACATATTCTGGAATGGATGACCATGGGCAAGTCTCACTGACACATGCTTTTTACATCAGGAAAGTGGCCATAAATAAACTCAATCTTATAGGACTGTGGTAAGGTTCAACTGAAGATTATCTATCTATCTATCTATCTATTCATCTACATACAGAAAATATCACATGGTATAGTGGAAAGAAAAAAACACGAGGAGATTCAGGAATTCTGGGTTCTGTTAAGGGTAAGCTCATCACTGTCATGACATGATACCCTGAAAAGCGATTTTTCTTTTTTTGTAATCTTCAAAAGGAACAATCAGATAAGGGCTGCAGAGGACCAATTTGGGAAAAGGGCAGAGAAGCACAGTAACCTTGCCTTTTATCCATTTTCTTAGGCTTTCAAGTATTACACCAGTTGAAGAACATGTTTTACCAAATATATTTAAAAGCTTGACAATTTAAATCTTAATCTTTGCCATCTCTTTGCAACAGGAAATGAAACAATAGTACACTTTCAACAAATTATTTCAAAAGCTTTTTTTTTTTTTTTTTTTTTTTACCTTGCATCCTTCACAAGCGTGAACTCCGTAGTGGAACCCCGAAGCTTTATCCCCACAGACCCGGCACTCAATGGCCATGAGGGAGTTAGAAGGCTCTTCATGAGGCTTACTGTACAGCTGAGTCTTTTCCGAATAGTAAGGTGGGGACACAGGCTCCACTTTGATTGCACCTGCACAGAGAAAAACGTGAGCAGACGATTATCATGGGAAAACAAGGCTAAACCACCATGGGCATGTTGCTACAGTACACCTTATGACCATATTTTTTTATTTAGGGTAGATGCACTATGGAACATGAAAAAGACAGGGGAAAAGGCAGCCGTGGTAATCACAGGCAAGTCACAACGCTCTGGAGCCTCACTTGTGAAAACAAACAGGGAGGGGAATAAAGCCTGTGGCTCTAGGACTCCCCCAGTGTCTCCCAATACTCTATGTTGCTCCCACAGGCAACATAGAGTATTTGAGATCATTTAGGTTGTTATGCTATGGTTATTTTGTATTTTACATTTGTGACCATATTAAATGATACATTTCCACTTCAATGTTACAAGCATTTTTAAGCCACTCTTGTGAAGGAAACACAGAAGGAATGCTACCAGGAGAAGGTAATGGCAAGTCTGAATTGAAGATACATGAAAAACTAAGAGAATAGGTTCTCATCAAGGCTGAGTCAGAAAAGATGGCTTGTAAAATCACCTTTGACAGAGAAAGACACTAGGGAAAGAAAGCACTATCTTTCTGCTGGTCAGAAACAGACCTATTAAATTTCCATATTAGGCTTCCACTAAAAAATCACACATATAAATATAACCAAGTATATAATTTATCTTAAAGAAAAAACCCTAAAACTACAGGAAGTTCTTACTTATTGTCAAGTAATGGCTGCCAATTACACAGCAGTGGCTCTGGAAAACCAGCCTATCAGCAAGGAGATAAAGATCAAGGAAACAGCACCACAGAAATGTATCTTATCTTGAAAAGTGCAGTTTCAGTTTTTCTTGAGTTTGGCATGAATGGCATGCGGATTTATCAATAGTCTACAGTGTCAACATTTAAATTTGTACTAAAAAATAGGTTTCAGTGCTTAGCTGTTCCAACAGGAGAATTAGGAAAGGTGCATTATGGTAATAGTGATTTATCAATAAGTTACATAAGTTAACAAACTGATAAGGCACTGACCTACTTAAAAGTAGAAAAATGAATTCAAAGTTTAGGGGAATGGACTCTTACCCTGAGATACACCTGGCAGTGTAATCATGCTGGAGAATGTCCCTGAGAAGTAAAGAAGAAAAGAGAAAAAGAAGGGAGGGAGGAAGGAAGGAGGAAAAAAGGAGAGAGGATCAGAGATGTTCACATACTACCTTCCTTTTTGGTCAACTGTGTGTGTATGTGTGTGCACTCAGTCACACAGTCATGTACTCCCATGGAATGTAGCCCACCAGGCTCCTCTGCCCATGGGATTCTCTAGGCAAGCCTCACTTGTGAAAACAAACAGGAGGGAATAAAGCCTGTGGCTCTAGGACTCCCCAGTGTCTCCCAATACTCTATGTTGCTCCCACAGGCAACATAGAGTATTTGAGATCATTAGGTTGTTATGCTATGGTTATTTTGTATTTTACATTTGTGACCATATTAAATGATACATTTCCACTTCAATGTTACAAGCATTTTTAAGCCACTCTTGTGAAGGAAACACAGAAGGAATGCTACCAGGAGAAGGTAATGGCAAGTCTGAATTGAAGATACATGAAAAACTAAGAGAATAGGTTCTCATCAAGGCTGAGTCAGAAAAGATGGCTTGTAAAATCACCTTTGACAGAGAAAGACACTAGGGAAAGAAAGCACTATCTTTCTGCTGGTCAGAAACAGACCTATTAAATTTCCATATTAGGCTTCCACTAAAAAACCACACATATAAATATAACCAAGTATATAATTTATCTTAAAGAAAAAACCCTAAAACTACAGGAAGTTCTTACTTATTGTCAAGTAATGGCTGCCAATTACACAGCAGTGGCTCTGGAAAACCAGCCTATCAGCAAGGAGATAAAGATCAAGGAAACAGCACCACAGAAATGTATCTTATCTTGAAAAGTGCAGTTTCAGTTTTTCTTGAGTTTGGCATGAATGGCATGCGGATTTATCAATAGTCTACAGTGTCAACATTTAAATTTGTACTAAAAAATAGGTTTCAGTGCTTAGCTGTTCCAACAGGAGAATTAGGAAAGGTGCATTATGGTAATAGTGATTTATCAATAAGTTACATAAGTTAACAAACTGATAAGGCACTGACCTACTTAAAAGTAGAAAAATGAATTCAAAGTTTAGGGGAATGGACTCTTACCCTGAGATACACCTGGCAGTGTAATCATGCTGGAGAATGTCCCTGAGAAGTAAAGAAGAAAAGAGAAAAAGAAGGGAGGGAGGAAGGAAGGAGGAAAAAAGGAGAGAGGATCAGAGATGTTCGCATACTACCTTCCTTTTTGGTCAACTGTGTGTGTATGTGTGTGCACTCAGTCACACAGTCACGTACTCCCATGGAATGTAGCCCACCAGGCTCCTCTGCCCATGGGATTCTCTAGGCAAGACTACTGGAGTTGGTTGCCATGCCCTCCTTCAGGGGGATCCTGCAGACCCAGGGATGAAACCCATGTCTCCTGCATTGGCAGGTGGGTTCTCTACCAGTGAGCCACTTGAGAAGTGAAAAGTGTCAGTCAATTGCGTCCAACTCTTTTTTCCAAGGACTTTAGCCCTCTAGGCTCCTCTGTCCATGGGATTCTCCAGGCAAGAATACCGGAGTGCGTAGCCATTCCCTTCTCTGGAGGATCAGGGATTGAACCTGGGTCTCCTGCATTGTAGGTAGATTCTTCACTATCTGAGCCATGGGGGAAGCCCTTGCTCATGATAGACGCCTAGTATTTCATGGATAAAATGAATGGTAAACATGCTCACAACAGGTATTAGTCTCTGGAGCATTTAGCTCAGTGTGAATGAGATACGAGTCTAATCCTAATGTCAGATATCTGAAAAGTGGGGAAAAAAAAAAAAAAGGAAAGATGAAACAAAGCCTCATACTTTGGTATTCTTGGAGCTTCAGATCATACTTATAATCCACAACCATTGGGTCAGCCCTTGGGAACGGAATGTCCTCATAGTGAGGAGTGGAAATGCTGGAGAAGTCCACAGTGGTGAAGGGCTTGATGTCGAAGGCATGGGAGTGGTCGTCCATCATAGAGAGGTCCACGGAGCTGATCCCAAAGTTGGTGGGCCAAAACGGCATCTCTGTGTCAACCATGGTAATTTCTGAAACAAAGGAAAGACCAGCGGTGACATCGGTCCTGAGGATAGAGCAATCCTGTGAAGACACACAGCAAGGGAACCCAGAGAGTCTTGGGTCAAAGGATGTCACCCAGGTGATCTCAAGGAGACATGAGAACACAGGCACCTTCTTAGCTCCATCTGGGCTGCTGAACTAACAGAAAGAAGTCACCCCTTCCCTGAATGTCCTCGTGAAGGGCCCTTGACTAGTGGCAGTGTGTACAGCGTACTCCACACCAATGTGCAATGAACAACTCTGCCCTCCTCACAGCGGGACAAGTTTCCTAACAGTCTCTGGGAATGGGCTTCCTGATTTTTCCCAGCGAGCAGAGAGCTAAAAAAACGTAGCTCTCAAAGGCCGATTCTCGTGAGAGGTTAAAGATTCCAGCTATGGTCTTGGTAAGAAAAACAAAACCTTGAAGACACAACTAAGGAGACTAGGGCTGTCAAAGGGCTTCAGCAATTCCAAGGGAGCTCATCAGACCCCATGTGGGCTCACATGTCTGAATAGGAAGAAGCACCCAGACAACCTGATGTTACCTGTGTTACGGTATAAACCCTACTGCTGCTGACAGCTCAGGGGTCACACTGGGTCTCAATGACATCCAGAAAAAAAGTACTTGCTGTCAGTGACAGGGGCATCCATTGAACTCTACTTTGGTCCCAAATGTCATCTAAACCTGCCTAACCCAGGTCACTCCATTTACTCTGCCCATCTCAGCCTGCTTATTTTCTTTTTCTGTAGCCATTTTCCTTAGAAGGACTCACTTTCCTATCAAAAGACACCTCTCATACCTCACCTGCAATATCCACAGATGTGAGCTTATCGACTATTTCTCATGATGCTGACTGAAAGGTCTTCTGCAGACAAAGGAAAGGTTGACCAAGCTAAAGGTGGTGGATATGCTGCTGTGTAAGTATGGAGAAATGAAAATAGGGATGCAAAACATGTCTGGGTTGCAAGAAAAGTTGCCTGTTCATCATTTTCCTGGTTGAATTTTGTTTCACTTTTAACCAAGGAGTTCAGGGACTGCCTGCTAACCAATGTGAAGCTTCTCAACACAGGAATCATATCCCTAAGGGTCATTTATTTTATTGAAAAAGTGGGGGGAAATTTTAATGATAAAATAGCTATTTATGTGTAAATAAACAGAAAGAAAAATTCATCTGATTTTAAAAGATTTAACTATGAAACTCCTAAAAAACTTAATACTTGTAGTACATTACGTGGCTAAAAGAACACTATTTTTGTAATAGATTTCGAGTTTTTTTTGTTTGTTTAATATGGACCATTTTTAAAGTCTTTATTGAACTTGTTACAATACTGTTTCTGTTTTATTTATTTATTTTTTTTAACATTAATTTACTTATTTATTTTGGCGGGGGTGGGGAGGGAGCGGGGTGGGCGGGTCACTTCCACTGGTCTTTCATTTGTCTAGTTTCATCCATCTTTGTTTTTTGGCCCGTGTGGGCCTCCCATCGTGGTGGCATCTGTTGTCGCAGAGCACCGGCTCTGGGCGCATGCATTCCAGAGCTCCGGCTCGGTAATTGGACACATGGGTCCAGCCGTTCCGCGGCACGTGGGATCTTCCCAGGCCAGGGATCGAACCGGTGCCCCTTGCACTGCAAGGCGATGTCCTTACCC
Source organism: Tragulus kanchil (assembly GCA_022376925.1). Classification (NCBI taxonomy): domain Eukaryota; kingdom Metazoa; phylum Chordata; class Mammalia; order Artiodactyla; family Tragulidae; genus Tragulus; species Tragulus kanchil. The sequence goes on along the minus strand of JAIOJX010000030.1, from coordinate 223,288,443 downwards.
ACTGGACCACCAGGAGAAGCCCTGCTTCTGTTTTATGTTTTGATTTTTTGGCATGTGGGGTCTTAACTCCCCAACCAGGGATCAGATCTGTATCCCTGGCATTGTAAGTGAAATCTTTAACCACTGAATTGCCAGGGAAGCCCCCCAAAGAATAGACTTTCTTTTAAAAAGCAGCCTTTAGTTTACTTAAAAATTGAGCAGAAAGCATGAAGCTTTCCTGTACCCCTTCTCCTTTCTCTCTTCCCCCTTTAAACCCTGAAACACAGTTTCCCCTATTATTAGCTTACATTTCCCCTATTAACGGTTGCACTACTGTTGTATGCTTATTCCAAAACTGATGAACCAGCAGTGATACATTGTTGTCAACTGAAACCCACAGTTTAGAGCTCATACTTTGTGCTGTGTCCATTCTATGGTTTTGGCAAATGTGTCATGTCACGGATCCACCATCACAGGATCGTACCTTTCCCTGCTCTAAATGCGCCTTGTGTGCCACCTGCTTGCGCCTCTCTCCCCCAGGAACACTGACCTGGTTGTCCTCTTCTTCTAAGGACAATCTGTCACAAAAGCAGAGGAAGCCCTCATCTACATAATAAATGTAAAAGTCTTCGCTTGGCATTCAAGGTCCTCCAACAGTCTGATTTTTTCAGTGTCATTTTCCACATGGGATCCGAGAACTCACCCCCATCCTCAGTAGTCCTATGCTTGGGCACCTCATTCTCTGTGCCCAGGGAAGACACTCTGCACTATCTAGTGGGCTCATCTTGGCTCATGCCGCTTCCTGGGACTCCTCAGCCTCATGTCACCATTCCTATCTTGTCTTTCTCACAGGAGTGGGGAATCTGACACTGTTCTGCATGCTACTTTCTTAAAAATCCTCTCTCTTCTCCATGTTCCCACAGCACTGAGTACCCCTCTTTCACTCAGATGTAATTATTTAAACAAATATCTCTGCTGCTAGAATTCCAGTCTGGAGCGAAGGACAGTGTCTTATTACTCCATTTTTCCTTTAGACCTTGTTTACTCAATGCTGGCCAACTCAATGATCATATATTACAGGGAAGCCCAGAACAAGTATTCATTTTTTCTGTGGAAAATGGAAAAAAAATAAAGATACTTTCTCGGTGGTTTAGTTTTGCTAAGACTGAAGCTCCCCAGAAAAGATGTAAACTTCAACATCACAATAAAATACAGTGAAAGCTGCGATCTGTCCTCTCAACAATGTAGACTCAGTTCTTCTCTTCTGATAAATGCAGCAGGATCAGAGTATCATAAACTTTTTTGTTTCTACATAGAAAGAACAAAGTCAGAAAGAAAAACCATTTGCTTCTTCATCTCTGTGAAAACAAAGTGTCCCATACACACTTCCCTTCTCCCCTCCTTCTTTCTCCCTGGCCTCTCATCCTGGGACATCTTGACCTACACAGTTGTTACTCCATGGGCCACGGTTACTGGGAGGCACAGTGGCTCCTTAGACATTTTATTTTGTTTTGACTTAGAGATGGGTCCAGGGCGTCTGCTTCTAATTCTGTCTCTAGAAAACATAAGCTACTGTTTCTGCCAAGTTGTAAGTTGAGGAGGTGTTTTTCGTTACCGCATGAAATTACCAATGACAAGGACACATGAGCACACCACTTGCATGAAGACTGGCCCTTCTCAGGGCTAAGGAACAATGTTGTCACTTTCCAGCAGGGTAACAGACGTGCACGGCGTGTGGCACAGCCGCTGGTGTGTTTCAAGCAGGCAGGAGTCCTGAGGCCGATGTGTGGGGAAGGACACGAACATTAAATCATTTAACTCAGACCTTCAACCTTGGCTTTAAGCTCTCTGGCAGTCCACGAGCAGACTTTTTTTTTTCCCGCTACATGCCAAAGTACAGTGCATTCCAAACAAAGAGGTATATGATGCAAAATAAAGCGATTTCTCTCACCTGAGAGGCATCACTATTTGGGAGTGCAGAAGGAGGTCAGAGAAGACGTTAAATGAGAAGTCAAGCACTAGAACTATGCAGTCTACCTCTCAAGTTTTATGCTGTGGCTTAGGAAAAGAGAAGAAAAACTTCTTCTGGAATATCTGGGGAAATGCTGGATCCCCTTAATAATTATATTAGCTAATATTAATAGAACCCTAAATCTTTGCTGAGTTGTGCCAAATGCAACACTTGGATGACCTCATTTAACGCTCACAATGGCCCTATGAGGCAGGCACACATAACTCTCCTTAAAGAAGAGGTAACTGAGGCTGAGATACAGAAGTAACTTTCCCAAGACCACCCAGTTACTAAGGAGCAGAGCTGGATTATGAATGAACCCAGATGGTTGAAAACTCCACAGTCTGTACACGTGGCTTTCTAAACTTAACACTGGTTAGAAAAACAAATATCTGCTGGGTCTCCTAGTCCTTTATCAATAAACAACTATTGTCAGCGAACCCTCACTGAGCACCTATGATGTGTCATGAATGGGGCAGATGAGGGTGCACTCTGAAGAATGAATAATTCTCCAGTAAAGGCTTCATTGGAGCTACAGGTCAAGCAGAGTGAGTGCAGGAAACAGCCTTTCCTAGATCATCTAGAGCCTTGTTGGAAGTGACCTTGGAGAGACACTTCATTGCTGGTTTTCTTCAATCTCGACTCATCTGTTTTGGTTCAAAATCACGGTATCATAAATGTGACTCATCCAGCCCCTCTCCTTACAGATTGATTCAAATCACTTTGCAGTGACCTGCGAATTTCCTAATTCCTCTCCTGGTATGATACCTGATATCCAGAGACAAAAATCATCCTGAATGTTGGAGTGGAATGGGCCTTTTGGAGATCATCTAAGCTCCTCATCTGACAGATGAAGAAAACCAGGCAAAGTGATTTGCTCATGAGCACAGGGCTAGAGGTTGAGCCTGCGAGAATCCAGGTTTTTCCATCTCCTACCTTGCATCCTCCACACTGCATCCCGGATTTGTGACTGTATGTAGGTATGTTGAAAATGGGACTTTTTTTTTTTTGGGGGGGGGATGTTTTTTAAAAATTTTTACAGAGTTCTGTGGCTTACTGTCAATCATCGACCTGAATCTGCCATAGGTATACATATATCCCCCTTCCCGGAGCCTCCCCACGCCCTGTCTCCCTCCCCATCCCACCCCTCCAGGCTGCCACAGAGAAAAAGGGGACTTTTTAATGTATACCAGCTTTGATCGATCTGGACATTTTTTAAAGAAATTAATAGAACCCTAAATCTTTGCTGAGTTGTGCCAAAGGCAACACTTGGATGACCTCATTTAACGCTCACAATGGCCCTATGAGGCAGGCACACATAACTCTCCTTAAAGAAGAGGTAACTGAGGCTGAGATACAGAAGTAACTTTCCCAAGACCACCCAGTTACTAAGGAGCAGAGCTGGATTATGAATGAACCCAGATGGTTGAAAACTCCACAGTCTGTACACGTGGCTTTCTAAACTTAACACTGGTTAGAAAAACAAATATCTGCTGGGTCTCCTAGTCCTTTATCAATAAACAACTATTGTCAGCGAACCCTCACTGAGCACCTATGATGTGTCATGAATGGGGCAGATGAGGGTGCACTCTGAAGAATGAATAATTCTCCAGTAAAGGCTTCATTGGAGCTACAGGTCAAGCAGAGTGAGTGCAGGAAACAGCCTTTCCTAGATCATCTAGAGCCTTGTTGGAAGTGACCTTGGAGAGACACTTCATTGCTGGTTTTCTTCAATCTCGACTCATCTGTTTTGGTTCAAAATCACGGTATCATAAATGTGACTCATCCAGCCCCTCTCCTTACAGATTGATTCAAATCACTTTGCAGTGACCTGCGAATTTCCTAATTCCTCTCCTGGTATGATACCTGATATCCAGAGACAAAAATCATCCTGAATGTTGGAGTGGAATGGGCCTTTTGGAGATCATCTAAGCTCCTCATCTGACAGATGAAGAAAACCAGGCAAAGTGATTTGCTCATGAGCACAGGGCTAGAGGTTGAGCCTGCGAGAATCCAGGTTTTTCCATCTCCTACCTTGCATCCTCCACACTGCATCCCGGATTTGTGACTGTATGTAGGTATGTTGAAAATGGGACTTTTTTTTTTTTGGGGGGGGGATGTTTTTTAAAAATTTTTACAGAGTTCTGTGGCTTACTGTCAATCATCGACCTGAATCTGCCATAGGTATACATATATCCCCCTTCCCGGAGCCTCCCCACGCCCTGTCTCCCTCCCCATCCCACCCCTCCAGGCTGCCACAGAGAAAAAGGGGACTTTTTAATGTATACCAGCTTTGATCGATCTGGACATTTGGTCTTAACTCATACACAGGAATGACATCAAATTTATAAAGGAGAAGAGTCTCACACAAGAAGTCATTTACTGGATGACAAATGAGAATTTGCCATCATAGCAGTCTAGAGTTTCACATCATAAACTTATGTGTGTGTATGCATTCTTTTGCATTCAGTTAAACACACGTAAACATCCGGGATAGAGCCAGGGAGTTCTCTATACTTATTGGTGGTCGTGGTAATTTTTGTCACCAGAGTACTAGAGTACTGGGATCATGGAAAAGGTGGGCTAAAAGCTCCAGACGCCTTCATGAGGGGACAGGAAGAGGAAGAAAACGGCGTTTAAGTCCTATTGTTCAAACAGGACTACGCCTAAAACAGATGTCCTGTTTTAAAGGCCGCTGCAGAAGGAGAGTCCATGGCCTCTCCTGGTTACTCATTCCAGTGCTGAATTGCTCTTCTGCAGCCAGGAAAGTCTACGTCTTTATCTGGCATGCCCCCAACCGTGTTGCACATATGTTAACGATGTTCCTTTCAGAATAATTAAAAACAAAAATATTCTGGTGGGCAAAGAAACTGAGGAAAAGCTATGTGAGGCCAGTTTAAATGGGTTTTCTAAAGACTTGTTAGAATTATATGCTAATAATTCATGAGACTATACAAAACTGACGAGGTGAGCGGGGAGGGCACAGCATGCAATGTTTGCAGAGTTTACTGTTTGGTGGAATAAGATTTGTAAAACCATGGTCTAACCTATGTTGTTGGGAGTTTTCTAAGTTTGGAATTTCCTTTTCTACACATATAGTTATTGTTCTCTGTATATTCGTTCTTTACTAACTGTACTGGAAAAGTTTTAAGTTATCCCTTAGGTTTCCTTTGACTTTAGAGTGTTTAAGGGCAAGGATTTACACTGGTTAAAACAACAGCAAAACCCAAGAGAGAAAGGATTTCTAACTTAAACCAAACAGAAAGGAATCGCTTTAAAGACGAACGCTCTTATACAGACTCTCCTAAGAGCTTCCAGACAGGAAGAAAAAAGTCCCATATCAGCAGTCAGAATGACACTGTTCTGTTCAAGAACAGCACTGGAACCCAGAAAATCAAAAGAGTCGGGTTTTCAAATTTCAGAGAAAAAAAACGATTTCCAACTTAGAATTTTATACTCAGCCAAACCATCACTCAAGAGGAGAATAAAAACATTTTCAGAAATACATAGCCTCAGAAAAAGTCATCTGGGCTTCCCCTGGTGGTCCAGTGGGTAAGGACACCGCCTTGCAGTGCAAGGGGCGCCTGTTTGTTCCCTGGCCTGGGAAGATCCCACATACCGCGGAGAGGCTGGACCAATGGGTCCAATTACCGAGCCAGAGCTCTGACGCGCGTGCACCCAGAGCCTGTGCTCTGCGACGACAGACGCCACCGCAATAGGAGGCCCACAGGAGCCAAAGAACAAAGACAAATGAAAATAGAGAAATGAAAGACCAATAGAAGTGTCCTACCCGCTCCCCTCCCTCCCCACCCCGCCCACTAAAAAGATAAAAAAAAAAAAAAAAGTCATCTGTTTCCTTGGTGTAGACACCAGAACACAAACGAAACATGAGATACAGGAAGCCAAGGATGGGAACCCAGCAGAGAGGTGGAAGGAAGGCCCAGGACAACAGATTCTGAGCAGAACCTGTTCCGAGAGACAGAGAATGCAACAGGGGATGGAGGAGGTGGCTGGGATTCCATGAGCACTGCAATGCCTGATACATGCACATGCCCACTTTGAGGGAGTGCTTGAGGATGAATTAGTGACAGGCATGTAGAAAAGGAACAGCGTGTGAGCCCCAAAATTACTGACTCCAGAAAAACAAATAGCTCTTCAGGTTCAGAGGCAGAACTGCAGCATACTGTCTGGTTCAACCATAGGTAACACTTTCAAAGGTACTGTGATGTCAGCACAGACATCTGATTTCACCTAAAATTATGAATCACCACACTATGAAGTTGGGGGGAAGGAGACGTGTGTGTTTTGGGAAAGAGACTGTGAGGGAAAAGGGCTTGATTCTTATCTGCCGCGGTAGGAAGTCAATGGGTAAGAAACACAATTTAAAAACAGCAGTATAAGCATGTTATTTTAAACATGCAGTAGTGAAAACCAGGAGGAAATGTTTTAAAAAGTTAAAAATCGTTGCCTCTGAGGAGTAGGAACTGGGTATGGACTGAAGATTGTGGTTCTTCTGTAACAGCTTTGTATAACTTAATCTCCGAAACTGTGTGCAAATATTACTTGGATAAAAAGTAAAAATTAAGTATCTTTGAATAGGAATCTTTTCCCATGATTTCACCTAAGAGGGAGGAAATATATTCCTTGCCTGTTTCCCAGTCCTCTGTTTAATAAAAGTAATTATCATACAATAACTTAGAAAAATAGAGACAATTTTAGTGTAGTTTCAAGTAAAATAAATGTAAAATCAGGAACTATCTTTGATACTTGACCAACAGATGATTATTCTTATGACTCAAAGCATTTAAAAAATGCAGCTGTGCTATGCTACGTCACTTTAGTCTGACTTGTTGCGACCCTATGGACTGTAGCCCATCAGGGATTCCCCAGGCAAAATACTGCAGTGGGTTGCCATTTCCTCCTCCAGGGGATCTTCCCTATCAAAGGGTTGAACCAGTGTCTCCTGAATTGGCAGGTGGGTACTTTACCACTGAGCCACCAGGGAAGTCCAATAATTTAATAGTAGCTAACGATTTTTAGGCACTTATTGCTTAACAGCAATATGTAATCATTACATATAGAGGTGGCGGGATTCCAAATGAGAGACAACAAGGGGATGGAGGAGGTGGCTGGGATTCCATGAGCACTGCAATGCCTGATACATGCACATGCCCACTTTGAGGGAGTGCTTGAGGATGAATTAGTGACAGGCATGTAGAAAAGGAACAGCGTGTGAGCCCCAAAATTACTGACTCCAGAAAAACAAATAGCTCTTCAGGTTCAGAGGCAGAACTGCAGCATACTGTCTGGTTCAACCATAGGTAACACTTTCAAAGGTACTGTGATGTCAGCACAGACATCTGATTTCACCTAAAATTATGAATCACCACACTATGAAGTTGGGGGGAAGGAGACGTGTGTGTTTTGGGAAAGAGACTGTGAGGGAAAAGGGCTTGATTCTTATCTGCCGCGGTAGGAAGTCAATGGGTAAGAAACACAATTTAAAAACAGCAGTATAAGCATGTTATTTTAAACATGCAGTAGTGAAAACCAGGAGGAAATGTTTTAAAAAGTTAAAAATCGTTGCCTCTGAGGAGTAGGAACTGGGTATGGACTGAAGATTGTGGTTCTTCTGTAACAGCTTTGTATAACTTAATCTCCGAAACTGTGTGCAAATATTACTTGGATAAAAAGTAAAAATTAAGTATCTTTGAATAGGAATCTTTTCCCATGATTTCACCTAAGAGGGAGGAAATATATTCCTTGCCTGTTTCCCAGTCCTCTGTTTAATAAAAGTAATTATCATACAATAACTTAGAAAAATAGAGACAATTTTAGTGTAGTTTCAAGTAAAATAAATGTAAAATCAGGAACTATCTTTGATACTTGACCAACAGATGATTATTCTTATGACTCAAAGCATTTAAAAAATGCAGCTGTGCTATGCTACGTCACTTTAGTCTGACTTGTTGCGACCCTATGGACTGTAGCCCATCAGGGATTCCCCAGGCAAAATACTGCAGTGGGTTGCCATTTCCTCCTCCAGGGGATCTTCCCTATCAAAGGGTTGAACCAGTGTCTCCTGAATTGGCAGGTGGGTACTTTACCACTGAGCCACCAGGGAAGTCCAATAATTTAATAGTAGCTAACGATTTTTAGGCACTTATTGCTTAACAGCAATATGTAATCATTACATATGTAACCTATAATTTATGTATGATTTATAAATGCACATACAGTAATATAATTGATTATTTTTAATATAACTTACTAATTTTATAAGGATTAAAAATGGATTCTTCCGTGTATCATTCATTTTTTTAAATATAAGAAAATATGCTTTCATTGTGCTGTCAACTTAAACAATATTACAAACCAAATATTGGTGATACTTGGACTGACAGCCTTGGCAGAGGCTGAAAGCATTCTAATACATATCTATATATGCCTATCTCTGTAGCTAGGAGATCTCATAGCAAAATTCCAAATTCAGACCAACAAAGGACCTATCATCAGCCTTAGAGAGGAAATGTTCACTGATGCCTCTGCAAACTTCATTTTTCTCTTGCACAGACCACCTCTTGTCTAGATAGCTTGCTTAATCCAGTCCTGAGAGATCAGGTGACAGAAAAGACGACAGGATCATGCCCTCAACCAGACACCTCAATTCTTCTGCCACCCTAGCTGGAGCTTCAAGTCCTCTTTCTCATCATGGTCAAACTAGTTAAATCCACCTTCACCTTCTGTGAAATCCACCTTCACATGTTTCTAAAAGCAAAGTCACTAAAATCTCACCAGGACTAAGGCAAAATCTGTTGAACAGTTAGTCACTCTGGTGGAGTTGAAATTCTAGCCTTGTCTAGCACAGAAAAGAATGGTGCTTAGGTCAGAAACAAGCAATTGGAATGCTCCCCACCTGTCCAGCTCCCTCTGTGCAGTTTGGTTTGGGTTTTCCACTTACAGAGGAATGAAAATGTAAGACAGGAGACTGAATGGAAAGGAAAAAAAAAAAAAAGAAAGGAATGCTCCAGAAGTTTGTAAATACATAGAAAGGAGGAAGCCACCAAAGATCACCAGAAGACTGCTTCTCCTTATACTGTCCACCTGTCAATCATCGTAAAGGACCTCCTGCAACCAGGAAGAGAGAGTTGGGAGGTGTTCTTAAAGAAAACTTTACTGCTGAAGTACCCCTAATAGCCTGAAATTATCCTGAGAGGGGAAAACTGGCCTTTCTCAGAGTTGTTTAGTCTGGCAAAGAGAGTGATATACTATGCTTCTGTTTACTCTTTTGTTTTCAGTTTGCTGGGCCAAGCACTCTTAATGAGAAGACAATGGTCTTAAGCTAAACAAACTCAAGGAACAAAAGTGTCAAAAGAGACGTAGCCAGATCATTAGTGGTTATGGGGTGAAGTACAGATATTCAGTAGCTACACTTAAAATTTGCTAATGAATATAATACATATATATTACCTTTGTAAAAATTTTGGCCTCTTCTATTGGTCCTTCATTTATTTATTTTCATCCATCTTACTTCTTTGGCCTGTGTGGGCCTCCCATCACAGTGGCCTCTCTGGTTGCAGAGTACTGGTTTTGGGCTTGTAATTGGACACGCCTAGAAAACCCCCCCCAAAAAAAAAACAGAAACTTCATTTCTCTTGCACAGACCACCTCTTGTCTAGATAGCTTGCTTAATCCAGTCCTGAGAGATCAGGTGACAGAAAAGACGACAGGATCATGCCCTCAACCAGACACCTCAATTCTTCTGCCACCCTAGCTGGAGCTTCAAGTCCTCTTTCTCATCATGGTCAAACTAGTTAAATCCACCTTCACCTTCTGTGAAATCCACCTTCACATGTTTCTAAAAGCAAAGTCACTAAAATCTCACCAGGACTAAGGCAAAATCTGTTGAACAGTTAGTCACTCTGGTGGAGTTGAAATTCTAGCCTTGTCTAGCACAGAAAAGAATGGTGCTTAGGTCAGAAACAAGCAATTGGAATGCTCCCCACCTGTCCAGCTCCCTCTGTGCAGTTTGGTTTGGGTTTTCCACTTACAGAGGAATGAAAATGTAAGACAGGAGACTGAAGGGAAAGGAAAAAAAAAAAAAAGAAAGGAATGCTCCAGAAGTTTGTAAATACATAGAAAGGAGGAAGCCACCAAAGATCACCAGAAGACTGCTTCTCCTTATACTGTCCACCTGTCAATCATCGTAAAGGACCTCCTGCAACCAGGAAGAGAGAGTTGGGAGGTGTTCTTAAAGAAAACTTTACTGCTGAAGTACCCCTAATAGCCTGAAATTATCCTGAGAGGGGAAAACTGGCCTTTCTCAGAGTTGTTTAGTCTGGCAAAGAGAGTGATATACTATGCTTCTGTTTACTCTTTTGTTTTCAGTTTGCTGGGCCAAGCACTCTTAATGAGAAGACAATGGTCTTAAGCTAAACAAACTCAAGGAACAAAAGTGTCAAAAGAGACGTAGCCAGATCATTAGTGGTTATGGGGTGAAGTACAGATATTCAGTAGCTACACTTAAAATTTGCTAATGAATATAATACATATATATTACCTTTGTAAAAATTTTGGCCTCTTCTATTGGTCCTTCATTTATTTATTTTCATCCATCTTACTTCTTTGGCCTGTGTGGGCCTCCCATCACAGTGGCCTCTCTGGTTGCAGAGTACTGGTTTTGGGCTTGTAATTGGACACGCCAGTCCAGCTGTTACATGGTGCTCGGGATCTTCCCATGCCAGGGATGGAACCGGTGACCTTTGCATTTCAAGGCAGACTCTTTATCCACTACCACCAGGGAAGCCCTATATGTTATCTTAAAACATATTGCTGGGTTTCTCTGGTGGTCCAGTGGGTAAGGACACCGCCTTGCAGTGTAGGGGGTGCCAGTTCGATCCCAAGTGCTGCGGAGCGGCTGGATCCATGTATCCAACTACTGAGCTGCAGCTCTGGAGCGCATGCACCTGGAGCTGGTGCTCTACAGCGAGAGGGGCCACTGCATTGGGAGGCCCCACAGGCCAAAAGAACAAAGATGGATGAAAATGAATAAATGAAAGACTAACAGAAGTGGCCAAAAATTAAAAAAAACACATACTGCCAGGTCATATTAAAATATTCATTGCAAGCATTTGATACAATTCAACACTCATTCATGAGTTTAAAAAAACCTTTTCACTAGGAAGAACTGGAAACTTCATCAATCTGATAAAGAATAGCTACTAAAAAAACCCCACAAAACCCCTAAAGTAGCCATCATACTTGATAGCGAAATACTTGCTTTCTTTCCAAGATCAGGAATGAGATAAGGATTCTAGTTTATCATCACTTCTATTAAATACTGGAGATTCTATCCAATCCAACAAAAGAAAGAAAAAAAAAGACACAGAATTAGAAAAGTACAAAGAAAATTAACATTACTTACAGATGACATAATAGTGTAACAAAACATTAACCATTACAGTTAATAGGAGAATTTAACAACTTTTACTGAATTGTTCAAGTTTGCTGGGCCAAGCACTCTTAATGAGAAGACAATGGTCTTAAGCTAAACAAACTCAAGGAACAAAAGTGTCAAAAGAGACGTAGCCAGATCATTAGTGGTTATGGGGTGAAGTACAGATATTCAGTAGCTACACTTAAAATTTGCTAATGAATATAATACATATATATTACCTTTGTAAAAATTTTGGCCTCTTCTATTGGTCCTTCATTTATTTATTTTCATCCATCTTACTTCTTTGGCCTGTGTGGGCCTCCCATCACAGTGGCCTCTCTGGTTGCAGAGTACTGGTTTTGGGCTTGTAATTGGACACGCCAGTCCAGCTGTTACATGGTGCTCGGGATCTTCCCATGCCAGGGATGGAACCGGTGACCTTTGCATTTCAAGGCAGACTCTTTATCCACTACCACCAGGGAAGCCCTATATGTTATCTTAAAACATATTGCTGGGTTTCTCTGGTGGTCCAGTGGGTAAGGACACCGCCTTGCAGTGTAGGGGGTGCCAGTTCGATCCCAAGTGCTGCGGAGCGGCTGGATCCATGTATCCAACTACTGAGCTGCAGCTCTGGAGCGCATGCACCTGGAGCTGGTGCTCTACAGCGAGAGGGGCCACTGCATTGGGAGGCCCCACAGGCCAAAAGAACAAAGATGGATGAAAATGAATAAATGAAAGACTAACAGAAGTGGCCAAAAATTAAAAAAAACACATACTGCCAGGTCATATTAAAATATTCATTGCAAGCATTTGATACAATTCAACACTCATTCATGAGTTTAAAAAAACCTTTTCACTAGGAAGAACTGGAAACTTCATCAATCTGATAAAGAATAGCTACTAAAAAAACCCCACAAAACCCCTAAAGTAGCCATCATACTTGATAGCGAAATACTTGCTTTCTTTCCAAGATCAGGAATGAGATAAGGATTCTAGTTTATCATCACTTCTATTAAATACTGGAGATTCTATCCAATCCAACAAAAGAAAGAAAAAAAAAGACACAGAATTAGAAAAGTACAAAGAAAATTAACATTACTTACAGATGACATAATAGTGTAACAAAACATTAACCATTACAGTTAATAGGAGAATTTAACAAAGTTGCTGAATACAAGGTTGATATTCAAAAATCAACTGTAATTCTATAAGCCAACAAAAACCAGAAACTGATATTTTAAAATGATTTTTACAATAGCATCAAACCCATCAAATACCTATGGAAAGAATCTAGCAAAACAGGAATAAGATCTCTACTCTGAAAACTCAAAAATATTACTGGAAAAAGACCTAAATATGTGAATGAAGCAGTACATCATGCTCATAGACTGGAAGAGTCAGTATTAGAAAGCTGTCAGTTCTCCCCACATTTTTCTATATATTCAGAACAAATTGTCTTTTTTTCTTTTTGATTGGAACAATTCCAATCAAAATCATGGCATTTTTTTGTGTGGAAACTGATAGGCTGAGCCTAAAAATTTATGACAGTTTATACTTTACAGGGCTAAGGCTGGATCAGGCGATCCTGAAGAGAAGAAAAATGCTGGGGGACTTCTACTACGAGATATCCGAGCGAGTGACAGTGCTACCATCATGAAAGGCAGCTGTTTGGGGCAAAGATAGAAAAACAGACCAACAGGACAGAAGAGCAAGCCTAAGTCAATGCCACAGATGCATGGTCACCTGGCTTATGAAACATGTCACTGTAGTGTAGCGGGGAAAGATAATCTTTTCAATAAAGAGACTAAGTCAATTGGAAACCTCTATAGAGGAAAAAAAAAAGATTCAACCCCAACTTTAAAACATACACAAAAATCAACTTCATGGGAACTGAAGATCTCAATGTGAAATATTAAACAAAAGAGCATTAATAATAAAAACCAGGACAACACCTTATCAGCCCTGCAGTAGGCAAAGACTGGGCCAACGTTATATAAAAAGCCTTTAAAGAACAATTGGATACACTGGGCTGTACTAGGATGAAAAACTGGGATTAACTGAATGAAAAGGCAACAGAGTGGGGAAGGTATTCTAGTTTATCATCACTTCTATTAAATACTGGAGATTCTATCCAATCCAACAAAAGAAAGAAAAAAAAAGACACAGAATTAGAAAAGTACAAAGAAAATTAACATTACTTACAGATGACATAATAGTGTAACAAAACATTAACCATTACAGTTAATAGGAGAATTTAACAAAGTTGCTGAATACAAGGTTGATATTCAAAAATCAACTGTAATTCTATAAGCCAACAAAAACCAGAAACTGATATTTTAAAATGATTTTTACAATAGCATCAAACCCATCAAATACCTATGGAAAGAATCTAGCAAAACAGGAATAAGATCTCTACTCTGAAAACTCAAAAATATTACTGGAAAAAGACCTAAATATGTGAATGAAGCAGTACATCATGCTCATAGACTGGAAGAGTCAGTATTAGAAAGCTGTCAGTTCTCCCCACATTTTTCTATATATTCAGAACAAATTGTCTTTTTTTCTTTTTGATTGGAACAATTCCAATCAAAATCATGGCATTTTTTTGTGTGGAAACTGATAGGCTGAGCCTAAAAATTTATGACAGTTTATACTTTACAGGGCTAAGGCTGGATCAGGCGATCCTGAAGAGAAGAAAAATGCTGGGGGACTTCTACTACGAGATATCCGAGCGAGTGACAGTGCTACCATCATGAAAGGCAGCTGTTTGGGGCAAAGATAGAAAAACAGACCAACAGGACAGAAGAGCAAGCCTAAGTCAATGCCACAGATGCATGGTCACCTGGCTTATGAAACATGTCACTGTAGTGTAGCGGGGAAAGATAATCTTTTCAATAAAGAGACTAAGTCAATTGGAAACCTCTATAGAGGAAAAAAAAAAGATTCAACCCCAACTTTAAAACATACACAAAAATCAACTTCATGGGAACTGAAGATCTCAATGTGAAATATTAAACAAAAGAGCATTAATAATAAAAACCAGGACAACACCTTATCAGCCCTGCAGTAGGCAAAGACTGGGCCAACGTTATATAAAAAGCCTTTAAAGAACAATTGGATACACTGGGCTGTACTAGGATGAAAAACTGGGATTAACTGAATGAAAAGGCAACAGAGTGGGGGAAGGTGTTTGGTGATACAGGTATCTAACAAAGGTAAGCTTTAAAACTTATATCTAGGGCTTCCCCTGGTGGTCCAGTGGGTAAGGACATCGCCTTGCAGTGCAAGGGGCGTCGGTTCAATCCCTGGCCTGGGAAGATCCCACGTGCTGCGGAGCGGCTGGACCAATGTGTCCAATTACCGAGCCAGAGCTCTGGAGAGCCTGCGCCCAGAGCCAATGCTCTGCAACGACAGACACCACCGCGATGGGAGGCCCACAGGAGCCAAAGAAAAAAGATGGATGAAAATAGAGAAATGAAAAACCAATAGCAGTGGCCCGCCCGCTCCCCTCACTCCCCAACCTGACCCCCGCCCAAAATAAATAAATAAATAAATCTTTAAAAAAAAAAAAAAAACAACTTACATATCTAGGGATTCCATGGTGGTCCAGTGGGCAGAGAGTCCGCCTTGCAGTTTAAGGGGCACCAGTTCGATCCCTGGCCCGGGAAGATCCCATGTGCTGTGGAGCGGCTGGACTAGTGTGTCCAATTACCGAGCCAGAGCTCTGGAGAGCCTGCGCCCAGAGCCAATGCTCTGCAACGACAGACACCACCGCGATGGGAGGCCCACAGGAGCCAAAGAAAAAAGATGGATGAAAATAGAGAAATGAAAAACCAATAGCAGTGGCCCGCCCGCTCCCCTCACTCCCCAACCTGACCCCCGCCCAAAATAAATAAATAAATAAATCTTTAAAAAAAAAAAAAAAAAAAAACTTACATATCTAGGGATTCCATGGTGGTCCAGTGGGCAGAGTCCGCCTTGCAGTTTAAGGGGCACCAGTTCGATCCCTGGCCCGGGAAGATCCCATGTGCTGTGGAGCGGCTGGACTAGTGTGTCCAATTACGAGTCAGCACAATGGAGCGCATGCGCCCAGAGCTGGTGCTCTGCAGTGAGAAAGGCCACTGCAACGGAAGGCCCATACAGGCCAAAGAATAACGATGGATGAAAATAAATAAGTAAACAAACAATAAAAGAGGCCAATATTTAAAAGAAAAACAAAAAACCTGTATCTACAGTACTTGATACATAAATTGTCAAGACTTCATTAGGTACTTTTCAAAAAAAAGAAAGTGAAATGGACAACACATATTTTAAAAAGTGCTTAACTCTGTAGTCATCAGAAAAAGGGAAATAAAAATTACAAGATGATACCACCACACACTCACCAGAGTGATAAAATGAAAAAGATAGAATATACCAGGAACCAGTAAAGATGTGGAGTGAATGGGACATCGCCACTGCCAGTGGGAAGCAGATACCTGGACAGTCATGTTCACAACCGCCTGGGAGTGTCTCAAGGCTGAACACATTCTATGAGCCAAGCATGCATCTCACAAAACATGTACACTTGTTCACTGACTGACCGATACAGCAATGGTGCTCATGGCTGTACTATCTGCAATGCTGGAGACCACCCGAATGCCCATCATCGGTAGGGTATACACATATGTTGTGATATACTGGCATAACAAAATATCATAGAGTAACTGATGGCAATTATAACAATAATGTGATTAATCTAACAAATACTGAACAAAAGAATCTAGATACAACAGAGCAAACCATGTGTGATTCCACTTATGAAATTCAAAAACAGGCAAAACGAACCTATGGGTTAGAAATTAGACTAATCAGACAGCTTCTGGGATGCTGGCATTGAATTATTCTTCATCTGAGTGCAAATTACACAGGTTCATTTGTGAAATGATTTATGCATTTTCTGTAACAAAAAGGTTAAATAAGAGAGATATTCCATAAGGGTCCAGGGAGTTGTGCTTGATAGAAAGAAATAGGCAATCTAACAACAGAGGCCAACAAAAACTCTTCTATTTATATCAAACCGATGCGTGTGGAATTTCCACGGCACTCATGTTGAGTTTTCCTATTCAGAAGTCATAAAATAGTACTGAAATGAGTCTTAACAAAGTACCTATTTTTTAAAACAGGCTTAGTTGTATAATAAATGCTAGATACATATTCAACCAAGGTTCTCAAATCAGTATACACAAGGTAGGTAAAAATTCAAAAGGGTGTACATTTCATCCTAAGAAGTATTAGAAGGTATGTCCTTGCTTTAGATATGTTTGGCCTATTCTGTTGTATAAAGACCATTTATTTTTCCTAATTTTAATTTCAATAATGCAAGAAATCTTTGGGTTTCCCTGGTGGTACAGTGGGTAAGGACACCGTCTTGCAGTGCAATGGATGCCAGTTCGATCCCTGGCCTGGGCAGATCCCAAGTGCTGCGGAGTGGCTGTACCCATGTGTCCAACTACCGAGCTGGAGTTCTGGAGCGCATGTGCCCAGAGCCGGTGCTCTGCAGCGACAGAGGCCACTGCAGTGGGAGGCCCACACAGGCCAAAGAACAAATATGGATGAAACTAGATAAATGAAAGACCAATAGAAATGGCCAGAAAAAAAAAAAAACCCAAACCCCGAAAAACCTAATGCTTGCATCAGGGGTCCTGTGTCTGGAAAGTTCATGTGCTTCAACCTGTTGAGTTGTCTTTCACTGACTGACCGATACAGCAATGGTGCTCATGGCTGTACTATCTGCAATGTTGCCCATCATCGGTAGGGTATACACATATGTTGTGATATACTGGCATAACAAAATATCATAGAGTAACTGATGGCAATTATAACAATAATGTGATTAATCTAACAAATACTGAACAAAAGAATCTAGATACAACAGAGCAAACCATGTGTGATTCCACTTATGAAATTCAAAAACAGGCAAAACGAACCTATGGGTTAGAAATTAGACTAATCAGACAGCTTCTGGGATGCTGGCATTGAATTATTCTTCATCTGAGTGCAAATTACACAGGTTCATTTGTGAAATGATTTATGCATTTTCTGTAACAAAAAGGTTAAATAAGAGAGATATTCCATAAGGGTCCAGGGAGTTGTGCTTGATAGAAAGAAATAGGCAATCTAACAACAGAGGCCAACAAAAACTCTTCTATTTATATCAAACCGATGCGTGTGGAATTTCCACGGCACTCATGTTGAGTTTTCCTATTCAGAAGTCATAAAATAGTACTGAAATGAGTCTTAACAAAGTACCTATTTTTTAAAACAGGCTTAGTTGTATAATAAATGCTAGATACATATTCAACCAAGGTTCTCAAATCAGTATACACAAGGTAGGTAAAAATTCAAAAGGGTGTACATTTCATCCTAAGAAGTATTAGAAGGTATGTCCTTGCTTTAGATATGTTTGGCCTATTCTGTTGTATAAAGACCATTTATTTTTCCTAATTTTAATTTCAATAATGCAAGAAATCTTTGGGTTTCCCTGGTGGTACAGTGGGTAAGGACACCGTCTTGCAGTGCAATGGATGCCAGTTCGATCCCTGGCCTGGGCAGATCCCAAGTGCTGCGGAGTGGCTGTACCCATGTGTCCAACTACCGAGCTGGAGTTCTGGAGCGCATGTGCCCAGAGCCGGTGCTCTGCAGCGACAGAGGCCACTGCAGTGGGAGGCCCACACAGGCCAAAGAACAAATATGGATGAAAATAGATAAATGAAAGACCAATAGAAATGGCCAGAAAAAAAAAAAAACCCAAACCCCGAAAAACCTAATGCTTGCATCAGGGGTCCTGTGTCTGGAAAGTTCATGTGCTTCAACCTGTTGAGTTGTCTTTTGAGAGATTCCTTTTAGGTGAAATAAATCAGGTTAAATTCAAGTTACCAGTTTTATGTTAATTATTTGACCCCTTCTTTTTGTATCAATGATCTCTTTTGTAACCTTACTTCTTACATGAGCCATTGTATTTTACTATGGTTTTTTCCTTTCCCAAATTTTACCTTGTTTAACTTTTTTTAGGCAATTTTTCTTTCTCAATATCTTAAACTCAGCACATGCTGGATCAGTAATACAAAATCGAAACCAGCTCAAATCAAGACAACCAATGACCTAAAACCACATGCAGGGTATTTTTCATCATATTTACATTATGATGTAGTTCTTGACCTTGAGAAGTTACCAGGGTGAAAGATGTTTGGTAACAGAATAAAGTACAGAGACAATGACAGAGACTTGTATACTCTGATATAATCAGGGCTATCTTCATAGTAGTGACCGGCTTTGAATTATGAGGTCTCAGTGGAATGACGAGGATTGGATTATTCCTGATAAAGATAATCCAGGGAAAAGATACATGACTCCATAATACAGCATGGCCCTTCTATGACCACCAGGTTTACTTAAGCAATAACAACAAAATGAATATAACACCAGAGAGGATTAGATTTCATGTTGGACAGACATGCAAATTGTATTGGTTTCTCTTGGGTCAGTTGTTTGTACCTTGTGATTGACTAGAGGTGTGGTTGTATCAACAATGCAAGAAATCTTTGGGTTTCCCTGGTGGTACAGTGGGTAAGGACACCGTCTTGCAGTGCAAGGGATGCCAGTTCGATCCCTGGCCTGGGCAGATCCCAAGTGCTGCGGAGTGGCTGTACCCATGTGTCCAACTACCGAGCTGGAGTTCTGGAGCGCATGTGCCCAGAGCCGGTGCTCTGCAGCGACAGAGGCCACTGCAGTGGGAGGCCCACACAGGCCAAAGAACAAATATGGATGAAACTAGATAAATGAAAGACCAATAGAAATGGCCAGAAAAAAAAAAAAACCCAAACCCCGAAAAACCTAATGCTTGCATCAGGGGTCCTGTGTCTGGAAAGTTCATGTGCTTCAACCTGTTGAGTTGTCTTTTGAGAGATTCCTTTTAGGTGAAATAAATCAGGTTAAATTCAAGCTACCAGTTTTATGTTAATTATTTGACCCCTTCTTTTTGTATCAATGATCTCTTTTGTAACCTTACTTCTTACATGAGCCATTGTATTTTACTATGGTTTCTTCCTTTCCCAAATTTTACCTTGTTTAACTTTTTTTAGGCAATTTTTCTTTCTCAATATCTTAAACTCAGCACATGCTGGATCAGTAATACAAAATCGAAACCAGCTCAAATCAAGACAACCAATGACCTAAAACCACATGCAGGGTATTTTTCATCATATTTACATTATGATGTAGTTCTTGACCTTGAGAAGTTACCAGGGTGAAAGATGTTTGGTAACAGAATAAAGTACAGAGACAATGACAGAGACTTGTATACTCTGATATAATCAGGGCTATCTTCATAGTAGTGACCGGCTTTGAATTATGAGGTCTCAGTGGAATGACGAGGATTGGATTATTCCTGATAAAGATAATCCAGGGAAAAGATACATGACTCCATAATACAGCATGGCCCTTCTATGACCACCAGGTTTACTTAAGCAATAACAACAAAATGAATATAACACCAGAGAGGATTAGATTTCATGTTGGACAGACATGCAAATTGTATTGGTTTCTCTTGGGTCAGTTGTTTGTACCTTGTGATTGACTAGAGGTGTGGTTGTATCAACAGCAGAGAGATTCTTTGTAAATGGCAAAGATTTCTATGGAAACCTGGCCATAAATAGGTCAAAGGCACATACACCTTTGCATCTGATTAGATCCCCCTCGAGAAGGAAATGGCAACCCACTCCAGTATTATTGTCTGGGAAATCCCATGGACAGAGGAGTCTGGTGGGTTACAGTCCATGTGTCTCAAAGAATTGGACACAATTTATTGACTTAAAACAGGCAAACTTCCCAGTCTACATAATAGGTCTTTAATTTTTTTTTTTTAAGATTTATTTATTTATTTATTTTGGTGGGGGTAGGGTGGGGAGGGAGGGGAGCAGGCAGGCCACTTTTACTGGTCTTTCATTTGTCCATTTTCATCCATCTTTGTTCTCTGGCCCGTGTGGGCCTCCCATCGTGGTGGCATCTGTTGTCGCAGAGCACCGGCTCTGGGCGCATGCGCTCCAGAGCTCCGGCTCGGTGATTGGACCCATCGGTCCAGCCGCTCCGCGGCACATGGGATCTTCCCAGGCCAGGGCTCGACCAAGCGCCCCTTGCACTGCAAGGCGGTGTCCTTACCCACTGGACTACCAGGGAAGCCCTTTAATTTTTAATAATAAAGTAAAGGTAGGGTTTTAGGCAAAGTATAAGACAACGGTAAAATAACATCCAATTGTCTGACATTAAAAATACATAACTGCTAATCCAAAATAAAAGAATAAGAAAAATGAATATTTAACTTTCTCCAAGAGAAGGGGGCCATTGTGTTCATACGTCTGGAACACATAAAGTAGGTCAGAACTCGTGTTACTAAGTTTTACCATTAGCTCTTTGCCAAAACCAGAAATTGAACCTTGATTTTTCCTCTAGAACTAACATTAAATATCTATCAGATAATATCTAGATACTCTGAAAATGCTAAGGAGAAGACTGGAGGAAAGTAAAAAATGAGTCTGATTTAATTAACTATGGAACTAGAAAACTTTTGGTAGCATGGATAATGTAAGCCTCTATTATCCCCAAGTGGTAACTTCCATTTTAAAGGTGGGGGTACAGAAATAACATCTGCTGGACACTAATGACATTCCCAGGAGCTGCTCCAAGGGCCTTTAGATACGGAATATGAGTTACTTAACCAAGTAAGGTACTTTTTTCTGCTAGCAAAGAAGCCTCCTGAAGTTCAGATGAATACTGGAAGTATCAAAAGGTAGACAGACTTGGAAAATAAGCCAGGTATTTGGATAATTTACAAACTTGTCACATTTACCCTAACATTCAAATGATATTCAACTAATGATATTCAAATTAGCACATACACCATACGGTTTGTTCATAGTGGCATCAGTTTAAGAATATTATTCAGGGCTTCCCTGGTGGTCCAGTGGGTAAAGAGTCACTGGTTCGATCCCTGGCCCAGGAGGACAGCACGTGCTGTGGAGTGGCTGGACCGGTGTGTCCAATCATGAGCCAGCACTCTGGAGTTCATGCAGCCAGAGCCAGTGTTCTGCAAGGAGAGAGGCCTCTGCAATGGGAGGTCCACACAGGCCAAAGAATAAAAGATGGAAGAAAATTAATATAAAACTAAAAGAGGCATGATGGGGAAAAAAAAAAGAATATTATTCCGCACACACTAAACTTTCATTTTTTACAAACTAAATAGATTCCAGTGCCTGACCTCAGAAAAGTACTGCAGATCAGCATGGTCTTAGTAAGTCAACAAGAACTTACTAGATACTATTATGTCTTAGACACTGGTGGAATAAAGGAAAGAATAAAACTTGGACTTTATCTCAGTGACCATATAATTTGACTTAGGGGATATATAAAACAGAAAATAGTATCAGGAAGTTTTCAATTTAGGGTTAAATACTGTGATACCGACCAAAAATGCTGGAGGGTTTTACTCTTTCATAGAACAAGTGTTACTGAGCCCCATTATTCACCAGGTATACTCTAAGCTATTGGGATGTATCAGTGGAAGAACAAACTAGATAAAGATCCCTGGCTTCATGGGGTTAATGTGCTGGTGGGATAAAGCGGACAATAAACAATATGGAGGAGGACATAAATTATATTCGAGGCTAGAGGATGAGGAATGCTTTAGACATGAGAAAATGTAGAGTGGGGGAGGGGAAGGGTTGTGGGGAAGACAGATTTTCAGGGGGTTAAGGCAGTCCTCACTTACAGATAAGAGTTGAGCAGAGATTAGAAGGAGCTGAGAATCAGCCAAAGTGTCACAGGAAGAGGGTTCCAGGAAGACACGAGTGCCAGCGGGAAAGCACTAAGGCAGGAGCATGTGGAACATGGGAGGAAGAGTGAGGAGGGCAGCGTGGCTACAGAGAGGGGTGGAGCGCAGACACGGAGGGGAGGAGGGCTGTTGAAGACCGTGGGGGAGGGGTGTGGGGCTTAGGTTTTAAGAGATGGGGAGTCACTGCAGGGTATTAAGCACAGGGACACTTCCATTTTAACATGATTCACTTTAACGAGACTTCCATTTTAATCTGATTCCTCTGGGTTGAGGGATCTGCATCTGCTGGGGGCTGAGGCAGGAACTGGGACAGCCTTCCAGGCGAGGGACAGCGGTTGGGCTGGATCAGGGTGGGGGTGGGGAAAAGACACAGGGTCCTTTAGGGGAGAGGCAAAGCGATGAACAGTAACGTGTTCAGAGTGTTTCATGGGGAAGATGTTACCTGAGCCTGACCTTGACGAACAGAGGGGACTGGAAAAGGTGGACGGATCAGGAGAAGGCATTCCAAGACATGGCTTAGTTTTGGAGGCAAGAGTGAGCATGGCCTTGTTCTTGCGGCAATGACGTTAGTCTAATTAGATCAAGGCAGGACAGCCTCTGGGGCTGGAAGGAAATAAGGTACATAGGGTGGAACCAGATTACAAAGACCTCAAAAAGCCAGTGTTTCCACTGTAGATGCTCAATATGTATGAGAAAACGGGTAATAAAGACAGGCTTTTAGGATCACTCATCTGGCAGACTGGATTGGCTGGCTGACAGTTTCTCATTTAGAAGGTCAGCTATAAGGCTGTACGGAGATCCTGGCAGCAGGTAATGAGGATAAATCTCCCGTAGGTAATTCACAGTTGCTGTTTTAAATCTACTTTGTAATGCAAACCATTTGCTATGTGTGGGAACCTCAACCTTGTTGTTTTAATGTGCTGGTGGGATAAAGCGGACAATAAACAATATGGAGGAGGACATAAATTATATTCGAGGCTAGAGGATGAGGAATGCTTTAGACATGAGAAAATGTAGAGTGGGGGAGGGGAAGGGTTGTGGGGAAGACAGATTTTCAGGGGGTTAAGGCAGTCCTCACTTACAGATAAGAGTTGAGCAGAGATTAGAAGGAGCTGAGAATCAGCCAAAGTGTCACAGGAAGAGGGTTCCAGGAAGACACGAGTGCCAGTGGGAAAGCACTAAGGCAGGAGCATGTGGAACATGGGAGGAAGAGTGAGGAGGGCAGCGTGGCTACAGAGAGGGGTGGAGCGCAGACACGGAGGGGAGGAGGGCTGTTGAAGACCGTGGGGGAGGGGTGTGGGGCTTAGGTTTTAAGAGATGGGGAGTCACTGCAGGGTATTAAGCACAGGGACACTTCCATTTTAACATGATTCACTTTAACGAGACTTCCATTTTAATCTGATTCCTCTGGGTTGAGGGATCTGCATCTGCTGGGGGCTGAGGCAGGAACTGGGACAGCCTTCCAGGCGAGGGACAGCGGTTGGGCTGGATCAGGGTGGGGGTGGGGAAAAGACACAGGGTCCTTTAGGGGAGAGGCAAAGCGATGAACAGTAACGTGTTCAGAGTGTTTCATGGGGAAGATGTTACCTGAGCCTGACCTTGACGAACAGAGGGGACTGGAAAAGGTGGACGGATCAGGAGAAGGCATTCCAAGACATGGCTTAGTTTTGGAGGCAAGAGTGAGCATGGCCTTGTTCTTGCGGCAATGACGTTAGTCTAATTAGATCAAGGCAGGACAGCCTCTGGGGCTGGAAGGAAATAAGGTACATAGGGTGGAACCAGATTACAAAGACCTCAAAAAGCCAGTGTTTCCACTGTAGATGCTCAATATGTATGAGAAAACGGGTAATAAAGACAGGCTTTTAGGATCACTCATCTGGCAGACTGGATTGGCTGGCTGACAGTTTCTCATTTAGAAGGTCAGCTATAAGGCTGTACGGAGATCCTGGCAGCAGGTAATGAGGGATAAATCTCCCGTAGGTAATTCACAGTTGCTGTTTTAAATCTACTTTGTAATGCAAACCATTTGCTATGTGTGGGAACCTCAACCTTGTGTTGGCAATCCCTTTCTCAAATAAAAATTATGTGGGGCTAAAAAACTGTGCACTCAGGCAGTCACATGATTGAGTCCCAGGCTGTAAGAATTGAAGGTGGACACAAGACATTTTCTGGACAACTTTCTAAATCCTAATATAAGGGTGTCCAAGGGAAGCTAAAATAACAGAAACTCTGAGTCTGTTCTGTTGATCTAATATAACTAGTAAGAAATTTGCTTCGGTCAGATTTCCTTACAAAGAGCTATGATGATTTCAGAATCTTCCCCAGCTTATCTTACTCAAATCTTAAGTGAGAATGCTGATAAAAGTGATAATCTAGGACAACCTCTATCAGAGGTATATAAAAATGGTTTTTTGTTGAATGACCCATGTTTTACATGGCAATTAACCGTTTATATGGAGAGTTGCTGGCAGGTAGCTTTCAAGACAAGTCGTATTCCTTAGGCCTTGCCTGCGGAAAATAAAAATTTTAAAAGTACTGTGTTTTCTTGTAAGCATTTAACATAAATGACAGTTATTTGGAATGTACCCTATAATTCATAATTTTGGGGTAAAAGACAAAAGAAATGACAGTTTTCAGAAACTTAGTAAGGAGATTAGCTACCCTATCTACTAAGTCCTAATGATCAGAAAAGAGATTTTAACAGGTAAGTCAGAAATAAATGGTAAAACCAGAGCTATAGAAGATCCCCAGGGGAAGGAAATGGTAACCCTCTCCAGCATTCCTGCCTGGAGGATCCAATGGACAGAGGAGCCTGGTGGGGTACAGTCCATGGGGCTGCAAAGGGTCGGACACGACTGAGCAAATGAACACATACTAAGAAAACATTGTTACGGACAATAGTGAAATTCAGGAAAAAGGCCCTGAACGGTTATTACTTGTGAGATTGTGAAATCTGCAGGTGTCAATGACCTAAGTCTTTATCATATAGAGAACATTATAATCTAAGACAATTTTTCAATGTCTCTGAGAAGAAAACATACAATCATCACTCTCAATTTGGCACAAAGAATGACTTAACTTTGGGAAATTCAATCTCTTCATAGACAAATGTTAATAAAACTGGGGGGTAGTCCCCATATTTTTTTTAAAATCAGACATGATGATGCTTTTTTAAAGGTCTAATCATTTCCTAATCAAAACATCCATGAGAGATTATTCAGAGGCTTCATCTCACTCAAAACTGCCACTTATTTTGAGGCATAAGGAACTCTGCAGGCTTTCCCCACCCATATTCTTGAAAACACTTAAAATTTAAGATATTATATGTCTTTTGTTCTTTCTACAAGTGATTAACGCTACAAGCCCAGGACAAAAACCTCTATAGAGGGTGGTCGATGTGTTTTTGCAACAACTGTGTCACCTGATCCTCACGACAACCCTGTATTTTCTGCTAAGATATGTGCAGAGGGCAGAGACGGGGATTTGCTGAAATTCACACGGAAAGCATGTGGCCAAGACAAATTCAGGAGTTCCATTTCCTGACACCAGGTGTGTCCTTTAGAACTTCTGGAAAGGTGAGGATTTGGCTTGGTCCTCGAATGCTTCCAAGGACACAGCTGCCTGGAGCCATGCGGCCACAGTTTTAAACCTCTCTTAGTAGAAACGGCAGCCATCAATCATGCACCCCTCTCTCAGGAGAGACTCTTATTTCAAAGAATCATCTATTGCAGCAATGGTCATGTCTCTAAGGCACACTTTCATTGCTCAATCGGTTGCAAAGGACAAGCGTGTCATCATCTTTCACTGCTGGGTTGCAACAACTTAAAATTAAAGAATTCACGCAGGACTATGTCTGGCACTAAAAGCACGAGGCCGACTCAGCTTCAGTTTATGGAAGCTTCCCTTCGAGCTCGCCAGTTTCTCCAGTGGAAAGGGTTTCACAGCCAGCCCAGGGTTACTTGGGGTTCCTTGAAAAGCTCATGATGAAAACAGAAAGGGAAATAAGATAAACGGAATCAGGGTGATAATGAAGCCGAGGAAAACATGCTGAAGTCCCCTATGGGCACAGAGGCTCCACAGAGTAGAAGTTTCTAAGTCTCATAAATGGGGCCAATATGGCCGAATATCTGGATCATTCATACTCAATGAGCCACTCTATCATCAACAGCAGCACCAAGATCCTTGCAACACCCCTGTTTTTCTTTGCCTGTGATGAGGAAGAGGAGAACCCAGATGAATTCCTGTATCAAGGCCAAGTACCTAATCTCTACAGTGTTTCATCTCTGCTGGCCTCGATTAGCTAATGATGACCACGTTCCCAATTTATGCTCAGGTTTGTTTATCTGTTGTGGCAACGGTGGAGTATTAAATGGTCACCTACAAAATACAACAGAAGTGAATGTCCACAGGTTTTTGCCCTTGAAGATTACATACTTTCGACAGGAAAACAGTATCTATGAATAAGGAGCAATCAGAGGCCGCTTAATATGAAAGTTAAATGACTGGTACAATATATAACTTCTTAACTGCTAATAAAGTCTATTTTGTACCAAGTTAATTAAGAAGAAAAGTACTGGGTTGTTCTTTTTTTTTAATTTTGGCCTCTTTTATTGGTTTTTCCTTTATTTATTTTCATCCATCTTTATTCTTCGGCCTGTGTGGGCCTCCCATTGCAGTGGCCTCTGTCACTGCAGAGCACTGGCTCTGGGTGCACGCGCTCCAGAGCACTGGCTTGCATTTGGACACACTGGTCCAGCCGCTCCACGTGGGACCTTCCCGGGCCAGGAATCGAACCTGTGCCCCTTGCACTGCAAGGTGGACTCTTTACCCACCGGACCACCAGGGAAGCCCTGGGTTATTCTTTTGAAGGGAATTTGCGACAAAAACAAGCGTGTCATCATCTTTCACTGCTGGGTTGCAACAACTTAAAATTAGAGAATTCACGCAGGACTATGTCTGGCACTAAAAGCACGAGGCCGACTCAGCTTCAGTTTATGGAAGCTTCCCTTCGAGCTCGCCAGTTTCTCCAGTGGAAAGGGTTTCACAGCCAGCCCAGGGTTACTTGGGGTTCCTTGAAAAGCTCATGATGAAAACAGAAAGGGAAATAAGATAAACGGAATCAGGGTGATAATGAAGCCGAGGAAAACATGCTGAAGTCCCCTATGGGCACAGAGGCTCCACAGAGTAGAAGTTTCTAAGTCTCATAAATGGGGCCAATATGGCCGAATATCTGGATCATTCATACTCAATGAGCCACTCTATCATCAACAGCAGCACCAAGATCCTTGCAACACCCCTGTTTTTCTTTGCCTGTGATGAGGAAGAGGAGAACCCAGATGAATTCCTGTATCAAGGCCAAGTACCTAATCTCTACAGTGTTTCATCTCTGCTGGCCTCGATTAGCTAATGATGACCACGTTCCCAATTTATGCTCAGGTTTGTTTATCTGTTGTGGCAACGGTGGAGTATTAAATGGTCACCTACAAAATACAACAGAAGTGAATGTCCACAGGTTTTTGCCCTTGAAGATTACATACTTTCGACAGGAAAACAGTATCTATGAATAAGGAGCAATCAGAGGCCGCTTAATATGAAAGTTAAATGACTGGTACAATATATAACTTCTTAACTGCTAATAAAGTCTATTTTGTACCAAGTTAATTAAGAAGAAAAGTACTGGGTTGTTCTTTTTTTTTAATTTTGGCCTCTTTTATTGGTTTTTCCTTTATTTATTTTCATCCATCTTTATTCTTCGGCCTGTGTGGGCCTCCCATTGCAGTGGCCTCTGTCACTGCAGAGCACTGGCTCTGGGTGCACGCGCTCCAGAGCACTGGCTTGCATTTGGACACACTGGTCCAGCCGCTCCACGTGGGACCTTCCCGGGCCAGGAATCGAACCTGTGCCCCTTGCACTGCAAGGTGGACTCTTTACCCACCGGACCACCAGGGAAGCCCTGGGTTATTCTTTTGAAGGGAATTTGAGACACAAAAAAATTAAATCAAGGGCATGAAAATAAAGAGGTTAGTACTGAATGAAAACGAACTCAAAACCCATAACTATCCCTTACCATAGACAGTATTTGCCTGAGTTAACCTAAAGTACTTGTTGTCCTGCATTCTGGACATACTCTTTTCAAACAGACAAAACCGTCAAATTTTGACTCAAGAATTATCTCACAGCATAGTTTGGACATTCTGCCCTCATGCAGGTTAAATTAGCAACTGGAGAAAGATAACAGTACTTTCTATGGCTTGTAGAAAAACAGAATAACATAGTTTCATATGAGGAGATTAAACTCCTATTTAAGGGACTCAGAAATATATATTGCATGCAACTGTCATAATAAAATGAAATGGTATTTCAGGAATTTTCTTCTTAATTGGTCAATGTTTTAAAAATCTGTGATTGATATGTTCAAACTTCAGACTTCCAGAGAAATTAAAACATCAAAATGGAAAGTCATCCATTTCAATAATTAAGCAACTTAATTCTTAATGCTCTAGCATTTATACTGGAAAATGTGAATCAGACTAACAATCAATTTTCATATGGCATCTACAAGAAGAAAAATATAGAAACATAGAAATCAATACGACACAGCACAAAAAAGCAGTAGCTGTGCTAAAACGATCCAGCAGAAGGAGCTGTAGAAATAAAGAACTTACATTTTGCAACAGCCAAGAAAGAAATGCTGAAAATGAGGTACCTAATTGAATCTTTCACACCCGAGTAAGGGTAATGATAATTTACTTAACTTGTAATAGGCAATTAGGGGCCTCATTTTCCTTATGTGTAAAATGAGATGCTTAGAAGAGGCCTTCCGCAAGGTCCCCACACGATACTACAAAGCATGAGGCACTCCTCTTTGGACTCTAAAAAACACAAAGAATACAACTTGTTCCTAAACCCTGGACAGTTACAATTCTTTGAGAGAGAGAGAGACAGAGAGACAGAATGTCCATGCAAGTGTCTAAATTTCAAAGTAGAGCAAAAATATACTGAGAGCACTTTAAGATGTGTAAATGCTGCCTTGAGACATACATAACATACAACACTAACAGGAAGATAGGCCTTCTAGAACGACCTTAGGCATTCAGGTAAAACATGTGTAAACCCAGGAAATACTGGGTTACCCAAAATGTTCGTTCACATTTTTCATAACATTGAATGAATCTTCTGGCTACCCCTATAAAAACAAGTAGAATTTCTTTAGATATTAATATACCTTGAACGCTTAACTTCAGGACATAAGAGTCATGCATGAGAAAAAAATGTCTGAATTAATTTAGTCCTTTTTTTTTGGAAAGCTCTGAATATGCTTTAAGTGAATGCAACACCAACAAGCTAAGCATCAAAATACTGACCTATATACATCAGAGGAAGAGAACAGACACCACTTGGAAAACAAGCCTCAGAACAATTCCCCCCCTCCATGATGCCCAGAATATATCAACGGCCAAATCTGGAGTTGACTTTACCTTGTGAGGTGCTTGCAGATCCTGTTTCAGTGAAGGGATCGCTCTCTGGGTCAATAAGAGAATCTCCCAGGGTTTCACCCATGACAGCATGGAATAGGGATTTGCCGTGACTTCCACTGATATGCAGTCTATTTCTTGCAAAAGGCCAATCCATTCAAAGAAAATGATGTGTGGCAGTAAAACTTGGGTATGCAACAATGAGTCAAGACACCCATTTCCAAATATTTGGGGGAGGTGGGAATAAACTCACAAAGGACCAGGCCTGAACTAGCTGGCACCCTCCTGTTAGGGACCAGCTGTGACACAGTGTTGTGTCATAACGCTGTTCACTGCTTTGGCAAGAACTGGTACATTACAAGGAAAACATTGCCACACTGTCTCGCCAGTGATCCTCACGTCTTGTGAGGGGCGGGGGCAGGATACTACTTAGAACTCTCAGAGTCTCAAAGACATTGTTCAACGTTCGATTACTTCTTTGCTTCTTTTTTTTTAGAGTTTTGTTGTTTACAGATATGCATGTTCCCAGATTAGTCATATGTATATCCCTGGCCCCCTCCCTCCTCTACCTGCTCCCAGTCCCCCGTTCTACCCCTCCAGGCCATCTCACAGCACCCCTGCAGGATCCCCTATTCCCACAGCGCAATGACAATAGCTATCTTTTACACATATGATAGTGTAGGTTTCCATGTTACTCCCTCTGCACCTCCTGCCCACTGTTCATTCCCACAGTGTCCATACGTTTGTTCTCTGTGTCTGTTTTTCCATTGCTTCACTGCGTGTGTTATCATTACCATCTTACTAGATTCCATATATA
This sequence comes from Tragulus kanchil, assembly GCA_022376925.1. Taxonomy (NCBI): domain Eukaryota; kingdom Metazoa; phylum Chordata; class Mammalia; order Artiodactyla; family Tragulidae; genus Tragulus; species Tragulus kanchil. The sequence goes on along the minus strand of JAIOJX010000030.1, from coordinate 223,257,858 downwards.
TGTGTTAGTATACTGTACTTGTCTTTCTCTTTTTGTCTTACTTCACTTTGTATAATAGGTTGTAGTTCCATCCTAGGAAGGCTCTAGCTTCCAGCCCTCATTAGGGCTGATTCTTCTGCACTTCCTCTTACAGCTGAGAAGTACTCCACTGTATACATACACCAGAGCTTTTTTATCCATTCATTCGTCAATGGACATCTAGGTTGCTTTCATGTTCTAGCTATTGTATAGAGAGCTGTAATGAACACTGGGGTACAGGTGCTTCTTTCAGTTTTGATTTCATCAGGGTATAAGCCTAATAGTAGGATTGTTGGGTCATATGGTGCATCTATTTTTAGTTTTTTAAGGAATCTCCATACTGTCTTCCATATGATTACTTCTTATAATGGAAAACTTTACATCTCTGAGTTATGAAATACCAGTTAAGCTTACTTGGATAAAGTTTCCTCTTTTTTTCTGTCTGCCCATTCTTGGCTGAATCTCTAGTTATATCATCTGATATCTGAAGACACTAGAATTCAAGTACATGTTCATATTTTAAAATCTGCTATCTTCTACTGAAGTGTTCTGTTTCAAGGTATTTATCTCCTACTTTGCAAAGTCCGTAAAAAATGACACAGATAGCTATCCAGATTCTATGAAATTAAAGCATTAAGAGACTGGAGACAGGGCCTGAGACAGCTTAGTTTTATGTAAAAGGGTCTGCCTCTCAAAAACTTATTAAGTTTATCCAACCATTGCAAATACATGAGCTGATGTTTCAACGTCAGTTAATGTTGAAAGGATAGATTACACACCATCATGAAAAAAGTGGAGCTCTCTCAGAGAGGAATAATGCATTACCAGAAAAAAAGAAAAAACTTACACTCAAAGGTTGGCGAGGAATTGTGGTCAGTTTTGTAATCAGGAAAAAGCTGGCTTCTTGCTCAAGGCCTTTGCCCTTTTTGGCAAAGAGAAACGCTAGCAGAGCCAAATCCCAATGTGGGAGCAGCCTCCTCCTGTCACACGAGTGGCCTCATGGAATTGTAGTGACTTGTGGATTTAAAAAGATGCCCCCACATAGGGCAGTATTTTAGATGGCAATAAATCTCTAAGTATGCTGATTCTGATATTCCCCAGTGGAATAAACACATATCTGGTTCATCTACATTGAATAACTTGTCATCCTACAAGGGACTAGCTTAAGCTCCCTTGTCAGTCATGGAGCAACAGCTCAGTGGGAAGAAGACTTAACTGGGTCTCCACAGCACAGAATAAAGGGGAGAGCTGGGCAATTATATCACATTAGGTTTGCTTCATGTTCAGTTTTGGAGCTGTAATGAACACTGGGGTACAGGTGCTTCTTTCAGTTTTGATTTCATCAGGGTATAAGCCTAATAGTAGGATTGTTGGGTCATATGGTGCATCTATTTTTAGTTTTTTAAGGAATCTCCATACTGTCTTCCATATGATTACTTCTTATAATGGAAAACTTTACATCTCTGAGTTATGAAATACCAGTTAAGCTTACTTGGATAAAGTTTCCTCTTTTTTTCTGTCTGCCCATTCTTGGCTGAATCTCTAGTTATATCATCTGATATCTGAAGACACTAGAATTCAAGTACATGTTCATATTTTAAAATCTGCTATCTTCTACTGAAGTGTTCTGTTTCAAGGTATTTATCTCCTACTTTGCAAAGTCCGTAAAAAATGACACAGATAGCTATCCAGATTCTATGAAATTAAAGCATTAAGAGACTGGAGACAGGGCCTGAGACAGCTTAGTTTTATGTAAAAGGGTCTGCCTCTCAAAAACTTATTAAGTTTATCCAACCATTGCAAATACATGAGCTGATGTTTCAACGTCAGTTAATGTTGAAAGGATAGATTACACACCATCATGAAAAAAGTGGAGCTCTCTCAGAGAGGAATAATGCATTACCAGAAAAAAAGAAAAAACTTACACTCAAAGGTTGGCGAGGAATTGTGGTCAGTTTTGTAATCAGGAAAAAGCTGGCTTCTTGCTCAAGGCCTTTGCCCTTTTTGGCAAAGAGAAACGCTAGCAGAGCCAAATCCCAATGTGGGAGCAGCCTCCTCCTGTCACACGAGTGGCCTCATGGAATTGTAGTGACTTGTGGATTTAAAAAGATGCCCCCACATAGGGCAGTATTTTAGATGGCAATAAATCTCTAAGTATGCTGATTCTGATATTCCCCAGTGGAATAAACACATATCTGGTTCATCTACATTGAATAACTTGTCATCCTACAAGGGACTAGCTTAAGCTCCCTTGTCAGTCATGGAGCAACAGCTCAGTGGGAAGAAGACTTAACTGGGTCTCCACAGCACAGAATAAAGGGGAGAGCTGGGCAATTATATCACATATAAATCTTTTAAAACCAAAACACCTTTATGAAGGTGACTTAAAGCAGCTTTTTTTGGGAGGGGGCCACTTCAATTGGTTTTTTTTTTTTTTAATATTTATTTTATTTATTTTGGTGGGGGTGGGGTGGGGAGGGAGGGGAGCGGGCGGGCCACTTCTATTGGTCCTTCATTTGTCCATTTTCATCCATCTTTGTTCTTTGGCCCATGTGGGCCTCCCATTGTGGTGGCTTCTGTTGTCGCAGAGCGCCGGCTCTGGGCGCATGCACGCCAGAGCTCCGGCTTGGTAATTGGACACATGGGTCCAGCCTCTCCGCGGCACGAGGGATCTTCCCAGGCCAGGGCTCGAACCGGCGCCCCTTGCACTGCAAGGCGATGTCCTTACCCACTGGACCACCAGGGAAGCCCCAATTGGTCTTTCATGTATCTATTTTCATCCATCTTTGTTCTTTGGCCTGTGTGGGCCTCCCATCGCAGTGGCCTCTGTTGTCGCAGAGCACCGGCTCTGGGCGCATGCACGCCAGAGCTCCGGCTTGGTAATTGGACACATGGGTCCAGCCTCTCCGCGGCACGAGGGATCTTCCCAGGCCAGGGCTCGAACCGGCGCCCCTTGCACTGCAAGGCGATGTCCTTACCCACTGGACCACCAGGGAAGCCCCAATTGGTCTTTCATGTATCTATTTTCATCCATCTTTGTTCTTTGGCCTGTGTGGGCCTCCCATCGCAGTGGCCTCTGTTGTCGCAGAGCACCGGCTCTGGGCACATGCACTCCAGAGCTCTGGCTCGGTAATTGGACACATCGGTCCAGCTGCTCTGCAGCACGTGGGATCTTCCCAGGCCAGGGATCAAACCGGCACCCCCTGCACTGCAAGGTGGTGTCCTTACCCACTGGACCACCACGGAAGCCCAAAACAACTTCTTTCACAGTCCAAATGACTGAGGGAATTACAGTTGTATAGAACTAGTGTTTTTCTATTTGTTGTTGCTGCTGTTCAGTCATTTAGTTGTGTCTGTCTCTTTGAGACCCTGTGGACTAGAGCACCTCAGGCTTCTCTGTCCTTCACTGTCTCCCGGAGTTTGCTCCAACTCATGTCCATTGAGTCAATGATGCCATCTAATCATCTCACCCTCTGCTGCCCCCTTCTCCTCCTGCCCTCAGTCTTTCCCAGCATCAGAGTCTTTTCTCCATAAAGGAGTTTCTCCTTTCCTCTCAATGGAAACTTCCACGTGACATTTGAAGGTGTGATTCATCCAAGATCTTTGGCTGAATTTATGATAGATAAATTATTAAAATCAAGAACACTTCTCTTTTTGTTAGTAAAACAGAACAAAACTTTAAGTCCCATTCTGCCCACAGACAGGGTGTCCCAGGTGGCACTAGTGGTAAAGAACTTGCCTATCAATGCAGGAGACAGGAGACCTAGGTTTGAGCCCTGGGTGGGGAAGATCCCCTGGAGGAGGGCATGGTTACCCACTCTAGTATTCTCACCTGGAGAATCCCATGGACAGAGGAGCCTGGTGGGCTACAGTCTATGGGTTCACAAAGAGTCAGACACGACTGAAGCGACTTAGCACGTATGCACTGCCTACAGATACTCAGTGTTTCAAGATGAGCTGGTGTCTGAAAGGCAGATCTCAGCTTTATTCCTGTTAAGCGTCGGTCATCTCACCCAATTCCCTATCATCACCTCATTCCTGTCTTCTGATGGCAAAGTCTCTCCAACTTTTTAAAAAAGAACAAGTTTACTAAAGTGCTATTAAGATGATGATGGATTATAAGGAGAAAGAGCTGGCAGAATGACACTATTTTCGGGTGAGAGAAGTCCTCTGTGATCTAATGATCTATTAATAAGATGAGGAAATGGAGCCCCCAAATGCTCTCCAGGTTAATCAGCTGGGGATGGATGGAGCTGGAACCAGAATCTAATTCTCAGGCCAGTTTATCCCTGGCCTTCACCAACTCCTACCCTTAGGAGTAACCAAATCTCTGCTTTTATAATAAACTAGGCATAACAGGGATGGAGGACAGGGTGAGTTAAGGGGGAAATGTGCTAACTCTTTCAAGGAACACGGATAAGTACCTGCTCTTCACTTCTCAGTGTCTATGGATGTGCAAGGGGTGTGGACAATTTCTTATTGCACTTCTCCCTCTCATTCCTGCATCTCCTCAGTGTCTGTGTAGCTCATTCATGCCGCAGAATTCTACCTGAGGATCATCTCAGTTTTGTGGCTGAGGTCGACGGCATCACCTGCTTCTCTAGTGGTCTCTTTTACTACCTGGGCTATAGGAGCAGTAATGGAGTAACTTGTTCAGTTGTGTCCAACTCTGCGACCCCACAGACTGGAGACCATCATGAAATTCTCCAGGCAAGAATACTGGAGTGGGTGGCCATTGCCTTCTCCAGGGGATCTTCCCGACCCAGGGATGAAACCCAGGTCTGCTGCACTGCAGGGAGATTCTTTACTGTCTGAGCCACCAGGGAAGCCCCACTGGACGATACAGAGATTCATTCTTTCCAACGACCATCAAAGGGCCTGATTTCTGAATTCTTCCCCCACTGTCACTTCTTTTTTTTTTCCTTCTCAAACACCATTCAATGTGGCCTACCTTCTGTGTCACTAGATCTTCTAAGCCTCTCATAGTTCTGACAGTGTGCTTTAGCTATTTGAAAAAAAATTATTTTTAAGAGTGGAGCATTCCACAGCACCTGAACCTAAACATCATGGACTCTTACAGTGCTAACCACAATCTGCCAACCTTTCTCCCCCAGATGGTATATTACTTGAAAGCAAAGACCTGTCCTTCTCACTGTGTTTCATTTATTTATTTAATCAACAAATATTTACTGGCAATATATCACACTATACTGGCAGGCATGGAGCTAGATGCTGGCTCGATGAACCATATGGATGTGTTCTCACCTTGTGGAATTTAAAAATAGTCAACAGACAAAAATGACATTTTTTTTTTTTTGGTAAATGACAGTCTTTTTTAAAAAATTTTATTTCACTTTTTACTTTTATAGAGTTCTGTTGTTTACAGATATGTATGTTCCCAGATTAGTCATATATATATTCCTGGCTCCAATCCCTCCTCCACGTCCCCCCATCCCACCCCTCCAGGCCATCTCGCAGCGCCCCTGCAGGATCTCTTATTCTCACAGCGCAATGACAATAGCTATCTTTTACACATATGATAGTGTAGGTTTCCGTGTTACTCCCTCTATGCCTCCCACTCCCTGTTCATCCTCCTCAATGTCCATATGTCTGTTCTCTATGTTTGTTTTTCCATCTCTTCACTGCATGTGTTATCATTACATTACCATCATACTAGATTCCATATATATGTGTTAGTATACTGTACTTGTCATTCTCTTTCTGATTTACTTCACTTTTTATGATAGGTTCTAGCTCCATCCACCTCATTAGGGCTGACTCTTCTGCATTTCTTTTTACAGTTGAGTAGTATTCCATTGTATATATGTACCAGAGCTTTTGTATCCATTCATTCGTCGATGGGCATCTAGGTTGCTTCCATGTTCTAGCTATTGTATAGAGAGCTGCAGTGAACACTGGGGTACAGGTGCTTCTTTCAGTTTTGATTTCATCAGGGTACAAGCCTAAGAGTGGAATTGCTGGGTCATATGGTGCTTCTATTTTTAGTTTTTTAAGAAATCTCCATACTGTCTTCCATAGAGGCTGTATCAATTGACATTCCCACCAGCAATGCAGGAGGGTTCCCTTTTCTCCACACCCTCTCCAGCATTTATTGTCTGTCAATTTGTCGATGATGGCCACTCTGATGGGTGTGAGGTGGTATCTCATTGTAGTTTTGATTTTGCATTTCTCTAATAATAAGCGAGGTTGAGCATCATTTCATGTGTTTTTTGGCCATCTGTATGTCCTCTTTGGAGAGATGTCTCTTAAGATCCCTTTCCCATTTTTTTGATTGGGTTCTTCACTTTTCCGGTGCTGAGTTGTCTGAGTTGCTTGTAGATTTTGGAGATTAATTCTTTGTCTGTTGTTTCATTTGCTGTGTTTCTCCCACTCTGTGAGTTGTTTATAAAGCTTTTTTGTAGTTTCTTTTGTTGTATAAAAGCTTTTAAAGTTCATTTGGTCCCACATGTTAATTTTTGTTTTTAGTTCTGCTATTCTAGTAGGCGGGTCATAGAAGATCTTGCTTTGATTTATGCCATTGAGTGTTTTGTTTTTTTTTTTTAAACTTTTATTTTACTTTTAACTTTTATAGAGTTTTGTTGTTTACAGATATGTATGTTCTCAGATTAGTCATATGTATATTTCCTCCATCCCCCACCTCCAGACCGTCATACAGCACCCCTGAAGGATCTGCTTTTTTCACAGAGCAATGACTATAGTTATTTTCTTCACATATATACATGTACAGGCCTTCATGCTACTTCCTTTACACCTCCTACCCCCTGTTCCTTCCCCACAATGTCCATATGTCCACTGTCCATGTCTGTCTTTCCGTCACTTCACTGTGTGTGCCATCATCACCATCCTACTAGATTCCATGTATATGTATTAGTATATATTATACTTGTCCTTCTCTTTCTGACTGACTTCACTTTTTATGATACGTTCAAGATCCAGCCACCTCATTAGGGCTGACTCTTCTGCACTTCTTTTTACAGCTGTGTAATATTCCATTGTATATATGTGAGCTTTTGTATCCATTCATTCGTCGATGGGCATCTAGGTTGCTTCCATGTTCTAGCTATTGTATAGAGAGCTGCAGTGAACACTGGGGTACAGGTGCTTCTTTCAGTTTTGATTTCATCAGGGTATAAGCCTAAGAGTGGAATTGCTGGGTCGTATGGTGCTTCTATTTTTAGTTTTTTAAGAAATCTCCATACTGTCTTCCATAGAGGCTGTATCAATTGACATTCCCACCAGCAATGCAGGAGGGTTCCCTTTTCTCCACACCCTCTCCAGCATTTATTGTCTGTTGATTTGTGGATGATGGCCATTCTGATGGGTGTGAGGTGATATCTCATTGTAGTTTTGATTCTGCATTTCTCTAATAATAAGCGAAGTTGAGCATCGTTTCATGTGTTTTGCGGCCATATGTATGTCCTCTTTGGAGAGGTATCTGTTTAGGTCCTTTTCCCATTTTTTGATTGGGTTGTCCATTTTTCCGGTGCTGAGTTGTCTGAGTTGCTTGTAGATTTTGGAGATTAATTCTTTGTCTGTTGTTTCATTCGCTATGATTTTCTCTCACTCTGTGAGTTGTCTGTTCAGCTTTTTTGTAATTTCTTTTACTGTACAAAAGTTTTTAAGTTTCATTAGGTCCCACATGTTCATTTGTCTTTTTAGTTCCACTGTTCTAGTAGATGGGTCAGAGAAGATCTTGCTTTGATTTATGTCATTGAGTGTTTTGCCTATATAAGAGTATGATGGTTTCTGGTCTTTCATTTAGGTCTTTAATCCATTTTGAGTTTATCTTTGTATATAGTGTCAGGGAATATTCCAGCTTCATTTTTTTCCATGTAGCTGCCCAAGTTTCCCAGTAACATTTATTGAAGAGGCTTTGTCCCATTTTATACTTCCACCTCCTTTGTCAAAAATAAGGTACCCATAGGTGCGTGGGTTTATCTCTGGGTTCTCTATTTTGTTCCATTGGTCTCTATGTCTGTTTTTGTGCCAGTTCCATACTGTTTTGATGACTGTTGCTTTGTAGTATAGCCTGAAGCTAGGGAGGCTGATCCTTCCAGCTCCATTCTTCTTTCTCAGGATTGCTTTGGCTATTCGTGGTCTTTTGTGTTTCCATATGAACTGTGTTATTATTTGGTCTAGTTCTGTGAAGAATGTCATTGGTAGTTTGATAGCGATTGTGTTGAATCTATAGATGATATTTGGTAGTATGGTCATTTTCACAATATTGATTCTTCTGACCCAGGAACATGGAATTTCTCTCCATCTGTTTAAGTCTTCTTTGATTTCTTTCATTAGTGTCTTGTAATTTTCTGTGTACAGTTCTTTTGTTTCTCTGGGTAGGCTTATTCCTAGATATTCAATTCCTTTGGTTGCAATGGTGAATGGCATTGCATCTTTGATTTCATTTTCTGAGTTTTCATTGTCTGTGTATAGGAATGCCAGTGATTTCTGTGTATTGATTTTGTATCCTGCAACTTTGCTGAATTCATTGATTAGCTCTAGTAGTTTTCTAATAGTGTCTTTGGGGTTTTCTATGTATAGTATCATGTCATCTGCAAATAGAGTTTTACATCATCTTTTCCAATATGGATTCCTTTTATTTTTTTTCTTCTCTTATTGCTGTTGCTAGAACTTCCAGGACTATGTTGAATAACAGTGGTGAAAGTGGATACTACTGTCTTGTTCCTGATCTTAGAGAGAATGCTTTCAGTTTTTCACCATTGATAATAATGTTTGCTGTGGGCTTCTCACATATGGCTTTCACTATGTTGAGATAGGATCCTTCTATGCCCATTTTTTGAAGAGCTTTTATCATAAATCGGTGTTGGATTTTGTCGAAGGTTTTTTCTGTGTCTATTGAGATGATCATGTGATTTTTGTCTCTCAATTTGCTGATATGGTGCAAATGACAGTTTTAGTAGAGTACATGGTGGGTGCAATAAAGGAGGTTTAAACTCTTGACAACATATCAGGCTACAAAAAGCATCCCAAGGAACTAATAAAATACTTAATATAAATCTGTAAGTATATACTTAATCATATTTGTTATATTAGTGACTGTATTTTGTCCTAGCACACTGCAGCACTGGACCATTTAAGAAACAACTTACAAATTAAAAAGGACAAAAATGAATGGAGTTAGAGTCCCTTTGCTGGTTACCTGAAACTACATGGTTAATTGACTATACCCCAATGCAAAGTGGTTTTTGGTGTTAAAAAATAAATAAAAACAAAGGGGCTTCCCTGGTGGTCCAGTGGGTGAAGAGTCCACCTTGCAGTGCAGGGGGCACCGGTTCGATCCCTGGCCTGGGAAAATACTGCGTGCTGAGGAGGGGCTGGGCCGGTGTGTCTAATTGCAAGCCAGTGCTCTGGAGTGCACGTGCCCAGAGCCAGTGCTCTGCAGTGAGAGAGGCTGCTGTGATGGGAGGCCTACACAGGCCAAAGAATAAAGATAGATGAAAAATAAATGATGACTTCGAGGCAAAAAAGAAAAACTGAGCCAATCTCATTTGCATCAAATTATGCAGCCATTTTGTCCTTATATTTCTGAGAAGAGAGTATATTTTATTTTACAACTATCCACCTATGCATTTACTCTAGTAGTTTTCTAATAGTGTCTTTGGGGTTTTCTATGTATAGTATCATGTCATCTGCAAATAGAGTTTTACATCATCTTTTCCAATATGGATTCCTTTTATTTTTTTTCTTCTCTTATTGCTGTTGCTAGAACTTCCAGGACTATGTTGAATAACAGTGGTGAAAGTGGATACTACTGTCTTGTTCCTGATCTTAGAGAGAATGCTTTCAGTTTTTCACCATTGATAATAATGTTTGCTGTGGGCTTCTCACATATGGCTTTCACTATGTTGAGATAGGATCCTTCTATGCCCATTTTTTGAAGAGCTTTTATCATAAATCGGTGTTGGATTTTGTCGAAGGTTTTTTCTGTGTCTATTGAGATGATCATGTGATTTTTGTCTCTCAATTTGCTGATATGGTGCAAATGACAGTTTTAGTAGAGTACATGGTGGGTGCAATAAAGGAGGTTTAAACTCTTGACAACATATCAGGCTACAAAAAGCATCCCAAGGAACTAATAAAATACTTAATATAAATCTGTAAGTATATACTTAATCATATTTGTTATATTAGTGACTGTATTTTGTCCTAGCACACTGCAGCACTGGACCATTTAAGAAACAACTTACAAATTAAAAAGGACAAAAATGAATGGAGTTAGAGTCCCTTTGCTGGTTACCTGAAACTACATGGTTAATTGACTATACCCCAATGCAAAGTGGTTTTTGGTGTTAAAAAATAAATAAAAACAAAGGGGCTTCCCTGGTGGTCCAGTGGGTGAAGAGTCCACCTTGCAGTGCAGGGGGCACCGGTTCGATCCCTGGCCTGGGAAAATACTGCGTGCTGAGGAGGGGCTGGGCCGGTGTGTCTAATTGCAAGCCAGTGCTCTGGAGTGCACGTGCCCAGAGCCAGTGCTCTGCAGTGAGAGAGGCTGCTGTGATGGGAGGCCTACACAGGCCAAAGAATAAAGATAGATGAAAAATAAATGATGACTTCGAGGCAAAAAAAAGAAAAAACTGAGCCAATCTCATTTGCATCAAATTATGCAGCCATTTTGTCCTTATATTTCTGAGAAGAGAGTATATTTTATTTTACAACTATCCACCTATGCATCCCTCGGACATTCATGAAATACCAACTAAGTGCCAGGTATTATTCTAGTATAAGAGATAATACATCCATAAATCAAGGTTCCCATTCTTAACAAGTTCACATTTAACCATATTTATCAAAATTATGCAAATATACCTCAGAAGTGATCCTCTAGCTTCCTTAACTTTGCAGGTCAACCAGCACATGCTGATATAAGAAATCATATATTTGCTTAAGTGAAGTCATTGCTATCAGTGGACATAGGACACGATCACTGAAAAATGTGTGAGTGTTTTGACAGAGATGTGAATTTATTTCCCTTCAAGGTCTCAAAAGTTCCCAGTGTCTTGCTCTTTATCATAGCAAAATTTGAATGATATTATAGTAAGATGAGTAAAAAAGCATGCCAGTGAATGGGGCTGTAACATAAGGTCATGGAGCTTTAGACACCAGAGACACAGGTTTGATCCCTGGGTCTGGAAGACTGAAGTATTGTTTTCTATCTGTCACCAAACAATTGACCCCCTTGACCCTTTTGCAATCTCCTTTACCCCTCTTTCCCTCTGGTAACCACCAATCTGTTCTCTGAATCTATGTTTTGCGGGGGATTGGCTATGGATTAAATCTGGATTTCATTCTCTAGATTGAATCTGAATTTTAAAGCTCCTTCAATTGCTTTTTCTTTTCCATAACAAAAGTTACATTAGTATGAGTTAGCGTAGTGTGTACAGAATTCTTCCCTTTGGTCTCTATCTCTATGTGTGCTCAGTCATGTCTGACTCTTTGCAACTCCATACACTATAGCCCGTCAGCCTTCTCTGTCCGTGAGATTTCCCAGGCAAGAATACTGGTTTGGATTGCCATTTCCTTCTGCTATTGCCCCATTGAAAAAATTCCTGTTTCATATACAAGCACTATGACCACTTAGATTAGCTCCTAAAAGGTAAGGAGCTCCCTGAGAGAACAATATCTAATAACTGTGAGCATCCCTTGGGTCCTGCACAGTGTCCCTAGTTGGCATCGATGTGTGTTTATTGTTTCCGTTGGTGATGAGAGCCATGAGAAGACAGATGCCTGACATATCCTTCCACACCGATCATTCAAGGAGGAGAGAGACCTCAGGAAGGGAAAACAACCTCAGTTTTCTTCTTCTTTGGGCAAGACGGACATCTCCCCAAGGGAAGCCACACAACTGCCGACAACCAGAAAGCCTCCTGAAGCTCATTTTCCCTGCCAAGGATGGCTGCCTTTTCCTAGTGCTACTAAAGTGGGGAGGTGCATCAATTCAGGGTTTCTCTATGGTCTCAGAGAACACAATGTGGGAGAAATGATGTTCTAATGGGACACAGGCCTTTTCGAAAAACAAATACTTCTGTATCGAAACAGGTGGATCCCACCACTACCATCCCAGGAAGTCCGGGGATCCCATGGAAAGAGAGGAAGGCTACCACTGAACATGCCTGTTTGTGTGTGTTTGTTTTTTTGAATGTAAGATCCAGTTTTCTTTAACCAAAAACCGTAATTTAGTTCAGAATTTCAAACAGTATTGGGTTGGCCAAAAAGTTCATTTGGATCATTATGCACCATGAAAGAACTTTTCGGCCAGCCCAGTGACATGTGTTCTGTGTTGGTGTTGGTCATGCCAACTCTTTGTGATGCCCCATGGACTGCAGCACGCAGCCCTGCAGAGCTTACTCACATTTATGATAACTGAGTTGGTGATGCTACCTTATCATCTCATCTTCTGTGGCCCTCTTCTCCTTTTGCCTTCAAACTTTCCCAGAGTCTCTTCCAATGAGCTGGCCCTTCATGGATCACAGCTCTGCTATGAAGAAGGGGCTTGTGTAACTCAATGAAGCTATGAGCCACGCCACGCAAGGTCAGTCAAGACAGATGGGTCATACTGAAGAGTTCTGACAAAACATGGTCCACTGGAGAAGGAAATGGAAGCCCACTGCAGTATTTGTGTCTGGAGAGACCATGGACAGTTTATATTTTCTATACAGGATTATTATTTTAAGCTAATATACCATTTTGATGAATGGACATGAATCTGAGCAAACTCTGGGAGACAGTGAAGGACATGGAAGCCTGGCATACTGTAGTCTGTGGGATGGCAAAGAGTCAGACATGACTTAGCCACTGAACAACAACAACCGTTTGACTGAAAGAAAAGTAACTTGATGAAAAGATGTTTGCTTGTAGCCAATAGCTCCAAAAGATGTGTGTTTGGTATTTTAAAAGGTCTTCTTGACCCTAAAGCAATGTAATCTATGGAGTCACAAACTGAAACTGGAGCCAGAAAGCTGAGGTTTTAGGTTCTTATATGGGTTCAGACTTGTGTTATCTCTTTGGGTTCACATTTATCATGCCTGGAATGAAAAGAACTTTCTGAAAAACTGAATAATCCTTTTTAAGTCCTTTTGGCTTCTAATGTGGAGATACATAACAGTATGCTTGTAATATATTTAAAGTGCAATAGAAATGCTATATATTATATTCTTATTAATGGTCTAATCCTGAGTTACTATTTCTTTTTCATACCTGGTGGCTATTTAGGTACAGAGCTAAAGGCACTTTCATCTGGAAACTTCCACCCCAACCCCAACCTTCAAAAGTTAACTTGCCTATAATATCTGAAAAAACAAAAACAAAACAAAACCCTAGCCTGTCTAACCACTTTCTAGGGATCAACTAAACACTTTTCAAGTCATTATATCTTTGAAGCAAAGACATACCACCTAAACTATGTTAACTTGTGTTTGCAATTGTAATATTTGAAATTCCCCAGCAATTGGGTTTCTTAACCATAATAAAATACCTTTGAGCGATATTATCAACTGACCCATATTTAAGTTGTGGGAAATCCCAAACTTCTCAAACATGTATCTTCTTCATTGTTTAGATTTTCTCAATTGATTTTTTAAGATCAGCTATCTGGAGATTCCTTAGGTAACATACCCCATTCCCTGGTGACCTACACAAAAACTCCACAATTCTAATGCAAGCTTAGAGCCACAGAGCTGGAGGCAAGTTTAGTTTATGTAAAATTAGCCATTTACCAGTTTTGTGACTGTCCCAAAGGATATTCTATGCCTTTTGAGATCATAGACTTCCATAATTCAATACTAGGGAGATTAACACCTTCTAACTCTTGATTTTTCACTAAGGAAAATGAGTTTCAGAGAAATCAAATGATCTGCCCAAGGTGTATGACTCAGACAGTTAGCAACAGACTTTGAGCTAGAAATGAGGTTTCTTCATTCCTAGTCCAAAACTCCACACTGTGCTCTATCACGTTAAAATGACGCAATAAAACGTTTCAGTAAATGGTTCCAATCAATTATTCTGAATGCCAGCATTATGTTATAAGTCTATTAGCACGGAGGCTTCAGTACTATCAGTCATTTAATGTGGTGACTCACCTGTGGAAAGGCCACAGCTGACCACAGAGTTTAGAGACGCTGCTTTTGACAAAGGAAGTACACAGTAACAGCTTGGTAATTAAAAATCGGTGATATAAGACTGATCAATTCAGGAACCCATTCTGCTGACAAATGTCCTTTTGCCTTGTGCTCAGATTCTTCCTGAGTCACCCTAACAGTCTCGGGTTCTTCTGGTACAAATAGTTGTGCTTTCTACGGACAGAGCTCCTCTAATGAAAAAAATAAAATGACACTGTGAAAATTCTCACTGTGAGGTATTCATATTCTAATTTTTTAAAAGTACCTTAGAGCTGTACTGTGTTTTTATCTATTTTGAAATTCACAATTTCAAAACAAGAATGTAGCAGCGGCACTTGACCACAGCTTGCAAGTGAAACCTGGTAATGGTTTTTGGCTACAAGATGAATCTTTATTTTTTAATCCCTTTATCAACGCTGCAACTGCTCTCATAAATAAAATGGGTCAACTATTGCTATGTGAACTTTTAAAATTCATACTTGTTTCTGAAGTTTCCATATTCTACTTATATATACACCATTCCTTTGTGAAATATATTTGCAAAACATAAATTTAAGAGCAAGAGGGATGTCAGCTGATGATTGTCCTTAAGTTATTAATCAAGTTGTCATGTGTTAAGATTTAAATTTTTGATGATAAGAAATCAAAATATTATAATTTTGAATGCCTACTCTGTTCCAGGCACTGATTTATTTAAATCATCTTTAATTCTCACAACCACTCTTTTAGATGAGAAAAATGAGGCTTGGAGAGATAAAGTGACATGCCCCAAGTAAAAACGCTTGTAAAGTGATGGAGTCTGAATTTCAACATGGGTCTGTTTAACTCTTTACACCATGTTGACCAAAGACAAATAGACACAACTTTATAGACAAAACCCATTGCCAGATATTTTTGAAAGATACTAAACTGTTTTCTAGTCTTTTCACCCTTCTGCCTCAAGGGAAACACTTTTATTTTCCTTAAAGGACAAAAAACACTGTTGCTTTTTTATATGAAAAGGTTTTTATTTTAATTAACATTTTATTTTTATAGAGCCAATATATGTTCATTTTGAAAATCTAAAAATACAGACTGGTAAAGTCAGCCTTGTGCTCAGATTCTTCTTTTGGGAGGGGCCACAGCTGACCACAGAGTTTAGAGACGCTGCTTTTGACAAAGGAAGTACACAGTAACAGCTTGGTAATTAAAAATCGGTGATATAAGACTGATCAATTCAGGAACCCATTCTGCTGACAAATGTCCTTTTGCCTTGTGCTCAGATTCTTCCTGAGTCACCCTAACAGTCTCGGGTTCTTCTGGTACAAATAGTTGTGCTTTCTACGGACAGAGCTCCTCTAATGAAAAAAATAAAATGACACTGTGAAAATTCTCACTGTGAGGTATTCATATTCTAATTTTTTAAAAGTACCTTAGAGCTGTACTGTGTTTTTATCTATTTTGAAATTCACAATTTCAAAACAAGAATGTAGCAGCGGCACTTGACCACAGCTTGCAAGTGAAACCTGGTAATGGTTTTTGGCTACAAGATGAATCTTTATTTTTTAATCCCTTTATCAACGCTGCAACTGCTCTCATAAATAAAATGGGTCAACTATTGCTATGTGAACTTTTAAAATTCATACTTGTTTCTGAAGTTTCCATATTCTACTTATATATACACCATTCCTTTGTGAAATATATTTGCAAAACATAAATTTAAGAGCAAGAGGGATGTCAGCTGATGATTGTCCTTAAGTTATTAATCAAGTTGTCATGTGTTAAGATTTAAATTTTTGATGATAAGAAATCAAAATATTATAATTTTGAATGCCTACTCTGTTCCAGGCACTGATTTATTTAAATCATCTTTAATTCTCACAACCACTCTTTTAGATGAGAAAAATGAGGCTTGGAGAGATAAAGTGACATGCCCCAAGTAAAAACGCTTGTAAAGTGATGGAGTCTGAATTTCAACATGGGTCTGTTTAACTCTTTACACCATGTTGACCAAAGACAAATAGACACAACTTTATAGACAAAACCCATTGCCAGATATTTTTGAAAGATACTAAACTGTTTTCTAGTCTTTTCACCCTTCTGCCTCAAGGGAAACACTTTTATTTTCCTTAAAGGACAAAAAACACTGTTGCTTTTTTATATGAAAAGGTTTTTATTTTAATTAACATTTTATTTTTATAGAGCCAATATATGTTCATTGTTGAAAATCTAAAAATACAGACTGGTAAAAATAAAATCATTATATTTCTACTGCTCAGAGATGATGAATGTTGAATTCTTATTGTTTATCTATCTGGATCTTTTTCTGGGCATATGTATGGCCACAAGTATATATATAAATATACATATATACACCTATATACACAGTATTTGTGATTTTTAGTAAAAATGAGGTATGGTACTTCCCAGTGGTAAACCTGCTTTTTATTTATTTATGTTGTTTTATTTCACTTTTTTTTTAACTTCACATTTTTATTGGGTTATAGCCAATTAACACTGTTGTGGTAGCTTTCAGGTGAACAGTGAAGGGACTAATTTATACATAAACACATATCCATTCTCTCCCAGATGTCCCTCCCATCCAAGTAACTTGATTTAAAAGTCTGCAATCTCCATCTTTCCATTTTATTAAATTTTCATCTCACACAATACCCAGGCCATAATTAAATTTTCCCAGTTGACTCCAAATGTTCTTTGTAACTGGCTATTCCTAACCTAACTCTAATCCAGGATGTAGACATCCATTTGGTTGCATGTCCCTTATGTCTTTTAGGGTCGCCATCTTCCCCCTCCACTGGCTTCCCTTCACTTTACGGCCAATGACTAAATGAAAAGACGGAGCCAGTTTATCACCTGCAAGTTTCACCCTCTGGATCTGTCTGGCTCTTTTCTTCTGGGATGGTTCATTTTGCTTCTCTATCCCCGTGTTTCCTACAAATCAGATGTTATGTCTAAGGGTGTATGGATTCAGGTGAAATGCTTTTTACTTTAATGTAACACAGGTAACAGTCTATGATTCCTATTCACAGAGACATGGCAAATGACATTAGTGATACTAAGACCAATGACTAATTTAGAATGACAATAACACTGTAGGGTCACTTTTTTTTCTTCTTGCAACTAGAAAGTCACGCATGTGCTGCTACTTTGAAATTATAAGGATATTCAATTTCACCGATCATTCACCCGAAGACTGTCACACACTTACTCTTTGAACGAATCAATGTTTTGAGTTTATGAAGTTTTCCTAATTCTATCACTCCTTCTACATTTACCAGCTGGCATTTTTCTATGGAGGCATAGCTTTCCACTGAGAATCAAAGCTATATGAATACCCTGAAGCATAGTTCCTACTGCATAGGAAGAATAAATACTTGATTTCCTTTCTGTTACTAAAAAAAGTAGATATTGTCAATACCAAAACCTCTCAGTTAGGCATATCTGTTTCTTCCGTTCACTGAATGCTCATGTCATAAATTCTGACACATCTACATTTCTGCTTTCTCAGCTACTTTTAGAGAATTTTATCTCTACTTCACTTTTCTCTGTTATCTTTGACTCTACAACAGTTACAACCAAGACCTCCACCCTCTGGTTCTTTAGACCTCCAGTCCTTATTCTCTTTATCGTGTATACAAACCACTTAGCAACTCCTAACAATATAACTAAGGCTTCAGTTTCATCTAACGCTTTCCACTAATGGTGACTTTCGGTTTTTAGCAAGTGGTTATTCCTAAATTATATGGAATCTGTAGAATACAAACTGAACTGGTTCCTCCAAAGTTATGTTGT
The DNA here is from genome assembly GCA_022376925.1 of Tragulus kanchil. Taxonomy (NCBI): domain Eukaryota; kingdom Metazoa; phylum Chordata; class Mammalia; order Artiodactyla; family Tragulidae; genus Tragulus; species Tragulus kanchil. Next base: position 223,239,892 of record JAIOJX010000030.1, on the reverse strand, counting down.
GTGTCAGCATAGCTTGGGGAAGAGAGTCTATGATCCCCAACAGGTCTGTGAACTAATTAAACCACATTCCAACCACCTTGTTTGCTTTTTGCACTCTAGGGGGGATTTTCTTCAGATACACAAAGCACTAGTAAGTAAGATGCTATGTTCTTACATTTACAAACATAAGCTCCATTTTAATAAACTATTTTAAATAGTCAGGAACATCGTATTGAAAACAAAGGGAAGGAGAGGAAGACAAAACTATGAAGACAGATGAAAAACAGTGTTTTCAGTTCTAATATAAGTATACCCTCCCCCCATAAAAATAAAATTAAGTCTTAAGTCAATCTTCCTTATAATCATGTTTTTATTTATCTATTGCACACAACGCAGATGAAGAGCTCAAAATGCCTAAAGTCATTCTGGGCAAGCTGACAAGGATCCTACACATTGAAAGGAGAAGCGGGAAGAAGGCCAGATTGCTTAATTGTTACTTGGGAATCCAAGGAGGTGAACAAGCCAAAATCTTTACAGGGATCCAAAGAGTACAGCTTCTTCCTTAGGCAACAGGAGAAAAACAATGGGCCAGATTCTCATTCTGTGTAATTTCATAGCATGATTCCATTGTTTCTTTCATGTACTGCCTGAAGGGGAAGTGTATTGCTATCTGTGGGAGAGCTTCCATAAGAGAGTTATTACAGAGGATGAGAACATAGCCCCTGGGAGATTTTTATCAAAAGATACCACATTCAGTCTCCTACAGAGCTTTCAGATAAATGTTTTGGGAACTGTGCACCCAAAAGACCTATCCACTGAGGTCAGGAAGTTTTAATAACCAAGCATTAATGAGACAAGCAGTATGCCAAGCTGATTCAAGGAGCTTTGAAAAGAACATTAGGGAGAGGAGATCAATAGGGGATTGAGCAAGGGCATGCTATTCATAAATAACATAAATGTGAACATGAGACTGTCATTTCTGCAAGAAATCTTAAAGAACATTTAACCTAACTCCTTTTCACTTACAGTTGGGGAAACCAAGGTAGCAACAAGTTAAGAGACGTGCCCACTTGCGTCTCCTGGACAGCAAGAAGATCAAACCAGTCCATCCCAAAGGAAACCAACCCTGAATATTCATTGGAAGGACTGATGCTGAAGCTGAAGCTCCAATACTCTGGCCACCTGATACAAAGAAGACAACTCATTAGAAAGGACCCTGGGAAAAATAGAAGGCAGAAGGAGAAAACAACAGAGAATGAGATGATTGGACTACAAAACCGATTTAATGTGCATGAGTTTGAGCCAACTCTGGGAGATGGTGGAGGACGCAGAAGCCTGCCGTGCTGCAGTCTATGGGGCTGCAAAGAGTCAAGACAAGACTGAGCAACAGAACTGACTGACTTACCCCACAGCCTTGCCCAAGATAACACAGTGACGAAGTCAAAGCCAGAATTCATTGTATTTTTTAAAAAATGATACAGGGCTTCCCCTGCTGGTCCAGTGGGTAAGGACACCACCTTACAGTGCAAGGGGCGCCGGTTCGATCCCTGGCCTGGGAAGATCCCACGTGCCGCGGAGCGGCTGGACTGATGTGTCCAATCGCCGAGCCGGAGCTCTGGGGCGCATGCGCCCAGAACTGGTGCTCTGCAACAGCAGAGGCCACCGCGATGGGAGGCCCACAGGAGCCAAAAGAACAAAGACGGATGAAAATAGAGAAATGAAGACCAATGGAAGTGGCCCGCCCGTCCCCCTCCCTCCCCACCCCACCCCCCAAAAGATAAATAAATATAATAAATGTTTTTACAAAATAAATAAATAAAAAATGATACAAATGAACTCATTTACAAAATAGAAATGATACAAACGAACTTATTTATGAAACAGAAACTGACGCACAGACTTAGAGGATGAACTTATGGTGCAGGGGGAGGATGGGAGAAAGGGATAGTTAGATAATGCTCTATTTAAAATGGATAACCAACAAGGTCTGTGTAGCACAGGGAACTCTAGTGAATATTACGTGGCAGCCTGGATGGGAGGGAGGCTTGTGGGGGAATGGGTGCATGCATATGTATGGCTGAGTCCTTTGCTGTGCATCTGAAACGGTCACAACTTTTTAAATTGGCTGTACTCCAATATAAAATAAAAAGTTAGAAAAAAAATTGCCCTCAGTTCAAAGTCCCAGTTAAGGTGCCACCTCTCTACAAGGCATTTTTGGACCAGTCTGGTCCATTTAGAATTCTTTCTTCTCCTACAAACAAAACAAAACAAACAAACAAACAAACAAAACCCCTCTCATACAGTGATTATTGTTGTTCTCTCTTATGTTGCCTTATTTCATTATTTTTTTGTCTAATCTGGGAACCATGTAGATGCTGAATGAACAAGTGAATGGAAAAAAAGAAAAAGCACACCAACTTCAAGAGGTAACCAGACTGTAACTGGACAGGGGGAGAACACCAGGTAGGGTTCAGCCTTGAGTTCTGCCCCTAACTCCATATTTACGACCAAGCCACACTGGCTCTGGTCTTAATTCCCCGTTTACAGAGTGGAGACAAGGAAAGGAGAGTAAATTAGCTGACGTCTAACTCACTCTTTTAATCAACGTACTTTAAGGATTAAGAGCTCATCTAATATAAATGCCTGTCCCTCATCAGAATCATGCCTAACCCATTATTAATAGGTTACTCATGTTCCTGATATCTGCCCACACACCTACCCACTCACTGTTAACTAACACACACCTTAAGTTCTATTCTAAAGGATGTATCTACTCACTCTTGTGTACCTTGGGTAGACAGCAGGTGCTCAATAAACATTGAGTGGATTCATTAACATGTGAATGAGTGTGCATATTCCTGTTTTCCGTCATCCACCAGGACCTGTTTCTGGCTTCCTGATCTTATTTCTGCTATATCACTCAACGATACGTTTTTCCTGACGGACACAAAGTAAATGCTGTTTGAATGTCAATTCATTAGGTCTCATACCTAAAAACAATTTATACAGAGTCAATACCACATAATGCGTTGTCGTTGTTCAGCCGCTCAGTTGTGTCTGACTCTTTGTGACCCCATGGACTGCAGCACAGCAGGTTTCCCTGTCTTCCACTGTCTCTTGGAGTTTGCTCCAACTCACGTCCATAGGGTCGGTGATGCCATCCAACCATCTCATCCTCTGCCGCCCCTTCTCCTTCCTTCAATCTTTCCCAGCATTAGGGTCTTCAAGACCTACTTTTCCCCATAGTCCCTCCCATCAGGAAGCTTACACAAGCCTCTCATCCTCATCCATCAGAGGGTAGACAGGAGAAGCAAGAACTACATTTCCACAGACTCCAGAACGAAAACCACAACCACAGAAAGCTAACCAAAATCATCACTTGGGTCACAGCCTTGTGTAACTCAGTGAAGCCACGAGTCATGCTGTGCAGGGCCACCTCGGATGGATGGGTTATGGCAGAAAGTTCTGACCAAATGTGGTCCGCTGGAGAAGGGAATGGCAAGCCACTCCAGTATTCTTGCCTTAAGAACCACATAATTTACTCTCATGTTGTTTTATGTTTGTTTTATTTCACCAGGGATACAGTTAAGTCTTTCGAACACATGAAAAGGTATGCCTTTTATTTCATTTACTCATCTTCATAGAGGATTAGAAGTTCATGATTTGACTGACTGTTAATTCCAAATAGATAGCACACTCTCTTTTCAAAGGCCTTCAGGAAAGTTCCCTACCCCCAAAAGGACTCAGCCCCTTTGTTTTACTTTCAGAAGAGGTTCTTCTTAAGAAAGATGGTTATCACTCTTTGAATATTGCCCCACTACAAACCTAAAGACCATTCTTCAAATATACCACTCCTCTTTCCTTACTTTCTTTTCCCCAGTTGAAGAATCTGTTTCTCAGTTCTCAGTTCTTAGTTCTTTAGACCTGATTTTGTGTTGGAGGATTTAAAAGTTCTAGTATAATGTATTTCTCAAATTGTACATAGAGAGTGTTGGACTGTGAAAGAATCTAGGGTTCTAATCAAGGCTCAACTACTTACCAACATTTTTGGGAAAATTACTGAGCATTTCTGGCTTCAGTTTCCCCAAACGTAAAAGAGGAAGTAGTATTTGCCTTACTTTACAGGGATATTATTAGGATTAAATATGCTACTATGCAAAAAAACCACAAAAAAACAAAAAAACCAAAACTGTACACGTTTTAAAGCTTGATGCAAACATAAGATATTATTTCCTCACTGTTACCAGAACACTAAAAGCATTTTCTATAAGGTTATAATTTAAGAACTCCATTGAATAAACAGTTAAAAATACATATGTGTGGGCTTCCCCTGGTGGTCCAGTGGGTAAGGACACCGCCTTGCAGTGCAAGGGGCGCCGGTTCGATCCCTGGCCTGGGAAGATCTCACGTGCCGCTGAGTGCCTGGACTGATGTGTCCAATTACCGAGCCAGAGCTCTGGAGCGCATGTGCCCAGAGCCAGCGCTCTGAAACGACAGACACCACCGTGATGGGAGGCCCACAGGAGCCAAAGAACAAAGATGGATGAAAATAGAGAAATGAAAGACCAATAGAAGTGGCCCACCCGCTCCCCTCCCTCCCCAACCTGACCCCCGCCCCAAAATAAATAAATAAATAAATCTTTTTAAAAAATACATATGTGTAAGAAAGTTGAAAGGTACTAACGCTGTGGGGTTACTATTAGTTATTTCAAGATGACAGGATTAGAGTGCTGATTTTTGCTTTATATTTTTCTGCTTCTTTTTTCATAGTAGCTATTACTCCTAGAATTTTTTAAAAGGCATTTTAAGTCAATAATGACACTGTAACAATTAAATACTTTAAAAACAGCTACCAAATCCTGAGGACTCTTTAAAAGACAATATTAAAAGCAAGCCTTTTATAGTTGATACAATTAAATTTCTAAATAGATTACTAAGGTAAATGACAGAGATGTTTAGCTAAGCTTTACAAAGATGATAAAAGTTATCAAGAATAACGTGTTTCCATATTTCTACAGAACCATTATCTTCCATCTTTTTCTTTTCTCTGAAGTGTTTCTACTAGATACCAGTATCACTACTCCTCAGGGTATCAAGAGGTGAGACACTCGGAAAACCTCAGACAGGAAGCCTTAGAGAAATGTATTTCTTACTTTACAGGGTTCTAATCAAGGCTCAACTACTTACCAACATTTGGGAAAATTACTGAGCATTTCTGGCTTCAGTTTCCCCAAACGTAAAGAGGAAGTAGTATTTGCCTTACTTTACAGGGATATTATTAGGATTAAATATGCTACTATGCAAAAAAACCACAAAAAAACAAAAAAACCAAAACTGTACACGTTTTAAAGCTTGATGCAAACATAAGATATTATTTCCTCACTGTTACCAGAACACTAAAAGCATTTTCTATAAGGTTATAATTTAAGAACTCCATTGAATAAACAGTTAAAAATACATATGTGTGGGCTTCCCCTGGTGGTCCAGTGGGTAAGGACACCGCCTTGCAGTGCAAGGGGCGCCGGTTCGATCCCTGGCCTGGGAAGATCTCACGTGCCGCTGAGTGCCTGGACTGATGTGTCCAATTACCGAGCCAGAGCTCTGGAGCGCATGTGCCCAGAGCCAGCGCTCTGAAACGACAGACACCACCGTGATGGGAGGCCCACAGGAGCCAAAGAACAAAGATGGATGAAAATAGAGAAATGAAAGACCAATAGAAGTGGCCCACCCGCTCCCCTCCCTCCCCAACCTGACCCCCGCCCCAAAATAAATAAATAAATAAATCTTTTTAAAAAATACATATGTGTAAGAAAGTTGAAAGGTACTAACGCTGTGGGGTTACTATTAGTTATTTCAAGATGACAGGATTAGAGTGCTGATTTTTGCTTTATATTTTTCTGCTTCTTTTTTCATAGTAGCTATTACTCCTAGAATTTTTTTAAAAAGGCATTTTAAGTCAATAATGACACTGTAACAATTAAATACTTTAAAAACAGCTACCAAATCCTGAGGACTCTTTAAAAGACAATATTAAAAGCAAGCCTTTTATAGTTGATACAATTAAATTTCTAAATAGATTACTAAGGTAAATGACAGAGATGTTTAGCTAAGCTTTACAAAGATGATAAAAGTTATCAAGAATAACGTGTTTCCATATTTCTACAGAACCATTATCTTCCATCTTTTTCTTTTCTCTGAAGTGTTTCTACTAGATACCAGTATCACTACTCCTCAGGGTATCAAGAGGTGAGACACTCGGAAAACCTCAGACAGGAAGCCTTAATGTCGGTGTTGCATAAAAAATACCACAAGCTCCTGACCTGGTTCTGGTCCTCTGCCTCTCCACGCTCCCTTGAGAGCAACCAGCACTAACTGGCAGACCTTGTGATGTTCAGAATGTGTCTACAAATCAATTTCTAGCCCAGTTTTCATCTTTCGTGAGAATTCTGATCAGCAGCCTTTTGGTTCCAGCACTGTCTCAACCTGCAGATCACTGTCCCTTTGATTCATTCTCATCATTCAGTAACATCCGCTCATTCAGTCAGTTTATCAAGATTCAACAAGATGACCATACACTTTATGGCCCAAACTGGGGCCCTGTGACGAGTGAAACAGGGCAACAGGAGTAAATGGAGACTGTCGCGGGGCACTACAGTATATAATCGCTCTAAAATTAAGCGAAGTAAGATTTAAAGAAAGGAGAAGTTCCATGATGTCTTTGGTCCTGACAACTAGAAACCAGGTCAATGCTACCAGTTTTTTTCACAGTCTCCCACCTCCAATGGTAGGTAGCTCTGAAATGTAAGAATTAGTGTCACACTTTCAGTGGAAATCTATAGTTAAACATGAAGCAAATTCTCTTTGTTTCTCTGTTCTTCTTTTTCATTAAAGGTTCACCCAGGGCAGCTGTTTTGCAAAGGAGGGTGGGAATTGCAAAGTTTTGCCCTAGGCGGTCTTGCATTAAGAACTGTTGCATTTGGCCTCTTTTCAAGGAACCAGATGTGAGGCAAGTGATGCCCATTTGGTCATAATATTTGAAAAGGCATTTTAAGTCAATAATGACATAACAATTTAAAAACAGCTGCCAAATCCTGAGGACTCTTTAAAAGACAATATTAAAAGCAAGCCTTTTATAGTTGATACAATTAAATTTCTAAATAGATTACTAAGGTAAATGACAGAGATGTTTAGCTAAGCTTTACAAAGATGATAAAAGTTATCAAGAATAACGTGTTTCCATATTTCTACAGAACCATTATCTTCCATCTTTTTCTTTTCTCTGAAGTGTTTCTACTAGATACCAGTATCACTACTCCTCAGGGTATCAAGAGGTGAGACACTCGGAAAACCTCAGACAGGAAGCCTTAATGTCGGTGTTGCATAAAAAATACCACAAGCTCCTGACCTGGTTCTGGTCCTCTGCCTCTCCACGCTCCCTTGAGAGCAACCAGCACTAACTGGCAGACCTTGTGATGTTCAGAATGTGTCTACAAATCAATTTCTAGCCCAGTTTTCATCTTTCGTGAGAATTCTGATCAGCAGCCTTTTGGTTCCAGCACTGTCTCAACCTGCAGATCACTGTCCCTTTGATTCATTCTCATCATTCAGTAACATCCGCTCATTCAGTCAGTTTATCAAGATTCAACAAGATGACCATACACTTTATGGCCCAAACTGGGGCCCTGTGACGAGTGAAACAGGGCAACAGGAGTAAATGGAGACTGTCGCGGGTCACTACAGTATATAATCGCTCTAAAATTAAGCGAAGTAAGATTTAAAGAAAGGAGAAGTTCCATGATGTCTTTGGTCCTGACAACTAGAAACCAGGTCAATGCTACCAGTTTTTTTCACAGTCTCCCACCTCCAATGGTAGGTAGCTCTGAAATGTAAGAATTAGTGTCACACTTTCAGTGGAAATCTATAGTTAAACATGAAGCAAATTCTCTTTGTTTCTCTGTTCTTCTTTTTCATTAAAGGTTCACCCAGGGCAGCTGTTTTGCAAAGGAGGGTGGGAATTGCAAAGTTTTGCCCTAGGCGGTCTTGCATTAAGAACTGTTGCATTTGGCCTCTTTTCAAGGAACCAGATGTGAGGCAAGTGATGCCCATTTGGATTACAAATCTCATTTTAATATCTTTCAACATAAATAACAATAGCAATAGTCACTATATTTATTTCAAGCCTTCCAAGAGGTGGACGGACATTGCCCACATAGGAACCACACTCCGGAAAAGCTAGAGGAAAAACAGTGATCTTATTTAAATAATCTTTAAATTCTTAAAAAAGCTAATGTCAATGAAGACAGTAAAAACAAAGTTTGGTTTGATGGCAACAATTAACCAAAGCATCAAAAGTAGCGAAGACCAGACTAATTCAATTCAGTAAATTCTTAACAGTTGGAAAGTCTGAATCATAAGACTTAGCTATTGAAATTAGTGTATTCTGGGGTTATTACTAAATCTGTCAGAGTTCTACAAACATGACTTAAAACAACCCAGGCTTGAAGGGTACCAGCCCTAACGTATTCTTTAGAGGATAAAGTTCTAATATAGGTACTTAAAAAAAAAAATCTCAGTATCAAGTTCCTAACAACAAACACTTTGTATCAATCTGAAACTGCAAGTGAATGGATAAAGCTACCCTGAAAGAAAATTAACAATACTTTCTATTACCCCCAATTTTTCTGTAGGAGGGGCCCATATTAACCTGAGGGACCTCGTTGGAGGACAGTTCGTTCAAATCCACAGTAAGACTAAGCTTTGGGAATAGTCAAAATAAAGCAGAAAAAATTCAGAACTAGGCTTAGAGCAAACAAAGACGCTAGGCTGAAAAGAGCTACATGATAGGACAAGAAAGATAAAAGGAGATCAAGCGAAGAGCTATAGTGAATGCTGGGACATAAAGGGTCTTTTGGAAGAATTCAAGATATGGTGATTTTCACCACATATATAACAGATCTGCAAGGCTTGGGTAGTCTTTTATAGTGCTCAAAGTGTTTTTCCATACAATATTTATTTAATCTTGACAAGTAGGAATGATCACCATTTTACTGAAAACTGAGGAAGCTAATGTGACTTGGCTAGGATCAGTTGAGCAAGAAGTTAAGATTTTAACTTTAAAAAAATTTAACCCAAATCAATAAACATCTGTTGAATAGACTACATCAAAAAACTTGGAAATTTATAAGACACTGTGGGAAATGCAGAGAAGCGTCAGTCTGCCCTTAAGGAATTTATATCTTGTTGGAGAAACAAGCTGCAAATAAGGTGAAAAGTTAAGTAATGGTTCATGATGTAAATAAGAGTTCTAGCCAATGACAGGGGAGGTGTCACAGATAGCACCTGGTGAATTGCCAAACACATGGAAAAATGTCTCCGTTTCACAGGGATTCAGAACAGCGTACAGAGACGGGATGGGTTCATGGAAGGAATGGGGTTCCAATTATGGCTTATACATGCAAATGTTGATAAGACAAGAGTGTGGTCTCCTGAAAAACAGCCTCTCTATGGCCTATAAAGCTATGGATTTACCTATTCATAAATGTGTCAGCGAACCTCAATTATGGTATGAATAAAGACTATTGTTGTCTCAGGCTTTTTGAAGGGTATCCAGCCCTAACGTATTCTTTAGAGGATAAAGTTCTAATATAGGTACTTAAAAAAAATCTCAGTATCAAGTTCCTAACAACAAACACTTTGTATCAATCTGAAACTGCAAGTGAATGGATAAAGCTACCCTGAAAGAAAATTAACAATACTTTCTATTACCCCCAATTTTTCTGTAGGAGGGGCCCATATTAACCTGAGGGACCTCGTTGGAGGACAGTTCGTTCAAATCCACAGTAAGACTAAGCTTTGGGAATAGTCAAAATAAAGCAGAAAAAATTCAGAACTAGGCTTAGAGCAAACAAAGACGCTAGGCTGAAAAGAGCTACATGATAGGACAAGAAAGATAAAAGGAGATCAAGCGAAGAGCTATAGTGAATGCTGGGACATAAAGGGTCTTTTGGAAGAATTCAAGATATGGTGATTTTCACCACATATATAACAGATCTGCAAGGCTTGGGTAGTCTTTTATAGTGCTCAAAGTGTTTTTCCATACAATATTTATTTAATCTTGACAAGTAGGAATGATCACCATTTTACTGAAAACTGAGGAAGCTAATGTGACTTGGCTAGGATCAGTTGAGCAAGAAGTTAAGATTTTAACTTTAAAAAAATTTAACCCAAATCAATAAACATCTGTTGAATAGACTACATCAAAAAACTTGGAAATTTATAAGACACTGTGGGAAATGCAGAGAAGCGTCAGTCTGCCCTTAAGGAATTTATATCTTGTTGGAGAAACAAGCTGCAAATAAGGTGAAAAGTTAAGTAATGGTTCATGATGTAAATAAGAGTTCTAGCCAATGACAGGGGAGGTGTCACAGATAGCACCTGGTGAATTGCCAAACACATGGAAAAATGTCTCCGTTTCACAGGGATTCAGAACAGCGTACAGAGACGGGATGGGTTCATGGAAGGAATGGGGTTCCAATTATGGCTTATACATGCAAATGTTGATAAGACAAGAGTGTGGTCTCCTGAAAAACAGCCTCTCTATGGCCTATAAAGCTATGGATTTACCTATTCATAAATGTGTCAGCGAACCTCAATTATGGTATGAATAAAGACTATTGTTGTCTGACCCACAGATGAACAGGCTAACGATGCATTAATGAACACCTGGAGAGGAAGTAAGGAGCATTCCAGACAAAGGAAGAGCAAAAGTATGTCTGAAGGAGTGAATACAAACTTTATCATGCTTTACAGGAGTCTTGTTGTTGGTCAGTTGCTTAGTTGTGTCCAACTCTTTGTGACCTTATGGACTACAGACTGCCAGACTCCACTGTCCATGGGATTCTCCAGGCAAGAATACAGAAGTGGGCTGCCATTCCCTTCTCCAGGGGATCTTCCCAACCCAGGGATCGAACCAGTGTCTTGTGCATTGGCACTTGGGTTCTTTATCACTGAGCCACCTGGGAAGCCCTTACAGGAGTCAAGGAAGTGGCTTATCCCAGGTAACATAGTTAGAGGATGAAGCAGGAGCTAGAATATAGATCCCCTGAATTCCAGGTTATGAGTAGAGATGTAAATGGAAAGAATACTTGCTTTAAAATGAGATAAACATCAACTAGAATCCTGGCATGGCCATGTACCTGGGTGTAACTTTGGGCAAAGGACTTAACCTCCTTAAATCTCAGTGGCCTCATTTGTAGCACAGAACTGTTTTACCATTTATTTGTTTTACAAAATAAGTACATCAAGTTTTCCACATACAAATGAGCTCAGTTCTGAGAGTATGATCGAAAGTCCAATTTGTTAAGTCCAACAAAGTTATTAGCCCAGGTACCCAACTAACCCAATCAGTTATATAGTACTCTACTGTCATAGGTTTATAATACTATCCACAGAATACAAAATAATACCTTAAAAAACAAACACACAGAAAAATAAAATGTTTTAATCTTACAGAACAGTACTTTGAAAAGTACAGTACATCAGCTGGCATACAGGCGCTGGCACTGAGTGAGCAAAGAAAAAGAGGTCCTGTCTGGAGCGGGGAGATGGTGTACCTGAAGGATCATCAGCAGTAGGGGATGGAGGGCAAGCTGCTATGTTACTCACGCCTGATGATGATGAAGCACACGTTTCCTTTTTGGAAGTTTGTGACTTGAAGGTTCGTGTGCAGGATACTTATTGTCAGGTGTGCAAATTATGTAGAGCCGCTCGGCACAGAGTAAGAACAGGTGTTATTTTCCTTACCCCTAGACCACACCTCAAAGGGTATGTTAATTTTAAAAGATTCATTTTGGTATTATCACCACAGGAAAGATCCCCTGTGCAGTTGCCTCATGACTTCCTCAAACCTTATATATCTGTAACTTTTCACATCACTCTTCACTGCCTGCATATTATATCTGTAAGGTCAGGAGAATGATTCTGAAATAGCTGCCTAACATATGGGGTCAAGGATCAGAGGACACATTTTGATGACAGTAACAACATTGAGGAATGTACTGATACCCTTGGTTCTACTAGGTAAGAATTATATTAAAAAAATCCACAAACAGGGCTTCCCTGGTAGTCCAGTGGGTGGAGCCTGCCTTGCAGTGAAAGGGGCACCGGTTCAATCCTGGCCCAGGAAGATCCCACGTAATGTGGAGCAACTGGACAGATGAGTCCAATTGTGAGTCAGTGCTCTGGAGTGCATGTGCCCGGAGCCAGTGCTCTGCAACTAGAGAAACCATTGCAATGGGAGGCCCACACAGGCCAAAGAATAAAGATGGGTGAAAATAAATAAATAAAAAAGGCCAAAATTAAAAAAAAAATCACAAACAAATAAAAATAAAAGCAATATAATTTTCATCAGCTTTGAAAAGCTCTTGATGTATGCGGAGTTATTCCTACACCTTTAGAAAAAATGGACAAACACTAAGCAGAAAAGGCAGTTAAAAAGTGACTTGTTTTTACATATGACTAATCTGGGATCATACATATTTGTAAACAACAAAACTCTGTAAAAGTACAAAGTAAAATAAAAATTTTGTAAAAAGTGACTTGTTTTTAAAAGTGGCTTCCAGAGCATTTCCTGAGATAATCTTCAACACTTTCTGTATCTTCAGTAAAATGTTATCTGCTATACAAAATGAAATTAAGACATTAAGAGTTCCTGAATTTTCAGAGCTATCTAAATTCACTTTAAATTTTAATTCACCCCACAATAATCACCAAGACAGAAAAATGGATAACTGCACTTTAGAAGGATTTTACAGAGTCAGACATGAAAAGGGTTGACTGGGCTAATCTGGGACTCAATTTGCCAAGAACCCTGTACATCCCGATTCATCCACATTATCACAAGACTACCTTCTGAAAGAACCAGAAAAACGTTTGACTTGACAAATCAGCAGTGTCAAATGATCTCAGCATGTAAGGTAGGTTGATATTCTGTGGAACTAACCATTTGGCTTTTCCATCATAGAGCACACATCTCTAGGTCCTGGTCCTTCTTCCACTGTTCCTCTGATACCAATGATCCTACCAAGAAAGTTGGCTCTTCCTCAAGGCTCTTCACTCTTCCAGTTCCATATGTTCTCCCCTCAGCAATTTCATTAAAGAAGACTTCAAAGATCAAGGATATGCTGAGATCAAATCTCTGTCTCCATCTTCACCATCTCTTCCGTGCCTCAGCCCTCTATGCAAATATCTACTTGATATGTCCATTGCAACAGGCAACTCAAACTCAACAGATCCAAGACTTCATCTATCATCTTCTCCCTAGAACGGGTCTCATTCAGGGAGCCTGACTTAGTAAATGGCTCCACCAATCTCCCAGCTGACCATACTCTCCCCTCCCCCAAAAAAGAGAGTCATAACTGACTGTTCACATGCAATCTATCAGCATCTCCTTTTGATTCTACCTGTTAAATCTATTCAGCCACTTCTCTCAGCCTTCTCTGTCATCAACCCTGATCCAAACTACTCGCATCTCTTACACATCTTTCTGGTCATTCCCCACGTGGTCCCCCTAAGTCAGCTCTAATTGCCTCTCCAATCAATTTTGCAACTTTAGCCCAAGTGTGTTAGTTACTCAGTCATGTCCAGCTCTTTGTGACAGCATGGACTGTAGCTCGCCAGGCTTCTCTGTTCATGGGATCCTCCAGGCAAGAATACTGGAATGGGTAGCCATTCCCTGCTCCAGGGAATCTTCCCAACACAGGGACTGAACCTGGGTCTCCCACTTTGGAGGCAGATTCTTGACCACGCCTGTGTGGAACACGCTTAAGTCATTTATTCAAAGGGAAAACAACAATAACAAACCCAGGGGATCTTTCCGAATCAGGAATCAAACCTGGGTCTTCTGAATTGCAGGCAGATACTTTAACGTCTAAGACAAGCGTTGACTGGGCTAATCTGGGACTCAATTTGCCAAGAACCCTGTACATCCCGATTCATCCACATTATCACAAGACTACCTTCTGAAAGAACCAGAAAAACGTTTGACTTGACAAATCAGCAGTGTCAAATGATCTCAGCATGTAAGGTAGGTTGATATTCTGTGGAACTAACCATTTGGCTTTTCCATCATAGAGCACACATCTCTAGGTCCTGGTCCTTCTTCCACTGTTCCTCTGATACCAATGATCCTACCAAGAAAGTTGGCTCTTCCTCAAGGCTCTTCACTCTTCCAGTTCCATATGTTCTCCCCTCAGCAATTTCATTAAAGAAGACTTCAAAGATCAAGGATATGCTGAGATCAAATCTCTGTCTCCATCTTCACCATCTCTTCCGTGCCTCAGCCCTCTATGCAAATATCTACTTGATATGTCCATTGCAACAGGCAACTCAAACTCAACAGATCCAAGACTTCATCTATCATCTTCTCCCTAGAACGGGTCTCATTCAGGGAGCCTGACTTAGTAAATGGCTCCACCAATCTCCCAGCTGACCATACTCTCCCCTCCCCCAAAAAAGAGAGTCATAACTGACTGTTCACATGCAATCTATCAGCATCTCCTTTTGATTCTACCTGTTAAATCTATTCAGCCACTTCTCTCAGCCTTCTCTGTCATCAACCCTGATCCAAACTACTCGCATCTCTTACACATCTTTCTGGTCATTCCCCACGTGGTCCCCCTAAGTCAGCTCTAATTGCCTCTCCAATCAATTTTGCAACTTTAGCCCAAGTGTGTTAGTTACTCAGTCATGTCCAGCTCTTTGTGACAGCATGGACTGTAGCTCGCCAGGCTTCTCTGTTCATGGGATCCTCCAGGCAAGAATACTGGAATGGGTAGCCATTCCCTGCTCCAGGGAATCTTCCCAACACAGGGACTGAACCTGGGTCTCCCACTTTGGAGGCAGATTCTTGACCACGCCTGTGTGGAACACGCTTAAGTCATTTATTCAAAGGGAAAACAACAATAACAAACCCAGGGGATCTTTCCGAATCAGGAATCAAACCTGGGTCTTCTGAATTGCAGGCAGATACTTTAACGTCTAAGACACCAGGGAAGTCCAAAGAAAAGTAGGTATAAAGCATTGTCTCTGGGCTCAATGAAATGATCTTTTTGATTATATAGTGAAGTTTCTAAGAAAATGAGCTAAGAAGTGAGTGAAGATAAACAAAAGGCAAAAAGCAAACAGCTCAACTAAAAAGGGCTATAGGACAAGAACAGAGATTCCTCCAAATATACTGATGTCCAGGAAGAACACAGAAGCCAGAGCCATTCTTTGTCTGAAAAGATCCTGGGACTATAACATCTCTTTTATGATGTGAATATTTGTTTCCAAGGACCTTCCCAAATGTAAGTCACCTGTATGGTGAACAGCAACCTCTTACTACCTCCTCAGACTTTGGGTCTGAGACCTTTCTCAGCAGAGCTACAAAGGGCACGCATGCCAGCTGCCACCCTACAGCCCCATAGCTGCTCAGCTGTGGTCCTTGTTCTCTTTTGATCTGGGCTCCTCATTCTCTTTTAAAAACCTTGTCAAGTAAGTAGAAACAGAAACACCCTTAGCTTTTCTCAAGCTGCTTGGAATCAAACCTCCAAGTGCAGAAAGGTGATCTCTATTCATAATAAATGTTCTGTTCTTTGGGCTTCCCTTCCCTGTCTTCTTGTTGCAGATCCGGAGGCCAGGTTCTCAAACTGTCTAAATATAAACAAAATGCTCATTTCCTGGCAGAGCCCTCATCTGCCAAGTCGACTCGCATCTCTTACACATCTTTCTGGTCATTCCACGTGGTCCCCTAAGTCAGCTCTAATTGCCTCAATCAATTTTGCAACTTTAGCCCAAGTGTGTTAGTTACTCAGTCATGTCCAGCTCTTTGTGACAGCATGGACTGTAGCTCGCCAGGCTTCTCTGTTCATGGGATCCTCCAGGCAAGAATACTGGAATGGGTAGCCATTCCCTGCGCCAGGAATCTTCCCAACACAGGGACTGAACCTGGGTCTCCCACTTTGGAGGCAGATTCTTGACCACGCCTGTGTGGAACACGCTTAAGTCATTTATTCAAAGGGAAAACAACAATAACAAACCCAGGGGATCTTTCCGAATCAGGAATCAAACCTGGGTCTTCTGAATTGCAGGCAGATACTTTAACGTCTAAGACACCAGGGAAGTCCAAAGAAAAGTAGGTATAAAGCATTGTCTCTGGGCTCAATGAAATGATCTTTTTGATTATATAGTGAAGTTTCTAAGAAAATGAGCTAAGAAGTGAGTGAAGATAAACAAAAGGCAAAAAGCAAACAGCTCAACTAAAAAGGGCTATAGGACAAGAACAGAGATTCCTCCAAATATACTGATGTCCAGGAAGAACACAGAAGCCAGAGCCATTCTTTGTCTGAAAAGATCCTGGGACTATAACATCTCTTTTATGATGTGAATATTTGTTTCCAAGGACCTTCCCAAATGTAAGTCACCTGTATGGTGAACAGCAACCTCTTACTACCTCCTCAGACTTTGGGTCTGAGACCTTTCTCAGCAGAGCTACAAAGGGCACGCATGCCAGCTGCCACCCTACAGCCCCATAGCTGCTCAGCTGTGGTCCTTGTTCTCTTTTGATCTGGGCTCCTCATTCTCTTTTAAAAACCTTGTCAAGTAAGTAGAAACAGAAACACCCTTAGCTTTTCTCAAGCTGCTTGGAATCAAACCTCCAAGTGCAGAAAGGTGATCTCTATTCATAATAAATGTTCTGTTCTTTGGGCTTCCCTTCCCTGTCTTCTTGTTGCAGATCCGGAGGCCAGGTTCTCAAACTGTCTAAATATAAACAAAATGCTCATTTCCTGGCAGAGCCCTCATCTGCCAAGTCGACTCCAAGTCTGCTTCGTCGACTGACTTATAGGCACTTCTAACTCTCCAAGCACAGAAAAGACTGGAATCCAAGTGGAGACGCTGTCTCTGTTCAGGCAAACCGAGCAGCTAAGAGAAAATCCTCAGTCATCCAAAGAGGAAGAAGCCAACTGGGTTAAAACATCCCATTTCCTTCTCTTTTACTACCCCATCCTTTCCACTCCTCTCATATTTCAAATTACAAAGATAACCTCTTTCAACACAACTTGCACAGGACATTGGTCACTCATAAAATAATATGGTGAGAGTGCATAGTTTGAAAAAATAAGCAAATACTCAAGAGCTGAATACACTTTTTAGGGAAATATGAAAGTCAACCCCTCTCTTCCTTCAAGTCCATGTTTCCAAAGAATGGCTGATTCTATACACAGGATGGCTGATTCTATACGCTCTGCTACTTAACAATCTTGACTTGACTCAAAACCTAGAGTAACCAAAGCTTCCACGGATCACTCCATTTTTGGATATTTGGTAGTCTGGCCCAATATTTCCATTTCTATCTATGAATCAGTCATTTGCTAACATTGGCATTTTGGGGCATCCCCAGTAAACAGTCTAAATCATTATTTCAGGGAAAGGGAAGACCAATGACAATCTGCAGACTTGAAGCGTGGTAATGACAGCGAGACAAACATCTTCAGGTCATCAGATCACTGAAGACAGAGGGTCTGCTAACAGTGAAATGTCAGCTCAGGCTCTATCAGATCACTGAAGACAGAGGGTCTGCTAACAGTGAAATGTCAGCTGGGGCTCTGATTCCTTTCAGAGAGACGAGAGGAATGGGTGAGTCCCAAAGCAACACTAAGTAAAATCAATACTCTTCAGGAAAGTACGATAAAGTATATAGAAGCATTTGGAAAAATTCTCCTACAGTGAATCTTCACATGGAAGTACATTAGCCAGAGATGTTGCTGCGGACTTTGTGACAGCTGCAATTTTTCCAATGCACAAAGCATTAACGTTACAAACTGGCTTGCTGGTTGAGTGGTCTGGAAAAAAGTAATATTCTGTCTCACAGGACTGCTGTAAATTTCAGTCCATTTCCTCTATTTCTCAGCTCCTCTGGCAGAATATTCTAACTAAAAGTGCAATAAACTACATTGTCATACTTCAGGATTTTTAACAACTCCATCTACCATATTTGGGAATAGGAATGGGGGGCAGCAAGAACTCATAAGGAAGTGATGGATATTCTGTGACATTTTGTAACCTTTAGCTAGCTGGGGACAACTGAAATCATGTGTTTAAGATGGGAAGAATTACTAATTTGGGATGACTTCTTGTGGCTTTTCCTCTTCTTCTTCTTCCACCAGCCTCACTGAATTTGTTCTGAAACAGATCTCTGTTTTTCTCAAAATCATTTTTCCCTCTGTAATACAGAATATGATTCCTTCCTACAAAGGCAATATTCTTGGTAAAATGGGGTTGCAAAGAGTCCAACATGACATAGCAACTAAACAGCCAACAGTCAGACTGACAAAAGGTGGGAAACTAGGATACCAATTAATCTGTAAGTTCCTACGAAAGATAATTTTGAAAAATCCTGAGATAGCCATTAACCATTGGTCAATGCACAAAAGGACAGATCCCTTGGCATAATGAATACACTTCTAGATTGTCACTGAGGAGACTGAGAAGGGAGACCAAAGGGGACAAGAAGCATGGGAAGCCTCTCTGGTGGAAACACTGTATTTTGTAATTCAACTCTCATTCATTTAATATATAGAGTCATTATTCTGTATCAAGCATCCCTCCATGCTGAGGATGTATCAGAAGAAAGGAAGAGTTAGTAACAAGAATTAGTTACAGTTAGCAACACATTGATATTTTAATAACTTTTAATAAGGTACAAAAGAGATAACAGCCAGAAATTTGAACTGGAGGACTTCTAAAACTTTCCTCTGTATCCCTATTTTAGTTATTCCTACAAATGTCTTTGATATAAAAAGCCATGTGACTGCCCTCTCTGTGAACAGATCAAGGCTACCCATTCCACGGCGCTTAGAAAATTAAGTACTGCAAAGGTCCTTCGAGACTCATTCATCTACCCTACTCTAATCCGTCAACAGGCAGGAAACTGAGGCCGGAAGTGGGAAATTGATTGATGAAGGTCACGTAGCCACCATATCTATTTTTATGAGCTTTTTCCCCAAGTAAGTTATAACCTTGGAGGTATCATCACAACTAGTGCTTTTAAATCTTGGTTTTACCAAAGGGAAACTCCATCTACCATATTTGGGAATAGGAATGGGGGGCAGCAAGAACTCATAAGGAAGTGATGGATATTCTGTGACATTTTGTAACCTTTAGCTAGCTGGGGACAACTGAAATCATGTGTTTAAGATGGGAAGAATTACTAATTTGGGATGACTTCTTGTGGCTTTTCCTCTTCTTCTTCTTCCACCAGCCTCACTGAATTTGTTCTGAAACAGATCTCTGTTTTTCTCAAAATCTTTTTTCCCCTCTGTAATACAGAATATGATTCCTTCCTACAAAGGCAATATTCTTGGTAAAATGGGGTTGCAAAGAGTCCAACATGACATAGCAACTAAACAGCCAACAGTCAGACTGACAAAAGGTGGGAAACTAGGATACCAATTAATCTGTAAGTTCCTACGAAAGATAATTTTGAAAAATCCTGAGATAGCCATTAACCATTGGTCAATGCACAAAAGGACAGATCCCTTGGCATAATGAATACACTTCTAGATTGTCACTGAGGAGACTGAGAAGGGAGACCAAAGGGGACAAGAAGCATGGGAAGCCTCTCTGGTGGAAACACTGTATTTTGTAATTCAACTCTCATTCATTTAATATATAGAGTCATTATTCTGTATCAAGCATCCCTCCATGCTGAGGATGTATCAGAAGAAAGGAAGAGTTAGTAACAAGAATTAGTTACAGTTAGCAACACATTGATATTTTAATAACTTTTAATAAGGTACAAAAGAGATAACAGCCAGAAATTTGAACTGGAGGACTTCTAAAACTTTCCTCTGTATCCCTATTTTAGTTATTCCTACAAATGTCTTTGATATAAAAAGCCATGTGACTGCCCTCTCTGTGAACAGATCAAGGCTACCCATTCCACGGCGCTTAGAAAATTAAGTACTGCAAAGGTCCTTCGAGACTCATTCATCTACCCTACTCTAATCCGTCAACAGGCAGGAAACTGAGGCCGGAAGTGGGAAATTGATTGATGAAGGTCACGTAGCCACCATATCTATTTTTATGAGCTTTTTCCCCAAGTAAGTTATAACCTTGGAGGTATCATCACAACTAGTGCTTTTTAAAAATCTATGTTTTAGAGAACAAACATACAGTTACCAAAGGGGAAAGGCAGAAGGGGGGAGGGATAAATTAGGAGTTTGGGATTAACATATACATGCTACCATAAACAAAACAGATAACCAATATGGACCCTACTGTATACCACAGGAAACTATACTCAAAATTTTATAATAGGGCTTCCCTGGTGGTCCAGTGGGTAAGGACACCATCTTGCAGGGCAAGGGGCGCCGGTTCAATCCTGGCCTGGGAAGATCCCATGTGCCGTGGAGCAGCTGGACCAATGTGTCCAACTACCAAGCTGGAGCTCTGGAGCGTGTGCGCCCAGAGCCGGTGTTCCGCAGCGACAGAGGCCATCGCGATGGGAGGCCCACAGGGGCCAAAGAACAAAGATAACTAAATGAAAGATCAATAGAAGTGGCCCCAAAAAATTCTTTTTGTAATAACCTATAAAAAAAAAAGACTCCATGCTTCCAATCCAGGAGGCATGGGCTCAATCCCTGGTTGGGTAACTAAGATCCCACATGCTGTGGTATGGCCAAAAGATTAAATAAATAGAAAAAAAAATTTAGAAAATCTTTGTTTATCTGACATCTTTCTCATTTAGCCTCCCTCTGGTCTCCCCTGAGACACTAATGTCCAAACTTGGTGGAAGCAGTCCTTTGTCACAGGGTCTAGCTCTTTTTAATGACTCTTCTCGGGTCTTAGCCCTCCACTATCTCTTCCTCCACGGATGTGCACTCTTCCCTACTTTCCATGATTCAGTTTTTCTAGAAGAGCGGTCCTACTGGTTGCCCACATTGGCAGGGCTCTAAAATGTCTCCCTCCATCCGTTATTCCACCTGTTACCTTCTGAGCTCAATAAAAAGCCATTCCTCCCACTCTACTTCAGCTACAAAATTCAACAATGATCTCCTCCTTCAGCGGTTAATGGCACTATTCCTTGTTTCACTCAGTGTCCTTTTACAATATTTCAATTAAAAAAAACACATGTATGTGAGCTTGGATGTGAAAAGGATCTCAGCTGAAATTAAGACTCACCCTGGCAGTGGCAGAACACCCTTGGATACATTATTTCACCTGCCAAGCTTCACTTTATTCACCTGGAAAGTGGGGGTATCATAATTCCCA
The DNA here is from genome assembly GCA_022376925.1 of Tragulus kanchil. NCBI lineage: Eukaryota > Metazoa > Chordata > Mammalia > Artiodactyla > Tragulidae > Tragulus > Tragulus kanchil. The sequence goes on along the minus strand of JAIOJX010000030.1, from coordinate 223,218,604 downwards.
CAGTACCTGGCTGTTGTGAGGATGAAATAGGTCTATACATGTCAAACTAGCCACACAATGCCAGGTGCGCAAGAGGTGCTAAGTGCTGTATTCTTTCTCTCTTCTCAAAACTCTCCTTAGTTGGCAGTGACAATCCTATCTACCCTTGCCACTTGCTTGTCTTCCCCTTTTAAACTTGACCTGTTGCTGCTTCTTGGGAAGCATTCTTCACTCTACATCCATGACAGCCAAATAACCTTGTCTTGTTCCAATATCTAAAAGGAGGCTCAGTCCCAAATCTTCACCTCTCTAGGGCTTTCCTACGCAGATATCCCACCTTCTCTTCAAGTCTAAGTCTAAAGTCAACCTCATCTTTCTTCCCCCAGACAGAATTCCTCTCCCATATTTCTTCCATCTCTCTCTGTATCAGCCCAAAGCACTGCTGACTCTTCTGTCTTACACTCTCTTTTGGATTCAGCGGCCAAATCTTGCGTTATCAAAGTATCTCTTCCACGTGTCCCTCCCCAGTGGAGTCTCTGTCATACCACTTCCCTCTCCTGAATCTTTGTTTATCTCATTTAGCCTCCCTCTGGTCTCCCTGAGACACTAATGTCCAAACTTGGTGGAAGCAGTCCTTTGTCACAGGGTCTAGCTCTTTTTAATGACTCTTCTCGGGTCTTAGCCCTCCACTATCTCTTCCTCCACGGATGTGCACTCTTCCCTACTTTCCATGATTCAGTTTTTCTAGAAGAGCGGTCCTACTGGTTGCCCACATTGGCAGGGCTCTAAAATGTCTCCCTCCATCCGTTATTCCACCTGTTACCTTCTGAGCTCAATAAAAAGCCATTCCTCCCACTCTACTTCAGCTACAAAATTCAACAATGATCTCCTCCTTCAGCGGTTAATGGCACTATTCCTTGTTTCACTCAGTGTCCTTTTACAATATTTCAATTAAAAAAAACACATGTATGTGAGCTTGGATGTGAAAAGGATCTCAGCTGAAATTAAGACTCACCCTGGCAGTGGCAGAACACCCTTGGATACATTATTTCACCTGCCAAGCTTCACTTTATTCACCTGGAAAGTGGGGGTATCATAATTCCCACAGTACCTGGCTGTTGTGAGGATGAAATAGGTCTATACATGTCAAACTAGCCACACAATGCCAGGTGCGCAAGAGGTGCTAAGTGCTGTATTCTTTCTCTCTTCTCAAAACTCTCCTTAGTTGGCAGTGACAATCCTATCTACCCTTGCCACTTGCTTGTCTTCCCCCTTTTTAAACTTGACCTGTTGCTGCTTCTTGGGAAGCATTCTTCACTCTACATCCATGACAGCCAAATAACCTTGTCTTGTTCCAATATCTAAAAGGAGGCTCAGTCCCAAATCTTCACCTCTCTAGGGCTTTCCTACGCAGATATCCCACCTTCTCTTCAAGTCTAAGTCTAAAGTCAACCTCATCTTTCTTCCCCCAGACAGAATTCCTCTCCCATATTTCTTCCATCTCTCTCTGTATCAGCCCAAAGCACTGCTGACTCTTCTGTCTTACACTCTCTTTTGGATTCAGCGGCCAAATCTTGCGTTATCAAAGTATCTCTTCCACGTGTCCCTCCCCAGTGGAGTCTCTGTCATACCACTTCCCTCTCCTGAATCTTTAATTTGCCCAATGTCTCCTAGACAAAGTTCAAGGTCCTTGCTGTAGCCTTTGAATCTTGCTGAGCTGAGTCTTCCCCCTCCTACACGAGCCTCCTACTGACTAGAGTGCAGCGTGCCCCAACAGCCTGAAGCTGCTGCTCCATGATGTGCCTCGTGTTTAAAATCTCCAGCTTCTTCCTTCTTGTCTCTCCATATACGCACGTTCAGGGTTGAGCTCAGGTGAAACCACTGTGTGAAAAACCACTACCGTGCCAGCTCTGTGGATATGTTTTCTTCTATGAACTTCCACTACATGTTTTCTCCCAAACACACATCACCCAGCTCTGTGATTTCATTCTTTCATGTGGTCTGTGTTGCCCTTGAAAGGAGACTGAGCCAGGAATGGTGTGATTTCCTTTGTCTAGAACAGGCTGAATATAGAAAAGTAGCTCGGAAATACTTTTGAACAAACACATACAAATAGGAACAACAACAAATAATTGCTGTAGCCCTTTACTTGACTGAGCAGCCCTGCTTCAAATACTATCGAAGATTAAAAGGCCATAACTAGTCTGTGAACTGAATATTCCTCATCCCTGAATTATATAGTTTAAAAAGTAGCTGATAAGGTAACCATGGGCTTTTATGGACTCATTTGCAACATACTGAGAACACAAGTTGGCAACAAAGTTTGCACCTTTCACTCATCTCTTAGGTGAAAGTCAAGTCACTTCATGGCATTCCAGCCACCACACAGACCAGTTGGTTCTTCTTAAAAGGACGCAACCTTAAGGAAGTTAGTCTACTTTGCAGACTCCCAGTAAGCATGTTTCCCAGGGATTCACCTCTCTAGGGCTTTCCTACGCAGATATCCCACCTTCTCTTCAAGTCTAAGTCTAAAGTCAACCTCATCTTTCTTCCCCAGACAGAATTCCTCTCCATATTTCTTCCATCTCTCTCTGTATCAGCCCAAAGCACTGCTGACTCTTCTGTCTTACACTCTCTTTTGGATTCAGCGGCCAAATCTTGCGTTATCAAAGTATCTCTTCCACGTGTCCCTCCCCAGTGGAGTCTCTGTCATACCACTTCCCTCTCCTGAATCTTTAATTTGCCCAATGTCTCCTAGACAAAGTTCAAGGTCCTTGCTGTAGCCTTTGAATCTTGCTGAGCTGAGTCTTCCCCCTCCTACACGAGCCTCCTACTGACTAGAGTGCAGCGTGCCCCAACAGCCTGAAGCTGCTGCTCCATGATGTGCCTCGTGTTTAAAATCTCCAGCTTCTTCCTTCTTGTCTCTCCATATACGCACGTTCAGGGTTGAGCTCAGGTGAAACCACTGTGTGAAAAACCACTACCGTGCCAGCTCTGTGGATATGTTTTCTTCTATGAACTTCCACTACATGTTTTCTCCCAAACACACATCACCCAGCTCTGTGATTTCATTCTTTCATGTGGTCTGTGTTGCCCTTGAAAGGAGACTGAGCCAGGAATGGTGTGATTTCCCTTTGTCTAGAACAGGCTGAATATAGAAAAGTAGCTCGGAAATACTTTTGAACAAACACATACAAATAGGAACAACAACAAATAATTGCTGTAGCCCTTTACTTGACTGAGCAGCCCTGCTTCAAATACTATCGAAGATTAAAAGGCCATAACTAGTCTGTGAACTGAATATTCCTCATCCCTGAATTATATAGTTTAAAAAGTAGCTGATAAGGTAACCATGGGCTTTTATGGACTCATTTGCAACATACTGAGAACACAAGTTGGCAACAAAGTTTGCACCTTTCACTCATCTCTTAGGTGAAAGTCAAGTCACTTCATGGCATTCCAGCCACCACACAGACCAGTTGGTTCTTCTTAAAAGGACGCAACCTTAAGGAAGTTAGTCTACTTTGCAGACTCCCAGTAAGCATGTTTCCCAGGGATTGTGCAGTGGGGCCCAGATCTGTTACATCTTACCCTTTTCATGTAGGTGCATAAAATCAATGTTTAAAAGTGAATTAACAATCCCACTCTTAGGCTTATACCCTGATGAAATCAAATCTGAAAGAAGCACCTGTGCCCCAATGTTCATTGCAGCTCTCTATACAATAGCTAGAACTTGGAAGGAACCTAGATGCCCATAGACGAATGAATGGATCCAAAACCTCTGGTACATATATACAATGGAATACTACACAGCTGTAAAGAGAAATGCAGAAGAATCAACCCTAATGAGGTGGCTGGATCTAGAACGTATCATCAAAAGTGAAGTCAGTCAGAAAGAGGACAAATACAGTATATTAACACATATATATGGAATCTAGTAGGATGGTGATGATGGCACATGCAGTGAAGTGACAGAAAGACAGACATGGACAGTGGACATATGGACATGGTGGGGAAGGAACAGTGGGTGAGAGGCGTAAAGGAAGTAGCATGAAGGCCTGTACTATCATAAGTGAAGAAAATAGCTCTAGTCATTGCTCTGTGAGAAAAGGGGATCCTTCAGGGGTGCTGTGTGATGGTCGGGAGGGGTGGGAAGGGGGGGATATACATATGACTAATCTGGGAACATACATATCTGTAAACAAAAAAACTCTGTAAAAGTTAAAAGTAAAATAAAGGTTTAAAAAAATAATAAAAATAAAATAAAACTAAAAAAAAAAAAAGTGAATTAACACAATGAAGGAGCTGAATCCCTTTCCTGAAGACAGATATGATAATGATATTGAATAGTTGTAGAGGTTATTTGAAGATAGGCTGTATCACACAGATTAGCATTTAATTTCTTCATGTGGTAAAGATGAAAACTAAAGGCAATGATTATAGTAGTATCTTGAAGATATATAATGCTGTAAAAATGTTCTGAGTCCTGTACATATTTGGTTCTTACCCACTTAAATTTGCACGCTTATACTCATCTGGGCTTTTATGGACTCATTTGCAACATACTGAGAACACAAGTTGGCAACAAAGTTTGCACCTTTCACTCATCTCTTAGGTGAAAGTCAAGTCACTTCATGGCATTCCAGCCACCACACAGACCAGTTGGTTCTTCTTAAAAGGACGCAACCTTAAGGAAGTTAGTCTACTTTGCAGACTCCCAGTAAGCATGTTTCCCAGGGATTGTGCAGTGGGGCCCAGATCTGTTACATCTTACCCTTTTCATGTAGGTGCATAAAATCAATGTTTAAAAGTGAATTAACAATCCCACTCTTAGGCTTATACCCTGATGAAATCAAATCTGAAAGAAGCACCTGTGCCCCAATGTTCATTGCAGCTCTCTATACAATAGCTAGAACTTGGAAGGAACCTAGATGCCCATAGACGAATGAATGGATCCAAAACCTCTGGTACATATATACAATGGAATACTACACAGCTGTAAAGAGAAATGCAGAAGAATCAACCCTAATGAGGTGGCTGGATCTAGAACGTATCATCAAAAGTGAAGTCAGTCAGAAAGAGGACAAATACAGTATATTAACACATATATATGGAATCTAGTAGGATGGTGATGATGGCACATGCAGTGAAGTGACAGAAAGACAGACATGGACAGTGGACATATGGACATGGTGGGGAAGGAACAGTGGGTGAGAGGCGTAAAGGAAGTAGCATGAAGGCCTGTACTATCATAAGTGAAGAAAATAGCTCTAGTCATTGCTCTGTGAGAAAAGGGGATCCTTCAGGGGTGCTGTGTGATGGTCGGGAGGGGTGGGAAGGGGGGGATATACATATGACTAATCTGGGAACATACATATCTGTAAACAAAAAAACTCTGTAAAAGTTAAAAGTAAAATAAAGGTTTAAAAAAATAATAAAAATAAAATAAAACTAAAAAAAAAAAAAGTGAATTAACACAATGAAGGAGTTGAATCCCTTTCCTGAAGACAGATATGATAATGATATTGAATAGTTGTAGAGGTTATTTGAAGATAGGCTGTATCACACAGATTAGCATTTAATTTCTTCATGTGGTAAAGATGAAAACTAAAGGCAATGATTATAGTAGTATCTTGAAGATATATAATGCTGTAAAAATGTTCTGAGTCCTGTACATATTTGGTCTTACTTGATCCTCATGTTCAGTATCTTAACAGATAAGGAAACTGAGGTCCAGAGATTTAAACAGACTGTCAATTAACAGAAAAGGAGAGACTACAGCCTAGGTGTCCTGATGTTTGGGTGTCAGCTTTCAGGTGTTCCTGGAAACAGGGACTCTGAATGGAATGACATACTTCAGGTTCTTTCAAAGTATAAGGACTCGTGAGGGCTGGTGAAGGTCAAGGCTGAGGTCAGGGCTGTGAAAAGCTGAGTATTAAACATCTCCATAGTTATAGGAAAAGTCTCTTTCTCTGTATATAATTATGATACTACTTCCTGAGCAATATTCCTTATATTTTCAGTGAAAGTAACAAAAAGCATTTTGTGCTTTATGATTCATACTAGATTTTTCTGGACACTCAACATGGATTGCTAAAAAAAAAGAAAAAATAGGTCTTGTCAATTGTACTGATACCTCAGTGGTTATTTCTGTACACAAAAGTGTTCTCAATTTCATGACGCTATCTGGAAGAAGTTCAACAACACATTGTTAATACTCCACTGCTATGAAATAATTTGAAAGCTCCATGGGAATTTAGATGTGCACAAGTTATTAGGGTGTGACCTTTCCCTTAGATTTCTTATTTTAGGATCAACTTAACATGGTATTTCCCCAGTGGGAACCGCTGCACTTCATTCACAGATAAGAAAATAGCCCCATCAAAAATTTTCAAAGTGAAGACCGCTGTGTGATGGTCGGGAGGGTGGGAAGGGGGGGATATACATATGACTAATCTGGGAACATACATATCTGTAAACAAAAAAACTCTGTAAAAGTTAAAAGTAAAATAAAGGTTTAAAAAAATAATAAAAATAAAATAAAACTAAAAAAAAAAAAAAGTGAATTAACACAATGAAGGAGCTGAATCCCTTTCCTGAAGACAGATATGATAATGATATTGAATAGTTGTAGAGGTTATTTGAAGATAGGCTGTATCACACAGATTAGCATTTAATTTCTTCATGTGGTAAAGATGAAAACTAAAGGCAATGATTATAGTAGTATCTTGAAGATATATAATGCTGTAAAAATGTTCTGAGTCCTGTACATATTTGGTCTTACTTGATCCTCATGTTCAGTATCTTAACAGATAAGGAAACTGAGGTCCAGAGATTTAAACAGACTGTCAATTAACAGAAAAGGAGAGACTACAGCCTAGGTGTCCTGATGTTTGGGTGTCAGCTTTCAGGTGTTCCTGGAAACAGGGACTCTGAATGGAATGACATACTTCAGGTTCTTTCAAAGTATAAGGACTCGTGAGGGCTGGTGAAGGTCAAGGCTGAGGTCAGGGCTGTGAAAAGCTGAGTATTAAACATCTCCATAGTTATAGGAAAAGTCTCTTTCTCTGTATATAATTATGATACTACTTCCTGAGCAATATTCCTTATATTTTCAGTGAAAGTAACAAAAAGCATTTTGTGCTTTATGATTCATACTAGATTTTTCTGGACACTCAACATGGATTGCTAAAAAAAAAGAAAAAATAGGTCTTGTCAATTGTACTGATACCTCAGTGGTTATTTCTGTACACAAAAGTGTTCTCAATTTCATGACGCTATCTGGAAGAAGTTCAACAACACATTGTTAATACTCCACTGCTATGAAATAATTTGAAAGCTCCATGGGAATTTAGATGTGCACAAGTTATTAGGGTGTGACCTTTCCCTTAGATTTCTTATTTTAGGATCAACTTAACATGGTATTTCCCCAGTGGGAACCGCTGCACTTCCTTCACAGATAAGAAAAATAGCAATCACAAATTACAGTGAGTAAACTTAGGGAAACATATATTTCTGTGATACAGATGAAACTGAAATCATAAAAAGGGGCCACACAACGTACTCCTTGGATTTCAGAGGAAAGCCAAGTGGCTGGCTAACAAAAGAACACAAGTCATGCCATGACGGTATTTCCCTGAAATTTATACCTAATTGTTTCTTGTCCCAGTTACCAAGTCTTATGACTTTTAAAGATTATTAAAGATGTTTACATCACTAAATTTCCTATGTCCTCTCTACTGGGACTATAAAAGGTTAAAAATATCAAACTTTTAATAATTTAAATGATTTCAGATCACAGGACCTGGACTGAAGGACATGGAGCTCAAAAGTGTGAAGAAAAAATATCAAAATAACAACTAGAATAGCACAGGGAGGTCACACTGCTTCAGTTTATCGTCTATGGAACAGCAGTGGTCTCCACTGTCAGAGCTCATACCACGTTAAGTGGATCTATGGGATACTGTGGCAGAATTTATGCCCGTTATCAGTAACATATGAGTTAGTAGAAGTAGCCAAAGAGTCCAGCGTGCTACAGTTAGGACTACACAGCTCAATACTGGCATTTTTAAAATGGCCAACAAAATCGTGGAAGCAGAGATTAGGAAGACAGGTATATTTTCCTAACTGATCTAACTAGGGGGCCCCGATCAATTATTTTACACACTGCCAGTTCATGAAAACATTAAAATTAAGAAAGTACAAGATAAAAAAACTTTTCCTCTTATGAGAATGAAAGCATGGTTATAAGTGAAAATCAATTGCCAAAAGTAATTTTTGCATCTTCTCTTACCAGACATTTGTACAATAAGTTTTATTAAAATAACTACTTGAGAATAAATACTCCTTTATTGAAGCTATTACTCAAAAGGCTCAAATAAGCAACTTCTTCCCCTCCCCTATAGTCTTCATTCTAATATAGACTGTGAACATCACAGAAGTTTTTCTTTCAGGTTTAATTTTTTAGAATTAATCCTCTACATTTTAAAGCAGGGACTCACGTTTTTAAATAGAGAAAGTAGTCACTGGGATCAACTTACATGATTTTCCAGATGATACTACAGAATTCAGACAGAGCTAGGTTTTAAAATACTGTTTTGATTGAAAAGATAATTTAGAAATCATTTCTCATAATCTCTTACCTTTATAGATATCGAGGGTCAGGGATAATGTATTTACTTTCTCACATACTACACGGGAAAAGAAAGCCATTCAGTCGTGTCCGACTCTGCAATCCACGGACGAGCCAATTGGAATTTTTCAGGCCCCAGAACAAGTCTTATGACTTTTAAAGATTATTAAAGATGTTTACATCACTAAATTTCCTATGTCCTCTCTACTGGGACTATAAAAGGTTAAAAATATCAAACTTTTAATAATTTAAATGATTTCAGATCACAGGACCTGGACTGAAGGACATGGAGCTCAAAAGTGTGAAGAAAAAATATCAAAATAACAACTAGAATAGCACAGGGAGGTCACACTGCTTCAGTTTATCGTCTATGGAACAGCAGTGGTCTCCACTGTCAGAGCTCATACCACGTTAAGTGGATCTATGGGATACTGTGGCAGAATTTATGCCCGTTATCAGTAACATATGAGTTAGTAGAAGTAGCCAAAGAGTCCAGCGTGCTACAGTTAGGACTACACAGCTCAATACTGGCATTTTTAAAATGGCCAACAAAATCGTGGAAGCAGAGATTAGGAAGACAGGTATATTTTCCCTAACTGATCTAACTAGGGGCCCAGATCAATTATTTTACACACTGCCAGTTCATGAAAACATTAAAATTAAGAAAGTACAAGATAAAAAAACTTTTCTTCTTATGAGAATGAAAGCATGGTTATAAGTGAAAATCAATTGCCAAAAGTAATTTTTCGCATCTTCTCTTACCAGACATTTGTACAATAAGTTTTATTAAAATAACTACTTGAGAATAAATACTCCTTTATTGAAGCTATTACTCAAAAGGCTCAAATAAGCAACTTCTTCCCCTCCCCTATAGTCTTCATTCTAATATAGACTGTGAACATCACAGAAGTTTTTCTTTCAGGTTTAATTTTTTAGAATTAATCCTCTACATTTTAAAGCAGGGACTCACGTTTTTAAATAGAGAAAGTAGTCACTGGGATCAACTTACATGATTTTCCAGATGATACTACAGAATTCAGACAGAGCTAGGTTTTAAAATACTGTTTTTGATTGAAAAGATAATTTAGAAATCATTTCTCATAATCTCTTACCTTTATAGATATCGAGGGTCAGGGATAATGTATTTACTTTCTCACATACTACACGGGAAAAAGAAAGCCATTCAGTCGTGTCCGACTCTGCAATCCACGGACGAGCCATGGAATTCTCCAGGCAAGAACACTGGGGTGGGTAGCCTTTCCCTTCTCCAAGGCATCATCCCAACCCAGGGATCAAAACCAGGTCTCCTGCATTACAGTGCATTCTGTACTATCTGAGCCACCAAGGAAGCCCCAAATACTACATAAACATATAAAAATGTGTGCATATTAATACAGAACTGAAAGGCAGTTTATAGAAATTAAAGTAGTTTGAATAAAGATATTAAGATATTTTTCTATAAATGATCTCTATTGTTATTATATTGCTTGATATTAAAAAGTATACTCTAGGGCTTCCCTGGTGGTCCAGTGGGTAAGGACACCGCCTTGCAGTGCAAGGGGCGCTGGTTCGATCCCTGGCCTGGGAAGATCCCACGTGCCATGGAGCGGCTGGACTGATGTGTCCAGTTGCTGGGCCGGAGCTCTGGAGCACATGCGCCCAGGGCCAGTGCTCTGTGACAACAGATGCCACTGCGATGGGGGGCCCACACGGGCCAAAGAACAAAGATGGACGAAACTAGACAAATGAAAGACCGATAGAAGCCCCTCCCTCCCCACCCCCGCCAAAATAAATAAATAAATAAATGTTAAAAAAAAAAAGTATACTCTACTGCACTGTAGTTAAACGCCTTAATCTCTATTTCACATCATTAACTATAATGCTTAACCCTCAAATGAGAGTTTACAATAAAAAGGAAAGACGATCACCCATAATATTTTTTCTGTTCATTGCAATACATGTTAACTATATAATTTTGTATCTTAATCTTTTCTTTTGTCATTATATCTTCATTCTAAAATTACAATTTCCTTCAAATAGTCACACTACAAATTTAAAAGATTTGATTGAAATAAATCCTTAAAGAAACTGATTTGTATCTTTCTCTCTGGATGTACTACCTTGTTAAAGCTGCATTTTCAAAAGCAATCACTCCTTTATAACAGCTAGCAACATGCAGACTTCCAATCCACAGGAACCTGCTGCACAGGCTTCACATTTTGAGTGTGGCATGCCCCGGAAATAATCTGCAACTTCACTGCAACTGAGTGAGTTTTCTCCTACTCTACATACTACACGGGAAAAAGAAAGCCATTCAGTCGTGTCCGACTCTGCAATCCACGGACGAGCCATGGAATTCTCCAGGCAAGAACACTGGGGTGGGTAGCCTTTCCCTTCTCCAAGGCATCATCCCAACCCAGGGATCAAAACCAGGTCTCCTGCATTACAGTGCATTCTGTACTATCTGAGCCACCAAGGAAGCCCCAAATACTACATAAACATATAAAAATGTGTGCATATTAATACAGAACTGAAAGGCAGTTTATAGAAATTAAAGTAGTTTGAATAAAGATATTAAGATATTTTTCTATAAATGATCTCTATTGTTATTATATTGCTTGATATTAAAAAGTATACTCTAGGGCTTCCCTGGTGGTCCAGTGGGTAAGGACACCGCCTTGCAGTGCAAGGGGCGCTGGTTCGATCCCTGGCCTGGGAAGATCCCACGTGCCATGGAGCGGCTGGACTGATGTGTCCAGTTGCTGGGCCGGAGCTCTGGAGCACATGCGCCCAGGGCCAGTGCTCTGTGACAACAGATGCCACTGCGATGGGGGGCCCACACGGGCCAAAGAACAAAGATGGACGAAACTAGACAAATGAAAGACCGATAGAAGCCCCTCCCTCCCACCCCCGCCAAAATAAATAAATAAATAAATGTTAAAAAAAAAAGTATACTCTACTGCACTGTAGTTAAACGCCTTAATCTCTATTTCACATCATTAACTATAATGCTTAACCCTCAAATGAGAGTTTACAATAAAAAGGAAAGACGATCACCCATAATATTTTTTCTGTTCATTGCAATACATGTTAACTATATAATTTTGTATCTTAATCTTTTCTTTTGTCATTATATCTTCATTCTAAAATTACAATTTCCTTCAAATAGTCACACTACAAATTTAAAAGATTTGATTGAAATAAATCCTTAAAGAAACTGATTTGTATCTTTCTCTCTGGATGTACTACCTTGTTAAAGCTGCATTTTCAAAAGCAATCACTCCTTTATAACAGCTAGCAACATGCAGACTTCCAATCCACAGGAACCTGCTGCACAGGCTTCACATTTTGAGTGTGGCATAGCCTCAGGAAATAATCTGCAACTTCACTGCAACTGAGTGAGTTTTCTCCTGACCCAAACAAAAACAACACCCGCCCAACACAACCCCAAAACTATCCCAAAGCCTATGTTATTCTAATATCTAAACAAGTGAAACTCTTCATTCTCCACCCTCATTCTGCTGTGACACATACACACCAGAGCCAGAGAGAAAGAGTAATAGATTAAAACGAACAGAAATCATTGAAACATATGCTCTAGAAATACACTTTTGTTCACTCTGCTACTGACATATCCACAGAACAATGTGAAATGGTCATAAAAATGAATAATGCAGGAGTAATATAGTTGCTCAAAACTTTTAAACATAGAAACCCCTCTTAGAGCAATTATCTGAAGAAAATGATTCTTTTGAAAAGTGAAGTATGTCCATGAAGATATTCATTGGATGCAACTGTATAGGAGTAAACAGTTATTGTATAATACTAAAAATTTAGAAGCCGCCTAAAAACTGGCTAAGTAAATTCTGTGACACCACTGAGACGGACGGCCATGTTGCCATTCTGACACTTGAAAGCCGAAAAAGGAGGAAAGACATGTAATCTAACAGTGAAAGAAGCAGAAATGCTGCATATACCATAACTGTTAGTAATTTAAAAACATGAACAGGTCAGCCAGAATTGCAATGAACTATGCAGAAGTCAGAAAAGTAGTGTATGTGTGCTCAAGTGTGGTCTTCTTATCTTAAAATATATCTCACAACTTTTCAATAACAAAAACATCTTCAAAGAATATGTAAAATGAGACAAATCCAATGGCCCAAATTCAACAGCCCAAGTCGTTTATCTGTCCTAGTTCCTAATCTTCTATTTGTGCCATCTCCCTGCTTTGAAGGGTTCAGGACCCTGTCCACGTTCCAGTCCTGCAGCCCTAAAGTCATACATAAGCAGTACAGCTAAGTAGAGAGGTTATTTACAGAGGGCAGGCCTGGACCCTGCATGTGAGCACATACAGAAGACGATAAAGATCGTTGTGTCCTATTAGTAACTTACAGGACTGTGATTTGCTCCACCCAGTGCACCTCTAATTGAATTCCTCAGCCATAAAATCACTGGGACCAAACAAGTTCAGGTATCTTTTATCTAAACCCTTTTTTTTTCCTCCCTTACCATCAGGTAACATATTTCTTATGGGGCTTTTCTTCTTTTTATAGATTCATTTGTCTTAGTTATAAATTAACCCACAAGTAACTCTCCCAGCCACCCAGCTCTCCTGTTTCCTGTGTACCAGGTTCCTTTCTACTTGTACAATTTAGGATATGGGGCCATTTAAACTGCTGGTAGGTAAATGATGTCCAGGCAATCATCTCTAGATTTTTTAAAAAAGATTCCTCCTAAGGAAAAATGCCGCCTGTCAGAGATTCTCCTCAAAGCTGGGCACCCTAGGAAGAAGGGGATTGAAATTGCTGAAGGCTTCTCTTTTTCATTTTTAAAAATGGTGGTAAAGGATACATTACATAAAAATGCACATTTTAACCATTTTAAAATGTACAGTTCTATGGCATTAACTGCATTTACACTGCTATGCATCCATCACTACCATCCAGAACTTTTTCATCTTCCCAGACTGAAATTAAGTTCCCTAGAACACTAAACTCCCATCCCCAACTCTTACCACCTCCTGGTCACCTTCTTGCTGGCTCTACAAATTTGACTATTTTAGATAACATTTCTGTTTCTTTTTGTTTCTCCTAAAGTCTGTGAACTAGTATAGCTTACCAAATTGGTGGAACACACAAGAGAGTTGATGATAAAAAAAAAATTAAAAATTAAAAAAAAAAACAACCTTCACAGGAGAACTAAAAGCTTGAATTCAGACCACTCAGTTCCAAATGCCAGAGAACATATCTGCCCCTTACCTGGTCTTTCAAGAGTTTGATCTTTTGATTTTTAAAGTGGTTTTGACTTTTTTTCTTTTTTCAGTTAAACTGATCTTCAGAGTAAACAATGCAGCTATTGATTTCCTTTAAGAGTCAAAGTTCCCTTAGTATTCCTTGTATTTCCACAATTCCCAGACATTTACCTAAAAACAGCATGCTCTTCTCTCATCTTCACCATTCAAATACAAGTCGATTAATTCTAAGGGCTTTTTCGAATGTTGTCTTGGGTCAAGAAGACTCGTCGGACCAACATATCATTAATGAGATGTAAAGACTGGGGTTTGAACACTGAAATCACACTGTGATCATCATCAACTAACATTTTTGCTAAGAGGTGGTTCCTGAGGATGCACTGCCTTGTGGGTTTTTTCTCCCCACTCCCAGGTTTTCTAGAGGCTGGAAGTAACTGGTTGGAGAACTAAGTGGAGAGAAAGCCTGCAGAGCTGAGGATGGCTCTGAGTACGGACAGAGTTAAGAAAGAGCTCAAGGCATATCCTTCATGAGAAGAGTGTCCTGAGGCTGACAAACAGAAACTCACTCTAAAAATCAGTGAAAATCTCTTGAGAATGGTTACTGAGGGACTCCAATGTAATAACTCTGAAAGAACTTTCCCTCTAGAAATAATTTCAGGTCAACAGAGAAGTTGCAAAGATACAGTTCCCGTGTCGCTTTTGCTGGGCTTCCTACTGTTAACATTTTACAACCACAGCCCAATGAGGAAAACTAATAAACGAAACTGGCACAGTATGGTAAACAGCTTTACTTGGATCTCACCCGCTTTTCCACTCATGCCCTTTCTCAGTACCAGGACCGAATCCAGGATCCCATGTTGCATTTTGTTGCTGTTTCTCCTTATTTCTTCCAGCTCCTCATTCTGCTGTGCATGTGTGGTTTCACTAAGGTATACTTGACATACAGAAAACTACACAGATTTAACAGTCTTTGCTTGTCGTTCATGCCCTCAAAGAACATGGATTCTGTGGAATGTCAATTGAGGTTTGCCTCACACTTTCTCAGATTCAATTACCATTATGAATTTTGGGGGAAGAATTCTGAAGACCTGATGAACTCTTTCCAATATACCTTTTTACAGTGGCTATAAACCTATTATCCTGGATCACTTGGTTAAAATGGCATCTTTCAGGATTCTCCCCCATAAAGTAACTACTTTTCTCTTTGTAATGAATAAATATGTGGAGGGAGACACTTTGAGGCTCTGTGTCCATATTCCGCTCCCCCTGATGCTCTCACCTTTTAACTTAGGTTCTGGTCAGTGGGCCTGCCTATGGCCATCACTGCTGCTATGGTTCTCTGATGCAGGTTTCCATCTCCCTCATCCTTTTCACATTCATAAATTTAAATTCTTCTGCACAGAAAAGCCCTCCTCCTTCCATTTATTTATTCATTCAGTCAGTCATTTATATCAGTATGTGTTTTATGTGTTGCTTGTTTAGTCATGTCCGACGCTTTACAACCCTACAGACCATAGCCTGCCAGGCTCCTCTGTCCATGGGATTTCCCAGGCAAGAATACTGGAGGGGGTTGCATTTCATCCTCTAGGGCATCTTCCCGATCCAGGGATCGAACCTGCACCTCTGTGTCTCCTACATTGGCTGGCAGGTTCTTTACCACCTGGGCCACCAGGGAAGCCCTTTATATCAGTACGGAATCATGTATGTATGTGTGTGTATATATATATGGGGTTGTAATCTAATGCTGTAGTTCTTAAAATGTGTATTGTTCAGATTATCCCAGCCTTGGTCATTGGGAGCTGGAATTATTTGAACAATAAAATAAATAACTATAGCACTGGATTTTACCTCCCAAGTAGAATATATACAACTGGGCATTGAATAAATTAAGCTACTTTGTAAGCTGAGATCATGACTGCATGGCCTAAAGGAAATCAGGAAAGACACTTCATATTTCTCTCAATTTAATTACAAGTAACATAGGACCCTAGTATAATATACTTGAGATTCATTTCTAAGGATCTGAGCTATTTTTCAACTTCTAGGTCACTTTCCTATCTTTGTTTTGTCTTAAACAAATAAGTTACTGTAGTCTCCTACACTGAGTGGCAGATTATACAGTAGAAACGACTCTGATAGTCAAAATAAAAGCTCTCTAAAAAATTTTGCAATAAAATACTACAAAGCATTTGCATATTTTTAAAACAGATTCTTTTAAATACAAATTTAGTACAATCAATTCTGAGTTTGCCTACCGTTTAAGGACGACTCTTGTTTCAGGAAACGTCCCTCTTGTAGGTCTGTGGCTTAGAGTTGGCTTCTTTCAAATCTGAACAATTGAAAAGAAACAAGATTTTTAATCTATACACATATTCAACACACCTGGACAACCTCAGCTACCAAAATGGACAAGCCCAAATGTATTTCAAATATACGGATTTCATCCTGAGCATTCACTTTCCCTGAGTTTAGAATGCTTCCTATTTTCAAGAAGCAACCAACAGAATGACTCATAAATCATGGAGAATCTTCCTACAAGACGTGTTCCGTCACTGATCATGAGTCAGGGTCCTTTGTCTCATCCTTCTTTTATGCAGAATTGATAATGACACCTGTGCTGCTGTACAGACTTATGAAAAACTAGATCTTTAAAAGGATTAGTAACTCAAAAGATAGGAGATTGGTAAAAGTTATACACAGCAAAGAGGACAGTCATGAAAATGTAAGTTAATTCTAGAGGGCACAGGACTGCTAAGCTAAAGTAAAAATGTTACAGCCATTTAGAGACAGTATTAGTTCTCCTGTGAAGGTTGTTTTTCTTTTTTTAATTTTTAATTTTTTTTATCATCAACTTTCTAGTGTGTTCCACCAATTTGGTAAGTTATACTAGTTCACAGACTTTAGGAGAAACAAGAAGAAACAGACTTCTTCACATAGACTTTAAAAAAAATTTTTTTTAAGTTTTTATTTTATTTTGGAATACAGCCAATTAACTATGCTGTGGTAGTTTCAGGAGGACAGCAAAGGGAGTCAGCCATACATACACATGTATCCAATCTGCCCCAAGTTCCCCTTCCAGTGGATCAGATTTTTAAAAGGTAGACACACAGAGCAGATCATCTGAGTCACTGCGCCACAGGTCTAAGTATGTGTACCCTGGCTCTTACGAAGGTCTCAGGGATCTGAGAATAGCTGTGCGTTCTATAAAGACAAAACAGTGTCCAGTGCCAAAGTATTATCATCAGGGCCTTCACAGTCCCAATATCCAGACCCAACATTCAGCACAGTCCAACCCACCCCCAATTCTGGTTTTTCTTTTTTTTTTTTTTACATTTTACACTCTTCCATCTGGAATTTGCAAAAACTATTCTATTACCCAATGAAAGGCATAAACATAGTAGATTATGAATATAAAATGTTTTCTCATGTTGCTATTTATGCTTGGAAAGACTATAAACGCAGCCAATGTATTTTGATTATTTGTTTGTTTCCCCACCATTGGCTGGTACTTGTGTTTAGAAACTGAAAACCTCTAAATGTGAACTCAGTTATCAACACCAAGGTAACTATTCTGTTTTGAGAATGGGGCACAGAAAGAAATAATCTGTCAGAGTGTGAGACCGGTATGCTTTGCTTTCTGACTGCTGATCTGTATTATAGCAATTTATTTTCCATGTGAAATACTCTCTAATTTATTAATCAAAAATGAAAGGAGTACCCAAATCAAAACTGTTCATAACCTCTAATATGCATAACACATAAGAAACAACTTATCTATAATGGATTAACACTATGACCTTTTTTCACCTTTAAGTCAATTGAAAAGGGCTTAAATAGGTGAAAACATGAGGAATCAGTATTGATAAAGAAAAATTTGAACAAAATTTTTATCTGAAAAAGTAAAGAATGCTGATTTCATGTTAAGATGAAGTCAAATTAGCTTTCCTTGGCACTCATCTCATGTACATATGAATTTATTAAAAAATCGACAGGAAGAAAGTAAACTGCTACATATTCCTACTTCAGAGCCCTAAGAGCTAGATCAAACAGAAAACTGGGCCAGTTTCTGTGACAGACTTCTGTGACCTTTCCCCAACATCCCCACTTTGGTAAAATCAGTAATCTGCGCTCTGTATCCATTCAGAGCTGCACTGTACCATAGAAAGCATAGTTTCCAGACATAAAATATAATAATAGGGCAGAAACAAGACCCATTCTGGGGGCAGTATATACCAAGGGTTATAGTTCTTTCATGTTCCCCCATCTGACCAGTTAAGTGCAAACTAGTTTGCATTCATTCATTTATAGATCTTTTTACTCATAAATAATAAGCCAGAAAACCATGTTGTGAAGAAAGCAGACAAGTCCATCCCATTTCGACAGAACTCTCATGAGACAGAGTCAGTTCATATCTATGCATCCAACTTTTTATATCTCAGATAGACTTTCTAACAAAATCTAAATGGATAATAATGCAAGCCAAAGGGCAATTTACTCTACTTTGTCTGAAATTGTAGAAAGGGTAAAAGTTGACTTAAGATATTGGAAAATAACTGAAAATTGAAACAACTGAAAATTTATCAAAGAATTACTTCCCCAAGAAGTTCTGGGCCTAGATAATTTTACAGATAATTTAAGTGTTCAAGGAAGAAATAAGTTTCTTGCTACAAAAATTGTTTCTGAGTAGGAAAAAAAAAGAGTAACCACATTCAGTTTTCAACACCTAACAAAAACAAAGAGAAAAATACAACCTCACTTATTAATACTGACGTTAAACTACAAATAAAATGCTAATGAACAAATGCAATAGTATAGTAAAAGAATAAACTGCCATAATAAAGTTGGATTTATCTCATAAAGACAAGGAAGATTTAATACTGGAAAACCTATTAAAATAATGTGTTCCAGCAGTAGGTCAAATTTTAAAAGAAACCACATGACTATCCCAAAAACTACAGAAAAATACCCAATAAAATTCAACATTCATACTTGAAAATATTTCCTTAAAGATATAAGGAACTAGAAAGATAAGAATAAGAATCTCAAACTTATAGCCAATATCATCTTATTTGTGAAATATTATGGAAGCATCTCCCCAAACATACATTCTACAGACAATGAGATTCTTCAAGATTTTTCAATGGAAAGGCTTCCATGACAAGATGAATGTGCACATACTGTTCATATTTGGAGGTTAATAAAGCATATTAACACTGCATATGCTCTGTAAGCCCCATAATTAGAAAAAAAAAAAAAGAATCAACACTAACAATCTGCTTAGCGAGTTAACTCACTAGTTCTCAGATGTATTTGAGCTCTTGTTTTCTCACTTTTCATGACTTCACTCCTTAACCCATGTCAGTGTGGCTTTTGCCACTGGACCTTTCTATTGAAACTTATAGTTCTTTCATGTTCCCCATCTGACCAGTTAAGTGCAAACTAGTTTGCATTCATTCATTATAGATCTTTTTACTCATAAATAATAAGCCAGAAAACCATGTTGTGAAGAAAGCAGACAAGTCCATCCCATTTCGACAGAACTCTCATGAGACAGAGTCAGTTCATATCTATGCATCCAACTTTTTATATCTCAGATAGACTTTCTAACAAAATCTAAATGGATAATAATGCAAGCCAAAGGGCAATTTACTCTACTTTGTCTGAAATTGTAGAAAGGGTAAAAGTTGACTTAAGATATTGGAAAATAACTGAAAATTGAAACAACTGAAAATTTATCAAAGAATTACTTCCCCAAGAAGTTCTGGGCCTAGATAATTTTACAGATAATTTAAGTGTTCAAGGAAGAAATAAGTTTCTTGCTACAAAAATTGTTTCTGAGTAGGAAAAAAAAAGAGTAACCACATTCAGTTTTCAACACCTAACAAAAACAAAGAGAAAAATACAACCTCACTTATTAATACTGACGTTAAACTACAAATAAAATGCTAATGAACAAATGCAATAGTATAGTAAAAGAATAAACTGCCATAATAAAGTTGGATTTATCTCATAAAGACAAGGAAGATTTAATACTGGAAAACCTATTAAAATAATGTGTTCCAGCAGTAGGTCAAATTTTAAAAGAAACCACATGACTATCCCAAAAACTACAGAAAAATACCCAATAAAATTCAACATTCATACTTGAAAATATTTCCTTAAAGATATAAGGAACTAGAAAGATAAGAATAAGAATCTCAAACTTATAGCCAATATCATCTTATTTGTGAAATATTATGGAAGCATCTCCCCAAACATACATTCTACAGACAATGAGATTCTTCAAGATTTTTCAATGGAAAGGCTTCCATGACAAGATGAATGTGCACATACTGTTCATATTTGGAGGTTAATAAAGCATATTAACACTGCATATGCTCTGTAAGCCCCATAATTAGAAAAAAAAAAAAAGAATCAACACTAACAATCTGCTTAGCGAGTTAACTCACTAGTTCTCAGATGTATTTGAGCTCTTGTTTTCTCACTTTTCATGACTTCACTCCTTAACCCATGTCAGTGTGGCTTTTGCCACTGGACCTTTCTATTGAAACTTAAGCATCCCCTACACTATGCACCTTTGCCCTCTGAAGATTTAAAGAAGCATAATCCAACACACATTGGACAACACCTCGTGTCCCACCAGATAAAGGTTTTCCATTCTCTAGTCCAGATTCGCAGAGTACCATCAAGGAGGCTCAACTCATAACCACAGGCAACCCCTCTCACCTTCCTTGTCTTTGATTTTTTCACACTCTACTTTCCAAAGCATCTCCTTCAGCAAAAGTCCTCCCAACTCAACATGTTCTCTGCCCCCAGCCCAGTCATGCCTTCACCTCTCCTGCCCCTCGTTCCCAGCACTTTGCAAATGTGGCAACTTAAATCTCCTCCAGCTTTTCATGTCCTGCCCCTTCCTACTCCTTCTCTAATACTTCACAAAGATACAGGAACTGATCCTTGTAAAATTAACGTTTCTAAGGGACAGGGGAAGGTGCTGTCAAACGAAAAGTCTCTTTGGTGCAATGAGAAAAGGTGAAAGTGCACAAAGGTGCCCCACTGACAAGTTTTTGTCCCAATGAGTTAAATCCACAGGTTTGCCACCAACTTCCCCTCCTGTGAGTTGCTGGTGGAGTCCATGAGAACCTAAAGTGAAGATGAGCCAATCACATCCTTCCCTAGATTTTTACAACATTCATACATGTCCACATATTCAGGGAATGTCCATAGTCTGAGGTGACAAAATAAAATGACTATTCAAATGAAGAGAAGTTTTAAGAGAAAGGGAAAAATGGACATAAAGACTCTTCCAAGCACAGTTGGTTTTAAGTGACAGTGGAGTTACTGAATATAAAGATTTGGTGATCTAATTTACTTCGTCACAAGTATAAGTACTTTCAAGTTGCTTCCCACTTACATGACACATGACCTGACTGGCAGTGAACCAGAGCAACTTAAAAGCTTGGGTCTAATCTTTGGGTACATCAGAACACGGTTACACTTGTGTGGATGGGATTGTTAAGTGTGGAGTGTTAAAGAATTGCTAAGTGTGGAGTGGTGCTCATAGTATGAGGCTGAGATATCTCATTCTTTGGCAAGTTAAATACTAGAAAATTAGACTCTTGTTAAAGTGTGTAAGACAAGGTGGCTGGGTTCAGGTTGCTTGAGTTCAGATCTTAGTGTTATCACCTGGCATGTTATTTTTACCTCTCTGTGTTTGTTTCTTCATCTGCAAAAGAGAGATAATCATGTATACCTTTTATAGACTGTTAAAAGAATAAAATGAGATAATCTATGTAATGTGCTTAAAATAGAGCCTGATACAGAAAAAGTGCTCAGTAAATATTAACTATGACTATCAATTGCTGGGTTACTCTTTTTTTTTTTTTTTTTAAAAAAACACATTTATTTATTTATTTATTTATTTATGGGTGGGCCACTTCTATTGGTCTTTCATTTATCCATTTTCATCCATCTTTGTTCTTTGGCTCTTGTGGGCCTCCCATCGCGGTGGCATCTGTTGTTGCAGAGCGCTGGCTCTGGGCGCATGTGCTCCAGAGCTCCAGCTCAGTAATTGGACACATGGGTACAGCCACTCCGCAGCACGTGGGATCTTCCCAGGCCAGGGATCGAACCGGCGCCCCTTGCACTGCAAGGCGGTGTCCTTACCCACTGGACCACCAGGGAAGCCCTGGGTTACTCTTTTGATGCCTATGATAATTAAGCAAGAGTCTTTTAGAAGGATGGGTAAATGACAGTTGAGCTGCGGATTTAAACTGTGGAGCAGACCGAAGTGAAGGCTGAACTAGAAAGAAGCATTCTCTAAACATGAAATTGTATGGTGACATTTATTAATCAACCATAAACTAAGTTGTCCTATTGAATAACATTACTCCAAAAAGTCATGATAGCTATCTAGGATTAGGAAGGAGAGTGAAACTGCAGACTAAAGTGAAAAGCAACAGGGACTTCCCTGGTGGTCCAGTGGCTACGACTCTGTTCCCAATGGAGGGAGCCTGAGTTGGATCCCTGCTTGGAGAACTAGATCCTACACGCTACGACAGGAGCTTGCATGCCACAACAAAGATAAAAGATTCTGCAAGTCAAAACTAAGACCTGGGGCAGTCAAATAAAGAAATAAAACTAAATATTAAAAAACAGACACAAACTTAAAAAAAAAAATCAACAATTATTTGTTGAGCATCTGATATGTGTTAGCAGTGTTCTAGGCACTGGGGATAAACAATGAACAAAACACAGAAATATTCCAGCTCTTGTGTAACTGCATAAAGAAAGACGTAATAAAAAGAATTAGATGGTGCTAAAGGATCGCATAATATATCTGATAGACATATCATGTGGGAAAAGGAGCAATGAAGGTTGTTAAAGACAAGGAGGAGCAATTTTCAACAAAATGTGGTGCTTTACTATGATGTATGAATTAAGATCTGTGGATTCCCTTCTCCAAATCAGAGGATTAGTGAGTCACTGACTTTTTAAATCAATTGAGATACATTTATAAGTCATCATCAGTTTTATTTTGTCTCTTAAAGAGCAACCTAAGCATTTTGTTCATTACACTGAGAGTAAAAAATTCCACATGTACAGCATGGGGATTAGAGTTGTAACGCTGCATTATACAATCAAACTTTGCTAAAAAAAGAGCAGAACTTAAGTGTACTCTCCAAACAAAAAAAAAAAGAGACAGAGAGATTTCTGAGATGATGGATGTTAATTAACAAATAGAAGCCTTTTACAAAGTATATGTATTTCAAATCACCACAAAGTATATTTTAAGTATTTTACAATTTAGGTCAATTATTTCTCAATAAAGAAAAAAGATTCTTAGTTCCTTACTTGATTAGCATATTAAAAATACATGAACTAGAAAGAAGCATTCTCTAAACATGAAATTGTATGGTGACATTTATTAATCAACCATAAACTAAGTTGTCCTATTGAATAACATTACTCCAAAAAGTCATGATAGCTATCTAGGATTAGGAAGGAGAGTGAAACTGCAGACTAAAGTGAAAAGCAACAGGGACTTCCCTGGTGGTCCAGTGGCTACGACTCTGTTCCCAATGGAGGGAGCCTGAGTTGGATCCCTGCTTGGAGAACTAGATCCTACACGCTACGACAGGAGCTTGCATGCCACAACAAAGATAAAAGATTCTGCAAGTCAAAACTAAGACCTGGGGCAGTCAAATAAAGAAATAAAACTAAATATTAAAAAACAGACACAAACTTAAAAAAAAAAATCAACAATTATTTGTTGAGCATCTGATATGTGTTAGCAGTGTTCTAGGCACTGGGGATAAACAATGAACAAAACACAGAAATATTCCAGCTCTTGTGTAACTGCATAAAGAAAGACGTAATAAAAAGAATTAGATGGTGCTAAAGGATCGCATAATATATCTGATAGACATATCATGTGGGAAAAGGAGCAATGAAGGTTGTTAAAGACAAGGAGGAGCAATTTTCAACAAAATGTGGTGCTTTACTATGATGTATGAATTAAGATCTGTGGATTCCCTTCTCCAAATCAGAGGATTAGTGAGTCACTGACTTTTTAAATCAATTGAGATACATTTATAAGTCATCATCAGTTTTATTTTGTCTCTTAAAGAGCAACCTAAGCATTTTGTTCATTACACTGAGAGTAAAAAATTCCACATGTACAGCATGGGGATTAGAGTTGTAACGCTGCATTATACAATCAAACTTTGCTAAAAAAAGAGCAGAACTTAAGTGTACTCTCCAAAAAAGAAAAAAAAAAAAGAGACAGAGAGATTTCTGAGATGATGGATGTTAATTAACAAATAGAAGCCTTTTACAAAGTATATGTATTTCAAATCACCACAAAGTATATTTTAAGTATTTTACAATTTAGGTCAATTATTTCTCAATAAAGAAAAAAGATTCTTAGTTCCTTACTTGATTAGCATATTAAAAATACATTCCTTTTCCATACTATAGTTAGAGACTGAGCCAAAATCAGAGATATTAGGAACTGGGAAACGAGAAAAGGAAGAGGGCCATCAGGTGACAGAAACAGAGGCAGAAAAAGGGAAAAAAGAGGCAGAATACCAGAATATTTACATCAAAAAAAAAAAAAAAGTGGGAATAAGATGGCTTATGAATAGAGCTACAGCAAGAATGGCACAGTGGTAGAGAACCTGCCTGCCAATGCGGAAGACATGGGTTTGATCCCTGTGTCAGGAAGGCCCCCTGGAGGAGCAAATGGCCACCCCCTCCAGTATTCTTGCCTGGGAAATCCCATGGACAGAGGAGCCTGCTAGGGTACCATCCATGAGGGTAGCAAAGAGTTGGACACGACCGAGCGACTCAACCACAACAGACAAAAAGTGCAAGGACTGAGGGAAAGGAGGGGAGGCAGGAGGACTGTAAGGAGGAAAGAGACGGGAGAGGAGAGGTTCAGAAACCAGAGTCGGAGGAAACAACTTTCCCCATTTCAGCTTAGCTGCTGTCTGTGGATACAGCCTCAGAAAGAGCCATCACTGGTGTCTTAAATACTGTATAGAAATTAAGAAGTCACCACAATCACTGAGTCAAAAAGTGTTCACACTGGTAATTACAAAAGGATGCTGCCTTTAGGAAACTTTTTTTTTCCCCTCTAAACTCACACTTTCTTTACTTCCATGCCTATGCTCCTAGTAATTTCCCATGTGAAATGCTTTATCCACCATAGCCCCACATTCAATGAACAATATTCAACAAATATTTATTGACTGCCTACTACATGCCAGGCACTGTTCCAGGAACAGTTTGAGATATTGCACAGACTTTTTAATGAAAAATACAAGCTGCTTCAATGATATATAGTGAAAATGGGCTCTGTGGACAAGGCATTCTAGTAGGCTTGAAGTGAAACGATTTTTTTCTTCTGCAGCGAGCCTTTTTTTTTTTTCAAGTTTTAAAACTATTTTTAAATTTATTTTTGGTTGCACTTTGGTTGATACATGGACTTCTCAAGACCCAATAAAGAAAAAAGATTCTTAGTTCCTTACTTGATTAGCATATTAAAAATACATTCCTTTTCCATACTATAGTTAGAGACTGAGCCAAAATCAGAGATATTAGGAACTGGGAAACGAGAAAAGGAAGAGGGCCATCAGGTGACAGAAACAGAGGCAGAAAAAGGGAAAAAAGAGGCAGAATACCAGAATATTTACATCAAAAAAAAAAAAAAAGTGGGAATAAGATGGCTTATGAATAGAGCTACAGCAAGAATGGCACAGTGGTAGAGAACCTGCCTGCCAATGCGGAAGACATGGGTTTGATCCCTGTGTCAGGAAGGCCCCCTGGAGGAGCAAATGGCCACCCCCTCCAGTATTCTTGCCTGGGAAATCCCATGGACAGAGGAGCCTGCTAGGGTACCATCCATGAGGGTAGCAAAGAGTTGGACACGACCGAGCGACTCAACCACAACAGACAAAAAGTGCAAGGACTGAGGGAAAGGAGGGGAGGCAGGAGGACTGTAAGGAGGAAAGAGACGGGAGAGGAGAGGTTCAGAAACCAGAGTCGGAGGAAACAACTTTCCCCATTTCAGCTTAGCTGCTGTCTGTGGATACAGCCTCAGAAAGAGCCATCACTGGTGTCTTAAATACTGTATAGAAATTAAGAAGTCACCACAATCACTGAGTCAAAAAGTGTTCACACTGGTAATTACAAAAGGATGCTGCCTTTAGGAAATTTTTTTCCCCTCTAAACTCACACTTTCTTTACTTCCATGCCTATGCTCCTAGTAATTTCCCATGTGAAATGCTTTATCCACCATAGCCCCACATTCAATGAACAATATTCAACAAATATTTATTGACTGCCTACTACATGCCAGGCACTGTTCCAGGAACAGTTTGAGATATTGCACAGACTTTTTAATGAAAAATACAAGCTGCTTCAATGATATATAGTGAAAATGGGCTCTGTGGACAAGGCATTCTAGTAGGCTTGAAGTGAAACGATTTTTTTCTTCTGCAGCGAGCCTTTTTTTTTTTTCAAGTTTTAAAACTATTTTTAAATTTATTTTTGGTTGCACTTTGGTTGTTGATACATGGACTTCTCAAGACCCTGGCTTCTCTTGTTGCAGAGCGCGAGCTCTAGAACACAGTTCAATAGTTGCAGCTTAGTTCCCTGAGGTATGTGGGATCTTCCCACACCAAGGATCAAACCTGTGTCCCCTGCACTGGCAGGAGGATTCCCTACCACTGGACCACCAAGGAAGTCTCTGCAGCTAACCTTTTTCTTCACTAGATACCATCAACACTAAAATGATCCTTGTGAAAATCATGTTCCTTATTGAAGTTAAAAGCATTCCAGCATTTCCCTCCACCCCCAAATATAGTGAGGCAATCACTCCTACAGGGCTTCCCAGGTGGCTCAGTGGTAAAGAATCTGCCTGCCAATGCAAGAGATGTAGGAGACGTGGGTTTGATCCCTGGGTCGAGAAGGTCCCCAGGAGCAGAAAATGGCAACCCACTCCAGTATTCTTGCCTGGAAAAACCCATGGACAGAGGAACCTGGTGGAATACAGACCATGGGGGCTACAATCCACAAGTTACAAGGAATCGACGTGACTGAGCAGTGAGCATGAGTGCTTTACTCCTACAGGAGTCTAGTTCTCCGGATCCCCCAGGCACAGTGAGCCTATGATTCTTTTAGCTACTCAGAAGCTGACAGTAAGAGTTTGTGAGTTGTCATAACTAACTGAAACAAGCTGAATAATAAAAGTCTTTTGAGCTTTCACTGGCATCCAAGTGGAATCCCAAAGACATTTCCCACATGGGTAGCCGAGCCTGGTCTTGTTGGGCCTCGGTGTTACATCACAGGAGCGGGACTAATAATTTAGGGGTCAGCAGTCTGCCTGTGATTTATGTAACTCACTTCTGCAGAAACCCGCATTGCTTGTGAAAAGTAACATGGAAGAGGAACTTAACAAATATTAAAATTGGAAATAAATGACAGCTGAGCAGTCATTAAAGAACAGCACTTTGGAACTGTGGAACTCACTGCACAGACATGTTTAAAAATCAAGTTTCTAATGAAAAAATTTAAGGAAATTTTTTTTCTTCCCATTTTTTCAAGTTTTAAAACTTTTTAAATTTATTTGGTTGCACTTTGGTTGTTGATACATGGACTTCTCAAGACCCTGGCTTCTCTTGTTGCAGAGCGCGAGCTCTAGAACACAGTTCAATAGTTGCAGCTTAGTTCCCTGAGGTATGTGGGATCTTCCCACACCAAGGATCAAACCTGTGTCCCCTGCACTGGCAGGAGGATTCCCTACCACTGGACCACCAAGGAAGTCTCTGCAGCTAACCTTTTTCTTCACTAGATACCATCAACACTAAAATGATCCTTGTGAAAATCATGTTCCTTATTGAAGTTAAAAGCATTCCAGCATTTCCCTCCACCCCCAAATATAGTGAGGCAATCACTCCTACAGGGCTTCCCAGGTGGCTCAGTGGTAAAGAATCTGCCTGCCAATGCAAGAGATGTAGGAGACGTGGGTTTGATCCCTGGGTCGAGAAGGTCCCCAGGAGCAGAAAATGGCAACCCACTCCAGTATTCTTGCCTGGAAAAACCCATGGACAGAGGAACCTGGTGGAATACAGACCATGGGGGCTACAATCCACAAGTTACAAGGAATCGACGTGACTGAGCAGTGAGCATGAGTGCTTTACTCCTACAGGAGTCTAGTTCTCCGGATCCCCCAGGCACAGTGAGCCTATGATTCTTTTAGCTACTCAGAAGCTGACAGTAAGAGTTTGTGAGTTGTCATAACTAACTGAAACAAGCTGAATAATAAAAGTCTTTTGAGCTTTCACTGGCATCCAAGTGGAATCCCAAAGACATTTCCCACATGGGTAGCCGAGCCTGGTCTTGTTGGGCCTCGGTGTTACATCACAGGAGCGGGACTAATAATTTAGGGGTCAGCAGTCTGCCTGTGATTTATGTAACTCACTTCTGCAGAAACCCGCATTGCTTGTGAAAAGTAACATGGAAGAGGAACTTAACAAATATTAAAATTGGAAATAAATGACAGCTGAGCAGTCATTAAAGAACAGCACTTTGGAACTGTGGAACTCACTGCACAGACATGTTTAAAAATCAAGTTTCTATGAAGATTTAGGAAATACAGTTATAAGTACTAATGAAAATGGTGGCAGATACTGTTTACCAATAGGGTCAATTAAGAAAGAAACAGGAACGTAATCGGTGAAAATGCTGAACCACTAGCTGTATACCTGAAACTCACACAATACCATAATTCATCAGCTATGCATGCATGCTAAGTCACTTGAGTCATCTCAGATTCTTTGTGACCATATGGACTATAGCCCGCCAGGCTCCTCTGTCCATGGGATTTTCCAGGCGGGAATACCGGGGTGGGTTACCATACCCTCTTCCAGGCCATCTTTCCAACCCAGTGATGGAACCTGAGTTTCTTGAGGCTCCTGCACTGTAGGTGAATTCTTTACCACTGAGCCATCAGGGAAGCCCACATCAATGCTACTTCAATTTAAAAAAAGAGAAAGAATTCTGTTAAGTTAATGTTCTAGAACAGGCTATCACCTTAAAGTTGAAAGGGACTTTATAAGCCCTCTAACTCATTTCTCCTATCAAATAAGACCTCTTAACAGATGGCCATTCAGCTTCTGCCTAAATATCTCTACAGACAGAAGTACACACGTCCTCACACAGCAGCCTTCCCCACCGTCAGACAACTCTAGCAACAAGCTTTCTTTCTTTACATTGAGCTCATATGTGACTCGCTTTAATTTCTATCATTCCTTTGACAATCTGTGACCCAAGAGCTCCGTAAGAAAAAGGGACCAGTCTGCCTTGATCACTGCTCTTGTCGAGGGCCAGGATGATGTGGACACAAGGTAAAGTGCCATAAAAATGACAACGCGGCTGACAACTACTCCGTAGGAACCAGTCACTCAGTATGGTCCATCTGTCCTTTAGGGCAGGGCAGTGCTAACTCAGGATGAAGCTATCTTTCTTTCTTTCTTTTTTTTTTTTTTAAATTTTTTTTTTTTTTTTTTTTTTGGGGGGGGGGGGGGGGGGGGGGGAAGGGAGCAGGCGGGCCACTTCTGTTGGCCTTTCATTTGTCCATTTTCATCCATCTTGGTTCTTTGGCCCATGTGGGCCTCCCATCGCGGTGGCCTCTGTTGTTGCAGAGCGCCGGCTCTGGGCGCATGCGCTCCAGAGCTCCGACTTGGTAATTGGACACATCGGTCCCGCCACTCTGCAGCACGTGGGATCTTCCCAGGCCAGGGATCGAACTGGTGCCCCTTACACTGCAAGGCGGTGTCCTTACCCACTGGACCACCAGGGAAGCCCCGAAGCTATCTTTCTTTTTAATCTGTTGTGGGTATTTTCATAAAATGTAAAAAAAACATGTGACTGAATGTCATAATATAGACTTTTTTCCCATGAATAAATTTTTTTTCTTATTTTTAATTTTGGCCTTTTTTTATTGCTTTTTCTAAATTTATTTATTTTCATCCATCTTTGTTCTTTGGCCTCTGTGGGCCTCCCATCGCAGTGGCCTCTCTCATTGCAGAACACTGGCTCTGGGCACACACACTCCAGAGTGCTGGCTCATAATTGGACACACCGATCCAGCTGCTCCGTGGCATGTGGCATCTTCCCGGGCCAGGGATGGAATTGATGCCCTTTGCACTGCAAGGCAGACTCTTTACCCGCTGGGCCACCAGGGAAGCCCCTTCATTTTTTAAAATTGATGTACAGTTGCTTTACAATGCTGTGTTAGTTTCAGGTATAGAACAAAGTGATTTATAGATATATATTCTCTTTCAGACTCCTTTCCATTTTAGGTTGCTACAAGATACTGAATATAGTTCCCTGTGCTGTACAGGAGTTTCTTGTTGAGCCGCTCTTTTATATATTGTAGTGTATGCATGCTCACTCAGTCAATGTCCGACCTTTTGCAACCCCACGGACTGGAGCCCGCCAGGTACCTCTGTCCATGGGCTTCTTCTGGCAAGAATACTGCAGTGCGTTGCCAGTTCCTATTCCAAAATATAATATTACGTGTCTGCTAATCTCAAACTCCTAAATTATCCCCCCTTTCCCTTTGCTAACTGTAAGTTTGTTTCCTAATATAAGCATTTGTAACTGCCTACCCTCAAATCTGCGCTTACCTTGTAGTAAGCCAGTAACTAACAGTGAGTGGAGCAGCCTCAGAGCAGAGGCTATCTTCAGAGGCCACGGGGCGCTTCACCGCGGCCCTCTCATTTTCCCTCTTTCTGTTCCGACAGGCCCTCCTCTGTCCAGATTTCGAGATAGCCTCCCAGCTGCTGGCCCTGCACACTTCCGCCCAAATAAATCTTCTGATTGAATCTTCTCACTCTTCTCCCCAAGACCTGGAATCCCAACCCTCCTTACAAGATAAAACCCACACTCCTTTGCCCTCATCCCAGGTCCTTTCGCATCTAATCTAAAATCGAAATCTCTCATCACATTTCTCACTCCTCACACAGAAACACTACCGCTTCCACGGGATTTTTTAATCTGTGGGTATTTTCACATGCAAGGTTTTCCAGAATAAATTTTTTCTTATTTTTAATTTTGGCCTCTTTTATTGCTTTTTCTAAATTTATTTATTTTCATCCATCTTTGTTCTTTGGCCTCTGTGGGCCTCCCATCGCAGTGGCCTCTCTCATTGCAGAACACTGGCTCTGGGCACACACACTCCAGAGTGCTGGCTCATAATTGGACACACCGATCCAGCTGCTCCGTGGCATGTGGCATCTTCCCGGGCCAGGGATGGAATTGATGCCCTTTGCACTGCAAGGCAGACTCTTTACCCGCTGGGCCACCAGGGAAGCCCCTTCATTTTTTAAAATTGATGTACAGTTGCTTTACAATGCTGTGTTAGTTTCAGGTATAGAACAAAGTGATTTATAGATATATATTCTCTTTCAGACTCCTTTCCATTTTAGGTTGCTACAAGATACTGAATATAGTTCCCTGTGCTGTACAGGAGTTTCTTGTTGAGCCGCTCTTTTATATATTGTAGTGTATGCATGCTCACTCAGTCAATGTCCGACCTTTTGCAACCCCACGGACTGGAGCCCGCCAGGTACCTCTGTCCATGGGCTTCTTCTGGCAAGAATACTGCAGTGCGTTGCCAGTTCCTATTCCAAAATATAATATTACGTGTCTGCTAATCTCAAACTCCTAAATTATCCCCCCTTTCCCTTTGCTAACTGTAAGTTTGTTTCCTAATATAAGCATTTGTAACTGCCTACCCTCAAATCTGCGCTTACCTTGTAGTAAGCCAGTAACTAACAGTGAGTGGAGCAGCCTCAGAGCAGAGGCTATCTTCAGAGGCCACGGGGCGCTTCACCGCGGCCCTCTCATTTTCCCTCTTTCTGTTCCGACAGGCCCTCCTCTGTCCAGATTTCGAGATAGCCTCCCAGCTGCTGGCCCTGCACACTTCCGCCCAAATAAATCTTCTGATTGAATCTTCTCACTCTTCTCCCCAAGACCTGGAATCCCAACCCTCCTTACAAGATAAAACCCACACTCCTTTGCCCTCATCCCAGGTCCTTTCGCATCTAATCTAAAATCGAAATCTCTCATCACATTTCTCACTCCTCACACAGAAACACTACCCGCTTCCACCGGGATGATTTCTGCACAGTGACCCCCAAGCTTATGCTTATCCACGAGTCCAGGCTCCGTTTTCTTGCCCAGAAAATTCTTTTCCCCTTTTCTTAGGCCATCTCAAGACCTGGACTTTTTTTTTTTTTTTTTCCTTTTTCAGTAAAATTCACATACATAAAATGAACTGTTCTGAAGTATGTGATTCAAAGACATTTAGGGCATTCTTAAAGCTGTGCCACTGCCACCTCTATCAAGTTCTAAAACAGACTGATCTTCTCAAAAGGACACCCCGAGCCCTCAAGCTATCACTCCTCTGGCCCCCTGCCTCCAGAACCTAGCAATCAATCATTGGTTTTTCTATATCTATGATTCCGCCTAGCTGGAGTATTTCATTAGTGGAGTCGAACTCTGATTCCTTTTTTCTTTTCCAGTATATTTGAAAGTCAGTTTCCTTTTTTTTTTCCCCATTTTTATTGGAGTATAGTTTCTTTACAATGTTGTATTAGTTCAACTGTAGAGCAAACTCAATCAGCTTTATGTATCCATTATGCCCCCTCTTTTGGGGGGCTTTCTTAGGGCTTCCCTTATGGCTCAGATGGTAAAGAATCTGGCTGCAATGAGGGAGACCTGGGTTTGATTCCTGGGTTGGGAAGACCCCTGAAGAAGGAATGGCTCACCACTCCAGTAGAACTGCCTGGAGAATTCCATGGTTCATCCACGGGTTGCAAAGAATCAGACATTAGTGAGCAAGTTTCACTAGGGTGACCCTGTCAATTCCCCAGTTTTTCATGTCTAATTCAATCTCCACCTCCTCTGTAGGTTCTTCCTTGGGTTAACCCTCCACCCACACCGATCTTGCCATTCTCTGGATTTTGGTAGCACTTTTTTTGTTAGTTTCCCTCTTTCTGTTCCGACAGGCCCTCCCTGCAATTTCAACCCAGGTCCCTTTCCGCCCAAATAAATCTTCTGATTGAATCTTCTCACTCTTCTCCCCAAGACCTGGAATCCCAACCCTCCTTACAAGATAAAACCCACACTCCTTTGCCCTCATCCCAGGTCCTTTCGCATCTAATCTAAAATCGAAATCTCTCATCACATTTCTCACTCCTCACACAGAAACACTACCCGCTTCCACCGGGATGATTTCTGCACAGTGACCCCCAAGCTTATGCTTATCCACGAGTCCAGGCTCCGTTTTCTTGCCCAGAAAATTCTTTTCCCCTTTTCTTAGGCCATCTCAAGACCTGGACTTTTTTTTTTTTTTTTTCCTTTTTCAGTAAAATTCACATACATAAAATGAACTGTTCTGAAGTATGTGATTCAAAGACATTTAGGGCATTCTTAAAGCTGTGCCACTGCCACCTCTATCAAGTTCTAAAACAGACTGATCTTCTCAAAAGGACACCCCGAGCCCTCAAGCTATCACTCCTCTGGCCCCCTGCCTCCAGAACCTAGCAATCAATCATTGGTTTTTCTATATCTATGATTCCGCCTAGCTGGAGTATTTCATTAGTGGAGTCGAACTCTGATTCCTTTTTTCTTTTCCAGTATATTTGAAAGTCAGTTTCCTTTTTTTTTTCCCCATTTTTATTGGAGTATAGTTTCTTTACAATGTTGTATTAGTTCAACTGTAGAGCAAACTCAATCAGCTTTATGTATCCATTATGCCCCCTCTTTTGGGGGGCTTTCTTAGGGCTTCCCTTATGGCTCAGATGGTAAAGAATCTGGCTGCAATGAGGGAGACCTGGGTTTGATTCCTGGGTTGGGAAGACCCCTGAAGAAGGAATGGCTCACCACTCCAGTAGAACTGCCTGGAGAATTCCATGGTTCATCCACGGGGTTGCAAAGAATCAGACATGAGTGAGCAAGTTTCACTAGGGTGACCCTGTCAATTCCCCAGTTTTTCATGTCTAATTCAATCTCCACCTCCTCTGTAGGTTCTTCCTTGGGTTAACCCTCCACCCCACACCGATCTTGCCATTCTCTGGATTTTGGTAGCACTTGTTTCCTGCCTTCTTTCAGTTTAGTCCTTAACCACATACTGATGTCAATGTTTGGTTAACTGCTTCAACCTGACCCCTTTTTGATTCATGTAGATTAGAAACTCTTACTAGAAGCTTCACTGTCTCCCTTTGCGCCTAGAGCCAAATGAACCTGTATGCCACCCAT
Source organism: Tragulus kanchil (assembly GCA_022376925.1). Lineage (NCBI taxonomy): Eukaryota > Metazoa > Chordata > Mammalia > Artiodactyla > Tragulidae > Tragulus > Tragulus kanchil. Next base: position 223,184,414 of record JAIOJX010000030.1, on the reverse strand, counting down.
TGTGTGCAGCTGTGTGTGAATGAGAAGCGAGGGAAGGACACTGAAGGCTGGGCTATCAGTGAGAGACCGCTGCAGACCCACATCAGTTTGTTATCCTTCCTTCCATCATGGTCTCCTGCCTGCCATCTGCTTCTCTCTCAGTGTTGCAGGGACACGTATGGGACACCTCTTTGCCCTGGTAGGAAATGAACAGGTGTGCCCACAGAAGGAGGATGGCAGGTTGCCCAAGGGTGGAGACGGTGCAAGTTCCTTGCACTGATCTCTTGCTAAGAGACTCCTACCTCCCTTTTCCAGGTACAGATGGAGGCCTACCTACGGGAGAGAAGTGGGCGTGCAGAGATGTCACAAGACCACATAAAGAAAAGGTTCCTCTATTTGCTCTCCTTTTATGTGTATATAAGTTCCTTTGTCTGGTATTTTGATTTGAAGTGGCTCATAAACGTGTATCTACCTTGTAAAAGGAGATTAACTGTTAAATAATTATGGTGATATTACTTGTGATTCACGTATGTAATAGCTGAGCATGTAATTATTTTCTGTATTATACACACATGCATAGGCTGAGACGATGCACTGTTTTATCGAACAATGGACAGAAAGTTTGAAAGGGAACTGGTTTTGTTTTCTGCATGAGTAATAAGTCTAAGGAAAATTCTGGATCACACATCATTATGAACTTTTCTGCCGCTGAAGTATTAAACTGCTCACCACTCCAGTAGAACTGCCTGGAGAATTCCATGGTTCATCCACGGGTTGCAAAGAATCAGACATGAGTGAGCAAGTTTCACTAGGGTGACCCTGTCAATTCCCCAGTTTTTCATGTCTAATTCAATCTCCACCTCCTCTGTAGGTTCTTCCTTGGGTTAACCCTCCACCCCACACCGATCTTGCCATTCTCTGGATTTTGGTAGCACTTGTTTCCTGCCTTCTTTCAGTTTAGTCCTTAACCACATACTGATGTCAATGTTTGGTTAACTGCTTCAACCTGACCCCTTTTTGATTCATGTAGATTAGAAACTCTTACTAGAAGCTTCACTGTCTCCCTTGCGCCTAGAGCCAAATGAACCTGTATGCCACCCATTGTGTGCAGCTGTGTGTGAATGAGAAGCGAGGGAAGGACACTGAAGGCTGGGCTATCAGTGAGAGACCGCTGCAGACCCACATCAGTTTGTTATCCTTCCTTCCATCATGGTCTCCTGCCTGCCATCTGCTTCTCTCTCAGTGTTGCAGGGACACGTATGGGACACCTCTTTGCCCTGGTAGGAAATGAACAGGTGTGCCCACAGAAGGAGGATGGCAGGTTGCCCAAGGGTGGAGACGGTGCAAGTTCCTTGCACTGATCTCTTGCTAAGAGACTCCTACCTCCCTTTTCCAGGTACAGATGGAGGCCTACCTACGGGAGAGAAGTGGGCGTGCAGAGATGTCACAAGACCACATAAAGAAAAGGTTCCTCTATTTGCTCTCCTTTTATGTGTATATAAGTTCCTTTGTCTGGTATTTTGATTTGAAGTGGCTCATAAACGTGTATCTACCTTGTAAAAGGAGATTAACTGTTAAATAATTATGGTGATATTACTTGTGATTCACGTATGTAATAGCTGAGCATGTAATTATTTTCTGTATTATACACACATGCATAGGCTGAGACGATGCACTGTTTTATCGAACAATGGACAGAAAGTTTGAAAGGGAACTGGTTTTGTTTTCTGCATGAGTAATAAGTCTAAGGAAAATTCTGGATCACACATCATTATGAACTTTTCTGCCGCTGAAGTATTAAACTGAATTTGCTACAGTTGCCACTGGAAGCCTCCAAACAAGAAAGTAAAACAGCGTTCTGGCCCTCAGGCCATTAAAAACCTGTTCTTCTGACCAGAACAAGGAAAAGACTCAACACAGAATGCTGAAGTCTATAATTAACATTTTTTTTTCCTCTTTCATATCCCATTTTGCCCACTTTAGGAGAGCAAAATGGAAATTTCTTCTGGCATTAATTTCGTATCACTGTGCGTTAACTAACAATGTTAAAATAGAAACATTTTTATAGAGAGTAATTCAGGGAATTCCCTAAACATTGGTAAAGAATCCACCTGCAGTGTAGGAAACCTGGGTTTGATCCCTGAGTCAAGAAGGTCCCCTAGAGAAGGGAATGGCTACCAACTCCAGTACTCCTGCCTGGTGAATTCCATGGACAGAGGAGCCTGGTGGGCTATAGTCCATGGGGTTGCAAACAGTTGGACACGACTGAGCAACTTTCACTTCACATTAAACCTGTGGAGACAAGTGGCCCTGAGAATCCCACATGGAAAAAACACAGAGCTGTCCTCAAAATCAAACCAAGTTTGAAAGTATTTATAAAGTAATGACAGCATGTCCAGTCCCCTGTGCTGTGGGCCATGACTCGGGGAAGGCAAGCAGGGCACATAGACAAGAGAGGGATAAAAAGATCTGCAACATCCATTCCTACTCATAAGTTTTATGTGCAAGTACACAGAACTTGCACATAAAACTTATAAGACCTGACCGCAAACAATCAGCAAATAAAAAGTGTAATACAGAGTCAGGAGCGTGCTAAACTGCATTTCAGAGTAGATCTGTCCCCCCATGACATTTTACTTCAGCTAAGAGTAGAGGTAGTTTGCATTTCAAGTTTAATAGCTGGTGGTCAAGGTGAATATTTCACACACATGTTGTATGACAAAGGAAATCCACCTGACATTCAAAACTTAAATGCATAACGAAAACAGAATAATCGTCTCTGTGGTGTGCTAGCCTTTGTCAGGACCAGAGATGGTTCGTTCTATCAGGCCTCGTCGACAACACATGAGTGGTGTGAATGACCTAAAGACACCCCATACCAATCTGCTCTGTTCCCTCACTTAATTATTATCTCGACTTTCACTGAGTACAGTTACTGGACTGCCTGGTGCTAGACGCTAGTTTCCCTATCCAGCCTGAAAAGCACCTGGACCACCAACTAGAAGGCCATGTCACCAGGTGGGCAGATTTTATCTCTCGCATAAGGAAATCTAGTGCAGAAAAGCAAGTGGTCATAAACGTTCATGGATTTTGAATAAACTGTGGTGAAATTTGTAAAATTTGAGGGTTTTGGTTACATCTGCATTGAAATACACTCTAATATTCCAGGTCTACTTATGAAAATATTAATTCTCTTTAACTTCATATAAATTGCTTCAAAATCTATTTTACTTATCATTTCTCCCCCCCGAAAGTTTCAGGTAGTTCAGGATTTATCTCTAAGTGGTCAGTAAGATATTTTCTCTGAAACTCCTGCCTGGTGAATTCCATGGACAGAGGAGCCTGGTGGGCTATAGTCCATGGGGTTGCAAACAGTTGGACACGACTGAGCAACTTTCACTTCACATTAAACCTGTGGAGACAAGTGGCCCTGAGAATCCCACATGGAAAAAACACAGAGCTGTCCTCAAAATCAAACCAAGTTTGAAAGTATTTATAAAGTAATGACAGCATGTCCAGTCCCCTGTGCTGTGGGCCATGACTCGGGGAAGGCAAGCAGGGCACATAGACAAGAGAGGGATAAAAAGATCTGCAACATCCATTCCTACTCATAAGTTTTATGTGCAAGTACACAGAACTTGCACATAAAACTTATAAGACCTGACCGCAAACAATCAGCAAATAAAAAGTGTAATACAGAGTCAGGAGCGTGCTAAACTGCATTTCAGAGTAGATCTGTCCCCCCATGACATTTTACTTCAGCTAAGAGTAGAGGTAGTTTGCATTTCAAGTTTAATAGCTGGTGGTCAAGGTGAATATTTCACACACATGTTGTATGACAAAGGAAATCCACCTGACATTCAAAACTTAAATGCATAACGAAAACAGAATAATCGTCTCTGTGGTGTGCTAGCCTTTGTCAGGACCAGAGATGGTTCGTTCTATCAGGCCTCGTCGACAACACATGAGTGGTGTGAATGACCTAAAGACACCCCATACCAATCTGCTCTGTTCCCTCACTTAATTATTATCTCGACTTTCACTGAGTACAGTTACTGGACTGCCTGGTGCTAGACGCTAGTTTCCCTATCCAGCCTGAAAAGCACCTGGACCACCAACTAGAAGGCCATGTCACCAGGTGGGCAGATTTTATCTCTCGCATAAGGAAATCTAGTGCAGAAAAGCAAGTGGTCATAAACGTTCATGGATTTTGAATAAACTGTGGTGAAATTTGTAAAATTTGAGGGTTTTGGTTACATCTGCATTGAAATACACTCTAATATTCCAGGTCTACTTATGAAAATATTAATTCTCTTTAACTTCATATAAATTGCTTCAAAATCTATTTTACTTATCATTTCTCCCCCCCGAAAGTTTCAGGTAGTTCAGGATTTATCTCTAAGTGGTCAGTAAGATATTTTCTGTGAACTTAAAAAAAGAACTGAAATGGTAGGCAGACAATTGAACTGTGAATACAGATGTTGAAATAGCTGTAATATTTAAACTGACCAAAGGACAGTCATTTGAAATAAGATTTGAGTCTCCTTTTACTCAAATATTACACTCAAAATACGTAAAAATTCTAAATATGCTTCTAAAGGCAAATTCTAAATACGCTTTTTTTTGTTTCCCAAGGGAAAAAATGTTGTGCGTGTGTGTGTTTTTCAGTTGTAACGGTATAGCCCCAGTGAAATTTGTTTTAAATTTTTGTTAGGTGTAAATTTTTTTTTTTTTGGTAGATACAGCTATGAACTAAATTCACTTGAATAGGTAACCACTTCAATATATCCATTTTGAGATTATTATAAAGTAAGTATTCCTTCTGCAAAGTGAATCAGTACCCTGTCATTTGGATTAACAAAAGATACATTTCTATATCTTTTACCAGTAAACTTCATTACTGAGAGAGAAATAAAATAATACAATAATTACACTATTGCACTATTATAATTACACTATGAGATACATATGACATACATATAATCTAAAATAATAATAAGAGATTAAGGAAAAATATTCAAGGACACAGGTTTTCCCCACCTTCACACCTAACTCAAAGACAGCCACTCGGCCCAGGCTGGCCTGGCAATGCTGCCTGGTCACAAGGCAGGGTGAGACTATTGCATCCTCTTATTAGTCATTATCTCTCCCACTAACATCCTCATTAAATCTAGATAACAATACTCATGAATGTCAGGAGGGATGGATTTGTCTGTCTTGTTCACTGCTTTTAAATTCCTCCTCTAAAACAGCTCTTGGCCCAACGTAGGAGCTCAATAGATTTTTCCTGGATAAATAAATCTTCACTAAAAAGGGACTTCTCAGTAGATTTGTTCTTGAGGGGATCATCCTCAAGTTTGCTTTATCCACGGAGGTTTGCTTTGGGCTATATTAAGGATTAAATCATCAGAAATGGTGGCAGGGCGAGGGACAGGGGAGGTGAAAGAAAAGAGAAACATTGAATATCCCTCATAAGAAGTTTCTAAAAAAAAAAACTTTAAAATCTTTGTTTTCACTTAAAATCTTTCCCAAAGACATCAGGCCGATATAAATTTCTCAAAAAGAAGTTCCACAGAAAGTGACAAGAAGAATGTAACCTGTAGATCAAAGGCAAAACTACTTAATTTTCCCTTTGGGATTTTCTAGAGCAATGTAACAGACAAAAGGAAAAATTAGTTCATTCAAAGGATATTGTTGTGTGTGTATGGGGTAGTATACACACACACACATATATATTGCCCTGTGTGTTTGTGCGTGTGTGTATGTCTGTTGATGTCTGATAAGATTTGGGGGAACTGCTACTCATTTGCTATTTTAGAGCTCTTGTCAACTTAAAAATTAGTATCACAAATTATATCAACGTCTCATAACAACCACTTGTAGTAGAAGTTTACATTCATGTGCATTTGCATCACCTACTTATGGTTACAAGTTTAGTATCCCACCAAGAGTCAGAAGACAAATAACTCTATCCTGAGGTTATTTAATTTTAGAAAAAAAAATCCATAATAGATACACATATTTTTTAGAAAAACACTTAACAGTGGAAACTATTGTTTAAAAAGACCTGTTGTTGGTGGATGCTAAAGATCAAATCGAGCACAGGCTAAAGAAATCAACAAAATCAAACCTTATGTATGGCTGAGAAAACTAAGAGGCTGTAACAAAGATGGAATATTTTTTTCCTCCCAAACAGAGACTAGTCCAGTAGAGTACAGAAAACCCGGTATGCGAGATAAAGTATGAAATAAAACTGAGTATAATAGAAAAGAATTCATGTACTGCGTCACATTATCTTGAATGGCTTTAAAGGAATAAAATTGCTAGAGGGTTCTCAGTGTTTAATTTACTCTTTGCTTGATCTTTACTTATCAGGGTCATAGACATAATTAAAAAAAAAAAAGAGAGAGAGAGAAAAAGCAATAAATGTGTGTTTTTAAGTACAGAAGTAATTTTATATTAATAGCTAAGCTTTGGAAAAGACAGAAGAACATAAAAGCATACAAAACCCTCCATACCTATTTTAAAATATAAAAGAGACCTTTTTCATAATTTTTGCATTGTTCCCTTTAGACTTCATACATATACGCTTATATAAGGTTGCAATCAATGGTGCACATGCATTCTTTATGTTTCTTTTTTAAAAATATTTTTCAGGTTTGTTCTAGTTTTCTAATTTGTCACTGACAATTACATAACATTCCACCTAGGGATTACATCATAATTTACTTAAGCATTCCGCCACTGTTGAATAGTTATTTCCAAATATTGGTTCCTATAGCAATGACTGTATGAGTGTCTTTGTGTATGTGGCTCATCCTAAAGCTTCCACCTTTTAGGGAAAATCTCAGAAGTGGGGCTACAGCAGCCGATTGTGCAATATTGTGCCCAACTGCCTTTTAGCAGATGGAACTAAGTGACATGACATCAGCTACACATAGGAGTTTCTTCAATTCTTAAATCACAGAATTTTAGGGTGTTTTTTTTTTTTTTTTTTAACGTATCATCAACAATCACTAGGATGGTGATCCAATCATTGTCTACTACTTTAAACTAGAATTGAAGTTTACAAATATGTATCTTTTAAGTCTATTTAATGTGGGTCCTCCAGGGCCAGACCATCCTCAGAGACTGCATAAAATCTAGTCTTTGAACTTTCAGACTTGGGATTCCTGGCAACCACGCTGAGGTAAGCAGAATCAGGGATTTCAGGACTAAGAAGGGAACTGGGTAGCCTCTACTGACACAAGCTGATCGAAAAAAAGACTGAGTTTCTCTAACTAAAAAATGTCAAACCAATTGAGGTAATTTACAGGATGATCTCAAGAGATTCTATCAATCCCAACGGGATAATACAGCAAGGGACTTAACTGTAGGCAAGAGTGAAAACAGACAAAATGCGCTGAGCACTGGGCTCGACGCTCTCACATGGGACCATCAGCAGTGACAGATTCCCACACACTACACATGAGAATCCCCTGGAGGCTTTGTTAAAAGACAGATTATCAGCCCCCAGCCCTAGAGTTTTTGATTCAGTAGCTCTGGAATGGGGCCTGAGAATTTGTATTTCCACCAAGTTCCCAGGTGACGCTGCTGCTCCAAGGACCACTCTTTAGACTTATTCTTTATTCTTTTAAGAACATGGATTCAGTACCTAGTAAGTACCATGCTATGTGCTAGAGACAGAAAGATGAGTAAAACCAATCAGTACCTGCTTCAAGAAATTAATAATCTATGTTTTTGTAGACACTGTACTGCACCAGTCCTGGAAGTCAACAACCTGCATTCTTTATGTTTCTTTTTTAAAAATATTTTTCAGGTTTGTTCTAGTTTTCTAATTTGTCACTGACAATTACATAACATTCCACCTAGGGATTACATCATAATTTACTTAAGCATTCCGCCACTGTTGAATAGTTATTTCCAAATATTGGTTCCTATAGCAATGACTGTATGAGTGTCTTTGTGTATGTGGCTCATCCTAAAGCTTCCACCTTTTAGGGAAAATCTCAGAAGTGGGGCTACAGCAGCCGATTGTGCAATATTGTGCCCAACTGCCTTTTAGCAGATGGAACTAAGTGACATGACATCAGCTACACATAGGAGTTTCTTCAATTCTTAAATCACAGAATTTTAGGGTGTTTTTTTTTTTTTTTTTTAACGTATCATCAACAATCACTAGGATGGTGATCCAATCATTGTCTACTACTTTAAACTAGAATTGAAGTTTACAAATATGTATCTTTTAAGTCTATTTAATGTGGGTCCTCCAGGGCCAGACCATCCTCAGAGACTGCATAAAATCTAGTCTTTGAACTTTCAGACTTGGGATTCCTGGCAACCACGCTGAGGTAAGCAGAATCAGGGATTTCAGGACTAAAAAGGGGAACTGGGTAGCCTCTACTGACACAAGCTGATCGAAAAAAAGACTGAGTTTCTCTAACTAAAAAATGTCAAACCAATTGAGGTAATTTACAGGATGATCTCAAGAGATTCTATCAATCCCAACGGGATAATACAGCAAGGGACTTAACTGTAGGCAAGAGTGAAAACAGACAAAATGCGCTGAGCACTGGGCTCGACGCCTCACATGGGACCATCAGCAGTGACAGATTCCCACACACTACACATGAGAATCCCCTGGAGGCTTTGTTAAAAGACAGATTATCAGCCCCCAGCCCTAGAGTTTTTGATTCAGTAGCTCTGGAATGGGGCCTGAGAATTTGTATTTCCACCAAGTTCCCAGGTGACGCTGCTGCTCCAAGGACCACTCTTTAGACTTATTCTTTATTCTTTTAAGAACATGGATTCAGTACCTAGTAAGTACCATGCTATGTGCTAGAGACAGAAAGATGAGTAAAACCAATCAGTACCTGCTTCAAGAAATTAATAATCTATGTTTTTGTAGACACTGTACTGCACCAGTCCTGGAAGTCAACAACCTGGGATGTTGGTGAGAAAAAAAAGTTAAGAAATAAAAAAAGGTTTTAAGTATATATTGCTTTTAAATAAAACTGGGGTATTTCTAATTAGTTCCAAATGCTTTAGGAAAACATGGAGTAATCCTACATTGGCAAATGTCTCGGTGTTTTTCTTCACTCTTCTGGATTTTCTGAACATATGCAAATAATTTGCTTCAGTATCTTCTTCATTTATATATACACCATTCATAGGTTTGTTCTCTTTCATAACTCCATCCACCACATTAAAAGAAGATAAAGATTTTATATAACTACTTGTTCACACAGTCAAAACCTTGTTCACAAGACCCAGGTGATTATCAACTGACAGAAAAGAAGAACCCTGATGAGTATGGTAAGACCTGGGGATCCTCTGATTTAGATTTAGACTTCAGCAACGTTGTGGATAAGTGGATGACAAGCAATATGCTTAGTCATACCCATGAGGGTGGCCTGGACTTAATTGCTAAACGCTGCCTATCAGATGATTCACAGAATGAATGAACTTGCTTTTGAGGTGGCTACTTAGCTGCTCTTTCTTTCAGATCCACATGGCCTGACCATAAGTACTTTTGGTAAAAAACATAAAATGAAAACTGAAGTATATATAAAATTTTATGATCTGAGGATCTGCCAAAGTCTTAAGCATTATTTATATATCTTGGGCATATTTTTTTATGACGTGATTGAAAGATTCCTTTCATTTCAATCCATTAGGAAGCTAGTTTATAAGTCTGGCAGAACTGACTCATCAAGGGACGAGATAATCTGTGTAATAACACAAAGAGAATTTGAAGACATAGTGAGAGGTGATATTTAAGATATCTAATTATACTAACCAACTACGAATGCCTAGCCTTAAATTTGATAACATTTCTTAAGCTGACGTTTAGGAATGTCGATTTGTTTTTTCAAAAGGAAAGAAAATGGTTCGGGGAAGAATTACAACACATGTTTTTTTTTTTTTTGGCCAGGTCATGCACCTTATGAGATTTTAGTTCCCCAACCAGGGACTGAACCTGTGCCCTTGACAGTGACAACGCAGAGTCCTAACCACTGAACCACCAGGGAATTTCCCCGTGTTGATTTTTAAGAGAAAAATAAATGCGTGTGTGGGAGAATATACCATTTTCTATCACTACTCTCTCAAGTGACTATTTTCATATTCAGTTCCATGAAGGCTGCTTTATGGAGAACTGGAGACATGACTCACTTTAATTTTATTTTTCCTTCTGATCCTCTCTTTAACTTTCAAGTGTGTTTATTATTCCTTAAAAGCCCTGTGTGCAGGTAGAAAGCAAACCAGGAACTAACCTCCCACATTTTTGCTAATGATGTCTTAAAGAATTAACCCTGCTGGGGAATACTGGCATTCTGAAAGTGGACTTCTGACTTTAAAATGATACAGACAGCCTGGAGGAGAAATGATGGCCAGCGGGCTGGGGTCAAGGTGGAGGAGTTCCTTCCAGCGCCTCACTGCGGCCTGTGGCCATCTGAAAGCTATGCTTCCCCACTGCCTTCACCAGAAAGGAGGAGTTACTCCTTAAACACACGGGATAAGAATATTCTCTTTCCATCCACTTGCCCAGACTCTCTCCTGAAGCAGGAACTTAGAGCGCCCGAGACAGTGACAGTGCCAAGCAGCAACTTCAGAATTCAAAGCTGCCCTAAAAGTTTCTGATGTCACAGGTGCAGGGTAAATTCTTAGAAACCAACCCTTTCATTCAGGTCTCTGTATGATTACTGTGCAGCCCGCTGGGTGTGGGGAGTGAGCACACACAGACCTCTTAACACCCCCACTCAGGGTATTTCCCCGGTTTTCTCTCTCCCTTCTCGCCACCTTCTCCTTATCTGCGGTAAACTGTGCAAACTGTGCAGGCTTCTCACCCCGAGTCTAGGCTAATCTGCTCTTCCCAGAAGGTCAGGAAATCTGTCTCAAAGAGTCTTATCCACAGATTACACTTTTAGGTGAATCCACTAATTAAAGTGCTTCTTAAAAAAAAAAATCAGTTAAAACTAGCAGTGATTTTATTTTCTAAAAATAACCATTGAAGTGGGATAAAAACTGTTTCTTAAGACAATGAATCAAATTGAACTAAACTATTATAGGATTGAGTGTAAATCCTCCCATTTTAAATCTCCATTGTAAATGATTCATGGGGCATGAATTGATGACTTCACTTCTTTCCTTTATGTCTGAGAAATCGCAGTACAGAAAGGAAACCCGTCCTCAAAAAAGATTTTTCAAGTTGAGAATGGCCTGGTCCCTGGAACAGCTGAAGGTATAGCCACGGCTCTGAGAAAGCCAGAGGAGACCATGAAGAGAATGGAAATTAGGGCTGGCTGCTCCCTACTCCCTATGAGCAAAGGGGAAGCCACGGAAAAAAGGAATGCCCATCGACAGGCACTGGCCTAATCTTTCTGGGTTTTTGGCCCCCTCTTCCTTCCATGAGGGCCCCACTTGGGCTCTGTAGGTGCACACACTGGGAACAGAGTGGGGGCTCAGGCCGGGAGTCAAGGCCCTTCCTTTCTTGCATAGGAGACATTTCACAATAACATGGATTATTTAACAATCCATAAGGAAAATTTAAAAATTATTATTTGGATGATGAAGAGTTAAATCATATGCTTTTCCAATGAGTCCCTACAAGTAAACTGGTGGGTTCCAAGGAGGCATATTCTCTTTTCAAGACACTAAAAATCTGTTTTGGGGGGTACGGTTTCTGAGAAAGAGCCCCACATTTTATGACAAGCACAGCTACTATTATAGCTGTGATACAAAATGTCTTTGGATCTGAAGGATCATTTCAGTATAGAACAAACACACATCGAGCATTCAGAGTCTACACCATAAAAATATGTAAAGAAAGACTAGAACTTTATCAAATAAAAGCACAGAAAACTTCTAAAGGCTCAGGGTATTTCCCGGTTTTCTCTCTCCCTTCTCGCCACCTTCTCCTTATCTGCGTAAACTGTGCAAACTGTGCAGGCTTCTCACCCCGAGTCTAGGCTAATCTGCTCTTCCCAGAAGGTCAGGAAATCTGTCTCAAAGAGTCTTATCCACAGATTACACTTTTAGGTGAATCCACTAATTAAAGTGCTTCTTAAAAAAAAAAATCAGTTAAAACTAGCAGTGATTTTATTTTCTAAAAATAACCATTGAAGTGGGATAAAAACTGTTTCTTAAGACAATGAATCAAATTGAACTAAACTATTATAGGATTGAGTGTAAATCCTCCCATTTTAAATCTCCATTGTAAATGATTCATGGGGCATGAATTGATGACTTCACTTCTTTCCTTTATGTCTGAGAAATCGCAGTACAGAAAGGAAACCCGTCCTCAAAAAAGATTTTTCAAGTTGAGAATGGCCTGGTCCCTGGAACAGCTGAAGGTATAGCCACGGCTCTGAGAAAGCCAGAGGAGACCATGAAGAGAATGGAAATTAGGGCTGGCTGCTCCCTACTCCCTATGAGCAAAGGGGAAGCCACGGAAAAATGGAATGCCCATCGACAGGCACTGGCCTAATCTTTCTGGGTTTTTGGCCCCCTCTTCCTTCCATGAGGGCCCCACTTGGGCTCTGTAGGTGCACACACTGGGAACAGAGTGGGGGCTCAGGCCGGGAGTCAAGGCCCTTCCTTTCTTGCATAGGAGACATTTCACAATAACATGGATTATTTAACAATCCATAAGGAAAATTTAAAAATTATTATTTGGATGATGCAGAGTTAAATCATATGCTTTTCCAATGAGTCCCTACAAGTAAACTGGTGGGTTCCAAGGAGGCATATTCTCTTTTCAAGACACTAAAAATCTGTTTTGGGGGGTACGGTTTCTGAGAAAGAGCCCCACATTTTATGACAAGCACAGCTACTATTATAGCTGTGATACAAAAATGTCTTTGGATCTGAAGGATCATTTCAGTATAGAACAAACACACATCGAGCATTCAGAGTGTACACCATAAAAATATGTAAAGAAAGACTAGAACTTTATCAAATAAAAGCACAGCATTCACCTTCTAAATGCGTTAAAGACAAAAATGGACATGAACGGCTACACAGGACTCACAGAGATATCACCAATAGAACAAAAATAATTTTTCAGCTGATTTTATTTCCAAAGTCACCAGAGAATAGGAAATACAGTGTTAAATTGAATAATGATGAAATATCTCATTTCAGAAACCCTTCATAAATTGATCAACACATGGCAAGCATTATCTTTGGTCTGTTCTTAACGAGAATCTCACAATTAGTACTAGAGTGAACTATTAATATTTGTAAAAGGATTGGCTCAATTAAATTCAGAGTCAAGGCTGTATCACTTAGGATATACAGGTTTGCTGATAAAGTCTTAAATCATACCAAAAAAGAGAGTACAGGACAGTAATTGCAATACTTTTCCCCTGATAAGGAAACAGAGAGGTGGAAAGGATCAATGATGTGTCTCACTATAATAATTAAAATGGCTAAAAATGTAAACATTCAGATTCTGAGTTAAATAGTTGTTACTAAAACATAGGTGTGCATTGATTGCTGCAAAATGCTAATAATATACAAAATGTTTTTAAACAAAAAAATTATTAAAGTATTGACTATCGTTGGTGATAGTTGTTTTAACAACTCCAGAAGTTTTTCCCAAAATATGGTCTACTTTATTTGAACCAATTTCCTTTCAAGAACCTAGAGTATTTTAGGTAAATAAAAACTAAAATATGATATTTTTACTAAATAAACATCAAAAGACATGCCATATAACTCCCGCCACATCCACCTCTGTACTGTGATAAAATACAAATAGTAAATGACGCAGCTGAGGAAGATTACAAATAGTCTTCCATTTAAAAATTTTATCTAGAAAGCCACGACACTAACTGAAGTTTGATACGCTGGAGCTATCTATGCTTGCAAGGTGGTTATTTACTGTTCTTACTGTACTTTTGTGGAGTCAAATTAGATCAGTTTCAAAGGGCCTTTGTAAGCATTTTAAATCGCCGCCCTTTCGTTGCTTTTAGGCCTTAAGAGAGAAAGGAACAGCTCAAGAGGTCAACTACCCTCATGTAGAGAGATCTGCTAGGAAAAATAAGATAAGCAAGTTAGAAATTCAGCGCAATAACTTTGAAGGTGGCGGGGGACCCATGTTTACGTCTATAGGCTGGTGACTTTTATCAAGTTTTATTGATAAGTGATTAAAAAATATTCTCTATGGCTGATATTTATTCAGTGGAATCCTACGAGACTCCAAACTTCTTCCAGTATACTTGCCACACTTTATGACAGTATTGCATTTTCAAGTTCAAGGGACAGTGAATTCAGCCAAAAACCCACAGGTTAGAATGACCAACATTTTCAGTCCTACACATGGGGCACTGAGACATTCCATGAAAGAAGCAAAAGCTACAGACCAGGATCTATAAAACACTTGTAAAGTATTATTTTAATATTGTTTTCACGAAACTCGCCTGATAGTAAAAATCATTTCACAATTTGAAAACTAAACGAAATGTAGTATTAATACTTGTGTATGTTTCCACGGCTGGGCCATTCATACAACTGTCAAACACATAATTATCTTGATTATCAGGGCTAGAGGCAAACATCTTTAGACAAATGCTTATTTTTTTCTTGTGGGTTAAGAGCAATTAGCTATGATCAGTAATGAAATTCTAATGTATACTCCTAAAGTCATACCCTTTTCCTGTATAAATTTTAATACACAGGGATAACACAGTTTTAATGTCATAGGGATGTTGGAATTAATATTGACTTTAAAAAGTTATAATTTAACAGTTTTTAAAATGTTGCTCTGAAAAATATACGAAGACACGAATGAGGAAACCAGTATCTTGAAAGAAAACAGTATATGTAGTTATTGAAAATACCAATTGCAAAAATATCTTCTAGGTGTTCTAAGTTTAATAAAGAATATAATATTGGCAGATATTTTGGTTTTCATTAGAAAGTAAATTATATTATTTTAAATTTAAAAGCATGAAAACAGCGCCTGAAAACAGCCTGGAATTCTCCAAACTTTTATCCCTCATTGATACCACGTTTTTTTAACAGTTACCGTAAAAACAAGAAACAAACTTTTAAACCGGAAAAAGAATTTCGATTTAAAAATTAAATCACCAGTTTTTTTCTCCCCTTTCGGTGATTTGCAGAAGATTGAGCTGGTCTGTCACTAATTGATTCTAAGATCTTTAAGATATAATTATCAGCAAGTGAAATATCAAGTATCATTATAATTTAAATAAAGGATAATGATGAGAAGTACACACTAAGACAAAAATGGATGATTTTGTAACAAACCTCACTTTTTGGCCAATAGCACTCATTTAAACATTTTGTATATCAAAGAATACTATGGTGCCGTATTAACTTCAGACTAAATCCGATAGGAAATAGACATCAGAAAAACTCTTTTTCAAACGTGAAAAAGATCTTTTGAAATATCACTCCGAAAGCTAACTGGGAGCATCTCTGTTTCCTACAGAACTTTAATAGGAGCTAGGGTACTTCTTTAAGAGAAGTCACAATGAGTGTCTACGTCCGTTTCTGTCCCAAAAGGGTTTTTTAAATCATCTAGACCATCACGAGGTCCTGTTTTCAGGCAATTGATCACTTAGCTATGAACAAGGAAGACTGCCACCGAATTCCTGGGATCTGTCCAAGATCTGCCTAGCTCCTTCTAAGGGGTGTTACTCACTGCAGTCTCAATATCTCCAATTACAATTTGTGTCATGAATGATAAAAACACTTAACAGGAAAATAACGTACTTCAAAATCGAGTTTCTCCAGCAACAGGTTTCAGAAGCTCAAATAATCATCTTGTCTGGTTTTCAATAATCTCAACGAATCAATCTTACATGTTAACCCCAATCTTGAAAGGGAAAGAGGAAAACTTGAGCTTCTTCACGACTACTATTTAAAAAAGGAAAAAAAAAAAAAAAGACCTCTATGTCTCCTCAAATAATTGACACTGTTTTCCCCACCATTACTCTCAGACCCATCACTCTCGCGGTAAAACAAGAGCACCGCAGAATAATCACAATGTAACAATCATCACCGCGAGCCTCAGGATCAGCATCCTGCAAACGCTTAAAAAAAAAAGCATGAAAACAGCGCCTGAAAACAGCCTGGAATTCTCCAAACTTTTATCCCTCATTGATACCACGTTTTTAACAGTTACCGTAAAACAAGAAACAAACTTTTAAACCGGAAAAAGAATTTCGATTTAAAAATTAAATCACCAGTTTTTTTCTCCCCTTTCGGTGATTTGCAGAAGATTGAGCTGGTCTGTCACTAATTGATTCTAAGATCTTTAAGATATAATTATCAGCAAGTGAAATATCAAGTATCATTATAATTTAAATAAAGGATAATGATGAGAAGTACACACTAAGACAAAAATGGATGATTTTGTAACAAACCTCACTTTTTGGCCAATAGCACTCATTTAAACATTTTGTATATCAAAGAATACTATGGTGCCGTATTAACTTCAGACTAAATCCGATAGGAAATAGACATCAGAAAACTCTTTTCAAACGTGAAAAAGATCTTTTGAAATATCACTCCGAAAGCTAACTGGGAGCATCTCTGTTTCCTACAGAACTTTAATAGGAGCTAGGGTACTTCTTTAAGAGAAGTCACAATGAGTGTCTACGTCCGTTTCTGTCCCAAAAGGGTTTTTTAAATCATCTAGACCATCACGAGGTCCTGTTTTCAGGCAATTGATCACTTAGCTATGAACAAGGAAGACTGCCACCGAATTCCTGGGATCTGTCCAAGATCTGCCTAGCTCCTTCTAAGGGGTGTTACTCACTGCAGTCTCAATATCTCCAATTACAATTTGTGTCATGAATGATAAAAACACTTAACAGGAAAATAACGTACTTCAAAATCGAGTTTCTCCAGCAACAGGTTTCAGAAGCTCAAATAATCATCTTGTCTGGTTTTCAATAATCTCAACGAATCAATCTTACATGTTAACCCCAATCTTGAAAGGGAAAGAGGAAAACTTGAGCTTCTTCACGACTACTATTTAAAAAAGGAAAAAAAAAAAAAAAGACCTCTATGTCTCCTCAAATAATTGACACTGTTTTCCCCACCATTACTCTCAGACCCATCACTCTCGCGGTAAAACAAGAGCACCGCAGAATAATCACAATGTAACAATCATCACCGCGAGCCTCAGGATCAGCATCCTGCAAACGCTGGACGCATCACCAACACATTGCAACCGAGCGCAATGACAAGCAAGCCGACTCACCTAAGCCAGGCGAGCGAGGAAGACTTTAGAAACGCAGCCTTCGGGTCACCCGCGGAGGTAAAGGCCCCTCTTTACCTAGCCGCGGACCTTATATAAAAGCAGCCGATAGGTTACTCCCAGGCTCAGCCTCCTCACCTTAGGCTCCTCCCCCGAGGCCGAGGCTGAAAGTACCACAGACACACACCCACTTTCCACGCCCTCCACGGAGGGACCAGGGATGTCGGTGAAGCCGCCCTACGTCCACCTTGCCCTGCCAGGCTCGGAAGAGCGGGAGTCGAGCCTGGCACGTGGCGGAGCCGCCGCGCCGACCCCCGCGGGGCTGGGACGGGGACGCGCTCTCCATCCGCCGCCGCGAGGCCAGCCCGCCCGCACGCCGGCTCCCTCCGCTCGGGCGTAGCCCGCCCGGTGCTTCACGGCCGGGGGACCCCCGAGGGCGTCCTAAAGCTTACCTAACGGTCCCCACGGCCCCGCGGAGGCCACTCTCTAGGTGCCGGCGACGGCGCCGGACCCCGCGCGTCTGGAACCCCGGGGAGCCGCTCGCACCTCGGCCGCGGCTCGGAGACCCGGGCGCTCCCGCGCGGAGGGGCGGGTCCGGGCCGCGCGGGGCCCTCGGGCTCGCGTCTCCCGCGCGGACCGTCGCTCGCATGCGCGCGCCTCGCGTGCAGCCCGTTGCCCTCCGCCGCCAGCGTCCTCGCCCGGCGCCCGGACGTCTCCTCGGGGCGCGCCCCTCCGCCGGGACCTGTCAGCCCCGCGGTGCCCTCGGACCACGACCCCTCCGCCCGCCACCCCGTCGGCCCCGGCCCGCCCTGAGCGCGCCTCGGCCCGGGTCCCGCCGCGCCCCTCCCTCCGCCGGCCCCCGCCGGCACGCCCGCCCCGAGCGCCGCGGGCAGCCCGGCTCTGACCTGCGGCGGTGGCCTGGCGGCCCGCTGCGGTGTCCAGGCGGCCGACCGAGCGCCCCAGGCGGCGGCTCGGGCGCGGGCTCCGGGGGCGGGCGGGCGGCTCCGCCCGCGGCGGCCGGGTCGGGGGCGGGGCGCCGCCGCCTGGCGCACAGTAGGGCCCCTGCCCGCCGCGCCCCCTTCGCTCGAGCGCCGGCTCCGCGCCGGGCCTCGCGTGTGCCTCGCTGCCGCCGCTGGGAGGCGGCCCAGCAGGGGCCCCATGTTCCTGAGCAGGGCCCGGCCCGAGCCCGGGGAAGGATGCCCACGGTCCCGTCGGGGAGAGAGCCGAGGTGTGGGCTTCCGGCGCCGCCGCCTCCTCCGGGCCTCGCGGGTCTCGCCTTTCGCACAGTGGGCTGCGGGTGTTTTGTTTCTGTTTCCCCTCAAGGTCTTTACAATGACGTCGTTTAAAATTAAAAAAATCAAAAAGAATGAAATGAGAACATATTTAGGGTCACCTGGTGTTTTCCTTCCCCACCCAAGGACGCTGCTGCACACGTTCAGCCCCCTCCGCCACTCCTCCCGCTTCTGTATTTGTATTCCCCGCTGGTATTCATGGGTCACAACGTGACAAAGTTTTAATTGTAACAATGTCAAGTATTTCTTAAACTCATTGGCAGAATGTTTAAAATTCTTTGAGCGGTGTTTCGGTCGCCGAGGGGCCCGGACACGTGGTGTGGGGGTGGGCGGGACCTGGGAGCCGCAGGTGTGGAGATGCAGTTTGGGGCTGAGCTGCCCGGTGCATGGACCGGCAGAACTCGGGGCAGCTTCGTTTCCTGCCCTGCCGGTTGTCGTGAACCTGTTCAAAGGCGGCTGAGCGATACCCAGCGAGAAAGCCCCTGGTCTTCTGGACAGGACGTCTTACCTTCCTCGCCTTTTTCCAATCCCATTTGCTAAAGAAAAAAACCAACAACAAAAATACCACCCAGAGCTGAGTCTGGCAGTCCTTGGGGAGCGAATAAAGCCTGATTTCAAGACGTGGATCAATTACTTGCCCAGGAAGCTCTGCAGTCCTTTAGCGTCTTAATTTGTTGGGGGATGACGGTTTCTTTCTCCTCTAGGGAATCTGGTCCTCCGTGTAGTTACAAGTTAACTTTTGTGAGGATGTTTACCACTTTGGAGAAGGTTCAGGCCTTAATTCCGTAGATTCATGTCCTCTGCCCGTCCCTTAAAACAGGAAGTTAAGAGTCACAACTCTAGAGGGACAATAAAAGAAAACCATTTTATCCATCACCGAGAAACCTCATTCCCTTGCCGGCCGTGTAGGCGGTCAGACTGACACGGGTCAGCGTTCTACACTCACGCAGCCAAGGGATCGCATGCGTCCAACTTCTTGATTGCCCAAGACTGCCAATCTGCTTTTTCTTTTTAAATAGCTGAAATATAATTTACAAAATATAAAATTTAAATACCATACTTCTTAAATGTGCAGCCCAATGACTTTTAGTTTATTGACAGTTTTTCTCAACTTGTATTGAGAAATAAAGGACATATATCACTGTATAAGTTTACAGTGTACAGCATGATGGCTTGATTTACATATGCTGTGAAATGATTACCACAGTAGGTTTAGTTAACAATCATATAGAGTCAATAAAAAGAAAGGGGAAATTTTTTTTCTCCTTGTGATGAGAACTCTTAGGCTTTAACCTCTTAATGACTTTCTTATGTATCATACTGCGATGCTAACTATAGTCATTGGGTTGTGCATTGCATCTCCAGGACTGAATTGTTTTCTTCCAGTCTTACTGAGATGTAATTGACATAAAGCAGTGTATTACTTTAAGTTGTATAGCATAATGATTCAACTTATATGCATCAGGAAATGGTCATCACAATAAATTTAGTGACTATCCATCAACTCTAGTGTAAACTTATAACTGGAAGTTTGTACCTTTTGACCACCCTCCTTTAATTGCCCTTCCACCTCTGGTAGTCACAGATTTATCTGTTTAATTCTTACATTCAGGTCTGTGATCTGTTTTGAGTGAAATTCTGTGTATGGTGTGAGGTAGGGGCAATCTGCTTTCGGTGGAGAAATACTCATAATCCAACAATATTAACTCAATGGACTTCCACCAGAATAAACTCATAACTGGTGCAACATTTTATAGTTGATCTGAGCACTTTCTAAACTTCCTTCTGGATTAAAAAAAAAAGTGATTTTCTGCTGTATATAAAATAGGTAAACAACAAGGGCCCACTGTGTAGCACAGGGAACCATACTCAATATCTTAAACCTATAATGGAAAAGAATCTAAAAAAGAATATATAAATGTATAACTGAGTCACTTTGCTACATACTTGAAACTAACAGTATAAATTAACTATACTTCAATGAAAAACATGATTTAAAAAAGTGATCTATAGTTAGTGAAGCCAAAATTTGTAAGAAGTTAAGCAATAAATAGAAATAGCATAAGTCTGTTCTTTAAACTACTGGTCTTGATTTATTAGTGGGTTATGAAATCAGTGTGTCATAACCAAATACTTTTTATAAATCAAATAATAAAGAACAGAATAGAAACTATCAGAATTCTCTCCTAAAGTGTTGTTTCATACTTTGTGTGTTTTTGTGTCAGCAGTTGATGTAAAAATTTGTTTGCTTACTGTGTGTGGGGGTGGGGTGGGGGCACAGTTTCAGAAGTTGGAAAAACACTGTATAAACTATAGTTGCAGAATTCTTTCATTCCACGGATGCTTATTGTGTGCTTATTTTGTACCAGGTCCTCTGCTGAGTTCTTGGGACAATATGATAAATAACAAATGGTCTCTGCCCTGCGACAGTGCACACATGCAGTTCTATCCTCATGTAGTTTCTAGAAATGAAAGATTGTGCCCTGCTTCACTTGCCCCAACTGCAAGAACTTCTTCCAAATACTGAGGTTTGGTCCTAGGGCACTAAGGTGTTTTTTGTTTTTTGGGTTTTTTTTGGCAGTTAATGCTCAGTTGTTTATCTCACTTGAGATTTGCAGGCCTATTTGCTTTTCTTCTAACTAGGGGAACTTTGTTCCCAGGTTCATAATTGCATACCATGTTTATTGTATTGGAAAGGAAGTACAGGTCTTGTTGTGGGAGTTGGCCTTAACTGAATTGATTCCCAGTTTACTCCAATTAGACTTAAACTAGCCTTACTGACAGACCTGAGTTGTTTTTTTTTTTAAGACCTCGGGTATTGTAAAATACTGATATATTACTTTTTAAGTCATGACAAGATTTTATTTTCTAGGCATTCAGCAAAACAGTGTTGGCATCAATAGTGAGTGACACTTAACCATGTTGCAGACTGAGTTTAGGAAAATTAATATGCTGCGTTTCCAGTCGTCCAGTGGGGGAGGGTCACTTATTCGCAGCAGCTTTGTGCCGTCATGACTCTGACATTTGCTCCTCCTCTATCTGAGATACCATTTCTCAATCTCTAGACACCATAAATTCCCAGGAGATTTAGAAGATCTTAAATTTAAAATTAAAAAAAATTAGAACCAGTTCAACATGTTGGACAAGTTGAACACACACACACACACACACACACACACACACACCCCTACTTTGTGAATGACTGTTGTGTTTCTACACACGATTTCTTCGTCTAGTTATGAAAATTTACCTCCGATCTCTCAATTTTATTTTATCGGGTCCTTTTCTCCTTCTCTTGCTAGTCTGTCTTAACTTGCCCCTCACCAAATGATTTGCTCATTTTTATAAGGTCTTAAGTAACAAAAGCCAGGCTTGCAATCCATTTCTTCTGACTTCCAATTGCCTGATCCTTTCACTACATGCTTAATTTACATTCTATTTCTGTTCTGAGTGACTGCCTATAAATAAAGCAAAAATTTGCTGGAATGTTTTAATAAATACTTGATTATATACAAATTATTAGGTTATAATATAAATAGCTATGAATTGGTTCAAAATACAAAACATAAAAATATATACGATTTCATATTTTATTTTCTCTTAATATCCCAGTTTATAGATTTTAGATAATCTGAATGAATTGATAGAGACATAACTTTAAGGCCATTACTTTGATGATTCCTAATTTTGAAACTATTTTATTTCTCATCATTTGTAAGCATGTATGACATTAATAGTTAATTTAATAGTTTAGCACTATTTAATTCCAAGGAAATTCCACTTTTATAATTTCAATAGTTTTGAGTGAGACCATTTAAATACTTTTTAAAATTATTGACTTATTTATTTTAATTTGGCTGCACTAGGTCTTAGTTGTGGCATGTGGGATCTAGGTCCCTGACCAGGGATCGAACCTGGGCCCCTTGCATTAGAAGCAGTGAGTCTTACCCACTAGACCACCAGGGAAGTCCCAGACCACTTAAATTGCAAAGGTTCAAAAAGTACTTCAGATATTCAGAGAAAAAGAAAAAGAGGTTTTGCCCTGCTTTCTCAGTTTTTTTTTTTCATTCCCACCCCCATCCCCCCCCCAACTGCATTTCAGATTGGCCTATAAGTATCAAGAGGTAGAAAGTAGTCAGCTATTAGGAAGAAAAGAACGCCTGGCAGAGTTTTCAGTTCAGGAGAATTGTCCTATCTTCTGTTTGTCTTTTCCCTTCAAGAATTTCGTTTTCATGAAGTAATGGTAGAACGGAAAGAGCCCTGACCTTTATCTCTGCTCACTGTGACCCAGAGCAGGAGACCCACCCTCCTCAGGCTTAGTTTCTTCATCTAAAAAATGGAAATATATTCTCATAATCTCATCAGTGAGATAATGTGAGAAAATGTCAAGTCACGCTCCTGGTAGGAAAATTTACCTCCGATCTCTCAATTTTATTTTATCGGGTCCTTTTCTCCTTCTCTTGCTAGTCTGTCTTAACTTGCCCTCACCAAATGATTTGCTCATTTTATAAGGTCTTAAGTAACAAAAGCCAGGCTTGCAATCCATTTCTTCTGACTTCCAATTGCCTGATCCTTTCACTACATGCTTAATTTACATTCTATTTCTGTTCTGAGTGACTGCCTATAAATAAAGCAAAAATTTGCTGGAATGTTTTAATAAATACTTGATTATATACAAATTATTAGGTTATAATATAAATAGCTATGAATTGGTTCAAAATACAAAACATAAAAATATATACGATTTCATATTTTATTTTCTCTTAATATCCCAGTTTATAGATTTTAGATAATCTGAATGAATTGATAGAGACATAACTTTAAGGCCATTACTTTGATGATTCCTAATTTTGAAACTATTTTATTTCTCATCATTTGTAAGCATGTATGACATTAATAGTTAATTTAATAGTTTAGCACTATTTAATTCCAAGGAAATTCCACTTTTATAATTTCAATAGTTTTGAGTGAGACCATTTAAATACTTTTTAAAATTATTGACTTATTTATTTTAATTTGGCTGCACTAGGTCTTAGTTGTGGCATGTGGGATCTAGGTCCCTGACCAGGGATCGAACCTGGGCCCCTTGCATTAGAAGCAGTGAGTCTTACCCACTAGACCACCAGGGAAGTCCCAGACCACTTAAATTGCAAAGGTTCAAAAAGTACTTCAGATATTCAGAGAAAAAGAAAAAGAGGTTTTGCCCTGCTTTCTCAGTTTTTTTTTTTCATTCCCACCCCCATCCCCCCCCCAACTGCATTTCAGATTGGCCTATAAGTATCAAGAGGTAGAAAGTAGTCAGCTATTAGGAAGAAAAGAAC
Organism: Tragulus kanchil; assembly: GCA_022376925.1. Taxonomy (NCBI): domain Eukaryota; kingdom Metazoa; phylum Chordata; class Mammalia; order Artiodactyla; family Tragulidae; genus Tragulus; species Tragulus kanchil. Next base: position 223,160,589 of record JAIOJX010000030.1, on the reverse strand, counting down.
GCCTGGCAGAGTTTTCAGTTCAGGAGAATTGTCCTATCTTCTGTTTGTCTTTTCCCTTCAAGAATTTCGTTTTCATGAAGTAATGGTAGAACGGAAAGAGCCCTGACCTTTATCTCTGCTCACTGTGACCCAGAGCAGGAGACCCACCCTCCTCAGGCTTAGTTTCTTCATCTAAAAAATGGAAATATATTCTCATAATCTCATCAGTGAGATAATGTGAGAAAATGTCAAGTCACGCTCCTGGTAGGAACTCAGTGAATGTGGTTTATCAACAAGGTGAAAGCAATTAGATTTTTTTTTCCTGATAGTCACTTGACAATGTATTAATACACAGTTTGGATGCTAAGCTGTGGAGTTTTTCATATTTGCATCATCTTTAGTCATCAGTCTACATGGATACTCTACTATCTTTCATGTAAAAAAATCTCTAGTCAATAAGCAAATTTTGAAACGGCTATGAATCCCAGAGTTCTGTGTGGAGAATGGTTTCTCATGACACACGTGAATTTACAGGTCCTAGGCTTTGTCACAGAAAACAAAGACAAAACAAACGAACAAAAAAACATTTTATGATGGAAAACATTAGACATGGATGTAGGCAGACAAGTGAGTGTAATGAATACCCCTTGTACCCATAACCTGGTTTAAGTCTATGGCTAATCCTGTTTCTTCTATACCTTATGGCCTTCCTCTTCTGTGTCATTCTGAAAATCCCCCAAAGGAATTTTATCGTTTAAAAGCTGATTCAGACCATTTGCTTTGGTAAATTTTCGATTTATTTTAGCCGAAGTTTCTCTGCTAAAATTTTTGCGACTCTTAACATCTGTCATGGGCAAGTTGCAAAACGTGTTCACAGCTCAGCGCCATCTGCTCACTCTGGAGTTTCGGGACCTAAGGACATAAATGCTGTGTCTTGGGCTCACTCTAGTTGCATTAGAAGCAGTGAGTCTTACCCACTAGACCACCAGGGAAGTCCCAGACCACTTAAATTGCAAAGGTTCAAAAAGTACTTCAGATATTCAGAGAAAAAGAAAAAGAGGTTTTGCCCTGCTTTCTCAGTTTTTTTTTTTCATTCCCACCCCCATCCCCCCCCCAACTGCATTTCAGATTGGCCTATAAGTATCAAGAGGTAGAAAGTAGTCAGCTATTAGGAAGAAAAGAACGCCTGGCAGAGTTTTCAGTTCAGGAGAATTGTCCTATCTTCTGTTTGTCTTTTCCCTTCAAGAATTTCGTTTTCATGAAGTAATGGTAGAACGGAAAGAGCCCTGACCTTTATCTCTGCTCACTGTGACCCAGAGCAGGAGACCCACCCTCCTCAGGCTTAGTTTCTTCATCTAAAAAATGGAAATATATTCTCATAATCTCATCAGTGAGATAATGTGAGAAAATGTCAAGTCACGCTCCTGGTAGGAACTCAGTGAATGTGGTTTATCAACAAGGTGAAAGCAATTAGATTTTTTTTTCCTGATAGTCACTTGACAATGTATTAATACACAGTTTGGATGCTAAGCTGTGGAGTTTTTCATATTTGCATCATCTTTAGTCATCAGTCTACATGGATACTCTACTATCTTTCATGTAAAAAAATCTCTAGTCAATAAGCAAATTTTGAAACGGCTATGAATCCCAGAGTTCTGTGTGGAGAATGGTTTCTCATGACACACGTGAATTTACAGGTCCTAGGCTTTGTCACAGAAAACAAAGACAAAACAAACGAACAAAAAAACATTTTATGATGGAAAACATTAGACATGGATGTAGGCAGACAAGTGAGTGTAATGAATACCCCTTGTACCCATAACCTGGTTTAAGTCTATGGCTAATCCTGTTTCTTCTATACCTTATGGCCTTCCTCTTCTGTGTCATTCTGAAAATCCCCCAAAGGAATTTTATCGTTTAAAAGCTGATTCAGACCATTTGCTTTGGTAAATTTTCGATTTATTTTAGCCGAAGTTTCTCTGCTAAAATTTTTGCGACTCTTAACATCTGTCATGGGCAAGTTGCAAAACGTGTTCACAGCTCAGCGCCATCTGCTCACTCTGGAGTTTCGGGACCTAAGGACATAAATGCTGTGTCCAGGCTGAGTAATGGGCAAGGAACTTGGACTTGGGAAAAGACAGTTACGGTATTTCAGTTGCTAACAACAACAGAACCACCAAAACAAAAACAAAATCCCAACACTTGTATGTCCGGGAAGTTTCCTTACTAAGATGGAAGCACCTTGATAGCAGAAGCCACAGTTGTTCATTTATCTTTTTACACCTGGGACCTGTTGCCCCACACGGCCTGAAACCAAGTAAGTGAATGATTGATTGCTGAGTGTTTAACTTGCAAACCCAAGCCTACTATGAAGCAAATAATTTCAAATGTCACTTCATCAAGAGGTCTCCATCACTATGGTTCCTTATTCTCTTAACAGTTTTATTTTTCTTCCTACATATATAATTGCTACCTGAAATTATATTTTGAACCTTTATTTATTGTCTCCCCACAATAAAACATGAACTCCATGAAAGCAGCAATTTCATTTTAAAAGACTATTATTTTTACAACAGCCTCATGTTCACAGCAAAATTAAGAGGAAGATACAGAGATTTCCCATACAGCCCATAAGTGAGGTGTTTTGTTTTGTTTTAAATTTGCTGTTGTAGCCTTGACTCATGGCATGCCTAACATATAGTACATATTTTTATTATTGAAAGAAATAGTAATGCCATAAATCTAGTCACATGTAGAGGTTGTCTCTTCAATCATTCATGTCTACAAAGTTGAGGGGTATCATTTACATAAATTCTCAGGCTCAGCTACTGACCTGAGTCTTACCTAGGGAGCCACAACCGTTTGTTTTTCAATGAACGTAATTTTATTTTGAATATTTGGACCCAGGTGCTGACTTTGCTCTTGATACAAAGAACTGTGACTCCAGAAAGACTGTGTCTCTTTGAGCATGAAATTCCCCAGAGCTGATCTATGGCTAATCCTGTTTCTTCTATACCTTATGGCCTTCCTCTTCTGTGTCATTCTGAAAATCCCCCAAAGGAATTTTATCGTTTAAAAGCTGATTCAGACCATTTGCTTTGGTAAATTTTCGATTTATTTTAGCCGAAGTTTCTCTGCTAAAATTTTTGCGACTCTTAACATCTGTCATGGGCAAGTTGCAAAACGTGTTCACAGCTCAGCGCCATCTGCTCACTCTGGAGTTTCGGGACCTAAGGACATAAATGCTGTGTCCAGGCTGAGTAATGGGCAAGGAACTTGGACTTGGGAAAAGACAGTTACGGTATTTCAGTTGCTAACAACAACAGAACCACCAAAACAAAAACAAAATCCCAACACTTGTATGTCCGGGAAGTTTCCTTACTAAGATGGAAGCACCTTGATAGCAGAAGCCACAGTTGTTCATTTATCTTTTTACACCTGGGACCTGTTGCCCCACACGGCCTGAAACCAAGTAAGTGAATGATTGATTGCTGAGTGTTTAACTTGCAAACCCAAGCCTACTATGAAGCAAATAATTTCAAATGTCACTTCATCAAGAGGTCTCCATCACTATGGTTCCTTATTCTCTTAACAGTTTTATTTTTCTTCCTACATATATAATTGCTACCTGAAATTATATTTTGAACCTTTATTTATTGTCTCCCCACAATAAAACATGAACTCCATGAAAGCAGCAATTTCATTTTAAAAGACTATTATTTTTACAACAGCCTCATGTTCACAGCAAAATTAAGAGGAAGATACAGAGATTTCCCATACAGCCCATAAGTGAGGTGTTTTGTTTTGTTTTAAATTTGCTGTTGTAGCCTTGACTCATGGCATGCCTAACATATAGTACATATTTTTATTATTGAAAGAAATAGTAATGCCATAAATCTAGTCACATGTAGAGGTTGTCTCTTCAATCATTCATGTCTACAAAGTTGAGGGGTATCATTTACATAAATTCTCAGGCTCAGCTACTGACCTGAGTCTTACCTAGGGAGCCACAACCGTTTGTTTTTTCAATGAACGTAATTTTATTTTGAATATTTGGACCCAGGTGCTGACTTTGCTCTTGATACAAAGAACTGTGACTCCAGAAAGACTGTGTCTCTTTTGAGCAGACTGAGAATGGGAAGTTTGAGCCAAAGACTGAGGAGCAAGGCTTCTAAATCAAGTGATGTTCAGTGATTTTGTTTCCACTGCAACAGTGCTGGCACATAATTTCCCTCTTCCCTTTTTACAGAAGAGTTTTTCAGGCACACAGGTGCCTATTTCTGAAGTGCCTTAAGATATAAAGATGTGAACTAAGCTAGCCTCAGACTTCTCGCTGGCCTGGCTGTGCCCACAGCCTTCTCATCAGCCTCCTGGTGGCCAACCCGCCCTTGAGGTCTTGAGGAGTATTTCTCATGCCATCTAAGACAGAAAACTTGGAGCCACCTTCTGGAAATGACACTTTGGCCTGGGGTACACTTCTATTTTGCATTTTTTACTGCCTTTTATAGAGTAACTGGGGCTTCCCCAGTAGCTCAGTAGTAAAGAGCTCCCCTGCCAAAGCAGAAGACATGGGTTTGATCCCTGATCCAGAAAGATCCCACGTGCTGCAAAGCAACCAAGCCCGTGAGCCACAACAATTGAGCCCACATGCCGTAACTATTGAAGCCCACGTGCCCTAGAGCCTGAGTTCCACAACAAGTGAAGTCACTGCAACAAGAAGCCTGCTCGCCTCCACTAGAGAGTAGCCTCCACTCCCTGCAACTAGAGAAGAGCCTGCGGCAGCAGTGACAACCCAGAATAGCCAAAAATAAATAAATAAATAAAATTTGAAAAATAAAAAGCCATAAAGACCTGGTACAGCCAAAAATAAATAAATAAAAATAGATTTAAAATAAATACATAAATAAAAGAGTAACTGGTAGATTGATCCTGAATTGCATTTCTAGGTTTAGGAACTTGTGTACCGCAGTGGGATGGGGTAGGGAGGGAGCTGGGAGATGTGTGTGCTTTCTTCAAGGTAATACCTTGTTTACTGACTCTTCCTACATCCCCATGGAGTTGGGATGATTGCACAATTCAGTTACATAGACTAAAATCTCCTGAACTGTACATTTAAAAGGATGAATTTTATGGTATGTTGATTATATCTCAACTGAAGAAAATGCTGGGGAGAGAAAGATGATTGTTTATATCCTTCCCCTACCAAATAACAACCAGCATGTTTTTCTTTTCTCCAGCAACCTACCTCATTTTGTTGTCCTCATTCTCTTTTTCCAGAGCTGCAGGATATACTACCGTTCATGTTACAATTCTGCCCGAAGGCTCTGGCCAAGTGGACGAAGTGAGTCCGAAGTCCTTGCTGTGCACTGACGCTACCTGAGAGAAGAGATGTCTTTGTTTTACTTCACACCAAGATGCCTTATAAAGATTCACATTAAGTGACCTTCATCGTTGTCTGTGCTTTTGGAGTAGGGACAGGGAGGGGTTTGGGGGAGGGATAGAGTGAGAGGCTGTGGTTAGAAGGTGAAAGTTTTTATACATAGAATGGATAAACAACAAGGTCCTACTCTGTAGCACAGAGAACTATATCTGATATCTTATGATAATTCATAATGGAAAAAGAATTTTTTTTTTTGGCCACTTCTACTGGTCTTTCATTTACTTATCTTTATTCTTTTGGCCTGTGTGGGCCTCCCATTGCAGTGGCCTCTCTCACTGCAGGGCACTGGCTCTGGGCACATGTGCTCCAGAGCTCTGGCTCAGTAGCTGGACACATGGGTCCAGCCGCTCCGCGGCACGTGGGATCTTCCCAGGCCAGGGATCGAATCGGCGCACCTTGCTCGGCAAGGTGGTGTCTTTACCCACTGGACCACCAGGGAAGCCCTTAAAAAGATTTTTTTTTGAAGTCGCTCCATTGTGTCTGATTCTTTGCGACCCTATGGACAAGCCACGGCATTCTCCAGGCAAGAATACTGGAACGGGTAGCCTTTCCCTTCTTCCAGAGTATCTTCCCAACCCAGGGATTGAACCCAGGACTCCCACATTGCAGGTGAATTCTTTACAAACTAAGCCACCAGGGAAGCTGAAGAATCCTGGAGTTGGTAGCGTATCCCCTCTCCAGGGAATCTTCCTGACCCAGGAATCAAACTGGGGTCTCCTGCATTACAAGTGATTTTAAAAATATATATCTATGTTTAATTGAATCATTTTCATTACAGCAGAAATTATAAATCAGACATACTTCCATTTTAAAGATTTGAGAAAATAAAAACATCAAGTACTTCAATTTTACTGTAATATAGTATAGTGCATTATTTCCTAGAATAGGACACTCTTTGGCCTTCTGATTAAGTTGGGTTGAAATCAATCTAATTAAATTGGGTTGAAAATGATCTGATAAAGCTTAAAAAGTCCATTTCTATTTTCATTGTGTTATACAGCTCCTTTAAACTTGCCTTTTTTGTTTAAAAAGGATTTGGTTTATTGTTCAACTTTACATTATGATCCTCCAGTACAGTTTTTATATTTGATGCCATCACTACTAAGGGGATTTCCTGATCCTGATCTGTTCTAACAATGCAACCTTTCTGACGGCATTCTTCTATAGATTTCAAAAGAGCTCAAATAATAGTATTTTCTACGCTAAATTTAATCAATGAGTCAATACACATTTATTAAATTATTATTATGTTCAAAATAACAATCTATTCCAAACAGGAAGAACCCCCAAATCCTGGTACTTTACATTCAAAGTACTTATGTGCTAGGCAGCTAGTAGGTACTCAGTAAATATAAGTAAGTGAATCAGTGAATAAGGGCAATTTTGTTTATTGTAATACCTAAAGACTAGACACTGACAAGTAACCATTGAATTTAATAGGTCCTTAACTCTACCGTTAGAGAAAGAAGGGAAGCTGATGTAAAAAAAGTGATATAATTAGTTACTACTTCTAAGATAAATCCTACAACTCTGGCAAGCTAACAATTGTTTTAGTGTTAAGCATATGTAGCTGCTAATTTTCTTCAGCAATTTTTTGTCTACATTGCCTGTTTGTTGACGAAAGAGTATTTACTGTTAACTTTCATGAATATGTGAAGTGTTTCTATATAGAAATTAATGATCAGTGGCTTTCAAATCTGGCTACCCATCAAACAGTTAATGTTTTTGCTTTTTGTGCTTGTGTGTTTCCAGTCCTAGAAAGGTGGAATCCAGGATTTGGAGACTAATTAGTACCACCTGGTTGACTCATGCATCAGATTTAAGCAGCATCTTAGGTGATTATTTCAAGTTTTATTTTTAACTACACAAATCATACATGAACAGAATTTTCTCATTAAAAATGGAAAGAGGGCTTCCCTTGTGGTCCAGTGGGTGAAGAGTCCACCTTGCAGTACAGAGGGCACTAGTTCGATCCCTGGCCCGGGAAGGTCCCATGCGCCATGGAGCAACTGGACCGGTGTGTCCAATTATGAGCCAGTGCTCTAGAGCATATGCACCCAGTGCCGGTGCTCTGCAGTGAGAAAGGCCACTGCAATGGGAGGCCCACACATGCCAAAGAATAAAAAAGATGGATGAAAATAAATATAAATAAAAAAGAGGCATGATGGGGAAAAGAAAAAAAATTAATTAAAAAAAAAGGAAAGAACTTGAATAATGCAAATTCTCATCAACATTTCCAATCTTGGTTCTTTCTCTCCTTCCCTGATTTTTAAAATTTGAGAACCATTGCCATAAGGAACAGGTCAGAAGTAGTAACTTTTCTACGCTAAATTTAATCAATGAGTCAATACACATTTATTAAATTATTATTATGTTCAAAATAACAATCTATTCCAAACAGGAAGAACCCCCAAATCCTGGTACTTTACATTCAAAGTACTTATGTGCTAGGCAGCTAGTAGGTACTCAGTAAATATAAGTAAGTGAATCAGTGAATAAGGGCAATTTTGTTTATTGTAATACCTAAAGACTAGACACTGACAAGTAACCATTGAATTTAATAGGTCCTTAACTCTACCGTTAGAGAAAGAAGGGAAGCTGATGTAAAAAAAGTGATATAATTAGTTACTACTTCTAAGATAAATCCTACAACTCTGGCAAGCTAACAATTGTTTTAGTGTTAAGCATATGTAGCTGCTAATTTTCTTCAGCAATTTTTTGTCTACATTGCCTGTTTGTTGACGAAAGAGTATTTACTGTTAACTTTCATGAATATGTGAAGTGTTTCTATATAGAAATTAATGATCAGTGGCTTTCAAATCTGGCTACCCATCAAACAGTTAATGTTTTTGCTTTTTGTGCTTGTGTGTTTCCAGTCCTAGAAAGGTGGAATCCAGGATTTGGAGACTAATTAGTACCACCTGGTTGACTCATGCATCAGATTTAAGCAGCATCTTAGGTGATTATTTCAAGTTTTATTTTTAACTACACAAATCATACATGAACAGAATTTTCTCATTAAAATGGAAAGAGGGCTTCCTTGTGGTCCAGTGGGTGAAGAGTCCACCTTGCAGTACAGAGGGCACTAGTTCGATCCCTGGCCCGGGAAGGTCCCATGCGCCATGGAGCAACTGGACCGGTGTGTCCAATTATGAGCCAGTGCTCTAGAGCATATGCACCCAGTGCCGGTGCTCTGCAGTGAGAAAGGCCACTGCAATGGGAGGCCCACACATGCCAAAGAATAAAAAAGATGGATGAAAATAAATATAAATAAAAAAGAGGCATGATGGGGAAAAGAAAAAAAATTAATTAAAAAAAAAGGAAAGAACTTGAATAATGCAAATTCTCATCAACATTTCCAATCTTGGTTCTTTCTCTCCTTCCCTGATCTGGGTGCTTCTAAAATTTGAGAACCATTGCCATAAGGAACAGGTCAGAAGTAGTAAACTAGAAAAACTGTGTTAGAACTCAAATATGAGGCAAAATTTTAAATATTTTCTCTGTCGTGGAGTTATAAATAGTCCAATGTGATTGAACGTGCATGCCCCCGCGCGCGCGAGCACACACACAGTGTTGTATGAATTACAGAGTCCAAGTCCCAGTCAAGACAGAAGAACTGCCATTTCAAGTATTTGAGGGCCATCATTTCAGATGATATCTTACCAAAAGAATCTCTTTCTTCTCACGAAAAAAAAAAAAACTGTTTAATTTCAGTGAGCTCAGTAAGAAATGTGAGCAATGGAAATAGTAAACATATTCAGTGCATGGGGAAAACAGTTGGTATTCAGTAAACACCAAGTAATGTATTGACTTGGCAAGGCTCCCTTGAACTCTAGTACATAGTTAACTCTTACTTATCAGGGAACAGATTTATTATTTTGTAAGTTGGTTGTGAGGTCATTGAGCTTGTCCTTGTAATTGTACTGAATGCTAGGCTGTGGATAGTGTGCCTGAAGACAGCAGAGAACTTAACCAAGCTGAAGGAGGGTGGGGGTGGGAGGCTGGTAGAGGGTCACTGTCAAGTCCTTATTAAGTACATCCTCTTTGCCACGCACTGTGTTAGCTGAAAGACAAACATCCTGCTTTGGGGGAGCTCATTGTCCTGTAGAGGAGGCAGAGGAATTAAAGAAAAGCAGAATACAATGGGTGAGTACAATGAAAGAGGAGTTACAGGGCACTGGGGAGACACAGAGAGGGGAGGAATCTAACTCAGGTTGGGGCGGGGAGTGGTACATGGGAAGGCTGCCCATACAGTCATACTTGTGCTTAATCTTGAAGGATGAGTATAACACAGCCATACAAACAAATTTAGGAGGTAGAGTCCAAGACCTTTAAAACAGAAGAAGAAGAAAAAGATTTGCTCCTACTTGAGCAGTTAATAGGGTGAGTTTGAGACACATTGAGTTTTAGGTGCTTTTTGTCAGGTAAGATCCAACCGAAGCTGTCTATGGATGATCAGTCCCCCGCACCTGTAAACTCTGGAAGAGCATCTCAGATGGAACTACAACGTGGAATTGTCATTGGGCCCTAGCAGCTGAAAGGTTCTGTTGTGCATGGATTGCCGGGGGGAGCACGGAGAAGAGGAGGTTGAGGAGAAATCTGTGCAGAAGATGAGCTTGTAAGGCACGGAGGGAATCTGAGAGGGAGCTGCTGGAGGGGGAGGAAGAGGAAAAATGAGAACGGCCTGCTACAATGAGGGTCAAAGGAAGAGAGCAGACAACACTGTCAGATGGCACGGAGCCGTCAGTTAAGACGAGCCTGGTGACTCTGGTGAGAGAGGAGATGGAGGTGGAAACCGTGCTTCAGGAACATTCACTATGTGCCAGGCATTGTAAGGTATTATGCTGCTTGGCCTTCACTGTGGTTCTCTGAGGTATGAAGGCATCAACCTCATATTACAGCTGAGTCAGCGAGGCCCTGAAAGGCCTTAACCAAACACAGACAGACAGCAGCCTACAACAGATGGACAGCAACTCAGCTCTGCCTGACTCTAGGGTCCAGCCTTTTGGCCACTGCTGCTTACCCCCGGTGGTGGAAAAGTGGAGATACTGAAGGTGGGCAGCTCTGGAGAGACGTTTGTCGGTGAAGGAGAGAAGACAGATGTCACGAAGGTGAAGCTGGGTCTAAACAAAGTGATTTTTATTTTTGTTTTTAAGATGAGAGAGGTTTAGTGATAAGCTGAGGAGCAGAGCTAGTGAAAAGAGAAACAGAGTGATCTCCAAGAGGAAGGGGTTGATGTATTTCTAGCCAGACCACATCTGGGAAGAGGCTGTCAGTTTGAATAACGGAAGCTGCTTGGTACTGTACCAGTATGTATTGATCACCTCCAGTGACTGCCTGTCCAGTACTTTTTTCCTCTGTCAGTCATTGAAATATAATTACTGTAATTCACGGTGAAGTAGACTGACTTCATTTCACTACAATTCACAGCTTGACTCGCTGTATCAAACACAGCTCTGTCTGTCTAGCTGAAGGTCAGTACTAGCAGTCAGGGATAGGCCCCATTTGCAGAGTCCCTCCCTACATTCACACAATAAATATGGAGCATCTTCTTTCCTTCCATCAGCTCTTGTGCTCAGAGTTCTTTCTTTCATAACAGAAAAAAAAAAGTGGTGCTGACCATTGCAGAGCACCTAGCTGATCCTGCTGGAACTAGAATTGACTTCTCTCATTTCTTCCAAAACTTGTTTCCAAAAAAAAAAAACCACATGTGGGTAAACTTTATCTAAAAAGAGTTTCTAGTAATTAATACTAGAAAGGGCAGTAAAATTCAACGTGTTTAATTTATAAAGGACTCATGATGAATTGTCTACTGAGATCCATCAGAGCTCTTCGTAGATTTCTCTCCAAAAAGATCACTGGTTTGCTGAGAGCTCTTCGTAGATTCCTCTCCAAAAAGATCACTGGTTTGCAGCTCTGCGTGTGTGCTAAGTCACTTCAGTCGAGTCTGACTCTTTGCAGCTCCACAGACGATAGCCCTCCAGGCTCTGCTGTCCTTCTAAATCACACAGGATGAACTGAGGGTTACCAGAGGGGAAGTGTTGGGGGAGAGATTGAGTGGGAGTTTGGGATTGACATGTACGCACTGTTTATTTGCAGCATAACCAACAAACGCCTACTGTATGGCACAGGGAACTCTGCTCTATACTCTGTAATAACCTACATGGGAAAAGAACACATACATGTGTACATATAACTGAATCATCCTGCTGTACACCTGAAACTAACACAACACTGTTAATCAACTATACTCCAATATAAAATAAAAATTAAAGAAATCATAGTCTAGGTCATTGTTTTATACCTGTAGACATACTAGGACTTCCTGTGTTGAGGCTCCAATGCCAGGACTGTGGGGAAAATGCAAAGAACCGTGTGTGTGTCTCCTCTTGGAGCTTTCAACTTGCTTAGGAGAGATTCACTGGTCACAGAAGTGACCAGAATTCAGAGTAGTCAAAGGCGGTTAAAATGGTTAGATGGGGGCTTCCCTGGTGGTCCAGTGGGTAAAGAGTCCACCTTGCAGGGCAAGGGCCACCAGTTCGATCCCTGGCCCAGGAAGATATCACTTGCCACAGAGCGGCTGGACCTGTGTGTCCAATTACACGTCAGCGCTCTTGAGTGCATGTGCCCAGAGCCAGTGCTCTGCAATGAGAGAGGTCATTTGCCTCCCTACATTCACACAATAAATATGGAGCATCTTCTTTCCTTCCATCAGCTCTTGTGCTCAGAGTTCTTTCTTTCATAACAGAAAAAAGTGGTGCTGACCATTGCAGAGCACCTAGCTGATCCTGCTGGAACTAGAATTGACTTCTCTCATTTCTTCCAAAACTTGTTTCCAAAAAAAACCACATGTGGGTAAACTTTATCTAAAAAGAGTTTCTAGTAATTAATACTAGAAAGGGCAGTAAAATTCAACGTGTTTAATTTATAAAGGACTCATGATGAATTGTCTACTGAGATCCATCAGAGCTCTTCGTAGATTTCTCTCCAAAAAGATCACTGGTTTGCTGAGAGCTCTTCGTAGATTCCTCTCCAAAAAGATCACTGGTTTGCAGCTCTGCGTGTGTGCTAAGTCACTTCAGTCGAGTCTGACTCTTTGCAGCTCCACAGACGATAGCCCTCCAGGCTCTGCTGTCCTTCTAAATCACACAGGATGAACTGAGGGTTACCAGAGGGGAAGTGTTGGGGGAGAGATTGAGTGGGAGTTTGGGATTGACATGTACGCACTGTTTATTTGCAGCATAACCAACAAACGCCTACTGTATGGCACAGGGAACTCTGCTCTATACTCTGTAATAACCTACATGGGAAAAGAACACATACATGTGTACATATAACTGAATCATCCTGCTGTACACCTGAAACTAACACAACACTGTTAATCAACTATACTCCAATATAAAATAAAAATTAAAGAAATCATAGTCTAGGTCATTGTTTTATACCTGTAGACATACTAGGACTTCCTGTGTTGAGGCTCCAATGCCAGGACTGTGGGGAAAATGCAAAGAACCGTGTGTGTGTCTCCTCTTGGAGCTTTCAACTTGCTTAGGAGAGATTCACTGGTCACAGAAGTGACCAGAATTCAGAGTAGTCAAAGGCGGTTAAAATGGTTAGATGGGGGCTTCCCTGGTGGTCCAGTGGGTAAAGAGTCCACCTTGCAGGGCAAGGGCCACCAGTTCGATCCCTGGCCCAGGAAGATATCACTTGCCACAGAGCGGCTGGACCTGTGTGTCCAATTACACGTCAGCGCTCTTGAGTGCATGTGCCCAGAGCCAGTGCTCTGCAATGAGAGAGGTCACTGCAGTGGGAGGCCCACATAGGCCAAAGAATAAAAGATTGACGAAAAATAAATGTAAATTTAAAAAAAAGAGGCATGATGGGGAAAAAAGAATAGAAAAAATGGTGAGACGATGTCAGTTCACCCTGATGTCTTACATTTAAAAATAATTACACCAGTAATGCAGGAATTTATTTTGAAGGGGATACAAAATATCTAGAATAAACTGTAAAAGTAGCCCCATTACTTCCTCTTTACTTCCACCCTCCTTCCCAGAATGAGGTGTCCTGGGCCTGTTTGCAGATATAGAAGTCCATGTGGATTTTAGCACACATACTTTTTTTTTTTTTTTAAACATTTATTTTATTTATTTATCTTTTTTGGGGGTGAGGTGGGGAGGGAGGGGGACCGGCAGGCCACTTCTATTGGTCCTTCATTTATCTATTTTCATCCGTCTTTGTTCCTTGGCTCCTGTGGGCCTCCCATCACAGTGGCCTCTGTTCTCACAGAGCGCCGGCTCTGGGTGCACGCGCCCCAGAGCTCCAGCTCTGTAACTGGACACATCAGTCCAGCCGCTCCCCGGCATGTGGGATCTTCCCAGGCCAGGGATCGAACCGGCGCCCCTTGCACTGCAAGGTGGTGTCCTTACCCACTGGACCACCAGGGTAAGCCCTAGCACACATACTTTTATAGTTACTTAGCCTAAATTATTTGAAATGTATTGGGCTGTGATTTTTTTTCCTCAATAAGGTCATTCATGTCAGAACATGTAGATCTATTCCATTTAAAGTAAGTGTAGAATACATTTTAAAATGTATCTTACAAGAAAGTTAGACAAAATGGGTTAGTTCTAAAATCTTTAAAGGGCAAACACTAGTGATTATATTCAATTACTTCGACTTTTAATTTCTTGTTTGAGAAAACTAAACCTCATAGGAATTTCCTCTTAATTTTTCCATTTTTTAAGAACATAGATTTAATGCATTATTTTGATATATAAAAGGCCATACATAGATTTAATGCATTATTTTGATATATAAAAGGCCATACATCTTTTTCAAAATAAAATATTCTTTATATATATGTGTATATATATATTATGGGGGGCTTTGTTGCTGGGAGGGCTTTTCTTTCTTTAGTTGCAGCAAGTAGGGGCTACTTTCTAGTTGAGGTACCCAGACCTCTCATTTTAGTGGCTTCTCTTGTGGAGCACAGGCTCTAGGGCACATGGGCTGAGTAGTTGTGTCTCCCAGGCTCAAGGGCACAGGCTTAGTTGCCCTGCAGCCTGTGGGATCATCCCAGATCAGGGACTGAACCTGAGTTTCCTTCATTGGCAGGTGGATTCTCTACCACTGAGCTACCAGGGAAGCTCCAAAAATACTAGAATACTACCTAACAAGCTATAATTGAAAACTGTGGATCCTCACAGTAATGCGGATTTTTTGAGGACTATTGGTTAGCCTTCCTCTTTACTTCCACCCTCCTTCCCAGAATGAGGTGTCCTGGGCCTGTTTGCAGATATAGAAGTCCATGTGGATTTTAGCACACATATTTTTTTTTTTTTTAAACATTTATTTTATTTATTTATCTTTTTTGGGGGAGTGAGGGGGGGAGGAAGGGGTATGGGCGGGCCACTTCTATTGGTCCTTCATTTATCTATTTTCATCCGTCTTTGTTCCTTGGCTCCTGTGGGCCTCCCATCACAGTGGCCTCTGTTCTCACAGAGCGCCGGCTCTGGGTGCACGCGCCCCAGAGCTCCAGCTCTGTAACTGGACACATCAGTCCAGCCGCTCCCCGGCATGTGGGATCTTCCCAGGCCAGGGATCGAACCGCGCCTTGCACTGCAAGGTGGTGTCCTTACCCACTGGACCACCAGGGTAAGCCCTAGCACACATACTTTTATAGTTACTTAGCCTAAATTATTTGAAATGTATTGGGCTGTGATTTTTTCCTCAATAAGGTCATTCATGTCAGAACATGTAGATCTATTCCATTTAAAGTAAGTGTAGAATACATTTTAAAATGTATCTTACAAGAAAGTTAGACAAAATGGGTTAGTTCTAAAATCTTTAAAGGGCAAACACTAGTGATTATATTCAATTACTTCGACTTTTAATTTCTTGTTTGAGAAAACTAAACCTCATAGGAATTTCCTCTTAATTTTTCCATTTTTTAAGAACATAGATTTAATGCATTATTTTGATATATAAAAGGCCATACATAGATTTAATGCATTATTTTGATATATAAAAGGCCATACATCTTTTTCAAAATAAAATATTCTTTATATATATGTGTATATATATATTATGGGGGGCTTTGTTGCTGGGAGGGCTTTTCTTTCTTTAGTTGCAGCAAGTAGGGGCTACTTTCTAGTTGAGGTACCCAGACCTCTCATTTTAGTGGCTTCTCTTGTGGAGCACAGGCTCTAGGGCACATGGGCTGAGTAGTTGTGTCTCCCAGGCTCAAGGGCACAGGCTTAGTTGCCCTGCAGCCTGTGGGATCATCCCAGATCAGGGACTGAACCTGAGTTTCCTTCATTGGCAGGTGGATTCTCTACCACTGAGCTACCAGGGAAGCTCCAAAAATACTAGAATACTACCTAACAAGCTATAATTGAAAACTGTGGATCCCACAATGCGGAAACAGAATGAAATAAAAGAAAAAAATTCTTAAATAGCTAATAATAATGGGAATTTTAATGGTAACTAAGGGGCTGTTTTTAAAAATCTCAGTTCTTTTCTCATTAATGTTAAACTGATACCTAAAATTTTAAAGAAAAATCAAAATGCTATGTACATTTTGTTTAAAAAAAATTTACATAAGCATGAATAGAAAAATGCCTAGAGGGCTTCCCTGGTGGTCCAGTGGGTAAGGACACCGCCTTGCAGTGCAAGGGGCGCCAGTTCAATCCCTGGCCTGGGAGGATCCCACGTGCCGCGGAGTGACTGGACCGATGTGTCCAATTGCCGAGCCGGAGCTCTGGAGCGCATGCGCCCAGAGCCTGTGCTCTGCGACAACAGAAGCCACTGAGATGGGAGGCCCACACTGGCCAAGGAACAAAGATGGATGAAAACAGATAAATGAAAGACCAATAGAAATGGCCCGCCTGCTCCCGTCCCCCCCCCCCCCCCCCCCACCAAAAAAAAGAAAAAAAATGCCTAGAGAAAAATAAATTTAGGTTTTAACAGTGGTTATTGTTGGGTGGTGTGATGCATTCAAGGTGATTGTTATTCTTTATCTTTTTCTGACTTTTCCAATTTAAAAATAAAACATATATATTTGTTTCTTTAATTAGAAAAAATATCAACACAAAATAAAATTAATCAGTAATTAATACACTGAATGACCATTTCTCTGAATTTAAGAAAAAGAACTGTGCCTTCTTTGTATTTCCCCACATCACTTTTACTCAAGTTAGCTGTCAAACTTTAAAAATTTAGAACAAAAAATAGCACTGGACCATTAAGCATAGTGTATAAAATTATAATTTCATGTCAGAAAAACTCAAAAACAGACTTGTAATACATAAATAAAATATACCATCTAAAATAACTTATTCTAGTACTATCAGGCCAGCTCACAAAAATGCCTTTTTATTGACTAATATATACCAGATTTCTTTTGTTAAATAATTACTATTTTTAATTTATATTTTGGCAAAACTCAGTTTTTCAAAAAGCTTATTCTTATCATTTCCAAAAAAAGACAGGGGAAAGGAGAGAGGAAGCTGTGTTTACTGGGAAAGTTGCAACATTCAGTTCGTAAGTACTTTTTGCTTTAGATATTTTTTTCAACTACTTCTCTTACATAAGAGTCCTGTAATATCTCCATAGGGAGAAATAACACTGGGCTTCATGATGTCTTTTTAATTTTTCCTCCAGATAGTGTTTACAAATCAACATGTAGCAGTGACTCCATATGCAGAGTTATTAGCCATTCTGGGTGTCCATTTGCCATTAAGGACAATTGGTAACCTAGAGGGCTTCCCTGGTGGTCAAAAGGACACCGTGCCGGAGTCAATCCCTGGCCTGGGAGGATCCCACGTGCCGCGGAGTGACTGGACCGATGTGTCCAATTGCCGAGCCGGAGCTCTGGAGCGCATGCGCCCAGAGCCTGTGCTCTGCGACAACAGAAGCCACTGAGATGGGAGGCCCACACTGGCCAAGGAACAAAGATGGATGAAAACAGATAAATGAAAGACCAATAGAAATGGCCCGCCCGCCCCCTCCCTCCCTAACCCACCCCCCCACCAAAAAAAAGAAAGAAAATGCCTAGAGAAAAATAAATTTAGGTTTTAACAGTGGTTATTGTTGGGTGGTGTGATGCATTCAAGGTGATTGTTATTCTTTATCTTTTTCTGACTTTTCCAATTTAAAAATAAAACATATATATTTGTTTCTTTAATTAGAAAAAATATCAACACAAAATAAAATTAATCAGTAATTAATACACTGAATGACCATTTCTCTGAATTTAAGAAAAAGAACTGTGCCTTCTTTGTATTTCCCCACATCACTTTTACTCAAGTTAGCTGTCAAACTTTAAAAATTTAGAACAAAAAATAGCACTGGACCATTAAGCATAGTGTATAAAATTATAATTTCATGTCAGAAAAACTCAAAAACAGACTTGTAATACATAAATAAAATATACCATCTAAAATAACTTATTCTAGTACTATCAGGCCAGCTCACAAAAATGCCTTTTTATTGACTAATATATACCAGATTTCTTTTGTTAAATAATTACTATTTTTAATTTATATTTTGGCAAAACTCAGTTTTTCAAAAAGCTTATTCTTATCATTTCCAAAAAAAGACAGGGGAAAGGAGAGAGGAAGCTGTGTTTACTGGGAAAGTTGCAACATTCAGTTCGTAAGTACTTTTTGCTTTAGATATTTTTTTCAACTACTTCTCTTACATAAGAGTCCTGTAATATCTCCATAGGGAGAAATAACACTGGGCTTCATGATGTCTTTTTAATTTTTCCTCCAGATAGTGTTTACAAATCAACATGTAGCAGTGACTCCATATGCAGAGTTATTAGCCATTCTGGGTGTCCATTTGCCATTAAGGACAATTGGTAATTTTAACAATCAATGAGAGTTTATTTTAGGAGAAAACTTACTGAAATTTGCAGGAAATAACCTTTTTGTTCCCAAACAGCTGTCATTGAACACCATTATATCTACAACAATTAAAATTATCTCTGGTGACTTTTAGCATTTGGCATTGCTCCATTATTGTTCAGTTAAATATTTTTCAAGTTTGCTAGGACTTTTGCCCACTGTGTGCTTGCGGCCCTTCATTGTCAATATGTATCTTAGACTTCACCTTTGTGACATTGTTTTTTTGTATTGTGGGAGAGAGTGTAATTTCTGAAGTGAATGGCCCGAGAGGGCAAGTAATACGTATTAGGAAATGGCAGTACAGACTTGTAAGTTACTTATGAAAATAATGATTGCGATGGATCCCATTATATTTGGCAACAGATGACCCTCTTCTCTCTGTTTCGGAACCTTCACAAAACAAACACACACAGACACACACACACAAATACCAGTTTAAAGACTTCGCTTATGTTTCATGAACAGAGAAAGGGTGACACACGTGCTGCCATTTTAATAACTTGAAAACTGAGATGAAGAATTCTAAGACCAGACTTTCACTGCAGGGAATTGATTGTCAAAAACCAAGCCAAACAAACACCAAAACATTCTATTTTGCATACGAATAGAAGTCATAAGCGTGTTTGTTCAACACTCACCCTAAAAATGTACTGTAAGAAAGAAATAACAAGCTTCAGGTCACCCAATTTAAACGTTAAATGAGATTTCATGTGTGTTCATTTAATTCTGGAGAGGAAGCAAAACTTTTTTGTTTTTTATCATTTCCAAAAAGACAGGGAAAGGAGAGAGGAAGCTGTGTTTACTGGGAAAGTTGCAACATTCAGTTCGTAAGTACTTTTTGCTTTAGATATTTTTTTCAACTACTTCTCTTACATAAGAGTCCTGTAATATCTCCATAGGGAGAAATAACACTGGGCTTCATGATGTCTTTTTAATTTTTCCTCCAGATAGTGTTTACAAATCAACATGTAGCAGTGACTCCATATGCAGAGTTATTAGCCATTCTGGGTGTCCATTTGCCATTAAGGACAATTGGTAATTTTAACAATCAATGAGAGTTTATTTTAGGAGAAAACTTACTGAAATTTGCAGGAAATAACCTTTTTGTTCCCAAACAGCTGTCATTGAACACCATTATATCTACAACAATTAAAATTATCTCTGGTGACTTTTAGCATTTGGCATTGCTCCATTATTGTTCAGTTAAATATTTTTCAAGTTTGCTAGGACTTTTGCCCACTGTGTGCTTGCGGCCCTTCATTGTCAATATGTATCTTAGACTTCACCTTTGTGACATTGTTTTTTTGTATTGTGGGAGAGAGTGTAATTTCTGAAGTGAATGGCCCGAGAGGGCAAGTAATACGTATTAGGAAATGGCAGTACAGACTTGTAAGTTACTTATGAAAATAATGATTGCGATGGATCCCATTATATTTGGCAACAGATGACCCTCTTCTCTCTGTTTCGGAACCTTCACAAAACAAACACACACAGACACACACACACAAATACCAGTTTAAAGACTTCGCTTATGTTTCATGAACAGAGAAAGGGTGACACACGTGCTGCCATTTTAATAACTTGAAAACTGAGATGAAGAATTCTAAGACCAGACTTTCACTGCAGGGAATTGATTGTCAAAAACCAAGCCAAACAAACACCAAAACATTCTATTTTGCATACGAATAGAAGTCATAAGCGTGTTTGTTCAACACTCACCCTAAAAATGTACTGTAAGAAAGAAATAACAAGCTTCAGGTCACCCAATTTAAACGTTAAATGAGATTTCATGTGTGTTCATTTAATTCTGAAAGGAAGTAAATATTTGTCTTCAGAAACATTGAAATATAATAAATAGCTTGTGAACTCTGAACACATCATCGGACAAAATATCTCGGACTTTGATCACTTTTACTTGACTATATTTTGAAGGAAAGAATTTATTTGCCATAATTTATTCAAACCAAAAAGTTCTTTGAAAATATGTAACAATTAGTACTCATTATTTAAACCTAAGACACTGATACCAAAGAATAGTTCTTGTAACCGAATACCTTACCAAACACTTCTAAGCCCATAAATAACCATTCACACAAAACAAACAAACACACCAAAAAATAAACAAACAACAACAACAAAAACCAAATGGAAAAGATTTTAAAGGGGCTCACAGAGTGAAACTGATTTAAACATTCTCAGTCTGCAGGTAGTCAAAGCACTGTAAACTTTGTGTTATGCATTTAGGGCTCATCAGTTTGCATATGTTGTCTTTAGGCTAACTCCCTTTGGTGGTCTTCCCTCCATTGTGTCACTGGAGATATTTTCATTTCTGATTCTTTCTTCCCATTTCACATAATCAAATTCAACACTTTTTTGAGGAGAGACAGTAGCTAATAAAACTATTTTTCATCTTTGGAAGTTATAAAGGAAGAGCATGCAATATATTATTTAAAAAGCAGATGCAAATTTTGCATAAAATTGAAAAATGACTAACAACCTGAAGACAAACACCGCCAGTTGTTAAAAGGTCTTATCTCTGGGCTGTGGAATACTATGATTTTTATTTTCCTGCTATTTCCTGAATGTTTCAGAAATACTGTGTGACTTTCATATTTTGCACAGTATGGAGAAACAGGGAGCAGAGTGTCCTATTGATCTTGAAAATGTGAGTGAACTATGTACACCACAGAGTTTTCTAAAGTGAGTCGATTTTTACAAATTACAAAATTACTTTTGTAAAACATAACCCAGGCTTGAGAGCTCTTCCTCTCATTTGTGGAACAGATAGTATATTTTGGATCAAAACATGGAACATTCCAGACAATGTGAAATCTGGAAAGGAACTGCACCTGTATCCCCATGCAGCGCCAAAAAAATGTAGCTACTGAATAAATAGTCGTCCTAAATTAGGGGAAAGAATTAAAGCCCACTTTTCCACTTACTATTACTCAGAGAAGTGAAAGCTTTACTCTTGGCAGAAATAGGATTGAATTTGTGAGACAGTTATTATTAGTGATAAAGTGTTTTTTCAGAGTTTGATTACGCTGAACCTTTTTCACATGGAGGAGCAGACACTGCAGATCAGAAGTAAGTGCTGTAGTTGAAAACTTCATGATTTTGAATCAAACTATAGCTATTTACACTGTTTTAAAAATTACTTGAGTAATTGTTTTCCTCAGTATTGCCAATGGCAATGGCAAACACAGAAAACACCATGTATTTGAGGATTTGTTGATCTAAACAGATGCGTTTGGTGGGGATGAAGTTAGTTTCAGCACACATTTTTGTAAGAAAAATGTTTCTAGAATGGCAATTCTTAAAAGAAGTGATCTTTTCATAGGAAAATGTGAAGCAATGTACGTGGAAAGCTGCAAATCTGGAGTTATGAGCAAATTAAGCAAGGGTAACATTTGGTGGTTAAAAAAAAAGAATTACATGACAGCTGAAGACTTTTATTGACAAAAGTAACTAATATGTGGAACAAACTATTAATAAAACTTTTGGGGGATGAACTGTTAGTGCCGCATTTTAAAAATAATCAGAAGTTGTAAAAGAATTCCAACACTAGAGAGGCATGCGATAAAGAGGGAAGTTGAGAAAAAAGAATGAGTATGTGACTGGACATGTGACTTTGTCATATTTTTATTATCTTTGCAGAAAACCTCAGACAAATGAGGAAACAGGGTTAAAGAGAAGACATGCTAAAACTGAGGTCTCCCTCTCTGGATGAGATCTTCAGTTGGATTTTATATTTTTCTTTTTTTATAGGTGATTTTCGGGATATATTTCATATAGAAAAATCTCTCAAATGGTCTACAGTTTACAACAAAAATTGGAAAGCAGATGAAGTATGTGAAACACTTCTCAGACATACAGGAGAGACCAAAAATAAATCTTTTCCTTTGCGTTTTAAAGTTCAACAGAAGTGTTGTAGTGGTTAAAGTCTGATTCTTCTGTGTCTCTTATTTTTGCTGCCCTTTTGGCCATAATCTTGGTAAATGCTTAAGGAATCTCAACTGCTAAAACTGTTTCCAACCTACTAAAAGGATGACTCTTCCATTTGTCAGCATCTGAAGCTACTTTTGAATTTGCACTCTTCTATTTGCAGGTTTGCTCATGCAACAGAAAACATAAATGTGTGTGTGTGTATGCTAAGCATTGTGCTAGGCACTTGAGACACAATGGTGAACAATTCAGAAATTTTTCCCATTCTCACCATACACCAAGTTCTCCCCTACCCCCTCTCAAAAGCTTGTAAAGTTTCTAAGGATCTCTACAGCAGTGTCAAAAATAATCTCTCTGGGCTTCCCCTGGTGGTCCAGTGGGTAAGGACACAGCCTTGCAGTGCAAGGGGCGCCGGTTCGATCCCTGGCCTGGGAAGATCCCACGTGCCGCGGAGCGCCTGGACTGATGTGTCCAATTGCCGAGCCGGAGCTCTGGAGCACATGCGCCCAGAGCCGGCGCTCTGCAACTACAGACGCCACCGCGATGGGAGGCCCACAGGAGCCGAAGAGCAAAGACGGATAAAAACAGATAAATGAAAGACCAATAGAAGTGGCCCGCCCACCCCCCCCCCCCCCCAACCCGACCCCCGCCCAAAAATAAATAAATAAATCTTTAAAAAAAAAAAAAAAAAAACTCTCTTTCTCTAATTTGGAAAACCAGAACATTAGCCATAATTTGTTTCTTGGTAATCTTCCACAAGCCATTCATCCTATCCTGGAACTCCTCAATCTCAGACCAAACCCCTCTGCTGGTGGATGACTTTTCCCATGTGACCCTTTAAATAAATTCTAAGATTTTTCCCATAATTAATTAATCTCAGAAATCAAAATGAAACATGTCACCAGGGTCTTATTTAAAGCCAAGAAATTTATTGGCTATTGTCCAGCCTTCTTTCTAAATTAAACAATCCCAAAGAGTACTCTCACCATCCTTGCTTCTAAGAAATTCAAATGGTCTACAGTTTACACAAATTGGAAAGCAGATGAAGTATGTGAAACACTTCTCAGACATACAGGAGAGACCAAAAATAAATCTTTTCCTTTGCGTTTTAAAGTTCAACAGAAGTGTTGTAGTGGTTAAAGTCTGATTCTTCTGTGTCTCTTATTTTTGCTGCCCTTTTGGCCATAATCTTGGTAAATGCTTAAGGAATCTCAACTGCTAAAACTGTTTCCAACCTACTAAAAGGATGACTCTTCCATTTGTCAGCATCTGAAGCTACTTTTGAATTTGCACTCTTCTATTTGCAGGTTTGCTCATGCAACAGAAAACATAAATGTGTGTGTGTGTATGCTAAGCATTGTGCTAGGCACTTGAGACACAATGGTGAACAATTCAGAAATTTTTCCCATTCTCACCATACACCAAGTTCTCCCCTACCCCCTCTCAAAAGCTTGTAAAGTTTCTAAGGATCTCTACAGCAGTGTCAAAAATAATCTCTCTGGGCTTCCCCTGGTGGTCCAGTGGGTAAGGACACAGCCTTGCAGTGCAAGGGGCGCCGGTTCGATCCCTGGCCTGGGAAGATCCCACGTGCCGCGGAGCGCCTGGACTGATGTGTCCAATTGCCGAGCCGGAGCTCTGGAGCACATGCGCCCAGAGCCGGCGCTCTGCAACTACAGACGCCACCGCGATGGGAGGCCCACAGGAGCCGAAGAGCAAAGACGGATAAAAACAGATAAATGAAAGACCAATAGAAGTGGCTCGCCCTCCCCTCCCTCCCCAACCCGACCCCCGCCCAAAAATAAATAAATAAATAAATCTTTAAAAAAAAAAAAAAAAAAACTCTCTTTCTCTAATTTGGAAAACCAGAACATTAGCCATAATTTGTTTCTTGGTAATCTTCCACAAGCCATTCATCCTATCCTGGAACTCCTCAATCTCAGACCAAACCCCTCTGCTGGTGGATGACTTTTCCCATGTGACCCTTTAAATAAATTCTAAGATTTTTCCCATAATTAATTAATCTCAGAAATCAAAATGAAACATGTCACCAGGGTCTTATTTAAAGCCAAGAAATTTATTGGCTATTGTCCAGCCTTCTTTCTAAATTAAACAATCCCAAAGAGTACTCTCACCATCCTTGCTTCTTGATACTAGGCATTTTCTCTTTACAGAACTAGAACACACATACGAAAGAGTTTTGATTTATCTATGCTTTAACCAGGACCACACTTATCAGAATGGCACAGACGGAAATTTCCTCTAAAATTTCCGCACCTGTATTTCCTTAATTAGATATATGCATCCCATTCTTGGTAGCAAAATGCTATTACACCATTTTCCATTCTTTGAATGACCCAAGCTAGAGCAGCTCAGAATCTTTTCTCAAAGTCTGACTCTTTAGGCCTGCTAACAACTTAATGTACAACTAAATCTTTATGATTTATAGATGGATTACTTTAAGTATACTTTATCTCTGGTGACTAAGCTCTTTCTCACTTCTGGCACCAAAGCCAGGTTCAAGGATGCTGAAAAGAAGTTGAACTGAGTCAGGGTCAAACACATGAAGTAAAATCCCTGGGGTTGGGTGTGTGAGAGTGAGAGTATGTGTGTGTGTGTGTGTGTGTGTGAGAGAGAGAGAGAGAGAGAGAGCTACAGAGAAAGACACAGATAGATTTCATTTCCAAGTCAAACTTCAGAGTCTTTTTAAAGTCTCTCTTTTGCTGGGGTAGACATAAAAAATTACATAGAGCTAGAGAGATAGCGTGTG
Source organism: Tragulus kanchil (assembly GCA_022376925.1). Lineage (NCBI taxonomy): Eukaryota > Metazoa > Chordata > Mammalia > Artiodactyla > Tragulidae > Tragulus > Tragulus kanchil. The sequence continues at coordinate 223,135,547 of JAIOJX010000030.1, read as the reverse complement.
ATATCACTTATATGTGGCATCTAAATGAACTTACCTACGAAACACAGACTCACAGCCATAGAGAACAGACTTATGCTTGCGAAGTGGGAGGGAGGGGGTGGGGAAGAGATGTATGGGGAGTCTGACATTAGGAGGCGTAGATCATTATATATAGGATGCATCAATAACAGTGTCTTAATGTAGGGCTCAGGGAACTATATTCAACATCCTGTGATAAACTATAATGGAAGAGAATATGAAAAAATAATGGAGATATATATAACTGAATCACTTTTCCATACAGCAGAAATTAACACAACATTGTACATCAACTATACTTCAATGTTTTAGACAAGTGGAAAACAAAACAAAAAAGAACTTAAGAGAAAGTCGGGTACCTTTTCTTCCTCCCTCTTTCCCCAGGAAGAATTCTTCCTTTCTTCTCCCTTTTCTCCCTCCCTCTTTTCCTCTTCCCCTCCCTTCCCTTTCATCTTCCCCTATCTCCTTCCTTTCTTTGAAAAAGTGTCCTCTAAGTTGGAAGCACAGGAATCTTTGACGTCAGGGTAGGCAGGATACCTACTCATGCAACATTCAGTTTAACTGCATCTGGTCCTTGGGGAGACGGTGACCAGACTCTTAGGACCACTGTCCGCCAAACAGCCGTGCTGGCTGCTGGCTATGCCATGAAGACCAAGGCTCTGCACAGTGCTGTGCCTTCACAAATGCTCATCTCAGAGCCCACATGCCTCACTTCCTGTAGTTCCTTCTCCCGGCCCCGCTCTCTTCCACATCCCTCTTCCACATTTGTCTTTTTCTGTATCTGTCTGCATGCTTCCCTCTGTCTCTTTGTCTGCTGTTCTCCCTGTGTCTCTTTCATTCACTCACATTTTTTTCTTTTTCTCATGAAAGCCTCTAAATGATTTAAAGCATTTTCTTTCCTGAATTTAGATGAGCCAGATGGTGATTTGATAAATATCTATTTCTTCAAAGATATGGTTGCAGGAACTTCTAAGTTTTGTTTCTGTGTGTCAGTGATCTTTGACCAAAAGAAAGCATTCTCACGGTGTCTTACAGCATCATCACTTAGGAAATGTATGAGATATTCAAAGGGGCTTCTAATACATTTTTCTATGTTTCTTAGGATAATTTTAGAAAGAAATTGTCATAAACATTGAAAAGCACAATTATCCTCGGGTAGGGTTGCCTATAAATAAATATAAATAAAACTACAGTACACTGAGTTAAATTTAAATTTCATATATATAGCAAATAATTATTTAGTATAAGTATGTCCTATGTTATATTTGAGACATATGTATACTTAAAAAGTATCTGTTGTTTATCTGAAGTTTAACTGGGCATTCAGTATGTTGTGATCAATCTTTTATGTATATATGTAATATTTGGGTATTTTTAATTTGGGGACTAATTGCATTTAGAGATCACTGTTGCAGTTTCCCATTGAAATTTTACTACTCCTGTGGATGGTCACTGGATACAGAAGAAGGACAGTGAAAAAAAACCACTATAACTAAAATTACTTTTCCTATTTCTAGCATGAGGTTCTGTGAGAGCAATCAGTAAGTTTCCTGTTTGTTTACCATCCACCACTAATTCTGAATGGAAAACATCTTGACTTTATATTTCCCCCGATATATATTACTATCAAAGTCCATGTTTTATTCCCATTCCCTTAGTTTTTACCAACTGTCCTCTTTCTACCCCAGGATTCCATCCAGGACACTGTGCTAGATTGAGTCATCATGTCTCGTTTGCCTCCCTGTGGCTTTGACAGGGAGGAAGACCGCCAAACAGCCGTGCTGGCTGCTGGCTATGCCATGAAGACCAAGGCTCTGCACAGTGCTGTGCCTTCACAAATGCTCATCTCAGAGCCCACATGCCTCACTTCCTGTAGTTCCTTCTCCCGGCCCCGCTCTCTTCCACATCCCTCTTCCACATTTGTCTTTTTCTGTATCTGTCTGCATGCTTCCCTCTGTCTCTTTGTCTGCTGTTCTCCCTGTGTCTCTTTCATTCACTCACATTTTTTTCTTTTTCTCATGAAAGCCTCTAAATGATTTAAAGCATTTTCTTTCCTGAATTTAGATGAGCCAGATGGTGATTTGATAAATATCTATTTCTTCAAAGATATGGTTGCAGGAACTTCTAAGTTTTGTTTCTGTGTGTCAGTGATCTTTGACCAAAAGAAAGCATTCTCACGGTGTCTTACAGCATCATCACTTAGGAAATGTATGAGATATTCAAAGGGGCTTCTAATACATTTTTCTATGTTTCTTAGGATAATTTTAGAAAGAAATTGTCATAAACATTGAAAAGCACAATTATCCTCGGGTAGGGTTGCCTATAAATAAATATAAATAAAACTACAGTACACTGAGTTAAATTTAAATTTCATATATATAGCAAATAATTATTTAGTATAAGTATGTCCTATGTTATATTTGAGACATATGTATACTTAAAAAGTATCTGTTGTTTATCTGAAGTTTAACTGGGCATTCAGTATGTTGTGATCAATCTTTTATGTATATATGTAATATTTGGGTATTTTTAATTTGGGGACTAATTGCATTTAGAGATCACTGTTGCAGTTTCCCATTGAAATTTTACTACTCCTGTGGATGGTCACTGGATACAGAAGAAGGACAGTGAAAAAAAACCACTATAACTAAAATTACTTTTCCTATTTCTAGCATGAGGTTCTGTGAGAGCAATCAGTAAGTTTCCTGTTTGTTTACCATCCACCACTAATTCTGAATGGAAAACATCTTGACTTTATATTTCCCCCGATATATATTACTATCAAAGTCCATGTTTTATTCCCATTCCCTTAGTTTTTACCAACTGTCCTCTTTCTACCCCAGGATTCCATCCAGGACACTGTGCTAGATTGAGTCATCATGTCTCGTTTGCCTCCCTGTGGCTTTGACAGGGGAGGAAGACCATAGAGGTTTACCTGTTGCCATTCTCACCATGTCATGTCATCCTTGATCGCTGGGTGAGGTAGTGTTTGCTGGGTTTCTCCACTGTGAAGTCTCTCTATACTGTCCTCTTTGGAAGAAAGTCACTATTTCCAGCCCACACATAAGGGGTGGGGAGGTTTAACTGAGCTATTATTCTAGTAACAGTTTTATGGAGACATAATTCATATGCCACATGATTCATCTATTTAAAGTGCACAATTCAGTAGCTCTTAATATGTTCACAGAGTTGCGAAAACATCACCACCGTGATCAATTTGAAAACATTTTCATCACCCCCAAAAGAAACTCATACCCACCACTTCCCTTTTTCTCTCCTACCCCCTCCCCCACAGCAATCTCATCCACTGTCTTTCTCTACAGGTTTGCCTATTCTGTGCATTTCATACCAATGGAATCATGGTGTCTTATGACTGTCTTCTTACACTGAGTGCAATGTTTTGGAGCATGTCTGTGTAGCAGTGTGTATCAGGACAGTGTTGTCCTTCATTGCTGAGAAGTGGTCTGTTGTATGGACTCACCACACTTTGTTGACCCAGCCATCGGTTGATGGACATTTGGACTGCTTTCCTTTCAGGCTACTGTGACTAATGCTAATATGAACATCGTACCCAAGGTTTTATGTAGACATATGTTTTCATTTCTCTTGGCTAAATACACTGGGAGTGGAGTTGCTGGTTAACACCGAGATATTTTTACAATAAGAGAAACAAGGCCGACTAGGCTGTGGGCCATTCCTGCTCTTGGTCATCCACAGGGCTAGGAAGACCTAGGTAAGCGCCCTATTAAGCCATAACACAAGGCCCCACCTCTAATCTGTTGGCAGGTACCCAAATGGCAAGCACGTTGACTAAGATGAACAAAAACAGCTTCATAAAAACCTGCCTATGACAGGCTAAAGAACAAGGATGGCTGAAAATAAATAAATGAAAGACCAATAAAATAGTGGCCAAAACTTTTAAAAAAAAACACATGCCTATGGATTCCATTCTATAAACCTATGACAAACAACATAGTTTATATGCACTGGAAAGAAAATTTAAAAAACCGTTAGATTCCATTTATCACTCATTTCTATTAAAAAGGTTATGACGAGAAAGCCCTGACTTTCCTACGCCTAAATGTTCCTCAGGGTCCATAGAGTAAGTTGTTTGCCCAAATTCTCTTTTTGAAACTCTTCTAAGCCTGACACTATCACTATTACTATTATTTATAAAGAAATAGGAACTAAGGCAGGGGTGGTAGCTACTACTTCAAGTGAAAGGGATGTAGATATCATTTGAAAGAAGCATTTGGTAGAAGGCAAGAAGATGTGATTACACAGGTATGACACACAGACACTACCACACTGGGGAAGGAGAGTGACAGGAAAAAAAAAATTGAATCTAGAGTCTAGAATACCACTCCCCATTAATCACTCATAGTAGGAATGAGTTTAGTTATTGATTGGCATGCTTCAAAAGTCGAAAGATATTTGGTCATTCTCCTGTCCTTTGTGGACAGAAATGAAACCCAGTTTGTAACAGATATTCAAAATTATTCCCTTAAAAATAAAGCCATCCATCAGGGCTTCTATGTAATGTCTTTGACCCTACCCATTGTTTCTCTGAAATATGCTTAGCAGAATTAAGCAGGGCACTTTCAAGCTTAGTCCTTTAGCAGAGTATAAAACAGATGGAAAGGAGTCTATTTCTAATGCATAAGAAAACACCAGAAGATAGTAGTCAACACAAACTCAGTGTCTCTTATTTTCTGTCCCTGTTTATCCCCAAACTCTACACCAAACCTGAGAAACATTAACTGCTGGCTGATGGCTGACTGATTTACTTCTGTATCTGCTTGTAGAGTTTTGCTGAGCTCTGATAGAAAAGATATTTATTAAGCAATCTGGGAAAGGGCAGGTCAGAGCCTGGTCATTGAGTAGAGGTATGCGTTACGGAGGGTGGTTTGCTAAAAAAAGCCTGATAGGAAGTGGCTTCTTTCAAGAATACACTCATGAGTAGACACCTCAAGTAAGGCCCATAAATGATATGGTGGCCTAGAGGAGCATGGGGTTTGAAATAAGGGATCTCTGGCTCCTGCTCAAATAGGGAAATCTGAGGAGAGAGCCGAAAAGGGAAAAAATTTTTCCTCAGGAAGAAGTGTACAATCTCTTTTCCTGGGGGGCATTTCTAAACAGAGAGATGGACCTCTGGCTAGGTGACTGCAGATGAGAGCTGGTGTGCAGGGAATGTGAGTTGGGTGTGCACAGATATGGATCATTTCAGCCCTAGGGGAAGCTGGGCAGGGCCTGGGGCCCACAGAGACCCAAGGCTGACTGACCATCTTTGTCCACAAGTGTCCTCTTGGATTCAGCCCTGTGTGCCATATAAATGCCATTTTCCACGTACTCTACAGTATGAAAAAGGTCAGAAAGCTTATATTTAGATGAAGCTTGCCAGAAGTTGAACTAGATGATTATTCAGTAAGAATTAGGGGTATACTAAATTCTTCCACCATGCTTTCTCATGAAGATAAATAATGATAACAATAATTGCAAGTCATTTGTTTTTCAGGCTTGGGGCAGGTCACTCATAGTAGGAATGAGTTTAGTTATTGATTGGCATGCTTCAAAAGTCGAAAGATATTTGGTCATTCTCCTGTCCTTTGTGGACAGAAATGAAACCCAGTTTGTAACAGATATTCAAAATTATTCCCTTAAAAATAAAGCCATCCATCAGGGCTTCTATGTAATGTCTTTGACCCTACCCATTGTTTCTCTGAAATATGCTTAGCAGAATTAAGCAGGGCACTTTCAAGCTTAGTCCTTTAGCAGAGTATAAAACAGATGGAAAGGAGTCTATTTCTAATGCATAAGAAAACACCAGAAGATAGTAGTCAACACAAACTCAGTGTCTCTTATTTTCTGTCCCTGTTTATCCCCAAACTCTACACCAAACCTGAGAAACATTAACTGCTGGCTGATGGCTGACTGATTTACTTCTGTATCTGCTTGTAGAGTTTTGCTGAGCTCTGATAGAAAAGATATTTATTAAGCAATCTGGGAAAGGGCAGGTCAGAGCCTGGTCATTGAGTAGAGGTATGCGTTACGGAGGGTGGTTTGCTAAAAAAAGCCTGATAGGAAGTGGCTTCTTTCAAGAATACACTCATGAGTAGACACCTCAAGTAAGGCCCATAAATGATATGGTGGCCTAGAGGAGCATGGGGTTTGAAATAAGGGATCTCTGGCTCCTGCTCAAATAGGGAAATCTGAGGAGAGAGCCGAAAGGAAAAATTTTACCTCAGGAAGAAGGGTACAATCTCTTTTCCTGGGGGGCATTTCTAAACAGAGAGATGGACCTCTGGCTAGGTGACTGCAGATGAGAGCTGGTGTGCAGGGAATGTGAGTTGGGTGTGCACAGATATGGATCATTTCAGCCCTAGGGGAAGCTGGGCAGGGCCTGGGGCCCACAGAGACCCAAGGCTGACTGACCATCTTTGTCCACAAGTGTCCTCTTGGATTCAGCCCTGTGTGCCATATAAATGCCATTTTCCACGTACTCTACAGTATGAAAAAGGTCAGAAAGCTTATATTTAGATGAAGCTTGCCAGAAGTTGAACTAGATGATTATTCAGTAAGAATTAGGGGTATACTAAATTCTTCCACCATGCTTTCTCATGAAGATAAATAATGATAACAATAATTGCAAGTCATTTGTTTTTCAGGCTTGGGGCAGGATCTTAGTTCCCTGACTTAGTTCCCAGGCCCCAGCAGTGAAAGCGCCAAGTCCTAACCACTAGATCACCAGGGATTTCCTAACTGCAGTTCAGTTCAGCTGCTCAGTAGTGCCCAATCTTTGTGACCCTGTGGACTGTGGCACACCAAGCTTCCCTGTGCTTCATCATCTCCTAGAGTTTGCTCAAACTCATGTCCATTGACCCAGTGATGCCATCCAACCATCTCATCCTTTGTCATCCCTTTCTCCTATTTTTCCCAACATGAGGGTCTTTTCCAGTGAGTCGTCTCTTCACATCAGGTGGCCAAGGTATTGAAGCTTCTACTTCAGCATTTCCTCCAATGAATACTCAGGGTTGATTTCCTTTAGGATCGACTGGTTTGAACTCCTTGCAGTCCCAGGGACTCTCAAGAGTCTTCTCCAGCACCTAACCGCAAGTCATTTTTAAATTCAGCTTTATAATTTGATTTTATTTTTAGACAAGATAAGGTCATCTCCCATATCCTAAAGAGTGGGAATGGAAGGGTTTTAACCCAGCAGGAGAGGTTGTTGTTTAGTTGTTCAGTCATGAACAACTAACTCTTTAACGACCCCATTAACTGTAGCCTGCTGGATTCCTCTGTCCATGGCATTTTCCAGGTAAGAATACTGGAGTGGGTAGCCATTTCCTCCTCCAGGGAATCTTCCTAATTCAGGGACTGAAACCATGTTTCCCTTGTGTCTCCTGCACTGGCAGATGAGTTCTGTACCAATGAGCCACCGGAGAAGCCCTGAAGAGGCCTCAACATCAAGAAGCTCAAGTTATTAATGTGCTTCTTGGTGTCCCAATTCTGGTAACTGAGATTTCTCCATATTCCTCTCTGTCTGAGTTCCTGTCTTCATGTTCTGCACAGTACCCCAGACCCTCTCCACCTTAGGCCCTGTCTTGTCCTTACAAGCCTTTTTCTCCAAAGGAATGAATGTCTTTGCTCCTGAAATCAAGCCCAGGGCATACAGGGAAAATGACCAAAAAAAAAACCCAACAACCCTGCAGCATCTGTAGATAAATATGGCACGTTTAGCGAGATTAGGCAAGAGCTTTTAGCTTGACTGAAATGAAGGGAAAGATCTGTGAAGGGCAAACAATAAAATCAGCACAGGAAGTAGAGAACATATCGTGAAAGCCCTGATATGTCCTTCTTAGGGAGGTGTATGTCTTCCTGCCAGAGACACATGGATAAACAGATATTATATATGGCATGTACAAATATAACACATATTTTAAAATCTACTTTATTATAAAATAATGTGTCCTCAGTGAAGAACATTTGGAAAATATAATCAAATTTAAAGAGAAAAATAAATAAATATAGCCTATCACCCCATTACCCAGATAGTTTGACTAAGGATATTCTAGTATATTTCTTTCCCAGTTCATTTCATGTATAATATGTCACAATTTAACATAAGTAGAATGGTCTGCTTCTTACAGTCAATATTATACCTTGTATTTTTTCCAAATTCTTCCAGAAGACAATCTTAATGATTGCTTAATATGTTATCTAAAAGTTGTAAAATTAATGCATTTTCTTAGTACTTGACATTAGATTGTGTTCAATTTTTTTCTTCTTAGTAGAAATAATGAAATAAATGTTCTTGTACTTAAATACTTATATTCTCTCCTTGGGTCATTTCATTGGGATGGTGTCCTGGCAAAGGAATGTCTAGGTCAAGCGCTAAATTCTCAAATATTTCTGAGAATTATCAAATTACATTCCCATTAAGATTGTATTCATTTTTATCTATATCAGAATATCTCATTACACTATTGTCAGTGCTTAGAATGAAATCCTTTATCTTTGTGAATTTGATGAGCAAGTAAGTTATCTTCTTTTAATTTGAACATATTTGATAACTAATGAGGTGAACATTTGTAATGACTATTTGTAATTTTTTCTCTTCAGTGGTTCATTAATGCCATTTTCTGATTTTCCTACTGAAATTTTAGTGTTAGACTATTAATGTAAATGCCCTAGTGACCTTTCAATGTATGGCATATGTTGGGTATAGCCAAGCAGAAGATATACTTGTTAAAAAAAATCTGACAAGGGCTTCTGTGGTGGTCCAGTGGGTAAGGACACTGCCTTGCAATGCAAGGGCTGCCGGTTCGATCCCTGGCCTGGGAAGATCCCACGTGCTGGACAAATGTGTCCAACTACCCAGTTGGAGCCCTGGAGCGCATGCACCCAGAGCCAGTGCTCTGCAGCGAGAGAGGCCACTGCGATGGGAGGCCCACATAGGCCAAAGAACAAAGATGGATGGAAATAAATGAACGACCAATAGAAGTGGCCAAAAAAAAAAAATCTGACAAAAATCATTCTGTGGAAACCTAATTTATGAATATGTTGGAAGTTATTCAACTTCTTCATTTTTCCTCATACTCTATCTATGTATATTAAAGGTAAACTCATAGTGGATAGAGAACCTTTAAGATAATGTTCCTCACTAACCTAAACAGAATTGCCTGCCCTAAGTATGCTGTTACTATTGACTCTTTTCCTCAAGACTTAAAAATAACCAAATGTATTTTGCTCAAAAAATACTTTCTTCCATCTTCTGGGCTGTAGCCTGTTTGTAGGAATAAATATGCAAAAAACAGCAGTGATGACCACAAAAGATTTTTTAAAGAAGACCAGGTAAAAACACTCAAATATAAAATTTGAAGGCATGACCTGCCCTAGAGAATTTCAATGCAAATAATCTTCTGTGCTTAACCCAACCACTTTCACAACAGGGAAGATATACACAATATGAGTTTGGAAAGACTTCTGGATGGTAATTAAAATGCAAGATCACAAAAGAATTTCCCTTCTCCTAAGTTAAGTCAAATGTACAAAACGAAATAAAAAGAGTAAAGAACAAACAACTGATGCAGACTCCATACAAGGGTCTCCATATCATGCTACACATGTCAAGAAATATCATCAGATACCAATGTCAACCTTTATCTTTGTGAATTTGATAAACTAATAAAAGGTGAACATTTGTAATGACTATTTGTAATTATTTCTCTTCAGTTGTTCATTAATGCCATTTTCTGATTTTCCTACTGAAATTTTAGTGTTAGACTATTAATGTAAATGCCCTAGTGACCTTTCAATGTATGGCATATGTTGGGTATAGCCAAGCAGAAGATATACTTGTTAAAAAAAATCTGACAAGGGCTTCTGTGGTGGTCCAGTGGGTAAGGACACTGCCTTGCAATGCAAGGGCTGCCGGTTCGATCCCTGGCCTGGGAAGATCCCACGTGCTGGACAAATGTGTCCAACTACCCAGTTGGAGCCCTGGAGCGCATGCACCCAGAGCCAGTGCTCTGCAGCGAGAGAGGCCACTGCGATGGGAGGCCCACATAGGCCAAAGAACAAAGATGGATGGAAATAAATGAACGACCAATAGAAGTGGCCAAAAAAAAAAAATCTGACAAAAATCATTCTGTGGAAACCTAATTTATGAATATGTTGGAAGTTATTCAACTTCTTCATTTTTCCTCATACTCTATCTATGTATATTAAAGGTAAACTCATAGTGGATAGAGAACCTTTAAGATAATGTTCCTCACTAACCTAAACAGAATTGCCTGCCCTAAGTATGCTGTTACTATTGACTCTTTTCCTCAAGACTTAAAAATAACCAAATGTATTTTGCTCAAAAAATACTTTCTTCCATCTTCTGGGCTGTAGCCTGTTTGTAGGAATAAATATGCAAAAAACAGCAGTGATGACCACAAAAGATTTTTTAAAGAAGACCAGGTAAAAACACTCAAATATAAAATTTGAAGGCATGACCTGCCCTAGAGAATTTCAATGCAAATAATCTTCTGTGCTTAACCCAACCACTTTCACAACAGGGAAGATATACACAATATGAGTTTGGAAAGACTTCTGGATGGTAATTAAAATGCAAGATCACAAAAGAATTTCCCTTCTCCTAAGTTAAGTCAAATGTACAAAACGAAATAAAAAGAGTAAAGAACAAACAACTGATGCAGACTCCATACAAGGGTCTCCATATCATGCTACACATGTCAAGAAATATCATCAGATACAGCACACCTTTTGTCAAGTAAGGAGATACAGGGCTTTCCTGGCGGTCCAGTGGGTGAAGAGTCCACCTTGCAGTGCAAGGGGCACCGATTCAATCCCTGGCCTGGGAAGATCCCACACGGCCACAGAGTGGCTGGACTGGTGTGTCCAATTACCAGTCAGCACTCTAGAACGCATGCACCCAGAGCCGGTGCTCTGCAACGAGAGAGGTGACTGCAATGGGAGGCCAACACAGGCCAAAGAATAAAGATGGATGAAAAATAAATAAAAAATAAAAACTCAACAAAAAGAGACCAAAATTAAAAAAGAGAGAGATACAGGGAATAGACTCTGAACTTTCCCAGGAGAGAAACGCAGTGGGGTGATCAGTAGTCAGAGATAATTCTGGAAAACCTCACTGAAGTGTGGTGGTATGGAGACTGGAGATAAGGATGACAAAATGTAGAAAAGTTCTAACGTACTGCCCCTTCTGACCTTAGATAAACAGTTCATGAGACAGGTAGAGACAGGTAGTAATATATTAAGTAGCAAATAAAGTCTCTGGATGGTGGGTGGGAGGGAGGAACATTAGGCCACACCAAAGTAAAAGTTGCAACACCCAGTACTTTCATTTCAAATACACTAGCTTGATGACCCTAATACAAGGGAACATCATTGAAACTCAAAAGACTCTCATTGCCTCACCTATTTGAGTATAAAGACATCTCCCCATCTCCCCAAATCTCAACAAAATGGCCTCTTTATGAAGACTTATTAGGAGTGGTGGTAATAAAGCTCAATGATTTCATCTGTTCCAAGTCCTGACCCTCTCAAGTCCTTTACTGCTCTCCCAGGACAGAACATAATCGTGACCCATTAACGTGAGCACTTAAACTCATGTTCTGAATGTTGATTCAAATAGCAACTCCAGAAAGCAAGGTCTGGAGTTAAGGAAAACTTACCTAAATTATTTGGGGGCAAATAGGCCAGGACAGAATTGTTGTGCAAAAGGTGAGTAGGCAAAGCGACTAAAATGGGAGCCATGCAAAAATTTGCTAGTCTTCTCTTAGTATTTTCCCTCCCTCGACAGCCCATCCACCCTTCCAGACAGAAAAAAAAAAAAAAAAAAACCACACAGTGAAGAATCCAAATTGGAAGAAAACTTCTCCTGGAAGGAAAAGAAATGCTTAGATATTATATTCTTCATACTCTTGAGAAAGTGAAGAAGAAAAGGAAATAACAAAATGACACATTAAGGTCCAGAAGGAGCTTCCTAAGAAAAGGAAGTGAGGACAAAACAACACAGTTTCCCAGGAAAAAAAGATGGATGAAAATAAATAAAAATAAAAACTCAACAAAAGAGACCAAAATTAAAAAAGAGAGAGATACAGGGAATAGACTCTGAACTTTCCCAGGAGAGAAACGCAGTGGGGTGATCAGTAGTCAGAGATAATTCTGGAAAACCTCACTGAAGTGTGGTGGTATGGAGACTGGAGATAAGGATGACAAAATGTAGAAAAGTTCTAACGTACTGCCCCTTCTGACCTTAGATAAACAGTTCATGAGACAGGTAGAGACAGGTAGTAATATATTAAGTAGCAAATAAAGTCTCTGGATGGTGGGTGGGAGGGAGGAACATTAGGCCACACCAAAGTAAAAGTTGCAACACCCAGTACTTTCATTTCAAATACACTAGCTTGATGACCCTAATACAAGGGAACATCATTGAAACTCAAAAGACTCTCATTGCCTCACCTATTTGAGTATAAAGACATCTCCCCATCTCCCCAAATCTCAACAAAATGGCCTCTTTATGAAGACTTATTAGGAGTGGTGGTAATAAAGCTCAATGATTTCATCTGTTCCAAGTCCTGACCCTCTCAAGTCCTTTACTGCTCTCCCAGGACAGAACATAATCGTGACCCATTAACGTGAGCACTTAAACTCATGTTCTGAATGTTGATTCAAATAGCAACTCCAGAAAGCAAGGTCTGGAGTTAAGGAAAACTTACCTAAATTATTTGGGGGCAAATAGGCCAGGACAGAATTGTTGTGCAAAAGGTGAGTAGGCAAAGCGACTAAAATGGGAGCCATGCAAAAATTTGCTAGTCTTCTCTTAGTATTTTCCCTCCCTCGACAGCCCATCCACCCTTCCAGACAGAAAAAAAAAAAAAAAAAAACCACACAGTGAAGAATCCAAATTGGAAGAAAACTTCTCCTGGAAGGAAAAGAAATGCTTAGATATTATATTCTTCATACTCTTGAGAAAGTGAAGAAGAAAAGGAAATAACAAAATGACACATTAAGGTCCAGAAGGAGCTTCCTAAGAAAAGGAAGTGAGGACAAAACAACACAGTTTCAAAACAAAGACATGTTCTAGAAATCGAAAAGCAAGGAATGGACATGGAAAACCATGACAAAGATAACTTTAGTGATAGAGAGCAATGCTTCTTAAATGACTAGTTGCATTTGCATATCAAAGGGTTTCAGAAACAGAAAAAATAGAAAACAAGACCAAAAAGAATACCGGTAGAGTTGCTGAAGACAGAGAAAAATTCTCACAGGCCTCTTACAGAAGGGGTCAAATACTTACACAGGGAAAAGGAATCAGGCTGCCTTGAGCCTTCTTTATAGGAACATTCATCTAAAAACAGTGAAGCAACATCTACATGTTCTTGAGTGATAAGGGATTTTTCACTGGAAAACTCTATACCTAAGTGTCGTCAGGCAATAGATAAACACAAGCAACATACACGAAACAGATAGCCTCAGACAGGCAATGATTCTAGAGATAAAACATTTCTAGAAAGTCTACTTGATGGTACAATTTGCTCAACAAGGAGTTGAAATAAAATGAAAAGCTACTGTATCTGAGTCATAGAGAATGACTATTTTCAACTTTATTAGCCAGTGCTGAAGCTCTTCA